>OY294062.1:44247325-46825392 GCA_958510865.1 Myrrha octodecimguttata
CCAGTTTATTTTTGCGTTCTTGAGTTCCGAAGGTATTGATTTTCGAACATTACCCTTCTTTACGAGTCTTCTCTGGAAGGGACAAGAATTATCTATCATTTCAATAAGAGCATCATGTAATATTTTTGTTTGCCGTTATGAACCCCAACGAGTACCTTCGTTTCGATGAATTACGCTTGTTACGAAAATCCCGTATGTAAAATTTCCACTAAAAAAATCGACATTCTACATCGCATCGAATACAACTCGTACATGTGAAGTGAACGAAGACAAGCTGAGGTAAATTGGCGTATAATAACAATAATCGGGTCCGCAGTTGTGAGGAAGGCGCAAGTGACCCCCAGGCGACGGTGGCGACGCAAAATCTAGTAACGACCAATGACGGAACTAATAACTTACCACAGACAATAATCTAGCATCACTTCTTCTTTCTTTCGGGATTTCTGAGCGCGTGGGCTTCGACATGGCTTCTTAACAAATATAAATTCATTTGCATATTATCTATGAGGCGAGTTGTTGTGAGATTTCTGCAGATAATCGTTGACTGGGCTATGATCATATCTCGGAGGTAGACATGAGAGGCCATGGGCAAATGGAAGTTTTAAACGAAATTTTTAGAGAATTCACCTGTTATCTTCGCGAAAATGGAAACCTATATATCTGGAGATTCATTGGTCGAACCAATAGATAGTAAATATGGAAGAAATGCCGTCGGTTCTTTCTGGGTTACTAAGAATTCTTTATTGATTTAATATAATTCTCTAAAATCAACCTCCCTGTTAAATACGCCCTTGTAAGCAGCTGTAGATGACAAAAGCTACATTTGCTTCTCGATCAGTAGGATATTTCAGATATGGTCCGATCACAAAAGCTATTAATTATATTCCCAAAAAACACCACCGCGTCCTTTGGACTGCCAGTCGTCTATCAAAATGCACTTTCGGGACATCCGTTCTACCCAACATATGTGCAATTACCATTCATTGGATGATACTCCTATTGGCGTCTGAATTTAAGATTGTAGCGCCACGGTGGCCAGTTTTAGAACCTTAGATACAGGAATAGATTTTGTTTTGATAGTTGATTTTGTACTGTTTTACTGTTGGGTTTAATAATTTTCGGTTTATCGATTTATTCAAAGACTTTTTAGACTTTTATACTTGACGAGAGACTTACTGGGAGTACATATTCCATTCTTGTAAAGTAGGTATGTATCATTCTTCAATCGAATTCAGTATAGCATCTCTAAACTAATGGGATATCTCCGAGGTTAGACAGTATTTTAATATTTATCCAAATGGCAAGATTAATTTCAAATTATTTGAAGTATCTTACAGGTTCAGAAGCTAGAAGTGTTCAGGAAGATGCATGTGATATTATATTGCATGTTATTTGCAGAAATAATAAACTTTATTCCTTCTTACCTACCCAACTTGATTATTGATCAAATGCCCCCTCAGATCTACTGCTAAAAAAGTTGAAAAACAGATAGCCTTGAAAAACATACTTTTTGGAATAAAAGACAAATACTCATGACTTTACTATTTTTATAGGGAAGGACAAAATGTACACAATATATTGTGAATAAAATGAATACATTCACATAAAACTAATACTACTTGTACCGTTAGCCTTATTCATTATAGATTTATAAATAAATTCTTCCAAAACTCATATGATTGGTCTTGAAAAAGCTGTAATGAATAAGTCTTGTACAACTTTGATTTCATCGGTAGAAGCACTTTGAGCGAAGAGTATTCATCACCAGATATTTTCCTGTTGAGACTCTTTTGTTTCAATCGTTCAGTTCTATCACTAAAACATCAAGGTTGTTCCTTAATGATCAGTTCAACAGGCAGATTTCCGGAAGGTATAGCATTCCTCTTCTTAAGTAACTTTCTCTGCTTGGATCAGGTGCCTGGAAAAGAGTTGTCTTCATGAATGTGATATAATATTTCATGAGCAATTGGTGCTAACCTCTATTAAAATGATCATCATCGGTAAAATGCCGGTAACAGACTCTCATAGATCTTGTTTGTTGGTTTATCAATTTTGAGTTACAAGTTGTCAAGGTTTTTATCGATTCATCAACACTTTCAGGTCCGACTTGTTGAAGGAAGTTTCTCTCACCCAAACTTGAAATTCTTCACCGGGCTGTGGAAATCTATGAGTAGGGTCATTCAAGTTTGCTTTTCCTCAGTAAAAACACTTGTGAAATCACACAAACGCCAAGAAAAATGCATAAACTTTCTTATTTTCTAGACATTCCTCTTAACTTGTCAATGATAATGTCTGTACCTCGGGTTACTCTGATAGCCACCAGAGGGACTAGCGCTTATCTTCCTTCGCCAATACAACGATAAATGTACAAAAGATATCCATCGGATATACAGTTTTATATCAGAAGGATTTTTATTGGAGATCCATAACAAAACAGTGTGCTCTCTAATCCACTTACACTTTCTGCGTCTAACGCACGTTGCGAAAACCACGTTTTGTCCAGAGACATATTTTTACTTACTACAGGTACAAGTTCACATGCTGAACTGATGGGGAGGGTGGTAAATAGGACCAATAGGGAGAAGGTTGTTGAAAGGCCATTGGTGTAGTGCTGTGTTATCATGGGTGAGTCAGATAAATATATGGAATAATGGGTTACTAATGGGGGTATGATCATTGTTTAGCCATCTATTTTTTCTTTTGAACATATGTTCACGTTCAATCATATCCAAGTAAGTTTTGACCGAACTCCTTGATAGCTTTACGAAGCTTTTTATTTCCTCATTTCAGTCCGATAGAATTAATTTTTTTGGGACTACTAAAACATTTTGCCGCTTTCGCTCATCAATGAACCTAAGCTTCAAAGGATCAAAATGAGGACACACACTTCAAGTAAATGAGGTGAAATGTGAAATTGGCGCGATAAAGTATAAATATCGAATCCACGTGGATCATTCCCGATGATCCTGAGAGTTCCGCCTCCGAACAATGTCAGGAATCAACCGATCCATCCCAGGACGTCCAGAAGTTCCCCGGACCCCGGAAACGGACCCGTGGGGCAATTATCTTGGGTGAACCCGACTTTCACATCGATTATCAGACCAATTCGAAACTAATTCGAACAACGAAAGAGCACATCCCATTAAGTTTACATGCACGCGTGAACGGATCACGATCGGTTTTTGTTTTGCCTCGCCTGTCTTTTGTCTGCCGCGCGCGATCTTCCTCGAAACACATCAACAATGTTTGTCGTAGGTGGCTCTGCCCCGGGCCAACTGCGATTCTCTTGCCGTCGACTGTTTCTAGACCTCGCGCGAGAGGACCGCCAGATAGGAAGATGCTGTGATCTCGTGTTGTTGGGTATTGTTCGACAATATTGTTGCGCGTATAATTAAATAGGGTATTATGAGATTATCGCGCATCGGAGATAGCCGGTACCTCGTATGTTGAAACAATTGATTTTGTTGGTTTTTGTTAGAGTTCCGCGTTGTTGAGACATGATATGTCCTTTGATGGCATTCTGAAAGGTTGCTGAAGGGATTGGATGGCTGAATGGCTTTTGAATGATTTCTTGTTCCTTCAGAAAAAGTTCATGGTTTCAATCTTCCTAGGAAAATTTGGTGCATTTTGAATCGACTTAGAACCGGTCATGGTCGCTGTAATAGTTTCCTCTTCAAATGGAATTCGGTCGAAAGTCCAAGGTGTGACTGTGAGTGCGGAGAAGAAGAGGAAACAATAGAACATTCAGTTAATAGTTGTCCAATATATAAATTTGACGATGGTTTCGAGACAATTCATTCGGTGTCTGATTCTTTTTGAGATGGATCGTGAACTTCAAATTAATTTAATGAGTACTAAAGAATTTACTAGTTCATATTAGTTTTTTTCATCTCCTTTTTTGATTTCAGGTGTGATTCCAAGATTATAACCTGCATCGCATAGGAAAGAAGAAATTTTGTCGATGAAAAAGAAGCCCTTCAATAAAAAACAACAATTTCATTACACTTATACGGGGAGACCGAGTTTTTCCTGAGGTTTTTATCTGTGCTCTTGTATCATACAAATGTATGGTACCCCGTTTACATTTCCTCTGCTAATACTTTCATGACACAAATTGTTTGATATGAAAAAATGTACTGCTCATGTCTGCATTTCAAGAACCCCACCAGTCTGGTTAGACTGTTTTACAAATTAAGAGCAAACACTACCACGTACTGGTAATTAACGGGTTCGGCAACACAGCCACATTCAAGTTTAATTAAACCACGTTAATATCTCAAGGTCAGGCACCTACTTATGGTCCGCATGCTTCAACGTGCCAAAAGCCGCGAAAAATATTAGAATTCGGAGAATTTCTACGTTTATGGGAGAAAACGGGACAGGCTTTTTTTTGGATGTACTTAGTTCTTTCGTGAAAATGCGCAATGTGAGATATTTTTTCACCCCATTCCAGCTTTTATTTTCCCGAAAATTCATGAATAAAAAAGTGGCAACATTGCGCTTTTAACCATTTGCACCCAAAAAATGTTTTGAAAAAACGAACTCGGGGCTCCAAAAGTCACCTTATTGTATTCGAGGTATTGTTTGCTCTCAAAGATGAACAATAATCATTTGAAAATTTGTGAGAACAATACAATACAAATATTTTCGAATGAACCAACTTAAAAACTCGATATTTGTGCACTGAACGAAAAATTACTTTCTGTGCTATTTCCTACCATACCTGTTCCCGCAATATTCCTCACAGTTTTGATTTTAATCGATGTACTTTCAACTGTAAAAAGTAAAATTATTTCCTTTTTGATTTCAATTATAATTAACTGTTTCATCTGAGCCTGGTAGCTGATGTTTTCGAATTGCCAAAAAGAGGTATTCACAAACAAACTTCTAGACCACTTAGACGATAGTGACTGATCTGCCGCAGAATGTCAATTGTTGGTCTGTTCAAATGACGTACAAGCTCATAGGATCAACAAATAGTTTGTTGAGTCAACGTACCAAGTTCTTTGGGGTGATGAATATTGTTCATTGAGGTAATGTCCTGTAAGGACCTGGGCATCGAAAGGCAGATAGATGAACGACGGTTCATTGGAACATTGAAACTGTACGAAAAATGTATTTTTTTGTTCAATGAATTGGTTTTTTGTCCCAATCAGAAGTAAATTGTCCCTTCCGTTGATGAACAGCATTCATTGATATATCGTACAATATTAATTTCAGTGGAGAGTAGGTCTGTAGCTTAATTACGTAGGCCGAATTTTTGAATTGGTAAAATCCACGTTATGATTTCGCAGATGAACCCATACAAAATTTTATTTTCCCAATATTTCCAAAAATATTCCTAAGAAAGAATTGAAATTCAGTTTTTCATTGAAAAAGGACAGCTTGAAGGTTCGTACGAAATTTCGGGTAACTTGATTCGGAGGTCGTAAAGTATTGAATATTCCAAACGGAATTAGAATTTTTTTTCGAATTCTAATGACACGATCATTACGAAGTTTTGCACGAAGTTGTTCATCAGAATATTCGACCTGGAAACCAAGTTTCACAATGATTAAACTAGTATATTTTTTGCGTTATTCAAGATGAACAACGATACTTAGGAAGAAACAAAGAAATTGGACATATTTTTTTCCAATACCTCAAAAAATTTCAATCCCATCGAATTGAAATTTGAAACACTGCTGTGGAATACAGAGCTGAAGGTGTGAGCAAACTTTTTTTCAACATGATGAATAGTTTCTAAAAAAATTCTCGAATTATTTTTATTTACTGACAGTTCGATCTGAACAAAACTATGCAAAAAGTTGCACGCCGCTATGCTACAATTAACTGCCAAGTTTCAATTCTAATAACCCAGGAGAATCCTGAAATATGAGGCAACTAACCTCAAAAATTCAAATTGCCATAACTACGAAGTTATTTGGCCGATTTCGCCCATTACCAAACATAACTTTAGCATTTTGACATGCAACCGACCATGAAACTTTCAAGGCGATAAGATCCTTCGTACGCCCTAAATCGTGCCTAGAGACTGAATCGAATTCGACACCGAAATCGTCATTAGTGAATCAAACCTAAAAAGATTCGAAAATTGATATATTTTGACAAACCGACAGCTAGCCGTTCCTCCGTATTCACGAGAATTATTTCATCCCGATGAACTAGAAGATAATTGATATCAAAATGAAGCCTCGAATTCCTACGCCGGTGAAGTTACAAAACCATCAACTAGCTGTAAATAACACACCTATTATAAATAGCTCATGTAATTTTTTCCTTCCCTTTCGTTTGTTTTAGTGTAAGTAATATGAAAAAGGTTATTAATATTGTAATAAGGAGGCGTAGATGTGAGAAATGTTAACAGTTAATTATGCAAATATGCATATTCAACAATATGTCGAAACAATTAGTAGATACATATCTACCTGCGTTAAATCAAGACGCAGATGTGGTTTTGTTGTGCGCCACTTATTCAAGATTTTAGATTAAGTCCCCACTCATAAACTCCATTTATTCATTATACAGTGCGCGTCAAAATTATGGAACCAATTCATTTTCTCAGAAGAAAAATATTTGGCAACAAAATCCTGAAACAGGTCATTTTTGGTTCACTTTTACCAAATTTTGATGCATTTTGAAGGATTTTTGTTGCACCCTGTGCCATCCCCATCAACCCTCTAAATTTTTTGAATAGGGAAAGTAGAGCATGTGGTACTTTTTTGTCAAGGTCTTCGTATCTTCTCTACAGGCGTCCAGAAATTTTCAAGAAAAAAAATTTTTTTTTTGAAAAATTAGTTACTTCAAAGAGGTTTTCCGTATGTGCACTCTGTTATGGCTCATATACTTTGAGACGATGGTACCTCATGAAATTTGTCACCGAATGAAAGTCGACCATTACAGTCTTGTTCATGCAAAACTTTCAACCCCTACGAACCCTTTAATGGAGAAAAAAAAATTTCACTTGAAGGGTTGAAAGTTGTGCATGAACAAAACTGTAATGGTCGACTTTCATTCGGTAACAAATTTCATCAGGTACTATCGTATCAAAGTAAATGAGCCATGACAAAGTGCACATACTGAAAACCTCTTTGGAGTAACTAATTCTTTCAAAAAAATAATTTTTTTCTTGAAAATTTCTGAACGCCTGTAAAGAAGATACAAAGGCCCTGCCAAAAAATTACCACATGACCCACTTCCCCTATTCAAAAAATTCAGAAGGTTGACGGGGTGCAATAAAAATCTTTGAAAAATGCATAAAAATTTAGTAAGAGTGAAACAAAAATTGACCTGTTTCAGGATTTTGTTGCCAAATATTTTTCTTCTGAGAAAATGAATTTGTTCCATGATTTTGACGCGCACTGTTTATTTATGTAGCTGGTGCCACCGAAATTTAGCGTTCCTGGAATTTCAGAGAAAACGCTGACAAAATCCTATTTCACTTTCTGTGTTTTTCCATAACAATGTTTGATGAATGAAGAATGAAGTTTCTGTTTGTTTTATTAGGAAAACTTATTCATTCACTTAATTTTCATAATTTGAAGCTTTTTGAGAAGTTATTGTAACGTAAACATTCTACTACACTTGAGCATTAAAAGACTTATCTTCCACTTGATATTCATCCAATTGTTTCTGCCATGAGATTATACACAATTCTATTTAACCCATTCCCATATTGAAAATTCCATAATTATCCTTATGTCAATGACATATAGACCTACTCTCTATTTCTATGCTTTGCTCACACATTCATCAGGTTTTAGGTGTTTACTATGATGAAAAATAGTACGAGTACTAGTAGGTACTTTTTAGTTACAGAAATTCACTCGTTTTATCGGGTATCAATATATTATTAAAATAGCAACTTACAAGCTGTGCGGAAACTTATCTCAAAAGTATGTTTATTGTAAAAACAACCTATGAAAGTAAAATAAACTCGCATGGATTGAAAACGAGTTTGATTGGTTAAATTGGTTATGTCTAGGGTAAATATGAATTTAAATTTTACATACATGGAAGTTTTCACGTTTCTCACCCCAGACGAGCAAAATTCTTTATTTGTTGCTAGGAAATCGCCCAACATTAATACATCAATCTTGAGCAAATTTGAGCTATTTGCCTCAACAAAGCTTGGTCTATTGTTATAGTAGAGTGAAATCGATAAATCACACGTAAAATAATAAAAAACATATCCAAAAATGCGCAATCAATAGTATTTACAACAAAAAACCATGGAGGTAGGAAAAGAGTAGAGGGGGCATAACGTTTGGAAAGTGTCACACACTCGGGTCTGTGGATTTATCCATACCAATATGTGTCCGACTTTGAACTGAATATTTTTGCCCCATTTGCTGTACACCTCAATAGTTTTTGGCCATATTGGCATGGGTAAATCCACAGAACTTTCTCGAAAGTGTGTGACAATTTTGGTATAGGGAAAATATGGAATATGCTCCCTCCCCTTCTTTTAACTCCATGAACAAAATACAGGGAATGAGAGTATTGACACTGTAGTCTACCTATAAGCGTGGCGTCATGCGCTGTTATTGGTATTTCTGTCAAAATGACCGATTGCAGTATCTTAATGTTTTATCGAAAATCTCCATAACTGAATTCTCAAAACAAAACTGAAGTACTATTTTAGAATTTTTCAGTATGAATTTTCCCCTAAATCCATTGAATCGACGATTTTTTGATTAACCTCAATCCATAAATTTCAACTCGATTGTATCTGTTGTTTCGGAAATACCTGATAGTTTGGTATGATGAATTCTCATGATTTTAGGTTGGAACCACTTGAATTTGGAGTTTCGATTCCTTGTAGTGATTGATGATGTTATTAGTGTTTCCATATGTTTAACCGTAGGGAGAATTTTGTGCAATGTGAACTTGATCTCCGTATTCAAGCTTTTACCCTGCTCTGAAAATTCGAGTGATTGTGTTATTGCTTTGCAAAGGATAATTTACCAGGTAGTTATGAGTTTTCACTCCCAATATCTGAAACAGAACTATTAAAATTTAAATAAAATTGTTTTTTTTCATGAAAAACGCTCTTGCGGATTGCAGTATCAAACTATTTGTCAAGGGCATTTTCTTGCAAAACAGATTGCCCAATGAACAATACAGAAACAATACAAACGATAAAGAAAGTGAACTTGGACGTTTCAGCACAGAAAATTTGAAGAATTATTTTCTTTAGATTTTTCGTTTTGATTTAAGACTTTTGTCGTATTTTAATAGTTCTGTTTCAGATAGTGAAAGTGAAAACCCATAAAAAAAACTGAAAAAATGATACGAAATACTCCCAAAATAAGTTGTAATCGATACTTAATTTACCACTGTTTAACACTAGCGACATTCCCTAATTCAGTAAATAGCGGAATAAAACCGGAATTTTCGAGTGGTACAGAGATACCGAGTTAAAAGTAAGAATTCCTTTTTCAGTCTAACCTCTCATAAAATCGCGGAACCAAACCCCATGCCCATAGTTGTACCTACACCACATATTCCTCATAAAAAATTAGCATGACTGAAAGCGTCAGCAAACGGGAATGCTTATAATAGGAATGAGCCGGTATCTGTCAGCTATTCTGCAATAATAATCATACATGACCGTATAATTTCAGAAAATGCCGACCTGGCCAGCCACTTGGACGTGTAGGTATCAGAGAGTATACCCCCATGATAATGAAGGAGTAATTACCTAGCACAGAACGCTGAGTGTGATTCAATTAGAAATGGAGAAAAAGAAGACAACTACGATGAACTCTGGAAGGTCTCAATTAAGATTTTATAAAAGTGAGATTTTCAGTAGTTCGGTTTGTATATTTTCTTGCAGGTACCATGAAGAAGCATCGGCAAGAAGTAAAGATTTATTCTCAGCATTAGGAGTCGCAATGAAACCTTTTTTTTAGTTTTTCCATATTTTGCTCCTTAGGGCTTTGAAATATATCGAAGTCTGAACAAAAGATGGGACTTCATTTCACAGAGGAAGATTGTTTCTTCAGACTTCTCCAGAAAATCAGGTCTTCGACAACAAAACAAAATTCTTAGTCGGCAACTCACAAATAAAATGTGTGAAAAATCTTCTTGAGGGAAAAAGAAGCCCGGTCTAAAGTAAGATGTGCTGCGAAAGTCAACCTGAATTCTGTTATTTTTCAGTCAAGCGCTATAGATTTCAATTGGATCTCATCTGTAATTTTTGGAGCTATTGAAAAAATAAAATTTAAATTGGAAAAGACCTTTGCAGCAATATATGCATCGACTCATCTTCTCCATATAAATATAAAAATGCCCACCCCAAAAAAAAATGGGCAGGTCAAAGTGATTTTCCAAAGTTTTGATTTTTCCACCAAACAAGACCTCTCTTTTCCTTTTCAATATTTATTCGATATATTACCGCGCTATGATTTTGATTCTTGCACTTGGCCATTTTTTTCTGACCCTCGTTAAATAAACACTGGGTTTCGCATCTTACCGACTGTCTTTTCCAAACCTGTATAATCTTCGTTTTACAAGATACAATATACCTAAAATGAAAAAAATATATAATAATAATGATAATTATAACAATATAATAATAATATTACTAATAATAATAATGATAATAATAATAATAATAATTATAATAATTATAATAATGATAATAATTATGACAATAATAATAATGATAATAAAAATAATAGCTCTATTGATCCTGAAAGACATTTTACAATATATAGAGCAAGTCAGAGCTAACAAGTGAATATAAAGAACATGAACAACAGCAAAAAAAAAGTATCACAAAGGTCAACCTATAGAATATCAGTCAGATATCCTTTCGTACTATAGTTACATTTACTTATCATCAATTTTTTTACTGTTTTGCGAAATCTGAATGAATTCCTAGTTTTTATGTTCTTCTATAAGTTATTATACAAAACACAATAAGGGAATGTATCTTCTGAAAGAAATACCGCAGAGAATAACCCGTTCTGAAATGAACCAAAACACAAAATCCCAATCGCGCATGCTCAAACCGTTCCGAACAGTTCTGAACTTGGAACCAAAACGAAGCTCCCGTCTTAGGATTCGACGGATTCGTCTGAACTGCTCCCAATAGACTGTGACTATAGAAAACATCTCCGAAACCTCTTTAGTCCCCCTTGAAACCACCCCTATGCTAACCAGGGTAAAACACCTCCACATGCAAAACGTTCGCGACCGAAATACATGATCCATGTCTTCGTCGGACAAAACGTCCTTCGCTAAGCCACGAACACTTCAACCCTTATCGCTCGAACACAGTCGTTCGAGCCCCATTAAGTATGTTGCACTTGATACGAATCTCGCCCCGGGGTTGCATGCGAAAACGGCAAAGGGGAGTGAGTGAAAAACACGGCCCATACATATTTAGCATATGTTCTCATACTCGACGACCGTCTGGAACGTTGAACCTAGATTTTTAGACATTTACGTGTGGTATTCTGAGTAATTCATTTTCGGCGAAGATTTATTTCGAGTTATTAACATAAACATAACGTGACCCGGCTTCTTACAACATATTTTCTGCATATAAACGGCTTGTTGATAATGTCTGAGAACGTGAAGGGTAACGATGTTTTTTGGCTGCGTGACAGTGGGTTATTCTCGGCGATGTCTAGGTTTGGAAAGGTCATAGGTGGAATGTCCAAAGGCTAGAGAGTAGACCTGCATCTATTAGAACATCTTCGTCGCAAACTTGGCATGAAACTGTTCCGCGCTTTTTCAGGGAACAAGAGACTTATCAGGTTTGTTTTCGTTTTGAGTTCAGAACTGTTCTGGAATGGTTACGCATGCGCGATTATGATTTTGTGTTTTGGTTCATTTCAGAACCGGTTCAGGATTTGAGTTATCCTATTTTGGTTATTATTAGAATTGATTCCGAACTGTTCCAGAACTGTGGAAGGAGTTCGGATGTTAGAGTCCGAACTGCTCGAGAATTTGGTAGTTCGCACAAGCGAGTGGCTGTCAACGATCTGAATGACCTGACTTCTTCGACTTCGTGATGATTTGGTTTTAATTTGATTTATGTATTTGTTGCGGAAACGGCTAATCGTTAAATTTAAAGTTTTCGTAATGAGGATAATTCCTTCGCTATGACCTCCCAGGATAATATAATGGATTATATTTCCATTGTTCACACTTGAGATGTATATTTCTTAAATGAATCTATGAATGCAAAAGTCCTCATCCTCCTCTATTGAATAATAATAATGTTTCGAATGAATTCTTCTCTGAAAAGTACATATCTGAAATAAGTTATCATTAAATTCATTATTTTATAAATCAATAATTTGTTGGTTCATTTTGAAATATAATTCAGAAAAACTCTTTCCACATATAAATTAAATGGACGGAAGTATCCCCAAAAATATTTATAAAGGGTGTCTCAGCAAGAGCTTGAATTTTGAAAATAAAAAAATGAATATTCATTTAATATTTTATTGTTTTTTTTTCAACATATGTATGGAGGTAGTGATGACATTAACACATGACACAAAATAACGGTTAAATAGCCACTGTTGCTCTGTTGGCAGGTCTGCACTCTTTTGATGGAATTTCTTCTTTAAGTTCTTCAGTTGTCTCAGGATGGTTTCTCACTTTTCAAAAAAACCCAAATAAAATAGTCCATACAAGTTAAATCACATCTTCATGGGGGCCGTTTTGGTTTCCGAAACGAGAAATCACTCACTCACTGAAAACTTGTTTTGTAACAAAGCATGCCTGCCAACAGAGCAACGGTAGCCATTCAACCGATATTTTGTTTCATGTGTAAATGCCATCACTACCTCCATACATATGTAGAAAAAAATTTAATATAATATTAAATGAATATAACTTTTTACTTTTTAAAATTCAACTTCTTGCTGATACCCTTTATATTACATAGTGCGACACGGACTTTCGCATATTTTCAGTTGAACCACAGACAATATGTAAGACATGATTAACCTTCTTCTTTTCTGCCAACTCAAATGGAAATGTTTTTCCTCTACGATCTTGATGAGAACCCGAACTTAATTCGTGTTTTGGTTTCATTACTTTTAGAACTGTTCTAGGATAGTTCAGAATCGGACTCCAACAGTGCATCGATTCTGCGCAGTCTACAGTTTTAAGGGACTGATAGACATTGTCCAATATTTCTGTGGTGTATCATATTCTTCTCTTGAGGTTCTAGCAAAATATCTAGCCTGATTTGATAGATACTGAAAGGTGACAAGTATCGAGATTCCTTCTGCGGTTTTATCCGAGTAAAGTTGACCTGACGATCAATAATAACTGTGAAACAGCTGTAGTCATTCACCTCAGATCCGCTTCTTCGGTGTGGATGTTTTGTTTGATTGGATGACTAGCTCTGATCAAGGTGGAATATTTGTTGCTTTATCGACAGATATTGGTCCTTGTGATTACGTTATCTTATATTTAAAATCTGAAACAGATAAATTTCGGTTGTTATTTATCTAGAATGTTTGTTCTTGGATTATTAAAATTTCAAAACAGATCTCATTATTCTGTTGGATATAAGCAAGCGGGCGAAGTCGCTGGAGAAAGCAAGTTCTATACAAATGCAGCAGCATTTTCCGAGTCCAGAGAAAGGACCTTCACAATCCAACAGTATTCGTCCACGTAGCCATCGGACATGTTCATATGAACGTCGAAGAAACACGTACTGATTAAGTACGTGACAGATCCCTCTTTATATTAGATTACACGTCAGAGATATGGTCACAATCCCCTAATTGGCATTAATATTCAGACATGGGTAATAATATGCAAACTTCATGCTCCTACAGTGATTCCCAATGTACACCTACTCCTCCGGAATTTGCATTTCTCAGAAAATATAAGCTCTATTCAATAAACAACGGGATTTCTCCTTGAAATAAATGGGAGTTTGAGGCTGCATACAACACTTTGAGGGCACGATGACCGCTTTTAAATCGATAATAAATTGAGGGTGAATCTTCATTCTGTACTTTTGGAATAGTTTAGACGAAAAACGTGTTAATTCTCAGTCACTTGAAAAGTTCTTCGGATTCGAGATTTTATGAGAAATAATATAACAAGTTTGTTAATATTCCCATGATGTTCACATTTTTCAGATCTGTTCCTGAGTTCGTCTGAATTAATTTTCAAAAATCACACACATTTGGAATGAACAATGAACTGATATCCAAAACAAGCACTGCTCCGCAAAAATGACACATGACAAAATTGTTAATATTGTGATATAATAAATGCGACTGCAAAGTATATTTATGTGAATAAACAAAATTTGAATTTCTAGATAAATACTGACGTGACGTCATCTGTTTTTGCGCCCATGATCAAACTCGACGTCGAAAAAAAAAGGTGTGAATTTTTTATATTTTTACGCGCTTGTTCTGGGGAACAGCGCGTTATATTTCGTCACGATGTCTCTAATTTTCGAATTTTGAGCCGAAATTGGTCTCAAACGACTAGGTTGGACTCACTGATGAAGAATCCGTGGTCAAAATTGATTCTGTCCGGCCGGCCGTTTGCGCTGTAACTTTCGAAAGAAAGGACCTAGAGTCTTGAAATTTTCAAGTTAGGTTAAGATCCTGAATATCTCGGTTGAGTTCGTTAATGGGCCAAATCTGCCGAATGGTTTTTGTGCTACAGCCATTTGAAATTTTGATTTTTCAATATCTCGAAAAATATTTATCTGATCGAAATGAAAATTGGTTGGAAGATGAACAGTGTCATTAAGAAAAATTATTCAAAGAAAAATTCGGAATTGTTTTTTTGAAAATTCTCATATTTCATTAAAATTTCACCATTTCGAAATGTGAACAAGCGCGTAAAAGTTGCTGACTTCACGTCAGTGCTTTTCTAGATTTTTTGAATATTGACTTCAAGGTCTGTGCAGAATGTCATCACAATCTGATAAACAGTTTCCGCAAAGTGTATTTTTTCAAAACAAGTTTTAATTTTATTTTAATTAACATATCATACAATGCAATTGCACCCCAGTATTTTACTACAAATTACCAAGTTTCAATTCGATCACTCGAGAAGTTTCTGGTATATTGAAGAAAAAACCTCAAAAATGAAATGAGTATGACTCCTAAACCATTTGGCCGATTGAGTACATTAACCAACCTAACTGTCTCAATTTGATACGAAGCTCACTTTGAAAGGTTCAAGACGCAGAGATTTTCTGTTCTTAAATGAACAGAATCGATTTTGACATCGTCTTGAATGACAAATTGAATCATTATATCAACCAGCATATAATCATTGAAGTCGAAAACTTAGGAAAGCGGTAACATAATAAAATACAATACACAAATAATACTTGACACAGTGTTTCATCTTTAATCTTTCGATTTAGAATCATCAGTAGCTTATATTCTTTATTATATGTCAAAATCTTGCCACATGTATCTGATCACACTCGATCGCAAACGAACTAAGATTGTGCAGAATTACTTGCAAGCTTGTTGAATGCATGCGCAGAGAATCATTTTGGCAACAACTTCTTCACCTTTTTCTTTCTCTGACAAATGAACTGCGGTAAAAAACACTTCCAAAAATCTTTATAACTTCAAAGAATAAATGACAGTTTATACTAACTCTATAAACTTTTGTTTTATTTCAAATATTAAATTCAAAGGAGTTCACTTGATATAGAGGTTATCAATATAAAATCATCAAAAATACAGATTTTTCTGTAACACTTTTATAAAACATCTTGCGATATTGATTTCTTACGATGAATATACTTTTATTGCCTTCGAGGAACCACGTCTTGAATGATAAATTCAATTATTATATATTATAATATTAGAAAACGTCACTTAATAGTATCACAGAAAAAGTGTATTTTTAATGATAATATTAATAACCTTTATCAAGTAAACTCGTTTGAATTTAATCTTTTCTTAATGAAAAACCTTCATCTTGACTTGCATGTTTTCGTGACTCTCATCTGGTGGTTATGTTCCTGGAATCATTGAGCATATTTTTTGTCCATCATTCACTGGTCTTCATTTGAGATTAAAACTATTTATTTTGTCTACAATGGGGGTTTTTCCTGAATTTGGGTTATTACTGCAAATGCAAAGTTGAACATAATTATTATGGGTTTGATTCATCATTTTCCCAAATTACCTTCAGAAAGTATTCAAAATCAGGTTTCAAAATCGGGGTTTGGGATTTGTCATGCATGTACGAAGTGACAACATTGTTTAAAAGAATTGCTTTTTCTGCTATAGAATAACGAAATATTTATTCCTATTCTGTGGTGCACACGTGTTCTTTGTCAATATAACCAAACAATTTCCGTTTGAGATTTGTCAGTAATATGACAGTATGACAGTCTGTGCTCTTCTTTTTCTTTTCCTTGGTCGTTGTCTTCTACTCTAACCAGATCGGAGTATAGCTATCTCTGTTTTCCTAAGCAAAGTAACACATTTGACGTCCTTTTCTTTCCGAGAAAGCTGCGTTCGACGTTGCCATATCGTGCACTCATGACAAATCCCTTTGAATGCAAATCCCCATTTTTATTTTTCAGTTTTAGGTGATCAAACTTTTTTTTAAAAATATAATATTGAAATCATATGTTTGAAATGTGATGTTCTGAAGGTTTTTCATGAAAATAACTGCATTTTAGTTTGAAGGAAAAACCCCCATTTAGATTGTATTAACACTACATACAGTCGAAGTACAAACAGTATTGAATTCGACTGAGAATTTTCCATGGATGTACTGTAGAGGTTTGAGGATAGCTTCGATTTGATGATATTCAAAAGTAATAATAGTGAAGCTTAACAAGTTTGCAGACTACTTATTTCCGCAAAAAGAGTCAGTATCTCCTTCGTAAACCACTGATTCAAATATCTATCCTTCAATCGACAACATTCCAACCCACTAATCCAACCGTCTCTAATAGTTACAAGACAAATATGAACTAAATTCCTAACAATGAAACATTACAGGAACATGTTTCAATGAATGTCATTTAAATATGACCCAAGTCGCAGTTCCATCGCGAATAATATATGGCTATATATCGAAGACACACTGTATAGGCATATATCATTTGTATCCATGTACTTATAGTTTGACGTAGCTAATGAGTGCGTGCTGCTTCCTGCTGCGGAAGATATCCAACTATATAGCCTGGGAAAAGCGGTATTGTTCAAGATCAGTATGTGTGGTCTTTGTAGATTTGCTATTTTTCGATGCGGCATACGGAGATGAGTTATTGATTTGTCGAGATTTTGAGACTCATTCTTTGATCATCAAAGAAGAATTTGATATGGATGCCCTGTGAAATATACCGAATCATGAGTTGAAAGGTCTGAGGAAAGCAGTGACGTGAAGAAGAATGTGACGTTTTGCGGCTTGATGCTTGATTCAATTGGCAGATACAGTGATCTCCCATTTGAGTACTCACCCAGCTAAGAGCTGCTTGACTTTCAGAATGAAACATCTTGGTGGGTACAAATTGTATACTCCTCCATAAAATTGTACATAATCTTCCAAAACGTCTTTTCACAATCAATAACCAGACTCGAAAATCTAGGAATGCACTGACGTGAAGTCAGCAGCTTCAAAGCGCTTGTTCAGTTCGACGAATTCGGCAACCATAATTGATCTCTTTACGTCTAGCCTAACCGCAGATCGTAAACACAATAAGTACCGAGAGAATCTGCTTGGAGACTTAATAAATGTAAAGAAGGTTTGGAGTTTAATTACGAACGCCATATACTAAAAATCCATCCTGTGATCCCGCAGATATACATACTCTTGCAATAATAGAGGATAGGATATATAGGTATTTTTTGAGTTTTTTCGGAAATAATCAGCAATGATAGTGATGAAATAAACGAATTTTGAAAGTAATGGCTTAGCATTACTATTAGGGAAGTTTAATTTTGACAACCTCACTTCATTTCGAGAAATTGAGGAAATCATCTCAAAATTCGAAATTGTCAAGAAATTTGACATATTTTTTCCAATTTCTCTGCAGATAAATATTCGCTTAAACTGAAAATTTGAAGCGCTTTTGTTATATTTTGACTTCAAGGTCTGTGCCAATTGTCATTGTATTCTGATGAATTTTTTCGGAGAAAAAATCGAATTTTTTTCAATCCATAAGGACCATTTTTGGCTCGAAAAACCACAGACACTGGGCAAAACGATAACGCTTTTGTTCACTAGAACAAGCGCGAAATGAAAGAAAATAACTTTTTGCTCAATATGTTTCATAAAATAGGATGAATATCTGATCGAGTCTAAAAGTTGTTAAATATTGACTTCGAAGTATGTGCCAGATTTCATCCAGGTCTGATTGGTAGTCACTCGAAAAAAATGTTTTCGAAAAACATTTGTTTGAAATTTTTTCAACAATCAGTTCATCTGAAAATTGTGAACATCTTGCGCATTGGTATCTAGTCTCATCAATTAATTTTGGAACAACCCCTCAAAATTTCCTATTGTTATAACTCCGATTTCGCCCATTAACGATCTCAACCGAGATTATCAGACTCCGAGCATAAAGTAAAAATTTAAAAACTCTAGGTCTTTTTCTTCGAAAGTTAGAGCACACTCGGTTGGCACAACAGAATTGATTCTGACTCATGAAATCCAACATAATCGTTTGAGACCAATTTCGGTTCGAAATTCGACAATTACAGACATTGTGATGGAACGATATCACGCTGTTGCCCAGAACCATATGATTAGAAGATATAAGATATTTATGAACTAAATCGTTGAATTCTTCCAATGAAATGATCGAGAAACTTTGCACGAATTAGCGCATCAAGTTCCAAGTTTCTCATGAACGGATATATATTTTTTAAGTTATTTCGGAAATATCAGTTATTCTCAGGAAATCAGCACGAAATAAGACATAATATGTTTTCCAATATCTCCCAGGACGAATATCCAATCAAGCTGAAATTTGAAACACTGTTGTAAAGTAGTGACGATTCCGATACACTGCTCATGCGCTACGGGGAAGTACCAATAAAACTTCCAGGGAATCACCAGATGAGGTGTAGAGTGTGAATAGTAGACGCTGTCCCGCGTCCCGCATATTGTCACTGTAAGATCCAGTAAATGCTTCGACTATTCACAAGTAGATGCCGTGAAAGGTCGATGCGAACAAATATTTTGAACTTATTATCAGGAAAATTTTGAGAATACATATCAGATTGGACTGAAACAAAGTCTTCCGGTGCCGACTAGAATAAAATTTGAACGGAAGCGGAGATATGCTTTTTGAAATATATGAATTTCTGAAATAAATTCCCCGAACTTTTCTCTTGATTTGTTCCTCGGAAAAATCAGGGAATCTTATTGGGCTGAAATGAAGTACTTGGTTATGAAGTGGCGGTTAGGTGATTTCAATGAAATTTAAATGAAATTTTTTTTCAAATTTTTCTACTGATAATCCTTCATATTGCTACTGTTCATCTACCAATCAAGTTTCATTCCGATCAGATAAATATTTTTCGAGTTATTGAAAAATCAAAATTTCAAATGGAACTAGAACAAAAACCGTTCAGCAGATTTGGCCCATCAACGAACCTAACTGAGATATTCAGAATCTTAACCCAACCTGAGAATTTCAAGGCTCTTGATTCTTTCTTTCAAAAGTTATAGCGCACACGGCCGGCCGGCCGGACGGACAGAATCAATTTTGTCCACGGATTAAGCATAAGCATTTTTTCCGAGGGAAATTTACTATTTGAAAAATGATGAATTTGAAGTTTGATAAAAGTTTAGTATTGACGAAAAGGAAATTCAAATTCTGAATAGGACAGAATTCTGAAGGAAATAGCTCAACTTTCAGAACCCACTCTGGTTCTGGTAATTATAATTTTGCCACTTCTTTTATACATAATAAATAGTAGATTGTACTATCCCACCCTTTTAGCTCCGTCTACCTTCCCGCAAACCCACCCATGGCCAAAACGCTGTGATCGTCTAGAAAAAGGAATAGGACTCTACGTTGTGTTCGCAACCCAAAATACTTTCATACTCAGGGAATGAAAGAGAATATTGATGGGAAGTTCAGGTGAAAATAAATAAAATAACAATTTGGCTATTCGGTGCGGTTCCCTTGCAGGAGGAAAAAGAAAACCTTAGAAAAACTCTCAACCGATATTTATTACAATGTAACATCAGGAACAATTAGCAGTAAATTTAGATGTCAATTAAGCTCAAGCAATCAGTGATAGCAAATCTCTAATGAATGAAGCAAAGAACCACGAAAGTTGTCCAACAGATAAGTTCCTCTCATATGCCTCATTCATAGGAATACATCCGCCATTTAGGCGCCAATAAATGGCAAACGTAGATGTATAACAGGTTTATGAGAAGACACTCAGCTGTCAGTACTTCTAGGTTCTTATGTATGATACATAGAGTCAAATATACCTTTGTATAAATAACCTCGATCAATAGGATATATTAAACAGATACATAGTGGAAACAGTTACATTTCGAAATACCACCAGCAGTGGAATAACAATATGCAGATTGACGGAGCTCAAAGGGGTTCTAGAGCTAAGGATCATCGGTCACCATTCCACATTCGATTCATCACAATCTAAATACTGTACTTGTTGGTTAAGGGTGAGTTCTTTTTTTTTTGGAGCCGAGCCATACGGCTAATGGTCTTTCGCCCTCACCCCTTTAGAATTTAGCTACAAGAGTCTTGACCCCGCCATACGGCGTTGACCCAAGACAGGAAAGTGTTTGGTGTGAAACCGAAGCCTACACATTGAAGTAATTGTTTATTTGAATATTTAGCAAAGAAACACGATGAAAAGGGGATGAAGTACAGCTAAGTCGTAAATAATATTAGGGTAAATAAATGGTAGTCGATAGGTGAGAACGGAGCAACTCAAATATTGCCCGCTCCTAGAGACTAACCAGACCTTGGATCGACACCGGGATGTTCAGTATTCTAGACAAAAAGCACTGACCATTCACTCATAATGAAAACTGATGAATTCCTTAACGATCGTAGAAACACCTTGAACAGGATGATCGATATCAATTTAGATTACAACTTCGAAATGTACTGGTGCCACTACATAATAGTTGAGATTTAATAATGGCAATCAGAATAAACAAGCTTCTAGTAATTGTAATAATGTAACAAAGACTTACGTGGTTAAAAACGAATATTGCACAAGCACACTATGCCAAGATGGCTGTGTTTATTTCCATTCTTTGTTCGTCGTAATTTCGAAGAGGGACTCTGTCGACTAACTCCTTCCGTTGTGAATTTTATAGGAAATCCCTAGCGTTTCTGGTTTTCTCTAGGTTAGTTTTTCGACCATTGAAAAATCTACGTTCCCTTCTATGATTGGGGAATAAATGAACCGTGAATAAACGAATGAATGAATGAATTAATCACGGTTTAGCACATAGGCGTAGTATTTAAATATAGGGAAATATTATGATTTAAAACCGAGTGCAGTACAACATATAACACATTAATAAACTTAATTCGTCAAGATTTATCCAAAATTATTCAGTCATTATCCGGGTTGTTCTAGCTTCAGGAGGGTTACAATCTCAGGTTGCCGTTTCAACACGGCATCTTTGAGATGTCACTGGTCATCCTAAGTACCACATATACTCCATACCATACCCTATTATCTCATTAGGATCTTCGTACACCACCTCACACGTCAAGATGAACGTCCAGCTCGTCACCAATCGAGTCCATAAATAACAAATCCCCATTATCAAAGCCACACACCTCGATTATAATCACGATGCGTCAAAGATAAAACAGCTAAAATCCGATCCCGATCGACGTTAAAAGTGTGTGAATAAATCAGATCCGAAGCGAACAATAGTGACGCGCCAAGCGTTCGCCGAACGGAACACACGTCATTTGACAGCTGATTGTCACTTCGGATGTCACACCAGGTCGACTAGATGTGATGCGATATCACGAATCGGCAATTGTGGCGTCGCTCAACGGTTGATAATTGTCCATTTCCTGAGGTTGCTTCGATGGATTTGAGATTGACTGAGTGAGATGTAGAAGATGGGTCTTGTTGTTGGCGGGTAATGCGATACATGTTGAAGAGATATTTGGTGTGTTGTTAGGTAGTGCGCTCTCAATAATGAATTCCAATTTGTATTTCAAAAGAATGAAAGAAAATCGAGCGTGAAGCCAATAATTGATAATTTGGAATATTGTTATCCCGAAATTTTCAGGAACAACAAACTTCTGAACACAAAATCGATTTGAAAGTGACTTCTTGAAGATGCATGGTCGATTTAGCTCAATCTGAAAAATAGAATCTGTAATATGGAATTCAGGAAACTACATATTTAGCTCTATTTTCTAGCTACCTGATCCCCATGATATTCTACATAAGTCTTTGAGTCTGTACTTTGAATATTCCAGCACTGTGGTTGTCAGAATGATTCCTTTCTTTGCAGAGATAGTGATGAACTAGAAGATACCTTGAAGATGACTTCTGGTGGAAATATACAGCCTGAATCAGCTCTAAGACATTTGAAGTCTTCATGTAATTAGTACACTCTGCAATGGAATCTTGTAGCGAAGAACCGATCATTGGAAAGTCAAACTTTTGAATCGCTATATGAATTTCCGTTCTGATCATCCAGGCTTTTTGACGGCCTTTTCTGTGCGGAAAATTGTATATATTGAGGTTTGAGGATTCACACTAACTGTGGATGGTTGCAGATTATATGTTCGGCTATTTTTGTTTCCGATCAATCAACAGACTCTGCATGGGTTTTCTGGTGACTTGCCTTTGCGGTACCAGAGATGCTTTTACTGAAATTGCCATGTCAGCAGTCCTTACATTAGACGAAGCTCAGTCCGTGATAGCTGAAGGACCTCTCTGGTATAGGAGGGTGAGTACTCCACTAAAATATTTTAGCATGTACAAGTCAAGGAAGATTTTTGCAGAGGGTTATTCTGTTATTTTCTTCTAGTGTTGAACATTGCCCTGTTGTGATCATTCCTAAGCAAACGAGGTTCTGGTCAGGGGGTTTCATTTTGAGGCCATTTTTGAATAATTGAATGAGCTTCTCATCATCTACATTGCCGTAGCCCTGTGGCATCCTTTGGAGGGTCAACTGTTTGTTGTTTTATAGTATAACCGCAATCCCAGACTAGTAGTGAGCTCCAAGTTGGTGATCTCAGGACCCTCAGCATGGTCTGATTATCCTTTAAACTGAATATGTGTTCTGATCCCAGGGGTACAAAGATTCTTTCATTGCGAACTCTGCATAAGCCTAAGTAATCAATTAACTAATGAACCATAGCTGAACTCACACACGTCCAATTATCCTCGACGAACCTCCAATGTGAAGATTACATCTTTCCAGCCGAGAGAAAAACTGAAGCCATGCAATTGTCCGACCCCAATCGTTATTTCTACTTCAGTTCAATATATTCTGTACCTTCTAGAATTATTGTTCAATACGATCTTTCATTCTATTTCATTACCTTTTCATTCCTAGGGATATTACCAAAGATTGTTTGTGACGTCCTGCGGATTTAGAACTGGCTTGCCCTTCAGTAATGATCTTGGGCGAACCAGCTCTGTACCTTTGCATAGTACATATGTTTGACTATTTTCATTTCCCACCAACAGATCCTGCATTAGTTACCTTCTGACTTGACCAGAGGTACCAGAGGCATTAGTACTGACAGGACCCTGTCAGCTATTCTTACATTCCATGTAGCTGAGCCCGAGGTAGCTACAGAAGCCTTTTGGTATAGGATGTTGAGAATTTCTATATGTACAAGTTATGGAGTATGTTTTAAAGCCGGCCATTATGCTATTAGTTCTAATTGTTGTACCGCTACCTCGTTGTGATCTTTCCCCATTCTATAGGATTCAGTTCTGATAGATGATATTCCTAAGGCCCCTTTCACTGTTTCATTGGTTTCCTCATTTCCTACAGGTCCACTGTGTCCTGGCACTCAGAGATATCTTGTTGAATCTTGCAATGTTATTTATGGTATTACAGTATTCCCAGCTAAGTTGTGAACTCTTCATGGGTGATTTTAGGTCCCTCAGTATGGTATGGCCATCCGTTAAATAGTATGTGTGCCCCCTTGAGGGATTATTCCATTCACTTGAGCACATATGAAGACAGCAGGTGTCTCTGTCTGTAAGACAGGGCAATGCATGTAAGGAACATGCCAAGAGGTTTGAGTCTAGTGGGTTCAGTATTCCACCCTATTACGAGGTGGGAGATTTCCATTGAGAGAAATTCCTATTGGATTTAGGCTTCATTTACTTAAATGAGAGTAAGTGCAAAGGAGAAAAATGGAGTAAGACCCCAAACGCGGCTTTGGTAGTAGTATTTAAGCCTCCAGTGATACCTGCACAGACAAACCGTTGCAGTTTCCGCAACACACTGCTTGCGGTAGCCTCGTGAGGGTTTGCAACTATCTAAAGATGCATGGGTGAAGATGAGAAGGGAAACCACCATATTAAATCACACAGCGAAAGTATTCGTCCCTTGCATTAAGAAATAAGAGTGCCAAGTTAACGATAGTTATGATATCCTCGTCACGGTCACGAAGTCACCAATATCATTCTTTTTTCCTGGGTTCCTATTTTTTTTTTAAGAAACCGAATAATACAGGCTACATTCTGAAGCTGAGCCAGCGTTGCGTGAAACTTTTTTGTGTGGATTTTACAGTGCTCATAAAATCTTCCAAATCGTGAGGTAGCATTTCGCTCCAATTATTCTTCCATTGCGAACTCTGCATTAACATGACTAATCAATTAACTAATTAACCATAGTTGAACTCACACACGACCAATTATCCTCCTAGTGGGGATTACATCTTTCCAACGGAGAGAAAACCTGAAGCCCACGCAATTATCCGACCCAAATCGTTATTTCTACTCCAGTTCAATATATTGTGTACCTTCTAAAATAAATACCCATAACCCCCTCCACACGCGTTCCTAACCATTTCAGCCAGTTTCGCACGATTCAGCGTTTCCGATAGGGCCGAGTTCTTGTTGTTTTCTAATTAAAATAGGGGCCCCTCACCCTTTGCCCCCCCCTCTTAATCGGCTAATCCTGTTTTTTTGAATGCGAGGATTTGTTCGAAGGGAATCCCGCGATCGAGCATGTAAAGGAACCCTCGAATAAAGTTAAATTGGTCGAAATCCTTATATGTTTTTGATTGGGGTTGCGAGATTAAGAATGTAGAAGGTAGGATGATGCACCGTCATCAGTGGAGTAATAAGCTGGGGGTGGATAAAAACTCCTCCAAATTTTTTCTGAGTGTGTTCCATTTGACCAGGTTGGATTTCAGCCGGCTGTTCAGCTAAGCTGTGGTTATGGCTGCACCTCAACAAATACACTTCCAGCATTCAATATCGACTCAACAGAATATAAGTGATTTTTATTACATACTGTTTCTGAAGCCGTAAGGTGAATCCTAGATGTCAACATTAACAACGACTTTGAATAAGAATTCAGCGTGACTTTCAATATCGAATAAGGAAGGTTTCGCATTATTTTTAAATTTTTTTCTAGGTTTTCACTTTCACTATCTAAAAATGAAATCATTTGAGTTAAATATTATCATCAAATTCATTAGATAGTTGTTTTTCAGAGATTGTGGGTGAAAACCCAGGAAAAACCTGAAGAATAATGATTTTCAAAAACAAGCTTGTATTCTAGGAGAGGATTTTATGATATATCGCCGTGAAAATATTTTTCAAATTGGACACCTCATATATTCATACATATTTCGACAGAGTTTGAAATCACTTTTATCGTTTTGATAAACGTTTGATAACTAACCTTTATATGGTTTCATTCACCATCGCATCCTTTCAAACTTACTCAAAGATTAAAGTGGGAAATTCACTATCCCGAACATAACCCCAGAAAAATACAGAGTATGCTATATTTTTAAAATGGTAATTCCGAGCTCTATCGAAATATATTAAATATACGAGGTGTCTCGTTTGAAAAAATATTTTCAGTGATATCTCATAAAATATCAGAAAATTCAATTCTACGTGGGAATTTGCTACGAGAAAGTCTTTACAGAAATAAAAATATCCAACAGAGAAAAAGCGACAGCAATCTGTCTAACATAAATATTTTCGGGGGAAACGTGGTAATTTAGTGGGGAGAGAAAGAATTTTATTGGTGTTATTACAATAACATGAATGGCTTACACAGGTAAAGAATGTAGATAATCATAACCAATATAACAAACTCACTCCACAACCTCAGGAAACCGATAGGAACGCCAATGTCAACTTGCCCATAGTAAAGATAAAAAAATTATCTACAATTAGTAAAATCAATAAATAATACAGTATAAATGTAACGGTGATAGAGCTATGGAATTGCGGTTTTCGCCAATGAGTTTTTCATGAAAATTGACCCACAGACATAAGATTTTGTCTATTTTGTGAAGGGTGTTTTTTTAGAGGTATAGAACTTTAAGTTGACAACACTGTTTCAAGTGGCGGGCATTTTCTGAGCTGTCAAGTGATTTGTGTTTAGTTTGGTCTGGCATTTCAACATAGATAGACTGACGCCTAAACAACGCTTCCAAATTGTGTGAATTAATTTTGAAAATAATGGTTCTGTTCGAAATCCGTATCGCACTGTTTGTCCATTTTATGGTCAACATTGTCGTCCATCAAAGCAACTAATTCGACTAACTATGGACCGTTTCCGCACCTCATTTACTCTAACTGATAATAATCATCCACAAAGACGTCCTTCAGTGAGAACAGAAGAAGCCCTTGCTGCTGTAGAGGAAGACCCGTATCAGTCTATCCGCTTTAGAGCCATGATTACTGACTTTTTCGTTCCTCAATTGAGCAACCATGATGTGCAACAGCTGTGGTTTCAACAAGACGGTGGAACATGTCACACACCTCATGCCACAATTGATTTACAGAAGGAAACGTTTGATAGCCGCATAATTTCATCTTCCGGGCCTGTGAAGAAGCTAGTCTACGACAATAATCCCAAAATGATCGACCACTTGGAGCACAACATTCGCCGCGTAAATGTCGATATACGGCCACAAATGCTGAAAAAAGTAATTGAAAATTGGACCTTCAGATCATATGACAGAAACTATATTCAAATTATGATGTCACAAGATTATCTTTTGAATATGGTCAATTTTATGTCAATTTGAAAAATTCATTCCGTTTTAGTCCATTTCAAAGTTATATACCTCTAAAAAACACACTAAACTTCTGTACTAGATAGACGAAAGCTGATGCCTCTTTTTCTTCAAAATTTTCAAATTTAGCACACCCTGTACATTAGGCAATAATTTCTCGACAAACTACCCTTGACAAATAGTTCGAATCCCGCAATTTGCAAGAGCATTTTTCACGAAGAAAAATTTTCATTAAATTTTTAAAAGTTCTTCTCGAAGAAGAAAGAGTTTGAACCTAAAAAAATCTTCAAAACAAACCAAGATATCATTTAATAGACATTCATAAAAAAAATGTATAAAAATCGGAGCACTGCTTTCCACTGGTACATCAGATCACCCCAACAGCCCTCCTAATAATCGACAAACGATGCGAATAAAACGTCGAATAAACCCTTCGATCGACCACATCAACACTTATTGAATAAATATCTGATTTGGGGATCGGAAATCGAGAGGGCGATGCAAGGGCAGATTATGTCAAAAATCCGATTCCCCCGTCTGACTTCGCCGGTCAACTACATGAATACACCCGGATAAATGCCGGAAAAGGAAACTGATCGCCAGCTTATCAATATGAGTGATACACGTTTTTGGGGTTGTTCGAATTGTTTTTTGATTGCGGGGGTGTGTTGCAGGAGTTGAATGTGAGATAAGGAAAGAGAGTGACTGGGAGATTTGGGAACCTGGACTCTAGGGTGCAATTTTCTAACAATTTACACTGATATATGTGATTGGTTGATTATTAACCTTTCAGTGGTCCATTGAATTGAAATTTATTAATGGAGGTATCCACTGGTGTTGCTCCAAAATGAATTTAGAGAAAGCCACCAAAAGGTGGAGCTGGTAGCTCATTTAATTTATATTTGTCTCTGACTCAAAAACGCCCCAAAAGTAATTTCGTTTTGGTACCGCTGATTTATCAATATTTTTTCCTCGTTGTAGGTAGACTAACTTTTGTGAGCTTTGTTAATTATGCTTTATGCAGAATTCTGTCAGAAACGAATCGAATGCATCAGATATCTCTGTGAATTTGACGCAAACCCTGACGTCAATTTAAGCAACAGTGTACCAAATTTCAGCTTGATTCAATTCGATGCGCTTTGCCAATAATTTCAAAAAGCTCGTCGGAGGTCCTGACCTAACGTAAATGCTTTTTATAATTTTTATGATTCTCCACACCGTCAATATCAATTCAGATTATAGTGATAATATAATATCAGCATATATTTGGTTGTGCCCGTGCAAACATTTATAACGAAGGAAAATTAGAAGAAAATTACGATAAGACAAGATTTCAATGTATGTACTGTTATCTTCACTCTTCTACCTTCGTTTAAAAAATGTTTGGATATTCATTAATTAAATATCAGGATCATCACAATACGAATTCATAATTCATAGAGTCATTTCCTTTTCCGTTTACACGATGGTCCTACTGTCCATCCTAAAATTCTTTATGCTTGTTTTAGGCGACCTGACACTTTTGTCATAGGATTTTATTGTATATTTCAGTGGCTTTCATAAAGTCAATTGATAGGCCTTAGAATAGATCTATCAAGTTCTGTATAGGAACTGAGTAAGATTGGCTATTATGACATGTAGTCAAGGTCAAAATAAATACCTACATGAACTACACTATATACACTAACTCCACTGATACCTTTCGGTGTGTTTTGTTGTAAAATTGCACTCTGTGCATGAATGTTGGGAGTTAGTGTAGTCACGAATTACGAGAGCATAGTGATTGTTATGCCTAATAGTAGTAGTTCATGAGCAAATCATGATCATAGACATTGGTTGTTGTCTCTGGTTCTATTCTGTTGTCTATGGCAGCAATCACTGGCTTGTAATTGTCTACTTTCTTCCTACTTTATTTGCTTTCATTAACAGTCAACATTTTTTCCGTTACTAGATACTTAAAAAAAACTTCACGAGAAATCAACATGCCCACATAACCTCAAAATAGTAGCGAAAACAAAAGAAGCATAGAATTCTTTCATCTTGGATTTGCGTACATTCATCTATCATATACAGTAGAGCCTCGGTTATTTGTGCACAGGCTGATCCGAACGTCGCTATAATCCGAACTCCCGATTGCCCCTTCCTGTTTCTCTTGTCGCGGCCGCTGAGCTTATGTTTTTATATGTTTTTTTGAGTTACTAAAAAGGCAGAAGCCGTCTCGCAGATTTACGACTATCTTCAATATAAACTTTAACCATAGCTGAAAAGTGTGCCATGCTGGACAGTTTGAAAAATGGAATGCCTGGAACGTCGAATTGAAACAGATTAGTTTATTTACGAGCGACTAATTATACCTCACTTATTTGGTGTTTTGAATGTGCACATTTTTTATGAGTTCATTAAATATTACGTTTCAAAAAATTGCTGTTTTTCTTCCTATTAGTCCGAATAAGCGTTTGTTTTGGGTTGTTCGAATTATTGAGGTTTTTATATATTTGTATTCCGTGAGAATCATAGCACAGATTGAACTACACTAACTACACTCATTCTGTTATATGTAACTAGACTCAGCTGCATTGAGAATTGGTAGTGAATGGAGTTAGTGTAAGTTAGTGTAGTTAATGCAGGAACAACGAACAAACCAAAAGATTTTCAATAATTCTTTTTCGGATATTGGGTGAAAAAACCAATTAAAACATGTGGAATAATGCGAAACCTTTAATCGATATAAGTAATATATGACTTAAAATTAAAAAATTCTCCATATTTGTTCGGAACGGAGCTTAATTGAATACAGTGACTCGAATGGTGTTTCAATTCCAGGAGTCCATACGAGTTAATCAGATACTGCAAGCGGTCCAATAGAAAGTTACAGAAAATCATCGAATGAAAATATTTTGGTTTATTAGTTGATAAAATCAAGTAATAAACCTTAGTGATCGACCAACAAAAAAAAATTTTTAACCCCCCCTGAAAATTTCACAGTTTACGTTTTGGAGTATGTAGATTTGAATAAACTAATAAAAAAAAATCCGTCCGTCCGCCGTCCGTTGTCCGGGGCTTTTCTCCGAAAGTACTGAACCGAAACCAGTGAAACTTGGTAGAAAAATCGTGTGTCGCTCGGGATTGATCCTCCAAGCTTTTCAGCAGAATCGGTGTACCTTAAGGGCTCAAAATGGGGGTTGGGGGGAAAAAAAATCATTTCTCGAAAACTTACCACCGAATTTTCATGAAACTCTGAACGTTGATTACTGTTGCAAAACTAAACCAAACAATTTCACACGGATGATTTCCGACAAGTGGTTCCTGAGTTATGAAGAAAAACGCTGCAAATTTCCAATAATGTCGAAAATGACATCATCGCATTCGGTTCTAAAATTGGAATTCACTGGAATAATCTGTTTACTTTTCATCCAGAATCATACATCTGAAAGTAGATGAAAATATTGATTAGCAAATTTTCAACACATATCGAGAAATTTTTAATCGATGCGTTATTATTTTATAAACACAATTTGCAAATGCCCCATCGATGTTCCTGACAATTTCATAATCGTTAGTAGTTCAGATTGAATATTTTTGGGTTTTCTCACCCAATATCTTAAACATAACTACTGAAAATCGGATCAAATTATTATTTATAGAAATCACCCTGCGGATTACGGGATTTAAGATTAAATTATTTCTTCATGAAGCTCATTCATATCTTGAATAAAACTTTTATTTTATTCATAAATCATTGGTTTTTCAGAACACAAAAAACAATTCCATGAAAAAATTCATTTGAAACATTGAAATCTCAATAAATACTCTTTCATAACTGAATAACCCTTTTACATTCAGAACGCGAATTAAGTAGCGCAATTTAAAATAATGCAGATTTCCAAAAAATTCGGTTGATCGGAGGTTTCCATTAATTTCGATTTGCGTAATACGAATATCGTCAACCTGTGGATATCCGTTACTGGTTTCAATCGAAATCCAAAATCTTTCGTACTGACAGTTTGAAATAAGCGTGAATATAAGAAATAATGAGCATTTAATGATAAATCAAATTGGAGGATATAATATGCAAAAAAATCAATAACAAACCGCAAATCTCATCAATTGTCGATTGTCGAGAATCTTATACTGAGGGTTAGAGCCTTAGACTAAAGTTAGGAGCCGAAGACCTATCTAGATGTTCTGAATGGGGTGTGTGCCGAGTCGTGACCTAAGACAAGGGATATAGCGTGGACAAAAATATACCACTTGTATCATCATCTGGTTGTCGGCAAACTACTTGTTTGAATTTCACGTCTTTACATCGGATTTGACTCCCTCTTAGTTGAGTGTATCTGACAACGATAACAATGAACGAAATTTATAATCTAGAATTATTCTTTTGAATTCAACCTGATGAGGTTCACCATATATTTAATTGTTTCAGAAATGTTATTGAAAATAACTTTAGTTTTTCAGTTTGTGTGGTGGATACTTTGTGAATCAAATGAATCGGATATCTGCTGTGGAAAAAAATTTTTTTCAGATCAATTGCACAGGAAGGTTGAGTTTTTTTTCATTTCATTAATATTTTTCAGAACAAAGTTGAATCCTAGAAGAAATCACATCTTCACATTTGATATTAGCGGAAAGTCTTGAATTTTGTTTTACGTATTGGTGTTAGTTTGAAAGATTGAGTTTATTTCCTCAGTGTCAAGAAATACGAACGCGTTTGGATTGAAACATCATGACTAATTGTGAAATATAGACACTCGCTTTAATGCAAAATTTCCTGAGAATTGTATTGGAAAAATCGAATTTTTTTTTAAACATTTTTTTTCGAATACATAGTCATCAAAGTTCAATGAAATTTGGTACAGGTTTCAGAGTCAACATTTAGAAACAGTGTTTCAAATTTCAGTTTTGACCGATATTTATTTGTGCAGAGTTATGGTTCCATGCAAATAGATTCAAAATGAATAAAGAGATGACCCAATGCATTGAATTCGATGCTAGACCCAAAGTGATGACATCCCTGAAATTTTTGGGTTTATATCTGGAACCTGACTTGAAGTTTGGGCAGCATACAGAAGATCTGATGAGGAAGTTATCTGTTGCTACTTACACAATAAGAAGATCGAAACAGGTGGCAGGTAAGCAAGCAGCTAAGCACGCTTATTTTGGATATTTTCACAGTCTAATCAACTATGGCCTACTGTTTTGGGGTGGAGGACCTGAAAGGAACAAGATCTTCGTCAAACAAAAAAATGCAATCCGCATTATATGTGGCCTAAAGAGAACCGAAAGCTGTAGAAGCTGTTTCCAACAAGAAAACATACTCACACTTACCTGTCTGTACATACTCTCCTGTATTTTATACATTCACAGCAGTAAAGATACGTTAACACGTAACGGGGAATACCACCATTATGCAACAAGAAATGCAGAAAAGTTTTCAACACCATATCACAGGCTGTCAGCAACTCAGCTGAGCATAAATCATGAAGCCATACAAATCTACAACAGGATTCCTGAGAGTTTCAAAATGATGAATAAGAAAAAACTGAAGAATGAGATGAAAAAAATTTTGTACAAGAAATCTTACTATACTATGGATGAATTTTGGTTAAGCCATTTTGAATAGTTTGTCCTTAAATGTAATGTTTGTGATATACTTAAGTGTTAGTTTATTGATTTGAATTTTATGATATTTTTTGAACACATTTTAAATTCTGAACTTCTTTTGGACGCCCCATGTAAAATTTTGATGGGTTAAAATTATTCACATCTGTATTCTTCTGTGAATGAAGATTATATCAAGATATTGGCAAAAAATTTCGTGACCATTTTGACACGAAATTTAATAATTGTGGAAAATAGTTAGATTTTCAAAGAGGTGAAACGACTGTGGAACATCTCTTCTCATTCAAAATATTATTTTAAATTTTGCTACTCAGTTAGCGTTCTGCATGTGGAAATGTTATTCAATTATACAAGTGTATTTATTGAGATTTCAAGGTTCACATGAATCATTTCATGGAATTGGTTTCTGTGTTGTGAGAAACCAATGAGTTATGCATAATATATAAGTTTATTAAGATATCAATGGTAAATTGGGTTATATAACTGAGAAAATAATAAACCCTTGTGTAAAATTTGCAGCGTTTTTTTTTTCATTTTAGACCAAGTATCTGTAATCAGGAGTCCATAAGAGCTTATCGGCATACTGCTAGTGTTCTAATCCACGTTGAAAGCTATGGCTGATAATCGAAAAAATGTGTTAACGATTAAGGTTTTTTTTTCGACCCAACTGAATTTCTCAAGAATCAACACCAATACCACTCGTATGTTAGCACGTTCTGAATGAGTTATCCCTTGAAAATGTCAGAATTTACGGTAACAATGCGAAATTTGACATACCAGTATTGCTATATCTTGATACTCGAGTACCAATCCTATGAAAAATCATGACAATAATGCTAATATGTTCCTACATCTCATCGTACCGATGGAATGCCGCGTGATGAGAACGTACCAACTCAGAAGAAATCAATGACATAACAACATTTCAATAAGCCGAAACCTTCACAATTCCCCACATTCCAGGAATCTTTGAGTGAGTTATCATCGTGCCGCTAAAGGTCGCCAACGGCATGCCCAGAAATTTTTTTTTTCGGAACGTCGAGTTTAACCCATGCAGCACCCACACGGCATTGTGCATCGACCAGTTCTTCATCGATCCACTGCACCCAAACTGACCCCAGGCTAAGAACTATCCTGGTTTTCTTACAACCATACTTTATTAACTCATTCTTTCGAACTCAAACAATTACTCTGGAATTGTTATTGGATGGTCGCATTTTTCGATCTACAAGACTGACGAAGATATCGTTTATTGATTGTAATTGCATAATAACTCGAGGTGATGTTCTTCGACGAAAAGGAAAGTGCGAATGGCTTGTGGTCTTTTCGGTCTCGTTGAACTTGAACTTTTGCGGAAAGTTCATTTGAACATCTCTCATTTTTTTGGTGACATTTTTCTCAAAATTCAAGCGAGTACTATGGTTGAGTAAAGAGCTGTTGTGCATTTGATTTGATTCATCGACAAGACTCATCCGGACTTGTGGCCTGTTTGGTCGCGTTGAACTTTTACGGAAAGTTCATTTCAAAATTCGTCATTATTTGGTCATCTTATTTTCAAAATTCAAACCAGGAGGACAGACGCGAGCTCAATAGCTTACGTTCGTTTGCTCTAATTCATCGCTTTTTTTCATCAAGATTAGTAGTCTCTTTGATACCGTTGAACTTGAACTTTCACGGAAAGTTCATTTGAAAAATTCTCATCATTTTTGTGACATTATTTTCAAAATTCAAGCGAGAACCATGGTTAAATGAGGAGCTGTTGTGCATTTGATTTAATTAATCGACAAATCGATTACTCATCCGGACTTGTGGTTTCTTTGGTCGCGTTGAACTTTTGCGGAAAGTTCATTCGAATATTCGTTGTTTTCATTTGGTCATCTCAATTTTGAACGTCAAACCGGGAGGACAGACGTGAGCTCAACAGCTTTTTTGCGTTTGTCCTCATTCATCGACGAAGCTTTTATTCATCAAGTAGTCTCTTTGATACCGTTGAAGTTGAACTTTTGCGGAGAGTTCATTTGAACATTTCTCATCATTTTGGTGACATTATTTTCGAAATTCAAGCGAGTACTATATTTAATTAAGGAGCTGTTTCGAGTTTGATTTAATTAATCGACAGGGCGATTACTCATCCAGACTCTTTGGACGCGTTGAACGTTTGCGGGAAGTCCATTAAAAAGATCGTTATCATTATTTGATCATCTTTTTTTCAGAATCCAAACAAGGAGGACAGCTTAATAGCTTTTTTGCATTTGCTCCAATTCATCAAAAGAGGTATTATTCATCAAAATTACTAGTCTCTTTGATACCGTTGAACTTGAACTTTTGCGGAAAGTTCATTTGAACATCTCTCATTTTTTTGGTGACATTTTTCTCAAAATTCAAGCGAGTACTATGGTTGAGTAAAGAGCTGTTGTGCATTTGATTTGATTCATCGACAAGACTCATCCGGACTTGTGGCCTGTTTGGTAGCGTTGAACTTTTACGGAAAGTTCATTTCAAAATTCGTTGTCATTATTTGGTCATCTTATTTTCAAAATTCAAACCAGGAGGACAGACGTGAGCTCAATAGCTTTCTTGCGTTTGCTCTAATTCATCGCTTTTATTCATCAAGATTAGTAGTCTCTTTGATACCGTTGAACTTGAACTTTCACGGAAAGTTCATTTGAAAAATTCTCATCATTTTTGTGACATTATTTTCAAAATTCAAGCGAGAACCATGGTTAAATGAGGAGCTGTTGTGCATTTGATTTAATTAATCGACAAATCGATTACTCATCCGGACTTGTGGTTTCTTTGGTCGCGTTGAACTTTTGCGGAAAGTTCATTCGAATATTCGTTGTTATTATTTGGTCATCTCAATTTCGAACCTCAAACCGGGAGGACAGACGTGAGCTCAACAGCTTTTTTGCGTTTGTCCTTATTCATCGACGAAGCTTTTATTCATCAAGTAGTCTCTTTGATACCGTTGAAGTTGAACTTTTGCGGAGAGTTCATTTGAACATTTCTCCTTATTTTGGTGACATTATTTTCGAAATTCAAGCGAGTACTATATTTAATTAAGGAGCTGTTTCGAGTTTGATTTAATTAATCGACAGGGCGATTACTCATCCAGACTCTTTGGTTGCGTTGAACATTTGCGGGAAGTCCATTAAAAAGATCGTTATCATTATTCGATCATCTTTTTTTCAAAATCCAAACAAGGAGGACAGCTTAATAGCTTTTTTGCATTTGCTCTAATTCATCAAAAGAGGTATTATTCATCAAGATTACTAGTCTCTTTGATACCGCTGAACTTGAACTTTTGCGGAAAGTTCATTTGAAAATTTTGTCCCATACTTTTGGTCATGTTATTCTGAAAATTCTATCAAGAACTGACGTGAGGTTAGGATCTTTGTGCGCTTATTTCAATTCATCGAAAAAGCGAACACCGGTCCATACTTGTGGTCTCTTCAGTCGCGTTGAACGAGCATAAAGTTTAGTTGAAAATTTATCCCAATATTCCGTTAATATTATTCACACAATTCCTGAGGTGAAGTTGGGAGCCTTAAGATTGATTCTAACTAAACGTTCCGTAGCCTTCCAGTATCCCTTCCGTATGATTAAAGTCAAAATTCAATAGGAAAAAATGTCATGTTGATGGAACGTGATGGGACGTATAGTGTGAATACATCCAATCATTTACATCCTATATTATTTAATGGAACGGATACTGGTAGGATACGGAATGTATAGTGAGAATCAACCTTTACGCGCTTGTTCTAGTTCGTCAAAAAAGCGATCAACCTTTAAATCTTGTGGTCTCTTTGGTCACGTTGAACTTAAACTTTTGCGACAGGTTTATTTGAAAATTTTGTCTCGTTATTTCGGTGATAATACAACCAAAAATAAAGCAATGACAGACGTGAGATATTATTTGATCATGTCCTCCTATCGGAACTTCCTAACTACCAAGGTATTATTCGATTGGATATGCCAGTGTGAACTTATTGATTTGAAATCATTCGGATAGCTATAACCTTGAAATCATTGGGTGGATTTTGCCCATAGACGAACTCAATTTCTAGATAGCGCATTATCGTTTTCCTCCTTGAAGCCTGCTGTTTTCGTTTCTTTGCTGATAATCATCATAACAGTCTAGGTTGAACCAAATAATGACATATCGGATGTCGAATTCAATTCTGTCCGGCGAGCCGTCCATATGTCATAGACTCATAAAACTATATGGACATGGCTCAGAGAGAGAGAGGAAGCAGGCTGACGAAGATGGAACTAGGGCGGGCCAAACCATAGAATACGGCAAAAAAAAGACAGATCAGTTTGAAGCCATAGACTATAATAATTATAAGTTTATGTTTGAAATACATTTTTTTTCAAAAGTTTTGACAGTCAAATTTGTGTTTTCGGAAGTATTTCAAAGCAGATTTCGTGTTATTTCATTCTGAATTAGAAAATAAAGACTGTATGAAAGATATAATTTTCGTTTTTTGTGTGTTTTCGTAAGCTTTTTGAATATGATTTGATTTCCTTCATTTTGAACCGGGTTCACTGGTAAAGGATAATGGTTAATTCGTTTTGTGCCATTAAATGTACGAGGAGATATAAAATGAAAGTAAAATACAATAATTTGGAAAGAGTGTGGAATTTCAAATCTGTATCTGTGTCTGTACGCTGCTTAGGAAAAAATCGGTTTGAGCTAAGAATAACTTCCTGAAACCAGCCCAAGAGAATTAGAAAGAAAAAGAGTCATTTATCAAATATTGTTATTGATTAATCATTTCGAATACTCATATCGGAGCTATGTTCACATTCATCGCCAATTTTTCAAAACTTCAATTCAATCTAATATACCAAGAAGAAGTCATTTCCGCGGAGATTCCCTAAGTGAATGCTTGATTTTATCTCTAGCTCAGCGTCATATTGTGCAAGTGAGATCATTCTTCATCTTACTCTCTATACGCTATAGAGTACCGGATATTTGTATCGTGTATCTTGTCTATGGTCTGCCCGATCCAGTTCCAATTCTCTCTCGGACCTCTCACTTGCTTTCTTATCCCCATTCGATTCTTTAGAAATGAATTCGTACGCCGCGTCCAGAGAGTTTAATACGTCTATGCCATATGTGCTCTAACTTCCCTACAGGTGAAAGCTCTAGTTCCCTACAAATAAAAGCTCTAGTTCCCTACAAGTAGAAGAGGTTTGTGAAAAAATGAATACAGAGGAGAGCGATATACACAAGTATGAGTGAAATTCGAGTTCAGTAATCGAATTCAATTCCCCGAACATGAGATCTCTATCGTTATCCTAGACAAGCAGTGAATTGATGAATAGCTCAGCCTTTCGCGGTCATTTCTAATGAAAAGCTCATTACTCTGGCACCTTTCGATCTTCCGAATGCCGTCATGATTTCGCCATGCTTTATACGAGCACAATGAGACCGGGTTTCCTTTATTTTCTTTAATAGCCAGTACCGAGATCACGTATGAGATATGGCGTCGGACATATACAACGTTATTGTGCGGGGATGCAACGGAATGTGCACGCAGGATATTGGTATTGAAGTCGAAGACTGCTTGGGACGAGGAGTTCTGCAAGCTGTAATCTTTTTGTCGGTCCGATTATGAATTTGAGATTTAATGAAATGGTTGCAGTACAAGCTATTCAATTTTTTATGATACCGAATCAATCAGAGAAGAAGATAGGAAGGATTTTACAAAACTTAACCAAATATCTGAATTGGCCACCACTTATTCAGTTGACTGAAGTCATCCTTAATGAACAATTGACAGCTGACAATCCAGTGTAAGAAAAAATGGTTCCCTGGGAAAATGCAAGCTGTAATCTCTATCATGGACCTAATAATGAGTTTGAGTTTCAATGAATTTGTGACAGTATACTCCATTCACTTTTATAAACTATACCGGTTGGCCATGATTTAGGTCTATCAAGTTTTTTTACTTAAAAATGAGACAAGTTGGCAACCGTGAAATATCATCTCAGAGACGTTGCCAAATGCCAAGATAGCTTTGAAGAAGCAGAGACAAAGTATCAGGAAGTGCTATCTTTAAAATTTAAATCTGCTTTTTCTGATAGTAACGGTGATAATTCGGAATCAATAATTTATCACAATCTTTCCAACATTTTCGACATATGTGAGTGAAAATCCAGTGTATCGTTCAACAAGATTCCCAAGAACTTTGTAAATTGAGTTAGTTCTTTTAAGGTGCCAGAGGTTTCGTAGTCCTACATTTTCATACTAGAGTATCTTAAGTTTTGCAAGAAGGTATTTAAATGTGTTATGTGGACCTATTTCTTGAGAATTCCGAAAAGTACTGAATTCCATTGATTTGTCTGTTCGTTTAGTTTTACTGCAGGGTTATTCGAATACTTTTGTCTTTTTTTGAATGAAGTATCACAAAGTAACGGACTACTCTATCCATTATTTTTCAGTAAAATTTCAACCCTCGATTCTTGTTTTCTGTACAAGAAAATAGCATAACTGAATCTTCCAACCATTTTGAATTTGCCACCACTTGTTCAATTGACTGAAGTCAGCTTTAATAAAAAATTGACAGCTGACAATCCAGGGTGAGCAAAAATGGTTCCCCATACGCAGGAAATCCATGGGATATGCAAGCTATAATATCTATCATGGACCCAACAAAGAATTTGAGCTTCAATGAATTTGTGTCAGTATACTCCATTCACTTTTATAAACTATCCCGATTGGCCATGATTTAGGTCTATTAGGTATTAAAACGGAGGCAAGTTGGCACTCGTGAAATATCGGCAATGTCAAAATAATTCTCAGGGACGTTGCCAAATACCAATGTTCAATCTCAACATAATCATCAAGCTTGGAAACTAAAAATGCCGAAGGTAGTTTTGAAGAAGCAGAGACACAGTATCAGGAAGTGCTATAGGTAAAATTGAAATCTGCTTTTTCTGATAGTAACCCTGATAATTTGGAATCGATAATTTATCACAAGCTATCCAACATTTTCGACATATGTGAGTGAAAACCCAGTGTATCGTTCACCTAGATTCCCAAGAACTTTGTAAACTGAGTTAGTTCTTTTAAGGTGTCACCGGTTTTGTGGTACTATTATATTTTCATACTGGAGTGTTTCAAGTTGTGCAACAAGGTATTTAAATGTCTTCTGTAGGCTGATCTCTTGAAAATCTCGAAAAGTAGGGGATTGAATTTTGAAGTTGAAAAATATCAATTGGACACCCTCTATATCCACATGGTGAATTTCGACCAGATCGTGTCTGTATTTTTGAAAGAAGTGGGATGACGAAATTCAAATGCATGTATCTGCTGAACATTTTGGCGGATTGTGTGCATTTCCATCATCCTCTTTTCCTCTAATCACTTTTTCTTGATCTCCGAAAATAACCCCTGATGCTTCTCTGAGACTATTCGTTACAGAACTCCCAACTCTACCATGTTATCTCAACTAAACCATCGAATTCGTTCTTATATGAGCGATTTCATTGCCGTGAGGGTACATCCACATTGTAATATTATTTTTATTGTATCACCTTCTATTATAACCCAAGTCGCTGCCATATCATCCGAAGAAGTGGGTGGATAACATACTCTTCGCAGTTTGTTGTTTTTTTCTCATAGTATCATATGGAACGCCTTTTCTATAAAACTTCACAGTACTCGTACGTGGTTAATCGTTATAATTTGATGTATCCATAGTAATTTTCGAAAAATATGAAATACTAGGGAGATCGAAAACATAGATTATTTTGCATAACTATACAGAACGACTATAAGTGGTTGATGTTCGGTTTAAACCTATAAAATTTCACAATGCATCCGAAATATTGCAGTATAATCCAACTCATTATTAATGGTTTCGATACTATTTAAGTAGAGACATGTAAAGTAGATTTGAAAGGTACCAACTTTGATATCTCGCCCCCAAGCAAAATAAATAAAGCAAAAGTTCCATACGGTTGGTTCCAATCAATTCCTAAATTTGAAATATTTTTCAAAATATTCTAATGACACGATCATCACGAAATTTTGCACAAAGTTGCAAATCAGCATTTTCAAACTAGCTGCTAAGTTTCATCCCGATTAAATCAGTATTTTTTGAGTTAATCCAGAAAAAACAAAAATATCGAAAAAAAAACACGAAATTTTACATATTTTTTCGCAATATCTCGAGAAATTGGAGTTGTATCGAAATGAAATTGAGTAAACTGCTGTAAAAAATGATTTTCTCGGATTCGATGAATAGTTTGCGAATACTAAAATATCGAAAATTTTTTTTTTCAGAATCAACTGACAGTGTGATCCCAACGAAATTTCGTAAAAAGTTGTGCGTTGTTATGCTCCAACTAACTGTCAAGTTTCAATCCAATCGTATGAATAGTTCCTGAAATATCAAGAAATCAACCTCAAAATTTCAAATGACTATAACTCCGAAACCATTTGACCGAATTGTCCCATTAACGAACTCAAACGCCGCATTTCAATGTGCGACCTAATCTGAAAGTTTAAAGTAGCTAGCTTGCTTCTGTCGACAGTTATCATTCGACGGCCGGCCGGCCAGCCGGGCGCAATCGATTTTGACACCGGATTCGTCATCAGTGAGTCCAACCTAGTCATCTTAGAAAATTTGTGGGAAAAAATTCGAAAACTACAGATATTTGGACAAAACGATAGCACGCTGTTCCCCAGAACATGCGCGCAAAAAGTCAAATGTTCGGCATTTTTGAAAAGGCCTTCTAAACGAGGTGTCACTCAACCTCTTCTCCATATAAGATTTCAGGGGTTGCTGTCATCAAACTCACGGGGTTGCTATAAAAAATGATTTGAACTAACCGTATGAAATGTCGCACTACAAAAAAAATTTGAATTTTTGGTATTTTTCTGATTCTGAATGTGGGCCGAGATATTGGGTAGTACCTCCTCAAATTGACACGCTGTATATATTGGTAAATTTAATTTCTGGAAGGACGATATTTGTATGAGGTACGATTCTGTTTCCTTTTTAATATTGATTAAATTATTCAATGTAAAATATGGTACATAAAAAGATATTATATGAAAATCTCGTTTAGGACATCATCTTTTATTGAGAATTGGTACAGTACAACAGTAAAAAATTTCCGAAAAAATGACACTACATATTTCCTGTGAGGAAAAATTTGCTTCTTTTGCAATCAAGTTCTTATTGGTCGAACAAATATTAAGATCAGCCGCAAAATAGGAAACTTGAAAGCAGGAAATGAATATTTTAGCATAGGTTTATTATTCGATAGAGAAATGGGTTGTTTGATACAGGGTCAACAAGAAATTGATTGGAATCTACAACCGGACATCGTCAAGGTATCCAATTCTGAATGAAAAAACCTAGAAAAGCACTGACTTGTGGTCAGGAGCTTTTACGCGCTTTTTTCGTTACCAAAGCGGTCATCTATTGTAGTATAACAATAACAATAACAATAACCTTTATTCAATTCAAAGGACATTTGAATGTACAAGAATAAATGTAAAAAAAAAGCATAAAAGTTAAAGGGTTACATTCCTTTCCCTCTTACAGAAATCCATAAATTCTTCTATATTATATGGTTCACATTTCATTATAAATTCATCTAATTTTCTAATAAACAAAATTTCCCTATTTACATTACGAAATTGCTTTGGTAGGACATTATACAATTTAATACACATATACATAGCATTATTGTGGGCCACAGTTAAAGAGTGTACTGGATAGAGATATTGATCAATTTGCCTTGTTTTTAAATTATTATTTTTGAACTTCTCGAATAATTCTTTGTGCTGCAGAAGAAGCTTTATGCAATTATAAATGTAAAGTCCAGTCAAGGTATGTATTCTGTGAGCACGGAAAACACCCCTGCATGTTTGCCTGTATTTCATACCAAATATAGATCTTATCATCATTTTTTGCTTAACAAATAGGCTTGATATAAATGAACTATTGCCCCAGCACACAATACCATAAGACAGGTTAGATTGGAAACATGAAAAATAAACAACCCTCAATGTAGGAATATCTACAGACTTTTTCAAAACATTTATGGCATACAAAGACGAATTTAATTTCTTGTTCAACTGATCTACATGATTTTTCCACTTCAATTCGCTGTCAACATGAATACCCAAAAATTTAGTAGAACCAGCAATATCTACATTAGTGTTCTCCAAAACTACACTACTTGGTAACTGAGTTTTTGATCTAGAATTATGAAAAATTACACATTCCGTTTTTCCAGCATTTAATTTCAAGCCATTCATGGAACACCAGTCCTTCACATCGACAAATGCGTTATTCAATCCTTCAACCAATTTTATTAGATCATTCAGTAATTTCAGTATATTGGTATCATCAACATACAAAATCATATTAAGCAACTGACTAATATTGAAGGGCAGATCATTGATGTAGAGAATGAAAAGGAGTGGACCTAAAATGCTGCCCTGCGGCACACCACGAGTGATCTCTTCTTCTTCAGATATAAAAATATTGTTATCAACATTAATACGCACTTTCTGTTTTCGGCCTTTAAGATATGATTTCATTAACTTGAGTTGATTGTCTCGAATTCCATAAGCTTTGAGTTTCTTTAAAAGTATTGACCCTGCCAAACACATTTTCATATGGTCCTCACGAAATTATGCCTGAACCTCAAGTTATAATTTTCGATTAAATACTAGATTGGAATTCGATCCAAAATTTTGAATGGGTATAGCTATCTAAAGAATAATTGGCGAATTCAACCCAACTAAGCATTCGACCTTCTTAATTAAACCGAAAACCTACTCTACAAATATACTCCCTATGTCGATTCTTCCTTAAGTTAATTATTTAGTCAACAAAATAACTTCAGGAAGGATCTACTCAGTGGCTTGATAATTGTAGAGTAAGTTTGGAGTTTAATTACGAAGACCGAACTGGCGAATCAGTGAAAACTGTCGAATGATTACGCAGATATACCCTTTCAAATTTTCATTTTCTCAAATTTCCAGAAACATAGATCGAATCGCCCTTCAATGAGAAATGCTACCTTGAAGTTTCAGCCAAATGGGGTCTACAGAACAATGAGCAGAATAACTCTCTCCATTTAGCAAAATGTAGGAGGACTCTTTAATTTTTTTTGGCTCATTGTTCTGTAGATCCTATTTGGCTGAAATTTCAAGGTGACATTTTTCAATTTTATTTTTGCGCGCATGTTCTAGGGAAACAGCGTGCTATCGTTTTGTCCAAATGTCCCCAATTTTAGATTATTGAGCCGAAAATGTTCTCAAACGACTAGATTGGACTCACTGATGACGAATCCGGTCTCAAAATTGATTCTGTCAGGCCGGCCGGCCGGCCGTGGACACGATTACTGTCGAACGGAGTGAGCTAGCAACTTGAAACTTTCAGGGTGGGTCGCGCACTGAAGTGCCGCATTTAAGTTCGTTAATAGGCCAAATCGGTCGAATAGTATCGGAGTTATAGCCACTTGAAATTTCGAAGTTATCTATTTTTTATTTCAGAAACTACTCTAGCGATTGAATTCAAACTTGGCAATTGGGTGGAGTATAACAACGCGCAACTTTGAGCCAAATTTTGACAGGATCATACTGTCAGTATATTAAAAAAAAAAAAATTTCTAAATTTTTTCCAAAATATTTTTTTTTTCGAAAACCGTTCATTATATCCAAAAAAAATTTCACTCGGACTCTGAGCTTCATATTTCACAGCAGTGTACCAACTTTCAGTTTGATACGATCATAAAATTTGGTTTTATCGGGAAAAAATATGTCAAATTTCGAGATTTTTTTCTCGATATCGTACCTTTTTTCGGTATAACTCGAAAAATACTGATTCAATCCTGATGAAACTTCGCAGCTAGTTTTGAGATGCTGAAAGACAACTCTGTGCAAAATTTCGTAAGGATCGTGACATTAGAATAATTTGAAAAAAAATTCTGTGATTTTCTTATCCCATCATCCTCATTAAATTCTGTATGAACCTTTGAACTGTAATTTTCCGATTTTTCAATTCGATCTGATCTGTATTTTTGGGAATATTGGGAAAATAAAATTTTGAATCTGCGGAATCATTGGGTAGATTTTACCCATTCACGAATTCGGCCTTCGTAATTAAGGTCCAAACCTTCTTTACAAATATCGAGTTTCTAAGTTGTTTCTTTCGGAAGTTATTGTGTTTACGCAGTCGGCTGTTAGGTTGGATCGAATTGAAATCCGGTAATTTATCGAAAAAAAAATCTAGAAAAGCACTTCCGTGAAGGCAGCAGCCTTTGCGCGCATGTTCAATGTAGATGACCGCTTCAGCAACGAATTCGAACATGCGCGCGAAAGCTGCTGCTTCGCGGCAGTGCTTTTCTAGATTTTTCAAAAACAACTCCACACCTTCCTCACAATTCTCCTAAAATAAGTGTTATTAGGACTATGCGTTCCACACAATCTCATCATTCGATTATTCCTTCTGTATAATCACAAACGAAATACATGATCAGACATTACTCATACATATTTCTTTCATTCCAAAATCGACTTTTAATCAATTCGGGACCATTTCAAAACCCAAAATTGCATTGAATAAATTGAAGTTTACCGTTCGGGTTTCCATCCATTATTATTTCCGATATAATAGCTCCGGCCACACACTACTACCAGGATTTCAGCGTTTGTCGGTGCGCCGTGTACTCTCTTTGTGAACAGAAAAAACGAGTTTAATATATGGTGTGTAATGTAATATGTAATAACCACCCACTAAGTGTATCTATTAAGGTATCCTGTTGATTCCATCCGAGAATTGTGAAGCGGCAGATTCGATTGTAGTTACGTATGGGAATCTCTCATTGGGTCCCATCCATAGAATGAATAATTTTATTCGATGATTTTCGAGTTGTCCGAATGGTTTATCGATTTGGATGCAGAGTCTCGCGTTACAAGGTCGATTGGGAGTTTGAAACATCTAGAAGAGCACTGACGTGAGGTAAGGAGCTTTTACGCGATTGTTCAACTTCTAACTGTCGGATCCACACGAAATTTTGCACCTAGTTGCGTGTTGGTAATCTCCACCTGATTACAGAGTTTAAATCTGATTGCATTTGTACTTCTTGAGATATTGTGGAAATTACGTTGAAATTCCAAATAACAACGAAATTTAGCACATTTTTCCCCATATCTCAGAAGTGAATATCGGATTGAGTTGAGATTTGGAACATTGTTGTCAAACACTGACCCTAAGGTATGTGCCAAATTCCATTGAAATCTAATCAATTTTCTCAGAGAAAAAAATTAAAAATTTTGAAAATTTTCGAATAAAATTTTGGATTTTCACGAAATTTTGATCTGGATTGCGCGTTAGTATTTCAAAACTGTCCACGAAGGTCCATTCTGATCAAGTCAATACTCCATGAGATATCGAGGAATCAACCTCAAAGTTTCAAATGGGCCTAACTCTGAAACTATTCGAACGATTCCACCCATTAACGAACCTAACCGAGAAATTTGGACTCCAAACCTAATCTGACGATTTCAAGTCGCCAAGTATTTTTCTTCGAAAGTTAGAGCACATACGGACAGAATCAAATTTGACCACGGGTTCTTCTTCAGTGAATTCGACCCAATCGTTTAAGACCATATTCGGTTCAAAATTCGAAAATAACAGACATCGTGACGAAATGATAACCCGCTGCTTTTCTGAGAAGCTATATATACAGGGTGATTCGGAAGTACTTCGACAAACTTCTGGAGGTGATTCTCTACGATAATATATATCAAGAAACAAATAGTCCACCTTTATCAGAGCCAATCATCTACACCGAAGAAGCGGAATGACTACAGTTGTTTCACAGTTATTACTGATCTTCAGGCCATCTTACCTTGGATAGAACTGCTAAATAGGAATCTAGATATTTGTCACCTTTCAGATGGAAAACTGCAGTATAACTACATATAGCGCGCCATCTTACAGGAGCATCTTGGGAACCCTACATTCGAGTGCAGAATACTTTGATCGATGTGTATTTTTTTGTGTTATATGTTCCTCAAACCCCTCATCAGAATTATTTTAAGCAGTTCGATATAAACTGAATTTCGTCAGAAGCAAAGTTTATCCAAAATATCAATATCAAGAAATATTATGTAAAGCTTCAACAGTATGTTCTGTACACATATTAGTCTCACATTTGAACACCCAGTTTATGTAACACTTATGTGATCCATTATATTGGGCAGCTTCGATTTTCTTTGTTCATCCTAAAGTAGTCCAACTGAACACGAAGAATTGAGTCAGTATTATCAATGAACCCATGTTTCATCTGACTGTGATTTATAGTCTATTTAATTTTTTTTTCAGGTACCTACCTACAAAATGATCATTTACTAACCATCAAGATTTCAAATGCTGAAAAATGTGCTGGTGGATAAGGATATAAAAAGAAGAGTTCTTGAAGAAAAAGGAAAAAAAAAGTTCGATCAAACCGTAACGATTACGATTAAAAAAAAATTCTAATCCCATCAAAAAGCGAGCAATTATCGAAGGAGAAAAGCCCGAAAACTCCTATAAACTGGAAAGAAAGATTTAATTAACAAAAACCTGTGGTTTCACATTCCTCAACACCATGCACGTCTCAAGGAACAACTAATTCGTTCTCTGTTTTATTCTTGATCAAACAAAGACACAATAAAAAGTACCGGAACCAATGAGCAACTATGGAAGCCATAGACACTAATCGCCATGAAGGGAGCAAGAAGTTGTTTATATGTGTTTCTCACACACACAATTTGCTGTCGGTTATTCATCTATAAAGATCCGATTATCAATGGGCTGATAGGAAAAAATACGGACAAAAGCTGGGAATATTGTAATTTACACTCAGATGTTCTTTCTTGGAATAGCACAATTATTGTGCAGTCAGATTAAGATGCCTGCCGCATAAGTTGTTCACGACGTTGTACTGGACGTTTTCTTCTGCAGTCATCTAGAGTAATATGAATATTATGCGGTAACAGCAGACCCGCCTATTCTTCACACTGATAGACAATCAATGTGTCTGAAGGCTCCTACTCATGGACGCGTCGAAAAATAAAAATCGCGATTTTTTTGCCCAATGTCAGTAATTTGTGGCTGACATCTGTCATTACGAAAACGCGCGATTGTTCATGAAATGTTACATTTCAAATTGTATGAATTTATTTCCACGTGGATCTGGTTCTTCAACAAGTATAGTAATTGGTGTTATACCTATATTTTTCGAAGGATTGAATTAATAGACGCTTTTGATTCCTTGGATATGCACATCGCTATCGAAAAATTGTTTTTGCTGGAATCAGTTTGTTTTGCAGAAATGATTATTTGAGGTAGATAGCTAAATCAATATAATGATTTATCATAAGTGGAAAGAGACATTTTATTTTCGCCTTTGTGTGAAAAGACATTGAATTACATGCATATTTCAAACTGCCACATTTATCGTCACTATATGATTGCAATTGAGTACATAAATAAAAATAATTCGTCTAAGACAATAGTTGAAAAAACACTTTTCAATATACTTATAATTCCTCATCCATTGTATTTAACCTCTAATGATCAAGAGCTTATTTTGTTAACAAGTGCCTTTAATTATGACAGATGACAACCTCTTGATTGTGTTGAATATCCCGCCATTTTCTTGAAGTTGAAATTATTCAACTACAAAAAAAGAATCGCGCGATTTTGGCGGGAGAGCATCTGACAACTCAAATGTCATCGCTTGAGCGACAAACGCGTCCATCAGTTTGCGCCTTATGGAAATTAAAGAACACCGTTTCTAAGCGCTTGTATCATTTCGTCGCGATGTCTGCAGTTTTCGAATTTTGAGCCGAAAATGGTCTCAAACGATTGGCTTGAACTCCCTGAAGAAGAATCCGTGGTCAAATTCAATTCTGTTCGTCCGTCCGTCCGTTTGAGCTCTAACTTTCAAAGGAAAAGACTTAGCGACTTGAATTTGTCAGATTAGGTTTGGAGTCTAAATATCTCGGTTGCTTCCGTTAATGGGTGGAATCAGTTGGATAGTTTCGGAGTTAGTCCCATTTGAAATTTAGAGGTTTCTCTCTCGATATCTCATGAAATATTGATTAGATCACATCGAAACTTCGTGGACAGTTTACGGATACCAACATGGAATATACAGCAGAATTTCGTGTGGATCCAGTCGTTAGAAAATTCCAAAAAATTTTAAATTTGATGGAATTTTTTTTCACTGAAAATATTGATTCGATTTCAATGGAATTTGGCACAAACCTTAGAGTCAGTATTTAACAACAATGTTTCAAATTTCAATCCGATCCGATATTTAGTTTCGGAGAAATAAGGAAAAAAAATTGCCAAATTTCGTTGTGATTTAGAATTTTAACTTTATTTCCTCAATATCTCTAGAAGTTCTGACGCGATAAGATCAGAGAATCGAAATCAGTTGAAAAACACCAACATGCAACTTTGAAGGCCTATTACACTATCCATTCTCCAGGGCCCGGCAGGCAGGGACCGGGTAGTGTAATAAGGAACCAGCAGCTATACTCCATTCACTTCCATAAAGTATCCCGGTTGGCGATGATTTAGGTCTATTATGTTTTTGTAACTGAAAAAAAGGCAGGTTGGCGCTCCTGAAATATCGACAATGTCAAAATAAGTCGACGCGAGGTTGCCAATTTCTACTCTCTTTCAATAACAAATAACAATTCAGCTTCAGGCATAATAAACTAATAAATTAACATTTCGCTTTGATCGTATTGTATTGAGCCGTAAGTAGGTAGTCATGTTCGAATTGAACAAACGAATAATTTCAAAAGTTATATATTTCGTGGAATTGTTTCGATAGGAAGTAGTACATTGAAAATGAACTTGGTATATCCTATGTTGGCAGAACATTGAATTTTCATGCACGAAAATAACGTGAATTATACAATATCTCCTTCGATGCTATTTTTTCTAATATTTTAGGAATTGCTTTTTTCTGGGAATCGAATATTTGAGTTGACTTCAAAGTATGTCCATAAAACATAATTCCATATCTTGCTTTTGACTCGAGTACTGCATTATAGGTAGTGTTCATGGAGAATTTATCTAGATATCTTGTCATTACACCCAAAGATAACAGACTGAAGCTAAGCTGCATCCCAGTTTAGAAAAATGTTGATCCAATCCAGTGTATGTATCATTCACGTAGATTCCCAAGAACTTTGTAAATGGAGTTAGTTCTTTTGAGGTAAACTGTGACACAGGTTCCGAAGTACTACTACATTTTCATACTGAAATATTTCAAGTTGTGCAACAAGGTATTTAAATTACTTCTGTAGGCTTATTTCTTGAGAATTGAGAAAAGTAGGGAATTCGAAGTAACGGACTACTCTATCCATCATTTTCAGTAAAATTCCAAAACACTCGATACAAGAAAGAAGCATTACTGAATCTTCCAACCATGTTAACATACGTGAAATATTTCCAATATTAACAGAGAAAAAAGTTTCTTCAACATTCGCCAGGTCTTTGGAATTATTGAATTCACATAATATTTTCTCAAATTCATTACTTTCCAAATATAGATTGACATTTTGAAAAATAAGTAATTACTACGACCTCTTTGCAGAGATGACAACGTTGTGTAGTTATCTGACAGGAAAATGACTATAACCTAACATTTTCAAAATATACACGGTGAAATCTGTCAGGATGTCATGGCAAACCGGGATACTTTATAAAAGTGAATGGAGTATAGGTTCCTAATCTAGGGCGATTGAGTAGACCCAATCTGCCGGACCCGGCATACCGTGCAGTGTAATAAGCGCTAGGGAGTTAGGGAGCTCAGTCGCATAGCAACGCAGAGAGCGTACAATACACATAAACGTGTCATAAGCCTGTATGCGTTATTCTGTGAGATGTCGTGCGCAAGGGAAAAAGCAATATTACCTCTGAATAAAGAACATAAGGAAGGAGCATAATGCCTCACAAAGTAGGTCCGGGATGGATGTTGCATATGGCCGACTTTCCTTTCACTTTGAAGAGGGAACAACTTGTTCCGAAACTTCTTTGTCTGTAGAAACTAACTAACATGAGTCATACTTGGAGGTTCAATATGGGCGCCTATGTCCCACTTTTATACGAAGTAGAAAAGCGTTATACTCCTTCCTGTTGTTCTTTATTCAAAGAATCTTACTTAATATTATAGATATATACAGGGAAATGCCGTATCTCTGGAAGAAAGACCACGAAGACTATGTCAATAAAGGCTTGGGAAATGGTGGCTATAAGGTGCTCTTAGAAATCTAAGAAAATATATAAAAAATTCGATGAAACGGCAACAGTCATGTTTTATAAGAGAGGTTGACATATCAAAGAACTAAATCTCAAATCTTGATAAGAGTCTCCAGTGGCTAGAAATCTCAATGTGACAACCTGTCTTTGTTGTGGACTTAAGCTTTCTCTCGAAATGGTATCTTTTTTTTTCATTAACGAAGCTACTAAGTTAAGTAGCTCTTCAAATTGGTCTGTTCCTAGTCTCAAGTAGTTCCGTGAATCTGTTTGGTCTAAACAACGAAGTATTTGCATATTTGAGTTTTTCTCTGAGGAGCAAATATTTTTTCACCCATATTCCCCTCTCCTTCCGTTTGGTGGATTTCGAGGTACTGACCGCCAAACTCACCACTAATGCAACTTTTTGTCTTTTCGATAATTTCGGGGACATAACGATTGGATATTTGAAAATGTCCCTACGTTGACGTTCAGATGACAGAAGTCAGACCGGTATCTAGGGTAGTGTAATAAGCGACACCCTACCCGTCAAACCGGGCACCCGGCATACCGGGCCCTAGAGATTGGATAGTGTAATAGGCCTTTTAACGCATAAGCAGCGCGTTAAAAACCATAAATCTAAATTTCCGTTACTGTCACTGTCCTTTTTTAATCAAGTACTAGATTTAAATTTGATTTGCTCTTTATTCTCAGAAATAATTGTGAAAATGAAGTTTTGAACGGGTGTATCTGCGGATTCACAGAGTGGATTTCACCAATTCTTGAACTGGGTGTTCGTAAATACGTTATTGAACACCAAACCTGCTATACAACTATTAAGTTTTCAAGTAAATTCTTGCGGAAGTTATTATTTTCGATCGGCGGTTAGACCGACTGAAACACTATAACTTTCGAAAGAAATAACAGAGATTTCATATTTTCACAGTAGGTAGTTCCTTCGATATTTTTGGAAAAAGTAACTAGTATATCAGATATTTTTCGAAAGAAGCCACAAGTTCCATTTTATTAGTTTTTTTCTGGAGTTTCACTCCCAATATCTCAAAATAGTCTATTAAAAATTTAATAAAAATTGTTTTTTCATGTAAAACGTCCTTACTTTGTTTATCGTTTGTATTGTTCCTGTATTATTCATTAGTTAATCTGTTCACAAAGAAATTGCCCTTGACAAATAGTTAACAGCCTCACTTAAGGCCGGTATTATAAAACTTGTTCGGACCACAGAGAGCAGTTAACTCTCATTTATTAACCAGATTTCACGAGTTAACTTCTAGTTATCTGTCAAAATAGTTTTATAATACCGGCCCTCAATCCTGCAATCCGCAAGGCTGTTTTCCATGAAAGAACAATTTTATTTAATTTTTAATAGTTCTGTTTCAGATATTGGGAATGAGAACGCAGAAAAAACCTAATAAAAACCAAAATGAGCTAATCGATACTTGAACTGTATGTTGTATAACATTAGGTTTAGAAATCAATTATGTAGATCAAATTCTAAAATGCGTCAAATATATACAGTGGTTTCTTCGATGTAAGCATTAAAAATTTTATTTCTCCAATATTTCCAGTTCGCTTCGAATTGGAACCTTGTACTTGATTCGAAAATGATAGCTTGAAGATTCATGCAGAATTTTGTGAGTAGCATATAAAAAAAAATATCGCCAAATTGGTTTGGCGGGGTCAATACGTGAATAGGGGACCGCTTCGAAAACGAATTTGAACGAGCCCGTGAAAGTTGATCTGAAGTCGATGCTTACCTAGAATGTGATCAAACAGGGGCTCATATTCATGTTTCGGAAAAAAGTTGGATATAAATCGAAAGTTTACGTAATTTTTTATCGTTATTGCATATAATTAGAATTATAGACTAGATTCAAAGATTGTTTTCATTGATACCGAATGTTCGACTTCATTCTCATTGTTGGAATATCTCCACATTTTTTTTCTTGGGATCGAAAAGTTCCCAAAGTTGAACGAACCTCCTAAAAATCGAAAAACTGTAGATCGAGACCTCCATACTAATAAATAACAAATTCCCAATCTACCAGCCACAATTATGACAAATAACAGATTCATCCTCTACATGGGGAACTGTTCTACTCTCCTCTAGTCCCCCTACTTCCATTCCCCCGGCAAGATCCAATTTTTATGTTTATTAGCAACAATTAGTGTTATTAGATATCAAGAGTGGTTACTGCTAGCATCTTGCGGGACTCTTAGCTGACTTTGCTTGAAGAGAACACACAGAGCGACAGCTGCAGGCCACACGATGAATGAAGGATAGAAAAAGTTGCAAGTGAAGATTACATGAGATGAGATTAGTAGCTTTGGGTTTTGAACTCACTATGTGAATACAATGTGAGCTGGGTAGTGAACACTGTTTATAAATTATTTTCAAGCTTGTGTGTAATTTGATCTGAGTGGAATTTCCATGAGGCAAACGAGTGAAAAACGGGAAAGCTTAAGAAATTATTCCACTGGAGGATGGTTCAGTATCATTTGATATTTCTTGAATAAAACACATGAATATTATTATGTGTTGATTGCTAAAGGGTTTTCCAATGAGAGGTGTTATTTTGAATAGCCCGCTATTTCGGTAGATGTCACTTTTGAAGCTGTCATTTTTTGACATTTGACAGGTAGAAACTACGCCAGTTATGAACGTGGAGCGATGCACTACTACCATGCATTGAAATTCTTAAAATTCACTATAAAATGGTGAAAATTTTGGCAGAGACGGTTCGTAAAACTCGAACGTTTTTGGGTCGTCGTGAAGCACCTTGTCGGACCGCAATAAAGAAATTGGTGGAAAAATTCGAGCTGTTGGGACAAGTTAGTGATGTGAAGAATAAAACCCGTGCACGTCGCCCAAGAATAGCCGAGAATATTGCTGCAGTAGCCGAAAGTGTTGAAGAAAACCCAGGTTTGTCCATTCCTCGTCGTTCTTCGGAATTAGGCATTCCACAAACGTCATTACACCGTATTTTGTATAAAGATTTAGGTCTCGAGGCTTATAAAGTTCAGTTAACACAAGAACTCAAGCCGGCCGATCATCAACAGCGTCGTGTCTTTGCTGATTGGGTCGTTGAAATGCATGAAAATGATCCGAAATTTCATCGAAGAATCATCTTGAGTGATGAGACCCATTTCCACCTCGGTGGCTTCGTCAACAAGCAAAATTGTCGCATCTGGGGCTAGGAAAACCCGAGAGTTATTGTTGAAAAGCCTCTCTATCCTCAACATGTGACTGTTTGGTGCGGTTTATGGTCTAGCGGAGTCATTGGACCTTACTTTTTCGAAAATGGGGCTGGAGCAGCAGTTACGGTGAATGGATTGCGCTATCCAGAGATGTTTAATGATTTTTTATGGCCGGAATTGGATGGTATTGATTTGGAAAACGTTTACTTCCAACAAGATGGCGCTACGTGCCGCACAAGCAACGAAACCATTGATCTTTTGCGGGAAAAGTTTCCGGACCGTGTTATCTTTTGAAGAGGTGATCACAATTAGCCACCGAGGTATTGTAATTTAACACCTTGCGACTTCTTCCTTTGGGGCCGCGTGGAAGAGAAGGTCTACGCCAATAGCTCAGCGTCGATTCAAGACCTCAAAGATGGAATTCGTGAGGCTATCGAGGACATAGGGCAGCCACTTTGCGATTTGGTTATGGAAAATTTCATTAAAAGGATATGGTCCTGTAAGCGTGGTCGTGGTGGTCATTTGCCTGATGTAATTTTCCACTATTAACGGCATAGCTTCTTCTTTATAATGAAATAAACATCATTTATATCGAAAAATGGCGTTTTTCTTTGAATATCAAAATAACACCTCTCATTGGAAAATTCTTTATTTATTTTAAGTTGAATCATGAAGCGTTCTGCTATGTTGTAGCCTGTTCAAATGCTATTAGTCAAGTGGTTCAAGAATGGTTTCGAACCATATTTGAGGTGATTTCTATGGTTACAATATATTAGGTATATCTTGGAAAAACCCACTGGAATCTGAGTAAAGAAAGTAGACTCTACATGTTTGATTGCATGCCTATTCATGTCTGAAAGTAAGATAGTTATTAGGGAGCGGCAAGGCTATTAAAACAGTATTCTTTACGAGAACTTGGTTACTTTGAAATATCTAAGATAGTGTATCTCAGTTCCTTTAATATTTTTAGCAAAAAATAATTAATATGTTAATTATTTTTCTAAATGAACTGATGTATGTTATATCACAGGAAGGTATCCAGTGTCAACATCGATTCTGTCCAACCGGTGGTCCAAATGCACGATTACTGGCATATACAGAGGATTCTATCGACTTAAAATTCAAGGGTTGGTTACATTTCGAAATGTGAAGGATAAGTTCGTCAGTGGCCAATATCGGCCCAAAGGTTTCGGAGTTATAGTCATTCGAAATTAGAGAGATTATTTCCCTGATATTTCAAGAACTACTGCTGCGATTAAATTGAAACTCGGTAACTTTTTGGAGCATAAGGACCTGCAACTTTTCACAGAATTTTGTTGAAATCGATTCGTCAGTATATCTAAAAAAAATATTTTTTCACAATTTTCCTTGGAATTTTTTTTTCAGAACACATTAATCACATTCGAGATGAATTCCAATCATACCTTGAGTTTCATATTTTGCAGCAATTCACCAAATTTTAGTTTGAGACGATGATAATTTCCGGAGAAATTTCGTGGTTTTTTCTCGATATCGTTGTTTTATTGAAATAACGAAACTTGGCAGCTAGTTTGAAAATGCTGGTGAACAATTTTGTGCAAAATTTCGTCATGATCATGAAAAAAATTTCGAAGTTTTTTCGCATATTCAATATTCTATGATATTCTGATTATATTATCCTCATGAAATTCTGTATGAACCTTCGAACTGTAATTTTTCGATATTGTACTGGATTTCAGTTCGATGAAATCTGAATTTCTGGAAATATCGGGAAAATAAAATTTTGAATAGGCATATCTACGGAATTATTGGGTGGATTTTACCCATTCACGGATTTAGCCTTCGTAATCAGGGTCTAAGTTTCTAAGTAATTTCTCTCGGAGTCTAGTGTTTCTTCGTGAGATAACAGTTGTAGGTTTTTGCAAAATCGATTTCAACTAATCTAGCTGACAGTTTACGATATATCGTAATTTCTCTAATTAGCCCTCATGATGTATATTCTTCTGCCGTCTCTGCTAGACTCATTTTTCATGAGAACTGATGAAACCATATAAAAATTATTGATATATATCTCTGCTGAATACTCCTCTACAGTAGACACATGAAAAGTTTTAATTTTCTCGATGATGTGGATTAAGTATACACATAAAGTACACACGTATGATTCTGAACAATTATGCAAAATTTCCAAATTGAATGATATCAATACGCATTCCGCAAACACAATTATACGGATGGATCAGGAAAAATCAAGAAAGTAGTAGGTCATTAAAAGGCAATTTTCAAAAAGAAACGAATGATGCCTTCGAGAACATCTGAATCAGAGATCCCTTCCTGGATTGAGTATTCAAAGAATCAAGTGACTGAGACAGAAGGCGTAATAAAAAGTGACATTTGATAGACAGACGTGTTGTAACTATTCATTAGTGTAAAATTATCTCAGCAATGAAGACATAGTGTGCGGTAAAATATACATTAGATAGCAAGTTCATATTCACGAGAGTATTAGTTGAGGTCATTATTTACCCAATAAATATAAATTCTAGGTGGTGTCAAAAGTGGACCAGAATCATTTATAGCAACAACTCTGAATCATTTCACTAAGTACAAGACTGAACCACAGTGAAAACGAGTTGATGATGAGTTCATGCAAAATCGGTTTTATCTCAAAGCCAGCCAAAGCTCGTCAATCCCAGTGTTCGAACGGGTATACCCACTTCATAATGAATATATACAGGGTGTCCCGCGGTGGATGACCTAGCTATTACACGTTTACGGAAAACGAACAATAATTTCATGCTGAAAATTTTTTTTTCACGTTTTTCGACTATGAACATTCTCCTCAAAATATTTTCGGATCCCTGCATCATCCAGTTATATCAAAAATAGTCTACAACTTCGTAATTTCAAATAGCACACCCAGTAGATATATTATAAAGGCTAGAAATACGTAAAAAATGGATACATAAAAGGAAGGCCTTGAACGAGATGTTTTGGATGATCAGCTCTGACCAGGGTGGAATATTTGTTGATTTATCGACAGATATTCATCCGATACGACAAAAGGATAAACGTCATGCCCATTGATCAAAGTATTCTGCACTCGAAGGTAGGATTCGCAAGATGCTCCTGGGGCATCTGAAAGGTGACAAGTATCTAGATTCCTATTTAGCGATTTTATCCAAGGTAAGATGGCCTGACGATCAGTAATAACTGTGAAAGAGCTATAGTAATTCTCCGTGGATTCACTTCTTCGTTGTAGGTCTTTTGGTTGATAATAAGGTCTGATTTAGTTGGAATGTTTGTTGATTTATCAACAGAAATTCTTTCTTGTGATTATGTAAGTCTAAATGAAAAAATCTCAAACATTCATGAATTTATAAAACGAAAACCAATATAAACATAAAATGAAATCGAACAAAAATTAAACAGACAGTTGCACAATAGCGAAATTTTTATCTTCAAGGATAAGCATTTTGTTTCGGATCACCCTGACTATTTCAAAGAATCAGGACAACCAAAAAAACTGCAGTTATAACTTATAACTTCAGTTTTATAGTCCAATAAGAATAATTAAATATAGGACCTATAATTTTTCTTGTCAATAGTTTTTGGAATATTCTGCATTGAATTCATTCTTCTAAGTACCTAGTCTTTTTTTTGTTTCCTTATTTTTAGATATTCAAGCCTCATATACTTAGTGCTACATTAATACAATATGGCAAATTTTGATATCAATGTGGAATTAGTACATCAGTATACAAACTTGTGCATGAACAGTTCAAAACGGATTCATGCCGGCAATGCAAGAAGTCTTGAACCAAAGTTGATATAATGATAATAATAATAATTATATCAATAATATTAATACTAATAATAATAATAATGATAATAATAATAATAATTACATCAATAATATTAATACTTATAATAATAAAAATTAAAATAATAACAACAATAATGATATTTCTTTATTTAAAAAAAGTTGAAGTTACGTAAAGGCTATAAATAGAATGAAATGACTACCTCGAGCGTCATGATAAAGAAATCAAAATTCCAGTTCTGATCACCAAAATTCCTCGGAAATATATATGAGTGTCTTATTGTTGATTGGGTTTAATATCAGAATGGCTGATGCACATTCATGAGTACAAAAATCCACGAGATAATTCCATTTACCATCAAGAACGTGATCTTGTAGTTTCGTTTATCCATTCAAACATATAATAAAGTTCTAATGAGATGACCTTTCGACCTCAGTCTAAATAGGCTCCCATACGTAGTATGTGTCTCATTATATCTCTTCAAATATGTTCGCTCAACAATCGTATCCAGATCATAAGTCAGATAAAAATTCTTGTTGGAATGTAGAATGCGTACCGTATTTCTAAACAGAATTGATACTACAGGAATATGGAACTTATCTCTTGAGCATGGACCAAGCATTTGATCCATGTTTTCACTGTTATTATTAGATGATTTTCGCTTTGATTTTCGACTGCTAGCTGTGGTAATTTTTTGATATTATGTTCCTATATATCTAGGGTGTGCCTAGATGATACACGAATATTTGAGGGAAGTTTCTTGGAGCCATTTACAGAAAAAATGTTTCCAGATAACAATCTTCTCTTCATAACCACAATGATGCTCTACTGCAGGTATTTAAATAAAATTTGATGCAAGTTCAGGGTCAAAATGTTGAAGAATGGAAGTAAAAAATAATTATTACCAAATTAGAATTTCAGACGGAAAACTCAAGCAATTTTTTAGGGGATTGTGACCCCATGACATTTTTAGCAAATTGACGCTGAAACAAAACAGTTTTTATTATTTTCATCATCGCAATCCGGGGTCAAATTCAACTCTGTTCGTCCTTCCGTCCGGAAATGTGAGGAAACAATTGTGAAAAATTTCTTTGTTATCTGGAATTTTGAAAATATTTCCTCAATAACTCAAGAACACCAGAGTCAGACGCCATCAGATTCGAACTATGTAGTAAGTTGAAGAATGCCAACCCTCGGCTCAATGCAAAATTTCTTGAGGATCGTAGGGGTAGAAAATAGTTGAAAGGTATTCAAAAATTTTGTGAAATTTTGTCAGAAATTTCTTTTTTACCGAAAACTATTCATCATATTTCATGAAATTGGCAAAAACCCCGAGTAATTATTTTTCAACGGTGTTTCGAAATTTATTTTGGTCCGATTTTTATCTTCGGAGATATTAGGGAAAAAAGTGTCAGATTTCTTGGTTATTTTTCCAGTAGGTATTGTTGTTTTACATTCATTCATTCAACAAAAAGCAAGCCTCTAAATGGAATCTCATTTTACTGTTGACACTTAGGCCAACCTTAAACACAATAATATCCGAAAAAACAACTATAAAAGACTCGATATATTATAGCAGGTTTGAGGGTGAATTGAAATCTAGAAAAGCACTGACTTGTAGTCAGCAGCTTTTACGCGCTTGTTCACATTGCGATATGGTGACTTGTAAATATCAGAGAAATTATAAGGAATATAAAAATTACCAAAAAAAAATTTTTTTTTCGAATTTTCCCATGAATAATTCTTCTTATTGACACTGTTCATCTTCCAACCAAGTTTCATTTCGATCAGATAAAGTTTTTTCGAGTAATTGAAAAATCAAAATTTCAAATGGCTGTAGCACAAAAACCATTCGCCAGATTTGGCCCATTAACGAACTCAACAGGATCTTAACCTAACCTGAGAATTTCAAGACTGTAGGTCCTTTCTTTCGAAAGTTACAGCGCACACGGCCGGCCGGTCGGACGTACAGAATCAATTTTGACCACGGATTCTTCATCAGCTATTCAAACCTAGTCGTTTGAGACCAATTTCGGCTCAAAACTCGAAAATTACAGACATCGTGACGAAATCCTAACGCGCTGTTCCCCAAACAAGCGCGTAAAAAGGTGGAATTCGTGAAAACTTAAAATCCCCTCAAAGATTTATTTTTCCAATATTACCAATAATACAGATGTGAATATATCGAAATTCTACACTTGGTTGAAAAATTATGCATGCAAGTATCGAGGAGAAAACTATTGACCTAACGTCAGTGCTTTTCTAGATGTTTTAGATATCAGTTCGTTCGAACTATTTTCAAAATCCACCAAAAATATTTCTAAAAACAACAGATTTCTTTTTCCAAATCGACCCTTCTCCACGCGAAAATGATGCATGCTCAAAACCGCCTGTGTCTTCAGGTCGTTTCGAAACGTGAAAGGATTGAACTGCCAAATTCGCGATCACGCCGCCAGATAGCGCTGGTTGCGCGCACACGTATTCAAATCGACATCCGTCGCTATTATTTCATCGCCCGACGTTTTCTATCCCATCCGATACCCGAAAAACCCGTCAAAAGAGAGAAGAAAACGGCGATTTCCCCTGACTTCCTTCAACGGAAGTGCACTGGATCGTAGGGAATCCAGGGTGGCGTTACAGGATCGCTAAGAATGTTATGTTGCTGTCTGTTTCTATTTCTGATAAGGATTAAGCCTGGAATTTCGCGTACAACTGCAATAATATTTATCAATTATGGTTGTATGAGTAATTTGGACATAAAGTGATCGAAAACCAATTTTTGGAAGTTGACAACAATTTCACATACGGCCCTGGAATCGAACGTCTAGACAAGATGACAGAGGAGAAGTCAATGTTGACGAAGAAGCTTTTAAATGAGGTTATAGCAAGATTTTTCGTAACTATCAGTATTCCACATATCGTTTAGATTGATCGAATTTTGATTGTTCAGATTGAACTAAGCATACCTATAGATATGCTATCAATTGATCCAAACGATATGGAAAGTATACTCTTTTCCAACCAAACAAGCATAATTGACTGGATTTCGGTGAAAGAGTTTTCATCCATTGCGAGCAAATGTCAACTGACAAAGAATAAAGATAAAACCGCTGACAAGGAATCTGAATACTGGTCACCTTTCAGATGGATTACTGCAGTATAACTGCGTACAGCGCGCCATCTTCAGGAGAATCTTGCCAACAAAGAATATTCCAAGAAATTTGATTAAAATCTGAAGCAGCACATACACGGCACATCAATTCTTCATTCTAATTGGCCATACCGCGACCTGGATGCAAGCATCTAGGCTTTTCCTTAATTTAGTGATCTTAATGGAAGAAGAAAGCGGCAATCTTCCCCTTTCCCTCCGCGTCCCTTTCTGCCTGCGATGTGTAAAACTAAAAAGCTGCAATGAGTTGTCACGTAGCAATCGATAAATGAAGGAACTGCGCCGTGATTAGCATTTCTTTCCAGGATTGTGTCTCCGCTTTTCCCGCACTTTCATATTTCGGCGGGTTCGCTCCCTTGTCCGACGCCTGGATTCTATCCCCACCCTTTTTTCCTTCCTTAAAGTCGTTAGTCGGGAAATGAGGGATTATGACGTACGCAGTGTGTTGTTTTCCATGTATCGGTGTTCCGAGGGGTGAAAATATGGTTTCGGGGAGATCCTGTGATGCACAACATGGATATTGTTTTTTGGAAGGAGCTGTTGTAACGCTCGTTTCAGGACATTATCCTGTAGTCTGTAGCTTTGCTTATAAGAATTGTCTGAAACGAATTTACTCAGCGACATGAGAAGTCAGACCACCAGAAGGAAAATTTTTCCCAAATAAAATTGATTTCAACAGCACAATGGCTGGAAAAAATCGATTGAGAGCTGTTTCGGGATTTTTCAGGAGCTTTTATAAGTTTTCACTCCCCATATCTGAACAAGAAATATTGAAAATCACTCTGTGAGCTATTCGGGAAAAAATAACGTTACCGAGTAAAATTTTAAGTTTGAAATACTGAATAAAAAAACACACGGACAAACAGAGCGACATCTTAAAGAAAGATTAAAACAACATAAATATGACACTGGAAATATTAATTACTGAAATAAAATGACACCCACTGCCCATACTCATATAGAGGGATATTATTTGAACTTCCAAAATAACATCTTAGACAAAGAAAAGCACTTTAACAGAAGGAACATTAGCGAAATGATGCATATTAGAAGGTCAAGAACCGTTAATTTAAGAACTGATGTTGAAAGTTTAAACAGTTACTTTGTTTACTAGACGTAACTTAAAATGAACCAAAATTTCCGTTGTGAGATCTGTTCGTCATGTCTATATTTGAAATAACATAATATACCTGTCTATCTGTTCGTTATGCCCATTTCGTTTTCTCTTTCTTTTTCTTCCTCACATGTTTTGATTTTATGCAGTTGGTAATATTGGCGTTTGAAGTACGACAGCCTCACTGTCAGATGTCAGTTACAATTTGAGATAATTTGCGCTGTTTCATTTATACCTGTTCACTTTTTTCAACTGTTTTCATTTTTCATTATCGACAAAAATTGCAGCAAGCAATGCTTTTGACTTGTTTCAATAACTGTTCAAATTTAATGTCTCCGTAAAGAGGAATTTCGAACGTACATAGATGTTGTGTTCTCACTGTTAGTTTCTAATTGTGAATGGAATATTTTAGCCTTGAAAAAGCGGGAATTTCGTTACCGAAACGTTGGCTGGAAGAATTAACAAGGAGAAACAAATAAAGTCTGATTCCTGATATCATGCTTTTTATTGGAATGTATGATAAAGATAATCAGAAGTTTGAAATACTTTTCTTCGATGTCTCAAGAAATTGATATTAGATCGAACCGAAATTTTCCACACTATCATAGAATATAGAGCTCGAGGTCATTTGGAATTTTGTTGGGTATCGGATGTATATTTTGCAGAAAAAAATATTTCGAAGGAAGATTTCGAAAATTATTTCTTTTTTGATTTTTCTAATGACAATCTCACGTTGAAATATTATTTGTGAAGGCATGTTTCAACTAACTGCCAAGTTTCATCATGATTGCAGTAGTATTTTAAGGGTTATTCCAGAAGTAAAAACCATACAAAGGAATTTTTTTTTTTTTGATATCTCGGAAACTCAAATCGTAATTGGATTTAAAGTTGGCACACTGTTGTAAAATATAAAGTTTGAGGTACTTGCAAACTTTCAACGGAATCAGAGGAAGTTTTCGCCAATTTTTTTTTCCTATTTACTTACCAGTTGTTTAAACAACTTGAAAACTTTTCGGAAGATTTGGCTCATTAACGAACTTGACCCAGAAGGAGTTAAGTCGACAGCTTGCTCCGTTTGGCTGTTATCATGTCCTCGGACGACCGGCCGATACGCCGGACAGAATCGCGAGTCCAACCTAGTCGCTTGAGACTCAAAATTCAAACGATATTACGCCTTTCCCCAGAAAATGCTCTCAAAAAAAAATTGTTTCAATGGAAACAAAATATGTTTTTCCACTTCACCTCGCATAAGTTATTCATAATAATCGACTTATTTACAACTTCTGCACTTTGCGCTACATACATCAAGTTCTTACAAGACTATCCAACCTCCACATCTTGCGGCATACACACATCTCCCCATTGTGTTTTATAATTGGATCTTTCACAATTGAAATGGTTAAATAGCAAGTCATTTAAATCTAATTAAATTTATATGTGTGTTCACCTGGCAGGGAGGAAAACCAGAATGCGGTGCTAACTCTCTGCTTAAGCGTTAACACGCCACTCCTTAAGGAGGTCTTCATTTTTTTTTGGTGTTCCCATTTGTTCCCTTGTTGAACATCATCGGAAGGTGCTATGGTGGGTGATGGTATGCTTAGAATTGTCTTGTTACTGTTTCTGGACATGTTGCTCGATATTGGAAGTAGATGTGAAGTGTTTAATCAATTTCAAATTAATCGTGTCAAGAATGTTTAATTTGCATAAGAGAAATCTGAAAAACTCCAACGTGTGTCTAGAGATTTGGCCGCTGTTTTATATTCATGATTTTGTATTCTTATAAAATAGCTATACGATATTTTTTAGAATGAATCGTTCTACATGAATCCCAATTCAAGAATCATGTAGTAAATAGTGAACGAGATTTTGGAAGGTGCTTTTGTGCACTTGTTCGAATTTTCCGCAACACAGGTTGAGTCCCTGATGAAAACTCGATCTTTTAGCGGAATGATCCTCATGAAATTTCACGTGAAGCTTTTAAGTGTTCATACCCAACTCTTTCCATGCTTAACCGCTTTTTTAAGGTAACATAAGTGGTGTCATGTTGTCACGATAACGTGACACCGGTTGCGCTCAAATACACTCAAATTTTCGGGTTTTAATATGAAATGTTTAAATGTTTCGGTGTCAGTATGGGTTATTGGGAACTTCTGCGAAGATGCCAGCGCCCTAACGGATACATTTGGAACCTGTTCAAGCAAGTAGTTTTATGTAAACAAACTGTAGAAATGTGGTGGAGAATGAATATTTATTAAGCAGAGCTAGAATATTTAAAGAAATTATTATAATTTTGTGTAAGATTTCTTGAGAAGGAACTTTTCGTTCGGATCACGATATAAAATCATGCTTGAAATCGTTCCTGTAGGATAATTTCGATATTATTTTAGTGTCTGTTGCTTGGATCAAAATGAACCATTATCTAAGTTTACTTGAATTTCTGGAAAAAAAGGCACCTCAATAAGTAATTCACGGACTCTTATTCGTGTGGAAGAAGTGCAGAATGCAGGCAATATTATGTGGTAAATCTAGAATCAGTCCAAATGATATGACTTGGTCTTGTTGTTTACAAACAAGTGAATCAATAAATGGAGAAGACAGCTTTTCTGCTTTAGTTATTTGCATCGTATTTCGAAAAAAGAGGAAGCTGACAAATAATTGATTTTATTTTCATATCACAGCAGCTCAAGATACACATAAGAAATGAAATGTCACAGCTGGTTCAACCTACCTACCTATATAGAAATGAGAAATATTAATGTATTCATATAACTTCAGCTATTATAAACTATAACAGTATATCTAGTTTCTGTCAGATTTTCAACCAGATCACTCTCTTTGAATATGATTTTGTATGGTATGTGAAGTAGGTAGCTGCATAAAGAGCTCGGTAGTTTCTCTGCAGGAACAGCATTTTTCATCAGAATTCTCTCACTTTCATTAACACCTAAAAACATCTGGACATAAAGTTGTTCCAAAATGAATACATTGTAATTTACCTTTATGAAAATAAACATCTTCATGCAGTGAACATACTTACATGTATTTCGTGACCTGTTTTCCAATCTTCAATTTCAAAATCCAGGCCTTTCTTCTATCATTGAGTTCCCTGCCAAATGCTGTTCCCAAATTAACTTTACTTTCATTTGGCTTTGAAAAAAATGAAAACTTGAGGCAATAGATGATCCTTTCTTCTTTGACCATGAATATCATTGAGTTGAGGCAAACAACAATAGTCATTTCGGGAGGATGCCGTTTCGAATTGATACAATCGAAAATTTTAATCGGAAAGAAAGGAATCGATTGATGAATATTACAAACACTTTCGGTATACCAAAATTTCAACTCGGAGAACAACACAAAAGCTCGAAAATGAACTCTAAAAGTAAGCAAAATACGTTAGAATAACGGGCACGTCGAAAAACTACTAGCTTGGAAGTGTTCGAATTTCTCTCACCAGAGGGCGTATCGCTTAGCAGTAGTTGCGAATTGTTTAGATTATCTCTGATTGGCTGAAATTTAGGTCGAGGTTCCCGATTTCACGTCCATAGTGTCATCTTTATTTAGGTTATGTTCAGCAAATCAACTTGGTTGCTGGTTTTCCGTTCCGTAATATGAAATGTTCGGTTGATTCCCGAGAAGAAGATTATTTCCGGAATTAGATTAATAAAAAAACGATAGATTTCCGCCAATGTCAACAGAACAAGAGTCGATTTTCAGTGGTAATATATCCATAGATTTCTCATTCAGTCGACACCAATCAAGAAGGAAAACTACCATGGTCTATGGATCATAAAGTAAATATAGATTGTTCTGTGCTATGTATAGGTTACCAGTAAAAATGGAGTGTGATTCTGGTGACAAAAAATGTATCACAATTGGCGTCTGAATTTAAGATTGCAGCGCCACGGTGACCAGTTTTAGAACCTTACATACAGACATAGATTTTGTTTTGATAGTCGATTTTGTACTGTTTGTTAGTGTTTGGTTTAATAATTTTTGATTTCACGATTTATTCAAAGACTTTCTAGACTTTTATAGTTGACGAGAGTATTACTGGGAGTACATATTCCATTTTTATGAAGTAGGTATGTATCATCCTTCAATCTAATTGAGTGTAGCAACTCTAAAATTACGGGCATATCTCCAAGGTTAGACAGTACTTTAATATTATTTATTTTCAGATCCAAATGGCAAGATTGACTTTGGTGGATTTCTTAGGCTGTCTTGAAAGTTGAAAAACAGATAGTATTGTAAAACATACTTTTTGGAATATTAGACAAATACTCATAACTTTACTATTTTTATAGGGAAGGACTAAATACTCAATATATTGTGAATAAACTTGTAAAATCACACAAACGCCAAGAAAAATGCATAAACTTTCTCATTTTCTTAACATTTCTTTTAACTTGTCAGTGGTAATGTCTGTACCTCAGGTTACTCGGATAGCCACCAGAGGGAGTAGCGCTTATCTCATTCGCCAACACAGTCCTAGAAGGTCGATCCAAAACAATTTGAATGTGAAAGCTGATACCTCTTAAAAAACAAAAAAGGAACGTAGAAAACGACCGCCAATCTCTCGGACATACTGTACATGCAATGCAAGTATGCGCGAAAAAGTAATCTGGACCACGAAGAGGCCGTTTCTCATGGCCGGCCAAGATCGAATCGAACTATATTAATGAATAATGATGCACGACTGATTCCAACATACACAATCATTAGTAACAAATAGCAACAATAATAATAACAACCGCAATGATATATGCCCAGATTGTGATCGCGGCGGCGAGCAATGGGAGATCGGAGCAACTCAGTTCTATGGTCTTATCTCTTCTTCTCCACGTTCGGGCCTTGTTACAAGTTTGACAGCGTTTTTAAAATACTTTCTAAGTGTATCGGACGTGATGTTTGAGATTGAAGACGGCGTTAATAAGAGAATGGCGTTTGAAGGCAGGGTTGTATTTTACCATCGAATATAAGAATTAAGAATTTCGGAGTGGAAAAAACATAATATATTATACGATTTTGATGAATTCGGAACGTAGGATTTTTTACGCAGTTGTTTGATTCATTTCCCCGAATTCTAAACTCTAGAGATTCAAACATCTTCAGATCCGAAATTATTACCCAAATTGAAGCTCTTTCGATGTCCGAGAAAATCGATTATATGAATATTTTCAGATTTCGATACGGATAAACGAAATATTCACATTAGCCGGATGGTAGGGAACATTTATCAAATCATTGTTTTAAAAAAAATGTTGTGAATATGATCCTAATTGAGCTCAAAACCTCGAGCCTCTGAGTCGATTCTTTCGCAGGCTTATGAGTTCACACTATTTTCCTTATGTTTTTCGGGTTTTCACCCCTAATATCTGAAACAGAATTATTAAGAATTAAATAAAATTGTTATTTATAGAGAATGCCCTTGCGGATTGAGCTATTTGTCTGATGAAGGAGTCAGATTCAGACTTAACTTTGTTGATCGTTTGCATTGTTTCAGAATGGTTCATTAAGAGACTTTGTTTCTAGAAACTGGCCTTGACCAATAATCCACTACTATTCCGCAACGGCGTTTTCTATAAGTAACAATTTTATTCAATTTTCAACAAATCTATTTCAGATATTGTGAGTGAAAACCCATAAAACCTCAGAAAAATAATGCGAAATCCTCCCGAAATAACCTTCAGTGAATACTTTTCTGTTCACGGCTAACCTAAGCGCTGATCGTAAACAAAATTAGCCAATGATTCTGCAGATATGCCAATTCGAAATTACATATCGGAATGAAGTCTAGTAGTAGATTCAAAAATAACTGCTACAGGTTGATGCAGAATATCGTTAGGACCAATTATAAAGTAGACCGCAAACTATGAAAATTTCGAAAACTGAATATCGATTGAAGCTTATTTTGGGAGGGAGGATTTTGCATAATTTTTCAGTTTTTTTCTTAGTTTTCACTCTCAATATCTGAAATAGAACTATTAAAATGAAATAAATTGGTTCTTCATGAAAAACGCCCTTGCGGATTGCAGAACAAATCTGAATCTTTCATCAGACAAACGGAAAAATTTCGGAATTTTTTATATTTTTCGTTTTGAGCCTTTCAACTTTTGAACTTGACAAAAGTCTAGAAACGAAAAATCGAAAAATTCTGAGAACTTTCTCGTTTGTCTGATGGAAGTGCCAGTTTTGTACTCTGAATTTGGGTTATTACTGCAAATGCAAATTTGAACATAATTATTATGGGTTTGATTCATCATTTTCCCAAGATACTTTCAGAAAGTATTCAAAATCCGATTTCAAAATTGGGGTTTGGGATTTGCCAGGCATTCACGAAGTGACAACGGTGTTTAGTAGAATAGCTTTTTCTGCTATAGAATAATGAAATATTTATTCCTATTCTGTGGAACACACGTGTTCTTTGTCAATATAACCAAACAACTTCTGTTTGTTATTTGTCAGTAATATGACAGTATGACAGTCTGTGCTCTTCTTTTTCTATTCCTTGGTCGTTGTCTTCTACTCTAACCAGATCGAAGTATAGCTATTTCTCTTTTCCTAAGCAAAGTAACACATTTGACGTCCTTTTTTTTCCGAGAAAGCAGAATTCGACGTTGCCATATCGTGCACTCAAGACAAATCCCTTTAACTGCAAATCCCAATTTTTATATTTCAGTTTTAGGTGATCAAACATTTTTTTAAGAATATTATATTGAAATTATATGTTTGAAATGTGATGTTCCGAAGGTTTTTCATGAAAATTACTGCATTTTCGTTTGAAGGAAAAACCCCCATTAGGAAGCTATATAACCACATATTAATAACTTCGTTCTGACTGACAAAGTAAGACATATACTATTAAATTATTTGATGGTATGAAATAACTTGTAGATCAGTGCCAGCCAAGTGATTTATTACAACTGATTGATAATGAGAAATACACATGTATCATTTGCAGAACCCCTGTGAACTAACAAATGATTCCTTGTTAAACAACAAAGAACACAACCGAATCCATCGATTAGTTCAGATTTCGCTACCGAGTGCAGATGCATGAGAGCTACAGGGTTCGATCGAATATTATTCAACTGAATTTGATTGAAGTAGTAAAGTCTCCTTTTTGTTCGTATGTACATTTGAAATTGAAAATTTCTGATTATTTACTTGGAGGATTAGATCTCTGTCAAATATAAGAAGTATCCGTGGTCGAATACAATACTGTCCAGCCTGCTTCCTAGCATTTTTTCACCTTGTTGCTAGTTGGTACTCTTCAATCTGATTGCAGTTGGACTACACGAAATATTGCAGTGAGTTGCGCGTTCAAAGTTTTTATCTGATCAAATACGTTTATGAGATTCTGAGAAATTAACCCTCAGATGAGAATTACTCCAAAACTATTTCAAGTTCTTACGTTCTTTCCTTCGAAAGTTAAAGCACATATGGACAGACGGGCGAACTGACGGACGAACGGACATAATTTAAATTGAACCATGGATTATTCTCCAGGGTGTTCAACCAAATTCATCTTCCACCCATTAATTTCATAGTTAGTTGGAAAGTATCAACGTGCAAATTTGGGCAAGATTTGTTAAAATTCTAATGTTAAGAAATGAAAAAAAGTTTTTCAAATATATTTCGACCTTTTTTTTCCAGCCACAATTCGTCAGATTTTCATGAAATTTGGCACACACCTGAGCTCTATAGAATAGAATAGTTTATAAATCCTTCAAGACATACAAATTTGTATAGGGCAAGTCAATTGTGAAAAAAGAAAACAAAAAACACATTATTCCTTCCATGAGTCATATTCAACACCAGGGTACCAAATTTGATACCATCAGTATTTTGGGACCATTGAAAATAAATAAGTCAAATTTCGATATTTTTTCTTGTGTCGTTGATATTTCTTCAAAAACTCAAAAAATACCGCTTTGAAAAAAGAAAGAATTCCGAACAACCGCGCAAAAGTTTTCCACCTCACTTCAATACAGTTGGAATTTCTAATATCACCTGAATCACCCATTTATACGTAAGATGTCCACATAGGATTTCTTTTCGTGGTCCTTGAGTCGTATCTGAAATATCAAAAAAATTTTCCCAAAACCTCTTTTGAATTCCAAAGAAGATTCAATTTAATGTTAATATCCCCCATGTAAATGTGGTCCTATTTTCGTTGCCGACATTGAGTCATTCGCAACATTCCTCAGTTTGTGGGAGAATAAAACAGCGGAACATCAAGATCATCGGTACAGTTCTTCGAGAAAGTATTAATGATATCTCAACCACAAAATCATGATGATAGAATGACTCCCAGAGATCGGCTATGTATTGGAATAAATTCAATAACCACGATCTCTGTCTAATTATTATATAAACTAATAGCGAACCTATTATAGCAATTCATCCTCTATATCGATTTCGATGGTGGTCCTTAGTACAGGTTGTCTCTGATAAATGAGATGAGAAAGTAGAATATGGGTTTGAACTAGTGTAGTTGTGAGGATCTTAGGTCGTTATGATATCTTGGTATCAGAAATTAGTTCGGTTCCCGCGTCAATTGATTCATTTTATTTTTCATATTTTTTTAACACGAATTTCCTTGGCAGAAATCTCAATCTGATATCTTGAACGGATCAACTAATTGATTTATCTTTCATTTTGTCAACCCAAAATGAGGTCATCCTTCATTGTGATCTCTGAATTTATTATTTTCAGAAGAAACATTCTCAGCATCTAGCTTTTGTCATTTCAATGGTAAGTAGTATTTTTGCTAGCAAGTTCCCAGCAACCGATAAACGACGAACCTCATTCGGGCTTGTATAGTTTGATGCATACTTTATCAGAAAAAACAATCTTTTCTGTATCCAAACATGAAAACCATGACGTTAACACCGCCATCATATTAGGTCTAAAGAAAAATTTTGTTGAAAACTTTTCGTTTCACTTCAAAATTTCAAAAAAAAATATAGGGAACTTAACGTGAGTTGAAAACATTTCACAAGTTTGAGCAAAGCAGTAGCCAGAGTTGAATAGATACCTATATCAAAAGAATCGCTGAGCAGTTTCGACATTCTCAATCAAAGATAGGAATTGGCTAATGGAGAAGGAAGAGCTGCGGCAATAATAAACTACCTCATCACCTCAAACCTCAAACTCACCTAACAAAGTCGTTCCATTCGGATTTTATCGGGTTTACGATCGGTCTAACGACCAGTCGATCACATTCTATAATTTACGCTGAATCTGGGGATTAATAAACAATGAATTCTATCAGCAATATCGAGTAACACAACATATTTTTATTTGTACGTCCTTATAGATAGTTTTTTAGATTTTTAGTCATACGACATCTGATTGCCTGCTCCCAGTATATACTCATGTTAAAACAGTAATCTCTCAAATTGATAGTTCGGAAATCTAGTTTTGAATTTGTCAAAAACAGCACGACGTAGAAAAATGTATCGCTTCGGTCAAGAAAGTGAAGAAAAAATTCGCCAGAATATTAAGCAGTTGACACCCGTGAATACTAGGAAATCGAAGGCAAGTGTATGGAAGCAGTTTATAAACTTTTGCGCAGAAAATGCGTATGATTACGACAGAGTGGATATACCTGTGGAAAAACTGGCGCTTATTCTTGAAGACTGTGCCTTCAACATGCGAAAAAAGAACTCCGAAGACTACAAGGAGAGTGTTATCAAAGTTCTATGGAACTCTACAGTTAACAGTTGCAGGAATATTTTTTCGAAAGGCAAATCGCAAATTAAATCCATTCTCGGACATAGAGTTTGTCAACGCAAGAGCTGCAAAGAATGCTAAGCGTCGGAAGCTACAAATAGATCCAACCAAGAGAAAGGCAAGTTCATCCGCACTATCAGCAGACGAATCGAGAAAATATTCTGTCATTATAAACGTCAACAAAATTTCCTGTATAATTCGCTGTTGGGTACCCTTGAGGAAAAAATTTCCACTAAAATTCATCCGTTGCTATGGTGATCTGTCAGAAATATACGTTCTGATTGGTTAAAAATCACATGTGTAGAATTTTCGTAGTAATATCATAAGGGCATCTAATTTTTCCAAAAATATCGAAAAAACACGTTGCTAAGTAATATTTTAACAAGAAGCTTGAGTGCTGATGGCAACAAAAATCCGAGTCGAAGACGATGATTTTTGCACCTGCACGAATGCTGTTGAGGAATATTACTTTGCAAAGTGTTTGTTCGACATTTTTCACAGAAAACATTAGATACCCGAATGGTATTTGACAAGACTATTTCATGAGTAACAGATTATTGTGCATGCATTATGTAAAGGTATTAATTTGAAAACTGAAAAACAGGTACTTTATTTATTTCATCAAAAATAATACAAACTTAATTATTCATTTTAATTTTTGGTGACAACAGCTGTCAAGTTTTGCCTCGGGTAAACTCGAATAAACTGCCGACAGCTCCTGCCAAAGTTTTTCCACCTAGAAAATATTTGTGATTCAAAATTGCGCGTTTCTGATTGGTGGAAATTACGACGAGGGAAATAGCCACCAGAATCACCAGAATACGAAAAATTACTTCAAACCCGAATCTCATGACGAGCAGAACCCCACCTACTTTTTCAAAGTGCAACACCAAAAACGCTGTCCATCAGCCAAAGAAAACAACTTATCTAATCTCGTAACGAACAAGCTGGACGTCTACAAACATCCCAGCAACCGCGATTTCACACATACGATGTTGCCTCCAACTCTCGCCACCGACAATGCAACTCCCTCGGGACAATTGCCGAGATTCACCCAAAAATTCCAACATAAACGTACTGATAGCTACGATCTGGAGGCCGGTGAATATTATACACGAGATGCAACCCACAATTTCACCACTAAAAATCAAAATTCATTATTTCTGTAGACCGATCGGTAAGTGTTTGTTAAAAGCAGCAATTTCGCTCGCGAACAAAGGAATAACCCATTGCGAAATGCGGGAGATCGGGAGATACCGGACACAGCAATTTAGTAACGTGTGATAGACGACAGCCGTGTTTGGCTTGGAGTAAGGAGTGAGAAGGTCGTGATCTTGACTTCTACTCCGATACACCGTTCAGATAACTGATTCCTTGTGATAACGTGGTCGGTTTACTATTTCCGATATTTACTATTTCCGAGAGATCATGGGAGTGTTACAACAAAAGTGAATTCGAAAGGCAATAAAATTCTTTTTGTCGAAAAGGCACAGGCTAACGATTCTTGTTGTAAATCTCCTCGGGTGGTATCAGGTAGTCTTCGCTGGCGCCTGACTGGGAACAAGGGATGCTTAGGCGCCTGTCGTACTGTCGGAGGCTTCCATCTTCGAGGGTGGTAAAAACCAGAGGTCGATGCGTTGGATCTTGTTGAATTTCTTCGTCTTGCACGGATAAAGATGAAATGCAGATGTCGGTCAGGAATGCAGCGTATAGATAGAATATCTTCTTAGCGGTGAATGCAGATGGGTTGGAGAGTCGAGTGATTTTTGAGAGCGGAGCGAAATATATTTATACGATTTTTCAGAGATTTGAATTTCGTGATTCGACTCCGCCCTTTTTTCCGTTTTTGTTGAAGTGGATGAATTCGCTACAATATAAAGAAATTTTTCTCCTGAATTTCAGGATTTTTCAATTTCATAGAAAATTTGACACCATCAAATGAAAAAAGGATGGAGAAAATTTGAACTAGTTAGATCCGGCCCGAAGGACCATGGAGAAATGTTAAACTGGTTAGATCCGGCTCGAAGGACCATGGAGAAAACTTGAATTGGTTAGATCCGGCCCGAAGTACCATGGAGAAATGTTAAGTGTTAAATGATTTAGGGATGACGGGCCGAGATCCTAGACTAGTGCGACTCGAGACGTTGAATATAACAGTCATAGTTCGAATTTCAGTTTTTATACATACGTTGAAACATCAACGTAATTACATTGCAATTGTTATATTCTTGAGAGTGCATTCAAGGTGTTCAAAAAGAACACATATACTCAAACACATTGAGTACATGTCAATAAGTGTATAGGTTACAGATGTTAATTAGATAAGTTCATCAGAACCAGTGTTTAATTTTCATCACCTCAATTTATTGATTAAAACAAGCAAATCACTTCAGGTCTTACAAGCCTGATTTGATACATAGGTCAAGTTTTCTTCATCGTCCTTTGATTCAGATCCAATAACGTACAAAATCTCTGCACCGAAAGAACTGAAGCAACAACAAGCACATAAGAATGAAGCCAAAAAGAAATAGCCCCCAACTATGAAGAATTCTATTAAGAAAATTGGATGAAGTATCGTGTGATAACACGATCAATATAGATCATTCCATGTGTTCCGGAAAAAAACCTCGTTTCTTAACTGCATGATGGGAAATCTATAGGAAAATGAGGAGAATTATATGTATTCAAATTATACAGGGTGAGTCTTTAAGTTATATATTAATTTCAACCAAAGATTCCTCTCATAAAATAAAACACTTTTTTCATTTCCCATTTTTTCAGATTCTGCTCAGGTAAAAAGTTATAAGCATTTAAACATTTCTCAATGGGATAATGCACTCCTGCGCTCTGTTTGCATGTTGACCACAGATATCTCTTACGGTGATTTCTTTTGGAGAATAACCAATACAAGATTTGAAATTCAAAGGATCAAGATTGAGAAAACTCATTTACTCACTTAATTCTTATGATTTGGTGCTTTTTGCGATATTATCGTAAGGAAAACATTTCACTACACTGGACTTGAAACACCGATCTTCAACCTGATGTTCATGCAATATCCAATTTCATTCCACTATATGATTATACACAATTCCATACTCGCCCATTCTCATATTGAAAACTCCAAAATTATACTTTTTTCACTAAATTTATAAATGAATTAAATGAAATCAATCAATTAACCTAAAAATATTTTCAGTATGTGCACTTTGTCATGGCTCATTTACTTCGAGACGATGGTACCTTATGAAATTTGTCACTGAATGAAAGTCGACATTAACAGTTTTGTTCATACATAACTTTCAACCCCCTCACGTGAAAAAAATATTTTTTTCTCCATCAAAGGGTTCGTATATATATATAGGGGTTGAAAGTTGTGCATGAACAAAACTGTAATGGTCGACTTTCATTCGGTGACAAATTTCATCAGGTACCATCGTCTAAAAGTAAATGAGTCATGACAAAGTGCACATACTGAAAACCTCTTCGAAGTAACAAACTTTTAAAAAAAAATTTTTTTCTTGAAAATTTCTCCACGCCTGTGAAGAAGACCTAAAGACCTTGCCAAAAAAGTAACACATGAACCACTTTCCCTATTCAAAAAATTTAGAAGGTTGATGGGTATGGCACAGGGTGCAACAAAAATCCTTCAAAAATGTATAAAAATTTGGTAAAAGTGAAACAAAAATTGACCTGTTTCAGGATTATGTTGCCAAATATTTTCCTTCTGAGAAAACTAATTTGTTCCATAATTTTGACGCGCACTGTATTTTGTGCTTCGATGTTTGTTAGGATACCCTAACAAAATTTGAGTCAACTTTTCGAGAACATTCGAGTTATTGACGGGAACAATGGGGTTGAATTCAACATTCGATTAGAACATGATGTATTTCCACAGGACACCTTGTAAACTCTCCCCCACTTCTCTTTCGCAAAGGGTAACAACTGCGAGATGCAAGCTTCATGTAATGGTCAGCAGAAGTTCATAGACCACTTACCCGATGATCAGATATCGAGTTCAGTTGAACGATCACAACTAATTACTATCGCGATTCTATGGACCGAAGATTTGTTACGTCTCATGCTGAGCGTGCAATTCTCAATCGACAGTTGTTATGCATGTCATCGGACTTCCTCTCTAGTTACCGATATGGTGTAGCTTTTCGTAATAATGCGGTTCATATCATTCGGACTGCGCTGATAAAAAAATCTAGATGTTTTTTTGTTGTACCTACATGAACTACACTAATTACACTAACTCCACTGATTCTGTTCGGTGTGTTTTGTTGTAAACTTGCACTCTGTTCGTTGCGGAAATATTGGGAGTCAGTGTAGTCACAGATTACGTCTGCAATGCATAGATTGAGGTTATCTTCTGTGATGGTTATGCGTAAATATAATTCATTATCATTGACATCTGTTGTTGTCTCTGGTTCCTGATTGGACGTGTTTTGTTCTCTATGTGGGGTTATTTTTGGACGTAATTAATTTTCATCACATCGTTTTTTGAAACGGAATTTTTGTCGTTGACGACTTAAGAAAAACTTTATGACAAATCTACATCACCTCGAAGTGGTAGCGAAAACACAAGAAGCATAGAATTCTGTCATCTTGGGATTGTGTAAAATCATCTATCATATATTTGTATTCTGTGAGAATTATAGAACAGATTGAACTACAATAAGTTCACTCATTCAGTTATCTGTGACTACACTCAGCTGCACGGAGAATTGGAAGTCAATGGAGTTGGTGTTGTTAGTGTAGTTCATGCAGGTACAACGAACAAACCTTAGAATAGCACTGACGTGAGGTCAGGAGATTTTACGCGCTTGTTTAAAATTCTAACAATTAGATCAAGACGAAATATTGCACCTAGTTGCGTGTAGGTAATCTCCACCTGATTAGGAAATGTCAATCTGATTGCATTTGTACTTCTTGAGATATTACGGAAATAACCTTAAAATTCCAAATAACAACGAAATTTGGCACACTTTTTTTTCCGTATATCTTCGAAAGTAAATATGGAATCGAATTGAAATTTGGAACACTCTTGCTAAATACTGACTCCAAGGTTTGTGCCGAATAGCATTGAAATCTAATGAATATAATCAGAGAAAAAAATATTTAACATCGGAAAATTTAGAGATTTTCGAATAATTTTTTTTTGCTCTAAGTTGCACGTTGGTATTCCAAAACTGTCCACCAAGTTTCAGTTTGGTCGAGTTAATATTTCATGAGATATCGAGGAATTTACTCCAAAATTTCAAATAGGCCTAGCTCCGAAAGTATCCAAGCGATTCCACCCATTAACGAACTTAGAAAACAGATTGCCTAAAGAACAATACAGGAACAATACAAACTATAGATAGATAGATATACTTTATTTGATCCTTGCTTACATATACCAAAAGGTGTAGATCGTGTCACAAATTAAAGTTGAACTAAAGATAACGAAACAAATACGAACAATTCTCTTCTATAACCCCACAAAATTCTCCTCAACGACGTATTCTCCTAGAAATTGATGACAATTAATTTTAGACTTGAAATTATTGGGTAATTTGTTCTATATTGCAAATATACTACAAGTCACATTTTTTTGTATGCATGTTAAGCTTGTTATATCCTGAATGAATTTTTTCTTATTTCTTGTTTCATAATTATGTTTCAGCTCATAATTTTTTGAAATTTAGTATAATTAGTTTTTATATAGATAATACATTCATAAATATATTGACTGTAAAAAGTTTCAATTTTCTCTGCAATAAATACATTTCTGCAGCTCTCGATTGGTTTCATTTTCAATATAATTCTCAAGCTTCTTTTTTGTGATTCGAATATTCGGTCAGCTTCACAACTCCTGGCCAAAAAACTAATTCCATATCTAATCTTAGATTGTACGTAGGCATGGAATGCTGACAAAGCCGCTTCAACTCCTATGTTTTTTCTATAATTACACGAAGGGCATAACAATATCTTGAAACATTTATGGCTACTTTCTCTACTTGTGATTTCCAATTCAAGTTCTGATCTATAATTATTCCTAAAAATGGTATTTGATTAACTGCTTTGATTTCGGTCTTCTTCAAACGCAAATCATTCCCTGTTAGCCATTCATTTATTCCTTTTCTATAATTTCCCTGCAAAGGTCTTTATCGGCAGCCTTACATATCAGTGATATGTCATCAGCAAACATCACGGTCTTATTCACAGGAATTTGCACTATATCATTTGAATAGATTATGTATAGGAATGGTCCCAAAATCTACCCTTGTGGGACCCCCTGTCGTACATATAATGAGTCAGATCTTATTATTTCTCCTTCTTTGTTGACCTTTACTACGCTCTGTGATCTTCTGTTCAATCAGGATTTTAAAGCAGTTCCTCTTAATCCATATTTTAAAATTTGTTCCAAAAAGACATTGTGATTAACTCTATCTATTGCAAGAATTATTTCATTTAGATTTTTCGTTTCGATAACATAAGTCTCAAATTGAAACGGAAAATTGAAAGAAAATAATTCTTGAAATTTTCTCCTTTGTCTAATGAAAGAGTTATATTTGTACTCTGAAACGTCACAGTTCGCTTTGTTTATTGTATTGTTCTTTAGGCAATCTGTTTTCCAAGAAATTGCCCTTGACAAATAGTTTAATACTGCAATCCGCTGGGGCTTTATTCATAAAAAACAATTTTTATTCAGTTTTTAATACTTTTGTTTCAGATATTGGGAGTGAAAACCCAGAAAAACCAAAAAAATAATACATCTCTTCTCTAACAGTATTTTCCTTATGACTGAGTACCCAAAATTAGAGTATAATGGACGAATTTAATCACATATTTGCTCAATCCGAGTTCAATGTACTCGATTTGTAAACATTTCGCGGTATCTTAATTTCTTGTACCAATCAAGTATACGGTCCTGGAAGTAATCACCTCTTTCTCATCAGGGAGTAATTTGTTGGAGTTTCCCCGATAAAACGCACGCAGAATTGTGATAGATTCAAGAATGGAAGACAAAGATAGATTATGAAACGGGTGAAATATTTAAATTAGAGAAAGAGTGGAAGAAAACGGGGCTAAAGTGGGGTGTTCCACCAGAGAAAATTCATTGTTTCAACTGAAGCTGAAGGCGAATGATGTAAGGATTTCGCATTCAGTATGCGGAGGACTAGGGTTATTTGCCTTACTGGCTTATCAGCTCAGATTTCGGTCTCAATTCTTCAGAAACTATTGTTTCTTCTGATATTCGTCAAACTCAATTTAAGATGTGTAGTTTGGACTCACTCATGATGAATCTGACTTCGAATTCAGTCTAGTCGGCTGGTCTGCGTTGCCACGATAACTTCAAAACGCGATAAGTGAAAGATATTTGTACCGGTCAAATGATCCGATAAGTCATCATAACCTATGCTGCAAAATGGCGAATGCGTCGGGATAGATCGCATATAAGGATTTTATCGAAAATGACAGCTTTATGGTTCATGCCGAATTAGGTGAGGAATGCATGATTCAAAGTGCATAGAATATGGAAAATCCGAAAAAATTGAATCGTTTTATTGAATGATTCTGATAATAATAATATAATAATATCATCTCGCATAAGATTGTGCTTCAACATTTCCAAATTGGCTACTAAATTTCATCATGATTGGATCAGTATTTTTTGAGTTTTCCCGGAAATATTAATGATACCGAGGAAAACTCCAAGGAATTTGATATATTTCTAACCAATATCCCCAAACATTATGATCGCATCAAACTGGAATTCCGTCCACTTTTGTGAAATTTTTCCCAAATTTGATGAAAACTTTTCGACAAAAAATTTTTTTGGCTCTCAATATAATATTGAGAATTTATTGAATTTATCAGAAAGCAAATATTAATATATGTAGTGATTGGAAAATCATGAAGAGGATTAGACTCAAGACGCTTCCTTGGGGAACCCCCGATTCAACCCGAAAATCTTGAATATAGACTGTTCTCAAAACAGAATTCGCAAAAATAAGCAGGTGAAAAATTCATCAGGGGAGCTCACAAAACATACAGAAAAAACCACAACTGCAGCGCGTCACCATTTTCTCCAACATAACCTGCAAATATTTTTCACACCAAACATTCCCTTTGCGTGGTAAATTCCCCTTCCAGACGATTGTATGATTCCTAATTTTTGGAGGAAAATCTACTCGGTTCGGATCGACAAGAAAACTACGTTTTAATTCTGATTTCCACAGGGATTTTCCCGAATTAAATACGAAATGAGAAAGGATTTCAGATTTTCATATTCTTAATACTCGAGCCGTCTCAACCTGAAATTTCTGTAGGCGCCATTATTTTCGATCGTTCTTCTGGTATATTTCTGGCAAAAATTAACCCTTTCTCCCTCCCAGTGCTGGGACAGGTACAGCAATTAAGTTATTAAGTTGCTTTCGGGTAAGAGAGAGAGGGTGGTGTGAGCTGTCATATAGATGAATATTCTGTTTGGGAAAAATAAAAGGTGAATATTCAGGTTCGAAAATATTTACCATGATTTTAGATTTACATTTAAGGTAGAATTTGAAAACGTGTGATTAATTTTCTCAAAAATATTTGATTTTCTGTTCTTCTCAGTTACACTTTTTTTGAGTTTTTGCTGATTCGAACAAAAGTCATTTACCACTTGACAGATTTTTGTTCCCGAAAAAAAAAATTTTCTTTGCCATTTATAAGTTTCAGAAGTAATGATTTGTGCTGTCCTGTTTGAACACAAATTGATTTCTGTTTTTTCATATTTCTCTAATTTGGATTCCAAACTTCCAGTTGATCCGTTTGAAAGATGACAATAAAATATGATTTTTCATTTGAACATTCTATTTTCAAAATAAATGATCAGAAGAAATATGGAAAAAAAATTTCCTTCAATAATTGTGTATTTGTTGTTTGTATTTGAAGTGGGAATCTTAGAATTCTTTTGACTGAATTGAATTTATTGGTATGAAAATTTAAGATATCTTATTTCCTGGAAAGGAGTTCTACTAGGGACATTTTATCACAACTCAAATAAAAATGCACTTAACATTCATTCTATCATCATTGATTAATCTATATAATAATAACACTTTTAAGCTCACTTGAAATCAATACCGAAAACTATACATTCAGATTTTTTTGAAAGTCAGTTATTCTATGAAAGTAAATATCTGCTTGAAGTGAATAAAACGAATGAAAAAGAAAATAAATAACTATGAATACATGGCTTCATAGAAAATTTGTGTTATCATGCATCAGACTTAACAACTAAGTTTTCACGAAGAGAAAAGGCTTCAAAAGTCATTCCTTCAAGGCCCACGGTAATAAAAAATCAGTTTGAAATGAATAATTCCAATTTGATCGGTATGTTTGAGTATATCAAGAATTTAAATGGTTTAAGAGACTTGAAAATTGTAAGTCTTCTTTGGGACTTTACGAAGGTAGAACTGGTGAACGGAATATAACCTGAAATATCAAGATAGTAAATCATAGCATTTTGTGACAGATAACGTCATTGAGATCCGAATTTCATTTTCTTTAATTCGTTATAGGTATGGTAGGAAGTGAGAATCCTTCTGAAAAAAAACGCATGTGTTTCATTTTGAATTCAACAAGGAAAATTCAATTCTTTGAACTTAAAAAACATACCAATTATTAAAAAATCGAAATAAATAATTGATTTCACAATTCCACCCAAAACGGAAATCCAAAAATGTTTTATTTAAGCTTAGGGGTAATTCCATTAAACTTGGAAATTTCAAGACAATTGAGCAATGGAATTATCACAGCTCACGATAAATAATGAATAAAGAAATATTGATAATAAAATGCAGCCGATTGAAGCATCATCGATTTTTCACTAAAATTACGTTGATTTCTAGTTGGTTAAAATCGAATTAATCCAGCAAAGTGGCATTGTCACGAGTTTTCTCGAAGAATCTGAACAGGTCAGGTGACTCCTCAAGATATCCCACAGATAATTCGATTAATACAACAATTTCCATCCTCTTGTAAAACTTTTTCATTAGGAGTTTGCCTAAAATAACATGTCCCTGGAGATAAAAGGTTTTCTTGTGGTCTTTCTAATTAGACAATGGCTCGTAATTTCATTACAGGAAAATTTTGGCGACGGCAACTGGATAAGTTTATTGGAAATTCAATTTTTCATCAAGAACCCCTCGAACCCTTTGCAGCTGATTGATTTTGTTTGATATTGTTATTCTGAAAGGCAAAAATAACGATGGTATTATGACTTCAGATGAGGAGAGAGTCTGGGGTGCTCTCAGCACTCTACGCCTTGAATTTTGCTCTACGTTAACTGAATTATTCGATTTTCTCTCTGTTTTGATAAATTTCCTTCAGTTCGCGATAGAAATTATATTTCAGACATAGAGGATCATGGACAGAGTTTTTTGTTCTATATGAGGAAAAATGTCTATGATATGTATATATGAAGTATCATTTTTCTGAGTCGATATATTTATCAGTTGAAACATTATCTTAATTATAACTTTCAGCTTCGTCCATGATTGATTAACCAAATAAAATTCTTTCAGGCAAGTGGACAAACTTTATTTATTTTAATTACTCACATGTTAACATTTCGTCATCTCATGTCGAATTTGCCAAATTTTTCTTCGATATCTTGAACAACAAAGAAGGTATGTTTTGTCTTGCTAGATTATTGAATATTTGTGGTAAAGAATATGAATAAAAAGTTTTCAATGAGCTGATATAGATTAGATAATACAAAAGGTGAAATTACAAATTTTGTAAAAAACACAATATTTTGTTTAAAACTGATTTCAACTGTTTTGGTGTATTAATTCTGTCCTGAGTATATCGTCTTTTTGGTCAGATATATTTATTTTCTACTGAACCAATTAACAAGAAACAGAAATAGAAAATGGTGATATCAATTGTGTAAATATATATACAGGTGGAACATCACCAATGTTTAATATAAGAAAGCGACAATACTAAAACATCCTGAAAAAAAGAGACATACAAAGATCTCAAATAGTGAATCATGTATTTTAGACCATAATTGGAAATGATAGATTGGGATACAAAAGATACTGATGACGGAACCAAAAAGTCTAAATTTACCAATGTTTTAAAAAAAAATTGACCATATTGGATTGAACTTACCAGAAAAAGAAGTAGAATCGAATGATTTCCACATCGAGTCAACCTGCGTTGCTGTAGTTTCTGAAAATGTCAATTTGACAAATGCTTTTCGATACGAAATTTTTAAAGGAGAAAAATCTGCAAATTTAAAAGTGAAACAAAAATTGACCTGTTTGACGCGCACTATATAAAAACAAATCACTATTTGAACCTGTATAATTAGCTGAATTGCATGGACACTTTTCGAAGAAAATGATTCATACCTGCAGATCCTCATTTATTGTTCTTTCATGATTTTATTGTGCATCAAAACGGAACTCTTAATACACAACTATGATAACAAATTGTCATCACTATGCTTTCAATTCCTATGAAATGAAAAACTTCGTTCCCACACAAACACTTGAGAAATGATCAGTCCAGAGATAGCGAGGTGCAAAATATATTAAGGATATATCTCAAACAAATAATTATATGATTCATATATAATAAAATAAATGCAACATACCTGCATGTATATGAACAAGCCGCTATTCGTTGATGCTCTCTGAACGTGGGATAAACACACTCCAGGCTAAATGATATTTATAATAAATCGCGCTATGAGATAAGCTTCTTTTGTCAGCGTTTTCTTGCTCACCCACTATTCGTATTTTTACGTTATTGTCTCTTACGAATAGCAGATGAGGAAGTTTATAACTGTTCGATTTATACAGGCTGCGATGCTATAAATTGTATTGAGGAATTCTGGTTATACACTTCCTGTATATTCAAGTAGACTGTTCATAATTTCACGAAATTGCAATTTGATGCATTAGAAAGTGAAAAAGTATTAACAGAAAAAACATATTTGAAAAGAAGTCCAGGTGAAATAGCAAAATCATGAATTTCTATTTAGGAGCGCTGAGGTTTGATATTTTTCCGAAATACTTCCTCTTGAAATGAAATAAAAATATTTCATAGCTGTTTTCATTAATCTTCTGATTTTTCACCAGGAAAATTATCAATGGAAAAGTCAGTCCATATAACCGTTCTAAGGATAATTTTGAATCGTTTGATCGAAATAAATTTCTCGAATAAAATTAAACCATAAACTACAAACCCAAAAGTGAATTATTCGGGTTATTATGTTCTTAAATTGCTACTATATTGTGTCAGAAGCTACCTCGTGCAGAATCATCAATCGCTTTTTCGGAATCAGTAATAGTTATTTATGTATCAATAGAGTTATGAGGACGTTAATTACCGAGGGCAACAATTTTCAATCCCGAGGTACGTCAGTCCCGGGGGATTATAAGTTGCCCGAGGTTGACAGCATCCAATAACTCACGTGATAGATAATTGATCTTATTCCATACTAATGATATATGAAAACCAAATTTTGTTTACGAATGAAGTATAAAGACATGATAACCATGGATATATCAACTGAAAAGTTTGAGAATGTTTTTTGTCAAATTTATTTATTTGTGAAAATGAATGAGAGCTTAATATTAATAATTTTATTTACATAATGAGCAAAAATTATAATCATAATTTATAAATATGTCATCCTGACATAATACATGTCACAAGTTTTTCACTTTATTCCCGATATTTTATTAGATTTCTAGTTCGAAATGAACAATTATGGATCTATGGGAGATGATTCCCCAATAAAGGGGCCTGTAGCGTTCTTCGTTTATCTGAGGATCTGAAAATCATCGCTTGGAGGACTGAACCTAGTCGAAAGACCCTCTCGGTCATGAGCAAATGTAGGTGATATTATTTACTGCTTCCTTCTGGTTTTTCTGTCCCTCTTTCTGTTTCAGATATTATGTCCAGATATTTTGTCGAAATGAATTCAAGATGACGAAAAAATTCTTTTCCAATGAAAAAGATGCCATCCATCTTCTATAAACAAATTACTACACTTATACGGGGAGACAGAATTTTTCCTGAGGTTTTTATCTGTGCTCTTGTATCATACGCAAATAAGTATGGTACCCCGTTTACATTTTCTCTGCTAACACTGTGATATATCTTAGAATGTAATGCTCGTTCTCAAAAGAATATATATATATATATAATATAAATGTAAGTAAACAAGATACATTTGAGTTTTTTGACCATAAAAATATTTTAAATAGAAAAGAACCATAAACCTGAGTAATAATATTCAATTAATCCGCACAAATCCTGCTAGGGTAATCAACTCACTGAACGCCCTCGCCTAAAATAAAAAGAAATTCATTCGGATATGCAAAACCATGTAAACTATAGAATTCCTAAGAATATTCGAGCACCGAAATGTTCAAGAGGGTCCCCTAGACACTCATTGACTAACATTCCAACGCAATATATCAGAGCGAAAGTCCAATAATTGAAAAGGAATTTAGCCCGCAAGTCTAAGAGAAGAGAGAAAAGAAAGAAGAAACGTAATAAGATTCTAAAATTTTGAATCATTTGACAAAAATTATTTTTTTGAATCCAAAAAAAACCACAAACTTCCTTTCAAAAGGCGTGTTATTTGGGTAATGGTATGTCCTCAAGTACGATTATGAAGAGTAATGGATTTCAAAAAATCCGGTCCTACTGAGGCAATCAACTCCTCAAACAGACTAACCAAGAATATAAACCATTCCATCCCGATCTATGTGGATATACAAAAACCCTTTCCACTCCAATTTCCAAGAAGAACCACAGCAAGCATCACTAGCGAGTCCCCTAGGCACTCATTGGCCAACGTTCCAACGCAATTTATCAGTGCAAAAGTCCAATAATGGAAAAGAAAATTAGCCCACAAGTCTAAGAGAAGAGAGGAAAGAAAGAGGAAGAAGAAATAAGATTCGGTTAAAATCGTGCATGAATTAAGCACTATTTTGCATATGCCGGCGGGGCCTTAAAATTGCCTTCTCGGATCCCGACCGAGTCCGGAGTCCGGGTATACGCCTGCATGCGTAACAAGATTTTTTAATTACTGTCAGCCTTCGGAAACTTAAAGATTTCCAGCGAGGAAAAGTGCAAAAACTGTATTGTGTAACTGTACCTACATTCGTTGCCAGGCGTTGCTAAGGGTGGGAGATTAATTAAAGAAAAGGGGATGCTTAAAACACTGCCTGAATGCTCCAAATAAGACGTAGATATATTGTATAAAAGAAGGATTTATAATGTGAAGGAATGGCTAAAATTTATTTTTGATGTCTCGGGGATTATAATTGTTTGTCAGACGTTCTCTTCTGCCCTTCTTTCTTCGGCCCTACCCCTTTCGTTCCTGACGCCCAGTGGCACCGCCCTCTGGAATTCTCGCTCGGATCACTGGAAAAATTATAATCGAGTACGAAAAAACTGACCCTCTGAGGTGAGTTTGTATTCGGGTGGTCAACATCTTAAAACGTTCATTCATAATGAATTCCATAGCTTCACGTCCTTGCGTAAGATAGTGTTCACAGGAACAGGAACTAAATAAAGCCCAACAAACTTGAACTAAGCCGACGTTTCGACCATAACTACAGACTTTATCAAGGCTATAGAGAAACAAAAATAAGTATTCAAACGAGAATAGCATGTATGTATAAATAAAATATTGAAAATATAATAAAACAAATTATTTTCTGTATAACTGCTTACCAAGTTCATCTAGTTGAAAAAAGATGTTGAAGGACTGAAATTTTTGGTACCTACACTAACTCCACTCATAGTGTGCGGTGTGTTTAGTTGTGAACTTGTTCGTTGCGGAAAATTTGGGAGTTAGTGTAGTCACGGATTACGTGTGCAGTGCATAGAGTGTGTGAATTTATCTTCTCTGATGGCTATGCGTTAATATATTTCATAATCATAGACATTTGTTGTTGGTTCCTTTTTCTGGTTGAATTTGTTTTGTTCTGTATTCGTGGTTAGTATTGGAGAAAGTAAATTTTCATCATATCGATATTCAAAATTGAATTTTCTTCTTCGAGGGCTCCAGGAAAACTTTTCAACACATTTGCGTAAACCCATCTATCATATATTTGTACTCTGTGAGAATCATAGAGCAGATTGAAATATACTAGCTCCCCTCTTTTTGTTCTCTGTGACTACACTCAGCAGCACTGAAAATTGGAATTCAGTGGAGTTAGTGTAGTTAGTTTAGTTTATGCAGGTACAACGAGCACACCTATTATGTCAAATAATTCTTCCTTGAATCATATCGACAACCTACAATCCAAAACCCTCGTTGGCACTCTAACCTACGCCCATGACCAACCCCATCACCCCCTCGTTCACTCACCCCTTCACCAATCAAAACTTCAAATCGCGGTCTACTCGAGGAGTTATGTGTTTTGAAATTTCTTAATTCGCGAGGTGTTCTCCCTGCTTAACCCCGGAATAATTAAAAAACTTTCTCGGAATGCCTACTCTTTACCCAGCAGTTCAAATATATATCTCTGCCCTGAAAATACTAAGTTATATTCCTCATTCAGCGGGGAAAACGAATTTCTGCATTCGATGTGAGAGGAAGAGTCCGTTTTATAATTTTCTTTAAATTTCACCCGCAGAAATTCATTCAAATTCCAATTTGAAGGGATTAGAAGTTTTGATGGGCTGGCTGACAGGGGAATACGAGGAAGATTTGTGTTTTCTGAGATAATTTCATTAGGTTTTGTACGATCTGCATGGATAAAGGATTACATGATCTATTGAAATAGTTGAAAAATTCAAGAAAAGCACTGATATGAAGTCAACAGCTCTCGGGTGCATTTTCAAATTCGTGGGCGAAAAAGTTTGGTTATTGATGAAAACTTATAGTTTGGTTCCAGATATCAGTGAAAAATATAGAAAAAACCTAAAGAATTAAAAATTTTGAATTTTTCTTTCAATATGTTCCAATAATACTCTCGTCAATAAATGCCACAGAACGTTGGCGTTTACTAACTGGTTATAAGTTTCGTCATGATTAGATCAGGAGCTTTTGAAATATTTCGGCAAAAAAAAAGAAACCAAGAAGAAAAAGTCCAAATTTGATTTTTTTTCAATGTATCCGAGAATCAAAACTGAAATTCAATGTGGTGAAACATCGATTATAAGATCTGTGCAAAGTTCCTTCGAAATTTGATACAAAGTTTTCGAAAAAAATCTTGCAACGACAAATTTGGAAATTTTTTTTTTCAATAAACTAACCTTACAATTTCAACAAATTTCAACAAGAAGTTGTGCGTTCGTATTCTACGAGTAACTATCAAGTTTCATTACTGTCCCAACGGTACATACATTTGGGCAGAACGATAACGTACTGTTTACCCGAAAAAGCGCGTAAAATAAATGTAATATACGAACTCTTAAGTCACTATGATATTTCGTCCAAAACAGACTCTACGAATATCCAGTATGAGGAATCGTTTGTTTAGAAAGTTATGGTGTCTACCAATGGCTATCATAAAGACAAAAGAAATTTGGCGAAACTCTGTGGGTAATTTTCAACTCCTTATCGGATCGCCACCAAATAAAAATTGATGCCTAACACTCTAAAATTTTTGTTCCTGTTTAAGAGATACTGTATTCACCATCAGTCAAGCAGAATAGAATTGTAGCACGAATTCGTCGTAAGTCAGTCAGTCCCAATCTTTCAAAGCCTTAAAATTAAAAAATTACCACATTTTTTACAATGTTAACGCTTCATTTTCCTAGGAAGAGGAATCTATCTCAGGAACTAGGATTCATGTGTCAGATGCTGCATACCTTCATAAATATCAGGCTTCTCGACAAACGAACACGTAGATCTTCTGGCAGTCACATTTCCACTGACCTTTCCATCTTACTCTCCCAGTAAATGATGGGCTCAATTAGCTGCAACAACAAAAATTATCGATTACTTTCAACAACATGTATGGTATGTCAAAAGAACGCAGTTGTGATTGATGGACGCTGCATGTGGTAAATAAGTCAAATTATAACTGTTCTCAAGTGAGTAGGTACTTGCGACTGTTCTTGACACGAGAAATTGCACATATTACATCACATACGAGGAAATTCCAAAAGAAAAATCTTAAATGATTGCATTCTAGTTATATAATGATTTTTTATGCAACCTTTAAATAATAAGCAAGTCATCTTATATTAACAACATCTGAAAAACTTCTTGAAGTGTAGATGTCTAAAAATGTATATGTTTCCCTTACAATATTGAAATGGTTTTTCCATGATTTTTATATTATTATTTTCTATTATTCTGCTCGAATCTCTGTATTAGCCGAATTTTTAATCAGACGATGTGTATGACAGTATACAGTCTATAAGATATTGTATTTTTGAAGTTTCATAAGAAGAAAGTTCTTGAAGTGATACAAAATGCCAACCCGCAAGTCATCAAGTAGATAAAATCACAAATAAAAGCAGAGAAGCTCAATTTCAAGTTTAAAACTTCTGCCGCGGTACAACACTGCCTCTAAAACCGAGCACAATTATAAATCTTTTGGAAATGGCAAAGCATTAACTATCTAAGAATTAGAATATCTTGAAATCCGCAGAATTGATGTTCATTCTTAGACAGCCTCTGTACATTTATGCTCACGCTTCTACACAGGGTGAGTATGGGTGCGTCAAGGAGGGGCATCAACAACTAATTAACAGGTTATTTTGGTGTCAACATGACGAATGCAGCTATATTAATTATTTTTTGCTTATTTACCACCTATAGGGCACATCAATCAATGAATATGTTCGAAGACATGCAACATTTTTGAAAGATACAAGCAGAAAAGTTTCGAGGAACATCACGTTATATTTTTTTTCATTTGCACTGATATGTGACCCCTCGGATTTCACATTAAAACCATTCGTTTATAAGCTTGTGATTATCATTTTGACAACATAGGAACCTCGTCGTTCAAGACAATCTAAAATTGAAGATATTCGGGCAAAATGTAAGTTGCCTCCAAGAACATGCGTGCAAATTTCAGATTCTTCTCAGGGAAATTCTGGGTTGACGAAAAATCTTCCTCCGTGAAAAACAATTTATATTTTTAATTTAAAAGACATAAAGTTCAAGTCTGAACAGTTTATTCAGTATCGTGACACGTGTTTTGGTCTTTCGACCATCTTCGGAGGAGTACAACAAATTAACTAAACTTTAAATTCAAAAAGTTTTTTTACTACGCTAAATGCATCTGTGTATTTTTTGTGGCGCATGAGAATAACGGCATTATAAAGCTAAGTAATATCTTCGTCACTTTGCTACTTTGCTATAAAACGCACAAAAAGGAAAAAAAATTCATTGCGAAAAAATGAAAAAATAATGAAACAAATTGTCAAATAATCTTTGGAAATTATTAGATGTTATTAGTATTAGATGCCGTTATATCCATGTACCATAAAATACACAGATGCCTCAGGTATGATTCATTGCGATGTGTTCGCCAGGAAATCTCTCCACCAATTTGTAGTTAGACGGTCTGGCGTTTTTTGTTGTTTCTCACTTAGCGTTATCCAGGGCGCAGGTGCGTAAAAGAACCTTCTGAATTTTTAGTTTAGTTACTTTGTTGTACCCCAGCGGAGGTGGGAATGTTATATGAATATTATATACATGTTATATAAATGTTGTAACGTTTCTCCTAGAGCCAACCGCGGACTCCTTCTTTATAATCAATTTATATTTCATTTCAATGGATACATTTTCTGGGATCATCCACTATGGCCCTAAGCAATTATACGATCTCACAATTTCCCTATTCCACTGACATTATCCTCATTGAGAAAGTTATTACTGAATCAATACATATCTTTATTACTGCTTGAATAGTATAAAGGAATAAGAACTTCCAATTAGATCCAAACAAAGCAGGCTTCCGTCTTTGAGACGTTTTACATAAAATGTACGTCATTACAAGTAAGTATTAAGACAGGAAAACATATTATCTGTAAGACAACGTATCTGATTGAGGAGCCATTGTAGGTGACGTTAGAAGAAGTGTTCTTGTCAGGACTCCCTGGAAAGATATTCCTAACAATAGCATAAAGAATATGATTGTTGTATCGTCTCACAAAAGGGGTAAGAGGGCAAGGGAAGTAGGGGATGTATAAACGTATGATTAGGTAAATGTCTCTCACAGGGTATCTTTGAAATTGTGGACTGAGAACAGTTATTTGTTTCAATCAGTTACATGTATTATTGAATTGGGTATGATAAGGATCATATATGCTAAGAATAGGTTTATTGTAGTGTGGAATAATTGATGAAATCCTTGAAAGGATTGTGTGATGTAAGGACCTCTTACTGACTTCACATTAATGAAGGGATTTCCAATGATTACTTTCCATGTCTGAATGTATACACATCAAAACGACATTGAGGAAATTTCAACGGAAAATGCGTATCTGTAGCGAAGGTTGGTCATTAAAAATTAATTATTATAGCACCTGAAAAGTATGAAATAGATTGGAAATAAAAAGTAGAAATACATCACTTAGGAGACTTATTGAGAGGTACAAAATATAAAATAGTGACGTTCTAATGGACTAGCTCTCTGTAATTGGTCAATAAAAGGAACATTAAACCCCGCCATGATAGTTCTATACAGCCTAACACATCCTAGGCATTCTTCCCATCAGGTCATCAATATGGTTTTGATCAATTTGTTGCCACTGTTTCCTCAAGCAATATATCGATTCATGTCTCTTCCGAAACACCTCCTCAAGATTCAGACCACGATTCTGCAATACACCTCATATGTGTTCAATGAAATTAAGATCAGAAGATTTCACTGGGTACTGCAAAAGCTCTCTTTCCTGTTTACGTGAGAAACTAGTGAATGTGCGTGCTATACAAGGATGAGCTTTATACAACTAGTGCATTGAAAGATGGTTTCCACCGAAATCTGCTGCACAATGCAACAATGTCAGAATGTGGTTTCGGTATTTTCTAGCTGTCGTTCAACCTTCTACCGAAAAAAGATTGTTCCTACGGCCTATTGCAATGTCACTTTGAACCATCAATGTTCCGCCTTGGTATCTATCCACCTCATGTACAGTTTCTGAACTTGCGACATTACCAGGGCGTCTCACTATCCTTCTTCTTCTGAAGGATGTGCTCAAATCAAAAATCTTTATTCATCAGTGAACATTATTCTTTCACATTTTGTCCACCTCAGTTGTAGTGTTTCACAGTTCAACTTCTATAGTGGAGTCCAACCTCATATGAATGATTTTTCGCCATTTGATCGCTGACATTTATGTTTTCAACAATATGCACTTCAATTTTGATTAAAGAGTTCCTTACTGCTTCCAACTCTATAGATCTGTCCTAAACCAGCTTGGTAGCTTTCTTCCGTTGTCAACTCAACAATAAAAAAACAACAAATTTCTACAAATACGTGTTCTACATCTTGAAGACAATATGGATAGCCAACACATCTGCCACATTTCCATCCTCAGTTATATTCTATTTGAGAAAGTTTAAATGTGTTCCTAGACCATTTCAATGTGTGTTTGAGTAAAACAAAAAAGTATGAGATATCATCAAAATTTTGCATTCTTTTGAAAGACCTATCGATGTGATCATGTCATTATGTATTTAATACAACACCCTGCAAATATCTGTTAAGGCTTCACTGGTTGGAACTATACAATTTCTTCATGACTTCGGTGCATAAATCATACTAAATTTAATCGATGTCATGTGTTATAGAGGGTGATTCCGGAGGATATCTCAGATTTTGGGATAAGTTTACACTATACAAGACAGTCTCGAAACAATGTTTGGTTTATGGTTGGAGGTCTCCATTGAGATTATACAGGGTGATTTGTCCGATTCGATCGATTTTACTTTTATTGATAACTTTGGTATGGCTAATTCGATTTCAATGAAATTTTCAGCGTAGTACAATAGTTTTGAACACATTCATTGATTTCAAATTTTTTTTCAAAATAAGCGGTTGTTATTGTGATAAATCCAGGTTAATTGAGCAGGTTGAAAAAACACCCTGTACATCGCATTTCCAAAACTACGCTATCTGTTTACGATTCTACTATAATAAGTCATTATTTTAGACTTTCTAATTTTTTTTTGCAGTTTTCTGAGAAAATTCCATCAAAAAAAGACAATGTCGAAATTTCGCTCCAATCGATTCGATAATTTTGGTATGGCTCATTCAGTTTTGATGAAATTTGCGGTATAGAACAATCTGAACGAGTACATTCAATAATCGCAAAAGTCTCTCAAAATACAGTGTTGTAATTGTGATAATTTTAGAATTTCAGATTAATTCTGCAGTTGAAAAAAACACCCTGTACATTGCTTTTCGAAAATTTTCTTATTCGTTTCAGTTTCTACAATCATATGTCATCATTCAGAGGTTTTTAATTTCTTTGGCACACCTCCGGTTTTCCTTAAAAACATTTTTGAAGAAGAGAATGATCGAAATTTGGCTCACAAGCAGTGAGAGTATTCCGCACTAAGTAGGAAAGCTGTATTGTTCAAGGATGCAAAGCAGTTCTTAAGTTCTAAAATATTCTTTTCAAATTCCAAATTCATATTTAATTGCTAATATTTTGTATGAAATCATTCAATTCAGAATATATTTAGAATTTGAAAAGAATATTTTAGAAGTGACGAACAACTTTGCATCCTTGGAATATACAGCTTTCCTACCTAGTGCGGAATACTCTCACTGCTTGTGAGCCAAATTTCGATAATGCTCTTCTTCAAAAATGTTTTCTAGGAAAACCGGAGGTGTGCCAAAGAAATTGAAAACCTCTGAATGATGACATATTATTGTAGAATCTGAAACGAATAAGATAGTTTTGGAAAAGCAATGAACAGGGTGTTTTTTTTTTTATTTTTTTTTTTTTTTATAGGACCAACAGGCGAGCTTCTTAGGAGGTGAGCCTCTGTCCCTTTTCTCTAGTTTATTTGAATTGAAAATACTTACTGTGGATTTGTTGTTTACTTCAGATTAAACTTATATTATTATTATTATTATTATTGTTCTACACTGCAAATTTCATCAAAATTGGATGAGCCATACCAAAGTTATCAATAAAAGTAGAATCGATTGGAGCGAAATTTCAACATTATCATTTTTTGAAAAAATTTTCTCAGAAAACTAGAAGTGTGCCAAAAAAAATTAGAAACTCTCAAATAATGACTTACGACTACAATCGTAAACAGATAGCGTAGTTCAGGAAACGCTATGTACAGGGTGTTTTTTCAACCTGCACAATTAATCTGGATTTATCACAATAACAACCGCTTATTTTGAAAAAAAAAATTTGAAACCAATGAATGTGTTCAACATTATTGTACTACGCTGAAAATTTCATTGAAATCGAATGAGCCATACCAAAGTTATCAATAAAAGTAAAATCGGTCGAATCGGACAAATCACCCTGTATATTCTCAATAGAGACTCCCAAGCATAAACCAAACAGTGTTCCGAGACTGTCTTGACTAGTGTTAACTTATCCCAAAATCTGACGGTCTCCTCCGGAATCACCCTGTATAGACCAGGGCTGCTGTATGGTTTGTGACTTATTTGCATACATTCATATATCACCTCAAGGTGAGATGGCCATGCCTGCCAATTGCTCTTGCAGTATGTTCAATGTGGCATGAGCCGTGTGGTGTTCCTCATTTTCTACATTCACTTCATTTGGCCGAATGGCTTTCTTTGGAGCAGGATTGCCTGTTTCTCGAAGTCTTCGGAATGATGCACAAAATACTGTGTGAGCAGGTTGGTGTCTATTAGGATATTTTCTTCGGTATTCTCGAGCTGCTTTTCTGAAGATACCATTAGAATACCCATATTCAAATACGATATCTGCATATTCCTTAGTCGTGAAAGAATGCATTGTTATTCAAAACGTACACCAAGTGTCAAATGAATAATTAAAATAACGTCAATTACCATATCAACTGATATTTTATGTCGGTCTACTTGATCGAAACATGGAAATAATTTTTTTCAAATGCTTGTAACTTCGAAACGAGAACAAATCAGGCCTATGTTCATAAAAAAAATGTTCAGAATAAGCACAGCTACCATCTGTCAAAGTTTGTCATTGTAGAACACCCTGTATATTCTCCTATTGACAAATGTATGTAAAAATTTGTTTCAAGCAAATACTCGATGAGCGCACTGATTCTGTAGCCGTATTTCTTACCATTATTCCCGCCGTTCTTCAAGATTTTCATGTCGAAGAATATGCATTCTCGAGTTCGGAAAAATCCAATTCTCTCACATCGAGGCGCTGAAAAGTTTCCCGCCACAGTGGGCGGAACCGGTTACCGAACCAATTTATCTAATTTTCGTGAAACAATACACATTTTGGAAGGCTGTCAAGTGAAATTTAAAATCACATACAAAACAACGAAGGAGGATCTCCATCATTATTCATCCCGGGGCGCAAAAGTACGCATAGAAATTTTCGTTAAATAAATTAGGAGCTTGCATGAAGAATATGGGGCCATTAATATTTTTAATGATAATCGCTCCAAATGAGAAATGACAATAATATATGTAGACGTTCGCTACTTGAGAAATAAGAACGGAGCGCCCCGATAAGAACAAAAAGGCGGGGTATTTCCTTCGTTACGCGCTCGTCTCTCTTACCCCTTTCTTTCAGCCTTCTTTCCGACGGGACAGGGCCGACTTCTGGTAGATTTGGATAAAGATTGAGTTCTAATAGAAATCCCGATGAAAATGTACATATTTTCGCAGAGAAATCCATCGTATTGTCCCCAGTAAATCGTCCAAGAACCTTCAAGTTATCATTTCCAATCAGATACTTGATATCAATTGGATCCAATCTGTATTTTGTAAAAATTTTAAAAATAAAATTTTGTACAGGTATGTCTACGGAATCATTGGGCTGATTTTAGACATTCATGACTTTGGCCCTTCGTAATTGAGAACTCAATATTTGTGAAGTTGATTTGGTCCTTAATTACAGGGGCCGAATTTGTAAATGGGTAAGATCAACCCTAAAATATCACAAATATTCCATTTTTTACCACTCTTTTCAAGAATACACATTGAAACACATTGAAATCTAGTGCCTACTTGATTGAAAAAGTAGAACCTGAAGGTTCATACAGAATTTCGTCTGGTAATATTGAAAAAGACATCGGAATATAGAATATTTGAAAAAAAATATCTTTTTTGTCAAATTGTTACAATGAAATGATCATCTCGGAATTCTGCACAAAGTTTTGCATCAGCATTTGTAGACTATTCTGCAAGTTTAATCATGATTGAATCAGTATTTTTCAGTGATTCCGGAATAATGATACCGAGGAAAAATACACGTAAACTGAAATATCATCGAAATATGATAAATGGATTCCAGAAAAAGTTGAAAAAAATCATTTGAATTGTTCTAATTAATGGCACGATAATCACGAAATTTCGCACAAACTTATAAATCAACATGTCTCAAGTTGTTGTCAAGATCCATCATGACTGAATCAGTATTTTTCGAGTTATTTCGAAAATACCAACGATACACACGAAAAAACAAAAATGTGAGATATTTTTCCCCAATATTTTCAAGAATTAAAATCGAATCAAAGTGAAATTTGGTTCACTGCTGTGAAATGAACGGTTGAAGGTCCTCGCAAAACTTCTGCGAAAACTGAAAGTTCATGTGAACAATAACTACGAGATTCTTTATGTTGAAACCAAAAGTTGAAGATCAACACTTCAAGTTATACCTACTCTCACTTTTATGATTTTTGATGTTCATTTATGCACGTTCCTGACCATATTTAAACTTTGTTGTACTACCTACCGTGAGTCTGTAAAATGTAGATACCTGATGAAGCTAAATAACAGCGAAAGAATTCTCGTAATAAAAAAACCTTTGTGGAAACTAATACTGTATGCTTATTTTTAAACTATTGATTCAATTGATCAATGAAAGAGGCGGCGAATCTATTGATGGGCCCACTAGTTTATCCATAGAAGGTCACTCCAGTGTCAACTCAATAAAATGATCAGTTTTCAAGATATTCAAGAATCGAAAATTTCCGATCTCCATAAATATTTTTAACTCAAATAACTTGCAGTTCATTCAGATAATAATGCCCCTTTAATGCAGAAATAATCGAAATTTCCTATTTTCCCTAGAAAACATAGAAATGAAAAATATATAAATGATTCTTTGAACCTCTATCAAATCTCGCTAGACATTTTTCTAGTCTAGAATTCTATTAGAACAATCTGAAATATTGGGCAACGTCTGTCAGTCCCTCAAAACTGTAAGCAAGGAATTTTTAAATTTCTGGGAAGGTTTGAGGATTTAATGCGCTGGCTGAATTCATTTATCGTGAAAAAAAGATTCTAAGAAAGCTGTAACACGAGTAGTTGTCGAGTGGGGGCGGAAAATACAGTTATTTATTGTTATTTTCATTATTGGTACTATGTTTTACATATACATTCGAGCGGAAATTTGTCGAAAATTATTGTTATCTAAAATCCGAGCAGCGTCGGACCTGGTCAGTACCTGGAGAAGTGTTCGCTCTATGTATGCTTTTTAACAACTCTGGAAAAACACCTGACATATCATAATGATCTCTCGAATTTTGGATGAATCTTTCTGCTATGGAAGTAATTTGTCAACAGGATTACCTTCAATCCTTCCATGGTAAGTTTTTCGAGGGAAAGTTCCTAAAAAATGATCTGAAAATGTATTCCCAATACCTCCCTGCAGTCACCCTTTGCCAATTCCCTCCCCATATCTCTTTCGTTTTGTTTCAAGGAAACGTGACGGCGTATTCCCGTGCACGCACTAATTTCTTTAAAGGGTTTAAACCCTTGAGCATTAATGAAAAGATTGCATTCCGAAATTCCTTTAAATATTGAAATGAGTTTCACTTCCCGAACATAAAATTAGTGCCGAAAAAGCTTTTTCTCCGTCCTTCTCTTCTCTTTGTAGTCGACGGAAAACTTCACCATATCGAAATTTTGAGTTTTCTGAAACAACTTCAGGAAATTCAATCCCGACAGGGTGAAATATTAAGGGTGGCGTTTGATGGAGTTTGACTACGTTCAATTAAACATTGATTCGTTCTGACCCTACTCAGGTGCGAGGTTCGTTTCTGCTATTTCGTGGGCAGATGTGTCTTAAGAAAATTAGATCAGTGATTGTTGAGGTACTTTTAAGAAGTAAAGGGTAGACTGCATGATTTATTCAATGGACATTTATTTCCTCAGAGGAATTTCTTAGAAATGGTTTCGTGTCAATCACCTCATAAAATACGCCTAATTTGAATAGACCACTTCGGCCCAAGTTGCCAACCCACAATTTTCTTCACAAATTTACTATCACTCGGGAACGGGAATTTCAGGACAAATTCGACATAATAAGGTTCGGGTTTTTTATAAATATCCGTTAAAGATGCCTCGGCTCCTGAAACAAGAAAATTTCTCCCAAAGATAGATTTTTGTTAGGCTGAAATTTAAGTTGGGATTCCGGATTTCATGTTAATAGTGTCAAGTTTATAAAGGATATGTTCCGAAAATCAACTTGGTTATTTGGATTGCCGGTTTTCCGTTCCGTAAATATGAAATATTCGGTTGGTTCCTGAAAAAATAATTACGGAATTTGATTGATGAAAAAGCAATCTTTCTGTCACCAGAACATAGACATATTAAGTCTATGCACCAGAACGACAATCAATGTTTTATGGTAACATATCCATGGCATAGATCAATCTTTATTTACCTTATGATCCATAGACAATACCTAGGGCCGTATTTATAGTTGTTCCTTGAGGCTTCCTTACTGAAGGCCGCCTTGAATTTGCTTTTCTATGTTTCTATGCAAACAAACTTGTATTTGTTTCCATAGAAAAGCAAATTCAAGGCGGCCTTCAGTAAGGAAGCCTCAAGGAACAACTATAAATACGGCCCCTAGTAATTTTTCCATTGTTGATTGTTGTCTCTTCTATGTTCTATAGATCATAAAGTAAATAAAGATTGTTCTATGCTATGGATATGTTACCATAGAACATTGACTGTCGTTCTGGTGACAGAAAAAACGTTTTTTCATCAATAAAATTCAGTAATTAACCTTTTTTTCAGGAACCAACCAAATATTTCATATTTACGGAACGGAAAACTGGCAACCGAAATAACCAAGTTGATTTGCGGAACATATCCTATATAAATTTGACACTATTAACATGAAATCAGGAATCCCAACTTAAATTTCAGCCAATCAGAGATGATCTTAACAAAACACTTCATTTGGAAAGAATTTGATGTCACATATTCATGCCACCAAAGCATCGAATACAGGAATTCGAAGGTGCCTCAAAGAAACACTGCCACATAAGTGAAGAAAATGTCCCATTCAACTATCAAGTGTTGCATTCGTTCTGAAACGCCCTCTGAATAAAAGAAAAAAAATCAAACCTTGAAACATCAGCCTTGTCGATATATCATCCTCAAATCAAAACGAACAGATGAACAGTTTCCAAGAAAAACATTGGCCCCAACCAAAAAAATTCCACCCTGATATCGTCGTGAAGTCGCGAAGCCTCCTGATAAATCGGGAAGGCGTATTCTAATTTTGGGAAGGGATAATATTCGGGAAAGGGTTGAGAAAATTCTGGAAGAACCCCTCCCACCCCCGTATACGCGGACAGCGTGAACGTAGGCAGGCGAAAAGTTAAATCGTTGGAGGCAGGCGTTGGGTGATTCCTTGCGGATATGCGGGTCGAATTTGAGAGGAAGAAATTCGTAAGAGATAGGCTGATTTGTTGGGGAAGGGTCACGTTATGTGGAATTAAATATTTCAGTTATTTTAAGTGTGTTCCTATAGGTATACCATAATTATTTTTTTATATGAGTTACATAGGGTCTTAGGTAAATGAACGATCAGATCATTATGAAGTTAGTTCTGTACTGGTGAATATCGTCTCACGGTAGAATAACGACCAGCTTGGACTCACGATAGAAAAATCTGTCGTAAAATTCAATGCTGTCCTGCTGTAATCCGATAACTTCTGAAAGAACAACACGCTGGCGACCAGACACTTTTATGGTGGGTTGCACCCCGAAACATAACATATTCCTCCGCATCGACCATTCACGACATCTACTAGTGAATAGTCGAAACATTTACTGGATCCTACAATCACATTATGCGGGACAAAGGCGTCTGTTTACACTCTTTGCTTCCTGAGGTGATTCCCTGGAAGTTTTATCAGTACTTCCCCGTAGCGCATGAGCAGTTTATAGGAATCGTCACCACTTTACAAAAGTGTTTCAAATTTCAGCTTGATCGGATATTCGTCTTGGGAGATATTGAAGTCAATAACTAACAACTTTTCAACTCTATCAGATATTCATTTTATTTAATGAAACATATTGAGCAAAGAGTTATTTTTTCATTTCGGGCTTGTTCTAGGGAACAAAAGAGTTATCGTTTCATCTCCTGTCTGTGATATGTGTGTCGTCTATACAAGTATTGACCCTGTCAAATGCAGATTTTTCATATGGTCCTCATGAAATTCTGTATGAACCTCAAGCTATGATTTCCGATCAAGTACTAGATTGCAATTCAATCCAAAATTTTGAATGTGTATAACTATCTTAAGAATAATTGGCGAATTCAACCCATTCAAGCATTCGACCTTCTTAATTAAACTGAAAACCTACTCTACAAATAAATTCCTTATGTCGATTCTTCCTTAAGTTAATGTGTTTACGGCCGGCCTAACTACTGATAGTGAACAAAATAACTTCCGGAAGAATCTACTAAGTAGCTTGATAATTGTAGAGTAAGTTTGGAGTTAAACTACTAAGGCCGAATTGGTGAATTAGTAAAAACTATCGAATGATTCCGCAGATATACCCACCCAAAATTTCAGTTTCACGATATTTCCAAAAACATAGATCCAATCGTCTACAGAACAATGAGGAAAAAAAATTAAAGAGTCCTCCTGCATTTTGGGTAATGGGGAGAGTTATTTGCTGATTGTTCTGTAGACCCCATTTGGCTGAAACTTCAAGGTGGCATTCTTCATTGAAGGGCGATTCGATCTATGTTTTTGGAAATATCGGGAAACTGAAATTTTGAAAGGGTATTAGCGGGTTTCACAAAGCTCTGATTAACGTGATTGTTCTGATCAAGACAATTCTATGCTCAATTTCAGTTCATATTTGACAACACCACAGAATATCAAAGCGTTAATCGGACGATCAAGCTTTGTGAAACCCACGGTTATATCTGCGGAACCATTCGATAGTTTTTACTAATTCGCCAATTCGGCCTTCGTAATTAAACTCCAAACTTACTCTACAATTATCAAGCTACTGAAAATACCATTTTTCTCGAAAATTTTTTTTCCAGATTCACTGACAGTATGATCTCAACAAAATTTCGCTTGAAGTTTTGTGTCATTATGTTCCAGCTAACTACCAAGTTGCAATCCAATCGCTTCTGTAAATTTTGAAATATGAGGAAAATAACTTCGAAATTTCCAATGACTATCCTATGACTCCGAAACTGTTCGGCTGATTCGGCCCATTAAAAAATGCCACCGCGGCATTTTTATGTGCAAACTACCCTGAAAGTTTCAAGTCGCCAGCTCACTCCGGTCGACAGTTATCATGTCCACGGCCACAAAAACAACTTAGAAACCAGATATTTGAAGAGTTGGTTTGGAACTTAAATTCTGAGGCCGAATTCGTGAATCGGTAAAATCCACCAAATCATTCGTTAAACATACCCGTTCAAAATTTTATTTTCCCAATATTTCCAAAAATACAGATTAGATTGAATCGGAATCTAGTATTTTGTCTACGAATGATAGCTTGGAGGTTGATACAAAATTTCATGGGGATAATATGATCAGAAGATCGCAGAATATTGAATATTTGAAAAAAGAATTTGATTGCGAATTGTTCTAATGACACGATCGTCACGAAATTTTGCACAAAGTTGTTCATCAACATTTTCAAACTAGCTGCCATATTTCATTATGATTGAGTTATTATTACTGACTTCACGTCAGTACTTTTCTAGGTTTTTTTGTATTTTATTATGTTACTGTTTTCAGGTTTTCCACTTCAATCATTGTCAGTTGATATGATAATAAAATTTGAGATATGAATATCGAAATATATTATGTGAAGATATTACAGAAAAATCTGTATTTTCTATTGATTGCATTAGTAACCTCCATCAAGTAGACTCGTTTGAATTCAATATTCCTGAAATATGAGTCAGTCGCTTACAGTATTTATGGACAAATGTAACGTGTCCTGCTAGTAAATGACCTAAACGTTGATAGAACCATGCAACCCAATGCGATCCATAGAGATAACACACAATTCCAAATTCCCATAAACCTTGCAGAGAATCCGACGCTCAGGGGGTCCTCGACCTATCCGTGAAGTCAATCTCTTTTTCCACATCAACTCCAGCAGGATATCATGCGAAGATGCAAATTCACCAACCAGTGTTGAAAATCAGACACCATGACAATTCCTTTGTCAACTATCACCTGTCAGAAATACTATTTGACCGCTGATGGATGAAAAGACGAAACATGAATGAGATTGTGCATAGAAGACACCTCGTTTACGTGTGCATTTGGCATTTCACAGGTTTTCGAATGAAATTATTGCGAAACTTGATGAAATCAGGTTTCTTTGAGAAATTGAACAAATCATAATTTTTTGACTGAGTCTTCTTGAACACGTGATTTTATTTATTCGCCTCTCGGAAAATGAACCTTCGTGAAGATACAACAGAGTATTACTTCGTTACATTTGAAGGTCACTATTTCGCATTAGCTTTTTATCAAAAATATCTACATGTGAGAAAATATTGGACAACGCTTGCAAAACCTCAAAAAAAGCTCTGTCAGGTTGAGAATTGGAGATTGGATAGGCATGATAGTTCTCGAAAATTTGTTCGAAAGTTTTTCATAAGATTCGAATTGTATTTGATATTTTTCATCACGGTGAAAAAAAATTTTCAGGCACAATAATTTACATCTAATGTCTTAGGATTAAGTACGAAATTTGGGAAGATAGGAAAGTAATAAGATTGTCTTTTTACGAGGGATCCTTGCTTCAATTCAACTCACCAACAACTGAGGGGATATACAGTATGTCCATTTGAAAAGAAACTACCCATAATATCTTGGCACCATAAGTGCACAAAGAGGTAAGCGATACGGAATTGGCTTGAAACTTTCAGGTGAGGTTGCGCATTGGAACGCGGCGATTTAGTTCGTTAATGGGACAAATTGTCCGAATGATTTCGGAGTTAAAGTCATTCGAAGTTTTGAGATTATTCACCTAATCTTTCGGGAACAACTGAAGCGATTGGATTGGAACTTGACAGTTAGTCGGAACATAAAAACGCGAAATTTTTGCAGCATTCTGTTGAGATCGTCTAGTCAGTAAATTTCGAAAAAATTTTTTTTCGAAAATCATTTGTTTTCAGGAATTATTCATCCAATTTGAAGAAACTCTTGCTGCTACCTCGAGCTTCATATTTTACAGCAGTTCACCGAATTTCAGTTTGATACGTTCATATTTTCTGGAGATATTGGGAAAAATATGTGAAATTTCGTGTTTTTTGCGCGCATGTTCTAGGGGAACAGCGTACTATCGTTTTGTCCAAATGTCTGTAATTTTGGATGATTGAGCCGAAAATGGTCTCAATCGAATAGGTTGGACTCACTGATGACGAATCCGGTGTCAAAATCGATTCTGTCCGGCCGGCCGCAGACACAATAACTGTCGACAGAAGCAAGCTAGACACTTAAAACTTTCAGGATAGGTTGCGCATCAGCATGCCGCGGTTAAGTTCGTTAATGGGTCAAATCGGTCAAATAGTTTCCAAGTTATAGGCACTTGAAATTTTGAAGTTATTTATTTTTTATTTCAGAAACAACCTGAGCGATTAGATTCAAACTTGACAGTTAGGTGGAGTATAACGACGCGCAACTTTGAGCCAAATTTCGTCAGGATCATATTGTCAGTAAATTAAAAAAACATTTTTTTTCGAAAACCATTCATCATATCCAAAAAAAATCCACTCACACTTTGAGCTCCATATTTCACAGCAGTGTATCAAATTTCAGTTCGATACGATCATAAGTTTTGGAGATATCGGGAAAAAATATGTCAAATTTCGAGATTTGCTTCTCGATATCGTTGATTTTTTCGGTATAACTCGAGAAATACTGATTCAGTCCTGATAAAACTTCACAGCTAGTTTTATGCGAAATTTCGTGATAATCGTGTCATAAGAACAATTTGAAAAAAAAACTTCTATGATTTTCTTATCATATCATCCTCATTAAATTCTGTATGAAACTTCCAACTGTTATTTTTCGATGAAGTACTGGATTTCAATTCGATCTGATAAATAAAATTTTGATTGGGTATATCTACGGAATCATTGGGTGGATTTCACCCATTCACGAATTAGGCCTTCGTAATTAAGGTCCAAACCTTCTCTACAAATATCGAGATTCTAAGTTGTTTATTTCGGAAGTTATTGTGTTTACGCAGACGGCCGTTAGGCTGACCGTTTACACAATAACTTCCGGAAGAAACAACTTAGAAACTCGATATTTGTAGAGTAGGTTTGGGGCTTAATTACGAAGGTCGAATTCGTGAACGGATAAAATCCGCCCAATGATTCCGTAGATTTCCCCATTCAAAATTTTATTTTTCCAATATTTCCAAAAATACAGATTTGATCGAATTGAAATCCAGCAATTTATCAGTAAAAAATTTCAAAAAGCACTGCCGTGAAGGCAGCAGCTTTTGCGTGCATGTTCAAATTCGTTGCTGAAGCGGTCATCTACATTGAACATGCGCGCAAAAGTTGCTGCCTTCACGGCAGTGCTTTTTGAAATTTTTTCTCGATATCGTTGTTTTCTTCCAAAATAACTCTAAAATACTAACTCAATCATAATTACAAAAGATATCACCAAAAGTCAACATACGTTTAAAAGCTGCTGACTTCACTTTACTGCATTTCTAGGTTTTGTTTCCTCAAATTTATGCGAGAAACCTCAGCTGTTCGTTTGTACCTGCAATTAACGAACACCCTGTATCATAGTATTTTCCGAGCAAATCTCTTCAGGTGCTATTCAAACGAACTAACGAACACGAAAGAGACAGCATACGTGGGAATCTTCAACGACGTTCGGCTTATCACTTGCAGTATTGCTTTATTATTCACCGGCAAATCAGTGTGAACAGTTGTTGAATTAGAATATATGCATCTGTGAAATAAGAAGATAATTTTCGAAATTTCAATCCGTTCTGTTCGGTTTGCCGTCAAGCATGAAGCTACCTACTGATAGTTAGGGTACTCTTGGGCATCTTCAAGGACGCAATAAATGGTATTTCATCAAAGCAGTGCCTACCATCAATTAACTGAATGTGGCGTGACAGAAAGCGTCGAGTTCGTTATGTAGCTAAAGTATGTCTTCAAATTCAAACGGTGAGAAGGGTGTCATAACGTAGTATTGTCATTTCTGTTTTTGGGACGCTTATTTTTCTTGCTTGTTCTGGGGAACAGCGCGTTATAATTTCGTACAAATGTCTGTAATGTTCAAATTTTGAGATGAAATTTTTTTGAAATTATTAGGTTGGCTTCTTGAAGAAGGATTCCTGGTAAATTTAATTATATTCGGCCTTTCATCAAATTCCTATAAATTTTGCACAGGTTTGGTAATTGATGTTCAACAAAATATGTCTCTATTTGAATTTGATCCGATATTTATTTTCGGTGATATTGGGAAAATATCTGTCAAACTTCATTGTTATTTCGGATTTCAAGGATATTTAAATGAGTGTGATATACAAACGCCTTACTCTGAGCCAAACATCCTGACGATTTCGTTGGAGAAAATATTTTGAAAGAAATTACCAAATTTTTCGAAAATGATGGTTTTTCATCAGTTTCCAAAGTAATTCAGCAGATACCTCAAAGTTCATATTTGAGAACAGTATTTGTAATTTCAGCATATGATCTCTTATTCATTTTTGGATTTTTTTGAGAAGGAAATTTTCAAACATTGTTGCTATTTGAAATTTTGTAATTATTTCTTTGATATCTTAGAATGATTACATTTAAACTTCACAGTTGGTTGAACCAACACTCTGCAGAATTTGATGGAGATCTTACATGTAGAAACCTAAAAATAAATTCAGAAATCTTCCAAACTATTGTTGAAAAATAATATTAAATATTTTCTAGGGGGAAACTATCTAGGAGATATGGATTGAATTTCACGAAAAATCACTATTCAACAACAATAATTCAAATTCCAGTTCAATCAGATGTTCATCTTCGGAGATATTGGGACAAAAATCTGAAATATTTCTTGTTAGTTTCCAGAGTATTAATATTTCCAAAATAACTCCCGAAAATACTTATCCGATCATGATGAAATTCAATTAATAGTTTGCGAATGTGGATGCTCAAATTGTGCACACTTTTCCGATGATCGTTATATCAGAAGAATTCGAAAAAAATTCGAATTTTTTGAGTATTTTATATTTTACGATCTATACTAGTCTGTAGATCATCCATAATTTCAAACAATCATAACTAACAATAATTCATCAAACGATCTTATAAGTTATTAGAGAAATATCTAATTCTAGTTTCATTCTGTGGCTTCAGTAGGTCACAAACTTCTCACCCTGTTCGAAATTGTTCATTCCGAGGTTTTCCTTAATGATTCTGTGTTTTGGTCCGTTTGAGAGACCCATTCTTTTTCCTCGTGGAATCGAATGAAAATTTCAAAAAAATGGTTTTTATTCGAAAATCTTGTGTTTTGTTAAAAGCGATTTGTCCTTATGATCACTCTGATGATTTTCTTATGAATACCTTGATGATTCTCTCATTGACATTTTCGGTCGAAATGGCACGAAAAAGATTTCGTTTCACAAAAATGTAAACCTTACATATTGCAAAACATCTCATAATTTTTAGTATTAAAAGAAAGTAATAAAATTCGCTTTAAGGTATCACATATTCAAAATGCCCACAACTCTTTCAATGGGGATTTTTCCTGAATTTGGGTTATTACTGCAAATGCAAATTTGAACATAATTATTATGGGTTTGATTCATCATTTCCCCAAATTACCTTCAGAAAGTATTCAGAATCAGATTTTAAAATTGGGGTTTGGGATTAGCCAAGCATGCACGAAGTGACAACGGTGTTTAGCAGAATAGCTTTTTCTGCTATACAATAACGAAAAATGTATTCCTATTCTGTGGTACACACGTGTTCTTTGTCAACATAACCAAACAATTTCCCTTTGCGATTTGTCAGTAATATGACAGTATGAAAGTCTGTGCTCTTCTTTTTCTATTCCTTGGTCGTTGTCTTCTACTCTAACCAGATCGGAGTATAGCTATTTCTGTTTTCCTGGATAAAGTAACACATTTGACGTCCTTTATCGTGCACTCAAGACAAATAAATCCCTTTAAATGCAAATTCCCATTTTCATTTTCCAGTTTTAGGCGATCAAACATTTTTTCAAAGATATAATATTGAAATTATATGTTTGAAATGTGATGTTCCTAAGGTATTTCATGAAAATAACTGCATTTTCGTTTGAAGGAAAAACCCCCGTTCACCTCTGCAAGGATTTGAATTTATTTTTTAGGCACTATAGTGTTTTGAGCTGCTTTTGATTATTGACACGTCTTCAACATACAGTGTGATTTTGAAGTAGATACATTTTATCACTGAAATATTATGCACTATAATTTAGGTGTTATCTTTTTCGTGCTTAATAGGTTTTTTTTCTTTTTCCATACCAACAAAGCGCTCGAAGATTTTCTGGAAACCCCCCGTACTAATCCGATTGGAATGAAGCACACCGAAAATAAATATCACTTCATCGGAAACGAATGGATTCATTATTGCTATCTTCTAATGATCCAAACTGGTCTTTTAACCGACACATTCGCCAGAAGACAGCCCTGATTATCTCTTAATTTATGGCCCCCCTGATCACTCGCGGAAATCTCAATTTTTATCATATATTCATGACTTATTATGGCTAATTGCCACCTTCGCCGGATAGCGACATATAAAATGATATAAGTACGATTTCTTGTTCTAGCCAAGTCATCACGCTCTAAAAATCGTGGCCACGATAGATAAGTCCTATTTGTGTAATATCTGATGGTATGGTCTGCGCTATCATTAGTTGATAAAGCACGAATTAGGCTAGAGAGAATACGATCTGTAATTTGGAAGGTTGTAATTAGGATTTTGCGACATCTTTGTGGCGTAAGAGCGAACCTTTGTAAAAGAGTTTGTGACATTTTTCCGAAATCGTCGGATTCTCATGAGAGAAGATGTTCGGCGGTGTTCCGCAATTTTGAATACCTTAAAGGACCGACAGGTTATTATGAGACTCACGACATATTTCAATATCGACCAGAGATAAAGTTTTGATAAGTTGCAACAACGAATTACTCTTTCTGACAAGCATATTCGGAAATACGAGTTCTTTTCATTTCATCCATAAATTATTTCTGATTTTTGCACCCTTTTTTCCAGGACCATTCTAGTGGCGTCTGAATTTAAGATTACAGCGCCACGGTGGTCAGTTTAAGAAACTTCGATAGGCAGATAGGAGCTAGGTTTTCAAGTGTTACCGACGTGAAGTCTAATTCGTTGCTTAAGCGGTAATCTTTCCATGTATTGACTCCGCCAAACGCAGCTCACTTCTAGATGGAAAGATTTGGGGTTTTTTAATGTGGTCCTCATGAAATTCTGCATAAACCCCGAAGCTATCAATTTTCGATAAAGTACCAGATTTTAGTTAGATCTTATCTGTATTTTTCGAAAAATTGAAAGAATGAAATTTTGAATCAGTACCTTTGTCTATGGAGTCATTCACTCATGAATTTGAATTTCTCTACAATTATGGATTCTCAAAGTAGTTGGGTAAAATACACTCAATGATTCCTGATTATCATTCAAAGTTCTATTTTCCCTATATTTCCAAAAACAAAGATTGAATTGGATTGAAATACAGTACTTGTCTGACAAATCAAAGCAAGAATGTTAAAGCAGAAATTCTTGAGGATAATATTATTAGACGATCGCAGAATAAAACAAATTCAAGGTTTTTTAAAATTGTTGTGAAACCAAGATCATCAGGAACTTCAGCAAAAAGTTTTTCATCATGATTGGATAAGTATTCCTTGAGTTATTCCAGAAATAACGTTATCCAGGAAAAAATATAAGACCATCTTGCCCTGGTTAACCGCAGAATAGGAACTCTAGAGACTTATCACCTGTCAGACGAAACACTGCAGTATAACTGAAGGGTTTTCCAATAAGAGATGTTATTTTGAATAGCCCGCTATTTCGGTAGATGTCACTCTTGAAGCTGTCATTTTTTGACATTTGATGAGAAGAAACTACGCCATTAATAAAAATGGAACGATACACGCTTCAACAACGCATTGAAATTATTAAAATTCACTATAAAAATGGTGAAAATTTGGCAGAGACGGTTCGTAAAACTCGAACATTTTTGGGTCGTTGTGAAGCACCTTTTTGAACGGCAATAAAGAAATTGGTGGAAAAATTCGAGCTGTTGGGACATGTTAGTGATGTGAAGAATAAAACCCGGGCACGTCGCTCAAGAACAGCCAAGAATATTGCTGCTGTAGCCGAAAGTGTTGAAGAAAACCCAGGTTTGTCCATTCCTCGTCGTTCTTTGGAATTAGGCATTCCACAAACGTCATTACACCGTATTTTGCATGAAGATTTGGGTCTTAAGGCTCATAAAGTTCAGTTAACACAAGAACTCAAGCCGGCCGATCATCAACAACGTCGTGTCTTCGCTGATTGGGTCGTTGAAATGCATGAAAATGATCCGGAATTCCATCAAAAAATCATCTTGAGTGATGAGGCCCATTTTCACAAGCAAAATTGTCGCATCTGGGGCTCGGAAAACCCGAGAGTTATTGTTAAAAGCCTCTATCCTCAACATGTGACTGTTTGGTGCGGTTTATGGTCCGGCGGAGTCATTGGACCTTACTTTTTCGAAAATGAGGCTGGAGCAACAGTTACGGTGAATGGATGGCGCTATCGAGAGATGATTAATGATTTTTTATGGCCGGAATTGGATGGTATTGATCTGGATAACGTTTACTTTCAACAAGACGGTGCCACACAAGCAACGAAACCATTGATCTTTTGCGGGAAAAGTTTCCGGACCGTGTTATCTCTCGAAGAAGTGATCACAATTGGCCACCGAGATCTTGTGATTTAACACCTTGCGACTTCTTTGAGGCCACGTGAAAGAGAAGGTCTACGCCAATAGCCCAGCGTCGATTCAAGACCTCAAAGATGAAATTCGTGGGGCTATCGAGACCATAGGCAGCCACTTTGCAATTTGGTTATGGAAAATTTCATTAGAAGGATATGGTCCTGAAAGCGTGGTGGTGGTGGTCATTTGCCTGTTGTTATTTTCCACTATTAACTGCAGAGCTTCTTTTTTATAGTGAAATGAACATACAATCATTTATATTGAGAAATGGCATTTTTCTTTAAATATCAAAACAACACCTCTTATTGGAAAACCCTTCACATACGGCGCGCCATCTACCAGGCACCTAGTAGATTATTAGCTCTGATCAAGGTTGAATTTTGTTGATTTATCGACAGATATTCGTCCATGTGGTTATGTTAGTCAATTATTACTCCATTGACCATTTCCTTCAATTGATTGTGTCCACGAATTATTCAAGATTGAACTCTAAATTCTAAAATCACAGACAGTTGGATAAAGTGATAACTTCCACCTCTTGCTGAACCAAAGATTGATCTTTAATATTTGCCCTGAACAAGATTAGTTAATCCAGGAATATCAGATAATTCTTCCAGCTTTGACCATGGAGCAATAAGTACTTCAAACCGAACGAGAACCCGAAGACGTATTCCTCGATATAACGCAATTGATGAAGTTTTGGCATTTCCAAGAATTGAGGAAGAAATAATTGCATTCCCTCCGAAACAAAACAAGAAAATACTTGCATAATTGCCTTGCTGAACCCGTGCGTACTTGCACATTCTCCAGGGTTCATCATCCACTCAGCTAGTCCCGTCTAACGAATCCAGATACTTCACTATCCAACCGTTCAATGGATAGGAGCGAAAAGCGGAAAAACCCGGTGAAAATGCGAGGGAAAACCCTACGAAAGCCCGGTTGACCGGAAGAGGAAACAGACCCTGGAGGGTCCTCTGAAGTACTTAAAAATAGGGTGAGTTATTATCATATTAATTCCTGTGCAGTACAATGCCAGGTATTTTATAGTACGGTATTTTCTTTGTTTATTTCCTCTGTGCTTCAGTAAATAAGTTCGTTATGTTGTTATGAATTGTTTCATATATATCTCAACTATTTGCAACCCTGGAGAGTGGAAGAGGGATGTTTGATATTATTTATGGTTCGGAGGATGGCACCCCTTATTCAAAGAGCATTATTTTTCATCCGATTTTCGTCGTTCTCATATAGAATAATCTAAAGACGATTGTGAATGATTTGACGTGAAAAGTCAAGATGAATGACTCAGGATTGTTAGAATTATTTCTTCGTAACTACAGTACATTCACTTGGGAGTATAGGTATACCTATTTTGATGTTGAAATATCTTTTGTGAACTATGTAGCCGAATGGGAAAGTTTCAAATTCGATTTTCTAAGCGTTATCATTATACTCCAATGAATGCAATTCTGGATTTTCAATCCGGGGACAATGGTCTCCAACTACTTTGTTGGATTCAGAGAAGAAGAATCTGTTATTATGTCCACTCCTAAGAGCTCGAACTTATGAAGGAAGTTCAAGTTTTGCCGCCTTATTATCTCAATATAGTTCAGGACACAACTATCTGAAATATTGTTTTCACAATATTATGAAAAATACCGATCCTATAAAAAACAAACTTAGCAGAGGTATCAAAATGAAGATTTATGCGGAATTTCGTGAGAATCGTAAGTGGAAAAATTTCCATAAACAATTTTCTCTTCCTTTCATTTTATTGGCCATTCATGGAACTATAGTTATGAGCAATTCCACATAAAGCAAATATTTGTTTTTTCTGATTGGATGAATCTTCAAACTGGAGACAATAAAGAAAAAATTTTAGAGAATGTATTGTTCCGTAAGGGTTATATTTTGAGGGCAGGATAGAAGAGATGTGCCTATATTGAGGCCACATGAAAAGGTTCAATTAACCCCTATTTTCAAAAATTCGTGAATTTGTCGAAAAAACTGGACTTCAACAGCAAATATAAAAATATAAACTAGAATACTCTTTGATTTCAATTCGCTGCATAGTCATAGTCATAGTTCATTTTTCAAGTTATCAGACTAAAATTTGAACGTTGGTGCTCAAGATTGTTTCCCATCCCAGGGTAAATAATGTTCGTCTACACTCTGAACTTCTAGTTTCACCGGAAATAAGCGTAATTTTTTATTTTTCTAATGAACTGATTTACATTTTCTCAAACTTAAATTGTCGTTGAATTTTGAGTTGAATAGATACAGTTGAAAGCAAACTAAAACTGGAAACAAATATTATCAAGAATTTTTTCAAAAGTTTGATTCTTATTCGATTGTTATTTGAAATATATCCATTTTTACCAATACCACATATCATCAAAACTCAAAATTGACTCTTTGAGCAAAAGTTACAGGTATTTTATTTAATTTTCTTGCGAAGGATGTACTCTAAATTTTGGACTCACACTGTCCAGTCATACGGAAATTAGATAATTAAATATCTTCAGTAATATTCGAATTTTGTTTGTGTGATAACAGGTTGAAATGTGGAACGAATGTTATCTATAATATTGCTCTATGATCGGAAAATTACTGAACTATTTCCCTATGCAGGTAATACATAACCAAAAAGTATTTTTGCATAATTGAATGAACCTAGACGTATTATTTCCACAATAATACAAAACATTAGAATCCGAAGAAATTGAAAAAAAACATTCAACACAGATTTAGATTGCATCGACTGAGTCTGTATCTTTGGGAATTCTGGGAGAACAACATTTCGGATGAATTCTGTCCGGAATCATTGGCGGAGTTCTTCGATTTGACCTTCATTGTTGAGCTCTCAAAAGCTGCTTCATAAATATGAAATCTCCTCAGGAAGGACAAGTTACAAAGTTGACAGTTTCTCATGAAATAGAGACGAATTTCTTATTTTCTGATATCCATCACAAGTTTTCACTCCCAGTATCTGAAACAGAACTATTAAAATTGAATGAAAATTGTTTTTTTCCTGTAAAATGCCCTTGAGGATTTCATTATCAAACTGAACGAACTGAACAAAAAAAAAATTTAAAAAAGCACTGCCGTGGAGGCAGCAACTTTTGCGCGCATGTTCAATGTAGATGACCGCTTCAGCAACGAATTTGAACATGCACTCAAAAGCTGCTGCCTTCACGGCAGTGCTTTTTGAAATTCTTTACTGATAAATTACTGGATTTCAATTCGATCAAATCTGTATTTTTGGATATATTGGAAAAATAAAATGTTGAATGGGTATATCTACGGAATCATCGGGCGGATTTTACCCATTCACGAGTTCGACCTTCGTAATTAAGCCCCAGACCTACTCTACAAATATCGAGTTTCTAAGTCGTTTCTTCCGGAAGTTATTGTGTTTACGGTCAGCCTAACGGCCGACTGCGTAAACACAATAACTTCTGAAAGAAAGAATTTAGAAACTTGATATTTGTAGAGAATGTTTGGACCTTAATTACGAAGGCCAAATTCGTGAACGGGTAAAATCCACCCAATGATTCCGTAGATATACCCAATCAAAATTTCATTTTTCCAATATTTCCGAAAATACAGATCAGATCGAATTGAAATCCAGTACTTCATCGAAAAATAATAGTTCGAAGTTTCATACAGAATTTAATGAGGGTGATATGATGAGAAAATCATAGAAATTTTTTTTTTCAAATTGTTCTAATGACACGATTATCACGAAATTTCGCATAAAGTTGTCTTTCAGCATCTCAAAACTAGCTGTGAAGTTTTATCAGGACTGAATCACTATTTCTCGAGTTAAACCGAAAAAATCAACTATATCGAGAAGAAAACCTCGAAATTTGACATATTTTTTCCCGATATCTCCAAAACTTATGATCGTATCGAACTGAAATTTGGTACACTGCTGTGAAATATTAAGCTCAAAGTGTGAGTGGATTTTTTTCTGGATATGATGAATGGAGGTGGAAAAAAGTTTCGAAAGAAATTTTTTTTTTAATTTACTGACAATATGATCCTGACGAAATTTGGCTTTAAGTTGCGCGTCGTTATACCCCACCTTACTGCCAAGTTTGAATCTAATTGCCAGAGTAGTTTCTGAAATAAAAAATAAATAACTTCGAAACTTCAAGTGCCTATAACTCCGAAACTATTCGACCGATTTGGCCCATTAACGAAATTAACCGCGGCATTCTGATGCGCAATCTATATTGAAAGTTTTAAGTTGCTAGCTTGCTTCTGTCGACAGTAATTGTGTCTACGGCCAGACGGATGGCCGGCCGGACAGAATCGATTTTGACACCGGATTCGTCATCAGTGAGTCCTACCTAGTCGATTGAGGCCATTTTCGGCTCAATCATCCAAAATTACAGACATTTGGACAAAACGATAGCACGCTGTTCCTCTAGAACATGCGCGCAAAAATGATTATATTAGAAACTATCACATACAGAAAAGAGCCTCACTTTCTCAGATCGAAACGAAAAATCGAAAGAAAATAATTCCTGAAATTTTCTGCTTTGTATGATGAAAGAGTCAGATTTTTACTCTGAATGGTCACAGTTCGTTTTCTTTATCGTTTGTATTATTCCTTTATTGTTCATTAAGCAATCTGTTTTGCAAGAAACTGCCCTTAACAATAGTTTGATACTGCAATCCGCAAGGGCGTTTCTCATAAAAAAAACCATTTAATTTAATATTCAATAGTTCTGTTTTAGATATTGCGAGAGAAATCCCATAAAAACCTGAAAAAATGATGCGAAATCCTCCCAAACTAAGCTTTAATCGATATCAATCATAAGATTATAAAATTTGTGAAAGCCATATTTCCATTCGATTCGATCAATATTTAGAGAGTTATTGAATAAACAAATTGTCATATGGACATAACTACGAAACAATTGGGTACATTTTGCACACTATCCAACTCAACCTAGGTTCGGATTCATAGCGTCCACTTCATTTTTCATGTCTCTTTCGGAACTGAAGAATGGAAGTTCTCCACGAGTTTTTTAGTAACTTTCAGAACCATTTTCAGATCGAAATTACATGAATCCACAGGGGACTTATTTTCATAGCCCATGTTCTAATTTTATCGAATTTCTTCTCTGCATACCGCCCTACTCGCCCCTTAGAAATTTCACGAACCAATCCTCAAAATAGGTCAAAAGATCAAAATACATAAAACGGTTACATTTGGAAGCTCCTAACTCCACAATATCATTTTCCATCCCACTTATATGAGTTTCTAAGACCCTTCCAGGCACTTCTCATCATAACATATATCACGTTTCACTAACTGAATAGGAGGCTGCGTAAGAAAACGTCGTCTTTTGTTTGTCAAAACTTGAAACAATGCGCTCACATAAAGTTATTATAAAGTTTTAGTCAAAGAATCGACGACTCTGTCTCTGTGGATGTGTTCCATAGAGAGAAGAGACTGCCGACTCTCAGAACTCCCCTATTCATCTGCCTCGAAACTTTCGGTTGGTCTTTATTAAAGAATAATACGTGCATTATACCAAATTATCGTCAGAGTCAACTAGATATGTTTGCGAAGTGACATTCGGTATGTCATCTTAATAAACAATCTTTCTACGGTATCTGCGATCCGGATCGGAAAACAATGGACTCCGTGCGGTGCGTTCCATGTCATAGCTCATCAATTATATACGTCTTAATGTGTGGTCTTTTCGGCACATCGAAGACAATGACATGATAGACTGCGATCTCTGTGGTTACCAGGATGATCGGTGGGAAATTCGATCGTTTGTTGAACTCTATGGATGTGGTGCGTTCCGAATTGGTTCTTCTTTTTTCCCCGTAAAGAAGAAATAGAAAGAAGTTCTGGGAAAAGAGAAGGATATTTTAAACTGCAGTGATAATTCTTATTTGTTGCGGTGGTGAAAATAAGTGAAGGAATCACACGAAACTTTCATTTCTATATGATGAAGTATTTGAATTACGCTCTTGTTGATGTGAGGAAATAATATATCCCGGTTGACCATGATTTAGGTCTATCACGTTTTTGTACTTAAAACTGACTCAGGTTGGCACTCGTGAAATATCGGCAATGTCAAAATAATTCTTAGCGTCTCTGCCAAATGCCAATGCCAAATTCTACTCTCAATCTCAACATAACCATCTCGCTTGGAAACTAAAAATGCCGAAAGTAGTTTTGAAGAAGCAGAGACAAAGTATTCAGAAAGTGCTATGTGGAATTGAAATCTGCCTTTTCTGATAGTAAACCTGATAATTTGGAATCGATGATTTATCACAACGATTCTCGACGTATATGAGTGACAACCCAGTTCAGTGTATCATTCACATAGATTCCCAATGACTTTGTGAATTGAGTTAGTTCTTTTAAGGTGGCACAGGTTTTCAAGGACTACCACATTTTTATACTGGAGTATTTCAAGTTGTGCCACAAGGTGTTTGAATGTCTTCTGTAGACTTATTTCTTGAGAATTCCGATCAGTAGGGAATTCCATAGGTTTGTCTATCCCTTCAGAAATTTTACTGCAGGGTTATTCGAGTAGTTTTTTTTTCGAATGAACTATCACAAAGTAAAGGACCACTCTGTATCCATTATTTTTCAGTAAAATTTAAAATAAAAGAGCAAAACTGAATCTTCCAACCATGTTCATATACGTGAAATACTTTCAGTACTAAAAAAAGAAGTTTATTCAACATTCGCCAGGTCTTTGGAATTATTGAACTCACATAATATTTTCTCAAATTCATTATTTTCCCAAAGTAAATAAACATTTTGATGAATACGCAATAACTATGACCTCTATGTAGAGAGGACAACGTTGCGTGGTTAACTTACAGGAGAATGACTATAACCTTACATTTCAGAAATATACACGGTGAAATGAGTCAGAATGTCATGGCAAAACGGAATAGTTTATAAAAGTGAAAGGAGTAAACAACTTGTATCTGAGATATGACGCCAGCGACTTCATTTCCAAGTGACAATCCTTCTGTTTCAGGCTAATTTTTATTTATTTGAAGAGGAAGAAAACGTTTAGGATAATATCAGTTATGTGTTTTGTATAGTTGCAAAATGGCGAAGGGGCTAGATCTACCCATCACTGTCGGTTTTGAGATATTTTGAAAAGTACTCAAAACCACCATAGTAGCACGTTCTTCAGTTAATCTTTCAGCTCTATCTCATAATTCCCTTCGAAAGAAGTCAAGATGACGTCCGAATAGTTCTATTTCGACTTCATTCTCGCCTGGAATCAACCCTCATACAATTAGTATAGAATGAGACTGGTGAAGGCCATTGATCGATCCTAGGGATAGATAATCCTCCTTGGATCTATCAGTTGAGGTGCATGTGCAAAAATCATCATTGAAATCATCAGCACCACGCTTTTTCTAGCGTTGCAAAATGGCGAATGCACCAGGATCGACTACTTGCTGTGTAGATTTTCAAATTTTTCTTTAAATACACAGAATTGTCGGAGAATCACGTTCTTCAGTTTCCTTGTCATCTGTATCTCCATGCTTTCTTCCAAAGAAGTTAAAATGTCGTTCAAAATCCCTTTTTTTTGAGATTCACACCCCATTCAAAAAGTACAGTATAGAACAAACAAAAATTAACGACATATCTTCGTTCATCAACCCTCACTTCCTGTAGCAATACATTTGCCTTCTGGACTCAAGCTCTAGCCGCCAAAATCCCCCCAATATCTCAAATTAGCCTGATTAAGCATCAATCCCGAATAAAATATTCTCCATACGTCTCCCAAAAGCATCCACGCACGTTACCTCAATCCTACCCCCTAGGTCCCTGTCTCCCGTCAGCCTCCTCCTAACGCTGGATTTGCGGGCCCTAAGAAAACCTATTACATTCCAACAATCTTTGCATTAATGAGTGCCGCGTAGCCAGTGCTGCATATTAAAATTCTCACACGGCGTAAGAAGTCTAGAAGAAGAAGAGGGAAGAAGAAGAAAACCGGAGGAGATCGATACAAGACTTAATGAGCAGGGCGAAAGAAGGCAGCGCTGATGGGAAATGAGAACTGGCGCGGGGGTGCAGGGGGTGTCTAGTTAAAAGAAGGGTGAGGACACACACACGCCCTTCGGTCCCGTGGCGGGCAGTAGCGGTACGAGTAGTTGGAAAGGAGGTTTTGAATATTTTTATTGTGCTTTAACTTAAGCTGACCTTGTGTACTGCATTTACACTCATGGTTGTAAATTCAGTCGGTTGGCCATGAAAGTTTGACATATTGACTCTAAATCATTGAAAATTGAGAGATGGCGCTGTATAGTTTCAATGCACAAACCAAGTCATCTAACAAGTGATAAGTATTAAGAATCCTTTCTGCGATTCCAAGCTGAGTCAGTTTGAAAATTTCTGTTCAAGTAGGATGGAGGTAAGTGGTAATTCGATGATTTTTATGAACTTGCATAGTTGAATTCGGTTTAATGTCAATGAAATATTTTTAGTGTTTCCTTATTCTTGTTTAGAATGATGTTCCTATCTAGCACGGCAATGTACCACAGGTCTACTTCCTTACTCTCGGACTTCTGTTATTTGAAATTTTTTCTTGTTTTTTCAATTAATTTTTTGAGTTTATTATTTTTGCACGCATGTTCTAGGGAAACAGCGTGCTATCGTTTGTTCCAATTGTCTGTAATTTTCGATGATTGAGCCGAAAATGGTCTTGAACGACTAGGTTCGACTCACTGATGACGAATCCGGTGTGGAAATCGATTCTGTCCGGCCGGCCGTCACCACGATAACGGGCGTACGGAGGATTCTATCAACTTGAAAGTTTCAGTAAGGGTTCCATTTCAAAATACGAAGGTTGATTTCCCTAATGAGCCGTATCGGTCTGATGGTTTCGGAGTTATTTTTTTTCAAAATTTTTCCCGAAAAATATTTTTTTCTGAAACCATTCTTCATATTCGAGAATAATTCCAGTCATACCTTGAACTCCATATTTTACAGCAGTATATCAAATTTCAATTCGATGCCGCTATTAGTTTTGGAGATTTTACGAAAAAATATGTAGAATTTCGTGGTTTTCTTCTCGATATCGTTGTTTTTTCGGTATAACTCGAGAAATACTGATTCAATCGTGATGAAACTTCGCAGCTAGTTCAAAGATGCTGAAGGATAACATTGTGCAAAATTTCGTGATGATCGTGTCATTAGAACAATTCGTAAAGAAACTTCCAATTTTTTTTTCAAATATTCAATATTCTGTAATCTTCTCATCATATTATCCTCATTAAATTCTGTATGAACCTTCAAACTGCCATTTTTCGATAAAGTACTGGAGTTCAATTAGATCTTATCTGTATTTTTGGAAATATTGGGAATATAAATTTTGAATGGGTATATCTGCGGAATCATTGGGTATATTTCACCCATTCACGAATTCGGTCTTCGTAATTAAGGTCCAAACCTACTTTACAAATATCGAGTTTTTAAGTTGATTATTCCGAAAGTTATTGTGTATTCTGTAGATATACCCATTCAAAATTTTATTTTTCCAATTTTTCCAAAATTACAGATTAGATCGAATTGAAATCCAGTTATTTATCGAAAAAATCTGGAAAAGCACTGCCGTGAAGGTAGTAGCTTTTGCGCGCATGCTCAATGTAGATGACCACTTGGGCAACGAATTTGAACATGCGCGCAAAAGCTGCTGCCTTCACGGCAGTGCTTTTTTAGATTTCTAGTATATAGAAATCTGTTCAACACTTGGCCCTATATGGATCGTTAAGATATATTTTGTTCCGACGTAGATTTCATGACTAACGAATTAAATTAATGAAACAATCAATGGAATGGTTTGATTCTTTAAATTGATGAGAAATTTTCATCAAATAAAACTAAACAATCAAATATTTGAAAAAATTTCACCCACACTTCCATTCGCACGTAAAATTTAAGACAGAATATTTGTTCCTCCATATTCTAATCCATTGATCAAATCTCAAAACATGCTATGGAAGAACTTATTCAATAGGACACTTCGTACAAACAATATGCCAAATGTCTCTCCACATGATCATGAAAATAGCCTACCATCTATGGGACAAAATGAATTTCGGTTGTTGTTGTTCCTACCACCTAAAAATTTAATTAATCCTTGTCGGAAGGTACATTCGAACACTCCTCAAAAAATTCAAAAACAAATTACATACTAATAACCCCTTCATAACAATTACCGTACCCTTCTACGTCACTGGCAGTGTCTTCGGCCTCCTCCTACACTCCGCTCTGCCTCCCTTTGCATTTTTAACGGGGGAGAAGTTCTTAATTGACGATGAATGGCACTTTATTTTTTATTTTAAATTAGCCGTGAGATTCTGTGGGCCGTTCTGCAAAACGCTGCTGAAAAATAAATATTTGACGTTTGGAGAACAGTGAGTGGAAATTATTTTTTTAGGCAGAAGGCGTGATGTTGACAATCAGAAAACGATGAAACTTTTGCACTTTTAGACCACACAATGAGTATGGGGAGAAAATAAGCAAGTGTTATCAAGGATCACCTACTTTTAAAAACGTTTGCAGCATTTGGTTGAGAGCTCAATAGGTTTTGACTTGCTCAAAATGCCGTTATGAAACATAATTTCACTCCTGAGTATCTCAGAGTGAAATTATGTTGATGAAGTTCTTATAATCTGGCAACATGGAAGGTAAATAGTTAGACAAATTTTTCGAATACATAAATTGTCAATAACCCACAATTGAATTCACAATGGAATCAGAAAAGAATAATAAACTTTCATTTTTGGATGTTTCAGTTGAAAAATTTCTCAGGATAATTTCGAAACAAGTGTCTTCAGAAAAGATACACATACAAATAAATATCTAAATTTTCATTCCAATCATCAATCATCATCAGTGTGAAAAGAGGTATCATTAAAACCCTTTATGATAGAGCTTATGTAATCTCATCAACCCATGAGATTGTAAGACCGATAATAAAATACGGAGCAGTAGTCTGGTTTGCTAAAGCAGGGCAGATAAGCACGAGGAAAATACTCGACAAGGTACAAAGGCTTGCCTGTGTTTGCATCACTGGGGCTATGAGAACATGCCCGACTAGAGCACTTGAGGTCATCATAGATCTCAGTCCTCTACATCTAGTGATCAATAGGGTAGCCCATGAAGCTATCCGTAGAATCTCTAGGGAAGGTACAGGTAATGAGAGATTCAAAAAGTCAGAGAGCCTGGTCCTCTCTGAACAAGTACATCTCATCAGCCAACCTACCTAGTGATGTTATGATTAAAAAAGTAAGCATCTCCTCATCTGTATATCAATGACTGATGTCAAATCAAAATTGTTAATCATATATTTCATTTTCTGCAGCGTTTATTTCTCAGCTCGTTGGAAGAAATGAGTATGAATGTTAATTCATTAGAGCTGATCAGAGAAGAATATCAAATAATGATCGATCATGTTGAAGAGGACGACGAACGAATAGTTCTGAAGAAACAAGGGCTTGAGGAAGAAACAGGGCCCTTATTTGCAAATCAACAGTTTAAAGATTCCTTAAAATGTTTCACAGTTATATGAATTCAACGATAATTGTTTAAATCATTATTTATTCATATACAAGTAGACGAAATTCAATGATAAGTGATATCCACCTTGCCGTCAATAAAGGTTCTCAGAATCTTGTCTTAGCATTATAAAGTTACTTGGCCTCTGTAAATCAGGCGACCTTAGTGTAGAGAATTGTTGATTTATTATTAAGACCAGAATATTCCAGATGTTGAAGCTTTTGCCTAGGTATAGTAACGGAATTCTGAACATAATTATTCTCGCCGGTTGGCATTTTTGATGTATTTTTTTTTAAATAAGAATGGACAAACTCCAATTAATTATATATATTCCCACTCAGAAAATTACATTTGTCCGAACTTTGCTAACGAAAAAATCCAACACGAAATGAAAATTGAAAGGAAATTATTTCTGGGTAATTGATATCATCAATATGTCAAATTTATTCCATTAAAAAAAAATCCGATCTTGTCTATGATACCGACGAAAAAGATCTTCATCGACTAGCTCTGATTTTGTTTGACAATCGGTTGACATCTGTGGTCTCCTACATCTCGATGTAATTAACGAACGACTCAGGAGCAATCTGAGCAGTCTGATGTAAAAAACGAACGCCCCTTGTAGGTAGGATGCACAGAAAAAAGGTGAATACAAAGATGCCCTTTTGTTTCCCCAATGTTGGGGAATTCGGCAGAATTCGTTTTTTCCACTAAAGGTGGCGCTATTTGGAAATTACGACCGATCGTCATGGCAACTGTCTGTCAGAACTGAATTGACATCAGACAAGATACAAGGTGAAAAATATTTGGATGAATGAATTTCTACCATATTATGTTTTGCATAACTTTCAGTTAATATTTTCCTTATATACTATCTCACGATGTTTTACTATAATAAAGTAAGCGAGGAGTGAAATTATTAGCGATAGCTTGTTCAAATATATTCATATTTTGCAGATTTTGCACATATACAACGAAATGTGGTAATGCGGCGAGAATTTCATGGAAGTTGATTCAGAACAAGAATCATCCTTACTTTAAGTCAGACTGAGACCTATCAATATGGAGTTTCACCGAGAATAAAAACTCATTGAATAGGACATATTATAAAACCAGTTCTATTTGAGTTCTTTCCCATTTAAATTCACATATATATGTATACAACTAGAAAGCAGGAATTTTATTCAATGACTGAGCTTTTCTAGTAGCACTTGATATTAGTAAATTTCAATTTCAAGTTTTTGAAAATTGTTTAACAATTCATGTAGGTATATTAAAAAAACACATTCAATGGTGAAAATAATATGCATTATTATTGGGATTTGATAACTCGATCTTCGATTAGTGAAAATTAATGATTGAAAGACAATCATGAAAACAATAGTATGCTGCTGAGTATCATTAAGTTTATACCTTCAATAAATAGGATTCTTCATTCGAACACTTATTTCCATATACATGCACTGTTCAAGCAAAATACAAGAGGGGCCCATTCAAAAGTATCTGAGGATCTACACATTTCTCCGAAGAAAACACAAAAAAATTTCACGCACTTATCAATAATTAAATGATAATTTGAGAAAACATAAATGAATTCGAAATGAAAATTGCCGAATTCCCATAGCTAGTGTCATGCGCTCTGATTGGTCGATTAGTGGCGTTTGTATCGGTGGCGAGAGTATGAAATACAGCCGGTTTCCCTAGTTTGGTCTAAAGATTAAGTAGGATAAAAAATTAAAATAAGAGCACCATTGTTCTGTGCATCCTAACTGTAGGATACGAGTCACAGTCATAGAGAACTTCACACCAAAATGCATATCATTCAGAGAAACCATGTCAAAGCTACAAATGAAAGACTGATTTTCTTGGAAATTTCAACAGTCTGTGTCTTTTAACTGAGGCCAAATCTGGAAAAGTGGTAAAGGAGAAAAGTGTTTTGTTTGATGAGGGGAATCTAGGGTTGAAATTGATGTACAACTTAAAGACTTACCCAGTATAGAAATTCGAAAAAAATATCAAGTTAAAAAGAAGTGCCTCTTCAATCGAATTTCAAATATTTGGCACTTTAAATTCAACATAAGGAAGAAAAATATAACACATAACACTGATAAAAATATAGTACAGGGATAAATAGAAAAGTGACAGCTATTATTGAATTCCAAAGCAATGAATTTATAGATATCAACTTCTTTTGAAGTATTTGTTAATAATCCTTATTTGGATTTCTAACAACTAGGTCAAAATAATATCACAGAAAAAAATTTATAACTATGTATGAAAAAAAATTAAATAAGTATATACTATAGTATTCATGCCTTTGTCCTTTCTTTCATTATTAGTCTTGAAAAAGGCTGCTATTTTCCATTGTCTTCGATAACTGAATAGATAATTTGATACCTCTCATAAAAGTAGAATGATATTTCATAAACGAATATGATATGTAATGGAAAAAAGTTAAGAAAATAAATAAATAATTTGTGCTAACATCTAGTGTTCTAGAGAGTTTTGAATGTATACTACAAATAAATGTAAAAACTAATCCCTTAATTGATCACTCTTACCAAGTCTTCTTTGATTCTTCTAAATAGTGACACAGTGATTTTGGTAGCAAAAATTTATTGGTTGGTAATTCATCATTCATGATCTATTGAAGCAAAATTCACCTCCAACCATTTGATATATAAAAAATACTTTCATTTTTACTCTCACGAAAATTCATTCTCGCATATTCCATCTTTGAGAAAAATATATCTGATCCAACTGAAAGTAATTTTGATTCAATAATTCAATAGATTTTGTATGTGTTGAATTTTCACCACAACTCAAACCAGGATATTTTTATGCAAATGAAAGGATTAAAACTACGTTCATCACATTCATAACGCATAATTTTTAGGGGTTGTTTTGACCTGAATTGGTTTATTCAGGTGTTTTGGAGTTTCAGTAGTAGAGACTCCGAGTGGATGAATTAATCGCACTTGATTAATTCTGTCGTTATCAAAATGAAGACACGACCGACGAATATTTTCTGATCTTTATCAGAAATGTTTATGCTTCTAAAATAAGCAGATAATTGAGGAACTTATTGACCAGTTGATCAATATCGTTGCACTTATGACACGAAGATGTTGTTGAGGTGTATTAAAAACGCACTTTAACAAGTAACAAAAATGTATTTTCTTGTATCTGTATTAGATAACAAGACCGAAATGGTATACAAGTGATTTGCACAATAGAATCTTCCTTCTATATCTTATTCGATAGCAAGGTCGAAGCGACTTTCAAATGAGAAGTTACGATTTTTACAGCACAAGAATTAACGTATAAGTCTTGTTTATAAATTCGAGAGCGAATGTTGTTTACTATACAACGGTCAAATAAAGAGTGTCTAAAAACTAACTAAACCCAAATTAAGAAAATTCCCTTCTTCATATCGTAGAGGGAGAATATAAATTTTGATTGGTTTTTTTTTAATTAAGCGACGCCCTTCTAAGATCCGAAAAAACACCTCGGATTGGCTGGTGCGAAAGAGAGAGCAAAAATGTGTGAAGGAAATTTCCGTAAATGGTCTAATAAGATAAATTATATAAACTGTCACATGTGATGTCTGGATTCTTTGAGTACCACCCACAAAGCTCCGATTCCTGGAATGCTAAGAGCTTGAATTTCATCTGCGTGTTTTCTGTCATGCAAAATATTACTTTATTGTTGGCTTGAGAAAAAATGCTCTAGAAGCCGATGTCAATTGATTTAAACCAAAAAATATTGAATTTCGGGCATATTGCTGGAAACCAAAGAATTCAGACTGCGACGTTGGAAAATGAAGAAAAGACAATATATCATAAAATGCTGGGTCCAGGATACGGGACACAACAGGGGTTAGGAATTAAAGAGGGAATGTGGACAAACATTTTGGCTTCCAACTTATATGTAACTGAGGAAATCAGCTAGACGTAGATTAATCGGAATCTTTGGGTTTAATTAGCAACAGGAAACGACAAAATCTCTCTATTCATGCTCCCAAAACTTCTCAATCGATTCTAAACGAACCTACACTCGCATTAGCATTCCGATCTACAAAAACGAAAATTGCCTCAAGTCCAAATAAAAACATTTTCTTTACACGTACCGCTACTTGATGAACAGAACAAATCGCTTGGTGTCAAATCACGAAACCACCCATTTGTATTTCCCATAATAAAACTAATTAATAGTCCCGATAACACCGTTCCGATCGGACAGTTTTCATCTTAATTCGAAACCGACCAATTATTTATACATAATGAATTTTTCAATTAATTCGTTACCTTTTCTTACTGGCCCGATAATGGCAATAATCATCATTAACGGAGTCAAATGCGCCGGCCATGGGGCAGATTTATTGAATGGTTATGGGTATCGAAGAGCGCTATGGAATTGAGAGATGGGTGATATAAATCGGCTGCAGGGTCGGCGTAGTAGTCCGAGAGCTCACGAGACATGTTTCATGAAGTGTTTGATTCATGTTGAAATTTTCATGATGGTATGTATACTTCATTCACTTTTATAAAGTATCCCGGTTGGCCATGATTTAGGTCTATCATGTTTTTGTAACTAAAACCAAGGCAGGTTGGCGCTCCTGAAATATCGACAATGTCAAGATAATTCGACGCGAGGTCGCCAATTTCTACTCTCTTTCAATAACAAATAACAATTCAGCTTCAGCCATAATAAACTAATAAATTAACATTTTGCTTTGATTGTATTGTATTGAGCCTTAAGTAGGTAGTCATGTTTGAATTGAACCAATCCTTAACGAATAATTTCAAAAGTTATATATTTCGTGGAATTGTTTCGATAGGAAGTAGTACATTGAAAATGAACTTGGTATATCCTATGTTGGCAGAACATTGAATTTTTATGCACGAAAATATCATGAATTATACAATATCTCATTCAATGCTATTTTTTCTAATATTTTAGGAATTGCTTTTTTTTGGGAATTGAATATTTGAGTTGACTTCAAAGTATGTCCATAAAACATAATTCCATATCTTGCTTTTGACTCGAGTACTGCATGATAGGTAGTTTTCATGGAGAATTTATCCAGATATCTTGTCATTACACCCAAAGATAACAGACTGAAGCTAAGCTGCATCCCAGTTTAGAAATATGTTGATCCCAATCCAGTGTATGTATCATTCACGTAGATTCCCAAGACCTTTGTAAATGGAGTTAGTTCTTTTGAGGTTAACTGTGACACAGGTTTCGGAGTACTACTACATTATCATACTGGAATATTTCAAGTTGTGCAACAAGGTATTTAAATGACTTCTGTAGGCTTATTTCTTGAGAATTTAGAAAAGTAGGGAATTCGAAGTAACGGACTACTCTATCCATCATTTTTCAGTAAACTTCCAAAACACTCGATTCTTGATTTCCGTACAAGAAAAAAGCATTACTGAATCTTCCAACCATGTTTACATACGTGACATATTTCCAATATTAACAGAGAAAAAAGTTTCTTCAACATTCGCCAGGTCTTTGGAATTATTGAATCCTCATAATATTTTCTCAAATTTATTACTTTCCAAATATAGATTGACATTTTGAAAAATAAGTAATTAATTCGACCTCTTTGTAGAGAGGACAACCTTGTGTAGTTATCTCACAGGAAAATGACTATAACCTAACATTTTCAAAATATACACGGTGAAATCTGTCAGGATGTCATGGCAAACCGGGATACTTTATGAAAGTGAATGGAGTATACAGGCTAGATGAGTATGTTGTCAATTGTCTTTCTGATCTGGGTACACCGTGTTTTGCCCATACGAAAAAATTGCGAAAAAATGTTTGACAAAACAAGAATGATTCAATTTTGATTTTCGTAGAGTGAAAAGATTGAAAAGGAAGACTATTTTGAAGGGGATAACATTAACGGAATTACCAAGAAGTTGCCTCTTTTAGGAGATAAAAATAAGTGTTCAATTCAGGACCAACCAAAAACTATTGTGCAATTTAGTTGCCATCCAGTAAGAAAATCAAGGGAACCTCATTACTCCATCTACTCTATGTCAAGTTAATTGTCGGTTTAATTTTGTTGGGTCCTGAATCAAACAATTATTTTGTCAACTGAAATATGCAACCTTCGGGTAATTTGTTCAATTGCAACTCCTCAAAAATGGTTATCCTTCTTGTTTTTTTTTACTCTACGGAAATAAAATCGTCGAAATATTCTTGTTTTGCTCAACATTTTTTCTCAACCTTTCTGCAAGCGAAGTATCTGGTGTACCCAGGTAGATCAGAATCGAATAACTACTTGGAGAAACAATTGTCATATGTTTTTGTCGATTTTCTAAGTTTGATCGAGCATCTACTCTATGGCAGGTTAATTATCGGTTTAATTTTGTTGGGTCCTGAATCAAACAATTATTTTGTCAACTGAAATATGCAACCTTCGGGTAATTTGTTCAATTGCAACTCCTCAAAAATGGTTATCCTTCTTGTTTTTTTTTACTCTACGGAAATAAAATCGTCGAAATATTCTTGTTTTGCTCAACATTTTTTCCCAACCTTTCTGTGAGCGAAGTATCTGGTGTAACCAGGTAGATCAGAATCGAATAACTACTTGGAGAAACAATTGTCATATGTTTATGTCGATTTTATAAGTTTTCTCGAGCATCCACAAAAATCTGTTCGCCATTTCGACTATGTTTTCAAGCAAATATTCAAGAAATTTTCTGAATTCAAGATATCGAGAAATTTAAAATACGAATATAAACAAACCCATATTACCGTTCTGTTCGACTGGTATGGAATGTAGGAGATACAACATTCGGTTATCGAGTGACATTCGGTTCCATGCACTGGTCATGTCTACTTATTGTTTATATTCAACTTAGAAAATCGACATAAACATATGACAATTGTCATATCCTTCAATTCTTGATCGAGATTCAAGAATTGACTCTTCGACTTCAGAAAGATGAACAAAATTATTATTCAAAAGTGAAATATACTTATTTTCGAGTCAATATATTCAGAAACAATATATTCGTTTTATGTTACGATATTTTTTTTATTCGTTCAAATGTATTTTTTTTTAGCAAGCACGATATATTTAAGAGTTACAAGATTCAAATATATAAAATTGAAGCGCATCTTTACTTCCTTATGGAAAGATTTGGTTATCTTCCAATCAAATTATCCTCACGGAAATTCCTATGCATCTTTAAGCTGTATGGATGGATGGATTTGAATTAAATCCAATCTGTGTTTTGTAATTATTGGAAAAAAAATTAATGGTTATATCTCCAGAATGATTTGACGTATTTTACCCATTCTCGAATTCAGCCATCATTACTACAAATATACAGTTTCTAAGTCATTTCTTTCAGACGTAAGTGTCGTTTTCTCTCAGAAATTTTCGTCTTTACGGTCTTTCTCACGGCGGATCGTAAACACGATAACTTCCGAGAAAAAAAAACTGAGAAATTATGTGAAAAATTTCGCTCTGCTTTGCTACAAGTTTCAATCGAATCGCTTAATTCAAATAACCATTACTCCGAAATCGTTCGGTCGATTTCGCCCATTAACGAACATAACAGTCGCATTTTCAAATGCAACCCACCCAGAATGTTTCAAATCGAGAGGACCCTCCGAACTGATCGTGCCTACAAATGGCCGGCGAGCCAGACAGAACCGATTTCGGCACCGTATTCGTCATCTATGTGTCCAACCTAGTCTTTTGAGACCATTTTCAGGATAAAAAGAAAATTACAGACATTTAGACGAAAAATAAAAATAATAATCTGCCCACAAAGAAGTGAAGCTGCGTTTGGCGGAGTCAATACGTGAATAGGCGACCGGTTGGTACCAAGAGTGGCAAGTTTCAAAACTCCTGACCTCGGGTCAGTGCTTCTTTAGGATTTTATGTTATGAATAGGGTGTGTATCCCTTTAATGAAGTCAGTAGGTAGGCTTTGAAATAGGTGTCTGACAAATTTTCGTTAAAAGAACTGAGGCAATTTGGTACTTGAAATTTAGTCAAGGTCAAAATATTTTGGCTGGATAACGTGAAAGTTCATATATTTTGTCCAAAAATCAATGGTTTGCTAAGTTATATACGTAACAACTACTACCTTTATATAGAACGTTCAACGTCACTTATTTATTTGACAGAAAAAAAAAGCTAACCAAACATCTTTCCATCATACAGAGTTGAATATGTCAAATTTCCGTGGCCAACCGACTGAGTTTATGAAAGTGAATGCAGTATATGTATATGATGTATCCACCTTGTCTAGTCCACCTCTGCAGGTCGGTGTTCTTTAGATGTGGTCTCCTTCGCTGGCTGGTATGAAAAGTTCATATTATAAGAACTGTACCGATGATGATCTTTCATTAATTAACCAGGTCTCAAGATAACAGATAAATGGAGGTTTTCTTCTGATTTGACGCACTGACTAGGCAACGCTGTATATACGGACTGGTCTGAAATTGAACTGACAAATAAATATCTACCTTGGATGCGAAAGTTATGTATGATAATATCTCATGGTATAAAGGTCAGATATATGGGGTTTTTGCCATCAAAAATAGGAGATATGCGAAATCATTATTTTTTTACATCGGTGTAGCAGAATATAATAATATATCGCTATCTCAGATTTAATACATTATAAAGCAGCCCCCAATAAATATCTTCATGTCATCTGTAGAGACAATGAAGTTGAATGTCGAAAAATTATTTCTCAATCATCAATAATCGTTTTTGGGCTATGTTCTAGGGAAACAGCGTGCTATCTTCTTGTCGAAAATGGTCTGAAACGACTTGGCCGGTCTCACTGATTACGAATCCGGTGTCAAAATCGATTCTGTCCGGCCGTATGCACACTTACGGGTGTACGGGAAATTCTATCGACTTGAAACTTTCAGGGTAGGTAACATTTCAAAATGCGACCGTTAAATACGTTAACGGGCAAAATTGGCTGAATGGTTTCGAGGTTATTTCCGGATGTTTCATTGGGAACTACTGTAGCGATTGAAACTTGACAGTAAGTTGGAGCATAACGACACGCAACCTCTCACAAAATTCTGGTGTGATCTTGTTGTTAGTATATTAAAAAAAAAAAATTTCAAAATTTTTTTGGAATTTTTTTTTTCGAAACTATTCGTCATATTCGGAAAACAATCTGCTTACACCTTTAGTTTATATTTCACATCAGTTAATTAAATTCAAATTCGCTGTGGTTATTATTTTCATAGATTTTGGGAGAAAATTTTTAAAATTTTGTAGTTGTAGTTTGTAGTTTTTTTGCAAATATTCTTCTGAATTCTATTAATGGTCTTCGAAAAAATAATCAGAAAAATTTTCGAAAAAACTTTTTTTCTAGGTTTACCCTCCATTCGATCCCGACAAAATGTTGCAGATATTTGTACATCGCCATGTTCCAGCTAATTGCCAAGTTACAATTCAATTGATTGGAAAGTTCACTAAATAGTGGGACAATAACTTTTTTTTTGATTACTATAACTCGGAAACCGTTCGGTTGATTTGGCCCATTAACGAACCTAACCGTTGAATTCAGGTATGCAACGTACCCAAACAACTTTGAGTCGATAGGGGTTTCCGTTTTTACGTAATAAGAGACTACATCCAGCAGAATCGATTTTGTCACCGAATTCATCATCAGTGAGTTTTATCTAGTCGTTTGAGACCAATTGCGGCTCGAAATTCGAAAATTACGAACATTTGGACGAAACGTGCGCGAAAAAAATTACCTCCAATTTAATATCTCTCCTGTGTGATTTTCCAAGACAGCTTTACCTGCATATGAACATAATTGGCGATCTTTAAATCATATGGTCCTAACGAAATTCTGCATGAACCTTCAAACTGTCATTTCACAACACACTACTATATTTCAGTTGATTCTCAATCGTACCAATAAATACAGATTTTCGAAAATGTTGGGAAAATTGAACCCTGATAGTGTATAACTGCTGAATCATTTGATGGATTTTACCCATTCGTGAACTTCGCTATTGGTTTTAGGGTCCGAACATGATTAACAATTACTAAGTCCCGTAGTTGTTTAATTCAGAAGATATAATGCTTACGATCACATGAAACTACTTAGAAACTCCATATTTGTTGAGCAAACTATTAATAAGTCCCATCTAATGGCGGTTTCACCTTCAAACGAAAATGCAGTAATTTTCATGAAAAACCTTTAGAACATCACATTTCAAACATATAATTTCAATATTAGATTTTTAAAAAAATGTTTGATCACCTAAAACTGTAAAATAAATATGGGGATTTGCATTTAAAGGGATTTGTCTTGAGTGCACGAAATGGCAACGTCGAATTCAGCTTTCTGGGAAAGAAAAGGACGTCAAATGTGTTACTTTGCATAGGAAAACAGAGATAGCTATACTTCGATCTGGTTAGAGTAGAAGACAAAGACCAAGGAATAGAAAAAGAAGAGCACAGACTGTCATACTGTCATATTATTGTCAGATCGGAAAAGGAAACGAAAACAAATTGTTTGGTTATATTGACAAATTACACGTGTGTACCACAGAATAGGAATAAATATTTCATTATTTTATAGCAGAAAAACCTATTCTACTAAACACCGTTGTCACTTCGTGCATGCCTGGTAAATCCCAAACCCCAATTTTGAAATCTGATTTTGAATACTTTTTGAAGGTAATTTGGGAAAATAATGAATCAAACCCATAATAATTATGTTCAAATTTGCATTTGCATTTATATACTAAATTCAGGAAAAACGATATTGTTCAAGTCCAGTTCCGCCTCAAAATTCGAAAAATACACATATTCAACTCCTCGTAAATTGGCGGTGATTCATCACAATCATTTCTTTGACTTGAAGTGGAATAACCCAATTGGAAAATCATGATATAGAAGATCAAGGGCAAACCACAGCCTATTTCAGATGTTTGTTCTCCCTAATTTTTCACCTCCATCATCATTCATTATCAATAATTATTCTTCTATATTCCACCACACTCACAAAACCATCCACAAAGAGCTTCTTTCACATGACTCGCTCACAGTTTTTATTACGGCTTCGTCCATTTACCTATGGCAGCTCATTAACTCCACGTTTAAACCAGACTGAATTCGTAATCAAATTCTCAATTACCACTTGATGGTATTCATACGTAAAATTCCGGCACAAAAGAATGGCTTTTATGTGTTTTTCATCAAAAACTGAATGTACTCATTTGAAAAATACGGAACGTGATCTTATAAATGTCCATGTACGAATGTGAGTGAAAGGTATGACTGAACACTCAAAAAATATGAAAAGGAAATAGAACAAGAAAACATATCCGCATTTTCCCCCAGGTCATGTGTGTTGTTCGTATGAAGCTGATCTCATGTTTTTGCCAGTTTGAATTCGTTAAGTGTGTGATTCAATCATGAACTTGTTTTATGATTTTAATTATTTTTTGAATGAGTATTGTGCGAAATATTCACTTCGCTTCAGTGTCCTTCATCGAATACAGTATCGGCTAGTTGAATGAACCACTGTAAACTTCCTATCTGCATGAAGTTAGAGAATTCAAAAAATATATTCTTTGTAACACTATTGGAATTAAAACATTATTTCAATTCATTACTGAGGGACAGTTCGATCAGGTCGATATTTTTGAGTTTTGTGAAAACACCGCCTGATCTGTATGCAAATTTACAAAGCAGAAGTTTTGGTATTAGATAATAATTGTACCTTCAACCTTCACGTTTGAAGTCAGCTTACAACCTTGTTATGTCGATAAAGCAGTCCGAATAGAACTCAACTAGCCATTGCTTTGCTCGCACAGTGATTTTGCACGTCAGAAACAGCGTTTTATTACAACACGAAACTAGTATTTGTCTATGTTTCAAACAACAACAAATGTGACTTGACCTTCAATAGCTTGATCCAGACTCTATGGTTCGAAACTTTGACACACATTTTTTGAGGCTGGGAAGGAACGAGAAACAAATGGTTGGGCACTGGCAGTGCCATCTGTTCGCCAGGGCCGGGACTTACTGGGTGATGACGTATATACGATTAACGGTGATTCTCACTGTACGTTCGGCAACCTTCAAGTATCCACTCCGTAAAATTTTGTAGACAAAAATGACATGGCAACGGAACGTAAGCGAAAAAAATAGTGTGTACATATCCATTCAATTGAACCTAATAATATTTTACGTAGACAAAACGAGCCTGCCGAATTGTAGGAGCAAATAATTTGATCAAAAATAAGACATTGTTTTTCATCAACATTGTCATAAGTTTTATTTTTCCAAATGGAACCAAATTTGGCAGAAGAAGTGCCCTTCTTAAAACACGTATCATAATTTAATTCTTCAGCTCAGGCGTCCGGAAAGGATGGAAATTGCAACTGTTTCCTCTTGGTTCTACATGCACTTTTAGGGGATGATAAAAAAATAATTATTTGAGTTGTCAAATATCCTTTCTCATTCGGATTTTTTTTTTCACCTTTTCCGGAAAAGTTCATTTTCTGATAAACTGGAAAAACAACAAAACTATCAAAAACATTAATGGCTGGTTTCACAAAACTTGGATTGCCAGATCGAGGACTTGATTATCAGTGAACAGTAAATTCTGTGCTCGATTTCAGCTCATTTTCAACCCAACCATCGAATGCAAACCTTAATCAACGAATGGATCAGAAGTCAAAAGTTCTGTGAAACCGACGGTAAGTATAGGAAGAACAGCAGAATATTATTTTTTGGATGTAGGACAGTCAAGATGATTGAAAAAGGTTTGATCATTGGTTTCTGGAGGGAAAATAGAAATCAGCCATTTGAAAGGCTGTATCGCCTTTATGTTAACAATTCTATGTACAGTGCGCGTAGAAATAATGGAACAAATTCATTTTCTCAGAAGAAAAATATTTGGCAACAAAATCCTGAAACAGATCAATTTTTGTTTCACTTTGACAGAATTTTTATGGATTTTTTTGAAGGTTTTTTGTTGCACCCTGCGCCATGCTCATCAACCCTCTAAATTTTTTGAATAGGGAAAGTGGGTCATGTGATACTTTTTTTGGCAAGGTCTCTGTATCTTCTTCACAGGCGTGCAGAAATTTTCAGGAAATAATTTTTTTTTGAAAAATTTCTTAGTTCATAGAGGTTTTCAGTATATGCACTTTGTCATGGCTCATTCACTTCGAGACGATGGTACCTGATGAAATTTGTCACCGAATGAAGATCGACCATTACCGTTTTGTTCATGCAAAACTTTTCAAAAAAAATATTTTTCACGTAAGGGGGTTGAAAGTTGTGCATGAACAAAACTGTAATGGGTGACTTTCATTCTGTGACAAATTTCACCAGGTACCATCGTCTCAAAGTAAATGAGCCATGACAAAGTGCACATACTGAAAAACTCTTTAAAGTAACAAATTTTTCAAAAAAAAAATTTTTTTTCGTGAAAATTTCTACACGCCTGTGAAGGAGATACAAAGACCTTGCCAAAAAAGTAGCACATGACCTACTTTTCCTATTCAAAAAATTTAGAGGGTTGATGGGGATGACACAAGGTGCAACAAAAATCCTTCAAAAATTCACATAAATTTGGTAAAAGTGAAACAAATATTGACCCGTTTCAGGATTTTGTTGCCAAATATTTTTCTTCTGGAATTTGGTAAAAGTGAAACAAAAATTGACCTGTTTCAGGATTTTGTTGCAAAATATTTTTCTCCTGAGAAAATGAATTTGTTCCATAATTTTGACGCGCACTGTACATTTATGGAACATAATCGTGTTAATTTTGAACAAAGAACATGCTCCTAAAACCTTTCGATCTATTTCTGACCCACCTTGTATATCGATAACGAAGTGGATTGAGTTGAAGCATCTAACTCCATTATTCAAAAATTATAGAACTCAATTCCTAAAATTCCCAGACACTGCACTCAATAATTACTGAAGACCCCGCTCTCAGAAATTGGGGATATAAACTAAATAGAATAAAAGAATCGAGGCATAGAGGGAAGGAGGGATATGGATTCTTCCATTTCGTCTTTCTCTCGGAGTATATGCAGATAAAAATTAATTTTCATCCAGGGTGGCGAGCTATTAATTCTATCGGGAAATTTTCGAGAATCGTTCGCTGGTTCCATGTCCTGGCTGTCTGCACGAAATACAAAGCACTGCATTAATTTATATGGAATAGACTCGGAGATGGAAGAGAAAGAAACGCGGAAAATGTATGTAAACTATCGATCTTTGAGGAGAAGTTTGTCGAAATCGACAGAAAGCATGTAAGAAAAAATTAAGGAAATCACTCACATTGAATCAGGAGCTTTCGTGAAGTTTTTCATTTGGCTAGCAATACTTTGAAATTATTATTACGTTTTTCTGTTATACACTCCTTCCAGTTGTCATATTGTCCCTCCAAAACACAAACCTAGAGAATGTCTATATCTAACAAGTAACCAGAATCAAAAACTACATTTCAAAAATTTTAATTTTCTTCGTTAGGCTAAAAAAGAGTGAATAGCAATAACAAAGTATTCCTGCTCACAAAAATAGGAATCAAAGATTGAAATCGATATATAAAAGATATATATCTCGAAAACTTTGATTGCACAATTACGAATGAATCACATTGAATAAGATCACAGTAGAAAGTCAGTCAATATGTGAAATAATAGTAAATAAATATTGAATAAGGAAGCATAAACATTATAAATGAATGGATAATTACAAACATAACCATTACAAATAAATAGATAATTACAAACATTAGATAACACACCACATTCACAAGATTCAGTATCAATGTATGCTTTTTCTATTAATAAGTCATTAATTTTTTGAGTGAATAGTGTTGAGAGGTATTGAACCCATGTTTATTCACTTTAGAATTCTCATTATTGTTAATTTTAATGTCGAAGAAATTCAAGCATATATTTTTTATACCCAAAACTAATTCATTCAAGAAATACATAACCTTATTATATAAGCTACGAAACAACCTAAAAATCTGCAAAGTTGGAATTTTTTCCATTTTCTACACCCAAATCGAATAGTATTATTTCAATGTACTCGATATTTTAAGATTTTCCGTGAAAAAATGTTTCCAAAATTCAAACTCAACGTTTTTACATGTCTACAGTGGAAGAAAAAATTTCCCCAAAATTGTTAAATCTTTCAAAGTTGAAATATACTTCACTCTGAACAATGGTGTGAAAACAGGATGAAAAAATATCGTTTTTTCCAATTATAGAGAAATTTTTCCACGGAATATTTGAAAATCAAGTACATTGAAATAATGAAATCCAATTTGACAATAGGAAATAAAAATTCAAACGTCGCAGGTTTGTTTTCAAAATTCTACACCACAATTATATTGACCACTTAAAAGTACTAAGATGTAACCAAAAATCGTTATTTCGAAGGTAACGCATAACTTAGTACAGTTATCAGAATATTGCTCAAAGTTGACATTGAACACCCTGTATCCCGCCTATGCTTCGAAAACGTGTTATATTTCATAAGGCAAAAATGACCCTCCTAATATCATTTACACGGCAACATATATTTGTCCAGTTCATGATGAAACACCTTGTATTCAAAGGAACTCAAAAAGTATCTTAAATTTTTTCAAAAAGAAACTTTAAGGTGAGTTCCTTCTTTGAGGAGTAACCAGATACTCCGACTTACTTCCGATACTAGTCTAGTATCAAAATCCTTCTCGAAAGTATCTTTAACAGCTGTGAGTTATAGATATCTGGGTTGAAAATGTTTCTTGGAAAACAGATTACTTAATGACCCTGTTCTCCATAAAAAAACAATTTTATTTATTTTTCAATAGTTCTGTTTCAGATATTGGTAGTGAAAACGCAGAAAACATCTAAAAAAGGATTATAATTCTCAACCCCAACAGATGTTAGTGAGAGTTATCTGGGTTGAAATAATCAACTGTAAAACTGGAGAAGTCTCATACGCTCAGAACTCATAACTAAAACCGAATCTGGAAAAATGACAATTAAATATAGTATATTATTCAAGGATCATAAATGACTGCTATTATTTACGGGGAAAGAGTTTTGCTAGTGAATAATAGTAATTATATGCGAGTTAAATATTATACTTTGTCCACAACTTCATTGGTGAAATTGGAATAATTCTGCATTTTCAACAACCTAAAATAGAGTTGTCAGAATGGTCAACTTCATTTTCTGTGATTGCTTGAAGGTGTCAAGCTCACGAGAAACATCATAACTTTCACTTGATCTGTGCATGAAGTGTATAATATTCATTATTCACGCCTATTATCCATGGGCTTGATTAATGACTGTCATTTTTCTTCAACAAGAGCCATCGAAATGTATATGTTATTCAATGGTCGAGGACAAAGTGTTTTATTTTATTAGAGAAGTCTATTGTTGAGATTAATGTACAAATTAAAATCTCTCCCTGTATATCATAGAGTTTTGGAAGTGAGGTTAACTGGCTCTGCTCAAAGAAAAAATCGATTCTGCATCTAAAACCGTTTAAAAATGTGCCTATTTCAGTCAACTGCGATGCAAAAAACATTTATAGAGACCCTGTAGAAAGTAATAAAAATATTCCTACCTTTTTGAATCCGGTCGAAAATCCCTGTCGAGGACAATCTGGCGAAAAAAAGTTATTTGTAATACATTCCCGGCCAACACCACACGTGTCGGGAACTTTGGAAGTAAAAGCTTAAATGTTTCGCCGCATTATACCTTCCCTACCGTCGAGTTTTAAAACTTAACTTGCAAAGAACTTTATTAAGTGTATGTACCTGATTTGTGGGCGAAGTCAACCCCGGCGAAAATACTCGTAAAAAATGTGCGGATTAAAAGTAGGACTGAGACGGGCGTAAGCAGATTTTGCGGGAAGAATTATACATGCATTATTTTCCCTCGTGGTAGGATATTGATCGTCTGTTCGGCTCATAAGTGGTTTTCTTTTTCGTAGGAGAAGTTTCAAAGCACTAATCCCTGTCACTTATTGTAGGAAGCTTGGAAAATGAAAGACGACATTTTATATCAAAGGAAATTAAGGCCTCCAGGAGACTCCATAAAATGAAGCTCTATCTCTACAGGGTGGCTAAGAAAAACTGTCAAGTATAAGTTCAGAGTATCTATATTTTCGCAGAGGGATTCTGGTAATAATTGAGTTATAGTTTGTCTGTTAATTTTTGCCGGACTTTGTTCTATAAGACATAATTTATCCGAGATTATTCAGGTTGTTGCTTCATTTTGAACAGTATTGGCGTCTGAATTTAAGATCACAGCGCCACGGTGGCCAGTTTCAGAACCTTAGATACAGACATAGATTTTGTTTTGATAGTCGTTTCGTACTGTTTGTTAGTGTTTGGTTCGATAAATTTTGATTTCACGATTTATTCAAAGACTTTTTAGACTTTTATAGTAGACGAGAGTATTACTGGGAGTACATATTCCATTCTTATAGACTAGGCATGTATCATTCTTCAATCTTATTGAGTGTAGCAACTCTAAAATTACGAGGATATCTCCAAAGTCAGACAGTATTTAATATTATTTATTTTCAGATCCAAATGGCAAGATTGACTTTGGTGGATTTCTTAGGCTGTCTTGAAAGTTGAAAAACAGATAGTATTGTAGAACATACTTTTTGGAATAATAGATAAATACTTATAACTTTACTATTTTTATAGCGAAGGACTAAATACTCAATATATTGTGAATAAAATGAATACATTCAAATAAAACTAATGCTACTTGTATCGTTAGTCTTATTCATTATGGATTGACAAATAAATTCTCCAACACTCATATGATTGGTCTCGAAAAAGCTGTAATAAATAAGCCTTGTACAACTCTGCTTTAATCGGCCGAAGCACTTTGAGCGAACAGTATTCATCACCAGATATTTCATTGTTGAGACTCTTTTTGCGCGCATGTTCTAGGGGAACAGCGTGCTATCGTTTTGTCCAAATGTCTGTAATTTTGGATGATTGAGCCGAGTCTCAATCGACTAGGTTGGACTCACTGATGACGAATCCGGTGTCAAAATCGATTCTGTCCGGCCGGCCGGCCGTAGACACGATAACTGTCGACAGAAGCAAGCTAGCAACTTTGAAACTTTCAGGATAGGTTGCGCATCAGAATGCCGCGGTTAAGTTCGTTAATGGGCCAAATCGATCGAATAGTTTCGGAGTTATAGGCATTTGAAGTTTTGAAGTTATTTATTTTTTATTTCAGCCGAATTTCGTCAGGATCATTTTGTCAGTATATTGAAAAAAAATTTTTTCGAAATTTTTTTTTTCGGAAACCACTCATCAAATCCGAAAAAATTTCACTCGCACTTTGAGCTTCATAATTCACAGCAGTGTACAAAATTTCAGTTCGATACAATCATAAGTTTCGGAGATATCGGGAAAAAATATGTCAAATTTCGAGGTTTTCTTCTCGATATCGTTGTTTTTTTCGGTATAACTCGGGAAATACTGATTCAAACCTGATGAAACTTCGCAGCTAGTTTGAAGATGATGAAAGACAACTTTATGCGATTTCGTGATAATCGTGTCATTAGAACAATTTGAAAAAAAAATGTCTGTGATTTCCTTATCATATCATCCTCATCAGATTCTGTATGAACCTTCGAACTGTAATTTTTCGATGAAGTACTGGATTTCAATTCGATCTGATCTGTATTTTCGGAAATATTGGAAAAATAAAATTTCGAATGAGTATATCTGCGAAATCATTGGGTGGATTTTACCCATTCACGAATTCAGCCTTCGTAGTAAAGGTCCAAACCATCTATACAAATATCGAATTTCTAAGTTGTTTCTTTCGGAAGTTATTGTGTTTACGCAGTCGGCCATTAGGCTGACCGTAAGCACTATAACTTCCAGAAGAAACGACTTGGAAACTCGATATTTGTAGAGTAGGTTTGGGGCTTAATTACGAAGGTTGAATTCGTGAATGGGTAAAATCCGCCCAATAATTCCGTAGATATACCCATTCAAAATTTTATTTTTCCAATATTTCCAAAAATACAGATTAGATCGAATTGAAATCCAGTACATAATTGAAAAAAAATTCCAAAAAGCACTGCCGTGAAGGCAGCAGCTTCTGCGTGCATGTTCAAATTCGTTGCTGAAGCGGTCATCGACATTGAACATGCGCGCAAAAGCTGCTGCCTTCACGGCAGTGCTTTTTGAAATTTATTTATACGATAGGGTCAAGCAGAATTCCAGAAATAGATCCATTTCGAGAGTCTCCTCATTTGTACACTAGATTTTCCAAATCTCCTTTAGGAAGATATAAGTAGTCCCAGATGCATGGATATCCTCATACATGAACAAATCGCAAACAATTTCTGCATTGAATGAAATAAAATTAACACTTTCAGCCTTAAATCTTAATTGTGATAGATTTTATCTCCGTTCACGATCATCTTCGGATTGTTCAAGAAATACATATAGCGGCGGTAGCTCAGTGGTTAGAGCGCAAGCCCCATGATCGTAAGGTCTGGCCTTGACCGAGAAATAACTTTTCCGGTTTTTAGGGGACCGTCCAACCATTCGCTGTTGGGTAAACAATTAATAGTGCTGTTCCTAACGTGGCGCAAGGAATTAGTAACAAAGCCTACACAGAACACACCCGGTATCCTAACTCGCACAAGCTTTAAGCTTCTGAGGGGTTTCGTTGAAGCCTAGGATATTCGGAAAAAATACAAATACAAATACAATCGAACTGAAATCTTATAATTAAATTCAAAAAGAACCCATAGATACAAGCTTTAATTATTCGAGAAAATAAAACGTACAGCTTGATTCTGTATTCTACCGTTTCCTTTCTTCACTCACTTCCTGTTCCTCGCAATTTATCGAATTGCAAACCCAAAATTTACGGCGAACAATTACGAAACATTTACGTTTAATTGTTTTTTACCCTTGAATTGAAGATTTTCCTCCAATGGATATATCAGGGAAGGGTTAAACACATAAAACTCCCCTTCAGACTTTTACTGCATCCCTGAATCGCTTGGTATAAATTAACTCAACAAATCTTTCAGTTGACGTTGAAGTTATTTCACGTGAATAATATTTGATTTATATTGATAACTTCGTTCATTTTGGGAATATATAAAGAATTTATAACATCGCCTCTTCAATCTTCAAAATAATTTCTTTCTCGGGAACTAAATCTAGCAAGTTTCAAGTCGATCGGCTATATATTTCTGAAAATATGGCAAAAACAATTCAACTGAGGGATGTAAGGTGATATCAGTTTATCCAAATGAATTTAACCTTCAAATTTCAAGCAGAAAATTGTCTGGAATTACTAGATTGGACTCGCTGATGACGAATCTGGTCTCAAAGCCGATTCTGTCCGGCCGTCCGGCTGTCCGAGGACACAATAACTGTCGAAATAAAAAGCAGGGTTGTACACGCATCGGAATGAGACATTCGAGTTCGTTAACGAGCCAAATCAGCTCAGAAGTTTCGGAGTAATAGACTTAAAAAATTTCTAGGTTATTTCCCTATTATTCCAGGAACAATATGGGCTATTGTATTTAAAATTTTCTGTCAGTTGAAGTAAAACTACGAGCAGTTTTGAACCGAACTTTGTTGGCATCGTGTCTTGGGTGGATTGAAAAAATTATTGTTTTTCGGAAACTATTCTTCAGCTCTGATAACAATTTCATTGAACTTCATAGTTCACAACAGTGCGCCTTATTTTTGGGGACAGTGGACTTTGTCAAATATCGTGATAATCGTATCATTTAAACAATTTGCAATTTCAATTTCTTTTCCGAACACTCGATATTATGCGATCTTCTCATCATAAGTCTCACGAAACTCTGCATGGACATTAAAACTATCATACTTAAGTTGATAACACGATAACAATTCAATCAAATCTTTATTCCTGGAAATATTGAGAGAATAATATTTTGAATGAGTATATTTGCAGAATCAGCAGTTGGATTTTACCCAGTCACAATTTCTTCCTCTACAATTGAAGTCCAAACCTTATCTACAAACATCGAGATCCTGAGTTTTACTTTCAGAAATTATTGACCGGCGAGAGAATATCACGTAAAATAAAAGCACTGGTGTGAAGGCAGCAACTTTTGCGCGCATGTTCAACGTAGATAACCGCTTCAACAAAGAATTCGAACATGCACGCAAAAGCTGCTGCCTTCACGGCGGTGGTTTTTGAAATTTTGTACTGATAAATTACTGGATTTCAATTCGATCAGATCTGTATTTTTGGAAATATTGGAAAAATAAAATTTTGAATGGGTATATCTACGGAATCATTGGGCGGATTTTACCCATTCACGAATTCGACCTTCGTAATTAGGCCTAACGTCCGACTGCGTAAACACAATAACTTCCGAAAGAAACAACTTAGGAACTCGATATTTGTAGAGAAGGTTTGGACCTAAATTACGAAGGCCGAATTCGTGAATGGGTAGAATCCACCCAATGATTCCGTAGATATACCCAATCAAAATTTTATTTCTTCAATATTTCCAAAAATACAGATCAGATCGAATTGAAATCCAGTACTTCATCGAAAAATAACAGTTCGATGTTTCATACAGTTTTATCAGGACTGAGTCAGTATTTCCCGAGTTATACCGAAAAAATAAACGATATCGAGAAGAAAACCTCGAAATTTGACATATTTTTTCCTGATATCTCCGAAACTTATGATCGTATCGAACTGAAATTTGGTACACTGCTGTGAAATATGAAGCTCAAAGTGTGAGTGGATTTTGTTTTTGGATGTGATGAATGGTTACCGAAAAAAAATTTTTTGGAAAACAATTTCGAAAAAATTTTTTTTTAGCATTTACTGACAATATAATCCTGACGAAATTTGGCTCAAAGTTGCGCGTCGTTATACTTCACCCAACTGCTAAGTTTGAATCCAATCTCTAGAGTAGTTTCTGAAATAAAAAATAAATAACTTCAAAATTTCAATTGCCTGTTACTCCGAAATTATTCGACCGATTTGGCCTATTAACGAACTTAACCGCGGCATTCTGATGCGCAACCTATCCTGAAAGTTTCAAGTCGCTAGCTTGCTTCTGTCGACAGTTAGCGTATCTACGGCCGGACAGAATCGATTTTGACAACGGATTCGTCATTAGTGAGTCCAACCTAGTCGATTGAGACTATTTTCGGCTCAATCATCCAAAATAACAGACATTTGGACAAAACGATAGCACGCTGTTCCCCTAGAACATGCGCGCAAAAACAATCTCTATGGATAGTCAAATTTAAAAAAAAAATTACTGCAATACCAATGAGGATGGGGTAAAATAGACATATGTATTTACAAATAATTCGATCATCGACGGAAATTGTATTTGTTTTGCAAGCGATGAGCTTGTGTAGGACAAAAAATAGGCAAAATATTAAATATGGTTCTGAAAATAAAATTTCGCTTCTTTGCAACTCAGAGAAGAAATATTTCTTTTCAAAATGTTACAATCATTTTACAGATACTTCAGATTGCAACACTCAAAAACATTGTACCACAAAAATGAATCTTGATGCGACGAGGATTCATTCCAAATTAAAAGATCAGTTATGATGAAACAGTGCTTTTTTTCCGCAGTCTCAAAAGTTAAGGAGCTTGAGATTGACATAACTTAAGGATTCACAACCTTGAACATCAACTTATTCGGAAACACGTGAGGTATATTCGTTGTAATTTTATAATATATTACTGAGCATAACACTCATTTTGGCTAATAATGGTAAGACTACAGTTTCCATTTTATGCATACTATAGTAATTTGTAACTCCCGATTCTGTGGAATCTCACAGAATACGAATTCAGTACTTCATAATCTGTAAATACCCTTATTTACAAAATTTCAGTCACAAAGAGAGTGTGAATTAACAAACAAAAATTATCGAACGTTTTCAGTTCTACAGTATCTACACTGGTGTACAATATTCTAATTAATGGAGACATAACGAACAAACCTTTAGTTGAATTGGAAGATATCACAGATATAATTATATTTCGTTCGACGCATATTGACTGCGTTAACCATGTCTTCAACTCAATCACATATAAATATCCGGCGCGTTCACCATTTAGCGCTAAATTCTCCAAATATTGATAAAAACCCTCAAAATTCATCCCAAACAAAAAAGATCTCCTTCTTCAACAAACTCTTCCTCGATGACGAAATTCTCTCACCCAAACCATCACGAAACCCAAGATCCAAGCAAACATCATTACGTAGAATAATTAAAAATTCGCGGCTCTCCTCTCACACTGACTGAGGGGAGGAGAAAGATGCAAATATCCCGGCTATCTCATCAGAAACTTCCCCTACGTCGGCGGACTCATATAGGGCATAAGTGAAACAAGAAAGAATGCAAATGAAGTAAAAACCCGGTCTCTTCTTAATTCGCGCACTCTTCCAATTCTTTACGTCCCCTTCCCCTTCAGAATACTTAGTTTTCACTTCACCCCACTACTGGAGTCTTCGGAGAGCAGGGCAGGAGTCAGAAGTTACGTTTTTAGGGGAAGATGAACCGTACCAGGTGATTTTGATTTATTTCTTGAATCCTTATAATGAAGGTTACATTTTGTTCCACTTGTATTTGTTCGCCAAAGTGGTAAGCGACTCATTTGAAATTGAAGTTACATTATAGTCGATGGAGTTTGATCAATTTGCATAACATCATTTTCTTGGGAAATCACAAAGATTTCTTTAAAAGTTTTTGAAGATCACCTGGTAACGATAAGAATCGAATGCTTTTTGACATATTGAAGTAATACAAATATTCATTTTTGGAGTTCTCCTCAGATGGTTTGAAGTTCAAATTTTATTTCGTATCAATTCCTTTTAAGGTTGGTGGTAATTTGCTGAAATTGAAGTATTTTAGAAAGTTTATTCGTAAAATTGAGGAAGGTGAGTAGCCATACCAATAATATTGATTCCAGGGGTTTACGATGTTTTTTGAAATCGAATCACGGCTAACATTTGTCGATGTAAGGACATTCAAATTTTGTTTTCCGAAATTATTTTCTTACTTACGATTTTCTAGAATAGAAATTCCGAGGTCTGAGATCAGAAATTCCAAGAATTTCCGTCCGTCCGTCCGTATGTGTTCTAACTTTCGAACGAAAAGACATAGCGACTTGAAATTGTCATATTGGATTTGGTGTCCAAATATCTCGGCTGAGTTCATTAATGGGTGCAATCGGTTGGACAGTTTCGTAGTTAGGCCCATTTAAAATTTTGATTTTGATTCCTCGATATCTCACGAAGTATTGACTCGATTGAATTAAAACTTCGTAGACAGTTTTGGAATACTAACGTGCAACTTAAAGGGAAATTTCGTGTGGATCCAGTTGTTTGAAAATTGGAAAAAAAAATGTTTTCGAAAGTTTTTAAAATTTTCGATGAAATATTTTTTCTCTGAGAATATTGATTAGATTTCAATGGAATTTGGCAGAAACTTCAGAGTCAGTATTCAACAATAATGTTTCAAATCTCAATTCGATCCTATATTCTATTTCGGAGATATAAGGAAAAAACTTGCCAAATTTCGTTGATATTTGGAATTTCAACGATATTTCCGCAATATCTTAAGAAGTACAAATACAATCAGATTTGAACTCCGTAATCAGGTGGAGATTACCAACACGTAACTAGGTGCAAAATTCCGTGTTGATCAAATAGTGCTTTCTAGATTTTTTTTAAAAAGTAGTACTTTTGATTTCCTGAATTTTTCCAAATTCACGCATTCTTACGACAGTGTCAATTGTTTCTGGCGAACCTAAGTCTTTGAACGATCAAAGGTGGTGTGATAATTGAAATGAAACAACCATCTTTCATTAAAAGGAACTTTAATTTTTCATAACAAAATCTAACGAATCGAACAAAAAATATACATTTCCCTTCTCTTTGATCATCTTCATAACATGCCCGAATGATTAAAATAAACTGATAACAAGAATATGCAGATAGAGAAATAATGATCTAATTATTCATTTCGTTCTCAAAAGAAGAAACAATAGAAACTACCGAGCTCGCAGAACACCCCCTCTCACCCTCCTCCCCTCAGAAAAACCCTGGAAATCGGGGGTAGAAGAAAAGAAGCTAAAAGTGTGGACCAGATTAATTAAAATTCAAAGACATGAAAAATGCCTTTACACACTCGGTCTGCTGTACACGTACGAGAGCAGTCAACTTTCTTACATCCCAACCCTCAACCCTTAAATACCCCCCTCTCTCTCCTCTGTCTTCCACCCTCGCCCCCCTGCCATTAATACTTCTTCTTCGCATTTTAATCGATTTCATTTGCGCATGTGAGCCTGTGGCTGCAAAAACTCTGGCAGAACCGAAGTTTATTTCTTTATCTTCCAGGAGGGGAGTGCGCTAAGATGATAATTATGAGAAAGGTGGATTGACCGTGCGATAAGAGATGTTGGATACGAGACAGGACTTCTATTTAGCTTATTTCGCTTATCTGGATTGATGTAGGGATGTTTTAATGTTTTTAATGCTAATTATATTGATTGGATGGCGTGTATACGGGATTTTTGGATGATGAGTATTCGTAAACAGAGAAAAAGGTTCTCTTAAATCAATTTGTAACTGCATTAATTCAAGATTATGGTACTCTTGTATAGGTCCAACCAAATATTAGTTTGATTCTCCGATGAAATACTCTTGACCCATGTGAACAATGATCCTCTTGATTCAAGCGGAAAAACTTACAAAAATTACTGGATATGTTCGCTAAATAGGTTTCATATTATTATTCTGAAATAGTGTGTCTTTGATGCGAATGAAAGATTTCTCGTTATTGTATTTAACCAGATTTCAATATTTTTCACTAAGAGAATATAATATGTTTGCTGCAATTAGCGGCTCTCAAATACAAAAAATGTAAGGTATCTCAAAAAGCTTTTCATATTCATTCTTGAAGATATTAATCATAAATAAGGTGCGAATAGAGGATCACCTTCTAACAAGAAAGTTTTTTGGGAACAGGGTTTCGAAGATCAAAGAGCAGAAGAATGTTGTAACAATTCGCTCGGTTACTATGTATACTCACTACCTCCAAACATAAAATCAAAATGTGTTGTCTGGAGTTCACGCATAAACATGTGACGGCATAACACACATACATGTAGGCATGCACCCACATATACAAACATTTTTCAATTCAAAGTTTGTTCGCGATTAACCAAGCTTATTCTTAAAACCAACCTTTTCTTCTTGACTTTCGAGACTCTGTTCCCGAAACACTTCCTCGATCTTTATAAGTAGTTCTCCATTTATACAAAATTCATAATGCACCATCAAAAACACAAACGCCATTGTTCACTGTTCACTATGGCGGCCATGGCGTTGTTTCCTATCTAAGTATCCATATGTTCTGCCGTCTGCGATTCTACATTCCACTCATCTTTCAGCTGAACCTTCGAACATTTTTCGATGAAACACTGCATTTCTGTATTTTTGGAAATAGTGGGACTGTGGGGTCGTCTGTTCTGTGGAATCAAACACACAATAAAGAAAGGGATTAGCCTGTTTATTTTTTTCTCTAGTGTTATAACAAAAGTGAATTCGAAAGGCAATAAAATTCTCTTTGTTGAAAAGGCAGGCTAACAATTCTTCGTCGTAAATCTTCTTAAGGGCCGTCAGGTAGTTCTTCGCTGGCGCTGGTTTGTGGTCGAGAGGACGGAAGCAGTCGTCGAGGGTAGTAAACCAGATGTCGATTGAATTTCTTCGTTGGCGCCGGTTGCGATGCAGATGTCGGTCAGGAATGCGGCGTCGAGATCGAATATCTTCTTAGCGGTGATATGCAGATGGATTGGAGAGTTGAGTCAAGTGATTTTTGGAGCGGAGCGAAATATACTTATGCGATTTTTCAGAGATTTGAATTTCGTGTTTCGACTCCGCCCTTTTTTCCGTTTTGGAATTCGCTACAGGACAATAAAATTTTAAATGGGCTGACAGTAAACACAATAACTTCCGAAAGAAATAATTTAGAAATTCGATATTTTAGAGTAGGTTTGAACCTCAATTACGAAGGCCGAATTCGTGAATGGGTAAAATTCGCCCAATGATTCCGTAGATATAACCATTCAAAATTTTATGTTCTCAATATTTCTCAAAATACAGATTAGATTGAATTGAAATCCAGTACTTCATTCACTGCCGTGAATGCAGCAGCATTTGCACGCATATTCATATTCATATTCATATTCATTTTTATTTCCCTCAAAATTTTTACAGGGTATGTCAAAAATAATTGTATAAGCATTACATACAAAAGTAAAATCACTTAAAGATATATACATACATAAAAACAATCAGGTATACAACAGTTATGACACATATAGAGATACAATGTGGTAGACTAGAACCGATGAGACATAAACTCATCCATTGAATAGAAGGCGTTCTCGGCAAGCAGGGACTTGAACATCCTCTTGAAAGCTTCACAGCGAAGTGATGGAGATGACCACTTTTGCAATGAATTTGAACATGCACGCAAAAGCTGCTGCCTTCAGGGCAGTGCTTCTTCAAGTTTTTTTCTCAAAGTCGTTTTTAAAATTTGTAGAGATTGTGAACTTCTCGACGAATTATTTTGACCTTGACATTTGACGAGTGCCAACCTTGCTGAATTATGGTTACTAAAACTTAATAAAACTATTTCAAAGCCTACAGAAATACTTCATAACTGTAAATAGAATATAAGTATAATTGAATTGAAGAACTTCCTAACACACAAGTTTGATTTTTATGTAACTATCTGAAATACCATATCCCCAGTACGTTGAACCAATTGCAATCAATGCTTCTAATATATTTCCAAAAACATCTGAAGGGATCGAGTCAACCAAGTTCATACCGTAAAAGTACACAGATCTTTTGCGTTTGATAAACACTGTTTTCGTAATTAGTTTTTGTTTATGTTGTTTATTTTTCGCCAGAGATATTAGGGTCTTAGTCGCTACATTTATTCCTGATACCCCTACATTTCTCTTTGGTTCATTAATTCCCTATTAGATGATATCTCTTTTCAGTTATCATCTCCGAATTTCTGCAAGATTTAATTCGTTTAAGTTTAGGTGAACTCATTTACACGTTTCTCGGTATTTAAATTATGAAGTGTAAACTGAGATTTTATTACTTTCGAAGTAAGGCCCTGCTAAAAATCAGGAATTGATAGCTGATTACGCCAATGAGGCAGGATCGGATCAAGAATATTGTGTCGAAATAATTTCGGGTCGACTTATTTTTATTACATGGATATGGACAAAAAAACAGCGACTATGTTATCTTCGAATGAAAAATTTGTTTTTTTATGTTTGTCTTTCTGATACTCTATTCACTTTTATGAAATCAGTAGGTAGGCGTTAAAAAAAATTGGCGAGTGGTTGTCTGTGCTTTCATTCTTTTATCGAAGTCCTATGGTTTGGTTAAGTAACATTAGTTTTTACTATGGCCATTATTAGAAATTGACGAATGAAGATAAGCGCTACTCCGTCTGGTGGCTACCAGAGTAACCCGAGATACAGACATTATCATTGACAAGTTGAAACAAATGTCGGGAAAATGAAAAGGTTTATCCATTTTTCTTGGCGTTTGTGTGATTTTACAAGGGTTTAGACTGAGAAAAAGCAAACTCAAATGTCCCTTCCCATAGATTTCCACAGCCCGGTGAAAAATTTCGAGTTATTCAAAATTGGTGAACCAGCAAACTTGATTTTTGAGAGTCTGTGGCCAGCATTTTACCGATGATGATCATTTTTATAGGGGTGGGCACGAATTGCTCATGAAATATTAGATCACATTCATGAAGACATCTTTTTTTTGCAGGCCATAAATACAAGCAGAGAAAGTTACTTAAGAGGAATGCTATGCCTTCCAGAATACTTTTCGCTCAAAGTGCTGCTGCCGATGAAATCGAAGTTGTACAAGGCTTATTTATTACAGCTTTTTCAAGACCGATCATATGAGTGTTGAAAGAATTTGTTTGTCAATCCTTAATGAATGAGGCCTACGGTACAAGTAGCATCAGTTTTATGTGAATGTATTCATTTTCTTCACAATATATCTTGTAAATTTAGTCCTTCCCTATGTAAATAGTAAATTTATTAGTATTTCTCTATTATTTCAAAGAGTATGGTTTACACTACTATCTGTTGTTCAACTTTTTGAGCAGTAGATCTGAGGGTCAATTATCAAGTTGAGTAGGTTAAAAGGTTGAACGTTTATTATTTTTGCAAATAACATGAAACATAGTATCACATGCATCTTCCTGAACACTTCTAGCCTCTGTGCCTTCGAGATACAAATAATTTGAAACTAATTATGCCATTTAGAGTTGAAATAAGTTGGCTAAAATATTTCCAACAGTTATTGTAGCATTGTCTTTCTGAATTAGAATAGATGATACATAACACTTCCATAAACATTAGATATGTATACACAGAATCACTTCTGTCAACTGAAAAAAATCTTTGAATGAATTGTAATCAATCAAATATACAAGCAAACACTTGAAAATCTAGCTCCTATCCCTCTACCGAAGTTCTTAAACTGGCCACCGTAGCGCTGCAATCTTAAATTCAGACGCCAATAGACAAGGCAGAATGGAATGTCTCAAGTTTCTATGGCCCACCCATCAAATACATAAAATCAGTTTATTCATTTGAATAATTAATAGCGGATCAGACATCAGAAAGCCATCTTGGAGATTCAAAATTCATTTGTTCAATGGGAAATTCTATGGAAGCTAATTAGTTGTGAAATAATAGTCGAAGCTAGCATCAATTCATAGATAGTCCATAACAAACACATCCGTTTCACCAATATCTCAACTGGTACCCTAAAAATGAACTGGATTAACATGTACAGAGACAAGATGGTTCTTTGGTAATATAGAATCATTTGGGTGTTTCCCTCGAAATTGACATTGTTCAAGTCAGGAACCTTTATCACCTCCATAGTAGAAGCGGCCAGTTTCTCATCGATATAGAAATCTATTGCATTCTACATTTAAGTAATGGAAAGCCTGAAGTCATGCATCACAATTAATCGAATCGAATCTCTCAGATATTTCTGTGGAAAACTATTATGGTTACGTCAGGTGAAACGTGATCCATACCAGTAGCCAGTACCTGATTGATTTGAAAATTTTTCATTCAACCCGAAGTCTTCACATTAGTTATCGAATAAATAAGGATTGCGTTATCTTTGTACGTGAAAGTAATCTCGAAATCGAACTTATAGAATATGTGATTCAATAAACTTTATGTTTTATGTTAATCGTGCTGCTACCTCTCCCATTTACCATATACATTCATTCCAGTCACATTTGGAAAGACAGAGTAGGCAGGCATTGGAATAGGTCTATCAAGGTTTAGGGCCGTATTTATAGTTGCTCCTTGAGGCTTCCCTACTGAAGGCTGCCTTGATTTTGCTTTTCTGTGCAAACAAACTTGAATTTCATTACATAGAAAAGCAAACTCAAGGCGGCCTTCAGTAAGGAAGCCTCAAGGAGCAACTATAAATACGGCCCTAGATAACTAAAACTGAGTGAGGTTGGCTCTCGTGAGACGTCAAGTTCAAAAAAAATTGGCAAGACGTTGTCAGATCTTTCATCCTTTTATCAGAGGCTCAGTGGTTTCGTTGCATTACATAAGTAGGTAATTACTATGACCTTCTTTCAGACCTGACAACGCCACGTAGTTATCTGACAGAAAAATGATTCCTACCTTACTTTTTTCCATTATACAGATTGAAATATGTCACATTTTCATGAGGTTTGTTCGTTGTACCTACATGAACTACACTAATCACACTTACTCCACTGATTCTGTTCGGTGTGTTCTGTTGTAAACTTGCACTCTGTTCGTTGGGGAAATATTGGGAGTCAGTGTAGTCAAAGATTACGTGTGCAGTGCACAGAGTGAGGCTATCTTCTGTAATCGTTATGCGTAAATATAATTCATAATCATAGACATCTGTGGTTGTCTCTGGTTCCTGGTTGGACTTGTTTTGTTCTCTATGTGTGCTTATTTTTGGACGAAATTAATTTGCATCATATCGTTATTTGAAATGGAACTTTTATCCTTGACGACTTCAGAAAAACTTACCGACAAATCTACATCACCTCGAAGTGGTAGCGAAAACAAAAGAAGCATAAAATTCTGTCATCTTGGGTTTGCGTAAAATCATCTATCATATTTGTATTCTTTGAGAATCAGAGAACAGATTGAACTACACTCATTCAGTATCTGTGACTACACTTAGAAGTCAGTGGAGTTGGTGTAGTTAGTGTAGTTCATGCAGGTACAACGAACAAACCTATGGTCTGCCGACTCACTTTATGAAAGTTAATGGAGTATGATAATAATATAGGTTTATGGAATTGCAGAAATGAGGACATTGAGAAATATTTTTAATTTACTGCAATTTGAAGATTTTTAGCTCCAGTTTTATCGTTTCATTTAGTTATTTGTTGTTTTGTTTGCTTCGGTGATTGTAGGATTATTCTCTTGAGTAGGTACATAAAAGTGTTCCTCCATTTTACTGATTACTAGCGGATCAGCGATCAAGAAATCATTTTGGGGATTCAAAATTAATCACTCGAATAGCCAATGTCATCACAAGCTAATCGGTTGTAGAATAATATCCAAGAGATGGCATCAAATCATACATCGTCCATAACAAACTCAGCCCCTTCAGCAATATCTCAACTGGTACCCTTAAAAATCACCTGGATTAATATCGGGAAGGACGAGATAGTCCTCTTACTCAAATAGACAGGCCGGAAGTTCTCTGACGTCGATTAAGAGGAGAGCAGGGTAGATTAGACATAAATCAGAGGCTCACAGACATGTCCGTTGGACATAACCAATAACGGACTTCTGGTAACCTTTGTGGTCGTCATAAGGAATTTCATAATCGCCAACTTATATCTGAAGACGCATTCGGGTTATAGATACCAGAGGACGTCCGAATTCGAGGGGGAAAGGTTGAAAATCAGGGCAGGACTCGAATATTTTCCTCAGGAAATTTCAAGCTGGCTTCGACTGTAAAGCGTAACACATGGGCAAAATAGTCCAGGGTTGATAATTCTCAATCCGAAAAAAGAGTAATATTAGAATGAAACCCATTGGAGAAGGAATGGTATATGACAAAATTGAAAGGGAAAATTTGGAATTTTCCGAAAATTTGTCGACAACTATATTCTGAACTGTATGTTTGGAAATATTAGAAAAATTAAATTGTGAATGGATACCCATATCTGCCGAATTTTTTGGAGGATTTTACCAATTCAAAGATTCGACTTGATATTTGCAGAGTAGGTTTGGGGCTCAGCTACGCAAAGGAGCAAGCCGTGAATGTGTTTGAAATTCGCCCAATTATTCCTCAGAAATACCCACGAAAAATTCTTTTCCCCCAATATTTTCCAGAATACAAATCGAATCGAATTGAAATCTAATACCATTGAAAAATGATAGATAGAAGGTTTATGCAGAACCATATAATTTTGTTTCTCCATTAAAGGGTTCGTAGGGGTTGAAAGTTGGGCATGAACAAAACTGTAATGGTCGACTTTCATTCGGTGACGAATTTCATCAGATATCATCGTCTCAAAGTAAATGAGCCATGACAAAGTGCACATACTGAAAACCTCTTTAAACTAACTCATTTTAAAAAAAAAAATTTTTTCTTGAAAATTTCTGCACGCCTGTGAAGAAGATATAAAGACCTTGCCAAAAAGTAGCACATGACCTACTTTCCCTATTCTTAAAATTTAGAGGGTTGATGAAGATGGCACAGGGTGCAACAAAAATCCTGCAAAAATGCGTATAAATTTGATAAAAGTGACACAAAAATTGACCTGTTTCAGGATTTTGTTGCCAAATATTCTTCTTCTGAGAAACTGAATTTGTTCCATAATTTTGACGCGCACTGTATACATTCAGCAAACGCTGTAGGAACAGTGAAGAATTCTATACTTTTCTCATTACCACAACTTCCACAGCCAACCACAAAACATGATATTGGCATATTTCAATTGATAAGATGTAAATTATAACAATGCATATTTTCACTTATCTTAAACCCATAAAAATACACTAAACCTTCCTAAAAATAGCTTTAGACACTGTGAAAACCACCGTTTCACCACGAATTGCCATGTTGGATTTATTCGGTCTCTGGAATGCCCACTTTACCTAAGATTCTGTGCAACCCCACAGAGCACGAAGTCAAAACTTCATAATCTATGAATACTCTTCATGACAACATTTCAGCAATGAACAGATTGCAAGTTTGTACACTGGTTGGTGTCCAATATCGTAGTTCATGGATACAAAATGAACAAACCTATAGTGCGATAAAGCTAGTAGAAAAATTACGAAGTGTTGTGAAGACAGCAGCACTTTCACAGCACACGATTTAAGAATAATAGCATATTAGTACCCAAGATAAAAAAAACATAGGCCAGTGTTGCTTTGTTTTCTTGGGTCCTAGAGTATTGAATAGACTTTAGCCCATTTAAGTTAAGAAGACAGAGAATAAAAGAAAATTCAAAATTGGGTTGAAAACATATTAGAGAACAACAGATCGTACAAGTGTTAAGAATTCAAGGGATTTGAGAATTTATCAAATGAAATTATTAATAATCGATTAATGATTTTTTGGTTTATTTGGATATTGTATGGCTTGATATATTTTTTTGAGGATAATGTAATATTGTATAGGTGGGATATGGTTGAATTCAAGTCCACACGTAGAAATTAATCCTTGTGGAATTTCATCTTTATTATTTCAATTGATACTGTAGATTATTGTATCTTCAACATGGTGGTTACAATATACATTCGATTGATTGATTTAACTTTTCTGCTTCTCTTGAAATCTTCACCAATGGGAGTTTTTCCTTTAAACGAGAATGCAGTTATTTTAATGAAAAACCTTTAGAACATCACATTTAAAACATATAATTTCAATATTATATTTTTAAAAAAATTTTTGATCCCCTAAAACTGAAAAATAAAAATAGGGATTTGCATGTAAAGGGATTTGTCATGAATGCTTAGGAAAACAGAGATAGATATACTTCGATCTGGTTAGAGTAGAAGACAACGACCAAGGAATAGAAAAAAAAGAGCACAGACTGCCATACTGTCATATTACTGACAAATCGTGAACGGAAATTGTTTGGTTATATTGACAAAGAACACGTGTGTACCACAGAATAGGAATGAATATTTCGTTATTCTATAGCAGAAAAAGCAATTCTACTAAACAACGTTGTCACTTCGTACATGCATGACAAATCCCAAACCCCAATTCTGAGATCTAATTTTGAATACTTTCTGAAGGTAATTTGGAAAAATGATGAACCAAACCCATAATAATTATGCTCAAATTTGCATTTGCAGTAATAACCCAAATTCATTGTGTGGGCTAAAGGTTAGATTACACCCCTGCTTCCCGATCAAACAGGATTTGTATCGAGTGGACATGCCCCCTTCTATCGGACAAGAAGAGGTGCTGGAACTTTAAGGAATCCCGGATATCGTATAGTTCTACAACTAGAGGAATTAACCTGGACGCGAATGCCATTTGTCTTGGTTTGACTTGCACCCTCCTGCCCACTCCTCCTACCCCATTATTCTTGAAGCTGCGGTCAACGTCGCTAAACAATGCAGCCAACTTTAAAGCACTATCCCCATCAAATCGTTCGAAGTGAGGGGTTGGTATTAGTTGCTTACCTGGCTACCAGTAGCTGGATAGTTTCGATATATATTGAAGGCCATTTTCGTTACAATATAAGTTTCATTGCTGTTACAAGTTCAATTACAAGTTAGGAAATACAAACATTTCGATGTTTGCCCTAAGATCGAGACCATTGTATCTTAATTGTAATTAAAATGGCCGGGTTGGATTTGATAGATTGTTAATTTTGGGGAGCATGTGCGAAAATTTGATTTGAAAGGATCACAGTTGTTTTACAGTTTTATTCTTCAATTGTTTCGAATATGAAGACTGTATAAGGTCCTTGATGAGTGCATATTCAAAATTGCGACGAAAAATAATTTCGATTTTTTCCCCATATCTGACCAAAGTCGATAATTTTTTGAACAAAAAAAAAAGTATGAAGAAACCCATTAGAAAAGCGAGGTAATAGAACACAAATAAATCGAAAAAAATTAAAGGTGATCTACAACTTTTGCATTTGAACTTTTTTCACATAACCCCAAAATTAATGTGAGAAATTCAAATAATCAAGTTTTTGGTTTTAGTTCTTTATCTTCATCACAGAATTATTTTTTCAAAACTTTCGGTGAAAACTCACCGAAAACACTGTAATTTTTTCTATTCAAAATACTCATTCACTCGCCTTTCTTCAAATAAATATCGAAAAATGACCCTTATTTACAATTGGATTCCCTCACGTCAAATTATCTACCTTTGCAAAAAAGTTGGTCGGCTTTTTGTTGGCTAAAATCTGTACTTTCTGATGGTGTGAAAAAATATACATAACAATGGTAACTTTCCTTGAAAAATAACATGTAGTAAGTAAGGCCCCTTCTAAGTCCTTGCCCTCTTTTCTATCAAATATCTCTTGATGGCTAAAATTTTCCGTAGGTCACTCAGGTATATACAATATTTTGGTATAGCAATAAACATGCATATAATTCGAAGAAGATTTCGCAGCTTTCTCAACATATTGTAGGTGTCTTGTTAAATATTGACCTTATTAATTTTTGGTTGTTAATTATAGTAGTATATTATTGCATTTTCCAAGAAAATTCACCAGTATAATACTTATTTTTTTCACACCACCAGAAAGAAGATATTTCAATGAACAAAATCCCTACTAACTTTTTTGAAGAGTTAGATTTTTTGACGTGAGACTTTTTGATTGAGACTTAGGATGCTTTTTCAGAATTAAGTCAAAATAGGTCGACCAAATGAATATTTTCAATGAAAGAAATATAAAAAGGTCAAATTCTTCTCCACTCTAAGGTAGGATTCGCAAAATGCTCCTGGATGATGGCGCATTGTACGTAGTTATACTACAGTATTCCATCTGAAAGGTGACAAGTATCCAAATTCCTACTAAGCGGTTTTGACCGAGGTAAGATGGCCTGACGATCAGTAATAACTGTGAAACATCTATAGTCATTCTCCTTGGATCCGCTTCTTCGGTGCAGATGCTTTGGTTGATTGGATGATTAACTCTGATCAAGATGGAATATTTGTTGATTCATCCACAGATATTCTTCCTCGTGATTATGTTAATTTATTATTACTGGAGCTCTTTTTCCCCCACGAACCAATTCCTATTTTTGTCAGATGTTGGACGTTATCGTCTTGTGGAAAAACCACATGAACCGAGTGTTTTCAAAGTCGTAACGGACGTTGTAAACTGCAAAATCGCAGATGCAGCGCCTTTATACGACAAAAGGTAGGATTGCAAGATGCTCCTGGAAGATGGCGCGCTGTACGTAGTTATACTGCAGTATTCCATCTGAAAGGTGAAGAATCTAAATTTCATACTCGGCGGTTTTATCCAAGGTAAGATAGCCTGAAGATCAGTAATAACTGTGAAACATCGGTGTGTAGATGTTTTGGTTTAATGGATGATTAGCCCTGATCAAAGAGGAATATTTGCTGATTTATCGACAGATACTTGTCCTCGTGAATATATCAGTATAAAAAAGGTAAGTTTTGTTGAAAAAAAATTTTTTTGTGAAGGATAAAATAAAAAAACCAAAAACTTTTCCACATAAATTTAGAGGATATGTGAAAAAATTATAGATACAAAAGTTGTAGATCTTTTTCCATAGGACTTGTAGTTTCGCCGGAAATTGAGATAAACCGTGTTTATCCTTGAACTTCCACCCCCTTCCATTACTATTATTAGTTTTTTCACTTTTCCCCTTTTTGAATGACGGTTTCAGCACTTAGATAGATACTCTGGAACGTTACATTTCACTTTGTTGGACGTTTACAATTTTTTTTTATTTGTATTTTTTCCGAATATCCTAGGCCTCAACGAAACCCCTCAGAAGCTTCAAGCTTGAGCAAGTTAGGATACCAAGTGTGTTCTGTGTAGGCTTTGTTACTAATTCCTTGCGCCACGTTAGGAACAGCACTGTTAATTGTTTACCCAACAGCGCATGGTTGGACGGTCCCCTAAAAACCGGAAAAGTTATTTTCCGGCCAAGGGCTTGAACCCCAGACCTTACGATCATGGGGCTTGAGCTCTAACCACTGAGCTACCGCCGCCATTTACAATATTACGTTATTGCTCATCAGGCAACATTCCTTCTAAAAATTGCCCTTGCCTAATGTTTTGAATCTGGTAATCCGCAAGAGTATTTCTCAAAAACAATTATTTTTTGACGCGAAAATACAGATGTCTAATTTCTTATGATGATAAGATCAATAGTTATATGGATAAACGTAGTAATGGTTTATTATTCAATATTTCCGGAAATATATATTCGAAGGACTCGCAATCTCAAACTTGGTTGTAATACTACAGAAAATATATGTTAAAAATGCCATGTTTTTGAGGTTACTATACGAAATTTGTGACCGCTCTGTAATGAATATTTAAATTTCTGTGAGATAATGGACTGTCTGTCAAGGTTCTGAGTGAACTAGGTAAAGCTCCATATAACTGATTGGAACTTTTCTCGAAATTTCCTGATTATCCTCGAAAAAATAATTCACGAACGCCACTGTGATTTTCGACGATCATGCCTGCGAAAACACTCAATTCGAAGAAACAAGAATTAATTAATTTCAATCTGTTTACCTGGAATTTCGGCCATTTTGATGTTTCATTTTCGAATTTCAAAGGAGTAAATCAATAAGAAACCGTAAGATGCAATAATGGCAAGGGGTTTTTGATCCGATTAACGAAATATTCTGGGAGAAAATGCTTTCACAGTTTCATACTGCTGATAAGGAAGGTTTTTTCGTGTTCGAGGAAAAAGCGGTCTTTACCCTATTCATCTTTCCTGCTTGCACTGCTCTGAAATCATTTTATTGATTGTGAATAATTGAAATAACAGAAGTTGGCATATCAACCAGTTTTTCCATTTGTCAGTCTAATTTTGATTGTGAAACGAAATTCTAATTGTTTCGAATACATCATTCGAAAATTTTAAAGTTTTAAAATTTTTTTTTCTCTGAAAATATTGATTACATTTCAATGGAATTTGGCACAAACCTTGGAGTCAGTAGTTAACAACAATATTCCAAACTTCAATTCGATATGATATTTACTTTCGGAGATATAAGGAAAAAAATGGTGCCAAGTTTCGTTGTTCTTGATTTTAACGTTATTTCGGCAATATCTCAAGAAGTACAAATGCAATCAGATTGAAACTTTCTAATCAGGTGGAGATTGTCGACACGCAACTAGGTGCAAAATTTCGTGTTGATCTAAAAGATAGAATTCAAACAAGCGCGTAAAAGCTCCTGACCTCACGTCAGTGCTTTTGTCTATTTTTTTATTTTACATGGGAGTCGAAATATAAGGTGGTACATTTGCAAATTGACATAATACTGTATATACTCCATTCACTTTTATAAAGTATCCCGGTTGGCCATGATTTAGGTCTATCATGTTTTTGTAACTAAAACCAAGGCAGGTTGGCGATCCTGAAATATCGACAATGTCAAAATAATTCGACGCGAGGTTGCCAATTTCTACTCTCTTTCAATAACAAATAACAATTCAGCTTCAGCCATAATAAACTAATAAATAAGCATTTTGCTTTGATTGTATTGTATTGAGCCTCAACTAGGTAGTCATGTTTGAATTGAACCACTTCCTTAACGAATAATTTCAAAAGTTATATATTTCGTGGAATTGTTTCGATAGGAAGTAGTACATTGAAAATGAACTTGGTATATCCTATGTTGGCAGACATTGAATTTTTATGCACGAAAATAACATGAATTATACAATTTTTCATTCAATGCTATTTTTTCTAATATTTTAGGAATTGCTTTTTTCTGGGAATTGAATATTTGAGTTGACTTCAAAGTATGTCCATAAAACATAATTCCATATCTTGCTTTTGACTCGAGTACTGCATGATAGGAAGTTTTCATGGAGAATTTATCCAGATATCCAGAATCTTGTCATTACACCCAAAGATAACAGACTGAAGCTAAGCTGCATCCCAGTTTAGAAATTTGATCCCTATCCAGTGTATGTATCACTCACGTAGATTCCCATGCAAGACCTTTGTAAATGGAGTTAGTTTTTTGAGGTTAACTGTGACACAGGATTCGAAGTACTACTACATTTTCATACTGGAATATTTCAAGTTGTGCAACGAGGTATTTAAATGACTTCTGTAGGAATTCCATAGGTTTGTCTGTTCGTTTAGAAGTTTTACTGCAGGGATATTCGAGTACTCTTATTTTTTCCGAATGAACTATCACAAAGTAACGGACTTCTCTATCCATTATTTTTCAGTAAAATTTCAACACTCGATTCTTGATTTCCGTACGAGAAAAAGGCATTACTGAATCTCTCAACCATGTTTACATACGTGAAATATTTCCAATATTAACAGAGAAAAAAGTTTCTTCAACATTCGCCAGGTCTTTGGAATTATTGAATTCACATAATATTTTCTCAAATTCATTACTTTCCAAATATAGATTGACATTTTGAAAAATAAGTAATTACTACGACCTCTTTGTAGAGAGGACAACGTTGTATAGTTATCTGACAGGAAAATAACTATAACCTAACATTTTCAAAATATACTCGGTGAAATCTGTCAGGATGTCATGGCAAACCGGGATAGTTTATAAAAGTGCTAAATACATAACCCTACTTTTTTGGCAAGCCTCCGCCTAAATATTCACCCTCAGCGAAACAAAAACGAATTTAGTCGCCGTATTCATACATAAAAGTTCGTTCCCGAAAATCATCGCCAAAGAAGGACCATATAATATAACTTCAAAGAAGGAAAAGGAGGGAGGCCGCCATTCCTACATCGAAATTAAAAGAACCGAAGGCCGCCGGGATCTTTGAAGAGAGGAATTAGGAAAGAATCGGTCCCCGAGAATTTTAAAGGGTTAGACACCCTCGCCCCCGGCAAGGGTGGTTTTTGCATGACAGCGAAAAGAAACGTTCTGTTTCCGTGGATAGAATTTCTCGAATCTATATCTATTATCTTGACTTGGGTTGCCTACCCCTTCGAGACCTGAGACGTTGCGTACCCCTTTGCTTGTCAGGGGCAAGAAAATATTCTTGAATTCGTTATACGGCAGGTCTAAAGGGTTGTTACGAGAAGAAGGGGTTGAATTGTATGTTTGATGAATGCGAATGTATTGTGCTCTCGTTTTTATGTCTTTGGGAGCTGGCTGAGACAAGAATAAATTGGAAATGTTTCTTACTGTTTTACTGCAAATTATATTCATGTCTTTCATGAAAAATCTGGTAGTGAAAATCCTGACATCACCAAGGATTGGAATTTTTTTTATCGTAAGCATTGCTGAAATTAAGTTTTTCTGTAATTTGGATGAAAATTTCATGGAAAGAATTTCAAGAAACTAAGAAAAGCTTTGACATTAGGTCAGCAACTTATACACGCTTGTTCAAATTCATTTGCTCGAATATATATCTATTATCTTGACTTGAGTTGCCTACCTCTTCGAGAACTGAGACTTCAGTTACCCCTTGGCAGGGCTGGGCAGTATTTCAATTACTTGTGATTGAAATACGTATTTGAAATACAAATACGTATTTTGTATTTGTATTTCAATTACTTCTTGAAAATGTATTTTGTAATTGGTATTTCAAATACCTGACGCTGAAGTTTTTTGTATTTCGATACTTTAGTCTTCGAAATACTTTTGAACAAATACATTCAGCGCTGAGCGCAGAAAATAGTCCCTGAATCTCCCTTCAGATGGCGACGTTCATCTGCTTCATCAAGTTCTTTTCCTAGAAATCATATTTTCGGCAAATGGAAAGGAAGAAAAGGTCCTGCGCATTGGTCATTTCATCATGGAGTTAGAGTTAGTCAACTTCTAAAAACGATAAGCGCAAAGAGCTTATCATCCTTGAACACTATCCTAACATAAAAAATGTGTTCATACAATATAACACAAGTTTCTGCCCATCAGGACCTGTAGAAAGATTGTTTTCTTTAGCAGGTTTTATTCATTCCCCAACAAGAGGCTGTTTGTCTGATACTACATTTAAAAATGTTGTATTTCTGAAAGGAAATTCTTTATTTAGCGATAAAATAGCTGAGCTGAATTAGTTGAACTTTTTTCACATTTTACGTAGCACCTGAATATATTTTGTAAATTGTATTTCAAATACAAATAGTTAAAATACTGTGTTTTGTATTTTATATTTCAAATACCCGACTTGAAAGCATTTTGTATTTTGTATTTCAAATACCTGCGAGAAAGTATTTTGTAATTTGTATTTCAATTAAGCCAAGCATGTATTTTGCCCAGCCCTGCCCCTTGGCCTGTCAGGGACAAGAAGATTTTGTTGAATTCAATATGACACCAGGAATAATATCTATCGATAAGTCAACAAATATTACCTATTGATCAGGGCTAATCATTCAATCAACTCAAACATCCACACGGAAGAATCGATGACCACCTTACCTTGGAAACCGCAGATAAGACTCTAGATACTTATGAGCTAATTGATTGAATGCCGCAGTATCAACAACACACAGCGCCATGTCCCATGAGCATCTTAAGAATTCTAACCTTCGAGTGTAGAATTCTTTGATCGATGTTGAGTTGGTATATTTGTTGACTTATCGACAAATATTCGTTCTTGTGTTATGTTAGTTTGAATGTCTTTGGGAGCTGGCTTAAACAATAATAAATTGGAAATGTGTCTAACTGTTTTACTGCGAATTTTTTTCATGTCTTTCATTGAAATTCTGGGAGTAAAAATCCTGTCATTATTGTGGCTTGGAATTTTATCATTGGAAACACATTGCTGTTATTAAGTTTTCCTATATTTTCGATGAATATTTCATGGAAAAATATGAAAAATACTAGGAAAGCACTGACGTGGGGTCAGTCGCTTCAACACGCTTGTTCAAATTCAAAGCCATAGTGGTCACCCATTCACGTTTCAAAGCCGACCAACGAGCTTCACTGGGTTATTAAACGATTTCGCGATCTTCTCTACTCAAATGGTTCTCACGATATTCTGCATAAGTCTTCAGACCATTATTGGCCAACCTAGTTCTAGCCTTTCAAATCAGATGTATAGGATGTTTGAGAAGAAATAAAGCCTTTTTCAGATAGCGGCCGAATCTCGATTTATGGAATTGGAATCCACACATTATACAGCGACAGTCTGGAATACAAGCAATATTTTTTCCATCTATCACTCAGGGTGGAAACATATTCCTGGGCAATAAAATGGAATATTTTCTTGCTATCAACCTTTGGCCTGAAATCCTAACATTACTTCAGTTTTTTTTCTGTTATACAATCAAAAGAAAAACTTATTTATTAATTTCCCTAATAAGTGAACTGAACAAAGCTAAGGATATGGCAGAATTAAATTCCTCATTAGCTTTCCAACAAGCCCACACATGACATTTGAAAAACAAAAGTTGGATTAGGTTGCAGCCAAGATGTTCAGGGGAAAAATTCCATTTCGTGGACAAAAGTAGAAAAAATCAAACAGAAATGAACGATTTACAACGTCTACATTCCAACTTATCGTTCGAAAAAATATGAATTTCACTCCAGATTCGCTCAACCCTGTATCTCTGTAGACTATGGCTCAACGAGTAAGTATAATTGAATATATTCCAGTTCAATTCGTAATTAAAATAAGTAACATCAAGTACGGCAAACTTGTGCAAGTATCAATTCAGTGATGCATTCGAATATGTATCCTATTTCATGATGTTTGAAATCAAGTTACTAATGGACATTACTATTATTGGTTGATGGTATTATTATCTCCATCCGATATTCCAATGTATTATGTAACTATCCAATGCATCAACTGTGTTATATCTCAATAAGAACAGAATAGTGCAAAGTGATATTCGTATTGAAATGGATTATCAATTCCAAATGTTATTTATTTCGATTCAGTTCTATAAAGACTCAATTTGAAATTATTGCTAATGAATTCTATTATAACCATCCAAAGTATTCAGTTTCAGTTAGCTGATTAATATTCTTATTCAAATTAAAAATTTCCTGAAAGTGGGTTGCAACTTCATTATTAAAAACAATGAATTTGCACAAGAAGGGAGATGAAAATATCACTCCCTCGAATAGATAGAAGCAGGATTCCTTACCTGTTGGAAGTGTATAAAATAAGAGACATTTACCATCAAACCTTCAGACGAAAAGTGGCTTCGGCTAGATGAAAATGACACTATCACCCACTCAAGTAGAGAGGAGATAACAGAGCATGACATACCTTTTTTCTTTCTTCTTTATCTATGCCAAATTTGACATATTCACATCAGCGTTGCCATATCTAAGAACTTAACTGTAATTCGCAAAAGTACATCAGTCGTATTGGTGTTCCTCAGGAATCAGTTCTGGGGCCCGTGCTTTTCTTTGTGTTTATGAGCTTCCGGATTATATTCAAACCTGTATCGTGTGTAAATTGCAGATGTGGCGGTTGGGGCAGGAAGTATACAGGAACTAAGGGAACGATGTGAGACTATCATTGGATGGTTACCTGATTTAATAGGTATTGCAGAAACTCTCTCATTGCTAAAAAAAATAATAATCCGCTACATATCCAATCTGAGGCATCGTGAATCATGTAGACTGATTTAAACAGTAAAAATACTATATTTTCCTAGCATTTTTATTCTGAATTTCATTATGAACATACATGTCCAACAAAATATCCATCTCTTCAGAAATGTTCAAACTTACACAACTACGAAACCCGATATAATGCGATCTTTTCTGTATTCTGACGCTCAGCACTACCAAATATACACAATGGCCCAGATACGAAAGAATCAGAATTTATCATAACCTGCCAAGAAGGTACAAAATTATGAATGATTCAAAATTGATATGAAAGTTCTCCTAGTGGTCAAGTACTCTTATAAATTCGAAAGATTTTCAGCTGATGCAATTTGTTTCCTCCTTTTTCTTGTTATTATTGCTATTCGTTTCATATTATACAGGGTGGGTCTTCTATATATATATTTTTTATCTTGGGCAGCTTCTTCTCAGACGCAGCCTCCTGAAAATGCCGCCAGAAAAGCACTCTTTAATTTTTTCCTCAAAAACCAAATATCTCATAAAAAAATGAAACTTTGCATATTTTTATAGTGTTGCTGTATGTTTTTAAGGGATATTAAAAATGACCCCCTCATCTTTTTGCATCAGTTTGCACAAAACTTTTTTCCTCATTCATAATAATTATCTTAAAATAAACTTCAGATAGCTTCATTTATTCCGAACAAAAAAGGTATTTTGTGATTTTTTGCTAAAATTTACCGTTTTCCAAAAGAAAAAATATCAACAGATACGTAGCATGACTCGTATGGCTAGGAATTATTTTAAAACTAGTAGGCGAACGTCATGGCGGATTTTTAGGTTGTTTTTTTCTACCCCTTGATATCATATAGCAACACCAGAAAAAATCTTTTTGGGTGCCTCCTCGCTCGCCTGAAATTTTTGCTTAGATTCTTAGTCGTGAGATATTTGGTTTTTGATAACAAAATTGAAAACTGCTTTGCTGACAACATCTTCAGGGGGCAATTTGTGAGCAGGAGCTCCTCAAAAAAAATCTATATGAAGGCCCATCCTAAGTTTTTTCGCAACTATTCATTTACTAATCATTTACTACTACTATACTATTCATTTATATTTATTTATTACTTACTTGTGTGACGTAGGTATCTTATACATTTTGTAAATGTTCGAAATGATCAATAAAGTCTCTTAAAATAAAGTCTTTTTACTAGCAGTACTCGTATTTCACTGATGATGGTTATGATATTTCATGCCATTCTGAAAAAAACTATTTCTAGGTCTAAAGATTGTCACAGACCAGATTTAATTTTATTGGTGGTATTTTCTCAATATCACATTCCGTTCGCGGTATTTTATATGAATTGAATAAATATATTATTATTTTAATATTTAAGGAAAGCATACAACATTTCTTGAAAGTATTTATACGCGCGTTATCATTTCGTCACGATGTCTGTAATTTTGAGCCGAAATTGGTCTCAAACGGCTAGGTTGGACTCACTGATGAAGAATCCGTGGTCAAAATTGATCCTGTCGCCGTGTGCGCTATAACTATCGAAAGGAAAGACCTAGAGTCTTGAAATTTTCAGGTTAGGTTAAGATCCAGAATATCTCGGTTGAGTTCGTTAATGGGCCAAATCTGCTGAATGGTTTTTGTGCTAAAGCCATTTGAAATTTAGATTTTTCAATAACTTGAAAAATATATATCTGATCGAAATGAAACTTGATTGGAAGATGAGCAGTGTCAATAAAAAGAATAATCCATGGAAAAATTCGAAAAAATTTTTTTTTCAGAATATTTTTATATTCCATTGAAATTTCGCTGAAATTTGCAAGTAACCATTTGGCAATGTGAACAAGCGCGTAAAAGCTGCTGACTTTACGTCAGTGCTTTTTAATCATTTTTTATTGTCAAGTCAATGTATTCCATCAATAAGATTGAGAGAATAGTCTCATGGTAGCCGCCATGATGAGTATTACCAAAGGATTCATTTATACCATGGATCTTCAGTCATGTTTGCAGAAAACGATTAGGAACCTCCTGAATCTCAAAGCGAAATGAATGAATAAATTAAAGAGTGAATTGCCAGCTATATAAGGTCGTTTTAAGACTGACTGGGATTTTCTAGAGGCGATGTGTTCCTTCTTATCTTTGTTTATCGCCATTCCCATCCTGCGTCTATATCTTGTTGATTGAAGTTCCATTTTATAATTACTTTAATTAAGAAAAAGCACTCTCTGATGAAATTTCCAATGTGGACTTTGCGAGGAAAATATATTCAGATTTCGTTACCGAGTTCATATAATTGGAATAAGGATAACATTAATGAGAGGGTCGTTTTTCACGTCAGTATTTTTATGTTTCAGATCTTATCCTGATCTTCAAATGGAAATATTGAAGTTTTTTCCATGACGAAACCTAATGCTTCCTTCAAATAACTTTTACTCGCTGAAGTTTTAAGCAAGGACATTTCTCAATTTTCTGATCGTGAATTCCAATTAAAAGGGGAATATGGCGATTACAAGTTAAATGCACATTTTTGATTTTAGAAATACAAATAATTTTCAATTTGCTCTGATTCTATTCGTTTTCACATCACCTCATTCATCATACCATGACTTCTTCAATAGTTACGGCCGACCGTAAACACAATATCTTTCGAAAGAAACAACTTAGAAACTCGATATTTGTAGAGAATATTTGGACTTTAATTACGAAGTCCGAATTCGAGAATGAGTAAAATCCACACAATGATTCCGCAAATATACCCATTCAAAATTTTATTTTCCCAATATTTCCAGAAATTCAGATTAGATCGAATTGAACTTCAGTTACTTATCGGAAAATGACAGTTTAAAGATTCATACAGAATTTAATGATGATATTATGATGAGAAGATCACAGAATACTCAATATTTGAAAAAAAAAATTTTTATTTTTTTTTTAAAATTGTTCTAATGACACGATCATCGCGAAATTTCGCACAATATTGTCCTTCAGCATCTTTGAACTAGCTGCAAAGTTTCATCACGATTGAATCAGTATTTCTTGAGTTATACCGAAAAAAACCAACGATATCTAGAAGAAAACAACAAAATTTTACATGTTTTTTCCCAATATCTCCGAAACTAATAACCGTATGGAACTGAAATTTGGTACATTGCTGTGAAATATGAAGCTCAAGGTATTCCTATAATTGTTCTCGAATATGAACAATAGTTTCAGGAAAAAAAGTTTTTTTCGAAAAAAATTTTTTTTAATTGAGTGACCATAAGATTTCAACGAATTTTGCTCAAAGTTGCGCGTCGTCATGCTCAACTAACTGCCAAGTTTCAATCCAAGCGCTCCAGTAGTTTCTGAAATATGAGGGAATTAACCTCAACATTTCAAACTGCTATAACTCCAAAACTATTCGGCCGATTTGGCCCATTAACGAGCGCAACCGCAGCATTCAGATGCGCAAACTACCCTACAAGTTTCAAGTCGCTAACTGGCTTCGTTCGACAGTTATCCTGTACACGGCAGGCCGGACATAATCGATTTTGACACCGGATTCGCCATCAGTGAGTCTAACCTAGTCGTTTGAAACCATTTTCGGCTCAATCATCGAAAATTACAGACATTTGGACAAAACGATAGCACGCTGTTCCCCTAGAACATGCGCGCAAAAAAACTACCCTATGATAATATCGGAACAAACGATTAACCAATAGAACTTTAACGTTTCAGAGTCTCTATCAGTTTCCTCCATCAGATGATTAATATATAAAAAAATTTCGAGATTATTTTCTTGCAATATTTTGTATTTCAAGAATTTTTGCGAAATTGACATTTCCGAATATCTAAGAAACTCAGATTCACTTTATATGAAATTTTTCAATTCTACTTCTTTTTTTAGTGAATTTGACCAAATATCGTGTATTTCTATGGAACCATTGTATAAATGATATACAAAGATATGGGTACCTTCTCATCATATACAGAAAAGGAATCCCAAAATACACTTAACCTTTAAGATACTGAATTCTCTTAATCCGGCACTGACTCAGTTCGAGAAAATTATTTTCTTTACTCCTCACAAATAACAAAAAAAGGAGTTCCCGAAGTGTGTCAAATAATTTTTTCATTCCGGTAAAAAGAACGGCATACGTAAATTAAGAATAAAATTAAAAAACATTATAATCCGTCTTCAAAATCTTATTACGAATTCATGCTGGCCTGAGTTGGGCAAAGAACGAAAGAAATAAAAAAAAGTCACTAGACAAGAAGAAAATGTGAAGTACATTAAAAATTAATTAATACTCGGGATGAATCTTAGATTTTTACATCTCCGGGAGTTGATTCGTCTTCCCTAAGATATTGCCAGACTCGTTTCTACATGAGAAACTCGAATTACGGACTAGGGGTTGGTTTCTGTTTTTTTTTGTCCGCTTTTTCTGCCTAATGAAGTTTTCTAAATTAGAAGTGGAACGAGCATTGAGGCGCTATGCATCTACGTTTTCAACTTGGCATCGTTAAATAAATTTCTGCCCAGATTTTTCATAAGTTTCAGACGGACGGTGGTTTCAACAAGTAGAAAAGAATGGAGGAGAACCTGAGGAAAAATTATGATAATTTCTACTGAACCCTTAGGAAATACTGGTATTGAACCCTTTGAAACATCTTCATGAATTCATCGTTATGTAGTGATGAGTCAACTCCAAAAAGGCGGACTTTTATATGAAAGGAAAACGGTACCGTTAAAATATCTGAAACTCTCTTGCGGTTTGTTCGTTGTTCCTGCATGAAAATGTTATTGTAATTCACTGCCTTCCACTTTTCAGTGCATATCCTGATATAAATAACATGGTGTGCTCATCTGCATTCAGAAGTGACATCAGCAAGTTGAAAATTCAAAGCAAATATTTTCATTTGTTGGATTGTATTTTTGTTGTGAAGTTTTGATCATCTATTATAGATTTTTCAACTATGTATTTTGAATATTAGGATTGTTCCTATACAGTAAACTTCTTGCTTACTTACATAATAAAATGTTCGAGAGACACAATTTCACCACAATAACACCAAGATTGTAAAATATTTTTCCGATACCGGGAATCGAACCCGAGCCTCCTGGGTGAAAGCCAGGTATCCTAGCCACTAGACCATATCGGACTGCTATCTAAATGGTGAATCTACAATTCATGAAAGGGAAGGAAAATATATTTGAAGGATATCCAATTCTATACGTTGCATCTAAATACAAAAAAAAGAAATAAAATTCAGCGGTTTCTACTAATTAACAAGATATTTTTAATTAGAAGAAATCACAAACAGGGGCATCTATTGAAGGCTTTACTAAGTGAAGGACCTACTGAGAAGGAATCTATAAAATCTACGCCGATATTACAGATCTCGATAAATTACTAGATCCATGATTAGATGAATAGAAGAATGGTGCTTTTACTTTTTTTTTTTTTTTACCAAATCATTACCAGACTGGGGTGATACCAGAAGTGTTTCATACTGTAGCCACCGACGCATACGCCACCAATCGAGTGCAAGAACTTCGGCAATGGTCATTTTCTCAAAAAATCAAAACATGAAATTCAGATAGAGAGTGGCTTTGACGAACGATCGTAATTTCCATAGACCGCCACCATGAACAACAAGACAAATCACTCATCCACCCTTTGCGGGCTTCACTGCCTGCCAACCCAGCCGATTTCCCAGCTGTAATGTGATTGGGCACCCCAACGCACACCTAAATGCTCGGTATATATGGTATATTTTCTCTACAGATGTCATAAGTATTTGGACAATAGACATACGTATAATCACCATGGATGTTTCCTACTTACATGATAAACACAGACCAACCAAGGTTGGGCAGTCTGTGTCTGTGGTAGACGTAGAATATTTGTATTCTGTGGTAGAATCGTTCGAACGAATATTTGATGTTCTGTGGTTCGAACTATCAGCTGTTTTGACAGCTACTGCTGCAGTCATATCCTAGCCAAGACGAATGTTTTTATTTCATCTCCCTCTTTTCGTGGAGGAGAAAAAAGGAAAACTATATGCTGCTCAATGAAATAACTTTTAGATTCTATTTATATTGTATTTGTATATTTATTTGCCACGATGGCTTCGCCTCCGTCACCTAAAGATAAAATTTTGAATAACTTAAGCAATGGTTTGAAAAATACTAAAATATCGAGTATGTCTCCAGAGAAAGAAGTAAGATTTCAATTCCTTGAAACCGCACAGAATTTATATTCATTCATCAAATTTTTAGCACAATCATATCGGCGAAATTGCTATAGAAGCCTCAGAAATTGTAAGCAGACTGGAACAGATCGCCGAAGGTGTACCTATACCTGAAAGTGCATACAGTCAACCCACAGTTTTCCTTGGTCTTGATCGAAAAAATGTAGACGAGATCATGGATATTATATACGGTCTTATGAGTGTAGATGAGGATGGTGAACCGCTTCAATTTCCAGCATTGGATGTAGTTACTAAATTAGTCATAGTGTGTCATAGCTTAGCTGCCTATTGTGGGGGTTTAGAAAGAGGAATTTTACAGAAATTAAGCACTAGGTTCACCACAGATACAACACGTTGGATAAGCCATTTGTGTGGGTGAGTTTTATGAATTCTACTGATTACAAACTCGGTCTTTCAGTTAACAGTCATATAAGTTTATGAATTCAATGCATTGTTCTTGATTTATAGGTTTTTGGACTCCTCAACGTTTTACCATGAGGATCAACTGGAAGGTCTTGTACGAGTAACAAAAATGATGTTACATTATAAATATCCCAGATATCTGGAAGATGGTGCTTTAGCCCTTACAAATTCTCTTCCTATGATATATAGCAGTGTATCTAGTCCACTTGGAGTTGTACAACATTTATGTAGACAATTAGGACTTCCCTTGGCTTGTGTTAGACCAGTACCAGTGAACACCCTTTTCGGTAATAGTCCTTCATAGTTTTAAGGGTTGTATGTTCACATTGGTTATTTAGGTTCACAGTATACAATGGATGTAGCAGCTTTACAGAAAATGCTTCAAGAAGATGTTGCTATAGGCAAAACACCCATTATTGTCATTGCTGAAGCAGCAACTTTTATAACTGGACATGTAGATAATATATCCAGGATCCAAGAACTCTGTAAAGCTCATGACATATGGTTACATTTACGTGGACATAGTTTGGCAACACTTTTTCTGCCAAATTTATCAAACAAAAATAACCAGGTATGAGAGATTGATTACATCAGATTTAATAGGGCTTTTTCACTGAATGTTATCACAAAAACCTGCTCTTGGTACTTTTAAATACTATTAGATATGCCTAGAGAACAATACTTACGTTGTTATTTGGGACTTAGGTCCGATAATTATGACTCTGAAGAGGGAACTATAATATTCTTTATAATTTCATCATTCTTTTCACCTTGAAAGCTTACAAATAAACCACATCGTAACTATCCACAGTGATACCTCTGAAATATCCAGTCAGGCTATCATATTAGAGTCATCAGAGGTTGGACCTGAATATGGAACGGTCTCAATTTGCCTTTCGCATTTCTTCCTGAGGAAGAATGCCTTCAAAGAACAGGACAAAAAAACTGAGTGATAGTCGGCCAAATTTTGTTGAAATAACCTATATCAGACTTTTTCCTTGAAATTTGTGCATTAGTTAAAACATATCAGCTCTATTGGTTTCGTGCGTCTTTTGACATTTGTCATACGTTGGAGGTGTAAAACAACCTCACTTACCTGCTTTGTTTATGTTATGAAGAACAGCATTTTCAACAATTTCAGGATAAATTCACAAGATAAAATGATTTATATTAATAGAATTGGTGAATAACTAGGCCTAGTTATTGTTTCGTTGTGAAATACAACATAAATACACCGAGAGACGAAGGAATCCGATTTTTCAGATATATTGTAGTGTAGACTTTATATTTCAATATTTGCATTTTTGACCCATCCCCTAAGTTTTATCTGGTATTGGAAGAAATAGAATACTATGTGAACTATCCCAGAGGAAGCAAATATCCTATATTCACTCCATAAATTGAAAAAACTGTTCTGACAAAGTAACAAACTATGGTACAGTTTGTTGGAGACATTTCCACACTGGTTAAGGAGTTATGTTAAGACTATCTATTTAATTTGTTCTGTTAAATAAGTTCACTCATGATGAGATAAGTATGATAAGAATATTTCGTGTTTGTTATACACATTTCAAGAATTATATCTTCTCGACACTGCAATAGCTGGCGTTATGAATGACAAACCCATCCTGAATGGTTACCACTCGCATCTTCAAATGATTTATGAAGTCAATTCGTTATGTGATAGATTTCTCAAATTATTGCATGCATTTTATAATAATAATGAACAAAATAACTTTCTCTGTTCTCAACCGAACATGTTCCGATGTTGCTCAACTACTCAACTTCTACATTTTGTTACTTGTAATGTTTCGAATTGACCTTATTGTCAATTATTAAAGATTATGAAAGCCTTAATGTTGCATCTGCATAATAAAAAAGCATTTTATATGGATAGTAAAGAATTTTTAGAGGATGAAACGAAATCGGTGTTCAAGGAAAAAATTTCATATGAATTATTTTATTTGTAACATATATTTAGTATAATAAATATATAATTGAAGATTCTGATAGCACTGATATAGCAACTATAAACCAATATTGTAGTAATTTGCAACATAGAATGTTAATTGAAATAGTACTGAGAAGTTCTCTGGAACCCATGTTTTTTCCATTCCATACATTCGTTGGATTTCATTCTGCTGTTTATTTTCAGGAATTAATGAGCCAAACATTTTACTGTTTCATTTTCAATAGTTATGCCTATAATAAATGCTATCTCTGATGTGGATACTCTAGGCTTTAGAAGACAAGGATAAATACTGCAATTTTCATTTATATCGTTTTGAACGATTATCATCTGAGATTGAATATCAGTTAATCAGATCCATTATCACAAAATTTCACTTTTAAAATTAATAAAATCACTAAAATCTCCAAATAATCGCTCTTCGCCAATGTAAACAAAGCAAATGTATTCCTTGGTCTCTCGGTGTATTTATGTTGCATTTCACAACGACACAATAACTCGGCCTCACAGGTCTAGAAATTCGAAAATTCTATGAATATGAATCATTTTAACTTGTGAATTTATCCTGAAATTGTTGAAAATGCTGTATTTCATAACATAAACAAAGCGGGAAAGTGAGTTTGTTTTACCTCCAACTTATGACAAATGTCAAACGCCGCACGAAACCAATTATATTATAGCATTTGTGCTATATAATATTATTATTAATATAATTTAAATTATTTATGTATTTAATGGTTTTCTTGTAATTTTTCTATTTCCAGATGCAGCCAATAGCAGACAGTTTCACTCTGACCTTTGGTAGTTGGTTTGGAATACCCGGTATACCAATGGTTGTATCCTTTCATACTGGTTTTTAAATTTTACCCACAGCTTGTTTTGATTTATTCCTCAACCAAAATTTAGACGTTATATAGAGTGAAAGATACTCCTGTAACAAACAGAACCAAACAAGTAGGAGCAAATAGAGAAAGTACACTTCCCCTATTGGCTGGATTAAATACAGACCATCAAGGTAGAAGAATAATCTCTTTGCCTCTCTGGGCCTGTCTTCAGAGATTGGGACAAGAAGGTGTACAATCGAGAATCAGAGATAATTTTATAGCAAGTGAGCATTTATGGATGGCGTTGAACGTTTTCAGAAATATAAGGATATTGGTGAGTAATATGGAAGTCCACATATTATATACTAATTCAGTTCACTGTGGAATTGGGCTTTCAAGCCATGTTTTTTTTGAAGAAAAATTTTAATGCAATAAAAGTTGTTAGAAAAAGCATTCTTCAGGGTTAAAAAATTACAAAATGTGTAGTTTTTTTGACAAATAATATTTACTAAGGTGGGGTTGTGTGTCCTGTGAAATCAAACACGCAATAAAGAAGAGAATAAAGATTAGCCTGTTTATTTTCGAAAGGCAATAAAATTCTTTTTGTTGGAAAACACCGGCTAACAATTCTTGTTGTAAATCTCCTTGAGTGCTGACAGGTAGTTCTTTGCTGGCGCCGGGCTGGGGTCGATCGTGGAACTAGGGATGCCTAAACGCCGGTCGGTACTGTCGGGAGTGCTTCCGTCTTCGAGGGTGGTAAAAAAGCCAGATGTTGGGTCAGGAATGCAGCGTATAGAATATCTTCTGAGTGGTGTCGTAATCGGTGGATGCAGATGGATTGGAGAGTGATTTTTGAGAGCGGAGCGAAATATATTCATACGATTTTTCGGAGATTTGAATTTCGTGTTTCGACTCCGCCCTTTTTTCCGTTTTTCTTGAAGTGGACGAATTCGCTACACTAAGTATCATGTCTTTAGCTTCATGTACATGAAAATAAAAAAGAGGAACAATTTTTTTGTTGATCTTCAGAGGTGTGTGACTTTTTTGGGGGAGGTTTTTCAAAAGACTTATACTGAATACATACCTTAATTTTCATCACAGAATCACCCCCCACATTTTTTCAGTGTTATTCAGATACATCTTGTATAAACACAGTTTCCTAAGTTTATAAAAGCATCATATCAATATCTAGATATAATGGAAGAATAAGATTTGAAATTGGTCTATTTATGGAACGGATTATACTGTTGAACAAATTGGACCTTTCTAATCAAGTTACCTTACGAATGTCTAGTGTTGAATGTGCCAAATTTCGTTTCACCTAAACATTTGAGTCGTTCCATAACATAGAACCAATTAAATTGAAACTAGGCATAATTTTGATAGAAAAACTCTATTTTCTGTGAAATACAGTTAATGAAATGAAGGTGCTCTGTTAGAAATTGTCAATACAATATTTCTCAGAAGCATAAATTTTATTTTCAGAGCCCTCGACCTGGTGGTGAAGGAGGAAACTATACAATATCAGAGTTATTAACTAGACCCACATCAATACCTGTGAGTTTAACGATAAATTGAAAATTGAAATTACGAAACGTTTAAATTTTTTTTGCTATGTATTCCTTAATAGGTTCTACTGGAATCTACTGCTACTTGTGTAGTCTTCCAATTTACCCCAGAATGGACAGAGGGTGAGATGTTTACAAAAGTGCCTCCTTATTACGATAAATTAAACTCTTGGTTAGGACAGATATTACATCAAGATGCTCCACAGGTGAGGATTTCGGTTATTTATCAAATTAGGTATTTATTAGAAATGAAGAGAAGTTCATGTTTCATTTAGATCATTGTCCATTGCTTGCCTCTCTTTCTGGGCACAAACATAAAAATATGGTGTTACATGCAAGAGACCTATTGAGTGCTTTCAAGTAGGTTTTCACCAACTCCTCTACATGTGCTTTTATTTTATCATACAGAAGTGCAGTCTGAAGTAGTAATGGTTCTCTGCCACTCCAGTAATGTGCCCTATGTTTTTGAAACGTAGACCGCTTTCTAAATCACAGCACGATTCTACGATCAATACAGCCACACTGCCAATTGGCTTGGTAGAGTGGAAGCTACACAAGAAAAGAGAGAGAGAGAGAATGGATATGACATATTATGTCACGGAACGCCGCGAAGTTTCGAGTGTTCAAACCACAGATCAACCAGATAAACCACTCGCGTCATTTATTTAGGAAATCTATGTCAACGCAGATATGACCCTGAATCGAGCTAATCAGAATTTTAGCAGGCGTTTGGAGTGCCAATCAGATTGCAGGAATAGGATTACGTCACTCTCGCCGTTTTCGGACTCGCTTGAAGAGGTTATAAACATGTAAACAAACTGAAATGAATTTTTCATCCTATTAATTGATGAATAATTTCGTATCTGTTCCATTTAAGAATATAATCCAAACATTTTTTTACAACCAAATCAATTGTTTAGTCATCTTTGAGGTTCTATTTTATGATGACAGTCCTCATTATATGTTTTAATCATACAACAAGAATTGGAATCGAACTTAGGTGGACTCATTCATAATGTTCATTTTATATAATATAAAGGAATCGCAACTGAAGTAAAAGCATTACAACCTCCATTATTCAATTAAAACGATGGGATGTCTAATAAAATTGTATATGATTGCACAAACACTGGGATTGGAATCGAACAAACTTGGTCTATTCATAGTTTGATTTTATATTGAAATGAATCTCATTTGATGTGAAACTACAGAGATTCTCTGATTAAGGTAAACGGGTTTTCCATAACATTTTTCCAAAATTTTCATTTACTCCAACCGAATTCTTATACAGGAGTTCAAGATGTGACAAAACACTCGCTTTGGTGTTGGAAATTTGCTTTTCAAATGGTTTCATCGAAAAATCTTAGTCTGATTTTGATTTTGTGATTCCTGAATCCCGACAAATCCGTTTTTACATTTCGATTTTAGATATTCCAAAATCAAGTATTCAATTTGACAGCTGTTTCGAGGAAGAAGAAAGTGTGGTTATGTCTGTTATATTTCTCAAGGTCGGAGAGACGCGATTCCCGCAAACGATGAAGTGATTTGTCTTGTTGGTCTGTGGTTCAAACAGCCAATATGTGGAACCAAATTGAAAAGACAGGTTTCTCTTCAGAAATTTAGATTTTTAATAATGATACTTGGCCTCAGTTCTTATGGAAACCAATACTGATGGCGCCAACTTCGGTTTAACAGCGGATACTGATTTGTATACTTGACGAACAAAAAAAACATTCATGTTTACAACGAATTAGTACAATGAAAGTAATAAATGATACATAAATTGAAAATTGTAGTTTTCAAGCTTTTTTGATTTGATTTTCATTTTCACTACTCAAAATGTCGAAATCCAATTCATTGTTTTAATAACTTTGAGTTTCAGAATTTCCAACTATACTAGAAAATTCGGTATGAAATACAAAATAGTTGGAATAATAAATTGTTTTGAATTTTTATGATAATCAAACGATAACATCAATTCCTGTCCTCAAGATTCTTAAGGAGTTCATCTTATTTAGCGCATTATTTGCACTCATCCAAGGGGGACTTTCTCTTATCTTTGATGATATTAATTCATAGTAAACTTTGATAAGGAAAGTTCGAAATACTCATAATCTTTCTGGACATAAAAAGTCATACAATACTATTTCCAGTAAAATAAGGAATGATTAAAATTATATCCTTCTCTGCTTATTTCAAGGATATTCATTTTATTGTAATTTTCAAGGTTACTCATATAATTTTATTTGAATGTAGATTTGAAGGTAAACTTATTAAGAGAGAAATACTCTATCTTAATCTTTTGAATTGCATTATCTACTTTTTAACATTTTCAATTAAATCTGGTCGGTATTTACTTTGGGGTAATTTCTCGATCATTTTTTGGTTTATAAAAACATCTGATTCCTTAGTTTTTGTTATTCTTATTGTTCTGATGATGAACAAGACTGAATCAATATCCCTAGTTTTTTATGCGCTTGTTCTAGGAAACAAAGGCTTCCAAATGTATGTAATTCATTCAACTCTCTGACGCATAATTCAAAGTCAAAGTCAATTCTTTCCTTAAAGTTGTTTGGACGGCCGTCTGTCTGTTGTCACTATAACTTGAGGTCAAAGTGAGCTGAAGACTAGGAATTTTTAGGGTATATAAAGTAATGGAAATTTCAAAATTCAGTTAACTGAGTTGACCTACTGGTGAAATCTCTGAACTGACCTGCCTTATAGATCTTTCCGGAAGCTTTTTTGAGTTTTCTTTCACAATATCTGGAACAGAGGTCATAAAAATAAAACAGTATTATTTACAGAATGTTCACCTGGATATTGAAGTTATGTACTATTTTTCAAGAGCAAATTGTTCGAACAAAGTTGCCTAATGAATTATATTAAAACGCTATAAATGATAAACGAATTCGGACATAACTTTTCAGATTTTACTCAAGGCAATTCCCATTAGTGTTTAAGTAATAATTTTTTATTTTGTTACTTGTGTTTCAGGTATTGGTATGTAGAGAAAACATTAAGTCCCTAAATTGCATATTCGTCTCCAAATATCTTTCAATTTCGAGTTGATTCGTGGAAGAGATCCTTCCCACTACATTAGGAAATACAAGAAATTTTTTGTATTTGCTTCAGATACCCACCTTGTATACCCTGAGATTCAAGTTTGAGGCAATAATTTGAAAAGGATTTATTTTTAAAAAAGCAAACCCTAAAATGAAAACTTTCCAATTTATCAAGGAAAACTCATTCATGATTTTCAACAACCTTAACTAACTATAATTCATTACAATTCATCAAAATGTCATCATTACTCATCAAAACATCGAATTTAAGTTTATTTCTGGGATTTCCAGATGTTACAAGGTACTCAAAATTGTTGTTTTCCCTTATTTTAAGTTTTTCCTTGATAATTTGAAAAGTTTCAATTTGAGGTTTAGAGAACTTTTTCATGTAAAACCAACTAAAAGATTGGAAAATATAGGTTCAAGTTTGAAAAACTTGAGTTTTGATCGATTTGGTTTGTTCAATTTGCTGATCCTTTCATGAACACCCTTTACATTTTCGGTTCAAGTAGCAAACATTTTTATAATACTACATATTGGTAAAATTGAAAAAGAAAAAGACTTTTTGAAAAACACTTTTACTTCTGAATTATTCAAGAAATTATGGGTCTCCGTTGACACAATTTTTGTCACAAGAATTCGAATATTTCAGAAACCTTTGAGTTTCTACACAAATTAGGAGTATTATTGTGAATATCACCAATCAGGCTATCTAATGATGCAGCAATACACTGGGTGTGCCATTTGAAATAGGGAAGTAAAAGGCTGTTTGCGATGTAACCGCAAGTTGCAGAGATATCGAAATATTTTAGAAAGAAAACTCATTGTCAAACCCCCAAATGCAAATTTTCAGCTAAAATTATGATGATCCTAAAATTTCAGATTCCATTAGAGATTTGCGAACTAGAAAATATAGGTGTGGTGCTTCGTTTTTGCCCATTTGAGAATTCAACCGGAAAACAACCTACATCGGAAGAAATATCCTCCTTCATCCAGTGCTTAGAACAGCAACTAGTCATTTTGAAAGCTACAATTCAACATAAGGAAACTTTTATACATTTAGTTGAGCAATCTCCAGTCTTGAATATTGTCGAGCTTCCAGAATGGGCTGGTGAGTATTCCAATTTCTGTGTTTACCCTTATTTCAACACAACTTCAGTTTTCTTTTAAATGTTCAGCGAACAATTAAGGTATGCTTATCCCCCCTCCTATGGCTTCGAATGCATAGGATATGCCGATGACATAGTCCTAATAGTAAGAGGCAAATTCGAGGATGTCCTCTGTGAGTTGTTGCAGAGGGGCCTCAGAATTATTGAGCAGTGGTGCTTATCAGTGGGTCTCAAAATCAACCCAGCAAAGACCACAGTAATTCCCTTTACTCGGAAGAGAAACCTTCCAGCTATGAAGTCCATTTCGGTAAATGGAGTTGTTGTAGGATGGAAGTCTGAAGTCAAATATCTGGGAATCACCCTAGATAGTAAGCTTCTGTGGAATGAGCATGTTAAAATTACTGCTAGTAAAGCGATAAGGGCTTTAATGGTGTGCAAAAGACTATCTGGCAAAACTTGGGGGTGTAACCCTAAAATACTGAGATGGATGTACATCATGATTGTAAGACCGATAATAACATACGGGGCAGTAGTTTGGTTTGCTAAAGCAGGGCAGACAAGCACGAGGAAAATACTCGACAAGGTACAAAGGCTTGCCTGTGTTTGCATCACTGGGGCTATGAGAACATGCCCGACTAGAGCACTTGAGGTCATCATAGATCTCAGTCCTCTACATCTAGTGATCAGAAGGGTAGCCCATGAAGCTATCCTTAGAATCTCTAGGGAAGGTACAGGGAATGAGAGAATCAAAAGTCAGAGAGCCTGGTCCTCCCTGAACAAGTACATCTCATTAGCGAGCCTACCTAGTGATGTTATGATTAAAAAAGTAAGCATCCAGAAGAACTTTGACTCAATGCTATGTAAAAGGGAAGAATGGGAAAAGGAATACACTACCCTAAAACTCAAAGCAAATACCGTTAAATGGTATACAGATGGTTCTAAAACCACGACGGGGGCCGGCGCTGGAGTATACAGGCCTAGAACTAAATGTACACTATCGCTAGGCTCCTACTCGAGTGTTTTTCAGGCAGAAATACTTGCTATCGAAAGATGCATAGACATAAACCTGGAAAGAAACTATCAAGGGTGTGACATAGTGATCCATTCTGATAGTCAGGCTGCTATTAAAGCACTGAACTCCCATGTCATCGACTCAAAGTTGATATGGGAGTGCCGAAGGAAACTCAATGAAATAGGCAAGAATAACAAGGTCTCCTTAGTCTGGGTTCCTGGGCACTCAGGAATCAAAGGAAATGAAGAGGCCAACACTCTAGCCAGAAAGGGAGCACAAACGCTACCTACTGGCCCAGAACCTTTCTGTGGTATAGGCAAATGTACCTATAAGAAAGAGTTTCTGGAGAAAGAAGGAAATGAAAGAAGGGCACTGTGGAGGAATTCTCCAGGAATGGAACACTCTAAAAAGTTCCTTCGGAACTTTGAAATTGCTAGATCCAAAAATCATCTGGATCTCAGTAAGAATAAGTTACGCCTTCTCACTGGTTTCCTCACAGGACACTGTCGCCTAAGGAAGCACATGATGAGAATGGACTTATCAGAAACTGACGAGTGCAGATTTTGTGGGGAGGAGGAGGAAACCCCTTTTCACCTGATCACAGAATGCCTCGCCATTGTGAGCCTGCGCAAAAGATACCTTGGACAGGAGCATTATAGGAGGAATGAGAACTTAGCCTCCTTGAAGCCCTCACAGATATTAGAATTCATCAGAGCTCTTGAGCTGGAGGGCGAGCTGTAGGTTGCGAAAACAGCTCTGACAAGGGGGCACAATAGACCTTAAGGTCGCAGTGGAACGTAACCCCTTACCAACTATCAACTATCAAGGTATGCTTTTTGCTACAATGTTGTAATGAAGTGTAGTCTGGTGTAGATTCAAGCAATTTAAAGTATCAAAACTGCTATACTGCATTTCACTTCTACCTTCCAAGTCATATATTGAAATCTAGGAGGCAGATTTCGAGAAAAATTGTGTCTTGTGTTGTACTCTTATGATGTCCATACAGACCCAAATTACAACTGAATTTCTGAATGAATTAATTTCAATTAATCTATTCAACCGATAACATGTTACTAAAATCTTAACTGAATGCGTCTACTTGTCACAGACAAATTCTGATATTAAAGTCCCATTTCTAAAATTCAGGTTTTGTTCAGGAAGTCCTTAGGCACTCGACAAATCCAGTTATATTTGACGGCAGGCTTGGGCAACCTCCCTCATCTTTTTCGAAAATACTGGTTTCCGCTAAACTGAAATAATACTCCTTCAAAACTCGCTACTATGAAAATTGTGTAGAAAACTCCGAATAGTTGACGAATACTATATTCTCTGGAGATTAGGCTTGAATTACTATAGCTCAATCTAAACAAGTTATTCCTTCCGAATATCTGAAGCTTCAATAAAAAATGGAATCCAACAAGAAAATTGAATTTCAAACATCACTAATGAATTAACGCAATATATCCCTGTTGAATGAAAGTTCACGAAATTTTGGAGATTTCTCAATGTAAATGGATAGTTAATTTATTAGAATTGAATTAGAGTTTTATAGATGACGTTATAATTGTTGGGATTTGTTCAAACTGTTGAAAAAAATTTATTAATCATATTTTACCTCCTTAGATAACGTTTTGATTAAAAATTCATAAAGTTTCACAGCAACTTAAGTCCTTTCAATAATATAATATATTTTGTCTATGAATATAGATTCTGAATCTCGATGGTTCACTTCATTGATCGTTTGCATCATATCGATATTGTTCATTATGCAATATTTTCTCTAGAATATACCCTTGACAAATAGTTTTAATTCTACTATCCGCAAAGGCGGTTTCTATAACCATTTTTAAACCCGCAAGATTTCCCGCCGCCGAGATATTAAAAAGATATTTACATCATTGTACGCAGTGTGTTTTTCTGAATAAAAAATGTGAAACCGAACATAGGCGGTCCCCCTTAATTCGGAAGATATGGGCCCCCAAAGTTCCAAAATGAGTCGTTTTCAGGTCCCTTTTTCCACCCTAAAAACGATCTCCACTTCATCTGTATAGTTCACAAACCACCTTTGAACCTTCAACCAACAATAAGCAACACTTTTTTTCAAGAATAATCAATATTTAATGAAAAAACAATGAAATTACTGGACAACCACTTAACCTCTATTCCTTCTGATTTCGACTCAGTCTAAAAGTGAAGTTTGGCAATGGCGCGAATTTCATCGGTCTGGATCGTGCCATCGTGCGTATTCGTGAATGACAGATTATTGCTGGCGAGAAAACTGAAATATGTTCTTAGTTCTTACAGTTTACTGCGATACTCTAAATCTTCCAATAGGAGAATTTGTTTCTGATGAAATCTACAAGGTTGAAACACATAGTAATGGATTAAGAATACACCCTGATATATATTTCAACGTACATTTTTTTTATATGTGATAGGTCGTGCCCTTCCCAGATTTCCAAGGAAATCGAGGTTATTCTATAACCCATTTTACCCTGGAATACCCTGAATCTCATTCTAAACTGGGACCATCTCGAAGACACAACAAAAAAACGAAGTAGATAACAACCTCCCTATTTTGAAGGGGATAGAAAGAAAGTTCAAACGAAAATATTGAGAGTGAAACCTTAAACAAATATTCTCAATGATTTTGTTTTGATGTTAGAATAACCACCTCTTCTTCAGTGACAGCAGCATTTTCCTTACAATCATATCCTTCAACTGTCCATCATTTCATATTTCCCGCCAGCAACTACTCTTCGGTCATAAAACGTTGGCCAGCAATGAAAAGACGCTGTTGCCAAGCCCCGCTTTAACCGTAGATAGAGGATCTACGGCTTTAACATTGAGAAGTATTTCGTGGAAATATAGGTTAAGTGGCTGTCTAATATTTTCATTTTTCTTCCTTTAAATAATGAATATTCTTGAAAGAAAGTGTCGCTATTCGTTGGTTGAAGGTTCAAAGATGATTTATGAACTAGATTTGAGAAGTGAGAGATCATTTTTATGGCGGAAAAAAGGATCTGAAAATGCAACAATTTGGAACTTTGGGGCCCCATATCTTCCAAACAAAGAGAGACCGCCTATTTTGGCCTTCATATTTTTTGTTCAGGAACTCACCCTGCTTACAATGATGTGAATATCTTACTTATAGCTTCGCGACGGGAAATCTTGCGGGTTCACCAAAACTTTTGTTATTCATAGGAGTACTTTGCCAGGAATACACTTAGCGCAAGCGCTATGTCCGAAAAGAATTCCTCACTCACTTCTCCTAACCACGTATGTTTGAGCTGACCTTGTACTGACTTCACCATATGTGACAGTGGCATAACACCATATATCGATAAAACGTGGAAGAATGTAAAGAAGTAAACTATTCCGTTTTGAAAACTCCTTCTGAAATTTTGCTTGCTCAAGTGTTCTTTGTGGTGCCAAATTGTACTTCATTCTTCTTCAAGTCAAGATATGTTCTCTCAGGACTAGAAAATTATAATTTTTCAATCGAATAAATCTACTAATTATCTCAATTCCGCAGGTTTGGGTGGAGTGAGATATGCTCCAGAAGGCTGGGAGCAACTTCTGACAGATCAGGCAAAGAACGAACTCAACAACTTGAATATAGCACTTGTGGAAGCACTCCGAACAACAGACTCAGCTTTCTCATTAGGAGAAGGAGCTGATGGTTTGATGTGTATAAGGTTTGGTATGTTGACGCCGCAATCAGATGTTGAAGATCTTTTAAATCTGGTTATCAAAGTTGGACAATCTGTCGAAGAAAATTCTAGAGTCTTGGATTCGATGGCGGAGATTGTGAAAAAAGGTAGGTAGTTTTTGGTTTTTGAACATTCAAGATCTTCTGTATGCTCCATTTACTTTTATGAAGTCAGTCAGTCCCTAGGTATTGTCACAATTCCTACCTATTTTTATCTGTGACTTTATAGTCTCATCTAGATATGTATTCATATTCTATGACCTTCATGTAGCTGCTCGGTTATCTGCCTGAAAAATCCTCCAACCTAATTTTTTCTATAGAGTGGAAGGTACCAAACTTCCATAGCCTATCGATGGACTTTATGAAAAGGACTGGAGTATATATATACTCCATTCACTTTTATAAAGTCAGTCGGCAGGCCAAGGAAGTTTGACACGTTCCACTCTGTATACATAATTGAAAAAATGTTTGGTTATAGTAGTTATCCTATCACATAAGTTCGCGTAGTTGCTGTTCTACATAGGGATTGTAGTATTTTCTTACGTAACTAAACTAAATCATAGAGTTATGGCAATGTCCTGCTGAATTTTTCTGACCTTGAAGATATTTCACGAGTGCCAATCTGAATCAGTGCTAGTTACAAAAACTTGGTATGCTTATTTCTATCTAATTCTAACTAGGGTATTTAAAATCTTAAAGTATATCAGAAAAAAATTGGGATGAAATGGAACTGACCTATTTCGCAATGAATTTCAGTTGTCTCAATGTAAGTTCTGAATTATAGAGTGAAGATTTTGTATTGCACCAGCCATATCCACAGAAAATTCATTTATTAATGTCCAAATACTGAATCTTTGTTGTATGGTCAAAATTGCTTTATCATTTTCTTCAAAGTTTTGTTCGAAGAAAAATGCAGGCTCCACTTGAAGTATACATTTATCGATTATTGCATTTGCCTTATCAGACAATGGGGGTTTTTCCTGAATTTGGGTTATTACTGTAAATGCAAATTTCAACGTAATTATTATGGGTTTGATTCATCATTTTCCAAAATTACCTTCAAAAAGTATTCAAAATTGGGGTTTGGGATTTTTCATGCATGCACGAAGTGACAACGTTGTTTGGTAGAATTGCTTTTTCTGCTATAGAATAACGAAATATTTATTCCTATTCTGTGGTACACACGTGTTCTTCGTCAATATAACGAAACAATTTCCGTTTGCGATTTGTCAGTAATATGACAGTCTGTGGTCTTCATTTTCTATTCCTTGGTCGTTGTCTTCTACTCTAACCAGATCGAAGTATAGCTATCTCTGTTTTCCTTAGGGCCGGTATTATAAAACTTAACTGGAAGTTATCTTTAACTTTAACTGAAATTTTGACAGTTATGTTAGGACGTAACTGTCAAAACTGTCAGTTGAAGTTAAGTTTTATGATACCGGCAAAGTAACACATCTGACGTCCTTTTCTTTCCGAGAAAGCTGAATTCGACGTTGCCATATCGTGCACTCATGACAAATCCCTTTAAATGCAAATCCCCATTTTTATTTTTCAGTTTTAGGTGATCAAACATTTATTTAAAAATATAATATTGAAATTAAATGTTTGAAATGAGATGTTCTGAAGGTTTTTCATGAAAATAACTGCATTTTCGTTTAAAGGAAAAACCCCCATTTGAAACGGTTTACCCATAAGCTTTTCATTTTTCGTAAGGAAAAATTCCTTTCATACTAATAAGTATCTTCGATAATAAGTCAATCTTTTTCATTAGGAATAGAAACCGCGACTTTAGATCTACAAAAAGAAAATGAGGAACAACTATGGCAGGATGGCATCTTGAGGCATGTTCCCGTCGTAGGCACATTTGTCAATTGGTGGAACCCGAAACCAAAGGAGACAGGTGTCAAAGGAAGAAGTTTGAACCTTACACAAGGTGTTGTTGAATCAACTGAAAATATTTATAAATATCATATGCAAATTCAGACAGGTAAATGATTGAAAATTTTCGATTTGGTTTGTTTGCAGCACCTCTGTTTATAGGTACAACACCTCAAGGTTCTAAGAGTCCGCCTACCCCACTAATTCAAACCGCAGTTGGTGGTCATTCAAGATCAAGCAGCCATGCGAGCCACTCTTCAAGTCAGGGCGTGGTCAACAACCAGCAAGGGGAGGAGCCAGTAGAGAAATTGATACAAAATAATTTAATAGAAAAATCAGATCAGAATAATGTCAACAAAGCTGTGAGTACTGTAAAAGAGACTGAGAAGTAGAGCCTTATTCTATTACCAGTATATGGTTGAATTTAATTGTATTCAGGATTGGGTAGAATGATTTTGGTATTTTATATAATATGCTTTACGTTTCAGAAAAGTACTTCATTATTCAATGTAATGAGCTTTCTAAGAATTATTTTACCCAACTAATTGTAGCTTTCCTGTTAAGCAGATAGTCCTATGTTCGAGCCAAAATTTAAACTTCATCCTTAAGAATGTTTCTGTGTTGATAGATTTTTTATGATTACCAGGCTGACAGAAAATAAATAGTCTTACATTTTGAATCGGTCTGAAGAGTATCTGATTGGTACGAAGGCGTAGAAGGGCCACTCTTTGTCGACAAAAATTTTTCCACCTAATTCCAACTTTTTTTTTTTGAAGTCGGAATTATAGACTAATTCCGACTTTAAACTCGGAATTATAGACTAATTCCGACTTCGAACTCGGAATTATAGACTAATTCCGACTTCGAACTCGGAATTATAGACTATAATTCCGAGTTCAAAGTCGGAATTAGTCTAATTCCGAGATTAAAGTTGGAATTAGGTGGAAAAATTTTTGTCGACAAAGAGTGGCCCTTCTACGCCTTCGTAGATTGGCAAGAATTATTAATCTAAAATTTTGCCACGAACATGTGACTATCCCCCCTATTCAAGTATTCAATCCTTAAAGTTTTATTATGGAAGTTGTTATGTATATAGGTTGATTTTATGTTTATTTTGCATAAATTATTTTGTTAATTAAAATATTTGCCTAGATTACGAGTAAGTTTTTTCTCAACTCAACGAGATTTCGAAATATTGCTTTGAAGTAATATTCAAAGTGGAATAAATGATTTGATGTATAATTTTCTTCACTTTTATTACACTCATCAATTGCAGGACAGTTGACACAATCTCTACGTTTGTAGTTGAACATTCACTCGAAATAAATTATAAGACAAAATGTTATTGTTACAATCAATCGTACACCTGAGTATCCGATTCTATAAAGAAAGTTTTGATAAGATCAAGAGAGCACACAACTACCCAGCCGCACCCCCATCTGAATTCAGAACTTCTTAAGTCAACGTCATCATAAATGTCATACTTGCAACATTCGCAGTCTATGCTTTGAACTAGCCATCGTCTCATGAATTCTCTAGCAAAGTCTTGCGCTTCAGGATCACCTGAATTGTACAAAGCTAAAGCTACCATATGCTTGAAAATCATGAACATCTGCATGATGTCATGTTCAGGTGTCGGCTGTTCCTGTGAACTTCCCCTAAATGGCATCATGTTGACCTTCTTGAAATATCCTAGAAAATCACTTTAAATTTTATTGGTCTAAAGTGGGACATGGTATAGAGAACAGTTACAATAGAAATTAGAGGACATAAATAAGTGCACATGTTAGAATTCAAGCTACAGCTAACAATGATTATTACACTAAAAAATAAATCTAGTCACATCTACACTCTATTCCAGTTCCATATTGCCAATATATAATCCATTCACTTATTTGTCAGTAGGCCTTGGAATAGTTTTATTGAGTTTTTGTGTCTGTCAGGGAGAGATGTTGGCACTCGTGAAATGTCAAGGCCAAGATAGAATGGTGACAAGTTCATAATAGACGACTTCGGCCCAAGTTGCCAACCCACAATTTACTTAGCAAGTTTACTTTTACTGGGGAACGGGAATTTCAGGACAAATTCGACATGATAAGGTTCGCATTATTTATAAATAACCGTAAAACATGCCTCGGCTCTTCAAACCAGATAATTCCTTCCAAATATAGGTTTTTGTTAAGATCGTCCCCGATTGGCTGAAATTTAAGTTGGGATTCCTGATTTCATGCAAACAGTGTCAATTTTCATAGGATACGTTCCGAAGATCAACTCTGTTGTTTCGGTTGCCGATTTTCCGCTCCGTAAATATGAAATATTCGGATGGTTCTTGGAACAAGCGCGTGAAAAAGGTTATTTATGGAATCTGGTTGATGAAAATGCGGTCGATTTACTGTCACCAGAACGATTTTCTATGGTAAATATCCATAGCATAGAACAATCATGTTTACTTTAGGTTTGTTTTGGTTCCGAGTTCAGAACCACAGACTATTGGTCAATGCTAGAACCGTCCCGAACAGATCTGAACTCGGAACCAAAACAAACCTAAAGTAAACATGATTGTTCTATGCTATGGATATTTACCATAGAAAATCGTTCTGGTGACAGTAAATCGACCGCATTTTCATCAAGCAGATTCCGTAAATAACCTTTTTCACGCGTTTGTTCCAGGAACCATCCGAATATTTCATATTTACGGAGCGGAAAATCGGCAACCGAAACAACAGAGTTGATTTTCGGAACGTATCCTATGAAAATTGACACTGTTTGCATGAAATCAGGAATCCCAACTTAAATTTCAGCCAATCGGGGACGATCTTAACAAAAACCTATATTTGGAAGGAATTATCTGGTTTGAAGAGCCGAGGCATGTTTTACGGTTATTTATAAATAATGCGAACCTTATCATGTCGAATTTGTCCTGAAATTCCCGTTCCCCAGTAAAAGTAAACTTGCTAAGTAAATTGTGGGTTGGCAACTTGGGCCGAAGTCGTCTATTGCTACAAAATTTTGTCAAGTACTCTTTGATTCTATTAAATACGTATTTTCCAAGACCTTTATGTAGAATAGGATAATCTAACATTTTTCAATTATTCATAGTGGAATGTGTAAAAAACTTCCATAGCCTACTGTCTGACTATAAAAGTACTTTGGCATGTCCCCTTAGTTTTGATGAAACCTCTCAGGAGCTTTCATGTTGACATATATCATATCCTGAGATATATGAAACAAGGTCCTTTCGTTTGCATAGAAAGTGTAACACTTTCCTGCACTCGGTGTAGATATTCTATATTATGTCTACACTGAGTGCAGGAAAGTGCTACACTTTCTATGCAAACGAAAGGACCCACAGCTTATATTACAGAATTTCCGATAATGAGCATGTCGAACAAATTGGTACTGTAAATCAAAAAGCAATATATTCTTGTGAAAGAAGATGTTGTTGAAAAGCTTTTGAGATATTAGTTTTTTATATAATCATTAAATGTTTGCCGCTTTCAGTTTGTTTCTGCTGCACTTTTCTTATGATTTTATACTATTCCAATTAATTCTTTCAGTAAAATATGTTCTAATGTTTATTTTTACCTCCACTTCAGAAAAATTGCTGAGAATTTCTTCGGGAGAAGTTTCTTAAGTAGATTATTGTCTTCATTTGTCCTTTGTAATGGAAAAATAATTATTTGGGGCTGATACTACACATTACATGTGTGAATTGCCCATTTTATGATAATTCAACCACCCATTATATATTTTTTTCTTTATTTTATTTTATTATTTATTTATTGCCACAAGAAGATAGATCTTGAAAATAGTATGTTTCTTCTTTGTCAATATCTTAAGAAAAACAATTTCTTACCCGCATAACCTTGTGGAAAATTTTGGTTGTTCACTTGAGAAAATGATAGTTCCACAATAAAATCATTGATCCTAACAATCGAAATTTTTCAACAAAGCATTCAATATTATAATAAGTATCTACAAAATGAAGTTTTCTCACCTTATCTTAAAAATTGTCTTTCAAATAGTATAACTCTTAATAGATAATTGACAATGTTATACTGAAAAAATGAATTGGAATATTACAACAAAATTATATCAAGAAACGCAGGTAAAAGCGAACTTCTATTCTGTATGAAGGATTTTTCCACTACAGATAGATAACACTTTGACGTACTCTAAGCGGTTCGCACTATATTAAATTTTTCAGTCAGGATGTACAATGAATTCAGATAAATATGTACCAAATAATAATTTACCTAAAGCTTTCTTTCCCATTTTTGGAGTCAGTCTTTTGTCGAAAATTTCAGCCCATAATGGCGCAAAATTGGTTGGGTAACAGTACGGCCTTCTCTTATGTTGCCCAATATCATAATCGAACCATATTCCATCAGTTGGAGAATATAAAATTTTCTGTATACTTCTTACCCAAAGCTCATATTTCTGTTTATAGAACGTTGCGTTATGCTCGTCATTGATTTTTTCATAAAATATAGACATGACTTTGAAGCCTGTAAAAGTGGAAGTATCTCCATTAAAAAATCAAACATGCAATATACATTTTTCTCTTCGATATCTTATTGATTTCTTACTTTTGCACAGATAAACATTCAGATCTACAGGTAAAACCCTTCTAGGATGTGTATAAGCCAAGCTGGCATTCGTGCTACAATTCTCGTCAAATATATAACGTTTTGGATAATACCATCCTGCACCTCCGGCTGCTTTGATGTTGCTGTAACAGGTTTGAACTGCTAATGACGTGTTGAAAACGGAACAGTGGGTATAATCTAGATGATATCTTTCAGGTCTTGGGTTGGGATTACTGTTGGTGTATCTAGCAAGAGTGTAAACTTTACCATCCCTCGTTAATTCGAAACATCTATAATTGAGCCAGTGTCTAAGCTCGTGGTCTAGCACTGCAATGTTCTTCCTCAACCAGTAGATGTCGTTTGTATGTTTCATGTAAAGGTCTACAAGCAGGCTTAAAACTGGGGGTTGCCAATTGTTACAATAATATATTCTGGTTCCTCTGGGTATATAGCCATATTTCTTCTCCATAAGTATAAAATTATTCAAAATCCCTTTAACTGTAGTTGTCATATCATTGACAAGAAGACCTTTTATCATCCAGTAGCTGTCTAAATAGTATGACTCCTTGTTTATTCCACCAGGAACTATGAAACCATTTGGAACAGCTATGAAAGAATAGTGTATAGGATGATCCAACACGTTTTGTCTCACTTTTCGTGTAATTTTGGGTATAACTTGCAGGAGATCATATGCAAATTTCCTTACCCTGGGCTCTTTTATTCGCTGCAGCCAGCTCGGATTGTTTTTGAAATCTGGGGGTACCCAACTCTCCAGTTCATCACCGTCAGCAAAATTCTCCCTCAAGAATTTCCTGATACTAGAGGCGCTGGGTTTGTGTGAATTCTTGAACATGAATATGTCGAAATTTTGCAGTATTACATCAGGAGTATTTGACATTTTTAGGTCTACGAACGTTTTGGAATGTCGAAATATATTAAGAGGCTGTACAGTGTGAAGTATTTTTCCAAGACAAAATATAGGGTCGTCACATTGATAATATGGTGATTGAACCGAGAGTTCGAGAAGAGAGAAAAAAATACAAATGAAAAAGGAACATTTATACATTTTGGGATGAACGAAAATTTAAACACCGTAAGACATGAGATTTGGAAAATTCGGCAAAAACACGATGACAACGTCACTCACAACTTTGATAGATTATTTTGATAGTTTCTTATGTATTTCAGTACCAAATTGGCCGTGTAAAATACTGAAAATTACAGATGCAATTGTGTGAGGCAGCTCCCAATATTTTTACCTGAAAACTCCAGGATGAACATCTCCATCATCTTTAAATTCCTGGCCATCTTCACTGCCATACCTGCAGTACAATCTCTTACTCTAAGATGCAACAACAGCATTTTCTGCACAGGACCTCTCCTGCATCTCATCCAAATGTCCAAGATTTTCGCTGATTCCAAGACTTTCGTCGACATGAAGATGCTCCATTCCCCCGAAGAAGTGTTGGAGAACTGGGACAATTTCATTGAAGAAAACGAGCATAATCCCAGCAAATACAACATCAAGAAGTTCATAACAGAGAATTTCAATGATGGGGATGAGCTTGAAACGTGGATAGGTAACGATTATACCCCAACACCAAGAATCTTGAGAAAAATCGAGGATATGATCGTTAGGAATTTCACGGCTAGCTTGATGGGCATTTGGCAAAAATTGGGGAGAAAAGTTAAACCAGAAGTGTTTCAGTACCCTGAAAGATACACTTTCGTGCCAATTCCGAACGGTTTTATCATCCCTGGAGGCAGATTCAAAGAATTGTACTACTGGGATTCGTACTGGATTGTAAAAGGGTTGCTGATCAGCGATATGGTGAATACTGTCAAGGGAATGTTAGAAAACTTTCTTAGTATTATTGCAAGGTATGGTTTTGTACCTAACGGATCAAGAATCTACTATCTTAGTAGGTCACAACCCCCTGTAACTACCTTGATAGCAGGCGACTACATCGAAGCGAGTAAAGATATTCTTTGGCTGAAGAAAAATATAAAATACCTCGATCTAGAGCTCAGATATTGGATAGATTACAAAACAGTGAAAATAAGAAAGGGCGTACATGTTTATACTCTAGCCAGGTATATTTCTGAATGCACCTTACCTAGACCTGAATCCTATTTCGAAGATATCGAAAGTTGTGAGATTTTCGAAAACGAAAACGAAAAAATCAAGTGCTACCAGGACTTGAAATCTGCTGTAGAGACAGGCTGGGATTTCTCATCCAGATGGATCTTCGACGAGCAAGGCGGTTGCAATGCAAACGTTTCTTATTCGGATGCTAAGAGAGTTATACCAGTAGATCTAAACTCCTTCCTCTGCAAGAGTTTCAAGCTCATGAGTAGATTTTACGGCTTGTTGAACGACGAAACGAACGCTACTTTCTGGAAGAACAAATTCGATTATTGGAAGAAAGGTATCGATCAGATTATGTACAGCAAGAAGGATGGTGCTTGGTTTGACTTCGATTATTTCGAATCCAAGTTTAGGCGATATTTTTGGCCGAGTAACTTAACACCACTTTGGGCTGAGCTATATGAACAACCTGAGTACGCTAAACTTGGTAGAGCGGCGGCAGCTTACATCAAACGGCAAGATCTACTTCAATTTAAGGGTGGAATACCAGCTTCCCTTCTGCTAACTGGGGAGCAGTGGGATTTTCCACATGTCTGGGCACCTTTACAGTCGATAATAATATTCGGGCTTTATAAGTCTGGTGATAGTGATGCCATGCAACTTGCTTTAACTTTCGGAAGGAGATATGTTGAAGCTCTCATTAAAGGGTTCTTGGTTAGTGGAGATATGTACGAAAAATATGACTGTAAGGAACCAGGTGCTGTGGAAGGTGGAGGGGAGTATATTGCCCAGGTAGGTTTCGGATGGACAAATGGAGTTGCCTTGGAGGTGATAGACACATTTTATAAGAGGAAACATTGAAAAGATATATTTTAGAATGATGTATTGTTTTGTGGTGTTAGAAATTTTAGTTGAAATAAAAAACGAATGATTCAATCATGTTTACTCAGTTTGTTAATATGAATTCCTCGATCCAAGAGAAATATTTATTTTGTTACAATAATAAAATCTGTATAGGTATCTTTTAGAAAAATTTCAAAAAGCACTGCCGTGAAGGCAGCAGCTTTTGTGCGCGTGTTCAATGTCGATAACCGCTTCAGCAACGAATTTGAACATGCACGCAGAAGCTGCTGCCTTCACGGCAGTGCTTTTTGAAGTTTTTTTTCAATAAATTACTGGATTCCAATTCGATCTAATCTGTATTTTTGGAAATATTGGAAAAATAAAATTTTGAATGGGTATATCTACGGAATTATTGGGCGGATTTCACCCATTCACGAATTCGACCTTCGTAATTAAGCCCCAAACCTACTCTACAAATATCGAGTTTCCAAGTAGTTTCTTCCGGAAGTTATTGTGCTTGTAGTCAGCCTAAGGGCCGACTGCGTAAACACAATAACTTCCGAAAGAAACAACTTAGAAACTCGATATTTGTAGAGAAGGTTTGGACCTTAATTACGAAGGCCGAATTCGTGAATGGGTAAAATCCACCCAATTATTCCGCAGATATACTCATTGAAAATGTTATTTTTCCAAAATTTCCGAAAATACAGATCAGATCGAATTGAAATCCAGTACTTCATCGAAAAATTACAGTTCGAAGGTTCATACAGAATCTAATGAGGATGGTATGATAAGAAAATCACAGAAATGTTTTTTTCAAGTTCTTCTAAATGACACGATTATCACGAAATTTTGCATAAAGTTGTCATTCATCATCTTCAAACTAGCTGCGAAGTTTTATCAGGTTTGAATCAGTATTTCCCGAGTTATACCGAAAAAAACAACGATATCGAGAAGAAAACCTCGAAATTTGACATATTTTTTCCAGATATCTCCGAAACTTATGATCGTATCGAACTGAAATTTTGTACACTGCTGTGAAATAGGAAGCTCAAAGTGCAAGTGGAATTTTCCGGATTTGATGAATGGTTTCCGAAAAAAAACATTTTTTGTAAAAAAATGTCGAAATTTTTTTTTTTAATTTACTGACAGAATGATCCTGAAGAAATTTGGCTCAAAGTTGCGCGTCATTATACTCCACCCCAACTGCCAAGTTTGAATCCAATCGCTAAAGTAGTTTCTGAAAAAAAAATAAATAACTTCAAAATTTCAAGTGCCTATAACTCCGAAACTATTCGACCGATTTGGCCAATTAACGAACTTAACCGCGGCATTCCGATGCGCGACCTACCCTGAAAGTTTCAAGTTGCTAGCTTGCCTCTGTCGACAGTTATCGTGTCCACGGCCGGCCGGACAGAATCGATTTTGACACCGGATTCGTCATCAGTGAGTCCAACCTAGTCGAGTGAGACCGTTTTCGGCTCAATCATCCAAAATTACAGACATTTGGACAAAACGATAGCACGCTGCATGTTCCCCTAGAACATGCGCGCAAAAACTAAATGCAATAACTTATACGTTATTTTCGGACTCGAATAGAGTTTATTCCTTAATTGCATTTCATATCTATTACCATTGTTTGAACAGTGCCATAACCAAATCATGAAATATGTGAAGTTTATATCCAAATGCAAAAAAGGATTTTCTACTTATTTCTAAAACCACAAAATTTGAGAAAGTGGCGCCTCGGTATTCTCCAACTGACTACGAAGTTTGAATCTGAATCGCTTCGTTACTTCTTGAGATTTTGAAGAAATAACCTCAGAATTTCAAATGGGGATAACTCCGTGAAAATTTTTTGCGGCCGATGTCACCCATTTATACGGACTAAACTGAAATTTCAAGGTACCAAATCCTTCCTGAAATCTTGAAGCCTCCATGTTCTCTATTTTCGAAAGTGCATCAAGTGCGTCCAACCTAGTCTGCAAGTAATTCGTAAATTACAAACATTTGTTCACCAAAACAAAATCGTAATCGATTACGGTGAGCTGAACAAATGAAAAATAGTACGTTAGGACTATTTTACACTATAATTTAAAATTTCTGTCAAAGTTCCTCCGACAGGTTTTTCTCGAAGAAATAATTTTCAACTTTCCTCTTTCTCACTAATTAAATAATAATGATATCATTAGGAATATAGTTATTCATCAAAATGAATTAATGATATCATTTCACTGGTCTATCGACAAAAAAAGTATGCTTCACCGTGACAATGTTTTCACATTGCCGTGACCAGGATTCGAACCTGGGTTACTACGGCCACAACGTAGGGTCCTAACCACTAGACGATCACGGCTACCGAAGCTGTGAGAACAAGCTTGAAAAGCTTGTATACATACATACGTAACGTCATAGTTAGTCTTGAACTTTTGGTTCTAAATTGAAATGTATATCGATTTTAATTTTTTCTCATGAAATGAAAAATATGATAAGGAATTTTTAGATTATGATTTTATGCGAATAATTCAATAAAGTTATTAGACTGGACTGCATGGACATGGAAACACGTGTTTCTGTTATAATATATATATATACCGGGTGTCCCACGAATACCGTTGGATAGAATATTTTTGGAAAGGAATCAAAACCGACGTTTGCAATTCCGAACTTAAGCTTTTACTAGAAAAATGACTGAATATAAATTTTTAGAGATTAGGGGTACTTTCGGTTCCACCGGAAGTGACACCAATTTTTGTTTTTCAAAAGTGAATGAAATATAGGAAGATGGACTATCGGTCCCAATATATACACAATCTCAAAGTGGAGATCTCCCAATAAACTCTTTTATAATGATGTTTTATCCCCCGAGCCTATACAATCTATGGGTACGCTAAGGCCTATTGGTATATCTACCTCTTGAGAAGTGCTGGATCCTTTGCAACTCTACTATAGAATTTATATCGTTTCAAAACTAAAGGTACCGTTGTCATCTCGACCAAAAATACATCTCCCAATTAACCAGTTGAATATGTGCTTAATTTTTTCCCAGATGCACAAATATTCCATGTCCCTTTCAGATGACACCTGTCATAATGATAAGTTCAATATACCTCGCTGGGAGTTATGAAATTGAGAACAAAGACATTATGTCGCGTTTTATTACTGGCGATCCAGGTGAATTTGACAGTTTCACCTGTTCCATCCTGCCCAAACAAAATTTATTGTCAGGGCAAGCTATTGCACGTGGTACAGATGAACAAACCTTTTCAAGATTCCAAACATTTCGTAGACATGATGATGAAGTACGACGAAGCCACGATCCATCAAAATTTCAAACAACTCTGCAAAAATAGTAACAGAAGGATATCCAAAGAGGACGTAAAGAACTTTTTAAAAAAAAATTTCGTCATGGAAGACGAAATGGAAATTTGGCATGGAGGTGACTACACTGACAATCCAGAGCTTCTAGACAGGATAATAGTTCGAAAATATATGAGGTTCGCAAGATCTTTGATACCAATTTGGAGATTCCTCGGTAGAAGAATTAAACAGCACGTGATACATCAGGAGAACATCTCAAGATACAGTATTATTCCTGTTCCGAATGGTTTCATCATACCCGGCGGTAGATTCAGGGAATTTTATTATTGGGACTCCTACTGGATTATTGTTGGTCTTTTACACAGCGACATGGTGAAGACAGTAAAAGGTATGCTGGAAAACTTCTTGTGGCTAGTTGAGAAATATGGATTCATCCCAAATGGCGGAAGAATATACTATTTGAATCGATCACAACCACCTCTGCTTCTCATGATGATAAATGAATATTTCAAGGTGAGCTTAGATAAGATTTGGTTGCAGAAAAACCTTCCAACGATGGAAAAAGAGCTACAGTTCTGGTTGAATAAAAGAAGTCTTACTTTTACTATCGATAGTAGGACGTATACCATGGCGAGGTATAATGTGGAAAGCTCTACGCCCAGACCAGAGTCCTACAGTGAAGACTACCAAACATGCGGTCCTCTAAAAAAGGGAGGTTTACGAGAAAAATGTTACAGAGAGCTCAAAACTGGCGCAGAGAGTGGCTGGGACTTCAGTTCACGATGGATGACTGAACGAAGAAACTTGTCAGATATGGTAATTTCTAGGATAATACCGGTGGATCTCAATGCCTTCTTGGCAAAGTCCTTCCGAATAATCAGTGAGTTCTTCAAGATTGTTGGAAATGATATCAAACATAAGAAATGGTTTCACATGTACCAAGCTTGGAAAGAAGACTTACACGCACTTTTATACAACGAAAAAGCTGGAATATGGTTTGATTTCAACACAGTTACTGAAAAACAAAACGAGAATTTTTATCCCAGTAACTTTGCACCCTTATGGGTCAATTTGTTCGAGGAACGAGATATAGCCAAGGAGTTAGGAAACAAAGCTCTGAAATATCTTGTACGTCACCAGGTCTTCTTGTACGATGGTGGTATTCCAACTTCTTTGTACGAGACTGGCGAACAATGGGACATGCCTAATGCATGGCCCCCTCTACAGTCCATCATAATTCTTGGGTTGCATAGATCTGGAGATGAAACAGCTAAACGATACGCTAAGAGGTTAGCTGAGCGTTGGCTCAATGTTAATTTGGCCCTTTTTGATAGCTCTTTGATTATGTACGAGAAGTACAATGCTGAATTCCCTGGAGAGGCCGGTAGTGGAGGGGAATATGAGGTGCAAAGGGGTTTCGGTTGGAGTAATGGTGTGGTTTTGGAGTTCATAGCGGAGTTTTTTAGTGTTGAGAAAAAAGGGGCGAAGAGTTATTGTGAATTTTACCCTGTGATAGATTTTGCTTCAATAGTTTTAGTTTCACTTATTCAATTGGGACTTGTCAGTTGAAAAAACAACTATTGTATAAAAGATATCACCTAGTTAAGTCTATATAAATATATTTGTTCATTTTCATTCGATTATTTTGTGGTCAAATGATGTTTTGGTTGAATTGATGATTAGTTCTGATCAAGGTGGATTTTTTTTCTTGATTTATCGACAGATATTCGTCCTTGTGATCGTGTTAGTTTATTATTACTGGAGCTTTTTTTGTCCACAAATCAATTCCTGCTATCTTTGACCAAAAATTATTATGTTTTTGGAACTTATACATTTAGATTTCCATGGAGATTTCGATAATTTTTTTATTTGAGGTACAGCTATATAGACTAAATGCTCATCATCTGAACTCATATCATCAGTTTTTGTATAGTGTATCTACCTCCTCTTTGTCTAGAATACTGATTGGTAATTATAGATATAAAAGGTTCAATTGAAAGATAAGCACTGAGCTGGCTAAATAGTGAGTAAGATCATAACCATTCGTGAGATCAACTTGAGAAAATGTGAAAGTGCAGACTTAAGGTATCTATCAAAATTAATTTTTTTTTCAACTTACCTTGAGCTTGAATCAGAAAAGATGTTATATTTCAAACTTCAACGTGATACCCCTTCACCGATATTGTATTCCTCAAAAAATAATTTGTCTGTGGCTTTTGTTTTAGAGTAGAGTGAAAAAATCATTATGATTCCATTGAAAAACTTCTCTTAAGAGAAGAAGGTTTAGTTGAAAAATTCAGATTTATTTGATTCTAGAATTCCTAGTCTGTCAGAACTATTTATATTTTATTAAGGGTAAGAAATTCCTTCAGGAAATTATCAATTTGAAATCATTTAAAATTAATTTATTACACATGTTTATCAAAAAATTGAATTTTTCAGTTTCCATTCAATTCGTCAGGTCCCGATAAAAAAAACAGGTGAAAATGCAAGGTTTCTGTTACCCCATTTCAATTATTATTTTTGTTGGAATGTAATTGAGATTTGTTCATGTTTATTTTGGGTGATTCTTGATTTGGTGCCGTAGATATTATGATGTGTACTTTTCCTTAAGATAAGAGTTGAGTTTATTTTGAATTCTCCCAGACGTAAGAAAGGATTCAATGACCCGATTATTCAATAAGGAAATATAACATATAAATTCTTCTTTTATACAGGGTGCCTCTTTCATAGTGGTCTCAGATTCATTTTACATTAATGGAACATGCATACCTGTATCACAAGAAAATTTTCAAACTATTTTTTAAATTTTGCGCGCATGTTCTGGGAACGGCATGCTATTGTTGCGTGGAAATATCTGTAATTTTCGAATTTGGGCAAAAAATGTTCTCAAAACGATTAAGTTGGACTCACTGATGACGAATCCGGTGCTAAAATCAATTTTGTCCGGAAAGAAGTAATCTAGCAACTTGAAACTTTAAAGGATCATTTTCCTAATATTTCATGGACTGATTTGAATGGTTGGATTGAAACTAGATTGTTTGTTAAATTGGACCCTAACGACTCGTAGCTGCTGGCTAAATTTTTGCAGAATTTTGTTGAAACCGTATTGGTGGTGAACTTCGACAGAATTTTTTTTCGGGAACTATTCATCAGATTTTAAAACAATCTTGCACAGATCTTAAACTCCATATTTCACAACAGTGTGTCAAATTTCAGTTCTTTACTAGTTTTATGTTGATATTTTATTTTAATTGGGAAATGATATCGTTAGTATTCCCAAAATAACTGAAAAAAATAATTTCAAAATACCGATGCACAACTTCATAAGAACAATTCTAAAGAAAATTTTCTCTCTTTTCTTTTTAGAAATTCTATATTCTGCTATTTTCTAAGAATATTATACTCACAAAATTCTGCATAAAACTTCCAGCTATCATTTTTCAATTAGGTCGATTTTATTTCTATTTATAATATATATTTTTCGAAATACATATTGGGAAAATGGAATTTTGAATAGTTATATATGTGGAATAATTGGGTGAATTATCCTTTCATGAATTTTTTCATTTGTTTATGATCGGCGTATGGACAAAAGTCCACATAGAACACACCCCATATCCCTTATAGAGACGTAAGTCTGAAACTTCTGAGACCAATATCATTTTGAAATTTGAAAATATTTGGCTAGAATGGTATCACTCTCGAGGGACTACATGAAAAATTCGAAGAATTATGACACCTGAGATATACTTGGTTATCTTTGCGATCAGTGATGAATAAATAATATTCAAGTATAATTCTTATCAGAGAAAACTCTCGGAAAAGAGCATTTTATTATTGTGTTCATTGTTATTGATTCAGATCGAAATAAGGGATTTCATTGTTTTTGATTTCGAAAAGTTAGTAGGAAAATAAACAAAAGTGTGGCATATTCAGGTAGGTTAATTCATTGCAGAGGTGAACATTTTTTGAATGTACAACAGATTTTGAAATTGACAATTTCGATTACATATATTCTGTAACCTGTAGACATAATTCAAACATTATTTTTGTGGAAATGAATCTAGATGAGAATAATTTATGATTTTAACGAAATCTTAATTAATCATATCATTATAAAAATAAGAATTTGATCAAGGTATCTTTTGAAAACTAAACATTTTTCTGAACAGGTGGAAACAAAAAGTGTTGATTTCCAAATCCAAAGAAATAAATATTAGATCTAAACGAAAAGGCTTGGTTGTTGCTTTGGTCCACTATACCACGTAAGTAAACAATAAGTATTATTAATTTTTTCTAAATATTAATTGATAAACTGATAAACCGATTCAACAGTTCATAAATTTGCTACACAAAAATCAATTTGAACAAATTTGACAACCATGTTTTAGATTTTAAACGGATCAGTACCTAGGTATTTTCGGAAATACTGAAAAAATGAATTTTTCAATGAATATATCTTGTCTAGAAGTCCATTACAAAAATTCACTGCCCAAATCGTTTCTTTCAGAAGTTATTATGTTTACGGTCGACCATCAGGGATAAAATTCGTCAAACGATCGCTTAGATATAACAATGTGTTCGAACGACACATTTGACATCTGGGTGCACAGATTACAAAGAGATACTTACTTACAAAGAGATTCTAACATCTGTAATCTGTGTCTGGGTGTGGTTATAAACAACGGCTTCAAGGTTCATGCAGAATTCTGTGAGAATCATTCGCTTGGAATATTCGAAAATTGTTCTCGTCTGTTATCCAAGCTGCCATCAGTTAATTACGTACCTGGATGGGTGATAGCTTTCAATGGCACTCTCGAAAGAAATATCTCAAAGGTTTTAGGAGTGAATGGACAATACTTTCTTGAAACGTATTCTTAAATTCATTGTTCATGTAAGGGACCACTTTCAGAAAATAGCTCAGGAAACGATGGTGTTTATCTTTTTTAGATTAATAGTATCTAGGTATTATTTTTCCATTTTACAAAGCAATTATTACGATTGAATTGATGCCAGAAAAATGCCCCACAATATCACAGTGATTATCGGAATAATTTTTCAGAACTAACTATTATAACGCATACCATTCAGAGCCGCTGAATTTTTTGTGTTGGCCGTCATTCTTCTATAAATTTCTAAATGAATCATCAGATAGAGGTTGCCATTTTTTAGTGGCATTTAAAAAATATTCCTGAAAATTGATAACTTGAATCAAATACCTACACCCACTCCATTTACTTGTGAAAAGTCTGTCGACATGCAGTTGGACACATTCCACTCTATATAATCAAAAAATGTAAGGTTATAGTAACATTCCAGTCCTTAGAATAAAGAATAAAAATTTTTCTACGTTCTAGGTTCCAGTCAGATAACTACGTGTCATTGTCTGTTCTACACAAGATGAATAGTATTAACGTATGTTACTAATCGAAATCATAGAAACATTGATACAATATATTCGGATTATCAACGTGACACCGAATTATTTACCTTGACCTCATTTTACTATTACCAACTTGGCTCAATTTTAGTTACTAAATCTTGATAGACCTAATCCAAGGCCTAGAGACTGACTTCATAAAAGTGAATGTAGTATATCTATAATTTAAACCTACCATGTCATCATCATCATAAGAAGTAAATCATTCCATGTTGCAGAGATCACCATGGACTTCAACATCGGGATAGTGACGCTTGTACTGATTTTCAAAGTCCACGCTTACTCAATACCATCATGTGACAGCCACATATACTGCCAAGGAGAACTGCTGGACACAGTTCAAAGAGCAAAAATGTTTCCAGACTCCAAAACATTCGTCGATCAACGTATGCTCTTCGATGAAAAAATCATATTAGAGAACTTCCAAGAATTGATGAACACCACGAAAAAGAACCCAACCAGAAACCAAATCAAAACATTCGTACATAGCAATTTCGCTGAGGGCAATGAACTTCAGAATTGTACCCTGCCAGATTACAACGAAAATCCTCCATTTCTCACGAGTATAAACAACTCAACTTTGAGGGACTTCGCTGAGAAAATAGTGAAGATATGGCCCACTTTAGCTCGACAAATAAGACCTGAAATCATCAATGATAGCTCCAGATATTCCATAATTCCTGTACCAAATCCTTTCGTTATACCTGGAGGAAGGTTCAAGGAGTCCTACTATTGGGATAGTTATTGGATTGTTGAGGGTCTTTTGATATCAGGAATGACCCAAACTGCCCAAAATATGATCGAGAACTTCCTGTATATCGTGAATGAATATGGATTCATTCCTAATGGTTTAAGAGTGTATTACCTAAACAGATCACATCCTCCCTTACTCACGTCTATGGTGACGCTCTTGATGAACTACACTAACGATTTAGAATGGCTTCAAAAGAACATCCACCTTTTAGACAAAGAACTTGAATTTTTCCTGAATAACAGAACTGTCGAACTTACCTACAAGGACAGTACTTATATCATGGCTCATTACGATAGCGAGAGTGGTTCTCCACGACCTGAGTCATATATAGAAGACGTTGAAACATGTGAGTCCCTTAGGACTGTTGACAAAATTAAAGAATGTTACAAGGACCTGAAGAGTGGCGCTGAAAGTGGTTGGGACTTCAGTTATAGATGGGTTATTGATGAAAATGGAGGCAATAACGCCAACAGAACTTACACGCAAACAAGGAGAATAATACCAGTGGACTTGAACTCAATGTTGGCTAAGGCAATGAGAGAACTGAAGTACCTTCACTTGAAAATAGGAGATACAGACAAATTCTTTTACTGGCATCAAAAATATTCAGACTTGGAACAAGCGATATATGACGTCCTTTATTTGAAAGGAATTTGGTTTGATTTTGATCTGAAACTTGGAAAGCACAGAGAATACTTCTACCCAATTAACTTGGCTCCTTTATGGGCTGAAATCTATGGACCACATTCTCCTCAAGAACTCGGAAAGAACGCTTATTCATACCTAATTTCAATGGACATCCCTCGATTCCTTGGAGGCATTCCTTCCTCCTTGAACAATACAGGGGAGCAGTGGGACTTCCCCATGGCATGGCCTCCTCTGCAATCTATAGTGATTCAAGGTTTACGGATGAGTGGTGATAGTGATGCTCAGAAATTGGCCAAATCACTAGCAGATCGCTGGCTTCAAACAAACTTGATTGCTTATCGTAGGACAGGGGAAATGTATGAGAAGTATGATGCTGTTCATCCAGGTCAACCTGGAGGTGGTGGAGAGTACTCTGTCCAGACTGGATTTGGATGGACGAATGGAGTGGCTCTTGAATTTATTGTCGACTTTTTCAGTTTGTGATATTTGACTATAGTTCTTGATTAGTCGCATCGCAATGTAAATATGTATATTTTAACGTATCATCAATTTTAGAAATAAGAAAGAAAAATGTACATCCAATACAAGTTCAGATAAAGATTGGTTTTATATGACTCATCATCTATTTCAAAGGTCAGACTAGAGCTCCATTACGAGCTCATAAATGAGCTTAACATACTTGAAATGATTCTGTAGATATGAACGCATTCAAAGTTTTATATAACAATATTTAAAAAAAAATGAGAATTCGATATAAATTGAAATTTCGTATAGTCATAAAAATGAATGGGAGTATGAAACAACTATTCGGAGTTTCCTGTAAAATTTTAGCAATTCGAATTGTTGCTGAGAAATCCCAGTCAATTTTCTACTGGTACTATTATCCAAAATTTTCTAGTAGCCTTCGTGTCGATATTTGACAACTAGTTTTTATCTGTGCTCTTGCATCCTACGTAAAAATGTTTGGTACCCTGTTTCCCCTGCTAATACTATAATTGTTTGATAAAAATTAATTCTTTGTTCATCTGATGTCGAACAGGTTGCCTGAGGCCATTTTCGAATAAAAAAAGGAACTTGCAATATGGAAGTGGACTGATGTTCTGAATTTTTGACAAAATATCTTTTGCTTGAATTGAGCAAAACAAAAATCTGGAACATACAAAGTCCCCTTTATGATTCTGAATTCTTTTCCGAAATTTCCTCAGTCTTTTTGAATTTCATCCTCAAAGATTTTCTGAGCATTCAATGTACAATGAAGAAAAAAATGTTGAAAAGGTTCTCTTAAATTGCTTCCAAATATTTTTTTGGACCAAGTTTTATAATCTCACTGATATCATTCCGAGATGATTCTATGAAGCTTCTCACTGCATTTGAATTTCATGGGAATGGGGAATTATTTGATCCTAGAGATTCCAAAACACCAGCAAAATATTTTCAGCAAAAATAGTTGTGACAAATAAAAGTAAACAATATAAATGTAATCATATGAATGCTTTATTCCTACATTACTTTGATCGCACGTTGACTCAAATCGTGCTAATCATCTTCAACAGAAAGAATATAATTTTCTTACACACTCAAAGCAGAATTCATTTGCCCTTGCTATAAAACTCCTTGATAAGCTCGAATATTACTCCGTTGGACCATCCGAATCCTGTTTGGATGCTGTATTCTCCTCCCCCACCAACAACACCCTTCGATTCAGCGTTATATTTCTCGTACATGAATCCAGTTCGTTTGTAAATCATCAAGTTGTTATCCATCCACTTCTTTGCTAATATCTCAGCAGTCTTCTTAGCTACTGCACTGCCTGATCTCTTCAAAGCAAGAATGGTAATAGATTGCAATGGTGGACAAGCATTGGGAAGATCCCACTGTTCACCCGTATTCAAAAGTGAGGTTGGTATACCTCCAGGATAATCGAGGATCCCTTCTCTTTTAAGATATTTAACAGCCAGATCTCCCAGCAAGGGTTCATCATATAGATCAGCCCAAAGAGGTGACAGGTTACTGGGGTAAAAGCCAGTTCTGTGTTTTAGCCTATTAATATCCAAGTCATACCAGATTCCATCTGTCTGGTTGAATAAAACTTCTTGAATGCTCCCTTTCCACGTTATATAAAGATTCAACCAATGCTCATGGGACTTTGTATCACCAGCTATGTGAGAATAAATCGAAACCAGTTTGAATGCTTGGGCCAGAAAAGAGTTGAGATCTACTGGAATTATTCTTCTAGTTTGAATGTTGCTCAGATTGCCTCCATAGGATCCTTGCTCGTCAATGAACCAACGTGAACTGAAGTCCCAACCAGTTTCAGCTCCACTCTTCAATTCTCTATAACAGTTTTCAACATCTTCCTTTACTTGTTTAGAGGAGCAGGTCTTGACATCTTCGCTGTATGACTCAGGTCTTGGTGAAGGGTCGTTCACAGAGTAGTGAGCAAGGGTGTGTTCAGCCCCATTAAAGGTGAAACTTATGGCCTGTGTCTTAAGCCAATATTTCAGTTCATTTTGAAGGAGATGAACGTTCTTTTTCAACCAAGGAATGTCATTCGTAGCTTTGAGATACTCATGAACCATTATACTTAGAAGGGGAGGCTGAGATCTGTTGAGATAGTATATCCTACCACCGTTTGGTACGAAGCCGTATCTGTCAACCATCGACAGGAAGTTGTCAATCATTCCTCGGACAGTTTCATGCATGTCGCTCGCCAAAAGACCTTTGATGATCCAATAAGAATCCCAGTAATAAAACTCTCGGAATCTACCTCCTGGAATAACGAAACCATTTGGCACTGGTATGATGGAATACCTTTCAGGTTCCTTGAAGACATCCGGTCTCAGTATCCTGCTGAAATTAGCCCAAATCTTCACCAAACTCTTGGCGAATTCTCTATATTCAGGAACAGTTATATTCTGTAGAAAAGGTGGATTAGGATTGAAGTCTGGAGCTTTCCAATCTTTCAGCTCGTTTCCAGGTTTGAAGTTGGCTTCGACAAAATGCTTCACTTGGTCCCTCGATGGTTTGTTGTTAGTGGAGGCCATCATGATATTGAAATTTTTTAGAATCTTCGATGCGTCGTGAGTCATTTCCATATCGACGAAGGTTTTGGAGTCTGGGAAGATTTTGGCCATTTGGACGGTCTTCAGAAGCTCTCCTTTGCAATAGATTTCGTTTGTGCACGTTGGCATCTGGGCAGACACATTCTGGAGGCATATTAAGAAGACGACGAACGTGCCCAGATAGTGTATTGATTTCATCCTATGCTGGAACTATCTGGAAAAGTGAAGAGTTATTGAAACATTTATTCAATTCCAATGAAAAAATTAATTTGACATTCTTTGGGACTTTGCGCGCAGGAACTAATTTATTGAGCTTATTCACTAAACGACGTTTCGAACAACTTTGTTCTCTTCCTCAGGATTTGTAATTAGATCATAATTTATGTGATTTCAATGGGGATAACCTTAAGTTAAGGTGGCTCAAGATGTTAAAAAAATGCTCAAGGAGATTCTGTTATTATTCTTGGAGTAAATATCTAATTGCTGAGTGGACATCATATATTTGGTAGGTTGATATGTTTTAGAAATCTTCAAACTAATTTTGGCCCAAGTACATTTATTCGAATCAACTTGAACAAAGAAGATTCGAAAGAGGGCCCTCAGAAATCAGAAGTTTTTCGACATTTTGGTCCAAAAGTATGTATGTTAGTGATTACTTCACTTATTGACAATTTTTGTTTTGTTTACTTTTTATTTTGAATTTTCATTCAACATTATTCTTGGATTTTCATTTTTTAATTCCATCAATTTTCCGAATTCTCAGCCGATATCTGTCTCGAAAGTTCACAATGGACTAAAGAATAAAAAAAGCACTGTCATATTGTCAATAAGTTCTATGCCATCTTCTTTCTCTGATAAATGAGATGCGGTAAAAAAAACTTTCAAAAATCTTTATAACTTCAAAATTAAATGACAGTTGATACTGACCATAAAAAGTTCGTTTAATTTCAAATTTAAATTGAATTAATGATTTCTGTTTACTTCTTTCCCAACTAAATATTGATTTATTTGGAAAATGGCTTCTGTACATTTTTCAGGACTAATACAATGAATAATCTACAGGCCCCGTGGTTTTTGTACCTGCAGGTACCCAGAAATGAACGATAATATTATTATTATTAATTCGACAGCCGGACGTTGCCCTCCATTATTGAAAGAATTAATTCCCCCTCTATTTAGTGATTTGTTTTGTTTACTTTTTATTTTGAATTTTCATTCAACATTATTCTTGGATTTTCATTTTTTAATTCCATCAATTTTCCGAATTCTCAGCCGATATCTGTCTCGAAAGTTCACAATGGACTAAAGAATAAAAAAAGCACTGCCGTGAAGGCAGCAACTTTTGCGCGCATGTTCAATGTAGATGACCGCTTCAGCAACGAATTTGAACGTGCGCGCAAAAGCTGCTGCCTTCACGGCAGTGCTTTTTGAAATTTTTTTCTGATAAATTACTGGATTTCAATTCGATCATATGTGTATTTTTGGACATATTGTAAAAATAAAATTTTGAATCGGTATATCTACGGAATCATTGGGCGGATTTTACCCATTCACGAATTCGACCTTCGTAATTAAGGTCCAAACCTTCTCTACAAATATCGAGTTTCTAAGTTGTTTCTTTCGGAAGTTATTGTGTTTACGCAGTCGGCCGTTAGGCAGATCAGATCGAATTGAAATCCAGTACTTCATCGAAAATAACAGTTTGAAGTTTCATACAGAATTTAATGAGGATGATATGATGAGAAAATCATAGAAATTTTTTTTTCATATTGTTCTAATAACACGATTATCACGAAATTTTGCATAAAGTTGTCTTTGAGCATCTTAAAACTAGCTGTGAAGTTTAATCAGGACTGAATCAGTATTTCTCGAGTAATACCGAAAAAATCAAGGATATCGAGAAGAAAACCTCGAAATTTGACATATTTTTTCCCGATATCTCCAAAACTTATGATCGTATCGAACTGAAATTTAGTACACTGCTGTGAAATTAGAAGGTCAAAGTGTGAGTATAATTTTTTTTGGATATAATGAATGGTTTCCGAAAAAAAAATTTTTTAGTAAAAAAATTTCGAAAAAATTTTTTTTTTTAATTTACTGACAATATGATTTTAACGAAATTTGGCTCAAAGTTGCGCGTCGTTATACTCCACCAAACTGCCAAGTTTGAATCCAATCGCTTGATTAGTTTCTGAAATAAAAAATAAATAACTTCAAAACGTCAAGTGCCTATAACTCTGAAACTATTCGACCGATTTGGCCCATTAACGAACTTAACCGCGGCATTCGGATGCGCAACCTATCCTGAAAGTTTCAAGTAGCTAGCTTGCTTCTGTCGACAGTTATCGTGTCTACGGCCGGCCGGCCGGACAGAATCAATTTTGACACCGGATTCGTCATCAGTGAGTCCAACCTAGTCGATTGAGACCATTTTCGGCTCAATCATCTAAAATTACAGACATTTGGACAAAACGATAGCACGCTGTTCCCCTAGAACATGCGCGCAAAAAAGAATTATCAAATTCAACTCAGTCTGTCCTTCGTGCCATTCAATTCTAGATATCTCTAGAAAGAATTAACTTGAATTTTTAAGAATAGGTTTTTGGCTTAAATATGAGTCGAGATGGTGAATAGGTCGAAATGATACAAATTTTTTGCGAATATTCGCCTTTGAAATTTTATTTTCTCGATATTTCAGAAAATTCGGAACCAGAGTTAAAATTTCGTACTTCAACACAGAAAAAATTATTCGTGATTACGTGAAGAATCCAAGATATGCAGGAATCATATGGATTCATTGAAATAGTAATATGATCGAGCTCTCCAGATTTCTGAGTCCATATTCTTGAATTGGGGAAGGAAGAAAATAGGCGTGTCGACGCTGTTGCCAATGAAACTCGGTGCATTTTTGATGGAACGATAGAGAAAGTTCATTCCATCACATTCAAGAATAGGGTCCCTGGATTCATGTCAACGTTCTATTGATGATCCATTGATAGTAGCTATAGAAATATTCACAAAAATATAATTCTGGAAATCCGTAGTTTTTTCTGCCCAAGAATTCAGTCTGACGATTTCATGGAACATTCCTTGCAAATTTTAAAATTCTGAATAAGATTTTTTCGAAGCTATCGAACTTACGTATGATCGGACGCGTATAAACAAATTTGATCAAATATTTATCATCAGCCAGTGGAACTCACTTGTTGGAGAGAGTTTCTAGCTTAAAATTTGGAAAAAACTGTTATTTCTTCAGAATGATAGCACCCTGTTGGGATCATCGTGCAAAAAAAAGATAAGCTATGGAATTATATTTCGAATGATATTAAGGGACCAAAAAAAGCTCACCAACCAACTGCAGAAGAACCTTGAAGAGTAGACGTGATAAAACTGCCAATAATTCTCATATTATTGGAATATTCACAGTCACTTGCTAGAGGCTCAAACCATACTGACGATTTCGAAACTAAAAACACAACACAAATTCCACGAATACGAATGAATTACCTCCATTACTCCGTTGATAAGATAGTGAACATAATAAATAATTCTAAAACGTAAAGCAAACCTGACTGCTGTAAAAATTATCCACTGAAACTAGGCAACAAGGTCAATACAATTCTATTCCAGATTGCATTTTGAAATATTGCTTGGTTTTTCAGCCTTTTTCACAGCCTAATTCGATATTTTGAAAATCAAACTCATTCAACCTTATCTGTGATTCATTCCAAGGAAAGGCCTCGGAAAAATAACGTCCAACCAGTCTGAAATTTTGAATAAAATGTAAACAGTATATCAATTTGAATAAGTACCATCCACCTTAGATATCTCTAATGTGAAATATAAATACAAAAAGAGGTATACTCCATTCACTTTTATAATGTAGCCCGGTTGGCCATGACATCCTGACAGATTTCACCGTGTATATTTTGAAATTGTTAGGTTATGGTCATTTTCCTGTCAGATAACTATGCAACGTTGTCCTCTCTACATAGAGGTCGTAGTAATTACTTATTTTTCAAATGTCAATCTACATTGATAAAGTAATGAATTTGAGAAAATATTATTTGAATTCGATAAATCCAAAGACCTGGCGAATGTTGAAGAAACTTTTGTCTCTGTTAATACTGGAAATATTTCACGTATATAAACATGGTTGAAAGATTTAGTTATGCTATTTTCTTGTAAGGAAATCAAGAATCGGGTTTTTCAAAAATAAAGTCTTCAGTTCAGTCTTTTTGGGTGCACCAATAGAAGGATATTCTTTGTCGTCTCTTTCACTTAAAATCTTCCTTATTGTGTTGATGTGCAGCTAAAAAATAAATATCTATTCATATAAAATATAATTCCTTGGTTTTCACTTACATACGTCGAAAATGTTGCATAGCTTGTGTTGAATTATTGATTCCGAATTATCAGGGTTACTATCAGAAAAAGCCGATTTCAATTCTACATAGCACTTCCTGATACTTTGCCTCTGCTTCTTCAAAACTACCTTCGGCATTTTTATTAGTTTGCAAGCGTTATTATGCTGAGATTTAGAAATCTAGAATCGATTGATATTGATAATAGTAGAAATTGAAATTTGGCAACGTCTTTTGACATTGCCGATATTTCATGAGTGCCAACCTGCGTCAGTTTTAAGGGAAAAAACTTGATAAACCTAAATCATGGCCAACCGGGCTACATTATAAAAGTGAATGGAGTATACACTTTGGCTCGAAGGGGTACATTTCATACAGTTGGTTCCAATCAATTTGTGTCAACCCTGTAAGCGTGATGACAGCATCCCCTGAAATCTTAAATGGGAAAGAGGGTTGAGTGACACCTTGTTCCGAAGGTTGTTCTGGGAAACAGCGTTTCGTCGCAGTGTAGGCCATTTTCGAATTTTGAGCTGAAATTAGTCTCAAACGAGACAGGACCTAGAGTCTTGAAATTTTCAGGTAAGGTTTTGATCTGGATGAGGTCGTTAATGGGCCAAATCTGCCGAATGGTTTTTGGGATATAGCCATTTGAAAATTTCATATTTCAATAACCCAATAACTCGAAGACTCTGTTTCAGTCCAATCAGATATGTTTTATTCGAAATTTCCTTAACATAAGATCTAAAGTTTGAAATATTTGTTTGCATCAACCTTTCATGACATCTACTGGTGAATAGTCGAAGCATTTACTGGATCCTTCAGTGACATTATGCAGGACAATGGCGTCAACAGATCGTCAATCGACGTCGTTTGTTCACACCCTATGCTTCATGGGGTGATTGTCTTGAAGTTTTATCGGTACTTCCCCGTAGCTAATGAGCAGTGTATCGGAATCGTCTATGATGCTGATGCTAGACGATACTACTATTCTTAATTAAAAAATGATACTACAGATTGGCGCAGAACTTCGCGTCATTACTTAACAAGAGTGTCTAAAATTTCAGCTTGATTGGATATTCGTCTTTGGAGATATTAGAAAAAAAAACAGATATCATGCTGATTTCCTGAGAATCATTGATTTTTCGGAAATAACTCGAAAAATATTTAACCGATCACGACGAAACTTGGATTTTGATGCACAAATTCGTGCAAAATTTCTAGATAATTTCATCGGAACAATTCAAAATTTAAAGATTTAGTTTATAAATATCTTATATCTTCTACTCATATGGTTCTGGGCAACAGCGTGATATCGTTCCATCACAATGTCTCTAGTTATCGAACTTTGAACCGAAATTGATTTTAAACGATTAGGTTGGACTTCCTGAGGGAGTATCTTGATCAAATTCAGTTCTCTGCGGCCGACCGTGTGTGTTATAACTTTCTAAGGAAAAGACCTAGAGTCTTGAAATTTTAAGTTTATGTTCGTAGCCTGAAAACCTCGGTAGACTTCGTTAATGGGCAAAATTACAATTTTTTTTCCGAAATGTATTCAGATTTCAATGAAAATTGGCACAGACCTTGAAGTCAAAATATAACAGTAGTGCTCCAAATTTCAGTTTAAGCGAATATCAATCTGCAGAGAAATTGGAAAAAATATGTCAAATTTCTTGGCTATTTCAAATTTTGAGATGATTTCCTCAATATCTCGAAAAGAGGTGAGGTTGTCAAAATTAAACTTCTTCAATAGTTATGCCAACGCATAACTTTCGAGATTTCTGTTGAAAAAATTGTTTTTTGGTACTATTCATAACCTCACCATGGAGTTTGGCACAGACCTTGAGGTTACTATTTAACAATAGTATTACACTTATATCAAATATCTTGGAAGATATTGGGAAAAAATATGTTCAATTTCGTGCTGAACGATATCATTGTTGATTTTTTCCGAAATAACTCAAAAACTACCTATATATCCGATCATCTATCGCAAGGGTATGTAGGCATATCTGCGGGATCACAGAATGGATTTCGAAAATTTGGCGTTCGAAATTAAACTCCAAACCTGCTCTACAATGGGGGTTTTTCCTTTAGACGAAAATGCAGTAATTTTCATTAAAAACCTTTAGAACATCACATTTCAAACATATAATTTCAATAATATATTTTCAAAAAAATTGTTTGATCACCTAAAACTGAAAAATAAAAATGGGGATTTGCATTTAAAGGGATTTGTCTTGAGTGCACGATATGGCAACGTCGAATTCAGCTCTCTCGGAAAGAAAAGGACGTCAAATGTGTTACTTTACTGAGGAAAACAGAGATAGCTATACTTCGATCTGGTTAGAGTAGAAGACAACGCCCAAGGAATAGAAAAAGAAGAGCACAGACGGTCATACTGTCATATTACTGACAAATCGCAAACGGAAATTGTTTGGTTGTATTGACAAAGAACATGTGTGTACCACAGAATAGGAATAAATATTTCATTATTTTATAGCAGAAAAAGCTATTCTACTAAACACCGTTGTCACTTCGTGCATGTCTGGCAAATCCAAAACTCCAATTTTGAAATCGGATTTTGAATACTTTCTGAAGTTAATTTGGGAAAATGATGAATCAAACCCATAGTAATTATGTTCAAATTTGCATTTGCAGTAATAACCCAAATTCAGGAAAAACCCCCATGTATCAAGCCTCTTAGTAGATTCTCTCGATGCTTATTGTGTTGACGATCAGTGGTTAGGTCAGACTCAAATAGATTAACTATGGCAGGCGAATTCGTGGAATTGAACTAGCGCCTAAAAGCAGCTGACTTTACGTCAGTGTTTTTCTAGGTTTTTTGTTAGTACTTCTTTAATTTATCATTCTGAAGAAGTAAGGAAAATAAGTTATGGCATCTCTTTTGACAATTTTCAAGGATTTCAAGAAAGGAATAGTCGATAGTTCCTGAAGCAAGTAAGTAACCCCAGAGTGAATATATAAAATTTCACCTCTTCAAATTGAAGGAAAGGCGACTTATATTGTGCACTTTGAATGTTCGCTGACTTGATGTGATGGCTCACAATTACTAACAATGGGCCTCTTCTCAGGTGCAATGAAATTTCTCACAAATGTGAGTAATTACTCACAAATGGGCAATATTTCAGTTAAAAGCTGAATCATTGCAGAAAGAAGAAAAGCGATCTCAAGGCACACACCTACGAGCTACGAGCTCGTCAATATGAGTGCACTCTTCTTTTGACATACGTAGATACACTGCAATAAAAAAAAACTCTTTTGGGCGAACCGCAAAGATGACCCTATCCCAAACTTACACACAGCAAAAAAATCATTCAAATTCGAAAATTTTCTTACCTGAAATAACTAACATAAAAAAGGTAACATTCAAATATTTCAAACTTGTTTCCAACCATAACATGCGTCCAGGAAAAATTTCATTGAAAAGTGAGATGTGGAAAAGCATAGTTAATTATTTTCGCTGATGGGGAAAACGCAAGATGGGGAAAACGCAAGATGGGGCAAACGCAAGATGCACTATCAGAAAATGGCAATTGCTCGCGATATAACCTCTTGAATACTTCATAAAACATTGCAGATTGGAATGGAAAGGGAAATTATTCTACTCTAAAGGAAACTCAAATCATATCCAACAACATTCTTATCGACTTACCGCTCAGTTCTTATCGGAAAATACGTTTGTACTGCCTTATTTGAATACATATCTCAGAAGTAGTTTTATTATTCATATTTCACTGATATCTCGGGAGTTACAATTTTTTCTGATATGAAAAAAAATTATTGATGATTATCTGTCATGAAACATGACACTGATGTTTCACTGCGGAAATTTATACTGAATGCTGATTCAATAATTAGTGAAAAATTTGAAGAGAAATTCGTGAAATTCAGAAAAATCAGTTTTTCTCCAAAATCTTCGGAGGTACTCTATTTTTCTTGATTCGGGAAGTAGTGTACCTACCTTACAAATACCACAATTTTTTCATTATGATGGTTTGGCATTATACTGGACTCTAACAATTGCACACGCCTCAATTCACCTGTAGCATGAAATTGATTACCAATGTCAATGGGAGAAGGAAGGGCGGTAATATTTGAGGAAGAAACGAGATAAGTGTCCTGGATATTTCAATCGAATAATGCTCAAATCGACCCACGCCAACTTCTATAAAAAGGTAATTTCACTCCAATTTCGTTCTCTAACTCCCGGGTTTTTCCTGAGTCATTCTTCTGTATACAACAACAATAAAATTATAAATTTAATGAATTATGATTATTGAGTGTTTCTAGAATGGTAAATATTATTCTGAGTCGAAAGCTTGAAATAGATAAATCAAAAAAGTTGTTTCGATACCGCATTTCCAAAAATCCTGTCCAGTTATTGTGATTTCAGATAAACTTTTATTGTCTTCGAAGTGCAACAATTATTATACCATCTGGCATATAATTATTGAAGTGAACAAATTTAGAGAAACGGTAACATGACAAAATAAAATACAGAAATAATACTACACTGTGTTTCATCTTTTATCTTTCGATTTAGAATCACCAGAAGCATATTTACTATATCGTAAGTCAAAATCTCATTACTTTGTATTCACAAAAACTCGATTACGAGCGAACTGAGGTAGCATAGACCCTCTGGCGAACTTGTTAAATTGTGCATAGAAAAATATTGTCAATAAGTTCTATGCCATCTTCTTTCTCTGATAAATGAGATGCGGTAAAAAAAACTTTCAAAAACCTTTATAACTTCAAAATTAAATGACAGTTGATACTGACCATAAAAAGTTCGTTTAATTTCAAATTTAAATTGAATTCATGATTTCTGTTTACTTCTTTCCCAACTAAATATTGATTTATTTGGAAAATGGCTTCTGTAAATTTTTCAGGACTAATACAATGAATAATCTACAGGCCCCGTGGTTTTTATACCTGCAGGTACCCAGAAATGAACGATATTATTATTATTATTAATTCGACAGCCGGACGTTGCCCTCCATTATTGAAATAATTAATTCCCCCTCTATTTAGTGATGTCATTGAGTAAAACAACCGCTAGTCGGGCTCAGTCAGTTTTTGCAGAGAAATTGAGCTCTGTCCCATTATGACACGTCTGTCAGACACTTTTTAACTATAACTTCCCCAACCAGTGGATGATTCGGAAGAGTCTCATGATACATAAAAAGTACCCAGATCTCTGGATCTATACCCTCTAATTGTGAAATTTTGAGGGGGGTGGGAAGTTTTTTTTGAGTCGATCACTAAGATTTATCATTCGATTTTATCGAATAATGAACCAAAAGCAAATTGCACCCATAATGACTCTTGAGGATATCCTAATCAGAGCCCGATCTAGGATTGTTGCGCTCGCGGTCAGTTAACAAAATGCGTGCTTGAAGAAATTTATTTATCAATAACTATATAATTTTCATGTTTGAAAGTATTCATTATATTTCGAAGAACTGCTTGATTCCCAATAGTCTCGCATATTTTTGGAGGTAATGGATAAAACTTACAGACATATGAAGAGTCAAAAAACAATCCAACTATGCTCATTAACGATCTCAGCTGCCATATTCAAACCCCAATCCCAAACCATCCTAATAAATTTGAAGTCTCTAGGGTACATCTTTCAAAATCATCGGCTATCAGGTTCGGGGGTTTATGACTAAATGATATGATAGCGCCCTTGGAGAGCATCGAGCGCTCAAAATTCCATAAGAATTGATGGTATAGTTGACAAGGTATAACATATACCTAATAGAAATTTGGACACTCTTTTCCAGTACGAATCGGCTCCTTTCTTTTAATTTCATGCGAAATAAACTATGATACATTTCCCGCTGTAAAAGAATTACCCCGATGCGAGAAAAAATACTAATCGGACCAGGGTACTTTCATCTATCCCCTTAATTTTGGCCGTAAAAGTCTTCCTAATTTATGATAGATTTATGCATCACAGCAACGCTCTGATGTACAGGGTGTATCTGAATACCGAAAAAAAATTGAGGGTTGTTTCTGTGCTGAAAATTAATGTGGGTATTTAGTATACAAATTTTTGAAAAACCTTTCCTCGGAAAAGTAACACCCCTCCGAAGATTAATAAAAAAAATTGTTCCTCTTTTTTTTCCTGTATATTGAGCTGAAGACCCGCAACTTGGTAAATATTATTTGTCAATAAAACTACATATTTTGAAGTTTTTCCACCCGGAGTATGCTTAGAAGGTGTTTTATAGTCAACCCCTAAGATACTTTTTCTTATAACTTTGTTTTGGATACACATTTTTCTTTAAGAACCACATGCCTGAAAAGCCCAATTTATTCACTCACTAACTTTTTTATCTTAACAAGTTTTTTCGAGAAAAAAATATCGATGATCTGTGAAACCGTATTGAAGCTGAAGATGGTAATTCTCAACATTTATTATGATGATATTGTCGATATTCGATAGCCTTTTGTTCATTGTTGTTTGTTTTAGTTGTAAAAGTCTTAGTCTAATATAATCATAATTTGGTTGGCTGTTGTTCATTAAAATGCTTATCAACATGAGTTATATTTTTTTCGTAAATACTTAAGATTTCGAAAAAAGTTGTAGAGATAAAAAGTTATTGAATGAATTGGGCTTTCGAGCCATGTTTCTTTAAAAGGGAAATTTCAATCCATAAAGAAGTTGTAAGAAAAAAATATCTTAGGGGTTGACTATTTCAACCCCATTCTAAGCATACTTCAGTGTTGAAATAATTCCAAAATGTGTAGTTTTATCTACAAATAATACTTACCAAATTCCGTATCTTCAGCTTAAAGTATATGAAAAAAAGTATAATATAAAAAAATAAAAACGAGGAACAATTTTTTTTGTTATTCTTCGGGGGGTGCAACCTTTTCGGAGGGAGGTTTTTAAAGAATTTCACACCAAATAATAATAATAATAATAATTAATTTTCATCACAGAACCACCATTCAAATTTTCTTGATGTTATTCAGATACATCCCGTATAAAGTTTGGAGAAAAAAATTATTATTTTGCGCCCTGATCAGTTAGCTTGCGCCCGTGGCAAATGCCCCCTTTACCACTCTTTAGATCCGGCTCTGACCCTAATAAACATAAGAAGATTCAACGACTCACAATTAGTGTTTCAACCCTTGACTGTTCTCGAACTACACTTTCACCAAGTTTTTTTATGAAATTGCATTCAGACTAGCTCAGGTGGGAGATGGAACTGAATGGAAATTCACATAATCATAATGGTGAACATAGGAGGAAAATCCACACACATTTAATCAATTTTATTCATTTCCCAGATGAAATGCATCGGCAGATTTCTAATTGATGAACGTTTTCAAGGCCGTTGGAATTAGTTTTAGATAGATCTCTGGACATAAAATATCATAAAATAGGCTATTTAGATTCATGGATATTTTTTATGTGAAAACGAATATTCCACGCAGAAATCACCAGCTTAAAACTGCCAACTACATTCATTCATGATTATTAACACTTTGTAGTGGTACAAAACTTTTCTTTAGGTATATAAGATTTCGTTTATATTGAGCTCACCTGAATTTAATCGTTGTGAATAACAAAGTTATCAGAAATCAAATGCAGCAATTTTATTCAGGCGTTAATAATTCGACATTCAATAAACTTTTCTGTTGACTACCCGATTAGAATAATGATCTGCTGTTGTCTACTAGAAGTAGTAATAAACTTTATTGAAACAATGTTTCAAATGGCAAACGACCTAGGTGTTTCTGCCGTTGTCTACAATGCCGGTATTGCAGTCTAAGAATTTCCCTCAAAATTAAATATTCTAGAGAACCTTGAACACATTTCCATTAGCACATACTTCCCTTTTTTCAACATTTTCGAATTCTTGGAAGAAATAATACTGAAAGAAATGTTTCTCTGCAATATTCCCTTTCTAACTTATCTTGTTATCAAGTACAAATTTTTGTGGTTGCTAAGATACCACTATTGATAGCAAGATTCTTGTTAAAGTGACAGATCATTTTGCTCAGAATCGAAGATCAGCATACCAATTATCAATATTTATGATCTTGTTATGGAAGCTCTTTCCTGGCAATATTGCTATTTGCAAATAAAATAGGCCTGATTATCAGATGAATATTTCGGTTTTTTCTCTGCAAAAGTTCGTTCATCCCTTAGCAACAGACGAAAATACTTGTATTAGCGTAACTTATGCTCTGAAGTTGCTATAGGAAAATAGTCAAATTCTAGGATTCCAGAAAATATTTCTTGTATGGTATATTTCCCACTTCTTCGAATTTATAGGCATAGTGCTGAAGGCGTTCTCTCGAAGATATATTTAATCTTGAAATATTGTTCGTTCACGAACAACGTACAGAATAACACCAAATAAATTTTGACAAACAAATGGGAACCCTTTCTTGACAAAAAACACGTCTCGAATGAAAAACTCGATTCTTATCCTCAAAAAATGCGATATCTACCCCATATTTCCACGCACCATTTACAGGAGATATATATTGGAGAATCCTAACCAATTCGAATCGTAATTCCTAAAACGGCCTGGATCCTCCCCTAACATGTATGAAATTACTTTATGTAAGAGTTTTATTTCCTCTTTCCATCCGGATCCTGGATTTTCCAACGAACGAATGTATCAAGCGCAAAACTGAGACTTCTTAAGGCAATCTGGACGACATGTAACATTTCCATGTAAAATAAGGGTTGTGTATAAAAATTTTCAACGGATTTGATCGGGAAAAAGAAGTATGATCGAAAAATTGCAGACATTCTATGAGATTGTTTTGGAGAATAGCACGTCATAATTTTGCACGATTTCTGGAATTGTCGAATTTTATGCTGAAAATGTGAACGACTAGGTTGGACTCACTGATGAAGAATCCGATGTCAAATTCAGTTCTGTCCTTCCAGCCAACTGTCTGTCCGCCATTTCGTTGCCTAGATGACTTTTGAATGGAATGCCCTGGCGACTTGAAACTTTCAGGGTAAAATTTGTATCAGAATGAGTATGGTTGAGTTTGTTGCTGAAAAAAATCTGCCAAATGGTTTCGGAAATATACTCATTTGAATTTTCGGGATTGTTTCTTTAAGAAGTACTTGTGTTTAGTTTCGTTAGAAATAAAAAAAATCAAAAAATTCAGATATTCATTATGAATTTTTTTTTCAGAAACTACTTTATATTTTTATGAAATTCAACACATACCATAGAGAGATGGTTTTTAGCAATAAGCCAATATTCCGTTGATAATCCTGGGTTTTCCAATGAACGAAGGTATCAAGAGCCAAATTGAGACTATTTGAGGCATGAATCTGGACAACGTGCAAGATTTCCATATAAAATGAGTTTTGTAAAAGAATTTTGTATTAATTTTTTATATAATTAAATATCAAAAAAAGGAATTCACAAAATTGATATCTGTTTGTATTCGAAACATGCAGGATTAGTTCACAGAAAAAAAATTATCATCACTTACTCTTCCTGAACTACAGCTCAACTCTGCATGTGGAAAAAGTTTGCACGATTAAGTATTATTTTTTATCATATAATTATTGCCATTATCGAAACACTGAACGAAAGATTACAATAATTTAGATTTAATATCCGCTACACCTACTACCACCTTGCGAACTGGAAGTCAATTGAAGATGCTTGACTTCTATGTTAATCTACCAGTTTCTTCTCTGGAATACCGGTTCCCATTTTTGATTGTTTCTTGAGTTCTTTGTTTATTTGTACCATTTAATCACCTTGAAGCCGTAATCGCAGATAATTGGGATGAAACGGTGAAGCATTCTACAATTATTATGAACCAGAGCTGTCAACCCATAGAAAAATTGCCGCGTATAAATTATGTGTTCTCAAGTATACGTACTGTCATTATGACAATTATTACTCTTCACTTAATGATGTTAAGATTATTTTTCGGAGTGATTTCAGGATGATTGAACTGATGATGAATTGTATATGTATGAGTTTCTTAGATGAATAGCCTTAAAAATTCCACAAAGAAAAAATTACCGTAACAAATTCCTAGTATCTCTCAAGCACTTTTCAGATTTCAGCAGAATATTTCGAATTTAAATACCATCAAAATTATTTCATTTTGTTCTGATTTGATTGAGGTCATTTAAATAGAAGTGCTGCATTGGAATATTATAGGATTATCCTACATATTGTGACCTAACAGCTTAACTAAACTCCATGTTAAAAAACACAAAAATTTCTGAAAGCAACAAATCACAGACTTGATATTTGTAAAGGAGGTTTGTAGCTTCTACAGCGTAGGTCAAGTTCGTGAATAGGTAAAGTTCTCCCCAAGATTCAGAATGAATTGAAAACAATTTATATGATAGAATCCTCAAGGAATAGTGCAAATGTTTGTGTCTGCATTTTACTAACTGAACATTGACCAATCAGAAATCAGGAACAGCAAAGTCAAAACAAAGGTCGGCGTTCTGGCAGGTCACCTCATGTCAGAAAAAAATTTCAGGTAAGCTAATTGTTTTATTCGTTCGAATTTTTTTCTCTCGACATTTTGTTGTTGATATTTCAAGATTCCTGAAGAATCAAGAAAATGTTTTGATACTAAATTAATCAAGAATTCATAAGTTACGAAGCCACCTATTGGAGATAAAAAGGACTAAATGCAGCAAAGTTGTGGTCCTAATTGAATAGAGAAGGAATGGTCTAGATATTCGTTATTCACAAGGGTAATTCCTCATATCTGGATTTAACAATCATCTATGTATAAAAGAAATAATATTGAGTCCAAGTACAGTATTCTGAGGCACACCACAAACATACTGGACAATAAGTATATCCAAAGATATTATCTGAAGGTTTTACAAAATGTCCGGTACCATTTATTCCAGTAAACTCATTTCCAATAGAATATTGGGATAACAATTGTTCATCATTGAACTCATTCTATGTGACTCTGGCTTCGAACAACGAAAGCATGAACTAGTTGCGTTTCTGACCAAACATTGACAAATCAAAATAAGATTGGAAAAACCGAAAATAATGGTTCTTGTCGTATTTCCGACATATCACATCATGAATAATTTTGAAACAATGTATTTCTTTCATAAGCCAAAATAAACAGAAGAACAAAATCTTGTCGATGAATGAACAAATATTTCACTTGGTCTGAGTAGATCATGCGATCAATAAGAGCCTATATACAGAAAAAGCATTGTCCAAATGATTCGTTTAATTCAGTTTCACGGTTTTACCCATAATTAAAACGACTCGCCCTGACCAAATGCAGAAAGAGTTCCAGACGTAAAAGCTGTTAGATAGCAGAATTGAGCAGGAAATTCCACAAGCGCCACCTCAGGAGCATGATACAAACAATAACCTGCGAGTGCAGAAAACTTTGAACAATGTCAATGACGTTCATCCACTTGTCGTTTCTTCTGTTTTATTTCAATGTTTTGGTCTCGGCAATTTCATAGTTGACGTTCATAAGATTCAAGAGGAATGGAAAAGATATGTATTGCAACTTAATCAAGAATTCACGAGAGGTTCCCCACAAGTTATGACGCCACGTAGCAGGCATGATCTGGAAGCGACTAACCGGGGCAGAGAGATGCGATCATGCTGATTTCAATGCTTAAATCATCCCGGAAGCCCTAATTAATCCGCGAAAGCTTAAGTTAATGTAGAAATGGTCTAGATATTCGGAATTCCGAAGTCTACAAGAGTAATTCCCCATATCTGGGCAATTCTGGAGTTCGCCCTTTGCACTTGTAGACATTTAACTTCTTTATCTGCACGCCTCCAGATTCCCCGGCTTTTTGCTACTTAATAACATAAATTGCAGACGTAATTTAAACTTACTAACATTGTAGGGGATAACTGGATGAGTTACGATCATGAGCTTTTTGCTATTTTAATGGGGCGAGCATTAAGTGAATTTCCGAAGTTTTTACTGCCCTCTATTGAGTATGAAAAAAACTTGGGGTATCTCCTTGTCCTAAACTGAATCGGACTGGAGATTTATATTACAAGTTAGCAGTGATTATCTAGCTTTTATTTTATGTTCAAGAGAACATCCTGGTCCATCTTTTCACGTATTGAGCCAGTCAAACTCGCCTAGAGCCTAGAGACACGTTTATCACAAAATACCGCACAAGATCGTTCATCGCCATTTTCGACCTAATCACCGACCTTCGGCATGACTGAATCATTGCTTTTCGAATCATTACAGAAGAAACAACGATACCAATGAAAAAAACTACGAAATTTGATATGTTTTTTCCCAAAATCTCCAAAAACAACAATAGTATCGAACTGAAATTGGGTACACTACTGTGGAATGCAGAGTTCAAGGTTCAAGCGATATTTTGTCGAAATTAATTAATGTTTTCTATTTTACCAACAGTTGTACCATCCTAACAATGGCTTGCAAAATGTTTCAATATCAACTCGTTAAATGATCATTTGAAACAATATTCAGCAGTCACAAAATTGAGAGATTCTTTTCATGGTTTTATATGTACCCACCAGACTAAATGGTCAATAGAAACTTTCAATCACGTCAACAGTTATTATTTGTATCCCAGAATCCTGGAAGAATCAATAATAAATGAATTTCTAGTCATTAAATAGATCTAAAAAAGGAATTTCTGGTACATCACAAACATTTTAATGATACAATAATAACGTTATATAAGGACATATATCAATTGAATGCCACGTCGAATTAAAAGCAAATCTCAATTATTTATAAGTTATAAGTATTATACTCAAGAGTATCTTATTATTTTTCTGGGGTACAGCGAGTTATCATTTCATTTTTGAATTTTTCGCTGCAACTGGTCTCACTCTTGGACTAAATGGTGCATAGTCCTATGTCGAATGCAATCCTGTCTGGCCGTCTTTGTCACGATAACTTTCGAGTAGAACAATCTAGTGACTTGAAACTTCAAGGGTAGGTTGCGCATCCAAATACTTCATTGAGTTAATGAATGGAAAAATTCCATACAATTATTTCGGAGTTTATTTGAACATCTCGGAAACAATTCCGTACGTTGCTATTAAATGGAATCTGCCAAAGTGTTATATAAAGACAGCATTTCTGGTAGAATTTTTAATCATTGTTGCTGCTAGTTTCTTGTCCATCTCTTCGACATAGGATTTCCATGACAGAGTTTCGTTCATTGTCACTTCAAGCAATCTGAAGGTCAAATTTTTGTGAATTCTCATCTGAAGGTCTTGAGTTTTTGACTTATTTCTGATGAGAACATTGCAGCCGAACCACCTATCACTGGTCTTCATATGTCTTTATCTACTGGAGATGTTTAATATTAGGAGCCTTCATGAGGAAAGAAGTATAATCCGTTAAAAGGAGAATTTTCAGGAAAGATCCGGTGTCATCAGATTTTTGGCGCTTCATATAGATAGATTATGAATGGTATAGGTTCAAGTTTGAATCCTTGAGGAAGCTCTTAATTTATTTTGAGTTTGTCTGACATAATATACCAACATAGTGGTAACAAGGAATAACTCATGGGGATGATAAAGCTCCAATTTGAATACAATAAAGAAATAATCATAACCTTTGTCTCACGTTGGAGTTTGCTGCCTTGAGGAAGAAACCACATGAACCAGATGCTTCCTACTTGTGACGATGCTGTACAACCTGAAATATCACAGATAAAGCTCCATGAAAGGATATATAAGGTTTCAAGTATCTATAACGCTTTCGGCATTCAATACGATGGGTCGTTCAGTTGGAGTATTTATTGATTTATCGAGAGATATTCCTCCTATTGTTTATGTAAGATAATTATAGTAGTAGTTGAATGATACTTATTGCTGCTGACGATGTTTCAGACATAACTCACACACTCCAAGTGTGCCTGGCGTATGTGCACAAATTGAAGACATTAGGGAAAAAATGTATATCGAAGGTTTATGAATGATGTAAATAACGAGAAACCTCACATTCAGTAAGTTGAATGTCATTTTAATTTGTTGTGATGTTAATTATACATATATATATATATCTTTATAGAAACCCTGAAGAAGCATTAAATTAATGCGAAAGCTTGGTGTAGAATAAAGAGTACCTCATTTACTCCCAAACCAGAGTCGATAGACCCTTATCATTAAATCTTATATATATATATATATATTCTTTTGAGAACGAACATTACATTTTTTGGTATATCACAGAGTTAGCAGAGGAAATGTAAACGCGGTACCATACATTTTCTCGTATGATACAAGAGCAGAGATGAAAGCCTCAGCAAAAAATTTGTCTCCCCATATAAGTGATGTAATTTGTTTGAAGAAACATGGATGGCATCTTTATCATTGGAAAATAATTTTTGCGTCATCTTGAAATTATTTTGACATAATATCTCGACATAATATCTGAAACAGAAAGAGAAACAGAAAACCAGCAGGAAGCAGTAAATAAAATTACCTACATTTGCTCTCTGACCGGGAGAGTCTTTCGACCAGGTCCGGTCCTCCAAGTGATGACTTTCAGGTCCTCAGATAAACTAAGAACGCTACAGGCCCCTTATATTGGGGAATCATCTCCCATAGATCCATAATAGGATATTTTATACTAGAAATCTAACAGAATATCGGGAATAAATTGAAAAACTTGTGACATATATTATGTCAGGATGACATAATATATGTCATATTTCATGAAGTCGTATTGCTACTCAAAAACAAATAGAATTAATAGGTAATAAACGATTAAGGAAAGACTATCCCGAATGAATAATTCCGTTACAGTATTTCAATTTTTGAATCGAAATTATTTCCAACAAGCACCTACAAGTTTCACGTATGGAATTTTCCATTTTCAAGAAATCCCCATTCAAACGGAAAAATCTCCCATTCTACTGTCGATTATGTCCAGTAACATAAAGACCGGCCATACATACAATGGCCTTCGAAGTGTTTCTTCCGCATGTGACACACTAATTCGATCGGATTGCTCGTCACGTTTGTTTACCCTGTGATTTTGTCGTTGTTGTTGGAGAAAAGAAATGATTTCAAACATTCGGTCCGTATTAACGCCATTTTCCACCTACCCGAGGGCAATGGAGAGACAATAAAATAAAGAACAAAGCTATTCGATACGGCGAATGAAATATAATTTGGACGTGAGAAATTTTCTTTATAGGTCTGGGGGTATTTTTGTTCGTCGACAAATAATACGTTCGTTTTGTCAGAAACAATTAGTGCTGAGAAGTGAAGTGGATAATATTTTGTGACGTGGCAAGTAGAGCGTGAGTTTCATCGAAGGTAATGAAGATGGTATAACGTTGTTTTCATGTTTTGTCGAAAATTGTGAAACACCAGTTAATATAATTACTGGCTAATGCAACTTGTGTTTCAGTGGTTTATAGGTATGTGCCTAAACTGGGATAAGGGTACATATACGTTGAATCAGAACATCAGTGCACAAACAAGATTCTGAAATGTAATTTGAAATATAAATACAATTCATAGTGAATGAGAAGGATATATAAAAATCACCACTAAATATGAACATTGAAAACAGATCTTCGAACACCAACAGAAGACTATTCACCAAAACAAAAATATAACCCTTAATGAGCTACACTGGGATTTATCTACAACATATTCTGCGAATCCAAGTATGTATAAAGTGCGCGTCGAAATTATGGAACCAATTAATTTTCTCAGAAGAAAAATATTTGGGAACAAAATCCTGAAACAGGTCAATTTTTGTTGTACTTTTGTTGTACGGTGACAAATTTCATCAGGTACTATCGTCTCAAAGTAAATGAGCCATGATAAAGTACACATACTGAAAACCTCTTTGAAGTAACTAATTAAAAAAAAAAAAAAATTTCTTGAAAATTTCTGCATGCCTGTGAAGAAGATTCGAAGACCTTGCCAAAAAAGTACAACATGACCCATTTTCCCTATTCAAAAAATTTAGAGGGTTGATGGGGATGGCACAGGGTGCAGCAAAAATCCTTCAAAAATGCATAAAAATTTGGTAAAAGTGAAACAATTATTGACCTGTTCCAGGATTTTGTTGCCAAATATTTTTTTATCTGAGAAAATGAATTTTTTCCATAATTTTGACGCGCAAAAGTCGGAATCTCAAAACATAATATCGAAACATCTAAGAGATGTCCCAAACTCGATCGATTGAAAAAGAAAAAAATCACACCTCCTTAGTTGAGAATATTTAAAATACTCCCTACTCTTGCGACATTAACATCCAAATTACTAAAGATTTCAGGGTAACATACAAGAATTTCCATGAAACAAGATGCGAAATCAATCACTGAGAGGATAAGTATATGAAACTTGAACACCACCTAATATTATCTAACTTATTGAATAAAAGATAATATTTAAAATTCATAATAAGAAATTAAACTCGCATACACACAGTAACATATTCTACTCAAAATGTTGAATATCAATGTGCCAGTTGTTTTCTGATGGTTTTCTAGATGTTTTATGTATTTGTTTCAATTTCTTACTGACATTTTTCAGATTATTTTAAAATTGTTAATGAATTCATGATATTTCTCTATAGGTGTTAATTGTTAATATAAATAGGATTGAAGATCAAAGTTTTAACCATATCCATCCTTCATTTTCAGCAACGTTCCTCCATTTTCGTGGCTCTACATAACAAAAAATTATATTCTATTTCTGTTTGTAGAGCTCTGAAGAGGGTTTGAATGCAAATGTGAATTGGTTAGCCTCGTTTTAAGAAGTGGTATAGTTCCGAAAACCTGACCATAATCCTGTTAACCAACATCGTTAAGAATCAAAGGTTAACCCTTCATTTTTCGTTGTTTCGTATCTGACACTTGAAGATTACAATCTCACCTTTATGATGTCACTTTTCTGATTGAAGAGCCCTGAAAAGTGTAGAAGATTCCAGAATAAAATTGAAACTAACTAAGCCTTATTTCGAGGTTCTGCGAACCTGACCTTCGTTATGTCAACATGTTGACATGATGCATCATGGAAGAAGAATGAATACAAATCTACACTCATAAAAGAGGTAATTAATTTACTTACTTTTCACGATTATCTGTATATGAGTTATATGAAATCACCCCATACATGTGAACATACTATTGAAACGCAATGAATTGTCAAAATAATCTGGGCACAAAAGAGAGGAGTAAGTATGTGTATTCTGTGGTCTGGATTGAAGTGGGTAAAACTTCGTTCGAGGTCTTTACTAGCGTGAAAGCGGACCCTAAAATAATTTCTTGAATTTAAAAAAAAACAATAATTGTGAATCGACTAGCGTATTCTCATATTAATAAAAAATTCATTGGGGAAGACGTGTGCTACATTGCATATTATTCACACATTCTCTTGAAAAATGAACAACTTCATAGAATGTCACCAAGTTACACTATAACACAGAACGTAGAACGTATAATAGAAATTTCAATTGAAAAGGTGATTTTCCAGATCCTTTAGAGAAGCCACATAATTTGTGATACGAAAAACAAGGCAGAATCTATGAAATCATTTCCCTTTGATTCAATATTCGTGTCAGATGAGAATAACACAATATACAATCTGGCCTATTTCAGTCTTTCTATGAACATCCTTCCCTCCGAAGAGCCAACTCAGATCGAATCAGTTTCCACGTCAAAATCACCGATCATAGAGAGACAATTTTCGAACAAAATAATCTCTGTGCCTGTCTTTCAACCTTTCCAGAATGTGAAGCTGGTTGAAACCTAGAATTATCTGTTCTCGACGTGCTAGAACTTGTAAGTAATAGAGTAATCCTAATCAATTGCCATCAGTAGCACGTACATTTTAACCCATTTCGCATGCCGAAAACTGTCTGATCCTTCGAAATTAAACTGACAGCTGCATATCACGTTATCCTATGTATTTTCAATTTTCAGAAGGTTGAAAAGCAATATCTGAAGATGAACCATGATTTGTTATCAGCAAGCGTAGATCACCAAATCAAATCATTGTTGAAAGAAAAACTATCCTCTTAATTTGGAATTTCCACTAGAATTAAAATAATATGGATACTACCAAGATACCCAAAACGAAGCTACAGCCTGACCTGCGAATCTTCCAGGGTACTTTATGAATTTTTATCGATGTTCGCTAGTCCTGTTGACCTACACATGGTTTGTGTTATGATGCTCAGATTGTCGTAGCTCTGTCGAATGCAAATAGGACCAAAATTCTGCATCATCATTCTCCATTTAGTAACCAAGTTTCATCATGATGGAACAAGAATATCCCGGAAAAAACAACGATTTAAAAAAAATTTGGTTCTCGAGTATCGAGAGGTTTTAAGAGGTTTATTTCGAGAATTATTGTGTTTACGATCAGCCCTGAGAATACAAAAATGATTATTGAAAAATATTTGCCGCAATTGAAAAACTCTACACCAAAATTCATCTCTTTCGGAATAACCATGTGAAAGCTACGAAAAAAAAACTGAACTGTATACCCACCCACTCCTATACTACAAATAAAAAATACCAGAAATATTTCTCAAGTCCATGAAAATATATTAAAATATCTATTCTGTAAATCAGGCCAGATTGAAAGGAAGCTATTACTTATTTCAAATACCCCGCAAGCAATAAAATTCATTTTCTTGGGATGTAACAACTCAAGAAAATTTATGAAGACAAAACGCTATTTCCAAGAGGCTTTTTATGTTCTTGAATACTCAAAGGATTTAAAGAACATTTTAAGGAATATTAGATATTTTCTCCATTTCGGATGATCACATCATGTTGTATTCTGCGGAGCCAATAAACTTACATACCTTCTTCTTGATGCACATTGCCGTTTCTTTGAGTGTTGTCAGAAAACTTGAATAATTATATATCTGTAGCTTATTGAAAGAGAAAAAATCCTAATACTTTTTAATCAGTTGAATATTCCACGCAACAGAGTTAAGTCTCGTAGAAGTCAATTTCTCACCCAATACTTATTTGTAGCGCCGTCTAACGCATTCAAGAAATTATTGTTTCTTTTGTAATTTTATTATTTGTTTCATATAAATTTGAAGTATTGCAACAATCAACCACCAAAAAAATTCATATTGAAATATTGTAAAATGTTTTTTGAAATTCACAATACTTGTCTTATATCATTGGCATACGTTCGCGACACAAAAGCCAATGAAAAAATCAGGATGAACGCCATATAACACTCAACTGTATCACTTTTCTACAATTAAAAATAGAAAAATTCAATTACGACTTTATAATCACTGGATATAATCCGATATGGTCATTCATATTCAAACGATGATTAGTCCCAATAATAATTTATGTTATCTTCTTTTCCAACCGAGCAATCTAATTCAATGATGAAACTTGTTTGCGCATGATTCTCATTTTCGCGCTTCGGTAGTTTTATGAATGATAAATTTTATTTGATCATCTCGTGTACATAACAAGGTATATACATATGATTATCACTTCATTACACGCTATGTATCTGGCAGATACATAGTTGAGCGTTTTTCATCAAATGTTGGTCTCGTGAAGGTCGACGTCGTCCCCCTTCCTCCTATTCCACATGCTCGCGTTACTCAATACTTTAGCTGAGCATTGACTGCCAATGCGTCCAGCTGAGGGTGTTTTTTGACACTGTGTATCTTATAGATACGGCGCGTGCAAAAATGTTAGTAATCCAAAAAACATTATTTTCGAATATAAGTGTTCATTTGTTTTAGTATGTGAACCTAGTGTTGCCTTCTGATTATTAATATTGCTAAAGAAATCGGTATTTAGTAATAGATAGGTGCTCCAGTATCTCACAGATACTATACGCTTGTATTCATGTTATATCACATATTACTACTCATTTGATATCAGATCTCAATGATCCTCGTAACATCTAAGTAATCCACGAGCTTCTACTAGAAAAAGATAACTGTCACATGAGTGATGTTGAACAAGACTCAGGAGATGATGAAAAACACCCTCGTTCTTCAGCTTCAGGACAATCAAAAATCATTACAGAGGTTCCTGAAGAGGACCTCGACTCTGATGAAGAAGTGTTTGAAAAATGTGCTTTTGATCTCCAGTATGCATACGGATGGAGCTACTGTTGAAAAAAGTGGAGAGAAAAAAAACAGGAATAATTATCTATTACAATCGACATAAATTGGTGTAGACATGGTAGACAAAATGTGTTCAGTATGAAATGTCCAGGAAGGAACGAGAAGATGGCCAATGGTGGTTTTTTCCACCATTTTAAATGTTGATGGTATGAATGGCCAAGTCATTTCTTTGGGAAATGGCCAAACCTTGCCACCTCGCCGAGTTTTTCTTCGAGAACTAGGTAATGAATTCATAAGAGAGCAACCACAACGACAAGACTGATCAAATAATATACTTTCTTTGAATGTGGCCTGCACCACTGTGAATATTCTTGTGTTGGTGGCTGTGATGTTGTTCGAGAAAGTAATGAAAATTTTTTAGACTGAAATTCTCCAAAAGCAAGTAGTTGTTAGAGGAGGCCTCTCTTATATTTTGTGATATTTTTGTTATCTCCTTACTAGTAATGAAATAAGAACCCAGTTTTTATAGAGTCCTATATTTGTTTTGTTCGTTAATACATAAATGTTTTTTAAATTTCTTATATTACAGGGATGATTGACCGTATACTTGATGTTACTTATCTTTATTTACTTTTTGACTGACATACCTATGCCATTACAAACACAAACAACTGAATTTTATGCGTATGTTACCAGAGTTCACATTGTTGTATATATTTATATACTTTGATTGACGATAAAAATTATTGTATTTTCTTTTCAAAGCTTTTTTCAATTTTCTGTGCAACTTCTCACTAAGGAAACGCGAAATATTTAGTTACAGCATGTATTTCTTCAATTAACTGATTTTGTATCTCACAGATACGACGCGTGCATTGGTGTTCTACCGCAGAGCGCGTGTGATGGAGTGTTATACGCGAATTGGCATGACAAAAAAGATTTTGTTGACATGATAGCATGCATTTGAATGAGGGCACCAAATAGATCTAATAGAGACATTATTTCTCTTTTTCTGCTGTGAAAATATGCGGATATTTACTTCACTTATAATATAAAATTCGTGCGTATTATGTACGTTTGATTTTTGATCGCACAAGAGCTATTTACCATAACCATTTATTTGGGGCAGGTTCATCAAATTTTATCCTCCTTAATACTTGTTTTCTCTAACCCCACCTTTATGTGGTGAATTCATAATTTTCGAATTTGATGTTGAATTACTAAAGTGAATGAATCTGAACATTGAGAAAATTTAATGCACTGAAATTTAAAAAAATTTATAGTGGCTTTCGGACGAATATTATAAAATTTATTTCACAAGTTGATTGGTTGATATTTGCCAAATAGTTTTATAATAACTGCCCTCAGAAATATCAGTTAAAGGCCGATTGTTGAGTTGGATTGGAATGCAAGTGCAGTGCAAGTCCATCATGAAAATGAATCTGCTACAGCAGTAACACACCGAAACTTTTTGAATTTGATGTAATTTTTATTTAAGACATAGACAAGATATTCACATCTGTATCTGAAATTGAAGACTATGAATTCAGATAATTCTTTACAGGATTGTCGGCAATTTGGCTTTGAATTACAGATAAATCAGTAGGTATCAATCACTTTGAAACGAATCCTCAAGTTCAAAATTGGATGATTTTTACTAGTTATAGCCACTTCAATTTTGATATCCCATAGAGGTAAGAAGTTGAAGAGTTCGCTTGCTACCATTCTGTTCGGATCAAGGTCTTTTGCTTCGTAGGCACCCTATAAAAGATAAAATATTTCGGCTGATTTATTATTCCCTATCACCGAAAATAACATTTTAGTTCAGCATTCCTCTTCAGTTGAACAATACAATAATTTTTGCATTAAAATTATATTGAATGGATGTCCAGCTATTTTCCTTCCTTTAGTAATAAAATAGCTTATTAATTGATGGACAACATATAACATATAAATATCTGGAAAATAGCTGGTGTTAGCTCAGGAGCATTCGCATGAATTAGTAGCCATTGGCGAATGAAGATAAGCGCTACTCCCTCTGGTGGCTATCCGAGTAACCCGAGGTACAGACATTATCATTGGCAAGTTAAAAGAAATGTTAAGAAAATAAGAAAGTTTATGCATTTTTCTTGGAGTTTGTGTGATTTTACAAGTGTTTCTACTGAGGAAAAGCAAACACAAATGTCCCTTCCCATACATTTCCACAGCCCGGTGAAAAATTTCGAGTTAGGGTGAAAGAAACTTCCTTTAGCAAGTCGGGCTTGAAAGTGTTGAAGAATCGATAAAAACCAACAAACAAGGTTTATGAGAGTCTGTGACCTTCATTTTACCGATGATGATCATTTTTATAGAGGTAAGCACGAATTGCTCATGAAATATTAGATCACATTCATGAAGACATTTTTTTCTAGGCCCCTAATCCAAGCAAAGAAATTTACCTAAGAGGAATGCTGTGCCTTCCAGAAATCTGCCTGTTGAACAGATCATTAAGAAACAACTTAAAAGTTTTAGTGATAGAACTGACTATTGAAAAAAAGGGTCTCAACAAGGAAATATCTGGTGATGAATACTGTTCGCTCAAAGTGCTTCTGCCGATGAAAGCAAAGTTGTACAAGGCTTATTTATTACAGCTTTTTCAAGACCAATCATATGAGCGTTGGAAAATTTATTTGTCAATCCATAATGAATAAGACTTACGATACAAGTAGCATTAGTTTTATGTGAATGTATTCATTTTATTCCTAATATATTGAGTATTTAGTCCTTCCCTATAAAAATAGTAAAGTTATGAGTATTTGTCTATTATTCCAAAAAGTATGTTTTACAATACTATCTGTTTTTCAACTTTCAAGACTAAGCCTAAGGAATCTACCAAAGTCAATCTTGCCATTTGTATCTGAAAATAAATAATATCAAAATACTCTAACCTTGGCGATATTCCCGTAATTTTAGAGTTGCTACACTCAATAAGATTGAAGAATGATACATGCCTAGTTTATAAGAATGGAATATGTACTCCCAGTAATACTCTCGTCAACTATAAAAGTCCTTGAATAAATCGGGAAATCAAAAATTATCAAACCAAACACTAAAAAAACAGTACAAAATCGACAATCAAAACAAAATCTATGTCTGTATCTAAGGTTCTAAAACTGGCCACCGTTGCGCTGCAATCTCAAATTCAGACGCCAATGGTGGACACTCATCTAAGCATTGAACCCACAGAAAGCACCTTGTATATCCGATAATCACTGTTTTGCGATACTCCTATCGTACAATCCTCACGAATTTTCTAACGGAGCTTCATCAGCAGTTTTGTAACCATTGGGCAAAAAATTAGTGGGGAATATCTACTGAATCATTTGCTGTAGGTACTTAACCTGAGAAAAACAAACCTTTGAATCGAGTGGAAGATTTTTTTTTAATCCCGCAAACAATAAAATACTTATTTTCCATGGAAAAAATCTCTACAAATTTCATTCCTAGAATTCTCAGATACTCACAGGATTCAAAGGACATTTCTTAGGTATATTGAATCTCTCTTCCATATAGGTCGACGACATCATCTTGTATTCTGAGGAGACTAAAAACTGACAAATATTCCTCTTCATGGACAGAGCTGTTTTTTTGTAAGTGTTGTCAGAAAGCTTGAAGATATCTATTGCTAGCTGTATGAGAAAAAAAAAGGTTATACAATAACTGTAAACAAAGTTGAAGTACATTATTATCATATCCAAACTCCACTCATAATTATGATATTTGTCTGTAGGCATTACTATAGTTATATTCAGTTTATAGAACTAGTAATGTCTATCAAATAATCTCAAACGGTTGCAAAATGGTGCCGGATATATGATTCGATCACTTGATGTGTCTATTCGGAGCATTGTTTGAAACCGCTCGAAATCAGCGAAAGTTTACGATTTGAAGTAAAATTATTGGCTCTATCTTTTCACGCCTCTCTCGAAGAATTACGCCAGCTGATTATCGATGCATATAGCCGAAATGATCCAAAAAGTGAAGCGGAAGTTTGAGCAAAATTTATAGGTAACATTGTATGGAAGTTGGCCCGGTTCAATTTGAGTGGAAGAATGATCGAACCTCAATGAAATTTCAACAAATCATATTGAGAAGTGAAAGACCTAATCAATTTTACTCACCATTGTATCGAGGGGTATTTGCTTTGTAACATTTAATTTTGCATTTATCAAAAATGTGGTTGCATTATATTTATTTGAGGACAATTTTCCTGAGACATATTCCGGATTGAAATACGTTACTTCTGCAGTCTCGAAGGCAACTGATTTCTGAAAATATAAGATCAATAAGAATAAAGTAGTACCATCCATCCATTTCATATACAGGGTAGGGCGATAACCCGGAATAAATTTAATACTGTTTCAACCAATAGCTAACAATGAAAACCTTTTTTTTTTAACCTCGAAGTTGCAACCCAAGACAACTTTTGTTCTTCTAATAATCATATAACTGAAAAGAATTATTGAATTCGAACAACAAAAGCAGCCAAGGGGTTGAAGGAAAATTTGCCATTTCATCGACAACCTGTGGAAAATTGAAAATCATTCAACGGGTTCCGGGTTTTCCTTTTTAATTATTGGTGGAAAATTTTACTCCAGACTATCGATATGCTGAGTTTTCCTTATTAATTACATAACTAAAAAAACTCAAGAGTGCATAGCAAAGTTTAATTTTTCATTAGCTATAAAACAAGCCCACTCATAAAATATATTTAAATTTGGACATCAAATATTGGGTAGGGTTGCAGCCAATGGGTTGGGGGGAAGTATTTCATTTTATCACCAAAAATATAGAAAAGCAAAAATATAGGTATTCAACCGAAAGATGTCTGTCTGTACTTCGTGCCTCTTTACTGTTAGAATTAGCTCAGCTGTCTACTCGAATGATCAAAGGAGCAATTCAGGAAAGACCGACTAAAACTCTGTCACAGAACGAGTTTCATATTGCGTCAACAGCTAAGTATTTTTAATAGCTCGTTCCTAATTATCTAGTTCCTTGGCCACATATTACCATAAAGTATATAAAACATACAATTCAACGAATTTTTCCTGTTCTTGGTGTCAAAAATATTTAGTTTGTGAAAATTTAACATACCTTCGCGGAACAGAAGCCAAAAAGTAAAAAAAACAGTGTAAGTTTCATTTCAGGCTCAACTGTGTCACTTTTCATCTAGAATGAGCAAAAAAAATATAAATTAGGACATTGAAATAACAATATATAAACCGATACAATCATTTATATTTGAACCATAATGATTCCATATATCTAATTATTCATGTTATCTCATTTTGTATTTTAGCAATCTACCTTAATGTGATTCAAATTTGCATTTTATACGTTCCAGTGGTTATATGAAGGTGTGGTTTTAGAGAGGGATTGGTTAAAGGAATTAGAACTATTCACGTGAAAACTGTCCCAAACAATCATCGAATCATATTTATGTTGCAAGTTTGTGAAACGGTTGATCTTTTGTTGTCTTTTTATAGGTACGCTAAAAGTTCCAAAATTAAACTTTATATTCCGGAGAAACCATCCACTGTGAGTTAATGGCACCCATAATATTTTATTTTTATATGATTTTCATTTTTCATACACTGAAAACACATCACCATGGCAAGTTGTGTCGAAAGTGTAAATAATCTAGCTCTCATGATCGAAATGACTACAAGGCGTGCCAGCTCTATGGTTATCAGACTGAGTTGACACAAGGACCAACATCTGTCGATAAGTTAACAAATATACCACCTTGATCTGAGCTAATCAGCCAATCAACCAAAACATCTACACCGAATACGGTAACTGTAGTTTTACGGTTCTTACCGATCTTCAGACCGCTTTACTTTGAAAACATCACATATGACTCTAGATACTTATGACCTGTTCGATGGAATGCCCAACAGTATTAACAGCATACAGCGCCATCTCTTAGAAGCATCTTACGAATCCTAACCTTCCAATGCAGAATACTTTGATCGATGTGAATAATTTTCATACTATTGTCGTTTCAAATCGATGTGTCTGCGTACTGTCTGGTAGGAAAACCACATGAATCTAGTGTTTTCACCTCGTGACGGTTGCTATACTTACTGCAATAGAAAGATACATAGACATGAAACGATAATAGGATGAAAATCAAGTACATCGAGCAAATTATTCTGCATTTGAAGATCAGGATTCGTTAGAAGATTCTTGAAGACGATGGTTTATGTTGTTGAAATACTGCTACATTTCATCTAACAGGTCATAATTACATAAGAGTCTTATTTGAGATTTCCAAGATAGGGCAGTCTGATGATCGGTAAGAACCTTGAAATTACACTAAACGTACTCCTTGGACTCGGCGTAGATGTTTTTATTGAATGGATGATTAGCTCATATCAAGGTGGGATATACCTTATCCATTTAACAGATGGCTGCCAAATTTGTATCTAGCGCCGTTTGCGACAATAGTGTGTTTGCAAATATATTAGTTTTCAGTTATAACTTCACAAGAATAGAGACAATATTCGATTGTACACCCAGTCACGAGACGTATTTTGCGGAACATTACGAGAGCGCTGCCCTTGCGGATTGAACTATTTGTCGTGGGCAGTTTCTTGGAAAACAGGTTGTTGCCTAAGGGAACAATCAAAACGATAAACAAAGCCAACTGTATTGTTTATTAGGCAACCTGTTTTCCAAAGAACTGTTCTGGACAAATAGTTCAATTCTGCAATTATCAAAGGCATTTTTTTCGATTTCTGATAGTGCTGTTTCTGATAGTGGGAGTGAAAATCCAGATAAAACCGATAAAATAATTCTCAATCCTTCCGAAATAAGCTCTAATCGATATCATCTCGATAGGCAACAATTTTACCCTTGCCGTAATTGCTAACATGGTGTTAATTTCGACTTATTCAAATTCGAGGTATTTTGCTAGAGTTCACTATTGCTTAACAAAAGTCGAGTGCATTGTCATAACTAAATATAACTGTTCTATTTATTATTATATGAACCATTTTCTTGACAAATGAAATAAAAAAACTAACAGTCGTACTATAAATGTGTGTAGTTTTAAGGGATATCGACTGAAACGAGGTAGATTTTTAAAACGCAATTGCGTTTTAAAAATTGACCACTTCGTCTTGAAATTGTTTGTCTGAATGTTTTTAAGTGTTTTTACAACTACTGAGGAATAACTTCAACATTTTTGGCCCTGATGATGGAAACAAAGTTTTCCGAAAGCTAGGCAAGAAATAAAGAGTACCAAAATCTACCTCGTTTCAGTCGATATCCCTTAAAACTACACATATACATAGATATATAGATATTATATTGGTGAAAGGAGGACTATTCAAGCGGAAAAATCTTAAATTATATTAGGCACGAGGTATCCATCTCATACCATATCTGAAATGTCTGTGTTTCACGCACATTTGTCTTTTGTGAACCGTACCTACGTTGCCGATACAAGGAAAGTACACAAAGTTCGAGCGAACTAACAAACTGCCAGCCCAAATTGAACGAACTTTCATGAGTTTTCATTCTCAAATTACCATTTATTCCATCTCAATCATGGAAAACTCTTCATTCGAAACCATTTCCTCAAACTCCGATTGCAAAGGAAGCCAAAGGTTCATTAATTCACTCATTGGAATGCGTCGAACCTGTAATCCTTAATCAATGAATTTTTTCATCAGTTTTTTCTCCGGAAAACTCTTTCGGGGTCAATTCTTAGCATTTCTTCTGGGACTCTTTCTTGAATTCAATTAAAATTCAGATAGATTGCAACAAGAAGGTCTGGAATTCAGATTATAAGCCGTAAATTCTTTGTAATCGCCAAATGAACAGATCTTCGCATAATGGTTCGACACCCCTTTTGTAATCCAACGATTTTTTTTGGTATTTCGGAAACTCCTCCTTCCCATTGAATAATATATTTATTTCGATGGCTCTTGTTGAGGGAAAATGACACTCATTATCCAAGTCATGGGTGTGTATAATAAATATTATACGCACATTGCATAGATCAAGTGAAATTTTTGACGTTTCTCGTATAGGTATCAGAATGTGTTTTTGGCTTGAGACCTTTGTTATTGATACACTTATTTACTTGACAGGGTCAAAGGTCCGGTTGTTTGAACAGAAACCACCTCTCAGACCATTGCCGACGTGTTTCGATTTTATTCTAAAATCTTCTTCAGGGCTCTGAAATGAATAACAATATTTTTCTTTCAACACAATGCTGTAATGTGCAGTTGGACAACGCGTTTAATTTTACAATAAACGAATAAATAATTACATAAATATCAGTATACTACAATGCAAAAAACAAACTTCGAATAGAACAGTGAGAGAAACATTAGATATAATTCATCTCGGCATACAAGTACTTGATCCAACATTAAAAGGGGGAAAACAATTACTTGCATTATTTTTTTGCTTTTATAGTCAGAATCATGAAAGAGATGAAATAAACAATACAACTTGGACACCATCAAACGGGAAATGAGCAATAGAATTGACAAATCAGGAACAGGCTGTTTTCATCATACATACATACATATGTTATAAGTCATACTGAATACTCTCTTGATCTACACAAATGAAATTGACATTCAATTTGAAGAATTCGTTCAAGTTATTTCTTATTTTATTTTGTTGACGAGATATTAATAGGCCGTATTCAAACCTTCAATGTCTGTTGTTTTGTTAATAGATTTTTCATCTTGTTTCAAAGAAATCGTCTCATGTCGTAAACATTCCTTCGAAATTTGTTGGTGTCCTAATATTTTTATTGCATCGATGCTAAAATCAAAAAAATGTATTTGATACATGCTCTGCTGGAGCGGTGTTACAAACAGACTGTAAGTAATTGTTTCCCCTCTTTAATGTTGGATCAAGTACTTGTATGCTGAGCTGAATTATATTTAATGTTTCTCTCACTGTTCTTTTTGTTTGTTTGTTTTTTGCATTGTAGTATACTGAGATTAATGTAATTATTTATTGATTCATTATACAAACGTGTTGTCCCATTGCACATTACAGCATCATATATAAGTATTGAAAAAATCTTGTAATTCATTTTAGAGCCCTGAAGAACATTTTAGAATAAAATCGAAACATGTCGGCAATGGTCTGAGAGGTGGTTTTTGTTCCAACAACCTGACCTTCAACCCTATCAAGTAAATTAGTTTCTCGTTAGCTTGACAGTGTCGGAAATCACAGAGAATGAAGTTCAGCATTCTGACAACTCTATTGAAGGTTCTTCAAAATGCGGAATTATTCCAATTTCACCAATGAAGTCGTGGACAAAGTATAGTATTTAACTCGCATGTAATTGCTGTTATTTACCCGGGTAATTTACCCTCGTGAATTATAGCAGTCACTACATGGTCTTTGATAATATACTTTTTTTCACACTCTCGTTTGATATGTCTTCAATTTTTGAACTTTGAGACCCCATATTTGTTTAAACTACGAAGGCCACATTTATGGATGAGTGAAACCCACCCAATGATTCTGCTAGTATCCATTTTCTCCATATTTCTAGAAATGCAGATAGTAATTAATTGAAATCTGGAATCCACTTGGTAGGAAAATCACGGTCTGAAGGTTTGAGTAGAATTTCTTGAGGACCGTATGATCTACCAATTTAGAATCTGAGTCTTTTTTCTGGGAGTCAGTGTGCTTACCATCGGCCGATCGTGAACAATTAAACTTACTTAGAGAGTGATTTGCACAATCTTGAATTTTCCACTTGAAATTACCTTTGTTTGATTCTCAATGTGGCGCCCTGTATAATTTAATTTCAGAATTTGAAACCTGTAGTTTTTCTGAATATAAACCTCGAAAGTGGGCAATTACCTCAGAATAATGGTTCAACAGAGTTCTCCACCATTTATATGATAAAAAGATACGTTACCTTGAATGAAAATAATCTGAGAGGGAAAACATCATATATCTTTATTTTTCATTGGAAAATTGGGACAGTTGAATTCTTGATTGTAATAACGATTTTATTCCTGGGTAATCAGCCATACTGATCGCAGAATATTATATGCATCGCTTAAATTAATTCAGAAAAATTACATCATCAACGCTACCAGGAAAACACATTTCAGGGGGTCCCACATAATTAAACCCAATTAAAATTATTTAAAACACCACGTAACAAAAACAGCACGCGAGGAGAAGCTTAGGGTAGATTTTGAGGATTTGTAATTCTCAACTTATACTCGAGGCAGCAGGTTGCGAAAACAAGGAATATTTGATAAATTTTCTGCTGAGCTGAGCACGCCATGTTTTCATAGAGGGCTAACCATAAACCATTATGTTTTGTGATTGTTTTCATTTCGTTTTTATGGTGGAAAATAGTGAGAAATTCCAGTATGAATTGTTGATATCTTTATGGAAAAATACTAGTTTGAGGAAATCCGATATTCATTTCGGAATATATGGAAGAAAAACTAATTAAAAACAAATCGGTTTATTTCGTCCACAAAAAATAAACAATATTATCCATTCCATTAGGTGAATCTTATGATAAAACGGTAACTTAATACATACAATTCAGATATCTCAGAATAAAATCTGACAACTAGATAACATAATTTATTTACACAAATTTCAAGATGAGATGTTATCTCAAATATGTATATATCTTAACCTATGATAAAATGACTTATTCTTTCACCTGATAAAATGAAACAGAATTCAGTTTTACTTAGTTCTGAAAAATAAAATGTTTCACATATATTATTCGTATTTGTTTATTTTAACCTTTGGTTTGTTTTAGATTGAATGAGCTTTATTGATTCACAGTCAAGTTTTTTTTCACTTCAAAATATTTTGAACATCACTTAAATCACTGTTTGCTACGTGTTCCCCGTATTCCTTATATCCTTTCCTTTCTGTACGCAGTCTCTCAGTCCTTTCAGTATTATTTCCACCCTACGATCCAAAGCCACCAAATGGGGTTCCCACAGGATAGGCGTCAATGGATCCTTTGCCATACTCTGGCGCAGGGCTTCACTCAATTTTATCGGCCCATTGTGGAATCTGAAACGAGAAAAGTTTCAGTGATCTGTAAGAAGTGACCAAGCTTCAATTGGTTTCGTGCGTCGTTTGACATTTGTCATACGTTGGAGGTAAAACAAACTCACTTTCCCGCTTTGTTTATGTTATGAAATTAGGCATTTTCAACAATTTCAGGATAAATTCACAAGTTAAAATGATTTATATTTATAGAATTGGTGAATTACTAGACCCGTGAGGCCAAGTTATTGTGTCGTTGTGAAATGCAACGTAAATACACCGAGCGACCAAGGAATAGATTCGCTTTGTTTACATTGGCGAAAAGCGATTATTTGGAGATTTTAGTGATTTTATTAATTGTACAAGTGAAATTTTGTGATAATGGATCTGATTAACTGATATTCAATCTCAGATGATAATCGTTCAAAACGATATAAATGAAAATTGCAGTATTTATCCTTGTCTTCTGAAGCCTAGAGTATCCATCACATCAGAGATAGCACTTATTAAAGGTATAACTATTGAAAATGAAACAGTGAAATGTTTGGCTCATTAATTCCTGAAAATAAACAGCAGAATGAAATACAACAAATGTATGGAATGGAAAAAACATGGGTTCCAGAGAACTTCTCAGTACTATTTCAAATACCGTTCTATGTTGCAAATTATCGAATTACTACAATATTGGTCTACAGTTGCTATGTCAGTGCTATCATAATCTTCAATTCTATATTTATTATACTAAATATATGTTACAAATAAAATAATTCATATGAAATTTTTTCCTTGAACACCGATTTCGGTTCATCCTCAAAAAATTCTTTACTATCCATATATAATGCTTTTTCATTATGCAGATGCAACATTAGGGCTTTCATAATCTTTAATAAATGACAATAAGGTCAATTCGAACATTACAAACAACAAAATGTAGAAGTTCCATCCTTGAGTAGTCGAGCCACATCGGAACGTGTTCGGTTGAGATCAGAGAAAGTTATCTGGTTCATTATTATTATAAAATGAATGCAATATCTTGACAAATCTATCACATAACGAATTGCCTTTATATATCATATGGAGATGTGAGTGGTAACAGTTCAGGGTGGGTTTGTCATTCATAACGGCAGCTATTGTAGTGTCGAGAAGATATAATTCTTGAATTGTGTACAACGAACACGAAATATTCTTATTATACTTATCTCATCATGAGTCAACTTATTAAACAGAACAAATTAAGTAGATAGTCTTAACATAACTCCTTAACCAGTGTGGAAATGCCTCCAACAAACTCTACCATAGTTTGTTACTTTGTCAGAACAGTTTTTTCAATTTATGGCGTGAATATAGGATGTTTGCCTCCTCTGGGATAGTTTACATAGTATTCTATTTCTTCCAATACCCGATAAAATTTAGGGGAATGGGTCAAAAATGCAAATATTGAAATATAAAGTCTACACTACAATATATCTGAAAAATCGGATTCCTTCGTCTCTCGGTGTATTTATGTTGTATTTCACAACGAAACAATAACTAGGCCTAGTTATTCACCAATTCTATTAATATAAATCATTTTAACTTGTGAATTTATCCTGAAATTGTTGAAAATGCTGTATTTCATAACATAAACAAAGCGGGAAAGTGAGTTTGTTTTACCTCCAACGTATGACAAATGTCAAACGACGCACGAAACCAATAGGAGTTGGATTGAACAACACCAACAATCAAAATGGGAATTTCCATAGATTGAAAATTCAACCAAAGTTTATACAACTTTTTGTGAATCTGAAATTGAAAAAACAAAGTAAACTTTCTTTACGAGAATGGTTTTGTATTTCTACTGAATGTTATTAATGTTAACTCGAAGAATCAATACCAACAAAAGATCAGAAAAGAATTTCTTAACTCTTCGGAGCTGGAATGCTTATCATTCAGACCTAAAATATAAATAACGAGTGAATTATCTAAAGATTCTGTAAACGATACTTCCGAGTTTTTATAGCCTCATTTCGTGATATAGAATAGGCGTTATCATTCTGTCGAAATGTATGTAATTCTCAAATTGTATGCCGAAAATGGACTTGAACGTTAAAGTTGGACTCTGATGGATTCAACTTTCGTATATAGATTTTGAAAAAATCTTTTTTCACACGCTTGTTCTGGGGGACAGCGCATTATCGTTTCGTCACAATGTCTGCAATTTCCGAATTGTGAGCCAAAAATCGTCTTGAAAGATTGGGTTGCACACCCTGGAAGAGAATCCGTTCTCAAATTAAATTATATGTCTGACGGTCCGGTCGTATGTGCTCTAACTTTCAAAGAAAAAGACCTAGCGACTTGATATTGTCATATTAGCTCGAGAGACCAAATATCTCGGTTGAGTTCGTTAATGGGTGAAATCAGTGAAACAATTTCGGAGTTAGGTCCATTTGAAATTTTGAGGTTAATTCCTCGCTATCTCATGAACTGATGAAGCACAAATTTGACTTTGCATATAGTTTTGAAATACCAACGCGCAAATTAGTGCGAATATTTTGAATAAGAAATGTAGGTCATGTGGTACTTTTTTGGCAAGGTCTTTGTATCTTCTTCAAAGGCGTGCAGAAATTTTCAGAAAAAAATGTTGTTTTTCTTGAAATATAGTTGGTTCAAAGAGGTTTCCAGTATGTGCACTTTATCATGGCTCATTTACTTTGAGACGATGGTACCTGATGAAATTTGCCACCGAATGAAAGTCGATCATTACAGTTTTGTTCATGCACAACTTTCGACCCCTTTCAACCCCCTCACGTGAAAAACTTTTTTTTCTCCATTAAAGGGTTCGTAGGGGTTGAAAGTTGTGCGGAACTGCGAATTTTATCAGGTACCATCGTCTCAAAGTTAATGAGCCATGACAAAGTGCACATAATGAAAACCTCTTTGAAGTAACCAATTTTAAAAAAAAAAATTTCTGCACGCCTGAGAAGAAGATACAAAGATCTTGCCGAAAAAGTACCACATGACCCACTTTCCCCAATCAAAAAAATTTGAAGGGTTGATGGGGATGGCACAGGGTGCAACAAAAATCCTTCAATATTGCATAAAATTTGGTAAAAGTGAAACTAAAATTGACCTGTTTCAGGATTTTGTAGCCTTATATTTCCTTCTGAGAAAATGAAATTGTTTCATAATTTTGACGCGCACTGTATAAAAAAAAGTCTATTACAACGTAAAACTGAGTTTGGAGGGATCAAAAAGCAGGTGACTCCTTTGAGGCGAATTTAAACAAGCACGTAGAAGCTCATGGCCTCACGTCAGTGCTTTTTTAGATTTTTTCTGCATGAAATCGACCAGAAAAGCTTCCCTTGAAGTATTGTCACCACTAACCCTAACACACTGTGTTGACTATGCAGATTCTGAGGCAATTCTCGAATTCATTCCTGAAAAAAGCTGATATTTTCAACCCATCGTCAGTGAAAAAATTTCACGACTTTTCAAGATAATGAAGTCTATTTTCCACTCCAAGAAGAACGATAAAACATTCAATATTTCCAAAAAGGTCGAGAAACATGCCAAACTTGAACCCTGTGTCACTTGAAGGTCTCAGCATTCAAAATCCGCCAATGGTCACATTTTTCTTCCATTAGCGGTTGAATTATACAGGAGGTTTCCCCTTCACGATCTTGAGAAAGACGGTTTGGATAATTTATATTCAATTAAACGGGGCCGTAGGGTTCTCTCGATAATGGATGCTCTGAATGAAACGTTTTATCACGTTCTTGAAGAGGAATTGGACTAGATTGACATTTGATTCGGCCATCCTATGCCTTCGGGTGGAGTCGAATAAATTTCAGCCCTACTGCTGAATTCTATATTGTTTCTCCGTCCTAATGGAAGTTTTTCTGTCGAGAGTCGCGCTTAAAAGGCCGAAATGAAAATCCTATGTTGTATTGATGACGCTCTCTTGTAGTTTATGAGATTTTGAGTTGGGGGTTTGTCCTTTAAATGAAAATGCAGTAATTTTTATGAAAAATCTTTAGAACATCACATTTCAAACATATAATTTCAATATTATATTTTTAAAATAATGTTTGATTAACTAAAACTGAAAAATAAAAATGGGGATTTGAAATTTAAAGGGATTTGAGTGCAAGATAAAGCAACGTCCAATTCAGCTTTCTCGGAAAGAAAAGGACGTCAAATGTGTTACTTTGCTTAGGAAAACAGAAATAGCTATACTTCGATCTGGTTTGAGTAGAAGACAACAACCAAGGAATAGAAAAAGAAGACCACAGACTGTCATACTCTCATAGTACTGACAAATCGCAAACGGAAACGAGTTGTTTGGTTATATTGACAAATAACCACAGAATAGAAATAAATATTTCATTCTTCTATTGTAGAACAAGCTATCCTACTAAACACCATTGCCACTTCGTGCATGCCTGGCAAATCCCTTTAAATTTTAAAACCCCAATTTTGAAATCTGATTGAGAATGATGAGTCAAACCCATAATAATTATGTTCAAATTTGCATTTGCAGTAAAAACCCAAATTCAGGAAAACCCCCTTTATGATATTGAAACTTCCTCTTCATAATCCGCTTAAGGGAGCATTGATTTTCAAGATATCAACATCAAAATATCAATGAAATAAATTCAATTTAGGGAAGCATTCGAATCAGAATGAAACTCCACTAAAACTATTGGATGAAATCCAAAAAGGATCACTGACGTGAAGAGAGAGGTGATTCTGGAAATATTGGATAATTAGTTTTCCTCTGGTCAAGCGGTCTTGGGCGAGGTAAGTAAGTACCTGAATGGGTGACCGCTACATATGACTCAACATCTGTGCTTTTCTAGATTTTTTCCGCGCTCAGTCCTAGGAATGGAACCGTTATCATGTTTACGCCGAAAATGGTCTTTTACGATTGGGTTGGATTAAGTTATGTGGCTATTTCTAGTTCTGGGGGTTTTTGAAGCTAGAGGTTCATTATCGCAAAAATAGCATAATATAAAATACTAATAAAGTTTTCACTTTCAAACTAATAGATCCCCGTTTTCATCAAACATTGGCCATATTTCAACATCGTTAAATATTTCCTCTTTCATATATACTCATACTCATTGACTTTTATAAACTATCCCAGTTGGCCATGAAATAGATCTATCAATTTTTTTCACTTAAAACTGACGCAGGTTGGCACTCGTGAAATATCGGCAATGTCCAAATAATTCTTAGCGACGTTGCCAAATGGTAATGTTAATTTCTACCCTCAATCTCAACATAATCATCACGCTTGGAAACTAAAAATGCCGACGGTAGTTTTGAAGGAGCAGAGACGAAGTATCAGGAAGTGCTATGTAGAATTGAAATCTTCTTTTTCTGATGGTAACCCTCATAATTTGGAATCAATAATTTATGACAAGCTATCCAACATTTTCGACGTATGTGAGTGAAAAACCAGTGTATAGTTCACATAGATTCCCAAGAACTTTATCAATTGAGTCAGTTCTTTCAAGGTGGCACAGGTTTCGTAGTACTACTACATTTGTATACTGGAGTATTTCAAGTTGGCCAACAAGGTATTTAAATGTCTTCTGTAGACTTATTTCTTGAGAAGACGAAAAGTGGGGAACTCCATAGGTTTGTCTGTTCGTTCAGAAGTTTTACTGCTGGGTTATTCGAGTACTTTTATTTTTTTATTTATCACAAAGTAACGGACTACTCTATCCATTTTTTTCAGTGAAATTTCAACACTCGATTGTTGATTTCTGTACAAGAGAATAGCATAACTGAATTTCCCAACGATGTTTATATACGTGAAATATTTCCAGTGTTAACAAAGAAAAAAGTTTCTTCAACATTCGCCAGGTCTTCGGAATTATTGAATTCACATATATTTTCTCAAATTCATCATTTTTCCTGAGTGAATTCACATTTCGAAAAATACGTAATTACAACGACCTCTATATAAAGAGGACAACGTTGTGTAGTTATCTGCCAGGAAAATGACTATAACCTAACATTTCCAAAATATACACGGTGAAATGTGTCAGAATGTCATGGCCAACTGCTTCAGTTCAGCATTCATTGAGAACAATCATTCACATCTGGCTCCAAAGTAGCTTCAGTGTTGACCTGCGAACGTCATAATACACAAATAAATTAATACCTTTGCAGACAAACGGATAGGGAAAACCACAACATTCCTCATCAGCATTGTGTAACTCAATTCAACACTGTAATCTCTCCATTTATAACCAAATCGAGAATTATTCTGTTGTTTATATTTCGAATTGTAGCAGCAACCTTTGACATTAATGAATCGATGAATTTCGATTACATTTCCAGCATTTATTAGCCATGTTCAACGGTTGGTTTTTTGTTCCGGCTATTTCATTTACAATCAATTAACTTCCTGCCCTGAAATTTTCCCATACAGTTCACTTTTGAAGTACATGAGGTAGAAAATCTATTCTGATTTAATGAATCCGAATTTGTATCTGTTTGTTTGATAGTTATCTTTTCACATATTGTTACTCACTGTTTGTAATTGGTGGTATTTGTTTGGAATTTTCTATATGCAGGGAGATTTCTTTTAAGTGATGGACACATAAAGGGTGAGTCTATAAGTTGTACATTAATTTCAACCGTAGCTTCCTCTCATTAAATAAAACACTTTTATTATTCACCATTTCTTCAGCTTCAACTTCCTTTGCAGCTTTGACATGGCTACTCCGAATTGGATGCATTTTGGTGTGATGTTTTCTATAAGTATCAAGATTCCTATTCTATGGTTGACCAGATTAAGACGGTCTGATGATCAGTAACAACTGTGAAACAGTTGTAACCATTATCGTTGGATGCCGCTTCTTCGGTGTAGATGTTTTGGTTGATTGGATGATTAGCTCTGATCAAGGTGGAATATTTGTTGATTTATCGACAGATATTCGTCCTTGTGGTTATGTTAATAACAAAATCTGCTAAAATCCCAGTAACGATGTACAGTTACTCGCGAATCACCCTGTATAGTGTAAAAACAAACTGCAGATGGCGCTGTATGATAGGTTTATGCTTAAATCAAACTGAAACAACAATTTGAATGAGTAAATTGCTAACAAAAACATAGCCTTCTATGATTTCAGAGACTTCAGGTGCGCTCCGTAATAACTCCTCTTCCGGTATTCAGCAGAAGCGACGTTTTATACGCAAAAATGTCGGAGGCAACGCGAAACAAAGCGTTCTGGGATGCGTGCCTCACGAAATGCTAATCTAACTTCCATTTTATACTTTTATATCATATCTCCGAGTCTGAAATGAACAGTTTTTCCGATTTGTTTTTTTCGCGGGCGGCTCGACGCGAAATCTATTCCGCAATTTGGTCACGAAGGTTCTCGCTCTGTCTCCGATAGGCTGGAGCCCTTTCCAACAGGCGTGAGGCTGACGTTTGGAGTGCTTGCCTTTGGGGGCTTTTAATTGTTTATTTCCAACAGTCCGTCTGACTATAGGTGGGAACTGTCAGATATTTTTGGGATAATGTCTATGACATTCGTTCTTTTCTGCTGGAAGGAATGAACTTATCTGTATTTTGGATATATTGGAAATGAAATTTTTTGAGGAGTAACTTCTAGTTTTCTTCAAACAATAATGTGCCAATTTCCAGTTAGCGAAAAAGGTATGTATACACGGTGCGACTTCAAGTTGTAAATTAATTTCAACCGCAGATTCCTCCCATCAAATAAAAACTTTTTTCATTCACCATTTTTCCAGATTCGGATTCAGTAAAAAGATACAGGCTGTCGAAATTCCAAAAAAAATCAGTTTTTCTTTTTCAGCTTTGATTTGGTAACTCTGAATGAGATGAATTTTGGTGTGCAGTTTTCTATAAATATGACACATATTCTGCAGTAATCACTTTCATCCTACGTTTCCGAGTTATACACTCAACAATTCATAAAACTATATAAAAGTAGCATGGAGATTGCAGATGAAGTTTATGTTTTCTTATAAGCAGAATCTTCAATTATTTTAAAATACTCAATAATTCCTCATAATTTCTCCTTAAACACACCGTTTTGGAGATAATCAACGTTGAATGTTATAAAATCTGATGAAAATTAGAGAAATTATCTCATTCTTATGGATCCGTCCCTGGGCTAGTGAAGGCGGTAAATTGAGTTCCGTCTACACATATTCGACCCATAGAAAACACAGAAATAGTTATCTATTCCGCATAACACTAATATACTTATATTAAATCTATGCTATTTTGTGATCAGACCACAGATATGGAGGCTAGGACTTCATGTCTATGAACCTGACTTCGCATAGAATTCAATTAATGTGTTTAGGTTAGTTTATTGATTTCATATATAATTCATATATAAATTTGATGAAATAAGAATAATTATGTAGTTTTAAATATGAGATTGGGCGAGGATGGAATTGTGTATAATTTTATAGTGGAATGGAAATTGAATATCTCAAAATTATCAAGTGCAAAATCACTGTTTCAATAGTCCAGTCAAGTGAAATGTTTACCTTGCGATAATATCGCAAAAAGAGGCAAATCATAAGAATTAAGTGAGTAAATGAGTTTTTCAATCATGTTTCTTTGGATTTCAAACATTGGGTTGGTTATTCTGCGAAAAAGATCACCGTAAGTGATATCTGTGGTGAACTTGCAAAGAAAGTGCAGGAGTGTATTAGCACATTGAGAATTTTTTAAATGCTTGTAACTTTTTATCTGAGCCGAATCTGGGAAAATGGCAAACGAAAAAGTTTTTCATTTGATTAGAGGAATCTATGGTTAAAATTATTGTACAACTTAAAGACTCACCCTGTATACGCTACCTGCGCTGTGCGGTTGTATAGGGATCCACACAAAGTAAAACACTTTTTGAGGCAATAATTTCAGAGTAATAATTTGAAAACTATCTTGTAGAAGACCTTACAATTGTAGGACGAACATCGAAGAACACCCTAGTTAATTCAATAAAGTTTTTTTTAGGAATTTGGACAGCATTTATTCGAATCACTTATTACATCGCCAACGTTTCGAACCTTTCGTGGTTCTTTTTCAAGGCTAAAATAGTAAATGACAGTATTAACAATATGAACAGCTATTGGGAGGGATCTAAATTAAATCGCTCATTTTCTCTCCGTGACAGACAGTCGAATGACTTCGATTTGACTCCCAAGAGGTATTCCGGTGAAATATGTTATTATATTTCAGCGAGAAACAAATTCATCCTTCAGCATGTTCAACGATCTCAATATGTGTACCATAACAACAAACGGTCAAACGATGTTGAAAGTCTTCTCAGAGAAGACGTTCAACATCTAAGTTTGGTTTACAATAGCTTAATGCTGAATGATAGTGTTACTCGAACTCGTAACCCAAATTGAGTGGAAATGTTCAAAGTTGCAAGACCATTTTTTAAAATAATAAAATATATAAAAAAAAAATTAATTTCGTTTCGTAAGGTATACAAAAATTATATGTTAGATTATACGTGTGAGTGCTTCGACCATTAGTTGAGTGTGAGTTTGTTTGAATGTCAATATTTCAGAACTATTTTGTAGAAGGATAGTGATATGTACCGTTTGTTGTTATGGTACATATATTGAGATCGTTGAACATGCTGGAGGATGAATTTGTTTCTCGCTGAAATATAATAACATATTTCACCGGAAAACCTCTTGGGAGTCAAATCGAAGTTATTCGACTGTCTGTCACGGAGAGAAAATGAACGATTTAATTTACCAGACACATTCCGAATCAAATTAAATACGAGGTGAGTGACAGATCCCTCCCAATAGCTGTTCATATTGTTAATACTGTCATTTACAATTTTAGCCTTGAAAAAGAACCACGAAAGGTTCGAAACGTTGGCGATGTAATAAGTGATTCGAATAAATGCTGTCCAAATCCCTGAAAAAACTTTATTGAATTTATAAACATGGACGTTAACCACCAACAAAACCCTGGTTAATGATCTAGTTTTTGTGTTATTTCGTGAAAATCTGAAGCAGTACAGTGGAAAATTATGGATTCTAGAAATTCATGCTCACGATTCTCAATCATAATTATCTGATAGTTTTTTTTTCGGCCAACATGGACATAATTGATTTTGGAAACTCATTATTCAGATGAGCACATTGAAAACGTTGGTTCTTGGTGAGGAGAAGACCCTGTAGAGAGATTTCTCGGTTTATGAAATCGGCCAGAGAATCCCTTAAATTCTTGATTACTATAACCTCGACACCCTGTATCTAACCTAGCAAACCTAACTCAAACACCCTGTATAATGTTCCTGTCAAATTAAAGCTTTCGTTTCAATTCTCATCAGGGATTTCCTTATTCCTCACCAATTTATTTCTATCCCACTTCATCCGTCTTTTTCTGTCAGTTTCTAAAATTGAAAAAGATCACACGTCTGTTTAAAGCCTTGAGCGACTCCTTTTTCAGGCGGAAATAGGCCCGTAGGGTAGCAGTTTCCTGTTTGACGCGAATGCCGCATTGATCTCGAATGAGGCATCAGCATTTGGTTTTTCAGGAAAAGAACAGCTTCTGTTATGGTAATACGGCTTGTTCTCGCCATTGTTATGCGAAAATACACCCCACTAGTTTACTTTACCGGAAGTACATCTCATTCGCGAATGTTCCATGTTAGGTTGGTAATGCTGATGTTCTTGAATTCGCTTCATTGGTTTATTGGGGGGAATAAATACGCAAAAGAACTACAGAATGTAGAAAATAATAATAATAATAATAATACATTTATTCTCAACAGGCTTACACCCAATTACAGGGAAAAAAACTAGAAAATGACGTGAAGTCAGCAGCTTTTGCGCGTATGTTCATTTTAGGTGATATCCTTTGAACATGAGCGCAGAAGCTGCCGACTTCACGTCAGTGCTTTTCTAGTTCGAATAATAATAGTTCGAAGATTCATACAGAGTTTGATTGGGTTTATATGAGAAAATCACAGAATATTGAATATTTGAAAAGAAAGAATTTGATTTTTTTTTTCAAATGGTTCTGATGACACGATTATCACGAAAATTTGCACACAGATGTCCTTCATCATCTTCAAACCAGCTGCAAAGTTTTATGATGATTGAATCAATATTTCTTGTGTTATACCGAAATAAACAACGATATCGAGAAGAAAACCACGAAATTTTACATTTTTTTTTCGAATATCTCCGAAAATAATTGGCTTATCGAATTGTAATTTCGTACACTGCTGTGGAATATGAAACTTGAGAGGATAACTGCAAGCAACTTATCGCAGAATGTGTTGTGATCGTGCTGTAAGTAAATAAAAAAAAAATATTTTTCCAAATTTTTTTTCGAAACTATTCATCATCATATTCGGTTAAGAGTTCGCTCACAACTCTTTATTTAACAGCTCTTTAGCAAATTTCAATTCGATACGGTTATAATTTTCGGAGATATTGGGGGAAAATATGTAAAATTTCGTTTTTTTTCCTCAATATCGTCATTTTTTTGGAATATTTAAAAAAAAAATTAATTCAATCATGATTAAACTCGACAGTTAGTTGAAACATGCTGATGGACAACTTGGTGCAGAATTTCGTAATGATCGTGTCATTGAAAAAAAACATTCAAAGTTTTTTTTTCAAATATTCAAATATCTGTGATCTCCTGATCATATTATGCCCCATGAAAGTCTATGCGAACCACTGAACTGTCATTTTTCGATTTCGATGAATTACTTGATTTCAATGCGATATAATCTGTATCTTTGGAAATATTGGGAAAATCAAATATTGAATAGGTATGGAATAATTGGGCGGATTTCACCCATTCACGAATTCGATCTTCGTAATTGTGCCCCAACCTACAATGAAAATACCGAGTTTTAAAATATTCTCTTTCGGAATAAACGATAAAAATAAAAAATCAATATCCTCCGAATATTTGGTTTTGTAAAAAAATTTTGATTTCTTACTACAAAAAAAGCGTAATTTCTGAAAGTATGCCTTCTCCCGACAGTTGCGGACAAGTATGTTTTTTGCATGTTCTGGATCATTACAATTTTTTCGTTGTTTTAAATTTTTCAGATTAATTTTCACCCTATAAAATAAAAAGTTAACTTCATATGCTGAATACCCAATACATAGTGATCTCTTAGTTTTCATCCACATATAAGATATCAGCTCGCAAAAGATTGTACGCCATCTTGCTTGCCTCATCCTACTTATGACTACTTAGGGCCGGTATTATAAAACTTAACTGAAAGTTATCTTTAACTTTAACTGACAGTTAAACTTTTGCTAAAAAATGTCGGAATTATAAAAGTCTCATTCCTATCATAGACAAGAAATACTGTGATGATTTATATAAAAAGGAGAAGGAAATAATTTAAGATTCTGTAATAAATCTAACCACCAATTTCTGGGTTGGAAAAGCTGGACTTTGGAAAAATACTCCCTTTCAAAACATGATAGGAATAAACAAATCATTTATTGACAAATATTCGCACTATGTATCAGGGAGCTTAATGGATTGTGGTTTCCATAAAAATAGAAAGTGAATTACTGACTTGAGGGAGAGTTGCAATGATCCATTTTGAATTCTTATACTTTTTACAATATGGAAGGGATGTTTGGGTATTTATTCGGTCACCTAACTAAAAAAACTACTTCCACTAATGAATATATTGGAAATGAAAGCTTAAAAGGAAAAACTTTGACAATAATTGACATTCAATTCAGGAATTATTGAACAATTACAATAAAATTTGTCCTAATCCAATTAAGTACAGAATTTTTTTACAAATACTTCACTCTTCACCAACGGGCTAGTACTTTCAACTGACACTGGCAGTGGTAATAATCTCAACACTAAATTTGCAAAAATTATCATTCAATTAAAAAATATGGTAATGTTTTGTGTGGCTCCGGGTTATCGAGCCCTGATATCTAGAATTTGTACAGCTACCAGTTTGGCCATTACTATAAGAAAAGTATCCATTGCAATTGTGATGATTTCCTTTCATCTTAAAAGTTAAATAATGTGTATAAATCATTATGCTTCATTACGCCTTTACAACTTTTATCTGTTATATTAGGCACCGAAAAGAATAAATGCCAATGATTTTTTTTATTTACATCTCATAATAGTTGAACAGAAAGAGTAACTGATATTTTCATTACAATAATATTCCATGAGGAACTCTCGAGATTGGATTATTACTCGAGTGAGGTTTATAGCAGGCATTTTGATGTAAATAGATAATAAGTATGTAATTTTCCATGAGACATTTCTGATAATAGAGTCAGTATAGTTGATTTGTGAAAACCCCTAAAATCTCCAGCAACTATCAAGAAAGAACAAGCTGCATAAACTTTGCGTGTAATCAACACATTTGCATTACTAGCGACAAAACACTATTTCTAAGAATATGTATTCCATTACAGGCGTGCAGAGTGTCCAGATAAGCTAAATCGGTTTTTGAATTCCGTTTCTTCCCATAAGTTCAAATGGTTCAGCCGATTTCTAAATATCCTTTCTCAACAAGGATATTCAACAATTTTCACGGCATCATCGTCATAGTCACTTAAAAGTTCTTCAATAATGAAGTGGATATTTCTCAACGAGGATGTTCAACAATATTTATTCGTCATCGTGAATTAAAAGTTCTTTGAAAAAGAAGTGAATATATCTTGATAACATGTTTCCAAAAATATCATAACATCAATAAAATCGAGGTTATATTTCCCTTATTACAGTCGAAAAGACAGAGAATCTGTGGAAAAAAACGATTTAACTTTAACTTTAACTATAATTGATACCCAAACCACCAGATAAAGATAACCTTGCAAATCTAACTTTAACTGGAAATTACTGCTTAATTTTCAGTTAAAGTTAAAGATCACTTTCAGTTAAGTTCTATAATACCGGCCCTTATTACCCCAAAACAAGTTGAAGCATACAAAGGAACTCAAACACCAAGCCAAACTAACATGTTCTTCCTCTTTTTTCATGAAATTCCTTTCTCATGATTACAATTCCGAGACAATGAATAAAGATCCAAAATCAATTTCCTATTTACATCCTTCAGTCGCTTGTAATCCGAGAATGTAATAAATTGAGTTTCCCTTGATGCGAAAAGATTAAACTTCGAGCGAGCTCTTGTATGAGAAGCGGGCGCAATTCGCCATTAAAATCCACTTTTTGCATCGCTCTTCCCAGAGTCGGAACCTCGAACGAGATAAAATGACTGATTACCACTGAAAAAATTGCCGGATTAACCGGAGCTTCGACCCCAAAGAATATTGAGTCTACTGAAGAGATCGAACTTTGGATTTTTTATGAAGTTTGACAAAATTTATTCCCTTGGAGAGATGAGGAGAAATTCGTTTCGGATCAGATGTAATTTTTTGAGTCATCCGGTGAAATGCCAGAAAAGTTTTGAGGGGAAATTAATCAATGTGTTTGCGATGGAATTTGTATTGCGGGGAAAGAGGAAGGAGAAATTTCACGATGCTTGTGAAGGTTATCAGAAATTATCATTGCATCTTTTAATCCTGGCTTGATTCTAACAGACACACAAGCCGACAGTTGGGGTACACAAAAAAAATCATTACTACTTAATCAAATCATTTCACTTTTCAGTAGACGGTAGAAATATCAGGGAAATAATCTCGAAGCTTCAAATGGCTATAACTCTGAAACCGTTTTACCGATTTTGCCCATTAACGAATACAACCTTCACATTTTGAAATGCAGCCTACCCTGGAATTTTCGTCGATAGGTCACGAGCAGTTATGACAGTTGGGAGAGACTGGAGGACCAACAATAACCTTAAATGCATTGTTTGCTATGGGAAAAAGCGATTTCTCTCGTGATTTTGTATTCATTTGGAAAGTTTGGATTGATATATTCACTTTTTTTTAAAAGGAATGTATAAATTTAGTGTACTTAATATGAAATTAGTCCCTGATTTCATAAACAGGCAAATAAACAGACCTTTGGTTAGTTCAGTCATCAGTCTTTTTGTGTTGTAGTATAATATATAGGCAACTTGTTACTTTCATATGGAGGTAAAATATTGCGAAATTTTTTTGTGATATCATAGTGCTAATAAATTTTTTATTCCTACACACTGCCAGTTATTCCTGGGTGTAATAGATAGGAATAGTGTATTGACACATTGGATGGTTTTTGTTTCTGAAATACGACTCAAGGGTGATCAAATTAGGATAAAATGCCGATCAGCGATGATTTAGATCTTTTCTTTGTGAAAACAATCAGGAATGTTTATCAAAAACTGATGATTTTACGAAAATTCCCTACCTGGTATGAATCGGCAAACCCAAACAAAACATTGTCAGTAGTAATACTACACCTTAAGTGAGAATCAGCTAAAAATTTGACTGCATTGAATATCTGAATGGAAATATCTTTTATAAATCCTGTCTTGTTCAAGTAATAAAGAAATGCTTATCTAGAACTTATGATTTTCAAATAATCCATACCGAATCGTTCGGTATGCCCTACCAAAATAACGTACATGATATTACTCGACTAAACATGGAAATCACCTCAAAATTCGATGTCATTGCATACCTGAATGTCAATGGTATGAATCAATCCTATCTAATTCAAGTTTTATTGATGGCGGAGACTAATATCCATCCTATGTTCTTTGCCGAGGTAACTGACAAGTTGCAAAGTAACATTTATTCTGTGAATTTCCATTTTAGAGAGCAGTTTTTTATTGGATTAATTCAGAAAATATGATTTTCCCTTTCAGAAACGATAGAATTTTCTTATTTCTCTCTTTTATAATGGATAAATTGAGTTCCCCTCCATATCCAGTTAGTACCTACCATTCAGATGAAAATACTTCAAAAACTCATTGGTAGTTTTCATCGATTTGATGTTGATTATTCGAGCTTGAATACCCGAATTCACTTCAAAAAACTTAGGTTTCAAATTGTATTTCTTGCCCAGCTAAACCAAGCAACATGCAACAACAGCATCAACCAGCAAGAATTGTATTTATGTGGATGTAAGTCCTAGATAATGCAATAGTGAATATTTCACTCCAAAATGTCCAATTTCATACAAAATCACAAGCCAAATCGCTTTTTCCCATAGTAAACAATGCATTTTAGGTTATTGTTGGTCCTCCAGTCTCTCCCAGCTGTCAAAACTGCTCGTGACCTATACAATCATCTGCGGGCCCGTGATTGTGTGTACGGTCGGCCGGACAGAATCGATTTTGACACCGAATTCGTCATCAGTGAGTCCAATCTAGTCGTTTGAGACTATTTCGCCTCAAAATTCGAAAATTACAGAGATGTGGATGAAACAATAGCACGCTGTTTCCCTATGTAGTGCATCCAGGGCTGGGCAGTATTTCAATTACTTGTAATTGAAATACGTATTTGAAATACAAATACGTATTTTGTTGTATTTCAATTACTTCTTGAAAATGTATTTTGTAATTGGTATTTCAAATACCGGACGCTGAAGTATTTTGTAGTTCGATACTTTTGTCTTCGAACAAATTCATTTAGCGCTCTACAGAAAATAGTCCCTGAACCTTCCTTCAGATGGCGCCACGTTCATCTGCTTCATCTAGCTCCTCTGCTAGCAACCATATTCTCAGCAAATGGAAAGGAAGAAAAGGTCCTGCGCAATGATCATTTCCGAAATACTTGTAATAAAGGTTAACTCTTAACCCGTATTTTTGATTTTAACTTCTCGTAAGATTTGTTGACTGTTCTTAAATGGTTATTTTCATTAAACTTGTTTGAGTTCTGTGTATTTGACGAATTTATTAGTAAGATGATCAAATTCCTTCCTCGTTCCCAGACGGCGGCAGCAATGGAGTAAATGCGGGGACGTATCCGCTAATTTTAAGTGGAAAGTATTTCACAGTGGTCAATGGCGATAATAGAACCAACAAATCCAACAATGATAATGACGATGTACTGGCTTCAGATTATCGTCAGGGCAATAATTGTTACTACAGCAGACTTCTGCCTACTTCAATGTCCATAAGGACTAGATTATATCAGCTGCAGGATTCCAATTTGAGACATTTCACAGTTATTATATCATGACTGAAAGAGAGTTTAGAACTAAGCTTTTTTTCAAATGTCACCCAAAGTGAATGGAGCCATTTTGGCGTCATGTTATCATCCTAGCTATGAAAAGCGTTGGTTGGTTGCCAGAAAGCATCACAATAGATGAGAGGCAGATAATTCAAAATCTGGCAATTCATGCCTTAGAGGCAAATTACAAAAAAGATTAATCAATGCCTGGGAATAGCAATAGTATATTAGTTAGGAAGAAGACGGATTTATTGCTTTTGCGAACAAGGACAGTGATCAACCACAGACTTTTAACATGGAGTTAGAGTTGATCAGCTTCCAAAAACGATAAGAGCACAGAGCTTGAACACTATCCTAATATAAAAAATGTGTTCATACAATAAAACACAAGTTTGTGCTCATCAGGACCTGTAGAAAGATTGTTTTATTAAGCAGGTTTTATTCATTCCCCAACAAGAGGCTGTTAGTCTGATAACACATTCAAACGTAACACCTGAATGTATTTTGTAATTTGTATTTCAAATAAAAATAGTTGAAAAACTGTATTTCGTATTTCATATTCCAAATACCCGACTTGAAAAGATTTTGTATTTGTATTTCAATTACCTGCGAGAAAGTATTCTGTAATTTCAGCGAGGCATTTATTTTGTCCAGCCCTGAATGCACCTATTTCACTGGTAAAAGTGAATTTTTGCTGAATAAGAGGGAATTAGAAAGAAGTTAGACCTTGTTGAAAAATTTACTGCATCTATACATCCCAAACAACCAAGAAAACACTGGCCCCAATTCTTCTTACAACTAGTAGCGTCGTTCTGCCACTGAAAGCAATATTCCATATCTCATCAGATAATTAAATCTCCGAAAATTTCAGAAACTCCATCTTCCATAATCCCATTTTTCCTGATTAATTCCGTCACACCAAATCACCGGTAACATGCAGAACCAACTATTACCTAAAACACCCCTAATCCATCCTTCCATTGTCTCCTCTATATCCATACAGACGATTCTTCTCCTAAAGCCTGACCTCCAGGCTCTATGCTGTCGCCCAATCTCAGTTATGTGATGAGAGGATCTTCTCTTCCGACATTATTAAACTCGAAAAAACTGGGTAAACAAGGCTGATCCGCAACAAGAATGAAAACTGACCCGATAAAGATCTAAAGGTCCGTTGTCTGGGGTGAGGACTTGAGTTGTTTTTTTTATACATTATTCAGCGTGTTTTGTAGCCCCTGTTCGCGATGTTATTCGGAAACTGTGCTCGAAGGTGCACTTGAAAAATCCTACATAACGGACATCCGTTGAATTCTGCAGTGTTGGATTGTGACGTTGAAAAATTTCAATGGTTCCTCTGGGGTGTGCCTAACAGGATGATGAAAGTTTAAATCTGCGTATCGTCGGTTGTGTTGTTGTCGTGTTTGGAGAAGAATTCTTGTTATTCGACAGACATTATGGACAGGTATATGGAAGAGATATGTCAGTTTTTCATTTTATTTTTCCAAACCGAATTCGGGGCGTTATCATTTCACACATGGAAATAGGACTTGAACTATCAATAAAGGGTAATATCCCTTCTAGTATTACAACCTGTAGAGCGTGCCCTCCCTTTGACCTTGCTGAATTCGCGCGACTACTTTTCATCCCTTGTGTTTTCAGTACTCTACGTTACCTGCTTATATTGCATCAGTAAACGTGCAGGTAGAGCTAGCGCTTAAGGCTGCACCTAAGAGATCCTAACAAGATCTTCTGAGCTAGATCATCTCTGACGAACTGGCACACCCCTTTTTGATCCAAATAAAAGGTGTAGGTATGAAATGGCTCAGTCTGGCAACTCAGCCAGAATAAGCCAGGACGAAACGTGATACTCCCAAAGAGGTTGAGGCCGCCTCTTCAAAGAAAATATATTTTTTCTAGGCTTTCATTGAGTGTTTGATTTCAGTGTATTTTTCGTCAGAAGTAGAATTATCTTGATAACTGGCACAGGTTTTTTATGCACTTCATTTTCTCAAATTTTTTTTACTAAGGTGAGGCAGTAGAGTTGCAAGCATTAATGGAAGAACCATCTATTGGCGTCTGAATTTAAGATTGCAGCGCCACGGTGGCCAGTTTTGGAACCTTGGATACAGAAAGATTTTGTTTTGATAGTCGATTCTGTACTGTTTGTTAGTGTTTGGTTTGAAAATTTTTGATTTCACGATTTATTCAAAGACTTTTTAGACTTTTATAGATGACGAGAGTAGTACTGGGAGTACATATTCCATTCTTATAGAGTAGGTATGTATCATTCTTCAATCTTATTAAGTGTAGCAACTCTAAAATTACGGGGATATCTCCATGGTTAGACAGTATTTTAATATTATTTATTTTCAGATCCGAATGGCAAGATTTGACTTAGGCTGTCTTGAAAGTTGAAAAACAGATTGTATTGTAAAACATACTTCTTGGAATAATACACAAATACTCATAACAGTCATAACTTTACTATTTTTATAGCGAAGGACTAAATACTCAATATATTGTGAATAAAATGAATACATTCACATAAAACTAATGATCAGTCAGTTCTATCATTGAAACATTTACGTTGTTACTTAATGATCAGTTCAACAGGCATATTTCTGGAAGGCAGAGCATTTCTCTTAAGTAAATTTCTCTGCTTGGATTAGGGTCCTGGAAAAAAATTGTCTTCATGAATGTGATCTAATATTTAATGAGCAATTCGTGCTTTCCTCCATAAAAATGATCATCATCGGTAAAATCAAGGTATCAGACTCTCATAAATCTTGTTGGTTGGTTTTTATCGATTCTTCAACACTTTCAGGACCGACTCGTTGAAGGAAGTTTCCTTCACCCTAACTCGAAATTTTTCACCGGGCTGTGGAAATCTATGGGAAGGGACATTTGAGTATGCTTTTCATCAGTAGAAGCACTTGCAAAATCACACAAACGCCAACAAAAATGCATAAACTTTCTCATTTTCTTAAAATTTCTTTTAACTTGTCAATGATGATGTCTGTATCTCGGGTTACTCGGATAGCCACCAGAGGAAGTAGCGCTTATCTTCATTCGCCAATATCAGCAGTTACATTGCGACTATAGATCTAATTCAGAATCATCCCTTGTTTCTTAAATACTGAAGGCTACCTGGCCAAAAGTTGCATCAACAGTCAACGCACTATTGTATAGTTGCACCTATTATATCCTCCAAAGATCTTATGGCCCAGATCATTTCCAGAGATCTAGCACACGCCTTTTTGACAACCTTAAAAATTTAGCACCTAGGTAAGCACGAAATGACTGAGTTTGATGAGCGATCCAGACTAAGCCAGTACGAAACGTAATACCCCTGAAGGGATTGAATTTTAAGATCCTACATTCAGAGACACTCTGGATTGATGAAATATTAAAAATATAATATGCTGAAACATAGGGTGTCACTTTTCAAACAATTCTGTGACAACAAAAACTGTCGCAAACCAGCTTCCATTCCATATGGGGATATTTTCATTTTCCCTAATGAAACTATGGTTTGATCTCACATACAGCTCTCGTTGACTGACCAGAGATTTCGATTTGCATTTCAATCAAATTCGTTTGTTTGTCAATTACAACTTTGATAGTGGTCACTATATAAGAATTTTTCAATCCATTCCAGAATGGCATTTGAATTCCGAAGGGCTCCTATTCATGCGTTGGTGTTAACCAGTGCTTATTTACATTCCTAATTAGTACGCATAGAACTGGGACCTCAGAGCTAACTAGCGCAATGTATATGTATTTATGCGTAATTATCTAATTAGTATACCTCGTAATCGAATATGACAGAATTTCTGTTTATTATGGGGTAATATATAGCGATGATATTATTTGGATTTGGGGAACTCCATGCTAGATTATTACCTTAGTTAGATATTCGTCTTATTTGAATAGTTAGTTCTGTATGAATGAAAATACTAAACTTGAATTTCCACATATGGTTTTGATTATTTCAATAATTGTTTCACCTCATGGTGGCTTCTTCGAAATTACATTTTGTGCTGACATAGGTTTATACCTATATATCATATAAACTGGTGTAGGGGCTTTCGCATATTTTTGAAGTTTAGCCGTAGCCTACGTAATCTTTCAGGCCAGAACAATGCCCAAAAATGCGGTGTTGCCTTTCTACATCTAAGGGTTACGACAGCCCTCCAGCTGCTTTTGTTTGCATCATTATTTAGCCAGGAAACGTTAGGAAACATTCGCGTTCTTTAGTTTTTCGCCCTGTTCGTTTGTTTCCTTATTGTTTTGAGTGGAAATAATTGTTTGGATTGAGTCGTAATCATTGCGAAGAATTTTTGAAGTGCGAAGTGCTCTGGAATTCCATTAGAAGAGTCAATATCCTAACGGCCGAATCTAAACGCAATAACTTCCGAAAGAAATGACCTAGGAACTCGATATATGTAGAGTAGGTTTGGACTTCAATTACGCAGGCCGAATTCGTGAATGGGTGAAATCCGCCGAATGATTCCGCAGATACCCAATCAAAATTTTATTTTCCCAATATTTCCAAAAATGGTCTAAAAGATATTCAGTACTTTATCGAAAAATGACATTTCGAATGTTCATGCAGAAATTCATGAATATATAGTGATCAGAAGATCACAGAATATTGGATATTTAAAAAAAAATTCGCACTAAGTTGTCCATCAGCATTTCCAAACTAGCTGCTACGTTTCCTCATGATTGACAAGGTATTTTTCGAATTATTCCGAGAAAAATGAAGATATCTTGGAAAAAATCACGAAATTTGACATATTTTTTCACAATATCTTCGAAAATTATGATCGTATCGAACTGAAATTTCGTACACTGCTGTGAAATATGAAGCTCAAGTTACTACCGCATTTTTTCGAAAATGATGGCAAGTTAATGAGAAAAAAAATTTTTTGGAAAATTTTTTTTTTCAAAATTTACTGACGGTACGATCTCAACAAAATTTCGTGGAAAGTTGCAAGTCCTGACGCTACAACTGACTACCAACCTTCAATTCAATCGCCTCAGTGGTTCTCCAAATATCAGGGAATTAACCTCAAAATTTCCAATGGCAATATATCCGAACTAATTCGTCTGATTTTGCCCATAAACGAACTCAACCTTCACATTTTGAAATGAAACCAATTCCCAAGTTTTCAAGTCGATAGATTTTTCCGTACGCCCGTAATCAAGCTTACGGACGGCCGGCCGGCCGGATGGCCGGACAGAATCATTTTTGACACCGGATTCGTCATCAGTGAGACTAATCATTTTCGGTTCAAACTACAGACATTTAAACAAAACGATAGCTTGCTGCCCCCCTGAAACATGCGCGCAAAAACTCGAACACAGAAATGTCACTATAACCTTTCCCAACCACAGAACTAAGAAGCAACTCCGCAAAATCCCTGAGAATCCCCCCAAAACAGTCCTGCCAACTATATAAATTATGTTTCATTCATTGCCAGCGCCTAATTTCCTGTTCCTCTAAATAAGACAAGGAAGCATCTGGTAAAGAGGATTCACTTTGTATAAAATATTAAGCCGGTTGAAGCCTGCATATTACAGTAGCCAATCTCAGGTTGTGAGTAATGCATGGAGCTGTCAGGAAGGAAGGGCCGTTTTTACGACAGAAGGCAACCGCCGCTGTTGATTTCTAGCAATCCGGTTCGCTCGAAGATAACAGGATGACGTGGCCGCGACAAACGGAGGAAAACTTGATTGATCCCCAACAAGTTTGGTATTTATTTATAACCTCGCTTTTAATGATTCGAATTGACAGGGGAAGGTGACGATTGTCTGAGGTCTGATTAGCTTGAACTCGTATATCGGGATTGAGGTCCTGCATTCTATTCTTTATTTTTCATTTCATTTCAGATGTTATTCCAACTCTTCTGTGTTTCTGAGCTGTAATAATATGATGCTTCTGTGAGTTCAGCCCAATAGCTCTCTTCTTGAAATCCTGGGAGAGAACAAATGGGAGAGAGTGAGTCTGTCCACGGACTTGGCATGGAAACGGTATTCTTGAACTGAATGACTGTGGAACTGATTTGAGATACGAGAACGATATTCAGAGAACGCTTGTGTGGTTATGTCTCGGCTATTTGACAGTTTCAATCTGTTTGGCATCAACTCTTAACATTATCATTTCTCAGTGTAAGAGTTCTGTTTTCACTCGAAGATATGGCAAGTACAATTTTGTGGGACCTACTAAATAAAGATGTGGAAGATGCGGCAAGCGAAAATACAATACCAAATAGGTGTCGATGTGCTTTCATAACGGAACCCTTTCAAAATAGTATTTGATCGAAATTTTATTGAAATGTTTCGATTAACAATTGCTCCAATGGGACACCTCATAGATAATATTTGAGCTTTTCCGGCTCATTATTATTATGAAGTAATCTTCTTTCAAATTATCTAGTTTATTCTTCTACGAACCGGTACAATTCTTATAACAGCAGTATGAATTCAACTTTGAAGTATGACAATTTATCACAGACTAACCGTCGGTTTCAGGAAACTTTTGAGAGCTGATCAACTCGTTGATTAAGGTTCGTATTCGATGATGAGTTGAAAATGAACTGATATCGATCCCAGAATCAAATGTTGATTGACAATAGATTGACAAATATCCCAGAAATATAGTCTATCTCTGGGCGAGTTTTTTAATTCACCAAACTGGTGTGGTTGAGGTGGAGTGTGGTGGACGCAGAATACAAATGGTGGATGATTGGTGGACTCTGGTCTAGATAATTTGACATATATGTCATGACAACCAGAAATAAAAAAAACCTGGTGTTGTATCCACCACTGTTTCACCACACCAGTTTGGTGAATTAAAAAGCACGCCCTCTATCATGATGTAAGTGAAACCTGGTGTGCTCATCTGCTCATCTGTGATCGTATTTGCCAATGATGACGTCACTTTTTTCCATTCAAATTCAAAGCACAGAATATATATTTCCTTATATTTTAATCTTGCTAACTTTACTCTTTTTCATATCAGCACACCATGTTTTTATAGCATGATCCCTATGCAATATGTATGAAGTAGACAAAATGATAAGACACCGTTTTTCAGAACATGCGCCCAAAATAGGCTTGCTCTCTTTTTATTTCGTTATTCTTACATCATCCAAATTCAGTCTGTGAATCTTTATATCACGTATGAAACATGGATTTCAAGCGATGGACCAAAAGCTTCGGTTATAGTTGAGGTTATCCAAAGTGAAATATAGGCATAGGATTATCTGTCAATGTGGATAACCGTAACTATAACCGGAGATTTTGGTCCATCGCTTGAAATAGATTATTATGGCGTTTTCTGCATGAGAAATTCTGCCGTCTCTCGAGAGTTTTTAAGATGTCATTCAACGAGTTCTACTTTGATATTTTATGATCACAAATGAATATCCATTGTATTCCAACAGATTGTATATTGCAGAGTGGAGATGTTTTAATGACTATTCAGTAGTAAGTAGGTAAGACGTAATCTGATTTCTCTTCATTTAAAAACCCAAACTTGGGTATTCAGAAAATTCACTAACCACTTGATTTAAGTTTATGAAAATATCCGGACCATTTCACTAACCTTCCTTGTATCCCATTCAACTTCCGATCATTTATTCGAATGCTCATCTTGGTTCCTCACATCAGTGATGAAACTACTCGTGCCCTAATTGAAGCACTAACAATCCCGAATTCCGTAGCCGCCATTATAACTGTGCGCAAACGCAAGCTTCGATGGCTTACAGCCTCTTCGCCATAATTTTTTTTTTCGCTTGAAGTGGTAAAGTTCGAACGATATTCTCCTCCGGAATGCTATCGGTCTAAATGACGGCATATACACGCGAATCCGAAACTACGCTTTTCTATTGAAAGCGGAGGTTTCCCAAATTTTCCAGGCCAACATTCGCGATCAGAACTTTTTTAGTCGATGTCATCCGGACTATTCGACCGAATCAATCGATGAATTAATTCATAAAAGGAGAACTCACATCTCTTCAATAGTAAAAACATCAAGATCTTGAGACTCCAGGTAACAAATTTTACATGCAATGTTTTTTTTTATGAATCAATGTGGATATGGAGCTCAGTAATCCTGATTTGATCTAGATATATAGCCAAATGACAGTGTCTCAGTAACAAGGATTGCCATCTTCAAATTAAAACCAGGTCTTCGCTGTTTTATTATACAGGGTCCAGCAGAGGACTCAGACGTTTTTGAAACGGCTCTTATTCCTGCCCTATTGGGTCCCGTGGACGGTAAAGCACCGCATCTTTGCGACAGTTGGGTCCGTAATAAAAAGTCCGTCACGGCCGTTCAGCGTGAGTTTTGTCGCTACTTCAATATCCAACGAAATTGGGCTGTTCCCTCCCGAAACACCATTCTTCCTTGGTTGAAGCACTTTGCACAAGAGGTGACTTGATTAGAAAAAGACCACCAGGAACTCAACGAACAATTCGAACACCTGATAACGTTGAAAGAATGCGACAAGCAATTCTCAGTTCGAGTCGACCTGCTCACCAGCATGCTGCTGAACGTCAGCTCAGTGATCGATCCATAAGGCGTATTTTGCGTTTAAAACTGCGGTTTTACCCCTACAAATTGTACGTTGTGCAACAGTTGCTGCCAGGGGATTATGCACCACGAATGTACCTTGCCAGTGAGGTGAAAGCACTTGTTGAGCAATGCAAAATGAGAGCCTCATTCTGTTCATGAGCGATGAGGCTCACTTTCACTTCAATGGCTAGAGTAGCAGGCTTAATTGCCGTTATTGGGCTGATGAAAATCCCCAATAATTACACGAAAGACCGCTGCATAGTCCTTAAGTGACCGTTCGGTGCACTGTATCCCAAACTTGCGTCATTGGCCCTTACTCCTTTGAAAACGTCAATGCAAACCTGTTCCCGTGAACTCTGTGCGCTATATCGAAATATTAAATGTTACCAACTTCTTTGCACCTAAATTAAAAAGACGTCGTGATCCAATTTAATGTGTGTGGTTTCATCAGGATGGAGCGACCGCCCACATAGCTGGAGCAACAATGCACGTTTTTCTTTCTCTCTAACCTGGCCGCCTTATTTCCAGGTTTGGTAACGTTCATTGGCCTCCTCAGTCCACAGATTTAGCCATATGCAACTTTTTTCGGTGGAGACATCTCAACGCACAAGTTCACCAACATAAGCTCCGAATATTGGAGGGAGGAATTGAAGGAAGCAATGCGCGTGGAAGTGGCCTCAGTTGAGAGAGCAACGTTGGAAACAGTTTTGGGAAACTTGACTGCAGGAGTGCTTTGAAATTCTGAATCCAAGTTGCTTAACGAAGATTTTTTTGAGTAACAATTACCGAGGGTATAATTTTTTTCAAAAAACTCCGAGTCCTCTGCCGGACCCTGTACCTTTATTCATCCAAAGTCAGTTGTTCAGTCTTCTAGGACGTATAAATATGATATTTCCTCATGAGACATCTTGTCGTCTTTCGAGAGTCTCTAAGATGTCATTTGACGACGACTTCTCGGATATTTTGCTTATCGAAAATTAGAATCCATTGCATTTCTTCCAAGAGTAGCGAGCGCCCTCTCTCAGATCTTACTAAGTCGCGCGCGCAGTACCAATAACCCTTGAGTCTTAAGTACCGTACGTTACCTGTCTGTAACGCTTGGCCACATCATCGGTACAGGAGGCGCTAGCGCGCACGCTGTCCCTGGTAGATCCTCTCAAGATCTCGGAAATACACTCATCCCCAACGGCCTGGTACACTTCCTTGGGATCCGCATAAGGGGTGTCCGCTCACGTAGGCATGTAAACGGCTTAGTTTGGTGCATGCCCTGTCGAGTTCCCCCAACTAAGCCGGGACGAAAAGTGACACTTTCCCAAAGAGGTTGAAGCTACCTCGCAAACCTTCAAAAGCTTCAGTATAATAGAGTGCAGATGTGTTTTAGCGACCAGTTCACGCAAAAGTTCAACTTTTTTCTTTCATTTCGATAACCTTCCTCCATTCTTGGGTATCCATAAAATTCACTCACCACTTAGCTCAAATCCACAGAAACATCCGGATCAATCCACTTTCCTTGCACTCATTTATTCGAATTCTCATCTCGGTTACCCACATCAGTGATGAAACTACTCGTATCCTAATTGAAGCACTAACAATCCCGCATACCGTAGCCGCCATTATAGCTGTGCGCCAACGCGTGCTACGATGGCTTCAAGCCTCTTCGCCGTTGATTTTTTTTCGCTTGAAGTGGTAAAGTTTGAACGATATTCTCCTCCAGAACGCAATTAGTCTAAATGGCGGCAGTTACACGCGAATCCGAAACTACGCTTTTCTATTAAAAGAGCAGTTTTCCCGGATTTTCCGAGCCGAGATTCGCGATCGGAACGTTTTTGGTCGATGCCGTCCGGACTATCCGCCCGAATCGACCGATTCGTTAAATTGGAACGAAGTTTTCGGGTTGGCATTTCGGTTTATGGTCTCGAAAGGAATTTTTGCTATCGATGTTGGAGTCGATGGGAAATCGTTTGGTGGGATTCCCGTTCGCTGTTGGGAATGAAAATGACTGAGTGTCTCATTCGAAGTTTGTTATGGGAATTCCTGAAGCTATCAGTGGAGTTGATAGTGTATACCCGGGAATCGCCTTCATTTGATGAAAATAAGAGTTTGGGGAAAGCGTATTGATTTGTTTGGTATTCAATAGTTTTTCTCATGGTAACATCGATAATGTCTTGAATGGCAACATCCAATTCATTTGACCCTGTATGTCCAATTGTGGAGGTACCAACCTTAATATCCCAAACAGATATGTGAAATCAGCTAAATACATAGAAAAGTACGTTCTGAACTGAAGGAAAAGTCATGAAATCACTTTTGAAGTAAACTTTGGTTCATAGGGGGAGACATTTTATACGGTTGGTTCCAATAACTTCGTAGGTGGCGTAGTTTAACTGAGTTGCCAGAAGATGGCGCCAATGACCAGTGCACGCTGGCTACTTCATTCCAACACAGCATAAGCGAGTCGGTTATGGTCGTTCACTAGGCCGCTTCTGCGGTTGTCATAGGCAGGTTCCGAAGGATTCAGCCTATCTGATGAGTCCACCTTTGGCACTTGGATGAAACAACTTTCCCTAAGAGCGCGCCTTTCTTCAGATGGCGCGAACTCACAAGAACCTACACAAAAGTTGCAAGTACTGCAAAAAAAAAATTCTGCCAATTTTCGCTTTATTCTCTGATGGAGGATTGGGATTAGACTCTGAAAATGTTTCTTTTCAAGAAACAGCCCTTGAGTAATAGGTTGATTCCCAAAATCCGCAAAAGTATTTCAAATAAATGAATTATAATTAATAGAATCGAATCGAATTCGAATTTTTCAAGGTTTATGCAGAATTTCATGGAGATCATATGAAATGAAGATCGCCAAATATATCCCTCAGGAAGAAAAGATGCGTTTAGAGGGGTCAATACTTGAAAAAATATAGGCTTTAAGAACAAATTTAAAAACATACGCGTTGACTTCCAGTTGGCGCTTTTCTAGAATGACAATCCAAAACTTTTCATGACTAATCTTAAGGGGTGTATTAAGTTGAGCGTTTATTAGTTAGTTGAATGGGCAGCCTTTCGAGTATTTGTGGTATTTGGGTTAATATCAGATATATCAGTTGATGAGTTTAGACAATCAATTATCGTTAGCGATAGATTCGCTTTCTTCAACATATCGATTGAGCCAAAATGCAATAGATTGTGTATTGTTCCAAAATGGCGAATGAGATCGTCATTCAATTAGTGAGTTTAGATTAGATCAAATTTCTTCTTTTCGACTTGAATAAAATTTGACTTTCGCGCCACATGTATTAGTTTGGTACACCCTTAAAAAAGTTATAAATCAAGGGGCTTGCCATATAAAAGACGATCACCTCATATCTCAAATTCTATTATTTCATAATATACTTCTCATGAACAAAATCCCTTCGATTCGATCCCATATTGTTCAGACGAACGAAGTTCAGACAGCTTTCGTATTCGATAAGAGTTTTGAATACACGCAACTTCTTTGTTACGTATAAAGCTGAGAGCGTGTTGTTTTTGTGCTGCCGATTCGATTCCAGAAGTTCAGAAAAGAAACATTATTCGGAGCTAGAACCATGAAAGATAAATCTAGATATTATCTCAAGGAATTAACTCGATGTTTGGGAGAAAGCAACGGTGGTGTTTTCAAATGGAAATTCCATGTCAACTTCAATGTAGCGATAGTGATCTACGAACAGGTTGGCAGTGGGGGATTCTTTCAGATTCAAATGGTTTCAGAGTCGAGTTGGAAAAGTTCGGGGATACTTTTGGACGGAATCTAATGGTCCCGTATCTTGCCAACTTGTGAACATAAAAAGAAAATATGAATAATAATGAGAAATGCGCTGCTAGATTCTTTGAGTAAATTGAAGAAAAAACGTATCATGAACATGGGACCGTAATTGTTTCAATTTCGAAATACAGGGTGTTGAAGTTTGTATTTTTTTCGAGTGTTTTTCTCATTGTATAGGCACTCACAAGATGATTTCATTTCCAGCTTACTAACTGGATTTTATGAATTCTGAAGTTCTCGAGAAAATCAATTTTTTTCTCGAAATCGGAACCAGATAGGACAAAATAACAAGGCCTCATAAGGTTTAGTATAACAACAAAATTTTCAAAACTAACATTGGCTCATCCAAAAAAATATAATGTGGATAACAGACCACAGTACTCTGGAAGAAATATCACCCGAAGATATTCAATTGTTGTGTGAACTCTAAATTTTAATATACAGGGTGATTCCGGAGGAGACCGTCAGATTTTGGGATAAGTTTACACTGGTCAAGACAGTCTCGAAACAATGTTTGGTTTATGCACATTTATTAATTTCAAAATTTTCTTCAAAATGAGCGGTTGTTATTGTGATAATTCCAGATCATTTGTGCAGGTTGAAAAAAAACCCTATACATCGCGTTTCCTAAACTACGCTATCTGTTTACGATTCCACTATAATGAGTTATTATTTGAGATTCTCTAATTTTTTTGGCACACTTCTAGTTTTCTGAGAAAATATTTTCAAAAACAAACAATGTCGAAATTTCGCTCCAATCGATTCGTTTTTTATTGATAACTTTGGTATGGCCCATCCAATTTTGATTAAATTTGCAGTGTAGAACATCCTGAATGAGCAAATTCAATAATTGTAACAATCTCCCAAAATACAGAGTCGTTATTGTAATAATTTCAGAATTTTAGATCAATTGTGCAGTTGAAAAAAAAACACCCTGTACATTGCTTTTTCAAAACTTTTTGATTCGTTTCAGATTCTACAATAATATTTCTTCATTCAAAAATTTGCAATTTCTTTGGCACACCTCCGATTTTCGGAGAAAAATGTTTGAAGAAGAGCATAATCGAAATTTGGCGCAAAAGCAGTGAGAACACGCTGCACTACGTAGTAAAGCTGTATATTCCAAAGATGCACAGCAGGACTAAAGTTCTAGAATATTCTTTTCAAACTCCAAATTCATATTTAATTGCTCATATTCTGGATGAAATCATTCAATTCAGAATATTACTTCATATGAACATAAACCAAACAAATCTACACACATGAAAACAAATGTTGAACAAACATACGAAACAAATGACAAGTGGAGTTTAGGATCAACAGGTAATTTACATTGAATTTTCGAAATGGTTTCTTTTTTTTCGAATACAAAGATGCGCCTTTTGTTTCAAATTTCCATTCGACTTTATTGAACGAAATCACATAACGCCACTGCTTCATAGATATAACCCTTTTATTGAATAGCGGAGGTTTGCAAAAAAATGCAATTAAGTTATTTTCTGAATGGAATGATTCTATACAGAAAATGAGCAATTGAAAATGAATTCCGACTTTGAATAGAATATTTTAGAAGTGACGAACAACTTTGCAGCCTTGGAAAATACAGCTTTCCTACCTAGTGCAGACTACTCTCACTGCTTGTGAGCGAAAATTCGATTATTATCTTCATCAAAAATGTTTTCTAGGAAGACCGTAGCTGTGCCAAAGAAATTAAAAATCTCTCAATAATGACACATTATGGTAGAATCTGAAACAGATAAAAAAAATTGGAAAATCAATGTGAAGGGTGTTTTTTTCAACTGCACAATTAATCTAAAATTCTGAAATTATCGCGAATACAACCCTGTATTTTGAGATAATGTTGCAATTATTGAATGTACTCATTCAGATTGTTCAACACTGCAAATTTCATCAAAATTGGATGCGCCATACCAAAGTTAATAATAAAAGTAGAATCGATTGGAGCGAAATTTCGACATTGTCTTTTTTTGAAAATAATTTCTCGGACAACTAAAAATGTGCGAAAAGAATTAGAAAACCTTAAAAATGACTTATTACAGTGGAACTGTAAACAGATAGCGTAGTTTAGGAAACGCGATGTACAGGGTGTTTTTTCAACCTGCACAATTGACCTGGAATTATCACAAAAACAACCGCTTATTTTGAAAATTTTTTGAAATTAATGAATGTGGTCATCAATATTTTACTTGGCTGAAAATTTCATTGAAAACGAAGGAGCCATGCCAAAGTTATCAATAAAAGTAGAATCAGTCGAATCGGACAAATCACCCTGTATATTGTTTGCAATCCCATGTCTATTGGACTATTTTCCTTGATGCAAGTCAAAGAATCTCCCCTTTTCGTTTGTACTTCCAATTTAGGAACACTCTGCTTTATGATTTTGATTTACGCTGAGTGAAGGCCATTGAATCTTCTAAGCAATATGTTCTCCTTTTTTAATAGTTCAATAGAACTCATAGTGGAAGAGATCCGGTGAGAGATCGATACCGAGTCTATTCTCTAGGGTTGCAAAATGGCGCATGACACGGGTTAGATTTATGGTTCCGGAAAGTGACTTTGTGTAGCCTATTTATTAATTTTATCTTTCCTTTGTTTGATCAGCGATCCTTCAGAAAAAGTTCATGGTTTCAATTTTCCTAGGAAAATTTGGTGCATTTTAAATCGACTCAGAACCGGTCATTGTCGCTGTAATAGTTTCCTCTGCAAATGGAATTCGGTCGAAAGTCCAAGGTGCGAGTGCGGAGAAGAAGAGGAAACAATAGAACATGTAGATAATACTTGTCCAATATATAAATTTGACGATGGTTTCGAGGCAATTCATTCGGTGTCTGATTCTTTTTTGAGATGGATTGCGAACTTCAAATTAATTTAATGAGTACTAAATCATTTACTAGTTCATATTAGTTTTTTCGTCTCCTTTTTTGTTTTCAGGTATGATTCCAAGATTTCAACCTGCATCGCATAGGAAGGAGGAAATTTTGTCGATGAAAAAGAAGCCCTTCAATAAAAAACAACAATTTCATTACACTTATACGGGGAGACAGAGTTTTTCCTGAGGTTTTTATCTGTGCTCTTGTATCATACGTAAAAATGTATGGTACCCCGTTTACATTTCCTCTGCTAATACTGTTATGACACAAATTGTTTGATATAAAAAAAAATGTACTGCTCATCTCAGAAATATATATATATATATATATATATATATATATATCTTTCCTTTGTAACCAGGTAACGTCTGGAGCAGTTACTGTTTTCAAATTTTTCGGCGAAATGTGTTTAATAATTATTGTTCCAAAATGGTGAATGCACTGGCATCATGTCATGGTTCAATTTAGACCTGATCCAGAGGAAATTTCGAAATGAGCTGATTTTATGTGGGGGGATTGTTCTGTAGTCATCAGATTTTGATGTTTGTGCAAGATTCGGACTTATGGGCAGATCCACAATTGAGTGGAAAACTTACTTTTCATTCCATCGAAATCATCATCATTCAGAAAATTTTTCTTTTTCCTCGATATAACGTATATCTAGTTCCTGGAAGTTGTTTCTGAAAATGCACTCTTCACAAGGTCCAATTTTGTTTTTCCGCGGAATAATCAATTCCTACAGTTCTTCATTCTGTAGTTCATATTTTCTCTTTCACTCTTTCACAATTGCTAGAATACCTATTAGTGACACCATAGACCTAAAATACCACGGAAAGAGAGGATTGTAACGTACATATGGGAGAAATGGAGCTAGAAGAGGCTTATCTATTCTAGCTCCATGCTCTTTTGAACCCTTCAAAATAGTATCTACTCTCTTTCCCATCTTCTTTAAGATTCCAAGCCTCTTCTAGCTCCATTCTTTTTATCCCTAGAAAACGCATATTCGTTTATTCTCACATGCACGTTTCAATCGATTCAGTCTGAAAGTGAGGTTAAGCTCCTTCCATGTTATATTTGGTCTTTAGGCGGTTTCGGAAACTTGATCGGATTAACACGGGTAACTTACCCAGGTCACCCAAATGACAGATAGAGCGTTCAAAGTATGTCATTTGAGTGATCCGGGTAAGTTACCCGTGTTAATCCGATCAAGTTTCCGAAACCGCCTTAGGAGTGACGCATAGAAAAAGCTTTCGATGATAGATCGGTACGTCAATTCTGACATTCTTTCAATTTTTTTCAATTCAATTTATTTCCCTTAAAATTAGAGTACAGATTATCAAACATATAATATATTGCTCTTTAGAATTAGGCGGGATGCCTGTCTGCCATGTGTCCGATCAGAGAAATTTTAAGTTGAATGTACAAGGTGGGTAAGCAAAAAAGCTAGATCTCTAATATCGAATATTCTACCTCCGGATGTGATCAATACAGGGGAGAGGACGTTGAAGCGATGGCAAGTTCTTTCTTTATTAATTTTTTTTTATAGAAGTATACTTAAGTTAATGCTGCATGCAGTATATCATAAAATCTCTTAGCAATTGGAATCTGTTTAAGGTCAACTGGTAAGGCGTTGAAAAAATTGGGACCGTAAAAAAAGAAAGTTCTTTGTGTTAATGTTTTTCTTTTTAAATGATCGGACATTAACATCCATGTTTGTGGTAGATCGGTTCATCCTACTATTTTTTGATTGAATTTCTCCTTTTCTATGAACATTCTCTTCAAGCATTGGTGAGTGTATAATAGTTTTACATGTTATCGGTGGAAAAACGTTTATTTTTTTTCAGAATGATTTTCAATAGTGTGTTTTGTGCTGTTTGTACAATGTTCAGTGTCTTGTTGAAAGTTCCACTCCACACTGTGATGCAGCAGGACAGGATTGATTCGGCTAGGGAGTTGTAGAGCATTGTGAGGTTTTTTCTGGAGAGGATGTCTCGTAGAGAATAAAAACTGTGTATAAGTGTTCTAAGGCACAGGACAACCCCTAAATATTTTATTGATGACATTCTTTTTATAGTAACACACCCACATAAGTTTTTGTGACAGTTTATAGCGTGTTGTTTCAGAGATAAATTATGTGGTTGACCAACGACCGTTGGTGTGAAGGCAACAAATTTGGTTTTATCAATATTCGGAGTGAGCTTATTTGAATTCAACCATGCGTATATCTTCTGTGAATCTGTTTCGGTGGTATGTTTGACATCCTCCCAACTCCTTCCCGTGAACATCAAGGCCGCATCGTCAGCATAACGAACAAGATGTCCCAGACCATCTATTTTTGTCATGTTTTACTTTCTGGATTGACATATTCAGAATAAAAAGCGAGTTCATATGTATTCGCGCGACGGCTGAACCTATGCTAGTCCCCAAAAAGCTTCCAAAAAAGGGCAGGATTCTTTCCCAAAAACTGAATGTCAAATTTAGTGTTTTTTTTGTTCGGTATTGTTGTTACTCAGAACATACTGATCCAATGAGGATTTCAATTCGGTCTTATCTGTATTTTTGGAAATATTGGGTTAACTTTCGAATGGGTATATGTACGGAATCATTGGGCGGATTTTACCCATTCACGAATTCGGTATTCGTAAATACGGTCGAAACCTACTCAAGAAATATTGAGTTTCTAAGTTGTTTCTTTCGGGAGTTATTGTGTTTACCATCAGTCGTTAGGTGTTGTCCGATATTTATAGGATAGGTTTCAGGCTCAATTAAGAGGGGAGAATACCTACGTATATAGGTGAAATCCACCAAATGATCCGGTAGATGTACAAATTCACAATTTTATTTTCCCAATATTTCCAAGAGTACGATAGGATGAATTGAAATTCAGTGCTTCATTGAAAAACCTAGAAAAGCACTGACGTGAAGCTAGCAGCTTTTGCGCGCATGTTCAAATTCGTTGAAAGCGGTTAACTCCTTCGAATTTGCACGCAAAAGCTGCTGACTTCACGTCATTGCTTTTCTAGTGTTTTCAAGAAACTGCCTTTGGCAAATATTTCGAATTCCTCAATCCGTATAATAATTGTAGCGAATTCATCCGCGTCAACAAAAACGGAAAAAAGGGCGGAGTCGAAACACGAAATTCAAATCTCTGAAAAATCGTATAAATACATTTCGCTCCGACTCTCAAAATCACTTGACTCGACTACTCTCTCCAATCCATCTGCATATCACCGCTACGAAGATATTCGATCCCGACGCCGCATTCCTGATCTGCATTATTTCAACTTTACCCGGCGCCACGAAGAAATTCCAGTAGGTCCAACATCTGGTTTACTTCCTCGACGACAGAGGCCCTTTTCGACGTCATCGACCCTTCAAGCGCCAGCTACCTATCAGCACCCCAGGGGACCTACGCCGAAGAATTGTTAGCTTGTTGTCCAACAAAAAGAATTATTGCCTTTCGAATTCACTTTTGTGTAACACTCGACAGAAAAATAAACAGGCTAATTCGTTTCCTTTTATTATGTGTTTGATTCCACAGAACAGCTACCCACATAATTTTATTCAATTTTCAATTTTTTACCTGAAATATTTTCAACGAAAACCAGAAAAAAACCTGGAAAATAATGCAGAATCCTTCACTATATCCCTCAGTGGATACCCAGAATAAACCTTTGAGATGAATTGAGACACTTACGACATAACCTGGCAGAACCAGAAACGGAATCGTATTAAGGTCACCGTCTAGATCGCGTAATTACAAACGACAAAGAAATTCAAGAATAGTTGACATCGTAATCCAATAAAAGCCCACAAAAGCGCGGCGGTAACTTCAGCCGAGTACGCGCTCCTACTGAGAAAGTTATCTAATTTTCATCTCCCTTCAAACTTTTTACCGAAAGCGGACGTCGAATAAGTACAGCAATTTTGAATAATAATTTCTCCTGCGAATCAATTAAAATCCATTATGTTCGTTTTCGAGTGATATAAAACTTTATTAATTTTAATTTTGTTAAAACAATATCCCGGCCGCCGCGAACGCTTGATATCATGAATTAACATTTCGGAGTTTCTAATTGAGGTTGCTAACTCTAATTGTTCGTCGGTGGTCTGAGAGACGATAGAGTAGGTATGGTATAATGAATTGGCTGTTTTCGTGGCAAATTTGAATGTTTCTCCATAATTTATCCTAATATCGGCTGGGTTTTTCGGTAATTAACCGTAGAGTTTTATGGGCGAAAAAAATTTGATTAGTTTCGGTGTAACAATGGTTTACACTATTGGATGTGATATCTTTGTCGAGGGTGGAAAGAAAATGAAAGTTCATGATTATACAGTGCGCGTCAAAATTATGGATCAAATTATTTTCTCAGAGGAAAAATACTTGGCAACAAAATCCTGAAACAGGTCAACTTTTGTTTCACTTTTACCAAATTTTTATGCATTTGTGAAGGGTTTTCGTTGCACCCTGTGCCATCCCTATCAACCCTCTAAATTTTTTGAATATGGAAAGTAGGTCATGTGTTACTTTTTGGCAAGGTCTTTGTATCTTCTTTACAGGCGCGCAGAAATTTTCGGTAAAAATTTTTTTTTTTTGAAAAATTAGTTGCTTCAAAGAGGTTTTCAGTATATGCACTTTGTCAGGGCTCATTTATTTTGAGACGATGGTACCTGATGAAATGTGTCACCGAATGAAAGTCGACCATTACATTTTTGTTCATGCACAACTTTCAACCCCTACGAACCCTAAAATGGAACAAAAAAAAAATTTCACGTGAGGGGGTTGAAAAGGGTTGAAAGTTGTGCATGAAAAAAATTTCAAAAAGCACTGCCGTGAAGGCAGCAACTTTTGCGCGCATGTTCAATGTAGATGACCGCTTCAGCAACGAATTTGAACGTGCGCGCGTACCAAATTTCAGTTCGATACGATCATAAGTTCTGGAGATATCGGGAAAAAATATGTCAAATTTCGAGGTTTTCTTCTCGATATCGTTGATTTTTTCGGTATTACTCGAGAAATACTGATTCAGTCCTGATTAAACTTCACAGCTAGTTTTAAGATGCTAAAAGACAACTTTATGCAAAATTTCGTGATAATCGTGTTATTAGAACAATTTGAAAAAAAAAAATTTATATGATTTTCTCACCATATCATCCTCATTAAATTCTGTATGAAACTTCGAACTGTTATTTTCGATGAAGTACTGAATTTCAATTCGATCTGATCTTTATTTTTGGAAACATTGGAAAAATAAAATTTTGACTGGGTATATCTACGGAATCATTGGGCGGATTTTACCCATTCACGAATTCGACCTTCGTAATTAAGCCCCAAACCTACTCTACAAATATCGAGTTTCTAAGTCGTTTCTTCCGGAAGTTATTGTGTTTACGGTCAGCCTAACGGCCGACTGCGTAAACACAATAACTTCCGAAAGAAACAACTTAGAAACTCGATATTTGTAGAGAAGGTTTGGACCTTAATTACGAAGGCCGAATTCGTGAATGGGTAAAATCCACCCAATGATTCCGTAGATATACCCAATCAAAATTTTATTTTTCCAATATTTCCAAAAATACAGACCAGATCGAATTGAAATCCAGTACTTCATCGAAAATAACAGTTCGAAGTTTCATACAGAATTTAATGAGGATGATATGATGAAAAAATCATATAAATTTTTTTTTCAAATTGTTCTAATAACCCGATTATCACGAAATTTTGCACAAAGTTGTCTTTCAGCATCTTAAAACTAGCTGTGAAGTTAAATCAGGACTGAATCAGTATTTCTCGAGTAATACCAAAAAAATCAACGATATCGAGAAGAAAACCTCGAAATTTGACATATTTTTTCCCGATATCTCCAAAACTTATGATCGTATCGAGCTGAAATTTAGTACACTGCTGTGAAATTAGAAGGTTAAAGTGTGAGTATAACTTTTTTTGGATATGATGAATGGTTTCCGAAAAAAAAATTTTTTTGTAAAAAAATTTCGAAAAAATTTTTTTTCAATTTATTGACAATATGATCTTGACGAAATTTGGCTCAAAGTTGCGCGTCGCTATATTCCACCAAACTGTCAAGTTTGAATCCAATCGCTCGAGTAGTTTCTGAAATAAAAAATAAATAACTTCAAAACTTCAAATGCCTATAACTCCGAAACTATTCGATCGATTTGGCCCATTAACGAACTTAACCGCGGCATTCCAATGCGCGACCTACCCTGAAAGTTTCAAGTCGCTAGCTCACTTCGTTCGACAGTTATCGTGTCTACGGCCGGCCAACCGGCCGGCCGGCCGGACAGAATCGATTTTGACACCGGATTCGTCATCAGTGAGTCCAACCTAGTCGATTGAGACCATATTCGGCTCAATCATCCAAAATTACAGACATTTGGACAAAACGATAGCACGCTGTTCCCCTAGAACATGCGCGCAAAAACTGTAATGGTAGACTTTCATTCGGTGACACATTTCATCGGGTACGATCGTCTCAAAGTAAATGAGCCATGACAAAGTGCACATACTGAAAGCCTCTTTGAACTAACTAATTCTTCAAAAAAAAATTTTTTTTCTTGAAAACTTTTGCAGTTTCTAATTGAGGTTGCTAACTCTAATTGTTCGTCGGTGGTCTGAGAGACGATAGAGTAGGTATGGTATAATGAATTGGCTGTTTCCGTGGCAAATTTGAATGTTTTTCCATAATTTATCCTAATATCGGCGGGGTTTTTCGGTAATTGACCGTCGAGTTTTATGGGCGAAAAAAATTTGGATAGTTTCGGTGTGAGAATGGTTTACACTATTGGATGTGATATTTTGTCGAGGGTGGAATGAAAATGAAAGCCCGTGATTATACAGTGCGCGTCAAAATTATGAAACAAATTCATTTCCTCAGAAGAAAAATATTTGGCACAAAATCCTGAGACAGGTCAATTTTTGTTTTACTTTTACCAAATTTTTATGCATTTTTGAAGGGTTCTTGTTGCACCCTGTTCCATCCCCATCAACCCTCTAAATTTTCTGAATATGGAAAGTAGGTCATGTGGTACTTTTTGGCAAGGTCTTTATATTTTCTTTACAGGCGTGCCGAAATCTTCGAGAAAAAATTTTTTTTTTGAAAAATTAGTTGGTTCAAAGAGGTTTTCAGTATGTGCACTTTGTCATGGCTCATTCATTTTGAGACGATGGTACCTGATGAAATTTGTCGCCGAATGAAAGTCGACCATTACAGTTTTGTTCATGCTCAACTTTCAACCCCTTTCAACCCTCTCACGTGAAATTTTGTATGTTCCATTTGAGGGTTCGTAGGGGTTGAAAGTTGTGCATAAACAAAACTGTAATGGTCGACTTTCATTCGGCGACAAATTTCATCAGGTACAATCGTCTCAAAGTAAATGAGCAATGACTAAGTGCACATACTGAAAGCCTCTTTGAACTAACTATTATAATTCTTCAAAAAAATTTTATTTCTTGATAATTTCTGCAGTTTCTAATTGAGGTTGCCAACTCTAATTGTTCGTCGGTGGTCTGAGAGACGATAGAGTAGGTATGGTATAATGAATTGGCTGTTTCCGTGGCAAATTTGAATGTTTCTCCATAATTTATCCTAATATTGGCGGGGTTTTTCGGTAATTAACCGTCGAGTTTTATGGGCGAAAAAAATTTTATTAGTTTCGGTGTAACAATGGTTTACACTATTGGATGTGATATTTTTGTGGAGGGTGGAATGGAAATGAAAGCTCATTATTACACAGTGCGCGTCAAAATTTTGGAACAAATTCATTTTCGCAGAAGAAAAATATTTGGAACCAAATCCTGAAACAGGTCAATTTTTGTTTCAGTTTTACTAAATTTTTATGCATTTTTGAAGGGTTTTTGTTGCACCCTGGGCCATCCCTATCAACCCTCTAAATTTTTTGAATAGGGAAAGTAAGTCATGTGGTACTTTTTTGGTAAGGTATTTGTATCTTCTTCACAGGCGTGCAGAAATTTTCAAGAAAAAATTTTTTTTTTGAAAAATGAGTTGGTTCAAAAAGGTTTTCAGTGTGTGCACTTTGTCATGGCTCATTTATTTCGTGACGATGGTACCTGATGAAATTTGTCACCGAATTAAAGTCGACCATTACAGTTTTGTTCATGCACAACTCCCAACCCCTAAGAACCCTTAAATGGAACAGAACAATTTTCACGTGAGGGGGTTGAAAGGGGTTAAAAGTTGTGCATGAATAAAACTGTAATGGTCGACTTTCATTCGGTGACAAATTTCATCAGGTACCATCGTCTGAAAGTAAATGAGTCATGTCAAAGTGCCCATACAGAAAACCTCTTTGAAGTAACTAATTCTTCAAAAAAAAATTTTTTCTTGAAAATTTCTGCACGCCTGTATAGGAAATAAATGAATAAATGGATATATGTCGTTGTTTAATAAGGGTCTGATCATTCCCTCCTAATTCATGAAAAAAAAATTATATTATCCTTCTCATTATGATTTTTCATAAAAAATATGACCCAACGGAATGTCGCGTTCCAACTAACGAGTAGGGCAAGCAAACAAGAGGATAATCAACTTTATAATCAACAGCACGAAACATCTCCATGACGAGTTTACGAACACCTGAGCGCAAGAAAAAATTTCCCGTAATGAGTTTCATAACTTTTTTTTATGATTGGACTCGAAATTCCGGAAATGGAGGATATTAAACAAAGAGATAACCCTTGTCGTCTCCGGAGACCCGTAAACATGTCAAGGACTCCCAAATTATAAAGCAAATTGTCTACAACATTCTACAATATTTTAAAATGCGAAAGATAAATTACAGGCCTCACCAGGCGGGTGTCCAATTTGGCATTATCCACTCATATCTTGTCAGGGAAAATTCGTTCGTCCTAATAGCCTTGAAAATATAAACTAGACGGGATGGAACACATGAGGCCCCCAGGCGATCAGTCGGAAGAAAATTTAGTTTTGAGGGGTGAAAGGGATAGAGGGTCGCGGTGATACAAGGTCTGGATGTTTCTTGGAGCAACCCTTTTCATGCCATAACAAGAGACAAATCGATCGGGAGATGTACAGGGTGGATTTCGTCATGTAAATAGGTCGTTTTAGTTCGTGGCTGTCGCCAAATTGATGGTCTATACTACGATCCTTATAGACGACTTCGGCCCAAGTTGCCAACCCACAATTTTCTTCACAAATTTTCTATCAGTGGGGAACGGGAATTTCAGGACCAATTTGACATGATAAGGTTCGCGTTATTTTTAAATATCCGCAAAAGATGCCTCGGCTCCTCAAACAAGATAATTCCTTCCAAATATAGGTTTTTGTTAAGATCATCTCTGATTGGCTGAAATTTAAGTTGGGATTCTGGATTTCATGTTAATAGTGTCAAATTTATGTAGGATATGTTCCGCAAATCAACTTGATTATTTCGGTTGCCGGTTTTCCACTCCGTAAATATGAAATATTCAGTTGGTTCCTGAAAAAGAGGTTAATTGTGGAATTTGATTGACGAAAAAACGTTCTTCCTGTCACCCGAATGATAGTCAATGTTCTATGGTAACATATCCATAGCATAGAACAATCTTTATTGACTTTTTGATCCAAAGATCATAGAAAAGACAACAATCAACAATGGAAAAATATGGAGGTATACTCCATTCACTTTTATAAAGTATCCCGGTTTGCCATGACATCCTGACAGATTTCACCGTGTATATTTTGAAAATGTTAGGTTATAGTCATTTTCCTGCCAGATAACTACACAACGTTGTCCTCTCTACAAAGAGGTCGTAGTAATTACTTATTTTTCAAAATGTCAATCTATATTTGGAAAGTAATGAATTTGAGAAAATATTATGTGAATTCAATAATTACAAAGACCTGGCGAATGTTGAAGACACTTTTTTCTCTGTTAGTATTGGAAATATTTCACGTATGTAAACATGGTTGGAAGAATCAGTAATGCTTTTTTCTTGTACGGAAATCAAGAATCGAGTGTTTTGGAATTTTACTGAAAAATTATGGATAGAGTAAGCCGTTACTTCGAATTCCCTACTATTCTAAATTCTCAAGAAATAAGCCTACACAAGTCATTTAAATACCTTGTTGCACAACTTCAAATTTTCCAGTATGGAAATGTAGTAGTACTTCGAAACCTGTGTCATAGTTAACCTCAAAAGAACTTACTCCATTTACGAAGGTCTTGGGAATCTACGTCAATGATACATACACTGGATTGGGATCAACATACTTCTAAACTGGGATGCAGCTTAGCTTCAGTCTGCTATGGATATGTTACGATAAAACATTGATAGTCGTTCTGGTGCATAGATTGAATATGTCTATGTTCTGGTGACAGAAAGATTGCATTTTCAGCAATCAAATTCCGTAATTAACCTTTTTTTCCAGGAACCAACCGAATATTTCATATTTACAGAACGGAAAACCGGCAACCGAAAAAACCAAGTTGATTTGCGGAACATATCCTTTATAAACTTGACACTATAAACATGAAATCAGGAATACCAACTTATATTTCAGCTCAACAAAAAACCTATATTTGGAAGGAATTATCTTGTTTGAGGAGCCGAGACATCTTTTACGGATATTTATAAATAAAGCGAACCTTATCATGTCGAATTTTCCCTGAAATTCTCGTTTCCCAGTGATAGTAAATTTGTGAAGAAAATTGTGGGTTGGCAACTTTGGCCGAAGTCGTCTAATGAGTAGTGGTCATGGCAATAGTATAGGAGAGAGATTTCCGGGGCAATGAGAAGCATAGATGCAATTATTCGGAATTATATTCCAAGGATAATCCGAGGATTTGGGGAAAAAGGGTAGAGATCGCTCTGGACGCAACCGTTGAGAATGGGGCTACGTTTTTCTGTGACATTAAACACGCTAAAAAAATTGAGATCAACCTTGTTGAATATATCCTCATCAGTGAAAGTAATAAATAGTGAAAAATATTTTGGGAGTCTGGAATCTAATATTAGGTCAGCATGTTCTAAAACACCAGAAGTCACCGAGTGATTATCAACCCCAATCAAGCGACATGGACGCCAATGGATCTACTCCTAGTTCAAGTCAACAAAATCCTAATTTGCAACCAGAAGGATTTTCAGCCTCTAGTTTTCTACAAACAAAGTTTTGGCCTTTGAATGATATTTGAGATTGTATTATATTCCTGATTTTTTCGGACATGCTGTTCAAATGTTGGATTCCAGAACGCTGGATCTTTTGAAGAGTAGGTTTGGTCCTTTGCTTCGATGAACTTGATGAAGTGATTTGTGAGAGAGCAGCGAAATATATAATTAATATTTATACGATAAAGAATTTCAATTGTCGTCTTCAAGTCTAGATCATTCAGGGTGAGTCTTTCAGTTGTAATTCAATTTTAACCGTAGATTTATTCCAATAAAAAAAACACTTTTTCTATTTTTCACCATTTTTGAGGCAGAAAGATACTTTTTTGTAGCTTCTCGGGTAATTTTTCCAGATGGAATGACTGTTGATTGCTTTCGAATATGTATGGTTGTAGTACTTCTGTCGGTTTATACCAGAACATAAAGAATGCAAATAAAGTTCACATTAAATCCTCATAAGAAGCAACAATCACTTCAGAATACAAGAAACTAGGAGAGCCATCAGATTTTTTTTATTTTCATTATGAAGCTTTCAAAATTTTCAACAGGTCCATCGAACCTGTAGAAAACACAGAAATCGTTCGTTACCACTTCGAATGCGCAAGACTTCAAAATGGCGAAGGTGCTGGGTTCGACCAAGTATTTGCCATAATCAATTTCAAGGGATGGACCAAAAGCTCTGGTTATAGTTACTGTCATCAAAACTGACATATAGGCAAAGGATAATCTATCAATTTGAATAACCGTAACTATAACCGGAGCTTTTGGTCTACCACTTGAAATCGATATATGTTAATTTATTTACCAGAAAACGTCATTACTGACGTTATATAGCCTATCTGATGATTTGCAGTTATTTCCACGAAAAAGAAGCGCAACCAAAATACTTATAAACTTGTACGAGAATATTTTCGGCGCTACACTGATTTTGAATTTATTTCAATCATTTTCCCCTGGAAAGAACCGTTTTCGAAATATTCAACGTTATATTTTATGAGATCTGATGAAATCCGTGAAATTTTACTTTTTCCAAAGATTCACGATACACCCACCGCGGGATACACAGAGTTACTCTATGTCCAGATAATCCAGATAACTCATAGAGTTTTATTTGCATATACTGATCGCTTGATTTCATATAATTCATTCATTAATTCAATGGAAATTAGCATATTTATAGACTCTTCAGCATGAGAAGGACCAATGAATAAATTGTGGGTAATTTTATGGCAGGAACAATAGATATTTCATGGAAATCAGTTGGAAAATCAGTGCTCCGATAGCCTATTTTTCTAGCGAATCTTCCTTCGACAGATATTATGGCCATGGACGGACTGTAGGAAGGCCGGGCATAATTTAATTCGATCACAAATTCTGGTGAGTCCAAACTCATAGTTGAAGGCCTTCATTTCGTGAGATTATGAGAAAGTGAAAAGTGAAAAAGGCAGAAAAAAAAGTCCAAAAAGCACTGCCGTGAAGGCAGCAACTTTTGCGCGCATGTTCAATGTAGATGACCGCTTCAGCAACGAATTTGAACGTGCGCGCAAAAGCTGCTGCCTTCACGGCAGTGCTTTTTGAAATTTTTTTCTGATAAATTATTGGATTTCAATTCGATCATATCTGTATTTTTGGACATATTGAAAAATAAAATTTTGAATGGGTATATCTACGGAATCATTGGGCGGATTTTACCCATTCACGAATTCGACCTTCGTAATTAAGCCCCAAACCTACTCTACAAATATCGAGTTTCTAGGTCGTTTCTTCCGGAAGTTATTGTGTTGACGGTCAGCCTGACGGCCGACTGCGTTAACACAATAACTTCCGAAAGAAACAACTTAGAAACTCGATATTTGTAGAGAAGGTTTGGACCTTAATTACGAAGGCCGAATTCGTGAATGGGTAAAATCCACCCAAAGATTCCGTAGATATACCCAATCAAAATTTTATTTTTCCAATATTTCCGAAAATACAGATCAGATCGAATTGAAATCCAGTACTTCATCGAAAATAACAGTTCGAAGTTTCATACAGAATTTAATGAGGATGATATGATGAGAAAATCATAGAAATTTTTTTTTTCAAATTGTTCTAATAACACGATTATCACGAAATTTTGCATAAAGTTGTCTTTCAGCATCTTAAAACTAGCTGTGAAGTTTAATCAGGACTGAATCAGTATTTCTCGAGTAATACCGAAAAAATCAACGATATCGAGAAGAAAACCTCGAAATTTGACATATTTTTTCCCGATATCTCCAAAACTTATGATCGTATCGAACTGAAATTTAGTACACTGCTGTGAAATTAGAAGGTCAAAGTGTGAGTATAATTTTTTTTGGATATGATCAATGGTTTCCGAAAAAAAAATTTCGAAAAAAATTTTTTTTTAAATTTACTGACAATATGATCTTGACGAAATTTGGCTCAAAGTTGCGCGTCGTTATACTCCACCAAACTGCCAAGTTTGAATCCAATCGCTCGAGTAGTTTCTGAAATAAAAAATAAATAACTTCAAAACTTCAAGTGCCTATAACTCCGAAACTATTCGACCGATTTGGCCCATTAACGAACTTAACCGCGACATTCTGATGCGCATCCAATCCTGAAAGTTTCAAGTAGCTAGCTTGCTTCTGTCGACAGTTATCGTGTCTACGGCCGGCCGTCCGGCCGGCCGGACAGAATCAATTTTGACACCGGATTCGTCATCAGTGAGTCCAACCTAGTCGATTGAGACCATTTTCGGCTCAATCATCCAAAATTACAGACATTTGGACAAAACGATAGCACGCTGTTCCCCTAGAACATGCGCGCAAAAAGAAAAAAGAACTGTACGTACTGTATTGAAACTGTAACAATTCGAAATTTCGATGAAATTTAAGATTGGTAAATTCGATACACTCGAAGATAAGAATTCAAAAACCATCCATCCTTCCACTTTTTAATGTGAAAGGATCGATGGGGAAGCGTGTTTAACTAAATTGGATTTGAGATTGTTGACTGCTGAATTGAATACGGATTGACACTCACGTGCCTGCTGCGAAGTTGAACCGCAGTACGGAAGTGAATCAATGTTTGATATGTAGATTCGCAGGATTTGACCCATGAGACATAGAATTACTCGGCATGAAAAGGCCTCTATGCGATCGATGCAGATCTGATTTACGTACGGAGTATGTCACCGCGACTATTCCTTCGAAACTCTCCGGATTCTAGGTGGAAAATCATACATAATATGTGTTTTTGCGGATTGTTCTAGGGGACTTGCCGCAATTATTTCGCTATGGACTTGCCACAATCTCTTCAAGTTTCATTTCCTGATTTTCAATAAAAAATGCTGGAACTGTGGATTCAAGAATGAAGAATTCAAATGTAACTCTGTGCTTCCATCGGACCATAAAAAAAAATTTTCTGATGGTGAAGATCTACGGCATCTTAAGAGGTTTCAATTATGGTTATGATTTTCAATGGACGAAATATGCTTGACGACGCATTTTTTGCTCAATAATTGAAGTATATCTACACGATAGCATAGAAGCTGAGTAGATTTCTCGACGATCATATAATTGGATAATAACCACGCTCGATGGAAGTGTCCTGATTTCAAAAAGAATAGGTTAAGGACTCGATCTTTGAGGGTAGATTTCAAGTGTAATTACACAAATGCATGAGCAATCTGAATTTCATAACTTCGCATCAGTAGATCTTTCGAATTTTTCAGTTGAGGTGGAATACACCGAGATAAAATGAATGGAACGCGTTTGCGCGTCTAGTATTTCATACTTGAATAAAGACCTTGTCATCTAAAACGAAAGGAGTACTTCGATATTGTTATTGACTGAATCGTAAAAACCTACTGAGTTTTTCTCGCGCCTGAGTAAAAAGTTTGTCATTAAAACATTGAGCATTACATTTATATAAATATTCTTGGAAAGACTCATTTCATTGCAAAAAAGTAAAATGAATGAAATTAAAACCGAAAGTCTTTCACATGCGCAGGTGTTCAAAAATTACCGATAATTCCGTAAAGAAGCATGCTTTCTAAAAATATCCAAATTATTCGATGATTCGATATGAATTCCCTTTAAAAAAAAACATCTATGCACTAATTAAATTATCTGTCAGAGACATTATCACTCAAATTTTTCGGAAATTGAATTCATTTTTATACAAACTGTATAATAATTACTTTGTCATCAGGATTGAACGTAAATTCAACTGAAGACTCTAAATTGAGTAGAATTCAGAGGTTGAAGTCAAAATTGAGTGGATATTATTTTGGAACTTAAGTCTGAACTAGAAAAACTCGAGATTATCCTTAAATCTCACCCTTTGGTCAGAATAACGGATAATTTTGCGTCAAAATGATACAGAATAATATTTTTTCGGGAAAATATTTTGAAGTGTTGTATATCTATTGGACTGTTTCCATGGTTCATGAATCAAGTTTCTCCTTTGAGGTTTATAGAAGCACAGAACGGAATGAAATCACTACACATTGTGGTCCATCCTTTGAATTTGAATGACCTATATACGTACGAATTTGGAAATATTTTTGTTGAGACAAAAAAAAAAAAATTTGATGTCAAATGAGTATTATAATTTGATGGAGTTATAACAACGATCAATGCTATAGCTGCACTATCTACTCCTACACCGGAATCATTGGTTTGTTTAATTTGAATCTCAATTAATTCCGTGAAAAATATACTGGTAGATGTACAAATCAATATTGTTGAAAAATAATATCGCTCTTACCTCAACAGTCTTTGAAGTGTCGACTCTCTGAGGAGACAACATTGCAAGATGGGTGCCAAAATGGATACTTCATCATGAAATGGCCTGCCAAAACCACGACCGTGGTCCAGATGTATGGGAAAGGTATCATTCCCAAAAATCCTGCAAGAAAAAGCAATTAGTTTAGAGGTTGACCATGCAGTTTTTCAGTTGAGTAATAAATATTGTGAGAAGTTTTGATATTAATTATTCTACTCAATATTAGAAACCTAAAGACGAATAAATATCGATCAATAATTCAGTGTGCATTCAGACGTTGAACTGAACACAATCTGAAGCAATATCAAAGAGAATAATGTTGAATATAAAGTACGGTAGAGTGCTCAAGACAGTAAGGAGTCGATCCTAGTGTTTCCGCCAATTTGTAATTCCTGACATTTTACCTGATACCTGCGATCTGTCACTGAATGATAAATCGATTGATCTAATGAAAAATACATAGCTATCAGAATGAAGGTAGAGCATTCACTCTCCCAGCAGTGTAAGAATGGAAACAATAGAAATCAATCTTAGATATTTCTGACCGATCAATTGGGATGTACAAAAATGTACAAAATACCTAGTAGAACACATCGACAGCCTAGCCATTTTCTACAGTTACAAAATGGCGAAGGATCCAGGATAGATTTCTAACTGTTTCTAATTCTATTTTTTCTAGAATACTCGGAATCGTCGAAAGATCAGGTTCTTCCGTTCAAGTGTTGGCTCTACTTCGCATTTTTCTCTCAGATAAATCGAAATGTCATCAAAATTTTTCTGTTTCACGATTCAAAATATACGATATGAAACAGGTGAAGTCCATCAATTAATCCTGGCGATTGATATCCAATTCTGGAACCGTTACAATAAATCTCATTCAAAGACATCGTCCATGAGGCATTTCATAGAGGTGCAAAATGGCGGATGAGTCAGTAGGACCAATTTTAAGAGTTCATTTGGTGGCCCCTACTCAGAACCTCCTTCTGAAGGAGTGAAAATATCGTCCGAATTCTTCTATTTCAAGTTTAAGCTCACCACAATCCACACACTATTCACTAAGTATAGCATAAAAGAGTTATTTTATATACCGAAGAAGTACCTTTCAATACACCTTTCTTTAGTAACTCTTAATACTTCATCCTTTCACGACAAGCATCAATGTCTTCCATTGAAATTTCTCGAACAACTCGGAACTCGATCATTCTCATCGAAGATAGATCACCCCCATATCTTTTATACCTCTCGGATATCGCTTCATTCGTTTACGTTCTCATTCCATTTGTCGCCCCTCAGAAACGTTGACTACACAAAATAAAAAAAGCTCGGAGATGCCGATCAATCTCTCGAACTTTTAACAAGCTGAAAATTCACGGAAGGGTGCGAAGATAATATGTATCAGAGACGATGACGAAAAAGCGTCAATTATTTTAATTGGCTTTTGAGCAACTTCCTGGATGGTTATTTCTAGGAAATATCCTTCTACGAATAATTAGGGACTTCAAAGGAGCTGGATTTGTGTCCCATTACACTTATAATTGCATATAGACGGTGCTGTAGGAGACTGAATGAGGTGCTGTTGTTCAATGAGTTGGATGCTCGAGATATTGATCCCTGTTCGGGCTGATTGCTATGAGCTGATTCAGTACTAACAATATGGCATAAGTAAGCGAATGCAAAAAGCAGAATTATTCAATTTTATACGGAAAAGAGTCTCGAGAAGGTAGGTAAAATTTAACTAAGGATTAGGTGCACCATCTTTGAAGTTGATTGTTGTTTTTTTTCGTGCTGTAGATTTTTTCCCGAGAATACAGAATCCGTGCACTATTTCACCCCTTGTGTCCTATGTAGAGGGCACTAGACGTACACTGTACAAGTCCAAAATTAAACATTTTTGAAAGGAAAGTCCTATTTCTGTTGTAGATAGGCGAAAACTGATGCCGGTGTCTGTGGACCAGTTTCCATGAGGAACTCATTGGCAAAAACCGCATCTACATAGTTACCGGATGTTTTTCGTTAATATTAATTTTAGATATATTGCCTCAACTTTTCTTCGGTTGAAAATTTTTCATTTCTGTAAAATCATTCTCGTAGCAATTCTTTACATCAATTGCATTTTCTGCAAACTGATAATTTATGAGAAATCGTTATGTAAATATTTTCCTCAAATAGAAATCCCAGTATATTTTTCCAAATTTCGATAGATTTTGAAACTACCATTCCAATAATATATCATACTTGATATTCTTGTTTGAGATATTGAATTTTCAAATTTTAACGCTCGGATATATCCCTTCTCTCCAGATATTTCTCCAGTGTTTTTGCGTCAAATTCACGAAATATTGTAAAAATATCTATAACAGTTTTCGTCTTTCTGAATATGTTTAACGATACAAATCACTTGCTGCCTCTGCCTTTAATCCGTTTTGTATGAAACAGACTAACATATCCCGCTTCTCATAATTTTGGTATTTCATTACAGAAAGTTGAACAGAACTCTTGTTTCGATAAACGTTTGATAACTAAGATTTCCATAGTTTTAATCACTATCAAAGAAAATATTTTAAAATAAAATATCTCAAACACAACTCCTGAAAATTTTCCAGTTTACTATATTTTTGAAATGGTTATTTCAATCTCTATCGAAATGCTCGTTCTCAGAAGAATATTTATACAGTGCGCGTCAAAATTATGGAACAAATTCATTTTCTCAGAAGAAAAATATTTGGCAACAAAATCCTGAAACAGGTCAATTTTTGTTTCACTTTAACCAAATTTATATACATTTTTGAAGGATTTTTGTTGCACCCTGTGCCATCCCCATTCCCCATTCCCCATTCACAGGCATGCAGACATTTTCGAGAAAAAAATTTTTTTTTTGAAAAATCAATTAGTTCAAAGAGCTTTTCAGTATGTGCACTCTGTCATGACTCATTTACTTTGGAACGATGGCACCTGATGAAATTTGTCACCGAATGGAAGTCGACCATTACAGTTTTGTTCATGCACAACTTTCAACCCCTATCAACCCTCTCCACTTTTTTCTCCATTGAAGAGTTTGTAGGGGTTGAAAGTTGTGCATGAACAGAACTATAATGGTCGACCATCAATTGGTGACAAATTTCATCAGGTACCATCGTCTCAAAGTAAACGAGCCATGACAAAGTGCACTTACTGAAAACCTCTTCGAAATAACTAATTTTCTAAAAAAAAAGTCCTTTCTTGGAAATTTCTGCACGCCTCTAAAGAAGATACAAGGACCTATCCAAAAAGCATCACATGACCCACTTTCCCCATTCAAAAAATTTAGAGGTTTGATGCGGATGGCACAGGGTGCAACAAAAATCCTTCAAAAATGTATAAAATTTGGTAAAAATGAAACAAAAATTGACCTGTTTCAGGATTTTGTTGCCAAATATTTTTCTTTTGAGAAAATGAATTTGTTTCATGTTTTTGGCTGTATATACTGCAAAGAGATTAAGGTGCAGTGATTTGATCAATCGTTCATTCTAAAATTCTGTCGTTTATCTACAGGGCATCATAAGTAAATGATCAAGACAACCACTTAATCAACAGGAGCAACACGTGAAATAAAGTCCTGCTTGATTTTCTCGAAAACAACATATTGGAAATGGTCCCGTAGATTGCCAGTTAGTTATGCCATTCAATTTCAAAAAGAAAAAAACATCAATCATTAATTGATAAAGCTTTTTATTGGCTGCCAAGTTCTGATCTACATCATGTTTGAGATAATATGGAACAATGATTCCAACAGCATTCGAACTGCACCCAATAGAGACTTCTGTATCTAGCCAGTGATGTTTGGACTTTATTGAGCTCAAGTCCAATTCCATGTGTGACTCGATTATACAGACCGTTAAATAATATAGAGGGTGAATGAAAACGTCGAGCAGGATGAATTCTTCCGTTCGACAAACATCAGTTTCGCAGTTGCTCTAATAAATCTTTTTCACTAGTAAAAAGAGCCCAAACGACCTGCGTCATCACTCATCATATCGCATTGGTCGATTTAGCTAACGAATTTATTACAGGCTAACTTGGTCGACTGTACAGGGTGGACCAAATTTGACACTTTTGAAGGGAAAGCCCTATTTCTGTACTAGATAGATCGAGTGAATTTCAACCAATTGTGAATCTATGGGAGATAGGAAATGGTTTCATGGAGAAGAAAGAGCTCCAGTAGTAATAAATAACATAATCACAAGGACGAATATTCTCTCGATACTTGTTACCTTTCAGAGGGATCGCTGCAGTATACAACTTGTTGATTGGGTGATTAGCTCTGATCAAGGAGGAATATTTGTTGATTTATCGACGGATATTCGTCCTTGTGATCATGTTATCTATGGGAGATGTTCCCCAATATAAGGGGTCTGTAGCGTCCTTCGAACACCTGAGGATCTGAAAATCATCGTTTGGAGGAGCGGACCTTGTCGAAAGACCCTCCCGGTCAGAGAGCAAATGAAGAATGTCGGTAATAGTGGTAACTGCAGTTTGCTGGTTTTCTGTTTCTTTTTCTGTCGCAGAATTGATTCCAAGATATTCTATCATTCTAAATTCGAAAGAAGAAATCTGGTAACAATGAGACAGAAGCCCTTCATTTTGAATGTATCACCTTATTTTTTAAACACAATCCACACTTTTACGAAGGGAAAGATTTTTTTTTGGGATTTTTATCTGTGCTTTTGTATCATAAGTAAAAATTTATGATACCCCATTTACAGTGACTCTGCTAACACTGCGATATACCAAGGAATGTAATGTTCGTTCTCAAAATAATTCAATACATTCCTGGGAAAACATTTTCGTAGCCACTTTTCACGTAGAATTCAATGACCTGATTTGAATTTTCTGCAAACTGATATTTTATGAGATATCACTGAGAATTTTTTTTTCAAATATGTCACTCCATATATATTTCTTTCAAATTTCCATTTCCAAAATATAGCAATATTCAATTTTCAAATTTTATCTCTTGGAAAAGTAGGCTTACGACTGCTCGGAGGCAACTCAAATTATGCTAACATTGATTGTTGGCTGTGACAGTTTGATTCAAACAGTTGATAGTTTGATCAAATCCCGTAGTTGAAAACCATAAAAACAAACTTAAAAATAACAAGAAACGAATTTTTTACAAATGAGGTGTTTGGAGAGTGTTCTACTTTCGATCAAGTACATAGGTCAAGTTTTTCTCGAATACGTGTTGATGTTCTAGGATTTATTTCAAAACCACGACTTGTGACGTATCTTTATTCTCGAGATATTTCTTTTTATTTCTTTTGAAATTGATCATCATTTATTAAATAACTCAATATATATTTCAAAGGATTTCGTCTTTTTGTGCGCATGTGCTGGAGAGCAGCCTGCTATCGTTCTGTCCAAATGATAAATTCAAGTCGAAAATTTCCACCTTTTTGATTTCCTTCAATCAAACTTCAATTTATTATTTTTCAATGTCTATCGTCTCCCTTCTGACTGAACCCCCCTGTATTAATTTTTCCAACAAACCCTTGTCCATTGTGATGTAAATTCGGAAAATTTCCAATAATTTAGCCAACTAATCGTTCGGCAAAATTAAATTTGAATCCAGCGCAGAATGCACGCATTGGCAGTGAATGCCACAAACGCATAATGAATGTTTACATTAATAAATCGCAATTTCAAACAAGAAAATAGGGGTTGATTATTTGATAATTGTTGAATCGGCCAGGTACAATTTAATTTTTGTCTGACCGTTATTGCATATCCTATTGAATCGTTTGGACCAATTGTGAGGAAATAAATTAATGGACAATTGTTACTGTTGGTTGATTCATGGATTTTCAGTTTGGATTCATCACAAAAAGTATTCAGACTCATCTTTAGAGAGTTATCATATTTATGGCCAGACGGACGGACAAAGTTGGATGTAACCACTAATGCTCTAACAGTAAATCAAAAGCAGAATAAAGGTTGATTCTCACTTTACGTTCCGTAAGCTTTCAGTATACCTTCCGTATGATTTACGTCAAAATTTATAAGGCAACGTAGACGGAACGGAAACGGGAAGTATAGTGTGTATACATCAATTAATTTACACCTTATAATATTTTTTGGAAAGGATACTGAAAGGTTACGGAACGTATAGTGAGAATCAACCTCGAAGGTTGAATCTCACTATACGTTCCGTAACCTTCCAGTATCCGTTCCGTTGAAATTTAGTGGCCCAAAATGGGTTGGAGACGGAACTTCACCGGTAAAGAAAGTGTGCATACATCAATTCATTTGCACCTAACAATATTTTACGGAACGGATACTGAAAGGTTACGGAACGTACAGTGAGAATTAACCTTGAACAGCTAATGTGACTTATGTTCCCGCGAATATCGTAAACGCCATTGAGGTGGATTAGATCGAGAGCTTCAACTGTCATTTGAACACCCTTTGATCTTGCCGTTGATTGGGACAATTAAACTTTAGACGAGACTTGATATATCATGGAAAAATGGAACGAACGAAGGTAGACATTTGTAAGTCGTCATGAAAAAGGAAGGAATACGTGTTCTTTTGAAGATTCGGTATTCTGATTGAGGAACTCCATGATGAGTTGGAGGCTCCCCTTGCATAGTTCCTCAATAATTGCTATATCAACACGACATTTGCTTCAGAACAATCCAACGGTCGATTAACGTTCATGGAGACAGCCTGTATCAGACTTTAAACTAGAAAATTCGGTGAAATATTCTAAATGGTGCCATTGAAATTTGTCACAAAAAAATTGTTTGGGAGGGACAATGAGGAGTTAGAAATATAAATAGATTCACAAAAGGGTGATAGGGAGAAGCATAGAAAGAGGGTAGTCCTTTGCTGATTGTTAAATAGTGGAGCTCTGAGCTAAATCTGCAGTATTTTTTCATATTCCATAATTTACTTCAACCCTGTTTTCGGACCGTGCGCTCAATTTTGAATTGTAGAGCGGACTGGTGAATCTTTTTAAACCTTTCACAATGGAAAAATAATCCCTGATTATTTGAATTTTTGATCCATACACATATTATATTTCATTCACGTTCACAGTCTATACGAAATTTTAAAAATTCATTTTTGTAGAACTAGTGGTCATACATCCTGTTTATAACTGATAATGAACGGAACAGAAAGAAATTGCTCACTTGAAAGTCTCGTAATGGTGACGATCCATATTTCCCATGAGAAAATCGAAAACAGCCATGTCCATGAGATCGAACAACCGTCTTCCCTGGTCATATGGCGGTATTTCCCTAACTAATGAGCAGTAATTCCCCTCTGTTTCCCATTGAGCCTTTTTCCTCTTGTGATAAGATCTCCTCCATGGATGCCTCCATACCTGAAACAAAAGAATTGTTAATTGAATTAGAATTGAAATTTAGGGGAATTCATAATGGTAATCGAAAGAAGAAAACCATCTCAGCCATAAACACATACAATTTTCTATGCAACGAAAAACATCCGATAAGAACGCAATTTAATTAAGAAAAATTGAAATATTTTTTTCGATGATCATCACGATAAGAAATGAAAAAACCTAAAATTCAATCATATTCATACAATAAATTCGTCATATAAATAAAGTTTGCGACCTTATATTTAAGATTGTGCTTCATGAATAAATTATATGTGAAAGAAATTTCATTTAAACTGTGAGAAACAAACTGAATTTTTATAATAGTGGTAGAGTAAGAACATTTCAGAAAAATTTTTCTATTTACAGATGAACATGCAAAAAATTTAAATATCGATTTCGCTAATTTAATATGAGCGCTAGTTTTTTCCTGGGTGGTCCACAAGTAACTTTGTTTGACGGTAAATAGATGAATTATCGTTATTATTTTAATTTTGAAATTAATTCCTCAGTAGTACCTTCGTTATTTTTTAATTTTACTTCGTAAAAACAATTTTTTCAACAGAATTTTTCATATAAATGGTTCTCTCGTATTGAGATTAAGAATGTAAGGTATTTAATTTCATAAAAAATCATATAGGCTTTCATTGAAGAAGAGAAGTTGCATTTTACGTTGTATGGTTAAAACACAATATTTCTCACAAAGGCAGTTAGTAATTGGAACATAAAATTCTGGGTTTCTATGTTGGTTGAGGCCTTCAACGTGGTGGAATGGCAAAACTCTCCGGAGATTATATGTGAATGACTTGTATAGAGTCTGAGAGTTAAAGTTTAATGGAAAAATCACAATTTCCGAACTTACTTTTCTTGCCATGAATTCATACGATGGAAGAAATGCCGCAAAACTTCCCTCAAGCATATCTGGGTTTCCACATATTGCGTGAGATGTATCGCAGTAATAGGTACATTTTCCATGGAAACACACGTTATCTGAAGGGGAGATGAAGAAGGTTTTCAACAGGTCACCTTCGGTTTTCTCATAAATATCTTTGGTTATATTGATCAGTCGTCCCACTACGGGCATTGCTCTTCTGAAACCCAGTAATCTGAAATATAATAAAAAATATTGAAGGTCGAACGAGATAAATTAGCTGATATTGTACGACAATCAAATCAAAACATAGTTATCGTGATTTTTCCGATTGTTCACTTCTCTCAGAAACCATATTAATGGTTTCACAAGCTCACAATTCGATAGTTAAAAAAATGTTCGTAGTTGGTTGTGGATTTTTCCTATTAAAGTATTCGGCATTCGTAATTGAAATCCAAACCGACTCAATAAATATCAAGTTTCTGAGCCGAGAGAAACAACTTGGACTCCCAATGGGTGAAATCCACCCAAAACATTCCGCAGATACCCATTCCAAATTTTGTATTCCCAACAGTTTTAAATATGCAGAATGAATCCATCAATTTGAGCTTGAGTACTCTGAGTGTTTATCGAATAAGAAAAATTTCTGATTTTTCTAGTACCACAATTATCACGAAATTCCGCAAAGAGTGCATCTCAATTTTGCATTCACCTACCATGTTTCATTCTGATGACATAGTTTTCCTTCGAATATTCCAGAGTTTTTTTCCAGTATCTCCAAAATTCAAATCAGATCTAATTTTAACTTGATATATTATAGTGAATTGCAGGGTTCAACGTTTGTACATTAATTCTCTGCAATCTGATGAATAGATGCAGAAGAAAATCTAGAAAAGCACTGCCGTGAAGGCAGCAGCTTTTGCACGCATGTTCAATTTAATGACCGCTTCAGCAACGAACTTGAACATGCACGCAAAGGCTGCTGCCGTCACTGCAGTGCTTTTCTAGATTTTTTGATGAATTACTGGATTTCAATTCGATCTCATCTGAATTTTTGGAAATATTCAACCATTCACGAATTCGACCTTGGTAAGTAAGCCCCAAACCTACTCTACAAATATTGAATTTCTAAGTCGTTTCTTCCGGAAGTTATTGTGATTACGGTCGGTCTAACGGCCGACTGCGTGAACACAATTACTTCCGAAAAAAACAACTTAGAAACTCGACATTTGTAGAGAAGGTTTGGACCTTAATTACGAAGGCCGAGTTCGTGAATGGGCAAAATCCACCAAATGATTCCGCAGATATACCCATTCAAAATTTTATTTTCCCAATATTTCCAAAAATACAGATCAGATCGAATTGAAATCCAGTACTTCATAGGAAAATTACAGTTCGAAGGTTCATACAGAATTAAATGAGGAAGATGTGATAAGAAAATCACAGAAATTTTTTTTCAAATTGTTCTAATGACAAGATCAACACGAAATTCTGCATAAAGTTGTCTTTCAGCATCTTCAAACTAGCTGCGAAGTTTTATCAGGATTGAATCAGTATTTTTCGAGTTATACCGAAAAAAGCAACGATATCGAGAAAAAAAGCTCGAAATTTGACATATTTTTTCCCGATAACTCCAAAACTTACAATCGCATCGAACTGAAATGTGGTACACTGCTGTGAAATATGAAGCTCAAAATCCTTCCGAAATTTTTTTCTGGATATAATGAGTGGTTTTCGAAAAAAAAAATTTTTTGGAAAAAAAAATTTTTTTTTTTAATTTACTGACAATATGATCCTGACGAAATTTGGCTCAAAGTTGCGCGTTTGTATACTCTACCTAATTGCCAAGTTTGAATTACATCGCTCAAGTAGTTTCTGAAATAAAAAATAAATAACTTCAAAATTTCAAGTGGCTACAACTCCGAAACTATTAGACCGATTTGGCCCATTAATGAACTTAACCGCAGCATTCCAATGCGCGACCTACCCTGATAGTTTCAAGTTGCTAGCTCACTCTGTTCGACAGTTATCGTGTCCACGGCCGAACGGACGGCCGGACAGAATCGATTTTGACACCGGATTCGTCATCAGTAAGTTCAATCTAGTCGTTTGAGACTATTTTAGGCTCAATCATCGAAAATTACAGACATTTGGACAAAACGATAGCACGCTGTTTCCCTAGAACATGAGCGCAAAAAAATTCCAGCAGAATTTCGGAAAACATTTTTTCTTTCGTTGTTCTCATAAAATCATCATCATGAAATTCCACACAAAGATGTGCATCAGCATTTAAAAAGTTGCTACTAAGTTTAATCGTGATTAGATCCGTATTTTTCGCGTCATACTGAATACGAATATTGAGGATATAACCACAAAATTCGACATATGAATTCGAATCGAACTGAAATTGAGAACACTCCGAACTCATCGAAATCTGGTGAATAGTTTTTTTTCACGATTCACTGAACACACGATCACAACAAAATTCTGCTAGTGATTGTGCTTTGTTATGATACATCTTACTCTTCAGATATATATATATAACAAAATTGATATCGAGAAAATAAGCTCAGAAATTCAAATGAGTCCATTCAAATTTGCAAATTACAGAAATTTGGATGAAACGATAGCACGACGTCCCTCAGAATATGCAAGCAAAGAAATAAAACTGCTCGCAGGACAAAGTGGTCGTGTAGTAGAAAACTCCCTCCATCTAACTCAAGCGAACACTCAATTCTCTGAAGCTTTAATCAAATCAAAGCTCAACTTCCACGAAAATAATTAAAAGATCAACTTCAACTATAGAGATGAATCGGACATTTTCACACTTCAACCCAGCTCAATATGTCCCATCCGAGTAATTTGCTACCTTCATTAAGCAAACCTTCTATCGTCCTCTGTCATCCTAGACGCCATCCTTCGTTCCCCACCCGAATGAAAAACGTTCTTCTCCCGCAAAACGAATTCTCTCCGGATGATAGATCCCCAACATCCCGTGAATTCGCGCGAAAATAAGTGCATTCTTCATTCTGTTTAATTAATACCTAGGTCACATTTCACGCAGACGTTCCTTCGTTTATTCAAGGAATTTGTTCTTGTTAGGGAAGACGGCGGACGGCGGGAAGTGGAAGAAGGTTAAGATTACGAGAAAACAGATTAAATCTGAAAGGATAAATTTGCCAGAATTTTTTCCGTCCTTGTCGCCCTTCGTTAGGATGCTGGGTATCTGTTATCGTTAAATGAAAATTTCTCAGATTTTATGTGTACTTCCACCGAGGGGTTTTCCGAATTGGGGTGAAATAGGAGAATGAAAATAGATTAGAAATGTGAAAAGCTGATTGTTGAAGGGTGACATACATTTATTTGTTATTTTAACACTCATTTCAATCCTTGATTAATTAATTAACCGATTGAAATGCTGCCAGGTAGGTGGAACATTTTTATTCTTTCGATTTTGTTATACAGGGTGAGTCTTTGACCTTGCAGATTATTTTAACAGAAGATTCCTGAAGTCAAAAGAAACACTTTTTTCCCTTACCATTTTTTCCGATTCGGCTTGGTTCGTAAGATACAGACTGTTGAAAATCCATAAAAAAATTTAATTTTAGATTATATCTCGCGAATGATCTCATCGAATGAGATGATTTTTGGAATATAGTTTTTTATTGATACGATGAATGTTCCTGGATTACAAAATTTCATCCACATCCTCCAGTTTCTTTAATATGACCATAACATTTCATAAAAGTACAAGAAATTCAAAGAATCCTACTTTTAAAAATAATTCGAATGCTATTCAACGAATTTTTGACCATTTTGGAAAGTATAAGTATTCTTTATTTTTTTTTCGTATGATACGCCGTTTTCGAGTAATCTGAAATTCAAAAATAAAACTGGTTTGAATGCAATCTTTCTGCTGACCCAAATTTCTTGAAATTATGTACAGAACTTAGATAGTATTTATTTTGAGGTATTCTTCAAATGCGCAATGCGCTTTCATAACATAACAACCCATGGTGGAAGAAAATCACCATGACATAACCTTAAAACCACGAAGCCACAGATTTATAGTTCAGTTCAGAATCATAGACTATACCCGAATACATAGAATTAGCATATTGTGTGTTGTTTGATTTCGAAGAGTTCTTTCTTTCTGTTCGTCAGTTTGGCAACGTTTGTACGTTCATAGATAAATGAGGAACATCTGTTTTATTTATTTATGAAAATGAAAGTTTGAATGGGTTATGTCTGAATCTAATAATTCTTGGGGAAAATGAAATAAACAAAGAAAATTAATAATTACAAATTGAAGATGAATTTCTATGCTAATATGAGTGATAGCTAGATGAATTCCTCATTATCGAAAATGAAATCAAGAGAAGAATATTCAACTTTTATCGCCCACGAAATTTGGAATATCTAACTTGTTTATTGTACTATAAATACAACTTTTTTCACCAACTGGAATGTAAAAAGTAAGTTGACGCTTGTTTTCATAACAGAGTTGCTTATTTCGAAGATTTGAATGGTATATCTTAGGCTTGGAACAACTTCAGTGTTCAGGTTTCCAGGGGCGGCTGGCCTATTATGAAAATTTATAATGCGTATATCTTTTTATCTAGGCCGAATCTGAAAAAATGGTACAGGACAAATGTGTTTCTTTCAGCTTCAAGAATCTTCTGTTAAAATATTCTGCAAAGTCAAAGACTCACCCTGTATACAAGTGTCCAACAACGTTCCAGCACTTTCATCAAAGTTTGAAAACCTAGAAAAGCACTGACATGAGGTAAGGAGTTTTTACTCGCTTGCACCGTTGCCAAAGCGGTCATCTATACAAGTATTGACCCTGCCAAACGCAGATTTTTTTTCATATGCTCTTCACGAAATTCTGCATGAACCTCAAGCTATAATTTTCGATCAAGTACTAGATTACAATTTGATCCGAAATTTTGAATGGGTATAACTATCTAAAGAATAATTGGCGAATTCAACCCATTTAAGCTTTAAACCTTCTCAATTAAACTAAAAACCTACTCCAAATATATATTCCCTATGTCGATTCTTCCTTAAGTTAATGTGTTCACGGCCGGCCTAACCACTGATAGTGAACAAAATAAGTTCCTGAAGAAGTTACTCAGTAGCTTGATAATTGTAGAGTAAGTTTGAAGTTCAATTACGAAGGCCGAATCGGCGAATTCATGGAAACTATCGAATGATTTCGCAGATATACCCTTCAAAATCTCAGTTTCCCCATATTCCCAAAAACATAGATCGAATTGACTTCAATGAAAAATGCTACCTTGAAGTTTCAGCCAAAAAGGGTTTACCGAAAAATAAGCAAAAAAAAATTTAAGAGTCCTCCTGCAGTTTGTTAAATGGAGAGAGATATTTTGCTAATTGTTCTGTAGACCCTATTTGGCTGAAACTTCAAGGGGGCATTTTTCATTGAAAGGTGATTCGATCAATGTTTTTGGGAATATCGGAAACTGGAATTTTGAAAGGGTATATCTGCGGAATTTTATTCATAATATATTTTCGGGAAAAAGAAATAGTTTTAGAGTTCGTAAAAAAAAAAAAAATGTTAATATTTTTCCGATTCTCGTGAAATCGAATCTATCTTCGGCCACTTTCCGTTGATGAATCTAGGGTTCGTGTGCTCAAAATATCCTATGCAACCAAAAATCGAAATTGCACCAAAATTATTCTCTATCGGATCCAAGATGCCAACTCAAAAATACCTAAATCTCTCTACCACTGGAAAGGGGAGCTTTAGAATTGCTTCGACATGATAAGGTTAGCATTAGTTATAAATATAAATATAAACTGCGCCTCGGCTTTTCAAACCAGATGATTGGATCCAAATATCGGTATTGTGAAGATCATGCCTAATTGGCTGAGAGTTGTACTAGGACTCTTGAATTCATGTCTATAATGTCAATGTGGTTTATAAAAGATATGTTCGGTAAATCCACTTGGTTATTCCGGTAGTTAGTTTTCCGTTCCGTGAATATTGCATATGAAATTCTCTCCAGAATATCAAACATTAAGTGCTGGAATAAAGATATAAACGAATTCTACTCGACCAAACATAGAATTAGACTACATTCGATGAAACCCGAATTTGAAAAACATGACTGATCGTACTCCCCAAAAGAACACATTTTTCGTCCCGTTTTTCGCTTTCACATCTTCCAACGAGCTACATTCATGAAAAAGGATGCGTAACAAAGTCGACATCCGAATCTGAGTTTGTCCCTCATCAAAATCCAACCTTGTTCCGGCAGCTTGCTTGCGTAGCCCGCTTGTCCACGTTCCGTGATACAGCTTCGAGTTAAATTACACTGTGAACTTCACAATGACGACAGCAACTTCTAACTTATGGTTCGTCTAACAGGCCGACCCGTATCATCATCTGTTTGTTTTTTATTTTGACCAACTTTCCACCCCTATGCAAGTTTATGGTATGGGAAGAATGACAGAAGAAATAGAGGGTTTTATCGTGCAATTTCTGATGGAACTTCGCGAGGACGATCATGCATACAGGGCGAGGTTTTTAGTTGTACATTAATAATTCTAAGCATAGATTTCTCAAATGAAATAAAACACTCAATTCGTTCGCCATTTTTCCAGGTTCAGCTCAGGTGAAAGGTTATAAGCATTTAAATATTTCAGAATACAATCCTGCATTCTGTCTGCAAGTTCATTTCTGATATCTCTTACGCTGATCTGTATTGGAGAATAACCTTGAAGTTCAAAGAAACCTGATCGGAACAACACATTTACTCACTTAATTCTCATGATTTGGTGCTTTTGCGTTATTATTATGAAGAACATATTTCACTGCACTCGATTATTGGAACACTCTTCCCCTAGATTTTAATGCAACAATTGTTTTCACCTTTTAGATTACACCTACACAAATTCATACCCGCCATATTTCATATTGAAAATTCCATCCTAATTTTCACTAAATGTATAGATGAATTATATGAAATCAAGCAATCAGCGTGAACACGTTAAATGACTCTTTTGAATTCTATGGAAAGTCTGTTCCATCGACATGCGGACATTCACTGTATTTGCTCTCGTCACGAAGTAGATGAATATGAAGAGGTCGCATTTTAATCCAAGGCTATAATCAGCCTAGGGACGTATCCACCAAAATAGGGAAATTTCTAGAATTTTTAGATTTTATAACATTCAAGTTCGAATATGGGTGCGTTTTAGGAGAAATTTTATAAGGAGTTTTATAAGGTATTCTAAAATGATTGAAGATTGTTATAGTGACTCAAGATAAACTCCATCTGCATTCTTCATGCCAATAGTTAAAATTTTAGGAATCGGCGAGTATATAACTAGAAAACCATCTTCAGTAGGATGAAAGTGATTACTGAAAAGTATTTGTTGTAGTTACATAGAACTTTCACCAAAATTAATTTCATGAAATGAACTAAAAAAATTCGAGAATTTTCATCAGAACGTGTTCCTAAATGATACAGTTGGACACTTTGATGAGAAATCATTTGTCAACTTCAATTCAGCCCGTCTGACCTGTCGTCCTTTCCTATGTAATCTGAATTATGAAATATGAACAACATGAAAATATTAAGCTGTATGATTCAATGAATTTCACAAGTGAATCACATTTGAACGTTCAGAAAACGATCGACAAGCAAGGTAGAATGTATTACCTTTGCGTTGATATTCATATAAGAATCTCAAATATTGAATTCAAAGAAAGATTACAAATTATCTCAACGATGGTTCACATGGAATCTTTTGAGATCATTTGCATGACTTGAGGTCATTTGTGTGTAAATTTAGTTCTGAAGATTCTCATGGGAGTACAGAGATGAAAATGTCTCACATTCAACCCTTTTCATTGAATTATTCATCATTTGATATACAGGGTGGGCAAAATTTGTTGTCTACTCAAGGGATCTCGAGATCTATAACAGCTAGAAGAAAACTGTTAACACATTCTCTTCATGTTCTTTTTTCCTGACTAATCGGAATCTGAAAACAGATCCGTCTTATCGACCATAGAACTTGAGTTATGAGCGAAAATTGAGAAATTGTCATTTTCAATAATGCTGAATAACTCGCTTGTTTGAATTCGTACTCGAAATCGGTTGATACATTCTACAGGCACTTTTTTAGGAGTAATTAAAATATAATATGACTGAATTTTTTAATCCAGCCATTTTCGAGAAATGAGAAAGATTTTGGATTTTTCAAATGTAAACTTTAGTCAAATGCTTTCTTATCTTGCTACAAATTTTTTGCTGTTTTCAAAAATGTATCATATGTCGCTATTTGGATGAATATTATATGAGAAAAACATCAATACTTTTTTCCTGCAGTTCTATTCACTGTTGAATCACAAGTAGGCTGACGTTACCATAGCGACGATTGAATATGCATTATCTTTGTGTGAACTTGCGCCTCTATGATTGGAATCAGTGATTGCTGAATAAATATTTGTATGGTTAATTTGTCATAGTTCTCAAGAGTAGCAATAGATAATCTGTTTATTATCCCTAATGGCCCGAAATATTCCAAATTACGAAAAATTCGATATGTTGATATGCTATATTCAAGCGATTGTGAATAGCCGAGTTGCGAGGGAAGTCTATTTCGAGAAATATCCAGAACGACAGCAACCGAGTGAAAACAGTTGCCAGCGGTTAGTTCACAACCTGAAAAATCATGAAAGCTTCATCAAATTACGTTAAAAAAAATAATAGAGAAAAAGAATAAGAGAATACTCCCAATTGTTGCGTTCCGATATTCCCAATCAGTACTGGCCAGTATCAGTAATTTCGAAACCCTTGTACTGATACGAAGAATTACCAAAACAGTGCCAGTAAAATCGACTGTCAAAATTTACTGACAAGTACTATCCAGGAATATCGGAACTCAACAATTGCATATTCAATGGTCGCTATGGTAACGCCAGCCTACTTATAATTCAACAGTGAATAGAAAAGCGGGAAAAAAGTATTGAACTTTTTCTCATGTTATATTCATGTAAATATATGATACATTTTTGAAATCAGCAAAAATTTTGTAGCAAGATAAGAGAACTTTCAGCTATAGTTTACATTTGAAAAATCCAAAATCCTTCTCATTCTTCGAAAATAGCTGGATTAAAAAATTCAGTCATATTATATTTGAATTACTCCAAAAAGAGTGCCTGTAGAATGTATCAACAGATTTCGAATACGAGTTCAAACAAGCGAGTTATTCAGCATTGTTGAAAATGACAATTTCTCAATTTTCGCTCATAACTCAAGTTCTATGCTCGATAAGCTGGATCCGTTTTCGTATTCGGATTAGTCAGGAAAAAAGAGCTGGAGAATGTGTTAGCAGTTTTCTTCTAGCTGCTATAGTTTTCGAGATCCCTTCATTAGACAACGAATTTTGACCACCCTGTACATATTTTGTTTTTGGTTCTTTGATGAAATTGTAACTTGTGTTATTTATTCCCTTTGATTGACCCCATATTTAATTTTTTCGAAATTACTCATTTGTGTAATTTTACTCTTCTGACTTTATATTTTTTTCATTAATAATTCAACATTCTCCTTTCCGAGCATGTTTTCTAGTATGTTCAGCTTTCTTCCTGTGGTTTAACTCCGGAAAATGATCTCAAATCATATCGATAAGTTATTCTCTGTTATACTGATTGAATAAGGTCAGAATCGGAACGATCTAAACTGGAAATGGAAATATTCTTACGACACCACAACTTTGCTGGCGAAAGCCTGGAGCTGAAGCTAACAAATTAACTTAATAGCGTCAACTTTCTTCGATTCCGAGTATTTTTAGAAAATTCTGATATTCCACACAAAGAGCAACCTATCCTGGATCCTCCGCCATTTTGCAACTATAGACATGGATCATATGTCGGTGTCTTTCAATAGGAAATTTGCACTTCCATTTCCATTCTGAATCTTCCAGTAGGATTATGAAGAGTCATCGCTAGTCAAACGATTCAAAATCTAATCTGTAACAGTTTTTTGCCCAATAGACTACCCTGATATCAGTAAATTTCATTCTGATGAACCGGATACTGCGTTTCCAACCTCAGTTATCCATAACCCAATCCCCTGACAGGGATCAGTACATTCAATTACAGTCCCGCGACACACGTATCGGGTATACGGTGAAATTGCCCGAAAAAGAAATCGCATCTAACCCCGAGAACGTCAATTCTTCCGGCTACGTGCGGCATATAAACCCGTCCCGTAACTCCGGGATTTGGAATCAAGTTCTTACCTGTCCAAGTGGAAAGCGGCAATCTCTGCGTTGTGTCGCTCGTAGTCCGTGAAGTAGAAGTGATTGGGAAGGGTCTGCTGCTCCCTCGGGAATCTGCAACAAAAACACACCAATTCAAACGTGACACATTAAAACGGCCTCAGCCGGTCGAGTCGGGAAGCCACAAGTGAATAAACAAGAGCCAAAGGGTCAACAGAAGAGTCTCCGGTTGTTGGAAATCCTCGGAGAGATGAATATGCAGGTCTTCGCTGGGATTAGATGGGCGAAGTGAGGAAATGTTGTTTTTCTTCGCTTTTTGCTTTTTCTGTTTGAAATGTGAGGATTTGCCAGGGGTATTCATTTTTTGATCTGTTTTTTGAAGGTTTGGACTGTGAAAAATTTCAATAACAAGGGTTGTGGAAGTTTTTGTGTATGCCAGCTAACACCGGATAGAGGTACGATGGAAACCAAAGAAATCTCATTAAAAGACACACATGTGGTTCATTTCCGCTTTATTATAAACACATGACGCGTTCCACAACATTGTAGTTTCATCAGATGCTTAGTTGCGACTGTTTTAAAAAGTGTAACAATAGACGACTTCGGCCCAAGTTGCCAACCCACAATTTACTTAGCAAGTTTACTTTTACTGGCGAACGGGAATTTCAGGACAAATTCGACATGATAAGGTTCGCATTATTTATAAATAACCGTAAAACATGCATCGGCTCTTCAAACCAGATAATTCCTTCCAAATATAGGTTTTTGTTAAGATCGTCCCCGATTGGTTGAAATTTAAGTTGGGATTCCTGATTTCATGCAAACAGTGTCAATTTTCATAGGATACGTTCCGAAAATCAACTCTGTTGTTTCGGTTGCCGATTTTCCGCTCCGTAAATATGAAATATTCGGATGGTTCCTGGAACAAGCGCGTGAAAAAGGTTATTTACGGAATCTGGTTGATGAAAATGCGGTCGATTTACTGTCATCAGAACGATTTTCTATGGTAAATACCTAGTACCGTCCCGAACATATCTGAACTCGGAACCAAAACAAACCTAAAGTAAACATAGATTTTTCTATGCTATGGATATTTACCATAGAAAATCGTTCTGGTGACAGTAAATCGACCGCATTTTCATCAACCAGATTCCGTAAATAACCTTTTTCACGCGCTTGTTCCAGGAACCATCCGAATATTTCATATTTACGGAGCGGAAAATCGGCAACCGAAACAACAGAGTTGATTTTCGGAACGTATCCCATGAAAATTGACACTGTTTGCATGAAATCAGGAATCCCAACTTAAATTTCAACCAATCGGGGACGATCTTAACAAAAACCTATATTTGGAAGGAATTATCTGGTTTGAAGAGCCGAGGCATGTTTTACGGTTATTTATAAATAATGCGAACCTTATCATGTCGAATTTGTCCTGAAATTCCCGTTCCCCAGTAAAAGTAAACTTGCTAAGTAAATTGTGGGTTGGCAACTTGGGCCGAAGTCGTCTATTCCATATAAACTGATACATGTACAGATATGTTTCCAACAGTGAAATCACGAAAAAATCTAGAAAAGCCCTGATGTGAGGTGAAAAGCTCTTACGCGCTTGTTCAAATTCTAACGATTAGATAAAGACGAAATCTTGCACTTAGTGGCGTGTTGGTAATCTTCACCTGATTACGAAGTTTCAATCTGATTGCATTCGTTCTTCTTGAGATATTGCGGAAATAACGTTAAAATTCCGAATAAAAACGAAATTTGGCATATTTTTTCCCTTATATCTCCGAAAGTAATTATCAAATCGAACTGAAATTTGAACACTGTTGTTAAATACTGACCCTAATGTTTGTGCCAAATTCCATCGAAATCTGATCTTAATTCTCAGAGAAAAAAAATTTTCATCAAATATTTCAAAAATTTTCGAATGAATTTTTTTTTTAATTTTCTTACAACTAAATCTAAACGGAATTTTGCTCCAAGTTGCACGTTGGTATTCCAAAACTTCCACGAAGATTCAATTTGATCGATTCGATACTTCATGAGATATCCAGGAATCAACCTCAAAATTTCAAATGGGCCTAACTCCGAAACTGTCTAACCGATTCCACATATTAACGAACTTAGCCGAGACCTAAAACTTACATAAGTCGAACGAGTAGATCATTCAACACCGAAATAAAAGATCACAGATCACTTATTTAGACAAAAACACGGTCATTTTCTAGGTTTTTTATGTGTTTTCACTCCCAATTTCTGAAACAGAACTATTAAGAATTGAACAAAAATTGTTTTTTCCATGAAATATTCATTGAATGATAAAGTCATATTGTTGAATACGTAGTCATCTTTATACGCTTTATCCTTAAACAACACTCTTCTATAACCACGAAGATCACAACTTCACCAAAGAGTCCATAATAGAAAAACTTTGTCCAAACTTTTAACGAGTTCGAATGTGACATTGTCCGGAAAATTCATTCCAATTGGTCGAACGCTACAAATCCTTTCCTATTTTAGTTCACACCGTCGAAGGACGGCACTAGCGCCACAATGTTCATATTCTATATCCTTCCGGGATTTCCGGCACGAAAGTTTTCTCATCACGAAGACAAACCACTACACAAAGTTATTATTAACGCTTATGAAGACTTCCACAGAAATGCCAAGGAATTGATATCAGACCGAGATTTTCGCTTTTCTGTCTAGACACGTAACAAATTATGTGCCTGACTTATTTCGTTTTTGCTTTCTCGTAATGAATTCGATTCAATATACCCTGATGTATCTTCCCAGAAATAAAAGGAAATTGAGTTGAAAAACATCGGTAATCTCGTGGATGATTTATGATATCTTTTGGTGATCTGCACTTTTCGAGGGATGAAGATAGCGTAAAGAATAACTCCTAAAATATCGAAAAATGATTGTCGTATTTAGAATTTTGAAATGGAATTGTAGCACTTTTTGATATTATATTATTCTTTATTCGTTTCGGCTTCGAAATCGCATGAGACAAATAGGCAGAAACCACCAATATCGATTTTCCGATTCTCTGTATTTTTTTGAAATATTTCGGAAATGACAAAGATCCTTAGACAATAACAGAGGAATTTGACATTTTTTCCAAATACTAATCATCGAACTGAAATCTGGGAAAAAGGGAAGTAGGTACTATTTTCACAGAGTTTCTCACAAAGTTTGAATCTGGTCGCATTGGTTTATATTGAGTTATTGAGCGAATAACCTTAATTTATCAAATAGCTACGAAACGCATTTTTTCCAATATCTGCTGAAGTGAATATCAGATCAAACTGAAACCCTTGTTGAATATAAATCATCAGATATGCGCTTGATTTAATGAAAACCTGATGGAAAGTTTCTGAAAAATTAATTTCCTCAAAAAAAGTTTGTCAAATTTCTGTTTTTTTTTTAATTTCAAACCAATATAAACCACAAAAAATTTCGCATCGAGTTGTGCGTCGGTATTCTACAACTAGTTATAAACTTTGATATCTGATAGTCTCTGGGAAAAAAAATTCAGGAAAACTAGCCAATAATATTTTTGATTCATCAGTGACTATATATACACACGACCTTGCTCACTTTGTTGGTATTCTTCAACTGATTGCAAAATTTCAATCTGATTGTGTCAGTATATCCTGCGATATGAAATAACCTCGGAATTTCGAATTGGTGTTACTCTGAAGCTGTTTGGCAGATTTTGCTGAACTAACTAACGAACTAACCCTGGATATCTAGGTTCTAAAGGAAATTCAGAAATCTCAAAACTCTTGGTAGTTTCCTCCGAAAGTTAGATCACACAGGGACGGTCGAACAAAATCAAATTGGATCATCCAATTCTTCATCAGTGAGTCAGCAGTCGTTTGGGACCATTTTGGGCTCAGAAGAATAACATAAGAAACCTCTGGCCAAACGATAAAGGGCTATTTACCAGAACAAGCACCCAATAATGAGAAATTATGGTTACTTCTTATATTTTCACATAATATAATTTGATATTTTATACGTGTTTCGTGGTTTCACTTGTCACTAGCTCCAATACAATATTTTCACTTAATCAAATTGAATGAAGTGATCTCTTCAAGTGAACCCAGTGGCTCCTTCTCAGCGAAAAACCCTCATCCATCAAATCTTCGGCATAACTCTCCCTTCAGACCGAAAACGCATCCAGATTTTCTACATTTCCTCAGTTTTTTCATTCTTGGCACTCCTCCATAGAGCCAACACTCTTTCCAATACTCCCAATCATATTTTTTGACGCATCTTTATCTCCGGTAAATTCGAAAATTATTCTAATCCTGATTTTCCCGGACGCAGTAAAAATCCGGCAAGGTATTCCCCTGGGCAATTTAAAATGTGACTTTATATAAAGGGAAAGAAAAATGGCATTATGCCGCCGGTTTACAGAATGACGTGCGCCACTGGATCAGCCGAGATAACGAATCGGGGCCGATAGAACGTGACCGGGTTTTCCGATGGGGTGGCATTATCATATATCACCCTCTTGCCGGTTTCGTCTATAATGTTGATGCCAACAAAATATTGACATCAAGGATAGGCCGATTTTATTTTTGGAGAAAGTATAATAGTATTCGTTTTTGAGGATTTGTTACTTACCCCATGTTTTTCGAGTTATTAATTCTCTTGTATTTTCGTGAAACTTTATCACGCCGCTAGGAAAAGGAGCACATAAAGAGTTTCTCATGAAACTTTCCACAATCAAAATATTATAGGCTATAGGCTCGAGTAAATGTACACTCACCAACAAAAAACACTATAAATTTTACACAAGGGCTTATTATTTTCTTAGTTAAGTAACTCAATATACCGTTGATATCGTTAACAACTCAGAACCGAATGCGATGATTCATTTTCGATATTATTGGGAATTTGCAGCTTTTTTCTTTATATTTCAGGAACCACTGGTCGGAAATCATCCGGGTGAAATTTTTTAGGTTAAGTTATGCAACAGTTATCAATGTTCAGAGTTTCATGAAAATTCGGTGGTAAGTTTTCGAGAAATAATTTTTTTTCCCTCCAACACCCCATTTAGACCCCTTAGGGTACACTGATCCTGCTGAAAAGCTTGGAGGATCAACCCCGAGTGACACACGATTTTTCTACCAAGTTTCAAGGGTTTCCCCGGACAACGGACGGCGGACGGACAGATTTTTTTTATTCGTTCATTCAAATCTACATACTTCAAAACGTAAACTTTGAAATTTTCAGGGGGCGTCAAAATTTTTTTTTCGTTGGTCGATCACTAAGGTTTATTATTTGATTTCATCAAATAATAAACCAAAAATTAACGAACAATAATCGGCCCCAATTTCAGAGTTGGCTCTTTTGTGAATCGCTTATTTGATTTTGCAATTTATTCTTTGAATTGTAGATTGATTCTTAGTAACGATTCGAAATCGGAACGTCCTACATAGTCATTCAAGACAATTTTCGTCCAAACTTAGAACATAACAGACTTTCATGCGAACTGATTATACATTTGTTTCCTAGAAAAAGCGCGATAAAAAAACCATACGGCAGGAATGCTATATACATTGAAATAAGATTATCTAACCGAACATGAAAAAACATTCATTTCCTAGGTTTCGTTGCAACTGGGCGGTGAAATCACATTTGTCCATTTTCGAGGGAAATCTAGAACTTCGTTTCGACCGGCCCTAAAAAAAGGACGCCAAATATGGATTTTCAGAAGTAACGATGTCAAATTTGAATGAGGGCAACGATACCAAATATCATTACAGTCATAAACATGGATGTAGGCATCCATTGTTCCATCAGAGTAAATATAGAAATTATTCATAAATCCGATTTTTCTCCATAACTGTTCGACTGAAGAGGTTCATTCTTAGTGGGACGATTCATTTTATCGTTTATTCGTTATGTTTGATCCTCATTACGAATATGTATTACTTAAAATGTCGAGTAAGATTGGACAAAGGCAATATATCAATTACAAACGCTTGTTGAGGATTGTGAAGAAGTTATTCAATGAAGTAGCAAGAAACAATGTAGTATCACCTGACGTGAAAAAACTGAAATCCAAAAACCAATTGTGCGAAAATTCAGACACCTGCGCATTCACCATTTAGAACCACCACCTCATACTGCTGGTTACTCTGTTGATATTGAAAAAAACTAATGAAATTATGGATTTTATGGTTGTCAAAAGGTTCGTTAGTTTTCAATTCACTAAGGCATCTTGAAGTTGTTCAAAAATGAAAGAGTCCGTTTGAGTAGAAAGTATTTTTCTTTTTACTGATCTCTTTCCCAATTCGAAGAATATATTTGTTAATGAATAGTTGGTTATTGGCTTCAGGACTGGGCAAATAAACTGATCAATTCTAGGCAGTCGACGTTTCGATCCTGATTTGGATCTTTCTCGAGACTGGAAGGATTTTAATCATGATAAAATACATATAATACATGGAATAATACACAGAATACAGGGGACTAAATAACACAACTACAATACTACATATAAATCTTCTAAAAACTATACGATCGATATGATCGAAAATTATATACAGGACATCGAAGTGAGTCAACTTTTTGGAAAAGGCCAAATTCCACCGGAAATGTATGTAGGTCCACTCTTATAAATTTTGTCTTGTACTCACCAACGTAGGTCGATCAACAAACGAAACTGCGTACTTTCACTAAAATTGTGGTCGTCATTTCTCCATCGAATATCATATCATCAAAGGTTCTAATTGTTTGTTGTTAATTCAACACTAGGGACGAATATGGATGTACTGAGAAATGATAAGCATCTGTTCATCAAGGTGGAATGAAGTAGCGCTGGTTATTACGCGCGATATTTTAAATTTAGTCGTTCTTAATTTGTTTCAACAAATTGCCGTAAATGACACTCAAAGATTCTACGTCGGTTATTATATTAACTGTCTCGTTTATTGATATTTGTATCATCTCGCTAATGCACCTTTTGTGATAGTTGTTTTCTCTATCTAGAATTTCAACTTCGTTGAAATCAAAGTCATGATTTTGTTCGAAATGATGTAGAGCAATAAATTTGTTACTGAATTCAATCTCACTTATTAGCTTTTTCCTTAGAATCCCCTAAGTGTTCCTTTTTGTTTACGGACATTATTTGATTCTCGTCACAAGCGATCTCCTTTCGATGGATTTTTATGTTTCACCTCTTTTTTAAAAGGGATACTTTACCTTCTTATCAGGCTGAACTGTACTCTTTCAAGTTTCAACCTTCAGTGTCATTTCAAATTTTGATTTTTTTTATACATATTCATAGTTTTTCATTTGATGGTTTTTAATACATCTGCGATAATTGTTTACATTTTCTTATCTATTTCAAGTCATACTTCCATTTCTTGCATAGCTTTTTCAAATTATATCTGAATATTGTAGCATATTTTCCCTTTCATATGATTTCTTCTTTTTATTTTACCACCATTACAGATTTACTCCTAGTCTCTATTTTATTGCCTCACGTTGGGCGCCAAATTGTTAAAATTCAAAAAACTTATATCTTTTCTCATTCTCCATATTGAATCAATACTGTCTGTAAATTTCTATTTATATTAAATCTTTCAGATCAATGTTTATAAATAGAAACTCTCCATTCCACAATATTGCCATCATACAGACATATTTATTACGTTTTGAAACTTCAGAAGCCCTCCCTTACATTTCGTCTAGCCTGGCGTCCGGTTTAGCACCTATCCCGTCATCCATCCACCTGTCCCCACCCGATCCTTCCCGTTCTCTTGGAGTTCCTCCTGTTCCTTCCAATGCTCTCCAACTTTTCGCAGATACGGGTTTTACATACGTTAAAGTTCTGAAGGCCGGAATCCCTTTAGTTATAGATGTAGACGTGTATGATTTAGCATGAACCCAGCTAAGTAGGGCATATTTAGACTACGCATGTTTTTGCCGACTTCGAGTGCTTGATGCGGATTGTTGCCTCATGGAATGTTAAACACAATCAACCCCAAGTGTTCATCTTAATGAGTCTAAGTTGGGCGTCTGTTTGCGTATGAATGTTTGTTAATGCGAAGGAATCAACCGCTTTCGGGTATGGATGTGAATACGGTTGAGATGAGGGGTTAATCTTCGTGAAATGTAACAACAATTTTACATTAGCGCCGTGCTGTCTTAATGACTGATGAGATATTGGGAAGGATAGAGAGGGTATGTTGAGTTCCATCTTGTTTGAAGTAACGAAAGAACATTTTTATGTCCCTCCGACAATGAGATGAGTTCACCTGGCACGAAGTCAACGTTTTAAGGTTACAATACTAGTAAATGCCCTCAATTTTCCATTTCTGGACCAATCGTTTCAGATGCTAGTGTAATAACCAAGAAAAAGGTATCAGTACCGGAGTAATTTTCTGGAGTTGCAAAATGGCGCAAGAACCAGTATCGATTCCACTCCTAATCGATTTTGAGAATTTTTAAAAAACACTTGACAGAGTCGAAAGATGGCGTTCTTTAGTTAGTTCTTCCTCGCAACTTTTCCTCCAAGAAGTTCAAATGTCGAGTTCAACCTCGCCACAGTTATACCTCGTTCAATTAGTACAGCATGGAATAAAGTACAAATAATGACTAATCAATGTGATTGAATGAACGTTCTCTATCGTTCCATAAAAAATTAACCGCGTTTCCTTGACAACAGCTTCGACACGCCTCCTGATCCAAGAATAGGGACCCAGATTCTAAGACATAGCCATCATTCGTCGTTTTGACGAAATCCTTAATTCAGATAGTTTATGAAGACCCGAACCCTGTTATTGTAGATGTGAACTGGTATGATTCCTCATCAACCTAGCTAAGATTGGCGATATTTAGACTACACGAGTTTTGTCAATTTCGAGTACAGTGTATGTTATGGGCTGTTACCTCATCAAATATTATACATAATCAACTCCAAGTCTTGATCCGAATGAATCTCTGTGGACGTCTGTTTGCGTATGAATGTTCGTTGAAGGAATCAACGTGTATGGATGTGAAAACGGTCGAGATGAGCGGTTAATTTTCGTGAAATGTAACAACAATTTTCCATTAGCACCGTGATGTCTCAATAAATTATGGGATAGGTGAAGAATGGAAGACTATGTGTCCTCACTTGTTTGAAGTAAATCGTCACGGTAGAATAAAATCGCAACCGAGTTCATTTCTATGTTACGTTGATAATGTGTGGAGTTCACCTGAAATGAATGGAAACACCTTTAGATCATGATACTATTGAAGATTATCGAATATTCTATTTTGGACTGATAAATTGAGATGTTAGTGCTGAAAACTTGTAAAACCCATCAACACCATAAACATTTTCTACGGTTGCAAAATGGCGAGAGAGCAAGGTCGAACTCTTCCTGTGTTGATTTCGAGATTTTTTTTGAAATACTAAGCATAGCCGAAAGATCGAATTTTTGTAGTAAACGGTTGGATCATCCTTGCAAATTCCTATTTTAATTTTTCTACTTCGAGTTTGCCTCGCATTTACCATCGGAATCTTCACCAGTGTGTTTAACGTAGAAGTAGATCATTTTCGGTAAATCAATCGGGTATTACACACATTTTGGTGAAATCCCAGCTCGCTGTTACCCGAAACATGGTTCCAAAAACGAAAAACTTGTCTTAAACCATATTTCCATTATGTTCATTACGTTAACAGTTTCTTGAATTTCCGATCTTAATATGGCAGTTGCTATATTCACAAGTAAGTCACTCATTAAATATATCATTTCTGTAAGAATGTCGAACATATTTTCGGTGAATTTTCACACTAGTTATTGCATCTCGAATACAATATTCGATCAAAGGAAATAAATGAATATCATTTAAATTTAAATGAATTCTCGGATGAGTGTCTTAATTATATTCCCTTCTCAGTTATTTACTTGCTGGGGTTCTCTCCTTTGTGATGGTTATAATATGTGCCTTATATTTTCCCCTAATTTGATTTCGAAGCTTTCGTCTACAGTGATCAATCTGAAAGCGCTCGAATTTCTTTGTAGTATGACTTTGTTCATTTCTAATCGAATTTTCATTCACGAATTATAAATTTCATCACATGAATACGAACAATAAGGATAACCCTACCGTTATTTTAGCTTATGATTCCTTCAAGTCGCACAGATAATGAAACTTTTCTTTTTCGCGTTATTAAATTTCGGATTATTTCTGGAATACCATACAGAATTAATTAAATTTACTATTATACTCCCAAATGATGTTTTTTGTCGTCGTCATTGTATAATTTTCATTACACCTAAGGCCATTTGGGTATCAGGTTGAATCTCTTATAGAAATACAGGAAACAAGAACCCGCACAAAATCGAGTTTCATTTTCTTGTAAATAATCCTTGTATTCTGAATCCATTTATGGAGAAATCGCCTCGGGTATGGAAAAGAGTATTGTTCTCTAGTGAACAAAAAACACATTGTCTAATGCCCCGTTTATATGAGTTAATAGTGTAGGTATTAAATTCTCTATACAGTATGAAAAGCCTTTCAGACTCATCAGTTAATCTCTTGCAAGTATTTTTGCACGAATGTTCAAGGAGAACAGCATGCTATCGTTTTGTCAAAGTGTCTGTAACTTCAGAATTTTGAGCCTAAATTGGTCTCAAACGACTAGGCCGGACTCACGGAAGACAAATCCAGTGTCAAAATCGATTCTGTCCGGCCGACCAGCCGTCCGTATGCACGATTACGGTCGCACGCAGAATCCTATCGACCTGAAACTTTCAGGGTAGGTTGCATTTCAAAATGCAACGGTTCAGTTCGTTTCTGGGCTGAATCGGCCAAGAGGTTTCGGATTCCTTTGAAATTTTGAGGTTATTTTCGTGATAACTCGCAACTTTTCGCGAAATTTTGTCGAGTTCGTACCGTCAGTAAATTTTGAAAACACTTTTTTTCGAAAAAATTCGGAACGATCAGAAAAACTTTTGCTAAGGCTTTGACCTTCATATGTCGCAGAAGTGTACAAAATCTCAGTTCGATTAGATTATAATTTCCGGAGATATTTGAAAAAACTGTGTCAAATTCAATGGTTTTTTTTCTCGATATCGATGTTTTCTTCGAAATAAATCAAAACTAACTGTCTCAATTATGAGGAAACTTGGCAGCTAGTTTGGAAATGCTATTTGAAAACTTTGTGCGAAATTTTGGGATTCATTCATAATTAAGGTCCAAACCTACTCTACGAATATCGAGTGGTTTTTTCCGGAAGTTATTATGTTTACGGTTGGCCGTTAGGCCCTACAAATTTTTTTTCGCATATGACGAAAAAAAATATTTTTCTTTGAATACTGACAGTTCGATCCCAACGAAAAGTTGCACGTTGTTATACTTCAACTAACTGCCAAGTTTCAATACAATCGTCTCAGTAGTACCCGAATTAACACGGAAATAATCTCAAAATTTCAAAAGGCTCTGCTCCGAAAGTGTTTGCCGATTTCGCCCATTAACGAACTTAATAAATCGATTTTGACGCCGGATTCGTCATCAGTGAGTGCAGCCTAGTCGTTCGGGACAGCTTTCGAATCAAAATTCGAAAATTACAGACATTTGGACAATACAATAGCACGCTGTTCACCTAAAATATGCACGCACAAAGAACCATAGGACCAACTTGAATCCCATCCAAATTTTCCAGACTCTCAAATTCCAGCCACGATATCTCGCATTCATTTCAGATTCAATGTTTCACCTTCCGGCTATTATCGGAACGGGATCACCCTCCCTTTTCACCCGGCAACATTCAAACCTCATTGAAATTCCATAACGGACAACTAAGGATAGGTCCACGGAATTATACACTGCATCGGGAAACGGTATAATAAAGCTACTATTACAATTCTTTTGTCGTTCCCGCTGAAGGGCCGTGCCATTCAGATGTCGAAGAGATTAAACACGTTCCTATTCGTGGGGAGATATACTTATCTGAAATATATATCCGTACAAGCGTTTACGCTTTTCCGCTTTGTCCTGCTCGAGTGGTTTTTGGAGTATGAGATGGGTTAAGGAGCGGAGTTTGTGTAAATGAGGGTGGTAAGTGATGGGGTGACTTGAATGGAGAAAGACGAAAACGTGACTAACATGTGATGTTGTTAATTGTTGCTTATTTGACAATTTTAATGCTATAAACGAGGCGTTCTTAAGTGAAGGATAGTCAGGTGCAAATCTGTTACCACTAAGATCTTAGAAGTACCAGATGACAACGAATCAATTCGTGAAGATCTGCAAGCAGCGTAGAACCGCAGAGTCGACAACCGATGGCGCCACTGAATACGCACGCTGGACACCACGATCCGTGATAGCATAAACGGGCGTTTCGATGTTTTTGGCTTATACTTTATAGTTTGGCAAGGAGGTTACATTCCACTGCGACCTTGAGGTCTATTGTGCCCTCCCTCTTTCAGAGCTGTTTTCACACTGCGCTACACTCAGCTGGCCCTCCAGCTCTAGAGCTCCAACGTCTGTGAAATTTCCAAGGAGGCTAAGTCCTCATTCTTCTGTTCAAGACATTTCTTGCGCATGCTCACAATGTCTCGCCATTCTGTAAGCAGGTGAACAGGAGTTTCCTCCTCTTCCACATAGAATGTGCACTCGGCATTTTCTGATAAGCCAATTCTCATCATGTGCTTCCTTAGCCGATATTGTTCTATGAGAAGGCCAGTGAGTAGGTGTAACTTGTTCTTACTGAGATCCAAATGGTGTTTGGATCTTGCAATTTTAAAGTTTCGAGAGAATTTTTTGGAATGATACATTTCTGTGATTTCTAGAAGATTCTTTCAAAGTGCGTCCCTTCCAGTTTGTTTCTTCTCCAGGCACTCTTTCGTGCATTCTTTTCTATACCGCAGTTCCAGATAAGCTCATCATGTGCTTCCTCAGCCGATATTGTCCTGTGAAGTATCCAGTGAATAGGCGTAACTTGTTCTTACTGAGTTCCAAAGGGTGTTTGGATCTTGCATTTTTAAAGTTCCAAAGGAATTTTTTGAATTATCCATTCCTGGAATTCCTAGGATATCTCTTCAAAGTGCGTCTCTTTCAGTTTATTTCTTCTCCAGAAACTCTTTCTTATAGGAAATATATAATAATAATAATAATAATTTATTGATCCTGTAAGACATTAAACAATGTGTAGGATAAGTCAGAGTACAGAAAATGAGAATAACAGAATGAAATAACCGATATATACGAATCATGTAAATACAATGGAGAGGTATTCTTCAACGCTGTAATAGCAACCCTCCATAAGCAGAGTTTTTACTTGATTTTTGAATCGTCTGAGATTAAGTGATTTAAGTTTACTATCAAAATGATTATACAGCTTGGTTCCCATAAAGGTAGGTGTAAATTCGAATTTAGTTGTGGTGTCTGGATATACATAAATCATTTTCATGCCTGGTATTGTAGTTGTGAAAATCGGAACTTTTTTTCAATTTGTGCTCATTATTATGGATATGCAGGAAGCAGTTTAGAATCAATATATATGGAAACGTTAATATATTAGATTTATGAAACAATGGACGACAAGAATAAAGGAGTTTCAGGTCGAATATGAGCCTCAAGTTCTTTTTCTGACTTACAAAGACTCGGTTCGCATCAACCGATGACCACAGAAAGGTTCTGGAGCAGCAAGTGACGTTTGTACTTTCTGGCTAGCTTTTCAGCCACTTCATTCCTTTTCATTCCTGAGTACCCAGGAACCCAGAAGAATGAAACCTTGTTGTTGTTATATTTCGGGGTTACTCTCATCGCTCCTCTTCTGTGGTTGTCATAGGCAATTGCCAAACGATTCAGCCTATCTTATGGGACCACCTCTAGCACTGAAAGGAAACAAATTTGCCAATAGCACGCCATCCCTTGTAAGATGCATCAACTTACATAAACCGCCACAAATTCAATAGACTGTCAGCAAATCTACTAAACAGATTTATATACAGATTGCACCATGAAAGTAATGCGCATGATTATGTGACGCGCATATCCATTCAGGGCGATTGAATCAGTCGGATAATGTGATGAAGTATCTGCTCTTCAAAACGAACCTGATCTCCATTTTATCTGGCCACTAGATGGAGTTATCAGATTGTATGACATTGCAATGCAGCGTTTGCTGGAAGAGCCACCACACCGACATGCGCCTACTGACCTTCACCACCCTCTCTGAGACCTACCGCATCATCATCACGCTTGGCGTATTCAGCAAAAAAATTATTGACTTTTTGTCTCATCTATTATTTCCACATTTGAGAGTAAAATGAACCAGGGAAAAGAAAGTAACCTCACAATTGATATTAGGTTTGTTCGTTGTACCTGAAAGAACTACACTAACTCCACTGATACTGTTCGGTGTGTTTTGTTATGAACTTGCACTATGTTCGATGCAGAAATGTTGGGAGTTAGTGTAGTCACGGATTACGTGTGCAGTGCATAGAGTGAGGTCACCTTCTGTGATGGTTAAGCGTAAATATAATTCATTCCCATAAACATCTGTTGTTGTATTGGTTGGACGTGCTTTTTTCTGCATGTGTTGTTATTTTTGGACTAAATTCATTATATCATATCGTTCTTCAATATGGAATTTTCTCTGTGACGAATTCAGAAAAGCTTTACGACAAATCAACATCACCTCGAAATTGTAGCGGAAACAAAACAAGCATAGAATTTTGTCATCCTGGATTTGCCTTTAATCATGCATTATATATTATGTGAGAATCAAAGATCAAATCGGACTACACTAACTCCACTCATATCTGTGATTACACTCAGCTTCACTGAGAATTGAAAAACAGCGGAGTTAGTGTAGTTAGTGCAGTTCATGCAGGTACAACGAAAAACCTATTGAATATCGTGCTTGGAAGACCAGTCATAAATTTCATAAACAGAAACAATGAAGTCGACAAAATCGCAAAAGCTATCTCGTATAGCTCCGCAAATGTCCAACTTGTTCTGAATATTCCACAATGACCAACGTCAAATCCAGAAAGAATCATTTGTAGCTGCCGAACATTGAAATATGGATCTACAGATAGCCGCCGAAATGAAAACTGTTAGCATTCTGGATTATCGCCCGTAATGTGTTTTTTATCTGTAATTTCCATTTAGGCCGATTCTGATATAGTTTCCTGACGCTCGTGACGAACGTTCGGTGCTTAATTACATCGTAAAGCGGTCGGTCGTGTATACTTTGACAAATTGTTATTTTTTTAATAACAAACTACGTGAAAACTTCGCGAATGGATTTTCCCAGTTACACGAAGGACTCGCTAATGATTGAAATGTGCTCTGTTGTAGATTTAATGGATGACCAAATGCGTTTTCAATATTTGTACGTTTTTTATCAGGGCTTTTATCATATAGGTGTCTCCATGACTGGGAAATTAGCTTAGTTCTGTCCGATTTCGAATGTTTTTGTAGTTTGGATGTATCGGAAATTAACGGTTTTTAAATTTGTGTCGCTGGTTATGATTTTGGAGTGGCCTGAATTCTCTGTGGCAGAATTTGTGACCGACTTCGATGGTTACCATCTGTTCGACAGGATGGGATTATTTTTATGTTTTTTCTGAGTTTTCTACCACTATCTGAAACAGAACTATTTAAATTAAATAAACTTTTTTTATGTAACTCCCTTGCGGATGGCATGATTAATTTATTTCTCAATGGCAGTCCAAGGAAAGAGATTGCCTATTGAACAATACCGGAACAATTCAAACGATCAACAAAACGAACTGTAACGTTTCAGAATACAAATCTGACTCCTCCATTGGACAAATGAAAAAATTTGCAAAAAAAGAACAAAAAATCAAAAAAAAAAACTGTACAAATTTTCTCGTTTGCTTTGAAGAAGTCGGATTTGTACTCTGGGACGTTAGACTTCGCTCTGTTGATCGGTTGCATTGAACCGGTATTGTTCATCAGGCAACGTCTTTTCTAGAAACTGCCCTGGACAAACAGTTAAATCTTGCAATATTGAAGGAAAGATGAATAGATTTTGGTTCATTATTTGATAAAATCAAAGAATAAACCTTAGTGATCAACCAACAAAAAAAAAATTTTACCCCCCCCTGAAAATTTCACAGTTTACGTTTTGGAGTATGTAGATTTGAATGAACGAATAAAAAAAACACTGCAAATTTTACACAAAGGTTTATTATTTTCTTAGTTGAATTACCCAATATACCACTGATAACTTAAACAACTTAGAACCGAATGCTATGATTCATTTTCGACATTATTGGAAATTTGCATTGTTTTTCTTTATAACTCAGGAACCACTTGTCGGAAATCATCCGGGTGAAAATTTTTAGGTTAAGTTGTGCAACAGTAATCAACGTTTAAAATTTCATGAAAATTCGGTAATAAGTTTTCGAGAAATAATTTTTTTTTTCCCCCAACGCCACATTTAGAGAACTTAGCGTAAACCGATCCTGCTGAAAAGCTTGGAGGATCCACCCCGAGTGACACATGATTTTTTCAAGTTTCAAGAATTTCCCTCCAGTACTTCCAGAGAAAAGCCCCGGACAACGGACGGCGGCAGGCGGACGGACGGATTTTTTTTTATTCGTTTATTCAAATCTACATACCCCAAAACGTAAACTGTGAAATTTTCAGGGGGGGTTGAAATTTTTTTTTTGTTGGTCAATCACTAAGGTTTATTATTTGATTTAATCAAATAACAAACCAAAATCTGTCTGTCCACCGTCCGTTGTCCGGGGCTTTTATCCGGAAGTACTGAACGGAAATCCTTGAAACTTGGTAGAAAAATCGTGTGTCACTCGGGGTTGAAACTCCAAGCTTTTCGGCAGGATCGGTGTACCCTAGGGGCTCTAAATGTGGGTTTGGGGGGAAAAAAATTAATTCTCGAAAACTTACCACCGAATTTTCATGAAACTCTGAACATTGATTACTGTTGCATAACTTAACTTAAAACATTTTACCCGGATGATTTCCGAGCAGTGGTTCCTGAAATATAAAGAAAAACGCTGCAAATTTCCAATAATATCTAAAATGGATCATCGCATTCGGTTTTAAGTTGTTTAAGATATGTATATTGGGTTATTTAACTAAGAAAATAATAAACCCTTGTGTAAAATTTGCAGTGTTTTTAATAGTTTGTTTCAGATATTCGGAGTAAAACCCAGAAAAAACTATAAAATGATGCAAAATACTCCAAAAATGAGCTTTAATCGATACTTGAGTATGAGATTGTGCTGTGAATAACACATACAGATTTTCCCAGTTTTGAAATTCTCATTCATTCCTGAACAAACTTCATATGTTCATTTCACTCTGTATTGCGTATGGTTTTCGTTCAGAAAAGTAAAAACATTTTTACTGCAGCGTCAAACTGCTAGGAATTTCAGCCAAGCAAGCAGTTTCTTCGGAATTGTCACCCCATGGCATTTTCATCAGTTCGACGCTAAAGTGAAACGGTAAAACCATGCGCTGGACAAAAAAATCAGGAGACCTTATCTGTTCAGAAATGAATGAAAATTCCAAAAATTAATTTCGATAATATATAGTATAATTTTTTCCTCCAAAAAAATTCAATTTGAAACTCACACAAACGCCACTGGTTGAAATATAATATAACGATTGTTTTGTACATCAGAAAATTCCATAGAAATATCTGCAATTTCATACTCGTGTTCATTCGAAATCTTTATCTCGAAACTTCACTACCCTTTACCTGAAAATTTGGCATGTTTACGATATACGTTCGTATTGAGTTTTTTCTTGAGATTGCTCTGAAAATTGCCCCTTGAATATGAGCATATCTAAAAGGGACACCCTCTTTGTATTGATACTCTTGATTACATCATCATGTGAAAATAATTTTTGCTTACCAGGTGTGTTTTTATCATGGTATAATATTAATAAAAATTTCAAAAAGCACTGCCGTGAAGGCAGCAACTTTTGCGCGCATGTTCAATGTAGATGACCGCTTCAGCAACGAATTTGAACATGCACGCAAAAGCTGCTACCTTCACGGCAGTGCTTATTGAAATTTTTACTCATTAAATTCTGTATGAAACTTCGAACTGTTATTTTTCGATGAAGTACTGGATTTCAATTCGATGAAATCTGTATTTTTGGAAATATTGGAAAAATAAAATTTTGAATGGGTATATCTACGGAATCATTGGGCGGATTTTACCCATTCACGAATTCGACCTTCGTAATTAAGCCCCAAACCTACTCTACAAAAATCGAGTTTCTAGGTCGTTTCTTCCGGAAGTTATTGTGTTTACGGTCAGCCTAACGGCCGACTGCGTAAACACAATAACTTCCGAAAGAAACAACTTAGGACCTCGATATTTGTAGAGAAAGTTTGGACCTAAATAACGAAGGCCGAATTCGTGAATGGGTAAAATCCACCCAATGATTCCGTAGATATACCCAATCAAAATTTTATTTTTTCAATATTTCCAAAAATACAGATCAGATCGAATTGAAATCAAGTACTTCATCGAAAAATTAAAGTTCGAAGGTTCATACAGAATTTATTGAGGATGATATGATAAGAAAATCATAGAAATTTTTTTTTTCAAATTGTTCTAATGACACGATTATCACGAAATTTCGCATGAAGTTGTCTTTCAGCATCTCAAAACTAGCTGTTGAGTTTTATCAGGACTGAATCAGTATTTCTCGAATTATACCGAAAAAATAAACGATATCGAGAAGAAAACCTCGAAATTTTACATATTTTTTCCCGATATCTCCGAAACTCATGATCGTATCGAACTGAAATTTGGTACAATGCTGTGAAATATGAAGATCAAAGTGTGAGTGGATTTTTTTTCGGATATGATGAATTTTTTTTTTATTCACTGACAATATGATCCTGACGAAGTTTGGCTCAAAGTTGCGCGTCGTTATACTCCACCCAACTGCCAAGTTTGAATTCAATCTCTCAAGTAGTTTCTGAAATAAAAAATAAATAACTTCAAAACTTCAACTGCCTACAACTCCGAAACTATTCGACCGATTTGGCCCGTTAACGAACTTGACCGCGTCATTCTGATGCGCAACCTATCCTGAAAGTTTCAAGTTGGTAGTTTGCTTCTGTTGACAGTAAGCGTGTCTACGGCCGGCCGGCCAGACAGAATCGATTTTGACACCGGATTCGTCATCAGTGAGTCCAACCTAGTCGATTGATACCATTTTCGGCTCAATCATCCAAAATTACAGACATTTGGACAAAACGATAGCACGCTGTTCCCTTAGAACATGCGTGCAAAAACTATAACGAATCGAGGTAGACGAAATACATTTCGGGAAATTTCGGAAAAGTCAATGTAACTAGAAATCATTAGTGCCCTTAACCTTCAAGTTGTGTATGATTAACAGAATTTCTCACTTAATTCCGTTAGTTAAGCCCCCTTAACTACCGAGTTCCACATACGTGTAACATCCCCAAACTTCCCCCCGGCATATTATCCAGAATAATTTGATTACCTTATTACGACATGTATTTCACAATTTTGCCATCTCGTCTAACGAGGCGCCATAATAAAACTAGCCAAAGCCCTCCGAGGTACCTTCTTGTATGCTTCCTCGTATGACAGCAATATGCATCAAGTTAAATAGAGATTGACGGATTATATGGCACAATTTGGATGAGACTGCGCTTTCTTGGACGGACCATAAAATCTTGTCCTATTCATGGGGATAGAATCGCTTTTGTAGACACCACCTGACTCACATAAAATGTTCCTGCTTTGTATTCCTGCTCAAAAGTGTGACACTTGGACCAGGAGACAATAAAATGAAATTTGGTGTGGTTTGTTTCATTTTATTTCGATCAATATGATAAAACTGAGGTGTATAGGTTTTTCACGTGATTTTTTAGAAAACAAGAGCGATATATTTTTTTCCAAGTTTTCGACTCTTGTCATTTAGTTGGACTAGATAAAATTTTAATTTTGTCTTTCAAGACGTAGTACGTTCCAGGAGAATGGAGTAAATCGTAAGATAATAATGATTATTAATTATTAATTAACTTTATCCAAGGTAAGATCAGTAACAACTGTGAAACACCTGTAGTCATTCTCTTTGGATCCACTTCTTCGGTGTAGATGTTTTGGTTGATTGGATGATTAGCTCAGATCAAGGGGAAATATTTGTTGATTTATCGAAGGATATTTGTCCTTGTGATTATGTTAATTTATTGATTATTAACATTCTCAGCTCGAACTGGATACCATCCAACAATCCCAGATGTGTGAATTATACTGGTCCTCAAACTGGAAGTTATTTTCCTCTGTCTCTGGAAAAACATGTTCGCGTGTTAGGCAATGGTTTTGATGCATCCTTGTCATAGTGGAGTTGGTTTAGGTAATGATAATAACGACCTTGAGGTTCTTTTCGTCACAACGGATTGTGTTCCTATTAATCAGAGACTTATGTCAAAAGCAATGTTTCCGTCGCAGGGTTTATTGGTTTCAAAAAAGACCCTACTCGGTGGATGTTAGATTTCTGAGCTTCATTGTTGAAAGATTTCTTCAGTTTGGTTACTTGCCCAAAATGTAAATTGACACTATCCACTAAAGATCTTTCTACTTCCCTTCTAAGTACAGTGGTCCTCATTCACGGATTTCGGGTGGTGGTTGGTATGTTTAGCATGTAGCATGTTAGGAGTAAACCTCTGAAGCTCTTCCAAATCAGTTAGTGGTCCACACAACAAAACTCCACAGGAGTATTCAAGCACAGGAGCGGCTTAAAGCCCGAACAAGGTTGCTAACATTCAAAATAGTTCTCAAGAGTGTGGTCACCCGCTGAGTGTAATGTTACTTTTGGTTCTTGCCTGTTTAAGGTCCAACAATCTAGTCTGTTGGAAGCCCAGATACTCCTAGGTCTCTCCTTCTTCCGGTGCTCGCATTATTTCGCTATTTGAAAGCGCTATTGATGAATTTGCCCTTCTCAATAGCTCATTATTATTATCATATCAATCTTCTTAGCTTAAGCAGAATATCATTCAACAATCCCAGATGTGTGATATCAAAATAACTTCGATTGGTCTCAAAACAGACAGAAATATTATTATTATTGTTATTTTTGTGTAATCTCTTCATTGGATGGGGTAAGGATTATTTGCGGGCTGGGTTGATGAATCAAACAAAAGTTATGCTGGTGAAAGTTTGATCTAGGACAGTGTTCTACGGAAACGGTTGCATATTTAAATGATAACTGAATGTTGTGTTCTCGGTATAAAAAATTCTGTTGGAATTCATTCTTTAAGATGATTCTTAACGGATTTCAGTATTACACCTGTTAGTGAAAATATGATAGGAGGGATCTTCACGGTTTTATTTGCCATAGTTCCTTCATCTCTTGGGCTAATGCTTTATATTTTTGATTTTTCTCGTTGTATGTTGTCTGTATATAATGGGTGTTCATGTTTGCAGAGTCTATTAGGTGTACAGTTCTCTCCTTCCTACCGTTGTGACTGGTCTGTTATGGGCTATTGTCCGATCTGGTTGGATAGATCTGTTTCAGTACAGAATGTAGTCTTCTGTTTCTGACACTGGTTTAGGGTTTTATTGCCAGCATTGCATCATATTTTTGTGTATTGTCTTTTCGCCAATTTTTCGACTTTAATTGTTGTGTGTCAGTTTCAATATAATTTATCTACTCCTACTGAATTATATATTCAATATTTAACTGTTTTTCAGAAAATGAAAGTAACTTTCAACAAAAAACAAGAGTTATAATAACTCATCACTATAACTCACCATAATGAATCGGAAAATGAAGAAGGAAAATATGCTGAAGGCAAGGGTCCCAGGCTTGGAACGAAAGGTTTGCAGTGCGTTCTTTCGATATTAGCAAATAACCCAAAAGGTACGAAAAATACGAAAGAAAAGTGGTATTTTTTTGACGTTTCTCAAATCTTCGAAAAATTCCGACAATTATCGAGAATTTTTTTGTGATTTGTCCAAAAATTTTTTTTTGTATACTTGTATCTAAGTATTTATTGTTATTGTCGTTGTTGAACGTGATATTCAACTTGTGGCAATGGCCGTAACTCCCTTGAAGAAAAACAGCACTCCCACCGGTGAAAATCCAAACTTCATCTGCGTGAGTTATGACCTTAGTATCCCCTCATTAAATAATTAACAATTAATTTCGTCATTTTGTCAAGAAGTAGTATACGTTGGATAACAATGAAGTAAATCATAGATATCACAAGAAAATCTGTAATATTTAATAATCTTCATCATTTTGCCAAATGTTTTTGAAGTTCTTGTATTGTCCGAGAAGGTCTGAAACGATGGACTAATGGAGAATACTTGGTCAAATTAAATTATGTTCTTGGCCGGACGTAACCATTCCAAAAGAGAGGACCTAGAACCTTCTTTTACGGATCATTCGACTGAATATAATCACCTTCTTGATTTACAGGGATAAGATATGAATTTTCAGATAGACTATACTTCGAAACCGTTTGGCTGATTATGCTAACTTCCTTATTCAATTGTCATATTCTGATGCGTGATTTGCAATGAGAATTTCAGTCTCTAGTTTGTTTTCTTCGAAAGGAATGGATTTTCAGATTCCTTTGTGCAACCTTATCTGCTCAGAATTAGAAACTTCGAGACATTTCGACAAAACAACACAGCTATTATTCCCTAGAACAAGATCGTTGGAATAATGAACAAAACAGATCGGGCAATAACTTAATCTTCCTTCTCTGTCGAGATACACTTTGAACCCACACTCGAGACCTTTAACAAACACATAGTTACGTCGTCAAACAATTACCCATCCAAAGTGTTGACACAGTTCCAGTCTCCAGATCAACATGTTATACTCATCCCTTGTAACACAAGGATGTCGAACATTGTTTGCCGTTTAACCTCTACGCCAACCCTGAAGAGTGTATCCTTCCATCTAGGACATTGACATTGGTTAAATAACTGTTCGGTTATTTTCAGGACGTGAAATTTTGTTTATGTCTACCTTGGAGAATATGGAATGGAGGAAGTCATTATCCAACATCATGTGTAGTTCGAAACTTTCCTAGTTTATTAGTTGGAAGAATTCGAAAAGTTCACTCTTTATGTTTGGAGTTATGTGATAATCAAAACATCGAACAGAAAACTTATGAATTCAACTTCCTTCCATTTTGTATTCTTCTGTTGATTCCGATACTACTAATTCTAGATTCCGTACATTTTTATATCACTTTTCAATACTATTTAACAGTAGAATAAGAGATACAGAGGATCATAGGGTTGACTTTTCTAATGTTAAAATCTTAGATAATGAGAAATGTTTTAAAAAAAGGAACATCTTAGAGATGATATACATTAATGTTAACAACTCTGTCAATTTTAGATCTGATTCTGAACATCTTAGTAAACTATATAACTCAATTTTAACAAGATATATGTTCATACAGAGCGGACAGACAGGGTGAGACTGTAATTAAGAAATGAATTAAAATATTGATAAATTGTGTACACTATCCTGACATATCAATAAGATATGTTTGTACTATTGTATGAGTGATGTCATTTCGATGTTTTTAGGCCTGAGGAAGCGGATGTAGATCTGCGAAACGTAGCTAAATGTATGATTTAGAAGTCATCCTTATGTTTATACCTGTCCTATTCCCGCAATTTCTTATATTACTTCTATTTAACAGTATTTTCAGCTATTTCGAGGGTATGTTCAAAGAATATATCAATAGAGAAGGAGTACGGGGAATATATTCATTTAAAATATCTTTGAGTACATACATCTGCAATCTGAATGTGTAGATTAATAAAGCGTGTTTTTTTAGAGGTATATAACTTTAAATTGGCAACACTGTTTCAGCTGGCGGACATTTTGTCAGCTGTCAAGTGATTTGTGTTCAGTTTGGTCTGGCATTTCAACATGAATAGACTGACGCCGGAACAATGCTCCTAAATTGTGGAAATTTATTTTGAAAATAATGGTTCTGTTTGAAATACGTATCACTCGCTACGTCCATTTTACGGTCAACATAATCGCCCATCAGAGCACTTAATTGGAATAACTATGGACTGGTGGAATCATTGGTCCGTACTTCTTTATAGACGATGCTGGCCAGAACGTTACAGTCAATGGTGACCGCTGTAGAGCCATGATTACTGACTTCTTCGTTCCTTGATTGAACAACCATGACGTGGAGCAATTGTGGTTTCAACAAGACGGCGCAACATATCACACAGCTCGTGCTACAATTGATTCACTGAAGGAAACGTTTCATGACCGCATAATTTCAGGTTCCGGGCCCGTAAATTGGCTTCCAGGATGGTGCGATTTAACGCCGCTGGACTATTTTTTGTGGGGATATGTGAAGTCGCTGGTTTACGCTGATGAGCCCGAAACGATCGACCACTTGGAGGACAACATTCGCTGCATTATTGCCGATATACGACCACAAATGATGAAAAAAGTGAATGGAAATTGGACCTCCAGATTAGATTACGTCCAAGCCAGCCGTGAAGGCTATATCCGATAAATTATATTTAAATTATAATGCCAAAAGGTTATCTTCTGATAAAGTCAGTTTTATGTCAATTTTGAAATTCACCCTTGATTTATTTCATCTTAAAGTTCTATAACTCTAAAAAAATACCTTTTACAAACTTCACAAAATTCCTGCGATTTCCAGCCTACAAAATGGAATAAATACTCTGTCAAACATTATTTATAGTTGTTGTTTACTATTTCAAATATAGACAGGTTGCAGTGATAAAGTCTTGGGGTAAATATCATTCCCTTCCGAATTTATTCCCAATCATGTTTTATATTCCGGATTCTAAAATTGCTAGATTGAAATCTCGAAAACATTTATGGATTAACAATTTTCTTTACACCAATAAAAGTGACAAAGAAGTTTGGCGTTCGGAATGGAATTCGTGTAATGTTTTTAACAAAGTTTTGATCAGCGATCCTTCGGAAAAAGTTCATGGTTTCAATCTTCCTAGGAAAATTTGGTGCATTTTGAATCGACTTAGAACCGGTCATGGTCGCTGTAATAGTTTTCTCTTCAAATGGAATTCGGTCGAAAGTCCAAGGTGCGAGTGCGGAGAAGAAGAGAAAACAATAGAACATTTAGTAAATAGTTGTCCAATATATAAATTTGACGATGGTTTCAAGACAATTCATTCGGTGTCTGATTCTTTTTTGAGATGGACCGTGAACTTCAAATTAATTTAATAAGTACTAAATCATTTTTCGTCTCCTTTTTTTTTCAGGTGTGATTCCAAGATTTCAACCTGCATCGCTTGGGAAAGAAGAAAGTTTGTCGATGAGTTTTTCCTGAGGTTTTTATCTGTGCTCTTGTATCATACGTAAAAATGTATGGTACCCTGTTTACATTTCCTCTGCTAATACTGTCATAACACAAATTGTTTGATATAAAAAAATGTACTGCTCATCTCAGAAGAATATATTTATATATTTCAAATATTTATTTAATTTTTGCTATCGACTTTGCTATGTTAAGGAATAATGCGTAATTTTTTTCACGGTTATATATGTATTTTGTTTTCGTTCCTTATCTGTTTGTTGTTATTAATTTTGAGTTCACCGAATGTTATTCAGTCATTTTCACCTGTTGAAGAAGCTCAATAAGATACCAGGTGTCACAGGATTCAGGTTACTTTAATCATAACAGGATCGTTATCGAATTGATTTCACGAGAACTCATACCGCTGAAAAGTTCTATCATTAAAAAATAATCTCAATTTGTCGAATTCGAATGTTCAATCAGTACTCACCTCATTGGCTTGAAAAGTGCTTGTAGTTGGGAAGGATAATTGATGATCAATTTCAGTTGTGTTCCACCGCTCTTCTGGACTGAAAAAAAATGTGAACTTTAATGTTTTTGTATAACAAGCTTGTCTGATTGAGAAGTTGAAATATCTGGAATAATCCCATAAGTTTAATTTATATTTATTTCATACTGTACTGTAATGTGCCATTTCCCGGACTCACTGGAGTCCGGGAAATGATACATAACATCACTAGGCCGGTAAAGTAACTTCTACGGACTGTTAGTTTTGCGCCATTCATAGAATATCTCGTATTCCCTTTGATATCGTCCGGAAGACTTGGCCGCGATAAGTTTCGCCGTCGCTGCAGAAGTTTTTTTCAAAATCTCTGCATCCATTTTATCTGAAATTATTCAAAACCAAAAATTCAAAACGATGCTGAACTGACAGGCAAGACGATCGCTAAAAAAAATCTTTGTTACTGTTAGCAACGGATTCAAAGCATACTACATTATCACCCCATATTAAGGGATGGTTTTAGATCATGTACTGACACATTACTGACACCTTCAAACTACCTGAATAGACAGTTCAATTTTTGTACCAAAAATTTTAAAGAAATATTGAGCAGTATGAAATGAAACGTTGTACGATACACGGCCGTGAAATGCCATTAAAATACTCGTCCAGAAATTCCAGACTCGTCCTTTAATGAGCCATTTCTTGGCCTTGTAACGTAAATTACTCTTTCATAATGAATACTTCATTCTGGGTAGTAGATATATTTTCTCATAAATCATAATGAAGATATGGAACACCGCGCCACTGTTGCGGGACCCTGTATACTGTAAATTGAAACCAAAAAATCCACGATTTTCATTGAGGGATGAAAATTTCTGACGCTCCTCCTCAGTCTGAAATCATAATGAATTCGTCAGAAGGAATAAAGCGAATAAAATAAATATTCATTCAAATAATTTCTGGAATAAGTCCCAACGGGCTCTCCCCTCCCATGCGATATAAATATTTGATTACACAGCGAGCTCGTGTTTATCTTAGATTACTATAATTTCCAAACACATTGTGACATTTATTTCCACCCCCACGAAACTGTCTAACACGTGCTAACACGACCACAAAAATTATGTTTTGAATTGTGGATGACTTAGTATGAATTTATGAGCATATTCTCTACGCCCCCTCACTTTGTGTTGGCACTCTGAAAGCATTTGCGACATTTCAATTATCAGAATAAACAATGTTAAATGGGGATGTTGGAATTATCCCCAACAATTTGTCGGCTTTGGTCTTGTGTGTAAGGAATTGTATTTCTTTATTAATTTAAACTGGAAGATTCACATGGGTTATAACGGGGGATGCTTCATTACTGAGACCCTATTCTTGAATGTGATGGTATGAACGTTCTCTATCGTTCCATAAAAATGCACCGCGTTTCCTTGACAACAGCGTCGACACACCTATTTTCTCCAATCCCAGATTCGAGAATACAGACCCTGATTATTCGTACAGTAACTGGAGAATTGAAAGATGAAGATTTTGCTTGTAACATAATGAAATATTGGTTCATTTTCAAAATACGAAACTTACTTTGAAATTTTTTTACACCTTTCAATATTTCGCGGGAACCATTATACTTCGAATTATATATTTTTATTATAGTTGTCTCTAATAAGATTATGAAGGATGCAGTGGCGATAGATAATTTTTTCAACGACGAGAAAAATGTGAACAAGATATTTTAAATGTTATTCTTCAGAGTTTTTGTGGTATTTTTTCCCAATATCTAAACAAAGAATCATTGAAAATCAAATGGAAATTGGAATTCATAGAAATTGCACCTGCGAATTGCGGTATTCGATCAATTTGTTAACCATTTCTATCAATTGTTCAATAGGCAACATTTCCCCAAGAAGCTGTTTTTGAATAAAAGTTTAAATCCTGCAATCTGCATGGTTCATTCCTAAGAATCTAGAATCGAAACGATTGCACAGAAAGATTTGGGAAATCCGTGAAATAAACTAAAATTGACTATTGCATTTCTGTTCAATACACAATGACAACAAAAATTATTCAATATATGGCGGATGTTTTTCGCTAACGTTATCTATTGAACTAAAAATTGGAGTGCAAAAAAAAACTAGAAAATCACTGACTATTCAAAATTTTTTTTACCAATATTTCAAAAAATACATATTAGATCCGACTGTTATCCAAAAGTTTATCGAAAAATAACAGTTCGAAGGTGTATACAGAATTTCATGAAGATAACGTGATCACAGAATATTGCATATTAAAAAAAAATTAAAATTTTTTTTTCGAAATATCCTTATGAAACGATCAGAACGAAATTCTGGACGAAGTTTTCAAATGGCACATTCAACAAGCAGCTTAGTTTCATCAGGACTAAATTGGTAATTTATGAATTATTCCGAAAAAACTACGATACCCAGACAAGAACACGAAATTTGACATATTTTTTTTGGAATATCTCCAAAAGTTATTATCGGATCAAACTGGAATTTGGTACACCATTGCAAAGTATAAAGCTCAACTCCCGAGAAGAGCTTCATTCCGAATATGATGAACAGTTCTTGAAGAAATGAATTATTCGAAAAATCTTGAAAAAATCTTTGTTTCAATTTTCTGAATGTACGATCTCGACAAAATTCTGCTTAAAGTTGCACGTTGTACTTCAACTAACTGCTAAGTTTCAATCTAATCGTTTGAGTAGTTTCCGAGTCATCAGGGAAATAACAACGAAATTTCAGAGGGCTGAAATTAGCCGATTATGCCCATTAACGGAATTAACCGCAGCAACCTAAAACCTATCTTAAAAGTTGCAGGTCGATAGGATGCTTCGTACGCCTGTTATCGTGCATACGGCCGGCCGGCCGGAAAGAATCGATTTTGACATCGGATTGGGCATCAGTGAGTCCAACATAGTCGTTTAAGACTATTCACGGTTCCAAATTCGAAAATAACAGACATTTCGACAAAACGATAACACGCTGTTTTCCTAGAGCATGCGCGCACAAAAAAACTGAATCTTATCATCCAAGAAAATAACGAACCGAAACCAAAATAGGTTGAAGCACATTTCATCAACGATAAAATTTGCACCTTTAGGGTATATTTCCTTTTATTATTCATCAAATATCAACAGTTCCATTCATATATCAACAATCTCAAACGTAATCTCCCCATAAATCTTCCAACCTTCGTTCTGTATTTTATTTATGACTATTTTTTTGGCGAACACGTGATCGATTCTCAATTAAGGTTCCTACATAAATCAGGCACACAAAGCAAATATTACAACTAAATTTCATTTCAAGTTTTTCATCCTCGAAGTACACATTCGTTCATTTATCACTACTTCAATGAAAACCTCCTCAAACACAGTTCTATCGTGGTAAATTAAATGTGCATGCGTGTCACCTTTGCTAGCTACTGTTTCCGATTTGTTTGCACTAATATACTCCCTACCTGAAGCATAACTCAACATGTCAGTCGATAGCTCGTATGTAAAATCACGGAGCAAAATCAACGCAAAGAGTAATATTTGATTTTATTCGATAGATACTACTTCAATTGATTCGCCTATGTGCATCAAATTTTGTGGTTTTTGTCAATTCGTGATGATTATTGCGAAATTAAAGAACACCGTTTTCACTTAATATCAGAATCACAAGATTTTGTTAGGTTTTTTCCTTGGTTTCACTCCCAATATCTGAAACAGAACTATTAAAAATTAAATAAAATTGTTTTTTATGGAGAACGCCCTTGCGGGTTATTTTGATATTCAAAGAAAAATGCCATATTTCAATATAAATGATCAGATGTTTATTTCATTATAAAGAAAAAGCTATGCCGTTAATAGTGGAAAATAACATCAGGCAAATGACCACCACGACCACGCTTGCAGGACCATATCCTTTTAATGAAATTTTCCGTAACCACATCGCAAAGTGGCTGCCCTATGTCCTTGATGGCTATCATGGCTATCGTGAGGCTTCACGAACTCCATCTTTGAGGTCTTGAATCGACGCTGGGCTATTGGCGTAGACCTTCTCTTTCACGTGTCCCCGAAGGAAGAAGTCGCAAGTTGTTAAATCACAAGATCTCGGTGGCCAATTGTGATCACCTCTTCGATAGATAACACGGTCCGGAAACTTTTCCCGCAAAAGATCAATGGTTTCGTTGCTTGTGTGGCACGTAGCGCCGTTTTGTTGAAAGTAAATGTTGTCCAGAACAATACCATCCAATTCCGGCCATGAAAAATCATTAATCATCTCTCGATAGCGCAATCCATTCACCGTAACTGCTGCTCCAGCCTCATTTTCGAAAAAGTAAGGTCCAATGACTCCGCCGGACCATAAACCGCACCAAACAGTCACACGTTGAGGATAGAGGCTTTTCAACAATAACTCTCGGGTTTTCCGAGCCCCATATGCGACAATTCTGCTTGTTGACGGAGTCACCGAGGTGGAAATGGGCCTCATCACTCAAAATGATTTTTCGATGGAATTCTGGATCATTTTCATGACTTTCAACGACCCAATCAGCAAAGACACGACGTTGTTGATGATCGGCCGGCTTGAGTTCTTGTGTGTACTGAACTCGATAAGCCTTGAGACCCAAATCTTTATGCAAAATACGGTGTGATGACGTTTGTGGAATGCCTAATTCCAAAGAACGACGAGGAATGGACAAACCTGGGTTTTCTTCAACACTTTCGGCTACAGCAGTAATATTCTCGGCTGTTCTTGAGCGACGTGCACGAGTTTTATTCTTCACATCACTAACTTGTCCCAACAGTTCGAATTTTTCCACCAATTTCTTTATTGCGGTCCGACAAGATGCTTCACGACGACCCAAAAATGTTCGAGTTTTAAGAACCGTCTCTGCCAAATTTTCACCATTTTTATAGTGAATATTAATGATTTCAATGCGTTGTTGAAGCGTGTATCGTTCCATTTTTATTAATGGAGTAGTTACTAATTGTCAAATGTCAAAAACAAGACAGCTTCAAAGGTGACATCTATCGAAATAGCGGGTTATTCAAAATAACACCTCTTATTGGAAAACCCTTTATTTGTGAAGGGTAGTTTCTTTGAAAACAGATTGTTTAATGAACAAAACAGAAACGACTCAAACGATGAAAAAAGCAAACTGTGACGTTTCAGAGTACAAATCCGACCCTTTCATTAGACAAACGAGGAAACTTTTAAAATTATCTTCTTTTGATTTTGCGTTTTTAGAACTTATTACTGATTTTTTGGCTGCCATTACTTTCAAAAAGTTCTGAGAACCTTTGGGATTCCTTTATTTCCCATTTTTTTTCAGAATTAAGCTACCTTTGGAAAGTAATGGAAGCCATAAAATCAAAAATAAGTTCTCAAAACGCAAAATCGAAAGAAGATAATTCTAAAAGTTTTCTCGTTTGTCTGAAAAAAGTGTTAATCCTGCAATCCGCAAGGGCGTTTTCCATGAAAAAACAATTTTATTTAATTTTCAATAGTTCTGTTTCAGATATTAGGAGTGAAAACCCAAGAAAAACTAATAAAATGATGCAAAATGCTCCCAAAATAAGCTTGAATCGATATCAGAATTACAAGTATTTCAATTTGTTCTATTTATACAACACTAATTACATAAGTTGTGTATCGTAACGAACTAAAACTGGAAATAGAAAACTCGAACGAAATTCCAATTTCTCCAAGATAATGTTGCGCTTTAGAGATAAAGAATTAATTCAAGACTGTTATCTTTCGACATTCCAAGTACTTCAAGAAAAATTTTAAATCAACTAAGTAAGTCATCGATACCGGTTCATGCAACATTTTGCAACTCTAGAAACTTACTGGAGTCGATATCTCTGACGAAGTTTTTTCATTTCATTTCATCTCGATTGATCTGTCCACGAAATGTCATATATCAACAAGAATTATTGGTGGCCATAACTAGTTTATCGAGTAGAACTAAACCATCATTCTCAAACCCTCAGGTATCGAAAGATAGCACATAAACCAAGAGGGCTAGCTGGTGATACTTCTTTCGAGTAGGTTGGGCTTACTGTTAGGAGTTCATTAGTTGAAAAGATGAATAAATCCAATTATATCTTTTCCTGTTTTTTTTTTCCAGAATTGATTCATCAGGAATGGACTGACTTATGAAGAATTATTATGAAATAAAGGCCAGTGCGAAATTTCAGCGTCATTTGGCGGATAATTTTTGGGATTTAAGATTAAATTTTCGTGTAATACGATCCTCATGAAATTTTGCATGAGTCTTCGCATTGGAACTTCACAACAATCAAATTCATTGTGTTATTAGAACTAATGCAAAAGGCGGATTTTGTCCATAAACGAAATCAGTCGCGCAATTAGACCTTCAACAGAACCTGGAAATCACGAAGTTTCCAGTATATGTTACTTTTAAAAAAGAAGTTAAGCAAAGCAGGATTGCAGCCTAGAGGTTGAGAGAGAAAATTCCATTTTAGGGCCAAAAAACGGAAACATTGAAAATCAATCCATGGAATTCAGTGACCTTATTATAAAGGGTTTTTCAATAAGAGGTGTTATTTTGAATAGCCCGCTATTTCGGTAGATATCACTTTTGAAGCTGTCATTTTTTGACATTTGACAAGTAGAAACTACGCCATTAATAAAAATGGAACGAGACACGCTTCAAAAACGCATTGAGATTATTAAAATTTACTATAAAAATGGTGAAAATTTGGCAGAGATGGTTCATAAAACTCGAACATTTTTGGATCGTCGTGAAGCACCTTGTCGGATCGCAATAAGAAAATTGGTAGAAAAATTCGAGCTGTTGGGACAAGTTAGTGATGTGAAGAATAAAACCCGTGCACCTCGCTCAAGAACAGCCGAGAATATTGCTGCTGTAACCGAAAGTGTTGAAGAAAACCCAGGTTTGTCCATTCCTAGTCGTTCTTTGGAATTATACATTCCACAAACGTCATTACACCGTATTTTGCATACAGATTTGGGTCTCAAGGCTTATAGAGTTCAGTACACACAAGAACTCAAGCCGGCCGATCATCAACAACGTCGTGTCTTCTCTGATTGGGTCGTTGAAATGCATGAAAATGATCCGGAATTCCATCGAAAATCATCTTGAGTGATGAGGCCCATTTCCACCTCGGTGGCTTCGTCAACAAGCAAAATTGTCGCATCTGGGGCTCGGAAAACCCGGGGGTTATTGTTGAAAAGCCTCTCTATCCTTAACGTGTGACTGTTCGGTGCGGTTTATGGTCCGGCGCAGTCATTGGACCTTAGTTTTTCGAAAATGAGGCTGGAGCAACAGTTACGATGAATGGATTGCGCTATCGAGAGATGATTAATGATTTTTTATGGCCGGAAATGGATGGTATTAATCTGGACAACGTTTACTTGCCACACAAGCAACGAAACCATTGATCTTTTGCGGGAAAAGTTTCCGGACCGTGTTATCACTCGAAGAGGTGATCACAATTGGCCACCGAGATCTTGTGATTTAACACCTTGCGACTTCTTCCTTTAGGGCCACGTGAAAGAGAAGGTCTACGCCAATAGCCCAGCATCTATTCAAGACCTCAAAGATGGAATTCGTGAGGCTATCGACGACATAGGGCAGCCACTTTGCGATTTGGTTATGGAAAATTTCATTAAAAGGATATGGTCCTGTAAGCGTGGTCGTGGTGGTCATTTGCCTGATGTTATTCTCCACTATTAACGGCATAGCTTCTTCTTTATAATGAAATAACCATCCGACCATTTATATTGAAAAATGGCATCTTTCTTTGAATATCAAAATAACACCTCTTATTGGAAAACCCTTTATTTTATTGATTGAAAAATATGAATTTCATATCAGAATATTGCCTAACCATGTATAAAATTTGTCAATTTCAAGAAACACCACCCATCTCATACCATTTAGCGTGATGACAGCAATCCAGAAAACCTCAAACGGTAAACGGGTTAGAGGGACATCTTGGTTAAAACGTATATTGCTGCTTGATAAATGCCATACACTTGACCTTTTTTGTTATTACACCTCTGGATCCATGAAACCAATAGCCTTATGGGTGATTTGAATCCCCAATCCTTATTCAGATTGAGGTCCTATATCTCCACTGAGCCACTGTCCCTTACGTCACCAGTCACCCTGTATAATGACGATTAACCTTCCGAGTTCGATCGGAATCAGGAGTCAAGCACAGAATTTACTGTTGATTGCTAATCCAGTCATCAACCTGGCGACCGAAGTTCTGTGAAACCAACCGTGGACCTTCGAAAATCCGAAACTGGCACCTTCGCCATCTTGCAGAAAACAACATCAGGCGCTCTTATAAAAATATTATGAAACAAAACAATGCCTCGACTTCATCGTATAATGTTCGCTCATTGCATATTCAGCGAACACCGAATTACCGCTAAATTCTGCAATAACAAGGTGACACACTGAGAAACTTGCCATCTGTTTAGCATTCGTGACAAAACCAATCTTTCCTAGTTTAAATTGCTCTGATTTCTCATGAAACTCACGTATGTAAGAAAATTGGTCGTTAATATATCACACTTTTCATAAAACTTGAGGCTGCAGCAAAAGTAACAATGCCTTTTGCGTGGGATGTAATCTGAGCTGATTCACCCGCGTGGGAATATCGTCATTGATGAAGATTTGAGTTTGGAACTTCGAATCGCTGTTGGAATGTCTGACAGTTTCTCAGATTGTTGGGGAGTTTGAACTCCCGACATGATATAGGCTGTGCCTCCGGCTGTAGTGAGAGGGGAGATCAGGAATAATCCTCTGTTTTCGATGTTTTATTTCGTGTCAGGACACGATGGTTTTTGTAGGACTTCTTAGTAAGAATAATGGGATACAATTTATTTATTTTCACTGTGGAAGGATTTAACTTTTTTGTTGTTTCCTTGTAATTCTTGAGAAAACGTTATAATCCGAAGGACAATTCATCAGTTCAATTATGATCATACATCTGGGTAAAAGTAAACTGACACCTCCCTAATCCACGCACACTTTCTGTGTCTAACGCACGTTTCGGAAACCAAGTTTCCTTTGTCAAAGACATATCGTTACTAACTACAGTTACAGTGTACATGTTGCACGAGTGAGAGGATGGTATACGGGATAAATGGGAAAGGGTTGACAAGGTCATTAGGGTAGTGCTGGGGTATCAAGGGTGAGTCAGGTAAATATTTGGAATAATGAGTTACTAATGGAGGTGAGATCATTGTCTAGCAATCTGCCTTTTCTTCTGAACATATGTATACCTTCAGGAATATTAAAGTAAATTTTGCGCGAGATTTTAAATAGCTCTACGGATTTTTCTGAAATTAAATGACCGGTTGTTAAAACGTGATTCGCGATCGCCGGTTTGTCAGGATGATTGTTACGGATATGGCTCATGTGTTGATGTTCCTCGCTGTTTGTCTAATGTAAGATTTTTCGCAGTCTGGACATTTTATTTCGTATATGCCCGATTTTAGTTCATCCGAAATTGTATCAAACGTATTTCCCATTAGTTTTCAGTTTTTAGTGGCGGTTGTGAAAGCTAACTTAATATTTTTTCTTTCATTAAAGTTATGTCTTTGTGAAATTGTTTATCTTTATTTCTGGTAATCCATTTCACGTACTGGGTGTTCACTGTAACCGTTGTGTTCAGCAATTTGGAAAATTTTGTTTTGTTCTTTTTTAAAAGTGAAACTAATTTCATCGAAGAACAAAACAAAATTTTCCTTCTTTTTTCTTCTTTCCTAGTTTTTGCGCGCATGTTCTAGGGGAACAGCGTGCTATCGTTTTGTCCAAATGTCTGTAATTTTGGATAATCGAGCCGAAAATGGTCTCAATCGACTAGGTTGGACTCACTGATGACGAATCCGGTGTCCAAATCGATTCTGTCCGGCCGGCCGTGGACACGATAACTGTCGACAGAAGCAAGCTAGCAACTTTAAACTTTCAGGATAGGTGGCGCATCAGAATGCCGCGGTTGAGTTCGTTAATGGGCCAAATCGGTCGAATAGTTTCGGAGTTATAGGCACTCGAAGTTTTGAAGTTATTTTTTTTTTATTTCAGAAACTACTCGAGCGATTGTATTCAAACTTGGTGGAGTATATCGACGCGCAACTTTCAGCCAAATTTCGTCAAGATCATATTGTCAGAAAATTGAAAAAAAAAATTTTTCCAAAAATTTTTTTTTTCGGAAATCATCCATCATATCCAAAAAAAAATTCAACTCACACTTTCAGCTTTATATTTCACAGCAGTGTTCGAAATTTCAGTTCGATACGATCATAAGTTTTGGAGATATCGGGAAAAAATATGTCAAAGTTCCAGGTTTTCTTCTCGATATCGTTGATTTTTTCGGTATAACTCGAGAAATACTGATTCAGTCCTGATAAAACTTCACAGCTAGTTTTGAGATGCTGAAAGACAACTTTTTGCGAAATTTCGTGATAATCGTGTCATTAAAACAATTTGAAAAAAAAATTCCATGATTTTCTCATCATATCATCCTCATTAAATTCTGTAAGAAACTTGGAACAGTTATTTTTCGATGAAGTACTGGATTTCAATTCGTTCTGATCTGTATTTTTGGAAATATTGGAAAAATAAAATTTTGATTGGGTATGTCTACGGAATCATTGGGTGGATTTTACCCATTCACGAATTCGACCTTCGTAATTAAGGTCCAAACCTTCTCTACAAATATCGAGTTTCTAAGTTGTTTCTTTCGGAAGTTATTGTGTTTACGCAGTCGGCCGTTACGCTGACCGACTTAGAAACTCGATATTTGTAGAGTCGGTTTGGGGCTTAATTACGAAGGCCGAATTCGTGAATGGGTAAAATCCGCCCAATGATTCCGTAGATATACCCATTCAAAATTTTATTTTTCCAATATCCAGTATTTGATCGGTGAAAAATCTCAAAAAGCACTGCCGTGAAGGCAGCAGCTTTTGCGTGCATGTTCAAATTCGTTGCTGAAGCGGTCATTTACATTGAACATGCGCGCAAAAGTTGCTGCCTTCACGGGAGTGCTTTTTAAAATTTTTTGAGATAATTTCAAGGAAACAGTTAGAAACTTGCAGACATTTGATCCACCCTGTACACGTCCGATTAAGCTGAAATTTTGTATCGAATTGTTGAATCCCGGTATTCAGGTTTGTGAGGGTATTAAGCGAAGCAGGAAGAACAATTTTCGAGAAACAAAATTTTTTGAGGAATTTGGTCGTCGGCATGTAACAAATAATTTTCAAATTCAATTAGATAGGATAATGTCGAAAGGATTGGTATTACTGAATTTCGTTGTTTGGGAACATCTCCAGGTCGAAATTACAGAATTGCAGACACTAAACCAAAATGATAAAAAGCAATAGCATCTGACAATCTGCTAATCTATGGTTAGTCTGACTACCAGCCATCTCAGGTATATTGCTCATTCCGTTCTTATATTGTCTCAACCCGGATTCGTGAAATTTAATGCATAGGAGACATATGAGTTATTGGACTTGGAGACTTCCATTTCCGAGTGAAATATACTCACAATTACTCGAAAAGCCGGAAAAGGGAACTCTATTGCATTTTCCTGGAAGTGAGCACATCATAAACTACATCTGTTCATCTCGAAAGATTCATTTGATGTTTTCAAGGCCGCCGACTGTCAGATATGGCTTCCATTCTGTTCAAAATTGTATTTGGTGTATTCACCAATTAATATTGAATGAAAAGGAGATATAATAGACGTGAGGTTTGGTGCACTAGAGCGTCACCATTGTAGTAATTCGTTTGTAACGCATAACAGTAATTTCAGTTGAATTACAATAAACAATATGCGAAATATTTGGAATTTTCCATGACACATACAGGATAGGTCTTCGAGTAGACAAAGCATTCCTTGGGGTTCAAAAAAATATGATTGAGAAAACTCGTGTATTCACTTAATTTCTATGATTTGGTGCTTTATGCGGTATTATTGAAACGAAAATATTTTACTACATTTGACCATTGAAACTCTGATTTTTCACTTCATATTCGTGCAATATTTATTGATTCCACCATAAAATTGAGGACAAATTCATTCTAGGCCATTCTCATATTGAAAATCTCAAATTATTCCCATTTTCATCAAATTTATAGGTGAATTCTCTCCATCAGCACCTTCTTCCTCGAATTCTATGTAAAGTCCGATCTCTGGTCCATAGACATGCTCTCTATGTCTTTGCTCTGGCCACAAAATAGATGAATAACTGTGTTCATTTTGTGGTCTGAATGAATTTCGGCGGAGCTTAATTTAACGCCTTACAAGCTCAGGAGCAGATCCACAAAATTAGGGAATTTCTAGAATTTTATCACATTTTATAACATTCAACGTCGAATATTTCGAGGGGGGAGTTATAAAGAATAATTAAGTATTCTCAAATATCTCAAGATGAGCTTCATCTGCATTCTTCATGCTTATTTGAAAATTTCATGAATTGTAGAATCTATAACTTGGGAACCGTTGTGAATAATAATTAATAAATAAAACAGATTGCTAAAGAATATGTGAGATAGTTATAGAAAAATTCACACCGAAATTCGTTTTATTTGGAGTAACCATATCAATGCTACGAAAAAACGAATGATTTTTGTAGGAAATTTCAATAGACTGTATCTTTTCACTTGAATTGAATATAGGAAAAAGGTAAATGACAAAAAAAAATAGATTGTTCGATGGAAGGAATCTATGGAAAAGCATAACTTGACTCACCCTGTATACGGTTAGATCTGAAAATCCATCGATGAACTAAAATGAGTTCGAAAGATGGAAATCGGAAAAAAATATAATTCTTGAGATGATTTGAAGCGGTAAAGAGATCGGCTCGGAGAAATTGAAATACATTTTCAATAAATAAGATACATCGCTTGTCTCGACTCTTGATACATTTCGACTATCGTTTTATCCTAACAGTCCTGGAAAGTATTCCTCAGATGGATTTCATGAGATGGGGTGACACCCAGAATTAGAGGTTTACAATTTCCATATTTAGTGCAGGATGAACAGCTTTACATTTGTTGCAGTCGAACAAGCCCAAACTACATTTTCATCCTTATTAAGGAACCTTGAGTAATTGACGTTTAATGATCTTTTTTGTCCCGGAAGTTTCGATAGAGTAGAAAGTCAGTTCACTCAATCATACTTTGATACTCGACAAAGCCTCAACATCTACGTAATACCCTCATTAGCATACTGTCAAGAGCAGGCATTGAACATTTAATCGGCCCTTAAAGGGATTCTCAAAGTTCTTTTTAAAACATCCGAAATACTCGATTTGATATATTCTAGCGAATAATTTTTTTATATTGATACTTATTCTCCTAGATTCCGCTATGGAACTTCTCAAAAGCTGATTCTTGTGAGAGTTGAGAGACCATTATTATTATTATGTTATTGTGTAGGTTTTGTTACTAATTCCTTACGCAATGATTCACCCAACCTTAAGTAGTTGGACGGTGCCCTGAAAACCGGAAAAACTCTTTCCCGGTCGAGGGTTTGAACTCTAGACGTTACGATTATGGGACATGAGTCCTTACCACTGGACTACATGTGATCTATGATAATGCGTTTCAAAATATTCCGAAGATCATATTTGTGATTGACGTGAAGGTATGCTTCTGTGGGGGTCTACTACGATACAAAGAATTTAGATACCTACATATTCTATCTGGAATCATCTAAGAATGGATTTGATCAATTTATGAATGAAGCTTCAAACCTGTTCTACAAGAATCAATTCGAAATTTCATTTTTCCGATATTTCCAAGATAACATGTCTGATTGAAGTGATATCTAGCACTCGTTCAAAATATAGTTTCACTCTACAAATATTGAGATTCTCTATACTATATTCCTTTCAGAAGATATAGTTTTCAAGCATAACCTAGCAGTCTATTGCGAACACATAAACTCAAAAAAATGGAGCTTTATCATAATGAGGATTATGTTCATGAATACATGAAAGAACTTCGCCATACGAAATATTGTTTTTCAAATATACCCGAAACAGAATATTTGATGGGATTAAAATTTGTCGACCTATTGTTGAAAATCGATCTGAAGTTTACACCGCATCTCGTTAAAATCTGACGAACAGTATCCGAGAAAAATCCTTGAAAAACAAATTTTTATTTCTCGACACAATCCTCAAGAAATATCGCATAGGGTTGCCATTCCTCCAACTAATGACTTGTTTGAATCAGATGAATTTATTATCTCTTCAGATATTGACGAAACAACTTGAAGTTTGAAGAATAGAAATTGGAAATTACTAGATATTTGGGCGGAACGACACCGCCCTGCTCCCAAGAAAAATCGCGTTAAAAGGCTGGATGGTGGATGGGGTTAATTATTCTTTAACATATTCTGATTCTATGCATCCAACGTGAAATGTCATTGCCGCGTTCCAACAAGAAATAGAAACTCTGGTCGCTCGATTCCTCTATCTCATTGTTAGAAATAATAATTCAAATAACCGATTTCTCGTCGCCGTTTACACAAGGAACAAAATGAATTATCCCCATATTCCGTTCAGCATAATTGATCCCCAGCAGACACCACTGCAGAAATTTTAACACTATCTTTCCCCGACTACATTATTTATCATTCTCGGGGTATTCTCATCTATGTCATGAATAATCAAGCAGCCATCCTTTTACAGTATAATGCTAGGACCATCTGTGTAATGAATGAAAGCTTCTCAACTAAATTCGGAGCACATCAGGACATCTAAGAGAATATTAGAGCGTAATTATTTGTGAGAAGAATTAGGATGTTGCTGGAATCATTATTTCTACAGGCTTGTTCTAGGGAACAATAGCATTATAATTTTGCAAAATATGTGTTGTAAGACGAAAATGGTATTCAACGACCACTGTTATGAATCGAACTGTTGGTTAATATAGAATAATTTTGGATTTTGAATTTCTAACAGGATCCAATAACAATAAAATATGAATTTTGAATTTGGATTTAAATTTCGCCCGGCTTTCTGTCTCTTTCTCAGGTGGATTCTATGACGTGAAATAATAAGTTTATATAATTTCGAATAATAATATTTAATGAAAATAATTTAAGGAAATCGATTTATATGCAAAACTAACTAGCTACCTAAATCAATTAATCAAATTTGAAAACTTATATTAATGTCCTTTTACTCTCACCCACGGTGTTTCTAGTCTATGTCACTTTTATTCTTGATCTTACTCTGTGGTTCGGGATTTCTGAATAACCTCCAAAGTTTGTCGTGTTTATCTACTGCAAGTTATAAATCTCCAAGTGTTGACTCTTGAAATGAAATTTATCTGGCTCGAATTTTACTTGTTTGGATTTGAACATTGCTGGATTTTCTTTTCTGGTAAGTTTATCTTGGTTTTTCTTCAATATTCCATGTATTAAATTCTAATATGTTTCCAGGATGCCAGTCACTTTGGTTCAATTTTGGTTCACTTTCGTTTCTGACTGGAATATTACGATGTTTGGAAAAAGTTTTCACGAGGAGCAGCTACAGTCTTCACAATGGTTGAAAATAGACTAAATTATCTGTGCTCGAGCTTGATTATTTATACCTTCTTTAAATTTTCTTCAACATCTAGTAGGCAAGCATTCTCAAAATGTCTTCCAAAAATGATGCTTTCGCAGTTTTCTCTTCAGAGGTGAGTTTTCCTGCTTGGCACCTGGTCTAGAAAATTTGGCCGTATTTTTCTCCGTATTTTGATGTGCCTCTTGCCTATTTTCTAAATCTCTGATATACAAAATTTTTTAAATTTTATGCCTGAATGTTACAATTTTCTAAGTTCACAATTTTATTAGCCTAGTATTCATGAATTTCTACTTACAATCGCCAAAAAATGCTTTCATTATATTAAATAAACCCTATTTCTGAAATATAGCTGCAATTCTGTTCCTTCGGAAACCTGATAATTATATTATATGCAACTTATGGGTCGAGACATAACTTCTATCCTAAATTTACTTTGAAATTCTACATCTACTTTCTACTTGTAATTGCTAGTTCTGTTCAATTCAAACCTATCATAATAATTTTCAACAAAAAATTACTTAAATTCCTCATAATTTCCTACTCTTTGACTAGATAAGGCAATTTTATAAAATTCGAAGTATTGATTCAAATTCTTGTTCTTTCAGATCATGAGAAGCCTGTTGAGAAAGATAATTTGGAAGGATTATGTGCCCTGAATAAACTATTGAAATACTGGAATGAAATTCTCTGGATTTGTTACTGGACCGTGATTGATTTGGACATTTCTTATATTTTATGATAGAATTTACTATGTTTGAGGCCTGGAATTAACTTAATTGTATAGTATGATTTGTGTTCATTGGTAGGGTATTTTTTTATGTTTCTTAAATACCGATTTAGAAAAAACCATAACACTACGTTCTGATGCCTGAGGAGAAGTACGTGATAAAAATTGATTTCAATCTTCAGAAATACAAAGACAGGTATAAGCGAATGTAGAATAATAAACTAACATAATCACAAGGGCGACTATCTGTCGATAATTCAACAAATATTCCACCTTGATCAGAGCTAATCATCCAATCAACCAAAACATCTACATCAAAGAAGCGGGCCTAAGGAGGACAGTTACTGCAGTTTCACGGTTCTTACCGATCATCAGACTGCCTTACCTATGGCAACCGCTGTAATAGGACTCGAGATACTTACAACCTTTCAGGCGGAAAACTGCAGTATTACTACTTACAGTTCGTACGATTCTCCCGATAGATGGCGAACTGTAAGTGGTAATACTGCAGTTTACCGTCTTAAAGGTTATAAGTATCTTGAGTCCTATTACAGCGGTTTAATTTTTATACAGGGTGACTGGTAACGTAACGGACAACAGCTCATATGTATAGATGGTATAGATAGAAGACGTCAAACTGAATGAGGTTTGGGGGTTTAAATGTCCCAAAAGGATATTGGTTTCATGGATATAGGGTGATTTATGAAAAAATGCTGAAATTATAAACTCCCATATCTTCGTTAATATCGCAAATTTTTCGCTGATATTTGACAGGCTTGTTACTATGCGCAGGTTCTTATTAAAAATTTCAATTATACGTGCCAGGGAAAAATAGCACTGCATATATGACATAAGAATTTCTAATAGAAATTTGAAAGAGGAAAAATATTATTGAGTGAACGTCTTTTTTTTGTTTGAATGGTGAAAGTTTCGTAAAGATTTCATGATATTTCAGAAACAGAATATTACAAAATTTTATATCCTATTGATGAAATAATAATCTTGATAGAACGAAAACATTGAATTTGAGGTGCTGAAGATAAGTCTGTCTCGTTCTAAGTATCACTTCAACCCTTGAAATAAATTCTTTTTTTTAGAAATCACACTCATCTTTAGCACCTCAAATCTATCTTTGTTTTATCGAGAAAACTATTTCATCAAGTGGATGTGAAAATTTTGTCATATGTATTCCGTTTTCAAAATATCATGAAAACCATTCAGAATTTGTGCCATTCAACGAAAAACAGATCTTAACTCAATTTTTATTCAATTTTTTTCTGTTCTTTAAAAATTTTTCAGTCTCACATATACCGAGTAATATATTTCTCCGGGCACGAATAAATTGAAATTTCTCGATACGGGCCTGCAATTCTTTCAGATTTTTTTCTGAACTGATGAAAAATGCGCACAGTGAAAAGCCTGTGAAAAATTTGCCATATTAACGAAGATAAAGGAGTTCATAATTTCGGCATTTTTTCATAAATCACCTTGTATCATTAAAACCAATATACGAGACATTTAAAATTCCAATCCTCATTCAGTTCGAGGTCCTCTATCTCCACTCAGCTGTTGTATCTCACGTCATCAGTCACCCTGTATAAAAATCAAGTTTGACAATATAAATAAAGTTACATTCTTTTTTCTGGAGCTTCAAAGCATCTGAGAATAGAAAGGGCCGACGGAACGTGACTTGGAGTATTGATTATTAATTTTTAACAATATTCTATAATACAGTATATGTGAGAATTAGCTTTGAAAATTTAAGCAACGTTAGTACTGTTTTTATTCACCTTCAGCATCTGCTACCTATGAAATCAAATTATTCGTGAGAAAATAAGTCTCATCTGGGGGACTTGGGGACCGATTCTTGAATCTATATCAAATATTGAAAAGTATGACAATTGTCATATGTTTATGTCGATTTTATAAGTTTTCTCGAGCATCTGCAATATTTGTGAGAGTTCTATTCGCCATTTCGACTATGTTTTCAAACCAATATTCAAGAAATAAACCGAATGCAAGATATCAAGAAATTTCAAATTCGGATATAAACATAACCTTATCACCGTTTCCTTCGACTTAGCAACGAGTGGTACGGAGTATAGGAGATATAACATTCGATTGTCGAGTGACATTCGGTTCCATGCGCAGGTCATGTCTACTTGTTGTGTATTTTTAACTAAAAAAATCGACGCAAACATATGGCAATTGTCATACTCCTCAATTCTTGATCGAGATTCAAGAATCGGCCCCCTGGGATCTTGCTCTATATCTATAACATGAGCTGACTTTTTACCATTCTACGTTCCTAGACTTCTTGACCTACCTTCCTATTTCCTACCTCGACCTCCTGTTATTTCAGTTTCAACATTGTTTACATACCCGAACGAAAAATTCCCCCAAATACCGGACCAGATAACGAGCTGGGAACGTTCTTCGCTCACCCGTATCTTGAACGCTATCCCGAAATCCTCGAAACTTTCTAGACCAAGCGTATATGTACAATCTTCCAGCGAACTGACGAAGACTTCGCGGCTGAAAATAAGCGGAGATATCACATCGTGATACGTTTCAAATCTGATTATTTTGTGGCGAGTTTCAGGCAGCAGGCAAGTGTTTGAGTATGTTTGTTGGTATAGTTGGGACATAATTGAGTTGCCGAAGTTGTCGAATCGAAGAAGTCGATTCGATGTTGTGGGGAATCGATTGTGAGAGTATCTAACTTATGAATTAAATTGTGCAGCTAATATCCAAAAACGAACATAATTCCTTCAACTATTCGTCTCCTTTATGCCAGAGTATATGTCAAAGTTTTCCCTCCGGTCGATAGAGGTCACACTTGCCAACTTATCACTTTGTGAATCAACCCAACGAATACGAAGATACCTAGAGAATCTTAAGAAATCACTCCCTTTCTATTGATATTTCTTCTTAGAATTAGCTCCTCTCTTAACTCTATCATTCCCCTCAATAACAAGAAATGAGAAGACCACTTCTGGGCTCATTTGGCTTCACCTAACGTAGAGGTGATTTTTCGCAGTGGTTGCCATCAATCTTTATTCCAAAAGATCGAGGTCAATCCTCTCAGCAAATAAGACATAACTAGCATAACGAGATATCGAACAAGGGGAGTAGTTTACAAACCCTCCTGGTCGCATATCTTTCAACTACGAGAAAGCCCTGTAACGGTTTAAAAGTACATTTTAACAATAATATAAACGAAGTAGTAGTTAAACACTTCAGTAGGTCAATTTTTACTTGACACATATCGAACTCTGTGTTTTCGATACTGTTGCGCAATCGCGTCTGACGAAGGTGGCGCCTGAGAGCTCCTGATTCGTTCGGCTTCTTTCTTTTCTGGCAGAGTTTTCAAGGTGCAACGATCGATTTTATATTAACGGTCAATATCGATTAATTGGTTTCAGTATTCTCATTGATTTTGAGAAATTGTTACCTGTGTGCTCTAATATTAAGTATTAGGGGTAAGTACTTTTAATTTAACTGTTCTGAATGACCTAATATATATATTTTATTTGCTTTCTCCCGATATTTCGTCACATGTAGGAACGCCATGTTGGGAGATTGTAGCCAGGAGGTTTTGCTACTCAAATAGTTTATCTGTTCATATCTTATTAATCTTCTAGTGGATTATTTTCCAGTCTATATATTTTTCTTAGTTGAATTTTGTCATTGTTCATTCTTTTAAAAAATTCGAAAGATAGACTGGAGGGTAAAGCCAACACAAATGAACATGTGGTAATTTTCTTCGAATTTTCTAGCACTTCCCGGAACCTGACTTTTCCTGGAATTCCACTTCCTGGGATCCAACTTTTCCTGGAATCTAACTTCCTGGAACCTTACTCTCTGGCTTCTCATCTATTGGATACCGAGTACCTATTTACCTGATTTATTACGTACTTTTGGGACTTGTCTGGCATTATCTAAGTACTGCCACATACCTACCTGATAACCAGTACCTGCTAAGGACATAACAGTTTGCCTAACTACCTGTAATTCCACCTATGGACACAGAGCAATTCAAGAGCACAAACCAACGATAACCACCAACACACATGCTCCAGCCGATTGTTAGATAAGTGTTATTTTTCTTGTGTTTCCATAATCTGAGCTCAGAAATTGTTTGTAAAAATATGTAGATATTTGTGAAAGATTAATATATTGGATTGGTTAGTAGTCCAGTTTTTCAGTTTCCTCTCCATGCAATAGGTTGAGTGGGTTCAAGGCGTAAATATAACAATTCATTACCTTTTTTGTCATTGAAGACGTAGTACGTCGAAGACATAAAAGTATATCGTAAGATATCAAATCAATATCGAAAGATATTATGTAAAGGTTATACAGAAAAATCTGTATTTAATTGTTGTTTTTTTTCTTTGTTTAACAAATTATTCCTTATCTCTTTTTATTGTAATACCTATATATCTTTTTATTGTTATAGCCCTTTGTTAAGATACTAAAGCCAGCCATGGTATATTGTGTCAACGGCAGACTTCAGAATCGTTCTCCATTAGGTATCACTTCAACACATGGAATGGCAATATATATTCTGAAAATATTTCTCATTCCAATTTTGCACTGTACTAAATTTTGCACTGTAAGAAAAGGTGTCCAGTGGGAATTTTTCAACTTTGTGAGAGATTTGCGAATATGTTAGTCGCCATGAGTCACTGGTCGCAGATCGTTCGTTCGCCTTCGAGCATTATTTGAAGTGTGGTGAATCTAGAATAGAAAGATTCAGACAAGAAGCGTCAATGGTCAAGAGAACTCCCCCGGGAGCATCAACGTCAGCCACAACGCCAGAACATGTGTCTCTAGTTCGAAATGAAATCATAAGAAATCCACGTAAGCCGATAAGAAAACTTGCGGCATCCGCAGGAATAAAAAATCATCAGTGCATGTTATTTTGCAAAAGAAATTAGAACTCCATCCATACAAAATGCAAAATATTGTTCAGGGCCTCAATGAAAGTGGCTATCCTTCGAGAGAAACCTTCGCAAGAACAATGCTGGATCGTTTTCGGAAAGCACACACGCTTGGAAACATTTTGTTCAGTGACGAAGCACATTTCCAGATCGATGAATGTGATACTGGTCCCCCACTTACCCTAGGAAACGGCATCAAGAACGTTCACTTTTTACTTTATATGCCAATAGGCATGGTTTACATGGCAACTTATCTCTTTGTCAATAGAGCAGTTCCAGCTATCTATGGTTCATCGAGATGAATCAGCTGATGGGGGGACAGCATGTCAAACGTTGAAAGTAAAACAACACAACCCCACTTTCCCGCTTTGTTTATGTTATGAAGTATAATATTTACAACAATTTCAGGATAAATTCACAAGTTAAAATGATTTATATTAATGGAATTGGTGAATAACTAGGCCAAGTTATTGTTTCGTTGTGAAATACAACATAAATACACCGAGAGACGAAAGAATCCGATGTTTCAGATATATTGTACTGTAGACTTTATATTTGAATATTTGCATTTTTGACCCATTCCCCTAAATTTTATCTGGTATTGGAAGAAACAGAATAGTATGTGAACTATCCCAGAGAAGGCAAACATACTATATTCTCGCCATAAATTGAAAAAACTGTTCTGACAAAGTAACAAACTATGGTAGTTTGTTGGAGACATTTCCACACTGGTGAATGAATTATGTTAGACTATCTATTCAATTTGTTCTGTTTAATAAGTTAAATCATGATGAGATAACCATGATAAGAATATTTCGTGTTTATTATACACATTTCAAGAATGATATCAACCTACGATAGCTGGCGTTATGATGGAAAAACCCATCCTGATTGTTTACCACTCGCATCTCTATATGTTGTATGAAGCCAATCAAGGCAATTCGTTATGTGATAGATTTCCCAAAATATTGTATGTATTTCAAATAATAATGAACCAGATAACTTCCTCTGTTCTCAACCGAACACATTCCGACGTGGCTCGACTACCCAAGGATGGAACTTCTACATTTTGTTGTTTGTAATATGTTTCGAATTGAACTTATTGTCAATTAAAGATTATGAAAGCCTTAACGTTGCATCTGCATAATAAAAAACATTCAATATGCATAGTAAAGCGTTTTTTGAGGATGAATCGAAATCAGTGTTCAAGGAAAAATTTCATATGCATTATTTTATTTGTAACATATATGTAGTATAATAAATATATAATTGAATATTATGATAGCACCGACATAGCAACTGCAGACCAATATTGTAGTAATTTGATAATTTACAACATATAACGTTATTTGAAATAGTACTGAGAAGTTCTCTAGAACCCATGTTTTTTCCATTCCATACATTTGTTGGATTTCATTCTGCTGTTTATTTTCAGGAATAAATGAGCCAAACATTTTACTGTTTCAGTTTCAATAGTTATACCTATAATGAATGCTATCTCTGATGTTGATACTGTAGGCTTTAAAAGACAAGAATAAATACTGCAATTTTCATTTATATCGATTTGAATGATTATCATCTGAGATTGAATATCAGTTAATCAGATCAATTATCACGAAATTTCACTTGAAATCACTAAAATCTCCAAATAATCGCTCTTCGCCAATGTAAACAAAGCGAATGTATTCCTTCGTCTCTCGGTGTATTTAAGTTGAATTTCACAACGATACACTAACTTGGCCTAGTAATTCACCAATTTTATTAATATAAATCATTTTAACTTGTGAATTTATCCTGAAATTGTTGAAAATGCTGTACTTCATAACATAAACAAAACAGGAAAGTAAGGTCACAGAATATATACTACTCTATTCTGTGACTCGCCTGTCCCCCCATCGGCCATGTTGTGACGTCAGCTGGAATTGCTCTATTAGTCCAATGAATACACATAGACACATACCATTCTAAAGATCACTCATGCCTCATTTCAGGTGATCGGGGCAAGAATATCCCAAGCTAGGTACCAATGAGACAAGATTGGTATAACGATCTATCGAACCACGGAAGTAGTTTACAAACCCTCCGCTCAACTATTCGCAACTACTGCTAAGCGATACGCCCTCTGGCGATAGAAATTCGAACACTTCCAAGCTAGTAGTTTTTCGACGTGCCTTTATTCTAACGTTTTTTGCTTACTTTTGGAGTTAATTTTCGAGCTTTTTTGTTGAGCTCCGAGTTGAAATTTTTGATTGTATTAATTCGAAATGGCATCCCCCCGAAATGATTATTGTTGTGTGCCTTAACTCAATGTTATTCATGGTCAAAGAAGAAAGAATCATCTACTACGTCAAGTTTTTATTTTTTCCAAAGCCAAATGAAAATAAAGTTAATTTGGAAACGGCATTTGGCAGGAAACTCAATGATAGAATAAAGACCTAGATTTTGAAATTGAAGACAGGAAAACAGTTCACGAAATACATTAAAGTATGTTCACTGCATTTCTATGCAGATGTTTATTTTCATAAAGGTAAAAAACAATGTATTCATTTCGAAACAACTTCATGTCATGATGTTTTTAGGTGTAAATGAAAATAAGACAATTTTGACGAAAAATGCTGCAGAGAAACTACCGACCACTTCTGCAGCTACCTAATTCACATACTACACAAAATCATTTTCAAAAAAAGTGATCTGGATTAAAACCTGAAAAAAAATAGATATATACTGTTAAAGTTAATAATAGCTGAAGTTATTTATATAAATACATTAATATTTTTCATTTCGATGTAGGTTGAAACAGCTGTGACATTTTTCATTTTGTATGTGTACTTGAGCTGCTGTTATATGAAAATGAAATCAATCATATGTCTATCTGTCTCCTTTTCATTAGAAATACGATGCAAAAAAACTAAAGCAGAAAATCTGTTTTCATTTTATTGATTCACTCGTTTGTCAACAAAGAGAACAATTCATATCATTTGGACTGATTCTAGATTTACCATATAATATAGCCTGCATTCACCACTTGTTCACATTAATAAGAGTCCTTAAATTACTTATTGAGGTGCCTATTTTTCCAGAAATTCAAGTAAACTCAGATATTGGTTCATTTAGATCCACCAAGCAACATACACTGAAATAATACCGAAATTATCCTCCAGGAACGATTTAAAGCACGATTTTATATGGTGATTCAAACGAAAAGTTTCATCTCAAGAAATCTTGCACAAAATTGTAGTAATTTCTTCAAAAATTCAAGCTCTGCTTAATAAATATTCGTTCTCCACCACATTTATAAAGTTTGTTTACATAAAACTACTAGCTTGGACAGGTTCCAATTTTAACCGTTAGGGCGCTGGCATCTTCGTAGAAGTTCCCAATGAGCAAATCCTCTGTCACGATATTAAAGCTAGCAATGGTGTCTTCTGCCTACACCAATTTTCAGGAGAATTTTGCAGTAGTTATCACATCATCACGTAGAGGTGATACTATAACCTGAAAATTATTCTCATTCAAATTTTGCACTGATGTTAATACTATGAGCTAATACGCCAGTTTTCATGGTATCTCGTCTTCAGATTCCAGTATTTAAATTGCACCCCAAGATAAAATATTCGGAAAATAATCGAGGAGTTAGGTTCGATGTAATCGTTCGGAACGATTCAGGGTCACAACTCGAAAATAATGACTGTGTACGAAATAAAAGTATCTTAACTCAACCTTGCAAGTTCAGCTCAGAATGAAATGTAATAGGCTCAATAATACTCACCAACATGCTGTATGGGCTCCAGTGCCATCTGCTGCAATAATTTCTCCACGTATTTACTTTCCTCCGTATAGAGTTCATGTTGGGATATTTCGTATATGAAGGAATGGATAGTAGAGTTCGCCCTGAAACAGAGAATCTTTATTAGGTACGGAGTATCATCAGTAGAACTTTTCATGAACAGAATACTACAATGTCAAAAAATCCATGGGGGCTCCTCTTTACTTTAGGGACGGTGCTCGATTTTGATCCTGATTTTTCTATAGATGCAGTTTTTCATGAAATATCGATTGGTACCAGTCTCAACTCCGGCAAACTTGTAGTTTCGGAGTTATTAATTTTTGAAAATTGTAATTTTCTCTCATATTTTGACAACACATATGCATTTTTCCTTGGTTATGTCTATCAGAAATATAAATCGATTTCAAGCGATGGACCAAAATCTCCGGTTATAGTTACGGTTATCCACATTGACAGATAATCCTTTGCCTGTATGTCATTTTGGATAACCGCAACTATAACCGGAGCTTTTGGTCCACCGCTTGAAATCGATTATAGATTGTAGATTTTTTCTATGGTTTGTATGAGTTCCACTACAGAATACAAACATAAATCCTCCCAAAATGTTTAGAATTCTATGCATCTAAATCCTACTCGACACTCGATTGCGTTTAGATCCTGTCGTCTTTCAATTTTCACATTTTTGGATTGACGGTTATTTAACTTTTCAAATATAACGAAGACACCAGTGTTGAGACTATGTGCAATTAGTACACAAAAACATGCAACAGACCTCTTCCGATTCGTTTTTCTCGTCGAATTTCGATATTGTATGATAGAAATAATGAAATATTCAATTAACTACAGCTTAATGTATTTGTTTACGGAGGAAGGTAGAGTTATGCTCTTTATTGGCGTATTAAAAGATGATTGACCAAAGTTTATGCTCAAATACGATAGCAGCATGATGAGATTTCGATGAATCCTTTCAATAATTTGATTTTTTATGTCAAATTCAGTACAAAAAATCAATTTCCAAAAAATATCTCCTAAACTACGATTCTACCGGATTCGAGACTTATACCGATCGATATGCCTAGAAAAACTGAATATATTTAAAAACCGATCAAAAATCGAACACCGTCGATAAAATAGAGTATGTTTAGAGTAAGTTTAATTTTGTTGTCTGGTGAGGTTAGGTTAGTTTAATTTAGGACAGTGCCATTTTGAATCAGAAACGGAAATTCAATTCAGGATTGTGCCTTGAATTTCGTGTTCTGAGTTCTGAGTGTTCTGAGGACTTGGTTAGGTCAGTTTAGTTTAGGACAGTGCCAGTAAAAATCTGAAGAGTAAATTAAATATAGAATATAGTGCCCTTGAATTTCGTCCTCTGAGTTGTTGAGGTTTTTGGTTAGGTTAGGTAACTTTAATTTCTTACAGTGCCAAGTCCGAAGAAGGCGGTGCCCTTCAATCTCATCTTTAAGTTGTTAAGGTTCTTTGCTAGGTTAGGTTAGTTTAGTCCCAGAAAAGGAAATTGAATTCAGGAGAAATCAAGGTCTTTGGTTGAGTGAGGTTAGATGGATTTGAGACAGTTACAGTCCAAATCAGAAGTTGAAGTTAAGCGGCACTATCTAATAATGAAATCATAATGGTTAAGGAATTTTGCAACTTTACCTGTGAAAAATATGAGCGGCCGTGCAATTGTGAGTTTTTGTCACTGTGAGTTTTCCGAGATTGATACGTTATAAAACTATAATCTCATTAAATTAATATGAGACTAAATACTAAGTATGCGGATTTCAATATTGACATGAAGCTCCAGGCTCCAGGAGATTTCAGACGTTGTAATCTGTGATTTCGGAAAAGCCACAAGTGGGTGGCCGCCCTAATGCTCAGAATATTCTTCTATGATTTATCTCCGAATATTTCATGGTCCTGCCAGACAAAATATACGCCAACCATAGAAAATATTGTCTTTATGTAACAAATACGTCAAATTCAGTACCTACCAATGAAATGTGATTCCAATAATTTATATCTTCTAAACTAAGAGTTTGACGGGGTCGAGACTGGTATCAATCGATTTTCTATGAAAAACTGCATCTATAAAAAATCAGGATCAAAATCGAGCACCGTCCCTAAAGTAAAGTCTTATCGAAAATTTGATAGAAAAATCACTGCCGCAAAATATTTGACAGTCGCTATCAAATTTGTGACAAAACATGCTTCACCGAGAAAAAAACCCTGCAAATTTTACACAAGGGTTATTATTTTCTCAGTTGAATAACCCAATACCACTGATCTCTTAAATGAACCTTATATATTATTCATAACTCATTGGTTTTTCACAACACAATTTGCAGCGTTTTTCTTTATAACTCAGGGACCACTGGTCAGAAATCATCCTAGTTAAGATTGGGTTGAGTGATGCAACAGTAATCAACGTTGACAGTTTCATGAGAATTCGATGGTGAGTTTACCAGAAATATTTTTTTCCCTCCGACCCCCAGTTTTGAGCTCTTAGGGTTCACTGATCCTGCTGAAAACATCGGAGAATCAGTTTCTAGCGACACAAACTTTCTACCAAGTTTCACGGATTTCGGTTCAGTACTTGCAGAGGAAAACCCCGGACAACGGACGACGGACGGAAGAATTTTTTTCAATTAGTTCATTCAAACCTACACACTTCAAAATGTTAACTGTAAAACTTTCAATTTTTTTCGGTCGATCACTAAGGTTTATCATTCGATTTATACAAATAATAAACCAAAAACCTAGCGCGGTAAACAGCTGAAATTTCCATTTTGGGTTATTATTTAATAAAATCAAATAATAAACCTTAGTGATCGACCAACGAAAAAAAAATTTTAACCCCCCCTGAAAATTTCACAGTTTACGTTTTGGAGTATGTAGATTTGAATGAACGAATAAAAAAAAATCCGTCCGTCCGCCGTCCGTTGTCCGGGGCTTTTCTCTGGAAGTACTGAACGGAAATTTGGTAGAAAAATCGTGTGTCACTCGGGGTTGATCCTTCAAGCTTTTCAGCAGCATTGGTGTACCCTAAGGGCTCTAAATGGGGGGTTGGGTGGAAAAAAAAATTATTCCTCGAAAACTTACCATCGAATTTTGATGAAACTCTGAACGTTGATTACTGTTGCATAACTTAACCTAAAAAATTTTACCTGGATGATTTCCGACCAGTGGTTCTTGAAAGATGAAGAAAAGAGCTTCAAATTTCTAATAATATCGAAAATGAATCATCGCATTTGGTTCTAAGTTGTTTTAGATATCAACGGTATATTGGGTTATTTAACTAAAAAAATAAGAAACGCTTGTGTAAAATTTGCAGTGTTTTTCAATATTCGCAAGAACGCGAATCCGGTCCAATTGTTTTCAAGTAACTAGTTGTAAAATGAAGATTTGAAGTACCCTACAAACTTCCGGCGAAAACAGACAGACAGCATCAAAAATATCAAATTTTGAAATGATAAATTGTTTGAATTTTTGCAGTGCAAAATCCTTTCGGAATTCTGCGAAAGTTTGCATTTCGACATTTTACAACTTGAAACCTTATTCCAATCCTATCAGATAAGTATTTCTTGACTTATTGAAGAAACAGAAACAAAACAGATTTTATTTGACAAAATCAAAAAATAAACCTTAGTGATGGACCAAAAAAAATTGCCCCTCCTGAAAATTCCACAGTTGAAGTCTGTAGATTTGAATGAACTAGTGTAAAAAATGCGTCCATCCACCGTCCGTTGTCCGGGGCTTTTCTCTGAAAGTACTGAACCGAAATCCGTGAAACTTACTTGAAAAATCGTGTGTCGCTCGAGATTGATCCTCCGAGCTTTTCAGCGGGATTGGTATACCCTAAGGGCTCAAAAGTGGGGGTAGGAGGGAAAGAATAATTTCTCGAAAACTTACCACCGAATATTCATGAAACTCTGAGGGTTGATTACTGCTGCGTAACCCAACCTAAAACTTCTCACCCGGATGATTTGCGACCAGTGGTCCTTGAGTTATGAAGAAAAATGCTTCAGATTGTGTTGCGAAAAAACAATGAGTTATGAATAATATACAGGGTGATTCCGGAGGAGACCGTCAGATTTTAGGATAAGTTTACACTAGTCTAGACAGTCTCGAAACAATGTTTGATTTATGGTTGGGGGCCTCTATTGAGAATATGGTGATTTGTCCGATTCGACCTATTTTACTTTGATTGATAACTTTGGTAAGGCTTAATCGATTTTAATGAAATTTTTAGCGGAGTACAATATTGATGAGTACATTCGCTAATTTTGAGAATTTGTTCTAAATAAGCGGTTGTTATTCTGATAATTCCAAGTCAATTGTGCAGGTTGAAAAAACACCCTGTACATCGAGTTTCCTAAACTACGCTATCTGTTTACGGTTCCACTGTAATAAGTCAATATTTGGGGTTTTCTAATTTTTTTGGCACACTTCTAGTTTTCCGAGAAATTATTTTCAAAAAAAGACAATGTAGAAATTTCGCTCCAATCGATTCTACTTTTATTAATAACTTTGGTATGGCTCATCCAATTTCGATGAAATTTGCAGTGTAGAACAATCTGAATGAGTTCATTCAATAATCGCAACAATATCCCTGTGAATCTGCGGATGATGTTTTTCAACCTGCTAGCCCATCAGGATTCTTCGCTGATAAAGTATTTTTTAACTTTATTTGCTGATGATGGCTCAGTGGTAATAAGAGCTCCATCTTTTGGAGAGCTTCAGAGGTTGTGTGGTGTTCTTGTGGGTTGCTTCGTGGACTGGTGTCATGGGAATAATCTCATGATTAACATCGGAAAAACTGAGTGCATTTATTTCACATTATGTCAGGGTAATCTCGAGCTCTCAACTCACTATTTAAATGAAGACATACTGTCTAAAGAAAGTGCTAAATTTCTTGGCATTTACTTGGACAGTGGTTTGAGGTGGTCCGCTCACGTCGATTCATTGTGTACCAGGCTCAACAGTTCTTATTTTGCTATAAGTAGAGTAAGAAATCTCCTTCCTCCAGAAACACTCAAGAATATCTATTATGGTCTAGTTTACAGCCATTTATCGTATAACGTTCTTTTATGGGGAAATTCTTCGGATGTGTGCAGAGCTTTTATTTTGCAAAAACGAATTTTGCGTATGATGTACAATATACCTCCGCGTCAGTCATGCAGAGCGTTGTTTGTTGAGAATGGTATCCTTACCTTGTCTTCCATCTTCATTGTCTAATGTCTTTTGTATGTGAAAAAAAACGAGCAAAGCATGATCAAGCTGTCAAGCTTTCATACTTATAATACTAGAAATGAGGGATTGCTACATATACCTAAACATAGGACTGCTAGGTTTGAGATGTCTCCTACGTACCAGTCCATTAAACTTTATAATCATCTGCCAAATACTATCAGAAATCTTAATTACAACGAGTTTAAGAGAAATGTTAAAACCTTACTGTTGAAAAAATGCTGTTAAACTGTGAATGAATACTTGAATGATTGTATCAGAACCTAGTTCACTTTGCTAGTTTGACTTATCCTATGCATGTAAACACATGTCCAAAAGGATCAATATATTATTATTATTATTATTATTATCTCAAAATACAGGGTTGTATTCGGGATAATTTCAGAATTTCAGATTAATTGTGCAGTTGAAAAAAAAACACCCTGTACATTGCTTTTCCAAAATTTTTCTATTTGTTTCAGATTCTACCATAATGTGTCATTATTGAGAGATTTTTAATTTCTTTGGCACACCTTCGGTTTTCCGAGAAAAAATGTTTGAAGAAGGGCATAATCGAAATTTGGCGCAAAAGCAGTGAGAATATTCTGCACTAGGTAGTAAAGCTGTATATTCCAAGGATGCACAGCAGTTCTTGAGTTCTAGAATATTCTTTTCAAATTCCAAATTCATATTTAATTGCTCATATTCTGTATAAAATCATTAAATTCAGGATATTACTTCATATGCACATAAACAAACAAATCTACACACATGAAAACAAAATTTGAACATACATACGAAACAAATGACAACTGGAAATTAGGATCAAGAGGAAATTTACATTGAATTTTCGAAATGATTTCCTCTTTTTCGAATACGTAGATGCGCCTTTTTTTTAAAAATTCCATTCGACTTTATCGAACAAAATCACATAACGTCACTGCTTCATAGAAATAACCCTTTTATTGAAAAGCGGAGGTTTGCAAAAAAATTCAATTAAATTATTTTCTGAATGGAATGATTCTAAACAGAAAATGAGCCAGAAAATAAATTCCGACTTTGCATAGAATATTTTAGAAGTGACGAACAACTTTGCAGCCTTGGAAAATACAGCTTTTCTACCTAGTGCAGACTACTCTCACTGCTTGTGAGCGAAAATTCGATTATTATCTTCTTTAAAAATGTTTTCTAGGAAAACCGGAGGTGTGCCAAAGAAATTAAAAGTCTCTCAATAATGACACATTATGGTAGAATCTGAAACAATCAAAAAAATTTTGGAAAAGCAATGTACAATTAATCTGAAATTCTCAAATTATCCCGAATACAACCCTGTATTTTAAGAGATTATTGAAATTATTGAATGTACTCATTCAGATTGTTTTACACTGCAAATTTCATCAAAATTGGATGAGCCATACCGAAGTTATTAATAAAAGTAGAATCGATTGGAGCGAAATTTCTACATTGTCTTTTTCTGAAAATAATTTCTCGGAAAACTAGAAGTGTGCCAAAAAAATTAGAAAACCCCAAATATTGACTTATTAAAGTAGAACCGTAAACAGATAGCGTAGTTAGGAAACGCGATGTACAGGGTGTTTTTTCAACCTGCACCATTGACTTGGAATTATCACAATAACGACCGCTTATTTTGAAAATTTTTTTAAAATTAGCGAATGTACTCATCAATATTGTACTTCGCTGAAAATTTCATTAAAATCGAATAAGCCATACCAAAGTTGTCAATAAAAGTAAAATAGGTCGAATCGGACAAATCACCCTGTATATTCTCAATAGAGACCGCCGACCATAAACCAAACATATTTTCGAGACAGTCTTGACTAGTGTAAACTTATCCCAAATTCTGACGGTCTCCTCCGGAATCACCCTGTATAAGTTTCATTCAAGAGATCAATAGTATTGAGTTAGCTAACTGAGAAAATAATAAACCCTTGTGTGAAATTTGCAGCGTTTTTTAGAACGAACGATATGACAAAAACCTTTGTTTATTTGAACTAAAACTGGGAAAAAGAGGTATTGGCTTCAGGACTCTGGGGTGAATCATATAATCTTTTCATGCAGTCCACGTTTCGATCCTTTTCTGGGATCTTTTTCAGGAATGCAAGATCATTTATTCTCCATTTTGGAAAAGTGGACAATCTCAAATATACATAAATTTGAAGTCTCTTATATAAATCTTCTAAATAAATCTATAAATATAAATTGAAACATTGATATCATTATTTCAACATGCTTCAAATATTGCCATCGCTTCGACAAAAAATTAAGTTCTCAAATTTGTTCCTTCTGGATGTAACGGTTATTATGCCAGTCGAAACCGAATAAAACTAATATAGGAAACTTCCAACAGCACTGAACTGAAATCATTCGACTCAAATATGCAATACGGTATATCGGTACCGCCAATTTCTGTGACTGGAAAATTGAAAAATCCAATTTTCCTCGAAGTTCAATTATTCAACACCATTTGCGACAATGAATAACGTTTGTTAGAGCGACAGGCGCGGACAAAATATTGATCAACTGTTTGATATGTAGATTGGGTCATCGTCATTATTCTCAATTGGCCACTGTCGTTGACCCTCTGTAGGTCTGATTAATTTTACGGCCAATTTTACACCTACCGTGTGTGCAAAGTCGGTGCGGCGTGTGAGATTTAACGAGAGTTGCATTATTATCAGGGGTGGTGGGGAGAGCTCGGGACTGTGTGCGATTATTACAATGCAACAGATGAAAAGCGCTGTGAATTTTACACAATGGTTCATTATTACTTCATGAAGTTGTATCAAGCAGGTTTAGTCTATTCGTTGTTGTTATCTACCGACTTCATAGCGTTTCAACTATTGATTTTGGTTTATCATATTCTGTGGTTATAAAGTTCTGTGATTGAAAAGAGGGGAAATATTACAACCATGAATAGATAATCACATGAAATCAAAATCAAAATATCTCTGGAACTATTGAGCGAATTTTGGGTTCATGTATACTAACTGAGAAAGAAACTGCAACACCCAGAAGGGGCTGTTTAAATTTTGAATTTTTTTTGGTAAACATAGATAGTATAACAAGGAGTATACGATTAAAATTCGTAGAAAAAAACGAAGTGTTCATAATTTTTTTTTTATTGAATTTGTTGATAATGTGTTTGTCCACCGCGGTTATCTATACACTCCCCATCACGGCTTGGCATTGATGCTAGAAGATGGTCTATTTTTTCTTGAGGGAAACTATCCCAAGCTACCTGTACTTCATGTCTCAGAGCCGCCAAAGTCCGTAGGGGCAGGGGTAAATTTCCAAGCTTAATACACATGATGTCCCAAACATACTCTATGGGCGAAAGATCGGGGGATCTGGGTGGCCATGGAGAAAGATTCACATGGGATACTTCAAAAAGTTTGAACTAACTCTGGCAACCTGAGGTCGAGCATTATCTTGCTGAAATATTGGATTCTCGAGCCGGTTAAAGTAAGGGAGAACATATGGCTCCACTATTTCTTGAGGGTAACGCACGCTGTCATGTTACCTTGAATAAAGACTAAAGGTGACCTACTTGCATGTGCAATAGCACCCCATACCATAAATCCTACTGTCCGGTGTTCATGACGCTCAACATCAAAATGAGTGTCATGTCTTTCTCCCCGACGCCGACTAATCCTTCTTCGGCTATCATGTGCACCCAAGGAGAATAGAGATTCATCAGAAAAGACGACCTGATGCCATTCCACATTCCAATGTTGTCGGTCTCTGCACCACTGGAATCGTTTCCGGCGATGATCAAACGTAAGAGGTAACACAAGAAGGAGGGTCGATAATGCTGCAGCCCAAAAGACTTTATACGGCGGTAAACCATTCGGACAGTTACAGGATGGCCTAGTTCTCCTAACCATTCATCAGCCGAAGATCGAGTTGTCGCAAATCGGTCTCTAATGGCCATAAGTCTTACACGTCGATCTTGAACTTCATTTGTACCCCTTCGACGTTCGGTGCCTACTCTTCTTCAATTTTGGGCATCATCAAACCACGCTTGACAACATCTCATAACAGTAGTTGGATTTATGTTAGTGAGGTAAGTGATTTCTCGAAATGACAACCCCGCCTCCCGCAGACCAATAATTCGACCTCTTTCAAACTCACTAAGTTGGCGATAATTTCCGCGTACACGTACTCAAAGCATTTTAACAACAACTAAACATCGACTTTGCTCTCCTCAAACGGCCGGTTAATTGCAAAATTTTGAAAATTTGCAAAAAACGACTACAATATTTGAGTAACAAAAAATGTTTATATGAAAAAACCTTCATTATTTTTTTCTCCAAATTTTAATCATCTACTCCCTGCTATACTATCTATGTTCTACCAAAAAAATTGAAAATTTAAACAGCTCTTTCTGGGTGTTGCAGTTTCTTTGACAGTTAGTATATTTGTTGTCAGAGTTATCGCCAAATCGCCTATGGATATCACATCTCGAATTAACATCATTTTTTCAGTATAATTGCAGTCAACAATTCACACCTCGAATCAACATCAACAACTTCCTCAGAATAGAAGGATCATAAAACAAATAAGGCACATTAAAACCAACCTTATTCCACAATTTCTTCAGATGATATCCATCTAACTTTCAACTCTGTAATCAATTCATTCATCTTTATAACACCAACAAAACCACACGTTCCTTTATTCATTCAGGCAGTTCACTTTTACAACATCCAAGATATAAAAATTAACGTTGTTAACTACCGAGCGAACCTGATACATCTAGGAATTTCGATGTTATAAACCCCTAGCACAAGTAATTAAACTTTACGTTTCGCTCGAACTTTCTATGTCTGGAGTTCAACGCATCTGTTAACTTGAGACTAACGGTTAAATTCCGGAAATATTTTTTGACAGCGAGTTTAATTGTGTATAGGGGAATCTACGATAAATTCTATCGGATCAGAGTTTCATAAATGTTTTACACCGTTAGTTCTTAAAGGGTTGTGAAAATTGGAAAAGGAAAATGAGTTTTCGTGAATGAGATCGACATTAAAATTTTAGTTCCGGTTGTAATTTTGGCATTCGATAAAATATGCATCAATTCGGATAGAAATGTGGAGAAAATACTTTAGAAATGGTTGAGCTAGGCTATAGATCTGTCGTAAAGTTTTGGTGATCACATCATAGGAAATTATGTGAGGAATGTTCACGGAGTCGTTCTTCTGATTCGATAATGTAGACAACTTCTTTTGGTATTACCACAAGAGAAAAATCGATTCATACATATGCGTGAAAAATACCACATTTTCAACTGATCCTATAAACAATTAATTCCCAATGTAACAACTTAGACACCTGATAGAGCAGCTTTGGGGCTCAATTACGAAGACTAAATTTTGAAAACGATTCCAAATATACCGGGTGTCCCACGAATATCCTTCTTTATAATATTTTATAATGAAATTGGATTCCTCAAAGTGAAATTTTTGGGTTTCTTTAAGAAAATTCTCTTTTTACGTGAAATTCCAATAAAATATTGAAAATGGCGCTCTGCTGGAACATGGATATCTTCCAGGTTTTTCATTGGAAAATGCCGTTTTTAGGCTTCCGCGAGGAGTAAGAATAATGTTTCTGTGGTAATAGTCAGAATTGAAACCCATGATACAGGAGGTCACAAAAGCGTTGACAAAGTTGAATGTTTCGAAAACTTGAAAACACGGTTTTTTCAAATAAGGACCTCATTTTTATGGCCATATTCGAATCCACGCTGAAAGATAATGTGGGTGTGGAAATAACACTAATGCCCTAAAATCCATAAAATCTGAGATATTCGTAAAAAAATGTACGCGATGACATTCCGAATTTGATTCTTTTCAGAAAAAAAATATTGTCTCGAAGGGAATGGGTGACATATTAAACATTTATTTCAGATTCTATTCATGGAAATTCTGAATTTTTAGTTTTGCTTTTTTCAGAGGATTCATATCAGAAATATAATCGTGACTGCATATCTCATTAAATATGAATTTTAGGGCATTATTATTATTATTATTATTATTATTATTATTATCTTTATTTGAGGAAACTTGTACAATCAATTGGTGTTATATCCACACCTACATTATTTTTCAACATCGATTCGAATGTGGCCATAAAAAAATCAGGTTCTAATTTGAAAAAATTTAATTTTCACGTTTTCGAAATCGCCAACTTTGACAAAGCTTTCGTGACCTCCTGTACCATGGGTTTCAATTCTGTCTTTTGCGACAGAAACATTATTCTAACTCCTCGCGGAAGCAGAAAAACGGAATTTTCCAATGAAAAACCTAAAAGATATTCATGTTCCAGCCGAACGCCATTTTTAATATTTTTATTGGAATTTCACGTTAAAAAAATATTTTGTGACAGAAATTGAAAAATTTCACACCAGGTCAACTCAGAATTCCATGAGGAACCTATTTTTTTCATCAAGAATATGGGGCTTTCCATTTGAAAAACGAAAGTTGGTGTCACTTCCGGTGAAATCTGTCATCTCTCCAGTCAAAGCTTAAGTCCGAAACTGCAAACGTGAATTTCGATTTCTTCCCAAAAATATTTTAACGAACAGTATTCGTGGGACACCCGGTACAACAATTGGTAATATTATTTTGGGCAGAGATTTTCAAAATATAGTTTCGATCGAATTGAAATCCTTGACGCGAGAAACCTACATGGTATATCTCATTTCGCGTTTGGAGTACGTCTGATTACTCTGACTCGAGTGTTTACCGCGTAGAATGATACCAGAGAGCCCCACCCCCTCCCCCCCTATCAATTGCAAGAGACCACTCGTCTATTGGATATGATATCGCGCTAAGGTATCGATTCTTCCACTGGCGGATGGGATTCTGACCCACATCTAGATTAACGTTGAGTTTCGCATCTTCCCGACTGTCTCTTCTAGACCTGGATATACCAATAAACGCTTTATGAATACACAACCTCATGCGTACGCTAATATGTATATTTCACCTCAGTTTGAAATCCACCCTCATCTCATACCCAAAACTTCCGTCGTCCAGGTCCTATGTGCCGCCACCTAAATTCATTCACCCCTCTTTAATAACCCTCCTAAAAATTCACGAAAATCACCATGCAAAAAACGCTCTCTTTTTCAGAAGCCGGCCTTAAATATTCCAATCATTACCCCCAAATACATTACAAATTGCATGGCCCAGGACAGGAACGAATATGCAAATAGCTGGTTGGTTTTTTCTTGTTTTCTTCGTGGCCCGGCGCAAGAACATTCGACATTAAAACGCGATACGCCAATAAATCATATCGGAATAACGATGAGACAAACAAACTGAACGCCGCAAATATTTTCCTGTTCAGTTCCGCGTTAACTAAATTACCACATCGACAGTGATGTCACGACGAAAACCGTTCAAGATGGATCGTTAGGATAGTGGTTGTGCTGCACGAACTTGCTTTGTTTGTTTTGGCGAAGATGATAAAAAGTTGCTGGATGGGGTAACTTTTATCGGTGTTGTTTCCGGTGTCTGGCTTCAGACACCTGCATCATTGAGTTTTAAAAAACATCATTATCAGAACGGAACTAATTGGGGCCATCAATAAATCCTAGAGCAAGATAACCTTTTCTGGTCGGATCAATTGAGATGCAAGTGCAAAAAACCGAGTGGATTCATTGGTGCCAGTGAAATTTTCTAAAGTTGCAAAATGGTGCATGGGTCGGGATAAATCCCTAACTGTGGCTATTTGGAGAATTTTTAAAAATACTCGGAATCGTCAAATAGTCACCTTTCATGATTGAATTGTTAGCTCGATCTCACAACTTTTCCTAAAACAAGTCGAAATCTTGTACGAATTTCTCCATTTCGAGTTGAAGCGCGGCACACCTTATTTAATTAGCATAGTATGAAATATAAAAAACACACAGATAATTCAGTTGAGAATTCCTGGCAATTTTGTATTACTTATAAATAGCTGGATTGAAAGAGAGCATTTTAAACAGATGGAAAGCATATGTTTTACCATGAAATAAGACCTGACAAAAAAAGATGGAATCTGTTCAATGTGTAATTTGTACTGATGGAGATAGAGATTTTATTGCTGAGGGGTTACTTCCAACGGGTTCTTTTCGGTGTTCACCATCGGGAACTTTCTTCATTGACAAAAAACGGAACCATGAGGAAGCATCAGCCAGATTCATTTGAAGTCTAATTTGTGTCACCAATAAGGAATTTACAGTGGAGTGCCAGGGAACATTGTTTGCGGATAAAGGAGTTATTTTTCTAAGGAGTTACAGCGAATAATCATGAAGTGAAATGACAAAATAAACACTTCCAGTGAATCAGTGAAACTTATACAAGCTGAATCGTCAGAATACAAATACTTCCGCATAAACTTCCCCTAATTCTGTGGGTTTTGGTGAAGATGAAAAGAATTACTAGCTGTCTAGGGTAACTTGAATGTTATTTCGGGTTTCTAGCTTCAAAACCTGTTCTATTAGTTTTGAGATCTGGATCATCATTATAAGCTGGCTCCCAGCCACGTGATTGAGTTGGGATCTCATGGCAATGTTGTACCTTGAATGAGAATCTCACAGTGAAGTAACAGAGAGCATTCCAGCGTATAGAAAGCATGAGTTCTCAAAACGAAATAAACCTAATGATTAGCGAGGAAAACAATTCTGTCGTAATTTTGAGAATACTGTACGATCTTGCTCTGTTTGTTTCGGTTAAGATGAAAGTTGAATAGGTTACTGATAGAGCTACTTTGACTGTTGTTGTTTCCGTTGTCTCAACTATTTCAAGGGATTTTCAGAACTAGTTTATCATTAGGACAGCAGGTTTTTCAGCAGGGAGCATAACTTTTTAAAATAAGTTAGGTCAATAGAGAGTTTCAGGATTTTGGTGCTTCTTTGCACGGTGATGCTTTGTCTGATTCGATGAAAATGAAAAATGGTTGCTGGATGGGACAACTTTGATTAATAAAACGGAGCTATCGGGCAGATAATGGGATTGAGATCTTGTGGTAATGTTGTGTCACCAATAAATATCTCACAGTGAAAAGACAGAGAAAGTTTTAAGCAGACATAATGCATGAACTCTCAAAACAAGTTAGACTGAAAATCATCGACCAAGTCCATTCTATGGAATGTAAGTCATCCAAATTTTCTACTGGGGTAGCATACACTAATGACTTTAGATAACCCCAAAATAAATGATCTAGGGGTTTTCAGTCTGGCGATCTTGCAGGCCATGTTGCAGTCTACCAAGACAAATCTAGCAACCTTTGTATGTTGTTGATTATTTCGTGTCGGGGTTATCTCATTAGTCATTAGTTTACGCTACTCCAGTGGAAAATGTTGATGACTCACGAAATTGGATAACTTCTTGATACAACTCCATTCAGAACTAACCTAGGGTATTTGGAAGAGTTCACTGATGGGAAGAATGCATGGTTGTATCCGAGCTGGAGGAAGTCATTTTGATACACATATTGTTGATTGGGCAACTTAACATGTGCGTTTTGATAATGAAATTTCGTGGCTCTAGCAAATTTATGTCAACCTGTATCTTTGAAACCAAACGGTTTTTCAAAAATCACCAAGGAACAGTATGTTCTCAAGATACTTCAAAGTGTAGCGAGCGCCCTCTTTCAGCTCTTTCTTGAGTAGCGCGCGCAGTACCATGGTGTCCGCTCACGTAGGCATATAAACGGCTTAGTTTGGTGCATGCCCTGGCGAGTTCCCCCAAACTAAGCCGGGACGAAACGTGACACTCTCCCAAAGGGGTTGAAACTTCCTCGCAAACCTTCAAAAGCTTCAAAAGAAACACCCTGTAAAATGAATTCAGGTAAAATATAAGTAGCAAAGAAGAACCATACTACAGTGTAACAATTAAGAGCAGCTGTTTACCAACTACTTCTCTCATTTGGACCGCCCATATTTTTGCGACAAACTTCTTACACTAAACAATTCCTTAGCTCCTATAAACGAAATTCCAAATTCCTAGCTTATCGTGTAAGTAATCCTAAAGGGACAATAACGCCTACGAACTAGTTTCCCAAGAAGTTTTCCACCGTTTTACCGGAATTCCCGGACAAATTGGAGCTGACTTCACCGACGGTCCCCGGTGAATGTCTCCGAGGCAAAGCATAAATTCGCGGCGATGTTCAAGGTCGTTGCCTCCGCTAATTGATATTTGATTATTCTCCATGCACCCTCGAAACCGCACGCTTGATTAACTTGGTGACATGCAATTTCGACAAACAATAACATTGTTTTGATCGTTTTCTCAGCGAGCAACTAATGGGAGGCGATTGGCGGTTAGAACGGTAGGGGCTGAGTGGATTTTGGAGAACAGAGGGGTGAGTGAGAATTCTGATCAAGTGAGCTTATCAGAGAAGTGCTGCGGAGACTTGATTTTGAATATGACGTGGATTTGGTGAAGGGGTTGTTGAGTAATTTCCTGGGGTAATTTATTGGTTTCGAAGAGGAGACTTCGTGAACCCTTCATAGAATCAGATGAAATTATAATGACTGATATATTCGAAGACAAAGTGCTACACTAAAAAGCTTAAGACTTCTGCATACAAAGAACGATCTGTAGATATTTGCATTAGCTTTGACATACAGATTACAGTAACGATTTGACAGCTTCTGTCCTATACCGCATTCTGTGTGCAGAATTTCAGAGCGTTAGAATTTCTATGAAATTTCGAGTGGTAATCGGCAATCTATGTAAAAAAAACCTTGAAAAGCATAGACGTGAAGCAGGCAGCAAAAAAGAACGATAACTACTGAATTTGACATACATTTTCGAATGTCTGTGCTATGAACTGCTATGAAATATGGAGCACAAAGTATGTGCTGAATTTTCTTTCAAATTTCGAAAGAAAAATTTCCAAAATTTACTGTTCTCACAAAATTTCGCGAAAATTGCGCGTTGCTATACTTCAACTGCTCGATATTTGTAGAGAAGGTTTGGACCTTAATTACGAAGGCCGAATTCGTGAATGGGTAAAATCCACCCAAAGATTCCGCAGATATACCCATTCAAAATTTTATTTTTCCGATATTTCTAAAAATACAGATCAGATCGAATTGAAATCCAGTACTTCATAGAAAAATAACAGTTCGAAGGTTCATACAGAATTTAATGAGGATGATATGATAAGAAAATCACAGAAATTTTTTTTTCAAATTGTTCTAATGACACGATTATCACAAAATTTTGCATAAGGTTGTCTTTCAGCATCCTCAAACTAGCTGCGAAATTTTATCAGGATTGAATCAGTATTTCTCGAGTTATACCGAAAAAAACAACAATATCGAGAAGAAAACCTCGAAATTTGACATATTTTTTCCCGATATCTCCAAAACTTAGGACCGCATCGAACTGAAATTTGATACACTGCTGTTAAATATGAAGATCAAAGTGTAAGTGTACTCCACCTAATTGCCAAGTTTGAATCGAATCGCTCAAGTAGTTTCTGAAATAAAAAATAAATAAGTTCAAAATTAAAAGTGGCTATAACTCCGAAACTATTTTATTTTTATTCGGCCCATTAACGAACTTTACCGCGGCATTCTGATACGCGACCTACCCTGAAAGTTTCAAGTTGCTAGCTTGCTTCTGTCGACAGCTATCGTGTCCTCGGCCGGACGGACGGCCGGCCGGACGGAAAGAATCGATTTTGACACCGGATTCGTCATCAGTGAGTCCAACCTAGTCGATTGAGATCATTTTAGTCACAATCATCCAAAATTACAGACATTTGGACAAAACGATAGCACGCTGATCCCCTAGAACAAGCGCGCAAAAACGAAAGATCAAAAAAAATAATTCTTCAAATTGTCTCGTTTGTCCGATGAAGCAAACTTCACCAAGTGGACTACTCTTGGTTGACAGTTTGATCCTGCAATCCGCAAGGGCTTTTTCCATGAAAAAACAATTTTCATTTGGTTTTCAATGGTTCTGTTTCAGATATTGGAGTTAAAACCCCAATAAAACCCCCAAAATGATTCAAAGTTTGTGCCCAATTCCATTGTGTTCTGATGAAAAGTATCGAAGAAAAATGTTTTCAACAAAAATTTAGTGAATATTCGAAAAGTTTCCCTTAAATTTTCGACTCGTACCATTACAACTTAGTTTCCTTTCCTTGGAACGTTAGAGTACCTACGTACGGACAGACAGAATTGAGTTCGAACACAGATACTTATTGCAGAAGTCCAACAAAATCGTTCAGTACCAGTTTCGGGAAGAAATTCGGAAATTACATACATTTCAGCAAAATTATTAAGCAATGTTCCCCAGAAAAAGCGCGAGAAACTTATACAATTTATCCTAGAAAAGAGATAGTTCAAAGAGCCTTTTAGCTGGTCTAACAACTAAGCACCAGAATTCAATCTGATAATGATATACTCCTGTAAATTCCAGGAATACATCATCCACGGAATCGTTGGATGAATTTTACCCTTTTCTGAATTATGTGGATTTGAATAAACCTGCAATGCAATTCTCGAAAACTTTAACGCAATGGCACTGATTTTCAGATCCGGTCATTAGCTCGATTAGAGTTTCCGCATTTCGTCAAAAAAATACTAAATAGCCAAAGGCAAACGACGATTGAAATATCTGTATTCACAAGCATGTTCCTCTGATTAATGGTGAAGCTGTAGTATCCAGTTGATTGCTGAAGTAACGATAATGTAAACGAAATGATTAATAAATAGCTATTCCGTCTTAACATCTTTGTATCTAAAAAAGCCCCAAAGCAACACAGTTTGTGGCTTCGTTAGACTTTAGAATCTTAGGCTTCAACACCCTTTACGACCAAGGTCGTAGTATCATAAAGACACGTCTCTAAATATGCCATTACACCGCCTTTTAACCACATTAATATGCATGTATGCATTTCGCTAGGTGAATACACGTACTTTCTTTGTCGTCAAAACTATGCTAATTTATGAGGTTATATATCGTTCAAACACGGTTCTCCACGTTTATTAAAAATCTCAAATGAGATTTTCCTTGTATAAAATTTTATCTTATTAAGCGGGCAAGTCAAGGTAGGATAAATATAATATCCCTGGTTTAGATCGGGAAAAATATGGTTTATTACAATCTAGTTCCTCTGTATTTTATATTGTGGAATAACCCTGGGAAACCTTTTGTTTATGCAAGAGACATAATAATAGGACTATGGTTAGGCGAAGAATTCGAGTTTAATTTCAATCCGGACAGTTCAACTAACCATTAGCATTTTTCAAAAATTAAAGACCTAGTGACTTAAAAATTTCGAGCAGAATTTGATCAGATCCAAATGATCATTAGAAATTCAATTGTAAAATTATGACACCAAAATATTTTGAAAATTTCATGAAAATCCCATATCTAGGAAATAAATGTTTCTTTAATAATATATGAGTTAATATTCCAGGGATTCCACTGAAAATCTGCATGAACTTTAAAACAATTATTGTCAACCATAAATACCACGACTTGATTCTTATTTTTAGCACCATTGATATGTCAGTATTTATATACAATTATCATACAGAGTGTCAATTTGAACAAGTTCCACCCCTCAATATATCAGCCCCCATAAAAATCAGAAAAACTGCGAAAAAAAAGTAAACTTTTGTTCCTAGAGGGATATTTCATACGACCCTGTGATGGTGAAAACCCATAAAACCCTGAGGAGTTGTTTCTTTCGGAAGTTAACCTAACGGCCGACCGTACCTAATGATCTAATCTGTATTTTGGAAAATATTTCCAAAAATACAGATAAGATCGAATTGAAATCCAGTATTTCATCGAAAAATGACTGGTCGAAGGTTCACACCGAATATCATGGGGATAATATGATCATATCACAGAATATTGGATTTTTGAAAAAAAAAATTCAAAATTTTTTTTTGGTTTTTCTAATGACACGATTATCACAAAATTCCACGAAGCGTTGCCCATCAGAATTTTTGAACTAGCTGCCAAGTTTCATTTCTATTGAATCAGTATTTTTTGAGCTATTTCGGAAAAATCAACGATATCGAGAAGAAAAACACGAAATTTTATATATCTTTTCCACTTTCTCCACTTGTATGGTAGTATCAAAATAAAATTTGGTACACCGCTGTAAAATATGACGTTCAAGGTTAGAGCAGAAATTGTTTTCAGATTCAATGAACAGTTTCCGAACTGAAAAAAATTTTCGAAATTCATTGCTAGTCTGATCTCAACGAAATTCCGTGAAAAGTTGTGCTTTGTTATGCTTCAACTAACTGTCAAGTTTCCATTCAATCGCATGAGTGGTTCTTGAAATATCAGAAAAATTATCTCAAAATTTCAAATGACCCTAACTCGGAAACCATCCGACCGATTTGTCCAATTAACGAACTCAATCAGTGCATTCCAATGCGCGACATAATCTGAAAGTTTCAAGTCGCCAGATTGCTTCTTTCGATAGTTATCGTGTCATCGACCAGCCGAACAGAATCGATTTTGACACCAGATTCGTCATCAGTGAGTCCAACCTAGTCGTTTGAGACCATTTCGAAATAACAAAACGATAGCACGCTATTCCCCAGAACAGGCGCGGAAAAACCCAATGTGGCGAATTTCATTCCACATAAATGATGTTCTGGGATGGTTTCAAAGGATAGTTTTTGTCTCCGGTAAAAAAAAATGACCAAGTTAAATGTTAAAAAATCACCAACCGATCAAACGAAAACTCGTAAGTGAAATGAATTCCAGAGTGAGTACGACTATTTCTTCTATAACAAAACTTTTATATAGAAACATCCAGGGCTCAAGCAAAGATATCAGCTTTAACCAGCTCGTGAAATTGGGGTCAACTATAAAGGAAGAGGAAGCTCTCATAAGAAGAACCGTATTATCGGACAATGGAGAATAGGCAATTTTTGTAGCTCATAAACAGATATCACGTAGTTGTTGATATCTCTGAAAAAACCCATGGTCACGCAAAGCCAAACGAGAAAAGGACAATTCTTGCGTGGTATTTGCAGGACTATATCAGACGTTCACATAATGGAAAATTTATGGACCTTTTCCGAGCTTACTCCAATTTTAAGTCGATTAAAATGAAACTTGCGAGTCCAGAGGTATTATCTCCTGTTGCAATCTTAATTTAGTGGTATATTGTTTCCAAGGGTTCATGGAATAATAGATTGATTTATTTCAGTTCATTGTTTGAAAGTAGTATGGTTCGAATTTGTTGGAATATGTCCGCATTACGTACGCAATTCCTTTGAAATTTCACACTGTATAAACCTGAACAATTGAACGTAAAAAATCTGGTTATTGAACTACTCAACAAAACTCATGGGAGTTCACAAATTCCCTGAACATTTCAAACAAAGTCTGTTACTATTAATCTTTTTATTCCATGATGAGTTCCTCCAGACTAGGCCAGGACGAAACGTGATACCCCAAATCGAGGTTGAAGCTACATCTCAAACCATCAAAATTCAGGATTTCGTGATGATTTGTGAGATGGCTTCACCCTCACTCTGAGGTATCACGTTTCGTCCTGGCTTAGTCTGAGAAAACTCATCCGGGAATGCGCCGAACTAAGCCATTACATTCGTTCGATTCCATTCGCAATATTAAAAATTAGACAAAGCGTCAGAGATCACCAGGCAAAGGACATCTTAGGAGGATCTACTGGCTACAGATGTAAGCGCTTTCGCCAGCAGCACGTTGACTTATGCAGCCAGGCGCAGATGACCAAATCTGGGGACCAAGGAGGTCAATGAACGTCACCAATTCTGGAAATAAGGTAACCAGGGAAGAGAGGACGAATATCGTTCATTGTTGGTCTGGATGTGTAGGCAGTCGCCCCATCTTGTTGGAACCATACACATCGGATTGGAACACGGCTTTATAATTCAGGTGCAAAGAAGTTAGATATCATTTCGATTGAACTCTCAGAGTTCACGGTAACAGCATTGCCATTGACTTTTTCCAAGAAGTAAGGGCCGATGAACCAAGTTTGGGCGACAGCGCGCCAAACGGTCACTTTAGGGTTATGGAGCGGTCTTTCGTGTAGATGTTGGGGATTTTCATCAGCCCAATTATGGCAATTTTGCTGGTTAACGTGGTCATTGGGGTGAAAGTGAGCCTCATCGCTCATGAACAAAATGAGATTTTCATTTTGCTCAGCAGGTGCTTCCATTTCACGGTGGAAGTGCATTCGTTGTGTATAATCCCCTGGCTGTAACTGTTGTACAACGGCCAATTTGTAGAGATGAAACCACTGTTCTGAACGTAAAATACGCCCTTCCGAACAATAATTGAGGCGAAGTTTCGACTCGAACTGCAAAGAATTGCTTGTCGCTATTTCACCGTTCTCAGGTGTTCGAATTCTTCGTTGTGCTCCTGGTGATCTTTTCCTCATCAATTAACACCGTGTAAGATCTGTTTTAACCCATCAAAGACTGGTGTTTCGAGAGGGAACAGTCCGATTTCGGTGAATATTGAAATGACGACGAAACTGAAGCTGAACGGCCGTGGCGGACCCGTTATTACGGACGTAACTGTCGTAAGCAAAAACGCGGTGCTCCACAGTCCACAGGTCCATGATTTCAACTGGTGAAAAATATTAGGACCTACCAAATCCAACGGCCGCTTTCCCGTATCTGTCGATCCAGTAGGGGGGAAGTACGAGCAGTTCCAAAAATGTCCGAGTACTATGCCGGACCCTGTGGAACCAAAGTATGAATTGGCTCGAAATCAATTCCTCACAGTGAGCTTCAAAGGCCTAATCGTTTGAACATCACAGGGATATTCTGTATTATCGCTTAAAATGGAGAAGTGAACATAGAATCATCTTGGTCATTACAATCACTTCAATAAGAGCTATGTGAAACTCTACGTAAATCATTATAATGAAACTCACACTTTCGTGCCTGTTTCGGAGCTACCCTCCTTTCCCCAATAGGAAATAAATTGTACACTGTCGACACCAATTTGCAATTCTGTAGTCCCCTTTCTACGTAGTCCACTTCTTACTGGTTGGCGACAAATGGCTCACACATAAATTCTGAGTTACAGAATCCATTACCGGTAGAGGAAAGGTCAGCTCTTCTGCCAGAATGACGTTGAAAGGAGAGGGTCAGTCCTGAAGGTGGGTCCAGCTACGTGTAAAAAATTGTCGACGTGTGGGGTCGCGAAACGGGCACGAATAAAACTAAAATGAACCATGACGCTTAATATTTCAGGGAATTTGGGACAAACGTGGATTCGGAGGTAAGGAGTAAGGGATAGTGGTAGTGACCTCCCATATTAAGATTGCCAAAGTAGCAAATGGACTAGAGTTTAAGTAAGAATATATTCTACCAATAAAACTGAAGAAAAGCAATGACCTTAATGAAAGAAGTTTCTAGACCACATAATCGTATTTGTTAAGGGGTTTCCAATAAGAGGTGTTATTTTGAATGGCCCGCTATTTCGGTAGATGTCACTTTTGAAGCTGTCATTTTTTGAGATTTGACAAGTAGAAAATGCGCCATTAATAAGAATGGAACGATACACGCTTCAACAACGCGTTGAAATTATTAAAATTCACTATAAAAATGGTGAAAATTTGGCAGAGACGGTTCGTAAAACTCGAACATTTTTGGGTCGCCGTGAAGCACCTCGTCGGACCGCAATAAAGAAATTGGTGGAAAAATTCGAGCTGTTGGGACAAGTTATTGATGTGAAGAATAAAACCCGTGCACGTCGCTCAAGAACAGCCGAGAATATTGCTGCTGTAGCCGAAAGTGTTGAAGAAAACCCAGGTTTGTCCATTCTCGTCGTTCTTTGGAATTAGGCATTCCACAAACGTCATAACACCGTATTTTGCATAAAGATTTGGGTCTTAAGGCTTATAAAGTTCAGTTAACAAAAGAACTCAAGCCGGCCGATCATCAACAACGTCGTGTCTTTGCTGATTCGGTCGTTGAAATGTATGAAAATGATCCGGAATTCCATCGAAAAATCATCTTGAGTGATGAGGCCCATTTCCACCTCGGTGGCTTCGTTAACAAGCAAACTTGTCGCATCTGGGGCTCGGAAAACCCGAGAGTTATTGTTGAAAAGCCTCTTTATCCTCAACATGTGACTGTTCGGTGCAGTTTATGATCCGGCGGAGCTTATTTTTTCTTTTTTTTTACCTTACTTTTTCGAGAATGAGGCTGGAGCAACAGTTACGGTGAATGGATTGCGCTATCGAGAGATGATTAATGATTTTTTATGGTCGGAATTGGATGGTATTGATCTGGACAACGTTGACTTTCAACAAGACGGCGCTACGTGCCACACAAGCAACGAAACCATTGATCTTTTGCGGGGAAAGTTTCTGGTCCGTGTTATCTCTCGAAGAGGTGATCACAATTGGCCACCGAGATCTTGTGAGTTAACACCTTGCGACTTCTTCCTTTGAGACCACGTGAAATAGAAGGTATACGCCAATAGCCCTGCGTCGATTCAAGACCTCAAAGATGGAATTCGTGAGGCTATCGAGGACAAGGGTCGATTTGGTTATGGAAAATTTCATTGAAAGGTCCTGTAAGCGTGGTGGTCATTTGCGTGATGTTATTTTCCACTATTAACGGCATAGCTTCTTCTTTATAATGAAATAAACATCCGATCATTTAAAAATTAAAAATGGCATTTTTCTTTGAATATCAATACAACACCTCTTATTGGAAAATCCTTTATATTTCTCAGGTTTTTTTCAAATACAAACCTTGATTATTCATTTCAAGAAGTGTTACAATATAGTGTCAATTATCAACAGCCTCTAGAAACATCGATGAAGAAGGGTTTCGGGAAAATACAAACTTCTAGGAATATAATAAAATTGCATTAAATGGCAAATACTTTCATCACAATGAAATTATTTCCTTTCCTGGTATTTAATTTCGAGTCCTGCATGCACCAAAGACTAGTGTTTCATCAGTATGCCTAGCTAAGCCCCATCTCAATTAAAATATTAATCGACAACGTATCGCAAACAGCTCTGCCGGACATTGTTATTTTTAAGAAACATTCGAAAAATGTCAGGAGATTTTGAGCTCATATATTCGTACTATTCTTCCCTTACATACTTCCCTGATAATTCCAAGTGCAGTGAACGAATTCTAGTAGGATGATTTAAACGATTCGAGTATCGTCCAGAAAAATAGTGTAACGGTTTTGATATTCTCTCTCTTCCTCTGATGTCTCTTAATTACGAATCGTTAGTCTTTTGTTGCACGTTTATAAGCTATAGATAGATGCTTTATTGATTCCAAACGATTACAATAAAAATGGAACAGGTCAAAACAAACAACAAAAAACATCAAATTAGTATAGGTCTGTTTTTACAGAAGTCCCTAAACTCAGCAAGATTGTATGGTTCGCAATTGATTATAAAAGCATTAAGAGATTTCTTAAATTTTTATTAGACAAAAAAATGCTCCTGAAGGAGGAAGGAAGGACATTAAAAAGATTTACTGCCATACATTCCACAGATCTTTCTCTCAAACACGAATAGGTACATAGAATGCTGCAACTTTCCTTGTTTTATTGACATTCTTTAATTCAACAAAATAATGAGAATGCTTAAAAAAACTACAGGTAATTTAAATATATACAATCCGTAGGCAGTTAGAATACTGTGCGATCTGAATAAGCCTATACAGGAACCTCCCCAACCTAGGAATAACATTGTTCTCAAACCCTTCCTCTGAATAATAAAAATTTCATTCATAAATGATGAACTGCCCCAGAAATTTATACAATAGGATAGAAGAGAATGAAAATTAGCATAATATACCAATTTCAGATATCTTAAATCGAGTTCACCTCTGAGCATATATCTGAGCTATAGTATCGTACATTTTAATAATCTCTAGGCTCAACCCTCAAAAATATATTTCACTGTTGATTCTATGTAATAAAAGGAATAAAGACGTTCGTCTTCAGTAGAAAAGTACGAGGTGCAAACGAAGTGGAGTAGAGTTTCATAATTATCAAAAACAATTCGTCAGATCTCGCTGAAATTTCGCATGAATTTTAACTGTCAATTCGCATTAGATTACTGTATTTCATTTCGATGGATACATAATTATTTATGCGTAGATTTCGCCTATACATGAAATCAACATTAGTTTTTAATTATAACTATAATTTCTGAAATTGAGGAGCGTTACAATCAGATCAAAGGAAAATGCAATCGGAATGGAGAGTTACTAGGTTCGTATTGGTTCCGAGTTCAGAACTGTTCTGGAACGGTTCCGCATACGCGATTGCGATTTTGTGTTTTGGTTAATTTCAGAACCGGTTCAAGATTTGAGTAATCCTGTTTTGGTTATTTTCAGAATCGTTTCAGAACAGTTCCAGAACTGTGAAAGGAGTTCGGACGTAAGAGTCCGAACTGCTTCAGAATTGGGTAGTTCGCACAAGCGTAGAGTGGCTGTCAACGATTTAAATGGTTAACCTGACTTTTTCGACGTCGTGTTGATTTGGTTTTTGATTTGATTGTTGTATTTGTTCAAGAAATGATTAACTGTTAAATATAAATTTTTGTTATTGAGGATAACTCCTTCGCTACGACCTCCCAGGATAATCTAATGGATTTTATTCCCCTTGTTCACACTTGGGATGTCATGTCTCTATTGAATAGCAATAATGTTTCGAATGAATTTTTTTCCGAAAAGCACATATCTGAAATACTTCCATCAATAAATTCATTATTATATCAATCGGTAATTTGTTGGTTCATTTTGAAATATAATTGAAGTAATGAAGAAAGCTCAGAAAAAAGAGTTTTACGAAAAAAGATTAATTTCATTGAATTTATTATTATATCAATCGATAATTCGTTGGATCATTTTGAAATATAATTTAAGTAATGAAAAACGTTCAGAAGAACGATTTTCACAAAAAAATTAAGTGGACGGAAGTGTCCCCAAAAATAATTATATATTATCTATACATAGCGCGACAAGGACGCATATTTTCAATTAGACCACAGGCAATATATAAGACCTGGTTAGCATCCCTCTTTTCTGCCAACTCAGACGGAAGTTTTTCTTCCTCTACAATCCGGATGAGAACCCGAACTTAATTCGTGTTTTGGTTTCATCGCTTTCAGAACTATGGGCTTCAACAGCACATCGATCCTACGCAGTTCTAGAACTGTCCTAGGACAGTTCTGAATTTCGCAACCAAAACAAACCTACTGTATTTTCAAGCTAATTCTTGATAATCCCTTTACCAATCTTCCATTCAAAATTCAGACTCTCATATTCTCTGAACACACGATGCAACCATATTTCAGCGTCCATAATGTCGAAACCAGTGAAAAAGAGCAGTAATAATAAAATACCCCTCAACGGAAGTAACGCTGCTAATGATCTACCCCAGAGAAGCATTACAACTCCAAATCACAACCCCCCATTTACCCCTAACAACCCCCATTAAAAAATCCTCTCTCCCCCTATAACGCCTTTAAATAACAAATCGCCTTTTATTGCATGTTGATAAGCGATAGTATCGTACATTTTAACGAACTCCAGGCACAACCCCCGAAATATAATTCACTTTTTGATTCTGAGTAATAGAAGAAACGTCTTCATTCGAAAATTACGAGGTGATAACGAAGCTCCGAATTCGCACCAGCGAAAAGTTGTAAAATTTCATTGCCGCCCGACTTTCGGCACTTGCATAAATTGGGGTAACCGTCCTCCGGTTTATTACTTAATAAAATAGGGCTGTAAACCGGGCCTTATTGTAATTAGCCACCCTGGTCCAGGCGCGTTTAGCAATCTAAAACATACCAGAATGCCAAATTGAATAAAACATCATTTGGTCTGTTCAACCCTTTAGTCTTGGAGTCTTCGGCGAGGGACGTTTAGACTTCGACGTGGTTAATGAATTAAAGTCGATGGGGTGCTTACCTGGTGGGTTTTTGGGATGTCCCAAAGATCATATTCTCTAAAGGTGGCATTAAATATTGGGGACAATTTCTCTCTGGTGGGATATTAACTCTGGAATATTCATATGAACGATCACGTATGATAGGGTGAGTGGAACTATAACGGTGTTCCGAAATAAACTTACGTGAACACTAGAACGAGAAATTTCGGATAAATCAACAAATATTTCAATCTGAGCTTATAAAACAAAGCTTCAACTCCGAAGAAAACCGAGGAAATTCGTTTACTACCGTTCCACGGTTTTACCTTTCAGCAGAACGACGCTCCTTGTTGAATGACGAACCCACTCGAAGGTGTGACGGCGCTAGTAAAAATCCATTCAAAAAGCATCGTCTAATATACATCTAGTATGAAGAACTCTTTCGTCGTACTGATGATCTGTAAAAACATGGAACAACGGTAAACGCATTCCTTTGACAATGCATCTAAGGTGTGAACAATTCGGTCGATTGGATGATGAGATCATAGCAAGGTGGAATATTTGTTTATGGAAATTTATAGAAAAACATCCATCCTCAAGTTGATGCTAGTATATTTTCAACTAGAATTTTCTATTTTGCCATTCTCTTGGTTCAATGACAGACGTTGCCTTCTTCTGGAAGAGCTTCATGAATCGGTAAACTCGAACAAACTACAAAGTCGCAAATTGTTTATTATCATTTCGAATTTGAAGCCATCAAATTGACATTTTCACTTTATCCCTCATTCAATCAACAATTTGAAAGGACGTGGACTGTCGACTGTGAACTGTCGACTGTGGACTGTTGAATGTGAACTGTCGAATGTGAACTGTCGATCGCGGACTGTCGACCGTGGATTGTCGACTGTGAACTGTCAACTGTGGACTGTCGACTGTGAACTATCGACTGTGGTCTGTCGACTGTTGACTATCGAATGTGAACTGTCGATCGTGGACTGTCGACCGTTCGTTGAAAAAATTTAACTAAATTTCATTATTTTGGCTATTATTTTTTATAAAATCAATATTTCATTATGAAGACGTCAATAAACAGGGTCAGAAGTGAGTGGGTGAATTTCTAAACATATACCCCGAGTAATGAAGAAAGATTAATGATCCAAAAAAATAATTAACTATTCGATACAAATTTAATCGATTAGGTTACATCCAGGTAGTCCATCTGTCACCTGAATTGTTTATTCATGCGAAGCCCACCAATCATTCATATTTTTTCATTTAAGCCATTCTCACTGAATAAATTAACAAACAAATATGACAAACAATCGGAGCTGAAATTCCATAAAATTGGAATCCTAAAATTAAGGACCACATTCATTCGAATATGGGCAGATTCTACGAACAGTAAGCCCTAATGATAGCGTGTTTTTCACGAATTAATTACTATAATCATAGCGACGCAGGCACTGGAAATAACAATTCGATGAATCAATAATAACAAACAAATTAGCGACTATGGCCCTTTCGGATATTCGGAAAAATAATATCAATTATTTTATCCCATAGTCTGTTTTTGCCCGGGAAATATCTATAAATACAAATTTAGCAGCTCAGAATGTAACAATGGAAATTCGAATATCGCTTGGATTGTTGAATTATTCAGTTTATATTCTGTTTTAGTATCATATCACATTGAAGTTCATGGAAATTCTGAAATAAATTTTTATTTTATGATCATCATTATTTATATGATTAATTGGGGGATAAGTATTTCGATTAAAACAGTATAGTGGAAATATTTCAATAATGCAGTGTCATTGAGTCCATACCTTTTTTGTACCGTCTAAAATTCATCTGAATCAATCAACTTGTTTGCTTTATCTGATCAATTCAGTCGCTGAAAAGTGTTATCACTAAGAAAAAGAAGAAGTTTTCTGTTTGATGTCATTCTATTATGTCATCTGTCAAAATGTCGATTTTACCGCGGATTTAGTTTTGATATGATAAAAATAATGTGATATAGTTAGCCGGTTGAATAAGTTAAATGTGAAATTGAATTAACCACTCTATTCTTGAATAATTTATACAGATATTAGTAAGAAGTATGTTATTTTCGACTGCAGAATAGTAAAGGATCAAACCCATTATAATAATATCCAAGTCAAAAGAATAATACCTCAGGAACTACCTATGAGATAGAACTAAAACTAAGTACTTTCGTAATCTGATGGAACCGTACAATTGGTGAATAATAAAAAAAAATCCAAAATTTTACAAATTTTTCTTGAACAATTGTTTTTCAGAAATTTTATCCGATAGCGATAAAAATTTGCAGATACCTTGAAGTCAAAACTTGACAATACTCTAAATTTCAATTTCACTCCGATCTCATTTCCGGAGATATTGGAAAAAATATGTCATATTTCGTGAATTTTTCTGGGTAAGATGAACAATTCTGGAATATTTTCACAAATACTGATCTGATCATGATGAAACTGGGTGACAGGATAGCTATTATTTTTCTTCTATCGATAATTCTCTTATCGATCATCTTTGTTATTGGAGATACTGAGATGACGAATTTTCGTGATTTCAAAATTGGAAATATGTAAAGAGTGTTTCAAATTGGGAATAAATAAAACACATAATTTTCATTCATTTTCAAAACCTCTTATTGGTAATTGACGTATCAGTTATGACATTTATTTATGAAAAATAATATCTGTCAAATGGACAGATATTAGTTGAGTTCCGATATTCCAGGCCAGTACTTGTCAGTAAATTTTTACAGTCGATTTTACTGGCACTGCTTTGGTAATTCTACGTATCAGTACGAAGCGTTTCGAAATTACTGATACAGCTCTACAGACGTCTACTATTCTGTTAAAATTTTCAATGACATTTTAACATAATAGACGACTTCGGCCCAATTCGACCGCATTTTCATCAACCAGATTCCGTAAATAACCTTTTTCACGCGCTTGTTCCAGGAACCATCCGAATATTTCATATTTATGGAGCGGAAAATCGGCAACCGAAACAACAGAGTTGATTTTCGGAACATATCCTATGAAAATTGACACTGTTTGCATGAAATCAGGAATCCCAACTTAAATTTCAGCCAATCGGGGACGATCTTAACAAAAACCTATATTTGGAAGGAATTATCTGGTTTGAAGAGCCGAGACATGTTTTACGGTTATTTATAAATAATGCGAACCTTATCATGTCGAATTTGTCCTGAAATTCCCGTTCCTCAGTGGAAGTAAACTTGCTAAGTAAATTGTGGGTTGGCAACTTTGGCCGAAGTCGTCTATGGAGGCTCTATCTCACTAATGACATGAATAATTTCATCCTTCAGTTCAGGAATCGATTGTGGATTATTCTAATATATCTGGCTTCTCACATAACCCCAAAGATCTTGGTGGCCAATTGACATTACCGTTTCTGGAGATTATTCGTCCAGGAAATTTTTGTGTCAATAAATCAATTGTGTCATTTGCGAAGTGGGGTTTAACGCCATCTTGTTGAAACCAAATGTCCTCTAGATCAATATTCATGAGGCATATTTAGGCCACAAAAATTCGATTATCATCCAACGGTATCGATCACCAGTTACAGCTTTACCAGCAGCATTTACACCACCTGACCATAATGCACACCGAACATCCTTTAGGATGCATAGGTTTCTCATGAATAATTCGTGGATTTTCCTCACCACGACAATTTTGTTTATTAACAAAGCCACCAAGTTGAAAATGTGCCTCATCGGAAAATATGATTTTTTGAGAAAAATCAGCTAGTTGTTCATTGATGAAATTGACAAATGAACGACGTTTTAAATGATCAAATGGCTTTAGCTCCTGTGTTATTTGAACCTTATATGCCTCCAGAGCTAAATTCTTGTGTAAAATACGCCATGTTGTGAACCCACTAAGTCCAACTTGTGAGCGTCGTCTAATGGACATTCCAGGGCCTTCAGCAACACTTTCACGAACCAAATCAATATTTTCTTGTGAACGACCGCTACGTCTGTATTTTTCACTTTTTTGATCTTCCACCGAACCGGTCTCTAGAAATTTTTCAATAATTCGACCAATAGTGCTTTGAGATGGACGATTATGTGAACCATAAAATTCACTTCATTTTCTTAAAACACTTTTCACAGAACGCTGATTTTCCTAAAATAATTCAACAATTTGAACGTATTGTTGTATCGCGTACGAAGCCATTTTTGTAAATGTCATACATCACACTTCGCAAATGTCAGAATACCTAGACAAATTCAGTGCGCCATCTATATTTTATTTATTCTTAAAAAACCGCGCAATTTGGAACAACCTTTACATGTACTGGCTCTGTAGTGTATATTGAATTGCAAGTTATATCTGAATAAGAACTTCAAGACATTATGGATATCATACATAACATCCAGCTCGTCATTCGACCAGGAATATTTTCATGAAGGATGATGGGATGAAATTCCTTCTCTCCAATATTCAGGTATGGGTAATTTGTGATTAACCTATTTTGAATAATGCGGGTTTGTTTGTCTCTCAATTACGAAATATCATTGGGTTCGCTTAAATAATTCAGTTTTCCGTGCTAAATAGATGGCTTTCAGCCAGGACATATAAGACCGCCTACATATCAGGAACAGAAAATAGACCTGAAATCAACACTGACATATCTCACGCTGATCACAACGAATCGTTTTCATGCTTTTACGAGAAACCATGGCAGTGCTGCACTCATGATATTGAGGGAATTTGCTTTTCAACAACAGACACAACTTAAAAATTTTGACAATTGACTATAAGGTTGATATCCAAACGACAGTGTACTATTGTCACTGCAGAAAAACTCTGTAAATTTTATGAAATCAACTATGTAAATTAAAACCTTTTTTTTACTCCTATTGAACTGAATATTAATTATTCAACTACGTTCGATTATTGATAGAATCTGTGAAAAAAGAACGTGAGTTATGTTAACTCACGCATATAGCGAAATTTGACTGTAAGGTTCATATCCAAACGACAATGTACCATTATCGCTGCGGAAAAATTCTGTCAATTAAGAATATATTAATATATTAATTAGTCAACTGCGTTTGATTATTGATAGTATCTGTGAACAAACAACGTGAGTTATATTAACTCACGCATATAGCGTACTATAATAAATCGAAAAAGAAAGGGAGGAGAATCACCAAAGGCAAGGGTCCACGGCTTTGACTGAGGGTTGGGAAAAAAACCTACAAGGACCGAAAATTTTGCAGTGCGTATCTAAAATTCTTGCAAATGAACCGAAAGGTATGACGAACAGCTACGAAATTTGGTGATATTTTGATGTTTTGCAAACCTGAAGTCTTTCCCTGTATATCTTATTATTTATATTTTATTCGTAGATTAAGTAAATTATCCAACTTTCAGTACTGGTCATAACTCACTCGATGAATTACACTCCTCGCCCCAACCGGTTATATTCTTTGGTATCGCAACAAAAAGAAACGAAATTCAACATCTATTATCTAGACGACAATCAGTCTATCAATTCAAAAATTTATTCTGTCATCAACAAACATTATGTTGATTGAGACATGTCATCTGTCGGTTGACATAGTGATTCTCTCAACTGACAAATTCAATCTGTAAATTGACACATTTTATAAGTCTATTTGCAGATTGAACTAGTAACGACATCATTTACTACGTTAAAGTCATTTTTTTTTAAGGAAGAACAATTGGTAGATTTGAGGGCCATTTGGTTCTCATTCAAGCTAATGGAAGGTTTCAAAAAGTAATCACATGGTAACTTTTTGCATATACTATATTTGAGATTATATTATTTTCTTAATGTTTTGCCATTTTCTCCGAGTTCGGATCTGAAGCATTATAGTTGTTGATATTACTTCGATTAAGTGATTCATGAGCACAATTTCCATGACAATAAGGTATTTCGTAAGATATAAATATAGCAAGATATAAGGTCAAGGGTTGCTGTTCAAAACTCTCCTCTGTATCGTGAGCAAAAAGAGAATTCCTTGCAGAAGAATGTGATATATTTTTCTACAGTTCGAGAACTGTAAAACAGAAAATGTTGAGAAGATATTTTCGGGGAGTTTTGACTTTAATTTCTTCCATGTTGAATCCTCATATGTTCCGTTGTTTCATTTATATCAACTCATTAACATTGAACACTCTTCTATTATATTTCGTGAACCTTCTTGGTTGTGAAAATCACCTGTGTGTATACCTGAGCTAATAAATAACTAAATAAATGAATTAAAGACAGTTCTGTATGATTTATTTCGGACTAATGGTTTGAGAATATTCTGAGCCGAAATTGTGAAAATGCAAGACATTTCAATGATAAAAAATATGTCTGCTTTTTGACGATTGTACAAAAGTTTATCCCTCAAAAACTTCAGTCTGTTCAGTTGAAACTATTCAAGTCAACTAATTTAAAACAAAATAACGTCGGAAATTCCGAATACCTTAATACAGATCTGTCCGTTTCACTACAATGAAACTTAGGTACCCTCTTCAATATTATTTTCGGACACGAAATCTAGATTTAAACCTGTTTTCCATCGAACTATTATTAGTTCGCAACCACCTCACTTAGTTCACTAATTTGCCTATTTATAGATCAAAAATATGCGCTCAAGTGTAAATAATATCCAACAGAGTTAATTCGGCAATCTCCAGTTCAATAATAGAATATTCAACTTTCCTTTTCACCTTCATTTCGCGGTTCAACAATTTCATGGGAAAAAGTTTGTTCCTCTTCTTGGATTGAATAGTTTTTTCACTTTCTCATTGTGGATTGATCAGATATTTACACAGTTCATTTATAAACAATCGAGATAATATAGAAATGAATGAATATTTCTTGTAGAAATTGAGTGTTCAAAAAATTTGATGAGGATCATTTCACATAGTAAGGTATATTGAATCTTTTCCGAATATATTTATTCTAAAGGTTCAATAAGTTGAAATAAAGATGCAGAAAAGCACTGACGTGAAGTCAAAAACTTCTTATACTTTCAATCGTTTTATCGAATTCTCGGTTCTTCGTCGACTTCTTGATGTTCCCACTTCATCCTGATAAGTCCATCTCACCCCTACTACAAAATTCTCACACCATAAAGTTCCAAGTCAAAAGCTTTTAGTCCACATTAACACGAACAAAATAACTCTGGATATACGCTCAGAATTAATCATAAATTCCAAACCCCTATTAGAACATCGATATAAATATCTTTTTGCTCTAGTCGTACCATCGGACAAGAACAAACGCCAGTTTGCCGGAAGTCGAACGAGGTTTAACCCGCTGTTTTCCCATTACAGGTATCTGTAATAAATATCCCGGTCGGTATTGAAATACGAAAATTGAATCATTCCAGACCGGGTCCGACTGTTGTTACATTCTGCAGAATCCAATTGCTAGGCATCGAATTGGGGGGCGGTGAAACGTATGAAATACGGGGATATCCGTAAGTAGAAGGATATTAGATGTCAAGATATTTGACGGGGGCGCTGTTGCGAAGATGTCCATTACGGGGGTGTCCTGTGGGATTATGTTACGGGAAAATTAAACCCCGAACAACGGGGAGCCCGAAGGGCCTACACCGTTGGAGAAGAAAAGATTTCACTGTGAAAAAGCACAACGATCATTTGAGATATGAAATTTGATGACAACCTGAAATTCTCAATTAGTTCGGATAGTTCGAATAAATCGAATTTCTTGAATTCGTCTATGCCTCTTTGGACAAAGGCAGGTATATTCTTCGACCTTTCCGGAGCTTCCGGAACGCTTCAACATGAATTCATACTAGATAAGTTATATCAACTAGGGTTAAGAGGACTTTTATTCGATTGGATCAATAGCTTCTTATCAAACCGTAGAATTTATGTACAGAACAATACCCCCATGAATTCTCTACTAACTTGGGAGTCCCTCAGGGATCAGTCTTGGGGTCCGTATTATTTTACTGTTCGTTAACGATTTACGACTATATTTTGGCTTTCATGATACTTTTTGCCGATGATGCCTCGATTGCAATTAAGGCTTATAGTCTCAGGAACTCAAGGCTCTTTGTGAATCATTGTTGAGCGTTTTACTGACTGGTGTAGTCGTAATTCTTTCGTTGTAAATCTAGCCAAAATCCAGATTCTCAAATGTCAAAACCGTTCAACTACAATTTCCGATTCTTTCGTCATACCATATTCCAGAGATGAACTGTTGTCAATGGATTGTGTGAGATTCCTTGGGCTACATGTTGATCGAAATCTTAGGTGGGTCTATCATGTTGATAACGTTTGCAAGAAGTTAGGTAGCGCAGTGGATGGTAGAGCACCGCGTTTTTGCTTACGACAGTTACGTCCGTAATAACGAGTCCATAATGGCCGATGAGAAAAAGACCACCAGGAGCTCAACGAACAATTCGGACACCTGAGAAGGTTGAAAGTGTGCGACAAGCAATTCTTCGCAGTCCGAGTCGATCTGCTCGCCAACATGCTGAACTTCGCGTCAGTGATCTTTCGGTAAGGCGTATATTGCATTTAGAACTGAGGTTTCACCCCTTCAAATTGGCCGTTGTGCAACAGTTACAGTCAGGGGATTATGCACAACGAATGCACTTCGCCCGTGAGGCGGAAGCACTTTTTGAGCAAATTGAGCACCTCATGGCCACGTGGATCAGCAAAATTGCCATTATCGGGCTGATAAAAATCCCCAGCAATTACACGAAAGACCGCTGCATATAGCCCTCAAGTAACCGTTTGTGCGCTGTATCCCAAACTTGCGTCATCGGACAAGAAAGACTGCACCTTATCGCGAAACAAGGACGCCACCTGACTGATCTGATTTTCCACACATGAAATTCCAAAATGCCTCGATATTCTCAATCCGAATTCTTTAGTAAAAATTTTTTCGAGTGACAATAACCGAGGTTATTATTTTTTCAAAAACGTCCTAATCCTCTGCCGAAACCTGTACCACTAAATGAAGGGTTTGGTAACGACCTGAACCATCCTCCTATCTTTAATTTCCAGGTCGAGGAAATCAATCCAATCGATTTCCACCCTTAAAAACCGCTAGTTATTACCATAGATATTGTACCTCGATTCAGAACGCTAACCCTATAATTAAGCCCAGTCAGCTTCTGCCAGAGATCGTTTATTCATACACCCATGGCAGGTCAGTAACTTACGGCACGGAAGGAGCCCCTCTGGAACGAACGACAAAACCACAGAGAGCGTTCCGCATACGAATCGTACGTTTGGAATATACAATTTACGAATAACTATCTCCCTGATAACACTCTATACGTATAATGTGGAATGGCCATATTTGCATTAAATGAATTATTGAATTAAAATTCCGCACGGTGTTCGGGCTCTAGGTAACCTTTTTTTCTCCTGTTTTTATGCGACTCTGATTTATTTTTGCATGGGGGTTGGTAGATTAATAATTTAGCATATTTTGTACACGGGACTCTGTGAGCAATTTTGTGTTCTTATTTAAATGGGGTGTGTAGTTCACTTCTCAAAGAAGTCTCATCTCATGTTTGGTACACTTTAGTGTCTCGTTTCTATTTTAGTTTATTATTCCACAGTATGAGCCTCAAATTGGGAAAAATTCATTGAATCGAAGATCGGTTTTGCTCACATATATTCTAGGGAACAGTGTTTTCCTGAAAATAGTCTCAAAGGACCATCGACCTGTTCCTTTGAAGGAAGGTTTTGCCTCAAAGTGCGACAGCTGAGTTCATTGATGAACCAGATGGATAGGTCGATTTCGGAATTATACTCACTCGAATTCTTGAGGTTTTTCCTTACCAAAAATTCTCCGAATTTTTTTCGAAAAGTTTTTTTTTTAATTTCCATAAAATTTTTATGGAATTTTGCAAATCTCGCGAAGTCTATATTTCGCATCAGCGGCCAATGCTTTTTTGGTATGCACAAATTGGTACCATGAGTAGAAGGTTTTCCAAGGCCTTCATCAACTTCGACTATTGAAGAATCTTCTACCCTTTTAGACTAGGAAAACTCTTTTCTTCACCCTGTTGCTTTCACCTGGACTCTGCTGATGTTGCCCTTATGGGTCTGATATTGAAGCCTGCAAAATGCAGGTATTAGATTGATTTATAATTTGAAGAAATATGACCACATAGGCCAGTTTAGGGATTCCCCCAACCTGTTGTCAATCAGGCAACGTCGTATTTGACATATGCTTCTTTTGGGCTTTGAGGTCTTGAAATGTCGCAAACTTTCTCACCTGCAGTGCGGTCTCCAACCGCTTGGAGGTGGGACTCATCAAACAGGAGCACTCAACAATCTCATTTCGAGGATCCCCAGGCATTCGACCGATTTCGTTCATGGCAGTTTTTCGGTAAGATTTCCACAACTCTGAAATCGCATCCCCATGAAAGTATCTGAAGACCAACTTTCACTTCATTTGAGATGAACCTCAAAAAGTATTTGAATCAAACGCGCCCCATCTTCAGCTGAAAACGTTTTCTCAGTTTTTTTAATTTCTTTTTTTATCTGGTAGATATCTCCTCCCATTTCTATTATTAGTTCATTTTTCCATAGACAGGAGATAGTTCTGATATATGAAAGTGTTCTGTTTCAAATGATTTTTACAGCTCATGAGTTTCACTTCATTACTGACTTATAAGGGTTGACAAGAAGACATTGCTCGGCAATATGCCCATCCATTGCACCACTGTATAAAACATAAGGAGCAATAAAGAGTTATTAATAAATAAATAGATAGATTTTCCTTAATTTTTTCTAACCAGAACCCAATACCCTTGGAATGAGTTAACCAAATTGTTAACCTGACCAGTAAAGCCAAACCAAGAGAGAATTGACGATAAAACTATAGACCTGCCACCAATAATGATAATAATAATAATAATATTTATTGATCCTTTAAGACACGACAATACATGTATAGGATAAGTCATACAAAAAAAATTGAAGATGAATTCAGACATTTCCTAAATTAACTGAAAAATACTCATTTACACCATAGAAACAATTTTTTATGAGTAAAGCCTTAAGTACTTTCTTAGAACTGATGATATTAAGTGACTTTATATTATTAGGGAGATGATTGAAAATTTTTAGACACTGATACCTAGGTGACATCTCAAACTAAGAAGTTTTATGTTTAGGAATAGATAGAATTTCCTTATTTCTAGTGTCATGAGAATAAAAGCATGACAGTTTAACAATAGAACTCTCATTCTCCTTAACATAAACTAGGCATCTGAAAATGAAAACGGAGGCTTGTGTTAGCATGTTATTTTCTGTGAATATAGGCCTATAGGAACGTGGAGCTACATTGAACATCAAGCGCAGAATCCTTTTTTGAATAATGAACACTCTGTTAACATCAGAGGAATTTCCCCCTAGCAAGATGTTATATGAAAGATGACTGTAAACAAAACTATAATATAGATTTATAAGGAAAGTCAGGGGAAGCAACTATTTGACTCGACTCAGTGCATAATATGAACTATGAAGTTTTTTACACACTGCATCAACATGTGTGTCCCACCTGAGATACCTATCAATGTGAATACCAAGGAATTTCGTGCATTCCTTCGATGAGATGACAGTGTCAAAGTGACGAGTTGTAAATTCATTGTCATCGTTAGATAATGAGAAGTATATGCACTCCGTTTTACTCACATTGATCATTACTGCGTTCTTCTTGCACCATTCAACAAAACAATGAACTATAATAGCTAGTGAGAAATCAACAGCGAACAAGATCGCTCTCATTAGTTTGGTAACATCTCTTTGATACCTATAGATTTTAATGAACAACTTTCACAAATTTTCCGGAAGATCGTTGATAAACAATAAAAATAGAAGTGGTCCTAAGACAGAATCCTGAGGCACACCCAAATTTAGACTATGATCACCGGAAAAAGAGTTGTTGACTCTGACGGACGCAACTCGGCCCTCAAGATAACTATGAATCCAGTTGTAGAATACACCTCTAAATCCCAGATTGTAACATTTGTCCAATATGAACTCCACAAAATGCAAAGCACCCGTTTGAGTTGAGCGGCCCGATCTTAAACCATTTAGCGGGATCAAGCAATTGGAATTTATCCAAGAATTTCATAATTCTATTGAAGACCAATCGCTCGAACAATTTCTAAGGACAACTCAGGATAGAAATCGGTCTATTATTTAAAACATCATGAATGTCTCCTTTCTTATAGACAGGAATGACAGTGGCTTTTTTGAGGACATCAGCAAAAACCCCTGTACTAATTGACTGGTTCACTAAATGAGCGAAATGCGGACCTATATCAGGACCTATCTTATTCAGGATTCTTGCAGAGACAAAATCAACACTCGAACAATTGTCATTTCTGACAATCGAAACTCAACCATTCAATCACAGAGATTCTATAGAACCCTGACACCATAGAATCCTCGCCACTTCATCTTTCTGAATTGAACTAAAACACTTTGAACCCTTTCAAATCGCCAACTTAATACAGTCGTCCTATCGGCATTCGAAGCATATCAATTCGTCCACAGGACTCTTTATACCCGACCAGGGTCCAACAAGTCATTCCGAGGTCCCTTTACGTCCTAAAGGGTCACGCTATCCCTTTCAAATTCGCACAATCCTGCCCTTCATTCGGTTTATTGTCCTCGGAACGCCTAGCGATACAATCCGGAACAGGCTAAAATCCCCTCAGAATCGAATCAAATGGGAAACTCAAACGGGGCTCCCGCAAGGCTCGCAACACGTCGAAAATGAGACTTAACTCATAAAAGGGACCGCCCAGTGTATCGCTCCGATATTTCATCGAAATTCGCGGGATTCGGGGTCCTAGCGCGCCCCGGGGAACCCGGAAGTGCGGCGTTATGACGCCCATATCCTGTCTTTCTTCGCTTTCGCGGCGAGTGATTTGCATTCGGATTTTGGGCGTACGGCACAAGTGTTTTTTCGTGTCGGGTCTAAGTGGCCGAGATGAGGTGATTTGGACCACTTGTAGTTATTTGGATCGGCGAGATCGATCGGCGATGTTTTTTAAGGGGTTTGCCTCTTCGTTTTTGAGATGTTTCGATGCGGAATTAGTGGTAAAGACTTCTAGTGTTGTGGTTGGGATTGGTACAGAAAATCACTTAGATTTTCGCACGGAATTAGTTGGTTTGGACCACTCATAGTTATTTGGACCGTCGAGCTTTTTCCGTGGTTATCATATTTTCAGATATTTTTCTCGACTTTCACAGGATGTTTTGATTTATAATTTACAGTAACAACTTCTGTTATTGTTGGAGAACTATTTCGGGATAAACTCCAAGAAGTTTCATGGAGGGGTGGATCATTTGGACCACTAGATGTGTACTTGAATTGGCGGGACCTTCTTTGGATTGTTTTTCAAGGCGTTTATTCCGTCGTTTTGGGAATGTTTTGATGTGGAATTGGTGGTAATAGCTTCTAGTCTTAGCGTAGAGGACGAGACAAAATATCACTGGGAATTTCCATGGAATGAGTTGGTTTGGACCACGTGTAGTAAATTGGACCAACGAGATTTTCCCATGATTATCGAATTTTCTGTTATGTGCCTCGACTTTCACGGGTTGTGTTGATTCTCAATTAGTAGTTACAAACTCTGTAATTGTTGTACAATGATCCGAGTGTTAGCTCCAAAAAATTGTATTGATTTGGACCACTATAGTTGTGTGTTTGGATGAACAAGGTAGTTCTGCAATGATTTTTAAGGTGTTTGCTAAGTCGTTTTTGAATTATTTCGATGTGGAATTAGAGGAAATAGCTTCTTATCTACTTGTAGATAACGAAACAAACTAACATTTAGAATGTTCACGAAATGAGTGTTTGGACCATCGAGATTTTCGGGTCATGATAATTAGATGTTTGAGTAAGTAGCCTGAAAGATACAGAATAATGTTTTAATGAAAACTCCGAAACAGCTGCCATTTACTAGTAGCAGTTCGGTGGAATGAAAAGTTGAGTTGTATAGATCCCAAAGCATTCATTTCGATAATTATAAGTTGATTCATGAAATTATCTTTCCCTGAAATGATTCAAATGAATATTACTTTGTAGCAACACGAAATTTCGTACAATTGGAACAGACGTGATCCATCTAACATTTAATATAAACAGATTGATTTCAAATACTAAAGGACAATTAACATCCATATTTCCATCCGATTGCAACGCATATTCGATTCAAGTTCACGTACGAATTCGTTCACACGAGATATATTGATGATTAATGTTTATTATTATCTTATCTTTAATTCGAGTTATTGATTTATCTATAGACGTTATCATGTAAAGTAGAATTTATGACATGGTAGAGTGTAGATAATTATATGACTCTCCTCTTTGAATGATAGACAATAATTGAAATTTCGAAAATAGTGGATTCTATAACCGATTGATTACATTTCTTTTGAACCAAGGTGTAAGATTTATATTTCATATATCTTCGAATTTGTATTCATTTTCCTTTTACCCTTTCAAATAATCCCACAGTTTCTTGCATGCTTCTTCAAGTGAAGAAAAGCCAAAAATGGCCCCTGATGAAAAATTGGTAATGGAATTGAATTGTGTGTGTCTTCAACCATTTTATCAATAACTCAAAAAATGAAGATCCCTTCTTGATTGCAATCAATTTGTGAAGAGAGTGCTATCACCCAGATCATTTTACGAAAAAAATATCGTATCTCAGGAATCATTCAACAGATTTAGCTGCAGCTTCAGAGCATTCACGCCATCAGTTTTCAACTAGAAAAAAGGTTTGTTTTCGATTCGGAGCTGTATTCAAGATTGGGAGCAATATGGGGTGAATGTACAGGTCTTGGAAAATGGAAATCCTATGAATAACCCAATTTTCGAAACTGAATCTTCCCTACAAATTTCATCTATGTTCAATGTCATATCGAAAGTATATTTATAATCAACTTTTTGCGCGTATGTTCAAGGGGAACAGCGAGCTATCGTTTTGTCCAAATATCTGTAAGTTCCGATTATTGAGCCAAAAATGGTCTAAAACGACTAGATTGAACTCACTGGTGACGAATCCGGTGTCAAAATCGATTCTGTCCGGCCGACCGGCCGGCCGACGACACGATTACTGTCAGCTAGCGACAGCGATTTGAAACTTTCAGGGTATGTCACGCATTGGAATTCCGCGGTTAAGTTCGATAATGGGCCAAATCGGTCGAACAGTTTCGGAGTTATAGCCACTTGAAATTTTGAAGTTTTTTAGTTTTTATTTCAGAAACTACTCGAGCGATTGGATTTAAACTTGGCAATTAGGTGAAGTATAACGACGCGCAACTTCGAGCTAAATTTTATCAGGATCATACTGTCAGTGAATTAAAAAAATCTGCAAAAAATTTTTTTTTTCGGAAACCACTCAAACTTCGAGCTTAATATTTCACAGCAGTGTATCAAGTTTTGGAGATATTGAGGAAAATATGTCAAATTTCGAGGTTTTCTTCTCGATATCGTTTTTTCTTTCGGTATAACTCAAGAAGAACTAATTCAATCCTCATAAAACTTTGCAGCTAGTTTGAAAATGCTAAAAGACAACTTAATGCAAAATTTCGTGATGATCGTGTCATTAGAACCATTTGAAAAAAATTTTCTTATCATATCATCCTCATTAAATTCTGTATGAAACTTCGAACTATAATTTTTTGATGAAGTACTGGATTTTTATTCGATCTGATCTGTATTTTTGAAAATATTGGGAAAATAAAATTTTGAATGGGTATATCTGCGGATTCGTTGGGTGGATTTTACACATTCGGCCTTCGTAATTAAGGTCCAAACCTTCTCTATAAATATCGAGTTTCTGAGTTGTTTCTTTCGGAAATTATTTTGTTAACGGCCGACCGTGAACACAATAACTTTCGGAAGAAACGACTCAGATACTCGATATTTGTAGAGTAGGTTCGAACCTCACTTTCGAAGGTCGAGTTCGTGAATGGGTAAAATCCGCCCAATGATTCCGTAGATATACCCATTCAAAATTTTATTTTTCCAATATTTTCAAAAATACAGATTAGATCGAATTTAAATCCGGTTATTTATCGAAGAAAAATCTAGAAAAGCGAATTCGTTGCCGAAGCGGTCATCTACATTGAACATGCGCGCAAAAGCTGCTGCCTTCACGGCAGTGCTTTTCTAGATTTTTATTTCCCATCTCAATACCTAGTAGTGGAATATTGTCCAAATAAAAACGAAGTTTCCACCCAAAGGGGATTTTCTGGAATTCACCTTCAATTTGAATTAGTGAAAAACTGACAACTTTGAGCTTTGAGCTTCCAGTCGTAACAAAGTTTCCCAAACATATTTTCAATTACTACGCAGACAAGTCCGCTGGATTTCCGTTTGATCATTCGTGATTAGTTCTCGATACAAGAGCTCACAATGAGACATGACATACACATCGATGCGGCTTTGTTTATATTCGTATATTCGTGAACTCCGTATATACTGCTCACCAAAAAAATGATTAAGATTCTCTATGACATCCATTCAATAGAGGTTAACTTTGATGGATCTGAGCAATCCATCCTTCCAGGATAATTATCTAAATTCGATTTCGTTCGTTCACCTAAAAAGATTCACTGGCAAACCATAAGGAATTATAATGAGTATATGGAAAAATATAAATTAAAATCACACATGAAGGAAGATAAAACACAAACAAAAACTTTACACAAAAGTGAAAACACAAACTCCTAAAGAACTTCTTATTGATGTTATTCATAAAATCTACTGCAAAGATAGCCAATCTACATACATGGGACAAACTAGTCGCTATTTTAAAGATCGAATTTCCGAACAGATAAGAGACACCCTTAACATTCTGAAACCACTAGAGAGAAAAAAGGAAACCAACACTGCACTAGCTGAGCATGTGTCGGGTACGCTTCATTAAGTCGACTTTAACATAGATTTAGTTAAAATATTAGGCCATCAAAAGTTTTAAGAAAACAGTTCATGAGATGATTTAACAAAATGGAAAATCTATAAATAAGAGAACTGATCACACAAAAAATATAAGTACATTGCAGAGACCTTAAGAGTGGTGTAAAATCATGATACTTATGACTGAAGAATGATTGGTGAATACGTAGATGATAAGAGAAATAATTGCTACCTATTTTTTATAACACTGCTTCTGTTTGTAACAATCTTAATATGATTTGTACCTTCATCCTGTGATTTTAAATTCTACCATTGAAAATGAAGGTTTCAAATTTTTTGTTGTGAAATAAGGAGGTTGAGAGGGTGAAGAATTTCATTGAGAAATGATTTTCGAAAATGAAAATTTTTTGAACGAAATTCCAATTTTTTTGAAATTTACTGACCATAATTTACAACGAAACTTTGCAATGAGTTGCGAGCTAATTTGAGTCCGATCCTTCGAAAATTTCTCGATATATTTAGGAAATAATCTCAAAATTTCAAGTGACGATTACTTCAAAATCATTCAGCCGATTTAACCCACCAACGAACTTAACCAAAGCACCCTGATGCGCAAACTTCCAAGAAAGTATCAATTTGCTAGCTTGCTCCGTTCGACAGTTATCGTATCCTCGACCGGCCGGACAGAATCGATTTTGACACCAGATTCGAAATCAGTGAATTCAGGCTTGTCGTTTAGGATCACAAAATTCGAAAATTGCAGAAATTTTGACAAAACGATTGCACTTTGTTCCACAGAACATTTGCGCATGAACACCACTGATTCTTCTCAAAGATCCCCAACTCCCCAACGATTGACCTCAGACTCACATGAGCTGAAATTTGCCTTCCACTATTATGGATCTGACTGAATTTAGAATCACATCACAAGCTATTTGGTGTATCTACTCATTTCACAGATTAATTAATGCAGAACAAACATTTATAATTACTAGATAAAATTCCTACGATTAGAAGAAAATATAATAAACCTGACAATTAATGTGGTAGTGTTTCATTATGGAGATTGTGAAGCTGATTCCGCCGGATTTCGAAACGTAAATTTCCCTTATAAAAAAATACCCCACTCCCACACAGACATATTCCACATCAAAAAATTATGCTGGTGAAAATGTCATCATCCCTTTCTCATCCATAATTGAAGCCCCATAATGAATCCCTAGGACCAGGGCATAACGACAGTGACACAACAGTTCACTTAATGACAACTGGCGGACATATCCATAAAGCGAAGCACGTCATTAAACGAATAACCGATAGTCGGCCATTTTCTACAAATAAAAACAATCCATCATTTCCCGGCCAAGCGACAATAAACTGTCATGTCCTAATACTCTCGTAATGAACGGCCCCCGTAATCCATTAGAATAATAAATTCTGGCTGGAAATAATTTGTCCTTCGAGTATGGGCGATAGTGATTGAACTGTATTTCAACAATATATGTAGCGCCGTTTGAGACGAAAGTGTCTTTCCGAATTTTGAGGGTGTCCAGTGGGAATTTTTCAACTTTAGATAGCCATTATCAAAATACTGGCGGATTTGCGGATTTGTCAGTCGCCATGAGTCACTGGTCGGTAGCCCACCGTGCGTTCGCTGTCGAGCATTATTTGAAGTGTGGTGAATCATTGGTTCGCGCGATGCGCTTTTTGCAAACATTTTGATATTCGAGGACTGAGTTATTTGGCCGAGCACGTAACTTATCTGTTCGTGGGTAGAAAGATTCAGAGAAGAATGAACAATGGTCAACAGAACTCCTCCGACAGCATCAACGTCAGCAACAACGCCAGAACATGTGTCTCAAGTTCTGAATGAAATTATCCGAAATCTACGTAAATCGATAAGAAAAATTGCGGCATCCACAGGAATGAAAAATCATCAGTGCATGTTATTTTGCAAAAGAAATTAGAACTCCATCCATACAAAATGCAAAATATTGTTCAGGGCCTCAATGAAAGTGGCTATCCTTCGAGAGAAACCTTCGCAAGAACAATGCTGGATCGTTTTCGGAAAGCACACACGCTTGGAAACATTTTGTTCAGTGACGAAGCACATTTCCAGATCGATGAATGTGATACTGGTCCCCCACTTACCCTAGGAAACGGCATCAAGAACGTTCACATTTACTTTATATGCCAATAGGCATGGTTTACATGGCAACTTATCTCTTTGTCAATAGAGCAGTTCCAGCTATCTATGGTTCATCGAGATAAATCAGCTGATGGGGGGACAGCATGTCAAACGTTGAAAGTAAAACAACACAACCTCACTTTCCCGCTTTGTTTATGTTATGAAGTATAATATTTTCAACAATTTCAGGATAAATTCACAAGTTAAAATGATTTATATTAATGGAATTGGTGAATAACTAGGCCAAGTTATTGTTTCGTTGTGAAATACAACATAAATACACCGAGAGACGAAAGAATCCGATGTTTCAGATATATTGTACTGTAGACTTTATATTTGAATATTTGCATTTTTGACCCATTCCCCTAAATTTTATCTGGTATTGGAAGAAACAGAATAGTCATCATCGTTGGATGTTATTTTGCAAAAGAAATTACAACTCCAACCATACAAAATTCAAATTGTTCAAATATAAATATATTCTTGAATGAAATAATCTTCCCCCAAGAATAATAATTTGAAATTGACCAATATACCTCTATTCTCAACTCATTTCGTTGTTTGCCTGTTTACATGAATTTTCTTGAATCGAATTCAGTTGAACCAAGACATACGTACTCTTCACTTCAGAAAAAAATTTCAGCAAACCATAGTTCTCTCGGACCAAGAATATCATTTCTGATGACGAAGACACGTACACGTGACCCCCTCGACCAATAAGCGGTATTACTGCTGAAGATGCGTGGAATGTAGAATCGCAGACGGCAGAACATATGAATATTCAGATAGGAAACAACGCCATGGCCGCCATAGTGAATAGTGAACAATTGCGTTTGTGTTTTTGATGGTGCATTATGAATTTTGTATAAATAGAGAACTACTTATCAAGATCGAGGAAGTTTTTCGGGAACAGAGTTTCGAAAGTCAAGAAGAAAAGGTTGGTTTCAAGAATAAGCTTGGTTAATCGCGAACAAACTTTGATTTGAAAAATGTTTGTATATGTGGGTGCATGCCTACATGTACGTGTGTTATGCACAAACATTGTCACATGTATATGCGCGAACTCCAGACAACACATTTTAATTTTATGTTTAGAGGTCGTGAAAATATATACATAGTAACCGAGCGAATTGTTACAACATACTTCTGCTCTGTGATCTTCGAAATCCTGTTCCCAAAAAACTTTCTTGTTAGGGGGTGATTCACCATTTACACCTTATTTAGGATTAATATGTTCAAGAATGATTATGAAAAGCTCTTTGAGATACCTTACATTTTTTGTATTTGAGAACCGCTAATTGCAGCAAACATATTATATTCTCTTGGTGAAAAATATTGAAATCTGGTTAAATACTATAACGAGAAATCTTACATTCGTATCAAAGACACAGTATTACAGAATAATAATATGAAACATATTTAAGCAAACAGATCCAGTAATTCTTGTTAGTTTTCTCATTTGGTTCAAACGTGATTCCGCTTGAATCAAGAGGATCATTGTTCACATGGGTTCATCGGAGAATCAAACTAATATCTGGTTTGACCTATTCCAGAGTACCATTCTCTTGAAATAATGCGGTTACAAATTGATTTAAGAGAACCTTTTTCTCTGTGAAGGAAACCCAATTTGTTGAGAATAGTTTGTATGTTGGGAACAGTTTGTATAATCTCCCTATCTTTGGAATATTATACTGTCAGATTTGAAAGAATATAATTAAGAAAAGTACTGTCATTCATTTTTCGTAAGTTATTCTCGTTAAAATTTGCCCATTTTCAAGCTTACAATCAACATTTTTGCGACCGTGACAGGACATTATAAGCGAGGAAATGGAAGTTATGAAGAAGGAACGGGAATTGATGAGAAAAGATTTTTCAAGAGTCTGCAGACAGTTGGACCAGATGATTCTAGATAAGGCCACAAGTAAGCAACATCTGCTACCAGTGTTAAGAAAATTAGAATACAAGAGCGATAGACTATTCACAGCAGATGAAAATATAAGAACGTCCATATCATCTGCAGAATTCGATGACTCAACTTTTGAAGAAGAATATAATCAAGTTGAGTTCTATCGGGAAGAACTAATAAAATATAGATGTAAGTGCGAATTCTTCCTCAAGAAAGAAAAAGAAGAGGATCAATCCAGTTCTCGTAGTTACAGTGAACACAACAAAAGAAAATTTCGTCTTCCGAAGATTGAGTTCCAGAAGTTTGATGGAAATGTAAGGAACTGGATTGGTTTTTGGGGTCAATTCAAGAAAATCCATGACGATGAAGATATTGATCTAGAAGACAAGTTCCAGTATTTGCTTCAGTCAACAGAAGAAGGATCTGCCGCTAGAGAACTGATACAGAGCTTTCCTCCATCAGGCGCGAATTACAAAATTGCCGTTGACCAGTTGAAAACCAGATTCGCTAGGGATGAGTTCCTCATAGAAGTATATGTAAGAGTTGAGTTTGGTATTGAAACAGGCAATGAAGGATACAAGTATGACACTTTCTCAATTATATGATAAATTAGAGACTCAATTACGGGCTTTAGAAACACTAGGAGTCACCAAAGAAAAATACGCCGCAATTATATTTCCTCTTGTAGAGTCTGCATTACCAGAGGACCTATTGAAAGTTTGGGAACGACACAGAAATGCAAATAAAAATAAAGTTTCACTTTTACAAGGTTTTCCAGAAAATGATAATTTATCTTTATTATTAGATTTTTTGAGAGGCGAGGTGGAATCTGAAAAAAGAATTACTTTGGCTCAAGCGAGTTTTCGAAGGGAGAAGAACAACTTCAAATATACTTCTGTTAGGGACCAAAAGCCGTCAGGTGAGCGTGAACTCTATACAGCAGCAGCCCTATAATCTGTTAATTCTAAGGAAAGGGACAAAGGCGGTAAGAGAATTCCATTTTGTCTCTTCTGCGAAAAATCTCATACAAGTCAAGATTGTCTGAAAGCGCAAAAATTAACTTTTGATGAGAAAAAGAACCTCATCATGATCAAAAAAGGTTGTTTTGCTTGTCTAAAACCAAATCATACCAGTAAACATTGTAGATCTTTCGTTAAATGTGTGATTTGTACCAGAAAACATTATCCAATAATGTGTCCTCAATTGAATGGTAAGAAAGAAGCCCAAGATAAATTGGATACAAACAAGAAAGAACTTAGAAACTTCTATCAAGGTCAAGTGGAACTCTTGGTTCAAACTAAGTTGAAGGAATTCCAGGCTCAGCTGGATGAAGCAGAACACAAGATGAAAGAACAGCTAGAGAAAAAGGAATTGGAAATTGCTAAATCTGCTGCCCTTCATATACAGCAAATCAATGATAAGTACAATTTGGAGATCAACTTAATTGAACAAAAACATCAAGAAGAAATGCAACTAAAGCAAGTGAAAATAGCACAACTGGAACAAAGGCTTTACGATATGCAATCAAAGTTTGATCGTCAACAAGACAAAAGATCAGACTTAATTAAACAGCTACAGAAGGTCATGGAGGCTCAGTGGACGGAAGCGCTACGTATTATATATAACGGAAAGAGTCCAGTTCCTCATGACGACAGCTCTAGCACTATTGACCAACTTCAGTCGCTCCATTCTAAGTCATATCAGAACATGGAGGCTTTGTTAGCTCAAGAGTTTGAAGATAAGATGAGGAACCAGAATGCTGCTCACAATGGAAATGAAGTATACCATAATGTACAATCAGATAAGAAGACAGTCACAAGAGCAGGACGTCTAGTCGTCGCACCAAAACGTTATGGATATTGATTAGTGTTCTGGTTCAACAATTTCATTATTCAATAAAATTGTTAAGGAGGGAGAATGTTGAGAATAGTTTGTATGTTGGGAATAGTTTGTATAATCTCCCTATCTTTGGAATATTATACTGTCAGATTTGAAAGAATATAATTAAGAAAAGTACTGTCATTCATTTTTCGTAAGTTATTCTCGTTAAAATTTGCCCATTTTCAAGCTTACAATCAACACAATTCCCAATTTCGCAATGTGAACAAGCGCGTAAATGCTGCTGATTTCACTTCACTTTTCTAGGTTTTATTTTTTGACGCCCTTCATCTTGAATACTGATTGCATTACGAACATTCTCAAGTCAAACCCCTATATATTTCCAGTTGCTACCTATCTTAGAGACGGGTTCAACTTGTCTTGAAACATTCTGTATATCGTGAGATATCAATATCGAAAGAAAATATGTGAAGGTATTAAAAAATCTGTATTATTTAACGACTAAATAAGTATATGTTTTTCCGCTTATAAAGAATGAACAGAATTTATCAATTCTAGCTTCAGATGGCACGAATCGAATAATATCGATTCTCATCAACCAAAAAAATTATTGATAAGGATGTTAACTATTAAACCTTTCTAAGATCACACGCACCTGTCAAGCTATAAGAGTATTTTCCTTGTCAGATAGCTTGACCTACACAGGGTCCTTTATTCTTCACCTGAATCCATTAAATGAATAATTGAATCAGTTAGTTCCTCTTGGAGGATTCAAGACTAAAATCACCATAACCCATTTGCATTGGTGTCTCGACATCGACGTCTATGATCGAAAACAAGGCTCCTCAATTATTCCTATGTTGACATGTGGCTCTAGGCCCTTACCATTACATAACATCCAATTCATTAATTCTAATGATTCCATTAGTAGATCGCCTGATCTAATTTTCCTTTGTTACGAATCCTTTCATTAGCATCCATCCAGATCCTGTCGATTTGCTCGATTTCAGGCATCGACAATAGAAAGGATTACCTGCATTGGTTTAGCCGGAAGTAGGTGGTTTTTCAACAACTGCTCGATTAGCAAAGGGTGGGGCCAGTTTGTCATTGATATCGGGTATAAACCGTGAGAGTTCCGAAGTGTACATGCCACAAATTAGGAGTGATTACGCCCGTTGTATTACATGTACTGAAAGGTTTATGGTTAATAGTGTTTGCCACGAATCGAAACTATTTTCTCCATGGCTGTTATCATTTCGGAATTATTTTCAATGGAATGAATCAAAAATTATTTTGAAATTCGTGTCGAGGGTTTTGCATATTTTCGCGCGCTAGATCTAGGAAAAAAATCCACTCATGTTCAAATTCGTGTGCGGAAAGAATTTTGATTTTCTTTTAGACTCTTTATGATCTGATCAATTTTTTAAGAGTTTTATTTTATAAATAACAACAATTCCGCGAAATGAAATACGAGATTTGACGTTTTTTTCTTTAATATTTCTCGAAATTGAAAATAGCTCAAACTGTTAGTTAGGTACACTGTGGGGGGGAAATATCGATGTCAAGATCTATGACAAATCTCATCGAAGCTCATTGATTTCCAGGACAAATTTTTTCAACTAAAATTTCTAGAATTTCGGAAATAATCCTACGAACCATACGATCCCGAAAAAATTCTAGAAAGGCACTGATTTGAGGTCAGAAGCTTTCTGAGGTTTCCAGAGTAAGACGGTCTGAAGATCGGAAAGAACCGTGCAACTCCAGTAACCGTACTCGTTGGACGTGGTTTTTTCGTTGTAGATGTTTCAGTTGATAGGATGATTAGCTCAGATCAATGTGGAATCTTTGTTGACTTATAGAACGATATTCGCCCTTGTGTCAATTTAGTTAATCATTAACCTAGAGCTCTCTTCTCTCCATGAACCATTATTCGATTCATATAATTCCCTATATGTACTTTTCAACACTTTTTCAAAACCGTTGCTTTTCATTGACGCATGACTTTTGCGTAGTTCATCATGCCTGTAGCTCTATTATTTCACGGGCAATTAACCTACCCATGATGAATTGAAGCAGGTTACCGGGAAATGATGAGAGCCAATTGGACATTATACGTAATTAAAGGAAACAAAGCTATATTAACATTTTATTCGCGTATTTCCACATTTCGAATGAATTATATCCTCATTCAATGGAATTTTCAGCATTCAAGTAATCATAATTAGTGAACGTTATGCAAACGAAGGCTTGTATCTGTTTGATTTTCCTTTCAACCATGTTGTAAAACGAAAATGAAAGTGAGTATATTTTTCATGAAACGAAATACTCAACAATTAGACTTCGTTTCTAACAAAAGGAGCCAACCTCTTTGTGAAGGAGATATAATACATCTCGTCAGCTTTTTCCCCTATCATGTAAAATATTCTCTGCTTTAGTGATGAATTGGATCATTCAAAGAGCAACAGTTGTTAACCTGTTTTTATCGATATATACGGATCGAGAAATAATAGCAGCATCGATTATTATATTATTGGAACATTCCAGTTTCAATAATAAAATGATAATAATAATGAAAATAATGATGACAATGATGATAACAATAATTTTCAAAAGGTTGTAACCCAATTACTGAAAAATTAATCCATCGAAACAAAATAAATCCAATACAACAGCTTTCCACTAAAATAGAAGCAATTATGAAATAATAAAACGCTGCAAATTTCACACAAGGGTTTATTATTTCTCAGTTGAATAACCCAATCCCCTCGATATCTTAAATAAAACTTATATGTATATTATTTATAACTTATTGGTTTTCCACAACACAAACCAATTCCATGAAAGATTCACGTGAAACATTGAAATCTCAATAATTACTCTGGTATAATTGAATAATATTTAGCAGAACGCTAATAGAGTAGCATAATTTAAAATAATATTTTGGATGAAAAGAGACGTTCTACAGTCGTTTCACCTCTTTGAACCTCTTACTCCTTTCAACACCACCGAAGAGGTAGAGTAAAAGGAGCGTTTTTCTTTATAACTCAGGGAACACTGGTCGTAAATCATCCGGTTGAAAATTTTTAGGTTGAGTTATGCAAGAGTAATCAACGCTGAGAGTTTCATGAAAATTCGGTGGTAACTTTTCGAGAAATAATTTTTTCCCTCCCACCCCTAGTTTTGAGCCCTTAGGGTACACCTATCCTCCTAAAAAGCTTGGAGGATCAATCTCAAGCGATACACGATTTTTCCACCAAGTTTCACGGATTTAGGTCCAGTACTATCAGCGAAAAGCCCCGTACAACGGACGGCGGACGGACGGATTTTTTCATTAGTTCATTAAAATCCATACATACTTAAAAATTTTAAATGTGGACTTTTCAGGGGTTTATTTTTTTTTCGTCGATCACTAAGGTATATTATTCGATTTTATCAAAAAAAAAACCAGAAATGAAGGCAGTGAGAACGTGCAATAGGCAAGAAAAACTAATATTAATATGATTCCACACATTCCAATAAATGTATTCATGATAAAACATGCACAAAATACTTTGCTGATTCGAATATTATACGGGGAGTTCCGTACAATAATGGTGAGATTAAGTTCCTATTGAAAGAAATGTTTTGGTGACGAAAATTTCAACATAGCAGAAGGTGTCACATTGAGAGAGTAATAAAGATCTTTTTCAAGTACACCAGGTATCCAATTGAACCCAATTTACCTGAAGCATAAGATGCTGACTCATTTTCAAAGAGAAAATGGGAGGAAAATCCTTCAGAAAAACGCCTTCAGAATAACGAGATAATTGTCCTGAATAGTTAAATCTAAAAAATACTCAAATCAAAAAATGAAATTTGTATTGGATGCATCTGCAGTGTACCTATCTATAAAAATCATGATTTTTTTCCTGGAGCAATTCTCGTCCCCAACTTGGCCTCATATTCACGAAAAATCTCATACAATTGCCTTTCCACCCAATGAAATGGCATGTTCATTATTCAGCCAATAGTAAGTTCTCGACAGTTCTATATAATAAACTACTATATTGGGATACATAATCGAAGTTTTCGACACGGCTTTTCGGACACAGATTTCCAGGTTTCAAGAAAATCGAGTTGCATAATTCTGTAGTTATACGCCCAATATTTTCCATGGCTTTCCATCAGCGTGATCGACGTAAAATTGCACAGTTTGATAGGCATTTAAACATTTCCGTCAACGGAAAGCTTCGATTTATATTCACATCAACAGAATGGAAAACGTTCTGCGCCTACTTTTTTCAACTTTTTATTTCCGTTTATATTTACAGCAGTTTTTGATGGAAGTTTTAACAGGAGAATATGAACAGGATAATATTTTTATCAATAATGGTTGTTCTTGTGATTTCCTGAGTAAAAGATCGTTATCTTTTGAATGTGGTTTTCCCTTTAAACGGAAATGCAGTTATTTTCATCAAAAACCTTCAGAACATCACATTTGAAACATATAATTTCAATATTATATTTTTTTAAAAACAACCTAAAACTGAAAAATAAAAATGAGGATTTGCATTCAAAGGGATTTGTCATGAGTGCAAGATATGGCAACGTCGAATTCAGCTTTCTCGGAAAGAAAAGGACGCCAACTGTGTTACTTTGCTTAGGAAAACAGAGATAGCTATACTTCGATCTGTCGACTGTCATACTGTCATATTACTGACAAATCGCCAACGGTTATAGTGACAAAGAACACGTGTGTACCACAGAATAGGAATAAATATTTCGTTGGTCTATAGCAGAAAAAGCAATTCTACTAAACAACGTTGTCACTTCGTGCATGCATGACCAATTCCGAACTCCAATTTTGAAACCTGATTTTGAATACTTTCTGAAGGTAATTTGGGAAAATGATGAATCAAACCCATAATAATTATATTCAAATTTGCATTTGCAGTAATAACCCAAATTCAGGAAAAACCCCCATTGTGGGTATTTTCGAAAAAAATGCAATTACATCATTGACAGATCAAAAGACCTTTCTATGGTGACCTTTTGAGGATTTTACACTAGGATTTGAAACATTGACTCTGATTAACAAAACTTCTTTTCGAGAGAAAAACGATTGATCTCATCATTACTCTCCTCTACTTCTTTGATTTCAGTACTCACCCACCTATTCTGTTCAGATTACTACAAGAAAACATGGACTATAGTTCATTCGAATCATAAAATGTTCATTTTCAACGGATTACAGATGCTTTAAAACCCGTAACTGAAATCCGTTACAACTGAAAATCTGTATAAATCTACAATCCATATTACAACTGAAACATCGATCAAATAATTTCAATCAAAATCAGCTGACCAAATCCAATAGCGCCACTGCTCTAAGCGGGGTCCAGATGAGTGTAACCTAAACAGTTGATGTGATCAACGATTCGGCCAATGGTGTGGGCGGTACTCCGAATCTTCTTGTCCTGACCAAGAAACCGACTCTAGACTTAGCAGAAAGAGCGCTGCCTCGAACCGTTGAACTCCCTCTGAGCCTTCCCCTAGTTGGAGTATCCGGTGTTCGAAATACACACATCCAGTCGGATCCAGATTAATGTTATCCGAAAACAGAATTTGATACATGATTCGGCGGACGGCACTGCGAATCTCTTTGTCCTGTCGTCAAAAAACTGACTCTCGACGGTGCAGAAAGAGCGCTGCACCGAACCATGCCCACATTCGAGTATTCGGTGTTCGAATTCAACAAATTTATACGTGGCCTCATATGTAGCATTCTTCGATTGAAAGTTTTTCTAATGATACTTTTAGAGCAACTCAGGGCATAGCAGCTACCGACAGCTATTGATTATGGTCAATTCCTTAAGGTTTATTGAATTGTTTAAATATTCATCTCATATTCATCCAGTACAATTGAGAGAGTCTTTGACCTATATCAGGAATTGAATGAAATAGCATTTCAATGCGATAGAACCTACTTTAAACAGTTCAACTCATAAGAGATTCTGAGAGATAGAACTCGGTCAGTGAACTTTAACTCAGTTCCATCCCAAATATTGTCAGAAAAATATTGAATATTTTTGTTTACATATCAAAGCCTCACAAGATAATTTCACTTGCGAGCTATAAATTATCGTTAAAGCAGTGGCGCCACACGACAGGATGTACTGCCATGCCAGATTTTAGGATACCTACATTGATTTACCAACGACCGATCTAAAACACAATATCTTCCAAAAAAAACGACTCTGGAATTAGATATTCGTAGAATAGGTTTGGACCTTAGAAATAAAGGCCGAATTCGTGAATGGGTAAAATCTTCGTTATGATTCCGTAGAATGACCCACTGAAAATTCTATATTCTCAATAGTTCCGAAAATTCAGATTGAATCGAATTGCAATCTAGTACTTGGTAGAAACATTATAGCTTGAAGATTCACGCAGTTTTGTCCTGGTTGAGTTATTCCGGAAAAAAACACGAAATTTGACATATTTTTCCTGGATATCTCGAAAACGAAAATTGAATTGAACTGAAACTTGATGCACTGTTTTGGAATATGAGGTTCAAGGTCCGTGCGAGATTTCAACGGAATCCGATGGAAAATTTTCGAAAGAAATATGTTTTCATAGGAAATTTTAATAAAAAAGGTTATTTCAAAATCGCAAATTATAGTGTCCCAACAAATTTGCAGGCAGTAACACATCTGTATGCTTCAACTAACCACGATGTTTCAATCTGATCGCTAGGGAAGTTCCTGAGATATTGACGAAATAACATTGACCCTAACTCCGAAACCGTTTGGCCACTAACGAACTCAGCTTTTGCATTCTGAAGCATAATGAAAGTTTCGCAGAAAATCGAATTCACCTAAATAATGCAATCTAATTTGGTCACCGATAATGTAAACTTGGAACTTTGCAATTTCAAATAATTATTCGAGAATTATACACAACATTCGTATTGAATATTGAATAATTCTGAGTTCTCCCCAGAAACCAATATTTCAGAAGTAAATCTAAACTCGCCACTATACTCAACATAATATTGTCCAAAGCTTACATTGAACAACCTGTATCTGACTTATGCATATATTTCATAGCGCAAAAATAACCATCTCGGTGTTGTCTACATGACTATACACACGTTGGACCGTTTTTATAGTGGAACACCCTATATATTTCGTATTCAGCACATGTTGCAGTGTATGATGTTTTGAAAAAACCATCCCAATCAATATATTATCCTCACTGCTGGTTTTTTTATGCGCGACATAATTGCGATTATCATTTACACACTGGCACTTAAAAACCGTCGTTCTAAAGAGACATTTTCCAACAAATATTATTTATAACCAGGTAGCAGATCACTCAAAATGCCGTCAGATTAACATGAAAATCCCATCATTTTCGGTCTCCGGAGAATATGACAGCTACATATGACGTCTTGTGGTGTCATTTTCACGTCATTCTAATGACGGCTACCCGGATACTTTCCACTAAAAAGTAACGTGCAGCGTGGAAAATATTTTATAATTCGGAACGATTTTGGAACCAATCAACACAAAATCTCCCTGCCATTCAAATATTAACCTAACAAATTCAACCCGTTTCGATTTTCGCTCCCAACTCAACGTCCGACCTCGGGCATAATCCATCAACAAGTCCGATACGGTTAATCGATGTCGGCGGCAATCCAGGCAGGTCCCCAAACTCCCCATACAGGCAAATTTGCCCGTCTACAGAACCCGAGGACCTGGCGGGGTTCACCCCGTCCACAACGTACAATTTGACACCTTTGTGTACCTTCAATCAGCTATCCGTGAAACGAGTTACTTCGCGTAACAAATATTACGTTACAACGTTCTGGCAATAACAGGGCGCCAAATGAAAATGGTAATTTAATGCAAACAACGGTTTGCTTCTGGTGTCCGATTGGCGTGTGGCACGGTGAAATGCAAAAGTGAAACAAATAATTCGAGACCGTGTTGGTGCTTCGGTATTGGCGACGACAAGTTGGAATCGGTTGGAATTCGGATGTGGATGGGACAACTACGCTGGATTGACCTCGGTGTGGCGTTATTTTCCCTAATTTTAGAGATAGAAACGTTCATTTCTTCGTTCTGGTAGAATGAGAAATATTTGATATTCTGTTAAAAACAGTTATTCGAAAAACTAGTCCATAATATGCAGTTTTTCTCCATAAAAATGTCAATCTGACTGCTCTTGCATGTGTGCATATAAAGGAGAGAAGAGCATTATGAATGGAGATACGTAAGGGAGTACCTCAGGGGTCCATTCCAGGACCACTACTTTTCATCATATGCATTAATGGCTTGCCAAACAATATAATAAGTGTGTTTCCCAACCAGCAAAGTTGTCGTATAAGTCTGATGATTCTCAACTTTTTCATTTTATAAGTATTTTATTGAACTCTCTAGAATGTCAATTCATTATATTGATGCTAAATAAATTTCAATCTATTGTGGACATCTCAAGTATTTTATGAATTTATCACGAAAACGTTTATATGGCCGAATTATAAAATATCTTATAAAACTGTTTCTATGATATTTCTTAAGGGATCTATAACTAACTTATAAAACATAAATATTTATACAATTGAATTGTTTTTTAGTGGGTCTTTTCCTACGATATTCCCGCCTTCAGTATAAATTCATTAAAAAAATGTTTCAAATTCACTTCGTATGAAGTTACATTATAGTTTTATAAAATAACTTTCACCAACAGTATGCTTTCATAAGAAAATTTGTTTTTTCGTGATCGCACATTTTATAGTATTGTATTCCATGACGATAATCGAATATGAAATGCATTTTGAGTTAATAGTCGATATCTTTAGAATCTATAAATAAAATTGAAAATTATTCCCGATTTCGTTGGACATGTCCACTTACTTAATGGAGAAAAAAAAATCTAACCCCACTTTTGCTGTAACAGCTGCGTTTGTTATTATTATTTTATTTTCCATAACGATAATGAAATATTATCCGAATCGCATTTTGAGTAAGGTTATATCGAAAAAATGAACATCTTAAAAGATTTCATGAAAATCTATATCTGAAATTGAAAGTTATAGGTATTTGATTTCGTCGAGCATTTCGACTCACTAGTGTTGAGAAAAAAATATGAGGGGTGGTACTTCTAAACAATTCATCCACACTTTTTCTACAACAGTTTGGTTCGTCATCATTAATTTATATTAATACCGTGACGATAATGAAATATTATCTGTATCGAATTTTGAGTGAGGTTACGACGAAAGAATCAACATGTTTGAAGTTTTCTTGAAAATCTATTAATGGAATTGGAACTCAATTTTGATTTTGTAAGACATATCCATTCACTGGAGTTTGGGAAATATATGAGATGAGAAGTCAGAGCGTGCTCCTGATTCTAACCACACTTTTTCTATACCAAATCAGCTGCGTTTTTCGCCAAAGTGAAATTGAGAGACATAGAGGTTATAGCTGCGATTTGGGGACCCTGTGTATGTTTCCATTAGTCACCAAGGCGATAGTGTTAAATATGTTTCATAGCAATTTTATATTAGCTAAATTATTAGAGAAAGCTTTATAAAGATACAAAACCATTTTATAAGATGACGCCATAAAAGATGGCAGTATTTATGATGATAAAAAATGACGAATTCTGAAAGTACTGAAATTTGCATCCGTGTTGATATTTGAATCACCTAAGAAAAAAATTGGCTTGATAATAATGTTTCGCAAACATTGGTTCATTTTTCGATGAAGAAAAAAATTATAAGTCCCACGAAGCATTTTAATGTTATTATTTATTTATGAAAAACGTTCGAAAATAGGAAGCGCGTTTATGATATACTAATATTATGCTTTATTTCACAATGAAATTTAATTCGCATCAATATTCTCGTTCCCCATTTCGGGAACTATGATTCTTAGAGCATTAACGTATAAATAAAATGGTTTCTGCTAAAGAGTAAAGATAGGCGACGTTCAATATTTTCCCATCGACTGTCATATTCCGAATTGTTTTTTGTAACTGAAAGAAATAATTAAAAAGTATTTCGATTCTTTAAATAACATTCCAGATTACTCTTTTATTTCAGAACAGGAATGTGAGAACTCTTTTGAAGTTCCTATATAACAGTTTTAAAGCTGCTTCATATTTTTCTTGTAACTTTCACGAGAAGCTCTATAAAATCTCGAGGGTAGCAAAATTGTTTTATAAAATGTGCCAATTTTGTATTTATAGTTATTGTTTAAACGCATTAGAGACATTTCAAGACAAATATTATTTAAGCATTTGGCTGAAAACGTTTCTGCAACAGTTATGAAATATGAAATTGCTAGTTGGGTTGTTACTATACTGATGAGACTCCTCTTCTGAATATCCCAAAACACTCAGTAAGTACGAACACGAAGAGGTCCCTCAAAGAAGCTGAACGACTCAAACGGTCTTCATTTAAATGTTGAAAAAACGAAAATTTTGAAGAGTCAGCTTGAGTTTTCAAAGGAATAGAAGCAGTTATAATATTAATAACGCATGAATATTGTTAGCTAGTCCCGTTTCGCAAGATGATTTAATTTTCTATATTTCATTATTCAATTTCTTGTTCATCGAGCAACAAACTGATATTTTCCCATTCCTTACATTTTGTGCCCTCCATAAGCTCGCTCGTATATGTATACGAAAGTATCAACTTCACCTATCAACTTCCTATTCAAAGTTCTAATGTGATATTGTTTTAAGTTCCTTCAATCTGTTGATAATGAATCCAATAATTCTAATGAGAGTTATTCGCATACTAATTCCTTGTGTTTACTGAAACTGTTCGATAAGCATTCAAACCATAGTATTCAGAAATATAAAATACTAATTTTTGGAACTCAACAATATCGCTTGGAAATAGAATGATAAAAAATAAACTCACTGTTCTAAATCCAGAGATTTTATCTCAGCAATCGTTGGATTCTCGCTTCTCAACAATTCCCCAGTGTTGTCCTTCTGGAGCACTGGGGACTCTCTCCCGATCTCCTCCCTGTAACTACTGCGATCTTTTTCCTCCATCAGAAGATAATCCACAAGGTCCGAGAAATCGTCGTGCTCCTCAAACAATTCATTATCCTTAACATGTTTGCGATCCTGTACCAGAGGGACAGAGGGTTTCTGATCTGGAAGAGCTGCCTCTCGAGACGCGTTGACACTGCCACTGAAAAGAATATGAAATATAGTTACCTTATTAAAGCGTATCTGTGCAGCTCCTAGAACGAAATAGTCCTTCAGGACCTAGGTATCCATTAAAAAATGCATATGAGGGTCCAAGCAAGTGTTAAAACGCAAGACGCTTATTAGATATATTCTATAGAGATTCTGAAGGAACACTGACGTGATGTCAGCAGTTTTCACGCGCTTGTTTAAATTATTTGCGGAACCGATGATGATATTGCCTGACTTGTACAGGGTCCGGCAGAGGACCTGAACGTTTTCGAAACAGCTCGTACTTCCCCCCATAAGGTCGACAGATGCGGGGAGGGGGCAGTTGGATTCGGTAGGTCATAGCATTTTTACCAGTTGAAATCATGAACCTGTGGACGGTAGAGCACCGCGTTTTTGCTTACGACAGTTACGTCCGTAATAACTAGTTGGTCATTGCCATTCAGCGGGAGTTTCGTCGCCTTTTCAATATCCACCGAAATCTAGCTGTTCCCTCTCGAAACACCATTCTTCGTTGGGTTGAATCACTTCGCACACAAGCTGAATTGATGAGGAAAAGACCACCAGGAGCTCAACGAACAATTCGAACGCTGAAAGAGTGCGACAGGCAACTATTCGCAGTCCGAGTCGATCTGCTCGCTAGCATGCTGCTGAACTTCACATCAGTGATCGTTCGGTGAGGCATATTTTGCGTTTAGAACTGCGTTTCACTCCTACAAATTGTCCGTTGGGCAATAGTTACTGTCAGGTTATTATGCACGACGAAAATGCACTTCGCCTCTGAAATGGAAGCACTTGTTGGGCAAAATCAAAACCTAATTTTGTTCATGAGCGAAGAGGCTCACTTCCACCTCAATGGTCACGTTAATCAGCAAACTGCCGTTATTGGGCTGATAAAAATCTCCAAAAATTTCACGAAAGACTGCTGCGTATCCCTAAAGTGACCGTGTGGTGCGCTGTATTCCAAACTTGCGTCATCGGCCTTTTCTTCTTCGAAAACGTCAATGGAAAGGCTGTTATCGTGCACTCTGTGCAGTATATCGAAATGATAACCAACTTCTCTGCACCTGAGTTAAGAAAACGTCGTGTTTCAATCTGACGAGTGTGGTTCCAACAGGATGGGGTGACTGCCCATACACCCAGAGCAACAATGAACTTCATTCGTCCTCTTTTACGTAGCCGCATTATTCCCAAGTTTGGTGACGTTCACTGGCCCCCTCGGTCCCCAAATTTGGCCATCTGCGACTGTGGGGACACCAAAGCACGAGTTTAACAACACAAGCCCCGAATATTGGAGGAATTGAAGGGAGCAATTCGCGTAGAAGTCGCCGCAGTAGAGAGAGCAACGTTGGAAACAAAGACGCCACTCAACTGATGTGATTTTCCACACATGAAATTCCAAAATGCTTTGAAATTCTGATTCCGAATTATTTAATTAAATTTTTTTTACCGAGGTTTTGATTTTTTCAGGAACGTCCTAGTCCTCTGCCGGACCCTGTATATCGAGCATCAGTATTCTACAACCAGTCAAGAAGTTTTCATCTGATCTCTCCAGTATTTTTTGAGATATAAAGGAAATGATCTCAAAATACCTAATTAATACAATTATAAGTTCATAATATTTTTTTCGATAATAAACTTCAGATCAAATTGAAATTTGAAACATTGTTGAAAATATCAACCCCAATATGTGCGCCTGATTTCACCGTGCTCTGATACATTAACTTAAAACCGGGTTTGTCTTCAACAAAGATTAGGAATTTTTTTTTTTAATTCCTAACAAGTCGATCCTCACAAAGGTGCGCGTTTGTATTCTCTAACCGATTCCGAGTTTCAAACTCATCGCACCATTACTTCTTGAGATTGAAGAACTAATCTCGAAATTTCAAATGGGAAGAACTCAAAAAACCGTTCAGCCGATTCCATCCTCAAACGAATGTAACGTGCTGTTCCTCCCGAAAAACACGCGAATTAACGTTTTCGTTTCTGAAATATTCGAACGCTTGAATCATCTTGGCAACGTTGCAAAATCGTAGGATGTTTTATCTAGTTCCTACGCACAGGAGTGTCATATTCGGTTTCATGGACAGGTTACGATGTTTTTACGACAGTTTTTTGTGTCGATGAAAAAATCATTAAAACTTTGTATTGGCAATCAGATAAATTTTAGAGATTTACCTTTTGAGCTTCTACGAATTACATTCAGTATTCATATGAATACTCATATTTCATAATAATAATAAAACTCATCATATTATTTTTTATTGGATCAATTCATGGATGCTCAAGTTTTTACAATAGATATAGATATTTCACAAGATTTGAAGACTTCGTTACCTACTCATCAAAGGATTTGAAAGTAAAAATTACAAGGATATACCGAAATCTTCTCGAAATTTCACTTTATCAATCCGGAATTGAAGCGAATGAATTTTTGATTTTTTCCAAAATTTCTCAACGTAAATTTTTTCATTGAAACTGCACTGCTCTTATACGACGATGTAATACACATGCACAGTAACAGGTTCCCCTTCTTTTCCAAACCATTGATCAGCAATTTGACGCGTAGTAGCAAAATGACCACGTAGAGCAGGTTGACCGAAGCGCCTATCTTCACGTTCTGTGGTACACTCACACATGACATTTTTTCTTAGTCAGCAACAGTCAGGGATAAAATGACAAAGAAGTATATGGTCTTTGAACCTTCTTATTTTGGGGACCTTCAAAGCTCAAATTGATCAAATTGGTTATCCAGCATTCATCGAAAATATTCAAAAGATTCTGATTACATGCTACGAATATTCAATCTGAAAATCCGAAAATACTTCATTATTCCAGAAAGAGATAACAGAGGGAAAAAATTATACTTCTGACGAAACAATTTCGACTCTCATCTGAAATATTCACAATTCTATCTCAAATTTCATTCTGACTTGATGGTCACCTCTTGTATCCGCCTCTGCAAGCAATAAATATTGAAGATAGCTATTGCGCGGAAGATTTACGGAAGAACCCACAGGATCACTTATGCAACAAACTCGACGTCTGAAAATCTCAAGAGGCTGCTTGAAAATGCCCTAACTCAGCCTGTTGCTCACGGGAAAATCCTGAATATTTCAAAATTAGTTGAAATGAGTTTTCGCCGGAGGAAAAACGTAATTTTTGTACTCGAAACAAGCCTCTTAGTGACAGTTTCATTCCGGTTAATGGAATGTCAAGACATCAGGATATGGGGAAGGAAATTCGTCTCCCTAATCCATTCGTTCTCTTGAAATCATTATAAAATTGGTTGAACATGTCGAGATCTACGGAAGGGAAAAATATAAGGACAAGAGGAAAAAAGCAATTACATAATCGATCAGTGGCCTGTTGGTATCACTGAGCACAAATACAAATACAAAATGTGAACCCGTCAGTTGACATATTCAATCTGTTGATTGACGTATTTAATCTGTCATTTGATATTTTCATTCCGACAATATATTAAAGATAGATCTAGCAATTCGAAGATTTGTTCTGCCAACTGACACGGATAGATTCGGTCAATTGGCACATTCAAACAGTAACTTGACACATTTTTCCAGCAAATATTGATACATTTATTCTGTCAACGTAATGAATTTAATCTTACAATTGGCATATTCAATTTGTCACTTTAAGGAGTACAAAAGGAGTCAATACGAATCTTCGGGATATAATATCTTCGGGGAGGAAAAATATAACCTCAAGCGAAAAGAAGCTTGTAAGTGTCAGTTCGAAAAAATACAAATCTATCAATTGACATATTCATTATGTCAATAGACACATTCATTCAGTCGTTTGACATATTCATTCTGTCAAGATATTAAGGAACTTTCCTGGTGACTTTTTGGTTTAGATTCAACTCATTTATTTCGAATGTAAGGAAAGCTGAAGGATTTGATCACATTTGATCTAATAACACAGATTTGTTCTGTCAACTGACAGATAAATGCTGTCGATTGACACATTAATCCTGTGGATATTGGATGTATTCGGTCAACAAAGTCAATTGAATCCATCAACTGACACATCAATTTCCGTAATGTGAAAAAAATTTTACGAATTTGATGACGTCTTTTAAGGTTATTATAATATTATTTCAAATGTTTTCGTATATTGCGAAAACTAGACCTCGATTGTCAAGACACCTAGATATTGGAAGGAAAGTTTGTCTCCCTGTAATCCAATCGCCCTCATAACAGCATTATAGAATTCGTTTAACACATCGAGATCTCCGGGAAAAATAACTATGAGAACGATCGAGAAGAAGCAATAACAGAATCAATTAGTTAGGGTTGTGAATGAATTATTCCTTAGAATATGAGGAATATTACAATACAATTGAATCTATAAATGTAACTAATTGAACTTTCTGTTGACACATTTTTTCTGTCAACTGAAAGATTAACTCGGTCGAAAAACATATTTGGTCTATCAATTGTCAAATTGACTCGAAACATCTGAAATCCCAATTGACACATTTTTTCATGTCAATCAGCATATTTATTTCGTCGATATCCACAAATTTAGTCTTTCAATACTGACACTGAATCTGTTGATTGGCATATTTCTCTGTCAATACTGTAAGATTGAATCTATTCAAGGACAAATTATATTTTCGATTTAATGGGTGGAGAGAGTATTCACACAAATGTGATCACAAGTGGTAAGGCCTATCATCTTCCACCCAATATTTTCGAATGTTTTCGAAAATTTGGTAGGCTTAGGGACTTTATCTCTCAATTGACAGTTTCTTTCCTCTAACTTATATATTTATATCTTCAACTGAAAAGAATATTTGGTTATCTTATTTGTAAATCGTGAAAATTCATCAACTCAATCTTATTATGCATACCAATTTTTAAGGTATTAATTGAACATTCCATATGTTCGATAGCTCAACAAATGCCCGAATTTTCGGATAAATTCTCAAGATTACGTGGTATTGTGAACATCTTACGACCTTAACAATAAAATGTGAAATTTATTGGATGAGTTGGTTAAGAAAATCATATTAGATTCTTCAAAGTTATTCATGAATTCCGTGTAACCTGTAATTCCAAGAATAATTGGATATTCTTCGAATTCAATATAAACAGAGATTCTTTTGTTTTCATTCGATTCCCAAACATTGAGTCACTCCAATCAGTAGAAATATTTACAATTGAAATTATAGATATTTGGGAAATCGCTCGATTGATATCTAAACAAATCGGATTTATTTCGAATCAGCTCGAATTTTGGCAGTTGATCGGAATCAGGTGAAGGTTATTCGAATTTGAACACGAAATAATTCAACAAAATTGTATAAATGGGTCAGATTTTATAATCAATTAAAATATCACAAAAACAGTAATTGTAGGATCCTGTTTGTTTTCTTTCATTAGCGATATCTGTTGCGATATTTGTTTTTGGCAGTATCACGAAATGCACAGTGGATCGGATTATGAAATTTCGTAATCATGTGAAAAACTCAAATTTGCAAAGAATTAAGTTTTCAATAACTCACTTCCTGATATTCTTCCCAATATGAATTCGCATAAATTTCGAAATGAATTATTGTGAAATGGTTGAATTGAAGCAGTCCTTATTTCACAATTGCTCAATTCTTCAAATTTCATAAGATGAAAAAACTATCTCTCGAATTTTTATTCACACGCCTTGACTTGTTCTGAGGAACAGAAACGTGATAATTACCTGAATGTCAGTAATTTCTGAATTTTCCTTAATATCTCAAGAAATACTGGTGCGAGCAGATCCAAAATTTGTTATTTACGCGAGAATCGTTCAGTTGAAAAAACGGAAAGGAATTTTTTTCCAAATTTCTTAAAACATGTATTTTCCTGGCCAAAATTTAGCCTGATTAGATATTGTTTTCGGGAATGTCAGGAAAATAATATTTCGAATAGCTGATTTTTTCCGTGAACACAATAATTTCTGAGGGGACTTTCAGATAATCTCGATATTTTTAATGTAACTTGGGGTTTCATCACGAAGATACTACCTTATTCGTAATCATTCATGAATGGATAAAATCTCTTCCCTGATTCCGTATACATTACGCGTCAAAACTATGGAACAAATTCATTTTCCCAGAAGAAGAATATTTGGCAACAAAATCCTGAAACAGGTCAATTTTTGTTTCACTTCTACTAAATTTTTATGCATTTTTGAAGGATTTTTGTTGCACCCTGTGCCATCCCCATCAACCCTGTAAATTTTTTGAATAGGGAAAGTAGGTCATGTGGTACTATTTTGGCAAGGCCTTCTTTACAGGCGTGCAGAAATTCTCAAGAAAAAATTTTTTTTTTTAGAAATTAGTTACTTCAAAGAGGTTTTCAGTACGTGCACTTTGTCAAGGCTCATTTACTTGGAGACTAAGGTACCTGATGAAATTTGTCACCGAATGAAAGTCGACCATTACAGTTTTGTTCATGCACAACTCTCAACCCCTACGAACCGTTTAGTGGAGAAAAAAAAATTTTTCACGTGAGAGGGTTGAAAGTTGTTCATGAACAAAACTGTAATGGTAAACTTTCATTCGGTGACAAATTTCATCAGGTACCATCGTCTCAAAGTAAATGAGCCATGACAAAGTGCACATACTGAAAACCTCTTTGAACTAACTAATTTTTCAAAAAACAAATTTTTTTTTTCACGGAAATTTCTGCACGCCCGTAAAGAAGATACAAAGACCTTGCCAAAAAAGTACCACATGACCCACGTTCCCTATTCAAAAAATTTAGAGGGTTGATGGGGATGGCACAGGGTGCAACAAAAATCCTTCAAAAATGCATATGAATTTGGAAAAAGGAAACAAAATTGACCTGTTTCAGGATTTTGTTGCCAAAAATTTTCCTTCTGGGAAAATGAATTTGTTCCATAATTTTGACGCGCACTGTACATGGTTCTCACAAATTTCACGGAAACCTCCACGCCGTCAGACAAAATATTAGATTTCATTCAGATCGGTTCTGTATTTTTGGATATATTCAGAAAACGAAATTTTAAATGAATGTATCTACGAAAAAATTGATTAGGTTTTTCCTTTTTTTTTGGCTTCCGCCTCGAATATCTGGAAAAAAACTATCAAAAATCATCTAAATTCCTTAGATTCATACAAATCGCCCTTGCGGATTGTTGGATTCGAACCCAAAAGCAATTTGTTGCGAAACTGTTGCCTAATAATCAATATCAGAATGATCTGAACGATCGAAGAAGTGAATTTCAACGTTTCAGAGTAAATATCTGTCTCCTTCATCAGACAATAAAGCGAAAATTCGAAGATTTATTATCTTGCATTACTTACGTATCCCACGATTTTTTGTACAATTGTCATATTCAGAAAACACAGTCACGTAGATTCACTTGATGTGGAAATTTTTCAGTTTTACTTCTCATTCTGTTCATATTTTCCTTCATTAATCTTGGCACCCTGTATGAGGTCTTTAAAATATTCCCTTCAAGAAATCATTTTAACAATCGAACGAACCGAATCCTTTCTTGAATTTTCACTCAAAGTAATCATTCGAAATAAATTCAACATACTGAGGCCATAGATATTTCGACGAAATGATAATATATTATGTCCTAGAAACGAACGCGCAAAAAAATTTCAATGTGACATTTCCCACGGCATATGGTTGTTGACTGATCGATATTCCTCTAATTTTCTTCATGAGTTCACTGGATATTATAGTGATTGTCTATGAAGTTAATGACGGTACACATATAATGGACTATAATAAATACTTTGGATCCATTCCAAAATCTCATTAAACAAAGAAACATACTTAGTGCTCTGTAAGCATAACTAAATTGAGATTGATAAGAGTATCGATAAAATAGTCTGATTCGTTTCGCTTTTATTTCGATTTTATTTATGTGTGCTTTATAGGATTGATTTACTCAGTAATCTCATGGTAGTGCATTCAGAAGTGTTGGGCAATATAATAAAGTGATAAACTCAAAAAAAAAATTTGGTTTGGATAATATCTTCATTCTCAAATTGCAAGTTTAAAGACTGCCAATAATTATGAATCTGAAACACTCAATAAAATAGATATTTTACGCTGATAACAATTTCATTATTTTTACGCGCTTGTTCTGGGGAGCAGCGCTTTATAGCTTCGTCCGAATCTGCAAAATACAGAAAATCCTACCTACTTGAAACTTTCAAGGTGGGGTTCATTTCAAAATATGACGGTGAATTGTCTGATGAGCAAAATCAGCAAAACGGCTTCAGAGTTACGATCAATCGATTTTTTGAGGCTATTTTCTCAATATTTAAACTTCTTGTATAATTTTGTCAGGAACATAAAGATAGTATTTTAATGAAATGTTTCGTATTTGTGTGGAAAACTTTTTCCACGCGCTTGTTGTGGGAAACATCGCGTTATCGTTTAGTCACAATGTCTGTTATTTTCGAATTTTGAGCTAAAATCGGTCTCAAACGACTAGGTTGAACTCAATGATGAAGAATCCGTGGTCAAATTTGATTCTGTCCGGCCGTGTGTGCTCTAACTTTCGAAAAGAAGGACCTAGAGTCTTGAAATTCTCAGGTTAGGTTTTGATCCTGAATGTCTCGGTTAAGTTCGTTAATGGGCCAAATGTGTCGAATGGTTTTTGTGTTACAGCCATTTGAAATTTTGATTTTTTAATAACCCGAAAAATATTTATCTGATCGAAATGAAACTTGTTTGGAAGATGAACAGTGTCAATAAGAAGGATTATCCATGGAAAAATTCAAGAAAAAACTATTTTTCCGATAATTTTCATATTTCATTTAAATTTCAATGAAATTTCCAAGTCGCCATTTCGCAATGTGAACAAGCGCCTATTAGATGCTGTCTTCACGTCAGTACTTTTCTAGGTTTTTTTCCTCGCATTCTAGCTATTGCCGAAATTATTCGAAAAATACTGATTCAGTCATAACGAAACTTGCTTTCTAGGTAGATCATGGTTATGCACAACTTTGTGTGATATTTAGTGATGATCCTACAATGAATTTTCGAGCTGTTATTTTTCAATATAATCTAGAATTTCAATTCGATACAATCGAAAATATTGGGAAATGGAATATTGAATGTGTGTATCAGAGAAATCGTTAGGTGGATTTTACCCATTCACGAGTTCGGTCGTCGTAATTGAGGTCCAAACCTACACTATAAATAACGAGATCGGTCGTGCTTTTTCACAATGTTCAAGGAGTCCCAATTCCTCTTTATCATTAAAATAGTCCTCAAAATTGCAATGGAAAAAAGACTCTTCAAAGTGATGAGGAAATTCTATGAAATCAATAGCATTATGAAACATCTCAGTGTTCACTAAGATGCACCAATTCCATTTAATGTTTTACCTCATATTGCAAATCAAAAAAAAATCGTCCCCCGTAGTAAAATGTATTAATTTTCGAAATGTTACTAGTGAGTCCGATTCATAAAAATTTTTTATTAGTTCATTCAAACCTATATACTTCTAAATGTAAACTGTGAAATTTTCAGGGGGGTTATTATATCATTTTTTTTTTATTTTATCAAATTAAAAACCAAAATCAGAAGAATTGATACTTAATTTAATACAACAGTTTTCAAGACAAACAGTAATGAACAAACACTATAAAAGAAAAAGAATTTAAAATCATATTAGTGGATCTGCGATACTGTAAGTTTCGGAAATGTAAAATTGACAAGTTCTTGGAATAAATGAGTATCGCAAAATAACTCTGAAGTTTTTCAATTTTTTGTCTGATGAAGGAGTTAAATATAGACTCTGAAACGTTAGAGTATAATTCGTTGATCGTTAGCATTATTTCGAAAATGTTTATTAGGCAATATTTTTTCAAGGAATTGCCTTTGACAAATAAATTGGAACTGTTAATCCGGAACGGCGATTAATTAATTTTTATTCAATTTTTACTCTCTCTCACCAATATTGGTAGCGAAAACCTGAAAAGATCCACCCAAAATATCCTTCAATCGATAAAAAATCTACTAACCTATTGGTTTTCTGTAAAAACCTCTTCCTGAAACTGTTATACGCAGCCTCAGGTCCATCTTCTCCTTGCACATACCTTACTCGACCGTGCGACGGTACCACGTAATTTCCCGAATAACCATAGTCCATCTGTATGTCAATGATAAGAAGAAGCGTGAAAAGAACCGCCACAGCACTCAAGCCCAACACGAACCGCTCTTTCAACTTCAGTCCCACGCGAAACATATTCAACGCCTTACCGTACCCGACTAAACTCTTATCAGACTCAAAGTTCAACAATTTCTTATTGTTTTTATTAATAGTCTTTAAATTATACGACGATTCAGCACTAAAATCCGATCCAGCGTGGACAATCTCAGGCGGCGGACTATACTTAGATTTGATTCTATGTTCCTTGAGGTGGAAGCCAGTCTTATCAATGTGATTCTGTGGTTTCTCTTTGGTCGATATCGCTTTGGCTTTGGCTGTGTATTCTTTCTTATCACTAGTCGAAGTTAACTTATTTACATGTGTGTCCCTTGAAGCCTCTCTGATAACCCGTCTATTATAATACAACTTCTTATCTTGACTATCAATCCAATTTAATCTGCTATTTTTGTTTACTTTTACGTCCTCGTTTGAGCTACTTGGCAATGTTTCGACTTCTCTGTTGAACCTGTGAGCAGCGAAGAAGATTTGAGATTGTTTTTGGCGCAGATTTTCCGTGCATACATCGAAAGACTTAGACTTTCCGAATTTGAGTCTGTCTAACTTTGGGCTGTAATGGTCGTGTAAGTAACCTTGTTGTTGCTTATCTTGTTCTGGGTCTAATTTCTGTTCTACTTCCTGAGGTTTTGGTGGATTCTGGAGTATAGATTGATGTTGAGCTTGTTTTTGAGCAGATATTTTGAATTTTCGAGGTGGTGCTACTGGTGTTTGGTTGTTGATGTCGGTACCATTGGGCGAAAGTAGGATGTTTAGTTTGGTTCCACCATGATGTTGTTTGGAGAAGTCCAAGGCTGCTATGTTTGAACATTGCAGCGTTCCGTTTTTCTGAGCCAGGTCTTTATGTCTTCGTTACCGACTATGTACCTGAAAAAACAGATTTTTCAATCAATACGTTATTCGAAAATCAATTATGTAACAACATTATTATTCTTCAAAAGACATATAAGCTTTGTTTTGGTTCCAAGTTCCGAACTATTGGTAACGGTTCGAGCAAGCACGATTGCGATTTTGTATTTTGGTTCATTTCAGAACCGGTTCAGAATTTTAGTAATCCTGTTTTGGTTATTTTCAGAATCGGTTCCGAACTGTTCTAGAACCGTGAAAGGAGTACGGACTTCGAGTGGGAACTGCTTTAGAATTGGGTAATTCGCACAAGCGTAGAGTGTCTGCCAACGGTTAATCTTAGTTTTTCTACATCGTGTTGATTTGGTTTTCGATTTTGGTATTTGTTGGGGAAACAGCTATTCAATTCAAACTTTTGTTATCGAGGATAATTTTCACAATAAAAAAATTAGTGAACGCAAGTATTCAGAAAAATATATATATTTCATATAAACTGCGACAGGGACTTTCGCATATTCTTTTATTTTACCACACACAATAAGACATGATTAACATTCCTATTTCCTGTCATTGAACAGAAACAGAAGTTTTTCTTCCTTACCGAGCCCTACACGGGACTAAATTCGTGTTTTCGTTTCATCGCTTTTAGAACTGTTCTAGGATAGTTCAAAACCGGGCTACAACACCGCGCAGCGCATCGATTCCGCGCAGTTCTAGAACTGTCCTAGGACAGTTCTCAATTTCGGAACCAAAATAAAGCTAATGCAACAGTTTGGGTATGGTCGGTATGTCTCTTGCTGAAGGAAACGTTGTTTTCAAAACGTGCGTTAGATAAGATAACAGTTGAGCACTGTTTTGTTATCAGTATTCTTTCCGCAATGAACCCAAATAGTTCATACGTTATTGGTATTAAAATTAATACAATCGAGCTTCTATATACAACAGCGATTTTCTTGAGGTTTTTCATTTCCAATATTCCTCATCCAAAGTATTTTGAATTCAAGTGATAATGTTTCGATTTTTATCAAATAACGAACATCACCGACAGTTAGGAATCTGCATCATATCTGACCTGAAAATAAACACTTCCATCATCCGAACCCATCGAGTGAAACCAAAACAATCACTAGAGGGAAAGAAATTGGAACGCAATCTAATAAGTCACGCAGGGCATTCATTATCTAATTTTTCATCCGACTGCGGCAATTTCCACGCTCCAACGAAAAATTTCACTGGAAAAATGATCTGCTCGCTCTCTCAGAAATCGCTTGGTCGATCCATGCTAATGATGTTTGTGAACGGATGCTTTATTACGTGTTTTCAATAGTGGGCTATTATTTTATAGATTATCGGAATTTTTATTATTTGTGTTCATGAAATAATGTAGATAGTTATCATTAAAAATTCACATATGCGTTGTATGTGGGGCATTTGATCTGTGTTACTGGTGATAGAGTACCTAAAGCAATAATATAGAAATCAAATTCTGAAAAGCTAGAAAAGCACTGACGTGAAGTCAGTAGCTTTTGCAGGTATGTTCAAATTCGATGCTAAAGCGGTCATCTTTCACTTATTGGAACCGCCAAACGCACATCTACTACCTGATGGAAAGATTTGTTGACACACCCTTCCGAGAGTCTGCTGTCATTTTTGAATCGAGCAATGGATTTCTTCAATCTTCCCTGTATCAGTTATTAAGCCCCAAACCCACTTTTGAAATATCCAGTTTCTAAGTCGTTTCTTCTGCAAGTGTTTACGGTCCGCCTAACGGCCGATCGTGAACACAATAAGTTTCGGAGGAAAGAACCTATGAACTCAATATTTGTGGAGTAGGTTTGAACGTCGATAACGAAAACCCAATTCGTGAATGGGTAATACCCACACAATGATTCCGTAGATATGCCCAAAAAAAATTTTCTTGTCCCAATATTTCCAAAAATATAGATAAGATCGAAGGAAACAGTACTTGATTGAAATATTGCAGCTTCAAGGTTCATACAGAATTTGTGAGTATATTGAGAGTGAAAACCCAGAAAAAACCTAAAAATTTCCAAAAAGCACTGCCGTGAAGGCAGCAACTTTTGCGCGCATGTTCAATGTAGATGACCGCTTCAGCAACGAATTTGAACATGCACGCAAAAGCTCCTGCCTTCGCGGCAGTGCTTTTTGAAATTTTTTTCTGATAAATTACTGGATTTCAATTCGATCAAATCTGTATTTTTGGAAATATCGGAAAAATAAAATTTTGATTGGGTATATCTACGGAATCATTAAGTGGATTTTACCCATTCACGAATTCGACCTTCGTAATTAAGCCCCAAACCTACTCTACAAATATCAAGTTTCTAAGTCGTTTCTTCCGGAAGTTATTGTGTTTACGGTCAGCCTAACGGCCGACTGCGTAAACACAATAACTTCCGGAAGAAACAACTTAAAAACTCGATATTTGTAGAGAAGGTTTGGACCTTAATTACGAAGGCCGAATTCGTGAATGGGTAAAATCCACCCAATGATTCCGTAGATATACCCAATCAAAATTTTATTTTTCCAATATTTCCAAAAATACAGATTAGATCGAATTGAAATCCAGTACTTCATCGAAAAATAACAGTTCGAAGTTTCATACAGAATTTAATGAGGATGATATGATAAGAAAATCATAGAAATTGTTTTTTTCAAATTGTTCTAATGAAACGATTATCACGAAATTTCGCATAAAGTTCTCTTTCAGCATCTCAAAACTAGCTGTTAAGTTTTATCAGAACTGAATAAGTATTTCTCGAGTTATACCGAAAAAATCAACGATATCGAGAAGAAAACCTCGAAATTTGACATATTTTTTCACGATATCTCCAAAACTTATGATGGTATCGAAGTGAAATTTGGTACACTGCTGTGAAATTGGAAGGTCACAGTGAGAGTGAAATTTTTTTTTATATGATGAATGGTTTCCGAAAAAAAAATTTTTTGGAAAAAAATTTCGAAAAAAAATTTTTTTTTAATTTACTGACGATATGATCCTGACGAAGTTTGGTTCAAAGTTGCGCGTCGTTGTACTCCACCTAACTGCCAAGTTTGAATCCAATCGCTCAAGTAGTTTCCGAAATAAAAAATAAACAACTTCAAAATTTCAAGTGGCTAGAACTCCGAAACTATTCGACCGATTTGGCCCATTAACGAACTTAACTAGCTTAATCAAGCACAAAAACAACCTAAGGAATAGAGACACAAAAATCCCAAATAGCGAACATGATAGATTGGGACAATGCAAAAATAATGATGTTTGAATCAGATAATTTTAAAAGAAAAATCAAAGAATCCTCTTTCGTTTTGTTAAATGGATAGGGTAATTTTGTTGATTGCTCTGTAGAAAAAGATCCTATATGGCTGAATTCACTTGAAAAAGAGGTAGAATTGAAAAACTTTCAAGCCAAATGGATTTGTGTTGCTGTGTTTTCTCAAAAATGTCAATTCGATAAAAGTCTCAACTCAAAACGAAAAACCGAAAGAAAAAAAAGTTTTCTCCTCTATCTAATGAAAGAGTCAGAGTTGTACTCTGAAACATCACATCAGTTCGCTTTGTTTATCGTTTATATTATTCCTGTTTTGTTCATTAGGCAATCAATTTTTCAAGAAACTGCTCTTGACAGATAATTTAATCCTGCAATTCTCAAGGGCGTTTTTCATGAACAAACAATTTCGATTTGATTTTTAATAGTTCTGTTTCAGATACAAGGAGTAAAAACCCAGAAAAACCTTAAAAAGATGCGAAATCCTCCCAAAATGAGCTTTAATCGATACTTTTTAGTTCCATACGACTCTAGTTCCTGAAAATATTGGGGAAAAATATGTGCATTTTTTCTAGGTATTTATGTTATTTTTGGCCTAAGTGAGATAATACTGATTCGATCATGATGAAACTTGGTGACTAGCTAAAAATTTCTGCTGCACACCTTTGTACAAAATTTCGTGATGAACGTTTCTTTCAAATTCGTTGCCATATTGAACCTACCTAGCACATCTTCACCTCAAAATGGAAACAATGGAATTGTTTCTGTCGGAAGTTATTGTGTTCACGAGTGTCTGTTAGGGGGAAGGGCATCATTGAATTACTACAGTTTATCTCTTTCAAAGTTATCTTTTGGCTGAACAATTGGAAATATAATATATCAAGGTGATAACTGATATTTTCATTCAATAAAATGGTGGCGTGCTCCTTTCCAAGAGCAAGCGCTCCAAAATGAGAAAACTGTTTCATCAAGTCATCTTTTCACGCTCTATAAATATCTGCAGATGACATGTCTTGTGAATAGTAGTGCACGAAAAGAGATCCACAATGCATACAAGCGAATCCCGTATAAAATAACTGATCGTCAGCAATTCAATAATTTAAGAACGTGAACATAAAGAATAGGCATATAGTAGATTGTAACAGGAAACTATGCGACTTCCGCCAACCAAATTCGCCTTATATTAACGGGTTCACACTGTAACAATAAGTCCTTTGCCTTGACCAAAACGCATGAGGCGTGCATGTAATTGGTACACAAATGAATTGATGGTTATAATAAGTGTCGCCTAGAATATGAATCGAGTTGAAGCATATGGCACATTTTAATGAAGCTGTGACAACTGACATTGAAAAAGGTCATTCAAAAATCCTTGGCAATGATTTCAGTTAGTGTTGTGAAAGGGAGGTTTTTCCTGAATTTGTGTTATTGCTGCAAATGCAAATTTGAACATAATTATTATGGGTTTGATTCATCTTTTTCCCGAATTGCCTTCAGGAAGTATTCAAAATTGGGGTTTGGGATTTGCCAGGCATGCACGAAGTGACAACGGTGTTTAGTAGAATAGTTCTTTCTACTATATAATAATGAAATATTTATTCCTATTCTGTGGTACACACGTGTTCATTGTCAATATAACAAAAAAAGTTCCGTTTGCGATTTGTCAGTAATATGACAGTATGACAGTATGTGCTCTTCTTTTTCTATTCCTTGGTCGTTGTCTTCTACTCTAACCAGAACGAAGTTTTTCTGAGCAAAGTAATACATTTGACGTCGTTTTCTTTCCGAGAAAGCTGAATTCGACGTTGCCATATCGTGCACTCAAGACAAATCCCTTCAAATGCAAATCCCCAATTTTAATTTTCAGTTTAAGGTGATCAAACATTTTTTTAAAAATATAATATTGAAATAATATGTTTGAAATGTGATGTTCTAAAGGTTTTTCATGGAAATTACCGCATTTTCGTTTAAAGGAAAAACCCCCAATGGGAGCTTCTTTTCTCTAGGAAGGAAAGAATGTTATCATTTCATCCAAATGTCTGCTGTTTTCGGTTTAACTGGAAATAACGGCCGACCGCGAACAGAATACCTAACTTAAGAAGCAACCTAGAGACTAAATTTTTGGATATTTCGTCAGAAGCTTAGTCACCAGTGATTTTCCAGATATCAGATTCATATAAAATTCCGTACGCTGTCGGTTGTCCGAGGCATTCCTCTGAAAGTACAGAACCAAAAATTTTTTTTTTTTAATTAGTTACTTCAAAGAGGTTTTCAGTATGTGCACTTTGTCATGGCTAATTTACTTTGAGACAATGACACCTGATGAAATTTGTTACCGAATGAAAGTCGACCATTACAGTTTTGTTCATGCACAACTTTCAACCCCCTCGCGTGAAAAAATTTTTTTTTTCTGCATTAAAGGGTTCGTAGGAGATGAAAGTTGTGCATGAACAAAACTGTAATGGTCCGTTTTCATTCGGTGACAAATTTCGTCAGATACCATTGTCTCAAAGTAAATGAGCCATGACAAAGTGCACATACTAAAAACCTCTTTGAAGTAACTATTTTTTCAAAATAAAATATTTTTCTTGGAAATTTCTGCATGCCTGTAAAGAAGATACAGAGACCTTACCAAAAAAGTACTACATGACCCACTTTCCCTATTCTAAAAATTTAGAGGGTTGATGGGCATGGCACAGGGTGCAACAAAAATCCTTCGAAAATGAATAAAAATTAGATAAAAGTGAAAAAAAATTGACCTGTTTCAGGATTTTGTTGCCAAATATTTTTCTTCTGAGAAAATGAATTTGTTCCATAATTTTGACACGCACTGTATATAAGTTTTATTTAACATATCAATGATATTGGGTTAACTGAAAAAATAATAAAATCTTGTGAAAAATTTGCAGCGTTTTTTCAGAGATATCACCTCTTGCGATTAATTTTCACGAGGTATCCACTCAAATAATTGCTTATCGATCCCCAAACATGTTGACAGCTCCAGCCCTTCAAAATATGGAGAGAGCATCATCCCGAAAAAATTCAATATCTAAAATGAGGTGGAGCCGCTGATGTTCCCTGGGACATGTTCTTCAAAATTAATGTTTGATGGGAATGTAGATACTCGATAAAATTCAATATACTCAATATAGGGGAGGAAATAGACATTCGACGTTATTTCAAAGGAATTTACGCCTGGAAAAGCTGACGCGAAATTGAGCAAAGCCCACTTGATGCTGAAACAAAACAGAACGGATGATCAATGTGGGTATTATCTACTCAAACTGATACCTGCATGATGTTTTCTTTCACGGATTAATGGTTTAGTTAATGTTGTGACATTTAAATGAATAGTGGTAGATGGTAAACCAACTGCTGAATCAGTAATCTAGTTGTCGCCAATATACTTAACCTTGAAAGTTTCAACGGTGTGCGTAATTTGCAAAAACGTTTGATCTTGAGAGATTCTTAGAGACGCATGCATACCATGGAAGAAGTTGTTTTGAGTATTTTAGCAAGTTGAGGAAGAGTGACTTTCAGATCGAGGATAATAAACGTGAAAAAAGCCAGAAAGTGTAAGGAGACTTTGAATTCGAATTATTATTGGATCAAAATTCGAGCCAAATATAAAATAAAATAACACACATGCTCCATTTACTATTATAAGATCAGTCAGCAGGACTTGGAATAGTTAATAAAGTTATTGTAATTAGAACTGAGTCAGGTTGGTATGAAAGCGCTGAATAGAGATGCGTATAAAAATTTGATTGCCAGTTCAAACAAAAGATAAACTGGGGATAAGCAATAATTGCAGATCATCATTACAATGAGCTATATTTGCCAGTTCAAACCCTGCAATCATTGATAATAATAGTCAGTTTAAACAGACAACAATGGATAATTCCCAGATTGAGCTGGCAATTATGGGTAATTGCCTGTTCAAACTGTCAATTATGGATTGACTGACTATTAGCCATAGTTGAAAGTTCTAATTATGACAATTATGGATCAAACTGGCAAATTTAGAAAATTGTCACTTTGAACAAGAACAACAAGAATTGGTTAGTAGCCATAGTTCCTTGTCCAAACAGGCAATTATCCATGATTGTTAGTTCAAACTGACAATTATATAAAATTTCATTGTTCGAACTGACAGTTCTAGATAATTGTCAGGTAGAACTGGCAATTATGGGTAATTGCCTGTTTGAACAAGGAACTATGGCTACTAAGCAATTCTTGTTGTTCTTGTTCAAAGTGACAATTTTCTAAATTTGCCAGTTTGATCGATAATTGTCAATTTGAACTATCAACTATGGCTAATAGCCAGTCAATCCATAATTGACAATTTGATCAGGTAATTATCCATAATTTCCAGCTCAAACTGGGAATTATCCATTGTTGTCTGTTTAAACTGACTATTATTATCAATAATTTCAGGGTTTGAACTGGCAAATATAGCTCATTGTAATAATTAACTGGCAATTATAGCTTATCCCCAGTTTATCTTTTGGCGTTTAGCCATAATTCCAAGTTCAAACTGGAAATAGGCCAGAATTGCCAGATCAAATTCTAACAATTGACAATTATCCATAATAACTGGTAATTATGGATACTTCTCAGTTTAAACTGCATGGTTTGGAAATGTCCCATATGAAACTGTATGTAGATCGGACAATGCGTCGTAATTATTTTAGAGGAACAATACCCTAACCTATAACATTTTTTTCATTATACACAGTAAATTGTGTCGAACCATAACCTACCGACTGAGACTCATTTGATGATATTTGGTAGGACGATTGTTAAATATTGATTTTGAGGTCTGTACCAAATTTGATAAAAATCTGATTACAGTCTCCGAGAAGAAAAAAAGTTCATTGAACTTTAGAATACTATTATAATTTTGGGGATTTTTCTGTTTTTTGGATCGCCACTAGATGTTGCATTACATTTCGCGTCGGCATCCTTCAACATGTTACAGAGTTCCAATCTGATTTCATCGACACTTCTCGAAATAGGAACTAACTCCTGAAACCATTTGGCCGATATTGTCCATTAAGGTGCTCAACCGAGTTATTTAGGCTCCAAACCTAATCTACAAGTCGCTTATTGCTATCCAAAGTTGGAGCACATACAACCAGCTGGACAGACACAATTGAATCTGACTACTTTTTCAGGGATCCATGAAGACCATTTTCAGGTCGAAATTCAAAAATTACAGGAATTGTGACGAAACGATAATGTATCGATTAAAGCTTATTTTGGGAGGATTTCGCATCATTTTTTTCAGGTTTTTTTATGGGTTTCCACTCCCAATTGAACAGAACTATTAAAAATTAAGTAAAAATTGTTTTTTCATCAAAAACGCCCTTGCGGATCGCAGTATCCAATTATTTGTCAAGGGCAGTTTCTTGCAAAACAGATTGCCCAATGAACAATACTTTCGAACCCAATGAATCTGTGTTGCTATTTTCCCTGAACTGTCAATTTGACAAGTCTCGAATCGAAAGAAAAATATTCTTGAAATTTTCTGCTTTGTCTGATGGAAGAGTCAGATTTGTACTCTGAAACGTCACAGTTCGCTTTCTTCATCGTTTGTATTGTTCCTGTATTGTCCATTAGGCGATCTGTTTTGCAAGAAACTGCCCCTGACGAATAGTTTGATACTGCAATCCGCAAGGGCGTTTTTCTTTTTTTAATTTTTAATAGTATGGTAGCCTGGAAGAAGTGAGTTGGACCAATTATAGAAAAAACTATTATATAATTCCTTCAATATAGGGCAAGAAACTCTCTTTAAGGAAATTGAATATAAAAACATTTCCCTTTACATTTGCGTTGCTCCACACGCTTACCACTACATCGAAAACAATCAACCAAAAATTTAAAATTCAAATGAACGACAAAATGTCACATACGAAACTCATTTCTTCGCCTTTCAAGAAATATTTTCTCGAAGAAAACAGTCATAAACAATGCATTCCAGTCGTTCCTTGCACTACATAATTATTGATAAGCGCTTATCCACCACTTAAAAGTGCATATCTCTGAAATCTGCATCGGAACGAAATCTGCACAGGTGAAAATTACTTTAATCGACGTGAATTACCATAAGGATCTCATTAAACATAGGTAAACCAAGTGAAACAGATCATAATCGTGGGTTGAATGAATGCTCCAGAGTGCATTCTTTAAAAATAACGAGAAATTTCAATGCACTAATAATTGTTACTACGTGAATTAAACGTTCGCCTAAGTTTCTTTTGTATTGCTTCTCGTGTTCATAATGGTTGGATTTGTAAAAGAATGAGAAAAACTGAAACGATCAGGTACAAATGGCCTGATGCGTGAGCTTCAAAGAAGATAAAGTTTCATAATATTAATTTTTGCGCGCATGTTCTAGGGGAACAGCGTGCTATCGTTTTGTCCAAATGTCTGTATCAAAATCTGTGTCAAAATCGATTCTGTCCGGCAGGCCGTCCGTAGACACGCTAACTGTCGATAGAAGCGAGCTAACAACTTGAAACTTTCAGGATAGGTTGCGCATCAGAATGCCGCGGTTAAGTTCGTTAATGGGCCAAATCGGTCGAATAGTTTCGGAGTTATAGGCACTTGAAGTTTTGAAGGAAACTACTTGAGCGATTAGATTCAAACTTGGTAGTTGGGTGGAGTATAACGACGCGCAACTTTGAGCCAAATTTTGTCAGAATCATATTGTCAGCAAACTGAAAAAAAATTTTTTCGAAATTTTTTTCCGAAAAACTTTTTTTTCGGGAATCAATCAGCATATACGAAAAAAACTTTCACTCACACTTTGAGCTTCATATTTCACAGCAGTGTACCAAATTTCAGTTCGATACGATCATAAGTTTTGGAGACATCGGGAAAAAATATGTCAAATTTCGAGGTTTTCTTCTCGATATCGTTGATTTTTTCGGTATAACTCGAGAAATACTGATTCAGTCCTGATTAAGCTTCACAGCTAGTTTTGAGATGCTGAAAGACAACTTTATGCGAAATTTCGTGGTGATCGTGTCATTAGAACAATTTGAAAAAAAAATTTCTATGACTTTCTTATCATATCATCCTCATTAAATTCTGTATGAAACTTCGAACTGTTATTTTTCGATAAAGTACTGGATTTCAATTCGATCTGATCTGTATTTTTGGAAATATTGGAAAAATAAAATTTTGATTGGGTATATCAACGGAATCATTGGTTGAATTTTACCCATTCACGAATTCGGCCTTCGTAATTAAGGTCCAAACCTTCTCTACAAATATCGAGTTTCTAAGTTGTTTCTTTCGGAAGTTATTGTGTTTACGCAGTCGGCCGTTAGGCTGACCGTTACACAATAACCGGAAGAAACGACTTAGAAACTCGATATTTGTAGAGTAGGTTTGGGGCTTAATTACGAAGGTCGAATTCGTGAATGGGTAAAATCCGCCCAATGATTCCGTAGATATACCCATTCAAAATTTTATTTTTCCAATATTTCCAAAAATACAGATTTGAATCTTGAAATTCTCAGGTTAGGTTACAATCCTGAATATCTCGGTTAAGTTCGTTAATGAGCTGAATCCGATAGTTTCAGGGATATAGCAATCTGAAATTTTCATTTTCAATTAACTCAAAAAACTATTTATCTGATTGAATTGTAACTTGACTCATAGATGCACAGTATCAACATGAAGATTTTCGCAGACTTTCGCGTCGATCGTATCAATAAAATGCAAAAAAATCATAGTAACTCAATTTCTCGTGAATACGCATGAATTATCACTGCTGTGAAATACGATGAGCAAAGAATGAGCAGGAATTGTTTTCGGATTCAATGAACAGTTTTCGAAAAAAAAAATTTTTTGGAGAAAAATTCGAAAAAAAAATGTATTCAAAATTTACCGAAAGTTTGATCCCAACAAAATTTCGTGAATAAATGTGCGTTGCTATCCTCCAACTAACTGTCAAGTTTCAATTCGATGGCATGAGTAGTTTCTGAAATATCAGGAAATTAATCTCAATATTTCAAATGACCATAACTTCGAAACTTTTTGACCGATTTGTTGACAGTTATCGTTGGCAGGCCAGACAGAATCGATTTTGATACCGGATTCATCATCAGTGAGTCCAACCTAGTCGGTTGAGACCATTTTCGGGAAAAAATTCGAATATTACAGACAATTGGACGAGCCGATAACACGCTGTTCCCCAGAACATGCGCGCAAAAAGAATTCAAGGACAAAACTTGTTCTGCAATAAACAATATAATCTGAATACTGACTAGCAATCAAACTTCTCATAGATTTTAATGGCTATTTTCGATTGAACTGTCTTGTGTAACCATCAAACCTGGCATTCCATTTCATCTATTTTCCAATCCGATAGATGAGTAGGTACTCAACTTGGAAATCTGCATTTGATAGACGATTACATTTTCTATTTTGTATTCATGGGGTCATTCTGGAATTATCAATTTAAATGCAAACAATAACAGTCGTGTGAAGCAGATATTGCAGGAACTTTAGGATATGAATAAATAAAGCTTGTTTTGCAATGACTGCAAGATAGGGTTGTTATGTATGTACGAAAATGTTGATTTGTACTATTTGTTTCGATCCCATTATGTTTGGTGAATTTTCTATGGTCTCACATTCATGGGAGGAAGAACCGAACAGGATAATGTCACAAATAATCGAGTTTATTTCAACTGCACTGTCGGAAAAATATTTTTCTAATGAATTTTTCATTATGTCTTTTTCATTCCTATACGGGCTTGGAACACGAACCACCAATTTTAATATTTGAAATTAAATAGTTATGTTATAATTTGTCCATAATTCTTTCACGCGTACAAATATTTTCAACGATCTATTCATTTATTTATTTCCATTATGGAGCACATACAGGTAATGTAATAGACGACTTCGGCCCAAGTTGCCACCCCACAATTTTCTTTACAGATTTACTATCACTGGGGAACGGGAATTTCAGGACAAATTCGACATGATATCAATCGCGTTGTTTATAAATATCCGTAAAAGATGCCTCGGCTTCTCAAACAAGATAAATCCTTTCAAAAATAGGTTTTTGTTAGGCTGAAATTTAAGTTGGGATTCCTGATTTCATCTTTATAGTGTCAAATTTATGGAGGATATGTTCCGAAAATCAACTTCGTTATTTCGGTTGCCGGTTTACCGTTCTGTATATATGAAATATTCGGTTGGTTCCTGAAAAAAAAGGTTAATTACGGAATTTGATTGATGAAAAAGCAATTTTTCTGTCACCAGAACGTAGACATATTAAGTCTATACACCAGAACGACAATCAATATGTAATGGTAACATATCCATAGCATAGAACAATCTTTATTTACCTCATGATCCATAGACCATACCTAGTAATTTTTCATTCTTGATTGTTGTCTTTTCTATGTTCTATGGATCATAAAGAAAATAAAGATTGTTCTATGCTATGGATATGTTACCATAGAACATTGACTGTCGTGCTGGTGACAGAAAAGAAGTTTTTCATCAATCAAATTCCGTAACTAACCTTTTTTCAGGAACCAACCGAGTATTTCATATTTACGGAATGTAAAACCGGCAACCGAAATAACCAAGTTGAGTTGCGGAACATATCCTATATAAATTTGACACTATTAACATGAAATCAGGAATCCCAACTTAAATTTCAGCCAATCAGATATGATCTGAACAAAACCCTATATTTGGAAGGAATTATCTTGTTTGGGGAGCCGAGGCATCTTTTACGGATATTTATAAATAACGCGAACCTTATCATGTCGAATTTGACCTGAAATTCCCGTTCCCCAGTGATAGTAAATTTGTGAAGGAAATTGTGGGTTGGCAACTTGGGCCCAAGTCGTCTATTGAAATACCCGAAAGAATGTGCTCACAGAGCAACAAAAAGAAATTTCAATAGACGTGTAAAACAAAAAAAAGTTTCCTTTTTCTATCTACAGTTCATCCAAATTCAACACACTATTTATTGAGTAAAAAGAATAGTGATAAAAAGGTAGGTACAATATTATGATTGTAAGGGAGAATCAAAACAAATAAAGAACCCAAATCAACAGTTTGAACTCCCAGAGAAAATAATAATAGAGGTCAAATTCAATTCTATTCATCAGGCCTCGAACACATCAGCTTTCGATAACAAAATATTATGGATTTGAACATTCTGGAGGAAAAATATGAGAAGTGGATGAACCGGACAAATTCGTGAGCTGAAGAGATTCAATGGTTTCAGAGTTATAGGCATCACAATTTTGTAGATAGTAGAAAAATACTGATGTGCAACACTATGCAGAATTTGTTATGATCGTGTCATCAGAAGGTTCCGAAAAAAATTAAATAGTTCTTTTCCATTAAAATACGTGAAAACTAATACAAAATCATTGCCAAAATTGCGTTCATTCTGCTCGAAATTATAAATGAAAAGTATCTGCCAATATCTTCTGGGAATCCCTCATAAACAAAACTTCCATTACGCAACACACATTGCGTGAGCAACCTCATTCCCTCCAATCTGACTTCTAGGACTATTTCCATCTCTCTTGAGCGACCCAAATGCCAACCATACAATTCGACAAATGAACAAAACTAATCTGAACTAGTTCAGCACGAAGCCGTGAAGATGTTTGTGGGTATAATCGCAACATAATTTCCCTAGAAGCTTAACACAAAGATTCACTAATCCCTTATTCAAACAAGCATGTCAGAACACGTTGAGGAAACTGTTTGCGCCTCTAGCTTGGCACCTATTAACCAGTAATTACGGACTGTGAATAGAATGTATGCTAACCGCTGAGGATAGGTTCAAGGTTTGGGGTCCTATGCACAAACCTGAACGCAGCCATCATGATATACCGGGCGATCACGGAATTGAAGCAGAAAATTTCACGTTTCTTCCAATGAAATCTGATGAAGATCTGCCATTGCGTTCGAAAATCTAGTTGTTTATGCCGCCATGGTATCGCGCTGAGATTAGAGAATAGGGAAATTAGAAATGCAGTGTTGCCATTTCATCACCATCATGGAAATCAGAAAGAATATGTACACTTCGATAGATTCAGCGCTTCAGAATCCAACATCTGGTTTGCATCAAGCCAGCCTTTAGCAAGTAGAGGCAACGTTTATCCGGTGTGCTCATCTGCTTTTCTGTAATCGTTTTTACAAATGATGACGTATGAAACTACATGCAAATTCAAAGCACAGAATATATTAGTTGTACTGCAGTATTCCATCTGAAAGGTGACAAGTATCTAGATTCCATACTCAGCGGTTTCATCTAAGGTAAGATGGCCTGACTATCAGTAATAACTGTGAAATAGCTGTAGTCATTCTCCTTGCGTCTTCGCTTCGGTGTGGATGTTTTGGTTGATTGGATGATTAACTTTAATCAAGGTGGAATATTTGTTGATTCATCCACAGATATTCGTCCTTGTATTGTATTGTATTCTTCCGACTATCCTAGGCTTCAACGAAACCCCTCAGAAGCTTGAAGCTTGTGCGAGTTAGGTTACCGGTTGTGTTCTGTGTAGGCTTTGTTACTAATTCCTGGCGCCACGTTAGGAACAGCACTGTTAATTATTTACCCAACAGCGAATGGTTGGACGGTCTCCTAAAAACCGGAAAAGTTATTTTCCGGCCAAGGGTTTGAACCCCAGACCTTGCGATCATAGGGCTTGCGCTCTAACCACTGAGCTACCGCCGCTATTAATTTATGACTTATCATATACAGTTTATCTGTCTAATTGGATGATTGTGATAATGTTAGTTCATTATTACTGGAGCTCTATTTCCTCCATGAACCAATTCCTAGTTTTGTCAGATGTTGGACGTTATCGTCTTGTGGAAAAACCACATGAACCGTGTGTTTTCAAAGTCGGCACGGATGTTGTTAAACTGAAAATCGCAGATGCAGCGATCTGATACGACAAAAGGATGAACGTCATGCACATCGATCGAAGTATTCTGCTCTCGAAGGTAGGATTCGCAAGATGCTCCTGAAAGATGGCGCGATGTACGTAGTTATACTGCAGTATTCCATCTGAAAGGTGACAAGTATCTAGATTTCATACTCGGCGGTTTTATCCAAGGTAAGATGGCCTGACGACCAGTAATAACTGTGAAACAGCTGTAGTCATTCTCCTTGGGTCCGCTTCTTCGGTGTATATGTTTTGGTTGATTGGATGATAAGCTCTGATCAAGGTGGAGTATTTGTTGATTTATCGACAGATATTCGTCCTTATGATTATGTTAGTTTACAGAATATACACTTTCCTTGCAACAGCAACAGTCAGTGGAAACTGAAGAACTGAAAGTGTCTAAGAAACACCCTGTATTATCTTACCTCTAATTGCAACATCAGTAGGATGAATGACGAAGTAAGGGGAAAGGTTCAAGGTCCTGCCTCCAATGTGCATAAAATCAGCCAAACGTGTCCACGATATTATACATTTTCCAGTCTGATGTTGCAGTCAGCATTTTGATTTCAAACTAATTGTTAATCGTTCGTTGAGGTCACATTGGTGGAACGAATGCTATGGTCATATTTCATGACTACGTCGTGTTTTCTTCCTCGCATCGTGAATTCATACGAGATATTTAATGATGAAATGAATTGTGAGCAGTTTTTTTCTCTTGATAAATTCACCATTTTTAGAAGCTACGCGGTAATTTAGTTCTGAAGATTGAAATAAATGTTAAGAATGTGAACGTGTCAAAATACATTTTCCGCAAATTTACTCATTATTTTGCTCCTATTTAGTATTTATCAGGGAATTCATCATTCAAATCACTACATAAACACACGTTAGTATTTCGTTGAATCTACCATGATGGAAAAATATATAACTCAGTCTAGAGTGCTTGTTAGAAGGAACGAGGGCGTTTTTATTTTGCCCAAATGCAAATAGTTTTCGACTATTGTGAGGAAAATGGTCTGAAAACATACACCCAGAAGAATTCAAGCTCAATTTCAATCGCATCCGTCATTCCGGCCGTAAATATGTAATTCCCTGCAGATTCGAAGTTCTGACAGTAGACTCGTAGCCTTAATTTGACAGTTGGCTCCGGTAATAGGCAAAATCCAATCAATAAAGTCGGAGTAGCTTGATAGTAACGTAATAAACCGATTATTCATATTCGATCAGATCGATATTTTTAGGGATATTGGGTATATTGGGTATTCCTACGTATTTGCACTGATTATGAGAATAAAGAGATGTTTATGTTTAATCAACTTCATGTGGGTTTATCTACGGAATCATTGGATGGATTCTACCCATTCCTGAATTCGACTTTAAGATTAAGTTTTTGAATCATTTTTTGGGTTATATACAATTTTCATTATTCATTCGAAATAATTATTTTTTCTCCCCTCCATTGAAAATTTCATATATTCCAGGCTTGAGTAACAAAAACAACGAATACATTAATAATAATAATAATAATGTTAAGGTGTTCTGTGAAACTATACACGCAATAAAAGATGGGAGTCAACCAAGTTAGTTTGCTTTCAACAGTGAAAATATCAAGAAAAATTATCTGCTGTTTGAATACTTCTTCCATGTTCAAAAATTGGCTAGTATAAAACTGGAAAATTACTTCAAGTGGGAATAAAATAATGATTGCAGAATATGTGCTAAAGAATTGGAAGCCTTCAAACCGAAATTCATTTCAGACGTACAAACCATGTCATAGCTACATGTACCTATTTGAAACAGCGGAATCTTGAAAAATGCATCATCGTTGAAACCATTTGTGAGTCCATATAAAAATCAACTATGCTTTGTTTTATTCTTTGCAAGGATTATGCCCTTTGAGGATTTTTAATATGGACTTTTCTTCATGTCAACTTAAAATAGGACAAGTTGATGGGGAGAGTTGTCCCAGCATAGTTGCATCAATTGCATATCAATCAAATAGTCCCATCGGTGAATCATTTCTCCTCTGTTCTAGTTTTTTTTTTGGTAACAAAACCTAACAAAAGGTTTATCGGGGAGCCCAAATTGTTGAAGCGCCTCGTTTCCGTGGTACTTACAGTAATGCAGACTTTTGGGACAGTCACCAGACACGCCATGCAAGCAACGCGGAACAAAAACTCTAGTGGATCCGTCTGGACACAAACCAGACAAGTACAACGTGAAACTCGACAAGGAGTCCAGAATACTGGTACTAGTTCTCGAGGTACTTGCCAGACTTGATAGGTGTAGACTTCAGGGCAAGTCACAAGACATGTCATGCAAGCAACGCGAGACAAGAACTAGGGGGGATCCGTCTGGACAGAAACCAAACAGGTACAACGTGAAACTAGACAAAAAGCCTAGACTACTTGTACTGGTGCTCGTGGTACTTGCTAGACTCTGAGTAGTGTAGACTTTTGGGCAAGTCAGGGGACAACCCATAAAGGCAACGCGAGACAACAACTAAAATGGATCCGTCTGGGCACAAGCCAGTAAAGTACAATGTGAAACTTGACAAGGAGTCCAGAATACTGGTACTTGTTCTCGAGGTACTTGCCAGACTCTGACAAGTTATGCAAGCAACGCGAGACAAGAACTAGAGTGAATCCGTTTGGACAAAAACCAGAAACGTGAAACTAGACAAGGACTACAGACTACTGGTACTGGTTCTCGTGGTACTTGCGAGACTCAGTGGTGTAGACTTTAGGGCAAGTCAGGGGACAAGTCATAAAAGCAACGCGAGACAAGAACTGGAATGGATCCGTCTAGACAGAAACCAGACAAGTACAATATGAAACTTGCCAAGGAGTCCAGACTACTGATACTTATTCTCGTGGTACTTGCTAGACTCTGAATAGTGTACATGTTCATTCAAGTCACGAGGCAAGCCATAAAAGCAACTCGAGACAAGAACTCGAGTGGATCCGTCTGGACACAAACCAGTCAAGTATTGCGTGGAGCTTGACAAGTAGTCCAGACTACTTGGTACTTGTCAGACTCTGAGAGGTGTTCATGAATCCGTCTGGACACCAAGCAGACAAGAAGAGCGTGAAAATTGACAAGCTGCCCAGACCACTGGTAGTCGTGCTCATGGTTCCTGCAACACGTTGGAATTGGTCCCGTTACGAGCCATGTAAGCAACAAGAGGAAAAAACTCGGGTGGATCCGTCTGAACACAAATTGGTCAAGTATAAAATTAATCTGGACAGATACTGCGAGCATTAGGATCAGTAATCTAGACGTACCTCCGAAGAACGCTGATTAGGAATCAAAGATTTTAGAAAAATCGAACTGAACTAACGGGTCCAACAAGAATCGTTTGGGAAACTGCTACGCGTTTGGGTTGTCCTTCGAGGAGTCGGTTACTATATTGTATAGTTCATTTCAATCAATATGTTATAGATTCTTTCCAATATCAATTGAAATGGGCTTTGTATAGTCCATAAATCCGTTCTCCCCACATGAAATTTTCCCATTAAATATTTTCTGCTCTCATGAAGCTCATTCTCCAGATATTAACATTTGGACAAAAGGAACGAATTCGTGAGAATTGCAAAATATATTTCTCTAGAATTTTCTGGGAATAGACATCGTAAAATAGGAGGTCCTCCACATTTCACCTATGAAGTAAACGTTCTTCCTTCCCTACACGTTATATTAAAATCAAATAAATAACAATTGAACAGAAGATCGAACAGTTTTACGTCTTCGTTTGTTATAACATCCGAGATTAAAATATAAGCTCCATTCCTTCGATAAATCCAATCGAATTGAGATATTAGGAAGTGGAGAATGAAGATTTATTAGACCATTTCCTAGAATAGCCAGGGGTGGTAGCGTGTTTCAACACCTACGAATAACATCTCGTGGAAAAAGCCACTAAATTACAATATATACGTGGGTTGCAGGAAAAAGTAGAGAACAACATTTTTGTGCTCATGTTCTAGGGGAACAGCGTGCTATCGTTTCGTCCAAATGTCTGTAATCCTAGAATGTTTTCCCGAAATTGGTCTCGAACGACTAGATTGGACTCCCTGATGACGAATTCGGAGTCAAAATCGATTCTGTCCGACCAGCCGGCCGTGGATACAATAACTGTCGAACTGATTGAGCTAGCGACTTGAAACTTTCAGGGTAGGTCGCGCATTGGAATGCCGCGGTTAAGTTCGTTAATAGGCCAAATCGATCGAGCAGTTTCGGAGTTATAACCATTTGAAATTTTGCAGTAATTCATTTATTTCAGAAACTATTGCAGCGATTGAATTGAAACTTGGTATTTAGGTGGAGTAAATAAAGAAAACATTTTTTTTCAAATTTGTTTTTTAAGAAACCGTTAATCATATTCGAAAAAAAATTCCACTCAGACTTCGAGCTTTATATTTCACAGCAGTTTACCAATTTCCAGTTCGATGCGATCATAATTTTCGGAAATATTGGGAAAAAATATGTCAAATTTCGTGGTTTTCATCTCGATATCGTTGTTTTTTTAGGTATAACTCAAGAAATACTGACTCAATCATGATAAAACTTCGCAGCTGGTTTGGAGATGCTGAAAGACAACCTTGTGAAAAATTTCGTGATGATCGTACTATTAGAACAAATAACAATAATTTTCAGATGACGATAACTCTGGAACCGATGGGCAGAGTGAACCCATAAACGAACTCAATCATGGTATAAAATCCCCAAACCCACCCTGAATTTCCAGACTCTAATTATGTTCTTTCGGAAGTTACACATTATGAACTGTCGACCGGGCATAATTAAATTTGACCAAGAGCAGTGACCAAGAGTTTTTGAGTCGAATAGAAAAATGAGATGGTAATTTTTTGGAGGGAGAATCCAATCTTCTCAGTTAGGATCTCAGATCCTCCTATGGTTGGAATGCAATATCCTAAGCTCATCTAATGGCAGAAGTATTTCCACATATTGAAATGTGAATTTATGATCCATTAAATTTGTTCAGATTTCGGTTATTTAACATTATGTAAAAAGTAAGAGGAATTAGTTCATTACCTGATGATGGTTCTAATTGTTTCCGTTGCTCAACATTTTCATTGAAATGCAGTTCTAGTGTTTATAGCCATATTATTCAATGGGTTTGATTCTGATGGGTAATTTCGGGCGGCATCTGAATAAATATGAATATTAGGCCCAATGCGAACACAAAGTGACGTCAAATGGAGACGTTGCATGAAAAGAATGAAGCAGTGATCAGGACGCAGACGAAATTTATTGTTGAATTCTACAGTGCGTGGAAAAATTATGGAACAAATCCATTTTCTCAGAAGAAAAATATTTGGCAACAAAATCCTGAAAGAGGTCAATTTTTCTTTCACTTTTACCAAATTTTATGCATTTTTGAAGGGTTTATTGCACCCTGTGCCATCTCCATCAACCCTCTGAATTTTTCAGAATAGTGAAAGTGGGTTATGTGGTACTTTTTTGGCAAGGTCTTTATCTTCTTTACAGGCGTGCAGAAATTTCCAAGAAAAAATTTTTTTACGAAAAATTAGTTAGTTCAAAGAGGATTTCAGTATGTGAACTTTGTCGTGGCTCATTTACTTTGAGACGATGGTGCCAGATGAAATTTGTCACCAAATGAAAGTCGACCATTAGTTTTGTTCATGCACAACTTTCAACCCCAACGAACCCTTTAATGAAGAAAAAAAATTTTTCACGTGATGGGGTTGAAAGTTGTGCATGAACAAAACTGTAATGGTCGACTTTCATTCGGTGACAAATTTCATCAGGTACCATCGTCCCAAAGTAAAGGAGACATGACAACGTGCACATACTGAAAAACTCTTTGAACTAACTAATTCTTCGAAGAAAAAATTTTTTTCTTGAAAATTTCTGCACGCCTGTAAAGAAAATACAAAGACCTTGCTAAAAAAGTACCACATGACCCCCATTCCCTATTCAAAAGATTTAGAGGGTTGATGGGCTGCAACAAAAATCCTTCAAAAATGCATATAAATTCAGTGAAACAAAAATTGACCTGTTTTAGGATTTTGTTGCCAAATATTTTTCTTCTGAGAAAATTAATTTGTTCCATAATTTTGACGCGCACTGTATATCGTTTCACGATTTGCGTAAAAAAACAAATGGCGACTACTCGAGGCGCCACTTGTGAGGATTAATTGACACCGAATCAGGCGAAGAAGTATCCTCGTCTCTTTTACAGGATGATTTACCACGATCTCATCACAGGCGTTTATGGAAATCTAATCATAGTTTTTTTGTGCTGGAAATCTGCAAGTGAGGGTTTCCAATAATGAATTTTCTCCCCAAAATATTTCTACCACCACCAGATAACTTGCTTGGTGAGATTTACAACTCTATATGCCATATCTTGGGGTAAAACTCAGCGATTGCTAAGTAATTTGAATTTTCGTGGAAAAAATGGTGTTTTCAATAGGATTTTATGATTAAAATTAAGCCTTTTTACGATCCGCGTAAGAAATATTCACTAACCTAGGATCAAATGGCTCAGTTTGGTACATCCCTCAACTAGTTCCTGTAGACTAAGCCAGGAAGAAACGTGATGCCCCCAAAGAGGTCAAAACCAACTCACAAACCATCAGAGAGCTTTAGAGAGTTAAAATCAGCTTTTGAAAGGCTAAATGAACTGAGGGAACTTCGATTATACCTACAAAGTGGACCACAATTGTCCGCGAGGACACCATGGAATAAATAAATAATAAAAATACTAGTAAGCCATACTTTGCACCGTTAAAAGCGAATTATTTTCAAGTGGACTTCATCCATCCAATTAAGGTCATTGTACAAGAGGAACGTACTACGAACCTTGACAACCGAAGCTCAATTCATCAACCATTCAGAATTAACCATCCAGCAGTATATTGATCAAAAATAAATTTCCCAAGTTTCATTACACCATGAAACCGAAAACAACGTCAATAAAACGAACCCGTTTTACCGTTACTCTATTTCACGGAAACAACGCTATTTCAGTGTCAAGTTCAATATTGGATAAGAGCATGCTTGAGTACTTCATTCCCCTAAGCCACTCCGTTTGAGGCGAAGAGAAATGTCAACCTGTGAGCCAAACACATCGGTGCAAGGTCGATTACCCATTTAGTCTCACGTCGCATTCGTTAACTGCTACAGAAATAATTAATAGAGAGTAAAGAGACCATAGAAAATTGAGATTTAGTGCGTCAATCGGTGTTGCACTCACAGACCACAAATAACTGCAGTGAGGTCTATTTTTACAGCGCTTCCTAATATATAGGATTGTTCGATCAGGTTGAGATCGATATAGGAAGGAGTGTGCAATATCATGTTATACGAATAAGAAGGTGTGTCTTGTTATGGAATTCAGATCTTGTCATAGAGTAATCTGTGGTAATTTGAATTTGAAGGATTGCTTTTTCTTTCATTGTGATTGAAAACTCGTTGTGGAAGTTGAAATTGCAAATTTACTATATACGCCTATTAAATGAGTTTTTTGTGAAATTATAAGTATTTCGAAAACATTTAATAATACGATAATTAAATCAAGTTCGAAGATGTTCATTTTAGTTATCGATGAATTTATCATCTTCAGAATTATAGAAGTGAGTTCAAAAGACGTCTTTTTCTCATCGAAATTTGCCTTGATGTCTAGTTTATTTATCAAGAAACATCCTAATTTTTTGGTCTAGACCCCATTCCCGAAAATTATAGTATTAATCATTTCACCTTGTGCATATTTCCACACAATACAATTTTCTGGCGTTTGTTCCGAGTGTGAAGAATTCCATCGTTTCGCCAAAATATATGTAATTTACGAATTCTGAAAAGTTATGAAGAATCAGTGATCAAATTCACTTCTATCAAGTCTGCTGGCCTTTCGTATCTGTTCTTACTTCCGGAGGAAAAGATCTAACTCTTGAAAGTTTTAGGATTAGTTGTAAGCCTAAATAACTCGGTTGGGTGCGTTAATCGGGACCATTCGCCCAACGGTTTCGGAACTATAATCAATTAAAATATTTTTTTTTCGATCTAAAGAATAGCTGACACGATCAAGACCAAAATTGCTTTTTAGATTGAAAATACCAATGCGCATATATTTCTACAAGGGTCTTTCCACTCCAAAATTTGTAGGGGGCGTAGTTTAACTGAGTTGCCAGACGATGGCACCACTGACCGACGCAAGCTAGCTACTTCATTCCAACATAGCATAAGCGTTTCGGTCATGGTCGCTCACTACGCCGCTTTTGCGGTTGTCATAGGCAAGTGCCAGGATTCAGCCTATCTGATGAGTCAACCTCTAGCACTGGGACGAAACAACTTTCCGTAAGAACGCGCCGTCATTCAGATGGCGCAAAGTCACGAGAGACGCTGAAAATTTATGAAAATGTTTATCTCATACGGTACCCATCAGATTTTCATGCAGTCACATTTCATTGAAGTACCAAATCCCAATTCAATAAGATTCTAATTCTTGGAAATATTAGGTAAATAAAAGTTCGATCAGTATATTTGTAGAATCATTGGGTGGATTTTACCCACCCATAAATTTGGCCTCCGCTCAATTCCTAAATTGTGTCTTTGGAAACTTTATGTCTGGACGATATAACAAGAACACAACTTCATGCGCTTGTGCTATGAAGCAATAGCATTGCTGTTTTGCTCAAATGCATTTGATTTTAGGATTTCGACTCCAAAGAAATTTTCAATCCAATCGCTCCAGTAGTTCCTGAAATATTAGGGAAATTTCAAATGGATATAACTCCGAAACAATTTTGCCGATTTGATTTCAAGTTGCTAGCTTGCTCCGTTCGACAGTTATCGTATCCACGGCCAACCGGCCGTACAGAATCGATTTTGACACCGGAGTCGTCATCAGTAAGTCCAACCTAGTCGTTTGAGACAATTTTCGGCTCAAAATTCGAAAATTACAGACATTTGGACAAAACGATAGCACGCTGTTCCCCTGGAACAAGAGCGCAAAAAGCAATCACAAATATATCCTTAATCAGGACCTTACAGCAGGATCGAACCCAGGACTAAACCACTCATCACTTAGTTCTCCAATGCAACCGAGAGTGGTTTAACTACATCAGATAGATACGAAGAAAAAAGCAGATCTGAAAAGTAATGGTTCACAACTTCCGGAATCTCCAGATAAAACAGAAGTTTCCGGGATTGGTCGATAACGAGAAACGAGATATTACCCTCGCAGATCTTGCATAGGATGCATTGCCGATAAAGATGAGATGGCAAGAGGCTCAAGTGGAAATATATTGGGCAAGGCACGCCGAGATGGGATCGTAAAAAATTCATCGAGACGAAAATATTCGAGTTTATAAAAGTTGATCGAATGCTTATTTCGTATTTATGAGTCTCGCGTTATTCTTCATTCGTTTTTCCAGCTATTCTATGGAATCGCAGGGTTCAGAATTTCAAGTTATGTTACAGCTTCCGTTTTATTGAATAAGTTCGTATTTCAGATTCGCGAACAATGTTGGTGTACATGGTGGGCAACTTTCGTGGTCTACTGAAGGGATCTCGAGATCTATAGCAGCTAGAAGAAAACTGATAACACATTCCCGAGTTTTTTTTCTTGACCAATCTGAATCTGAAAACAGATCCAGCTTATCGTTCATAGAACTTGAGTAATGAGCAAAAATTGAGAAATTGTCATTTTCAATAATGCTGAATAACTCGCTTGTTTGAACTCGTATTGGAAATCTGTTGATACATTCTACTGGCATTTTTTTTAGGAGTAATTCAAATATAATGTGACTGAATTTTTTAATACAGCCATTTTCCAGAAATGAGAAGGATTTTGGATTTTTTAAATGTAAACTATAGTCAAAAGATCTCTTGTCTTGCTACAAAATTTTTGCTGATTTCAAAAATGTATCATATGTCGCTATTCACATGAATATTACATGAGAAAATATTCAATACTTTTTTCCTGCTTTTCTATTCACTGTTGATTTATGAGTAGGCTGACGTTACCATAGCGACCATGCAATATGCATTAACTTTGTGTGAACTTGAGCCTCTATGATTGGATTCAGCGATTGCTGAATAAATATTTCTATGGTTAATTTGTCATAGTTCTTAGAAGATCAGCAATATTTCGGGTCATTAGGGATAATAAACAGATTTTCTATTGCTAATCTTGAGAACTATGACAAATTAACCATGGAAATATTTATTCAGCAATCGCTGATTCCAATCATAGAGGCGCAAGTTCACACAAAGATAATGCATATTCAATCGTCGCTATGGCAACGTCAGCCTACTCATAATTCAACAGGGAAAAGAAAAGCAAAAAAAAAGTATTGACAATTTTCTCATGTAATATTCATGTAAATAGCGACATATGATACATTTTTGAAATCAGCAAAAATTTTGTAGCAAGATAAGAGATCTTTCGACTATAGTTTACATTTGAAAAATCCAAAATCTTTCTCATTTCTCGAAAATGGCTAGATAAAAAAAATCAGTCATATTATATTTGAATTGCTCCTAAAAAAGTGCCTGTAGAATGTATCAACAGATTTCCAATACGAGTTCAAACAAGCGAGTTATTCAGCATTATTGAAAATGACAATTTCTCAATTTTCGCTCATAACTCAAGTTCTATGAACGATAAGCTGGATCTGTTTTCAGATTCGGATTAGTCAGGAAAAAAGAGCTCGAGAATGTGTTATCAGTTTTCTTCTAGCTGCTATATATCTCGAGATCTCTTCAGTAGACAACGAATTTTGCCCACCCTGTATAGTTGAAGGTCTAGGTGGAGTTTGTAATTAAATAGTTATATTGTCCACTCGAAATTTACAGGACATGAAAGCTCTTATACTGGAATAGTCAGGTGGGATGGCACAATATGAACTAGTAAATGATTTATTACTCATTAAATTTAAGTTCAAGATCCATCTCAAAAACGAATCACACCGAGTGAATTGCCTCGAAACCATCGTCAAATTTATATATTGGACAACTACTAACTAAATGTTCCATTGTTTACTCTTCGTCGCCACATTCGCAACTTGGACTTTCGACCAAATTCCGTTTGAAGAGGAAACTATTACAGCGACCATGACCGGTTCTAAGTCGATTCAAAGTACACCAAATTCTCCTAGGAAGATTAAAACCATGACATTTTTCTGAAGGATCGCTGATCAAACCTTTGTTGAAAACATTACACGAATCGAATTCCATTCTGAACGCCAAATTTCTTTGTCACTTTTATTGGAGTAAAGAATATCGTTAATCCATAAAGGTTTACGAGATTTCAATCTAGCGATTTCAGATTTCGGAATATAAGACATGCTTGGGAATTAATTCGGAAAGGAATAATATTTATCCCATTAAATTAAATAGTTAAACACCTCATTAGAAATTTACAGAACATGGAAGTTCTCATACTAGGAAAGTCGGCGCAACACTCTAAGAACGGTTCATTATTACCAATTAAAAATGTTCAAAATGTTCATTGTAGGTATGTATCTCCGATAAAGATGACATCGCAGGCGGCTTAGGTGGCAATATATTGGGCAAGGCACGCCAAGATGGGGTCGTAAAAAATTCATAGAGTGAAAATGTTCGACTAATATAAAAGTTGATCGAATGCTTATATCGTATTTATGATGGGAATTGTTTTTTACGATTTTTGTTCCTTGTAATCTGATATTGGTTTTTCAAATCTCAAGTTGATGTTTTTCTATATTTTTGCTCAACTTGAGCCTGAAAAAGGCTCAATAGAAGGCCAAAACGATGCCGAAAGAATAGTTCTCCTTTTTATATTTGTTGCCGAGAGAATATGTAGAAATTTAGGAAATTACAGAACTGCTCGACCATTTCAAATAATTCCACCTCAAATTCCCTGTATGAATGCTTATTCTCATTACATTTCATACTCGATCTCCAAGTTCACAGCATTCATCCTATCTGTCTAAATTTGACTACCATCTAAATTCAAATATCGCAGTTATTACCGCTGAGTAATAGTAAAACGAAAATATTAACTAACAACCAGAAAATATGACGCAGTTAAATGACGAACAGGAACAATGTCTAGATGGTATCCAACATATCATAAAGAAGGGTCGTAGGATGGTCTTTAAATATCATTTATCATGATATAGGGCTCATTTGCCTCGAATATGTGGCCGTTCTGAGAATGCTACGTGAAACAATCATTTTCAATAACCTAAACGCCGTCTCAAACAATAATTATATTTATTTTCCTCGCAAAAGACGACAGAGAAACTAATAAAACTCGTCCCGGAATTGCTTCTGAAGAAAAGAATATGCTGCTTCTCTTTTGTTACTTTGAAGAATATGCTATTATTCGCACCTCCTTTCATTTCTGCATTTCGCATCCACACGATGTATAGTACGAGGGCTGCTTTCTTTCAGCTTAAACCTTAGTTGTGTAGATGTCCATAAAGTTAGCAGAGCCACTAGAACGGAAGTCAGTAAAAACCATCTCAGTAGTTATCGAATATTTGAAGAAAATTTGTCATGAAAGAAAAAAATTTGTCACGCTTTAATTTTTTTTTTCTAAGGGGTGGCTCTGCTAACTTGATATTAAGTTAGCAAGGCCATCCCTTTGAGAAAAAATGCTATGAAAAAATGATTTTTTCTGTTCTTTTGACGTTAGGTGGTCTACGACAAATACTCGACAATTATTTATAACATTTTTGATCGAATTCGATGAATATTTTAGAAAAAAAAACTTAAAGCGCGACAAATTTTTTTCTTTAACGACAAATATGTTTCGGTCATCCTCCACCCGTTCAGCTCATTTCCAGAAGAAAAAACGGTCATCTAATTAACTTTCTTGTATCACAAGTTACGTCGATGTATATCCGTGAGAATGGAATACTTTTTCCATTATCCAGCATTGAAACGAAAATTGTTCATTTCGGGAAATAGAAGATTTAACATACAACCCAATATCAGTCAATAATGATACGAAACATAAACCTGAAATATCAATTAACCAATGCAGTGTTGCCGAATTTGACAAATATACTGAGAAATCAGAAAATAATATTGAAACCTAAAAAAATGCTATAAAAAATGATTTTTTCGGTTTTTTGCACATTAGATGGGCTACGACATATACTCGACAATTATTTATAACATTTTTGATCGAATTCGATGAAATATTTTAGAATGGTCTTGCTAACTTTATATTAAGTATTTTTCGTAGACCATCTAACGTGAAAAAAGAAGGGAATTTCATTTTTTATAGCTTTTTTTTAGGTTTCAATATGTTAGCAGAGCCACGGTTTAAAAAAAAACTAAAAGCGCGACAATTTTTTTTCTGTCATGAAAAATTGTCTACAAATTTTCGACAATTACTGAGATGGTTTTCATTGACTTCCATGCAAGTGGCTCTGCTTACTTTATGGGCATGCTGAGTAGAGCGAAATTTTTACGCGCTTGTTCTGGAAAACGGTGCGTTATCATTTTGTTTGGAAGTTTCAAAGTTTTTGCCAAAAATCACTGATGAACAATATGAATTTAAAATAGATTTTGTCTGGCCGTCCGTTTCCACGAAATCTCTCGAACGGAGCAAGCTAACGACTTAAATCATTCAAGGTTCATCAAAATCCACACAACAGCTATTTACTGAAGCGATCAGATTGAAAATGAGCAATTGGCTGTGGAATGAATTAGTCACAATTCTATAAAATGTCCTCAGAAACATATGATTACAAGATTTTTAATTTTTCAAAAATGTTTCAATTTCACAGCAGTGTGACAAATTTTTACTCGATCAGATGTTTATTTACTGTAATATCGGGTGAATCGTGTAATGAGAACAATAAGGAAAAAAATTTTTCAAAAATGTTTTTTTGCGCGCATGTTCTAGGGGAACAGCGTGCTATCGGATTGGATGATTGAGCCGAGAATGGTCTCAATCGACTAGGTTGGACTCACTGATGACGAATCCGGTGTCAAAATCGATTCTGTCCGGCCGGCTGGCCGGCCGTCCGGCCGTAGACACGCTAACCGTCGACAGAAGCGAGCTAGCAACTTGAAACTTTCAGGATAGCTTGCGCATCAAAATGCCGCGGTTAAGTTTGTTAATGGGCCAAATCGGTCGAATAAAAAAAATTTCACTTTGACCTTCTAATCTCACAGCAGTGTAACAAATTTCAGTTCGATCATAAGTGTTGGAGATATCGGGAAAAAATATGTAAAATTTCGAGGTTTTCTTCTCGATATCGTTGATTTTTTCGGTATAACTCGAGAAATACTGATTCAGTCCTGATAAAACTTCACAGCTAGTTTTGAGATGCTGAAAGACAACTTTATGCGAAATTTCGTGATAATAGTGTCATCAGAACAATTTGAAAAAAAAATGTCTATGATTTTCTTATCATATCATCCTCATTTAATTCTGTATGAAACTTCGAACTGTTATTTTTCGATGAAGTACTGGATTTCAATTAGATCTGATCTGTATTTTTGGAAATATTGGAAAAATAAAATTTTGATTGGGTATATCTTCGGAATCATTGGGTGGATTACAAATATCGAGTTTCTAAAATGTTTCTTTCGGAAGTTATTGTGTTTACGCAGTCGGCCGTTAGGCTGACCGTAAACACAATAGCTTCCGGAAGAAACGACTTAGAAACTCGATATTTGTAGAGTAGGTTTGGGGCTTAATTACGAAGGTGGAATTCGTGAATGGGTAAAATCCGCCCAATGATTCCGTAGATATACCCATTCAAAATTTAATTTTTCCAATATTTCCAAAAATACAGTTTTGATCGAATTGAAATCCAGTAATTTATCCGTAGAAAATTTCAAAAAGCACTGCCGTGAAGACAGCAGCTTTTGCGTGCATGTTCAAATCCGTTGCTACATTGAACATGCGCGCAAAAGTTGCTGCCTTTACGGCAGTGCTTTTTGAAATATTTTTAATATTGATATATTTCAATGAATACTGATTCGATCAATTTGACATTTGGTGATCAGTGGAAGAATAATGAAGTAAAATAACGTTAGGGTCTGCAAAATATCGTCAGTATCGTATCATGGAAGAAAAAAAGAATATTCTCAATTCCTCAAAATTAGGGTTTATCTGTGAAAATAATGTCCGATCGTAAGCACAATATATTTCCATATGAATAACTTAAAAACCCGTTATTCAGAATGTTCGTTCGGAGCTCCATCATGAAGTTTGGAGCTCTGAATTCATGAGTATCCAATGTTTCCGTAGAAACCTAAGCTAATTCAAATCAATAATATCGCAATATTTCCAAGAAATCAGTACCCATAGAATTAGTAGATACAAAATTTCGAATGGATCTTACGATTAAAAGATCACAAAATTGGTGGAACAGAAAGTCAATCAGCGTTTGGCGGGCTCACTACCTGTATCGGTGACCGCTGAATTTACCATAATTTCCCGTTACTACGTCTCTGGTCGCTAACTAACCTTCCTGATACGGGAACGCTGTATCCCAAAGTATTTTTAACAAGAGACAAACGTTTCCCTGTACACCGCTGAAATTTATTGTTTGCCAGAAACTTAACACCTCTCAGGGGATAGTATTTTCCAGATAATTACTCCAGCTAAGAAACGGTTGGACATCTCCTGCTGCTCTTAGGAGAAAAAATAAAGGTGATCCTCCCCAGGAGTGCCGCTACTCGTAGAAAATCTAATTTAAAATGTGGGGAAAGTATTGTTTCGTATTGTCCTGAAAATGGGTGAAAATGATCCATGTGGAAGTGGGGGGGTTGTTTATCCTCAAGAATGAAACGTAGACGGAATTCGTGAGATTCAGTTTCAGAATTAGATTCAGACAGTAAAAAGAACAGAGATCCGAAGGGAATGATGCTGGTATAAAAAGGTTAATTTTTTACGACTCTGGTTACTCTTTTCTCTTATTCCGCACTTACTCTTTGAATTACAGGAAACATGCCTACATGTCTGAAGACTATCATGTTCAGAAGAAATTGGAAGCTGTTTCTACGATTTTGCAGTTTTCACAATAAAAACTGACTTGGAGCTAGTGAATTGTTATGCACAAAAGCATCATTCAACAATTATTTAGGGCCCTTTCTAAATACAACAAAGTAAGTCGTTCTGGTGATCGGTAAGTGTCAGTGAGTATTTGTTGATTTAACGACAAATATTTGTCCTTGTGTTAATGTAAGTTTATTACTAGCTAGAGGTCTTCTGAGGTGTCTCCCAACTAGCAATTTCATATTTTATAACTGTTGCAGAAACGTTTTCAGCCAAATGCTCATATAATATTTGTCTTCTCGGAAATGTTTCTAATACGTTTAAACAATAACTATAAATACAAAATTGGCACATTTTATAAAACAATTTTGCGACCCTCGAGATTTTATGAAGCCTCTCGTGAAAGTTACAAGAAAAATATAAAGCAGCTTTAAAACTGTTTTATAGGAACTTCATAAGGTTTTTCACATGCCTGTCCTGATATAAAAGAGTAATCTGGAATGTTATTTAAAAAATTTAAATACTTTTTAATTATTTCTTTCAGTTGCAAGAAACAATTCGGAATATGACAGTCGATGGGAAAATATTGAACGTCGCCTATCTTTACTCTTTAGCAGAAACCATTTTATTTGTACGTTAATGCACTAAGAGTCATAGTTCCCGTAATGGGGAACGAAAATATTGATGCGGATTAAATTTCATTGTGAAATAAAGCATAATATTAGTATATCATAAACGCGCTTCCTATTTTTGAACGTTTTCCATAATTAAAGGAACAAAACATTAAAATGCTTCGTGGGTCTTATAATTTTTTTGCGAATTTGTTTGCGAAACATCATTATCAAGCCAATTTTTTTCTTAGGTGATTCAAATATCAACACGGATGCAAATTTTAGTACTTTCAAAATTCTTCATTTTTTATCATCATAAATACTGCCATCTTTAATGGAGTCATCCTATGAAATAGTTTTGTATCTTTATAAAGCTTTCTGTAATAATTTAGCTACTATACAACTGCTATGAAACATATTTAACACTATCGCCTTAGTGAATAATCGAAACATACACAGGGTTCCCAAATCGCAGCTATAACCTCTATGACATATTTCTTAATTTCGCTTTGGCGAAAAACGCAGCGGATTTGATATAGAAAAAATGTGGTTAGGATCAGAAGCACGCTCTGACTTCTCATTTTCATATATTTCCCAAACTCCAGTGAATGGATATGCCTTACAAAATCAAGATTAAGTTCCAATTCCATTAATAGATTTTCACGAACACCTCCAGCATGTTGATTCTTTCGTCGTAACCTCACTCAAAATTCGATACAGATAATATTTTATTATCGTCATGGCATTACTATAAATTGATGATGACGAACCCAACTGTTGTAGGAAAAGTGTGGTTAGATTGATTAGAAGTACCACCCCTCATATTTTTTTCTCAACACTAGTGAGTGGACATGCTCGACGATATCAAATACCTATAACTTTCAATTTTAGATATAGATTTCCATGAAATCTTTTAAGATGTTCATTATTTCGATATAACCTTACTCAAAATGCGATTCAGATGATATTTCATTATCGTCATGGAAAATAAAATAATAATAACAAACGCATCTGTTACAAGAAAAGTGGGGTTAGAATTTTTTTTCTTCATCAAGTAAGTGGACATGTCCAACGAAATCAGGAATAATTTTCAATTTTATTTATAGATTTTAAAGATATCGACTATTGAATCAGAATGTGTTTCATATTCGATTATAGTCATGGAATACAATACTATAAAATGTGCGATCATGAAAAAATAAATTCTTTTATAAAAGCATATTGTTGGTGAAAGTTATTTTATAAAACTATAATGTAACTTCATACAAAGTAAATTTGAAACATTTTTTTAATGAATTTATACTGAAGGCAGGAATATCGTAGGAAAATGTTATAAACCCACTAAAAAACAATCCAATTGTATATATATTTATGTTTTATAAGTTAGTTATAGATCCCTTATAAGAAATAATATAGAAACAGTTTTATAAGATATTTTATAATTCGTCCAAATAAACGTTTTCGTGAAAAATTTATAAAATACTTTAGATGTACAGATTGAAATTCATTTAGCATTAATATAATGAATTGACATTCTAGAGAGTTCAATATAATACTTATAAAATGAAAAAGTCGAGAATCATCAGAATTATACGACAACTCTGCTGGTTGGGATGTTTTAAAATGTAAAAATTATGAAACGAACACCTCTGTTATCCATCACTTACAATTCCTTCGAACTATGGTTTCAACGGATAAAGGAACAAATAACATGGCCCAGGGATAGCAACTCACGAAACCACGAGTTAAGAAACTCCAGTTCACCTCACAACTTGCACTTCACTCTGAAGGAGCAAATAGTTTGCTGGATAATTTCACACATCGTACGAAAACCATTCATCTCTTCGGGAAAAGAAGACTTGCTTGCTGTTGGTTTACCTGACTACAAGAATTTACAATGCTCTAAAGTTTCAGGCTCTCATCTCGGCGTTAAAGATCATAAATAATCATTTGAGTATGAATTCTTCTGTAGAATTCAACGTTGTCTTTCTATGCTGTCATAGATAACCCATCGAACCGACAGATCCTAACTTGTTTGAATATCTTGACTCAATATCAGTCAACGGCCACTGCGTACGCACATACATCTCCTGTTTTCCGAACAGTATCTGTATGGAATATACTATGAAGTCCGAGCCCCCCTGAATACGACTCTGCCGCTTTCCAGAGGTTTCGTCACGCTGTGGCTCGCAGGCAGTGGGTCTAGAATAGTACTGAATGATGTAGAGGACAGGACTGTATCTTTCATTTAGGCACGGAACTGAAGGAGTAGTGAAGAATAAAAGAAGTGAAGTAGTTGAGTTGAAGTACGGAGTACAGAGTATACCTGTAGCAATAGAAATGACGACGTGTTAGATATTGTTTATAAACAGAGTAGTAAGTCTTACAAATAAACTAGATATTAAGTAAGGAGGTAACTTCATTCTCCGGACGTTATGTTTTTTCATTGATATATTTAGAAGCATGATCGCTATATAAAATAATGATTATCAACTTCCTTACTTTCACATGTGAAATTATCAAAGGATCCCCCTCGTTAAGATCACTTAGAATCCCTTCGGCTTTCAACGGCTTAAAGTACAAATTACAAGGCCCAAGTAAAACAACTCACACAACCTGGATGTTTGGAAACTCCATTTTACCTCACAACTCGGTCTTTACCCTAACTGAGCAAATCGAATGCGGGATAATTTTACACACCGTACGAAACTAAGTGTACCCATTCATCTCTCCTGGGACAAGGTGCACAACCTTGTTCTAGGTTTTCCTCACTGCGACAAAACTTTAATTAAAGAATCCAATTACGGGGGTCATTATGGGAATCTGCCCGATTGTCTGCCATCCGCGTACATTGTTTCGCAAAACCGAATTATTCTGTTTACATTACGACTCAGAAAATATCTGGAACAATGGGGGGGATTATATAAGTGATGATGAAAATGAGACGAAATAGCGAGGATTGTCAAAGCGTGGGAAAATTGAGGAAATGATCTCATTTTGTTTATTACGATATGTTAAATGTATGAGTGTTTCATATATATGGGGGCAGCCGGAGAATAAACGTATTCAGCGATTTTGGCAAACTGTGTTTTGATGTTTGCAAAAATCTTTTATTTCCAGGAAATATCCCTTTCTTGGATAAAAACTAAAATCCAGTCGAAAAAGTGACATAATAGCTAATAGATTAAAACAAATTTTCGGTTCTCGTTCCACATAATATAACAGTGCGAATAAAAAACCTTATATCCTAGCAAAATATCTTCGAATTTCGTTTCTGCAAGGATTTAATAGCGAAAAGTTTCTGTTAATTCCATAGATGATGATGAAGTTCATAAAGAAAAATTTTTATTGCTATCGAAATTCAGTATCAAATACTTGGGCGTTTTTTTCCAACCAAAGCTTTATCGAATATTGATTAACGGATATTTTGTGAGGATTTCGTAATGTTCTTCAGGCTTTTTCTAGCCTTTCTCTCCAATTATGTGAAAAAATAAACAATTCGTTGAAAGTTTACATTATACCGAAATTTTTCATTAGATATCATTTTTTTTGACTACCCGGACAAATTGTTTCAATTCGCTAAGGCATTTTCGGTAACTACAATATTTTTTTAATTCTAAATAGTTCTTTTTTAGATAGTGGGAATGAAAACCTCGAATAAACCTGGAATTTTACCTGGATTCAATGATAAATAATCCGTGGTAAAATTATATCAAATCATTCAGCAAGTTCATTAATTCTGTAGCTCTCGGAGAAATGAACTCAGAAACTTGTAAATTTTGTTCCTGAATATCTCGGTCAAGTTAATTAGTGAGCAAATTTGGCTTGTCGGTTTCGAAGAACAAGAAATCTTTGATAACTCGAAAAATAGCGATAAGGTTGAATTTCAAATTGACGATTATTTGTAGCATACGGATAAGAAGAATTCTGTACAATTTCCAGAGCAATAAAGAGTATTGGAGTCAGAGTCCTGAAATTTTTAAGTTAGGTTTTGATCTTGAATATCTCGGATAAGTTCGTTAATGGGCCAAATCCGCCGAATGGTTTTTGTGTTACAGCCATTTGAAATTTTGATTTTTCAATAATTCGAAAAATATTTATCTGATCGAAATGAAACTGGGTTGGAAGATGAACAGCGTCAATAAGAAGAATTATCCGTGGAAAAATTTGAAAAAAAATATATTTTTTTTTGAAAATTTCAATATTTCATTTAAATTTCACTGAAATTTCCAGGTGGCCATTTCGCAATGTGAACAAGCGCGTAAAAGCTGCTGACTTCACGTTAGTGCTTTTCTAAGTTTTTTTATTTTTGGACTGTTACTATCCTCAGAAAATTTCGCACGAATTTGGTTTTCAGCATTCTCCAACCTATTACTAAGTTTGAATGGAGAATATGTTCTTTTTTCAAATATGACATTTTTCGAAAAAATCTTGAATTTTGTTTTATTTCGAAATAATCTGATCCTCACAATATTTATTCATTTATTCAAGACAAAAAAAATACAAACAGGTTAATCCCAATGAATTATTCACATTTAGACAGTATATATTCTATACAGATTCATTTTGTAATAAAAAACATAACCAACTGTATAAACTAAAATAAAACACATCATTCTCCATAGTAAGTAACAGAACTTAAATTGATTAATTAAGGGCCAACGCTCACTTATGGCAACAGCCCAGACCACGGCAAAACGGAAACTTATTTCCCTACTAATTCGCCGTGTTCCGTAGCTGTAAATTGCGCTATATAAATTCTATAGAAAGAATAAAATTCCGGTGTGCCGTGGGCTGGGCTGTTGCCGATAAGTGAGCGTTGGCCTTCATTTGGATTTCAGACCTTTTTTGAAATGCAAATAGGAAACTTTAAAAAGATTTACCTCATAGAAAAAAGTATTGAATGTCGCTAATATTCTACGGAGTGGTGAATTTCGAGTGATATTACTTCCGGAACATAAAGCAAGCCACTAACTTACCTATACTCCATTCACTTTTATAAAGTATCCCGGTTTGCCATGACATCCTGACAGATTTAACCGTGTCTATTTTGGAAATGCTAGGTTATAGTCATTTTTCTATCAGATAACTACAAAACGTTGTCCTCTCTACAAAGAGGTCGTAGTAATTACTTATTTTTCAAAATGTCAATCTATAATATATTTGGAAAGTAATGAATTTGAGGAAATATTATGTGAATTCAATTATTCCAAAGAATTTTTTCTCTGTTAATATTGGAAATACTTCACATATGTAAACATGGTGGGAAGATTCAGTAATGCTTTTTTCTTGTACGGTAATCAAGAATCGAGTGTTTTGGAATTTTACTGAAAAATGATGGATAGAGTAGTCCGTTACTTCGAATTCCCTACTTTTCTAAATTCTCAAGAAATAAGCCTACAGAAGTCATTTAAATACCTTGTTGCACAACCTGAAATATTCCAGTATGAAAATTTAGTAGTACTACCTGTGTCACAGTTAACCTCAAAAGAACTGACTCCATTTACAAAGGTCTTGGATCTACGTGAATGATACATACACTGGATTGGGATGAACATATTCCTAAACTGGGATGCAGCTTAGCTTCAGTCTGTTATCTTTGGGTGTAATGACAAGATATCTGGATAAATTCTCCATGAAAACTACCTATCATGCAGTACTCGAGTCAAAAGCAAGATATGGAATTATGTTTTATGGACATACTTCGAAGTCAACTCAAATATTCGATTCCCAGAAAAAAGCAATTCCTAAAATATTAAAAAAAATAGCATTGAATGAGATATTTTATAATTCATGTTATTTTCGTGTATAAAAATTTAATGTTCTGCCAACATAGGATATACCAAGTTCATTTTCAATGTACTACTTCCTATGTTCCTATCGAAACAAATCCATGACATATATAACTTTTGAAAATATTCGTTAAGGAATTTTTTCAATTCAAACATGACCACCTACGCAAGGCTCCATACAAGACAATCAAAGCAAAATGTTAATTTATTAGTTTATTATGGCTGAAGCTGAATTGTTATTTGTTATTGAAAGAGAGTAGAAATTGGCAACATCGCGTCGAATTATTTTGACATTGTCGATATTTCAGGAGCGCCAACCTGCCTTGGTTTTAGTTACAAAAACATGATAGACCTAAATCATGGCCAACCGGGATACTTTATAAAAGTGAATGGAGTATATATAACATTCACATATCAATAAATTTTCTGCACTTTTCACACAAGTTTGTATCTAGGTAGGTTTCAACTAATGACTAGGTCAAATCAAATTTCTGAAAAACGGCATCATTTTTGGGCATGACAGACATTTGGGCAGATCGATAGACCGCGTGAAATGCAAAGTAAGTGGATCTTTATAGATAACAATTCAAAGAGTCCTAGTAAAAGACAGCGTACAGGATTTCTCGTGGATATAATGTCTTCCAAAATTCTCTGAGCGCTTATCATACGCGTTCTTTCATCAAATTGAAAAAGTTTTAATTATCATAATCATTATGCAGATCATGAGATCACTCAAGGGCGACTCATAACAAAATCCCGTTACAGCGATCAGTCCAAACCATATCATTCAAATTCTGCATTTCTTCCTTGCTTGATTCCAATGAAACTGGTGCAAATTAATATCATAACGTATGCGTTATCGAATGAAATATGAAAAAAAACTTCCCGCTCATGCACCGTTAGACATTACCTTGTGTATAATTCTAGTAGTAATAATAGAGAAGGTATAGTATTCAATGTCTTGCATGCGGAGAATTTTGCAATTTCAACAGTTTCATTACAAGTTGGTCAGGAACTGACCGGTATGATTGAATCTACAGGAAGTAAAATAAATCATTCATCAGGGTTTACAGGACTTTTCAAGGTCATTATACCCATTGATGTCGTACTATCTTTTCTCGGAATCAATAAAACTTATGGTTTACATTTATTTTATTCTGACTTGCAGTCTGTTGAATGATAAGTATGAACATTTTTTGAACGCTATTAGTTGAGACAATCCACACAGAATTTTATGTGGTATACGAATATTGTATTGTGTTCTTGCTGCTTGGTGTTCAATGCGATGCAATGAATTGAGAACTACTAGTAAAATCGATTTCAAATCTCTGACATGCATCATTCGAAAGAAAGCGGACCGAGATACATTCGAAATTTCCCGATAATGGCGCCATTCATGTGTCAACCTATGGACTTTCAATTAGATCTGATCGGTTCCACTGAAAATCCAAGCGTTTAGGATTTCTTTGTCGAAAGTAAAAAATATACAGTCAGACGGACAGAAATTGTCAGTGTGTCAAACTCCTCTTAGACCCGGTTGGAGTCAAATCCGATAATTACCTATGGCAAAAGGATAACACTCTTGATGCCAAGAACGAACACTATACATTGGGAATGAAGCATTTGCTAATCTTGGTCGTTTTTATCTCGAAATTGAAAATTTTCTCGACCGTTGAAGATTTCATACAGAAAAAGTCAACCACCCTACATTGGTACTTAACCCAGGAATTTGCGGAAATTTCGCTAATGGTTTCCAAATTATAATAAGTTCGTGCATTAACTACACTAACTCCACTGATACAGCTCGGTGTGTTTTGTTGTAAACTTACACTATGTTCAAAGTGTTGCGAGTGTAGTCACAGATTCCGTGTGCTGTGCATAGAGTGAGCTTATCTTCGGTGATGGTTATACGTGAATATTGACATATGTTAGTTGTTGTCTCTGATTCCTGGTTGAACGTGTTTTGTTCATGAGTGGTTATTTCTGGACGAAATTAATTTCCATCATATCACTATTCAAAATGGAATTTTGTTCCATAATGACTTTAGAAAAACTGTACGACAAATCAATATCACCTCGAAATGGTAGCGAAATCAAAAGAAGCATAGAATTCAGTCTTCTTGGATTTGCGTAAAATCATGTAACATGAGAATCTGATATCAGTGAGAATCATAGAACAGATTGACCTACACTAACTCCACTCATTCTGTTATCTGTCACTACACTCAACTACACTCAGCTGAAGTGAGCACTGAGAATTGTAAGTCGGTGGAGTTAGTCTAGTTAGTGTAGTTCATGCAGGTTAAACGATCAAACCTAATATTATGAACAGGAACAGTAAAATAAACACAAATTGGAAATTGGATTCGGTTTATCTTGATGAGTTTAATGTTCATCCTTCTGCAAGAATCCTGTATATCCAACGAGGTGAAGAACTACTTCTGTGGAGATTCAGATCTCCACATGAAAGCGACCTGGTATGAGTTTAATAAGTTGAAATGAGCGTCACTATATTTATCTTCAATATTTTCTCTTCGAAAACAATAGGAGCTGCACTGTTAAATACTAATATTCTTGTTTGATTGCCGACTTTGAATGGTAGTAATTATTGGTCAAGACTATAATCATCTATGAAAGGATACTTCGTTAACCAACATTTAAAATAATAGAGGTTGGAATCTCGTCAGGAAGTTTTATTTGCAGATATGGCTTTGTTCTTCATGAGATTTTTGAGAACAAGATGATAATACGACGACTTCTGTGTTACAAATACTCATTAGGTTGAAGATATTGGATGTGTTTCAAAGCCTCTCTTTTGATCCTCAAAATATTGTGGATACTGAACAGACCCCTGAGGAAATCCACTTAATCCAGTGGCGGATTAACCGGTACGCTCAGTACGCTTAAGCGTAGGGCCCCGAGGTCCACAGGGGCCTCCGTTCGAATTAATATTTTTTCTGAATGAAAATTCGTCTTGCAAGTGAAAATGATGAATAACGTATAAATTGTCACAGTCACACGAAACGCAACCAGACCAAAAGCTATATTCAGTGTGTTAATTTCAAGTCATGTGTCATATTTGAATTGATATACCCTATATTTCATCGATAAACTTTATGTTCGTTTTGAAAAAACCGAATATTTCGAAAGAAATTGAGGAAATCCCCGATCTTATTTACCTATCAATTATTTCCGTCCGTAATTTTCCACTTATATCAGGGTCACATGACCGAAATTTATTTTCAAAGCTATCGTCTGCTGCACTAGATAATTATTGTATGTAATCTGTCATTGTCATGAATTCAATACATTCATATACTGATTGAAGTTACAATATAAATAAATGTCAATTTGAAATTCAAAGCAATGTCTGGTTTTGGTGGAGTGATAAAATTGGAACTTCCGAATATTGTTGTTATCTCGTGAACAACGGCATGCAAGGGAATATCGTGATTTAATTTATTCGTTGACAAATTGAAAATTGAGTATTGAAAAAATATATCCCCACACGAAAATTTTGCATTTGACATTCAATTATATTCATGAATTTGCCATGTATATATCTGAATCTTTTTAAACACATGAGGGTATATCATCATGTGTCTCAGTGGTTTCCAAATCTATGACTGTGATATTATAAATCTACTTACATGAACACAAGGTCGAATATATGTCGATGAATCAACAAAAATACTCCACCGTGATCTGATCTGCTCATCCAATCAAGAGAAAAGTCTGCACTGAAGAAGCATTCGTTTATTGCAGTTTTACCGATCATCAGATCAACCCACCTTGTTGAATGGCGGAAGTGTTCCTTATACTTTATCACTGTTGGATGATGCTTTTGGAATGAGATTTTAATAGCGCCATCTCGGGAGCATGGAACCTAATCTTAAAGTGCAGAAAACCATTAAGTTCATCCATTTGTCGTTACAGGTAGAAATGTTGTTGATTTATCGGCAGATATTATTCATTGTTTTCATATTAGTTCTTCATTGAAGTGGAGACCTTCATCCCCAAGAACATTTATCCGAGCCTTTATCATATCTTCTATTGATTATGATTCAATAATTCGTGGAGTCTACTATAGTTGCCTAGTTGACTAACCGTTATTGAATACTGAAACTCCGAGCGGGGATTAGTTAAAATTAGATTAGAAAAGTGTGTTTTCAAAGACAGAAAACATTGAATTGGCAACATTCTTTTCAACAGTAGCTAATAGATCAAAAACGAGTTCCTGTCGATAGTTTTTGTGCGCTTGTTCTGTAGGCACAGTGTGCTATCGTTTTGAAATATTGAACTGTTTCAGCCCTTACTATTTGTTAGTTTATCATAATTATAAGGAATTTTTTATTACTATGTTTCACCACCAACAATAATGAGATGTTCTACAATATGTAAGGTTCACATTTTTCTCATACCTAGGACATTGTTCAAGGACAAGTCTTCATAAAATGTCTAGGACACTCAGGTATTTCCTGAATGCGTTCCATAGACATATTGGTTTCTTTCTGACATAATTTCGAGAATGATTGTCTCCTTATTCCTACATTTTACATTTGTATGTTAAATCTTCTTCAAGATGAAACTATTCGATTTTATTCGGATGGATATTTCAGAAAAGCCAGATCATGTAATTTTGATCAATTTTGATCTGATCAGAAGATCATACTTGGATTATTATAGTTGAAACTTTTCTCAAATAGTGCAACAGACAAATTCTAATTCATGAGTTTTCAATACTATGTTTATACATTAAATTCGAACGAGTCTACATAATAAGGTTATTAATTCAATCATTAAAAATGCATTTTTTTCTGTAATACCTTTACATAATATCTTTCAATATTGATTTCTTACGATATTCTTTCATTGTCTTCAGCGGTCTATGTATTAATAACAAATTTAATTATTATGTCAACTGACATACAATGATTTAAGTAAAAAAAAACTTGGGAAACGGTAACATAATTAAATACAATACAGAAATAATACTAGACACAGTGTTTCATCTTCTATATATCGATTTAGAATCATCAGTAGCATCTAGGTATTCTTTATTATTATTATATTTCGTATCCCAAAATCTTACCACGTGCATTCACTTACACCTTTACAAACAAAGTCGCTGATTTAGAACCCCTGGTAAGCTTGTTAAATGCGAATATTTGAGCATAGAACCATTTTGCCACAAGTTCCACTCATCTTCTTCTTTGAATTAATGAAATGTAGTAACACTTTCAAAATTCTTCAAATCATCAAAAATTATATGGCAGTTGATGATTCTATAAAACTATTTGTTTTATTTCTAACTAGACATACATATCGAAAAATATTATGTAAAGGTATTAAGGAAGATTCTGATATTTTTAATGATTTTTGTTTTATTATTGGGAAACAACCTCAATATTCACATGTTCGAATCCACAAAATACGGCTTTCTCCCCACGTTGAAACAATTCTACCTCATCAGAAATAATTATAGAACTGGATGGAAGATTTACCACATTTGTTTGCCAACTGTTTCACACGAGTGGCAATCTTGAAAACCAAAACAGATTTCGAGATGAGAAACGATAAGGCAGGCAATACACTAATTTGTGTGGTTTGGAATACTATTTGATTAGTGAAATTTTGTTTCTCGTAACACTCTGGATGAAACTTTCATGGTTTTCTACAGAAATATGAACTAATCTTCGAACAAATATTGTGGATTTGATAAGATCACGTTGGTTAGAACAGTGAATCAGCAGATAAGGATGCGTTAACGCAATGATCCAATTAATCAAGAGGATGTAAGGGACCAGGAAAGATGCGACGGTCAAGTTTGTTAATAGGCCGGGCCGAATCAGTCAAATGGTTTCTGAGTTATAGTCATTTAAATTTTTCTATCGCATTGAAAGTTCAGTTGGGGCGAAGCGCAACTGCCTGCAAAATATTTTTGGGTTCGTATTCTTGGAAAATTTCTTGAAAGAATTCGAAATTTCTTCTCGAAAACTTCTAGATTTGGAAGAAATTTAATTAATACCTTGGACTCTATATTTCACATAAAAAAATTGTCAAACTTCGTGTTTCATTTCACTCAGTATCGTTGTTATCTGCGAAATAAATAGAAAAATATCAATCCAATCAGGATGAAGAACAAGTGTTTTTTGATACATATGGTTTTTCAGAGAGCTACCCAAAATATTTACACATTCCTCCTACTTAATTATAAAATAACAAAAATCCGATTGTTGTAAAAATATCCACTAAAAGAGAAAATCATGCTCTGGAGACTTAAGTTTGAGTGAGTGGAATTCATCGAAATTAAGAGGAAAAAAAACATTAGTTTCTTCAAAGTTTAAAATTTTCTATGTTGAAATGAAATCTGAGTAACATCTTAAGCATCTGTTGCATTGAAAATTACTTGTTTTCCAATCAATTCTATTATCAATACCTTATGGCATTAATTAATACGATTTTATTTAATTGTAGCAATTTTTATACTCTGAAAAAACTCATTATTTTTCCTATTTATTTCTGCAGTTAATTCAAAAACTACAACTGTTTAGAGAACGAAATGAAAAGTAGTTCCAAAGTATCACATAACCATACTTTCAATTTGAAAATAAGGGGTTGCCGCTGTCACATGAAAATAATTGAAAGTAGAGGAAATTTTTCTTCGCCAAAGAAAGATAATCCTCAACTTATGAAGAAAAATTAAGGGATCACGTTTTCACACTTTATATTCAAAATCTCACTTTTTTGAGGTTTCCGCCTATTTAAATTCAAAAAACGTCGAAACTAATAAAGAAAAAATATTCTGGAAAAATACTTGAAAAAATTCCTAATCAAAACGATTCTTTTCCATTGAAAGTTCCTAATTATAAAATAGTCATATTTGGGTTTTGAAAATGAAAAAGTCGAGCTGAATGATTCAGATAAGATATGAAAACAAACAAACAAACAAACTTGTATTTGTTAGCATAGAAAAGCAAATTCAAGGCGGCCTTCAGTAAGGAAGCCTCAAGGAGCAACTATAAATACGGCCCTTAGAGCTTCAATATGTTTACTTTCAATTTTCCATAGAACCGTTGCTATCACCATAGTAACTATAAAATTAGGTTCATAGAAGAATGATAGAACTATAAATCAAAAATTTTTCGTTCAAATGGGCTATATCCTTATATTGGGATAATATGTTTATATATACATATCTTAGGGACCTTTCCAAGATGAAACTGCAGGATTTCATGCCGCCGAAGTGATTTCTGTGATTTTTATATTCTCAGAATAAACGGTCAAAAATAAAACCTAATCCATCGTATAGGGAAATCAAAAATTAAGGGCCCAGCTTCAAATTCTAACAAATGTGCCTGTCGAGCCGGCCGGCAGGGAGCTAACATTATCAGGGCACAAACATTTCATGAAAGTCATTGACAGTTGATTTTTTTTTTCATTTCATCTTCATATATTGACATAGATTCATGTCAAGCTGTTCGTGTCACCCATTTGCATTTGTCGATTCATTCAAAATTGACATCTTCTGACCTTTGAAATACAAACAACCAAATACCAGTATAATTTCCACCAACAATAGGTCACGAGCAGTTTTGACAGTTGGGAGAGATTGGAGGACCAACAATAACCTAAAATGCATTGTTTACTATGAGAAAAAGAGATTTCTCTCGTGATTTCTTATTCATTTGAAAATTTTGGATTGATATATTCAATATTTTTTGAAAAGGATAGTATAAATTTGGTATACATATTATGAAATTAGTCCCTGACTTCATATACAGGCAAATAAACAGACCTTTGGTTAGTTCAGTCAACAGTCTTCGTGTGTTGTAGTAAATTATATAGGCACCTTGTTACTTTCATATGGAGGTAAAATATTGCGGAAACATTTTGTGATATCATAGTGCTGATAAATTTTTCATTCCTAGATACTGCCAGTTATTTCTCTGTGCGTAGTAGATAGGAACAGTGTATTGACACAGTGGATGGTTTTTGTTCCTAAAATACGACTCAAGGGTGATTTAGATCTTTTTTTGTGAAAACAATCAGGAATGTTTATCAAAAACTTACGATTTTACGAAAATTCCCTACCTGGTATCAATCGGCATACCCAAAGAAAACATTGGCAGTAATAATACTGCACCTTAAGTGAGAATCATCTAAAAAATTTGCCTGCATTGAATATCTGAATGGAAATATCTTTTATAAATCCTGTCTTGTTCAAGTAATAAAGAAATGTTTATTAAGAACTTATGATTTTCAAATATTCCATAACCTGAATCGTTCGGTATGCCCTACCAAAATAACCTACATGATATTACTAGACTAAACATGAAAATCAGCTGAATTTCGATGTCATTGCATACCTGAATGTCAATGGTATGAATCAATCCTATCTAATTCAAGTTTTATTGATTGTCCAGACTAATATACAACCTATGTTCTTTGCCGAGGTAACTGACAAGTTGCAAAGTAACATTTATTCTGTGAATTTCCATTTTAGAGCGCAGTTCTTTATTGAATTAATTCAGAAAATATGATTTTCTCCTTCAGAACCGATAGAATATTCTTATTTCTCTCTTTTATAATGGATACATTGAGTTCCTCTCCACATCTGGTTAGTACGTACCATTCAAATGAAAATACTTCAACAACTCATTGGTAGTTTTCATCGATTTGATGTTGATTATTCGACCTTGAATACCTGAATTTACTTCAAAAAAAAGGTTTTAAATTGTATTTCTTGCCTTACTAAACCAAGCAACATGCAACAACACATTCAACCAGCAAGAATTGTATTCATTCGAAAAATTCCATAAATTGAGTCAAGCTGTTACTGTTACAAGATATCAAGTACTTTGGATATAGTTCCTAGATAATGCAATAGTGAATATTTCAGTCCAAAATGTCCAAATTCATATAAAATCACAAGCCCAATCGCTTTTTCCCATAGTAAACAATGCATTTAATGTTATTGTTGGTCCTCCAGTCTCTCCCAACTGTCAAAACTGCTCGTAACCTATAGGTTGTGTGGACTCAAATATTCATTATCATTTACATAATAATCCATTGATGAATAATAATAATGAATATCATTCATAAAATGAACTCCCAGAGCTAAATGACAACTTCAAAGGGAACTAGTATCAAAATAATATTCTTACGACAAAATAATAGTGCTATATCAAGTACTAATTTCAACAATAACCTAAAATATATCCCCAACAATAGAATTTGATAAGTCAATTAAGTAATATAATACCCCATCTCTTCTCATCCAAACACCCTAAAACCTAAAAGCCGCCAAAACCCACCTGAAACAATGTAATCTCCATTAAACCTTAAAACCGAACAAATTCCACTCAACAAACAATCAACGCGGGTAGCGGCTTCCTTCTAGATCAAATAATGAATGTCAACAATGGGGTACTAATTGAAACGTCAAAGGAAACCACGTGTTAAATCAACGCGCTAACGCATCGCAGAACGCTGTGGATACGAACGTGCTCAACCGTGCTGAGACCGGCACATGACTGAATTTTTTCGGGAACGACTCTGCATTTCTAACGCCGGATAAGGCGAGCTTCGTAACTGGCGATCTCGACGAGGCTTGAGAGGAGGAAAATTCAACACCTGTATGTTGGTGGACGTATTTAGATCGTCGCGACGCCTTATCAGTGCTTAAAGGTGTTCGGATCGGTTCAACTTTGTAGGGGAGCAAGAATCGAAATTTAAAACGATGCGTGGGTTCTTTTGGGGTTCTTCTGTATTGCTGATTGGATATTTGATTATCGATTAAAGCTTATTTTGGGAGGATTTAGCATAATTTTTTAGATTTTTTCTGGGTTTTCACTCCGAATATCTGAACCATAATCATTAAAATTTTAAAAACTAGAAAAGCATTGTCGTGAAGGCATCAGCTCTTGCGCGCATGGTCAATGAAGATAACCGCTTTGGCAACGAATTTGAACATGCGCGCAAACGCTTCTGCCTTCACGGCAGTGCTTTTCTAAGTTTTTTTTCAAATTTTACTAAATGTCTAGACTCCCCAAAAACGCTATATTTGGCATATTATCAATGAAAAAAAGTAATGATAGAATCACACACCCAACAATTCTTCCCTGGAGAGCCCTTCCAACAAAACTCGGAAATGAAAAACCCGAAATCTTTGAATTGAATTCGTTTCGAAAATAACAGAGTTAGCCGCAAGTTTGGTATGGAAACATAGGTTTTCGAGGTCGCTTAATATGACTAAGAGATTATCTCATCGATGTCTCCTACAGTTAAAATTTCACCTGTCAAATGGGATATTTCCAAAATGTGAAATTTCAAAATCATATATTTTCCCTCTCAAATGACGGAATCGAATAGGAATTGCAAATTATAATTCAGCATTGAACCCCCTTCGATTATACCAATTTTGAAGGAAATCTATTTTTTCAAATTTTCATCGAAATTTTACTAAGGGTCTAGACCCTCCAAAAATGCTATATTTGTCTTATTTTCAAGAATTCAGTAAAACCTAAGTAGTATATTGCTGTGAAGTTCTTGAGCTCGTTGGTTTCAATGATAAAAAGTAATAATAGAATCACACACCCATCAATTCTTCCTTGTAGAGCCCTTCAAACAAAACTCGGAAATGAAAAACCCGAAAACTTCAAAGTGGATTCGTTTCGAAAATGCTAGGGTTAGCGGCAAGATTGGTATGGAAATATAGGTTTTCGAGGTCGCCGAATATGACTAAGACATTATCTAATCGATATCTCCTACGGTTTAGACTTTCACCTGTCAAATGGGATATTTCCAAAATGTGAAATTTCAAAATCATTTATTTTCCCTCTCAAATGACGGAATGGAAGGGGAATTGCAGATTATAATTCAGCATCGAACCCTCTTCGATTATACCAATTTCGGAGGAAATCTATTTTTCAAATTTTCATCGAAATTTTACTAAGGGTCTAGACCCCCCAAAAATGCTATATGTGTCTTATTTTCAAGAATTCCTTGAAACATACGTGTAGTTTATTACTGTGAAATTCTCAAGATCATTAGTTTCAATGATAAAAAGTAATAATAGAATCACATACCCATCAATTCTTCCTTGTAGAGCCCTTCAAACAAAACTCGGAAATGAATAACCCGAAATCTTCAAATTGGATTCGTTTCGAAAATGTCAGAGTTAGCGGCAAGTTTGGTATGGAAACATAGGTTTTTTCTATGAAGTACTGGATTTCAATTCGATCTAATCTGTATTTTTGGAATATTGGGAAAATATTATTTTGAATGGATATCTTCGGAATCATTGAGCGGATTTTTCCCATTCACGAATACGACATTCGTAATTAAGGTCCAAACCTTATCTACAAATATCGAGTTTCCAAGTTGTTTCTTTCGGAAGTTATCGTGTTTACGGGCGGCGTTCAGTATTCTGTGATCTTCTGATCATATTTTCTTCATTTAATTCTTTATGAACTTCGTACTGTCATTTTTCGATGAAGTACTCTTGATTTCAATTCGATCTAATCTGTATTTTCGGAAATCTAGGGAAAATACAATTTTGAATGGGTATATCTGCGGAATCATTGGGTGGATTTTTTTCCTTATATCTCCAAAACTAATTATCGGATCGAATTGAATTTTGGAGCATTGTTGTTAAATATTGACTTGAAGGTTTGTGCCAAGTGTAGTTGAAATTCAATCAATAGTTTCGAAGAGGAAAAAATTCATTAAAATTCGGAAAAATTTCTAATCAACATTTTTTTTGAATTTCTAACTACTGAATCCATACGAAATTTTGACCGAAGTTGCGCGTTGGCAAACTATCTACAAAGTTTTAAATCGATCGAGTCAGTCTTCATGAGATATCGAAGTATTAACCTTAAATATTCAAATGAACCTAACTCCGAAACTAGTGGACCGATTTCACTCATTAACGAAATCAACGGAGATTCAAGGACTCCAAATCTAGTCTGATAATAACAAGTTGCTTGATCCTTTCCTTCTAAAGTTAGAGCACATACGAACGGACGGACAGTCGGATGGACGGAAGGTCGCACAGAAGCGAATTCGACCATGGATCTTCTTCAGGGTTTTCAACCCAATCTTTCAAGACCATTTTCGTCTCAAAATTCGAAAATAACAGACATTGTGACGAAAAGATAACGCGCTGTTCCCCAGAACAAGCGCGTAAAAACTACGAACTCTCACACAATCTTTTTAGAATATCTCCAAAAATTATATCGAATCGAACTGAAATTTGTCACGATGTTGTAAAGAATTTATTCAAGGATTCCATTCCATTGAATGATTCCATTGAAATCGGATGAAAAGTTTACGAAAAATGAACCGACTTTTTTTTATGCACTAACAATACCATCCCAACAAAATGTTGGGTGTTGGAATTCCACAACTAATCATCAAGTCATCAAGCAATAATAGATAGTAATCCACCAAGCAGTTCTTGAGTTATCGATATGACTCATCAACAAAGCCGGCGCATTTTGATACGCAACGTAACCTCAAGGTTTCAAGTCGCTCAATCTTTTTGTTCTAAAGTTGTGTGGCAACTGGCAACGGACAGCCGCCCAGAAGGAAGTCATTTCGTCTTCGAATTCTTCATCAGTGTGTCCAACATAGTCATTTGAGACCATTCATGGCTCAAAGATCCAAAATTACAGACATAAAGATGTATCGGTAGCTCAGTGGTTAGAGCGTTGGACTTGTTATCGATGGGTCCCAGGTTCGTTACCGAACTAGGAAAGAAATTTTCTAGAGCGGTACTAGCTACCCTTCATTGTTGGGTCAAAAAAGCAGTGCTGTCCCGAGGGTGGCGTTAGGACACAGTTACAATAACTATACACGAAACACACCGATATCCTAACTCACACAAGCTTTGAGCTTCTGAGGGGTTTCCTAGAAGCCCAGGAAAATCGGAAAATATATATGTATTCTTTCGAGAAGGAACATTTCATTCAATGGTATATCACAGTGTTAGCAGAGGAAATGTAAACGGGGTACCATACATTTTTCTCTATGATACAAGAGCACAGATAAAAACCTCATCAAAATCTCTGTCTCCCCGTATAAGTGATGTAATTTGTTTAAAGAAGAGTGATGGCATCTTTTTCATTGGAAAATAATTTTTGCGTCATCTTGAATTTATTTTGACAAAATATCTTGACATAATATCCGAAACAGAAAGAGGGGCAGAAAACCAGCAGGAAGCAGTAAATACAATTACCTACATTTGCTCTCTGATCGGGATAGTCTTTCGAACAGGTCCGGTCCTCCAAGTGATGATTTTCAGATCCTCAGATAAACGAAGAACGCTACAGGCCCCTTATATTGGGGAATCATCTCCCATAGATCCATAATTGGATATTTTACACTACAAATCTAACAAAATATCGGGAATAAATTGAAAAACTTGTGAAATATATTATCTCAGGATGACATTATATATAAAAAATAAAATACAAAGATGGACGAAACGATTACATGATGGACCCCCCAACATGAACCCAAAAAGTACATTGAATAATTGTTGGTTATAAACCTCAGAATCGGCCCACAACGACCAGGTTCATGAATATAATAAATCATATAAACAACTGGTTGCCTTATTGTTTAACAATTTATAGTTTTCCTAAGAATTTAATTATTAGATTAATGCTAAACATTAGTCAATCAATGTATCTTTATACATCGTTAACAGATATTCATTGATATAATAATTAATAATCTTGTTCATCAATCGATACAAAAAATTCAGGGATTGATGTGAAGTGTTCGTTGATAATTGTGTCTTGATATAGGTTCATGATGATAATTGGTTCTTTTGATATTGTAAGATGAGAGGAATTTGCGCAAATTTGCGCTGTTTCCTGGAACCCTCGAGCGAGAATGCAGTCAGGCAACTGCAAAAACAGTACCAATACTTTTAAGCTTCTTATATTACATCAGACCTTTTATAATTCTTGCATTAATCGCGACTTCATAGGAAAGCATGAACAATACAGATTATGCGGAAGATATAACGATCAGATATGTGATTTCAACCAACATAATTCAGTAGAAAACAAGTTGGTTTTCCATTTCTTTTCATGATAATTGAGAACAGATCATATGATGTTTGATAAAGATAATTGACCTTGGCGGTTCTGTTGGAGTTACCTATTCCCCCATTGCATACACATATATTTCATAAGAAATGTATAACTAACAATGCAAATTCATCGATAGTTACATGTTATGAATTTATATCAGGAGAAAAGAATAACTGGGGAATGGCTAATAATAATACAGGTGAACCTTGAAGAAGCCGAACGTTTCATACAACCTACGAATAATGCTATACTCAACGATACTCACTGAATATATGTATGTACAAGGTGGGCAGAATTGATGATACTACGACTTTCAAACTCTCATAGATAAATGAAAACCTATAAAAATTTCTGACATGAAGTCACCAGCTGTCATCTTTGGTGATCTTCTGATCATCCTCGTGAACCTTCAAGCTGTCATTTTTCAATCAAGCACTAGATTTCAATTCGATCTCATTCGTGTTGTTGGAAATATTGGGAGAATAAAATTTTGAATGGGTATATCTACAGCATCATTGGTCGGATTTTTCACATTCGTGGATTCGTACGTATGGTGCACTGCTATGAAATATGGAGCTCAAGGTATGAGCGGAATTTTTTTCGAATATGATAAATAATTCTCAAAAACAAAAATTTTTTCGAAAAAATCGTCATCGTCTAGGATAGTGCGAAATTTTTACTGATAATTGTTGAAAGGGAAATTGTACACGCGGGCAACGAACGAAAATAAACATTATTATTATTGATAATCTTAAATCGAAAGGTAGTTAGTGGACGAAACACTTCGTTCAGTAATGTTTTTGTATTGTATCATATTATAAAACCTTTTTCCAGGTTCTTGATTTGAACCATTATATACCAGATGAAATCATTTCATTTCTGCCCTTCAAAACGTACTTAATACTCTCGTGCACAATAATATATTATTGTGCACGGATTTTTCCTCATTAAATTTGAAAGAGTCTATTCGGAAATTCCATCAATAGAATTATAAAAGAATACAAATTTGACATACTTTCTTTCGATATTGATAACTCACTATATGTATATACTCTATATCTGTATTCTTTTATAATTCTTTCAATAGAATTTTCGAATAGACTCTTTCAAATTTAATAAAGAAAAATTCTTTTCAAGAAATAAAATAATATAACGTAGAGTGATCCAATCGGATATATCTCTTGTTCAATTCAGATTCCTGATTTCACAATTTCCATATTTTCAGTCATTTATACTCAATATCATTATTCCATCGATCAAAATGAATATTTATCTTGAAAATTACACAATTAGGCTAGGTAATCAAAATTCAATGCATTATACAGATGCCTCGTTCGGGATTTGTTGCTAATATTTAGTTGAATTAAATTAAATTCAGTCTGCGATATTAATTCAATGATTATTTCGGTCTACAGCTTCAGTATTACGTACCTACCTACGATAGAAATAATTAAACGTGATATATGTCCCAGACAGCAGAGAGACTTCTCATGGAGGTTTTTTGGACCCAAGATGAGGATAGACACGTCATTGAATGATGTCTAAGGACCCTAAATTGACGAATAAATGAAGCATCCATAAGACATAAGTCTTATTTCGACGGCATAATGACGTCTTGAAAATGACGTTAAAGACTTGTGAAATAAAAGCAAGTTTAGGATATTAGTGCTAACCCATACATTGTTTTTTCATGCGTCAGAACTCAGTCGGTAATCTTTAACTGGAGAAACTTGATGGTGATGCTGAAAATACGTATACATTTTTTTTAGGGTTGCTTGAACCGGGAATCGAACCCAAGAGTTCAGACCACTTGTCTTCAGAGATAGTTGCTAGTAGGTGATTTTCATTCAGTGGGTAATTGATGGGAGTATGAACAAAACAGTGAATTATCATACAATGCGCGTCAAAGTTATGGAACAAATTAATTTTCTCAAAAGAAAAATATTTGGCAACGAAATCCTGAAACAAGTCAATTTTTGTTTCACTATTACCAAATTTGTTTGCATTTTTGAAGGATTTTTGTTGCACCCTGTGCCATCCCCATGAACCCTTTTAAATTTTTTGAATAGGGAAAGTGGGTCATGTGGTGCTTTTTTGGCTTCGTATCTTCTTTACAGTTGTGGGAATATGTTCAAGAAAAATTTTTTTTTTGGAAAATTAGTTACTTCAGACAGGTTTTCAGTATGTGCACTTTGTAATGGCTCAATTACTTTGAGACAATGGTACCTGATGAAATTTGTCACCGAATGAAAGTCAACCATTACAATTTTGTTCATGCACAAACTCAACCCCCTCACGTGAAAAATTAGAATGTGTGAAACACTGCGGTGACAAATTTCATCAAGTACCATCGTCTCAAAGTAATTGAGCCATGACAAGTGCACATACTGAAAACCTCTTTGAAGTAAATAATTTTTCAAAAAAAAATTTTTTCCTTGAAAACTTGCAACAAAAATCCTCCAAAATGCATAAAAGTTTGGTAAAAGTGATTACTGAAAAATATGTGTGAAACAAAAATTGACCTGTTTCAGGATTTTGTTGCCAAATATTTTTCTTCTGAGAAGATGAATTTGTTCCATAATTTTGATTCGCACTGTATAAGAGAATGACTGACATTAAGTTTCATACTTATTCGTAATGGGGATGAAATATATTATGGAAAATGGATGAAAAACTAGGGATTATTTTATACGTATTTATCTAATAAAACAAGCGAATAATTATATAGATAAATATGAATATATTCTGCGTATCTCGAAACAGGTTTGAACGAATTTGATGAAACTTTGTATTCAGTAAGAATTCAGTTTTCTGACTGCGCCTAGGTAAATGTATTTGTTTTCGAAAAAAGGTGCAATTAAGCCCCGAACCTATTCTAAAAATATTGAATAAAAATTTTAATTCATTCGCAATAGTTCTGTTCCAAACAATAAAAGTGAATACTCAGAGAAAACCTACAAAATTATACAAATATCGAGTGTCTTAATCGTTGCTCGCGAAAGCTATTGTGTTTACGGTCGGCCATACGGCCCAATATTTCTGAAAATACAGATTGGATCGAACCATGATCCACTAGGTACTTTATTGAAAATGGCAGTTTGAAGATACTTTCAAATTCTCGAAAGGATAATATGAAACTATTCGATGGCCAAATTTATAAGGTCGTTTTCTCGTTGAAAACTGAATTTTTGACTGTGATTGAAGTTTTTCTGTATTCTCATGGATAGAACACTAAAGAAGGCAGTCGCCGTCAAAATACCATTTTCAACGACACAACGATCTTTTAAATTTGGCTAGACATATTGGCTGTTCAAATGATCAAAAATTCGCGGCGGTTCGTGACTTATCGAGTCATATAAACTTTCTCTCTCTCTCTTTTCTCCATTCTCTCTAGCAAGGCAATAGACAGCGTCGGCTGCATCGATCGTAGGACCGTGCGGTACGAATGACGTAGGAGGTGATCTATTGCTATTTGAATTTGCTTCTCGAGTTAACCATCTTCAATTCCCAAATATTTAAAATTCGCGAATTGCTTAAGTGTATTTATAGCCTACATGATGATTTTGTATCGACATAGAATGAGAAAAACATAAAATGTTATATTTCGTGTACCTATTCAGTGTAGAAATTGAATTTTTCAAGGAACTTAGGCAATGAAACTTCTCAACAGAATACAATTCTTCGATCCAACTCCGTTTTCAAATATGACAAAATGCAATCAACAGTAACACAACAGCTGTCGAAATGAGATTCGTGCATCAATTTTAGATGAAGCATTGCAGGATGCAGGGTGACATTTTTCAATTTTTATTATCGCCCGGTTGCAGTCGACAGAAAGCTGCTAAGGTTCAACTATCCCGAACTATACTATATGGCCGAACAAAGCTATCCGTATTTTAATAATTCAGCAAAAATGGATTAATTGGTATGAATGAAAAACTTATACTGGAATTTACGATTATGAGAACCTTAGGTAAATATTAAAGTTTTAGTTCCGAGCTGATATTGATTTGGAATTTGTTCTATCCTACTGAATTTAGTCCCCTGAACCTTAGCGGTCTTCTTATTTTCGAAGATTGGCCCCCAAAGTTCCAAAAATATCCTTATTCAGATCACTTTTTGCGCGCATGTTCTAGGGGAACAGCGTGCTATCGTTTTGTACAAATGTCTGTAATTCTCTAATTCTTCCCCGAAATTGGTCTCAAACGACTAGGTTGGGACTCCCTGATGACGAATCCAGAGTCAACATCGATTCTGTCCGTCCGGCCGGCTGGCCATGGACACGATAACTGTCGAACGGAGTGAGCTAGCGACTAGAAACTGTCAGGGTTGGTCGCGCATTCGAATGCCGCGGTTATGTTCGTTAATGGGCCAAATCGGTCGAACAGTTTCGGAGTTATAGGCATTTGAAATTTTGATGTAATATATTTTTTATTTCAGAAGCTACTTGAGCGATTGGATTGAAACTTGGTAGTTAGGTGGAGTATAACGACGCGGAACTTTTAGCTAATTTTTGTCAAGATCATACTTTCAGTTCTTCGTAGAAATTTTTTTTTCAGAAAACGTTCATCATATTCGAAATAAGATTCCACTAAGTCTTTGAGCTTCATATTTGACAGCAGTGTACCAAATTTCAGTTCGATACGATCATAATTTTTGGAGATATTGGGAAAAAATCTGTAAAATTTCATGGGTTTCTTCTAGATATCGTTGTAATTTTCGGTAAGATGTTATGGAGATCCAGTATTCGATTGGGAAAATACATCTTGAAGGTTCGTAGAGAATTTCCTGAGGATAAAATGATCAGAAAATCGCAGAATATTGAATATTTGGGGAAAAAATAATTGTTCTAATGACGCACGATCATAACGAAATTTTAGATGAAGTTGATCATCAGCATTTTCAAAGTATAGCTCACAAGTTTCATCGAGATTTAATCAGTAGTTTTTGAGTTATTCCGGAAAAACAACGATGCTGAGGAATAAACTACAAAATTTGACATGTTTTTTCCCAATATCTCCGAAAATTATAATTGTATGGAACTCAAATTTAGCAGACTGCTGTAAAATATGAAGCTCAAGGTGTGACGAAAATGTTTTTTTGAATGTGGTGAAAAATTTCCGAAAAAAACATTACGAAAAAAGATTTGAAAAAGATTTGATCTTCACAAAACTTTGCAACAAATTGAGCGTCGTTATGCTCCAACTAACTGCCAAGTTTCAATCCAATCAATTCAGCAGTTCCTGAAATATCAGGAAAATAACTTTGAAATTTCAAATGGCTGTAACTACGAAACCGTTCGGCCGATTTTGCCCGTTAACGAACTTAATTGTCGCATTTTAAAATGCAACCTACCCTGAAAGTTTCAAGTGGATTGGATTTTCCGTATGCCTGTAATTGGGAACTTCTGCGAAGATGCCAGCGCCCTAACGGATAAATTTGGAACCTGTCCAAGCTAGTAGTTTTATGTAAACAAACCTTAGAAATGTGGTGGAGAACGAATATTTATTAAGCAGAGCTTGAATATTTGAAGAAATTATTCTTCTCGTTTGGATCACGATATAAAATCGTACTTTGAATCGTTCCTGGAAGATAACTTCGGTGATATTTTAGTGTATGTTGCTTGGTGGATCGAAAAGAACCAATATCTAAGTTTACTTGAATTTCTGGAAAAATAGGCACCTCAATAAGTAGTTTAAGGGCTCTTATTTATGTGAAGAAGTGCTGAATGCAGTCTATATTATGTGTTAAGTCTAGAATCAGTCCAAATGATATGACTTGTTCTTTGTTTACAAACGAGTGAATCAATAAAATGAAAACAGATTTTCTGTTTTAGTTCTTTTGCATTGTATTTCTAAAGAAAAGAAAACAGATAGACATATAATTGATTTCATTTTCATATTACAGCAGCTCAAAACACACATACAAAATGAAAAATGTCACAGCTGGTTAAACCTACCTATATATAGAAATGAAAAGTATTAATGTATTTATATGAATAACTTCAGCTATTATCAACTCTAACAGAATATCTAGTTTTTGTCAAGTTTTCAACCAGATCACTCTTTTAGAATATGATTTTGTGTAATATGTGAATTAGGTAGCTGCAGAAGTGCTCGGTAGTTTCTCTGCAGCATTTTCAAAATTCTCTTATTTTCATTTACACCTAAAAACATCATGACATGAGGTGGTTTCGAAATGAATACATTGTAGGTAATTTACCTTTATGAAAATGAACATCTTCAGAGAAATGCAGTGAACATACTTTCATGTATTTCGTGACCTGTTTTCCAATCTTCAATTTCTATAGCTAGCCTTTCTTCTATCATTGAGTTCCCTGCTAAATGCTGTTTCCAAATTAACTTTACTTTCATTTGGCTTTGGAAAAAATGAAAACAAGAGGCACTAGATGATCCTTTGACCATGAATAACATCGAGTTGAGGCACATAACAATAGTCATTTCGGGAGGATGCCATTTCGAATTAATACAATCGAAAATTTTAATCGGAAAGGAAGGAATCGATTGATGAATATTACAAACACTTTCGGTATACCAAAATTTCAACTCTGAGAACAACACAAAAGCTCGAAAATGAACTCCAAAAGTAAGCAAATTACGTTGGAATAACAGGCACGTCGAAAAACTACTAGCTTGGAAGTGTTCGAATTTATATCGCCAGAGGGCGTATCGCTTAGCAGTAGTTGCGAATAGAGCGTACGATCGGACGGCCGGCCAGAATCGATTCTGACACCGGATTCATCATCAGTGAGCCTAACATAGTCGTTTGAGACTATTTTCGGTTCAAAATTAAAAAAATTACAGATATTTGGACAAAACGATGAAAGCACCCTGTTCCCCTACATGCGCGCAAAAAAGCTCCCATTTGACTAGTTTTGAGTTTTGATATGATATTTCAGATTTTACATGGTAGATTTCTCGATGCCGGCATCTATCGGCGCGAACTGAACTAGGACAACAGATCAGTATTTTGGCAACATTTCGATCTCATTTTGGTCCCAAAGTATGTCAAAGAGTCGCATTACAGTGATTCTAGACTTGTATAAAGTCCAAAGATAAGAGAATCTCTCTCTTTCTCCATGATGAAGTCACTGCAGTCCGCATAAATCTTCAGCGCCATCTATATGTCGGAAGCTGAGCCTCTTACGAAATCATTAGCGAACAAGTACCTAAAATAAAATATGAATCATTGACTTCTGCTCACTGCTGTTTCTTGTTGTGCATATCTGTGGCTTAATGCCAAAATTGCCAAATAATAATCTAACCTATTTGTATTCAAACATGAGACTTTCAACTTTGTATCCTTGGTTTATTCCTCGTATTACATCACTTCATTACAATACACTTATTCATTCATTATTATTATAAGACACCGAAAATTCTCCAACTTCAAATGTCAGCATTATGTGACCTAGTGTTGAATAAATCAATACTTCTATATCTGTCAATACAAATATAACACCACATACAAACAAATGTATGTCAGTAGCTCCTGAACATGGATAAAGAAGCTGAATTAAATAGAGACAATCATGTTAGTGAATCGAACGAGATTAATAAGTTACAAAAGCCAAAGATTAAAGTTACTACTTTCCTTTTACCAAATAAAATTCCAAATAAGGTGGGAGTCTCGAATAGCCCAATTCATAGGACCCAAAGTGCTAAAGAATCAAGTTGCAGAGAACACAGTCCCTTTAAAAGCAATAGGCAGCAAAATATATCTAAAAGACCCTTGAGCCTTCATAGATCTATTAGAATTCCTAGAACAAATGATGAATTAACTGTGAGGAGTGATGTTGAGTTTATGAATCATACAATGTTCACTGTGTGAGTTTCAGGTGAAACGACAAATTGCATTGACAAGATGTAGTAGTCAGTCGGAAAATAATATTTGTACAGAGTCATCTCGGTCTCCAGATGAGGATGATATAGAAGAAGAATATATTGAGAAGAGTATATCTCATGAAAGTATTTTAAGAGAAGCACATGCCTTTCAGTTAATTCCTACTTTGAAAGTTAGACAAAGAAATTATCTTCAAGGTAAAGTAGGCGCAAATTCTCTGCTTGGGACCAATGAATTGTACAGAATGTGTCCAAATAGAGAAATAACGATATTTGTTGGCACATGGAATATGAATGGACAATCACCTCCAAAGTATGTCTTCAAAAAGCCGGTTTAATTTGGTTGCTCATATATTTATTTTACAGGGAATTAAATGATTTCCTATTGCCAATCGACATGGAACATGTACCAGACATACTTGTTGTTGGAACTCAAGAATCATGTTCTGAAAAATTTGAATGGGAAGTCCTCCTACAAGAAACATTGGGTCCAACTCATATACTTTACCATTCTAATTCTTTAGGTAATAAGAGTAAAACTTTCAAAATCATCTTTGCTATAAAAGGATTTCCTAGGTACTCTTCACGTTTCCGTCTTTCTACGTAGGGATCTCATATGGTATATATCTTTGCCAGAAGATGCTAGTCTATCTGTTAGACCAGGTACAGCCTTCAGAACGAAAGGAGCTGTGGCAACAGGATTCATGCTGTTCGGAACTTCATTCTTGTTTGTGATAGCACATTTGACAGCTCATCAGGAAAAAGTAAAAGAGAGGGTTTCAGATGTTAGGAAAATAGTCAATTCTTTAGATTTACCGAAAAACCTTCCCTGCAAGAATAAGAGCAAAGGTAAAGCCATTTTTCATTGCAATAAATTCTAATTTGAAACATGTGTATTGAGAATCATTTATTGGTAATTTTAGGTGTTCCACAGAAAATATTCTTGGGCTGTTCGCTTTACTCCATTACCTCTAACGGTTGAATATTAACTCATTCTGTTTTTGTAGATGTTACCCAGAATTTTGATTATGTTTTCTGGTGTGGAGATCTTAATTTTCGTTTGGGTTCTCCAAGAAGCAATATTTTGGATTGGTTGGAAAAAACTAGTTTTCCCCTTCCCCCACATATGCCTCATGGATACATGCATCATGATCAGCTTTGTTCAGTGTTGTCAGAAGGTGCCGCATTTAGAGGGTTTACAGAGGCAAAAATTACTTTCCCTCCGACATATAAGGTAAGAAAATGAATATAAATCTATTTGAAATATATGATATCTATTCTATAATTATATTGAGTTGAAAATTCGTACATATACTCCATTCACTTTTATAATGTAGCCCGGTTGGCCATGACATCCTGACAGATTTCACCGTGTATATTTTGAAATTGTTAGGTTATGGTCATTTTCCTGTCAGATAACTATGCAACGTTGTCCTCTCTACATAGAGGTCGTAGTAATTACTTATTTTTCAAATGTCAATCTACATTGATAAAGTAATGAATTTGAGAAAATATTATTTGAATTCGATAATTCCAAAGACCTGGCGAATGTTGAAGAAACTTTTGTCTCTGTTAATACTGGAAATATTTCACGTATATAAACATGGTTGAAAGATTTAGTTATGCTATTTTCTTGTAAGGAAATCAAGAATCGGGTTTTTCAAAATAAAGTCTTCAGTTCAGTCTTTTTGGGTGCACCAATAGAAGGATATTCTTTGTCGTCTCTTTCACTTAAAATCTTCCTTATTGTGTTGATGTCCAGCTAAAAAATAAATATCTATTCATATAAAATATAATTCCTTGGTTTTCACTTACATACGTCGAAAATGTTGCATAGCTTGTGTTGAATTATTGATTCCGAATTATCAGGGTTACTATCAGAAAAAGCCGATTTCAATTCTACATAGCACTTCCTGATACTTTGCCTCTGCTTCTTCAAAACTACCTTTGGCATTTTTATTAGTTTGCAAGCGTTATTATGCTGAGATTTAGAAATCTAGAATCGATTGATATTGATAATAGTAGAAATTGAAATTTGGCAACGTCTTTTGACATTGCCGATATTTCATGAGTGCCAACCTGCGTCAGTTTTAAGGGAAAAAACTTGATAAACCTAAATCATGGCCAACCGGGCTACATTATAAAAGTGAATGGAGTATAGGTATTTTTCAGTCATGACTTCATATGTTTTTTATATCAAACTTGATAATAAATATTTATACTCTATTAACCCTTATAAAATCAGTCGGGAGGCCTTGGATTCGGTTTATCTATCATTTGTTAGGTTTTTTCTGGGTTTTCACTCCCAATATGTGAAACATAACTATTGAAAATCAAATGAAAATTGTTGTTTCATGAAAAACGCCCCTGCGGATTGCTGGATTAAACAATTTGTCAAGGACAGTTTCTTGGAAAACGGATTGCCTAATGAACAATACAGCAACAATACAAACAATAAACAAAGCGAACTGTGACGTTTCAGAGTACAACTCTGACTCTTTCAGCAGACAAAGGACAAAATATTGAGAATTATTTTCTTTCGATTTTTCGTTTTTGCTTTCAGACTTTTATCTAATTTTGTAACTAAAACTGAGTGAGGTTGTCACTCAGGAAATATCATCAAGGTCAAAATAATTGGGCAGGGCGTTGTCAGTTCTTGCATATTTTTATTAAGGTATCTATGGTTCGGTTAGGTTCCAAACGTAATTACTACGACAACGCCGCGCAGTTATCTGACACAAAAATTACTACTACAGAATTAAATGAATGTCCGAAATGTTCAATATCATTATTTTCTTCAGTATGACCCAGGAACACAAAATTTCGATACATCTTCTAAGCAAAGGGCCCCTGCTTACACAGACAGAATATTGTTCAAACAAAGAGCTTCACGTCGTTTGAGCAGCATTGCTCAACTACCACCATTGCAATGTTTGGCTTATAATTCAGTTCCTTCAATAACAACTTCGGACCACAAACCTGTATGGGGGCTCTTCAAAGCTTACATCAGACCTGGATTGGACACGTAAGTTTGTAATTCAAGAAAAATTCATCTGTATTTTTTATCAAGAACTGACAATCTCATTATGACGATTGTTAAATATATATTTTTCTAGGATTCCTTTAGCGGCTGGTCTCTTCAACAGAGAAGTTTACCTTGAAGGTCTAGCTAGACGTGCTACTTTTTTGAAGGAACACAAAGGTGCTTCCACAGTATGCTCTGTTCAGTAATAATCAAAATGTCCCTTCGGCAATTTTAATTTAAAATTGATAGCCAATTTGTCAATGGTATCATTGACGATTAAAAAAATTCGCACGTTTAAAAGAAACCCTTATTAGTTGAGTACAAATAGGTGACTGTCGAGGGTAGTCAAAACTGATAGTCGTAAGGAGTAAGTCAGGCTCAAACTAGGTCCCTTTACAACCAGAGATGAGCTACATGTATTTTCTATTGACGTAAAATTTAGTCATAGAAAATATTTTATTTCACAGTGTTATTCCAATTTTCGATTCATTTTAAGCTGTATTCCATTCTAGTCATATCTATTTTATCAAGAGTTTTTGAATTTTTAATTGCTTTAATTCTCTGGAGGTATTTATCTGCATAAACTGTACAGATATCGCGATGATGAAATTATCTACAGAATAAAAATTTTATGAGAAACCTGTAAATTTAAGGATAATCTATTTTCTAAACTTTTGACATGACGACCTTTGAAATGCCTTTAAATTCAATGAAATTGTTGGACCAAATAATCCGTGAAAGATTGTAGGTACTATGGTTGTAGTCACAAATATTTTATTGAATGTTATTGTTTTAGGTCCGAAATGTTGTAAAAAGTGGTGTTACGTATAGATGTTTTATATTTTCTCAATGTATTATCTAGTCATATTGTTTCTATATATGGAAAAAAGTATATCTTTTGTTTAACAAAACTTACAATTTGTGTTATAAATGTTGTTGCTATTTTAATAATATTATTTATGAGAAATAATTGTTGATTTTCAATGTTTGTAAATCCTGTGAGTGATCTCAAATTGAATAGTGACTCTGTGACTTTCGCTATTCCATTAAGGAAAGATGGTAATAAAATCATCTTACTTTAGTGGAGTAGTACCTATACCTACCTTCTTACCAGCCTTCCAAAATTAGCAATAAGTATAATGTCCAAAGAATAATATATATTTGTTAGTTGTGAATATAGTTGTTTTATTATCAAAAGGTGTGAAAATAGTTTTTTGATTGGCTAATATTCAGTGTTGTCGAATAATATTTCGTTCACGTTTTTCCAACGATATGTGCTTTCTCCGTATTTTTCAATATGATACAGCATGTCTATTATTATTATATTGATTATAAAATTGGCGTCAAAGTGACAAAGTCCTTGAAACGGGACAATTTTAAACAGTTGACCAAACATTGCTTCAATTCAATAAATATATTTTATAATGATAAGGTGATTGGTTCAAAATACACATGGTGACATCTGCTGATATTACAATGAACTATGATTGCATCTGAATCCGCTAGATAGAAGCATTGTATAAATTTATACAATGATAGAAGTACAGTGACTACACAATGGCCAACATAAAGTCCCTAAAAACAATAATTCTGCATATATGCCTTGCCATCTAGCAGATTCAAATATCATCATTTCCTATGGTTCGTCGTAATTTCAGCAGATGTCACTAGGTGTTTCATTTCCCCCAATATTTCGAAAATTCTTTTTCCAGTGGTTTAGAGCCATTTTCAGCCTGAAATCCGCTGATGCTTCGAAAGGCATTTGGGTAAAACGATGAGGAGCGAGTGAAATAGCCAAGGTATATTTTAAACAATTGACCAGCATAACAGTAATCCTCTATCAGAAGCCTTTCAACAATTATCGCCGATAAAAACAACGACAGAGTCGGCATATTGGAACAATTTTCGACAATTGACCAAAATAATAACCCTAGTGACATCTATTACATTTACAATGAACTATGAGGACATCTGAATCCGCTGGACAGTAGGGTGAAACTGTAACAAACATAATAATTCTTCATGTATGCTTTGCCATCTAGCGGATTTAAAAATCATCATTTCTCATAGTTGGTGGTTATTTCACAAGATGTCGGTAGGTGTAGCATTCTGGCTTAATTTTCACAAATTGGTATTTCCAGTCGTTTGAATCCATTTTCGGCATGAAATTCGACAATCGAGTGATATTCTGCCATCTAGTGGATTCCGATATTATCGTTCCCTATAGTTCATTGTAGTTTCCCTAGATGCCGCTAGGTTTTTCGTTTTCAATAAAATTTCGGAAATTGTTTTTCTAGTCGTTTTCGGCCTGGAAACATTTGATGCTTTGCCATCTAGCGGATTCAGATTTCAGAAATCAAAATTCTCAATAGTTATAGATAATTCCAGCAGATGTCACTAGGTATACCGTATTGGCGAAAATTGTGACTTCAGTCGTTTAATGCCATTTTCGTCACGATATTCGAGCGTGCATTGATGCGTTAATATCTAGAGAATTCAGATATCTTGATCCTCTATAGTTCGTGATCATTTCTGTGGATATCCTTAGGTGTAGTGTTTCGACCAACATTTTCAAAATTATTTTGTCAGTCCTTCGAGGGCGTGTATTATCAAACTATTTTGACAGATAACTAGGAGTTAATTTTTAAAGTCTGGTTCAAAAATTTGAGTTGACTGCTCTCTTTGATCAAAATAAGTTTCATAATACGGGCTATTAGGCAATTTTCGGCCTGCAATTCAGAAATCAGTTGATATTCTGCCATCTAGCGGATGCAGATACCATCATTCGCTCTAGGTCTTCCTAATTTCAGCAGATGTCACTGGGTGTATCATTTAGGCGAAAATTTCGAAAATTGTGTTTCCAGTTGCTTAAGGCTATTTTTGGTTGGTATTCGAAAATCAAGAGCATTTGGTCAAAACGATAATGCGCTATGTTTCAAATCAAGTGCGTAAAGACTGAAGTGATCATGATGGGCATCATGGAATTTATTTATTTCAAACAGAAGCCAGAGGTTACAATAATGCATTCATACCTTTGAATAAAGAACAATGTATGTTCTTTATTCAGAGATTCATATAGTTCTGTGGCACGTGTGATGACGTCTGTCAGTGTCATTGTCAAATTGAAAATTGTAGGTTGACGTTTCCAAAATATGGCGTCAGAGTACTTCATTTTTAAAGTGCAATGTTTATTATGATTTTCTGATAGGTATAGTTCGTGAATAGAAGTGTTGGAAAACTGTATTTAGATAGTTTGGTTCTTGTTTCATAATGTGAGGTGGTTGTAAACAAATTAGAAGACATGGGTAGCAATGTACAGACGCTTGATTCCTTCAATATTTCTGGTAAGATGAAAAGTATGTTAAGGAGTTTATAAGCTCTATTTTAATGCTTTAGAGTCATTAGTAGAGATCTTATCATAATTTCAATTATGAATCAACCCCATTATGTTATCTCTTAGCTTATAATTGACATAGGTGCTCCTATAAGAACAAAAGTAATCATAACAGTACTTAACTGTTATTGATCATACCAGAGCTAAGATGTATCAACTTTCTCATGTTTTTGTATTCCAGACCTATCCCCTGAGCAACAGAAAGCTTTGATAGATATAAGAAGAAAAAAAACGCAGTTATTATTGGAAATCCAGGTAAGTTTTCTGTTGATCAATTCTATGTGTAAATTTGGGACATTCAGAATTTTATCAGACACAAATGAATTCAGTTACAATGTTATGTTGCATTCTTGAGATGACAGAAATCCTTCAATCTCACTAGATAATGATAAGGAAATAGATGAGTCAGCTGATAGAATTATTTGCTTGGCAGGTATAACCCGAAGTCAGGATTTGAAATGTTACTATTAGTATTTCAGAATCTTAGTTGATGAGTTTTGCAAGGAACATTTTCACCTAAATCCTCATGCATATTATTATTAGACCTATGGTATGATACCAAAGATCTCATTAGTGCTTCCACCAATTCAGTATTTACATGTTAAATAAAACGGTGTTCGAATATTTATCGTTGTGTCGACTTGATTTCTATACCAATGATGCAAATGAGATTCAAGATTAATATTCCTTTGGATTTGTCATCGGTAGTTTCAAAGAACTGAGACATTCAATTATCTTATGGTGGATGCGCTTCTCTGTTAATGTTCATTTTGTTATTTCTGCCAGCCATATCTTCCCAGTAGTTTATTGAGTGTTTATAATCTAGGATTAATCCAATTTTAAATCCTATAGAGCTGAAGCAGATATTTTCATGGTCATATGGAGTTTTATAATTTTACTGTTTCTTCTCAATCAACATTATGGTGGAAGCAATCATCACTTACTATAATTTGGTGAACAATTATGGTAATGTTACAATATTTCTTGGGATTCTCAAAATTTCCGTCCCTACCAAACATCAGAAATGATAAATATAAGACAACTGTGGGAATTTTATGATTTCAAGCACTCTTGGCTGAGGTAACGGATCTAGAAAATCAAGTGAAATTAAATCTATTCCTATAATACCAAAATTCTGATTTCAAGGAGTTGAAACCTATGTGAATCCTCAGGATAAACTGAGCAACTAATTTTTTTTCAATTACAATTCAGATGTCAAGGGATATATTTCATTTGTTCAAAATTGAACTACTCTCGGTGCTTATTTATAGGTCTCACATTTGAATTTTCTCAAATCGCAGAGTTATTCATATTGCAGTGTCAAATGATAAAATAATGCAGAAATGAGAATAGGTTTCAATATGTTGATGAAGTCATAACTTTAGACTGATAAAATATGTAGAAGCTGTCGTCCACATAGCAATTATGTATTCATTATAAAGTGATTCATGAAAATAATATGTAAAGATGAGTAATTATCATTGGAAAAATATTGTTTTCAGAAAATTCAGTATTGAACTATATCGGCAAGAATAATTATTAACTCTTTGGGAAACCCAGATGGTTAACAATGATTGGGAAATTGTATTATTTCCATAAAATTAATTGACCCAATGTCGTAATGAGAATATTGGTTAATTTGTCATAAAGTATCATGTAATTTGTCTCATAGAACTGCTATTGAAATTAACCAGTTGCAATTACGAAAATCATTAAAATTTAACTACTTTACATTGAAGTCCACCTGGAATGAATTTGTTGGAAACAGATTAGTTTTTCGAAGTTTCATTGATTTAATGTTTATCCAACTAAATAATGTAATGAGGGTGGAAATGATATTATTTTTAAGTAGTGCATATGGTGAAATGGCCTTTTATACTTTCATACCTAGTGTTACAAATTTCGAAATATAGTACTTATGGATTGAACTCCCTGAAGAAGAATCCGTGATCAAATTGAATTCTGTCCGTCCGTCCGTCTGTGATCTAACTTTCGAAGAAAGAGAGTTAGCGACTTGAAATTGTCAGATTAGGTTTGGTGTCCAAATATCTCGGTTAAGTTTATTAATGGGTGGAATCGGTTCGATAGTTTCGGAGTTAGGCTCATTTGAAACTTTGTGGTTAATTCCTCGATATTTCACTTTGAATGGAGAACAAGAATGTTCTTTATTCAGAGATATTTCATGAAGTATTGACTCGATCAAATTGAAACTTGGTGGACAGTTTTGAAATACCCACGCGCAATTTAGAGAAAAGTTTTTTTCTCTGGAAATATTGATGAGATTTCAATGGAATTTGACACATACGTTAGAGTCAGTATTTAACAACATTGTTCCAAATTTCAATTCGATCCGATATTTACTTATGGAGATATAAGGAAAATGCCAAATTTCGTCGTTATTTGAAATTTTAACTTTATTTCCGCAATATCTCAAGAAGTACGAATGCAATCAGATTGAAACTTCGTGATCAGGTGGAGATCACCAACACGCAACTAGGTGCAAAATTTCGTATTGATCTAATAGTTAGAATTTGAACAAGCGCGTAGAAGCTCCTGACCTCATGTCAGTGCTTTTCTAGATTTTTCTTTAAAAGTTAATATTCACGCCCAGTAATTAGTTTCCATACTAATTTGTTGTGTGTAAATAATTTTTCAATGTTGTATGAGTCGTATCTCGGAAAAATACAGAATATACAAGTGTTATTAATCTAATCGTGTTTCGTTTCCGCATGTATGACTGCCATGATATAGAGATTATCTGCTTGAATTCGAGTTGCATCCTGTGTACGTCGATTAGATATCTATTTTCTCTTTCCTATCGCTTGGTATTCGTTCATTGCCGAGTTTGGAGTCGTTCCTTAGGCATCTGCACGTTTATTTTTGAAATTCGCCTGAAGAATATTAAAAAGGCGTCTTCCTACATTTGTACGCATGATATTGATTCGTCGAATGAGGTTTTTCGGAGATGTTCGATGAATAAATAAATATATGTGGAGGGAAGTGTGTATTTCAAAGGGAAATTAAGAAGAGGTTTGATTTCGGAGAAAATCAGTTTCGAAGAAAATCAAATATTAAATTCGAACGATTCTACTTGATAAAGGCTTTTAATACATTCATTAAAAATCGAGATTTCTCGATATTAATATCTAACGATATATACTGACAAACAAAATACAACACCCAGAAGGAGCGGTTCAAATTTTAGTTTTTTTCTGGTAAAACATAGATAGTATAGGAAGGAGTAAATTATTAAAATTTTGAGAAAAAAACGAAGGGTCAACAATTTTTTAATTAAATTTGTTAAAAATGTGTTTGTCTACAGCGGTTATCTATACACTCCCCAACACGTCTTGGCATTGATGCAAGAAGATAGTCTATTTATTCTTGAGGGATACTTTCCCAAGCTACCTGTACTTCATGGCTGGGGGCTGGGGTAAACTTCCAAGCCTTCTACCCATGATGTCCCAAACATGCTCTATAGGCGAAAGATCGGGGGATCTGGGCGGCCATGGCAAAAGATTCACATGGGTCACTTCACAAAAGTTTGAACTAACTCTGACAACATGAGGTCGAGCATTACCTTGCTGAAATATTGGATTCTCGAGCCGGTTGAGGTAAATGTGAACACATGGCTCTACTATTCCTTGAAGGTAAATCAGCGCTTTCATGTTACCTCGAATAAACACTAAAGGTGGTCCACTTGCATGTGCAAGCACCCCATACCATAACGCCTACTGTCCGGTGTACATGACGCTCAACATCAAAATGAGTGTCACGTCTTTCTCATCGACGTCGTCTAACCCTTCTTCGGCCATCATGTGCACCCAAGGAGAATCGAGATTCATCAGGAAAGACGTCTTTGTGAACCGAGAATTTCTGTAAAAAGGTCCAGTAAGCAAATTCATATGAGGTTTCGATTCTCCATCGTCCCTTGGATTTTCCGCCCTTCAAGCTGGACCACCCTCTAGAATTAGCGCGCAAAATGTTAAAAATGAGGAGAAATCAGTTGATGAAAGGTCTGTTCGTTGTATTTTTTCCTATACATTTTATGTGTCCTACAGGATGAAAGAAGATTCCTATTATTTCCTGCATGACATTTAGTACTCTAAACTCCACTGCCTTCCATTTGTCAGAGCCAATGAGTGCAGCAGGGTGTAAAGCAATGGAGTTCAACCCTATCTGTTCACTGATTCCGCTCAAATCATATAGATGTCAATTCTATGCTCATGTTTTCGGAAATATCTGTAATATTTCTTCGTTATGCATATAACTGTAATTTTCGCTAGAAATTACTCAAGCAAGAATTATTCTCATCGGCTGAGAGACATTTATTTATATTTAAACACGGATATCACCCAGGTTCTGTGTAACCTCACAAATACGAAATCAAAACGTCATAATATTTGACTACACATCAGGGGCCTTATTCTTGAAATACGATGGTATAGAACGTTCTCTATGGCACAATCTCCCGGTCGACCTTCCTCCCATTTGTCAAAACGTCAATTCCGTATTCTTGAATATCAAGAAGCGCTATTCATGAATTCTGGGAAGAGAACAAACGTGGAAAAATGGGCGATCCGACGCCGTTGTCGAGGAAACGAAAGCATTTATGATGGAACGATAGAGAACGTTTATACCATCGCAGTCAAGATGGGGAGCAGTCCGAATGAGCGGTCATAGACGAACAATCATGCCAAATGTTCTAAACAATCAAAGACAAGTATTTTCGACATACATGAAGCTAACTTCATTCATGTAGCCAACTTTATGTATAAAACATCGACATAGACTATATTTCTGTGATATATTGTCATAATTCAAATTTGAAATCATACAGTTGTCATAAGAGTTGGGAGCGTATTTCGGAAAATTGTAAAATGAATCATTTTGAAAAAAAAAAGATCACTTCCAATCAACTATAAACAGAAGGAGCTTCTCACCGACTACATAACACGAAGACCCGAAATATACATAGGTCAGTTATACAAGGGAGAATATGAAAAAAACTGGAAGTAAATCACAGTGTTCTGAGTTGAGCTTAAGTCAATCTGAACATTTTGATAAATTTTGGATCAGATAGATCAAATGGGCTCCATTTAGAAAGCACATGGACACCTATTTTGGTATTGTTGTTCTGCATCTTCCACATCTTCATTCAGTAATTCCCACATAATAGCACTCGCTATGTCCATTTCCGATTGAAAACAGAAATTTTGTAGTGAAAGTTAATTGAGACTTTTTGCCAAACAGATCAAAATTGTCAAATACCCGAAACATAATTAGCGTCCTCTATGTATCGTTCCATCACAAATCGTAAGAGATACATCGCTCGCTCTCCGTGAAGCACTCATTCATTTCAAAAATACCGTTTCCCTGAAAAAATCGTAGACACGCCCCCTTTCGATCAATCGTTCTCTTCCCCGGTTTCAAGAATAGGCGCCCTAGTGTTCGGTGCACTGTGTTCGTTGCGGAAATGTTGGGAGTTAGTGTATGTAAGTCATGGAGGCACAACGAACGAACCTACATAGAAAGCGATAAATCCTTATTTTATTTACAATTAGCAGCCTTTCTGTGGTTCGTTACAATTCTTCAAGTCGTTCACCTGCCATAAGATTGTACATCAATCATCTCTCTTAAATTTCAGTGCCACTTTGCTTGGTTTACTCGCATCTGCAGTGCGTTTGTCCGTTATCGCAATAATTTTATAGGTGGGCATACTACCAATGAGCACATGCTCGCTCCAAGTGTGCAATTCCGATATTGCAGCTTTCGTTAAAGACTTTTACGGCAATTTCAAAAATGACCATGTCGCTGCTGGCGGCAGATGCGAAGAACTAGTCCGGGCTATGCGGTCACAGCTGGATAACTCCGGAGCTACTGGTGATGGAGGCGGTGTTGGACTGTCGTTAGGAGCGACGACATGCGGGCAATCATTTTTCTGAAAAAAATTCGCATTTCTTACAAAAAATACTCCATTAACATTCATAAACTATCCCGGTTGGCTATGATTTAGGTCTATCAAGTTTTTTCACTTAAAACTGACGCAGGTTGGCACTCTTGAAATATCGGCAATGTCGAAACAATTCTCAGAGACGTTGCCAAATGCCAATGCCAATTTCTACTCTTAATCTCAACCATAATCATCACGCTTGGATACTGACAATGGCGGAGGTAGTTTTTAGGAAGCAGAGACAAAGTATGAGGAAGTGCTATGTAGAATTGAACTCTGCTTTTTATGATAGTAACCCTGATAATTTATCACAAGCTAACCAAAATTTTCATACCGGAGTATTTCAAGTTGTGCAACAAGGTGTTCGGAGTTTCGAAAAGTAGGGAATTCCATATGTTTGTCTTTTAGTTTTGGAAGGTTTGGTGAAGGGTTTTTCTAATTTTTTTTCGAATGGACTATCACAAAGTAACGGACTACTCTATCCATTATTTTTCAGTAAAATTTCAACACTCGCTTCTTGATTTCCGTATAAGAAGAAAGCATAACTGAGTCTTTCAACCATGTTCATATACGTGAAATATTTCCAGTATTAACAGAGAAAAAAGTTTTTACAACATTCGTCAGGTCTTTGGAATTATTGAATTCACATAATATTTTCTCAGATTCATTATTTTCCCAAAGTAAATTCACATTTTGAAACATACGTAATTACTACGATCTCTATGTAGAGAGGACAACGTTGTGTAATTATCTGACAGGAAAATGACTATAACCTAACATTCTCAAATTATACACGGTGAACGGTGTCAAAATGTCATGGCCAACCGGGATAGTTTATAAAAGTGAATGGACTTTATGTGTTATTTTCTGTAATTTCGAGCATTAAAGGCTTTAGGATTCGATGATGAAGAATTCGTTTTCGAATTCATTAATGCGCTCAGCTAGATCTAAACACTCCAAACGTTCGAAGAATCGAAGGAAAACAGCTAGATACTTGAAGTGTTCAGTGTGGTTGAATCACAGTAATAAGTTGTGAGATGTTGACGCACAAACTATTTTGTTTCTCTTTTTTATTTTCCATGTATAGTAGGCTTGAGGCACGAAACTTGGTAAATATTATTTGTCAATAAAACTCCACATCTTGAAATTTTTTCAACCCTGAAGTATGCTTAGAAGGGGTTGAGATAGTCAACCCCTCAGATATTTTTTTTACAACTTTTTTTTGTATTAAAATATTCCACTTAAAAAAAACATGGATCAGAAGCCCAATTCATTCTCTAACTTAAGCACTTACGAGGAAAAAATATCGATGGAGGAGAAAATCTGTATGAAAAACTGAGATGAGCGTCCCGAATAGTTCAATCTAACAAATGTTCAGATTGTGCCCCGTCAACTTCCATACAATAATATAAATTTTGCTAAAACTTCCGCCCCGCATTTCGGAACATTTCGGGGTCAATTCGGCCAGATTCGTCTACAATTCGCTGTTTTTTTGTAAAACTCGACTTACATATCAAAGACGTCAAAATACATTCTTATTCTAATACGAATGAATCTTACCTCGTAAGTTGAAAATTGGTGAAGTCTTTGCCCTCCAATGTCACAGTCAGTGTCTCTGACAGTCCTCGACATGGCGAAATGACAAATATCGGAGGAATTCGATGGAGAAGAAGGAGGGAACGGATTGTAGTATAGTATACGACGACCATTATGTGGTGGAATATGTTTGTGTGTGACACATCGCCGATATTGCTGCAATAAATTGTACTTCCTCTTCTTGCGTGATCCGTATGCATGTAACCGACATACAGGGTGAGTCTTTAAGTCGAACATTAATTTTAACCATAGATTCCCCTCATCAAATAGAACACTTTTTTCATTTACCATTTTTCTAGGTTCGGCTCAAGTAAGAAGTAATGAGCATTTAAAGGTAAACCCACAAGATTTCCCGTCGCGAAGCTATAAGTAAGATATTCACATCATTGTAAGCAGTGTGAGTTCCTGAACAAAAAATATCCAATCTTTGTTTGGAAGATTTCGGCCCCCAAAGTTCCAAATTGTTGCATTTTCAGATCCTTTTTTCCGCCATAAAAATGATCTCTCACTTCTCAAATCTAGTTCATAAATCATCTTTGAACCTCCAACCAACGAATAGCGACAATTTTTTTCCTGAATATTCATTATTTAAAGGAAGAAAAGTGAAAATATTAGACAACCACTTAACCTATATTTCTACGAAATTCTTCTCAATGTGAAAGCGGAGCTTGGCAACAGCGTCTTTTCATCGCTGGCCAACGTATTATGACAGAAGAGTAGTTGCTGGCGGGAAATATGAAATGATGGACAGTTGAAGAATATGATTGTAAGGAAAATGCTTCTGTCACTGACGAAGGGGTGTTTATTCTAACATCAAAACAAAATCATTGGGAATATTTGTTTAAGGTTTAACTCAGTATTTTCGTTTGAACTGTCTTTCTATCCCCTTCAAAATAGGGAGGTTGTTATCTACTTCGTTTTCTGTTGTACCAGTTTAGAATGAGATTCAGGGTATTCTAATAGAATTTGTTTATATAATAACCTCGATTTCATTGGAAATCTGGGAAGGGTGCGACCTATCACATATTGAAAAAAATGTACGTTGAAATATATATCAGGGTTTATTCTTATTCCATTACTATGTGTTTCAACCTTGTAGATTTCATTAGAAACGAAATCTCCTATTGGAAGATTTAGAGTATCGCAGTAAGCAGTAAGATCTAAGAACATATTTCATTTTTCTCGCCAGCAATGATCTGTCATTCACGAATACGCATGATGGCACGATTCCGACCGATGAAATTCGCGCCATTGCCAAACTTCACCTTTAGACTGAGTCGAAATCAGAAGGAATAGAGGTTAAGTGGTTGTCCAGTAATTAAATTGTTTTTTCATTAGATATTGATTATTCTTGAAAAAAGTGTTGCTTATCGTTAGTTGAAGGTTCAAGGGTGGTTTACGAACTATACAGATGAAGTGAGAGATTGTTTTTATGGTGGAAAAAGGCACCTGAAAACGACTCATTTTGGAATTTTGGGGGCCCATATCTTCCAAATTAAGGGAGACCGCCTATGTTCGATTTCTTATTTTTGATTCAGAAAAACACACTGCGTAAAATGATGTAAATATCTTTTTAATATCTCGGCGACGGGAAATCTTGCGGGTTTACCCATTTAAATATTTCCCAATGTGCTAATATACCCCTGCACTTTGTTTGCAAGTCCAACACAGATATCACTTACGGCGATTTTTATTCCAGAATAATCAATACATTGCTTGAAATACAAAGAATTATGATTGGGAAAACTCATTCACTCATTCTTATAGTTCGGTACTTTTTGGAGTATTATTGTGGAAAAAATATCCCACTACACTTGACAATTGAAACACTAATCTTCCTCTCGAAATTCGTGAAACATCCAGTTGTTTTCGTCATGAGATCCTACACAATTTCAATTTTGCCCATTCTGATATTGAAAATTCCATAATTATTCTAATTTTCATCAAACTTATGAATGAATTATAAGAAATCAATCAACTAAACTAAAACATTAATTGAACTTTAAAATTCTATAGAAAGCCTGGTCCATAGACATTGACTATGTCTGTGGTCTGGTCACTAAATAGCATAGATCTAATGATTTATCTATGCAAAATAAATAAATACTTCTGCGTTTTCTATGTTCCGGGTAAAGGTGAGCGTAGCTTAATTCACAGTCATTACTAGGTCAAGGGTGGATCCACGAAAATAAGGAAATTTGTCGAATTTTTATCAGACTTCGATACATACAATGTTGAATATCTCGAAAACGGTTCGTTTGAAGAGAAGAAAAATTTCAAAAAGCACTGCCGTGAAGGCAGCAACTTTTGCGCGCATGTTCAATGTAGATGACCGCTTCAGCAACGAATTTGAACGTGCGCGCGTACCAAATTTCAGTTCGATACGATCATAAGTTCTGGAGATATCGGGAAAAAATATGTCAAATTTCGAGGTTTTCTTCTCGATATCGTTGATTTTTTCGGTATTACTCGAGAAATACTGATTCAGTCCTGATTAAACTTCACAGCTAGTTTTAAGATGCTAAAAGACAACTTTATGCAAAATTTCGTGATAATCGTGTTATTAGAACAATTTGAAAAAAAAAATTTATATGATTTTCTCATCATATCATCCTCATTAAATTCTGTATGAAACTTCGAACTGTTATTTTCGATGAAGTAATGAATTTCAATTCGATCTGATCTGTATTTTTGGAAACATTGGAAAAATAAAATTTTGATTGGGTATATCTACGGAATCATTGGGCGGATTTTACCCATTCACGAATTCGACCTTCGTAATTAAGCCCCAAACCTACTCTACAAATATCGAGTTTCTAAGTCGTTTCTTCCGGAAGTTATTGTGTTTACGGTCAGCCTAACGGCCGACTACCCAATCAAAATTTTATTTTTCCAATATTTCCAAAAATACAGACCAGATCGAATTGAAATCCAGTACTTAAATTTTTTTTTTCAAATTGTTCTAATAACCCGATTATCACGAAATTTTGCACAAAGTTGTCTTTTAGCATCTTAAAACTAGCTGTGAAGTTTAATCAGGACTGAATCAGTATTTCTCGAGTAATACCAAAAAAATCAACGATATCGAGAAGAAAACCTCGAAATTTGACATATTTTTTCCCGATATCTCCAAAACTTATGATCGTATCGAGCTGAAATTTGGTACACTGCTGTGAAATTAGAAGGTCAAAGTGTGAGTATAATTTTTTTTTGATATGATGAATGGTTTCCGAAAAAAAAGTTTTTTTGTAAAAAAATTTCGAAAAAAATTTTTTTTTAAATTTATTGACAATATGATCTTGACGAAATTTGGCTCAAAGTTGCGCGTCGTTATACTCCACCAAACTGCCAAGTTTGAATCCAATCGCTCAAGTAGTTTCTGAAATAAAAAATAAATAACTTCAAAACTTCAAATGCCTATAACTCCGAAACTATTCGATCGATTTGGCCCATTAACGAACTTAACCGCGGCATTCCAATGCGCGACCTACCCTGAAAGTTTCAAGTCGCTAGCTCACTTCGTTCGACAGTTATCGTGTCTACGGCCGGCCAACCGGCCGGCCGGCCGGACAGAATCGATTTTGACACCGGATTCATCATCAGTGAGTCCAACCTAGTCGATTGAGACCATTTTCGGCTCAATCATCCAAAATTACAGACATTTGATCAAAACGATAGCACGCTGTTCCCCTAGAACATGCGCGCAAAAATAAATAACTTCAAAACTTCAAATGCCTATAACTCCGAAACTATTCGATCGATTTGGCCCATTAACGAACTTAACCGCGGCATTCCAATGCGCGACCTACCCTGAAAGTTTCAAGTCGCTAGCTCACTTCGTTCGACAGTTATCGTGTCTACGGCCGGCCAACCGGCCGGCCGGACAGAATCGATTTTGACACCGGATTCATCATCAGTGAGTCCAACCTAGTCGATTGAGACCATTTTCGGCTCAATCATCCAAAATTACAGACATTTGATCAAAACGATAGCACGCTGTTCCCCTAGAACATGCGCGCAAAAATGATAAGGAATAATTAAGCATTGATGTTAGATGGTATTGATTACCGCAGAAAACGAGTCACACTCAGAGAGAACTTTACAGCAAAATTCATTTCATTCGGAGAAACCATGTTGAAGCTACAAAAGAAAGACTGATTTTTCTTGGAAATTTCAACAGCCTGTATCTTTTTACCGGGGCTGAATTAGGAAAAATGGTGAACAAATAAGAGTTTTATGTGACGAGAGGAATCTAGGGTTAAAATTAATTTGTAATCAGGAATTTCTGAATAGACGTGGTAGGATTTTGACATATTATATAGAAAAGATGCTAATGAGGATTCTGAATCGAAAGATAGAGGATGTAACACTGTGTCCAGTATCATTTTTGTATTGTATTTAATTATGTTACCGTTTTATCGGGTATTTACTCGATTATTATATGGCAGTTGATATAATAATTAAATTCGTCAGTCAAGACATGGAACGTCGAAGACAATAAGAGTATATCGTGATTTGTCAATATCGAAAGATGTTATGTAAAGATATTAAGAAAAATCTTTCCAACGATTTTATTAATAACTAACCTTCATCAAGTTGTCTCGCTTTAATTTTATATTTAAATATTTCTCGAAATATGTTAGGTTTGTTTTGGTTCCGAAATTCAGAACTGTCCTAGGACAGTTCTAGAACTGTGTAGAATCGATGCGCTGTTGAAGCCCGGTTCTGAACTATCCTAGAACAGTTCTGAAAGCGATGAAACCAAAACACGAATGGGGGTCTTTCCTGAATTTGGGTTATTACTGCAAATTCAAATTTGAACATAATTACTATGGGTTTGATTCATCATTTTCCCAAATTACCTTCAGAAAGTATTCAAAATCAATTAAAAATTGGAGTTTGGGATTTGTCATTCATGCACGAAGTGACAACGTTGTTTAGTAGAATTGCTTTTTCTGCTATAGAATAACGAAATATTTATTTGTCAGTAATATGACAGTATGACAGTCTGTTCTCTTCTTTTTCTATTCCTAGGTCGTTGTCTTCTACTCTAACCAGATCGAAGTATAGCTATCTCTGTTTTCCTTAGCAAAGTAACACATCTGACGTCCTTTTCTTTCCGAGAAAGCTGAATTCGACGTTGCCATATCGTGCACTCATGACAAATCCCTTCAAATGCAAATCTCCATTTTAATTTTTCGGTTTTAGATGATCAAACATCTTTTTAAAAATATAATATGGAAATTATGTGTTTGAAATGTGATGTCCTGAAGGTTTTTCATGAAAATAACTGCATTTTCGTTTAAAGGAAAAACCCCCATTAAGTTCGAGTTCAAACTTCGCTTTGAGTTGGCAGAAAGAGCGATGTTGATCATTTCTTATATATTGCCTGTGGGTTAGTTAAAAATATGTGAAAGTCCTTGTCGCACTATGTAATATATAAATATTTTTGGAGATACTTCCGTCCACTTAATTTTATTTTTGAAAATCGTTTTTCTGTATTTTCTTCATTACTTCAATTATATTTCAAAATGAATCAACAAATAATCGATTGACATAATAATGAATTCAGTGATGAATTTATTTCAGATATGTGCTTTTCAGAGAAAAATTCATTCGAAACATTATTATTATTATTATTATTCAATAGAGGAAGGGGACGACTCTTGTATTCATAATTTAATTCAAGAAATATACATCCCAGGTGTGGACAATGGAAATAGAATCCATAAGATTATCCTACGAGGAATTATCCTCAATAACGAAAATTTAAATTCAACGGTTAACCGTTTCCGCAAGAAATACAACAATCAAATCAAAAACCATATCAACACGACGTCGACAAAGTCAGGTTAACCATTTAAATCGTTGACAGCCATTCTACCCTTGTGCGAACTACCCAATTCTGAAGCAGTTCGGACTCTCACGTCCGAACTCCTTTCACAGTTCTGGAACAGTTCGGAATAGATTCTGAAAATAACCAAAACAGGATTACTCAAATCCTGAACCGGTTCTGAAATGGTTCCGACTTCAGAACTGTTCTGGAACGGTTCCGCATGCGCTATTGCGATTTTGTGTTTTGGTTCATTTCAGAACCCGTTCATGATTTGAGTAATCCTGTTTTGGTTATTTTCAGAATCGATTCCGAACTGTTCTAGAACTGTGAAAGGAGTTCGGACGTGAGAGTTCGAACTGTTTCAGAATTGGGTAGTTCGCACCTGACTTTTTCGACGTCGTGTTGATTTGGTTTTCGATTGTTTTATCTGTTGAGGAAACGGTTAACTGTTAAATTTAAACTTTTGTTATTGAGGATAATTCCTTCGCTACGACCTACCAGGATAATCTAATGGATTTTATTTCTATTGTTCACACCTGAGATGTATACTTCTTAAATAAATCTATGAAACGAGAGTCCTCTTCCTCTATTGAATTATAATGTTTCGAATTTATTTTTCTCTAAAAAGCACATATCCGAAATACGTTCGTCATTAAATTCATTAATACATAAACCAATAATTTGTTAGTTCATTTCGGAATATAATTGAAGTAATGGGGGAAATTCAGAAAAAAAATTAAGTGGAAGCAAGTATTCCCAAAAATATTTTTATATTACATGGTGCTACAAGGACTTTCGCATATTTTTAATTAAACCACACACAATATATAAGACATGATTAACATTCCTCTTTTTTGCCAACTCAAACGGAAGTTTTTTTTCCTCTACTATCCCGATGAGAACCCGAACTTAATTCGTGTTTTGGTTTCATCGCTTTTAGAACTGTTCTAGGATAGTTCAGAATCGGGCTTCCACAGCGCATCGATTCTGCGCAGTTCTAGAACTGTTCTTGGACAGTTCTGAATTTCGGAACCAAAACAAACCTTATATTTCAGAATCAAAGTTCCAAAATCACCCAGTAAAACGATGACTAATCAACAAGAATCGCCTTAATCTCACACGCCGGTCTTGTCCGCTCATTTGTAAACGCAAAGACAAGATTAAATTCCACTTTTAATCGCCATTTAATTCGACAAGTCAAGGTCAGATCGGATCATCGCCGACGACAAAGTAATCCAAATTACATATTTTCCTCGTGGATCCCTGATACGCAGGTGGCGATCCCGATCGAGGAGCCTTCGAAGAAGCTCCTCCGTAGCTCTATCAGTGCGCCGACACCGTAGCCAAAGTACGGACGCGTTCGAGAGTTCGATCCGAGCGCGCAAACGGCAAGAACACACGAGAACGTCTTCGTACCGCGAGCTCCTGCCCCTAACGCGCGTTCGCCTTATGATAAATTTGCGCGTTTGGTGTCGTGATCGACTTATTTGTTGATCGTTGTATGACGTTTTGATAGAACACGCTTTGTTCGAGTGCCTTTTAGTTGTTGTTGGTGGTTGAGAGTGATTGAGTGGTTGTTTTGATTGATAATTTGTTGACTTTGAAGTTCTTGGGTTTTGTGGATTTGGCGAGGAATCAGCTGAGGTAGTTTTGGAGAATTAGGTAAATGTTTACACGTTTTATCTTGATTGTGCTGACACTTTTGAATAGGTGGTTTGCGAGATTCAGATGAATTGATTATTCGGAGATTTTCAGAACATTTGATTCATCAATTTTTTTTTGTTATCGAATTGCTCACGATTGAAACTTGATAGTTTTGCATCTACTTGAACCCGATTCTGTCTTTTTGAAGAAACTCAATTGTTTTTGAGTATTCTAGAATATGTGAAAATCGATGTAAATAACTGTGCCCAAGTGAAACAGGATTGTGTGAAAATGTGTCTTGAATAGAGGAACCCATTTTGAAAGCAAGTTATGAACAGATTCAATATGAACATACGACAAAAGATTGATAGGTAATACCTGGACAGTTTTGATGATTTTGGGGAAGTCACTGTATTTTAGAGATGAACAGCAAAAATAAAAAGTTTCTTGCGAATGTTTCAAGAACAATTATTGATGTGGGAGAAATAAACTTATAAGCAATACTAGGCAAGTGTTGCCTTCCATATCATCAGCTGTATTATTATGAATACTCATTGAATGTTTATTTATAATAGATTTACAAGCCCACTAGCGTTGAAGTTTCTTGCATCCGGGCGTCTCAAGCAGAAACCACTTGGAAAATGTTATAAAAGACATCATTAGAAGAGCAAAAGGTTTTTGAATACATGAATTCCCCTTATTACGAATTATTCGTGAGAAATTACTTCTTCATTTACTTCACCATGTTGTTCGAAAAAGTAAAGAACTTCAAAAATCCACTATTCTCTGGATAGTTCAGTCCTTTGAATTTTGGCCATGTGTTCTCTGTAAGTTTGAAGATCTTGAGTGAATGCCAAATTATCAGGAAAAAAGTCTAAGATGCGTCCAGCCGACTGTTGACACGATAACATTGCAGAGCAGGAACTTTGAGATTCAACTTTTTCACGGCAGGTTTAGAGCTTGAATACGGAGGTCAGAAGTCAAAGAATCCGCCTAGAGGTCCTGTAGATGAACGCATTTAAAATTTCATTATCCCATTATTTAAACAAACATGATCACTACCTTAAATCGAAACTCCAATTCACGTTTTTTCAATTTATTGAAATCGAGGGAATTATCATCCCAGTATCACCAAAAAAAAACGAAAACAATTGATATGATCGAGCTGAAATTTATCGATCGACGTCAAATAAATTTTCTCAGAACGTAAAATGGAAATTTTTAATTACAGCTTCAAACAAAATTAAAAGTTTTCTTTATTGCTCTGATAACATTATCATAAACATTTGCTAACTACTTACCAAGTTTCATCATGATCAGATAAGTATTTTTAGAGTTCTTTCCGAAATTATACCGATAAAAACGATAGAAACCAAGAAATTTGACGAATTGGTTCATTATTTGATGTAATAAATAATAAACCTTACTGATCGACGAAAAAAAATCACCCCCTCTCAAAATTTCACAGTTTACATTCTGAAGTATGTAGATTTGAATGATCTAAAATTCCATAATTATTCTAATTTTCATCAAATTCATGAATGAATTATAAAAAATCAATTAACTAACCTAAAAACATTTATAAAATTTTTCTTTATTGCTCTGATAACATTATCATTTACATTTTCTAACCACTTACCAAGTTTCATCATGATCAGATAAGTATTTTTCGAGTTCTTCCCGAAATAATAACAATAAAAACGATAGAAACCAAGAAATTTGACGTATTGGTTCATTATTTGATAAAATAAATAATAAACCTCAGTGATCGACAAAAAAAATCACCCCGTTTGAAAATTTCACAGTTTATATTTTGAAGTATGTAGATTTGAATGAACTAAAAAAAAAATCCGTCCGTCTGCTGTCCGTTCTCCGGGGATTCCTCTGAAAGTACTGAACCAAAATCCGTGAAACTTGGTAGAAAAATAGTGTGTCGCTCGAGATTGATCTTCCAAGCTTTTCAGCAGGATCGGTGTACCCTAAGGGCTCAAAACTGAGGGTAGGAGGGAAAAAAAAATTATTTCTCGAACACTTACCACCGAATTTTCATGAAACTCTCACGGTTGATTACTGTTGCATATCTCAACCTAAAAAATGTGTTGTGAAAAACCAATGCGGTATGAATAATATGAAAGTTTTATTTAAGATATCAGTGGTTTTGGGTTATTTATCTAAGAAAATATATATATAAATAAACCCCAGTGTAAAATTTGCAGCGTTTTTTTTCGTATTATGAGCGAAAGTTGAAATCGTATCAAACCAAAATTTGTTGTAAAATATCCACCTAAAAGCACTGTGCAAAATTTCATTGGGATTGGATGAATAGTTTACAAAAAAAACAAAAAACTTTGCTGAATACATTGAAAAAAGTCGTTCGCAAAAACATGTTTATGCGGTCGGTTCGAGGTTCTAACCAAAAATAGAAGAGTTTTAAGAAATCACAGCACACGTTCGAACAAATTCTCCATGGCGAGTTCCAAAAATTCTGAAAATTTTCCCCGAAATCATGTCGCAAAACTGTGTAATATTACGACGAATATGAATCACCCTGTCTTTCCTGGATTTTCGAATACCCAAACTGTGTTGTTATAGAGAATGACACATTCACAATTGGTGCCAATTTACGAATATTGTCACGTTTCCAATAAGCAAAATTGAATGCCGCCATATTATTGAATATTGAAAAATTGGACTGCTTAATACTTTGTATTGTTTTCGATAGAAATCACGCGTTCAAGTTTATTTGCCCATTGTTGTTGATCAATGAAGTTGTCTGTTTATTTCCGCTCTAAATACAGTGCGTTCCTAAACATCACCGTGACAATACGAGAGAAATAATTGTTTGGTGCATTTCATGACTTAATGATTTTCTTATTGCAATATTGATGAAGTTTTAGGTCTCATATCGTTTCGAATAATCACTGGTTGTGAGAAGCTTCCTTCTTATTACGAAATATCTGGACCTACATTAACGAAACTCTGTGAAATTTAATTATTGGAAATTAAATAATGGGCTTTGACAGCTGCTTTAACATAACCCATTCTAGAGAAGTTATGGTCTGCTAGATATTCTTCAAGCGTGTCAACATATGTTGGTGCCAAGTCTGGCGAGTTCGAAAGATCTCAAGCAAATCGATTTCATTCTTTAATTTTCGTCAGTTCTAATGAAATGTATTATGTAGGTGAAAAATGAGTCATATTGCCTTCTTGTCTCTTAAACTCCATGAAAAATGCTGAAAAACATTGAAGTTAAGCTTCATCAAAATTTGAATTCATAGAATATAGAACTACCGAAAGCTGTTATTTTTTCAACATTATACTTCAATGAACAACGGCGGAAATATCTTAGTTGAAATAATTCAGTACCGCCGTGAAGAAACTCGGAGCAAAATTCAAAGAGAACTACATACAAGAACTTCCGGGAGTAAAAACTACATGAATCTTGTATTGTCTGAAAACTCAAATTATTATGGAGTTCTCTCGCATCTCCAAGCCAAGCTCCGAGGTTTCATAGAAATAAAAGAAACGAAGTCGTAAAAACTTGAACCTGTGTTTCTAATTTAAAACCCCAATTTGATTTTGAACGAGAAACTCCAGTATGATTCTGCTCATAAAATATGGTTATAATTAAAGGTGTATTTCATGGTCCAAATTATGAATTTCTCGAATATTTTCTGAGAACCATATCTCCATGAAATTTTCCAGTCTCAATTATGTTTTATTATTTGAAAAAAAAAACAAAACAAATCTGGAAGATGAATTATTAGATTTTGAATAGAACGCAAAACACATCTGTGTTTAATTTTTTGTAGAAATCAAGTGACGTTAACCAGAGTAATATTCGACAATGTGTTTTCTCCAACCATTCATTTTCGCAAATGTGAAATTGCTAACTAAATTCAGTTTCTCTTTCCCATAATATTTAATGAACATTTCCATGAAATGACATTATGCTGAACCACAAAAAAACAATGGATATGACTTGAACCAAACCTCAATGAAAGGATATTATACGCTTTGATATTGGATTTATTAACTTATCTTCGGTTGAATCGAAAACTATTTCTTTTGTTTTCTGTCGTGGACAATGCAGAACTTCTCATGGTGAATCGACTAGTAGCGGAGATTTCGCCAATTTTAATGAGTCAATTTCACCTGGCTTAAAATGCAGTTTCTCCCATGTAGGAACAATCGTTTTAGAGGCTTTAACTTTTGTGAAGAATTACGTTCAGATTTGTTGAATCTGTTAGCTACCTACTCAGAATATGATCTATAATACTAGTTACATGATTTTTAAAAATTTATTTTATTTGTGGTCGATTCAGATGTCAACCATCGAAATTTCACAAATTGTTGACGCGTTATCGATATTCTATGTTTCTTTACGTTTTTCCGTTTATAGCAAACGTATATCGAATGTGTTTTCCTAATTTTCAACAGAAATTCGTCTGATGGAATGAGCCCATTAAATTAACTGATGAAGAAAACTTTCGAAATGTATATCTTTGAGATCTGAAATCTGCAAAGTAGATTAGTAGTTTGAAAAGATGCAGCTTGTGAATGGGTTGAATCCTCTTATTGTTTACCAGAAACAACACTTCGAACAACCTGAAGTAAACTGCTGTCTTCTTCTGAAAAAAAAAATGATATCAATCGACAGTGATAAAAATATCTCGATTAAGTTCGTTAATGGGTGAAAACGGTGAAATTTTGAGGTTAATTCATCTATATCTTTTGAAGTTTTGACTCGATAAGATTGAAACTTTGCAGGCAGTTTTGGAATACCAACGCTCAACTTGGTGCTAAATTTCCTGTGGATCCAAACGCAGCTTTACTCCAGATGGAAATATTGGACGATCTTACTTTCATATGGCCCTCATGAAGTTCTGCATGAACCTTCAAGCTATCATTTTCTCCAAAATTTCAAGATTTCAATTCGATCCGATCGGAAAATAAAATTTTGAATAGGTATATCTGCGGAATCATTGGGCGGATTTTCCGAGCAATCATCGGAGCAAAAAGTCGATCCTGCTCTATCTGCTCGGCCATCTAGATCTATTTACGTTCGGCAAGGAGGATTTGTAACGTAACAATTGCAGTTCCTCCGGTCTATTTCTGTACCGTGATGTCGTTGTTAGCAAAAATGACATACCAGATTGCGTTAACGAGGTTTTTTTGATATTTTTTCGCGTCGATATGACAGCATCTTCGCGAATCGAGTTCTAACAACGGTTGTAATTTTAATTGGGCCCGTTATGTGGTTTTATGTTACCGCGAATCTTGCCAAAATGTCGCTGATGTAACTATTATCTAATTGTTGGAGTTTGGTCTCTGTGTTGTGTTATTTTCATCGAGGACGGTCGTCAGTGTTCGAACTTTTCGTGTTGGAATTGTTTTATGATCTTATGAATGTTTTTGTTATTCGGATTAGTTGAAGCATCATTGTTGTTATTCTTTCAAGCCTTAAAATTCACAGTTAGATTATAGGCCAGAGATTCAGTTGGTAGACCAATATTGGTAGTGGGTTGCGTATTTTAGTTCGACTACTTTTTGTGTAGATACGAAAGGCAGAAGGTTATCCCACGTGTGCATTTTTGACCATTTAATTTATCGAATATTGAACACATACCAGAGAGATTATCTCATGCGGTCCACAGTCAATATTATTGTACAATATTTCGAGGGGACGATTCTTGAACCTCGATCAAGAGTTGAAGAGTATGACAATTGTCATATGTTTATGTCGAGTTTATAAGTTTTCTCGAGCATCTGCAAAATTGTGAGAGATCTATTCGCCATTTAAACTATGTTTTCAAGCAAAAATTCAAGAAATAAACTGAATGCAAGATTTCGTGAAATCTCGAATTTGAATATAAACATGACCTTATCACCGTTTCCTTCGACTTTGCAACGAGTGGGACGTAGTATAGGAGATACAACAGGTTTGTTTTGGTTGCAAATTACAGAACTGTCCCAGGACAGTTCTAGAACTGCGTAGAATCGATGCGCTGTTGAAGCCCGATTCTGAACTATCCTAGAACAGTTCTGAAAGCCATGAAGATAAAAACACGATTTAAGTTCTGGTTCTCATCCGGATTGTAGAGGAAGAAAAACTTCCGTTCGAGTTGGCGGAAAAGGGGGATGTTAATCAGGTCTTATATATTGCCTGTGGTTTAATTAAAAATATGCGAAAGTCGCACTATGTAGATAGTATATAGATATTTTTGGGGATACTTCCGTCCACTTAATTTTTTTTTGTGAAAATCGTTTTTCTGAACTTTCTTCATTACTTAAATCATATTTCAAAATGAACCAACAAATTATTGATTGATATAATAATGAATATAATGAAATTAATCTTTTTTTTGTAAAAATAGTTTTTCTGAACTTTCTTCATTACTTTCAATTATATTTCAAAATGAACCAACAAATAATTGATTGATATTATAATGAATTTAATGATGAAAGTATTTCTGATATCTGCTTTTCAGAAAAAAAATTATTCGAAATTCATAGATTTATTCAAGAAATAGGCAGAAGTGGGAACAATGGAAAAAAATTCCATTAGGTTATACTTGGAGGTCGTAGCTAAGGAGCTATCCTCAATAACAAATATTATATTTAAATGTTAATCATTTCCTCAACAAATACAACAATCAAATCAAAAACCAAATCAACACGACGTCGAAAAAGTCAGGTTAACCATTTAATCGTTGACAGCCACTCTACATGTGTGCGAACTACCCAATTCTGAAGCAGTTCGGACTCTTACGTCCGAACTCCTCTCACAGTTCTAGAACAGTTCGGAATCGATTCTGAAAATAACCAAAACAGGATTACTCAAATCCTGAACCGGTTCTGAAATGAACCAAAACACAAAATCGCAATCGCGCATGCGGAACCGTTCCCGAACAGTTCTGAACTCGGAACCAAAACAAATAATAATAATAACAGCCTTTTATTTCACAATCACCTCACATATACCATGTACACAAAAGTGAAATGAAACAACGTCAATAAAAAGGTCTATCTACTCTAAATACATAAGATATTCAAATAATTCTTTTTTAAAGGTCTTGATATTACTCAAAGTTTTTATTCTATTTGGTAGTGAATTATACACTTTTAAGCATCTATATTCCATCTGCCTCTGAGATGTTGTTAACCTATATTTTGGGTAGATGTAATCCATATTTCTTGTTTCATAAAAAGTTTTCTTATTTTCATATTTCTTGAATAGTTCTCCAATACTCTTAACAAAAAGTTCACATTCTTGGACATCTACAGCATAAATTGTCAATATTCCCATATTCTTGAAAATGCTTCTGCATGATTCATTATATCTCATGTTATTAATAATTCGAACACTTTTTTTATGTAGTACAAAGAGTCGTTTTATGTCTCCTGACCCATAGAATGTTATTCCAAATCTTAGCTTCGCTTCTATCATCGCATGATATACCATTTTCAGACATTTGTTGTGGATATATCTGGAAACAACCCTCAAACCATAGATAGAGGGGGTGACTTTTCCACAGAGGTAATTTATGTGATCATTCCATTTCAGATTTTTGTTTTTATATTATATATTCCTAGAAACTTTGTTGACTCATAAAATTTATACTGATCTTGATTTAAGTACATGCTATCACTCTCTTCGATACCTGATCTGGTTGGTGTGAAAAATATCAACCTAGATTTCTCTTTATTCAACAATAAATTATTGGCTTCGAACCATTTTTCTGTCTGATCCATAGTGATCTCGCCCAATCTTTCAATTTCCGAATATGATTTTCCAGTAATAATTATTTTTTTATCGTCTGCATAGTTACCCTAACATTTCGAGTGGTATTCGGTTCCATGCGCAGGTCATGTCTACTTGTTGTTTATATTTAACTTAGAAAATCGACGCTAACATATGACAATTGTCATACTCTTCAATTCTTGATCTAGATTCAAGAATCGGACCCCAGGTTGCACAATTTAATTGATTGTATCATTTTCTGGATTTTCAATCCCAATATCTGAAACAGAACTATTCAAAATTGAATAAAAATTGTTTTATATGGAAAACGCCCTTGCGGATTGCAGGATTGAACTATTTGTCAAGGGCAGTTCTTGGAAATTAGATTACAATACAACGAACAATAAATTTTTATATTACTAAGTTGTCTGTATAGAAATCATGAATGTTCTAATCGCGATATATCTTGTTGGAGTCTTACTTTATTATGTCTGAGAAAACTTACTCTTTCTCTAATCGAAGCAAAACTGAACTTGTTTTTTATTTTTTGGCTTTCATTACTTTGAAAAGGTAGTTTAATTCTAAGAATGTCATCCTGACATAATACATGTCACAAGTTTTTCACTTTATTCCCGATATTTTATTAGATTTCTAGTTCGAAATGAACAATTATGGATCTATGGGAGATGATTCCCCAATTAAGGGGCCTGTAGCGTTCTTCGTTTATCTGAGGTTCTGAAAATCGTCGCTTGGAGGACTGAACCTGGTCGAAAGACCCTCTCGGTCGAGGGGGAAACCACGGAGGAGATTTTATGTCGTAGTGGAAGGAGATCCGAGGAGATCCCGGGGAGATCCGAGGAGATCCGAGGAGATCCGGGGAGATCCAAGGAGATCCGGGGAGATCCAGAGGAGATCCAAGGAGATTCGAGGAAATCCGGAGGAGATCCGAGGAAATCCCGAGGAGATCCAAGATTTGTGTGTCGTTTGCGCATGCGCAAATGTTCTGATCATCGTCCCTCTCACTCTTTCCGCGTCTGCATCGGAAATATTGGTGGTAGGGAATGTCTATATTTCAATAGGTCGATTGCGACATTTTAAGGTTATTTTCGACCGTTGGTTGAAAACTTGGGGCGAAAATTCATATGACCAATGTTGAGTGACCGGCCAAAGGTGCAGACTCCAGGAACATCCGAAACGAGAGGCGTCCGCATCGATTCAGTTTTATCATACAAAATCGATGTTTGATGAGAGGAAAGGGGATTAATTAGTGCGAAATGAAGATTTATATATTCGATAGATTTACAAATTATCGAAGAAAATTTTCACTTCGAATGGGATTTAGGGATTGAACTTTCAACCGTCAAGTTTTGGGTCGTTTTTCGATAGGAAAACATAATACCTGCATCACGAAAATCGAAAAAAATATTCTTCAGCATATCATTATGCATTATCGAAAAAAAATTTTGGACTTTGCATAAGGGTTCGAGGGCTGAACTTCGAACCATTAACTTCTTGATTTTGAATTAATGCTTCTTATTAAATTTATTTAATTATTATTGAAAAAAAAATGCAGAAGAATTCTTCAATTTTTAGTTTCAGATTATCTGGTTTCGACATCACTATTTATGTATTGTCCCAATCTATCATGTGATTCCCAATGGTCGAACTTTCATGGTTCGCTATTAAGGATCTTTGTAGGTCTCTATTCCTTGTGTTGTTTTTATGTTCTCGCTTTCCTATATATAACGACCGAGATGATGATATTATGTCTTTCCACAAATACAGGGAATACTAAAAACACAATTTTTTCATTTCTGTTTTTTGCGCGCATTTTCTGCTATTGTTTTATCCAAATGTTTACAATTTTCGAATTTTTTCCCGGAAATGGCCTCAAACGACTAGGTTGGATTCACTGATAACGAATCCGTTGACAAAATCGATTCTGGCCGACGACACGATAACTGTAGAACGGAGCAAACAAGCGACATGAAACTTTCAAGGTGGGTCGCTCATCGTAATGCGGCTGTTGAGTTGGTTGAATGAGCCAAATCGGGCAAATGGTTTCTGTGTTATAGTCAGTTAGTTGGAATATAACGACGCGCAAATTTAAACGAAATTTTTTTGAGATCGTACAGTCAGTAAATTTTGGAAGAAGTGCTTTTGGAGAAAACATTTTTTTTCGGAAAGTCATCCTTCAGCTCCATATTTTACAGCAGTACCGAATTTCAGTTTGATACGATTATAATTTTTGAAGATACCTATTAGGAAAAAAAGATGTCAAATTCCTCGATATCATTGTTCTTTCCGGAAATACTCAAAAATATTGATTCAATCATAATGAAACTTGGCACTCAGTTTGAAAATGCTGATATTCCACTTTTTGCGAAATTTTTTGATTAAAGCATTTTCGAGAAAAAATTCAATTTTTTTCATACAAAAAGTCAATATTCTGCGATTTCCTGATCATTTTATCCTCATGAAATTCTGTATAAACCGTTAGGATGTCATTGTTCGATGAATAACGAAATTTCAGTTCGATCCAATCTATGTATGTATTTCTGGAATTATTGGGAAAATAGATTTTTGAACGGGTATATCTGCGGAATTTTTAGGTGGCTAATCCCATTCTCGAATTACGCATTCGTAATTAAGGTCCAAACATACTCTACAAATTTTGAGTTTCAAAGTGGTTTCTTTCGGAAGATATTGTGTTTAAGATCATCAGTTAGGCGAGACCGGGAAAGAGACTCGTCTTCACACCAGATGTTTCAATTTTAATCTCGAAGAATATCTTAGGAAGGTCCACAAATACTGGGTCTAGCTTGAATTCCACAAAATATTCCAGACGAACTGAAAAATAGCACTTCGTGTTAATTGATCCGAAGAGATCCGAGTAAATCCGTAGGAGATACGAGGAGATCCGTGAAAATAAGGAGGAGATCCCAGGGAGATCCAAAGAGATCCGTGGAGATCCCGGGGAGATCCAAGGAGATCCGAGGAGATCCCAGGGAGATCCAAGGAAATCTGAGGAGATCCCAGGGAGATCCAAGGAGATCCGAGGAGATCCCGGGGAGATCCGAGGAGATCCGGGGAGATCCTGAGGGGAGGCAATCTTTTGCCACGAAATATCTCTAGTGGTTTCCCCCTCGCTCTCGGTCATGAGCAAATGTATGTGATATTATTTACTGCTTCCTTCTGGTTCTCTGTCCCTCTTTCTGTTTCAGATATTATGTCAAGATATTTTGTCGAAATGATTTCAAGATGACGAAAAAATTATTTTCCAATAAAAAAGATGCCATCCATCTTCTATAAACAAATTACAACACTTATACGGGGAGACAGAATTTTTCCTGAGGTTTTTATCTGTGCTCTTGTATCATACGCAAAAATGTATGGTACCCCGTTTACATTTCCTCTGCTAACACTGTGATATATCAAAGAATGTAATGCTCGTTCTCAAAAGAATATATATATAATTCTAAGAAACTTAGGAATAATTTTATTTTTTATGAATCTTGCACATCAAAGGGTTTTCTGTGTGTAATTCTGAAAATTTTCTAGTTTGTCCGATGAAAGAGTCAGATTTTCACTCTGAAACGTCACAGTTCGCTTTGTTCATCGTTTATATTAATCCTGTATTGTTCATTGGGCAATCTGTTTCCCTAGAAACTGTCCATGACAAATAGTTCAATCCTGCAATCCGAGAAGGCGTTTTCCATCCCAGAAAAATCCTGAAAATGATGCAATTTCCTCCCAAAATAAGCTTCAAAGGATGCTTGATTGATTGTGTGTATTGAAAGGTTATATCGGTATATCCGAAAATAATCAATAATCAAGGATTAAACTGAAGCTTGGTACAAGTTGTACAACAAAAGGGTTCAAGGTCTGCGCTAATCTGCCGTTTTCTCAGATTTTGAAACCGAATTCGTCACAAGTGAGTCAAATCCAGTAGTTTGAGACTATTTTAGGAAATTCCAAAATTACAGACATTTGGACAGAAGTTAGCACGCCGTAGACTAATTCACCATGTTTATATTTACTTTCGTCAACATCGACTCGTGGTCGAATCGCTAAAAAATAATTATTTAATTTTCATTCGGAATAATAGTGCAAAATAGAATATCCATGAAGTAAAGTACTCTTGGCAACACCGCACATATCGACGGCCAATTGCCTTGTGTTGTCGGATTCTTGATCGTTTTATCATTAAAATTTTATGTCGGGTCTCCTTATTACTGATAGACATGCTCTCAAAACCGAGTGTTGAAAATGGGCGTGACTGCTCTCAGAATATTTCACTATTCTAATCATTTTACCATGTGAGACCAGCCTAACCTTCTCCATTTACGGAGTCGGTCGCTTTATCTCCACTTACCAATGGCTCTGATCGACCTTAGAAAAGCCATAAAGGCATCCTCTCAGACAATCTCCTGGGTAATTTAAAACGGATCACTGCCTTCTACGATGTCGCCCCCCTATGTTTGGGTTATGAATGGTTTTCGTAATATTGGCTTAGGGTGAAGGATTTTGTTACAGCCAAACCCCGAGGGGTCGATTTGTGATATTTGAGAGCAGGCCTCTCGAGTGTTTATTGTTCGTTGTGGATGAAAATATTTTTTTTCAGTTCGAGGTAGAAGTGGAACATGTGGCTGAACATGGTGGAAGGTTTTTTTGAGCAGTTTTTTGTTTATTCGTTATTATGTTATGGGCTTTTGAAGGTAAGAGGTTGCTCTCAAGGGTTAATGGTGAATCTGAAAGGGTAGTTTATTATTTACATAATGAGTGATACCGAGGTTATCAAGTGGAATAAACGCACGTAAAAAGAAAGGAATAGTCTTTACAGCTCTGTTTTTTTGTGCTCCCAGTTCCAGGCAGTTTATTTAGTGTTTATATTTTTGGAAAATTAGACTCTCAATTGCTTTATATAATTTTTTTTTCAAGTTGGCTTTATAGCCGAAACGAGAAAAGAACCGGGATTGATTTGACAATGGTTTCAAGAATTTTCCTTTTTTTGTACTCAACTACCTTATGAATATATGAATTATGAACTCACGAAGAAGAAAATAATAAGTGAAATTCACTACTACGAATTCAAATTGCAAAAGTGTTCTCATGAAAGATTCGACTGACTATAAGTCAGTCCCTCTCGTTCATATTCATAATGTTGTCCTCCAAATGATCGACCGTTTCGGGCTTTTCGGCGAGGACTAGCGACTCCTCATAACCCCACAGAACATAGTCTAGCGGCGTTGAATCGCACGATCTTGGAGGCCAATTCATGGGCCCGAAACGTGAAATTATGGGGTTATCAAACGTTTCCTTCAGTAAATCAATTGTGGCACGAGCTGTGTGACATGTTGGGCCGTCTTGTTGACCACAGCTGCTGCACATCATGGTTGTCCAATTTAGGAAGAAAAAAAAAACGAAAAAATTATGGCTCTATAGCGACCACCATTGACTGTAACGTTCTGGCCAGCATCGTCTACTTTTACGCTCTACAGCAGCGATGGCTTCTTCTGTTCTCACTGTACGACGTCTCTGTAGATGCGTACTAACGCTCCATAGTTAGTCGAATTAATTGCTCTGATGAACGATTCTGTTGACCGCAAAATGGACGTAGAGCGCGATACGAACAGAACCATTATTTTCAAAATAAATTTGAACAATTTGGTAGCGTTGTTCAGGCGTCAGTCTAATCATGTTGAAATGTCAGACTAAACTGAACACAAATCACTTGACAGCTGACAAAATGGCCGCCAGTCAAAACAGTGTTGCCAACTTAAAGTTCTATACCTCTGAAGAAACACCCTTTATAATAAAATAAGCTGTATATCAACATATCCTTGAATACCGGATATATGATATACATTGATGGAACCGTATATTTTCGGATGTTCCTAATACTCGTAAATGATCGCCAAAGTAGACAACTTGTCCCTAATCCAGGAAAAGAAACGCTCTATTTACTCAGGGTGAAACCTGACCTGGGTTTGTTTACGGGTGGAAGTTTAAAGATCATGATATCGTCTAGGTCTAGACAAAGGAAGTCCAGCAGCTTCCATTCTTTAAATAGACCACGAATCAGTGGTGATAATAACATGCCGCTGCCATCTGATGGATACCCTGCAAGTGCACCAGCTCAGGGACTTTGGGTCGAGTCGGCAGGTATGGGATTATTGGATTGAATCCGTGATGAAGGACCAGAGATTCGATGTTAGTTCAACAAGTGGCTACCGGTTACGTTTCGTGCTACAAATTGGTGCCGATTCGTATAATTTGAGGTCTGGTATGATGGGATCGGAGATTGATTGAGGAAGTTTCAGTTTTCGTGTTTCGGGTCGTTCGAATCATGCCTGGGAAGTTGGAAATTAGACGGATATTGCGGCGTCGATGTGTGGATTGGACTGGTTCTGTTCCAATGGAAATTCTTGAATATTCATATAAGTACAAAGTGTTTGGTGAAGCAAAGGATGAATACATATATTACTACTGTTACATTTGGTTAATTTATACAAAAATTACATGGTAGAAACCAATTCAATGAAAAATATGTTTCTTTTTTTTTGACGGGGATAAAAGCGCTACCATTTTGCCCAAAGGTCTATAATATTCGAATTCTTGCCAAAAATGATTTTGAACGAAGAGGTTGTTCTGACTGATGAAGAATATCTAATCGAATTGAATTCTGTCCTGGTGCCCTAAAATTTTGCGTAGCCAGTAAATCTCAGTCAGGTCTTCCAACGGGTAGAATACGCCCAACAGTTTCGAAGTTATAGCAATTCGATATTTAAAGGCTGTTTCCCCACTAACTCGAAAACTAAGGATCCAGTCAGATCGAAGCCAAGCCATTAGTTTCAAAATGCTGTCAGGTAAATTTGTGTGAAATATTTTCACCACCGTTTCGTTAGTGTAGTTTGATAGAAAAATATCGAAATTGTTTGAACGAATTTTCTATTTCGGCCAGTGTATTCTTCAGATTCCATGTTCCAAATTTCATCCCAATCAGATGTGGATTCTCAGTATCCATGGGTAAAGTTATATTTCGAATGGGGAAAACTTTGGGTGGATTTTACCCATTCATTAAATCGATATCAGGGTCCAAATTTCTCTTGAAATTTCGAACCTCTTATTTGATCTCAATCGAAAGTTACCATAATATCTACGTTATCGCCCTTAATATCTCTGGCCCCATGCAAAATCAGAAAAAAATGCAAACAGAGGTAAATTTTGGTTCGTGGGGATCCCCTTACGGACTAAGGTTTAGTTTTTTTTGCTTAATTATCTGTCACCCTTCGCTCTATACATAAATGTATGAATAATTGAATCGATCAGCGAATGTGAATAATGATTCTGCGAATAGGGAGGACGAAAGCCCGAATTCCTTTGTCTTGCCGTCAAGCACCGACTCTAGACGGAGCAGATCGAGCGCTGCCTCGTACAATCCAATTTTCTCTGAACTTGCCGTTAATCGAGGCATTCCTTCGAATCGTACACATTTGAACGCGCCTATAATTCGTTTTGAAGAAAGGACGAATAAAAATTTGCGGTGTTGCCGTTCATGGGGGAGAATAGTGAAATTTCAAGGCTTCCCACACTTCTCCAAACACGAAATCCTCCTTGATTCTATTACATATTGCAGAAAGCTGCTCAAGATTCAACACCAATTTTCCATAGGCGAAGTCGATCCAACTTTATGAAGATGCTGTTCTGATGTCATCACTAGAAATTCTTGAATCGCCGCGGGTTCTCACCAGGTCCATTCATTAGAGTCGCCGGTTGATTGAGCTAACTATCCATTTACTCCGGTATTATGCCGGTACGATTCTCGGTAACGATCGTTTGATTACTTCACAACGACCTAAATAGGAGTCTCAAGGTGTTCCTGTTTCCGATAACGACCGATTATATCAATCGATGAACATGTGTATTTTACCTCCGCATTTTTTATTGGTGAATCGTGAAAAGGAGTTCACGCGGAAAGAATGAAGAATATCCTTCGCGCGTTCTTTCCTTCCGGAAAAGTGGAATTTTTTTTGCAAGCTTTCACATCGGAATTTTTGCTGGTGGCATTATTCATCTCATTATATTTAAGGACCGAAAATTGAAACGTCTGTTATTTTCCATTTTTTCCTCGAAATTATCTTGGACGACTAGGTTGGATTCCCTGATGAAAAATTCCGACGTCAATTTATACCTGCCAACCGGCCGGCTGCTGCCACGATAACTAGCGATATAATAAAACTAGCGATACAAAACTCTTGGGGTAGTTTGCACTTCGAAATGCGACTGTGAAGTTTGTTAAAGGGTCGAATCCGCCTGATAATGTCGGAGTTATTTATACTCATTCGAATATCTCAGAAACTATGAATAAGATCTGATTATAAATTGGCGGTTAGTTGTAGATTGCCGACGTTGTCTATGCGAATTGTTGTCAGGATCGTACGGTTAGAAGTACGAACATTTTTTAGAATTGTGATTATGTTATATATGTTATTTTTTAGAAATTTTTCTCTCGAGTCGATCTTTCAGATGGAAATTTTACATATATTAATGTGTTCCCGTTTTTACAGTATTTTATATACGTATAATATTGATTTTATATTATGGTAGTGTATGAATCTACTTATGTTTATGTATATATATTATATTATACTCTCAATCTCAACATAATCATCACGCTTTTGAAGAGGCGGAGGCGTAGTATCAGAGTGCTATATAGAATTGAAATCTGCTTTTTCTAATAGTAACCCTGATGATTTGGAATCAATGATTTAACACAAGCTATCCAACATTTTCATATTGGAGTATTTCGAGTTGTGCAAAAAGGTATTTGAATGTCTTCTGTAGGCTTATTTCTTCAGAATTTCGAAAAGTAAGAAATTCCATAGGTTCGTCTGTTCGTTAAGAAATTTTATTGCAGGGTTATTCGAGCTCTTTTATTTTTTTTTTCGATTGAACTATCACAAAGTATCGGACTACTCTATCCATTATTTTTCAGTAAAATTTCAACTCTCGATTTTAATTTCTATACAAGAAAATAGCATAACTGATTTTTCCAACCATGTTTATATACGTGAAATATTTCCAGTATTAACAGAGAAATAACTTTTTACGCGCAAGTATCCGTGGTCAAAATTGATTATGTCCGTCCGGCCGGACGTGTACGCTGTAACTCTCGAAAGAAAAGACATAGAGTCTTGAAATTTTTAGCTTAGGTTGAGATCCTGAATATCTCGGTTAAGCTCGTTAATGGGCCAAATCTGCCGAATGGTTTCTGTGCTACAGCCATTTGAAATTTTGATTTTTCAATAACTCGAAATATATTTATCTGATCGAAATGAAACTTGGTTGGAAGATGAACAGTGTCAATAAGAAGAATTATCCATGGAAAAATTCGAAAAAAATTTTTTTTTTGGACAATTTTATATTTCATTAAAATTGCACCATTTCCCAATGTGAACAAGCGCGTAAAAGCTGCTGACTTCACGTCAGGGCCTTTTCAACATTCGCCAGGTCTTCGGAATTATTGGATTCACATAATATTTCCTAAAACTCATTATTTTCCCAAAGTGAATTCACATTTGGAAAAATACGTAATGACTACGACCTCTATGTAGAGAGGACAACGTTGTGTAGTTATCTGACAGAAAATTGATTTTAACCTAACTTTTTCAAAATATGCACGGTGAAATGTATCAGAATGTCATGGGCAACCGGGATAGTTTATAAAAGTGAATGCCTCTATGTAGAGAGGACAACGTTGCGTAGTTATCTGACAGCAAAATGACTATAGCATAACATTTTCAAAATATACACAGTAAAATGTGTCAGAATGTCATGGCCAACAGGGATAGTTTATAAAACTGAATGTCTCTATCTAGAGAAGGCAACGTTGTGTAGTTATCTGACAGGAAAATGACTATAACCTAACATTTTCAGAATATACACGGTGAAATGTGTCAGAATGTCATGGCCAACCGGAATAGTTTATAAAAGTGAATGCAGTATATTCAAGTACCATCTTATTTCAATCGAATTCGTCACCCTAGCGTATATGCACTGATTCGAGGACAATTGTGATTCACTCAAGCTGAATGGCACCAGCAGCTCCATTTGCATTGAGTTCTGTCTCAATTATATACAAGCTATTTTCATTGAGGATAAAAAGATTACATATACGACAATTGAAAGAATCCTATAGGTCCATTAAACTCTTAAGAGCGATATTACTCACATCATTAGGCAATGTATTCGACGGGTAATGATTGGTTTTATTACTAGTCCTCACTGATAAATATCAGATAGATATGTCTTGTTTAAATATCTCGTCAGTTGGAAACAGAATGGGGATTTTTACTGTAAATGCAAATTTGAACATAATTATTATGGGTTTGATTCATCATTTTCCCAAATTACCTTCAGAAAGTATTCAGAATCAGATTTCAAAATTGGGGTTTGGGATTTGCCAGGCATGCACGAAGTGACAACGGTGTTCAGTAGAATAGCTTTTTCTACTATAGAATAATGAAATATTTATTCCTATTCTGTGGTACGCACGTGTTCTTTGTCAATATAACCAAACAATTTCCGTTTGCGATTTATCAGTGATATGACTGTATGACAGTCTGTGCTCTTCTCTTCCTATTTTTTGGTCGTTGTCTTCTACTCTAACCAGATTGAAGTAAAGCTATCTCTATTTTCCTAAGCAAAGTAACACATTTGACGTCCTTCTCTTTCCGAGAAAACTGAAATCGACGTTGCCATATCGTGCACTCAAGACAAATCCCTTCAAATGCAAATCCCCATTTTTATTTTTCAGTTTTAGGTGATAAAACATTTTTTTTAAAATATAATATTGAAATTTTATGTTTGAAATGTGATGTTCTAAATGTTTTTCATGAAAATTACTGCACTTTCGTTTAAAGGAAAAACCCCTATTGGAGTTAGCTGAGAACAATCAGCCAAAGAGGGAAAATGAAAATTCTAAGGAAAAACTTATGTGAAGTCGAAAGCTCTTACGTGCTTATTCAAATTTGACATCGAAGCTGACATGACAATTTTTTTTCACAATATTTCCGAATATAGGTTGATTCTCCCTATAATTTCTGTAACCTTCCAGTATCCTTCCCGTAAAATATTATAACGTGTGAATGAATTGATGTATGCACTCTATACGTCCCGTTCAAGATGCATAGAATATATCAGGTGTCGACATTTTCCTACTACTACCCACTAAAATGTTGGGTCCAAAACGCGGTCCTAGAATTGTAAAATATTGTCCTACTCGGCTCTGTAAACGATGATGGCACTAAGATCTTTTGTCAAGTCCATACAATTAATTCCACTGTATAAAAATTTATTGAATGATCTGATGAAACTATTTCCCAAAGAATGAATTAGATATTTGAAGTTATGGATTCTTACTAATATATAATAGGAGTTTAATAAATGTGGAAAATCTACTCATTAAGAATATGAAATATGTACAAGGGAATAAGGAGCAATATGAGGTTGATTGTAAAAACACTTTCATGGATGGATAGAAGAAGTTTTTTGAAGCCAAAACAACCGTTAAAACGGAACGGGGGATTGATATTATTCATAGATTTTATTGGATCTCCTTTCATAAAAATATGGTTTATAAATTTTCTATGTATCTATTGATAAATACCTATTCAATTCAAAAGTTTTGAATTTTGTTAAATACATATGAAAATATTTAGAGGAAATGTTCATGTTTACTATTATCGAAATTGAAATATGAATTTTCACTTTGCTTTTCATATTCATACGAATTCATCAGACGAATTTCAAACCAGACAAATTAATTGTATTATCTATCGTTCCAAATGATACTTGAGGTATTTTTGAAAACGCAACTTTGAAAGATTTCCTTTCCATATTGAGATGATAAATACCTCTTGTAATAAACACGTATTCAAAAATATCAAGGTTCAGACTTGTCTATTCTGAGACGAAGGAAACCTTCATGTATATTATCGCCATTCTGACTGAATGAAATGAATAATCATAATCATAATTTGAATTTGTCAAAATGAATTTATTCTCGGAAATTCTTGAAGAATCAGAAAGAAGTTCTGATTTAAGTTGTTTTGATATGACAGGTCGGTAACTTCCTTAAATATTTCAGATTTTAGATAGCAGATTTTCCTATGCCGGCATCTATCGGCGAAAACTGAAGTAGGACAACAAAGTCGTATTTTGACAACATTTGGACCTCATTTCGGACCCAAAATATGTCAAAGAGTGTCCGCACCATATGTATTCTATGCATCTATGTTCCGTTTTCGTTCCGTCAACATGACATTATTGCCTACTCTGATTTGGACTAAAATGCGCGCAAAAGCTACGCTCAGGGCAGTGCTTTTTAAGGTTTTTTCGAAGAGGTCCTTTTCGAAGCCAAAATATTAAGTTAGGATGAATAATAGTTATCTTGCGTTTTATTGGCCGATTCCCGGTGATCTGCATTATGTTGGCAGTAGGCGGTTTTGACGAATTTTCAGTCGAGCCAATCTGAAACGCTATCGGATATGAGCGGACTCCAACGGATATGAATGTTCGACAATCCGATTCAATAAATATCTGTTGCGCAATTATTCATTTCCCTCGTGAATCACATTACGTATTATCCGCAGTACCAGCATCCGAATAGTTGGCTGCAATTAATCACAGATAAATTTACATAGTTTATCGGTGATTAACTCACGCTCCATTTAGCCAGCAGAATGACCGTTCAACAACACGACAAACGTCATTTTTACAGTGACATTATAGAAAAATACTGACGTGAAGGTCGGAGTTCTCACGCGATTTTCAAACTCGTTGCCAAAGCGGTCACCTATACACGTATTGACTCCGTCAAACTTATAAACAGTGAAGTGATGCCATCTCAAATATCTCGGCCCAATGTGAAATCAGCGAAAATTCAAAAAGAGGCAAACCTTGAATTGTGGGGGGACATTTATTATTGCGGAAAAAAATAACAATATCTTCAAAAATTATGATCGTATCGAACTGAAATTTGGTACAATGCTGTTAAATGTATAGCTCAAGGTATGACCGAAATTTTCCCCAAATGTAATGAATAGTGTCCGAGGAAAAAAATTTTTTGGAAAGAAATTAGGAATTTTTTTTTTCTGATCCGATCAGATTGAAACTTCGTGCGTTGTATTTGATATACCAACGCTCCACACATATTGCAGAATTTCGTGGAGATCCAGCAGTTAGAAAAATTGAAAATAATTTTGATTCAAAAATTTTTCAAATTTTTTTTCCCGACAATATTAATTACATTACAACGAAATTTTTCCCAAATCTAAAAGGCAGTATTCAACAACATTGTTCCCAATTCCAATTCGGTCCCATATCTACTTCTGGAGATATTACAAAAAAATATATGACAAATTTCGTTTTTATTTCGAATTTTAACGTCATTTCCGAAATATCTCAATAAGTACAAATGCAATCAGATTGAAACTTCGTAATCAGGTGGAGATTACCAACACTTAACTAGGTGCAGAACTTCGTGTTGATCTTGTTGTTAGAATTTGAACAAGCACGTAAAAGCTTCTGACCTCACGTCAGTGCTTTTTTAGAATTTTTTTCAAAAGTTACCGTGGCACCGTCGGGACGGACAGAAGTGAATTTGACCTCGGATTCTTTGAAAGTTTTTATCCAACTCGGTCATTTAACACGAGTTTCGGAAATATATTCGAAAATTCCAGACGTTTGGGCCAAACGATAACGCGATGTGAGCCAGACCTAGCGCATATTCACGGCAGTTATCCTCTTAAATAAACGAAGCTCTCAGTGAACGATGACCGTTTTATTTATCGGTCGAATGGGCGTAAATTGTTAACAATCCTCCCGCTGTTATGTTGGTAGGAAAACAGCCCGCTCGGACGAGCCGTCTGATATTTATTTTGTTTTAAGCGAGTGCCGTTGAAAAAAAATTGGTAAACCAACTGCTGGAATGGCTTTTATTCGCGGTTGTGGTCTGGACATTCCACGGTGCATTAACGATTTTCCGGATATATAGAAAAATGAGTTTTTCCTGCTTTTTATCGCCGCCATCCGGTCGTTATAAGCTAGCACTAATCGTTTATTGATTTCAGGTTTGGCACAGTCCCACAGAGTTAATTAAGTGTGGCCTAGTTGGAAATTTCCTCGTTTGATTGTTACTTTCTATAAAGTTCCGAAGATTTATGAATTCTTTCTTAATAACAGTGTAATTTATCAATTTGACACTCACTGCACTGAAAATTATTGGGAGTTGAGAGCTGTAATGATTTTGAGATTTCAGCTAGGACTTATTTTGGAAAAGAAAAATTTATTGACAAATTATTCAAGTTAAAGTTAACGTTATTCATGAATATTCGTTATCCCCGCTTCGGATCGTCAAACCAACAAATGATATTCAAATATCGTTCATTTCAAAGATTTTGTCTGATTGGCTGATAGTTGTGTTGAAGCTCCTCATGTCATGTCAATAATATCAATGTCGTTTATATAGTATATATTCCGCAAATCAACTTGGTTATTTCGGTTACTAGTTTTTCCTTCCGTAAATATGAAATGTTCGGTTTTTTCTTGAGAAAATAGTGTATTAAGTATCGAGAACGGTAACGACATTTTACCGATTGAAGACAATAGTTAATTTATTGTCTGAGATCGGTAATCCTTGATGTTCGTGATACTTATAGCGTTTTTTGCACGATAGATACACTTTTCACTCAAACTACAAAATAAGTATCCAAAGAATTAAAATAGATATTCGTCAATGGGGATTTTTCCTTCAAACGAAAATGCAGCAATTTTCATGAGAGACCTTCAGAACATCACATTTCAAACGTATAATTTCAATATTATAATTTAAAAAAAAACTGAAAATATAAATGCGGATTTGCATTTAAAGGGATTTGTCTTGAGTGCACGTTATGGCAACGTCGAATTCAGCTTTCTCCGAAAGACAAAAACGTCAAATGTGTTACATTGCTTAGGAAAACAGAGATAGCTATACTTCGATCTGGTTAGAGTAGAAGACAACGACCAAGGAATAGAAAAAGAAGAGCACAGACTGTCATACTGTCATATTACTGACAAATCGCAAACGGAAATTGTTTGGTTATATTGACAAAGAACAGGTGTGTACCACAGAATAAGAATAAACATTTCATTATTCTATGGCAGAAAAAGCTATTCTACCAGACTACGTTGTCACTTCGTGCATGCCTGACAAATCCCAAACCCCAATTTTGAAACCTGATTTTGAATATTTTCTGAAGGTAATGTGGGAAAATGATGAATCAAACCCATAATAATTATGTTTAAATTTGCATTTGCAGTAATAACCCAAATTCAGGAAAAACCCCCAGTTGTAGGAGTATAAGGGAAGCCGCTGTATTGGTGTTGAAAGCTTATTGATTGTAGATTGTCAAAGTGACAAAAATCAACTGAATTTGCCCATAATCATGATGTTAAAAACATGTTGTGCTCATCTGAAAAATGAGTGACGTCAGCTAGCAGATAATACAAAGAGTTATATATTCTGGTAGCTGACGTAACTCACTTTTCAGATGAGCACAACATATTTTTTACATCATGCCCATAATATAGTTTGTCCACGACCATTGAATAATATATATATTTCGATCGCTCTTGTTAAAGAAAAAATCACAGTCATTAATGAAGTCGTGTAAAAAATGTTTGAAACCATGATGTAAAAAATTTCAAAAAGCACTGCCGTGAAGGCAGCAACTTTTGCGCGCATGTTCAATGTAGATGACCGCTTCAGCAACGAATTTGAACGTGCGCGCGAACCAAATTTCAGTTCGATACGATCATAAGTTCTGGAGATATCGGGAAAAAATATGTCAAATTTCGAGGTTTTCTTCTCGATATCGTTGATTTTTTCGGTATTACTCCAGAAATACTGATTCAGTCCTGATTAAACTTCACAGCTAGTTTTAAGATGCTAAAAGACAACTTTATGCAAAATTTCGTGATAATCGTGTTATTAGAACAATTTGAAAAAAAAAATTTATATGATTTTCTCATCATATCATCCTCATTAAATTCTGTATGAAACTTCGAACTGTTATTTTCGATGAAGTACTGAATTTCAATTCGATCTGATCTGTATTTTTGGAAACATTGGAAAAATAAAATTTTGATTGGGTATATCTACGGAATCATTGGGCGGATTTTACCCATTCACGAATTCGACCTTCGTAATTAAGCCCCAAACCTACTCTCCAAATATCGAGTTTCTAAGTCGTTTCTTCCGGAAGTTATTGTGTTTACGGTCAGCCTAACGGCCGACTGCGTAAACACAATAACTTCCGAAAGAAACAACTTAGAAACTCGATATTTGTAGAGAAGGTTTGGACCTTAATTACGAAGGCCGAATTCGTGAATGGGTAAAATCCACCCAATGATTCCGTAGATATACCCAATCAAAATTTTATTTTTCCAATATTTCCAAAAATACAGACCAGATCGAATTGAAATCCAGTACTTCATCGAAAATAACAGTTCGAAGTTTCATACAGAATTTAATGAGGATGATATGATGAAAAAATCATATAAATTTTTTTTTTCAAATTGTTCTAATAAGCCGATTATCACGAAATTTTGCACAAAGTTGTCTTTCAGCATCTTAAACTTATCTGTGAAGTTTAATCAGGACTGAATCAGTATTTCTCGAGTAATACCAAAAAAATCAACGATATCGAGAAGAAAACCTCGAAATTTGACATATTTTTTCCCGATATCCCCAAAACTTATGATCGTATCGAGCTGAAATTTAGTACACTGCTGTGAAATTAGAAGGTCAAAGTGTGAGTATAATTTTTTTTGGATATGATGAATGGTTTCCGAAAAAAAAATTTTTTTGTAAAAAAATTTCGAAAAAATTTTTTTTTTTAATTTATTGACAATATGATCTTGACGAAATTTGGCTCAAAGTTGCGCGTCGCTATACTCCACCAAACTGCCAAGTTTGAATCCAATCGCTCAAGTAGTTTCTGAAATAAAAAATAAATAACTTCAAAACTTCAAATGCCTATAACTCCGAAACTATTCGATCGATTTGGCCCATTAACGAACTTAACCGCGGCATTCCAATGCGCGACCTACCCTGAAAGTTTCAAGTCGCTAGCTCACTTCGTTCGACAGAATCGATTTTGACACCGGATTCGTCATCAGTGAGTCCAACCTAGTCGATTGAGACCATTTTCGGCTCAATCATCCAAAATTACAGACATTTGGACAAAACGATAGCACGCTGTTCCCCTAGAACATGCGCGCAAAAACATGGTGTGTTCATCTGAAAAAAATGTACCGTCAGCAAGATTATAATAAAAGGAAATATATATTCTGTGCTTTGAATTTGAACGAAAAAAGTGACTTGATCCTTGGTAAATACGATCACAGATGAGCACACTATGTTTTACTTACAAAAACGTGTTTTCTCTAAATATACTATCTTCTCAGGAAAAAACCGAACATCATGAACAAACTAGCTACCGCCATTGCACGAACATTCAAGCTATCACTTTTGAATCAAATAAGGCCTACAATGCCTCCTCCAACTGAAAATCCAAACGAAAAGGAAGACTGAACTCTTCCGCCTGTTTTATTCGAATTGCATTTTCCCCTTAGCATTTCCCACCTCTTGGTATCATCTTTTGAAATCGTCGACATTGTTGCGAGGCCGGCTGGAAAAAGGAAAGTGCAATAACAGGCAGTTTTCCATCAGAAAGGCGTTTACGTCGTGGCGTTATAGCGGAAAAATGATAAAACCGAAACTTCCCCGTATTCTTGATTTCCTCTATTATTTTCAGCGCGCTTGACGACAGGCGAAGTTGTTCGTTTCTTCGATCCCGTTTTTCCTGATGTTCGGATGCTATTTCTTTCGGGATTTTCATGGAAATCCACACTCGATGCTTATTATTCATGAATGGCTGTAATTTATGCATCGAAAGTGTGAAGTGTTACATTTAACAAACAGAAAATGTTGACGCGCGATGCCGCAGGCGGATTGCGTGGCAATTCTTTGAAGTTAAAGGCTTTTTATCGCATCGATTCAAGCTTATTCTGAAAGGATTTTGCATTATTTCATAGGTGATTTCTGGGTTTTCACTCCCGATATCTGAAACAGAACTATTGAAGTGAAATAAAATTGTTTGTCCACGACCATTGTATAATGATATTTATATTTCGATGGCTCTTGTTAATGGAAAATGACAGTCATTAATCCAGCCCGTGGATAAGTTTTGACGTTTCTCGTAAGCTCAACAATTTTCTTGAAGTTGATCATTCTGACAACTCTATTGTAGGTTGTAGAAAATACAGAATTATTCTAATTTTCCTCAAAATTGGATTTCATTGCATACGTGAATGTTTATGTTATGAATCAATACTATCTTATTCAACTTTTATTCATTATGGAGTCTAATCTCCATCCTATGTTCTTTATCGAGGTAATTATAGATTGAATGAATTCAGGAAATACGATTTTCCCTTTCAGAACCAATAGAATTTTCTCTTTTAGAATGAATTAGTTGAATTCCTCTCAACATTCGGATAGTGCCATTCACATGAAAATACTTCAACAACTCATTGGTAGTTTTCATCGTTTTGTTGTTGATTATTCGAGCTTGAATATCTAAATTTACTTCAAAAAACGTAGGTTTCAAATTATATTTCCTGCCTTACTGAACCCAGCAACATGCAAAAACGTCATCAGCTAGCAATAAATGTATCAATTCGAAATATTCCATATATTTAGTTAAGCTCTTACTGCTATAAGATATTGAATACTTTCGTTATAGTCCCTAGATAATGCAATGGTAAATATTTCAATCAAAAATATCCCGATTAATACAAAATCATAAGCCAAATCGCTTTTTCCATAGTAAACAATGCATTTAAAGTTATTGTTGGTCCTCCAGTCTCTCTCAACTGTCAAAACTGCTCGTGGCCTATTGGCAAAGCACAATTTCGAACTGTGCTTGGCAGCAATTATATCGAAATCACAGTTAAGACTTTATTGATTCAATTTCTATTTAGTCAACCAATTCAAATATTTGCTACAGCAAATTTGAAAACCTTAAGGTTTTCAAACTTGGGCTAATTATGCCTTGAAGAAAAGAATAAGGTAAATCTGTTTCCATGTCGAAATGAAAACCCCAAACGAATAATACTGCGTTACATTCTGGAATCGGCGCATTTCCATCTCATTAATTGAATCTGCACTGCAGGCCAGCACAATGTATCAATATCGTTGGCCTTAGCTCACAATCCATTAACATACCAACAAACCGAGTTGGATTCATTGATTATTGGCTCGTCCAAGTTTTGCTACACTTCGCCGTTTCCTTTGACGCTATCACGTGACGTTGTTGATTTTGAATCTGTGACATTGTCGCGATTTCTTTAGACTTTCCTTTGAATCGACGTAGTGAAAAATATATTATAGTTTCAAGGTCAAATTATTGGTTTCACTGGATTTTGAATCAAACTTGATGATTTTTGTCGAGCTGAACAGGCAACAATGTTTTTGCGCGTATAACCTGGGGTACATCGTACTATCGTTTTGTCGAAATATCTGTAATTTAAGTTGGCAAATCCAGAGTCAAAATCGATTCTGCCCGGCCGAGCGGCCGTCTGTATGCACGATTACGGGGGTACGGAGGATCGGCTAAAAACTTTCAGGTTAGGTTGCATTTTAAAATCCTACGGTGTAGTTCTATAGTTATAGCTATTGAAATTTGGAGGTAATTTTTCAGTTATTTCGAGAATTATTAGAGCGATTAGATTGAAACTTGGCAATTAATTGGAGCAATTCATTCAATTTCAAGCAGAATTTTGTTGATATGGTTCTGTTTCGTTTTTTCAGAATTTTCCGAATCTTTTTTTTCGGAAACTGTTGATCACATTCGGAAAACATTTATTCATACTTTCAGCTTTATATGTCACAAGAGTCAACCAAATTTCAGTTCGATAGGATTATAATGTTCGGAGATATTGGACATTTTTTTTTAAATCCGTGGTTTTTTCCTAGGTTTAGATTTTCTCTCTGGAATAACCCAAAAAGTACTGGTTCAATCTTGATCGTACTTAGTAACCAGTTCGAAAATGCTGATGGACAACTATGTGCAAGATTTCGGGGTGATCGTGTCATCAGAACAATTCGAAAAAAAATTTTTTCTCTTTGAATATTTATACAGCGATCTCCTGATCATATTATCCTCACGAAATTCTGTTTGAACTTTTAAGCTATCATTTTTCAATCAAGTCCTCGATTTAAATCTTCAATATTTCTAGAAAAATAATTTCCGAAAAAAATATTATTTTCGAAAAAATATTGAAAAATAATTCCTTTAAATCTTAATGACTCTATATATAATCTCAACAAAATTTCTTAAGAGTTTGCGCGTCGCTATGAAGGGATTTCCAATAAGAGGTGTTATTTTGATATTCAAAGAAAAATGCCATTTTTCAATATAAATGATCGAATGTTGATTTCATTATAAAGAAGAAGCTATGCCGGCAATAGTGGAAAATAACCTGAGGCAAATGTCCACGCTTACAGGACCATATCCTTTTAGTGAAATTTTCCATAACCAAATCGCAAAGTGGCTGCCCTATGTCCTCGATAGCCTCACGAATTCCATCTTTGAGGTCTTGAATCGACACTGGGCTATTGGCGTAGACCTTCTCTTTCACGTGGCTCCAAAGGAAGAAGTCGCAAGGTGTTAAATCATAAGATCTCGGTGGCCAATTGTGATCACCCCTTCGAGAGATAACACGGTCCGGAAACTTTTCCCGCAAAAGATCAATGGTTTCATTGCTTGTGTGGCACGTAGCGCCGTCTTGTTGAAAGTAAACGTCGTCCAGATCAATACCATCCAATTCCGGCCATAAAAAGTCATAAATCATCTCTCGATAGCGCAATCCATTCACCGTAACTGTTGCTCCAGCCTCATTTTCGAAAAAGTAAGGTCCAATGACTCCGCCGGACCATAAACCGCACCTAACAGTCACACGTTGAGGATAGGGAGGCCTTTCAACAATAACTCTCGGGTTTTCCGAGCCCCAGATGCGACAATTTTGCTTGTTGACGAAGCCACCGAGGTGAAAATGGGCCTCATCACTCAAGATGATTTTTCGATGGAATTCCGGATCATTTTCATGCATTTCAACGACCCAATCAGCAAAGACACGAGTTGATGATCGGCCGGCTTGAGTTCTTGTGTTAACTGAACTTTATGAGCCTCAAGACCCAAATCTTTATGCAAAATACGGTGTAATGACGTTTGTGGAATGCCTAATTCCAAAGAACAACGAGGAATGGACTAACCTGAGTTTTCTTCAACACTTTCGGCTACAGCAGCAATATTCTCGGCTGTTCTTGAGCGACGTGCACGGGTTTTATTCTTCACATCACTAACTTGTCCCAAAAGCTCGAATTTTTCCACCAATTTCTTTATTGCGGTCCGACAAGATGCTTCACGATGACCCAAAAATGTTCGAGTTTTACGAACCGGCTCTGCCAAATTTTCACCATTTCTATAGTGAATTTTAATAATTTCAAGACGTTGTTGAAGCGTGTATCGTTCCATTTTTATTAATGGCGTAGTTTCTACTTGTCAAATGTCAAAAAATGACAGCTTCAAAAGTGACATCTACCGAAATAGCGGGCTATTTAAAATAACACCCCTTATTGGAAAACCCTTTACTTCAACTAACTGCCTAGTTTCTATTCAATCGCTTCTGTAGTTCTCGAAATATCACGGAAATAACCTCAAAATTTCAAATGGCTATTAACCGTGAACGATTTGGCCTATTTTGCCCATCCACGAACTTGACCGTTGCATTTTCGAAAGCTTGAATGTTTCGAGTTGATTTAGTCCTCCGCACGCCAGTGATTCGTCATCACTGAGTCCAACCTAGTCTTCTGAGATCATTTTCGGCTCCAAATTCGAAAATCACTGACATTTGGACAAAACGGAGGCACGCTGTATACCATAACAAGCGTGAAAGAGGAGAAATGATATGAAAATGCTCGTATACCTTAAACCATTCATCTCAATTTTTGCCAGTGTCGTGCGTCGACCTCTTCTGGCACAATGAACCCTACTCAAGGTATTCCAATTTTTCCGAATCCCGAGTAAACACATAAATCTCTTTGTTTTCGAAAAGTGCTCCAGTGCCATGTAGCATGCGTCGCAAGATCTTAATAAACGATTCTCGAAGAAGCCGTCAAGAATGGCGTGTGTTATGAATAAAATATGCCGAGAAGTTGGAACAATTCCATTGTTGTTCGGGAATGCCACTCGTAGTAATGAAGAGGACCCGAAGTCCTGAATATTTATGGTAAGCCAGGAAAGGGGGTCGAGTGGTTAGAGGATAGGAATGACCGGCGGAAGTAGGAATTTCGAATGTCGAAGAACGCCGTGTAGAGGTAGTAAGGTTGCGGTAGATGAATGGTACAAGAAGTTAACAATTGGAATTTGGTGCAAAAGTTATCAAAATAAGTTTTGTGATTTATGCCGCTGCTGTCAGACAATTTTCAGATAGAAAATTCCCCAACCGGTGGATTGGTCGGAGGTGTCCTATAGAATGTCCATGTTAGATCTCCAGATCTATCACACCTTGACTTCGTTTCTGTGGAGCCATTCAAAATCGAAAAATTGGCCACATAATGCCCATTTATGGAAGAATGAACATAATTTTTATGGGTTTGATTCATCATTTTCCCAAATTAGCTTCAGAAAGTATTCAAAATCAGGTTTCAAAATTGGGGTTTGGGATTTGTCATGCATGCACGAAGTGACAACGTTGTTTAGTAGAATTGCTTTTTCTGCTATGGAATAACGAAATATTTATTACTATTCTGTGGTACACACGTGTTCTTTGTCAATATAACCAAGCGATTTGTCAGTAATACGACAGTATGACAGTCTGTGCTCTTCTTTTTCAGTTCTTTGGTCGTTGTCTTCTACTCTAACCAGATCGAAGTATAGCTATCTCTGTTTTCCTAAGCAAGGTAACACATTTGACGTCCTTTTCTTTCCCAGAAAGCTGAATTCGACGTTGCCATATCGTGCACTCATGACAAATCCCTTTAAATGCAAATCCCCAATTTCATTTTTCAGTTTTAGGTGATCAAACATTTTTTTAAAAATATAATATTGAAATTATATGTTTGAAATGTGATGTTCCGAAGGGTTTTCATGAAATTAACTGCTTTTTCGTTTAAAGGAATAACCCCCATTATGACAAAAAATTATTGAAGAATGTTCACGAATGTCCCTCGACAAGATCTAGAATGGAAGCGGAGTTTCGATACAAATTTTATATCATTATATGGAAGTTAAACTATTCAAGACGCTCATCTCGTTTTTCGAACAAATTTCCCCCTCCTGCCTTGTGTCATTGAAATAAGTGAATATCTTATGCTCCAGAAAAATCGAGAAAATTTTCATATGTAGTGTTGTTTTTTGATACTTTGGACAATTTCAAAAAACCACAGCAGCACAAATTCATTTGGTATGAAAGTTTTTCAATTCTTCTTCTTTTTTTCAGTATATTCAACCGATTATGGGTAGTTTATACAGATCAATATGTGAAATCACTCTTTTTCTCTTCAGATTATCTGGACAACACGAAACTGCTTATGTCGTAACCAGAGATAATCTGAAAAGAGTCATCCTGCGTTTTGCTGAATGGAGAGGGTTATTTTGTCCATTGTAGTGTAGAACTAGACGATATTTGGCCGAATTTACTAAAAAGAGGGGTAGAATTGAAGAACTTTCATACCAAGTGAATCTATATTGCTGTGGTTATTTGAAAATGTCAATTTTTACGAGAGTCTCAAAAAACGAAAATAATTCTTCGAATTTTCTCGTTTGATAAAGTAGTCAAATTTGTAGTCTGAAACGTTCACTTTGTGGATCAGTTGCATTGTTCCAGTATTATTCATTAGGCAACATTTTTTTGTTGAACCCCCCTTGACAAATGGTTCAATCCTGCAATCCGCAAGTCGTTTTCTATAAATAGCAATTTTATTTGATTTTTGTAGTTCTGTTTCAGATATTGTCGGTGAAAACTCAGAAAACACCAACAAAATAAAACAATATCCTTCCAAATAAGCTTTAATCAATTCCATTGTTGTTCGGGAATGGCACCTGAATATTTATGGTTTTTTGGAATGGGAGTCGAGTGGCGAGAGGGTAGGAATGAACGGCGGAAGTAGTAAATTTAAATGTTAAAGAAAGCCGAATAGAGTGTGAAGGGTGCAGTAGATGAATGGTAAACGATGACAGTGACATATCTCCGACAAATGTCAGATTATTAGGGGCTATTGTGTTGTACCATCTTTTGTAGTGATGTTACTAGTTAATGTGATTATTGCGCATCCAAATATACGGGATGGGCCAATTTTGAATACAAAATTTACATTCATGATGAGATATTGAACATCTTATGCTGGTATACAGGGTGACCCATTTTAACTTAGGCAGCCAAATAACTCGAAAAATAAGCACACTACGAAAAAATGTTTAGAATCAAAATTTCGTCATTTCGAGGGGGACGTACAATGACGTTAAAATGAGCCCCCCCACCCTTCCCCCTGGGCGGTGAGGGGGGGCAAGTTTGAAATCTTAAATAGGAACCCCTATTTTTTATTGCATATTCGGAATCTTTGGCTAAAAACACATACAATTTGTCTGAAACATTTTTCTCGATTCATGATAGATGGCGCTGTAATCGACGAAATTCAATTTCTTCGATTTCTCTTACTGAGAACCCATGCTTACGATTCTGCAATAAATTAACAATAAAAATACCACTTTTTCATTGTTAATACTCGAAATTAGTCTTAAAACAAACTTCTCATTATTTTTTATTACTCATTAATTACTTATCAAGAAACTGCATATCGACTACTTCTGTAGGCGTATAATTTGCCATTTTACCAAAATTTTATCAGAGTACAATTGTTAAAAAAATACATAAACACTTGTAACAATGAAAACGTGGTATTTTTATTGTTAATTTATTGCAGAATCGTAAGCATGGGTTCTCAGTAAGAGAAATCGAAGAAATTGAATTTCGTCGATTACAGCGCCATCTATCATGAATCGAGAAAAATGTTTCAGACAAATTGTATGTGTTTTTAGCCAAAGATTCCGAATATGCAATAAAAAATAGGGGTTCCTATTTAAGATTTCAAACTTGGGTTTTGTGGTACTTAGCAAGGTCTTTGTATCTTCTTTACAGGCGTGCAGAAATTTTCAAGAAAAAAATTTTTTTTTTTTGAAAAATTAGTTCAAAAAGGTTTTCAGTATGTGCACTTTGTCATGTCTCATTTACTTTGAGACGATGGTACCTGATGAAATTTGTCACCGAATGGAAGTCGACCATTACAGTTTTGTTCATGCACTTCAAGACTTATGTGTTGAAGGGCCATCCTGCAAGGGAGTTTTCCATTAAAAACAATTTTGTTTAATTTTCAATAGTTCTGTTTCAGATATTGGGAGTGAAGACCTGGAAAAACCCGAAAAAATTACCGCTTTATTTTTTAGGTTTTTTTTCTGGATATTCTCCCAATATCTGAAACATGTCAGGGGCAGTTTCTTGAAAAACAGATTCCGTCAAATTTGACAAAAGTCTAGAATCGAAACGAAAAATCGAAGAAAATTTGAATTTTTCTCCTTTGCCTGATGAAAGTGTCAGATTTGTACTCTGAAACGTCATAGTCCGCTTTGTTTATCGTTTGTATTGTTTCTGTATTGCTCATTAGGCAATCTGTTTTCCAAGAAACTGCCCTTGACAAATAGTTTAATCTCGCAATCCGCAGGGCGTTTTTTGTGAGTAACATCATAAGGGCATCTAATTTTTACGAAAAAAATCGAAAAAACACATTGAGTAACAGATTATTCTGCATGCATTATGTATAGGTATTAATTCGAAAACTGATAAACAGGTACCTAATTTATTTTCATCAAAATTAGAAAAAAATGTTGAGCGTCGTTTTCTGGTGTCCTTGGAGATTATAATTACGTTTGTTTTCAAGGGTATCGTAATTTTTGGTTACAACAACTGTCAAGTTTTGCCGCGGGTAAACTCGAATAAACTGCCGACAGCTCCTGCCAAACAGTTTTTCCACCTAGAAACCCTTTGTAATTCAAAATTGCGCGTTTCTGATTGGTGGAAATTACGACGGGGGAAATAGTCATTGAAAAACAATTTTTATTTAATTTTAATAGTTCTGTTTCGGATATTAGGAGTGAAAACCCATAATGAACCAAAAAAATTATTCGAAATCCTTCCAAAATACGCTTTAATCGATACCTGAATACCGCTTCGTCAGCGATTCTCCACACGGGCGTAAAAAGCTCCCGTCTGCTTTTCAAATTTTTTTTTATACATCCAGGTAGTCACTCCATTAAACAAAATGACATCACTTACAAGAAAAAAAATTCTCATTCAATTACTGCATCTCCTCTTAGTTCTCATCTTATTATGGCCCTTCCTGTGTTGAATTCAGGACCATCAAAAAACCATCAGACCGCGTTTATTAAATCATATTTTGACGGTCACCAGGACCGACATGGTTCCCCGTACCCATCAGGTTCTTTCTACCTGACAGTCCAAGCGCGTTGGTAAAAGCACAGACCAGTCTGTGGTAAAAGGCAGGATGCAGATAGAAAGAGTGAGAGACCTGTCCTGCGGTCACATTTATTCTTCCTTCAGGCAAGGACGGCAAGGTCAGCGGAGGTCGTGAAGCTAAGAACGTAGATCTACGAAACCGTCTCCATCGAGGAGGAGAAATGGTAAACAAGTATGAAGGCTGTTCTGCACTAGGTTGTTCGATAGACTCGACGTCAGAGTTCCGTTGTTTGTTTTTTTTTAGGAAAGTGAGGTCATGGAAATGGAATTTTTTAATTGTCTAGTTTCGATGATTTTTATTCACGTGTCGCGTTTGATTTATTGCTGTGTTGATTGGGATCATTTGGGAGTATGAGCATTTAATTGTGAATTTAGAGATCGCCTGTGTTGCGAGAATATCAGTGACGGAATTGATGAATCAATTATTTGAGTTTGGATATGAATAGAGTAATTTCGGAATTTGTGGTGTTAAAAAGAGAGAGTGTTTGGGAGAGTATTGGTTAGATTTATCAATTCTCGAAAACCCATAGTGTAGAATCTATGCAAGGAGGTTTAATCTTATACACTATATATAGTGAGCGTCGAAATTATGCAACAAATTCATTTTTTCAGGAGAAAAATATTTGGCAACAAAATCCTGGAACATGTCAATTTTTGTTTCACTTTTACCAAATTTTTATGAATTTTTTGAGGATTTTTGTTGCACCCTGTGCCATCCCCATCAACCCTCCAAATTTTTTGAAAAGGGGAAAGTTCGTCATGTGGTATTTTTTTGGCAAGGTCTTTGTATTTTCTTTACAGGCGTGCAAAAATTTTCAAGAAAAAATTTTTTTCTTGAAAAATTACTTGGTTCAAAGAGGTTTTCAGTATGTGCATTTTGTAATGGCTCATTTACTTTGAGACGGTGGTACCTGAAGAAATTTGTCACCATATGAAAGTCGACCATTAAAGTTTTGTTCATGCACAACTTTCAACCCCTACGAACCCTTCAATGGAGAAAAAAATTTTTTCACGTGAGGGGGTTGAAAGTTGTGCAGGAACAAAACTGTGATGGTCGACTTTCATTCGGTGAAAAATTTCATCAGGTACCATCGTCTCAAAGTAAATTAGCTATGACAAAGTGCAAATACTGAATTTTTTTTCTTGAAAATTTCTGCACGCCTGTGAAGAAGATACAAAGACCTTGCCAATAAAGTACCACATGACCTACTTTTCCTATTCAAAAAATTTAGAGGGTTGATGGGGATGGAACAAGGTGCAACAAAAATCTTTCAAAAATGCATATAAATTTGGTAAAAGTGAAACAAAAATGGACATGTTTCAGGATTTCGTTGCCAAATATTATTCTGAAGAAATGAATTTGTATTCGTGCCGGTTCCTAACTAATATCAACTGTACCCTGTTGTCAAATCGTAACACAAAATATTCAATATTTCAACTCGGATTCATTAACCAGAAGATGTATTAATTTCCAAAACGGAAAATATTTTCCAGGTCCAAAAAATGATTTCTTTCTCGACGAAAAAACTAGTACGTTCTCTGAAAAAATTACCTTGAATAAACGTAAACTTGGCAACACCGCTAATTTCGACGGCCAACCTTCCTTACTCCCTATTCAGTTTGAGTGCAAAAATCTCAAAAACGACTGGAGACATGAATCTTGGAACGAAAGTTTCGTCAGAGGTTCTACGAGCAGTGTCGATGAAAATCAGAAAATTTGAGATGAAAATTAGGATGATTTCATCGAGATGCAATCAATGGCTGCGAGCGTTATCGTTTGTCAACATTCAAAGAAGTTTGATGTACAGAATTGGTGCAATTTGATGAAGGGATCGTATTAATTTCAAGTTACAAAAAATCACTATATTCCCTCTCACTGTAGACACGATTTATTGCAATGATTACTCGTTGAATGTGAAATGCACTCAGGAAAGCACCAATATTTGCGTGGAATTCGATGATAAATGCACATTTCTCGAGCTCTCGGGCACTTTTTATGGTCTCCACTCTTTACAGCATCTTCCATTATCGAAAGTGGACTGAATGAGGTTTTTTTTCGAATCAGTAATGGTCCCCCATCTCCAAGCATAAATTATACATCTGCATATCTTAAGGACTCCTTTTCACGCTAATAACACTACTTGTAGCTCTTATCTATCTGCCAAAGTTTGCGAACCTTGAATCCGTACGTCGACCCGTGGAAATTTGCATTCTGCATAATCTCCGATATGAAAGTTACTTCCAAATGATTTAAAAATATTTCAACCTCCCAAATGTTCACAATTTAAGTGGTACTTTACACGGCCAGTCATTGAAACGTTGATAGAGAGTGGTCCAACGAAAACTTAACGCCTCGATTTTCCGTCAATTTCTGATTCGAAGAGGAACAACTTTTCTGCTTTATTCATTCCCCTAACTTCATCGCCCAAGCGGGGGTGAGCACATCCACTTGATTTTGAATTGGGATGAGGGGTGCTGAGATAGTTAATTTTGAAGGTCGTATTGATTATATCTGACCCCTAAATTGCGCTCAAAATTCCCATCGATAATGAAATAACAGCTAAAATGGTGAAATAGACAATGTGGAATTTATCTCATGAATATTATTCGTATCCTACACATTTCGAACGTATTTTGTAGTTATGTTATTAGGTAAAAGTGAATACTTTTCCACTATTTTAACTGTTATTTCGTTATGGATGGAAATTTTCAAACGAAATTTCAGGATCAGATAGTACTCCATAAGATCTTCAAAATGAGGTATCGCAACACCTCTAATCCCTGTTTGAAACCAAGGGGTTGTTCTCACCCTCGTTAGGGGGTTGCAGTTACGGGGATGCAAAAAGCGAAAATGTTGTTTCCCCTCGAATCAGAAATTGACAGGTCCAAGCGATTTTCCACATTTTCATTTTAAATCCGGAAAATCGAGGTGTTTTCTTTGGACCACACTGTATATTATGGATGAAAGGATATTTAGGGGGAATTTTGCATTTATTTCTAGGTTTTCACTCCCAGCACCTGAACAAGAACTATTAGAAATTGAACAAAAATTGTTAGTTATAGAAAACGCCTTAGCGGATTGCTGGATTGAAATTATTTGCCACAAAAATGTTACCTAATGAACTACTATATTGGAATAATGCGAATGATCAACAAATGGAACTGTTACGTTTCAAATCGTTTTCATCTTTACAACATGGTTGTTTTGAATTTAAATATGAGATTTGAAAATATTCACCTCATACATACAATTTTCAACGTCCAATTAAATGATATTAAATCAAAAATAATCAAACGAGTCTTCTTGATGAATGCTCTTTTGAATTTGAAATGAAATAAAAGTAGTTTTATAGTCAGTATCAACTGTCATTTAATTCTTGGAGTTATGAAGATTCCTGAAAGTGTTTTTCACCCATTTAATTCGTCAAGGAAATAAGCAGGTACTGAATTTGAGACAATATTGTTCTATGCATAATTCAACAAGCTTGCGCGTGGGCCTATATATGCTGAATTCTTTTGTAGTGAAGAGTTGGTGATTACACGTGGTAAGATTTTGACATATAATGCGAAATAAATGCTACTGATGATTCTGAATCGAAAGATTGAAGATGAAACATTGGGCCTAGTATCATTTTTGCGCGCATGTTCTAGGGGAACAGCGTGCTATCGTTTTGTCCAAATGTCTGTAATTTTGGATGATTGAGCCGAAAATGGTCTCAATCGGCTGTTGGACTCACTGATGACGAATCCGGTGTCAAATTCGATTCTGTCCGGCCGGCCGACGACACGATATCTGTCGACAGAAGCAAGCTAGCAACTTGAAACTTTCAGGGTAGGTCGCGCATCAGAATGCCGCGGTTAAGTTCGTTAATGGGCCAAATCGGTCGAATAGTTTCGGAGTTATAAACACTTGAAATTTTGAAGTAATTTATTTTTTATTTCGAAAACTACTTGAGCGATTAGATTCAAACTTGGTAGTTAGGTGGAGTATAACGACGCGCAACTTTGAGTCAAATTTCGTCAGGATATTTTGTCAGTAAATTCAAAAAAAAATTTTTTTCTAAATTTTTTTCCAAAATTTTTTTTTTCGGAAACCATTCATCATATCCAAAAATAATTCAATTTACACTTTGAGCTTCATATTTTACAGCAGTGTACCAAATTTCAGTTCGATACGATTATAAGTTTTGGAGATATCGGGAAAAAATATGTCAAATTACGAGGTTTTCTTCTCGATATCGTTGTTTTTTTCGGTATAACTCGAGAAGTTTTGATTCAGTCCTCATAAAACTTCGCAGCTAGTTTGAAGATGCTGAGAGACAACTTTATGCAAAATTTCGTGATAATCGTGTCATTAGAACAATTTGAAAAAAAAAAATTCTGTGATTTTCTCATCATATCATCCTCATTAAATTCTGTATGAACCTTCGAACTATAATTTTTTGATGAATACTGGATTTCAATTCGATCTGATCTGTATTTTCGGAAATATTGGAAAAATAAAATTTTGAATGGGTATATCTGAGGAATCATTGGGTGGATTTTACCCATTCACGAATTCGGCCTTCGTAATTGAGGTCCAAACCTTCTCTACAAATATCGAGTTTCTAAGTTGTTTCTTTCGGAAGTTATTGTTTTTACGCAGTCGGCCGTTAGGCTGACCGTTAACACAATAACTTCCGGAAGAAACGACTTAAAAACTCGATATTTGTAGAGTAGGTTTTGGGCCTAATTACGAAGGTCGAATTCGTGAATGGGTAAAATCCGCCCAATGATTCCGTAGATATAACCATTCAAAATTTTATTTTTCCAATATTTCCAAAAATACAGATTTGATCGAATTGAAATCCAGTAATTTATCAGTAAAAAAATTCAAAAGAACTGCCGTGAAGGCAGCAGCTTTTGCGTGCATGTTCAAATTCGTTGCTGAAGCGGTCATCCACATTGAACATGCGCGCAAAAATTGCTGCCTTCACGGCAGTGCTTTTGAAATTTTTTACTGATAAATTAAAATAAATTTTTGGATTGTATTTCATTATGTGCCGTTTTCTCAAGTTTTCACTCGCCTGTTCTGGGGAACAGCGCTTTATCGTTTCATCACAATGTCTGTAATTGTAGAATTCTGAGCTGAAATCCGTCCCAAACGACTGGGGTGGACTCACTGATGAATAATCCGTGGTCAAAATTGATTCTTTGCGCTCTAACTTCCGAAAGGGAGGACCTAGAGTTGGTGTTACAGCCACTTGGAATTTTGATTTTCAATAACTCGAAAAATATTTATCTGATCGCAAAAAAACTTGGTTGAAGATGAACAGTGTCAAAAAGAAGAATTATGCATGAAAAAAATTTGAAGAAAAATTATTTTTTCTGAAAATTTTCATATTTCATTCAAATTTCACTGAAATTTCCAAGTCGCCATTTCGCAATGTGAACGAGCGCGTAAAAGCTTCTCGTCAGTGCTTTCTTATTTGTTCACCCCAACATTGTATGACAGTTGATATAATAATTTGTCATTGAAGACGTAGTACGTTGAAGACAATAAATGTATATCGAAAGATATTATGTTAAGGTATTACAGGGAAATATGTATTTTCAAAGATATTTAATATAAAGTATATACATTTTTTCGATTCACAGTGCTTTCATGATTATTCGTTGACGAACCAAAAAATAGTCTGTAAATGAACCGAAATACATTAATCAATTTGTTTAGTCCTTCCAAAAACAAGCATCAACCAACATTTTGTAGAATTGATTATACGATGGATTTATATTCATTCGATCAATTGTTAGTTGAAATGTCAAGTCAGTTGAAATTCGAAAAACTGTTCATATTTCGTAAAAATAAAGGAATGTTACTTGCGTCACGACACGATTTCAATTGAAGCTATCACGACGGTTTCGGAATTCCCTATCCGGACCAGTTTGTACACAACAAACTGCGTCGTTATCAACATTTTGTGAGGACATTCAAATATGAAAAAACATTTCATGCGACCGACTTATCTCGAAAGACCTTGCCAAATAAACCGTTACGATTTAATTCGATATCTCGCGAATTCTCGATATCGTCCCCATGTACGCACTCGCTCTTCGACGAACGCCTTGAGGTCGAATTTCTCAAAAACGACCCGATAAAAAATTGTGAGAATGTGGTTCTGCTCTAGTCTCGTTTCCGTTTGTTCCACAGGCTGTCGATTTTTTTGTTCGATAGCGCGTCCTTCTCGCACGACATGCTGTCGAGTATAATGAGTCATATGGAGAGGGTAATGACTGTAATTATCTGGTAGCGATCATGTAGAGTTATAGAAATTCCACGATGAGGGTACTAAGGTCGGAGAGAACCCGTTTGTTTGGTTTTCAATTTGTGGTATTTTTACTTGAAAGGTATGCATTTGGTATCGGTTGAAAGAAAGTTCGGGAGGATTTTGCCTTTTTTTCGGACAGGAGTTCATGAAAGGGAATAAGTTCTGGAAGAAAATACTTCTGAATATTTCCTATTCATTAGCTTTGTTTTGGTTCCAAAATTCAGAACTGTCCTAGGATAGTTCTAGAACTGCGCAGAATCGATCCGGTTCTGACCTAGAACTGTTCTGAAAGTGATGAAACCAAAACACGTGGAAAAAATATTTCACTTCACTTGATCATTGAAAAACTTATCTTCCACTTGAAATTCGTGCAATATCCAGTGGTTTCCATCATGAGATTCTACCCATTTTCAATTTTGCCCATTCTTATATTAAAATTCCCATAAGTATTCTAATTTTCATCAAATTTATGAACAAATTATGAGAAATAACCCAACTAACCTAAAAACATTGATTGAACTCTAGAATTCTATGGAAAGTCTGGTCCATAGACTTGGACTACGTTTGTTGTATGGTCAGATGGTAGATGAATATTTCTGTGTATTCTATGTTCTGGGTAACTGTGAGCAAAGATTAATTCACAGTGTTTACTAGCGCAGGGGCGGATTCACAAAAATAAGGGAATTTCTCGAATTTTATTAGATCATGTAACATTCAACGTTGAATAAGATATTCAAACAAACCGTTTTCAAGATGAAAACGGTTTGTTTGAGGAGAAATAATCAAGAATAATTGAGGATTCTTATAAGGACTTAGGGTGAACTTCTTCTGCATTATTCATGCTAATTTCTTATAGTTTAATGAATCCTGGAGTCTATAACTTGAAAACCGTTTGAAGTTAGATAATATTGATTATGTAGAATATCAGTCATACTGATCAAGAACACACTAAAATTCATTTAATTCGGAGAAACCAAGTCAAAGACTGGAAATTTCAATAGTCTGTATCTTTTTACTGGGACCGAATCAGGAAGTATGAAAAAAGTGTTTTATTCGATGAGAAATCAAGAGTTGAAATTAATGTACAACTTGAGGACTAACGCTGTGTAATAATAAATAAGGGATTTTGTTGAAAGGAATCTAGGGTTAAAATTAATGTACAACTTAAAGACTCACCCTGTATATAAAATGATCAAAGGGAGCAACGTTGCCGAAAAGAATACCATTTCAATAAAAATTGCTTCGATAGTTGCATGAAGTAATAGGTAATATTGTTGCTGCGACGTATGGAATCAAATTATCCTGCATATGCAACCCAAATTACATTCATGTGAACAAGAAAAGGTGGTGGTGAAATCAGAGACTTAAATAAGAACTTTGCGCTTTTAGGATTTCAATAATTGAAGTAATGCACTATTTATTACGTGTTCGAATATTCACGATATTTTAAGGAATTCATAATATGTTAAATATTCAAACTAAACTTCTGTTATTATTTATTGAACGTGTTTCACTTGGTTATCGTTATTTACACTAGAATTTCCAAACCTTCACATTTCTTTCACCTTCTATAACTCCACATTAATTCAAAACTTCAATGAAGTCTTATTTATTTATTTATTCCTCTATCTCCTTTCGTAGAAATAATATTGAAAAATTTAATCACCTCATTAATTATCATATGTTGTTACTTTACTAATTAAGGAAAGCAAAAGTTCAAGTTCTGTCGATCCCCATTTCTTTTTGTGAAGTACATACGAAACAGTAAAAGTACTTTCATACTAGTAACGTGATAATTAGGTTTAATTTGCATACGAATATTATAGCTGATTTCCTACGGAAGAATCGCAGAATGCTCAAACATTTGCATCTCGAACTCTCGATAATTGGGAATAATTCCCTTTCACTTATCATGTTCCAAATAGCTTAAAACTTTTTCCTAATTTTCAATTCAGTTCCTAAGACCTTCACTAGTACCTAAACACTACAGTGACATTAAAAATGATAACATCAATTACGTCAACCGTGTCTGTCATTCGTTCGATATTATCCCTATTACGGTCGCATTAATTCGGACATAACATTCGGAGTTTAATCCATATCATTATCATAATGTGGAAAACTTGTCCGTCTTCTTGGAACTGACACACGTACGGATGTAATACGGCCTACTGTGGAATCGATGGATGTTGCAACAATCAGCAATGATTGGAATATAAGACACCGAAATTAATATTATTATATCACTTTCTATCTTTCCGTCAATTTAGAAACTATTTTTTTTATTAATGTTCGCTAAGCATTGAAATGAGATGTTGATTAGGTTGACTAAGTTTAGGAACAACTCTTCGGAAGAATGAAGTCATGTGTTTGAGTAGACAGACACAGTAGATACCAATTATGAGAAATTTTTTTTGGGCATATTATAAGGCCATTTTAAAAGAAATTAAGAGCATACAGTATACCTTGACGATAACAGGAAAATATTTGAAGGTTGTAGTTCGTTTTCTTCAAATAGTAAGAATGTGTTGTTTCCACTCTTTATTTTCAAAAATTTTCTGGTGAACGAGATGGTATGAAGAAAGGAAAAATATAAAACATCGAGCATTCTCAATTGAAAAAATTAAGTACACCCTAGAAAAATTTCAAAAATCACTGAAGCCTGCCGTTTTCTCCTACCAACGTGGAGATTCATAAAATTTCACGCATTCGAAAATTTCTCTCTGCTTGGCATTGAAAATTTTGGAAATATTTTGGCCGTGGAAGGGCCATAAAATAACCTGAAATTCTTTGTCGATGTACTCATGAAATTTTTCTTCCAGTTCTTTTCGATTGTTTCTCCGAATAATAATCCTAAGTTAAGGCTACAAGAAAAAAATTTTAATTATGTATTATTTTTATTCATTCATTATTGAATATTTTCCTATTCTTTAAATTATTTCACATTGGAAAAAGTCAAATACTTAAACTGGGTTTGATTATTCGAAGTGTACCATTGAAACAAAAGAATATGTTTTCCTTCCTAGTTATTTTTTTATACATTTGCTCTACAAAATTAACTTATCGGATTCGAGTTATTCTTCATTGGCCGTGAAATTTATATTTCAATGAGTATTACAATTTAATTGACGAAACATGACAAGTAACACGAGAGTACTCAATTACTTCAAGATACTAAGTGTTTTTCCCTAAATCTTGTGTATTCCTTTATATTTGATTGAATCATCGAGCATGTTCATCTTGAAGGTACGGAAAATATGTAGGAATATGACTTATCAAGCTGAAATATGACGATCTAACCAAGGTTTTCTAAGAGTGAATGAATTCAAATAAATAGTTTCAAATGTTAGTTTTTCATGGATATTTTTCCAATGATTTTTAAATACCAATATTCGTTAAATATTCGACAAGGGATTGTTTTTTAGAATGAAGAATTAAAATATGCTTTTACTTTATCGTTAGGGCCGCATTTGCGGCAAACATGTTCTCAGGCGTAGACTGTATTTGAATTCTGAATGGACTTATTCTTCAGTGTCTTCTATTGAAAAAAGTTATATCTGGTTAATACTGTAATATTCATCCTAGTCATAATAGGATTTGAATTCTTGATTTTTTTCCTCAAACTGGAAATTTAACAATTTAATTCATTGTTTCAAGAATAATACGAAAAATTCCACAGTTGGATGACGTTAATTTTCGAATTGTGTTGGCCGTTACTTGCTAGAAATCGATTGTACATAACTTAAGATCAAACAGTACCATCGAATATAACGGGTTGACCTCTGAAGATCAGAGTTCGATTTTTTCAATAAATGTTTTGGGTGCAAATGGTTGAAAAAAATAGTAAGAATTCGCGATGTTGCCACTTTGCATATATTTTCGGGAAAATAAAAATTGAAATGGAGTCAAAAATGGAAAAATTAATAATATTGCACATTTTAACAAAATAAGTCGATACATCCAAAAATAAACAAATTTCAAAAAATAATCACTGAAGCCCGCAGAACGACCCCCTGTTTTCTTCTATTTACGTCGAGATTTCTCGAATTCTAATATTTCTCGTTGCTTCTGGCACCGTTAAAGCATACAGACCATAGACAGGTTCCAGACCTTGGTATATTGCCGAGGATGTGGCTGTGTTGTTGAAACTTACCAAGCCGAAATTTATCAGCCCGTGGTAGTGTTTGCTCTTAAACGCTTAAGTAATAGAATAACGCCTTTTTAGTAATGTTACACATTGTTTCACACCTTTCATAGACAACAGGTTGAATATTTATAGTATTTCCTAGTTTAATTCAGAAGTTATCAAATTGATGCACCTGGACGTTCAAAGTACTCATTTCAAAGATATACTTATCTGTAATACCAGTAATTGTCTCTTTCACGGTGTATCAACTCCTTAAATTATCTTCACCGAGAAATAAATAAGATTATAACCGGTATACTCAATGTTACACTCGATTGAACTTGATATTTTATTCTTGTGGGAGTCACCAGACTGTATCGAATGGCACAGAAGTTGAAGAGACAAAGGTTCTATCGGAGCCGACTTGAAGTGCATCCGCTCTTGTTGCTTCCCGCCGTTTTGCTCAAATGTCTGTAATTTTCGAATTTTGATTCGAAAATAGTCTCGAACGACTAGGCTGGACTCTCTGATGAAGAATACGATGAAAATGACATATTGGCCGATGTTTTTACTAGGTTTCTGCTTTACCGTCACGTAAATTGCTCTGTCCGAAAAGTCAAATCCGTTGCTCTAGCATCAATTGACGATCACTACTAAAGTACGAGATCCAGCTGCAGAGCTCATCGAGTATTTGTAATTTCTTCAAGTTGATTGTGTGTAGATTTTAATGTTGACTTCTGTAATTTTTTCTTGTTTTGTTTAGTTTATAGTGGAATTAATGTAATTGATTGAGGTTTTATTTGTAATTTAGTGAACACTGTCTCTGGGACTTTGTCCTGTTTGTGTTTCTGTGTAAATAAATAAATAAATAAATAAATAAATACCAATTTTTGCGCGCATGTTCTAGGGGAACAGCGTGCTATCGTTTTGTCCAAATGTCTGTAATTTTGGATGATTGAGCCGAAAATGGTCTCAAACGACTAGGTTGGACTCACTGATGACGAATCCGGTGTCAAAATCGATTCTGTCCGGCGGTAGACACGATAACTCTCGACAGAAGCAAGCTGGCAACTTGAAACTTTCAGGATAGGTTGCGCATCAAAATGCCGCGGTTAAGTTCGTTAATGGGCAAAATCGGTCGAATAGTTTCGGAGTTATAGGCACTTGAAGTTTTGAAGTTATTTATTTTTTTATTTCGGAAACTACCTGAGCGATTGGATTGAAACTTGGCAGTTAGGTGGAGTACAACGACGCGCAACTTTGAGCCAAATTTCGTCAGGATCATATTGTCAGTAATTTTTTCAAAAAAAAAATTTTTTCCGGAAACCATTCATCATATCCAAAAAAAATTATACTCACACTCTGACCTTCTAATTTCACAGCAGTGTACCAAATTTCTGTTCGATACGATCATAAGTGTTGGAGATATCGGGAAAAAAATATGTCAAATTTCGAGGTTTTCTTCTCGATATCGTTGATTTTTTCGGTATAACTCGAGAATTACTGATTCAGTCCTGATTAAACTTCACAGCTAGTTTTAAGATGCTGAAAGACAACTTTATGCCAAATTTCGTGATAATCGTGTTATTAGAACAATTAAAAAAAAAAAAATTCTATGATTTTCTCATCATATCATCCTCATTAAATTCTGTATGAAACTTCGAACTGTTATTTTTCGATGAAGTACTGGATATCTGGAAATATTGGATATTTGGAAATAATGGAAAAATAAAATTTTGATTGGGTATACCTACGGAATCATTGGGTGGATTTTACCCATTCACGAATTCGGCCTTCGTAATTAAGGTCCAAACCTTCTCTACAAATATCAAGTTTCTAAGTTGTTTTTTTCGGAAGTTATTGTGTTTACGCAGTCGGCCGTGAGGACGACCGTAAAAATAATAACTTCCGGAAGAAACGACTTAGAAACTCGATATTTGTAGAGTAGGTTTGGGGCTTACTAACGAAGGTCGAATTCGTGAATGGGTAAAATCCGCCCAATGATTCCGTAGATATACCCATTCAAAATTTTATTTTTCCAATATGTCCAAAAATACAGATATGATCGAATTGAACTCCAGTAATTTATCAGAAAAAAATTTCAAAAAGCACTGCCGTGAAGGCAGCAGCTTTTACGTGCACGTTCAAATTCGTTGCTGAAACGGTCATCTACATTGAACATGCGCGCAAAAGTTGCTGCCTTCACGGCAGTGCTTTTTGAAATTTTTTTACATACATTTTTTGTTGGGTTGCCGATCAAAACGTGGCCGCAAATATTTTTGATGGAAAAATATTTTCTCTGAAAATATTGATTAGATTTCAACGGAATTTGGCACAATCCTTAGAGACAGTATTTAACAACAATGTTCCAAATTTCAATTCAATCTGATATTTACTCTCGGAGATATAAGGAAAAAATCTGCCAAATTTCGTTGTCATTCGGAATGTTAACGTTTTTTCCACAATATCTCAAGAAGTACAAATGCAATCAGATTGAAACTTCGTAATCAGGTGGAGATTACCAACACGCAACTAGCAAGTGTTGATCTAATAGTAAGAATCTGATCGAGCGCGTAAAAGCTCACCTCACGTCAGTGCCTTTCTTGATTTTATATATCAAATTAACGCTAATTTTTTGCTGTGTACGATGACTTAGGGTTGCTTGAATAAACCTAGCCGAAAATAAAGGTTGCTACCTGTTGAATATGATGCGCCCACATTGTGATAAGCAACCCTCCTATTAACGAATGTCCGTAAAAAATTTATTTCTAGCAAATATCCGATGAGCGCACCTATTCTGCAGCCGGATCTCAGTTTACTAGTACTCAAACTTTTACAAACTCATGAAGAGATGAGACAACAGCATAAAATCAAAAATTTCCGAGGAAATAATGATTTTTTTTGCTGCTCCAATAGTATCTCTCCTGAAACTGTAAACACGCTAAACCCCGCTCGTAAACGTGGTCATTCGAGCAGCATAATTACTCTTGGAAGTTCACAAAGTATTCAAAATAAGTAATAATTTAATGCACGTTCGGTTTAATCGAGAGGTTTCACTTTCATACTGAGCCTGCCTGCCCACAGTTCGATTACATATTCGGTGAAAAACGCGCTGTTTTGACAGCGAACGCCGATGGATGTCTTCAGTTTCACTTTTTCCTCTTCCTCGTTCGGTCACCAATGGTCGTCGGGCAGGTGCCGCCTTGCGCTGGTCAAAGGTTCGGTCAGTTGAAAGTGGTGCGTTTGTTATTTTTTCTGTGCGTGAAAGTGTGAAAATGGCTTTGGTTGAGCCGTTGCAGTACCGCGAAAGCGGAAGGAGGGTGGTGAAAATTACCAGGAAAATGAGCAGGATGCGGTTTTTCAAGGTACTGCCATGTTGTTCCTCATTTTATCTAAATACAGTTGAATCCACCATAACGGACACCCTTACTAAGCGGACACCTCTTTCAAGCGACACTTTTGCGTGGCTCCGGCAGACGTCCATTGAAATGACGTTGAGGGAACCGTCTTTTGAGCGGACTCTCTTTTGGACGTAAGCAGACACAAAGAATACGATAGTAATCATTTGAACGGACAATTTGTATTGAAGAACGCTTCAAATCAGAATGTAAACTATTTTTTGCTGAAGAGACTGTTTTTTTTTCTGAGTACAGTGAAATCTCCCATAACGGACACGCCAATTGAGCGGACACCTCCTTCAAGCGGACACTTGTGCGTGTTCTCGGGCGGCGTCCATTTGAATATCGTTGGGGGAGCCGTCTTTTGAGCGGACTCTCTTTTGGACGAAAGCCGACACAAAGAATACGATAGTAATCATTTGAACGGACAATTATTATTACCAAACGCTTCAAATCAGAATGTACACTATGTTTTGCTGTAGAGACTGAATTTTTCAATAACCATAGTGAAATCTCCCATAACGGACACGCCTGTTATACGGACACTTTTGAGCGGACCATTTCTTGGACGTACGCAGACACAAAGAATACGGTAGAAAGGCACCATCTGCTCCTTTTGAAGGGACAATTTGTATCGCCAAACGCTTCAAATCAGAATGTACACTATTTTTCGCTGAAGAGGCTGAATTTTTCTCTAACTGCAGTAAAATCTCCCATAACGGACACGCCTATTAAGCGGACACTTTTGCATGGTCTCGGCAGACGTCCACTGAAGTGACGTTGAGGGAGCCGTCTTTCGAGCGGACTCTCTTTTGGACGTACGCAGACACAAATAATACGGTAATAGGGTGACATCTGCTCCTTTTGAACGGACAATTTGTATTGCCAAACGCTTCAAATCAGAATGTACGCTATTTTTTGCTGAAGAGACTGAAATTTTGTCTAACTACATTGAAATCTCTCGTAACGGACACCCCTATTAAGCGGACACCTTCTTCAAGCGGACACTTTTGCGTGGTCCCTGCAGACGTCCATTAGAATAACGTTGAGAGAGCCGTCTTTTGAGCGGACACTCTTTTGGACAAACGCACACACAAAGAATACGATAGCAAGGCGCCATCTGCTCCTTTTGAACGGACAATTTGTATTGCCAAACGCTTCAAATCAGAATATATACAATTTTTTGCTGAAGAGACTGAATTTTTATCTAACTACAGTGAAATCTCCCATAACGGACACGCCTATTAAGCGGACAGCTCCTTCAAGCGGACACTTCAGCGTGGTCTCGGCAGACGTCCATTGAATTAACGTTGAGGGAGCCGTTTTTTGAGCGGACTCTCTTTTGGACATACGCCGACACAGAGAATACGATAGTAAGGCGCCATCTGCTTCTTTTGAACGGATTTCTGCAGAACTTTCAAGAATGAAACACTGACAATAGTGAAAATGCACTATTGGGAACTATAAAAGGATAGAGAAACAATTTTATATTCCGCAAATGTGGCTCGTTATAAAGAAAAGCTTCTGGTCATTGGCAAACCAGCTTTACTAAGGGCCTTCAAGAATATAAATTATTTGACCGTGTAAGGTAAAGGCTTCGATGGCGTCTGAGGCCATGAGAGATTGGTTACATATGTTTGACAGAAAAATAGGAATTCAAAATAGAAGAACTTCATATTAGGCCTAGACAAGGAAAGGCAACAGTTCAAAAAACGTCAAGTCATTGTAACTTGCCACCTGTACGTCCTAAATGTGCTTCTATTTGTTAGCCATTCGGTCGATTATCAATTAATTTTACTAATCGATAATTCTTGGGCGTCCTCAATTTTCGATTCCTCAAATAACCCATCGTAAGACTTTCTTAAATCAATGATCTGTGAATGACAGCTGTCAGCGGTTCCGCAAAATTAATTTCTGTGGTCACTTCATTAAAATGTTGTTGCCCTAGAAAGGAACCTCGGTCTCTGCCCCTTACTCGATAACGAGAATTCTTTCGAGAATAAAAGCTTGTACAGATAAGAACAACAATTATGTACTCGAATAAGAAGCATTGCTTAATGGTTGAGTGCTGATTAATTGAAGTCACGTATTTTTTCACGAATTATATCCGATTTCATTTCTCACAGGCTTCCACATGTATCATTAATGCGACTGAGACCATATTCGACATGTTTCGCAACTTTTACTCCGTTGAAATAAACTTTCAAAACAAGAGTAGGCTCAAACTGATTACGAGATTGGTTGAACAAAAATTGGAGAAGTTATTTTTTGATATGCATCAGGTTGTGGCTTGTTCGCGATACATTCGAGTTACATTTTTGGATTACTGAACGGAAATGAGGGTTATTTCATAGTACGATTTGGAAAATATGGAAATATCGAAGAAAATAAATTGTAGAGCAGAAAAGAAAAAACTCATCGAGCGAATATGATTATTTCATAATGAACTATCTATATACAAATAAATAATATAAATGTATTTATATAAATAACCTCAGCTATTATAAACTTTAACAGTATATCCAGTTTCTGTCAGTTTTTCAATCAGATCACTCTCTTTGAATATGATTTTGTGTAGTAAGTGAAGTAGGTAGCTGCAGAAGTTCTCGGTAGTTTTTCTGAAGGAACAGCATTCTTCATTGAAATTCTCTTATTTTCATTCACAGCAAAAAATATACGGACATGAAGTTGTTTTGAAATGAATAATATATTGAAATTCACCTTTATGAAAATAATCATCTTGAAAGAAAAGCAGTGAATATACTTTTATGTAATTTGCACCTTCAATTTCAAAATCCAGGCTTCTATCTTCTTCTATCAACGAATTCTCTGCTAAATGCTGTTTCCAAATTAACTTTTCTATCATTTGTCTTTGTAAAAAAGAAATCTTAAGGCAGTAGACGATTCTTTCTTCTTTGACGCTGAATAACATTAAGTTGAGGCACACAACAATAGTCATTTCTGGAGGATACCTACTATTTCGAATTGATAATATCTGAAAGGAACGAATCGATTAATGAATATTACAAACACTGTAGCTATACCAAAATTTCGACATGAGAAAAACACAAAAGCCCAAAAATGAACTCTGAATGTAAGCAAAACACGTTACAAAAACGGGCACGTCTGAAAACTACTAGCTTGAAAGGGTCCGAATTTCTATCACCAGAGGGCGTATTGCTCTTAAGTAGATTCGAATAATCGATTCGCAACATAGCCTTCTAAAGCACATAGCCTTCTAAAGCTTTAGAAGGCTGTGTTCGCAACTACTGCTAAGCGATACGCCCTCTGGCGATAGAAATTCGAACACTTCCAAGTTTGTAGTTTTTCGACGTGCCCGTTATTCTAACGTATTTTGCTTACTTTTGGATTTCATTTTCAAGCTTTTCTGTTGTTCTCCGAGTTGAAATTTTGGTATACCGAAAGTGTTTGTAATATTCATCAATCGATTCCTTTCATTCCGATTAAAATTTTTGATTGTATTAATATGGAAATAGCATCCTCCCAAAATGACTATTGTTGTGTGCCTCAACTCAATGTTATTCACAGTCAAAGAAGAAAGGATCATCTACTGTCTCAAGTTTCAATTTTTTCCAAAGCCAAAAGAAAGTAGAGTTAATTTGGAAACAGCAGGGAACTCAATGATAGAAGAAATACCTAGATTTAGAGATTGAAGATTGGAAAACAGGTCACGAAATATATGAAAGAATGTTCATTGCATTTCTCTGAAGATGTTCATTTTTATTAAGGTAAATTACAATGTATTCATTTCGAAACAACTTCATGTCCTGATGTTTTTAGGTGTAAATGAAAATAAGAGAATTTTGATGAAAAATACTGCAGAGAAACTACCGAGCACTTCTGCAGAAACCTAATTCACATACTACACAAAATCATATTAAATGGGAGTGATCTGGTTGAAAACCTGAGAAAAACTAGATATATTATTATAGAATAGCTGAAGTTATTCATATTAATTAGTATTTTTCATTTCTATATAGTTAGGCTAAACCAGCTGTGACGATTTTCATTTTGTATGTCTATCTTGAGCTGCTGTAATATGAAAATAAAATTAATTATTTGTCTATCTGTTTCCTTATCTTTCGAAATACGATGGAAAGAACTAAAGCAGAAAAGCTGTTTTCATTTTATTGATTCACTCGTTTGTAAACAAAAAGAACAAGTCAAATCATTTGGACTGATTCTAAATTTGCCACATAACATTCAACACTTTTCGACATTAATAAGAATCCTTAAATTACTTATTGAGTTGCCTATCTTTCCAGAAATTCAAGTTAACTTAGATATTGGTTCATTTTGATCCACCAAGCAACAGACACTGAAATAACACCGAAATTATCCCCTGGAAACGATTTAAAGCACGATTTTATATCGTGATCCAATCGAAAAGTTCCTTCTCAAGAAATCTTACACCAAATTTTAATATTTTTTTTGAAAAATCTAACTCTGCTTAATAAATATTCGTTCTCCACCACATAAACGGTTCGTTTACATAAAACTACTAGCTTGGACCAAATTTAACCGTTAGGGCGCTGGCATCTTCGCAAAAGTTCCCAACAGAAATTCCTGTTTCTCTTCTAGTAGGCCTTATTTTCCATTTATCATTTAACAAGTCTCTTTTCCTTCGGTACCGATAAAACAGTAATAACGATAACAATTCGAATTGTAACATTCACTTATCGCGAAATAAAGATAACAGACAACGACGATACTCTTGTTAATGATGGACATCTTGGTACCGGTTTCTTTGTGATCATACGCGTCCGGCAATGATGAACGACATTCAATTAGAGGCCAGTTATCGCCATTACGGGATCTACTTGGAGGAAATGGGAGGATTTCGCACTTGTTTATCGCTGTTTCCCAGCCAGTCTGGTGCCGGTTTGGGGCGCCATAGCGGACGCGCAGAGTTAGAATTTTCGGATTAGAGTTTTTATCAGAGGAAATGAATAATAGTGCGAGATCCTGCGAGGGTAAATTTTTCATTAACGTTTGTCATTTGAACCAAGAATGTTTCAGTTCTCGTTTTCGCATATGTTCGCGAAATGGTGATAAAATTTCAATTTCATGTCGCTAGAGGGCAGACTCGCCAATTTCTAGATCGGTCTCGTTCATAGTATGTTGATTTGAAAAAGCACCACCTTTATACAGGGTTTTTCAACAAGAACTTTGTTGTTCAATGTGGTAACACCGGCACCACATGACAGTTTTGACATTTAGTTTTTTGACGTATTCGCAGTATATGCTTTGGCAATTGTTACAATGAATTCAATTTCGCTCGAAAATCGCATTGAAATAATTCAAATCCACTATGAAAATGGTCGTTCTGTTAAAGTTACATTTCGTAAAATTCGGACAACATAAATGTCCTTCTGAGACCGCTATCAAGAATTTGGTCGCGAAATTTGAGTCGACAGGCTCGGTACAAAATGTGCCAACACCAACACGTGTTCGACCGGGTCGTTCAACAGAAAACATCGCTGCCGTGAGCCAGAGTGTTGAAGAAGATCAAAAGTTATCAATTTCACGACGTTCTCAACAATTGGGGTTATCCAAAAGCACAACATGGCGAATTTTGCGCAAGGATTTGGCTTTGAAGCCTTACAAGATTCAACTGGTGCAGGAATTGAAGCTGACCGACCATTCAAATCGCCGTAAATCCGCTCAGTTCATTCAGGAACAACCTGCTGGTTTTTCTCAAAAAATCATTTTTTCAGACGAAGCACATTTTCATTTGTCAGGGTACGTCAAAAAGGCAAATTGGCGCATTTGGGCTTCTGAAAATCCTAAAGCAATTATTGAGAAGCCTTTGCATGCTCAACGTGTCACTGTGTGGTGTGCTATGGGGTCTGGAGGTGTGATTGGGCCGTTTTTTTCGAAGATGAGGCTGGAAATGCGGTAACAGTCAATTGATCACGCTATCGCGAGATGTTAACAACTGAATTTTGGCCTATTATTGATGACATGGATGTCACTGAAATGTGGTTTCAACAAGACGGTGCCACATGTCACACAGCCAATGAAACGATCAATTTATTGCAAACCAAATTTCCCGATCGCATAATTTCGCGAAATTCAGCTGTTAAGTGGCCGGCCAGATCGTGTTATTTAACACCACTGGATTATTTTTTGTGGGGCTATGTTAAAGACAGAGTTAATACGGAGCCAATCGAATCGATTGCAGCCTTAAAACTCAAAATCCGTGATGTCATTAACGAAATAGACCCTCCATCTTGCCAAAAAGTGATTAAAAATTTTGATGAAAGAATCAACGTATGTCAGCGTGGTCGTGGTGGACATTTGTCAGATATCATTTTTCATTCATAATTGCCGAACTTTTCTCTTTGTAATACAATAAAAATTTTATTCATTTTCCACTAAATTCTTTGTTATATTTTGTTTTAAAAAAAAAAGTTCTTGTTGAAAAACCCTTTATCTAGGCCCCCATGTATAATCACAAAAAAAAGAAATGCACTGCCGTGAAGGCAGCAGCTTGGGCGCGCATATTCAAGTTCGGTGCCAAAGCGGTCATATCCATAGAACATGCGCGCAAAAACACTAAATTTGACATATTTTTTCCCAATATCTCCAAAATTATAATCGTATCAATCTGAAATTTTTTACTCTGCTGTAAACTATGAAGCTCGAAGTATAAGCAAAACTTTTTTTGTTAATCAAACAAAGACTCACAAGAAGAAAATTGAAATAAAGGCACCAAGTCTAATTGAATATATTTTGTGTTAAAACTTCAAAGCAAATACCGTTAAATGTTATACAGATGGTTCTAAAAGCACGATGGGGGCCGGCGCTGGAGTATACGGGGCAAGAACCAAGTGTACACTATCGCTAGACTCCTACTCGAGTGTTTTTCAGGCAGAAATTCTTGCAATCGAAAGATGCATAGACACAAACCTGGAAAGAAACTATCAAGGGTGTGACATAGTGATCCATTCTGATAGTCAGGCTGCTATCAAAACACTGAACTCCTATGTCATCGACTCAAAGCTGATGGGAGTGCCGAAGGAAAGTCAATGAAGTAGGCGAGAACAACAAGGTCTCCTTAGTTTGGGTTTCTGGGCACTCAGGAAGGGGCTGGAGGGGCTAACACTCTAGCCAGAAAGGGAGCACAAACGCTACCTACTGGCCCAAAATCTTTCTGTGGAGGCAAAGGCACCTATAAGAACGATTTTTGGGAGAAGGAAGAATATGAAAGGGGGTCACTCTGGAGGGATTCTCCAGGAATGGAACACTCTAAAAAGTTCCTTCCGAACTTTGAAATTGCAAGGTGCAAAAATCATTTGGATCTCAGTAAGAACAACTTACGCCTCCTCACTGGTTTCCTCACAGGACACTGTCGCCTGAGGAAGAACATGATGAGAATCACCTTATCAGAAATTGACGAGTACAGATTCTGTGGGGAAGAGGAGGAAACTCCAGTTCACCTGATCACAGAATGCCTCGCCATGGTGAGCCCGCGCAAGAAATATCTTGGACAGGAGAATTACGGGAGGAATGAGAACTTAGCCTCCTTGAAGCCCCCACAGATATTAGAATTCATCAGAGCTCTAAAGCTGAAGGGCGAGCTGCACAGCTGACGAGGAGACACAATAGACCTTAAGGTCGCAGTGGAATGTAACCCCCTACCAAACTATAACTAACTATGTGTTTTAATTTTCTTCATCGAATACCAGCGTCGGATTTTACTTCATAATTTTCAATCAAAATATTCCTCGATCAAGTTATGTTCAATACTACTTTGAACGAACCGTGAAACTAGCGCCCTCCACGATAGTCGGTTATAAAAGCGAATTCATGGGATGTATCAGCTTCCAAAACATGTTCGTATGAAATTTCCTCGCAATATTGCCAGTAGGCTGGGCGAAATCGTAAAAAATGTGTATACTTTTTTTTCTTCAAGGCTCTTTGAAAACTGAAACCTCAATTATTTTTCAATTTTAGATATAGTCACCTTTCTTTTAAACAACCCGTAATAGATATTTTTCTCGAGCATATCCGAGTGAAATTCCTCAGGTTTTCTACATCCGAACCTTTTGCTTGATTTCACAAGGAAAGATCTGGCAATATTGCATTGATTCACAATATCTGCGATTCGATATAATCGCACATTAAATGTTCGGAATACTGCATTTCTGGACCATCTTACGCGGCTGTAAATCTATTTCTGACGTTATTATAAGCGAATCATTGGCTTGTGAACGATCGTTATGCAAATGAAGACTGTATATTTTTATTTTATGACATATGTCAAAACTGTTATTTGACTGCAGGCTGGGGTAACAGTGGATTGAAGATGCATAAATCATGAAATAACTGTTAAAGTCGCAGATATTTATGTGAATTCTGATTCTCCGTCGAAAACGTTGGAAATGTCGATTTTGGTTATTTTTTTGCTCCGCCATAAATAAAATTAATACAGACAATAAATCTTATACGATAACATTTTCGCGCGTATGCTCTGAGGAATAGCGTGCTATCGTTTTGTCCAAATCCCCGTAATTTTCGAATTACTGGAAATGGTCTCGAACGACTAGGTTGGACTCACTTCGTTAATGCAATACCTGCCAAACGGTTTCGTAGTTGCCATTTGAAATTTTGAGGCTGTTTTCCTGATATTTCAAAATCTACTCAATCGATTGGATTGAAACTTACTAGTTAGTTGAATTGACGAATAGCGTTTTGCGAAATTTTCATGAGGTTCACAGCACCGTACGATATTCCAGTTCGATAAAATTATAATTTTCGAAGATATTGTGGGAAAATATGTCAAATTTCGTGCTATTTTCTCGGTGTCGTTGTTTTTTACAGAACTATTCAAAAAGCAAAATCGACCGTGAAAAGTATTACGTAGCATTTTCAAAAGTGAAGATCTCTATAATTAACAAAAATCAATACCCTCATTCCCTCTCGTCCCCATCTGTAGCCCTTCAAAATGAGATCGATGAAAAAATAATAAAAAAAACCCTCGTAGCTGTGGAAATCCAGAAGGGAATTTCTTTGATCTTGCGTTTCCAATCTACATGGATGTCGTTATGAATGTCTTTGGTGCTCTCACTTGGCTCCGTATGCCGTTACCATATTTTTATCGATAAAAACAGAGTAATTAATTAAGTAACGAGCCATTAGGAGTGTTCATTGGATCGGATATTTTATGTGACGCCTCGAGGGTTCTTTAGGATATTACTGGTTATCGAAGATCCATACTCGACAACGCGAGGAAATATCTCGGTGTGAAGAAGAAATACTCCAGATCTATCAACTGCCTAATTGCAAAAAATTTGAGATCTCGAATGTACATTGCGAGTTACTCCATGATTAGTATTTCATTTCAAGTTCGAGTTTGTGTTTGATCTTAGTGGAATTTTTTCACCTTATGTTGCTTTTATTTTTTATCTATTTTCATCTTTTTTGGTTCGTTGATATATCTTTTTTGAGTATCGATTAAAGCATATTTTGGGAAGATTTCGCATCATTTTCTAGGTTTTTACTGGGTTTTCACTACCAATATCTGAAAAAGAACTAATTAAAATTAAATGAAAATTTTTCATGAAAAATGCACTAGCGGGGTTAAACTATTTGTCAAGGGCAGTTTATTGGAAAACAGATTGTCTAATGAACAATACAGGAACAATACAAACGATAACATTTTCAAATTTAGACAAAAAAATCTTCTACTTAACCAAATCAACAGCACAATCATCCTGAACAGCCCAATTTATTGAATGTGATTCTTTATGTACATGGACTAAAAGAATAGATCAGAAGAACTGGTGTTTAATTCAATTTAAGAACGGTTTTCAAATCTAAAAATGCTTTGGAATCCATACTTACTAAAACCTAACCAATTAACGAGAAACAAAACTCGAAAAATTTTGTTTATAGTATTCCCTGTATTTGTGGAGTTTGTAGATATCAGAAAACAAGAGCACAAAAACAACCTAAGGAATAGAGACATACAAAAGCTCCAAATAGCGAACCATATATGTTCGACCATTGGGAATCACATGATAGATTGGGACAATACAAAAATACTGATGTTTGAATCAGATAATTTGAAAAGAAAAAATAAAGAGTCCTCTTGCATTTTGTTAAATGGAAAGCGTAATTTGGCTCATTATTCTGTACCAACAGACGCTATTTGGCTGAATTTACTTGAAAAAGAGGTAGAATTAAGAAACATTAAAACCAAATGAACCTGTGTTACTGTGTTCTCTAAAACGTCAATTTGACAAAAGTCTCAAATTGAAAGAAAATATTTCATGAAATTTTCTCCTTTGTCTGACGAAGGAGTCAGATTTGTACTATGAAACGTCTCAGTTACCCTTGTTTATCGTTTTTGTTGTTCCTGGATTGTTCGTTAGGCAATCTGTTTTCCAAGAAACTGCCATTGACAAATAGTTCAACCCCGCAACCCTCAAGGGCGTTTTTCACGAAAAAACAATTTTTATTTAATTCTCAATAGAATTTTCACAAAGAACCAGAGAACACATTGAACTATACTCAGTACACTCATTCTATTATCTGTGACCATACTTATCTGCACTGAGAAGTGGCAAGTCCGTAGGGTTGGTGTACAACAACATTTTCATGCAGGTACAACTTGATCATAAGGGAGAGTATCTATGATTTCAAGGAATGGAAAAATATGAAGAAATTATTTGGTTGATATCATTTTTCACTGATCATAATCTTACTTTTTATACGGCACCTTATCACTATTTGTTGTTTCTTTTTCAGTTCTCCATAGATTGTATTGTTTGTTGTTTTTCTCCCGCGTGTTTATTAATTTACTTGAATTCTCCTCTTTTCGCATTTTTCATGATTATATATATATATATATATTGCTACAACTGATGAACATATGGAACAAAAAATAAGTATTCGCGAACACACCTTTGTCCCAAACAACGCATCATAGTTTCTTCCGAAGATATACAATCTAGAGCAACCTCTACATCTGTTTTGCATATTTTTTTTTATCTAATCAGCATGGCTGAGCTGCACCTATTACCAAACTTCTTCAAATCGCAATTTATTGTCACGCTCTCAATATTCAATAGTTACAATTCTAGGAGAACTTGAGTTGTAGGACGTCGAAGTGGAGGAACATTTATGCGGTGATGTCACGCTTTGCATAATTTATGGATTTTCACCTTATTCGAAATCTCGACATCATCGCCGCGATATTTGGTTATCAAATTAACGTAAACAACTTTGTTTTATTGTTCTATCGATTATTCCGAATGGAAATGCAGAAACTGTTGCGTAGGTACCTTTCGGAAATGTCTATTCATGTAAACAGATGAAGCAATGTCTATTTTTATGTCTCACGATTTCGATCTTTGATTTCGGAATTTATCAGGTGTGAATTGCAGCTTTAAATCGATTATTTTTCTGTTGTTGCCTTGAACGGGAAATTAAATGCATGCTGTGATAAGTGGAAAGTTTCCATTTGCCTTGAAGTTATCGATAATTCCGATTTGATATCTTGTGGGAAATATTCTTGAGAGCCTTCTGAAAGTTTTTTGAGGTCTTTAGGGGCCAGGATTATGGCTTTTCAAGGGCTAATCAGGATTAAAATATACAGTGCGAGTCTCTAATTTGCAATTGAATCAATGTATAAAAGACAGTTTTCATTCGAAATACAGGCCCCGGCAGAAGACTCTAACGTTTCTTGAAAAGGCTCGTAATCCCCGTATTGGATTCGGAAGGTCTTAGCATTTTTTACCAGTTGAAATCTTGGACCCGTGGACGGTAGAGCATCGCGTTTTTGCGTACCACAGTTACCTATGTAATAACGAGTCCGTCACGTCGTTCGGCGTGAATTTTGTCGCCATTTCAATATCCACCGAAATCGGGCTGTTCCCTCTCGAAACATTATTCTTCGTCGGGTTGAAGCACTTCGCACACGAGGTGAACTGATGAGAAAAAGACCACCAGGAGCTCAACGAACAATTCGAACGTTCAAAGAGTGCGACAACCAATTCTTCGCAATCCTAGTCGATCTGCTCGCCAGCATGCTCCAGAACTTTGCCTCAGTGATCGTTCGGTAAGGCCTATTTTGCGTTTACAACTGCGGTTCCACCCCTACAAATTTGCAGTTGTGCAACAATTAGAGCCAGGGGCTTATGCACAACGAATGCACTTCGCCCGTGAGATGGAAGCACTTGTTGAGCAAAATGAGAACCTCATTTTGTTCTTGAGCGATGAGGCTTACTTTCACCTCAATAGCCACGTTAGCCGTTATTGGGCTGATGAAAAACCCTCACGATTACACGAAAGACCGCTGCATAGCGCTTAAGTGAAAGTCTAGTGCGCTGTATCCCAAACTTACGTCATCGGGACTTACTTCTTTGAAAACTGTTACCGTGAACTCTGAGCGTTATATCGAAAGGATAACCAACTTCTTTGCACCTGAATTAAGAAGACGCCCTGTTCCAAGCCGACGTGTGTGGTTCCAAGTTTCAAATGGGTTGAGTCAGTATCACTTCAAGTTATCGAAGAAACACTATAGTAACAGGTAGGGCATTATGGACAGCTCTCAAGTCGTAGACTCTCAACCGAAAATATGTAAGAAATGGCTCATGGAGAAATGGGTGCTTCAGTCGAATAATAAACTGATAATATACAAAAACGGAAGATAATTTGATTAATCATTGACTACTCCCTTAACCGCTGAAGATGCGTTGTCAAATTCCTTCGGTAAATGGTTACCGGTATTACCGATCATCAGAGCTACTCATCTTGAAAACGCGGAGATGATTTCCGATGCTCATTACCTGTTGGATGACTTGAGCATAAAAAATATGCGTCGCCACCTCAGGAGCATCATAAAAACGCTTACCTTCGAGTTCATAAACCTTTACGTGACGTACGTGACGTTCAACCAATTGTCGTTTTAGGCTTTTTCTCCATAAACCATTCCTAACCTTTTTTGATGTAGGACTCTGGTGGAATAACCACATGAACCGAGTGTTTTCTCGTCGTGATGGTGTTGTTAATTGCAAAATTGCACATACAACGACGTGAAACGACACTTGGATGAACGTTTATCAAGGTTTTCTTCACTTGGAGGTTAAGGGTTCGTAATATGCACGGTTGTTTGGATGATCATCGCAGATCAAGGGGTATTATTTGTTCATTTATCAACAATTAGTTATCCTTGAGTGCATATCAGTTTATGATGGAAATATTATCAGTTTTTTTGGGTAGAAACCTAATCAATTCAACCTTTGTCTACCGAACCTATTGCACATCTGAAAACGCCCAAGAGAAAATCGCATTCTCCAAACCCTCCTCGTCTAGACCGATTCAAATACTTCAAAGTCCGACCAGGAAAATAAAAAAAATCCCTTAATATTAGTCGTCTGCAAAGGCTGAAAGGTGAATAAACAAACATTAAATCCTACCCCAGACCTCGGTGCTCAGTGTCGTGGACCTCGTCGGAATCCGGATCGTCTGTACATTTGCGGAAACTGATTATTATTCATTTTTCGTGGGAACTTCGGGAGGAATGTTTGGAGGACTGCGTAGGTCTGGAGTTATCGAAGCCGGAAGCATATAACACCACTATCTCAGTTGACTATCTGGGACACGCTAATCTGTTGCGATAAATGGAAGTTTGTTTTCGTTTTGGGTCGAAGCGAAATTTTTCCATACCCGAAATCAGCCCACTGATTGACATGACACACGGGGAAGTTGAGATGTGTAAGCTGTGGTCTGTGTTCAATTTCTGGCTCCCTACATTTCCAATTTACTTGGAAACTCGAATTTTTCTGAACAAAATTTGAGTTCAATAATGAGATAAAAGGTTAATAGAAACGAAATTAAAAGAAATTAATGAAAATCAATATCAAAGCAAAAATCTATCAACGATGGTAAATTAGGTACAATTTAAACGGGAAAAAATTGAACAATTTGACTCCCGAATATCTAAAAGTAGAGATCATCGTTATTCATGGGACCGTTAGGACAAAAAATTGTGTTGGCAATATATTTATTAGTTGCAATGATAAATTTATTCTCCATAACAACATATTTGTTTTCGACCAAACGCAATAAATATAAGTATCGATCTTGGAAAACAGATTGCCTAATGAAAAATACAGGAATAATATGAACGATAAACAAAACGAACTGTGAAGTATCAAAGTACAAATCTGACTCTTTCATCTGACAAACGAGAAAATTTTATAATTTTTTTTGAGATTTTTCGTTTTGAGACTAATGTCAAATTGACACTTTTATGAAACCACAGCAACACAGATTCACTGGGTTTGGGAGTTTTTTTGACCTCTTTTTTGAGTAAATTCAGCCGAATAGGGTCTATTTCTACAGAGCAATGGGCAAAATTATTCTCTCCATTAACAGAATGCCGGAGGACTCTGTAATATTTCTTTTCAAATTATCTCTGGTCAAACAAACATGGTTCGCTATTTGGGATTTTTTTATGTCTCTATTCCTTAGGTTGTTTTTGGGCTTTCGTTTTCTGATAGATTAGGACAATACAAAAATACTGATGTCGGAATCAGATGATTTGAAAAGAAAAATGAAAGAGTTCTCTTGCATTTTGTTGAATGGAGAGAGTAATTTTGCTCATTGTTCTGTATAAATGAACCCGAATTTACTTTAAAAAAAGTAGAATTGAAAAATTTCCAAACCCAATGAGTGTTGCTGTGATTTCATGAAAATGTCAATTTGACAAAAATCTCAAAACGAAAAAAACTAATTTGAGAATTTTCTCGTTTGTCTGATGAAAGAGTCAGATTTGGACTTTGAAACGTCACAGTTCGCTTTGGTTATCGTTTAGATTTTTTGTGTATTGTTCATTAGCCATTGTATTTTACATTTATGAACTGCCCTTGACAAATATTTCTATCTGCAATCCGCAAGAGCGTTTTCCATAAAAAACAATTCAGTTTAGTTTTTGATAGTTCAGTTTCAGGTATTGGGAGTGAAAACTCAGAAAAAACCTGAGAAATGTTGCAAAATCCTTCCAAATTGAGCTAAAATCAATCATTATAGTCATTGTGTTTGGTTGAAAACAAATATATTGTTATGGAAAATAAAAGTATCAACTAATGAATTTATTGACTTGATAATAAATATACATATTTGCCAACACATTTTTTTGGCAATTCTATTCATTTGGCGATATTTTGCCATTTGTCTCATTCACATAGAGCATTTCTACAAAGACGCTAGGTGTTCATCCATGCTATCCGAGCACGCATGAACATGCGGGCGCGCACATTTGCTCACATGAATTCCCACCTTAATAAGGTAGTATTACTGTACTAGAGGCTTTGCTCCGAATATGCCGGATTGGAAATACAATGCACATTATACCGAGAAAATCATGAAGGATTTTATAGTGGTTTTTATATCGCTTGGTGTCTAGGTTTCGACACTAAAAGCTCTAATTTAGGTTCATTGAAAGATATCTACGATCATCAGATCATTATCACCAAATGCTACCGTTTATACGATGTCGGCACTATTGATATTGATACTTACTAATCCGTAATCGCTCGTTTGCGAATTGCAAATACATATATTTATTATCAAGTACGTCCTATCGTTCGCACCAAGACATTATAAACACCCATACCCGGAAATATCACAGTATGCAATAGACAAAGTCAATTTCTTCATTGCCGGCATTTTCGCCTATATTGATTTCAAGGTTGGCGAAGGAATGAATCTCAGTAGGTTCATTCCTGTCAGCTGGAATTGAGGAATGGTGTGTTTTGTTTCCGAGAACGGTTATTCATCCTTCTGGTCCTTGCTTGCCACGGCCTTTGGGTTCCGTTACCGGAGTCGATAGGTCGCGTTTAAAATTCGACAGTCTGTCGATGGTAGGTTTATAGTCAGTCGCCTTGATGTAACGTGAGGATTTTGAAGATATCATGAGGAAAGAAGTTGATTTTGAAGTGAAGGATACGAGTTGATGAAATGTTGAATTTATCTGACGTTTCATGGCTTTGTGTGTGTTGATTCTTTTAAATTTCCTCATTCTCGTCATCCATTTTAATGATTTTCAATGTATTTGCTATTTTTTCCTCAAAATATTCATCAGATTTCATTGAAACCTTCGAGTCAATTTTTCACAACAGTAACCGAATTTCAATTCGATCCGATTCCAGTTTTCGGATTTATTGAGGAAAATCTGTCCACCCTCTTTTTTTGCGAGCAAGTTCTGGGAAACAGCGTGCTATAGTTTTGTCCCAAATGTCTGTAATTTTCGAATTTTGAGCCGAAAATGGTCTCAAACGACTAGGTCGGTCTCACTGATGACGAATATGGTGTCAAAATCGATTCGGTCCGTAGATATACCCATTGAGAATTTAAATTTTCCAATAATTCTAAAAATATAGATTAGACCCAATTGAAATCTAGTGGTTTATCGAAAAAACTTAGCACTACGCGCAGTCAGCAGCTATTGCGCGCATGTTCAAGGGATATCACCAAAAGTGAACATGCCCTGAAAAGCTGCTGATTTCATGTGAGTGCTTTTCTACGTTTTCCTCGGTTTCCTTGTTATTCACTCAAAAATTGTGCTTTGATCATGTTGAAACTCCGTATCTAGTTGGCCTATGCTCATACACAACTTCATGCAAAATTTCGTGATGTCTCTAATAGAAAAATTCGAGATTTATTTTGAAACATTTTAGATTTTGCCATCTTTTAATCCTTGAAGCAGTCATTTTTCAATCATGCACTTGATTTAAATTCGATCTAACCTTTATTTGTGGAAATATTAAGGTTACAAATGTGCATCTATATATCTACGGAATTATCGGGTCAATTTTACTTGATATTTGCCTTCCAGCTTTTCCATTTCCCAACCGATGAAAATTTTATTTTCGTCATTTGTCTATTTATTTCATAAATCATACATCTACTATCGAAACCGAAGGCATACAACAACAGAGTAAACAAATCATGTCCCTATTGATGCAAGATCAATATCGTTGCAGGCAACCCAGTATACTCGTTGTTAGCCACAATAGTGTATTATGGGTTGCCGACAGTGAGGCAGTTCCCAAGTCTGGCGAATAGAATTTTAATCTTCATAATGGGACTTCGCTTCGAAATGATATTCTTTGATGGCATTATTTCTGGTCAATTCGTTCGTACCGTGTTTCGGTTTATTAATTTTTATACTTCCACCTAGGTACTCGTATGAGAATATTTGATTTTGACTGAAGTTCAATTCACAGTAAGAATGAATAAGTATCTACTACAATCGATCTTTAGAAATACTCCGAAACGGAAACCCACAAAATATGAATTGAATATCTGAAACTGATTTATTAGATGCTTCAGATTAAATTTTATACCGGGTGTCCCATGAACAACGGTCGTTGAAGTATTTTTGGGTAGGAATCGAGATTCACTATTGCAATTTCGGACTCAAAGCTTTGATTAGAGAGATGACTGCCTTTAGATTTTCTGAGATTCGTGGGACTTCCGGTTTTACCGTAAATGGCACCAACTTATGTTTTTAAAATGGAGAACCTGATATTCAACAGTAACAATTTTTTTCTTATGAAGTTTTTGTCAAATTTTCGAATTTCTGTCAGAAAATCCCTTTTTAACGTGAAATTGCAAAAAATTCAATATAGTGCTCTTCTGAAACAAGGATATCTTCAAGGGTGTTCATTGGAAAATGCTTTTTCAAAGGCTTTCGCGAGAAGTCAGAATAATGCTCCAGTCATAATAGTCAAGATTAAGACATTATACTAGAGGTCACGGAAGCGTTGTCAAAGTGTGCAATTTTGAAAACGTGAAATCTCAATTTTGTCAAATTACAACCTCATTTCTATTCTGGGGAACAGAGTGTTGTTCAAATGTCTGTAGTTTTCGATTTTTTTCCGTAAATGGTCTCAAACGACTAGTTTGGAATAATTTTCAAATTTTTTTCGGAAACTCAAAAAATACTGATTCTATCATTATGAAACTCGGTAAATATTTTCAAAATGCCGCTAGACAACTTGATGCAAAATTTCGTGATAATCCTGTCATGAGAACAATAAAAAACCCTAGAAATCCACCGACGTGAAGTTTGCAGCTTTTGCCAACGCGGTTATCTCCTTTGAATATGCGCAAGAGCTGCTTCTAGGATTTTTTCATAACCATAATCATTTTTCGAAATTGCCAATTCTGACAACGCCTTTGTGACCTTCTGTTCCATGGTTTTCGATTCTGACTATTGTGACTGGGGCATAATTCTTACTGCTCGTGGAAACCTAAAAACGAGATTTTTCCAATGAAAATCCTTGAAGATATCCATGTTTCAACAGAGTGCAATTGTTTAATTATTTTTTTGCAATTTCACGTGAAAAAAGAATTTTCTGATATAAATCGAAAAATTTGACATAGAAACAACTCATAATTTCATAAAGGTCTATTTAATTATAAAATATGGGGCCTGCCATTTGAAAAACAAAATTTGGTGTCACTTCCGATGAATCCGGAAGAGTCCCATGAATCTAAGAAAATTCACAGGTTGTCATCTCTCTAGCAAGGCTCTAGTCAGAAACTGCAAATGTGAATTTGGATTCTTTCCCAAAAATATTCTAACGAACGGTTTTCGTCGGACACCCGATATATAATTTGCATATGCGTTGGCGTTGAAGTGCACTCAAGCACCCGTATTTGTAGGTCAAGTAGTACGTTAGCGTATTTATTCCCATGAATTGATAATAAAAAAACATCTCGGTTCGTAAGCTTCGTTAAGCGCTCTTAGCATTATCTCAACGCTCAAAACACTCAACTTACACATTTTCGATAAGTTTCAGGAATACTGAAGGACTTAATCGGCATGTGAACCACTCTATTGTCTTCATGAAACATGCTTAGGACAAAACTATCATTGCCAATCCGGATCTTTGAACGGTGGAATTTTTTTTTCATAGTTTCTGGATGCAATTGATTGGATATGCTGTGTTTACAATTTTCCCCTAGATCTATCGAAGGAACCACTTTCATATACAGGGCGATTCCAGAGGAGACCGTCAGATTTTAGGATAAGTTTATAATAGTCAAGACAGTCTCGAAACAAAGTTTGGTTCATTTTTGAGGGCTTTATTGAGAATATACAGGGTGGTTTGTCCGATTCGACCGATTTTAATTTTATTGATAACTTTGGCATGGCTCATTCGATTTTGATGAAATTTTCAGCGAAGTATAATATTGACGAGCACATTCGTTAATTCCAAAGTTTTTTTCGAAATGAGCGGTTGTTGTCGTGATAATTCCAGAATTATTGTACTAGTTGAAAAAACATCCTGTACATCGCGTTTCCAATAATACGCTGTCTGTTTACGATTCCACTATAATAAGTGATTATCTGAGAGTTTCATATTTTTTTGCACACTTCAAATTTTCCGAGAAAATTTTATTATAAAAAAATTGTCGAAATTTCGCTGCAATCGATTCTACTATCATTGATAACTTTGGTATGGCTCATCTAATTTTGATGAAATTTGCAGTGTAGAACAATCTGAAAGAGTACATTCAATAACTGCAACAATATCCTAAAATGCAGGGTTGTAATAATTTCAGAATTCCAGATCAACTGTGCAATTGAGAACAAACACCCTGTACATTGCTTTTCCAAAACTTTCTTATTCGTTTCAGATTCTACAATAATTTGTCATCATTCAGAGGTTTTTAATTTCTTTCGCACACCTCCGGTTTTCCGAGAAAAAATGTTTGAAGTAGAGCATAATAGAAATTTGGCGCAAAAGCAGTTATAATATTCTGCAGTAGGTGGTAAAGCTGTATATTCCAAGGATGCAAAGCACTTCTTAAGTTCTAAAATAGTCTTTTCAAATTCCAAATTCATATTTAATTGCTCATATTCTGTTTGAAATCATTCAATTCAGAATATATTTCGAATTTGAAAAGAATATTTTAGAAGTGACGAACAACTTTGCATCCTTAGAATATACAGCTTTCCTACCTAGTGCGGAATACTCTCACTGCTTGTGAGCCAAATTTCGATAATGCTCTTCTTCAAAAATGTTTTCTAGGAAAACCGGTTGTGCCAAAAAAATTAAAAACCTCTGAATAATGACATATTATTTTAGAATCTGAAACGAATAAGGAAGTTTTGGAAAAGCAATTTACAGGGTGATTTTTTTTAACTGCACAGTCAATCTGAAATTCTGAAATTACTACAATTACAACCCTGTATTTTGAGGTAAAGTTCCAATTATTGAATTAACTCATTCAGATTGATGTACATTGCAAATTTCAACAAAGTTGGATGAGTCATACCAAAAGTATTAATAAAAGTAGAATCGATTGGAGCTGACTTGTCGACATTGTCCTTTTTTGGAAAAATTTTCTGGGAAAACTAGAAGTGGGCCAAAACCATTTGAAACTCTCAAATAATGTATTATTATCGTAGAATCGTGAACAAATAACGTAGTTTAGGAAACGCGATGTATAGAGTGTTTTTTCAACCTGCACAATTGATCTGGAATCATCACAGAAACAACCGCTTATTTTGAAAAATAATTGAAATGAATGAACGTGCTCATCAATATTGTACTTTGTTGAAAATTTCATTGAAATCTAACTAGCCATACCAAAGTTATCAATAAAAGTAAAATCGGTCGAATCGGACAAATCACCCTGTATATTCCCAATAGAGACCCCCAACCATAAAGCAAACAATGTTTCGAGACTGTCTTGACTAGTGTATACTTATCCCAAAATCTGACGGTCTCATCCGGAATCACCCTGTATACCAGTGATAAAATTTTATGTGGGCGTCAACTAACTTTGCGAATTCCGACCTCCATCATCATTTCTGATGGAAACCTTCAGACGACAAAACTTTTCCGCTATTACAATGTCCGACAACCTTATCTAAAATATCATCCAGAATACTATCGAGCGCCATCTTCAGATTGAACATCCTGCCGCGTGGGCGTCATTCAGACTCATCATCGACCAGTCGATAGTTCACTGTTTAATTCGTTCCAATAACCGTTACACTGGAACGATTATCTGGATCAATTGGCGCTCATGAATACCGATATGATGCATTTATGTGCAGCGGTAAATTAGAGAAGCATTATCGCGATTATCTCATCATAGGATGCATTGTGACGTTTTTTTCTCGGTTTGTGCAGGCTCATTCATGCCTTCGTGCGTTTGTTGTTTGTAGGTGAGTGTTCTCGGCGACTTTCCGGATGATTGGAAGTCTATTGGTTCTCACTGATGGTGCAGTAAGTTTGCTTTTGAAGAGGGCATTCATCTCAATATTTTAATTTAAAAGGTTTTCCAATAAGAGGTGTTATTTTGAATAGCCCGCTTTTTCGGTAGATGTCACTTTTGAAGCTGTCATTTTTTGACATTTGACAAGTAGAAACTACGCCATTAATAAAAATGGAACGATACACGCTTCAAAAACGCATTGAAATTATTGAAATTCACTATAAAAATGGTGAAAATTTGGCAGAGACGGTTCGTAAAACTCGAACATTTTTGGGTCGTCGTGAAGCACCTTGCCGGACCGCAATAAAGAAATTGGTGGAAAAATTCGAGCTGTTGGGAGAAGTTAGTGATGTGAAGACTAAAACCCGTGCACGTCGCTCAAGAACAGCCGAGAATATTGCTGCTGTAGCCGAAAGTGTTGAAGAAAACCCAGGTTTGTCCATTCCTCGTCGTTCTTTGGAATTAGGCATTCCACAAACGTCATTACACCGTATTTTGCATAAAGATTTGGATCTTAAGACTTAAAGTTCAGTTAACACAAGAACTCAAGCCGGCCGATCATCCAAAAAGTCGTGTCTTTGCTGATTGGGTCGTTGAAATGCATGAAAATGATCCGGAATTCCATCGAAAAATCATCTTGAGTGATAAGGCCCATTTCCACTTCGGTGGCTTCGTCAACAAGCAAAATTGTCGCATCTGGGGCTCGGAAAACCCAGAAGTTATTGTTGAAAAGCCTCTCTATCCTCAACGTGTGACTGTTTGGTGCGGTTTATGGTCCGGCGGAGTCATTCGACATTACTTTTTCGAAAATGAGGCTGGAGCAACAGTTACGGTGAATAGATTGCGCTATCGAGAGATGATTTATGATTTTTTATGGCCGAAATTGGATGGTATTGATCTGGACAACGTTTACTTTCAACAAGACGTGCCACATAAGCAACGAAACCATTGATCTTTTGCGGAAAAAGTTTCTGGACCGTGTTATCTCTCGAAGAGGTGATCACAATTGGCCACCGAGATCCTGTGATTTAACACCTTGCGACTTCTTCCTTTGGGGCCACGTGGAAGAGAAGGTCTACGCCAATAGCCCAGCGTCGATTCAAGACCTCAAAGATGGAATTCGTGAGGCTATCGAGGACATAGGGCAGTCACTTTGCGATTTGGTTATGGAAAATTTCATTAAAAGGATATGGTCCTGTAAGCGTGGTCGTGGTGGTCATTTGCCTGCTGTTATTTTCCACTATAAACGGCATAGCTTCTTCTTTATAATGAAATAAACATCCGATCGTTTATATTGAAAAATGGCACTTTTCTTTGAATATCAAACACCTTTTATTGGAAAATCCTTTAAATATCCCTCAGTCATCTCCGTGAACCTGTTTTGATCGGATATTTAACTGAACTGCCAAACGCAGACTGTTAAACATCAAATAGAGGACGTGAAGGAAATCGCTCAAGAAATCTGCACTTTGTAGAGCTGAGTTCGTTCGTTTTTTTTTTAGATGGCGCTTTTGAAATTACTTTTCCAAAGCATCGTCATCATAGGGATTGAAAATACTACAATTTGTTCGTGTTCTTTAGGTTTCACAAAACTTGTGATAGCCGATCAACTCGTTGGTTACTGTTCGAATTCGATGGTTCGATTGAAAATCAACTGAAATTGAGCACATACTTTACTGTTGATTGAGAATGAAGCCATCGATAGGACAGTCGATGTTTTGCGAAACCGGGAGTTAATCTTGCCGATGAGCCGTGTGTATGTCCGTCTGGTCGTCCAGCCGAGGACACGGAACTGTCGAACGAAACAAGCTAACGACTTTAAACTTTCCCTGGGTAGATCGCGCAACAGAATGTGATGGCTGCGTCATTTCAATGTTTGGGGATAATTGGGGAAAAACATAACAAATATTAATAGATTTTCCTCTTTACATCAAAATCACCGACGTTTTGGTCTCAAATCGGAGAAGAAATAAATCTATATGTAGGATTTTGACAAGGAAAAAACAAGCATATGGTGGAACAGCTTAATATATTTTATCGTGATGTCTCGATTCCCATGAAATCATCAATGTAGGTCTCGTGAAATTTGTCATGCTCGAGATTTTTTAATGTGTTTTATTTTTAGCCTTGAAAAAGGTCCGATTTGAGACCGAAACGTCGGTGATTTTGATGTAAAGAGGAAAATCGATTAATATACAAACTATCCAAATACCTGAAAGAGTTTTCGTTAATACATAATATGGATGATAATACGAACCATAAAATATAACAAGTTTCCTGATTTTTCCTCTGTATCGCTGTCATCCCGGAATCGCTAAAAAAAGCCTAGAAAAGCACTGACGTGAAGTCAGCAACATTTGCGCGCATGTTCAGTTTTGGTGTTCCGTATCGTTGTTTTCTCCGGAATAACTCAAAAAATACTTATCCTATCATTTTGAAACTTGGTAAATATTTTCGAAATGCCGCTAGACAACTTGGTGCAAAATTTTGTGATAATCGAGAACAATAAAAAAATCCTAGAAAAGCAGCGACGTGAAGTTCGTAGCTTTTGCGCGCATGTTTAAATTCGTTGCCAAAGCGGTTATCTCCTTTGAACATGCGCGCAAAAGCAGCTGACTTCACGTCAGCGCTTCCTAGGTTTTTTTCGATAAAGTACTGTATTTCAATAGGTCTCTTGCATTAAATTTTTTTGTCATTAGATTCAAATATTCTATCCGTGAGACTACTGAAAAACTTTAACCGCCGTCAAAAATTTCAGTTCTCATCGAGAAAAAGTTTTTTCAATTTTGCTCCACATATTGGCAGTTCAAACGGACGAAACTTCGCGCCTTCCGTGACGTACCGGGATATATCCAATCTCTCGTTTCCCAATATCTCCGAAGATTATTATCGTATCGAACTGAAATCTGGTACTCTGCAGTGAAATATGAAGCTTGAAGTCTGGGGGATTTTTTTTCAAATATAATAGTTTCTGAAAAAAAATTTTTTTTTGAAAAAATTCAGTTTACTGATAGTGCGATCTCAGCTAAATTCTGCAGAGTTGCACGTTGTTATACTCCAACTAACTGCCACAAGTTTCAATCCATTCGTTCCAGTAACCATTTGACCGATTTCTTCAATTAACGAACTCAACCATCGCATTTCGAAATGCAACCTATCCTAAAAGTTTCAGGTTGATAGGACTCTCTGTAGGCTCGTAATCGTGCATACGAACGGCCGGACAGAATCGATTTTTACACCGGACTCGTCATCAGCGAGTCTTTCTATTTTTCGTCGCAATCAGTGACTAATTAAAATCTTTTGATTATACTTTTTTGCTGGTACGATCGAATTTAATTGATAACCATAAAAAAACTCAGATAATTGATACACTTCGTTGTTATTTATTTCGCGCGTCAAAATTATGGAACAAATTCATTGTTTCAGAAGAAAAATATTTGGCAACTAAATCCTGAAACAGGCCAAATTTTGTTTCATTTTTATCGAATTTTATGCATTTTTAAAGGATTTTTGTTGCACCCTGTGCCATCCCCATCAACCCTCTAAATTTTTCGAATAGGGAAAGTGGGTCATGCACTTTTTTGGCAAGGTCTTTATATCACTTGTCACTAGTATGTGCACTTTGTCATGGCTCATTTACCTTGAGACGATGGCACCTGATGAAATTTGTCACCGAATGAAAGTCGACCATTACAGTTTTGTTCATGCACAACTTTCAACCCCTACGAACCTTTTAATGGAGAAAAAAAAATTTTTGAAAAGGGTTGAAAGTTGTGCATGAAAAAAACTGTTATGGCCAGGTACCATCGTCTCAAAGTAAATGAGCCATGACAGAGTGCACATACTGAAAACCACTTTGAACTAACTAATTTTTCAAAAAAAAAGGTCGATGGGGATGGCACAGGGTGCAACAAAAATCCTTCAAAAATGCATAAGAATTTGGTAAAAGTGAAACAAAAATGGACCTGTTTCAGAATTTTGTTGCCAAATACCGCTTATTTCTTTTTACAAATGATAGTTTCTGATGAGAAAATATTACGTAATCCAATAAAAATTTTACCTCCTTTAGCCATTTCTTTCTCGAAATGTTCTATATTCTGCGATCTCCCATATTATTCTCACAGCATTCTGTTCGAACCTTCAAGCTGTCATTTTTCAATCCCCTTCAATACAACTTGTATTTTTGGAGATATTGGAAAAATTAAGTTTTCAAATATATATCCAGAATCATTTCGTAGATTTTTCTCATTCACGAATGAGACCCTTGTTTTTAATCCACATGTGTTATACAAACAATACAAGGGGAATTTTCTTAGACGATTGAAAAATAAAGTAATATACACTGCGGGTATAAATAATGTGTATTATACTCTTGGGTGAATTCAAAACCGTGTTACATGTGCTATAAACATGTACTCAATACGAGTACCTATTACAACCCCATAAAAATCTAAACACACCCCATCAAAAATCCGTTGAATAAATTAGCAACCGGCATTAATTGCTTCTGTGTGGGCTTCAAGATCTCACTTCAATCGACGCCGCAAACAATCGTCGTCAGGGGTCGCACCAAGGGTGGTTTCCTAGTGATCGGGGGAGCCGATTCGCTATTGTTTATCCGCAACATCTGTCACCGAAATTTTCCCTCGTTACCGTCACGCTAATGCCATGAAACCGGAGAGCGTTTGTGTTGGAGTCGAAGGGAAGTTGGGAAAAACGCGGGAATCGCTCCCTTTCCTCGTTAAAACAACTTTGGAGTTAGTTGGGGTATGAATATTCGTGCCCGAGTTTTGCGGGGGCAATTTGGGAGTTTCGAGGGCGAATTAGGTAACTTTGAGAGGGGGGAAGGTGCAGAATATTAGGAAGTTTATTTTTTTGTTGTTGATTCAATTGTCACTCTCGCTTTCCTGGTATATTTTATTTCTTTGTAATTCGGGGTTGTAAGTCGAAAGTGCGAAGGGAAACTGTATTTCGATATAAGCTGATGAATTAATTTTCAAATTCTGTGATCTGAATTTTCTATGTTTTTTTTATGCCATATTTGTATGTGGTAAAATTTCCCCGTTTTCACGCGCTGGTTTGGATATTTTGCCTTTAACACTGCATTTGTCGTTTGTTTACTCAGTTTCATCATGATTCGAACATTATTTCCTGAGTTTTTCAACGATACCGAGGAAAAAACACCAACGTTTATGTCTGAATAGAAATATTTGGACGACATTTGTATTTCTTCTGGAAGAAGTTGCGAGATAAAACTTTGAAATTGAACTAAGAAATGTGATCTTTCGACCCTTTCGAGTATTTAAATAAATCTCAATATCGATAAACCGGTCTGTCCCGTCGCCTGCGCCATTTTGCTAATCTAGATATGTCTGTGGGGTGGATGTCTCGTATAAGTATTTTTCCAATAATATCTCAATTGCTTCGTCCAAAAAGTTATACAAATTGCTAGGATTAACTGATGGCCTTCACTAGTACCTGAATACGCGACAAAAAAAATTAATGGTATGGGGAAAGACCATTTTTCATGAGGTCTCCGACGAACCCACTTGGAAAACAAAAGTTGGGTATGGTTACAGCCGAGAAGTTGAAGGAGAATATTCCATTTTATCGTCAAAATAGTAAAAATCCATTTATGGGTTTCAGCTTTTTTGCGCGCATGTTCTAGGGGAACAGCGTGCTATCGTTTTGTCCAAATGTCTGTAATTTTGGATGATGGAGCCAAAAATGGTCTCAATCGACTAGGTTGGATTCACTGATGACGAATCCGGTGTCAAAATCCATTCTGTCCGGCCGGCCGTCCGGCCGTAGTCACGCTAACTGTCGACAGAAGGGAGCTAGCAACTTGAAACTTTCAGGATAGGTTGCGCATCAGGATGCCGCGGTTAAGTTCGTTAATGGGCCAAATCGGTCGAATAGACTCGGAGTTATGGGCACTTGAAGTTTTGAAGTTATTTATTTTTTATTTCGGAAACTACTTGAGTGATTGGATTCAAACTTGGCAGTTGGGTGGAGTATAACGACGCGCAACTCTGAGCCAAATTTTGTCAGGATCATACTATCGGTAAATTTTAAAAAAAATTTTTTTCGGAAACCATTCATTATATACGAAAAAAAATTTCACTCGCACTTTGAACTTCATATTTCACAGCAGTTTACCAAATTTCAGTTCGATTCGATCATGAGTTTCGGAGATATCGGGAAAAAATATGTCAAATTTTGAGGTTTTCTTCTCGATATCGTTGATTTTCTCGGTATAACTCGGGAAATACTGATTCAGTCCTGATAAAACTTCACAGCTAGTTTTGAGATGCTGAAAGACAACTTTATGCGAAATTTCGTGATAATCGTGTCATCAGAACTATTTGAAAAAAAAATTTCTATGATTTTCTTATCATATCATCCTCATTAAATTCTGTATGAAACTTCGAACTGTTATTTTTCGATGAAGTACTGGATTTCAATTCGATCTGTTCTGTACTTTTGGAAATATTGGAAAAATGAAATTTTGATTGGGTATATCTACGGAATCATTGGGTGGATTTTACCCATTCACGAATTCGGCCTTCGTAATTAAGGTCCAAACCTTCTCTACAAATATCGAGTTTCTAAGTTGTTTCTTTTGGAAGTTATTGTGTTTACGCAGTCGGCCGTTAGTATGTCAAGTTGCAATGAAAAATCCGTTTGCCTACCATTTTCACAAAAAAATGAAGCCTCCAAAGAGATTTAAACATGTTTCAATATTGGTATTTCACGATAAACGTCAGACCTGCTCTCAACAATAGTTGATTACTAAACGAAGAAGATCGACGTGAAACTACCGACCAGCTTGTCAAATGCTTCTGCATTGAACAATATTGCGATCATATACATATACATATTCTCCTTTCTTTGATGAATAAAATGCTGTGAATACCTGATCACTTCAATAATTAAATGACAGTTGACATTATATAATGATTGTTTTATTAGAATGTAATTGAATTTAATATTTAAATTAATTGCTGCATATATTAGATTTCTCATTCCCAAATCAAAGCAAAATAATAATGAATTACTTAAATTTGCTGGAAGTACTCCAGGGGTAACTATATCAAGAAAACCATTTGTTTTTTTGAATTGGACACCCTTATCTCTATTCTCTTTTTCATCTTAAACGGCTGAAACTTACGTTCTTTCTATTTTTCGTCGCAGTCGGTAATTAAAATTCTATGATTATACTTTTTTGCTGGTTCGATCAAATTTAATTAATTAACATAAAAAAATCCAGAAAATGTATACACTTCCTTATTATTTATTTCTTCTGTCCGAATTAATACCTATATACATATAATGAATATGAAAAAGTTACACAATTCTCTACTTCGTATACCACTCATTCTTTTATGCAAATTATATTTTCTGATGAGAAAATATTACGTATTCCAATAAAAACTTTACTTCCTTGTCTTTAGGCATCTTGGCTTCGAACAAAATAACGAGTCCATCATGCAAATTGGACAGAATGAGAGAACAGTCTGTACCACCAGAGTACAATAGCAATTGTAATGAATGCAAATATCCGGCGACAACACAGACAGATCGATAACAGTTTTGCACATTTAACGCTTAACAGGATGGAGTAATCCGCAATTTACATGGAGCCCAGCGCTGAAAACATCGGATACAAGGACAATTTAAAAAGTCTCTATTTGTTAGGGTGATTATGGAAGTGAATACAAGATGATCCGTTCATCCGTGGCAGATATTTTCTCGAAAAAAAATTCCGAAAGTTATGCAGAAAATCAACTTCAGTTTTAACCTGCGGTAAATTAGTGCCAGGTCTTTTTTTGTGCTATGTGCTTCACAGATGTATACCTACTTATTTCAACCAGGGTCGATAATTTTTTGAACCAAAAAAATGAATTTAGGATGGAACCCATTAGAAACTTGGTGAAATATAACAAAAAAACGCTGCAAATTTTACAAAAGGGTTTATTATTTGGTTGAGTAATGCAACAATAATAAATGTTGAAAGTTTCATGGAAATTCGGTAGTAAGTTTCTGAAAAATATTTTTTTTTCCCTCCAACCCCCAATTTTGAACCCTTAGGGTTCACCGATCCTGCTGAAAAGCTTGGAGGATCAATGCCGAGTGACACATGATTTTTCTACCAACTTTCGCGGATTTCGGTCCGGTACTTTCTGAGAAAAGCCACGGACGGCGGACGGACGGATTTCTTTTTATTCGTTTATTCAAACCAACATACTCCAAAACGTAAACTGTGAAATTTTCAGGGGGGGTTGAAATTTTTTTTTGTTGGTCGATCAGGAAAAATAATTCAGGGACATTGTTTATCCCGATTCGCGGCAAAACTACAAGTAGAAAGTTGAATCGCAAAGTTGTAGGTAATAAGTAAGATTTACACACACACACTCTACTTCGCATAACGTCAAAATATATGTGAAAAATTCAAATAACCACGTTTTCTCTTTTCATCTTCCACAAAAAAAAATCCATAAAATTCGGTGAAAACTTACTTTTTTATGTTCCAAATACACTGTAATTAATTCGATTCGAAATATGTATTTGTTCGCCTTATTTTGACCTATCATCGAAAAACCACCCCAGTTCTCAATCGAACAGTTTCACGTCGAAATATCTACTTTTTCGAAAAAATTGGCGGGATTTTTGTTCGTTGAAATCTTTTCTTTCTGCTAGTGTGAAAAAAATATGCATTACTATCGTAAATTTTCTTGAAATATTTCATGAAGTAGCGTTTTTCCCATTTCTCTATGAAATACCTTTTGACGGGCTGGAATTTATCGTAGTTCACTCAGTTATATGAATTATTTTGGAATAGCAATGAGGTCAAGAGCCCTTACGCGCTTGTTCAAATTCTAACCATTAGATCAACACGAAATTTTGTACTGAGTTGCTCGTAGTTTTCACCTGATTACGAAATTTCAATCTGATCGTATTTGTAAATTTGACATATTTTTTTCTCATATCTCCTAAAGTAAATATCGGATCGAATTGAAATTTGAAATATTGTTGTTAAATACTGACTCTGAGGTTTGTGCTGAATATCGTAGAAATCTCATCGATATTTCCAGAGAAAAAAACTTTTTCATAAAAAATTTGAAAAATTCTCGAAAAAACATCTTTTGAAAATTTTCTAACAACTGGACCCAAACGAAATCTTGCACCAAGTTGCGCGTTGGTATTCCAGAACTGTTCACAAAGTTCAAATCTGATCGAGTCAGTTCTTCATGAGATATCGAGGAATTAACCTCAAAATTTCAAAAAACTCTGAAACCATTCGACCGATGTCACTCATTAACGAACTTAACCTAGATTTCTGGACAACAAACCTTATCTAACAATTTCAAGTCGCTAGTTACTTTCCTTCGAAAGTAAGAGCACATACGGACGGACAGAATACAATTTTACCACAAATTCTCCATCAGGGAGTCCAAACCAACCGTTTGCGATCATATTACTTCTCAAAATTCGAGAATTACATACAATAGTTATGTTCGCGGGTCGGATAACGAACCAATTCTGAACCAATTCCGAAATTCTTTCAGCATGAACGTTCACGGAACCGAAGTAGAACCCTTAGAATAGACGTGAGTGAAGCACAAGGCCCTAATTCTGCAAACTATCGTTTACTTTTAGGCATTTCAACAATTTGCAGGAATTCTTTTGATCTTGATCACTTTTACGATCGACATTCAAAACATTGCTCGGAATAAGCTATCATGAAAAGCTTTTTTCTGAGTAAAATAAAACTGTAACTAACTTGGAATACAATACGCTGTCTGAACATGAGATCCACATGCGTCTAAGAGCTGTTATCGATATATTTTTGTGTAAAATTGCGATTTCACGAAAAATACAAGATTCCATCCAAATCGTGACAGCCGATTTCAAGATAAGCAAAATATAACCTATATATTTATTTATATATTTGTAGGCATATATTTTACCCTCAAACGAATAATTATTGCACCTATATGTACAAGAATTGCTTGTTGAAATGATGTTATAAGCCGATATTCACTGATTCGTCGCCCAAACTTGGTTATGTTAGAATAAAACTAATCTAGAACCACTAGTTCTTCCAACAGTGCGGGAACTGCTAGGACCGGTTCGGAATCGACTTGGTACAGAATCGATGTAAACCACGAACACAGAACTAGGAAGAACCGTAACCACTAGTTCGGAAGATCTTCTTCAAAGTACGCATGCCTTCGGTACGGAACTGGTTCGGAATCGGACTCGCGAACATAGCTATTGTAAAGAAATGAATACGCGCTGTTCCGAGAAGGAACATCGCCCACTTTTCCGTCAATTCCGTAAAACGTAAAATATTTAACTGGGTCGTCCTCAGAATACGAAGTGCCTCTGGCACTGATTCCGTAACAATAATTTCAGTCTGACGATCCGACCGCAGTGTTTTAGACGCGGTCTCAGCGGGAATCCTGGAAGATCGTGCGGGAACATAATTCTGTCGGGTTGCCAAAATTCCGGTCGTGGAAGTGGGACGGGGCGGCGTCCATGTGGGCAAATCGATGATAGCGTCTTTCTTCAGTCATCAGGAAGGAGAATTTCGTATTGTGGTGGCCTTTACTTGATAGAAATCCATTGTAAACTCAATTAAAAGACACAAATGTGGTTGGTTTCTACTTCATTATAAACACATGACGCGTTTCACTACATTGTAGTTTCATCAGATGCTGAGTTGCAACTGTCTCAAAAAGTGTGTTACAGTTTCATATAAACCAATACAGGTACAGAGATATTTCCAACGGGTCAATCATGGAAAAACCAAACCGGGCTCCTAGCTGAATAGGTTTAACAAAGGTGAATTTGACAGTTCCGTCTGGTCGTTTAATAAATTCCCAGAATTTCGGTTTATCTCTAGAGCCTCCAATAAATTTAACTTCCGCCCTTTGTTCTCTATGTGTAGAATCTTGAAATTTTCGTCGAATTCGTATTTTTCTATTATTAAATGTTCGGCGTACGTAGAGTTTGATTTATTTTTCAAAAAAGAACTTCTGTGTTCTTTCATTCTGGTGTTGAATGATCAACCAGTTTGACCTATGTAAGTTATAGGACATGAGCCACAGGAAAGTTGATAAACTCCTGATAGGTTGAATTTCTGAATTTTAGGTTTATAGTTTTTGAAGATTCTACCCAAAGAGTTTGTGGTTTTGAAAACTATGTGGATGTCAGATTTTCTCAGAAATTTCTTAATTTTTAGTGATGGGTTTCCGAAAAGGTTAAAAAGTTGAATGTTGTTTTTATTTTCGATTTTGGGTATGCTTCCGAGAAAGCATTTATATATTGTTTCTTATTGATTATGTTATCGATCATTGAAGGTGAATAACCGTTGTTGGATGCTATTTGTTTAATTAGATTCAATTCGTAATCGAAGTTCTTTGGAGACAGAGGAATTGATAATAATCGGTGTGTCATACTATGATATGCGGATAATTTGTGTTGAATTGGATGGAAAGAATCTTTTGGGATAGTTATATCTGTATGAGATGGTTTATGAAAAATGGAAAACTTCCAATAACAAGAATCAACAACAAGTTCCAGTTTTCCATTTTTCATAAACCATCTCATACAGATATAACTATCCCAAAAGATTCTTTCCATCCAATTCAACACAAATTATCCGCATATCATAGTATGACACACCGATTATTATCAATTCCTCTGTCTCCAAAGAACTTCGATTACGAATTGAATCTAATTAAACAAATAGCATCCAATAACGGTTATTCACCTTCAATGATCGATAACATAATCAATAAGAAACAATATATAAATGCTATCTCGGAAGAATAACCAAAATGGAAAATAAAAACAACATTCATATCTTTAACCTTTTTCGGAAACCCATCACTAAAAATAAAGAAATTTCTGAGAAAGTTTGACATCAACATAGCTTTCAAAACCACAAACTCTTTGGGTAGAATCTTCAAAAACTATAAACCTAAAATTCAGAAAGTCAACCTATCAGGAGTTTATCAACTTTCCTGTGGCTCATGTCCTAAAACTTTCATAGGTCAAACGGGTAGATCATTCAACACCAGAATGAAAGTACACAGAAGTTCTTTTTTGAAAAATAAATTAAACTCCACGTACGCCGAACATTTAATAATAGAAAAACACGAATTCGACGAAAATTTCAAGATTCTTCACATAGAGAACAAAGGGCGGAAGTTAAATTTATTGGAGGCTCTAGAGATAAACCGTTTAAGAAATTCTGGGAATTTATTAAACGACCAGACGGAACTGTCAAATTCACCATTGTTAAACCTATTCAGCTAGGGGTCAATCATGGTTTTTCCATGATTGACCCGTTGGTAATATCTCTGCACCTGTATTGGTTCATGTAAAACTGTAACACACTTTTTGAGACAGTTGCAACTCAGCATCTGATGAAACTACAATGTAGTGCAACACATCATGTGTTTATAATAAAGTAGAAATCAACCACACTTGTGTCTTTTACTTGAGGAAGGAGAATGTTTTTGGCACGATTTGTTTTTAAGATTTTCGCTCGCATGTTCTGAAGACAGCGTGCTTTCGTTTTGTCCAAATGTCTGTAATTTCTCGAGTTTTCTCCAGAAAGTTGAAGTACCAGATTGGACTCACTGGTGAACATCAATACCAAACGAACAGAATTCATAAAAAATTGCCCATGCACCGGCATTGACCTGTGTGGGAAATATTGTCATGGATCAGTGTAGGTTGTAGGTTGAAGAAAAAATTATCTTACGGAACCAAGTTCATAGCTTGTGTCAAGTCTTTTTTGGTCTTTGAATATAGACAGCTTCACTTCAAAGAAGAAGAAGAAGAGTGTCATATACCTATGCGAACTTTTCTCGTGTATGAAGGTGTTTTATGAGTTAAAATGGTATTTATGGTTTGTCCGGTTGGTTCATACCACTGGAAACTAACTATCCTTGCAAATAAGTTCATAACTTAGAAAATACATTCGTCCTCTAAGTAATGGCTTTCTGCCTTTCGAAAAAAATAGAACAGAGAATGGTCAGAGGAGTGTCGAACAATTAATACTGCATTTTTCTATACAACGAATGCAAATATCATTTCTGCAGTTGGTAGAACTGTTTATCGACCGCAGCTAAAAATCGAAGGTCGTTCTTAATGTCGATGGTTGAACTCGAAGTGAATGTTGAGTTTATTCTTAGACGAACTTGTGGTGAACCGGATAACGAAATTATGGGGGATATTCGAGTTCGTGTATTTATCGCGAAATTGAAAAACTCATAAAACAGGTCTATATTGGAAGGACTAATTGGACAGTTTTTTGTCGTAAAATCGAAATATTTCTATGAAAAATTTCTGAAGTACTTTTTCTATATCAATAAATCATTTTTACTAGGCTAGCAGTTTTTTCTTTAACTTTGCATTAGTGTTTTTTCATAGAGAAATATTTCTCTACTATACTGATTGAATAACTAGCTTGAAACTCGACAAAAAACTCTGACGACGATTTGATTTGTTTGGGGGGAAAAGGGGGGATGGAGCTTACTCTAGAATCCAAAAAATTGATCTTCCGACCAGCCCGAGTATATTTAAAAAATTCTCAAAATTGGCACAGTAAGCAATCGAGACCGACCCATGCGCCATTTTGAGAACCGAGGAACTACTCTGACACTGATGTATTTTACTAAAATTTTTGAAATTCCTAATGGAGGGGAATCTATAGCTAGGATCAATCGAAGATCTTCACATGTTTCCTCTGAAGTTTAACACTCTTCATAGTCTTGAATATGTCCTCACAGCTCGGAATTGTGCTTTCATTGATTTTACGAAGTATTTTAGTATATTTTTGACTATGTAACATAGATTTCGAATCGAAACGCTTGTACACTTGAAGAAGAATGGATAATTACATTTCCCACGTTAACTAGCAGTTTTCTGTCCACAGTGAACATAAATATCATAAATACTCAGAATGCTTTTATCGTAAGTCGTATGTAACGAACACATAGTTATATGACTGGCGTTTCCGTTTATCACTCTGCTCTAAATCGATTTATCTCTGTGACATTTCAGCCATAAGAGTCCTAGATGTCTGCAATTTCCCCCAAAGTACTCGTTCCACATCCATAATTCTTTCCCCAATATTCCAAAACAAATAGGGGAAAATGTGTATTAAATAAAGTAAACATTCAATAACGAACGAATAGGACCTGACCCTTTTCAATTGCGGGTCACTTGATGCATTTTCCAATTATTTATGGTCCATTTAGCCATATGAGTCAACATGGGGTGTATTCATCCCTATTCCAATTAGTGAAATACTTCCGCAAACACTGGTACTGTTCTACAGCCTTACGACTACCGATAAGTTCGAATAATTCGAAGTGATGCACCATTCTTAAAGTCGCAATCTATTCAATAAAGTTGGTCATTTTGTTTGTCTATTCCTTTTACATTATGATTCATTATTCAACGGCTTTTTTCCAATTAATAGTATCTGTTAACAAACAACATGAGTTATAACTCACTACTATAATTCACTACAATAAGTCGGGAAAGAAAAAGAAAAATCGTCGAAGGGAAGTGTCCTGGACACAAACCGAGGTTGGGTTAAAAACCTACAAACGTCGGGGGGGTTGCAGGGTGTATTTAATTCCTTGCAAATGAAGCGAAAGGTACGGAAAATATGATTGAACGTTGGTAATTAACGTTTCTCAAATATTATTATTCATCATGTGAGTTATGACTATAAGAACTTTGTTGACAAATCACAAAATATTTTCTATGATTGTCAAAATTTTTAGGGGAAAACGTTAGAAACTGCAAACTCCGGACCGTATAGGTTTTTTCCCAACCAGGGTTCGAACTGAGGGCCCTTGCCTTCGACGATTTTTATTCTAGTGAGTTATAGTAGTGAGATATAACTCATGTTGTTTGTTTACAATTACCACTAGTTAATCATTGCATTTAAATAATGAATATATAATTAAACGGGGGTAGATGAAGTATAGTTTTCTTCTCACGATTATGGCCATAACTCGCTTGATGAATTACAGCACTAGCCTCCGGTTCGGGTGAGTTATGACCTGAATTATTGCTTGTTGAAGAGTAAACTATATTATCTTATGATATATCAAGTAACACTACATAGAAATAAATGACGTGTAATAATTCTGTGATTACTCATCGACAGAAAACCACTGATATCAGCGCCACCTATTCAATAAGTGTCAACTTTCAAACCCCAAACATAACCTCTACAAATTTTGACGTTTCGTTTCTAGCGTCTAAACATCGCAAGTTATCGGTCAGGAGAGAAGATAAGTGCAAGAATAATGTGAAGTGAGAGTTTAAACCACGAGAAAGATGCAATTCAACACGATAGGAAGAGAGAGGAAGGGTTCAGTGAGCGTCACTAATGTCACTAACTGGTTCTCGTCCCTCAAAAGGAACAAGAAACCGAAAAATGGGATCAAACAGGCTAACCATTCCAGGAGCGTTTGGGACCTTACGACGTTGTCCAGAAGGGTAGGTTTTGAAAGATTTCAAGGGCTTTGTAGGTGGAATTCTCGCAGGAATTTCCGTGGTATCAGAAATATATGAAATTCCGAGGTGAAATGCAGGTTTCCGTTGGAAATTACTTTCGGTGTTAGACAGCAGATTAATATCATTAGTTTTGCAAATTACACATTCACGTTCCAACTTAATTACTCTTTGCTCTTCGGTTAAGGAAATTATATCGGTTTCTTCGACGATAATTGGAAATTCATTCTTGTTTTGGTTCAATACCTACAAGATGCAGTCTGATAATTTCAGTAATTATCAACTTCCCAATTGTGCTGATACTGTTATTGTTAGCAGAAGTATTCAATTTCTTTGAAGTGAATGAATTTCATTGAATGCATTCATAAATGCTTTTCCTGATCTTTTCTTAATTGATGGTTAGCTAACAAAATTTGTATGATGAACCTTGTATTTTAAATAGTTCATCAAAAGATTAAATAAGGCATTGAGTATAATATTGGTCCCCATTGAATAACACTACCTTGACTAGAAAGTTAATGGGACAACTTCATAAATCAAGAGATCCTTGGACGGCCATCATGATGTTAATTTTATGTCTGGAAATTAAATTATTTCGAGATTAATTTGATTTGAACATCCTCCTCTCTCGTGTCTAGGTATTTTCGAATAGTTTTGAGGAAATTACTAAAAATACATTCATTTATATCAGATGAAATTTTCGTTTTATAACTTTCTAGAAGAGCACTAATATCACGTCATATCAAGCTTTTGCGGACTTTTTTGTCTGTCAATTCACATCTCAAATTTAACCTGAAAATCTCTTTGCAGCAGCTTTTTCGCATATTTTCAAATTCGTGAGCGAAGAAAACTTTGAAATTTTTTCGAATGCTCTAATGACATGCCCATCGCGAAATTCTGCACAAAATTTTGAATCAGCCTTTGCCAACTAGTTATCGAGTTTTATCAGGGTCGTATATATATATTTCGAGATATTCCGAAACTTACGAAGATAACGCGAGAAAAAACCACGAAATCTAATATTTTTTACACCATATCTCCGTGAAGTAACATAAGAACGAATAGATTTTCGGTTCACCATTGTAAAATATTGTCTTCAATGCCTGTGCAAAATTTGATTCGCAGATTATGAATAAATCAAAGGAGAACAAACCGCGCATATAAAGGGGTGAATTTTTGGGGCCAGAATTCGTTTTTTTCATTTTTGGGGGCAAATGATTTGTTGCTTCTGTAACGTGGGCGTCTGAATTCTTTTGGTTCCCAGGAATATGCCCGAAATTCAATATTTTTGGGTTTAAATCAATTGACACCGGCTTTAAGAGCATTTTATCTCAAGCCAACAATAAAGTATAATTTTGCATGACAAAAAACACTCTGACAAAATTCAAGCTCTTAGCATTCGAGGAATCGGAGCTTGATGGGTGGCGTACTTCGGTTACTCAAAGAATCCAGACGCCACATGTGACATTTTATAGAATTTATCATCCTAGACTATTTAGGGAAATATCCTTCACACATTTGTGCTCTCTCTTTCAACCCAGCCAATCCGAGGTGTTTTTTCGGATTTTAGAAGGGCGTCGCTCAATTCAAAAGCCAATCAAAATTTATATTCACCCTCTACAATGTGAAGGAGGGAATTTTCTCAATTTGGGTTTAGTTAGTTTTTAGACTCTCTTCATTTGACCGTTGTATAGTAAACAACAATTCGATTTCGAATTTACGAACAAGACTTATACGTTAATTTTTGTATTGTAAAAATCGTAACTTCTCATTTGAAAGTCGCTTCGACCTTGCTATCGAATAAGATATAGAAGGAAGATTCTATTGTCCAAATCACTTGTATACCATTCCGGTCTTGTTATCTAATACAGATACAAGAAAATACATTTTTGTTACTCGTTAAAAGTGCGTTTTTAATACACCTTAACAACATCTTCGTGTCATAAGTGCAACGATATTGATCAACTGGTCAATAAGTTCTCCAATTATCTGCTTATTTTAGAAGCATCAACATTTCTGATGAAGATCGGAAAATATTCGTCGGTCGTGTGTTCATTTTGATAACGACAGAATTAATCAAGTGCGATTAATTCACCACACGGGGTCTCTACTATTGAAACCCCCAAAACACCTGAGTAAACCAATTCAGGTCAAAACATGGTTGAAAAAAATATTGAAAATACGCAATGTTTCCAATTTTTATATTCAAGAATTTTCGGGAAAATAAAAACTAATATGGAGTGAAAAAATAAATAACATTGCGCATTCTCACAAAAAGAATCTCCATTTCGGTGTTATTGTTAATTGATATTTCTTTTTTATAGAATAATTTCATAAGAATATATACTAATGTATTCCTACAAAGTATCGATTTAAGCTTATTCACTCCCAATATCTGAAGCAGAAATATTCAAAATCAAATAAAAATGGGTTTTGTATGCAAGCGCTTTGTTGGATTGCAGGATTGAACTATTTGTCAAGGGCAGTTTCTTGGAAAAAAGATTGCCTAATGATCAATACAGGAATAATATGAACGATAAAAGAAGCGAACTGTGACGTTTCAGAATACAATTCTGACTCTTTCATCTGACAAACGAGAAAATAATTCGAAAAATTTTCTCGTTTGTCTTAAAGGCCTATTACACTATCGAATCTCTAGGGCCCGGTATGCCGGGTGCCCGGTTTTCCGGGTAGGGTGTCGCTTATTACACTACCCTAGATACCGGTCTGACTTCTGTCATCTGAACGTCAAAGTAGGGACATTTACAAATATCCAATCGTTATGTCCCCGAAATTATCGAAAAGACAAAGTTGCACTAGTGGTGAGTTTGGCGGTCAGTACCTCGAAATCCACCAAACGGAAGGAGAGGGGAATATGGGTGAGAAAATATTTGCTCCTCAGAGAAAAACTCTCAAATATGCAAATACTTCATTGTTTAGACCAAGCAGATTCACGGAACTACTTGTGACTAGGAACAGACCAACTTGAAGAGCTACTTAACTTAGTAGCTTCGTTAATAAGAAAAGATGGTACCATTTTAAGAGAAAGTTTAAGTCCACAACAAAGACATGTCACATTGAGATTTCTAGCCACTGGAGACCCTTATCAAGTTTTGAGATTTAGTTCTTTGATATCTCAACCTCTCTTATAAAACATTATAACCTTGACTGTTGCCGTTTCATCGAAGTTGAATTGAGATTTAGTTTTTCGATATCTCAACCTCTCTTAAAAAACATTATAACCTTTACTGTTGCCGTTTCATCGGCAGTTTTTAAAACATTATAACCTTCACTGTTGCCGTTTCATCGAAGTTTTTATATATTTTCTTAGATTTCTAAGAGCACCTTATAACCATCATTACTCAAGTCTTTATTGACATAGTCTTTACGGTCTTTCTTCCACAGATACGGCATTTCCCTGTATATTTCTATTATATTAAGTAAGATTGCATTTTCTCTTGCGCACGACATCTCACAGAATAACGCATTCAGGCTTATGACACGTTTATGTGTATTGTACGCTCCCTGCGTTGCTATGCGACTGAGTTCCCTAACTCCCTAGCGCTTATTACACTACACGGTATGCCGGGTCCGGCAGATTGGGTCTACTCAATCGCCCTAGATCAGGAACCTAGCTGCCGGTACCTATTATTATACATTAACCGGTCCCTGCCTGCCGGGCCCTGGAGATTGGATAGTTTAATAGGCCTTCAATGGAAGAGCCAGATTTCTACTCTGAAACGTCACAGTTCGTTCTTTTTATCCTTTAGATTATTCCTATACTGTTCATTAGGCAATCTGTCTGCCAAAAAACTGCCCTTGACAAATAGTTCAAACCTGCAGCCTGCATATGCGTATTCTATGAAAGAAACAATTTTATTCAATTTTTAATGGTTTTGTTTCAGATTTTGGAAGTAAAAACAGAAAAAACCTAAAAAAATTCATTCCCCCAAATCTACACATACACGCATGTATTGATGCATTGCAAAATGGTGGAATACGCGGGGTGAATTTGTTCACAAACTCAACGGTCTATTTTGCAAATGGGACACTTAGAAGCTTTAGAAATACACGTGCTATAGCTTATTAGCTTTTGTCATATCTTCATTTTCTCTCAGGAAAGTCGAAATATCCTTGGGTTCTCTAGAGTTCTTCGAGGTCAAGCTCTGCACAATTCATTCCTTATTCAATTATGTTATGGAATTGAACAACACGTGTAAAAATTTGATCTGGTTCATATCAACAGAGCTCATGCCATTTCTACCTATTCAAGAGTAGTTCCTTTGTTCTGAGCGGTTCTCCCTTTTACGACGTATCCAGTATAGCTTACGACCTTATTCGATGTATCACCAATTTCCTCTTTCATTTTCTTCCTCATCAAGGTTGAAATACGGCAACCCTACAAGGAGATGAATTCAGGAACTCCTCGCCATAATCTCTTTACTGCCCTTTTATTGCGAGATAATAAGTTGTCTAGACAGTACACGACGCTGCTCAATGTGTACCTGCCTTGGACTGCAATTTATCGAATCAGAGCTGGCGTTTTCTCTAGCCAGAGGTCGTGAGGTTAATTGCAGTATTATCTTGGCATTGCTAGGCGTTAGATTAATTCGTGTTCTAAGGATTGCATTTTCATGTGATAAGAGTCTGCACTGGTTGGCGTTTTCTTTGTATGAATTATTGCGGAATGTACTGACAACATATTTCAATTATCCCTCGAAGATAAATTGGTTGAGTTAGATCTTGGCGATATTGTGGATAATTATCTTCCGGAAATAATAATTTGGGTAATTCTTCCCTATTGGCCGACGACGATCACGTGATAGCCGTCGACCAATAGGGTGAATCTCCGATTCCCCAAATACCCGAATCTGCCTCGCACAAAAGGCCCCTTAAGACGTTCTACAGTGTAGAATCTAAACTCTGCAAAGATGATGAAACATTTCGAGAAGTCTGTGATTGTTCAGAACATTAGCAATACTTCGGTGAAATGCGGAGCACTCTTTGTGTTGGACAACATTAGTTCAATGATTTAATTTTCCTATTCTTATGGTGATTGTGATGTAATCACAATTATGGCAGCGTGAATCTGAAGGAACCTCCAATATCTCCATGGCTCATGGCACCGTCAACTCCAATCGCTTCAATGCTGCTCGTGTCATGTCAATACTTCGATTTTCTCAAGCCATGCATCACCGTAATTGATACCGTCAACATACGTTGCCCTAGGACCTTCTCCCTCCCATTCTCCAATTCCATAATGACAGGTAACGTAGACGGGATCAATGAAACCTCAAACGGCCCCATGACACCGACAAAATACCCAATCGTAGCAACAAGTAGCGCGCGCGGAAAAATCGCCACTGTATAATCGTAACCACGGCAACGTACAAAACCTGAAACAGTCGATGTAGAACAATAGAACCAGTTAATCCGCGCCAGTTTACCCGAACCCGATAGCCGTAGAAAGGAAAATGGAAAACAATTGAACGACGGACGTGAGACGACGCGAACCAGTCGCCATCGACGAAGAACTCCAGAAGTCACGCTCACGCAGCCGTCGAAACACGTGCCGCGCGTCCCCTCCGTCGTATAAACACGGTGTGCAAAAAACGGCTGCCGCGCGCGCTCCTCAGTCGGGCTGCCAAAGGGGAGCGTTCAGCTCGCGATGTTCGACCGCGCGATTTTCTACGTGCGTGTCCCGAAATCATAACAATTTGCCTCTCTAGTTGGACAACGGCCAACGTGATCCAACGTCCTTTCTCAGTCGGAACGCGTATGACTTTCGACGTCGGGCGTCCCGATGTGTTAGTTCCGTGGACGAAGGGGGCTTTTGGGACGCTGTTGGGCCCTTTGGTTCGTTCCATGTGTACCTGTTTGCGCATATGTGCCTCTTACGTGGTGTGGAACCTCTTCTCGTGCTGCACGCGAGAGTGCCATAGGTCCCATACGCCGGTAAGTCCAACAACCCAATTTCGTTTGTTTGGCATCACTTTATGTCCGTTGCCAGGGAAGCCAATCGGAGTAATGGACTTCCAGCATTACCCTCTGGACTTCCTGAATTTAACTGTCAGTGTAGTAAAACTACGACTGGGTTAACGACCCCGTTTCTTCATATATAATTCTCTTCCTTATCGATTTACAACCTTGTTTTTACTACCTTTTGAACGCGATAACTACAAATTCACTTCTCGGACTCCAACGCCAATATTTACTTTCTTTATTACCAATCTCATCACCAAAACGTCAACTTGAACCATAGAATAGTTTTGGATGCGTTCCAGAAGTTCCCGATGAAATTCGACTGAATAAAGAAAATTCTTGGTTTGTTAATCGAATTTGAGTGCATTCCGAATCTGTTAGTCATGTTGCTCGAAATAATATCCAAGATTTCGGTGAATATCGTTCTCGTTTCACCTGGCACGAGGTTTTATCGGACAGAGTGCATTGTCGTGGCTTTTAAGGCATTATCGGTTTTTTTTTGTCACGTGCATGTACGTGCCGATTTGGCTGGTACATGTTTTTTATCAGGGTGAAGATATCCTAGGTGTTAATATTCAAAAGAGCCAGCTGGGCTTTCTTGTAACTGTATCAGCAAATATGGAAGTTGATTAATGCGGTTGTCCTTGTTTTGTTTATGGAGAAATTGTTTCTGTTTATAGTTGATATACCGGGTGACCGAGTGTTGCATATGTCGTGTTGCTTATCGGTTCAGTAGTTCTTGTTTTCATTTTGGAAGCGGGGAAATGATAAATATGTTTATCTTGTACACAATTTGCTTTGTTTTGCTTTTATAACTAGATCGATCGCTGTTTGACATAAGGTTATAATTTTTTGATATCACGTTTTGTTGAAATCATTTCTAGGATTGAAACCTTAGAAATCTGCCATGAAAAATTGAGAATCATGTGAAATTTCTCTCTTCTGAGACGTATTATTTATGAAATTCTCCAAACCCTTTTGAAGTTGGTCAGAACTTTTCGAGTTTGTTCGACCTCATAGAAACAACCTCTTGGTTTCACACGAGAACCCTAAATCTACTATCAACAGGATCTGAGTGAAGAGTTGAAGGAACTCAAGTTGAAGAGAGTAGATAATGACCGTGTTATCGAAAAGATGAAACAGAAAGCCAACTCTGAACATAGTATTGGCTCTTTTCGTTTTTTGGATCCTTTAATTTTTGCTTAAGTTGTTCGTGTCCTTTTGTGTCGAAGTACCGTGATTTCTCAATGACATTTAACTGACTTGTTAATAAAATAGTTTCATTACTTGTCCTAATGTCCCACCTCGGCTTATCAGGATAATAAAATTAACATTGACTTATGATTCCTCGTTTTTTCGACATATCAATATTTTTTATCCTTCGGTAGCAAATATGATTATGTTCAAGAGGATGAGAACGAGCTGAAACAAATAAACGTGATCATTCCAATTTACAAATATCAATTATGCTATATTGAACTATTTTTTCCCTCGTTTTTTCCTTGACGAACAAAATTAACATGAACATAAATGAATCCATAGGCTGATGAAAAATAAAAAAATGATAATAACATATGATTTTGAAAAGAAAAATTTTCCTCGAAAATTCGAATTTTTCGATATTTTTTCCTTACGAATATCCGCGTGTCGGTTTTCTGATCAAGTTTCAGTTCGGTCACATAAGAACTTCTCGAAATATTCAGGAAATAAACTAAAAATTTCAAATGAGTGAAACTTCGAAAGTGTTCGGCCGATTTGGCAAGAGAGCTCAACCGTCGCAGTTCATTACGCAACGTCCCCTAAAAAGTTTCAATTCGCCAGCTTATTCTGTTTGAAAAGTATCGTGCCAAAGGACGGCTGAGCAGAATTGAATTTGAAATCGAAAAATTTCCGCTTTTCCCGGAAGTATAAGACAGAACTTGAAATGAACATGACATCATTTCCTCAAATGATCTCATTTGTTTGCAAGGGATGTTTATACAATGTGTCGATTCTAAATGTGCCACCCATAACATCGCGTCTTCATTCTTTATTAAAAATTTTGGGAAAAGAGGTGAACGTTGCCTGGCAGGAAGCCATTTTATACGGTTGGCTTCAATGAATTTGTTTCAACCCTGTAACCATAAGACACCAACCCCTTCAATTGGGTGGGGTTGAGTAACAGCTTGTTTGAAAGGTAATTGATAGCCTTTTCAGAAATGCAGTACCCTTACTTTTTTTCTTTCTCCTCAAATTTATCATTCTGAAGAAAGAAACGGAATGCAACAACGAATTCAGTAATATTGTTGAATTTTGACCTTCTCACCTTTGAAACAAGGCGTCACTCACAACCCCCTTCACATTTAGGATTTTGGGGGTTGCTGTCATCACGGTCACAACGTGAATACAAATTGATTGGAACCAACCGTATAATATTTTCCCCAAAAATCAACGTTTACCTCTTCCTGATTTTGCATTTTGCCTCTGAAAAGACAATCTCTATACAGTTCGCGTCAAAATTATGGAACAAATTCATTTTCTCAGAATAAAAATATTTGGCGACAAAATCCTGAAACAGGTCAATTTTTGTTTCACTTTTATCCAATTTATATGCATTTTTGAAGGATTTTTATTGCTCCCTGTGCCATCCCCATCAACCCTCTAAATTTTTTGAACAGGAAAAGTAGGACATGTGGTACTTTTTTTGCATGGTCTTTGTATCTTCTTCACAGGCGTGCAGAAATTTTCAAGAAATAATTTTTTTTTGAAAAATTAGTTACTTCAAAGAGGTTTTCAGTATGTGCCCTTTGTCATGGCTCATTTACTTTGAGACGATGGTACCTGATGAAATTTGTCACCGAATGAAAGTCGACCATTCCAGTTTTGTTCATGCACAATTTTCAACCCATTTCAGCCCCCTCACTTGAACAATTAGAATGTGTGAAACACTGCGCTGCAGTTATGATCTTGAGTAGGTATGTTATTAGTACGTTTCTAGGAACGTTCCATCATCTCAAAGTAAATGAGCCATGACAAAGTGCACATACTGAAAACCTCTTTGAACTAACTAATTTTTCAAAATGAAAATTTTTTCTTGAAAATTTCTGCACGCCTGTAAAGAAGATACAGAGACCTTACCAAAAACGTACCACATGACCTACTTTCCCTATTCAAAATATTTAGAGGGTTGATGGGATGGCACAGAATGCAACAAAAATCCTTCAAAAATGCATAAAAATGTGGTAAAAGTGAAACAGAATTGACCTGTTTCAGGATTTTGTTGCCAAATATTTTTCTTCTGAGAAAATGAAATTGTTCCATAATTTTGACGCGCACTGTATTTTCAAACTACCATATAGCACTAAAAGTGGATTTCGTGATTTTTCTGAATTTTCCATCTTCCAAAGAAGATTGCTCAGACTCTTGTTGAGAAACTTCACCACATCGTGGCCACGATTGTACATCCCCCAAGAGTTTATGTCTTCCTCAAGATTTACCACCTGCGTGTTCCTTACGAAGGGCGGTCATCTCACCACCCCTTTCCGCCTCGTAAATCTCGGCTCACGAAGTGTGAAAGCTCCTTTACAGAGCCTGGAAACTGCGGGCTATCGCCCAGTTTTCCTGGTAACAGCGAGTTCGAAAGATCTGCTATAAATAGGACCGTGCGATGGAGAAGAAGAAATTCGTTGTCTCTGGTCGAGATCGAGGAGTCACGCGTAATTTGAGACTGAAGTAGAGGGCAGGTCATTTGATCTAAATATGTGGCGAGTTTGTCGACTTGAAGACGCCGGTTCAGCATTCAAGCTCGAAGTTCTGTCTCGTACGAGTAGCTGTCTGTATTTATGGCATAATACAGATTGGTTGATGATACCGGCGTTTCTTTAGTCGTATCAGGTGGTGCTAGCTCTGTGATAATCGTCCGCTCTTTTGATTCGCTCTCTAATTGCCACTACATCCTATAATTCTTCTATATACCAGGACATTTCAAATTTTTTCGTTCCTTTCTTGGATTTTCGCGATGACCCCTCTTGAGCTATCTATGTCCTCCTTATGGGAGTCCTTTGCTATTTGTTTTCTTGTACAACAGGGGGTTCACAAGATGTGCCAATCAGATATCTTGAGATATACAGTGAGCGTCAAAATTATGGAACAAATTCATTTTCTCAGAAGAAAAATATTTGGCAACAAAATCCTGAAACAGGTCAATTTTTGTTTCCCTTTTACCAAATTTATATGAATTTTGAAGGATTTTTGTTGCACCCTGTGCCATCCCCATCAACCCTCTAAATTTTTTGAATAGGGAAAGTAGGTCATGTGGTACTTTTTTGGCAAGTTATCTGTATCTTCTTTACAGGCGCGCAGAAAATTTCAAGAAAATTTTTTTTTTTTCAAAATAATTTAGTTCGAAGAGGTTTTCAGTCGACTATTACGAACCTTTAATGGAAAAAAAAAATCACGTGAGGGGGGCATGAACGAAACTGTAATGGTCGACTTTCATTCGGTGACAAATTTCATCAGGTAACATCGTCTCAAAGTAAATGAGCCATGACAAAGTGAACATACTGAAAACCTCTTTGAACTAACCAATTTTCCAAAAAAAAATTTTTCTTGAAAATTTCTGCATGCCTGTAAAGAAGATACAAAGACCTTGCCATAAAAGTACCACATGACCTACTTTCCCTATTAAAAAAATTCAGAGGGTTGATGGGGATGGCACAGGATGCAACAAAAATCCTTCAAAAATGCATATAAATTTGGTAAAAGTGAAACAAAAATTGACCTGTTTCAGGATTTTGTTGCCAAATATTTTTCTTCTGAGAAATGAATTTTTTCCATAATTTCGACGCGCACTGTATAACTTCTTAAGGTAGTGTGACTGAAGCGTAGACAAGAAATCGTTGTTATCATTAGCCTCAGCATTACCTAATTGGAAGACCATCAAAATTATCTTAATGACACTTTCCCAAAAAAGGCTAACTCAAGACATTTACCTCTACCTTGGTAATAATGGGAAGTGCACTTGACATTAGCAATTTCTGGGATAAACTCATTTCTGATCGAATCTATTCTTCGGACACTGTCACCATAATTCACTTTGACATTTTAGTCAAATTGTCAAAACGAGTTTCTCTAAAGCAGGAAGCCGACTACCGATATCGCAATCACTCTTTCTCTGAGCTCTAAACTATCATTGCTTCACCTCATCGGTAAATCAATACAAGTTTGATGAATTTTTCCATAGACACATAAAAAGGGTCACACCTCTATCTCTTGCGTCCGTAAACATCATGAAACTTTGACAGAAATGTTCATCGCCTCTATAAGCCAGTTAGGTCTTTCCACCACAATTTTCCCGCTATTCATCCGATCCGTCGTGTTCCTGAGGGAAATCTGACACTAATCAAGCTCCAGGAACTCTTAAAATACGCCGGCAGTGTATTCGAGTCCTGAAGTCGATTCCTATGTGATTTACAGATACTGTTTCTCTTTAAAGCTAGAGTTCTAGCTTTCGTGGACCGTCGGCATTAGGCGATTAAACATTTTGAGCAGTTTTCTGGAACCCCCACGATGATAAAGCTTTCAAATTGAGATTGAATGAAGTAACTTCAACTATCCAGGTCATAATGGGAAGATAATGTGAGCAAATGGACAAGAAATCGTTGTAATCTATCATAGCTATTCCTAATAGGAAGAACATCAAGAAAAGATTGATAACTTTCCGATTGACACATCAAAGGACTCAGACCTTTACCTTTGTCTCTTGCGTCCACAAACTCCATCAAACTATCGCAAATATTTTCATCACGTCCATAAGCCAATTTTCCTGCATTTCATCCGATTTTCCTTAGGGAAATCTGCCGGTATAATCAAGCTTCGGAAACTCGAAGAATACGCCGCCAAGGGGCGAGTCGATTCCCATGTCATCTACAGATACTGTTCATCTTTTCAACTTGCGTGGACCGTTGACATTATAGCATTCAACATTTTGATTAGTTTTCTGGCTGGAAAACTTTTATGTTCAGATCAAATGAAACAACCAAAAAAAAACCAAGATCTCATTATAGAGTCCAAAATGCATTTCAAGAAGCATGGGACGAGCAAACTCAAAATACTTCGTATTGTGGTGGCCTTTACTTCATAGAAATCCATTGTAAACTCAATTAAAAGACACAAGTGAAAAGATTCTTTCCATCCAATTCAACACAAATTATCTGCATATAATAGTATGACACACCGATTATTATCAATTCCTCTATCTCCAAAGAACTTCGATTACGAATTGAATCTAATTAAACAAATAGCATCCAATAACGGTTATTCACCTTCAATGATCGATAACATAATCAATAAGAAACAATATATAAATGCTATCTCGGAAATATACCCAAAGTCGAAAAAAAAAACAACATTCAAATCTTTAACCTTTTTCGGAAACCCATCACTAAAAATTAAGACATTTCTGAGAAAATCTGACATCAACATAGCTTTCAAAACCACAAACTCTTTGGGTAGAATCTTCAAAAACTATAAACCTAAAATTCAGAAATTCAACCTATCAGGAGTTTATCAACTTTCCTGTGGCTCATGTCGTAAAACTTACATAGGTCAAACGGATAGATCATTCAACACCAGAATGAAAGAACACAGAAGTTCTTTTTTGAAAAATAAATTAAACTCCACATACGCCGAACATTTAATAATAGAAAAACACGAATTCGACGAAAATTTCAAGATTATACACATAGGGAACAAAGGGCGGAAGTTATTTATTGGAGGCTCTAGAGATAAACCGTTTATGAAATTCTGGGAATTTATTAAACGACCAGACGGAACTATCAAATTCACCATTGTTAAACCTATTCAACTAAGAGCCCGGTTTGGTTTTTCCTTGATTGACCCGTTGGAAATATCTCTGTACCTGTATTGGTTTATGTAAGACTGTAACACACTTTTTGAGACAGTTGCAACTCAGCATCTGATGAAACTACAATGTAGTGAAACGCGTCATGTGTTTACAAGAAAGTAGAAATCAACTTGAAGATGATCTATAACCATAAACATTGAGTTGAGCCAATATATTTTCAGGCAACTTTGAGTCCTGAACAGTTTCTGCATAACTGCAATTACCAAGTCCTACTGTGTTTTTTGCATTGTGTCGAATATGTATTGAAATTCGAGGGTTTTCTTTGTACGAAGAACGAAAAAATAACTATAAATTCATTTATAATTATTATTAAAGCCATTCAGGTCACAATGGAAAGATAAACTGATTGATGATAGGCAAGAAATCGTTGTAATCTTTCATTATATACTTAACTGATTGGCAAGCTTAAACTCTAAAAAAAAGAATTCGGATGACATCTTTACTTCTTTGGGAAAAAGTTGCGAGATAGAGCTAGCAACCTTCCGAAGATTCAAAGATTAATAAATAGACACAGTAAAGGATCTATCCATGCTCGTGCGCTATTTTGCGACGCCGCGGGGTGGCTCTGGTGTCGGAATCTTTTACCTGGTGTATTAGACTAACATCTCAATTGATCGGTCCTTAAAGAGTAATCTGCCTCTAATCCAGCCCCAGGAACGCGAAAAATAAGCTAGCCGGAGTTTGAGTCATGTCTCGTGTGATCTACAGATACTACCCTGCTTTCCAATTTGCGTTACAACTTGCTTGTATCTTCGGCATGATCTCATTCAAAAATTTGAGCAGTTTTCCGTTTACCTCACGAGGAGAGAGCTTTCAAATTCACATCAAATAAATGAACCAAAACCATTCAGGTCATAGTGCGAAGTTAATATGACTGGATTGACAAGAAAATAGTTGTAATCTATCATTCTATACAACAATAATTGAACGAGTTGTGAATTGTGGAGAGCTTCAACTAGGAATAGAAAACTATCGAAGACTTTTCAACTTCTTCGGGAAAAAGTTGCGAGATAGAGCTAACGTAGACCAAAGAAAGAGAGTGACCTTTCGAAAGTTCCAAGCGTAAAAACTATCTCATGCGCCATTTTGCAACGCAAAGGAATAGTTCTGGTACCGAAGTCTTTAACATCTCGATTGATCGCTCCAAAAGGAGTTATCTGCCTATAATCAAACCTCAAAAGTTAGGAAAGTACGCTAGTCGGGGATTCGAGTCGCGAAGTCGATTTCTATGTCATCTTCAGATGTTGCTCCTCTCTTCAGTTTGCGTGGCAGCTTGCTTGGAGCTTCGCTATAACCTCATTCAACATTTGTTGCACTTTTCTGGTTACCTCCTGAGGAAAAATCTTTCATATTCATTTCAAATGAAGAAATCGGACCGTTCAGGTCATAATTTGCAGATAGTACGAATGAATAGACAATAAATCGATGTAATCTTCAATTCTACACTATAATATTTGAAGAAGGGACGAGTTTAAATTTTAAATAGAAACATTCGGATGGCATTCCGACCTTTCTTTGAGAAAGTTGAAAGATGAAGCTAATAAATAAACTAAATAATAATCATATCTCTCGAAGATTCCGGGTATTTTCAAAGAATACTCGGTAAGCGATCGATCCCGGATCCTGCGCTATTTTTAAAACTCTGATGCCGATCTCTTTTGCTAGGTTTTGTTTGAATTTATCAGTACATAGATGATCTTTCGCTTGGATTGATTGATGGCTTTCACAAGTACCTTTACCTCATCGGCAAAACATCAAGAGAAGATTGATGACTATTCCGGTCGACACCTAAAAACATTAACTCGGACCTTCATCTCATCTTTTACCTCGGCAAACTTCCTGAAACTATCACAAAAACTTTCGAGTTTGCCCCCTCAATTTTCATGCCTTCATCCTATCCGTCGTGTTCCTGAGGGATATCTGCCGCTAATCAAGCACCGGGAACTCTTCGGCCGGGAATTCGAGTCCTGAATTCGATACCTATAGGACATCTACAGATAGAGATCCTCTTTTTGGCTCGCGTGCCGGCTCGCGTGGATCGTCGGCTTAATCTCGTGCTACTCCTTCGACGAGATCCCATTAGGGTTATTGATGGGTCACGTTGTCGGGATTCAACGTTACAGGATTTTCGCGGATCGTATCATGTCGAAGGTCGCGTTCTTGTACTCCCAGAGATCGTAGATCGGTGTTTTTGTCCGAAGTTAATTATCTACACGGTTTTGTCCCACTGACATTAGATCTTTCTCGAGCGGTTTCATCGCCACGTGAAGCACGTCGTGTTTGAACGTCAACCTGCTCGGCCCAAACACTAAGTGACTAATCGTACGGCGTTTAATGAAAATAACTAGAGGAATCTCCAGAAAATAGAACTTTCCGCGAGTCGATCGTGAACACGATACGATGACTTCTGAATGTGAGATACTCGAGATATATTAAATGAGCTTGGACCTTAATTACGAAATCCGACTTCTTGAATGGTTTAAGTCCACCCAATTATTCCGCAGATATATCCATTTAAAATTTTATTTTTCAAAAATTTCAAAAAATGCTTATTGGATTGAATTGTTCAGTACTCAATAGACGACTTCGACCCAAGTTGCCAACCCACACGTTTCTTCGCAAATTTACTGTCACTAGGGAACGGGATTTCCAGGATAAATTCGACATGATAAGGTTCGCGTTATTTATAAATATCCGTAAAAGATGCCTCGGCTTCTCAAACAACATAATTCCTTCCAAATGTAGGTTTTTGTTAAGATCATCTCCGATTTACAGAATGGAAAACCGGCAACCGAAATGACCAAGTTGATTTGCGGAACATATCCTTCATAAACTTGACACTATTAACATGAAATCAGGAATCCCAACATAAATATCGGCCTAACAAAAACCTATATTTGGAAGGAATTTTCTTGTTTGAGGGGCCGAGGCATCTTTTACATATATTTATAAATAATGCGAACCTTATCATGTCGAATTCTTCTTGAAATTCCCGTTCCCAAGTGATAGTTAATTTGTGAAGACAATTGTGGGTTGGCAACTTGGGCCGAAGTCGTCTATTGAAAAATGACAGCTTGAATGTTCATACATCTTTTCGAGTTGTTCATATGATTAGGGTGCAGAGTATAGAATATTGAAAAAAAAAATTTAATCTTTCTTATGACACTATCATCACGAAATTCTGCATTCTGTGGTGCATCAGCATATGCCAACAAGTAACCAAGACTTTTTTCTAATATCTCCGAAAATATGAATCGGATGAAACTTAAATTAGGTTCACTATTTCTGACTATAGGGTGTAACTGAGAAATGTTCAAATATTCGTAGAAATCTGATAATTAAATAGATCTGGAAAAAAAAAATTTCCAAAATAATTTCAATTTTCAAACCATGCAATCCCAACAAAATCTTGCAAGCATTTGGCCATCGGTGCGCTCCAACTAACTGTTAAGTTTCGTTTCAATCGCTCAATTATTTCCTCAGATATTGAGGAAATATTATCAACAATTTAAATGATTTTAACTCTGAAACAGTCTATCCTAGTTGGCTCGTTAACTATCCTTACCGATGCATTTTGATACTTGACCTACCCTGAAAGTTTAAAGTCGCTTAGCCCTTTATTTCCACAAGTATTGTTACCTAGGCCGGCCCGACGCATCCGGTATTACATTGATTTTACGGAAATAATCTGAAAATTACAAGCATTTGGTCGAAACGATAGCACGCTGTGCCCCAGAACATGCGCGCAAAATCGAAAAACTCATTTTCTAAGCAGAGTTGTATCAGTTCATTATTTGAATGGGTGGCTGGTTTTCTGGTAACCTAGTAGAAGCTTCAATCTTCCAGCGAAACGGCGGTCTATCCTTCACTTAGAACCCGCATAATTTTTAGATAATTTCGTAGATCTATTTTTATGTTTCTTTTACCATAATGATGCCTCTGGTTGTAAGTGTAATCAGATACTTATTGCTAGTATTAAATCTAATACCTCCCAATTTTGCTTGTCATTGGAACAGAAAGATACAAACGTGGCATCGATACAGAAGCGAGTAATATTGTATAGTGTTCAATGTAACAATTCTTTAAAAATTCAATTCCATACCTTCAACGAGAAAAAGAAAAACAAAGTCATCGCAAAAAATCTTCCACGCTGAAATCCGATAAGAGTAACTTTAATATTCCGGCAAACAAATCAGCAGAATCCAGACGATCATTGACGCAATCTAGACTGTTTCAATTAAAATCAGAGTCGGCAACCGGCTCTTCTCTAACAAACAATATCATGATTACGAAACAATGGAAATTTCCAAATAAAAACGGCGAAATACCGGTTTGATGCGAAAAGTTATACGCAAATATCGTGGTAAAATTCTCCTATTCCGCTACTCTAGAACGAATGTTACGAAATAAGAGTTAGTATGGAGATGTTTGTAAACAGTTGTTCGACTAATGAGGTGTGTTCTCGACAGAACGATGGGTTTGCTAATTTCAGGATAATTGGATCGCCTGCATGTGTGTCATCAAGTGTGGGGAAGACTTGACTGATTTCGGAATTTTTTTATCATAATTTTGTTTCGCAAGGTTGTGAATATTTCTTCAGATAATTTGGCCGACATTTCGTGAGATACTCCTTTAAAATTAATGAAATGTAGCGATGTGACCCTCATTTGATTTTCGAGCTTCGATGCTATGATTCAAATGATAAAACGCCCTCTCGTGGAGAAAGCTGGAATAATGGCGTGAAAGTTCAGCAAAAAAACAAAACACAAGAGAATTCTTCCAGCAGGTCTTTTGTTATGAAAATGGTATCGATTTTGTTATTTTTTGAAACCTTCAAGATAAAAAACTAAGTTTTGTTATGGACTGAATGGTGTCATTTTGAGAAGATTAAAATTGAATTATCAGCTACAACAGGCAATATTGTAATTGCATGGATTCAATCAAAACCTTAAAATAATTTGATCCCCCAAATTCATATCAAACTAAACATTTGTTGTCAATTTTCCAGTGATATATTTGTAACCTGATTGTGCAGAATAAAATTCTATCTCTAATCAATCAAATAAGTCATGAATTATGAAAATGGAGAAACTTATTTCATTCTTTTATTTTTGCTTTCCAATCAATAAATGAAGACACAATGACATATATTCCAATCGCACTAAAATTCAACATATTTAAAAATATTCCAACATATTGTTTATATTTATAGCGATATAATTTACACCGATAAATCCTAGATATTGATGACCCGCAAAATTTTTCTTGATCGTAAAATATATTCAAGTGAATGAATTTTGAATATTCATAATAATTAATACGTATTTAGGCTACTCCTCATGTGTATTCAAGGTTGCTATGCCCATGGTATTGGACGAATACTATTGATCATATGTATCCATACTAGGGACTGAAACAGCGCCAAAAGTCGATATAAATTCAAATAATATAATAAGTAAGAACAAAAAACTATAATATGGAAAATTAAAATACGGTATATTTTTTTGAGGAATTGTTTTTCAGCAACTAAAAAATAAATATTATCATATAAAAGGGTGCAATAAATTAGGTATTAAAGAGTTCCCCATCAATAAAATGGCGTATGAGACATTATCAATCGGAGCTGATTATTCATTGAGGTTGCCAACATATTTATACAGCAATTAAATACAGATTTTCCTGTATTAACCTTTACATAATAATATCTTTCGATATTGATTTGATATCTTTCGATATACTTTTATGTCGTCGACGAACTACGTCTTCAATGACAAAATTATTATATCAACTGGCATATAATGATCAAAGTAAAAAACCTTAGAAAAGGGTAAAAAAATGAAATACAACCTAAAAACAATACTAGACACAGTGTTTCATCTTCTATCTTTCGATTTAGAATCATCAGTAGCATTTATTCTATATTATATATCAAAAACTTACCACGTGTTTCAAACCACATTTCACATCAACGGAAATAACCAGATTTAAGTCCATACGCATGCTTGTTAGAAAGATATCAAATCAATATCGAAAGATATTATTATGTAAAGGTTAATACAGAAAAATCTGTATTTAATTGTTGTATCAATAGCCTTTAACAAGTAGACTTTTTTGAATTTAATATTTATACAGGTGGTCTCATAATTATACCGACAAGCTTCTAGTTGCTGTTCTAGACATATTCGTCCCAAATATTGTAATGCAAAAAGGCTCCGGAAGAAGTTCGAGTCCTCTGAAGATAGATCTGTGTTTAGTTTAGTGTTGCTTCATTAATAGTTCTTTAACAAATTAGTTAGTTCATTATTGCTGGAGACTTGTCTTCTCCATGAACCAATTCCTGTCGGAAACAATGTCAAGAACATTCACTAGAAGCTTGTCGGTCTAATTATGGGACACTATGTATAAGTTCAACTCAAATTTGAGAAGATTTAGAAACATGTGACCCTCCAAAATTGTGATAAATTAGCTATTCATAATGTTAAAAATTTAACGGACCAAAATGCAAATCATGTTAAGGATTATCGTATCAAAAACTCCAGTTTGATCAAACATCAAAACATCTGCCACCTTCATCATTGTGTTGAAAACAAACATTGATATCCGTTTATTTACCATAAACACACATGAGATTCGACTTACATAGAAGTGTTTTTATTTCATCCGTTCGGTAACAAAGCAGCATCTATATATTTTCCAAACAAGTACCAGGTAAAGCCTCGGTCACCTTGAGAACAAAACAAGCAACGTCCGCGGTTATTCGTTGGTGCCATTTTCCATGGTTTCACGATCTCGATAATTAAAAATTTATTAATGATTTCCTGACGTTTATAGGTCTCGATTCACGAAAACATTTTATTGCGAATGGATTTCTAGAGGCGAAGACGAATGGTCCGAAATTGATACAAATAATTTTTATTGGTCAGTTTCTACGTTTGTCATCTGGAAAATAATTGAGTCTTCAAATGACAACTAAACTCACACATAATAGAGTTGGTCGAATATAGAAAAGCTCAGTAATTCTTCAAAGCTTATCACTAAAAGGATTTTTTTTTCTGTACCACTTGGGTTTATTATTTCTCGAAGAAAAACAATTTCCGAAAAAAATTAATCCTTTCATTTCATTACATCAGGTTGATTTCGTTTTTTCATTATTCAATTCTTCTACTGTAATTCGTCTCACTGTAGTTTTATTAAACTTCGTTTTTCCAGATTGTGTTTAATCATTCTCCCATATTTTCACTTTGGTTCCAACTTCAATTCCTTCCGATGATTTTTACTGACTTCAGATCTTTCTCTTCATACTTCTTGATTCTTATATACAATTTCCATTTTTTTTTTGTAGATTATCTTTTTGTAATTCATAGTTTTTACTCATCTTAACTTATTCCTTACTTTTTTCTCGTTTCAATGCTTTCGACAACCAATTGATGACATTGAAAGTATTTTCTTCTCTGCTCGAGTTCTTTTAGTTCTTAGTGTTTATTTTTGTCCTTACTACCTCTGTTTCTGGAGATTATTGAGATTGTGAGTATTTGAACTATTATAAAAACTAGGGATTATTGAAATTAATTCAAAATGTTTCGGTAACTTGTTCGATATCATCACCTCAAAGAAATTCATTAAGGTGGTCATGAGAACGATATTATTCATATGAGGAACTTAAGAAAATTGATTTTGAATAGTCCGAATATCACATATCGTTAGGTGTTAAATGAATCACAAAGATAAGAAATTACATTGTTATGAAAAAAAAATGGGGCAATGCTACTGATACGCTTATATGGTTTCTAACACGAAAGTTATTATACTGCAGATAACAATAGTTTCCATTATTTCATGGTTTCGTGCGTAGGTCGGTGATAGGATTTTCATATTTCCCGATTTATTGGCTGCTATTAAAAAATTATCTGATATTGCGTGTTTGATAGAAACAATGAAATAATATGGTATTGTTCTCCGATTCTCTGTGAAATATCCTTTTTTTTGGCGGTTAAATTTCATTCCTAAATTTCATAAAGTTCATTAATGATATTGCAATTTTACTATGCAGTTCTGGCCCTAGTGGGTTGACCAGAAAATACATGAGTGAATTTTCCTTATTTATTATTGAAGGTATCATGAGATTTGCCAGATAATCAATTCGAATGTGAGAAAATACTGAAAAAACTACTCACATGCGCTCAAATTCGTAGACAAAAAATTTTTTTAATTTTTTTTCAAATTGTTCCACTTGAATTCCGTACCATATTAAATAATATTGAGGAGAGGCTCATTGAAATCTGATTTATAGTTCTCGAAAATGAAGGAAATATTCTTTATATCAAACGATACCCACAACATTTTTCGAGAATTTTCGCGTCATTATTCAATTACTAATTACCAAGATATCAGAAGTATAAGTTATTCCTGAGATTTTGAGAAGATATACTGAAAAAGCGAAATTAGTGTTACTTCAAAATCGTTCGGCTCAGCTACAGGAATTTTGTCAAACTGACAGCACGAAGGTCACTACAATATGGGCGCAATACTTTGTTGTATAAATACATTCATTATACAGGGTGAGTCATTGAGTTGTACATTAATTACAACCATAGATTCCTCTCAAGAAATTTAACACTTTTTTTCATTTGCCATTTTTCCTGATTCGGCTCTGGTAAAAAGTTATGAGCATTTAAATATTTCTCAACGTACTAATACACTCCTGCACTTTGTTTGCAAGTTCAACACAGACATTTACGGTGATTTGTATTGCAAAATAATCAATCCATAGCTTGAAATTCGAAGAAATTTGATTGGTAAAACTCATTTACTCACTTAATTCTTACGATTTGGTTCTTTTCGCGGTGTTATTATGGGAAAATATTTCATTACCACTTGACCATTGAAACACCAATCTTCCACTTAAAATTCGTGCAATATCCAGTTGTTTTCATCATGAGATTCTACACAATTTCAATCCTGCCCATTCTTATATTGAAAATTCCGTAATTATTCTAATTTTCATCAAATTTATAAATGAATTATAAGAAATCAGTCAACTTGCCTAAAAACTTTGATTGAACTCTTGAATTTTATGGAAAGTCTGGTCCATACGCATTGACTATGTCTGTGGTTTGGTCACAAAAGAGCATTGACCTAATATTTAGTTTATGCGAAATAGATAAATATATCTGTGTATTCTATGTTCCGAGTAAACGTGAGCGGAGCTTAATTTACACTCTCAACTAGATCAGGGGCGGATCCACGAAAATAAGGAAATATCTCGCATTTTTATTAGATTTTATAACACTCGACGTTGAATATCTCGGGATCATGAATCGGGGAGCCTATAAACACAACACCGTTTGAAGTAAGATGAAATTGATTACTATAGAATACGAGTCCCAGTAAATTTATTTCATTCGAAGAATCGACGTCAAAGCTACAAAAAAGACTGATATTTTTGGAAATTTCAACTGTCTGTCTCTTTTTACTGGGGCCTAATCTTGAAAAATGATAAATGAAAAAAGTGTCTTATTCGATGAGAGAAACCAAGGATTAAAATTAATATACAACTTAAAGACTAACCCTGTGTAATAATAAATAGGAAAGAAATATCAGTTGTATCATAAAATTTTACCATGTCTTCAGATTAATTAAATTCGAACAAGTTACTTTCAATGATAATGAGAATTATTTATCAACTGAGCTACCTTGACCACACCAGCAATCACTTTTCCAGAGACTCTCAACCAAGGTTGTATGAAGGTCAACCCGGTATAAATGTGAACTATTTCCATCTAACTGTAGTCAAGAAAGACAAATAAAGAAATCTCTAGTCCGATGTCATAAACAGGACTGGTTTTCTTTTCGAATTCCGAAAACCCATTGACATTAAAAACCTACAACGAGAAGTCTGCACAAATGCTGGATCAATATGTGATATTGTTGTGAATGCAGCAGGATTTTCTGTTGCAATCGTTCTGCTCTGAAGAACGACATTATTCTAAGCCGCAATCACTAAATTAGTCGCTGTTCGGTGAATAAAAACCTCATTCAATTGTGTTCTATCTTTGTTGCAGAATGAATTGCATTTAAAACGACGTGGAACTGTGATTGTTGTGTTGGTATCTATCGTGAGATCTTTTCTTTTCTCCCAAGAGTTTTAATGAGTGCATTTCTTGGATTTGTAGACAGATAACTCATGCTATCTCACAAAATTTCGAATATTCCATTCATCGATTCTCGTGCCTGTTCTAGGGAACAAGAGCCTTATCGTGTTGCCCCAATGTCTGTAGTTTTATAATTTGGAGCCTTGGTCTTGAGATCAGGTCCCTGGAAACGAATACGTGTCCAAATTTGATCCTGAAGACGAAATATCTCGGTTGAGTTCGTTGAAGAAAATCGGCTGAACTGTGTTGGGAGTTATACGCATTTAAAATTTTGAGGTTATTTCTTCAATATCTCGAAAAGAACTGATTTCACTAGAATGAAACTATGTCGTTAGTCGAAGAAGATTAAGGCGCAGAATTTAGTGAGGGTCCTTACCTTAGCAAATATCGAAAAAAGTTTCCGAACAGACCTTGGAGTCAATATTTTACTGTATACCAAATTTGAATACGAGGATTACTATTTCCTTGTTGGTCTGATCGATGAATATGATTTTTCTTTCAATTGACATAAAAGGATTCCAACTTTCTCGAGTTTCTCTGTGACGTCGTTTGTTTTCTTCTGAATACAGCTGATTTTGGTCATCCCTGAGCAACGTTTTCTATCTCATATCGATTTGTCCATTACTATGGTTACTTTTCATGTAACAGTTTCAATCTGTATATATAAGGCATGTATTCAGGATAAACGTTTATTTTTGGGTCGATATATTCATTAGTTGCAGAAATATATGCATTTTGATGAAGAAATATATGCATTTTTCGTTCCCATTTATTTACCTTCTACCAAAATCAATATATGTATTCAGTAGTTGGGAGTTTGAAGTATACAAAAATGTGAAATGAATTCATTTATTCGATCTGTCTTAAATCATCAAGAGATGGCGACAGAGGTTCACAGTTTTTTATTGAAATCATAGTTACAAGGATAATCACTACTGATATTTTAGAAAAATACTGGATATCGACAAATCAAATCAGAATATTTCTGATAATAGATATGTTCAGGCTTTTTCAAACTTCTATTTCCAAACTGCTGGAAACAAGTGCCAATGATATATTTATCGAATTAATAAATATATGGAATCTCAATTTTCTTATATTTGAGACTCGGAATTATATTGTGATTTGTTGAAAATAAATATATCGGAACGAAAAATGAATATATCGTCACACCAATTAAGAATTAGTCTTAACATCCGAACCTACATCGACCTCCACCTAGCTGATAATGCAATAAAACTTATTTTATAACAAATTTAGTATATTTTAGTATATCAAAAAAAGAGAAAATTCATTGATTATTTTTCGAAGAATCTATTATTTTCCTGGTCAAACTACTGGGTTGCCAGGTATAAAGAGGTATGTCGATGCCAGTTATTTTCACTTGATAGGATAATAGAAAAACTTTTTCTCAGCATAAGCGCTGTTTTATTGTGAACACGTTGATATAGGGTTGTCTGCAAAAATACGGTCCTGCTAGACTATAGAGGTTTGCGAATGATTGTTGTTCTTGTTGATTTGGTTGAGAATTAGAAAATTTTTTTTTGCCTGAATTTCAAAAGGTTCTTTTTATGAATCCACTACAATATCCATTTACTTCAAAAGACGATTTGATGTGATTCAATTCATGTTGACGAATCTCATGTGTTGATGGGATTACATTAGCTCTATCATGAAACGTTTCAATGAAAACCTCTTTTTACACCAAGTTGATAATTGAAAAAAATTGTATATCTATTTGTATTTATATAATTTTTGAAGACCCTTGTTTCGAAATTATCCTGATAATTTTCAACTGAAAGATCTGTAAATGAAAGTTTATTATTCTTTTCTGATATCTGAATTCTAGAATTTTAGGGCCGCAAAATGTTTTTGTTTCTGGCCGATTATTGATTTCGATACCTGTCAAAAATTACCGAAAAACTTTAATTGATTATTTTCATTCAGACTTTCAATATAAGTACTCGAAATGCAAATTATAACTCGCGAAAGTCAGAATGCTTAACACTCTTCTCCATCTGCTCATAGATGTTTTAAATCTACCTGGAAATTCAGTCTGTAAGTTATTCCTATCTGAATCTGTAAACATTTCAGTTGTTGTTTGAAACATTTTTCGTATTCGAGATTTCGAAAGTTTATAATTCGAGAAAATACTAAACAGAAGAGAGCATTCAAATTAACCCAATTTTCAGATATACACTATTTTATTATTCAGCTAAAAGTAACTTTCGTTTCGTCAGATTCACACATGAGTTAGCTGCGATCAAACGCTGATATAAACACTGTTCGAACGTCGATTCGAACTGATTCTTTCACCTGTTTCTTCCGTGTTATAGATGGTAGAACTAATTAATTTCATATAGTCGTAACTCCGAGCAAACCTCGTAAAAGTCGTTTGAACAGAATCGTTTATGAGCTTCATTTATCCAATCCTCGACTCGTTATTTGTGAGGGTCTTGTTTGAATTTTATTACACAATATAAACAAATTACCAACTTGTTTGACTTAATCGACTTGCTGACGTCACAGTTCGCTTCGAAGCGTAGTTTGGAAATTCTCGTGAATTTAATCGTGAGGATTGCTGAATTTCTTAGTAATTGGGACAGGTGAACGAAACATAGTGCACCTACCTACTTCAAGGTGATCGAATTAAGTTTTTTGTTGATATTGATATGTACTCTTTATCCTTGAGAAATTCCTTTAATGGGGGTTTTTCCTGAATTTGGGTTATTACTGCAAATGCAAATTTGAACATAATATATGTTTGATTCATCATTTTCCCAAATTACCTTCAGAAAGTATTCAAAATCAGATTTCAAAATTTGGGTTTGGGATTTGCAAGGCATGAACGAAGTGACAATGGTGTTAGGTAGAATAACTTTTTCTTCTTTAGAATAATGAAATATTTATTCCTATTCTGTGGTACACATGTGTTCTGTGTGAATATAACCAAAGAATTTCCGTTTGCGAATTGTAAGTAATATGACAGTAAGACAGTCTGGGCTCTTCTTTTTCTATTCCTTGGTCATTGTCTTCTACTCCAACCAGATCGAAGTATAGCTATCTCTGTTTTCCTAAGCAAAGTTACACATTTGACGACCTTTTCTTTCCGAGAAAGCTGAATTCGACGTTGCTATATCGTGCACTCAAGACAAATTCCTTCAGATGCAAAACCCCATTTTTATTTTTCAGTTTTAGGTGATCGAACATTTTATTAAAAATACAATACTGAAATAATATGTTTGAAATGTGATGTTTTAAAGGTTTTTCATGAAAATTCCTGCATTTTCGTTAAAAGGAAAAAGTCCCATTGTGAGGATTGCTGAATTTCTCTGTAATTGGGACAGGTGAACGAAATATAATGCACCTACAACTTCAAGGTGTACGAATTAATTTTTTTGTTGATATTGATTGTACTCTTTATCTTCGAGAACTTACTTTAATTATCGCCTGAAGTAACGATTGGAAAGTTCAAACGAGTTGATATTTCGTGTGTGGTGGGTGAATAACGCAGCTCAAGAATTATATAGCAGACTTGCAAATTACTTGATGCGAAATTTATTAGTCGAATAAACATAGAGAGAGTTCTGGATAGTGTTTGTAGATATGCTTCTATGTAAATGCATAGAGTTTAATATGCTGAAAGGATGAGCACAGTGCATTATAGTGTCTTCTCCTTGTCCCAGAAAGTCTTGACCTTGTTTTCGGCATTTGAAATTATTATATCCTATTTGTTAATTGGACTGACCTAGTGGAATATATCATTCTGTCTTATACTTAATGAGTTGGAACGATTTCGAGGAATATTTTACCGACGCAATTCTGTAATCTTTACTATTTTGGTTTAAAATTTTAATGAAATATTTTCCCGATATGTTCACAGGATTATTCGAAATTGAGTACACTTGTTTCAGATAAAGGGGTAGGGTTGATATGAATTGTTTTTCAACATTTTTTCTGTGTTATAGATCGTAATCTCATTTCGTTCTCCGAATGGTTAAACGACTATAAGGCTGCCAGCCTAGCGGCCGAAATTTCACAATTTTTTTCACAAAATTTCCTAAAATTAAAATAAGAATAGACGACTTCGCTCCAAGTTGCCAACCCACAGATTTCGTCAAATATACTATCTCTAGGAAAGGGAAATTTCAGAACAAATTCGGCATGATCAGGTTTGCGTTATTTGAAAATATCCGTAAACGGTGCCTCGGCTCCTCAAACCTGACAATTCTTTCCAACTATGGGATTTTGTTGAGGTAATCTCTGATTGACTGGAAATTGAGTTGGTATCCCTGATGTCTTGTCAACAGTGTCAAATTTACATAGGATATGTTCCGCAATTCAACTTGGTTATTTTGGTTGCTGATTTTCCGTTCCGTAAATATGAAATATTTGGTTGGTTCCTGAAGAAAAGGTTAATTACGGAATTTGATTGATGAGGGAGCGATCTCCCTGTCCCAGAACGATATTCTATGGTAACATATCCATAGCATAGAAGTCCAGATCTCAATCCGATTGAGCAGGTTTGGGACAACCTCAATAGAAGGCTGAGAAGTTCAGAAAATCATCCAGCTACTCTTAATGACTTAGGAATCCAACTCGGAGAAATCTGGGAAGGATTAGATCAGAACATTTTAAGATCACTCATTTTGAATATGAACCGCCGTTGCCGAGCTGTAATTAACGCAAGGAGTGGAAATACCAAGTATTAAATCACTTATCAGCATTTCAGTATTTTGAAAATTGTTCATTTCTCTTCTTTCACATAAGATTCGGTGAAATCCTGAATTTTTCTTCCATTTAATGTGTCTTGTTTCGTTCAAAACCTTCCCGAGAGAACATAAAAAATAAGTTATAAGGTCAATGTAGAGTTAACTTTCATTAAAATTGAGATTTTCTGAATGTGCGTTAATTTTTTTGCGCAGTGTAGAAGAGTCACCAATCAACAATGAAAAAATTACTAACTGGACTATGGTCTATGAATCATAAGGTAAATATATATTGTTCTATGCCATGGATATGTTACCATTGAAACTTTTCTGTCGTTCTGGTCCATCCAATCAGAGATCATCTCAACAAAAACCTATATTTGGAAATTATTATATGGTTTGTGTGGCCGATGCATCGAATTCGTCTATTGAAATTTGGTACTTACATTGTTGTGAAATATGAGGTTCTGTAGTTGTATCCGCATGAAAATGTTATTGTACACTAACTACACTGACTTCTACTTCTCAGTGTAGTTCAGTCTGGTTCTAGGATTTTGCGCAAATCCAAGTTGCCAGAATTCTATGATTTTTTTTGTTTTAGCTACCATTTCCAGGATGTGTTCAATTAATAGGATATGTGGTTATTGTTCTAGGCAAAACCATTATAGAAGATATATCACTCTATGCATTGCACTCATAATCTGTGATTACAATAACTCCCAACATTTCCGCAACCAACAAACTTTTGGATCCAATATCTGTGCAGAATTCCATCGAAATCTGATGATAACTTTCCGAAATAAAAATGTTTTTGCTAAACAAAAATTCGGAAAATTTTCAATTTTTTTTTCCTGTATTCAGCAACCATACAATCCCACCAGTTGTGAGTCGGTATTCTACAACGAATTACCAACTTCGCACGAGTAGTTCCTGAGGTATTGAGGAAATAGTGCCTAAAACCCAAATGAGTATAACTCCAAAACCATTTAGTGGATTCGGCTCATCAACGAACTGAACTTCCGCATTTCTATATGCAACGTATCCTGAAAGCTTAGAGTCAAGCTAGGGCTTGCCGTCCTCACATAATTCTATACTATACTCATTGAATAAGTTGAGGGATTGGGGCAAGCTTCAACTCGGAATGGTGAAACTCCGACGACATTTTGACTTTTCTGGACGAAAGGTGAGAAAAAAACGTAACGAATAACATGAACGACGTGATCTTTGGTCGATTCCGAGTATTTTAAAGAAATTCTTTGAATAGACACAGTAAACGCCCGGCCCGGCCCCTGCGCCATTTTGCAACTTTGAGAACTATCTGCGGAGTGGCGTAAAATTGGTAGTCTTAAGCTTTGTAGGCGCAAACTGAATCACCCAATAGTAGAAGTTTTTTTTATAGACTGAAGGAATTCTTCCCATTGACCCTGTGATTCGATTAGGCATAATCTTCTTTGTTGTTTTGTGAGTCAATATGAATGTATATGTCTTTGACTTTTTCCATACCCTATGGTGGTCAAAGGAAAATAAAGAGAACTTACTTATTCATTTATTTTATTATTATCATTCGGACAAATGCGGCAAATTGTACATTTAACTGCAATGCCTTTCTAAAGGGTAAGCACTCGTGGTCATGGATCGAAACGTTTTTCGGCACCTATTCACAAAGTTCGATATTCCGAGCGAGGTCTAGACGAAACACGGAACCATTCCAATAGAGTCCCTGGGGGTCTTGTAGACACCTACCTACCTGCCTGCCTTCTTCGCCCCACTGGCCTGGAACAGAGTGCGTCAGACCCTTAAAAATACAGCATGAAAGGGATGAAAATAGTCCGCAGTTTCCTACGGCCGTTACGTCATCACCGCCTCCTTGAGGGGTTGGTTTTCCGGCAGCCGTCCGTGAATTCCGACATAACGGCATCCGCGTGGGCACCATCTCCACGGAATGATCTTAATGAAGTAGATCCCGGCCCTCAGAGTCGGCTATCATCCTACTTGAGAAACATTAAAAGAGTTTTTGATTAAAAAGTTGGTGTTATGTTGAGTATTATGATTTGGGTTGTTTTGGAAGTTTTATTTTTTGAGGTTTTCTCTAGGTTTTTGCTGCCGACATCTGAAAAAAAACTGTTTAAAATTGAATGAAAATTATTCTTCAAAGAGGTTTTTCGGATTGCCTTTAACCGATTTCAATTTTCAGTGAACTCACCTGAGATATCTAAGCTTTACACTTAATCTGAAAGTTTCGAGCTTTTAGGACCTTTCCTACGAGAGTTAGAGCACATGAAGATGATCAGACATAATTGAATTTGACCACGGATTCTTCTTCAGGGAGTTCAACTCGATTGTGTAAAAATCAGAGATTCTACTCATTTTCGCGAAAAATATCTCTTCTGTTCCCTAGAAGAAGAACAAATACAATAAACACTATCTGATTCGAGCTTTTGAATCATTATTGTAATTCTATACTTAACTAATTGAACAAGATATGAATCAGGGCGAACTCCAACTAGAAATGGACAAAAAATTTTAACGAAATTTCTGGGTGAAAATTGAAAGGTAGAGCTAACAAATAAACTGCGCCATTTGGCAACCAATTGAATAAGGTGTGGAACTTGGCGAGCTTGAACTCCAATAAGAAGGAACCGGGAGACATTCCGACTCCTTTTGGATAAAATTGCGAGATGGAGCTAACATTTAAACTTAATAACGTGATCTTCTGAATAATCAGAGTATTTAAAAAATTAATCGGAGTCGACGCCATGACCCATAGAGCTTAGCTCATTCGCCATTTTGCAATTATACAGGGTGAGTCTTTGACCTTGCAGAATATTTTAACAGAAGATTCCTGAAGCCAAAAGAAACACTTTTTTCCCTTACCATTTTTTCCGATTCGACTTGGATCGTAAGATACAGACTGTTGAAAATCCATAAAAAAATTTGATTTTCGATTATATCTCGCGAACAATCTCATTGAATTAGACGATTTTTGGCATATAGTTTTTTATTTATACGATGAATGTTCCTGGATTACAAAATTTCATCCACATCCTCCAGTTTCTCTAATATGACCATAACATTTCATAAAAATACCAGAAATTCAAAGAATCCAACCTTTAAAAATAATTTGAATGCTATTCAACGAATTTTTGACCATTTTGGAAAGTAAAAGTATTCTTTATTTTTTTTCGTATGATGCGCCGTTTTCGAGTTATCTGAAATTCAAAAATAAAACATATCTGTGAAATTCCGAGAATTGGGTACTTTGGCTGAATGCAACTCTGTTCAAAAAATTCACAGAATTCAATTTTCCGCGTTGCCAGGTCTAAAAGTTGAGAATGGAATCCTAGCATTTTTTATTTGGAATGATTTGTAAGCGGAGTAGCCGACTTTGGCCAATTCACAATGGACGTAACCGTAAGAATCCCGCAACTCGTGCGTAAAAATCAAAGAGGAAATTACAAAATTCATAAGTACCAAAATCTTCACAATAGGTTTAACTTTGCTTTTGACTTCCATAAGTCGAATGCAGTTCTATTCTTATTCCTTATGATTTCTGTTGTTTAATTCTTACATTTTAGGTATAAGTAAATTTACGGTTAAGTTATTTCCATTGTAAATTGGCTATTAGTTCGAAAGTGGAGTAATATGAATAAGCTCACCTCAACTTCTACAATTTAAATACTATGATTATTATCACCAAGACGAAATAAGAAGTTTCTCCAAAATAGGCTTCCATCCCAAAACTATATCTGTGTTATACAGTGGTGATTCGGTCCTGAATCCATTCCTGACATAACCTTAAAACCACGGAGCCACAGATTTATAGTTCAGTTCAGAATCATAGATTATACAAGTGTATACATAGAATTAGCATATTGTGTGTTGTTTGATTTGGAAGAGTTCTTTCTTTCTGTTCGTCATTTGGCAACGTTTGTACGTTCATAGATAAATTAGGTACATCTGTTTTATTTATTTATGAAAATGAAAGTTTGAGTGGGTTATGCCTGAATCTGATAATTCTTGGAGAAAATGAAATAAACAAAGAAATTTAATAATTACAAATTGAAGATGAATCTCAAAGCTAATATGAGTGATATCTAGATAAATTCCTCATTATATCGAAAATGAAACCAAGAGAAGAATATTCAACTTTTATCGCCCACGAAATTTGGAATACCTAACTTGTTTATTGTACTATAAATACAACTTTTTTCACCAACTGGAATGTAAAAAGTAAGTTGACGCTTGTTTTCATAACAGAGTTGCTTATTTCGAAGATTTGAATGGTATATCTTAGGCTTGGAAAAACTACAGTGTTCAGGTTTCCAGGGGCGGCTAGCCTAATATGAAAATTTATAATGCCTATATCTTTTTATCTAGGCCGAATCGGAAAAAATGGTAGAGGACAAATGTGTTTCTTTCAGCTTCAATAATCTTCTGTTAAAATATTCTGCAAGACTCACCCTGTATATAAAATGTCTTTGGAGTCGTTGTCGTTGACAGGATTTTTTGCACCAACATCAGTTGATCGGTCCAAAAAGTCTTGTCTGTCGCTAGAATTAATTGACGGCTTTCTCTTGTCTCTCACTGAAAATATTCTTCATTAGATTATTAGATGTGAGTACGTATGTGCCTTATGCTCCGGATCCCAGATCTGGATAACAAACTATAAGAGACGAATAGCGTGGGTAGAAGTCAAAGAGAAAATCGATAGGGAGAAGACGAGAAGCCGTCTTCAATTATCCTTGATATTCCGGAAATTCGGGAAACTCTGAAATGTTTCGTCTGGAAATTGAGGCGGAAGTTCGAGAAAAGTTTTCATCGCGTCGATATATTGGAGTTTTAGGAGATACTTCCGATTGACGACGATCATCACAGTCTTAATTCTGGTCCTGAAGGAGATTGTGAAGTTTTTTATAATCGTTAAAAATTTAAAAAGTTCATTAGTGAGTGTTAATGGTTTTGCTTCCAACATAATGAGGTCTCATCTGAAGGGAAAAAAAGCTATGGAAGTATTTGAGAAGTTGGTGTACCAAAATTCCATAAAAGGATCCAAGAAGTTCAGTAATATTTTAATTACTCGTGCTTATCTCAGAGCATTTAATTTGGATATCTTCAGAGGATTTTGTATAATTTTGAAGGCTGTTTTTAAGTGTTTGCTCTCCTTGCTGAAAAGGAACTAATTAAAAATTAGTGAAAATTGTTATGTATAGAGTCCATGCGTATTGCGGTATTCAAACTGATTGTGAAGGGCGGTTTTTCGAAAAAATGTTTTGAACAATATCGGAAAAATGCGATTAAAGAAAGTAACGTTTCAGAGAAATCTGACTCCTTCATCAGACGATAAATTTAAAATCTACCGTTCTATGTTCTATGGTAGAACAAACATTGTTTTTTGTTTGGAATCTTCTATGTCTCTATTCTTCAGACTGTTTTTATGTTCTCGTTTTTCGACATCAAACGGTTGTGATGTTACTGCTGTGAATATATGGCCGTCCACAAATACAATGAATATTATTCACACAAAATTTTTAGTTCATTTTTTCTTTATTTGGTTTAGTTTTAGTAATGAACCTGACATCATTTTTAGTTTTTGAAAGTGTTGTTGGATTAAATTCAGAACAAATTGTTCCAATTTATTCTCAAAGGTCATGTATATAACTATGAAAAATAATTGTACTTACAAACAAATATATTTTAAGGAAGGAAAATTTATGGTTTTTTTTCGATATCTTGATGCCCTGAGATTGTTCATTCATTTTTACGGTTCGGAAGCTTTAATTATTGCAATCGTTTTAACATCGCATTACAGTAGAATTATCCTGCTAGCGTACAGAAAATGTAAAGTCAAAATGTGCGTTGCTCGAAGTTTATCATCATGGTAGAAGAATTTTGAACCTTTTACTATTGAATTAGTTCAACAGAATAGTTCACTGAAATAACATTAATTTCGTATAAATGAAGAGAAGTTTTAGGAAAGGACTTTCATTGAAATTGATGTATTGAACCAAATGAAATTACACAGGGAAGAGATTATTGGTACATTATATATTAAAGTAATAAATACATGTTCCATTTTGCATAAAAACCTTGATATTTCTGAACTTTTATAATTCTTATTGTTATATAACCAATACACAGGGTCTTTCACGAGGAACCTCACCCATATTTATACGGGAAACTACTGAACGTATTTTCATGAAATTCAGCACTTATAAGTATTTCACGATGCTGATGAAATCTAAAATATTTTCAAGGCATGAGCACCTCCGGTTTTTCCGGAAATGACGTCAACTTCCGTTTTTCAAATTAGAACACCATTTTTTTATTGCAGAAATGGATTCCTTAGAAAATTTCAATTTATTTTGATGTAACATTTTTCAGTTTTGGTTGGAAAATTCTCTCTGAGCGGGAAAATTCGAAAAAAAAATCGAAAATAGAGCTCCGCTGAAACAAGAATAACTTCGAGGTTTTTGGATGGAAAATTTTCATTTTTGGGATTTTTCAAGATGTAAGATTGATGTATCCACTTTAAAAATCGAAATCGCGATTCATGATACAGGGGGTGAAAAAATCGCTTTCAAAGTTAGGGATGACAAAATCGTGAAAAATCAATTTTTTCAAATTAGAACCCCATTTTTTTATGGCAGATATTGAATCTACGTTAAAAAATAATGTGAGTGTATGCATCACACCCTTGCCCTAAAATGGATATTTTCTGAGTTATTCACAAAAAACTGTTTTTCGTCTTGAATTTTCAGCTATTTCTTTTCCCTTCACGCCAAAAAGATGAAATTTTCAGGAACTGTTATTTGAACCATGCTGTAGATTTTCATTTCTCAAGTTTGTCATGGTTCTGTTAATGGTATCTCTCGTTGGTCTGGGTCGGTCAGGAAACCTCTCAATGAACAGTCGAATCGTTCTATCTACAACTTTATTACATCCTCCATGAAGTAGAATGAGATTTAAATAATCTTCATTGGTAAAATTAGGCATAGTGATCGATTTTATAACTTAATACGAATTATCACCAAATTAATAGTAAACACAAAATGCTACTGAATAAAGAGGAATTTGGCAGATGTAATTAATGATATCTATCATTAAAAAAAAATAATGTAAAACATGGTAAGTTTTTGCATATGGTTGGTTCATAAGGAATTATTTATTTATCACTGGAGAGAAAACCGATGGCCGATTAGTTGAAATAAAGAGGTTTCCGATACAAATTCGAATCCAAATTCGCCATCTATTTAGGAACAACCTGTAACTTCTTTCTCTTGCATATTAGGGTAGTAAAATCTAAAACATGGTTTAAGTAACAGTTCCTGAAAATGTCATCTTTTTGGCGTGAAGGGAAAAGAAATAGCTGAAAATTCAAGACGAAAAACAGTTTTTTGTGAATAACTCAGAAAATATCCACTTTAGGGCAAGGGTGTGATGCATACACTCACATTATTTTTTAACGTAGATTCAATATCTGCCATAAAAAAATGGGGTTCTAATTTGAAAAAATTGATTTTTCACGATTTTGTCATCCCTAACTTTGAAAGCGATTTTTTCACCCCCTGTATCATGAATCGCGATTTCGATTTTTAAAGTGGATACATCAATCTTACATCTTGAAAAATCCCAAAAATGAAAATTTTCCATCCAAAAACCTCGAAGTAATTCTTGTTTCAGCGGAGCTCTATTTTCGAATTTTTCTGCTCAGAGAGAATTTTCCAACAAAAACTGAAAAATGTTACATTAAAATAAATTGAAATTTTCTAAGGAATCTATTTCTGCAATAAAAAAATGGTGTTCTAATTTGAAAAACGGAAGTTGACGTCATTTCCGGAAAAACCGGAGGTGCTCATGCCTTGAAAATATTTTAGATTTCATCAGCATCGTGAAATACTTATAAGTGCTGAATTTCATGAAAATGCGTTCAGTAGTTTCCCGTATAAATATGGGTGAGGTTCCTCGTGAAAGACCCTGTATACCCGAAGTAACGATTTGTTTGTTCTGCTCAAATTTACCAGAACATAATGAGCTCACTGAATACAATTCAATTTCTGAAATAATTAAGGTTACACTTCTCTTTTTTGCGAAATCCTTCATTTTCGCGGTTGGATAATTGGACTTTATACCGTTCCTACAATTAAACAAGGAGTTATCGATTCGAACAATTAATTTCAGAGTCTCCCCGTCACAACTGCTGAATATAACTTGAATTTTATGGTTGAAACAATCCAACTCGCACAAAAAAGTTGAACAATTTCTGAACGCCAACGCCACTTTCTGTTTTCCACGAAGAAATCATTGTTGCGTGAAAGGTACAATTGGTATGTGCCAATTCGAAAAAAAATTTGGAGAATTGTCTGAAGATAGTTGGTTCTGGCACATACTTTCATGTGTATCCTCTAGATACATCAAAAGCAAGGAAACATAATAGGTCATCTCATTGAGAGGAGAATTGGTTGCAACGATTCCAAATTTACTGGGGTTCCCCAAGGTTCTATTTCTAGACACATAAATTTCATTTTGCTCTTTTTTTCCAGCAACTCAAAGATGAACTCTGCGAAGTGGTCTCGGAGATGGAATCCCTGGATACTGGGGAGGACGGGAAAAATAGCAACAAGGCCAAGATGATGTCGATCGGTCGGAAAAAGTTCAATATGGATCCCAAGAAGGGCATCGAGTTCCTCATCGAGAAGGGTCTGCTGCAGAACACGCCCGAGAGCGTGGCCCAATTTCTGCACAAAGGCGAGGGACTGAACAAGACCGCCATAGGGGATTATCTGGGCGAAAAGAACGACTTCAACGAGAACGTCCTGCAGGCCTTCGTTAATTTGCACGATTTCACGGATCTTATTCTTGTACAGGCTCTGAGGTGAGTTTCAATAGGCAATTTAATATTGATTAACTTCATTTTGAACGGAGTTCCTGCGATATTCAATGGAATATTTCAGGGTTACATTTCATGGCATTAAATGACGACAAAATAATATTAAACGAAATTTTCATTCGAAATATTTCGCTCGAAAATCGTAGGCTGATAAATAGATGGCTCTACTAGTATCAAATCCATACAGTGACACGGTTCCCACAGTGGCGAAAGACGTCATAAATCTGTCATACGTCCGCCAAATTTCGTCAAGATATAACCACAAATATTGGGACCAAGATGTATAGATTGTACAAGATAGCAGATATTTTGACGTTATACGAACTATGGCGGATCAACCAATAGAGAATCAAACCGCCCATGTCACCACTGTGGGAATATAGTCAATGTACAAGTCTATATGGTTTTTGTAAGCCCTTATCTTCAATAACGTCCATAAACGTCCATAAACGTCCATAAATTTGGCCATCAGTTCAATTCCGTATGTTGATAAAGCATTGCTTTTTGGTGAAAAACAAATCTATCGAAACCAAGGCTTGGGGTGATTATCACATTATTCTGACATTGCACCAGAAAAATCTACCGTAGAGAAGTGGATTGCTCAATTTAATCAAGGCGAAGTGAGCAGCGAGGTTAAGGCACGCGGTGGACGCCTGAAAGAGGCTGTTACCGACGAAAACATAGAAAAAGTCCTGAAAATAATTCTGGTAGCCGTGAATTAAAGTTGATTGAGAAAGCTGATACTCAAAAGATATCGAAGGACCTTGTGGGTGCCGCGCGAGCTCACAACCGACCAAGATCAACAACGAATTGATGATTCTCCGAAGCGTTTGGAGCTAAATCGGAATCTAAGCGTCGATTTGTAATGATAGACGAAACATGGCTCCAACATTTAACACCGCAGTCCAAACGACAGTCAGCCGAGTGGACTACACGTGATGAAACAAATCCAAAGCGTAGAAAGACGCAAAAGTCAGCTTGCAAAAAAAAAAGTTCAATTTGAGCCAAATATTGCCTTGTATGACTATTACAAGATGCATAGATTATATCAGGTGTCGACACTTTCCTACAATTACCCACTAAAATTTTGGTTCCAAAACGCGGTCCTACTTGGCTCTGTAAACGATGATGGCGCTAAGGTCGCTTTGTCAAGTCCATACAATTAATTCCACTGAATAAAAATGGATTGAGCTATAATCTGATTGATTTGATGAAAAAATGAATCAGATATTTGAAATTATGAATTCTTACAAATATATAATGGAGTTTAACAAATGTGGAACATCTACTCATTAATAATATGAAATATGTAAAAGGAAATAAGGAGCCATATGAGGTTTATTGAAAGAACACTTTCATGAATGGATACAAGAAGTAATTTCGAAACCAAAACAACGGTGAAAACGGAACGGAAGATTGATATTAGGTACTCATGGATTTTATTGGATAGTTCTCCTTTCATAAAAAAATGGTTTATAAATTTTATATGTACCTATACCTATTCAATTCAAAAGTTATAAATTTTGTTTCATATTTATGAAAATATTTGAAGGAAATGTTCATGTTTACTATTATTGAGATATGAAATTTCCCTTCATGTTCACACGAATTCATCAGGCGAATTTCAAACCAGACAAATTAATTGTAGTATCTATCGTTCCAAACGATTTCTTGAGGTATTTTTGAAAACGAAACTCTGAAAGACTTCTTTTCCATGGACTGAATATTGAGATAATAAATACCTCTTGTAGTAAACAGGTATTCAAAAATATCAAATTTCAGACTTGTGTATTCAGAGACGAAGAAACCTTCATGTATATTATCGCCATTCTGACTGAATGAAATGAATAATCATAATTTAAATTTGTCGAAATGAATTCATTCTCGGGAATTCTTAAAATTAATGTATGGTCCAACTCGGAAAATCAGAAAGATTTTCTGATTTGACTAGTTTGGATATGACAGGTCCGTAACTTCCATAAATATTTCAGATATTAGATAGCAGATTTTCCTATGCCGGCATCTATCGGCGAAGTAGGACAACAAAGCCGTATTTTGACAAGATTTGGACCTCATTTCGGACCCAAAATATGTCAAAGAGTGTCCGCACCATATATATTCTATGCATCTATGACTATTATATATGTATGAAATTTATATTGTTCTTCTAAAGTATATTTTTATTTCGATTTCTCTCTATATCTCTCTCTCTTTTCCTTTATGAGAAAAACATTGTTTTACTTGAACTTTCTAATTTTCCTATTCTTGTTCAAATTCTTTGAAATGTATGAGCGTTAACATTAAGGATTTTTTTCTTTTGTCTGTTAACATATGACAAATGAACCATAGACTTTGGCCTATCAGGCTTGTCTATGTAATTCAAACTGTTGGAACCATCAAACTCCGCCATATGACTAGAAAGTTTTTTTTCTATCTTAGATTTCTGATTGCAGGCAATTTCTGTGGAGCTTCCGGCTACCGGGAGAGGCGCAAAAAATCGACAGGATGATGGAGTGCTTCGCTAAACGGTACTGCGATTGCCAGGGCGAAAACAACATTTTCGAGAATTCCGATACTTGTTACGTTCTCTCTTTTTCCATAATTATGCTCAACACGAGCCTTCACAATCCTAGCGTGAAGGACAAGCCGACGGTCGAGCAGTTCATCAACATGAACCGCGGGATAAACCAAGGACAGGATTTGCCCAGGGAATTATTAGTGGTAAGTGTTTAATCTTGATACATTTTTGCTCTTTTGTTCGCGGTTACAATAGCTTCATGACTTTGCAGATATACTCCATTCTCTTTATTGAAGTCAGTCGGTAGGCCCTGAAAGTTTTACACATTCCACTATGTATATTTGAAAAATGTTAGGTTATAGTTATTTTTCCTGTCAGATAACTTTGTGGAGTTGTCTATTCTACACAAAAGTTGTAGTACAGCTATGCTATGCTATGATTTCCAATCATCGAAATTGTGTTTGGAAGTTCAATCGGAATTGCGTTACCGTAAATCACTCAACGAGAACTTTCTATACGTATAACAATGTAGATTCTTTAATTTTTTAACTGAGCACTTGATGTTGCGAAGTAAAACAGTACGAATTGGGTAATTTCTATCTTATTTTGACCAGTTTACAGATGATTTAACTTTCACCCTTGAAGTTGTGATCTGTTGGATTGAATATTCAGAAAACATTGAAGAGAATACAGCAAATTATTGGTTTTTATGACAAACATCGATTTCAAGCGATGGACCAAACGCTCCGGCCATAGTTTCGGTTATCCAAACTGACATATAGGCAAAGGATAATCTGTCAATTTGGATAGCTGTAAGTATAACCGGAGCTTTTGGTCCATCGCTTGAAATCGTTTTATAGATTAGAATTTTTCAGTTGTCGCCAGTATAGAGTATCTTATAACCTATTTAGGACAGAAGCTTTTCAATATGGCATGGAAAAGCAACCCTAATTACATGGTGGGGAATTGTAAGGTGCATATAATTCTCCAATAATTGTTTTGAATAAGAAGGTTGAAGGAAATGACCTAAAACTTAAAATTTTCTGTGTAGGTTGCTTATCGAAATATAATGCACTGAAGAATATGATGTCGAATTCAATTTTGTATGGTAGGCTGTCTGTCTGTATGTGCTGTAACTTTCGGGGGGACAGAGTAGGTTTGCTGCCTAAATAACTCTGTTCAGTTTCAGCGAAATTCAAAGTATTTCTTGCTGAGTACTTATCGTATCCACATAATGAATTTCGATATTCACTGTATTTTTGGAGTTATTGGGATGGTAAAATGTCCGATGCTTTTGTCTTTGGAACCATTTGGTGGACTTTGTCCATTTCAAACTTGATCTTCGTGTTTAAGCTTCAAAATATTGATTTAGAGAGTTAGGGACACAAAATCAAAAGTATGTACCGACGTTTCTATAGCTTCGCTCTGTAAAGAGCTAGGTAACGAACAAGAAATCTTTTGCGGTTCTCGTGCATTAGCGCGATCTGAAGGACGGCGCGCGCTTCTGGGGAAAGTTGTTTCTTTCCGGTGCTAGAGGTGAACTCATTAGATATGCTGAATCCTATGGCACCTGCCTATAACAACAGCACAAACGGCGTAGTGAGAACTACCGTAATTAAAGCGCTTATGCTATGTTGGAACGAAGCAGCTAGCGTGCGACGATCGGTGGCGCCATCGCCTGGCGACTCAGTCAATCTACTCCGCCTACAGTTCTTATTGGTCGCAGTTCAGAAAGCTAAATGAACCACTCACATCTAATCCAAAATCAACCATGTCATGTAGTAGATATTCATTTGCATTCTAGTTTAGATAGTTAGGCGGTCACAAAACAGTTCTTTCTATTGTGGGGTAGCCTGTTCTGTGGAATCAAACACACAATAAAGAAAACAGATTAGCCTGTTTATTTTTCTGTCGAGTATTACAACAAAAGTGAATTCGAAAGGCAATAATTCTTTTTGTTGGACAACAAGCTAACAATTCTTCGGCGTAGGTCCCCTGGGGTGCTGATAGGTAGCTGGCGTCGGAAGGGTCGGTGACGTCGAAAGGGCTTCTGTCGTCGAGGATAGTAAACCAGATGTTGGACCTTCTGGAATTTCTTCGCTAGCGCCGGATACAGATGAAATGCAGATGTCGGTCAGGTATGCGGCGTCGAGATCGAATATCTTCTTAGCGGTGATATGCAGATGGATCGGAGAGAGTGTCGAATCGAGTCAAGTCATTTTTGGAGCGGAGCGAAATATATTTATGCGATTTTTCAGAGATTTGAATTTCGTGTTTCGAATCCGCCCTTTTTTCCGTTTTTGTTGAAGCGGATGAATTCGCTACACTATTTTAGATTTAGTTTAACCATGCAAAAATCATTTTATGGAGACGTTTTGTTTACAGGGTTTATACGATAGTATAAAAGCAGAACCATTCAAAATACCCGAGGATGATGGCAACGACCTAATGCACACATTCTTCAATCCTGACAAGGAAGGATGGCTTTGGAAACAGGGAGGGAGGTACAAGAGTTGGAAAAGAAGATGGTTCATCCTCAATGACAATTGCTTGTACTATTTCGAGTACACAACAGACAAAGAACCAAGGGGTATCATACCATTAGAAAATATTTCAGTTCGCGAGTGCACAGATCGACAAAAACAGCATTGTTTCGAACTTTATGCAAGTGGAGGCGCAGACTTTATAAAAGCATGCAAGACAGACTCTGAGGGTAAAGTGGTCGAGGGCAAACATACGGTGTATAGGATGTCTGCGAGTAGTGAAGAAGAAAAAAGTGAATGGATGAACCGTTTGAGGCAGAGTATAAGTCATAACCCTTTCTACGATATGTTAGCTAGTCGGAAGCGGAAAGCTCAACATCATATGCTGCAGGGAAAGAATTGATCGAGGAGGGTTAGGACTTTTTTGAATTCGTGTATAAATTACTTCTATTCTCGATTGTATTTACCGCTGCAGAATAAATTCGAATTGTTTTGAATTGTTCTAGTACAAATTTTATATCGTTTTAAAACATTTGTGTAAATTTTAGTTGAAAACTAGAATATTATTATGTGGTTGTAACAAACCAATTATGCTATTTTTACATCGTGAGATGTAATTGATTCAAAGTACTACAAATGTCATCTGTCAAAATTGAGTGACTATTGTCACTAAGTTTATCACTTGTTTAAGTGATTTTTGAATTTGTTTACAATAGTTATTGTATCATTTTATTTGTGTATAAATGAAAAATCGATTTGAATTTATAGTTTATCGCATTATTTTATGCAGATCTTCAATAGACCTCAAATTTAGTTTTTGAATAGAATTATGAACCTGTTACCTTTTGATATATTCTGAATTTATTGTAATTTATAGACGTATTGGCCTTTTGAATACAGTAAGCCTTTTGTGTTGGAGGTGTGTGAAGTTGAAGGTCTGTGTTAAAAATGCCGTCCAGGAATTTTTCCGTTTATTTAAAATTTTTTAGTGGATGTTACCATAGCGGCCGCCTGCAGGTGATTTGGAAAATTCATCAAGAGTGAATCCTCTCATACCTATTTATAAGCTGGTTGCTCATCAAAATTCTGAATTTTTCGCAGAATAAAAGATTCTTCGGATATTTTGATAAAGGTTTCTCTCAACATCTTTTGTATTGTCCGTAGGCAGTCGTTGTGATAACATGTACCTAATTTTCATACCTAGTGACTGACCAAGGCTAGTGTTTCTTATATTTAGCTTTATGGTATTTTCAACACCAAGATATATGCAATAGTTTGAAAATTTACATTGGTGCCATAGCACTAAAATTGAAGCAAAGTGATATTGACCAACTATAGGTAAACAAAAAATATAATTTTTATGGAGGCTTGCTAATGGTTTAGTACGAAGGCGTAGAAGGGCCACTCTTTGTCGACAAAAATTTTTCCACCTAATTCCGACTTTAATCTCGGAATTATACTAATTCCTACTTTGAACTCGGAATTATAGACTAATTCCTACTTCAAACTCGGAATTATACATAATTCCGACTTTGAACTCGGAATTATACTAATTCCGACTTTAAACTCGGAATTATAGTCTATAATTCCGAGTTCAAAGTCGGAATTATGTATAATTCCGAGTTTGAAGTCGGAATTAGTCTATAATTCCGAGTTCAAAGTCGGAATTAGTATAATTCCGAGTTCAAAGTCGGAATTATGTATAATTCCGAGTTTGAAGTCGGAATTATAGACTAATTCCGACTTTAAACTCGGAATTATAGTCTATAATTCCGAGTTCAAAGTCGGAATTATAGTCTATAATTCCGAGTTCAAAGTCGGAATTATGTATAATTCCGAGTTTGAAGTCGGAATTAGTCTATAATTCCGAGTTCAAAGTCGGAATTATGTATAATTCCGAGTTTGAAGTCGGAATTTGTTTATAATTCCGAGTTCAAAGTCGGAATTAGTATAATTCCGAGATTAAAGTCGGAATTAGGTGGAAAAATTTTTGTCGACAAAGAGTGGCCCTTCTACGCCTTCGTAGTTTAGTCTTTCAATTACATTTTGTATATAGTTATTGTCTTGTAAAAGTGATAAATGAGTTATCTTGAGCAGCGAATCAACTGATTATGCATATCAGGGTGAACATTTTCGGAATCTGGAGTTTAGGCTCTGAAATCTTTCAAGAATTTCAGGCCCCACAAGATCGAAAAATATTCCAAGTATTGAATGTGGATCTCCAGAATTACACTGACTAACTGCATTCAATATGACAACGTGGCAATTTCGTTTTGAAGGATGTTAGAATTTGAAACGATAAATTTACACATTTCCAAAATTCCGTTAGTTACTGAGTGAAATTGTGGCTCAAATGAATATAATTATGTATATTTTATAGAAGGGCCTACTTCAAATTGTGGTGTTGAAATCGATGGATTTGTATATAAAATTGTTGAGTGATTGTTTCCAGGGTGGTAGAAATTAGTTCAAAAAAAGATATTTCTCGACTTTTGGTGCCACATCTTGTATATTGAGTGAGAGCGCAGTGTTTCCACTGCGTAATTGATTTACTAAAAAACAGATTATTTATAATGGTAACGTTTAACCATATCAGTTCAGTTTGAATGGTGAAAAGAATTTTCCCGTTCCATATTTTACTACTCATTCACATAATGAACCTATTCCATATTTTGAATATGCATGTAATCTCACACAACGTAATGATATTTGGATATCTCATGGACAATACAATTTTTCGAAAACATTCATGTTTTTGTGTTTATATCTGTAATATTTTGTAATTTTTCTGTGAAAATAGTTTAATCCTTAGCTAGTTAATTTTCCGTGGAATAAACAGTATATTATTCCTAGTCTATAAATGAGGTAAGAAAAGGAATTTGTGCCGTTATTTATGTTAATTTTTTGTAAGATATATTTATTGAAATTTGTTTCATAGTGTATAAATATTGTAGAATATTATAAATTCTGTTCTTTGTGTAAATAAATATTATTTGTAAAACTTGTTTCGATTTTCATACCAGGCTCCAAGTTTTCTTCTGTCAGTAATTTTGTAACGATTATTCAAAGAAGACGTTTGAACTACAGCCTTTCAGATATTGCACCAAATATCTATTTTTATAATTTTTGATCATTTATTATCTACTCCTCTGTAAGTAGCCGCCTCTGTTATAGTGTGACTGAACTGCCATTGCATGTTTTCATTTTGTTTATTGTATTAATTTCATTTAGCCCGTTGGTAAACTTGAAAATAGTTTTATCAAGTTTTTTTCAACTAGAACTGAGTCAGGTTGGTATTCGTGAAAACGAAAGATCAAAATAATTCAAAGATTTCATAGTTTGGTTTCATTGCATAAGTTATGACTGCTGTAAGTCTGTAGACAAGAGAATTACTCATCTCGCATTTTTTACTAAACACAGTGTATTGTTACAAACTTCCATAGCCTACCTGCTCACTTCATAAAATTGTATGGAGTATATTTAAGGCGTTTAAATTGTTACTCCCTTGTAAGCCCTATCTAATAGTATTTTTCAGTAAATTTCATATTTAGTTCTCAACAGATGTTTTGAAGGTTCAATCAAAACTTTGAACTATATGTACTTTAAAAATGAATACTATAGTTACTCGATTCATGTTTGTACTGAGCTAGTCCTAAAATGTCAGAGATGAGCGCTGCAAAACAAAAAAAAAGAGAAGGTTAATGGAGTTTTGCATCACTGAGAGAATGAGAACGTTCTTATTCTCCTCATTTAAGAGTATAGCTGGCTTCATTAAAACCAATTTCAAGCGACGGACCGAAAGCTCCGGTTATAATTACGGTTATCCAAACTGACATATAGGAAAAGGATAATCTGTCAATTTGAATAACCTTAAATATAACCGGAGTTTCTGGTCCATTGTTTGAAATCGATTCAAGAGAAAATTTGCAGTTCACTTCATTGATTATTTACATTATTCCGATATCGTTCTTAAGGCAATATTTTTTTGGAAACTGCCCTTGACAAATTAATAGTGTAAATCCCGCAATCTGTAAGGGTGTATTCTCTAAATAATAATTTCAATTTAATTTCTAATAGTTCTCTTTCAGATATTGGAAGTAAAAACCTAAATGATGCAAAATCCTCTCAAAATATCCTGGAACCGATATCAAATTTTTTGCTGAGTCGAACGCTTTATTGGATGGAAAACTTACAGATTGAACCATAATAGTTTCATCATACATTTGTGATTCATCTTGTTATTGACTCTATGTAATCTCCAACTATGATGTGGACTAGATAAAACTCCTTAGGTGATGAATAATTGGATTTACTAATAATTCAGAAACTCTTACAACTTTCTAGAAGACTTCTCAAAGCTCTGATGAATGATCGGTTGGTACTACAAACACTCTACGAATCATCTTTCAATCTGAATTGATACATTCTGGTCATAGTTGATATATGATCGATAATATTGAAACATAATTTTTTCGAAAATTTTTTTTTTCAGAAATTATTATAATCATATTCGAAAAAAATTTTGCTCTTAACTTGAGCTCCATATTTCACAGCAGTGTACCGAAATTCAATTCGATACGAATAATAATTTCGGAGTTACTAGTACTATTTAAAAATTAATTAAAAATATGTAAACATTTGTGGTTTTTTCTCTACATCGGCGATGAAACTTGGCAGGTAGTTTTAAGATGCTGAAGCACAACTCAAGGTGAAATTTCGTGATGATCGTGTCAGAACAATCTGAAAAAAAAGTTACAAATTTTTTTTTCAAATATTCAATATGCTGTGATCTCCTTATCATATTATTCTCATTAAATTCTGTATGAACCTTTGAACTTTCATTTTTCGATAAAAGTACCGGATTTCAATTGGATCTAATCTGTATAATTTGGAAATATTGTGAAAATAAAATTTCATTGTTTACTACGGAATCATTGGGCGGATTTTACCCATCCACATATTTGACCTTCGTCATTAAGGCACAAACCTAATCTACAAATATCGAGTTTCTTAGTAGTTTCTTCCGGAAGTTATTGTTTTTACGGTCGGCCGTTAGGCTTCGAAACGACTTAGAAACTCGATATTTGTAGAATAGGGTTCGGGCTCAATTACGAAGGTGGAATTCGTGAATTGATAAAATCCGCCCAATAATTCCGTAGATATAACCATTCAAAATTGTATTTTCTCAATATTTCCAAATATAAAGATTAGATCGAATTGAAATCCAGTACTTTATAGAAAAAAAACTAGAAAAGCACTGACGCGAAGTCAGCAGCTTTTGCACGCATATTCAAAGGATATCACTAAAAGTGAACATGCGCGCAGAAGCTGCTGACTTCACGTCAGTGCTTTTCTAGATTTTCGAATTGAGTCTTCAGTTAGTTGTTGAATCTTCGAATGATGATTTGGGAACTCCTAGAAGATTCCTCAGGGCTCTCATATATGCGAGTAATAAAATGTTTAAAAAACCTCAGCCAATGATCCATACTTAGATTTGAATTCAAACAAAAACTTGTAGTTCATAAATAATTGATTGGAATACTATGTTGACCCTTAGGTTTTTCTAAATGATGAATCGTCTATTTACACACAAAGACATTCAACATTTATAGAATACCATGAATAACTTATTGACTGATCAGTAGCTATATGTACATTCTACATTGTTCAAGGAGGACAATAATGGTATGGATCTCATGCAGACGTTATAGGGATCCAGGAGCATTAGACATCTAAAATTTAGCAATGCCAATTTTGATCCAACCGTGAACTTATGTCGATATGAATCAGCACCACTCTGAAATGGATCGTATTTCCTTCATTCCTCATATAACTTTATCGTTCCATTTACTGAGCTATCATATCACAGCGCGTTACAGAAGTAATTCGTTATCGGTTGAATTAAATTTGAATTTTTAGAACAAGGACGATGATTGCATTTAGGATAAAATATTGAACATCTTAATGATTTGGTGCTTCATCGAATGTTTCAGTATTACAGATCCTCTTTCCATTATTCACAAAAGTTGAAACATGTTCAAATCATTTATTGAAAATACCGTTCAATGGAATTACAGGGAATGAATGATATTACTGTAAAAGCATTGTTCCTTAAACAATGGTAAAATATATACTGAATGATTGATAAATGTAAATATATAGAAAACTTCCAAGAATGAACAGCAATCCACAATATATCCTATGAAAATTAATCAACAAGTTTTATCAGCAAAACGTCGTTATCCCATTTCTCACATTTCAAATTTTGTTTTGTAGCACAGAGATACCGTGTCTATTCTATTTTGTACCGTGGTCGTGTCACATCGATCGATGTCTCCTAATTAGGTTATGTCGAAAGCGTCAGTGCGCCGACGTAGGATCTCTCAGGGAGTCAGTGGTGGGTGTGATTAAACAGATAAGAATTAAATGTACTACAAAATTGTTACCTATGATAGTTTAAATACGAATAATAAAGGTGTAGAAGAGGTCGGATAGTTGCGAATATGACGGGCGCTCAGATCGGCGGCGCTACGGAAAGCAGTTCCGAAGCATCCCAAAGGCATAACCAAGAAAAACCGAAATTTGAAGGAATTATTGTGAAAAGTGCCGTACCAAAATATCGGTGAGTAAATAGCAGTGGAGCGCTTTTATGTTTGCACCCCTATGCGATCGATTAACTTGTCTTTCGCTTCCTTTTCATTTACGAATTATTTCGATACCTATTATGAACGATCGGGATTATGCCATAATACCTTTCAAAATTTCTATTGGAATTTATTCTATGCAAAGATTTGAAGGGAAAAAATATAACGCGAAATATTTTATGATTTTTTTATGAATTTCTTTCAAAAATCGTCTCATGGAATATTTAAAAGAAGTTCTATTTTTGTTTTAAGATCTCTTGGTCAATAGTTTTGAGGGATCCCAGTTATCGTGCAATTCCTAATAAAATAGCGCGAATTTTTTTTCAATTTCTCATTTGTTTCTGAATTCTCATGTTTTGATTGCGGATTTTGTCAAAACTAAGTTATTGCTTGAAGCACTTAACTTGAATTCCGGACTTGTCAATCCTCGAAAGGACCAATAATCTCCATCTAATATCGGAATTTCAATTGGAATTGTTTTGATTTTCGGAATCTTTTTGTTTTTCGTATATTCAGGAGTTTCTTGCAGTTACATATCAGAAATTCATAAAAATTTGAAGTGTTTTTTTTAAAAAAGATACATATCCCTTCAATTTTCAAGAGAATTATTTTGATTATAAACTTAAAGATTTCCTGGGAAAATTTCTAGGTAACAGGAAGAAAATTAGGGAAATATTTTTTCGCGCTTTTTCTCAGTAACACATGATAACCTCATTTCCGCGATATTTTTTGTTCCGAAATCAGTTATTTCGGATACGATCATTTTTCATCTGTGTAATATAATAATAAAAAATATCACCAAAATTTTGACCTTCAAATTCTTTCCATTAAGTATTTCAGCATCTGTGCAGTTTGACTAAAAAAAAATTTTTGTTTGTGTCCGATTCACAAAAAATCATATTATATTATTGATTTTAAATATGAATATAAATTCGAATACTTCGTTGAATTCTCATTACATTTTTCTCGAGAAATATTCGTTTTCAGCCCGTATATCTTATATGTTCATCAGAAAATTAATTTTTTGACTATTGTCATTCAACCTCTATCACGCTTTTCACAAAACAATATTGAAAGTTTTAGGCAAAAATCTTGAATTAATTGAATTCATTGTTTCCTCAAATATTCTCAGTTTGAATTCAGTTATTATGATTACCAAATTCTTTATTTATCTGATTAACTTTCAGTTTCCGGGATATACATATTCTCAAAAAAAAAAAAAATTCGTGTATTCAAATCGAACCTTGGAATGAAGAGAGCACGATGTTAGTGTAATAATATTGGGTGTAAATCGGAAATCCCTGAGAAAATAATATTTATTTTAGATAGAGTATCTGCATTATGGGCTATAATGAATCAGCTTGTGCGTGTGTTTGTTTACTCGAAGGTGTGGAGATTTTAAGAATACCAAAATATATAAATGGAAGGTAAATAGCATTCTCCGACACTAGAATCGGTCTGAATTTTAGTGAATTGGTGTCGAAGGGTAGTATTAGACGTAATAATGAGATCGGATGTGTTTCTGTGCTTCCGTCCCACCATCCGGTGGCGCGTTAGCAAAACAAGATTATTTCCAGTCTCAACATTTTCCACGAAAAGCCCCTATCATCTAGGACAATTTGAGCGTCTCTAGTGCAAGCCACCGGGGGCACGAATTTGGCGTGAAATTCAGCATTTTTCCGGAAAATATTTCGAAAACATCTTTTCAGAATTACAGTACTTTACTACCTAAAAAAAATTTGAAGAAAGTTGCACACATGTTCTCGAACTCACTTTCAAGTTTCAATCCAATCGTTCTAGTAGTTCCTGGAATATCAGGAAAATATCCTCAAAATTTCAAATGACTATAACTCCGAAACCATTCGGCCGATTTGGTCGCGACATTTCATTGCGAGAACTTCCCTAAAAGCTTCAAGTAGGTAGTTTGCTTCTTTAGACAGTTATCGAGTCTACGGCCGGCATGCCGAACAGAATCGACTTTGTCACCGGATTCGTCATCAGTGGTCCAACCTAGTCGTTTGAGACCATTTTCGGGGAAAAAATTCGAAAATTACAGACATTACGTGAAAAGATGGCCGCTTTGGAAACGAATTTAAACATGCGCGCAAAAGCTGCTGACTTCACGTCCGTGCTCTTCAAGAATCTTCTTAGGTGAAATATACCATCAAATTTTACCATTTTCAGTTATGGACATCTGTATTTAAAAACAATATCAAAACGTTCATAGCGGCATACACAACTCCACAGGAAACGAACTACTAACAATTTATGATATGTTTGTACTCTCTGTACTGAAAATAGAATTGACACAATGATTCATGGATTAACTTTACTGGAAATACGGACAAGCTTAATTTTTATACTGGTATCAGTTGAATTATTTTATATGAAGGAACCAGAAATTACCGTACTCACTGCATCTAAATTTCGAAATGGAATAAAACAAGTATGGATTTTAAAAACTGACATGAAATTGACTTTATTCAAAAGATGATCCTTAGGCATTATAATTCAAATATAATTTCTGCCATATGACCGCCACGGCTGACTCGGGCGTAATCTTATCTGAAGGCCAATTTTCATTAACTTTTTCCAACATTTGTGGCCGTATATCGGCAATAACGCGGCGAATGTTGTCCTCCAAGTGGTCGATCGTTTCGGGCTTATCGGCGTAGACCAGCGACTTCACATATCCCTGCCGAGAATAGTCTAGCGGCGTTAAATCGCACGATCTTGGAGGCCAATTTACGGGCCCGGAACGTGAAATTATGCGGTTATCAAACGTTTCCTTCAATAAATCAATTGTGGCACGAGCTGTGTGACATGTTGCGCCGTCTTATTGAAACCACAGCTGCTGCACATCATGGTTGTTCAATTGAGGAACGAAAAAGTCAGTAATCGTGGCTCTATAGGGGTCACCATTGACTGTAACTTCTGATTCGGGTCTTCCTCTACGCTACGCTCTACAGCAGCAATGGCTTCTTCTGTTCTCACTGTAACACGTCTCTGTGGGTACGTGTTATCAGTTAAAGTAAATGTGGTGCGAAAACCGTAAAATGGACGTAGAGAGCGATGCGTATTTCGAACAGAACCATTATTTTCAAAATAAATTTGCACAGTTTGGAACCGTTGTTCAGGCGCAGTATATTCATGTTGAAATGCCATACCGAACTTAACACGAATCACTTGACAGCTGACAGAATGGCCGCCAGTTAAAACAGTGCTGCCAACTCAACGTATATATCTCTAAACAAAACACATTTAAGTATAGGAGTGAAAACAAAAATTTCAAAAAGCACTGCCGTGAAGGCAGCAACTTTTGCGCGCATGTTTAATGTAGATGACCGCTTCAGCAACGAATTTGAACACGCACGCAAAAGCTGCTGCCTTCACGGCAGTGCTTTTTGAAATTTTCTACTGAGAAATTACTGGATTTCAATTTGATCAAATCTGTATTTTTGGAAATATTGGAAAAATAAAATTTTGAACGGTCAGCCTAACGGCCGACAGCGTAAACACAATAACTTCGGAAAGAAACAACTTAGAAACTCGATATTTGTAGAGAAGGTTTGGACCTTAATTACGATGGCCGAATTCGTGAATGGGTAAAATCCACCCCTTGATTCCATAGATATACCCAATCAAAATTTTATTTTTCCAATATTTTCAAAAATACAGATCAGATCGAATTGAAATCCAGTACTTCATCGAAAAATAACAGTTCGAAGTTTCAGACAGAATTTAATGAGAATGATATGATAAGAAAATCATAGAAATTTTTTTTTTCAAATTGTTCGTATGACACGATTATCACGAAATTTCGCATAAAGTTGTCTTTCAGCATCTTAAAACTAGCTGTGAAGTTTTATCAGGACTGAATCAGTATTTCTCGAGTTATACCGAAAAAATCAACGATATCGAGAAGAAAACCTCGAAATTTGACATACTTTTTCCCGATATCTCCAAAACTTATGATCGTATCAGACTGAAATTTGGTACACTGTTGTGAAATATAAAGCTCAAAGTGTGAGTGGAATTTTTTTCGGATATGATGAATGGTTTCCGAAAAAAAAAATTTCGCAAAAATTTTTTTTTTTGATTTACTGACAATATGATCCTGACGAAATTTGGCCCAAATTTGCGCATCGTTATACTCCACCTAACTGCCAAGTTTGAATCTAATCGCTCAAGTAGTTTCTAAAATAAAAAATAAATAACTTCAAAATTTCAAGTGCCTATAACTCGGAAACTATTCGATCGATTCGGCCCATTAACGAACTTAACCGCGGCATTCCGATGCGCAACCTATCCTGAAGGTTTCAAGTTGCTAGCTTGCTTCTGTCGACAGTTATTGTGTCTACGGTCGGCCGGACAGAATTGATTTTGACACCGGATTCGTCATCAGTGAGTCCAACCTAGTCGATTGAGACCATTTTCGGCTCAATCATCCAAAACTACAGACATTTGGACAAAACGATAGCACGCTGTTCACCTAGAACATACGCGCAAAAAAAATGAATTGTTATTTCAGTTCATAAACGATAATTCTTGTAGAATCAATTGTCAGTATGGATGTCTACAAGTTTTTTTTATCATTTTGTACTTTGGTAACCTTCCAATACCTAGAAAGCAATTATATACCTGAAACTTTTGCGATAATGGATAAAATGAATGGTAGTTTCGATGCGTTTCACGAAAGGTAGAAAGGAATACACATATTTATGATGTTTATGGAGTAAAAATCGATAACGGTGCTTCTTAGAAATTTATTATTGCGCGATTGTCTTAGGAACAAAAGCATGCTGCCGTTTTGACGATGAGTATGTAATTTGCGATATTTGTGCTGAAAATGGACTCGCTGACTTAGTATCTGATTTAAAAATCGATTCTGTCCGGCCGACTGTCCGTCTGACCTTTACCGCTCTAATTTGAGAACGGAAAGAGCTACAAACTTGAAACTTTCTGGTTGGGTCGCGATAGTTGGGTTCCTTCATGGGCAAAATCAGCCAAACGATTGCGGAGTTATTATACTCATTCTATTTTTCGAGGTTAGTTCCTCAACATTTCGAAAACTACTCATGAAATCGAATTTGGTTAGTAGATGGATAATACTATATCATAACTGCTTCCATTTTGTTGTGAGCGTTTCGATAGTTAATTTGAAGAAATATTCGAAAATATCCAAATTTTCGTTGGAACTTTTTTTTCGGAAACTATTTCTCAGATCCCGATGAAATTTTGCACATATGTTGAGGTCAATATTTTCCACGAGAGAATCAATTTTCAGTACAATCCGGTTAAAATTTTCGGAGATAATGCGAAAAAAAATGTATGCAATTTCGCGTTTTTCTTCATAGAAGATTTTTTCGGAATAACCAAATAATAATTCGCTCATGATGAAACTCGCTAAACAGTTGAAAATGTTGATGAACACTTTTGTGTTGAAGTTGGCGATAATTAAAAAAAAAATAAAACTTGTTTTCATTGACGTCCAATTTTTAGTTGAAAATAAAAATTTTTTTCATCATCATTTTTTTTCTAGGTTTTTCTGGGTTTTCACTCCCAATATCTGACACAGAACTATAAAGAATTGAATAAAATTGTTCTTTATGGAAAAACGCCCTTGCGGATTGCAGGATTAAAATACTTGTAAAGGGCTGTTTCTAGGAAAAAAGGTTGCCTGATAAACAATAACGGATCAATGTTAACAATCAACAAAGCGAATTGTAACGTTTCGGAGTACAAATCTGACTCCTTCATCAGACAAGGGGGGAAAATTTGCAGTCATCCTGTATCAGGTGATGCTTGACCTTCGCCAGCTCAAAAACCGTCCGATTTCTCTCCTCAATTCAGTGACATTAAATATTAATTGAATGATATCATAATTTTGGTTATCGTTTCTCTTTAATGGGATATATATTCAGTTTAATGTCGAGTTTAATATACAGTTCATGAAAATAGCAAACACATTAAATTGTTTCAGATATTCAAGAAAGGTTCCCAATTGAATTCACGAATTTAGCTGGCGCATTGAAACCTCGAACTTATCCTGAAAAGAATATGTCCCTAAGTATTTCTTTAACAATATTTACGGCTTACTGAAAAGAACATAGTTGAATATGACCTCGAGTTCTTTATGGATGAGTCCAACCTAATCTTTTGACATTCTCTTCAGAATTCGAAAATAACAGACATTCGAGAACAATGATAACGTTCTATTTCCCTAGAACAAGCATGTAAAGCTGCACTATCCCAGATATCGCATCATGTGTGACAGTTTGTTAGAAATTACTCGAAAAAAAAATTTAGGAAAATAACACATGTTGGTTAACGTGTATGCCATAAATAATTTGATTTATAATGCTTTTTGGATATTTCAGAAGAGTTATTAACAACAATAATATTCCATTAATCGATCTAAAAAAATCTCACTCATTTGCGGATGTACGAAATCCAAAAAAAAATCTCATTAACTGTCCTAAAGTCGTTAAAGTGAAACAATTGAATAAAATAATTAACGCAGATTTCATGCCTAAGATTTTATGTCCCAAAATAATTGGTCTTTTGTCAATAATTTTGTAAGCATTTAATATTTCAATTGTGGAATATTCTCATGCTATTTGATAGTTATTAGTCGAATAGATATATCTGTGGGAAAGTAGTTTCGATTTAAGTAATTACATTTTCGAGAGCCGAATAATATATGTCACATTTCATGGTAATGGGTGACTTCCGTCCAAACTGCCAACCCTAAAATTGTCAAAAATTTTCTACCAGGAAAATTCCAGAACGGATTCGTCATGTTGAGTTTCGCCTACTTTATAAATATCAGGCACCTGCGCCTAAGTTATTCTGAATTTGTAAAGATCATATCTGATTTGCTGAAAGTTGTGTCGGAGCTCGGGATTTATAATCAATAATGGCGATGAAGTGTATATAGGATTTGATTAGTAAATCAACTTGATTCTTTCCTCAACTGTCACTTTTCTTATCACGTCGTTTTACCTGAATCTGCATAAATACCCTGTTCCATGTGCTCAGAGGTCAGTTGTCTGAAGATGAACGAAAGAACGAAACTGGACACAAAAATCTAGGAAAGCAATGATGTGAGGCCAGGAGCTTTTACGCGCTTGTTCAAATTCTAACTATTTGATCAACATGAAATTTTGCACCTAGTTGCGTGTGTGTAATCTTCACCTGATTACAAAGTTTCAATTTGATTGCATTTGTACTTCTTGAGATATTGCGGAAATAACGTTAAAATTCCAAATAACGACCAAATTTGGCACATATTTTTCCCTTATATCGGATCGAATTGAAATTTGGAATATTGTTGTCAAATACTGACTCTGAGGTTTGTGCCGAATTCCATCGAAATCGAATCAATATTTTCAGAGAGAAAAAAAAATTTCATCGAAAATTTTGAAAATTTTCGAACAAAATTCCTTTCAAAACAAAGATGTTGTTCTGAGTTGCGCGTTGGTATTTCAAAACTGTCCACGAATTTTCAATTCGATGGTGTAAATACTTCATGAGATATCGAGGAATTAAACTCAAAAGTTCAAAAACAAGCGAGTAAAAATGTAAACCCAAAATAAAGGGTTTCCCAATAAGAGGTGTTATTTTGAATAGCCCGCTATTTCGGTAGATGTCACTTTTGAAGTTGTCATTTTTTGACATTTGACTAGTAGAAACTACGCCATTAATAAAAATGGAACGATACACGCTTCAACAACGCATTGAAATTATTAAAATTCACTATAAAAATGGTGAAAATTTGGGAGAGACGGTTCGCGAAACACCTTGTTGAAGCACCTTGTCGGACCACAATAAAGAAATTTCTTTATTGTGGAAAAATTCGAGCTGTTGGGACAAGTTAGTGATGTGAAGAATAAAACCCGTGCACGTCGCTCAAGAACAGCCGAGAATATTGCTGCTGTAGCCGAAAGTGTTGAAGAAAACCCAGGTTTATCCATTCCTAGTCGTTCTTTGGAATTGGGCATTCCACAAACGTCATCACACCGTATTTTGCATAAGATTTCGGTCTTAAGGCTTATAAAGTTTAGTTAACACAAGATCTCAAGCCGACCGATCATCAACAACGTCGTGTCTTTGCTGATTGGGAATGATCCGGAATTCCATCGAAAAATCATCTTAAGTGATGAAGCCCATTTCCACCTCGCTGGCTTCGTCAACAAGCAAAATTGTCGCATTTGGGGCTCGGAAAACCCGAGAGTTATTGTTGAAAAGCCTCTCTATCCTCAACGTGTTACTGTTTGGTGCGGTTTATGGTCCGGCGGAGTCATTGGACCTTACTTTTTCGAAAATGAGGCTGGAGCAACAGTTACGGTGAATGGATTGCTCTATCGAGAGATGATTAATGATTTTTTATGGCCGGAATTGGATGGTACTGATCTGGACAACGTTTACTTTCAACAAGACGGTGCTACGTGCCACACAAGCAACGAAACCATTGATCTTTTGCGGGAAAAGTTCCCGGACCGTATTATCTCTCGAAGAGGTGATTACAATTGGCCACCTAGATCTTGTGATTTAACACCTTGCGACTTTTTCCTCTGGGGCCACGTGAAAGAGAAGTTCCACGCCAATACCCCAACGTCGATTCAAGACCTCAAAGATGGCATTCGTGAGGCTATCGAGGACATAGGGCAGCCACTTTGCGATTTGGTTATGAAAAATTTCATTAAAAGGATATGGTCCTGCAAGCGTGGTCGTGGTGGTCATTTGCCTGATGTTATTTTCCACAATTAACGGCATAGCGTCTTCTTTATAATGAAATAAACATCCAATCATTTATATTGAAAAATGGCATCTTTCTTTGAATATCTGAATAACACCTCTTATTGGAAAACCCTTTATTGTAAAACAAAGTAATAAAAAAAATTGTTTCAATAAAGCGGTTTCTTTTATTCTACCTGATCCACGGTTCACGTCTACTTCGGAATCGCCCTGTATATTTACACGAAAAAAAAATAGAACCCTCATTTCACCCTTCTGCGAAACATGCAACCCCTTCCGAAAAAACTTTACCTTTTTAACAGGCCATCAGACTGTTTCTATAAACGTATCATCTGGTTTCTTTCAATTTCAGACAGGAACTGCTCAAGTGGAACGGTTGGGGTTACAAGGACTCTGGATTCAACATCGAAAACGACGGCGTCAACAAAGTGTGGTTCACCGGAAATAGGTAAGAAGCAGATGAATCGTGAGAGCGTGTTAAATCGATTTGGTACCTAGGTCTTGTGGGTCAGTGGGATCTGATTGAACTTGTCGGATCTCAGGATTTCGCTACTTGAAATCGGTTCGCCTGGGAGTGGGAACTTCTGCGAAGATGTCAGCGCCCTAACGGTTAAATTTGGAACCTGTCCAAGCTAGTAGTTTTATGTGGCCAAACCGTAGAAATGTGGTAGAGAACGAATATTTCATCAAGCAGAGCTATAATATTTAGAGATAATAAATAATGTTATTTATTATTACAGGAGCTCTTTCTTCTCCGTGAAACCAATTCCTATCTTTAGAGATAATATTACAATTTTGTGTCAGATTTCTTGAGAAGAAACTTTTCGTTTGGATCACGATATAAAATCGTTCATGGAGAATAATTTCGATGTTATTTTTGAGTCTGTTACCTAGTGGATCAGAATGCGCCATTATCTAAGTCTACTTGAATTTCTGGAAGAAATAGGCTCCTCAATAAGTAATCAAGGCCTCATTAATGTGAAGAAGTGCTGAATGCAAGCCATATTATGTGGTAAATCTAGAATCGACTCATTATGTTCTCTTTATTTACAAACAAGTGACTCAGTAAAATGAAAAGATAGCTTTTCTACTCTAGTTCATTTGCATAGTAATAATTTGAAAGGAAAGGAAACAGATAGACATATAATATATATAATGATTTTATTTTCATATCACAGCAGCTCAAGATACAAGCAAAATGAAAAATGTCACAGCTGGTTCAATCGAAACTTCCCATATACAAATGAAAACATTAATGTATTTATATGAATAACTTGAGCTATTATCAACTATAACAGTATATCTAGTTTTCATCAGTTTTTCAATCAAATCACTCTCTTTGAATATGATTTGTGTGTAGTATGTGAGGTAGGTAGCTGTAGAAGTGCTCAGTAGTTTCGCTGAAGAAACAGCATTCTTCATCAAAATTCTCTTATTTTCATTCACAACTTAAAACATATAGACATGAAGTTGTCTTGAATGAATACATTGTAATTTACCTTTATGGAAATAATCCTCTTCAAAGAAATGCAGTGAACATACTTTCATGTATTTCGTGACCTGTTTTCCAATCTTCAAAATCCAGGCCTTTCTGCTATCATTGAGTTCCCTGCTAAATGCTGTTTCCAAATCAACTTTACTTTCATTCGGCTTCGGAAAAAATGAAAACTTGAGGCAGTAGATGATCCTTTCTTCTTTGACCATGAATAACATGGAGTGGAGGCACACAACAATAGTCATTTCGGTAGGATGCTATTTCGAATTAATGCAATCGATAATTTTAATCGGAAACGAATGAATCGATTCGCAACTACTGCTTAGCGATACGCCCTCTGGCGATAGAAATTCGTACACTTCCAAGCTAGTAGTTTTTCGACGTGCCTGTTCTAACGTAATTTGCTTACTTTTGGAGTTCATTGTAGAGCTTTTGCGTTGTTCTCCGAGTTGAAATTTTGGTATACCGAAAGTGTTTGTAATATTCATCAATCGATTCCTTTCTTTCCGATTAAAATTTTCAATTGTATTAATTCGAAATGGCATCCTCCCGAAATGACTATTGTTGTGTGTCTCAACTCAATGTTATTCATGGTCAAAGAAGAAAGGATCATCTAGTGCCTCTAGTTTTCATTTTTTCCAAAGCCAAATGAAAGTAAAGTTAATTTGGAAACAGCATTTGGCAGGGAACTCAATGATAGAAGAAAGGCCTAACTTTAGAAATTGAAGATTGGAAAACAGGTCACAAAATACATGAAAGTATATTCACTGCATTTCTCTGAAGATGTTTATTTTCATAAAGGAAAATTACCTACAATGTATTCATTCCGAAACAACTTCATGTCATGATTTTTTCAGGTGTAAATGAAAATAAGAGAATTTTGAAGAAACATGCTGCAGAGAAACTACTGAGCACTTCTGCAGCTACCTAATTCACATACTACACAAAATCATATTCTAAAAGAGTTGAAAACCTGACAAAAACTAGATATACTGTTAGAGTTGATAATAGCTGAAGTTATTCATATAAATACATTAATACTTTTCATTTCTCTATATAGGTAGGTTGAACCAGCTGTGACATTTTTCATTCTGTATGTGTATCTTGAGCTGCTGTAATATTAAAATGAAATCAATTATATGTCTATCTGTTTCCTTTTCTTTAGAAATACGATGCAAAAGAACTAAAGCAGAAAATCTGTTTTCATTTTATTGATTCACTCGTTTGTAAACAATAAAGAATAAGTCATATCATTCGGACTGGTTCTAGATTTACAACATAATATAGCCTGCATTCAGCACTTCTTCACATAAATAAGAGTCCTTAAATTACTTACTGAGGTGCCTATTTTTCCAGAAATTCAAGTAAACTTAGATATTGGTTAATTTTGGTCCACCAAACAACATACACTAAAATAACACCGAAATTATCCTCCAGGAACGATTTAAAGTATGATTTTATATCGTGATTCGAACGAAATATTCCTTCTCAAGAAATCTTTCACAAAATTATAATAATTTCTTCAAATATTCAAGCTCTGCTTAATAACTATTCGTTCTCCACCACATTTCTATGGTTAGTTTACATAAAACTACTAGCTTGGACAGGTTCCAAATTTATCCGTTAGGGCGCTGGCATCTTCGCAGAAGTTCCCAATTGAGGAATATCACCAACACTTTCGGTATTCCAAAATTTCAACTCGGAGAATGACACAAAAGTTCGAAATTAACTGTAAAAGTAAGCAAAATACAATAGAATAACATGCACGTCGGAAAACTACTAGTTCGGAAGTGTTCGAATTTCTATCGCCAGAGGGCGTATCGCTTAGCAGTAGTTGCGAATAGGTATTGCTGAAAGGTGCTGGTGAGATTGATTCGGCTTTAGGTTGGATAGTCGAAGAGCTCATTACACTTATTTCATGAAGTATTTGATCCAAGTTGAAATTCCACATGATGGTATATCAAGCCTAGATGAGTCTTCAAGTTGTACATTGATTTCAACCCTAGATTTTTATCATCAATTGAAACACTTTTTTCATACACCATTTCTCCAGATTCGCCCCGGTTGAAAGATACAAGCTCTTGAAATTTCCAAAAAAATCAGTCTTTCTTATTAGCTTCGACATGGTTCCTCAGACTGAAATGAATTTTGGTGTGAAGTTTTCTATAACTCTGACACCTATTCTACAGTAATCAATTTCAACTTACTCCAAACGGTTTGAGTTTATGGACTCTCCGATTCATGAAACTATAAGAAATTAGTATGAAGAATGCAAATAAAGTTTACTTCATTATTCCATATTATTTTTCCCCAAACGAACCGTTTACGAGATATTCAACGTTGAGTTTTAAAAAAAATTGACGAAAATTCGAGAAATTTCCCCATTTTCGTGGATCTGCCCCGGATCTAGTAAAAGTCGTTAATAGACGACTTCGGCCCAAGTTGCCAACTCACAATTTCCTTCACAAATTTACTATCACCGGGGAACGGTAATTTCAGGACAAATTCGACATGATAAGGTTCGCGTTAATTATAAATATCCGTAAAAGATGCCTCCGCTCCTCAAACAAGATAATTCCTTCCAAATATAGGGTTTTGTTAAGATCATCTCTGATTGGCTGAAATTCAAGTTGGGATTCCTAATTTCATGTTGAATTTGTCAAATTTATATCGGATATGTTCCGCACATCAACTTGGTTATTTCGGTTGCCGGTTTTCCATTCCGTAAATATGAAATATTCGGTTGGTTCCTGGAAAAAAGGTTAATTACGGAATTTTATTCATGAGAAACCTTCTTTCTGTCACCAGAACGGCAGTCAATGTTCAATGGTAACATATCCATAGCATAGAACAATCTTCATTTACTTTATGATCCATAGAACATACCTAGTAATTTTCCATTGTTGATTGTTGTCTCTACTATGTTCTATGGATCATAAAGTAAGTAAAGATTTTTCTATGCTATGGATATGTTGCCATAGAACATTGACAGTCGTTTTGGTGACAGAAAGAACGTTTTTTCATCATTCAGATTCCGTAATTAACCTTTTTGTCAGGAGCCAACCGAATATTTCATATTTACGGAATGAAAAACCGGCAACCGGTAAGGTAAATAAAGATTGTTTTTTGCCATGGATAAAAAAAAACGAACCTAGAATGGACAAACGCCAATAAAGCTAATTATATATATTCCCACTCAAAAAATTACTTTTGTCCGAACTGTGCTAACGAAAAAAACCAACACGAAATGAAAATTGAACGGAAATTATTTCTGGATAATCGATATCAACAAGATGTCAAATTTACTCAATTAAAAAACTTGTCTATGATACCGACAAAAAAGATCGTCATCGACTCGCTCTGATTTTATTTGACGATCGGTTGACATCTGTGGTCTCCTACATCTGGATGTAATTAACGAACGACTCAAGAGCAATCTGAGCAGTCTGATGTAAAAAACGAACGCCCCTACTATAAAACATTGATTGTCGTTTTGGTGCATAGACTCAATATGTCTATGTTCTGGCGACAGAAAGATTGCTTTTTCATCAATCAAATTCCGTAATTAACCTGTCTTTTCAGGAACCAACCCAATATTTCATATTTACAGAATAGGAAACCTGCAACCGAAATAACCAAGTTGATTTGCGGAACATATCCTTTATAAACTTGTCACTATTAACATGAAATCAGGAATTCCAACTTAAATTTCAGCCTAACAAGAACCTATATTTGGAAGGAATCATCTTGTTTGAGAAGCCGAGGCATCTTTTACGGATATTTATAAATAACGCGAACCTTATCATGTCGCATTTGTCCTGGAATTCCCGTTCCCCAGAGATAGTAAATTTGTGAAGAAAATTGTGGGTTGGCAACTTGGGCCGAAGTCGTCTATCGAGCTCCGCCCACGTTTGCCAGAAATTGAATTTTCAATATAAGAATGGGCAAGTATGAAATTGGTAGAATCTTATGGATATGGCTCGAATATCAAGTGGATGATGAGTGTATCAATGGTCAAGTTTAGTGAAATATTTTCTTCTCGATAATACCACAATAACTACCAAATAATAAGAACTAAGTGAGTAATTGAGTTTTCCCAATCATATTTCTTTGAATTTCGAGCGATGGAATTCTGCAATTCAAATCACCGTAAGAGATATCCTAGTTGAACTTGCAAACAAAGTGTCAGGAGTGTATTAGCACTTTCAGAAATATTTAAATGCTTATAACTCTTCACAAGAGTCGAAACTGGAAAAATGGTGAATGAAAAAAGTGTTTTCTTTGACGAGGTGGATCTATGGTTAAAATTAATAAATTGATAAAAATAAAACTTTATCCACGACTTCATTGGTAAGAATGGAATAATTCTGCCTTTTGAAAGACCTACAATAGAGTCATCAAAATTCTAAACTTCATTCTCTGTGATTGCGGACAACTGTCAAGCTCACGAGAAAGTCCAAACTTTCACTTGATCCATGCATAATATTCATTATACACACCTATTATCCACGACGTGATTAATGACTGTCATTTTCCTTCAACAACAGCCAGCGAAATATATATATTTCTCGATGGTCGTGGACAAACTATATTGAAGAACTTTTACACATAAATGAAGCTTTCACTTTCTATCAAATCGATAATTTGTTTTGTGGTTCACTGCAATGTACAAAAACTGTTATTTGTCTCATGGTTCACTGGATCTGTTTTAGTGTCGCATCACTTAAAATAGACCTAAGTTCAACCGAACGTGCTCTAGAAACACTTTTTCGTATTATTCGTGACGGAGCTAACGAAATGTTTTTCATCCACATCGAATCTTTAACGGCTCTTTCAGACGCCGTATTAGAGGCAAAAAAACGGAAACATACTCCCAATTCCCACGAAGATCCGATTTAAAAGAATCCATCATCGACGTGGATGAAACCACAAAATTGAGCACCGTGATGTTGGGTAGAGAACAGAAACTAGAATTATCTAAGAAGATGAGTTTACCATGCTCCAGATATTTAATGTCTGATTTCCGGTTATAAATTTCCGTGATGAATAACTGGAATCGTGAGTAAATACGATCAAAAAACAAATTTGTCAACTACTATTCAGTAAGAAAAATGTCTTTAAGCGAGCACGTGGATAACAGGCGTGTATAATGAATTTTATACACTCCATACATAGATGAAGTGAAAATTTTGACGTTTCTCAAAGCTTGATAATTTCCAGCATCCCAGAAAACGAAGTTGACCATTTTTGACAATTTTTTTAAAATTTACTGACAGCACGATCTCAACGAAATTTCGCAAAAAGTTAAGCGAGTTGTAACGTATGTCAGACTAAACACTCTGTATAATTATTACGTGAAGACTAACAAGGTCCAGAGAACCTCGCATCATCCATAAAACGTGCTCAGATGGATAACCTACTGATATTGAATTCCCACGTCTGTTATCATAATATGCTTGTGAACACGTAGACAAAACATATATAATACTTTATTATTGTATTATGAAGAGAGGGAATGAGAACAATGAAGCGGAGCGTTCATTGATGCCGTAGTAAATTACCCATAGTAATTAAACCCTCTAACGAGTTCTTCCAGTGTTATTTCCAACCCTCTCCTGTACAAACCAACTGGGCGAACCAACCCCAACCGGGGTACACCACAGAGTCTTTATGGTCAAACCATCTGCCAAGTTTCAATCTAATCGCGTCAGTAGTTCTCGAAATACATATCAGGGAAATAACCTCAAACCTTCAAATGGCTATAACTCGGAAACCGTTCGACCGATTTAGCCACCTAACGAACTTAACCTTCGTATTTCGAAATGCAACCTACCCTAAAGATTTTGAAGTAGATAGAATCCTCCGTACGCCCGTGATCACGGTGACGGCTGGCCGGACAGAATCGATTTTGACACTCGATTCGTTATCAGTGAGTCCGACCAAGTCGTTTAAGACCATTGTCGGCTCGAAATTCGAAAATTACTGATGGAGCTTTTTACCTACCACTATACAAACACCAAAAAATTCTAGAAAAGTACCGTAGAGAAAACCAAGAAATTTGACATATTCTTTCCCAATGTCTCCGAGAACAATTTCCGTATCGACTTAAATACGGGTTTTTCCTTTAAACGAAAATACAGTAATTTTCATAAATAACCTTCAGAACATCACATTTCAAACATATAATTTTAATATTATATTTTAAAAAAATGATCACCTAAAACTGAAAAATAAAAATGGGGATTTACATTTAAAGGGATTTGTCATGAGTGCACGATATGGCAACGCCGAATTCAGCTTTCTCGGAAAGAAAATGACGTCAAATGTGTCACTTTGCTTAGGAAAACAGAGATAGCTATACTTCGATCTGGTTAGAGTAGAAGACAACGACCAAGGAATAGAAAACGAAGAGCGCAGACTGTCATACTGTCATATTACTGAGAAATCGCAAACGGAAATTGTTTGATTATATTGACAAAGAACACGTGTGTACCACAGAATAGGAATGAATATTTCATTATTCTATCACAGAAAAAGCTATTCTACTAAACACCGTTGTCACTTCGTGCATGCCTGGCAAATCCCAAACCCCAATTTTGAAATCTGATTTTGAATACTTTCTGAAGGTAATTTGGGAAAATGATGAATCACACCCATAATAATTATGTTCAAATTTGCATTTCCAGTAATAACCCAAATTCAGGAAAAACCCCCACTTTGTACACTGCTGTGAAATATGGAGCCCAGAGTCTGAGCAAAATTTTTTTCAATATGAAAAACAGTTTCCGAAAAAGAAGCATTTTGAAACCTTTTTTAATAAATTAACTGACAGTATGATCTCAACAAAATTTTGCGAAAAGTTGCTTGTCGTTATACTCCAACTTACTGCCAAGTTTGAATCCAATCGTTCCAGTATTACTCGAATTATCGAGGAAATAACCTCAAAATTTCAAGGCAATTCCGAAATCGTTCGGCTAATTCCGCCCATTACCGAACTCAACCGTCGCATTTCAAAATGCAACTACCTTGAAGGATTCAGGTGGGTAGGATTCTCCGTAAGCCTGTAATCGTGCATACGGACAGCAGGCCGGACAGAATCGATTTTGACACCGGATTCGTCATCAGTCCAACCTAGTCATTTGAGACCAGTTTCGGTTCAAAATTCGAAAATTACAGACATGGACAAAACGCTAGCGACGAAATAATTTTATCTATGAATTTCCTGTCTTATCTGACTATCGATATCCGAATGTTTCAGAACAAACTATTGTTGATTTCAACCCAGGCGGAAATTTTAGATGCTATAAAATATAAGTCCAGACTCAGTAATTGAATAGAAATATCACAGCGATGGGATGGATCTGTTTCCTTTTTATATGATTATTCACTGTTGATTTTAGATAATACATTCACAGAGAACTGTGTACGATTATTCTAGAAATTTGGTTTTTCAATTCATTATTTCTTCTTCAGAAAACTGTCATCACTTAAATTGAAAAGTACCCACAATTTTGCTACTATTTAAATTGAGACCCCTATATACTATTCCTAATTCTGCTCATTCCTGTTTGATATTTTCTTGCAAAACACCTCTATTATCCCTAATGCTTTCGAGTAACTTATACATTCAATTTATCGTTTTTTGCAAATATCAATAACTTCCGAAAGAAACAAATTAAAAACTCGATATTTGTGAAGTAGGTTTGGACCTTAATTACGAAGGCGGAATTCGTGAATAGGTAAAATTCACCCAATGATTCCGCAGATATACACATTCAAAATTTTATTTTTCCAATATTTTCAAAAATACAGATTAGATCGAATTGAAATCCAGTACTTCATCGAAAAATAACAGTTCGAAGTTTCATACAGAATTTAATGAGGATGATATGATAAGAAAATCATAGAAATTTTTTTTTTCAAATTGTTCTAATGATACGATCATCACGAAATATTGCACAGTTGCCAATCAGCATTTCCAAACTAGCTGCCAAGTTTCATTCCGATTAAATCAGTAGTTTTTGAGTTAATGCGAAAAAATAACGATATCGAGAAAAAACCACGAAATTTTATATATTTTTTTCCAATATCTGCAGAAGTTATTGTGTTTACGGACTTTCAACACAATAACTTCCGGAAGAAACGACTTAGAAACTCGATATTCGTAGAGTAGGTTTCGGGCTTGATGAAGGTCGAATTCGTAAAAGGGTAAAATCCGCCCAATGATTCCGTAGATATACCTATTCAAAATTTTATTTTTCCAATATTTTCAAAAATACAGATTAGATCGAATTGAACTCCAGAAGTTTATCGGAAAAAATCTAGAAAAGCACTGCCGTGAAGGCGGCAGCTTTTGCGCGCATGTTCAAATTCGTTGGTAAAGCGGTCATCTCCATTGAACATGCGCGCAAAAGCTGCTGCCTTCACGGCAGTGCTTTTCTAGTTTTTTTTTTCAAATTTCAAATTTTACTAAGGGTCTAGACCCTCCAAAAACGCTATATTTGGCATATTTTCAATGAAAAAAAGTAATGATAGAATCACACAACCATCAATTCTTCCTTGTAGAGCCCTTTAGACAAAACTCGGAAATGAAAAACCCGAAATCTTCAAATTGGATTCGTTTCGAAAATAACAGAGTTAGCGGCAAGTTTGGTATGGAAACACAGGTTTTCGAGGTCGCTGAATATGACTAAGTCATTATCTAATAGATATCTCCTACAGTTTACATTTTCACCTGTCAAATGGGATATTTTCAAAATGTGAAATTTCAAAATCATTTATTTTCCCTCTACAATGACGGAATCGAATGGGAATTGCAGATTACAATTCAGCATCGAATCCTTTTCGATTATACCAATTTCGAAGGAAATCAATTCTTTCAAATTTTCATCGAAATTTTACCAAGGGTCTAGACCCCCAAAATTGCAATATTTGACTGATTTTCAAGCATTCAGTGAAACCTACGTGTAGTTTATTGGATTGAAGTTCTTGAGCTCGTTAGTTTCAATGATGAAAAGTAATAATAGAATCACACACCCATCAATTCTTCCTTGTAGAGCCCTTCAAACAAAACTCGGAAATGAGAAACCCGAAATCTTCAAATTAGATTCGCTTCGAAAAAACCAGAGTAAGCGGCGAGTTTGGTATGGAAATATAGGTTTTCGAGGTCGCTGAATAGCTTGAATCCAAATACCTGAAACAGTTTTCGTTGATAATAAAATAGTTTTCCAATTAAAAGCCTTTGTTGTATCAAATTGTCCATTATTTAACTGATATCAAATAACGACTTCCTTGAATTCCTGAAAGACAATGGAAGTTGATGAAAGTGATATATATATCGTAGTCATTTTAATACCACTACAACGTTTTCATATTTGGAACAAAATCATGTTTTTGTCAGTTAGTCTCGAACAAATAATAGTAATTGAATCTGTTTGATGTGGAGTTTCTGATAAATGAAGCAAAAAGCTCAAGGCGAATCAACAAATAATTAATGTTATACGTCAATTTCGGAAAATAAGGAAAAACAACTGAAGGCTTCAAAAGGATTACGTGCGCGCTTAGTGATATTCGATTTTGTGTTTTGGTTTGATTCAAAATTTTTTTCAAAGAGGAACATGATGGTTTCAGTAGCACGGACTCGTTATCGGAAGGTTTCGGGTTCAATTCCAGACTAGGAAAAAATGTTCTTGTCAGACGGTACCGGCCACCATTCGCTGTTGGATCTATAATCAACATAACTTTGAGCCCCTCATGCTGTACCAATATATAAATCAAAATTATTTTTCACAGATATCCTATAGCCGGCAAACTCCTACCGCACTTCGAAAAATGGGCCAAGGAAACCTTGAACATCGACCTAGGAAACCCCGTTCTTCCGCAAGACGTACCCCATGAACTCCGCTACCCAAATCCCAACATCTCCCAGGAGGATCTCGAGGAGATCAGCAACCTCAACATCTCCTACTCCCTCAAAGGCATCGACAGGCTGGTCAGGTCCCACGGTCAGACTCTGCAGGACATATTCACTCTCAGAACGGGCATGTTCCAGCGACTACCCGACGTGGTGATCTGGCCGAACTGTCATGACGACGTAGTGCGTATTGTGGAGTTGGCCAGCAGGCTGAACCTGGTTGTTCTTGTGTTTGGTGGCGGCACCGCTGTCTCCGGCGCGGTCGAGTGTCCGGCGCAGGAATCTAGGACGATAATTTCGTTGGACACGTCCCAGATGAACAGGATTTTGTGGGTGGATAGGGAGAATCTTGTAGCTTGCTTCGAGAGTGGAATTATCGGGCAAGATCTGGAGAGGGAGCTGAAGGAATTGGGGTACACCACTGGACACGAGCCGGATAGCTACGAGTTTTCTAGTCTGGGAGGATGGGTGGCGACTAGAGCATCTGGCTAGTATTGCAATGTTTTTTTTTTATTCTTTGTTATACAAGGTGCACCTTTTGAATTTCACCATAGATTCCTCTCATCGAATAAAACACTTTTTTCATTTACCATTTTTCGAGATTCGGCTCTTGTAAAAAGTTATAAGCATTTAAATTTTTTTCAATGTGCTAATACACTCCTGCACTTTGTTTGCGACTTCAACACAGATATCACTCACGGTGATTTGTATCGCGAAACAATCTATCCATTGAAATTCGAAGAAATTTCATCGGGAGAACTCATTTACTCAATTAATTCCTATGATTTGGTACTTTTTGCGGTATTATTGTGGACAAAATATTTCACTACACTTGACCATTGAAACACCAATCTTCCCCTTGAAATTCGTTTAATATCCAGTTATTTCTATCATGGGATTCTACACCATTTCAGTCGTGCCCATTCTCATATTGAAAATTACATCATTATTATAATTTTCATCAATTTAAATGAATTATAAGAAATCACTCAACCAACCTAAAAACATTAATTGAACTCTAGAGTTCTATGGTATGTCTGATCCATAGACATGGACTTTGTGGTCTGGTCACAAAATAGCATAGACCATGATGTTTTATTTACATCATGGCATAGACCTAATATTTAGTCTATGCGAAATAGATAAATATTTCTGTATATTCTATGTTCTGGGTTTTTTTAAATGATTGAGGATTCTTATGATGACTTAAGGTAAACTGCATCTGCATTATTCATGCTAATTCATTATAGTCTATAAGAAAATATCGCAACACCAATTTTCACTATGTATTTAAATTTAAGTGGTCCGGGTTGCCGTACAGGGGGTTCAGATGATATGATTATGAATTTCAGGTAAGAAAATGCGAATAAAATTGATGTTTCCAAAAATCTTGGATTTTCTACTGATAAAGAATTCTATTCAGTTCTCAATGTGGTATCCTGTATATAAATCATCTTCAATTGGTATTCGACTCTTCGATCCTTGAGTCAACTTGGGACAAAACGAATTTGGTTGCTATTGAAATCCGGAATTTGGTAAACATTTTTGTTCCACTGTTATTTCGTGGGAACCCCATAGAGTTTGCAACAGCTTGCCCATTGTCTTTTATATTTATAACATGATCCTTATCATAAATCCTTTGTTTTCATGGTTATTCAAAACATTTGTCCCGACAAAAAAGCATTTCAGTCAGAATATTAGTTGGAACTTCCGTCTCCACTGTTAATTTCGAATAATTTGGAGGCAAGTCGAAAGGACCTCCTGAGAATAATCACATTCGTATGTTTTGAATGCTCTCACTGTAATACAGCTTAGAATTTTCTCAACATAGTTAATTCACCATGTACCTACAACCGATTCAGGTTGGCACTCGTGAAATTTCGTCAAGGTCAAAGTCATTCGGCGAAAGATGTTGTTGATTCTTAAATATTTTTTTCAATAACTCTATGGTTTGGTTCAATACATACGTCATAACTATTACCCTTGTGTAGAATGGACAACGTCGCGTAGTTCTCTGATAGGAAAACGAATATAACCTAAAATGTTTTGATTATACAGGGTGGAATGTGTCAACTTCAAATCTGAGTGAAAACATCATGTTTCCTGGAAGCCTTTCAAATCGTCAGTTTGTTTTTCTTCAGGTCGATCTGGAAAGAAACTCTACCATTTATATTTCGGTGATAGATTTCAGAAGTACTAAAGCATCATGTTTTTGAAAAGGGCAAATTCATTTGTACTTATATCACATCACACGTATGGCACAGTGATTTTTTCCACAAATTGGCATTACTATTTACTGGATAAAGATCAAAAATTTATTGGGAACTTGTTCACGAATGAAGATATTTCTTGGATAATTATATTTTGTTTGATCGTGAACCCTTTTTGTGACAATAAAAATCAAACATATATGTACTCGAATACTTCGATGGTCAAATTGTCCATGGGATGTAGATTTTGTTTTCTTTAACTTTTTGTTCTGTCATTCAAATTTATACATTTCAGTTTTCTCAACTTATTTTCTGATTTCTTCGAATTGGTTGTGGTTTTTTTGAATGGACATCTTTCCACATGAAGACAAAGGAAAAATGGAGATTGTCTTCCGAAATATGAGTTTTCTGACAACTGCAATACTTATCGAAAATTGCTACATAGCTAGGATGAAGGTTGATTCATGACTTGACCTTCGAATGTTGAGACATTACACTTGATAATATTTCGTAGTCTTAGTATCGAACACTTTCCATTCATATTCACACTTTTTTATAGGAAAAAAAGTTCAAATACCAAATAACTAGTTAAATTTTTAGATTTGCGCAAGGGCGTTTTCCATGAAGAAACAAATCTTATTTAATTTTTAATAGTTCTGTTACAGAAATGGGGAGTGAAAACCCAGAAACCTAAAAATTCTTGCGAAATCCTCCCAAAATAAGCTTAAATCGATAACTAGTTGATTTATTTCCGTCCCCAAACCAATTCTTCATTATACCAATTGAAAAAGGCATGAATTGCAGAGAGCTCAAACTAAATATGGAAAAATTCAGGCAACATTTCGACTATTCTGGGGGGGAAGTTGAAAGGTAGAGCTAACAAATAAACTGAAGAACATGATATTTCCAGGATTTCGAGTATTTTTGAAAAATTCCCAACATAGATACAGTACGCGACTAAGCCCGACCCATGCGCCATTTTGCCACTCTATAAAATGACTGATATCGATGTCATCGTTTTTCACATTATACTTGATCTATCCAACCTATAGCTTTAGAATTAACTGATAGCCTTCGCTGGTTTCCATCCTGAAAAAAAAAAGATTTATAAATGAAAAGGTTCAGATTGAAAATTCCTGAAAACAGAAAGGAATTATTTTTCTGTTTGAAATTTAAAATGCTTCCAAAAATGAAGAGAGGTTTGAAGTGGGTATTTCTGGTCAAAGGAACCAAATAAAAAACATCAATCCTAAGGCGACGTTTCGGTAGTTTATTCCATCTTCCTCAGGCTAAAAATGAATTGTAATATTGTTACAGGTGTGAATACAAATTAGTTTAAGTATTGACAATACAAATCACAAAGAATAAACGAGAAAAATATAAATTCATCACAATATCAAATTTAAAATCAAAAATATATACAGCTGAGAACTCCAAAAACACCATACAAGCCAACATGACCAAGAAAAAGACTATAACTCCTCTCACTTTTATACATTCATATATAACAACAGATACTCATACTCAATTTGAAAGGAATACATACCCATACGACTAAATTAACACATTGGAAATCATTTGTGTATGTCGTGTGTAGTTCGGCTTTGAATTCATAAACAAATATTATGGGTGAATATTGATAGTTTCGCTGATTGTTGTTGATGTGACTTTTGCTCCTTGCTTGTATACATATCATCTAACATTCATGAGAAAATCGATCGCTCTCGAATGTCAACCATCATTCGGAATGAAAAAGTTCAACATATTTATCTAGAATTCACATCAACATCCATTATCAAGTTTATGTATATGCCGTTCATATTTTCTGTGTCCGATTGAAGATTTACTGTGTTACTGAATCTCTTTATATAAATCATCTCCTTAGATAGTCTTTTGCCCAAACTTGACTCCCTAGTTAAAATTACAGGATTCTCAAAATCGAAATTATGTCCTGTGTCTTTATGATGTTTAGATAACCCTGTATTGTCCTTATCTTTAGCGCAATCATTTCTATGCTGTCTCAACCTGGTTTTCAAATATTATTTCGTCTGTCCCACATAAACTATAAGATAAATAAAGAGAGGTTTCTTTCGAGATCCAAAGACTATACCGGAAGGTTACATAACTGAAGGATAATTCTTACTCGCCTCACTTATTCATCAAGCTAAAAATTCTTATGAATTTTGATTATAATCCCCAACAAATTGCAGGTATGAAGAAGAACATCTATGGCAACATTGAGGACCTCCTGGTACACGTAAGAATGGTATCCCCCAAGGGTACCTTAGAAAAAAATTGTCAAGTACCTCGCATGAGCTGCGGTCCAGATTTCAACCACATCGTCCTTGGCTCAGAAGGTTCTTTGGGCGTCATCACAGAGGTCATACTGAAAATCCGACCGCTTCCAAAATGCCGTAAATACGGGTCGATAGTCTTCCCAAGTTTCGAGATGGGCGTGAAAACCATGAGGGAAGTGGCCCGGCGACGTTGCCAGCCTGCCTCTATAAGACTGATGGATAACGAGCAGTTCCAACTGGGCCTTATATTGAAACCATACGCAGGCCGTTTGGCATCTTTCCTTGAAATCTTCAAGAAATTCTACATCACGAAGGTTAAAGGTTATGGTTTCAATACCCTGTGCGTTATGACTTTGTTGTTCGAGGGTGACGAAGATGAAGTAAAGGACCAGGAGAAAAAGGTTTATGGTATAGCCGGACAGTTTGGTGGTTTTCCTGCTGGTGAAACGAACGGAGAGAGAGGATATATGCTGACATTTGTGATTGCTTATATCAGGGTAAGACTGCTTTCTTAATGGCATGTTGGGTTAACATTCGGAGCTGTATAGAGCTCGTTCAAGATCGTCGATTTTCATCGCTACGATGAAAAACGTCGTTTGAAATCAAAGTGTTATGGTATGAACAGAACAAGTAAGTTGCGTCGAGGTGGAAGTCGAGCTCGATGCTACTAGATAAGTCGCGGTCGATGTTTACAGCATATAACAAGGAGGTAACCTGCGATCTGCGATGCTTAGTTTAGCTTGCAATGGTCCAAGATTGCCAATTTGCGAGTAATTACTCACATTTGTGAGGAATTTCATTGCATTTGTGTAATTTCCGAATATCGCAGGTCAGTGAACATTCAAAGTGCACAATATGAGCCTCCTTCCTTTCAATTTGAGGAGCTAGCTCAATTCTAGGGGGTGAAATTTTCTATATTCACTCTAGGGTTAATTATTTGTTTGAGGCCTTTCGACTATCTCTTTTTGAAATCCTTCAAGATTTTTAGGAGAGGTTCCATAACATTCTTATCAAGCCATTCAGTGATATTTGTATCTTACTGTTAAGCCGAATTATAGGTATGTTATCAAGTATTTCTTTCAGTTGTATGTAAACTGACATAATCTCAAATTTCCAAGAAAAAACATCATGCTATGATTCTCTGCCAGTTGCTTTAGAAGGGAATGGCAACTTGGCATAGAACGCACCAATCACAGGGAAGCATCCTTACGCTGCAGACATCTACGTAAAACAACTTATTTTATTTTCAAAAGCATCGATGTAAACCTCCCGCTCTGATCCTCCGCCGCGACTTGTGTTTTATCCAATTCACTTCAATGTATTTGTTTTACATGGATGCCGACATCGACCGCGACCTCTTTATCCACCTCGACCATGATCCACTTGTTCGAAGTGGAAAAAATTGCGGGCCCATTTTCACGAGGTTTCTTACTCTTACCCATCCGAGGGACCTTTCTTCGTTCTTCTCTCCTGTTCAATAACGCCCTGTATAAGTCACAAATTCTCTTTGATTCATAACGAAACCTTTGTTACTGATTATGGCATTGAAAAACGGATTTTCGCTATTTTGCTCGAACTTCCGATGTCAAATTCAATTCTGTTCTGACGTAGTCTCGATAACTTTTGAACAAAACAGGTTAGCAACTTGAAACTTTAAGGATAGGTTGCTTATCGAAATGGAGCTATTGATTTTATTAATGGGCGGATTTTCGATTCTAATTAGAAATTTTGAGGTTATATCCGCAATATCTCAAGAAGTATTTATTGAATTAGGTAAGATTTTATGCGGATTATTCAAAGTTTGGAGTGAAATATTTTCCGGGTACTATACAGATTATTATGAAACTTTGCACTGACCTTGAAGTCGATATTTAGCAACACTGTACAGTCTCGATCCGATATTTATTTTCGAAAAAAAAATGTGTCAAATTTCGTTATTTCCTCGATAACTCAAGAAATAGAGCTTGGTCAACGACTTTGAACGAGCGCCTCGGACACTGACCCCATTGGTGCTTCTTGATGGTTAGCCAGGCAACTAGGCCTGAACAACTAGAGACAAAGTATCAGGAAGTGCTATGTAGAATTGAAATCTGCTTTTCCTGATAATAACCCTGATAATTTGGAATCAATAACTTATCACAAGCTATCCAACATTTTAGACGATTGTGAGTGAAAACCTAGTTCACATAGATTCCCAAGAACTTTGTAGATTGAGTTAGTTCTTTTAAGGTGACACAGGTTTTGTAGTACTACTAGATTTTCATACTGGAGTATTTCAAGTTGTGCAACAAGGTATTTTAATGTATTCTGTAGACTTATTTCTTGGGAATTTCGAAAAGTAGTAAAAAGTTTTACTGCAGGGTTTTTCGAGGACTTTTATTTTTTTCGAACTAACTATTACAGAGTAACGGAATATCCATTATTTTTCAGTAAAATTTCATCACTCGATTCGTGATTTCCGTACAGAAAAATAGCATAACTGAATCTACCAACCACGTTTATATACGTGAAATATTTCCAGTGTCAACAGAGAAAGAAGATTTTTCAACATTCGCCAGGTCTTTGGAATGATTGAATTCTCATAATATTTTCTCTAATTCATTATTTTCCCAAAGTAGATTCACATTTCGAAAAATACGTAAATACTACGACCTCTATGTAAAGAGAACGACGTTGTGTAGTTATCTGACAGGAAAATGACAACCTAAAATTTTCAAGATATACACGGTGTAATGTTTCAGAATGTCACGGCCAACCGGGATAGTTTATATAAGTGAACACGTCACCAGTTCATCGGAAAGTATTCAGAAAGATCGTTTTTCCACACGAATCAACCCATAATTTTGTAGCCCACTAAAATATTCCGGATTCATAAGTAAAAATATTCCTTGCGAGAACTTGATAACTATAAAACTTTGTATTGTTTTTCAGGACACCGCTCTTCAGTACCAAATCGTCGCCGAATCGTTCGAGACTTCAGTGCCTTGGGATCGTGCTCTCTCACTGTGTTCGAACGTAAAACAACGTGTTACACAGGAATGTCGTAAACGTTCCATTGACTACTTCCTAGTGAGTTGTAGAGTGACTCAAACCTATGATACCGGCTGTGTTATTTACTTTTATTTCGCTTTCAATCACAGTGGTATAGCAGATCCAGTTGAAACTTTTCATCAGATAGAAACTAGTGCTAGAGATGAAATTATAGCGAATGGAGGCAGTATATCTCATCACCATGGTGTTGGGAAGCTTAGGAAGAAGTGGTATCCAGATACTGTATCCCAAGTTGGAGTTAATTTGTTTAGGGCAGCGAAACACGAGTTGGACCCTCAGAATATATTTGCCTCGAATAATTTAGTGAAGTCGAAGTTATGAAAGGGTCGGGATGAATTTAGAACGATTATTTGTTATCTTAGAATATTATTTATGGAAACTAGTCGATTGGATTTTTCGAATATGTATCTGATGAATTCTGGAAACTTCCAGACTCTTTGAGCTGATGGGAAATGGGACTGAATCTTTTTATTCTTTGTATTTTTTTGTATTCAATGTTTGTATTGTTTTTGGTTAATTATGTTTAGTTTATTTTATTTTCTTCAGTTTTTGCCTATCAAAGGATCCAATACATTATATGTATTATTGTTATAATTCAATTTTTTTTTATTTGTATTGAATTTCGAAAGAATATGACTCAGATCATCACTGTTCCTTTCATTTTTGTGTGTTTTCTTTCTAGTCTCGTATGGAATTGTAGTTACCGAATTTCTGCCAAATAAATGTTTGTTTTTAGTACTTTATCTCCTATTTCTCACGCAAAACTCCATTTCCTTATCCGTATGACAGTAAAATCTTTTGATATTATTTCACTTGTAAAATTATGAAATTATTTGAGTCAAGACAGCTTTCAATAGGCCAAACAAAATCGAGCAATTCTCATTTTGGATCCTCAAAAATATGATGGAGTACTCTGAGAATAAACTGAAAATTAAATTGTGGTGCCCATTCTACTTCACCTTGCTACCAACGCAAATATTTGAAGTGAAATCTTTTGTTGCATGATGAGAGAACTTAATACCATAAGTTTCAACAATTAGAATGAAACGCGTAGACATTTTCAGAAAATTTTGTTAACGCTTACGCAAAATTTTAATCAGGCGTTTGACGACCTCGTAACTGAATACACGCCTAGGCATCGACGAATTTAGATAGTCGATTTCTGCTTGGGAAAGCTCGTTCCAATAAGCAACTAAAACTCCGTGAATTCACTGTGCCAGAGTCTGTTGAGGTTGGAACGAATTGAACAGCCTTCTCCTTAACAAATCCCACAAATGTTCAATGGGATTAAAATCCAGTGGCGAACCGTTATTGACAGTTAAGGCAGTAGAGAGGTTGTAGGACATCCTCAACCTAACGAGCAGCTGTCATACTACCTCGAATAAACAGAAGTAGTAATCGGTTTCCATAAAAAAGACCACCAAACCATATAATTCCAACAGTCCTGTGTACATGCCTCTCAACAACAGACCTCCTGACTTTCTATGGCCATCGTGCGTGTACTTAAATAGAATCAAGGTTCGTTGTTGAATACGACATTATGCCATTCAATAACTGTAATATTAATGCTTGATGAATTCTTCTCTTAACAAACAAAATAATGGAAAAACTTAGTCCATGCAAACTGAAACGTTGATATAAATATGGTTATTCTGTTTACAAGATAAGTTCCTAAACTTATTCCGTCAGGATATATCGTTGAAGCGATGTCCTATAACGCTTTCTCGGTGTAGATGCTTTGATTGATTTGATGATTGGCTCAAATCAAGATGGAAAGAAAATTTGATGTCTTATCGACAGATATTCGTCGTGTTTATGTTAGTTTTTACTACTGGAGCATGGAGTCATCAACTAATTCCTTTATTTGTACTTGTGTTCATGATGGTTTACTGAACTGAAGATATATCATCGCCACAGAAGACAAAGATATACCATCGTCGAGAATCCCTGGATCTGGTTAAATATCACAGAATACAAACTTCGCCTTTTTCTCATTCTGTGTTTCTTCTTCAAATGTTTTACTGTATATCGAAGTAAGATATTGGGATAGAATCATGGAGGTGAAAGAAAGGAAGGGAGCTTATCCTATTTGCGGCGGTAGCTCAGTGGCGCTAGCCTCATGATCGAAAGGTCTGTGGTTCAAGCCCTTGGCCGGGAAAGAATTTTTCCGGTTTTCAGGGGACCGTCCAACCATTCGCTGTTGGGTAAACAATTAACAGTGCTATTCCTAAAGCCGCGTATAGACATGAGAGCTGAGCGGCTTTTGAGGCGGCTGCGAGGCACTTGTGAGGCAGCCTCGCGTTGTTGAATTGGCTCGCGACACCGTACACACTTGCGAGGCAGATCAATTAACTTTCCTCGTAAGCCGCTCAGCTCTCGTGTCTGTACGCGGCTTAACGTGGCGCAAGGAATTAGTAACAAAGCCTACACAGAACACACCTAGTCTCCTAACTCGTACAAGCATGAGCTTCTGAGGGGTTCCGCAGCGGAACCTAGGAGAATCAGCAACAATACAATACTGTGCAAGATATATATATTTCCCCCGTACCAAAAGTGTCAGGAACTTTTAAGGAATTTCTGTGGATTTACCCATACCAATATGGCTGGCTGCGGACTATTTAACCGTTGAATATTTTCAATAATGAACTTTCTCCAAAGTGTATGACACCTCTCAAACGTTATGCTCCCTCCACTCTTTTCCTACCTCCATGGATAGAATTCTGTTGCTTGAATCACATTTTCATGGGAGTGCTCCATTTTTCAATCTTATGACAGGAATATTCCATGAAATTTAATTTGCAACTTCATAGTCCCGTGTCCTTAGGAAACCCTAGGGCTTCATCAAATATGCAACGAGTTTGGGAACATCTGCGAAGATCTACTGATAATATCGGCCCTCTCCATTCTGGAAAGTGGGTGAACACATTGGTTGAACTTTTGGAAAGTGAAACTTGTTGCCGATTATTCAAAAGAAACTTCCAGTTTATTCCCTTCACTGATGTGCAGTTCCTCATTTTCATTTAGTATTACCTTCTGAAATAGCGGTATTTCTGAAACATGAAAAAAGTTCTTGTTTACGATGGGATAGCAGTTTGGGAACAAGGTTTGGTTTGTGATTGGGGTCCCGGTTGAGACTGTACAGGGAGATTTGTCCGATTTGATCAATTTTACTTCTATTCACTTTCGATTAAATTCTCAGTAGAGAACAATATAATAATAATAAAAACGTTTATTTGTGTGTTAACTGACACAATGCACATGATGAATCACAAAGTAATAAATAAAAGTACAATAACAAAAGAGAAACCATATAAATATTACAAATTAATCACAAACAAACAATACATAAAATATGAACAGGTACATTCTATAGTTCTATCATTTTCTCGAAATACAGGGTGGTTATGACAATATCAGATTAATTGTGCTGTTACCCTGTATAGTACGTTTCCAAAACTTAGCTATCCGTTTCTGATTCTAACATAGTGGGTCATTATTCAGGTGTTTACAAAAAGTATTAATCAGATCTCGAGGAAAGTTAGCACATTACGAAGTATAAATAACATAATCAAATTTACTATCACCGGTGATGGGGGATTTCAAAACGAATTCGACACGATCAGGTTCGCGTTATTTAAAAACATACGTAAACGATGCATCGACTCCTCAAACCAAATAATTCTTTCCAACTATGGGTTTTTATTAAGATCATCTCTGATTGGCTGGAAATTGAGTTGGGATTCCTGATCTTTTGTCAATAATGTCAGATTAACAGAGGACATGTTGAGCAAATCAACACGGTTTGTTTTGGTTGCCAATTTTCCGTTCCATAAGTTTGCAATATTGGGTAGGTTCAGGAAAAAAGGTTAATTAAGGAGGTTGATTTATGAAAAAGCGATCTTTCTGTCACCAGAACGATTGTCAATATTCTATGGTAACATATTCATAGTATAGAAGCATGATGTAAGTAAAATATCTGGAATCGTATTTACCAATGATGACGTCACTTTTCTCATTCAAATTCAAAGCACAAAATATATATTTCATATATAATTCCTAGTATTTTGATCTGGCTGACTTTTTTTCAGATGAGCACACCATGTTTTTACATCATGGTAAAGAACGATGATGTTAAAAATATGGTGTGCTCATCTGCAAAAAAAAGTGACGTCAGCAAGATTAAATACAAGGAAATATATATTCCGTCCTCTGAAAGTGCATGTAGTTGTATACGTCATCATTTGTAAAAACGATCACAGATGGGCACACCATGTTTTACTTACATCATGATATTTACGCGGAACGGAAAATCGGCAATAGCACAACCACGTTGATTAGCGGAAAATATCCTATCTGAAGTTGACACTATTGACAAGAGATCAGGAATCCCAACTTAATTTCTAGCCAATCAGAGATTATCTTAACAGAAACCTATATTTCGAAATAATTATCCGGTTTGAGGAGCCAAGGCACCCTTTACGGATATTTGTAAATAACGCGAACCTCATAATGTCAAATTTGTTCTGAAATTCCCCTTCTCCAGTTTTGTAAATTTGACGAAATTTGTTGGCAACTTGGACCGAAGTCGTCTATTCGATCCAACCTGTATTCTGGAAATATGGGTCGTTATGCCGACGTTAAACACAATACCTTCCGAAAGAATAGACAATGATTGATTAAATAATTAACGAAGGGGTGTAAATGTCTACAACCAACAGTTCTTTTTATTAATCTTAATTAGATCATTGGGATCGGTTTGGGAATACTTGATTCCATCTTCAGCCAAAGAACTTAAAATAGATGTAAGACGTCAGAACAATAAAATAAACATTAAGACAAGACTTCAACAATAATCTAAACTTTTCAAAATCACAATACTAAACAATACCATTAGTTACTATCAAGTCTCACATGTATTTTAAGTTCTTTATTGGCTGAAGATGGAATCAAGTATTCCGAAACCTGTCGCAATGATCTTATAAAGTTTAATAAAAAGAACTGTTGGTTGCAGACATTTACACCCCTTCGTTAATTATCAAGAAAGAAAACATGGATAATGTGACAGATTATATAATTCCAAATAACTGGTTTGAGGTTTAAAAAATTTATGGCAGCAAAAAGTTACCTGAATATCTAACATTCCTATAATGCCTATAATCTGCACCGGGAATGTCTTTGAGGAAACAATTCTGTAAGAAGCTCAGTTATGATACAGAGATCACGTAAATGATATTTGTTGGTTTATAAAATGAATCACGTTTTCCATTTGTAACAAATGCGACAAATTATGATTGTCTACAGTTTTTTCTGTATATAACGAGAATGGAATTCGCAAGAGGGTAACATCTGCCAAATGATTTCGTAGCCAGTTTGAACTTTCAAATTTCGGATATGAAAAAATATAAAATTCAGCTCCGATCGAATTGTTTCAAAATGAAGGCTTGAACGTCGCGTCGGTGCGACATTTCCTTGGGATCACTTGATTAATGAAGACCATCAATTCATCCCAGTGATAGACTCTTTTCTTTGGGACTGATCACTCAAGATGGTAGTTGAAAAATCCTGACAAAGGATATCGGCACCAAACAATTTTTCAGAGTTGCAAACGGCGCAGAATCTTAGATCAATCCTTAATTGTGTCGAATTTGAGATTTGTTTTAAGCACTGAGAATCTTCGAAAGATCACACGATTTCCAGCCTTCTTGTCAGTTCTATTTTTCAGTTTTCGCCTACCAAAGTTGAAATGTCATCGGAATATGTTGTTCAATAAAATGCTATGTAACATAAGTTATGTTTTTGTCGTAAATGCTTGAGTTTTCGAAAAAACAGATAAAAAGTGAATGAATTGGGCTTTTAGGCCATGTTTTTTTTAAAATTGAAATTTTTATCCGAAAAAAGTTGTAAGAAAAAATATCTTAGGGGTTGACTATTTCAACCCTTTCTCAACATACTTCAAGGTTGAAAAAGTTCCAGTTTTATTGACAAATAATATTTACCAAGTTTCGTGTCTTTAGCTCAACATACAGGAAAAATAAAAGAGAGAAACAATTTTTTTTTGTTAATCTTCGGAGGGGTGTAAGTTTTCCAGGGGTAGGCCTCTCAAAAAATTTCACACCAAACAACTACTTTAATTTTCAACACAGAATCACCCCTTACATTTTTTCGGTGTAATTCAGATACACCCTATATAATAATATAAAAAAATTTAAAACCAACAAGGAACAAATAATATGGATAAATTTACCGCATATTCTGATCCTGAACATCCAAGTAAATTAATTTAATCTGTGATAGATGCAATAATAATAATATCATTCCGGAATTGCTTTTTATTTACCCTATATTTCAAAATTCCATCCCAGTTCAATTTCATCATAACTCCAGTCGAATGGAAAGCCAATTAAAACATTGATGAACGGTGTTCAGCAGAGATAACACCAGCCGTTTGCAGGCATTATTCGACATGGAAAATATCCTTGACAGGTTAATTTCAGTCCGAGGTCCTGTATGAGTGCTGTACAATGGCAGCTGGTGATAATTTTGTTAAGGGGGCACTGATTTTGTCTTTTTCTCCAGATATTTCTAACCACGTACACCTTCTTTGGTCCAGTTATCGTCTCTTCCAAACAGTAATCAAACGAAACAAAAAATACATGTTTTTTCTTCAAATCCGTACAACAATAGAGTCTTTTCGTAAACATTGGTGTCAAACTTCCGGGTCACACTGGACTTAATTTCAATGCGGGCACAAATCGTCGTTCATTGTTCTGAAGCTTTTGAAGGTTTGCGAGGTAGCTTCAACCTCTTTGGGAGAGTGTCACGTTTCGTCCCGGCTTAGTTTGGGGGAACTCGTTAGGGCATCTACCAAACTATGCCGTTTACATGCCTACGTGAGCGGACACCCCTTCTGCGGATCACAAGGGAGTGTACCAGACCGTTGGGGATGAGTGTACTTCCGAGATCTTGAGAGGATCTACCAGGGACAGCGTGCGCGCTAGCGCCCCCTGTACGTTGACCGATGATGTGGCCAAGCGTTACAAGCAGGTAAAGTAGGATACTTAAGACGCAAGGGATGGTACTGCGCGCGCGACTTAAGAAAGAGCTGAGAGAGGGCGCTCGCTACAGGACTCCACTTCCAGTGAAAGCGATACCAGAAATATGCATCTGGAGGAATGTTACCGAGACCGAGAAGGTGTTCTCCTCTAAAACGCGGCTGTGAGCGAGCCGTTGTGCCATTGCTGCGCTGTTAAGCACGAGTATACGGCGGTTGATGCACGGTTGACCAAACCGTTTTGTGTTGATCCGTATTGACTGTGTGCTAGAGCGCTCTGCCTCGTCGTTCGAGGAGTGTGACCGATTTAGAGGAGGTCAGCTTTTGACGGACCGTAGTTTTGGCCGTATTGACCAGATGATTTCTCACAAGTGCGACAGTGATGACGGCGTGTGCTTTTGAAATGTGAGAAACCCGGATTGAGAAACGCCTCGCCACTTGAGAGTTCCTATATACCACTCGATATCGTGCAGTGAGCCGGGTGCATTAGTGAGCACATCTTTGAGCAGCGAGTTGCAGCATGAGAGCGAAATGGCGATATGGAACCTCCTCGGAATGGTTGCCGAACCATCGCCAAGAGGGGAACGAATAGGTTCACACAGTGACAAAGCGAGGTTCTCACTGGAAGCGAAGATGAAGATGATCGCGAAGGGACAGAAACAGTGACACTGTCGTTGAAATGAATCACGTCGGAAAGTCACCACTGAAGCTTTTGAAGGTTTGCGAGGTAGCTTCAACCTCTTTGGGAGAGTGTCACGTTTCGTCCCGGCTCAGTTTGGTGTAACTTGTCACGGCATGCACCAAACTAAGCCGTTTACATGCCTACGTGAGCGGACACCCCTATTTTCCTTGTCCGCCAAACTCAAAAAACTGAAGTTTAATTTCGTTAGATCACACACACTCCCATTGTCAGTCCCCAAATCCAGAACGCAACTTCTTCTGAAGTCTACAAACACCAATATGACCGTCTGAAAATTTGTTAATGTCCAGTTAAAGAACAAAGCTCACTCCACAAAGTCCATCTCACTTAGAGTAGATGGTGTGCATATTTCTTGGCCACACGGTGTAGTTGAGGCTGGATATTTCACTGAAGCGAGCAAACTTTCACTAGAAAATCACTATGAAAATAAATTGTCAAATGTATGTAGTATGCAACGTTTGATGGACCACCACTTCTCTTTGTTTCCGGTGTTGCCATGCGAAATAATCTCTGCTATGAAGCGCTTCTTAAAAACGGTAGCACCGCTGGTTCTGATACATCGGCGAGAATATCGAAAGCGATTGCTGATCATTTCGCATATATTGTGGATGCGTCGGTTTCTGAAGGTTATTTTCCCATCGGTTTTTAAGATGGCTAGGTTCATACCAGTACACAATAAGGATGATGTTGATTACATCGCTAACTATAGACCAATCTCCATTATGAGGCAGCTGTTGAAGGTTTTCGAGAGAATTATTCACAATTGAATATATGGTTACTTGAAACGGTTTTCAATACTAACCAACAATCAGCACGGCTTCAGAATTGGCAGATGAACCCAGACTGCTTGCTGTGAGTTTGCTGAATTTGTGTGCACCTGCCTGGACGGACGGACGCAAGTCGCTGGCCTGTTTTTTACCTCTCTCGTGGTTTCGACAGCCTTCAACACAAATTCATTATCGACAAAATGTACCAGATGGGCTTTGAAGGTGTGTTTCTTGACTGGATCCGTAGCTAACTCTCAAACCATAAAATTCATGTGAGGTTGAATGATTGTACCGTTCAAGAATATGATAGTGACCTTGGCGTTTCTCAGGGTTCTGTGCTGGAGACACTTCTGTCCTTATTATTCATTAATGAATTACCAGAGTATATCATCGCATGTATTTCAATTCTGTTTGCGGATGATTTCACGGTGACTATCAGGGCTAAAAGTGTACAGAAACTTGGCATGCTCTATGATACCATTATACAGAGTTTCACTGATAAGTGTCGCAGGATCTCCCTCATAGTGAACCTGGCCAAAACTGATGTCATTAAATTTCAGCTTCGTTATTCTGACACCAACGAATCTTTCAAAGTAGAATATCAAAACGGTTATGAAGTCTGCAGAGTGTGTCAGGTTCCTGGGACTGCACGTTGACAAAAACCTGAGGTGACACTATCATTGACCATCTCTGCAAGAAGCTGAACAAGTCCTACTATGCAATTTCTCATTTAAAGAGCACGCTTCCAGTCGAAACCTTTCTGAATATTTATTACATGATGGTATATTTATGCTACAACGTGATCTTGTGGGGCTTGTCTACATCTGCTGGTCGTGCAATTTGTTACCCAGAAGAAAACGTTTCTCATATTCAACTTGAACCCCCAAGATATATGTAGGCCCATATTAAGATCCTTCCATTCCCTTATGTATACATTGTCACATGTGACTTATCTTATACATTGCTTCAATGTCTGAAAGGACGAATAAACTTATCCTATTCTTTAATATTCTATTCTATTCTATTCTATTTCATTCTATTCTATTCTATTCTATATCACAAAACCATTGACACCTGCAATATCTATCTATGTAGCCTCCGAATCGAACTGGGAACCGCCGATCGAAATTAATCCCGACATAGTGCGCTCAACGCAAATTGTGACATATAGATGGTCGACATGGCAAGGTTAAAATGTTTAAATTACAATTGAATTCAGTTCGAGGAGAAAAGCACGAATATGAAATATACATATTAATTCTTTAGATATTCACATCAGTTTCCTAGGGAGGACGGCGCCCTGCAGCCCTCCTTTATCAGCCGCCCCTGCTTCTGAAAGTAACATCAATTCCGAGATAAGAATCCCAGATGGCACAGGAGAGTCAGAATTAATCAACTTTCGAATATCTCAACCTTCTTTTTGTACACATCGATTTTTAATGAGGTACTGGCGAGCTGCAAAGTTGAAATTGACTCCGAGATTGAATTTATAATTTTTTGGGATTGGGGTCGAGGAAAGAGGATTATGAAGTGTGAAAACAAAGGAAAGTTTTCAAATATTTTCCGTGACCTGTGTAGGAGAAAATTGTTGGTTTACGAGTGGAACAATTCAATCATAAAACAACCCTGAAAAACATAAAACCGCAGGATTCGTTCCTGAATTCTTTCTCTGGTGTTTTCATTTTTTCAATCCCGATATCTGAAAAAGCAATCTTCAAAAATTGAATTGAATTGTTGTTTATAGGAAACAGACAAACGAGAGAACTTGTACAATTTTTTTTTGATTTTTCCTTTTTTGAAACATTCGAAAGAATCAACAGAAAATAATTCTACGAATCATCTCGTTTGTCCGATGAAAGAGTCAGATTTGGATTTTGGAAAAGTTTCAGTTCGCTTCATTGGGCTTTTGCATTGTTCATAAAGCAAACTTTTTACTACAAACTGCCCTAAACAAAAAGTTGGTTCCTGCAGCCTGCGAGGGCGCTTTCTTTCAATAATCATTTTTATCAACGACCATTGAATAATATTTATATTTCGGTGCATCTTGTTGAAGAAAAATGACTGTCAATAATCAAACCCGGGGAGAAAAGGCGTGTATAATGAATATTATACACTTCATACGTAGAACAAGTGGAAGTTGACCATTCTGCCAACTCTATTGTAGGTTGTTGAAAATGGTACAGAGTAGGTATAGTATTCAACTCGCATATAATGGGGGTTTCCTTTAAACGAAAATATAAGTAATTTTCATGAAAAACCTTTAGAAAATCACATTTCAAACATATAATTTCAATATTATGTTTTTAAAAAAATGTTTGATTACGTATAACTGAAAAATAAAATGGGGATTTGAAATTTAAAGGTTCTCTAATGTATTTCAGTTTTTCATTTACACTTTCATTTATTGTTTTTTTGAAGCTTTGAATGCTTATATATTATTTTGAGAATAAATTATTCTATTCGCCTGTTTGTTTTCAAAACAGCAGGGCGAAGTCTTGAAATTTAAAGGGATTTGTCTTGAGTGCACGATATGGCAACGTCAAATTCAGGTTTCTCGGAAAGCAAAGGACGTCAAATATGTCACTTTGCTTAGGAAAACAGAGATAGCTATACATCGATCTGGTTAGAGTAAAAGACAACGACCAAGGAATAGAAAAAGAAGAGCAGGGACTGTCATACTGACAAATCGCAAATGGAAACGAATTGTTTAGTTATATTGACACGTGTGTACCACAGAATAGGAAAAAATATTTCATTGTTCTGTAGTAAAACAAGCTATCCTACTTAACACCGTTGCCACTTCGTGCATGCCTGGCAAATCCCTTTTAATTTTAAAACTCCAATTTTGAAATCTTTGAATACTTTCTGAAGGTTATTTGGGAAAATGATGAATCAAACCCAAAATAATTATGTTCAAATTTGCATTTGCAGTAAAACCCCAAATTCAGGAAAAACCCCCATTGCTATTATTCACGTGGGTGATTTGCAACACGTGCCACAGGCGAGTGTCGGAAATTTCAACCTCGTGAATAATAGAAGTCATTATGAACTCGTTGAATAATATACTATTTTTTAATTTTAATAGTTTTTTCAGATATTGGAAGTAAAAAAATTTGCTTCAATCGATGAATAGAATAGTCAATTATCTGTTTTAGATGATTCATATACAGCGTGTCACATTGAAAACGGAACAGAAGTCTTTTCTATTAGAATATTCAAGATTAACTATCGTATTTGGAAGGAAAAGCACAGTTTTACAACATTATCGCTTGACTCATCTTCCCTATTCAAATTTTAGAGGTTGAGGCTGACGATATTTTTCCTAAGGCTACATTTTACCTAGAAACTAAACTGCCTCATAAGAATAGTTTGAATTCGTCAATCCTCAAAGGCGTTTTCTATAAAAACAATTTTCATTGAATTCAAAAAAGATTTTCATTAAATTTTCAACTGTTCTACATTTTGAAACTGAAAACATCTGAAAAATAATGCAAAATATCCGCCCAAAAAAACCCTTCGATCGATATTTCAAACATGATATTAGACGATTGATATTCAGAATCAGATCCTGAATAGAAATCTCTTGAAAAGTTTTCCTCAGTTATTTCTGAATATAGCAGAAGAGTGCAAAAGCCATAGGCTTCGATGGAAGGGGTAATAAGAAATATTTTTGGTTTGATGCCGAATTTCAGGAGGAACTTGTAGAGGTGGAGTTAGAAGCTTTCACGCACTTGTTTAAGTAAAATAACAGACCAAGCGATTACCCATCCAGTTATTGGCTTTACCCAGAGACAATTTTTGTCCGATTTTTTAGTATTCAACGTTGAATATCTCTAAAACTAAATAACATAATCACAAGGACGAATATCCGTCGATAAATCAACAAATATTCCCCCTTGGTCAGAGCTGATCATCCAATCAACCAAAACACCTACACCGAAGAAGCGGATCCAAGGAGAATGACTACAGCTGTTTCACAATTGTTATTGATCGTCAGGTCAACTTACCTTGGATAAACCGCAAAGGGATCTCTCGATACTTGTTACCTTTCAGACGGACCGCTTTGTAAAGCTGCAATATCGCAGTTATAGCGACCTGATGCGACAAAAGGATGAGCGTCATACACATCGATCAAAGTATTCTGCACTCGAAGCTGGGACTCGCGAGATGCTCCTGGCAGATGGCACGCTGTACGTTGTTATACTGCAGCGGTCCGTCTAAAATGTAGCAAAATCGAGAGATCCCTACGCGGTTTATCAAAGGTCAGTTGACCTGACTATCAATAATAATTGTGAAACAGCCTTAGTCATTCTCCGTCAGATTTTGAGATAAGTTTACACTGGTCAAGACAGTCTCGGAACACTGTTTGGTTTATGGTTGGGGGTCTCTGTTGAGAATATACAGGGTGATTTGTCCGATTCGACCGATTTTACTTTTATTGATAACTTTGGTATGGCTCATTCGATTTTAGAGAAATTTTCGGCGAAGTACAATATCGATGAGGACATTCACTAATTTCAAAGTTTTTTTCAAAATAAGCGGTTGTTATTGTGATAAATCCAGATTAATTGTGCAGGTTGAAAAAACACCCCGTACATAGCGTTTCCTAAACTACGCTATCTCTTTACGATTGTACTATATTAAGTCATTATTTGAGAGTTTCTAATTTTTTTTGCACACTTCTAGTTTTCAGAGAAAATTCCATCAAAAAAAAACAATGTCGAAATTTCGCTCCAATCGATTCTACTTTCATTGATAACTTTGGTATGGCTCATCCAACTCTGATTAAATTTGCAGTGTAGAACAATCTGAATGAGTACATTCAATAATCGCAAAAGTCTCTCAAAACCCAGTGTTGTAATTGTGATAATTTTAGAATTTCAGATTAATTGTGCAGTTGGAAAAAAAAACCCTGTACATTGCTTTTCCAAAACTTTCTTATTAGTTGCAGATTCTACAATGATATGTCATCACCCAGAGGTTTTTGATTTCTTTGGCACACCTCCGGTTTTCGTAGAAAACATTTTTGAAGAAGAGCATTATCGAAATTTGGCTCACAAGCAGTGAGAGTATTCCGCACTAGGTAGGAAAGCTGTATATTCCAAGGATGCAAAGTTGTTAGTCACTTCTAAAATATTCTTTTCAAATTCTAAATATAATCTGAATTGAATGATTTCATACGAAATATTAGCAATTAAATATGAATTTGGAATTTGAAAAGAATATTTTAGAACCTAAGAACTGCTTTGCATCCTTTGACAATACAGCTTTCCTACCTAGTGCGGAATACTCTCACTGCTTGTGAGCCAAATTTCGATCATGCTCTTCTTCAAAAATGTTTTCTAGGAAAACCGGAGGTGTGCCAAAGAAATTAAAAACCTCTGAATGATGACATATTATTGTAGAATCTGAAACGAATAAGAAACTTTTGGAAAAGCAATGTACAGGGTGTTTTTTTTCAACTGCACAATTAATCTGAAATTCTAAAATTATCACAATTACAACACTGTATATTGAGAGACTTTTGCGATTATTGAATATACTCGTTCAGATTGTTCTATACTGCAAATTTCATCAAAATTTAATGAGCCATACCAAAGTTATCAATGAAAGTAGAATCGATTGGAGCGAAATTTCGACATTGTCTTTTTTTGATGGAATTTTCTCAGAAAACTAGAAGTGTGCCAAAAAAATTAGAAACTCTCAAATAATGACTTATTATGATAGAATCGTAAACAGATAGCGTAGTTTCGGAAATGCGATGTACAGGGTGTTTTTCCAACCTGCACAATTGATCTGGAATTATAACAATAACAACCACTTATTTTGAAAAAAAATAGAAATTAATGAATGTACGCATCAATATTGTACTTCGCTGAAAATTTCATTGAAATTGAATGAGCCATACCAAAGTTATCAATAAAAGTAAAATCGGTCGAATCGGACAAATCACCCTGTATATTCCCCATAGAGACCCCCAACCATAAACCAAACATTGTTTCGAGACTGTCTTGACTAGTGTAAACTTATCCCAAAATCTGACGGTCTCCTCCGGAATCACCCTGTATTGTTTATTTATACTGAATAATATGAATGAGAAAATTCTAGACCATACTATGAATTAATTCATTCAATTAATTTCTATTTAATTCAACAGTAGAAATAGTTCACAGGAACATCAAAGAGAAAATTTGCAGTTCTGATGGAACTAACATTCTTTTCGAAACATAACCGCTTCTCCAGTTTCTAATTAACGAGTTCCTTCGGCTCTTATCAGATATCACGGTAGAAGTGAAAAGACGGAATTAATTAAATGGTGCAGTTTCTCATCTTCTTCTTCTTCTTCGAGGAAACGCATGAAGAACATCTATAGGTGTAAAACGTGCTGCAGGTTATCAATTTTATACTTTAATTGGAAAATTTTTCAGTTGGTTCAACTTGGTTTTATTTCAGTTCCATTCTGGTTGCTTTGATATGGAGAAAATGATGGTTTTGCAGTCCATATTATTACCATTTTTCAGTGTCAACTCGCAATATCTGAATAGGAAGTACTAAGATTCAAATGAGATTTTATTTATAGAAAACGACCTTGTGGATTGGAGATTTAAACTTTTTGAACGGGGCAGTTTCTAGAAATAATTTTGCCTAATGAATAATAACGGAATAATGTAAACGATCAATGAAGTAACGTCTATACAGGGTGTCTACCTACTGAAGGCGAGATTCTACATGTGATTTCCAACGAGAAATATAACACAAGGTTGACGGAAATTCTTCAATTCAATATTTTGAGTTTTCACGAAATATCTCATTTTTTTTCATAAAATCAATCACATTCCAGTTATTCTTGTAGCCACATCAAATTTGATAGCATATCTCAAAAGAATATGAAATAGGGCTATAACACAAAATTTTTTTGTGTCAAAAAATTCCTTACTGTGAGCGTAGTAGCAGATGAACATAAAGGTTTTTGATGAGAATTACCAATCAGATTTTTCCAATAGGTTCGATGAAAAATCGATAATTATGAACATGTTTTTCCCCTCAGTGAAAACTACCCCATTAAGTGATCTTTCGAATGACATATCAACTCTTGTACTTGCTGTCTCAAAATCATGGCTAAAATGATAAAAATTCAAAATAAGAAATAACTAACACCGTATTTTCTGAAGTTCTTAATTATTCGATCATTCGTTTTTGCGCGCATGTTCTAGGGGAACAGCGTGCTATCGTTTTGTCCAAATGTCTGTAATTTTGGATGATTGAGCCTAAAATAGTCTCAATCGACTAGGTTGGACTCACTGATGACGAATCCAGTGTCAAAATTGATTCTGTCCGGCCGGCCGGCCGGCCGGCCGTCCGTAGACACGATAACTGTCGACAGAAGCAAGCTAGCTACTTGAAACTTACAGTATAGGTTGCGCATCAGAATGCCGCGGTTAAGTTCGTTAATGGGCCAAATCGGTAGAATAGTTTCGGAGTTATAGGCACTTGAATTTTTTATTTCAGAAACTGCTCAAGCGATTGGATTCAAACTTGGCATTTTGGTGGAGTATAACGACGCGCAACTTTGAGCCAAATTTCGTCAGGATCATATTGTCAGTAAATTTAAAAAAATTTTTTTTTTCCGGAAAACATTCATCATATCCAAAAAAAAATTCCACCCACACTTTGTGCTTCATATTTCACAGCAGAGTACCAAATTTCAGTTCGATTCGATCATGAGTTTTGGAGATATCGGGAAAAAATATGTCAAATTTCGAGGTTTTCTTCTCGATATCGTTGATTTTCTCGGTATAACTCGAGAAATACTGATTCAGTCCTGATTAAACTTCACAGCTAGTTTTAAGATGCTGAAAGACAACTTTATGCAAAATTTCGTGATAATCGTGTTATTAGAACAATTTGAAAATAAAAATTTCTATGATTTTCTCATCATATCATCCTCATTAAATTCTGTATGAAACTTCGAACTGTTATTTTCGATGGAGTACTGGATTCCAATTCGATCTGATCTGTATTTTTGGAAATATTGGAAAACTAAAATTTTGATTGGGTATATCTACGGAATCATTGGGTGGATTTTACCCATTCACGAATTCGGCCTTCGTAATCAAGGTCCGAACCTTCTCTACAAATATCGAGTTTCTAAGTTGTTTCTTTCGGAAGTTATTGTGTTTACGCAGTCGGCCGTTAGGCTGACCGTAAACACAATAACTTCCGGAAGAAACGACTTAGAAACTCGATATTTGTAGAGTAGGTTTGGGGCTTAATTACGAAGGTCGAATTCGTGAATGGGTAAAATCCGCCCAATGATTCCGTAGATATACCCATTCAAAATTTTATTTTTACAATATGTCCAAAAATACAGATATGATCGAATTGAAATCCACTAATTTATCAGAAAAAAATTTCAAAAAGCACTGCCGTGAAGGCAGCAGCTTTTGCGCGCACGTTCAAATTCGTTGCTGAAGCGGTCATCTACATTGAACATGCGCGCAAAAGTTGCTGCCTTCACGGCAGTGCTTTTTGAAAATTTTTCTGATTGAATATTGGAGTTACTCTCACTAGAACTGTTAATTTATCTGTCGAGTCAAACAAATGAACGAAATTTCATTAATACGTATTATAAGGAAGAAGTTAAGACAGAGGACAAAATGTTGAGAAAACTCGCTATAAATGATTAAACATTTAACTCATAGCAAATGTTCAAGGTGTCTAACGCCTCGTTCGATACACATCGTTTTTTTACTGAATCTACAACCTTGCGTAGTTCAGGACATATCTTACGTATTTCTGCATGAAACCATTTGATTTATCAGATCATCTCTAGTTTGAACGTGTATTGATATGAAAATCCGAAGGAGTAAGATCAGGGTTCCTTGGTGGCCATCTTACTGTGAGGTACGGTCCAGTAAGATGGCCACCAATGAATTGATTGTTCAATTTTTTCAGCGAGTTGTTTCAGCATTTTGTCCTCTCTCTTAAGCAATTGTATGCTCTTTTGAGATGTGAACAGATTTAATGAGGCTACAAGGATAACTGGAGTGTGATTGATTTGAAAAAAATTTGAGATATTTCGTGAAAACATAAAATGTTAAATTGAAGAATTACCGTCAATATTTCGACCATGTGTTAAATTTTTGTGGAAATCACAAGTAGAATGAAGTTTTGGACTTTTTATAATAGATACCCTGTATAAGACTCCTTTATCACACAAGACAAAAATCGCCAGGATCACTTTCGTAATTCAACTGCCAGCATTCGAGCGTTTCCATTTTGAGATATTGTTCTAACAATTTCAATCTTATTCCAGACTATCGTCCGGCGTATATAATTAATTCAAGAAGGAATTCTCCAATCGAAACCCGGGTAAATCGAAATTCCGAAATCAATTGGATCTGTTCTAAATCTCAATATGCTGACAAGACAGTGAATTTCTGCTGACGAACATGAAAACTTCAACACTTTTCCCATGTTTCTCCCCGTATTCAGGGAAGCAGTTGCGATAAATTTCCCTGACTCAAACAGCTATCTTCCACTTTAATCCATCCACAACTTTGGAGTGAAAAATATACTTCTTCAATTTCATTCAGCCTTCATCTACCTAAATAATGTAGGTTGAATTTGTAAATTGATAAAATCCAGGTATCCGAAATTTTACTTAAACAACATTTCCAAAATACTGACTCCGTTGCAAATTGAAGGTTGGAGCGAAACTAGGGACAATAAGATGATGAAGAATGAACTGGATTTAATATTGAAGTGAAGCAGCTTTTATGGTCAGTGACTGAATAGATTACCTATTTGTCTATGAATTTAAAACTTCCAGAAGCATTGACTCATGTCTTCCTGAAAAATAAAAATTGAGAAAAAATTTGCAAAAACCAAATCTTTCAACACTTTCGTAATGCAGTAATTTCATCAAATGGACTTTCTTAAAGAATTCAACGTCCCAGAATGAATTATTTTTTCACATTTTTAATGAATTTCATCAAATATGATCCATTTTCACAGGACCTTGGACGATTTTATCAATAATATGTCAAATTCAGTGGATTTTTGTTCGGTATCGTTGTTTTTTCCGCAATAATAACGGCCGAATGCGTAAACACAGTAACTTCCGAAAGGAAGAACTTAGAAACTCGATATTTATAGAGAAGGTTTGGACCTTAATTACGAAGGCCGAATTCGTGAATGGGTAAAATCCACCCAATGATTCCGTAGATATACCCAATCAAAATTTTATTTTTCCAATATTTCCAAAAATACAGATCAGATCGAATTGAAATCCAGTACTTCATCGAAAATTAACAGTTCGAAGTTTCATACAGGATTTAATGAGGATGATATGATAAGAAAATCATAGAAATTTTTTTTTCAAATTGTTCTAATGACACGATTATCACGAAATAAAGTTGTCTTTCAGAATCTCAAAACTAGTTGTGAAGTTTTATCAGGACTGAATCAGTATTTCTCGAGTTATACTGAAAAAATCAACGATATCGAGAAGAAAACCTCGAAATTTGACTTTTTTTTCCCGATATCTCCAAAACTTATAATCGTATCGAACTAAAATTTGGTACACTGCTGTGAAGTATGAAGCTCAAAGTGTGAGTGAAATTTTTCTTGGATGTGATGAATGATTTCCAGAAAAAAAAATTTTTTGGAAAAAAATTTCCAAAAAATTTTTTTTCAATTTACTGACGAAATTTGGCTCAAAGTTGCGCGTTGTCATACTCCACCTAACTGCCAAATTTGAATCCAATCACTCAGGTAGTTTCTGAAATAAAAAATAAATAACTTCAAAATTTCAAGTGCCCATAACTCCGAAACTATTCGACCGATTTAGCCCATTAACGAACTTAACCGCGGCATTCTGATGCGCAACCTATCCTGAAAGTTTCAAGTTGCTAGCTTGCTTCTGTCGACAGTTATTGTGTCTACGGCCGGACAGAATCGATTCTGACACCGGATTCGTCATCAGTGAGTCCAACCTAGTCGATTAGACCATTTTCGGCTCAATCATCCAAAATTACAGACATTTGGACAAAACGATAGCACGCTGTTCCCCTGTTTTCCCTTCCACATATCCAATATTCTGCGATATTCTGATCACATTTTCCTCATGAATTTCTGTATGAAACTTCAAGCTCTCATATTTCAATCAAGTTCTGGATTTCGATTCAATCTCATCTGTATTTTTGGAAATATTAGGTAAAGGTTCGGTGCTTCGGCGTGTATTTTACTTTGAAATCATGCAGGGAACCGGAATTGTCAATAGGGTTGTTCTTCATCGAGGCTGATTGGATACCCGATAAAAAAAATTGCGGACGGTCTCGGTTCAATAGCACCCAGTTCCAATGTTCGCAATTTTCTTTTCTGTTGATACTTTCGGTCCACCAGGTGTATCTGTGTTGGCGGCACTTTTAGGTTTAAATGTTCCTCAGAGTTTTTTCTCTCACTGGTATCAACTCTAAAACTCTGCTCGAAATGGGTGCCGCGTTAGCTCACTACTGATCAGAAGCAACAACGCATCGTCATTTCCATACGCTGTTTCGAGGAAATTCGGTAGATTTCTACGTTGAACTGACACAGAAAGATACCAGGTGAGGTTTCGTCGAAATCTCATTCGGACACTGCAATTTATTATCTCCAGTTTTTGGAACGAAGTGACGAATCCTCTGGATCGATTATCCGATTATGGAAATTTGCACATATCCGGGGCAGTGGTTTGTTGATTCCGTATTTCCCTTCGGCGTGTATTCCACTTCTAAATTATGAAGTGAAACGGAATGGTCAATAGAGTTGACCTTTATCGAGACTGAAAGGTTGTCCGATAAAAAATTTGTGGACTGATTCCATCCCATAGTGATCAATTCAAGTTATCACAATTTCCTTTTCTGTTGTTACATTTGGTCTTTCAGTTGTATCTATGTATTGGCAGCGTTTATAGTTGTCAATATTTCTTTGAGTGTTTTCTTTACTGGTTTCAACTCTGGAACTTGGCAACAAATGAGTGCCGCGTTTGCTCACTGAATGAAACGTGGTTTTACCACTAAACTCCTGAGTCAAAGATAGTAGTCCGGCTGATGATCATGAATATTCAAAATATTTGTTGCAGATAATAACAACATATCGTTGTTCGTTTATTTCTGCATTGAACCGACACAGAGGAATACCAGGTGAGATTTAACCGAAATCTCGTTCGGACAGTGCAATTTATAATCGCCCGTTTTTGGGGCGAAGTGGTGAAACCTCTGCATCGATCATCTGGTTATGGAAATTCGTACATATCCAGGGCAGTGGTTTGTTGATCCCCTATTTCCCTTCGGCGTGTATTTCACGTCTGAATCATGCAGTGAAACGGAATGGTCAATAGGGTTGTTCTTCATCTAGGTTGATTGGACACCCCGATAAAGAATTTGCGGATTGTTTCGATTCCACAGCGACCAATTCGAATTGTCGCAATTTATTTCCTCTTGATAATTTGGGTATACCAGGTGTTTCGTTGAGTGATTTTCAAGCCCTTGTTCTGGAGTACAGCGCGTCATCGTTTTGTCCAAGTGTCTGTAATTTCCGAATTCTGAGCTTGAAATTGTCTTAAACGATTAGTTTGGACTAATTTGTCTAGTTTTCACTATATTACTCAACATACCTAGATTCTTGAAATTTTCAAGATAGGTATTTAGTCTCAATATCCCTGTTGAATTAGGGTAAGATTGGGTTTAACTGTTTACCCTAGGAAAAATGATTAGTAACTATTTCTTCTTAAGATTCCATTAAGTATGAAATATGAATATTCTAAATCATTATAGGAACGAGTGATATCGCTAAGTTCTAGTATTTTCGATTACTATACAGGGTGAGTCTTTGAGTTGTACATTAATTTTAACTATAGATTCCTCTCATCAAATGAAACACTTTTTCATTTATAATTTTTTTAGATTCGCCTCCAGAAAAAAGATACAGGCTGTTTACATTTCCAAAAAAAATCAGTTTTTCTTTTGTAGCTTTGATATGGTAACTTCGAATGAGATGAACTTTGGTGTGAAGTTTTCTATAACTATTACACATATTCTTCAGTAATCACTTTCATCCTACTCCAAACAGTTTCCGAGTTATAGACTCGCTGATTCATGAAACTATACGAAATCAGCATGAAGATGCAGATAAAGTTTATCTTGTGTCATTATAAGAATCTTCAATCATTTTGAAATACTTGATTATTTTTTATAATTTCTCCTAAAACACACCGTTTTGCAGATATTCAACGATGAATATTATAAAATCGGATAAAAATTCGAAAAATTACCTTATATTTCAGGATCCGTCCCTGATCTTGTAGAGAAAGTAGATCAAGCTGGGTTCACGTTTATCCGGCCCATAGAATACACATAAATATTTATCTATTTCGCATAGAACTAATTTGGGTATATGCTATTTCGTGATCATACCACAGACCAAATCATAACATTCATAGACATAGAATAACATGTTATTATAAGTCTAGAGAATATTTTTAGGTTAATTGATTGATTTCTTATAATTCATTCATGAATTTCGTTAAAAAAGTATAATTATGGAGTTTTCAATATGAGAATGGGCGAGGATGGAATTGTGTATAATCATATAGTGGAATGAAATTAATTGGATATTGCATGAACATCAAGTTGAAGATCAGTGTTTCAAGTTCAGTGTAGTGAAATGTTTTCCTTTCGATAATATCGCAAAAAGCACCAAATCATAAGAATTAAGTGAGTAAATTAGTTTTCTCAATCTTGTTTGTTTGAATTTAAAACCTTGGATTGGTTATTCTCCAGAAGAAATCCCCGTAAGAGATATCTGGGGTGAACTTGCCAACAAAGCGCAGAAGTGTATTAGCACATTGATAAATGTTTAAATGCTTATAACTTTTTACCTGAGCCGAATCTGGAAAAATGGCAAATGAAAAAACTGTTTTATTTGATGAGAGGAATCTATGGTTAAAATTAATGTACAACATAAAGATTCACCGTGTATAATGTTCAAAACATTTTAGCTTCGACCGGTATTGGACTACATGGAGGGCAATACTAGAAACTAGGTTGACAATATTTGTCACATTCAGAGGAATCGGCATGAGTACGTATACTCCATTCACTTTTATAAACTATTACGGTTGGCTATGATTTAGGTCTATCAAGTTTTTCTACTTAAAACTGACGCAGGTTGGCACTCGAGAAATATCGGCAATGTTAAAATAATTCCCAGAGACGTTGCCGAATGCCATTTTCTACTCTCAATCTCAATATTATCATCACGCTTGGAAACTAAAATGCCGAGGGTAGTTTTGCAGAAGCAGCGACAAAGTATAAGGAAGTGTGATGTAGAATTGAAAGCTGCTTCTCCTGATAGTAACCCTGATAAATTCGAATCAATGATTTATCATAAGCTATCCAGTATATTCGACGTATGTGAGTGAAAACCAAGGAATTACATTTTATATGAATAGATATTCAATTTAGCTGCACATCACCACAATCAGAAAGATTTTTAGTGAAAGAGACGACGAAGAATTTCCCTCTATTGGTGCACCCAAAAAAAACACCGACTGAAGACTTTATTTCGAAAAAAGATCTGCAACGACAAAGTTGGAATAATAATTTGAAAAACGAACACTTTTTGATGAATACACAACTCACTTTTGCAAAGGAACATTTGGAATATAACGGATGACAGACATCACTTTTTAAAATCATAAATAAATGGGTTACAAATACAAAGCCAAAATAACTTTCCTGCGCAAATTTTTACAGTATAAATCGTTGGATGAAAATCTCAGATTTGTGTGAATAAACATTTTGATAAATACGTAATTACGTAATTACTACGACCTCTATGTAGAGAGTACAACGTTGCGTAGTTATCTGACAGGAAAATGACTATAACCTAACATTTTCAAAATATACACGGTGAAATGTGCAAGAACCTTATGGCCAATCGAGATAGTTCATGAAAGTTAATGAAGTATAGGTCACATATTAGATATATCTATCACGCGAAAATCAGAAGAAAAAATTCTTCGTATATCTCGGAAACTGTTTGCCACATTGATATTGTCTAGCATTGCCGATTCTCTTAGGTTCCGCTACGGAACCCCTAGTTGCTTAAAAAATAATTGTTGATGAAGATTATGCACAAGAATGAGCTTCCGGAAAGCTTTTTGGAAAAACGAGTTTCGTCTGAAACCTGCTCTGTTTGGGGATGGATTCTCGATGAAGTTTTCTTGAGTGAAGATGAATTTTTCTTGGAAAGCTAATATTTTATATCTGCAAATCGCGAAAATAACTAAATTCAACTACCTTTCCAATATATCTGACCCATTTAGTTGTCATATCCTTCAATTGTTCATATTTATATTATATCAAATATACAGATGAATTTAGGTGGAACTTCCTTTGTTCTAACGTACTGGAGTTCAACACGATCGGGTATGAATTTCCGAAAATGCTGAAAAACCAAAATTTGGAATATGTATGATCACGGAATAATTTGGCGGATTTTGTCCCTTTTGCAGTTGATCTATGTATCCAAGCGTCAAACCTACTTCATAAATATAAAGCTACTAGGTTATTGGGACAACCAGGTCGATTCTGTTTGCGTATTGCTATGAACCTTGCTATTCTAGTCATATTGCTATCTTTCTAATTTATATCAATATGGCCATGATGTTACGTATTCTGTTACGTATGAATTTTGTCATAACAATATTGCTATCATAGACTTCCATAATGGTGATGTTAGAGCTGACAACACTGTATTTTGTGACTTTAGAACTACAAGAAAGAAGAAAATAACCCTAATTCGTGAGTTTTCGCATACATAACCTCTATCTACGGCTTTCTTTATTCATGTAAACATCGACATAAAAAATGTTAGGAAACGAAACGAGTCAAATTGACCAATAACCAATTTCCTGGATACCAATAAAATATTGGTTATCAGAAATCGAATGCAGCAATTTTATTCAGGCGTTAATAATTCGAAATTCGATAAACTTTTTCGTTGGCACTTCGAGGGATTGCTGTTGTTGAGATGATTAGAATAATCATCTCAGCTGTTGCCTACGCCTGTATCTTAGTCTAAGAATTTTCCTTGAAATTAAATAATATTCAAGAGAACCTTGAACACATTTCTATTAGCATATACTTTTTTTTTATTCATGTAAACATTGACTTATTCGAAAATGTTATGAAACAGAAAAACCAGTTAAAGTCAAATTGACCTATTTCCTGGATACCGATAGAATTTTGGTTTCCAGAAATCAAATGCAGCAATTTTATGCAGGCGATAATAATTCGAAATTCGATGAACTTTTCTGTTGGGAATTCAAAGGGATGGCCGTTGTTGAGATCATTAGAATAATCAGGTCTGCTGTTGCTTACTATGCCGGTGTTTTAGTCTAAGAATACTTTAAATTAAATATTTTAGAGAACCTTGAACACATTTCTATTAGCACATTCTTCCCTATCTTCAATATTTTCGAATTCTTGGAAGAAATAATACTGAAACAAATGGATCTCTGAGAGATTCCTTCTCTAAACTTTCTTGTTATGAAGCATAGCAAGTACTATTTTGAGGTTGCTAAGATAGGAATGTTGATAGCAAGATTCTTGTTAAAGTGACAGACCATATTGCTCAAAATCGTTGATCAGAATACCAAAAATTCCAATCTTGTTATGATAGCAATATCTTTTTCCTAGCAATATTGCTATTTGCCAACAGAATCGACCTGAATATCTTCACAAGGATTGGGAGAATTGATATTTGTGGATTTCGATTAGATTTTGGCGCCTAATTGGTAACGTCGAGCTTTGTAAAATGGTCAAATCTGCTCGAAGGTTCCGGAGATATAACCGAAAAAATCTCGGGTTTTTCAATATTTTCAATGAATAACTCAGGGATTCGAAATCAACCCGATAAAGCGAATTAACACTATACAATTGCGAAAATTCCGCATGAAAAATGACGCCTTGAAATTTCCACAATATGCTAATGTATCCCAGATACCGAAAAAGGTAAAATCCTGAGTCCAAGGCTAATAACGATGACATGCCAACCAGCGGAAATGAAAATTTCAGGCAAGCCATATCGAGCAGAAAGGAAAATGAAGCTATTTAATCACAATGCAGGGGATACTAAAATGTGGAAATAAATTATTTCCCTTCCCAATTTCGCAGAGTGTATTCATACGAAAAATCGCAACGATCCGAGAGATTTCCATTTGCAGTCCACCCAGGTGGCAGACGAACACGAGAAACTCACCGGATACGCGGGCGCACGCGCGGGCCGCAGCATCCCTTTCTGGGACAATTCTCCCGGAGTCCGGAGTTAGATGTGATCACACGTACTGCGTCAACTCTACCCGATATCGACATATTGGTGCTACTAATTTAAAACAAATCATCAAAATAAAAATAACGAAGTGAAAACACAATTATTTGATGAAAACAAAGTAAAAGATAATAATTATAATTACGGAAGAAATTAAGGAATTTATCGAATTAAAAATAAACCGACGAAAAATTTAAAAATTTCGTGAAAACGGCGGGACAAATTCAAAACGCACAAATATAGCGACTATATAAGGAAGACATGATTTGATGTGTAAGTTCTTGGACACTTAGAAAATTCGATGTTTTATGTAGATGAAATTTGAACTTTTTGAATGTATAAAATAAGAGCTGTTCGTATATAATCTAAATGAACTTTGGGGCCAAAATATAGAAGAAATTCTAAATAATAGTGAGATGTGCTAGTTTAGTTCTAGAACAGATAGAATCATAAGCATTACGTTTAGAAATCATCAACAAGGTAAGTGAAGATTTGATAATTATGTCTGAGTTAATTATGTACCCCCGAGATACTCCGAGATCGCTCAGTTTCTGGAACATTGGGATAAATTAAGGATGTGTCTGACCCAATTGTCATGGTGGTTGCTGATTGGAGGTCCCTTTGAGAAAGATTCGAAGTCTTTTTCTTCCTTGTTTAACCCGGCATCTGACCACTTGAATCAAGGTAGCGTTTTATTTCAAAGAGAAGGGTCCTTTGAAAATGAACACTAGGATCTGGTCCGATTCAGGTGCAATGAAGGTTATTTTCCACGGAGTTTAAGGAATAAACGACAGTTATTTTAGATCTTCGATTTCAGGGATTTATCCCTGAAATTTCAGACTGTCTTTCCTCTCATTTTGTTTGTTGATTACAGCGTTGAAATTATACGTTTTGGGAATAATAGTTTCGTATAAACTCCAGGATTCGGATTTTTATCGATATACAAGGAGGAAGAATATTGATATGGGTACTGTTTTTTCATTCACGTTTCAATGAAGTTCTCGTTATTATCTATGATTTAAAAATGTGTTGAAGTTGAAGTCATTGCCAAGCAACGGGTATAAGCTTATATATAGTTATTTTGTTCTTGACATAAATAAAATCAGTTTGAATTCATTTTCTGTATACATTTTCGTTAGGATATTTTGACATTTTCAATAGGATTCATGAATAAAAAGTCTTCACCAAGCAGAAAAGAATATGTTCATGACTTATTTGCTCAATGAGAGAGAAAAGCCCCAAAATTGACAATTAAATAAGATAATATTGAGGTCATACTCCCACAATATGAAACTGAACTATTAAAAATAAAATGAAAGATATTATTTATGTGAATTTTGAATTTGCTCCTAAGGAAAATTGGTATAGAATAAAACTACTAGTCAGGATCAATTTCCTGACGCAATTTGTTCCTGATTGATAATATTAAAACAATATGAGCGGCGACAACTGACAAGTCGTCAGACCTATTTTCCGAATGTTCTTGCGAAAAATGGGAAAAAAACTTACATTGCGCATTCTTAATAAAAAATAAGTACATCCCAAAAAAAATTTCAAAAATACTCACCGACGCCTGAAGAACGACACCCCGTTTTCTCTTATAAACGTCAAAATTTCTCCGAATTCTAAGATGTCACACGGCTATTGACAACGCTAAAGCATGTACACCCTGATGCAGGTGCTCGACCTTGAGATATCAACGAGGTTTAATGAAATTTGAATGTGGCTGTGTTGCCTAGTCATTATTCAACTGCACGTGGTATTGTTTACTCTCTGGTGAATTCAGCCAAATATCTTTTTTTTTTGAGGACAATGGGCTGAATTATTTTATCCATTCAGCAAAATACACACAGACAAAATTTTCTTTTCAGATTATCTTGTTCCGTCATAAGTATCCTTGTATTATCCTAATCTATCTTATGATTTCTAATGGTTGAACAAACATGATGCGCTATTTGAGATCTTTGTAGGTCTCTATTCCTTATGTTGTCTCTGTATTCCATTTTTCTGATATATAACTGTATATGTCATTCCACATATACCGTAAACATTAAACACAATGATGATGGACCCAGATTTATTTGAAAAGAAAACTTAGAAGTTCCACCTGTGCGTTTTTGAATAAAGAAACTAATTTCGCCAATTATTGTACAGAAAAAAAACAAATGAGTTTGTCTCGGTTGCTGTGGTTTCAGGAAATGTCAATTCGATAGAAGTACTGGCAATATGAAAGTATTGCAAGAAAACAATTTTACAAATTTTCGCTTCATTGTCTGATGTAGGAGTCAGATAAAAACATTTCAGTTTACAAAATTCCGGTTTTGTTCCTCGGGTAACATTTTTCAAGGAACTACCGATTTCTATGAATAATAATCTTTTTTGATTCTTCTTCTTTTCGAGATATTGATAGCCATAATCTAGAAGACACCGAAATATTTTTGAAAACGCCGTTTCCATATGGTTCTCAACGGAATGTGAACAAATTCATGTCTAACATCAGGCCCCTCTATACCAATTCACTTTTATCCTGATGTGATGAGATCTCTATCTCGGAATAGAAAACTTTGGACACAAGTGGACTCTTCTTGGTGCGAGTAAAAGGATACAGCAAATTACCGTAGAACCGTTTTTCACGTCATTTCTGCTCATATTTGAGCAAACAAGTTATATGTCGTCCCTGACGCATCCGCCATTCTGCAAAAAGATGAATAAGAATATCTACACTTTTGATTGAATTTATGTTTGGGATTGGGATCGATGAGGTTATAGGATAGAGATTTATTTTCCGTTTTCAGTTCTCAATTCTGTGTATTCTTGGACATTTTAATAAGATTCATCAGGATGAATTGGTTGTAGTAAAACAATATTTTCAAGAACCCATGAGAATCCCATATTTCAAAACATATTGTTCCGAATATGCCTGTTATCCCCTGATAAGGATTTCGTCATGGGAAAAACATAAAAACCAGCTATAATGGGATCAATTTGCGGAGGAAGATATACTCGCACGTACCGTTTCCTGGCCTTTCACTATAGCCATAATATGTTTCGATAAAATCCCCTGGAGCGACCCCAATTCATACGATGCATTGACCTACACCGCATTAGGGCACATCAAAAGCTCTGCAACATACGCAGTCTAGCAGAGATTGATAGGGTTGGTCAATAAAGGTCCTATCTGCTAGGTTAATAGCGTTTTTCAGTCCTTCACGTCATGTTAGTTTCCATCGAGGGTGATTGAAAGGTAAATATTGTCTTCATTAATCGTGTTTTACTTAGGTCGAAAGAAACTTCGATTTGATTTTTCAATTCAGTTATTCAGTTAGTTGGATTTGTGTTATTCGTATATATGTTATAGGTATTCAAATTTGGTCTTCATTGATTTTTTGCTATTTTTCATTTTCGAATCATTTGCATAAATGTATCATAATAAAGGGTTTTCCAATAAGAGATGTTATTTTGATATTCAAAGAAAAATGCCACTTTTCAATATGAATGATCGGATGTTTATTTCATTATAAAGAAGAAGCTATACCGATAATAGTGGAAAATAACATCAGGCAAATGACCACTACGACCACGCTTAGTCAATATCCTTTTAATGAAATTTTCCATAACCAAATCGCGAAGTGACTGCCCTTTGTCCTCGATAGCCTCACGAATTCCATCTATGAGGTCTTGAATCGACGCTGGGCTATTGGCGTAGACCTTCTCTTTCACGTGGCCCACAAGGAAGAAGTCACAAGGTGTTAAATCACAAGATCTCGGTGGCCAATGGAGATCACCTCTTCGAGAGATAAAACGGTCCGGAAACTTTTCCAGCAAAAGATCAATGGTTTCGTTGCTCTTGTTGAAATTAAACGTTGTCCAGATCAATACCATCCAATTCCGGCCATGAAAAATCATTAATCATCTCTCGATAGCGCAATCCATTCAGCGTAAGTGTTGCTCCAGCCTCATTTTCGAAAAAGTAAGGTCATAAGGAACATAAACGGCACCAAACAGTCACACGTTGAGGATAGAAAGGCTTTTCAACAATAACTCTCGGGTTTTCCGAGCTCCAGATGCGACAATTTTGCTTGTTGACGAAGCCGCTGAGGTGGAAATTGGCCTCATCACTCAAGATGATTTTTCGATGGAATTCCGGATCATTTTCATGCATTTCAACGACCCAATCAGCAAAGACACGACGTTGTTGATGATCGGACGGCTTGAGTTCTTGTGTTAACTGAACTTTATAAACCTTAAGACCCAAATCTTTATGCAAAATACGGTGTGATGACGTTTGTGGAATGCCTAATTCCAGAGAACGACGAGGAATGGACAAACCTGGGTTTTCTTCAACACTTTCGGCTACAGCAGCAATATTCTCGGCTGTTCTTGAGCGACGTGCACGGGTTTTATTCTTCACATCACCAACTCTTCTCAACAACTCGAATTTTTCCACCAATTTCTTCATTGCGGCCCGAAAAGATGCTTCACGACGACCCAAAAATGTTCGAGTTTGACGAACCGTCTCTGCCAAATTCTCACCATTTTATAGTGAATTTTAATGATTTCAATGCGTTGTTGAAGCGTGTATCGTTCCATTTTTATTAATGGCGTAGTTTCTACTTGTCAAATGTCAAAAAATGACAGCTTCAAAAGTGACATCTACCGAAATAGCGGGCTATTCAAAATAACACCTCTTATTGGAAAACCCTTTAGAATATTTGTCGAATAAAACCTGATAGTTATTATTCACTCTATTCACAGGACCGAACAATTCCATCAAAATATAAAATGAGGCGTTACCTGCATGAATCAAAAAACATCAATGGCATTTATTGCATCCAACACGACTGTAGAACGATCGGATATCGTGATAATTATATTAATAGTTTCTTGCTTAGTAACCTATTGATTATTGTGAATTATGAAGAATTCGTTGGCCTTCATGTTGGGGGAAATAACCCAAGACTCCATTTCTTCCTTGATGAAAATCCTCTTTCAACAACGGATTCACATGAGGATTTGGGACTGACCATCACGTCTGATTTAAGCTAGTCCCAACAAGTAACAAAGATTACGTCGAAGGCTAGAAAACTCGTATATATGGTGTCGAAATGTTTCTGTGGCTGTTCTTCCACTTTCTGCTGCAAGGCATTATTTCCGTCAGAATAGAATTTTCGCAGCCTGGAACAGTTTGCCTGCTGATTTTGTGTGCTTGTCTATTGGCGAATGAAGATGAGCGCTACTCCCTCTGGTGGCTATCAGAGTAACCCGAGGTACAGACATTATCATTGACAAGTTAAAAGAAATGTTAAGAAAATGAGAAAGTTTATGCATTTTTCTTGGCGTTTGTGTGATTTAACAAGTGTTTCTATTGAGAAAAAGCAAACTCAAATGTCCCTTCCCATAGATTTCCACAGCCTGGTGGAAAATTTCGAGTTAGTGTGAAAGAAACTTCCTTTAACAAGTCGGGCCTGAATGTGTTGAAGAATCGATAAAAACCAACAAACAAGATTTATGAGAGTTAGTTACCTGCATTTTACCGATTATGATCATTTTTATAGAGCTAAGCACGAATCGCTCATGAAATATTAGATCACATTCATGAAGACAATGCTATGCTTTGCATTCCAGAAATCTGCCTATTGAACTGATCATTAAGGAACAACGTGAATGTTCAAGTGATAGAACTGACTATTAAAAAAAAAGTCTCAACAAGGAAATATCTGGTGATGAATACTCTTCGCTCAAAGTGCTTCTGCCGATGAAAGCAAAGTTGTACAAGGCTTATTTATTACAGCTTTTTCAAGACCAATCATATGAGTGTTGGAAAATTTATTTGTCAATCCATAATAAATAAGGCTTACGGTACAAGTAGCATTAGTTTCATGTGAATGTATTCATTTTATTCACAATCTATTGAGTATTTAGTCCTTCCCTGTAAAAATAGTAAAGTTATGAGAGTATTTGTCTATTATTCCAAAAAGTATGTTTTACAATACTACCTGTTTTTCAGCTTTCAAGACAGCCTAAAAAATCCACCAAAGTCAATCTTGCCATTTGGGTCTGAAAATAAATAATTTTAAAATACTGTCTAACCTTGGAGATATCCCCGTAATTTCAGAGTAGCTACCTACTCCATAAGAATTGAATATGTACTCCCAGTAATACTCTCGTTAACTATAAAAGTCTAAAAAGTCTTTGAATAAATCGTCGAATCAAAAATTATCAAACCAAACACTAACGAACAGTACAAAATCGACTATCAAAACAAAATTTATGTCTGTATGTATGGTTCTAAAACTGGCCACCGTGGCGCTGCAATTTTAAATTTTGACGCCAATAGTGTGCTTCAATGACAGATATGATGTTTATCGATTTCCTCAAATCGTCGTCTGATCGTCTGTGTTGATGTGTATACTGACATTTCATTTTTGCTTTCTTTCTCTATGCTTCTTCCTTTATTTCTGATTTCTGTGTTGTCTCGATTTTTTTGCTTTTTTTGTATAACTAATGTGCTGCCTTTATTTTTGTATTTGCATTCTCGCTTCAAAAGCGTGGCTTGAGCTACGTCTAAATAAATAATAATAATCATAATGAATATTTGATTGTCCCATACTGAATGAAGAAACTCTTCAATGATTTTCAAAGAATACTTATTCCAAAAATTCAACACTATCTCTAAGAACGAGAAGGTGATCGAGTTGGAATCTAGCATTTTCTGAAAATCAGGGAATGCGATTGTGACGTTTGTTGCCCATTTCCATGAGAACCAGTTTGAAAGAAAAACTCCCGAAATATTCGTTAGGAAAAAAATTTTATAGCAATGTTGAAAATTTCAGTTCGATAAGGTTCTAATTATTTCCGGTGTAGTTAAAAAATTGTTCCTCCAATCATGATGAATCTTGTTAGCTGATTGGGAAATGCTGATGCATGAGTTTGTGCAGAATTTCGTGATTATTGATTGCATTGTTAAAACAATTAAAAAAACTTTTTTTTCGGAATTTTTCTTAGAATTTTTTTTCTCCGGAAATTATCAATCAAATTTCAAATGAATTCTGCTCAGATTTTGAACCCCATACTTTAAAACATTTCACCAAAAGTCAGTTCGATCCAGCTACACGTTTTGGAGATGTTAAACCGAATGTAAACACAACAACCTCCGAAAGAAGAGATTTACAAACTCGATATTTGCAGCGTAGGCTTGAGGCTTGATAAGGAAGGTGAAATTTGTAAATTTTTTTCTCGCATTTTTTGCAAAAATAAATTTGATTGAGTTGAATGAAAAATGATAGTTAGAAGGGTTCAAGCAGAGTTTCATCTGGTCCATATGAAAAGCAGGTCAGGAAGTGAGGATGAGTTCTACTACTCTTCAATGACTTTTTAGGTTCACCATTAAATTTGTTTCACTGAAAGGGGCTCACGAAATTCAGAATATGTCTTGTACAAAGTATTGGCTTCAGAGTATCCGCACCTTGATATTCAATACACAATAACGACGTAACACAGTATACGTATTTGGTAAATGAAATGAGCATAAATTCCTCAGCTTTTCAAGTCCCTTATGATATCTGTAATCCTCAACCCAGTGTTTCATTACAGGACGCATCGTTCTTAATTCCTCGAACTAATAATCGGAGTATCAATTTTCGTGCTGTAACAGGGCTTAACGAAATCTATCGACCATTGACAAATTCGCGAAATCCATTCCACGTAGATGCTCCCCACTGTTATTAACCTCATATAAATTGCATTAGGGGATTGAAATCTAATCTGTTTCGCAGGATTACTCCAGTTGTGGATCTGCTGGGTAGACAAACCCTTCGATGTATAGCGACACCATTGTCTTGTTAGCTATTTGATAGCACGAATCTTGGGTTGAACTGATTTTGGGGTATTCCTTGCAGATAAGGGGAGAATTGAGTTCAGTCGTGGGATAGTTGTTTCATGAAATAACCTATTTCTATGTATACAGGATTTTCCTGAATCGCAGGTCGAAAGAGAGAGATTCCTTGCATAAATTAAAGGAAAAAAGTCCCATAAACGTGGGAGCTCAAACGTTTGGTTTTCGAAATACAGGGTGTTAAATTTTGAATTTTTTCAAGTTTTTTTCCACAGTATCTGCACTTTACGAGATAATTTTACGGGTTTATGATATCTAATAAAAGCACTGACGTGAGGTCAGAAGCTTTTACAGGCTTGTTCAAATTCTCAAAGTCTCAGATCAACACGGAATTTTGCACCAAGTTGCGCGTTAGTAATTTTCATCTCACTACGAAGTTTCAATCTGCAATTCATTTGTCACATAAATGACACAAGTAATTCACCCCTTCAAACTGAGTACTTAGGTTCCTTTTTTGATAACTGGTTAGAAGATAAAATATATTCTACGAAAGTAATAAATTGGAAAAAAAACAAATACGAAGTAATGCGAAATCGAATGCTCAAATGACAGTAGCACACTCTGATATACTTAACACGAAATTTTGCACCTAGTTGCGTGTTGGTAATCTTCACCTCACTACGAAGTTTCAATCTGCAATTCATTTGTCACATAAATGGCACAAGTAATTCACCCCTTCAAACTGAGTACTTAGGTTTCTTTTTTGATAACTGGTTTGAAGATAAAATATATTCTACGAAAGTAATAAATTGGAAAAAAACAAATACAAAGTAATGCGAAATCGAATGCTCAAATGACAGTAGCACACTCTGATATACTTAACACGAAATTTTGCACCTAGTTGCGTGTTGGTAATCTTCACCTCACTACGAAGTTTCAATCTGCAATTCATTTGTCACATAAATGACACAAGTAATTCATCCCTTCAAACTGAGTACTTAGGTTTCTTTTTTGATAACTGGTTTGAAGATAAAATATATTCTACGAAAGTAATAAATTGGAAAAAAACAAATACAAAGTAGTGCGAAATCGAATGCTCAAATGACAGTAGCACACTCTGATATACTTAACACGAAATTTTGCACCTAGTTGCGTGTTGGTAATCTTCATCTCACTACGAAGTTTCAATCTGCAATTCATTTGTCACATAAATGACACAAGTAATTCACCCCTTCAAACTGAGTACTTAGGTTTCTTTTTTGATAACTGGTTTGAAGATAAAATATATTCTACGAAAGTAATAAATTGGAAAAAAACAAATACAAAGTAATGCGAAATCGAATGCTCAAATGACAGTAGCACACTCTGATATACTTAACACGAAATTTTGCACCTAGTTGCGTGTTGGTAATCTTCACCTCACTACGAAGTTTCAATCTGCAATTCATTTGTCACATAAATGACACAAGTAATTCACCCCTTCAAACTGAGTACTTAGGTTTCTTTTTTGATAACTGGTTTGAAGATAAAATATATTCTACGAAAGTAATAAATTGGAAAAAAACAAATACAAAGTAATGCGAAATCGAATGCTCAAATGACAGTAGCACACTCTGATATACTTAACACGAAATTTTGCACCTAGTTGCGTGTTGGTAATCTTCACCTCACTACGAAGTTTCAATCTGCAATTCATTTGTCACATAAATGACACAAGTAATTCACCCCTTCAAACTGAGTACTTAGGTTTCTTTTTTGATAACTGGTTTGAAGATAAAATATATTCTACGAAAGTAATAAATTGGAAAAAAACAAATACAAAGTAATGCGAAATCGAATGCTCAAATGACAGTAGCACACTCTGATATACTTAACACGAAATTTTGCACCTAGTTGCGTGTTGGTAATCTTCACCTCACTACGAAGTTTCAATCTGCAATTCATTTGTCACATAAATGACACAAGTAATTCATCCCTTCAAACTGAGTACTTAGGTTCCTTTTTTTGATAACTAGTTTGAAGATAAAATATATTCTACGAAAGTAATAAATTGGAAAAGAAAAACAAATACGAAGTTATGCGAAATCGAATACTCAAATGACACTAGCCAACTCTGATATGAAGGGATAATCTCATAGATCCAAGCAGATTCGGCATAGTTGCTTTATTCGTACCCACTAAGTTGTATTGTTTGGAACCCTTATTCATTAAAATTTATCGCTTTATCAATTTTGTACCCATAAACCTTCTTTTTGACTGTTTTTTCCAGACCTGAACAGCAGTTATATGTAGGTCATGAAAATTTTACACATTCTACTCTGTTTAAGCAAAAATGTTAGGTTATAGTAACTTTCCTCTCAGCTAATTACGCATCATTGTCCGTTCTATACTAAGATCGTAGTTATTACTTGAGTAAACTACACCAAATCTTCAATGAAAATTCGTAAGAATTGACAATCTCACTCAGTTCTAGTTACAAAAATTCTGAAGGCCTATTCCGAGGCCTACTGCCTGACTTTATATAACCAACATTTCCCGTATCCCTTATTTTGTATAATATCTCCAATAATTTCTTAGTCCTCTCAACCAGAAAAAAGATATTTCCTGTTATCTCAATCGGTCACCCCCTGTCACGAAAGGTTGATCTAGAATTACCCCTCGTCGAGACCTTCCCGTCAGGAAATAGAAAAGAAAAGTGATCAATTTCCTCTGCCTAGGAATCCTTCCTGTCTATAGCCATAAAAACATTACCATGGATTCGCCGTTCACGTTCTTCAATCAATCAAAGAAGTGCATGGCAAAAAAAAATCGTTCGTTTGAATTTGAGGAATGATGAAATTTTCAATTTCCGATAATTTTATTTGTTCTCACAAAAACTGTTTCGCCATAACAAACTTCTTCACATGAGTTATCTATAACTAGTAGTTATGGTTTCTTTTGGCGAGGAAATTATAAATTATATTATTTCTCAAATTCGATATGAATTTTTGTTATGTAAGTACGAAATATTCAAATTTTCATTCAAAGAAATGTTCACAAAAATAAACAGGATGTTTCAGATTTTGTTCACCAATTTCAATTTTTGTAAACGGTCGAATTTAATTCAAGTGTGCTAGATTAGCTCTTAGCGTTAGATTCCTTTTGTTAACAGATCAATTAAGACTGTAGTATGTACAGTATACTTGTTGCAAAATGGTAGAGAGACATATCATGATATATCCCTAACGATATATCCCTTGACAAGGAAAACGTTGTTTTCGAAACGTGTGTTAGACGTATACAAAATAAGTGGATTGAGAAAGGTGAGAGTTGTTATAGTCACTATTTTATTTTTAGTTCTAGAGTGAACTATAACAGTTTTTGGGTGAAAATTTCAACTGCTCATACAGAAATGATTACTATTAAGAATCAAATGAAATTATTGATCACCCTTGAAGATTGCGGAATTCAAAGTATTTGTGAAGGACAGTTTCTAGAAAAAATGTTCCCAAATGAACAGTATCAGCAAACGATCGAAAACGCAATTATAACGTTTCGAAATCTATATCTGACTCCGTCATCCGACAACGAATTGAAAATTCTCAGAATTATTTTTTTGAGATACTTTTGTATTTCAAGAACTCTTGTACAATTACTATTTCCGAAAATCAGAGCAACGTGGGTTTACTTGATATAAACATTTCACAACTATTCTTTAATTCGTCTTGTTTGGTTATCTAGTTTCATGTCTTCTTATCATTCAAAACTATCATGTGATTTCCAATGGTCAAACTAAAATTATTATTCATTTGACATCACTATTTCGTCTCTTTTCTTGTTGTTTCGTGTTTTCGTTTTCTGATGTATAATTGTCGAGTTATTTCTCCTATACATGCATTTTCAGAAATACAAGGAATATTATAACTAATTGTTTTGTTTTATGTTTTTTATTTATTGCTTGATTTTAGTGAGTATAGATCTCAAATCACATACCGTTTCGAAAACTGTCCATCTACTCAGTTAAGAATAAATCCCTCTGAGTTTTTTGAATGGCCACGTGCATATGTAAACACATTTATAAGATCGGGTTGTTCTTGTCGGTGTATTCGTTGTTGATCTTGATGGTTTGTTCGAGAATCAGAAAAGGGTTCTTGTCTAAATTTGTAGTAGTTCTATTTATTCATTCTTTCGGATATCGATTTCTTTCAAGAATTTATCCAACTATTGAAATTTTCAGCCTCACATAATATTCTTCGGATCTTCCCCACTGGACAGAAAGATTCCTCAACTGCAAAAATTGTTCAAAATTCGAGTTTGTTTACGAAAATTTAAAATTTATGAATGAGCTCAGGGAAATATCAACTCCAAATCTAATCAGCTATTTATTTAAATGTGTAGGCCATCGAATCTTCAAACTATAGATTCACTGTTTTCAACAGATCAGTTCAGCTTGCAATGTAAAATACCCAAGGGTTAAATTTTTAGTGTTGCAAAATGGCTGACTCATTGTTTAAATAGTAGATAATACGTTCGAAGAAAGGCCATCAATTGATCCTTGCGGCACATTTGCTCTTTGAGCAGCTTTTTGAGGTGATAATGCAAAAAACCTAACAACGGAGCTTTGATTACGAAATGGCGCAGGAACCGGGACGAACTTCTTTCCGGCAAATACCCAAAAACATAGAACGATCATGTTCTTCAGTTTTTTGTGTTCTCTTCCTTTGAACTTTTGCTTGGAAGTGTGGAAATGTCGACCTACGTTTTCTATCTTCAGTTGAAGAGCTTTATTCGTTTAGTGTAGTTATAGTACAGAATGGGGGTTTTTCCTGAATTTGGGCTATTACTGCAAATGCAAATTTGAACATAATAATTATGGGTTTTATTCATCATTTTCCCAAATTATCTTCAGAAAGTATTCAGAATCAGATCTCAAAATTGGGGTTTGGGATTTGCCAGGCATGCACGAAGTGACAACGGTGTTTAGTAGAATAGCTTTTTCTGCTATTTATTTATTTATTTATTTATTTATTTATTTAATAGGTAAATCTTACAAACACCACCTAAGCAGTAATAACATGTAAGGATGCTCACACCAAGAAGAAAAACCAATGAAAAAATCACTCTATAGAAAGAAAACAGTTTCTTCTATCTCTTATGCTACAATTAAATAAATCTATATTATTTTTTCTCGAAAATATATTGCACTGCCTGTGCATATGGTTCATGGGGGAAGTATTGAAAGGACTAACATGGAATATATCACAATTCACCATTCTCAATGTAATCTTTGGTACACGGAACATTATAAAGTTAATCAAATCACAGTTTCTATATTTGATGCTGTTAATTATTTCATATACGAAAACAACACAGTGCATATTACTCCTGTGTTGCAGAGACTGCATGTTAAATTCGTTCAGCAAGTTGCAGGTGGGCATCAGGAAAGGATATACACCATGTTTTTTTTAAACAAATACCTAAGGAACCTCTTTTGTACTTTTTCAATAAAATTGCAGTTGCTTTCAGCTTCAGGAGCCCATATCACAGATGCGTATTCCAGGTTTGGTCTTACTAAGGAATTATATAATCTAATTGTAGTTACAATGCTGAAGTGTTTAGAATTTCTGATTACAAATCCAAGAACTTTGTACGACTTATTTGCAATTTCTATATAATGATCATTAAACTTCATATTTTGCTGCAGATGAACCCCGAGATCTTTACATTTGGTCATTCTAATTAAAGTTTTATTATCAATTGTGTATTCACTTTCAATAAAGTTAATCTTACGTGTGAATGGAATAACACCACATTTTTCTATGTTTAATATCATATTGTGATCTCGAAACCATTCCACAACTGAGTTAAGGTCTTTCTGCAACTCTTCACAGTCATTAGGAGTGCGAACGAGCTTAAAAAGTTTGAAGTCGTCAGCGAAGATCAGACACAGACAGAATCTCAAACATTCAGGCAAAGAATTTATAAAAATTAAAAATAGTAGAGGCCCTAAATTGCTCCCTTGAGGGACATCGGAATTACATCGGAAAAACAATTTCCAATCTTTACTCGTTGAAAACTTAATTCAAGGTACGATTTCACAAAAGCACATGCATTATCTGAAAATCCGAACTCCTTCAATACTCTCACACATATGCCGTGGTCGACCATATCGAAGGCCTTTGCACAGTCAGTCATTATCAAGTCCAATTGTGCTCTATTGTTGATTGCCTCACTAGCAAGGTTCGTTAAAATACACAAATTACTAGCAGTAGATACACCAGGCAAGAAACCATGTTGTTCAGGTGCAAATTTGGTTTCAAAATTTCTCATTATATCATCATACAAAATCATCTCAAAGATCTTAGCCAAAGAGTTGAGGATACTAATAGGGCGATAGTTCTGAATATTTTTTATATCGCCTGCCTTAAATACTGGAGTAATAACTGACTCTTTAAGTTTATCTGGAAAAATGTTAGTTTCAAGCGAAAGATTAAAAAGGTATGCCAGAGGCCTCAGAAACATCTCACAACAACCCTTAAAAATATAGGCGGGCACATTGTCCGTTCCAGTGACTTTTTTAGGTTTTAATTTATTTATACTTAATTTTACATCATTCTCGCCTATTGTGTAAAAAATTGAAGGGATACATAGAACTTCCTGACTCCGAACCTCCGCATTGTGTAGAAGAAATTTGGTAAACAGAACCGAAGAACTGAGCAAACGCATCTGCAATACTCTGACTACCACCATATGAGCACTGACCCAAAATCATTTCAGGGGGAAAACCACGGGTTTGCCTCCTACTTCCAATAAATGACCAAAAGCTATTAGGATCACGCAGGACATTTTGCTAAATATTCTCCTGATAATTCTCAAACTCGGACTTGGTGTGCTTTTTTATAGAGATTCTAAGATTTCTGAAATTATCCAAATCGGTTTCATCTGCCAATCCCGCCTTAATTAACCTATGTAATCTATTTTTTTGCCTGATTTTTCTGACTAAATCTACACTAAAATATATAGGATATTTTCTCTTTTTAGTGTTCGAACATTTTTTCGGAATAGCTAGCTCAATACATTCATACAATTTATCGTAAAAAATATTAACACAAGCATTGACCTCATCACATACATACATGCTAGACCAGTCAGTATCCTTGATTAGTTGATGCAAAAGATGAAAATTGCCCCTGGCATAATCATAGCAGTAGGATGGTGTAACATAAGTTTGCTGACACTTCTCAACCTTCAAATCAAGTGACACCTCAAGCGCAGGGTGAAAAATATCTTGTGCAACTAAGGGCATTGTAGATTCATTCAAATTCAGAACAGGCATATTCGAGAACACAAGATCAAGCATTTTACCTTGAAAGTTCAAAATTGTATTACATTGTTTCAAGTTGTTTAAATGTTGAAACTGATTCAGTAAAATACTCTTTTCACAGTCAGAGTTCACATATCTGGGAACGTTAAAGTCACCCAGAACCATAAAACTTGCATTTGTTGATAATACATGGTTAAAACTATCAAGAAATTGTTCGTACAATTCTCCTTTTAGTCTCGGAGGTATGTAAATACAAGAAATATAGAATGAAAAACTTTTACATCTTACTCTAAGCAACAGGCACTCTAAGTTTTCATCACAGTTTAATTCAATTTGATTTACAGTGAGTTCCTTCTTCGTTGTTACCAACACTCCACCTCCCAAAGTTTTACTGTTATTCCAATCCCTACGCAGGACTGTGTAGCGATTATCAAAAAGTTCCTCACTTTTGAAACCTTCCGTAAGCCATGTTTCTGTCAGCAGGATAATATCATAATCTTCACTGAGTGCATTGGTATAGAAGTCGTGTGTTTTCGTTCGTAGGCCCCTGACATTTTGATAAAATATGTTTAGGTTATGTGATCCAAGTTTATCAGTGATGGAATCTGGGTTTGCGGATCCACCAAAATCTTTACATTGCTATAGACTAATGAAATATTTATTCCTATTGTGTGGTTCACACGTGTTCTTTGTTAATATAACCATACAATTACCGTTTGCGATTCAACAGTAATATGTGTATGACAGTCTGTGCTCTTCTTTTTCTATTCCTTGGTCGTTGTCTTCTACTCTAACCAGATCGAAGTATAGCTATCTCTGTTTTACTAAGCAAAGTAAGACATTTGACGTCCTTTTCTTTCCGAGAAAGCTGAATTCGTCGTTGTCATATCGTGCACCCAAGACAAATCCCTTTAAATGCAAATCCCCATTTTTATTTTTCAATTAAAGGGCATCAAACTTTCCTTTAAAAATATAATATTGAAATTATATGTTTGAAATATGATGTTCATGAAAATTACTGCATTTTCGTGTAAAGGAAAAACCCCCATTAGATATTATGAGTCTCTTGCCAGATGCTATCTTGTATGAAATATATCTTGTATAGAATCACCACAAACTTTTCTACTTATGTTCGTGTCAAATAGAAAAGTCCAAAAGGCACTGCCGTGAAGGCAGCAACTTTTGCGCGCATGTTCAATGTAGATGACCGCTTCAGCAACGAATTTGAACATGCGCGTAAAAGCTGCTGCCTTCACGGCAGTGCTTTTTGAAATTTTTTTCTGATAAATTACTGGATTTCAATTCGATCATATCTGTATTTTTGGACATATTGTAAAAATAAAATTTTGAATGGGTATAACTACGGAATCATTGGGCGGATTTTACCCATTCACGAATTCGACCTTCGTAATTAAGCCCCAAACCTACTCTACAAATATCGAGTTTCTAAGTCTAAGAAACAACGTAGAAACTCGATATTTGTAGAGAAGGTTTGGACCTTAATTACGAAGGCCGAATTCGTGAATGGGTAAAATCCACCCAATGATTCCGTAGATATACCCAATCAAAATTTTATTTTTCCAATATTTCCAAAAATACAGATCAGATCGAATTGAAATCCAGTACTTCATCGAAAATAACAGTTCGAAGTTTCATACAGAATTTAATGAGGATGATATGATAAGAAAATCATAGAAATTTTTTTTTTCAAATTGTTCTAATAACACGATTATCACGAAATTTTGCATAAAGTTGTCTTTCGGCATCTTAAAACTATCTGTGAAGTTTAATCAGGACTGAATCAGTATTTCTCGAGTAATATCGAAAAAATCAACGATATCGAGAAGAAAACCTTTAAATTTGACATATTTTTTTCCGATATCTCCAAAACTTATGATCGTATCGAACTGAAATTTAGTACACTGCTGTGAAATTAGAAGGTCAAAGTGTGAGTATAATTTTTTTTGGATATGATTGATGGTTTCCGAAAAAAATTTTTTGTAAAAAAATTTCGAAAAAATTTTTTTTTTTTATTTACTGACAATATGATCTTGACGAAATTTGGCTCAAAGTTGCGCGTCGTTATACTCCACCAAACTGCCAAGTTTGAATCCAATCGCTTGAGTAGTTTGTGAAACAAAAAATAAATAACTTCAAAACCGATTTGGCCCATTAACGAACTCCACCGCAACATTCTGATGCGCAACCTATCCTGAAAGTTTCAAGTAGCTAGCTTGCTTCTGTCGACAATTATCGTGTCTACGGACGGCCGGCCGGACAGAATCAATTTTGACACCGGATTCGTCATCAGTGAGTCCAACCTAGTCGATTGAGACCATTTTCGGCTCAATCATCCAAAATTACAGACATTTGGACAAAACGATAGCACGCTGTTCCCCTAGAACATGCGCGCAAAAAGACGATTTTTCCCCATTATCTAAATCGGTCACCTCTTTCAGAAAGGTAGATCCAGACTTTCTCCCTTGCGAGATCTTCCTGCCAGGAAATGGAACAGAAAAGTGAGCAATTTCCTCTTCAGAGAAATCATCCTTGTCGATGGTCACCGACCAGACATCTCCATGGAAATGACGTTGACATTCTCGTATAACAACAAACCTGCGCGTATTTCGGAACAAAGCCTTTCCTCGAACTCGCGTACTCAATTGGGAAACTGCGCGGAAGACTGTCTGTAAAATATGACAGGCGATTTTGCGAAAGAACAAAAAATTATGCTCGCTGAAAAAAACTCGCTTTCCTTCCCCATTTTCCTGGAGATCTCATATATTTTCCGACTCTCGAGGGTTTTTCCGGATACTCCTTCAACCTATTCCTTATTATTCTCCATTACTGACTTTAACACCTCCAACATATTTCGTCGGCGAGGCCTTCCCATGCTTTCTGCGTTTTTCTCGGCCTATTGCAGCTTAAGGATGAGTTGGGTTGGAAGATTAAGATCACATGATGGTGAGGACCTATTTTCGTCTTCTTATTGTGATTAAATTTCAGGTTCAGTTGAATTTTAGCAATATACAGGCATGAATTTGAGAAAAAAGTCTGAATTTTCCTGCTGGAAAGTTAAAGGTCATTGCTTTTTAGAGTCCGAGAAATAATGTCCAGATTTCAGAGTCAGATTTCTATTTTCCACAAAAAACTGCAATATTCAAACCTTGCCTTCTCGATTCTAAGTATTCTTTCTTCATATAGTCATTTTCTTTTGCTAATTATTTTTTCATCTCATTAAAATTACAGCTGAAATATAACATTTTGGTTGAGAAAATGTATGTTTTAGTTTCAACTGTAGTTTTTTTATCCGTGGTGTCGACATTGATGTCAAGATATAATCTGCCAAAGAAGACCAATTTGATGGATATTAATAATGGTTTTCGTGTTTCATCTCAAAAATTGAATCTTCCAACTTTATGAAACACCCTTCAAATATTTTCCCAACGGAAATTGAGGAAAAAGCTCATACCTACGTAGTTTGGAACATTAGTTACTATGAAATTCCTAGAAAGAAATATTAAAATTTTATATCCCCATTCATCATAGGGTTGACTTTTCAGAAAAAATCATCTCAAAAATTCAAAACTCCCCATGAAACTATTGGACTTTCACGAGAACCTCTGATTGAATATGTATTTTCCATATACAGGGTGATTCCGGAGGAGACCGTCAGATTTTGGGATAAGTTTACATTAGTCAAGACAGTCTCGAAACAATGTTTGGTTTATGGTTGGGGGTCTCTATTGAGAATATACAGGGTGATTTGTCCGATTCGACCGATTTTACTTTTATTGATAACTTTGGTATGGTTAATTCGATTTTAGAGAAATTTTCAGCGAAGTACAATATTGATGAGTACATTCATTAATTCCAAAGTTTTTTTTCAAAATAAGCAGTTGTTATTGTGATAAATCCAGATTAAGAGTGCAGGTTGAAAAAACACCCTGTACATAGCGTTTCCTAAACCACGCTATCTGTTTACGATTCTACCATAATAAGTCATTATTTGAGAGTTTCTAATTTTTTTGGCACACGTCAAGTTTTCCGAGAAATTTCTTTCAAAAAATGATAATGTCGAAATTTCGCTCCAATCGATTCTACTTTTATTGATAACTTTGGTATGGCTCATCCAATTTTGATGAAATTTGCAGTGTAGAACAATCTGAATGAGTACATTAAATACTTGCAACAATCTCTCAAAACACAGTGTTGTAATTGTGATAATTTCAGAGTTTCAGATTAATTGTGCAGTTGAAAAATAAAACACCCTGTATATTGCTCTTCCAAAATTTTCTTATTCGTTGCAGATTCTACAATAATATGTCATTACCCAGAGGTTTTTGATTTCTTTGGCACACCTCCGGTTTTCCTAGAAAAAATTTTTGAAGAAGAGCATTATCGAAATTTGGCTCACAAGCAGTGAGAGTATTCCGCACTAGGTAGGAAAGCTGTATATTCCAAAGATGCAATGTCGTTCGTCACTTCTGAAAATTTGAAAATTGAAATCAATGAATGTGTTCAATACTATTGTACTACGCTGAAAATTTCATTGAAATCGAATAAGCCATACCAAAGTTACCAATAAAAGTAAAATCGGTCGAATCGGACAAATCACCCTGTATATTCTCAACAGAGACCCCCAACCATAAACCAAACAGTGTTCCGAGACTGTCTTGACTAGTGTAAACTTATCCCAAAATCTGACGGTCTTCTCCAGAATCACCCTGTATAACTTCAGGGTTTAACTACCTACTTCTTTTTTTTCCATTTTCCGTTACTGACTTTAACACCTGCAACATATTTTGTCAGCGAAGCCTTTTCCATGCTTTCTGCGTTTTTCTCCGCCTATTGCTGCTCAAGGAGGAGTTGGGTTGGAACATTAAGGTCAGATCATGGTGGCAACCTATTTTCGCCTTCTTAATATGATTACATTTCAGGTTGAGATGAAATTTCGCAATGGGTTGAATTAAATTTTCTTCTCACTTTTCTCACTTTCATTTCATCACGCCTAAACATCTCAATTTATGAAGAGCGGAAGATGAGAGCAACTATGAATTTTGAGAATGAATAGAAATAATTTTCTTGTTGGAAAGTAGGAGGTCATTGCTTTTTGCGGTTTGAGGAATAAGTTTGATTAAAACCAATGTCAGATTTTTTTACACAAAGTCGATTCCTTCAGCCATACTGTCTCGATTCTCAGTATTATTTCTTTGAAAACTTATTTTTTTTTTGATTATTTTCTTTCCATCTCATTAGAACTACTATCTACTGAAAATATAACGTCGTGTTGAAGAAAATAAAAGGGTTCAATTTTCAACCAACGTCATATCAGTGGAAAAATTATGGATTATAATGGTAGTTTTTCCATCCGAGTTGTCGGGATTGATGACGAGAAAAAATCTGGAAAATAAGGCTCATTCGATGGATATTCAAATTTTTTTCGTGTATGCCAATGTAGAATCATTTTCCTTCATGAAACACCCTTCGAATAATTTTTCCACGGAGGTTTGAGGAATAAAACTGATACCAATGGCTCCAAACATTTGCTGTGGAATTTCAAGACAGCAATATAAACACTTATTAACCTCGTCTATTGAGGACTTGATTATTCAGGAAACGTGGAGTCAAAAGTTCAAAATTTCCTCTGGAATAATTCGAGTTTTCCGAGAACTTTTGTTTTAATATGTATATTCTCTACAACTTCAGGACTTTTGTTTAACAGTTAGGAATAAGAAATAGGAGAACTCATCAAACTTTTCATTCATTATTTTGAAAGGAATATAGCTTAAACTGTATACCCATAGATGTACTCAATGATTTTTCTGTGGATGTTTTATGTTATGGTCCCATTGAACTACATCTGAAAAATTGAATTTCCTCACAGACTCTATCACTAGTTTCTTCGTAACTCTTGAACTATTGCCGAATATTTGTGTTTGAAGGCTGTACAGATTAAAAAGGATCGTTAAATTTATTCGTATATACAGCTCCGTTGGCATGTACCTGTGCTCTCGCTAAGCCCCAAAGAAATTGATCCAGGGGTGTCAAATCACATGACCTTGGCGGCCACTTCACAAATTCTCGTTGTGGGATGATAAATTTCCTCAGCACTTTCCTCCAGCAAAGCGAAATTAGCATTAGCCTACATTGGAGCAATGATATATGTATTATACATATAGATACATTTATCTATAACATATAACAGAAAATCAATTATCGTAAACCGTAAACCCACATAATTTTCTGGTATTTGCCTAAATATTCGAATTGATACAAACGACCGGATATATTATTCGATAATATGGAAGTGTTCCATGCGGGAATTCCAATAATTATAAACGATTCGAATCCATTAAACAAGTGTAAAAGCAACGAATATGTCCGGCGCACTCACCATTTTGTTCCGTTTTTATATACGTTTTTCATTTCGTTAGAATACGTCGATATAAGAAGTTTGAACATAGAATGAATGATTCCAAGAAATATGATCTTTCCAAAGAATAACTGAACAAAGAGAAAACGAAGAAATTACTTCTTGATATGATAGGTTAAATTCGATGACCATAAATCTCTTGTGAATTTTGGCAGGTGAAGTCAACGTGATATCAGTTTTTTTAAAATGAAGAATTTCAACCAATTGCGCACTGGATTCTTCAAGCAAAAAAAAACCATAGATTTGCTCATACAAAAATGGTTCATGAAGTGTTTGATTCAAGTTGAAATTTAACATGATTAATAAGCTAGATTAGTATGTAATCGAGTGTCTTTCTGACCGACGTGGCCCTGCACATACAAAGGAGTTGCAACTTAATGTTGGGCGAATCAAGAGAAATTCGAGAATTGAAGTTCCGCAGAGTAGAACATCAATTAAGAAGACTATTTTGAAGGGTGTGACATTGAACAAATAACATCAAAGTTGCAGTTGCAAGTTGATAGAAAAAGGTGTTTGATTTAGGATCGAACAAATTAATCCGACAATTAACTTGCCACAGAATAGAAAAATAACCAGGGTTCCTTGATTTTCCTACCATGTGGCAACTCAATGTCGAATAATTTTTGTTTGGTTCTAAATCAAACTTTTCTTTTTGTCTGCTAACAATGCAACTTGGGATAATTTTATTCAATGTTATCTCCTCCAAAAGTATTTTCCTCATTGATGCTTTTACTCTGCAGACATTAAATATTCGAATTATTTTTGTTTTCCCCAACATTTTCTATCAGACCAAGGCCGAATATCTTTGATTTATCTATGGATATTCGTCCTTGTGTTGATGACATCAGGAACATTTGTCCATACTTATTTTCCGCTAACCTTTTGACTTTCATTGTATGGTTGAGTTCAAAATTCTATGAATTGAATACAAAATATGTGAAGCCTGAACAACTTCTCGTTGAGTCCAGATACGCACTATGACTGAGGAAAGCTGAACCGACATTTTCAATTAGAAATCTTTCTAGTCCACGTTTTAATACCTTTTTCGCCGGAGCATTCTCTCGAAATACATCCAATCCCGTGGATGAATAGAGAACGTGCTCAACGTATTTTTTCATGGAAGCAGCCTAGTCAAACATTCATAAGCCCCCCCGAAGGTTTGTGAATTTTTAATTATTCAAATTGTACCTCTTGATGAGGTCCGTGTATGTGAGTTTGAGTGTTATTCTAGCAGAATCCGGTAAATGGAAAGAAAATTCTGTAGATAATGGACATGTCCCGAAGTTTCAGTCAACATGTTAACGGAATATTCACAAACTTACGGAGTGTTACTTGAATTCCTGACATTTGAGAAGGTGATTCTTGGATCCATTTAAAGAAATAATCATCATATGAACATGTCAAAAACGTGTTCACTTCTGGAATACAGGGTGGTAAAGTTTGCAGAAAAAAATTAATTTTTTATAACCACAACTGCAGATATTTGTATGGAATATGGTACATGGTTCCACTGCATATATTTTCTGATGGTTGAACAATATTATCATTCTCATGAGCGGCTTCCGTATAAGTTGAATATTTTCGGAGGAAAAAATGCCACGATTTTGCTTTTTCTAAACTTGAAAATTATCTTTAAAATTTTTATTCATTTCTGAAAAATTGGATTTCCTGATTCAACTTTGTACAGCGTATATTTTTTGTGCTTAAAAGTATGAAAATATTTTCACATCACCGTCAAACTGCTGAAAATTCAGTCCATACGCAAGCAATTTTCAAGGAATGGTCACCCTACGACGAAGTCTAAGTTGAAACCATTCATATGAAGTTTTTCTTCCTGAAATGTATTGGAAAATCGCCCCCTTAAATTTAAGTTTATCATTCAGGAACTCTTTCAAGTAGATGTTCTGGGAAGGTAATACTAGCGGCGCCATCTAGGAAGATCCTGGATAATGATATGACTAGCTCAGATCAGGGGCGGATATGAGTTGATCTGTCGATGAATATATTGATTCTTGCATTCATCATGAATTCAATTGCCCAGTCCAGAAAGCAATTCTTTATAAAGCCCAGATACTAAAAAGTGTTATTATCAATTCCGGAATTCTCACGAGAGAAGATAACCGAATTACAATGATGCCTGATCAATTTCTTAATGTTGATATTCATTTAGTTTGGGAACTGTAATGGATTCAAAACCGAGAAAATGAATCTGTTTGTTAAGCTCAATTCAGAGAAGCGTTCTGTTTTGTATTGATCGTCTAAGTAATGGTTGCAATTATCCAGGTGCCAGAAAAGATTCTAGTATCGATTGTTCTCCTTCTAAGGCGATCCTTGGAAATAGAAGAGTTTGCTCTCCTGGGAATATTTTCCGGAAGAAAATCTAGAGAATCTTCGGTTACAGTTACAAGATTGAATTTTATCTGATAAAATATCCTTCGTATAATTTTTAATTACATGGCTTTTAGGACTAGATGCAGATTGATTATGGAAAATTTTATGGAAGCACTGACGTGACGTCAGAAGCATTTGGATTCTTGTTCGGATTTGTTGCCGAAATGGTCACATATCATCGTATTCACTCCTACAAAGGATGCTTAATTTCACCATTGATCTATTATTTTTTACTCAAGTACTAGATTCGAATTCAATTCGATTTTTATTTTTGGAGTCATGGAGTCATATGGCGAACTCAACTCAACTCAAACTTTTGATATTCATTTAAATGGATTTTCTACAATCAAGATAGATGATTAATTGCTGTTCTTTTATCTGATTCATCTGCAAAATCATTCGAAATTACGTAGGAAATTCAAAAGGGTGGAATTAAATTGGCAGTTACTATTTCAGTAGGGATTTCGGATTGCAATTGGAAATTTGCCAGATATCCATCTGGAAATCTTCCTGGAAAAGCATACTGCTCTATTTCAACGAAGAGCATCAAATTGAAACCAATCGATTCCAGAGTATTTCTCGGCAGCTGAATAATTACACCATCCCATCAAAAACAGATTATTCGGAATATCGAGAGTTAAAAAGTCTAGAAAAAACCAACTAAGAGTCAGCTTTCGCTCATTTTTAAATTCGTTGCCAAAGCGGGTATTTGCTAACGTTTTTACCCCGACAAACGCACCTTCAGTTTCCGGTGGGAAAGTGATCTTCTAATCATATCATCCTTAATGATTTCGCAGATATACCCATTCAAAATTTTATTTTCCCAATATTTCAAGAAGTACAGAATTGATATCCATATTGAAAATTATAGCTTGAATGTTCATACAGAACTTCGAGAAAAATGAAATATAGAATTTTTTTCCAAAAAAGACTTTTCCTAAAAAATATTCCGATTTTTTTTTCAACTAACAGTGCACTTTCAACAGAATTTCGAAAAAAGCGACGCGTTGGTATTCTTCAACTTACTTTATAGTCAAGTCAGCTCAATCGCTCAGGTAGTTCCTGAAATGTCAGGGAAATAACATCAAAATTTTTACTAACCGTTTGTCTGATATTGCCACAACTTGGCATTTTGAAAGGCAATATCACAGTATTCAATATTTGAACTGATTCGAAGGAATTAAGCTGTGAAAATAAAATGCCCTTCGATTTAAAAGATTTCTTAATTATAAGAGACACCATAAAATAATTGTTATCTAATATATATTTCACATTCATAGATAATTAAACTTTGATCAGAAATAAAACTTTGATCAGAAATAAAACAATATTCAATATTTGAACTGATTCGAAGGAATTAAGCTGTGAAAATAAAATGCCCTTCGATTTAAAAGATTTCTTAACTATAAGAGACACCATAAAATAATTGTTGTCTAATATATATTTCACATTCATAGATAATTAAACTTTGATCAGAAATAAAACAAAGAGTTTTATAGAGTCATTAGTATCAACTGTAATATAATTTTTGAATTTTAAAGATTTTCGAAAGTGTTGCTCAGTAGATTTCATTACTCAAAGAAAAGGTGATGTTGCACTTGTTGTCAAAATTGTTGTATGCACAATTATACGCATCTGACAAGCTTGCCAGAGGTTCTAAATAAGCTGAGTCCGTTTGTAATCAGGTGTTGTGAGTACACGTGGTGAGATATTAATATAATAATAATAATAAATAAATAAATAATAAACAGCTTTATTTTTCTACAGGTAAAAACCCAATTACAGAAAAATTTACAAAATAAAGTTTTAATTAATAACTCAAAAATAAATGATCATTATATTCTACAACTCAGAAATTTCTGTTTTACAATGTTCAAATTGTCAACGAAAATATCACAGCTCTCACACAAGTTATTCATTAGGCTGCACATATGTTGAATGGGTGTTCGAATCATACAATTATTTCTACTGGGAACTATGGACAATCAACACCACCGTGAATCAACTTGTATAGAAAGATGACCGCCTGCAAACCTCGCCGATCAGCCAGAGAGACAGCATCGAACTTACACAAGAGTACAGCATGGTCAGCACCTTTCGAGGGATAGACACCTTCCTCTCTGTATGAGAGAAATTTATAAAATCTCCGCTGAACTGACTCCAAACGCTGAGCGTGACAGGAATATATAGGCTGCCATATTAAAGCGGCATACTCAAGTTTAGTTCTCACTAGGACATTAAATAGGAGAACAAGTGTTCCTGAATTCTGGAAATGTCTTGCATTTCTAACTATGAAGCCATACAACTTAAAAGCAGCATTCAGCAGGTCATTAATGTGGGGAACAAATGACATATCACCGTCAAACAGAACTCCCAGATCCCTAACAATCTTCACTCTCAACAAACCTACATTTCCCACAGAATAACCAAAAATAATGGGTTCTGTCTTTCTTGTAAAATAAATGATATGGCACGTAGACAAATTCAATTTCAAACGATTATTCTCACACCATTTTAATAATTCTAGTAACGCCTTTTGTAATCTAAAACAGTCCTGTACACAAGTCACCCTGAGAAAGATCTTAAAATCATCCGCAAACAGCAGCCTCGTCACATCAATCACACAAATCGAATCATCGACAAACAGTAGAAACAGAAGTGGGCCAAGATTAGACCCCTGGGGCACACCAGACACAGGCAAATACTCGAAAGAACGAAACCCCTCCACAAAAACAAACTGCCTGCGATGCAACAGAAAGGACCTAAGAAGACATATCAACCGCGTACTGAACCCATATCTATACTCCAACTTATTCAGCAAAATCTGGTGATCCACTCTATCGAAGGCCTTCTGGAAATCCGTGTAGATGACATCAACCTGACCGGAATCGTCCAAAATTTCAAATAGAAATTGAGAAACGTAGCCAAATTTGTTACACATGATCTCCCAGGCATAAAACCATGCTGCTCTTGACTTATCTGGTTTTTGACATGTGGGAATATTTTGTTGTACATAATTGTTTCTAGGATCTTAGAGAAATTTGACAACAAGGCTATCGGTCGATAATTCTTGATCATGGCTTTATCTCAAGTCTTCAAAATAGGTATTATCTTTGCCACTTTCCAGAGGGACGGATACACAGAAGTATTTACTATCATATTGCATAGCACTGCCAAAGTTTTCGCCAACCTACCAATGGTATCCTTCACAAAGAAACAAGGAATACCATCCGGCTCTGCTGTATGTCCACATTTCAGCTTTTTACTAGCATTTATTACATCGATCTCAGTTATGTTGTCAACAGTTACACAAGAAGAAACCAACCGGGGAACATCTGATGGGCTTCTGACGGTTTCAGACACCTCAAATACCGAACTAAAATATTCGGCGAAGGCATTCACAACTTCCTGTGTACCCTCGTAGCATCGCAAGTCATCTCGCATCTGAGCTGGCAACCTGGAGGTACCCCGTTTGGACTGTACGAACTTCCAGAAACTTTTTGGATCCTCATGAATCTTCTGCTCCGACTCGTGAAGAAAATCATGATAGGCCGCATCTATCTTCGATTTCACAATATTGCGCAAGGATCTATATCTTCTATAATAGAAATCAGTATTGAATTTTTTATCATTTTTAAATGCCTTCTCTTTCAAGCGAATATAATTGATTATCTCAAGTGTGAACCATAATGGAAACTGACGCTTTTTGATTAACTTTGGAGGGACACACTTATCAAAAATATTGTTGAGCGCAGTATAGAACCTATCACACGCAACGTCCGGGTGATAAATCCCCAAAAAAATCGATTCCCAATCAGCCTCGAAAACCATGCGGTAAAGTAGAGGAAAATTAGCTTTCCTGAAATTATCTTCATTGTTGCTTCTATTCATATTGGATTGCAAAGGATCCCCAATCGGCCCCTCATATCTGAAAGTGAAATGTATATATCATGGAACAAATTAATTTTCTCAGAAAAAAGATATTTTGGCAACAAAATCCTGAAACAGGTCAATTATTGTTTCAGTTTTACGAAATTTATATGCATTTTTGAAGGATTTTTGTTGCACCTTGTGCCATCCCCATCAACCCTCTAAATTTTTGAATAGGGAAAGTAGGTCATGTGGTACTTTTTTGGCAAGGTCTTTGTATTTTCTTTACAGGCGTGCAGAAATGTTCAAGAAAAAACTTTTGTTTTGAAAAATTAGTTAGTTCAAAGTGGTTTTCAGTATGTGCACTTTGTCATGGCTCATATTTAATTTGAGACGATGGCACCTCATGAAATTTGTCACCGAACAAAAGTCGACCATTACAGTTTTGTTCATGCACAACTTTCAACCACTAAGAACACTTCAATAGAGAAAAGGATGAAGGGGGTTAAAAGGGGTTGAAAATTGTGCATGAACAAAACTGTAATAGGCGATTTTCATTCGGTGACAAATTTCATCAGATACCATCGTCACAAAGTAAATGAGCCATGTCAAAGTGCACATACTGAAACCTCTTTGAACTAACTAATTTTTCAAAGAAAAAAAATTTTTCTTGAAAATTTCTGCACGCCTGTGAAGGAGATACAAAGACCTTGCCAAAAAATTACCACATGACCTACTCAGTCCAGACTAGACTCAGTCAACTTTAATACTTGTTTTTCTAAATTTCTGCTATCTATATTTTCGATTTGTCTGTAATTGTCTCCTGGTTGCCTATTTCCTTATTTTCAATGTCTAACTATGAGGTCTCTATTTGAAATATCTTTCTCCTTATATATTGTTGAAATGTCCGAGATGATCAATAAACTTTTCTTATTCTTATTGACTTTGTATAGATTTCCTGCAATTTTCTCCAAAGTATACACAACACAATAGCAGTAATGTAATGCCAATAGCGTAATAGAATTTCCATTCGATATTCAAGACTTTATGTAACTGTAAAAATAGCTGTTGAGTCGAATCCAATCCATTTTCGACAGTTTATCGTGACTATTACGAAGAATAATATTCTCCTATATATTCATGCATCCGTGAACTCAACACATCAGTACCCAGAAATCAAAGGGACCTGAAATTCTCTTCGGTGCCATTAACAAGCCCACACATGACCTGATACAACCTCTCGATTCTAGAATTTCTGGTCGGTACTTTAAACCCAATTACCCGGATAAACTGCGGGGCAATTCCCTAATCTAGAAAGGTAGTGAACAAAATGAAAAGCCTCTCGTCTAGCTCTTTATACCCTCTGAAAGGATTCCTAAGGTGGATGTCCATTTATTCGGGTTTATTCTGTTAACAGCCTGTTCGCGTGTAGTGTTTAGGGATATTACAGAATCGAAAAAGGCTCATTTGCGGCATCGAGTTCAGGTTAAGATACATTGATGCTTCTAGCGTCAGAACGTATGAGGCAGAGGATTTTAATCATGAATCACTCGTTCAGTTGCATGTAAACGTGAGGTACTTCTTTTATTTTCAATTTATTTCATTGCATCTCGAAACAGGATGGTTGAACATTGGATGTTGATTTCTGAGTTACCATTTATTTATCGTCTGAAAACAGGATGCTGGCTTGGATTTTTAAGTGTTTCCAAGTGGTGAATTCACATAATAAGATAATAAATTCTCGAAAATTCACATCTCTTACACATTTGATTCAACACAGATAATGATGACTTTGAGTAAGAATTAGAAGACTTAAATTTTTTATCCACGACCATTGAATAATATATATATATTTCGATGGCTCTTGTCCAAGGACAACGATGGTCATTAATCAAGCCCGTGGATAATATATACAGGGTGATTCCGGAGGAGACCGTCAGATTTTGGGATAAGTTTACACTAGTCAAGACAGTCTCGGAACACTGTTTGATTTATGGTTGGGGGTCTCTATTTAGAATATACAGGGTGATTTGTCCGATTCGACCGATTTTACTTTTATTGATAACTTTGGTATGGCTTATTCGATTTTGAAGAAATTTTCAGCGAAGTACAATATTGATGAGGACATTCATTAATTTCAAAGTTTTTTTCAAAATAAGTTGTTCTTCTCCAAGAATTCCAACCTTATCGTTCCAAACCATTTCGGTTCAAAATTCTAAAATCGCAGACATTGTGACGAAATGACAACGTGCTGTTTACCAGAACAAGAGCGTGAAAAAGCTGGTAAAATCTAATTTCACTCAATGATATCGTCCTATTCGATCAAGCCATAGAAGATAATGACAAGACTGGTGTGAATCTACCCTCACAAAATAAGTCGGAAATCACACATTTCAATCGATTCCTCTTCTGATTCCATTTAACTCCGCATCGACTGAAATGGGTCAAAAGATTATTCGGTTCTCTTTGGAACTCAGAGGTATAAAATTCACCAGGAAAAAACAGGCGAGCGTTGGCTTTGCAATTGAAATGTAATCAAGATGGAGTGGCTATATTCTTTTCCTGATACCAGGAGCAATTTATTTTTGACTTGAGTTCGATAGATTACGTTTGAATCGATATTGTACTATTTTCTATGTTCAGAATTCAGTACTTGATGATATTACTGATTTGGTTGGTATTTTCAAATCATCCGGCTTATTGAGACCTTCTGTGAAGGTTACCGTAGCATGGATTTCAATAAAATCATATATTTAGATTGTTTCAATTTGTGCCATTCTCAATACCTCAGACCTCTTGCAAAATCAAAAAAAAAAAATGATGCATGAACAAACTGTAATGGTCGACTTTCATTCGGTAACAAATTTCATCAGGTACCATCGTCTCAAAGTAAATGAGCCATGACAAAGTGCACATACTGAAAACTTCTTCGAAGTAACTAATTTTTCAAAAAAAAATTTTTATTTTTGAAAATTTTTGCACGCCTGAGAAGAAGATGCAAAGACCTTGCCAAAAAAGTACCACATGACCTACTTCCCCTATTCAAAAAATTTAGAGGGTTGATGTGGATGGCACAGGGTGCAACAAAAATCCTTCTAAAATGCATATAAATTTGGTAAAACTGAAACAAAAATTTACCTGTTTCAGGTTTTTGTTACCAAATATCTTTCTTCTGAGAAAATGATTTTGTTCCATAATTTTGACGCGCACTGTATATCTAAAAGAGTTTCACTCAAAAATCAATTCGGTGAAATCTCTATTCTCATATTAATTCAAATTAGAAAAGATGAATTTTTCAACGAAAATACCATGAATAAAACATTACGAAATTCGTTATTTCGTTTATACTAACTTTTGGACTGCCTTAAAACTATGGTTTACGCTTGCTCCTTAAACCTTAAGAGCAAACAATACCCCAAATATAACGGGATGTTTTTTAGAGCCCAGAGTTAATTTTTTTGAAAAATTTTTTGGGTGCAAATGGTTGAAAAAAAATTTAAGAATGCGCAACCTGGCTCTTTTTTATATTCAAGAATTTTCGGGAAAATAAAACTGAAATAGAGTGAAAAACTGAAAAATAACTAACATTGCGCATTCTTACAAAAGAATTGAGTACATTCCCAAAAATAATTTCCAAAAATTAATCACTAAAGCCTGCAGAACGACACCCCGTTTTCTCCGAATTCTAATATTTCTCGCGGCTATTGGCAGCGTTAAAGCATATAGACCATGAAAAAGTGCCTGTCCTTGAGATATTAACGCCGTTGATGAAACTTGAATGTGGCTGTGTTGCCAGAATAGGCAAAGCCGTCCACATTGTAATGTTTGTTGTTAAGTCTGACGATTTGTGAATGTAAAATTGTATAAACTAACCCACTCTCCTCATTAATCGCTATACGGTCAGATTCTGATAATTTTCTACTAGAATCCAGAGTATAATTTTCCCCAAGGAAATTAATTCTGAGGTTTACACAACCCTAAGTTAACAACATTCACCCTTTGGAAAGTTCAGCACATAATTTTCAATTTAACTTTTACCCACCTACATAGAGTTCACGAGGTACTATATTGAAGTGAAACAATCATGGCGAACGCTGGCCTTGAATTTAGAGGAACAGGAAATTTGAATTAACAAACTTATAAATGGGAACTGATTGGTGCAAAAGAACCTACATATAGGATGATTCTTTGAGTTGTACAATAATTTTGATCATAAATTCTCTAGTGAAATAGAACACTATAATCCCTTACCTATTTTCTGGATTAGGGTCCAGTTAAATGAGACATGCTGTTGAATTTTCCGAGAAAAAATCAGTCTTTTTTGACATGGTTACCCGGAATGAATCATTTCAAAATACTTAGTGATAGGAATTGGTCGTGGAGAAAATGTCTGTCGATAAATCAACAAATATTCCCCATTGATCAGAGCTAATCATCCAATCAACCAAAACATCTACACCGAAGAAGGGAAACCAAGAAGAATGACTACAGCAATTTCCCAGTTATTACTGATCGTCAGTCCATCTCACCCGGGATAAAACCGCTGACTAGGGAATCAGATACTTGTCACCTTTCAGATGGAATATTGCAGTATAACTACCTACAGCGCGCCATCTTCCAGAAGCATCTTGCGAATTCTACTTTCGAGTGCAGAATACTTGACGCATATAGATTTAATTTGAGTATTCTTGAAAACAAAACAGTATAAGATAATAAGTGATGATGAATTTTCCATATCTCGGACTCCTCCAGAGCTGATTGAGGCAGTTAATACTGCTTATGATATATATGAATTCATTCCTTGTAAACAACTTCTCCTCAATCATGAAAGAACTGAAAGAAAATATTATTTCCTAACTGTGAGGTAATCAATTTTTCCTAACAGTTGAGAAATCTTAACTTTTCTTCGAGAAATTTTGTCTAGCATGTCAAAAATGCCTAGCGATTTGCCTAAAATGAGTGTTCTCAGTCATGTTCCTTTGAATTCCAAGCAATGGATTGGAAATTCTGCGTTACAGATCACCGTGAGAGATAACTTGCCAACCAAATGCAGGATTGTATTGGCACATATTTGAATGCTTTATAACTTTCTCAGCCAAACCTGGTGAAATGGGAAATGAAAAAATGTTGAATCCGGTGAGAGGAATCTATAAAATCAATATACAACTTAAAAACTAGCCCTGTATACATATAAGAAAGAAGCTCGATAAGACATTTTTCAGATATTCATTCGGTCTACTTCGAATATGAATTGAGTTATGAAAACCGACGTGTGAAGCACAAATACGAAGTTTTATGGCCAGATGACCATATGGAAAAAAAAGGAGTGTGACAGAAGAGACGCCAATAGGACCTATATGATGAGTTGCAGTCATTTGGACATCATTGGAAGATCTCCTTTGCTATTGGACTGCAGTGAAATGGTCATATCATTTGTGCAGTGAAATTTGCAAATCATAAATGAGAAATATCATACACTTCATAGTTTTTTTCACTTTTTTTATCGGAATTATATTTCAACGAAAATTCCGCACATTTCACAATAGTACACATAATAATTATGTCAAATTTCGTGGGCTTGTGGTTATTTCAGGAATATGAATTACTCAATTAATATCGAGCTTACCATGATGATATTTGGTGACTAATTGAAAAATGCAGTTTTTTGCAGAAATCCGTGATGATCGTGGCATTAGAACAATTAAAATTTTCAAATTTTTTCATTCCCAAATTTTCAATACAGACATAGAATTTTCTGACTTCGCGCCAGTGTGTTCATGAAACTTCAAAATGATTGTATAAACTGAAAAACACCATTGAACAAACCTCTCGAACATACCCAGCTCGTTCAACCGTTATCAAACAATAAATGCATAAATTACATAAATAAATAACAGCAATCAATTCAACCCCTCGATGTTCAACTAAAATCAAATATATGTTCAGACCCCCGTAATTACCCAACTGACGTATCTCATCTATGCTTCCTGGGCCAAAGTCAACCCGTTCAAACAATTAGAATATTTTCGCAGTAAACAAACTTCCGCAACAAAGCCTAACCACCCTGGGTAAGATAATGTCATTAACTGGAAAAGAGGTGAACTGTGGGAAACTGTAGGGACACCCTGAACAACACCACAATTTCATATTAGCAGCAAGAGGGCGACCTATTTGTGCGCTCTAATTTATTTACTCGATGCAGGGGGACCCGAATTTATTTCGGTGTTTTATTTCATCTGCCGCTCATAAATTGCCAGAGGGGCGGCGACGTTGAGTGGCATGTTGCGCCACCAGGTGGCGTGTTTTGATTTCGAGAAAAAAACGAGTGCCGCATTAATCATTAAGTATTCTTCTCGTTTCAGTCCTGAATTATGTCTTAGGGCGCGAACTGATGAACGCGATTGTCGCTCAAGCAATTACATTTGAATTTTCGGATGAATGTCAGAGGCTCTCTCACCAAAATAAGGTCAATTTTTCTTGTGGAATTAATTCAAATCTGATTTTCTTCCATTTTGAAGCTCTTAATGATTGAATTATTTGTTTTTTCTGATTGAATATTGGAGTTACTCTCACTAGAAATGATAACTTCTCTGTCGAGTCAAACAATGAACTAAATTTTATTGTGCGCATGTTCTAGGGGAACAGTGTGCTATCGTTTTGTCCAAATGTCTATAATTTTGGATGATATAGCCAAAAATGGTCTCATTCGACTGGGTTGGACTCACTGATGACGAATCCGGTGTCAAAATCGATTCTGTCCGACCGGCCGGCCGTCCGTCCGTCCGAGGACACGATGACTGTCGACATAAGCAAGTTAGCAACTTGTAATTTTTAGGATAGGTCGCGCATCAGAATGCCGCGGTTAAGTTCCTTAATCGGTCGGATAGTTTCGGAGTTATAGGCACTTGAAATTTTGAAGTTAATTATTTTTTATTTCAGAAACTACTCGAGCGATTGGATTCAAACTTGGCAGTTAGGTGGAATATAATGACGCGCAACTTTGAGCCAGATTTTGTCGGGATCATATTGTCAGTAAATTAAAAAAAAAAATTTTTTTCGAAATTTGTCTCCAAAAAATTTTTTTCGGAAAGCATTCATCATACCAAAAAAAAAATTCCACTCACACTTTGAGCTTCATATTTCACAGTAGTGTACCAAATTTCAGTTCGATACGATCATAAGTTTTATCGAGAAAGAATATGTCAAATTTCGAGGTTTTCTTCTCGATATCGTTGTTTTTTTCGGTATAACTCGGGAAATACTGATTCAGTCCTGATAAAACTTCGCAGTTAGTTCGAAGATGCTGAAAGACAACTCTATGCAAAATTTCGTGATAATCGTGTCATTAGAACAAATTGAAAAAAAAAATTCTGTGATTTTCTTATCATATCATCCTCATTAAATTCTGTATGAACCTTGGAACTGCAATTTTTCGATGAAGTACTGGATTTCAATTCGATCTGATCTGTTTTTTTGGAAATATTGAAAAGATAAAATTTTGAATGGGTATATCTGAGGAATCATTGTTTGGATTTTACCCATTCACGAATTCGGCCTTCGTAATTAAGCCCCAAATCTACTCTACAAATATCGAGTTTCCAAGTCTAAGCCTAACGGCCGACTGCGTAAACACAATAACTTCCGGGAGTAACGACTTAGAAACTCGATATTTGTAGAGTAGGTTTGGAACTTAATTACGAAGGTCGAATTCGTGAATGGGTAAAATCCGCCCAATGATTCCGTAGATACACCCATTCAACATTTTATTTTTCCACTATTTCCAAAAATACAGATTAGATCAGTTTGAAATCCAGTAATTTATGAAACAAAAATTTCAAAAAGCACTACCGTGAAGGCCACAGCTTTTGCGTGCATGTTCAAATTCGTTGCTGTAGCGGTCATCCACATTTGAAATTTTATTTACATATTATAAAAAAGGAGTTAAGAGAGAGGACAAAATGCTGAAAAACTAGAGTCAATGAAACAATTAACTCATAGCAAATGTTCATAATGTCAACCATCTTGTTCAATTTCACACATTGTTCTCTAACTGAATCTACAACCCTGCGTATTAACTCCAATATTCAATCAGAAAAAACAACTGATTCAATCATTGAGACCTTCAAAATAGAAAATAATCAGGATTGAATAATTTCTTTTTTTTCGCTGTTATCCATGTTTGCCACGATATCAAGGGTTAAAGGAAGCAGCTAGTACAAACGTTGATATGTCATTCGAAAGAACACTAGATGGGGTAGTTTTAGCTGAAGAAAAAACATGTTCATTATAATTCATTCTTCATCGATAAACCTTTTGGGGAAAAATTTTTCCGACACAAAAAATTCTTGTGTTATAGCCAATTTTGATTGATTTGGCTACTAGGATAACTGGAGTGTGATTGATTTTATAAAAAAAATGAGATATATCGTGAAAACACAAAACGTTGAATTGAAGAAATACCGTCAATATTTCGACGATGTATTAGATTACGATTTTTGTTGTAAATCACATGTAGCATCTTGCCTTGAAGTTTTGGACTCTTTGGAGTAAAAACGGTGTTTTTAGGCAATGTCACATTTGCCTTGATATTCTTTTGTGGTTCGGGTTTCTGGTATAACCATAGAGGTGTCACACACTTCTGAGCAAGTTCCTTAGTTTTTTTCCATGCCAATATGGTCGACTTCGAACGATTTAAACGTTGAATAATAAAAATATTCAACGTCTACATAGTTCGATGCCAGCCATATGGCCAATATGGCCGACTTCGAACTTTTTAAACTGTGCTCGGGTTCGTCTATTTATAGATTTGAAAATTTTCCATAAAATCAACTCAGGCTTTGCCTGTCAATTTTTCCTAAAATGACGCTATCGCAAATTTTTTTTTTGGAGGTAAGTTTTCCTTCTTCAGAACCACTTTAGGAAATTCGGCTGCATTTTCAATCACAATTTGATATGTGATTTGCGCCCTTTCCTAAATTCTAACTTATATTATATTACAAATTTATACCAAAATATTAGAATTTTTTTAAGTTCTCAATATCATTAATCCAAAATTCACAAATTTCTACTTACACTGACAAAAAGATATTCTTCTTATATGACACAGATCCTATTCCACTAATACAAATGAACATTGGTTTATTTGATTCCCAAACAATTAAATCATTTCCAAATTCTTTGTCGATTACAGTTTTCTATCACAAATAATAATTTGCTTCAGAATTATATGTCTGAATTCCACTTGCAATTGCTAGTTCTGTTAAATTCAACCCTATCATAAAAACTGTTAACAAAATATCACTTGAATTCCTTATAATTCACAACGTTCTGACTAAATAATGCATTTCATAAAATTCAAGCTATTTATTCAAAATTCTTGTATTTTCAGATCATAAGGAGCCTATTGAAATGAATAATTTGAAACGATTATGTGCCCTGAAAAAGATATTGAAATACTGGAATTGAATTCTCTGGATTTGTAAACGGATCTTGATTGATTCGGACATTTCTTATATTTTTTGATAGAATTTAGTATGTTTGATGCCTAGACTTATCTTTATTGTATGTTATGATAAAAAATGATTGAATTAGTGAAATTTGTATTCATTGGTTAGTTATTTCAATGTTTCTTGATGAACGTTAAAAAGAACCATAACAGTATATTTTATGAAGTTTTTTTTATTCAATCATACCAATTCGAATTGAATATTCGTTGTGAAGACTGTCAAGTCAGCCATAGTTCATCTATAAAAATCGATGATCATTCAGACTTCCAGGAAATACCCTGGAAAAACCCTGAGTGCCATATTTCATGTGGCTTAACGGAAAAATTCCCAACGGTGAGTAAAGCCGGGATTCGAACGACTAATGTTTCGCACGTTGTGGACTTAAGAACTGGGGAGAATCTGCGGGAAATATAATAACTTTATCGGGTCCTCTTCAACAGCTCTTCGATTTCCCCCTCAAAGCCATCATGAATTACTCCCACACTACGTTTCCCGATAGGGTTTCACCATAATTTTCCGAAGGTCGTTACCCGTTTTACGCCTGTGGAATATTTCCTATTTGTACCGGAGGATTATCGCATTTGCTTCTCGAGTTACATTTGGGTGTGGAGAGGGGGAATTTTCAGTGTTTTCCTGGAAAAATATGTTTGGAAAATGTAATCTCTGGAATATCTTATCGCTTCGTTTTTTCAATTTTTGGTTACATGTTTTGGGGAAGTGCGTACTATCGATTCGACCAAATGTCGGTAATTTTTCAATTTTTACTCGGAAACTGTTCTCAACAACTGGGTTGGACTCACTGATAACGAAGCCTATGTCCAAATCGATTCCGTCTGGACCGCCGTCCAGTCGAGGGCACAATAACTGTGAGAAGGAACGAGATGGCCACTTGAAACTGTTCAGTTCGAAAATGGGCCAAATCAGCCTAATGATTACGGGGTATAAGTCATTTGAATATGTGGGGTTGTTTTCTCAATATGGCAGTAATTATTTGAGCGATCCGATTGGCACTTGATAGTCAGTTGAAGCTCATCAACGCGGAATTAGGTGCGAAATTTCATTTGATCGAAAAATTTGTGTATTCGAAAAATTTTTTTTTCGTAAACTATTCATTGAAATTCACGAAATGTCGGTCTTAATTCAGCTTCCGGTGATATTGGGAAAAAAATGAAAAAATCTGTGGTTTCGCCCCGATTTCGTTGTTATTTTGGATATAACTCAAAAAGCACTGTTGTTCGTTGTGTATCTATCAGCTACACTATTGCACGCCAGTGTAGATGGTATAGTACCGATACCGTCAGGTTATCTTCTATGATAGTTATGCGGGAAAATAAATCATGATCGTAGACATCTGTTCTTGTCTCTGGTTCTATTCTGCTATCTAGGTAGCAATCATTGGCTTCAAACTGTACACTATAGAATTTGGCCATCTTGGATATGCACAGAATCGGAGAAAATATTGAACTACACTGATTACACTCTTTCTGTTATCTGTCTTTAATCAGTTAGTGTACAAAAACATTTTCTCGCAGGTACAACGAACCATTATTCATGATGAAACTTGATATCTTGTTGGGAAATGTTATTGCGAAATTTTGTATGAAATTTCAGAATGATCGTGTAATTAGAATAATTGAAAAACTATTTTCTGGGATTTTCTTTGGAAAGAAGCGTTTTTCAAGAACTATTCCTCAGATTTCAAAGCAGAGTTTCATCATGATCGTGCCATTCGAATAAGTTGCCTTGAAAACTCAACCAGCATAATTTGGCCATCTTCTCTCCATATATAGTCCTTCTGAAATTCCTAATGAACCTTCTAGTTTCTAGTAACCTTATTTATATCAAGTATCAAATTCTGATACGATCCAATGTGCATTATTGGATTTATTAGGAAAATGTAATTTGGGTAGGCATGATTGAGGATAAGTGAAACAGAAACACACTATCCTCGATCAAAAATGAATACACCTATGAAGAAGTTCATCACCAATTTTGGGTAGGTATATTTGCAGAATCATTGGATGGATTTTACCTATTCACAAGTCTGGCCTTCTCAATAGACGACTTCGGCCCATTAAGTTGCCAACCCACAAATTCCTTCACAAATTTACTATCACTGGGGAACGGGAATTTCAGAACAAATTCGACATGATAAGGTTCGCGTTAGTTATAAATATCCGAGATGCCTCGGCTCCCCATACAAGATAATTCCTTCCAAATATAGGGTTTTGTTAAGATCATCTCTGATTGGCTGAAATTACAGATGGGATTCCTGATTTCTTGTTAGTAGTGTCAAATTTATATAGGATATGTTCAGCAAATCGACTTGGTTACTTCGGTTGCTGGTTTTCCATTCCGCAAATATGAAATATTCGGTTGGTTCCTGAAAAAAAGGTGAATTACGGAATTTGATTGATGAACAAACGTTCTTTCTGTCACCAAATGACAGTCAATGATCTATGGTAACATATCCATAGCATAGAACAATCTTTATTCACTTTATGATCCATAGAACAAAGAAGAGACAACAATCAACAATGGAAAAATTACTAAGTATTGTCTATGGATCATAAAGTGAATAAAGATTGTTCTATGCTATGGATATGTTACCATAAAACATTGATTGTCGTTCTGGTGCATAGACTTAATATGTCTATGTTCTAGTGACAGAAAGATTGCTTTTTCATCAATCAAATTCCGTAATTAACCTTTTTTTTAGGAGCCAACCGAATATTTCATATTTACAAAACGGAAAACCGGCAACCGAAATAACCAAGTTGATTTGCGGAACATATCCTTCAGCCTAACAAATTGAAAATTTGTTAAAAATGTATTTGGGAGGAATTATCTTGTTTGAGGAGCCGAGGCATCTTTTCCGGATATTTATAAATAACGTGAACCTTATCATGTTGAATTTGTGCTGAAATTCCCGTTCCCCAGTGATAGAAAATTTGTGAAGAAAATTGTGGGTTGGCAATTTGGGCCGAAGTCGTCTATTGAATACAATTAAATAGTTCTTTCAAGTTATTCTATGGTGTGCGGTCCACCAAGAGTACACTCATAATCTTTCACAATTTTACCTGTTCTGCGTTCATTGGAATCTCAACAATACTTCGTTCGAAATGACATTCTTCAGCTGTTCCCTGGTAACAGACAGTGCCTCATTCACTCCCCCAATCAATAGTATTCTTGCCAAAATGCAAATTCCTCACGATTTCGTCACAGAAACGAAGCAACCTTAATACGCAGAACTGATGAATTAATATGATTTTCGCCCGTGCGCGAAGAATTGCCTTGACGACTCCATTCTCCTAGCACCCTATTTCCAGGACTAGAACGGAGTTCTTCATCTAAAATGGTAATTGGATGCCTAAGCAAACCCAAACAAACGACTTCTCCAGCGAGGAAATCCTCGTGCACTGAGTCATTAGCGACATAAGCTGAAATATTTGCCTCATAAACAAATTTCATGTTGTTATCATGTTGCCAGTTGATGGTACCCATGAATTAGGAGACGAATTAATTTAATTAGGGGAGTTCACAATAATTATTGGTGCGGAATTTTGGACTAATGAAGTTCGGAGTATTATTTCTCTCTAAAATGGAAAACTACTGTTATGACATGAAGGTCAGTGCTTCTTTAGCAGCAACAGCCTTGACCACAGCAAAACTGATTTCAATTTCCTGCTAATTTGTCGCGTTCTGTATCGGTCGAGTGCGCGCTGTCCCATTCAATAAATTTCCGGTGTGGCGTGGGCTGGACTGTTACCGATAAGTGAGCGATGGCCTTGAACAGTTGAATGAATGTATGTTGGTATGCAGAACCCCTCGAAAGACATATTCTCCATTCACTTCTATAAACTATCCCGGTTGGCCATGGTTTAGGTATATCAGTTTTCTACTTGAAAGTGACGCAGGTTGGAACTCGTGAAATATCGGCGTTGTCGAAATGATGTATCAAATTTGCGATTATACCTTTCGAAAAAATATTCCTGCAACTGCTTAGCTGTAGAGTTCCATAGAACTTTGATAACGCTCTCCTTGTAGCCTTCGGAGTTCTTTTTCGCATGTTGAAGGCATAGTCTCCAAGAATGAGCAAGCGCTAGTTCATTCACAGGTATATTCACTCTGTCGAAATCATACGCTTTTTCTGCGCAAAAGTTTATAAACTGCTTCCATACACTTGCCTTCGATTTCCTAGTATTCTCGGGTGTAAACTGCTTATTATTCTGGCGAATATTTTCTTGACCGAAGCGAGACATTTTTCTACGTCGTGCTGTTTTTGACAAATTCAAAACAGAAATAATTTCTAGCTTAGAGTTTCACTCAGTTGCCATGGTAACTAAATAATCAAGTCGACAAAACCGTCTGTGTTTTGCAAGTATTTGATGAAGACGAAAATGGATGTTGTTGGAAATGAACACATTTGGTGTGGAATTTTCTTATCGCATACCACACGAGGTCAAATTAGGTGAGTATTTTTGTCGCGGAAATAAGCTTTCTCTAACCCAACTCATAGCTTGACTTATTCAGCTTGCTACTGACAGTTCTAATCCATTTTCTAACTCGATGAAACTGAATCAACATGTTCTATTCATCCCGCTCCGCTTAATTCTCGGGCGATTACCGTATTGATTGAGGACAGCTATCAATTGAGTAGGCTCAACCGTATTTTAACATATTTATTTTGTCAGTGTACAGAGTTGCGTACAATATTCACAACCTAAAATTAATCTGTTTGCGTTGAATTACCGATCGAATTCTCCGCTCATAATTTGGACACCGTGTGTTTTCATTGCACAAATTGATTGCTTTTTGAATTCGTTTCGATAAGTTGAAACGTTTTTCATTTCACCAGGCAGAATATTTCATCTGGATTTGTGTTAATCGGTTTGGAATTTAATGAAAAAGGGAAATGGGGGAAGTTTTTTTTACTGGATATATTCATTTTCGATAGCAAACGATAACTCTTATGAATAATCAAATTTTGTTGGGTACATGTGTATTACTCAATTCTTATTATTATTATCATTATTTAAAAAACGTCCTGATGACCGCTTGTAAACACAATAATTGCTGAATGAAACAATTTGATAATGGTTGAGTCTGTTTGGACTTTAATTGCGAAGACCAAAAATGTGAAATCCACCCAACGATTCCGAAGATATACCCATACAAACTTTTATTTTAACATTATGTCAACAAATATAGATTGAATCGATTCATCTAGCAACTCCTAGCAATCCAACCTTGAGAGAGCCTGAGTTTGATATGATTTATGAATATTTGATTTTATTCCTCAAATATTTGTATTGAATATCGTCACAAACTTCTATTCAAAACTGTATACTAGAAACTGTATACCTCCGGCGCGCCATCTCTTGACTTTGTTCAAAAGATCGAATTAATAATTATATTGAATCTTTCATTTCATATATTCGAAATTCACCACTTCTGAATATATTGTGTTTAGTAGAAAAAGAATAAATCGAAATGAAAAATAAACATATCGTCACATTGAATTTATAGCTGCAACTATACGGTGAGCGTCAAAATTATGGAACAAATTCATTTTCTCAAAAGAAAAATTTTTGGCAACAAAATCCTGAAACAGGTTAGTTTTTGTTTTACTGTTACCAAATTTTTATGCATTTTTGAAGGATTTTTGTTGCACCTGTGCCATCCCCACCAACCCTCGAAATTTTTTGAATGAGGAAAGTAGGTCATGTGGTACTTTTTTGGCAAGGTCTTTGTATCTTCTTTACAGGCGTGCAGAAATTTTCAAGAAAAAAATTTTTGTTTTGGAAAATTAGTTACTCCAAAGAGGTTTTCGGTATGTGCACTTTGTCATGGCTCATTTACTTTGAGACGATGGTACCTTATGTAATTTGTGACCGAATGAAAGTCGACCATTACAGTTTTGTTCAGGCATAACTTACAACCCCTACGAACCCTTTAATGGAGAAAAAAATGGAGGGGCTTAAAAGTTGTGCATGAAAAAAACTCTAATGGTCGACTTTCATTCGGTGACAAATTTCATCAGGTACCATCGTCTTTAAAGTAAATGAGCCATGACAAAGTGCACATACTGAAAACCTCTTTGAAGTAACTAATTTTTCAAAAAAAAAAATTTTCTTCGAAAATTTCTGCACGCCTGTAAATAAGATACAAAGACCTTGCCAAAAAAGTACCACATCATCTACTTTTACTTTCCCTATTCAAAAAATTTAGAGTGTTGATGGGGATGGCACAGGGTGCAACAAAAATCCTTCGAAAAAGCATAAAAATTTGGTAAGAGTGAAACAAAATTGACCTGTTTCAGGATTTTGTTGCCAATTATTTTTCTTCTGAGAAAATGAATTTGTTCCATAATTTTGGTATGCACTGTATATTTGAAACTCATCACTTGTTGTGTTTGGTAGAAAACGAATAAATCGAAATGAAAAATAAATAAATCATCACATCGAATTTATTGCTGCAATTAATAAATATATTGAGTAAAAAATGAATATATTTGCAAACCCACTTTTGTCCCAAACGCCCCTCATACTTAATCATCAAATTATTAATTCCTCCTTTTCTACACAAAATCGATCATCGAAAGCCACCTTAATTAAAAATGAGTCATAACCGAAAAAATTCCCAGTGCTCATTTCAAACGACCCCACTCGTATCCAATATTGATTCATCCCCCGTACAAATCGGACCGAAATGAACTTTTGAAATTTCGGCTACAAAAAATGAGAGCGTGATCGGCGAGATCACGCTCTCATTTCGGCGAGACCAGCAATATTATCAGCAAACCCTCAAACTTCGAGAAGGAAATATCGCCGCGGGTTGAGATGAAAGATTTTCATTTGAGACATTCGGTCCTTTATGAGAACCGGATTCTGGGGATATGAACCGTCATTTGGGAAAATGAACTGAAATATGTTTTCCAGGTCGTTTCGCTTGCGGATTGAAAAGTTCCAAGTGAGGTATGTGGTTTCGATATCGGGTATATTTGGGCGGTTCGTTAGGTTTTTCTTGGAGAATTGTTTGCGGTACGGATAGCATCAGTTTTCCTCTAGGAGAAAATGAGGTTTTGGAAGTTGCGGAATAATTCTGAAATTTTGCCGAGTATAGTTGGCAGGATCGACTTTTCCGCATGGATACATTTGTGTGTCATGTATCTAGTCGAAATATCAGACAGTTACGTAGGAAAGAAGTGGGTTATACCACAGACCAACAAGACAAATCACTTCATCGTTTGCGGGAAACGCGTCTTTCCGACCTTGAGAAATATAACAGACATAACCACACATTCTTCTTCCTCAAAATAGCTGTCAAATTAATTAAATACTTGACTGGAATATCTAAAATCGAAATGAAAAAACGGATTTGTCGGGATTCAGGAATCACAAAATTAAAATCAGCCTAAGATTTTTCGATGAAACCATTCGAAAAGCAAATTTCCAATACCAAAGCGAGTGTTTTGTCACATCTTAAACTCCTGTAGAAGAACTCGGTTGGAGTAACTGAAAATTTTGGAAAAATGTTATGGAAAACCCGTTTACCTTAATCAGAGAATCTCTGTAGTGACACTTATAGGTCTCTGGAAAACCTCCCAGAATCTTGTGGGAGTTTGGGAGTGTTCTATTTCATTGCAAACCTTTTTCTAATGTGTGTGGAAACGATTGAATTAATGTGTAGGTAATGAAGAAACTTTAAAAATTTATAAACAAGAAATTGATTTTCTTTAAAAACTACTTTGTCTTATCTTTTCCATAACACTTTCAATTATTACTCATATAAATATGTTATTCGTTAAGTTTTCAGTAACTATATTGTAGTAAATATACCATGTTTACGTGAAGTCTACCAAACTGTTTCAGACGCACTGTTTTTTACATAATTAAATTCAGCCAGTTGAGTATTATTGCGTCACTATTTTATCAATTTAGAATAAATATAACAGTAATTTATTAAAAGAGGTATTGTTTTGGCGGAAACTTGTTCTTTGAAACCAATTTATCAAGCAAACAGAAACATACGATTGTATTACATGGAAAATGTATGGGTTGTGACACTTTCACATCAAATGAGATTCATTTCAATCAAACTATGAATATACCAACCTTGTTCGATTCCAATCCTTGTGGTTGTGCAATCATATACAATTTCATTAGACATCCCATCGTTTCAATTGGATAATGGAGGTTGTAATTCTTTTACTTCAGTTGCGATTCCTTTATATTATATAAAATGAACATTATGAATGAGTCCACTCATGTTCGATTCCAATCCTTGTTGTTGTACATTTGAAACATATAATGAGGACTGTCATCATAAAATAGAAACTCAAAGATGACCAAACAATTAATCTGGTTGTAAAAACTGTTTGGATTATATTCTAAAATGGAACAGATACGGAATTATTTATCAAATAAATAGGAAAAAAAATTCATTTCAGTTTGTTTACATGTTTATAACCTCTTCAAGCGAGTCTAAAAGCGGCGAGAGTGACGCAATCCTATTCCTGCAATCTGATTGGCACCCCGAAGCACCCCAAACGCCTGCTAAAATTCTGATTAGCTCGATTCAGGGTCATATCTGTGCTGACATAGATTTCCTAAGTAAATGAGGCGAGTGATCTGTGGTTATACTGTCAGTTGTAATACAGGTCACTGTTATTATCCCAATATTACTACATTCTACGTACAATAGGTGGCGTGACATTCCCCCGCACCTCAACAAACAACCACCGCTAAGCTTCTAACAAGAACTCAGAGCTTAGTGTTAGGAATCTCTGCTGTATATAATTTTGGAATAATTCAATTTCGTAATCAAGGTCCAATAACGAAGAAAAATTTCAAATTTTGATTTCCCGCGACACTCTCTCTATTTCTATCTTGCAAGGTGAGATTCTATGATCTCGAAATGACTAATCTTTGGTGAATTTTCTATAATAACTTCTAAGATTTCAGTATCAAATGAACTGAAAGACCAAACTAACTAACCAACTACCTAAATTAAATTAAATGTTCTAACAACCTTTCAGTTCTCACCCACGGTGTATTTGTCTATGTCACCATTGTCTATGTTCCTATTCCTTGGTTTCGGGTACAACCTCCAAATCTCCTGTTGTTTGTTTTTGTGATTTATTTTCCTAATCTTGATTTTCTTGAAGATTGACGACTTCTCTGATTTCCAGACTGAGTGAGTTTATCTCTTCTTATTTTAATTAATCATTTATTCAATCTCCATATGTTTTCATGATACCAGTCAATTCAACTTCATGTTATTGCTTCGACTATTCTGACTTGAATACGATGATGTTATTCAAATTTTTGGGATGAACAGCAACAGTCTCGAAGATAATTGAAAATGGACTGACTTTCTTTTTCTGAGCGATCCCTTTAGATAGTTTAGAGGAGTTTTTCTCGAAATCACAGAAGCCTTGTCTGTCAAAATTTCTTCAAAATTATTATTTCACAATTTTCTTCTTGAAAATGAGCTGATATCGTCTTTGAAACCACTCTTGGGAATTCGGCCATGTTTTTGATGTCCGATTTGCTTATGTTTTCATTCACTTACATACAAATTCCTAACTAAATATTGGTTTATACTAAAATGGGCATTCCTCGTTATGAATTGTTTCTTCTGGATGAACACTGATTCGAAACTATTATTATATTAAAACTAATAACATCAATACTGATATCTCATAAACTCCTTCCATCTTCGAATATTTGAATAAAATTCACCAATGAAGACTCAGTTCAAATTTAATGTGATGAACATTTCACATTGTCTGCACATAGAGTAGGAAAAGAATCAGGGATAGATCAAAATACTTTTCCTGGTGACCAGAGATCCATTTAATTGATCGTTTTCAATATTTACATCTTAAGCATATTGCTGCGAATGCGAAGCGGAAGCGAAAACGAAAGAAACTTTTTTATCATTGTAAAATCGCCAGCAGCATTCTGCTCGAATTATATTGTTTTATACCGATGAGTCGAAATTACTTCGGAAATGAGTCTGAGCGCAAGGATTCCGAAAAAGTTCAAGAATGTTTCATCGATTCTCGTTCCCGTTTCACTTCTTAAGTGCCATTGTGCTGAAGGCGTTGGTAATTATTTCCATCTGTTCGGCACGATATCGTCCGAAAAACTTGAATTTCGAAGGGTGGATTTTGCGGTAGAATGGAGAGAAAAAGGACGAGTTTCTTCGTCGTTTGAATCTTGAGAGGTTCAACAAAATACCGAAGAGTTCGATTTGACTTTGGGGTTTTTGTCTGAATGCATCATTTCAGAACAGAAAGGGTATTTTCAAGTTTTCACAGTGGCGTACGAGAGGGTCAGCTAATTTTCAATCTCCCTCGTTTGTTCTGCGATGGAGTAACCACTGCTCCTTAAGTTGTGTTCATGAACATAGGGACACGGACTACGCAATGAACTCACACATCTTATCACCTCTTGAAACAGAAAAATCATCAACTCTTTATCACACATCATAAAGAAGAGGTGATGGTGTCTTCTCTCTGTCACTGGAAATGATGTTCTTACAGATTCGAGGAAAAAAAGAAGTCTTAATTTTATCTGTTTCTGCTTTGTGGCTGAGAAGAAGTCTTCTACATTTACTAATTCCATGTCTCTTCCTCTATGGGAAAACCATAGACATCAAGGCATGGACCATATACTATAGGACATGGATTATGCTCTTCACGATCAAATATCATTCTTTTGAAACCTTAGACGGATGCAAACTGAAACCCCCAAGAAAGCATTTGAATATGAATGTTTCCTGCTTCCTTATATGAGCTAACCCCTCCTCACGAAGGTAGAAGAAGCGATATGAAAGCTCCTACAGTTCACCTTCATCTATGGTTCATTATGTCTTTTTTAGAGGTCACCTGTTTTGATGGGTTATTACTCAGTTCGTATCCCTATCTCTATGTCACAGAATAGAAAAGTATTACAGAAGCGACACTCCTTGAAATTTCCATTGCTTTCGTTATACCCAAATTTCTTGACCTTGAAAAGCCATATCATCATCACAGAACAGTTATTATTATTTTCTCGATTCCATGTTGGTATCGTATAAATATTATATTAAAACGAATCAAACAACAAAATCGAAACTGACAATGTATAAAGAACCAAATGTACAATGAATTCGAACACGTGGAAGTGAGTAAACCAACGCAAGTTGACATTGAATACATACTAGGGAAGTTTCAATTCAATTCTTTGTCTCTGTGTTGACAAAAAAACAATAATCGAATGGCGGATGGAAGTATGCGCATGTGAGTTTGAGTCATTGGAAAAGGGAGAGTTTCGCTCCTGTAATACTTCTCTATTCTGTGTCTGTGTGCCAAACTATAAGCATAGATACATGAACTGTGCATTTCCTATAATCCTGGGAGCGAAAAACATAACTGATGAGAAAAAAGGCTCTTTATTCCCTCAAATGGTTAGGAGAAAATGAACTGAAAAATCTTACATCTCTACATTCTATGTATGGTCTTTGATGGGGGTCATATGTTTATCTTTTTCTGAAGATAACCAGATTTAATGGGATATGGCACAATCTAAGTTTCTATACGTGTGAGCAAAATCATACACCTACAGATATGGATGCAACTCTTCTCATATATCTGTGGACGAAAACTGGTACCAGTAGGAAAGATGAAATTATTTCCCCTTCAAGTGAATGAAAGACAGATACTATTTGCAAAGTTCTCCTTTAGAAACATTTCTCCTTTAGAAACATATTTGATTATTACTGTCCTTCGGAGTCAAATACAAAATACTGAACTCAAGGTCCAACTCACCCTGTTATCTAACAGCGAAGACTGTTCTGTAGCGAAAACAAGAATGAGAGTTCTCTTGACATTTAATTCTGACACAGAGCAATCGTCATAGAGACGTGGAAATTAGACATTTACCCGAATGAGAAGAAACAATTGTAGAAGAAAGAAGCGTATCCAGGAAGCCAACGAGGAAAATAGAATTGAGGTCTTTGAGATCATTGTTCAAGAGGGTTCGAAGGTCCTTTGTTAATCTCAGGTTTATCCTTACCCTTTGTTCATTGGAACGTTGCATAATAGAGATATATTTCGTGTGGGACATCTGATAAGAGGAAGGAATATACATGCGATATTGAGAGAGGGCTATGGTCTACTCGTTTATTGAGATTATGTGTATTATTTCCCTAATTAATGATGCGTTATGAGGTGTTCGTTTGCAAGAATGTCATGGATAATTTCAAGACTTGAATTCAGGACTTTATGCACGTTGGTTCATATTCGTAGTCGGTTCGGTAAAATATCCCAGAATTTTGCAACCTTCAGGCCGTGAGATATTCCTGAAACTTCGCACGAAACTTCAAGTGTGGACATCAGACAAATACAATCTCTAGCTTGGCTATATAAAACTTAGGTGAAGCTCGAATCGAGGCCATTAGGTCAGGAGGATCCACGAAAAAAGTGAAAGTTCTCGAATTCTATTTGATTTTTTAACATTAATGGTGTGTTTCGGGATGAATCATAATTTTGTTGAACTTCATCTATCAAATTCAAATAAGTCTACTTGATGAGGATCATTAATACAATCATGAAATAATACAGATTTCTCAGTAATATCATGCTAGTTGATATATTAACTAAATTTTCCATTCGAGATGCGTATGTAGTAAGAAATCAATATCGAAGGATATTGTGGAAATCATATTGGATGATATTGTATTTCGGAATGACTGAAGATTTTATTATGCTTCAAGATAGGTCTTTTTCTGTTTTGTCATTAAATCAATATATTTCACCTTGCTCTGCGCTAAAGCCTCTTCACCGAAGAAGGAAAGTCAAAGAAATTTGTTTATTGCAGTTTAACAGTTTTACCGATTACCCGAACGACACAGCTTGTAAAATGCTGAAAGGGCTCTAGATACTAAATTCCTTTGAACTGCAGTATATGAATTCTTTTAAGTCTGCCTGTTAGATGAAGAGGCTTTGGTCCATTTGAGAATGAGTTCAGATGAGATATTTGATTTTTATAGATACTTTTTTATTCCAAGACTTCTTTTCGACAGAAGTCTTGCAATACGAAAGTATTCAGAAGAATTGACTCTCAACTGTCTGAGGAAGGAGTCAGATTTAGACTCTGAAACGTTTCAGTTCACTCCGTTGATCTCTGAAATGATTCAGTTATTGTTCATTAGGCAATTTTTTTTCCAGAAACTGCCACCGACAAATATTTTGAATTCGCAAGGGAGTTTTCTCAAAACAATAATTTCATTTGATCTCAAATTTATTTTTTAGATCTTGGGAGTGGAGTTCTGGGAAAACCCAAAAAAATGAAGAATACAAATATCACATTATAGAAAATAAAAACAAAGAAATTACTCTGTTTCCTATCAGTATATTTCATTAGCGACTTACAGCGACCCGAGATTCGTTGTGCTACCTACTACATTTCGAAACTGGGGTATTTCAAGTTGTTAAGCAAGAACTTTGAATGTGTTCTGCAGGCTTATTTCTTGAGAATTACCTTCTTGTCGAAATGACCCTTCAGAATACTTAAGTTCCTTGATAGAGAACAGAGTAATTTCTTTTATTCCATTTTAAAATGAACAATCACGAAGTAACTGACTTCTCTATCCAATATCTTAATTTTTTTTCAATACAATCGAGAACATTCAAAGAAAAAATACCGGTTCACTTCTAACATTCTACTGAAAATGTGCTCTGGGTTGATCAGTCTCTTGTGGATTATCAAGTATATTCAGTTGACGAACTCGAAACATGGTTCAATTATAATCACCGCAACCAATATGAGGCTTCATGGATTTCACTTATCGCGGAATTCGAAACTGAAAACCAGTGGTCATTCATTAGTCGAACAACAAAGGGATATACTGTTGCTTCTCTCATGATAGAATAACGAAATATTCTGGGAATTCACCCGTATACCATTTCCGATTTCGTGAACAATTAATGATTTTATTTTGATATCTGAGTTTTCATTCAATTGCTCTTCATCATATACTGTTGCTTCTTTTATGAAAAAATATTCAATAATTCTGAGAGTTATTACGCATATAAAGGGTTTTTCAACAAGAACTTTGTTTTTTAAAACAAAATGAAACAAAGAATTTAGTGGAAAATGAATAAAATTTTTATTGTATTACAAAGAGAAAAGTTCGGCAATTATGAATGAAAAATGATATCTGACAAATGTCCACCACGACCACGCTGACTGACGTTGATTCTTTCATCAAAATTTTTAATCACTTTTTGGCAAGATGGAGGGTCTATTTCGTTAATGACATCACGGATTTTGAGTTTTAAGGCTGCAATCGATTCGATTGGCTCCGTATAAACTCTGTCTTTAACATAGCTCCACACAAAATAATCCAGTGGTGTTAAATCACACGATCTGGCCGGCCACTTAACAGCTGAATTTCGCGAAATTATGCGATCGGGAAATTTGGTTTGCAATAAATTGATCGTTTCATTGGCTGTGTGACATGTGGCACCGTCTTGTTGAAACCACATTTCAGTGACATCCATGTCATCAATAATAGGCCAAAATTCAGTTGTTAACATCTCGCGATAGCGTGATCCATTGACTGTTAACGCATTTCCAGCCTCATCTTCGAAAAAAAACGGCCCAATCACACCTCCAGACCACATAGCACACCACACAGTGACACGTTGAGCATGCAAAGGCTTCTCAATAATTGCTTTAGGATTTTCAGAAGCCCAAATGCGGTAATTTTGCTTGTTGACGTACCCTGACAAATGAAAATGTGCTTCGTCTGAAAAAATGATTTTTTGAGAAAAACCAGCAGGTTGTTCCTGAATGAACTGAGCGAATCTACGGCGATTTGAATGGTTGGTCAGCTTCAATTCCTGCACCAGTTGAATCTTGTAGGGCTTCAAAGCCAAATCCTTTCTCAAAATTCGCCGTGTTGTGCTTTTGGATAACCCCAATTGTTGAGAACGTCGTGAAATTGATAACTTTTGATCTTCTTCAACACTGTGGCTCACGGCAGCGATGTTTTCTGTTGAACGACCCGGTCGAACACGTGTTGGTGTTGGCACATTTCGTACCGAGCCTGTCGACTCAAATTTCGCGACCAAATTCTTGATAGCGGTCTCAGAAGGACGTTTATGTTGTCCGAAAATATCACGAATTTTACGAAATGTAACTTCAACAGAACGACCATTTTCATAGTGGATTTGATTTATTTTAATGCGATTTTCGAGCGAAATTGAATTCATTGTAACAATTGCCAAAGCATATACTGCGAATACGTCAAAAAACTAAATGTCAAAACTGTCATGTGGTGCCGGTGTTACCACATTGAAAAACAAAGTTCTTGTTGAATAACCCTGTACCATTCCCGATTTCGTGAACAATTCCATTTTGATATCTGAATTTGATCTGATTTTGATTGCTCTTTATTTATTGCCATATTCAGTTCAACTCTTTCACGATTCACCTATTGAATCAATCAGATTCGAATGATTATAAAATTCATAAGGTTGTTTCGCTGCATGAACAGTGCCAGTGTCAATTGGGTGCAGTAGAGTGTACTGCGATGTAGTTAAATCTGTTCGCTGATTTTGGGCAAATCAAAGATGAGTTTTTTATGCTACTTTCGTTTCCCTACGATTATTAGATTGAAGACTTTATAGATAGGGCTGTTGTAAAATGCCATCATAGTTTGGAGATGATCCCGGCACCTACACCATTTCGCGAGTTGGTAATAATCGAACTGGTATCGATCTCCTATTTGATCATCTACATAAAGGTTGATTCTCACTATACGTTCCGTAACCTTCCAGTATCCTTCCCGTAAAATATTTTAACGTGTAAATGAATTGATGTATGCACACTATACGTTCCGTTCACGTTCCGTCTAAATGACATTTTTGCCTACTAAATTTTGACGTAAATCATAAGGAAGGGATACTGGAAGGTTACGGAACGTATAGTGAGAATCAAACCTTTACTCGTTGAATTCATTTGTTGATCAAGGCGGTTCTGTAACTTGGAGAATTTGATGGCCTGCATTAGTCTGTACCAGAAAATAATCGAATAACCAGCTCCTTCGCCAATTTGCGGCATTAGAAAATCTAACTGTTGGTCGTTGATCCGATTGATCTGTTGAGGAAGGCGAATCTATCGCTTAGAAAGATGGATGGCTGCACCAGTTTGAGCTCATTACAGTTCTAGAGGGCACAGACGTGAAGTTAGCATCTTCTACGCGCATATTTGAATTGGTTGCCAAAGCGGTATTTCTTGCTACATAAGGGAAAGCATAGTGAAAGTGAAGAAATGACAACGATATTTGATATATCTCTGTACAAATATCTCTATCTCAAATAGTACCACAGTTGGATTTGGTACACTATTGTAGATTTTTGAATTTTAGATTTTGTTGAAAATTACCATAATCTGAACAATAGTTCCCGAAAAAGAACATTTTTCAATACAGGTTGATAAATTTCCAACAAATGTATATACTCAAATTCACCAATGACTTGATGCCATAAAACTGAGTTCCAATACGATTCCCGGAGTGGCTCCTGAGATATCGAGGAAATAACCTCAAAACTTCAAATAGGTATTTTTTCAAAACCATTCGGCTGATTTGACCTACTAAACGTTCAATACCGTCACATTTCTATACGCAACCTACCCTGAATGTTTCGAGTCACTAGGTTCTTGCGTTCTCGCGTTATCGTGTCATGGCCAACGAAATCGATCCGATGTCCAAATCGAGTCCATCCCCCGAAATTAAAAAATGACAGGCATCTGAAAATGCAGCATCATGCTGCATCCTAGAACATGAGCACAAAAATGAAAACGTTTATTTAAGAGCAAACAGTACCACTACTACGGCTAGGCAACACAGCTTCATGCAAGTTTTATTAAATCTCTTTAATATGTCAAGGTCAATATACCTTCCCGCTGTCTGCCTAATTCAACGTTGCCAATAACCACGAGAAATATTGGAAATGCGTGAAATTTACGAGAAAATGGGGCGCCGTTCTGCAGGCTTCAGTGATTATTTTTTGAGGATGTACTTAATTCTTCAATGAGAATGCGCAATATAAGTTATTTTTTCATTTTCACTGCATTTCAGTTTTATTTTCCCGAAAATTCTTGAATGTAAAAAAGTGGCAACATTGAGCACAATTTTCGAAAAATAAAGAACTCTGGCCTCCAAAAGTCATTTGAGGTATTGTTTGCTACGACCAATGCCTATGTCCCAAACCTAATACGCTGTGTGATAAACTGCTCCACATGAGTTCGGGATATTGACTTAAATTCCGAAAAAATATAGTTAAAATAAGATTTTTGTGATGAAAATTCATATTAATATGATTTCGAGTTGCAAATTAATTTTAGCCTGTAGGTCTGCAGCGTATACAGGGTGGTAAAGAAAAATCGAGTAAAATAACGAAATTTTATTTCCAGAGAATTTAAGCATTTTAAGATTATCAATACAATGTATGGCCTCCACGGGCATCAACAACAGCTTGACATCTTCTTTGCATACTACACACGAGGTGGTTGAACATTTCTTGAGGAATTTGGTTCCATAAATGGGGAAGAAGCTCCCTCAGATAATTTAAGGATACTGGGGTAGGTTAATGATTATCTAATCTTCTTTGGAGCATATCTCATGCATGTTCTATGCAATTCAAATCTGGTGAGTGCGGAGGTATTGGTAAATGAGGAATACCAAGCTCCTCGCGCGCATTTTCAACTAAGGCTACACGGTGCGGTCTAGCGTTATCGTCTAGAAATTGAAAAGTTTCACTAATAGCAGCATGAAAATTTGGCACAACATTGTCAATGGCATGCTCCCTATGGTGTAAGGTGGTAATATTCCCAGGAAAAATGTGTAGATCTGTGCTCCCGTTGAAACATATCCCGGCCCATACCAAGATACTACCCCCTCGAAATGGATGGACTTCTTGGACATAGCGACGATTACGGGGTATGCGTGGGATTGTTCATACCCATATTCTTCGAGAATCTAAAATCGTCCATATCTGGATTCATCAGTGAAAAGGACACTACGCCATTGATCGTTCCAATTGATATGTTGCCTTGCCCATTCCAGTCTTTGACGCTTATGGTCACGTGTTAATGGAACTCCTCTTAATGGACGTCTAGAATCGAGATTCGCCTTTCTCAAACGTCGTCTGATGGTTTGAATGGAAACTTGGACCACATCTGCATTTTGAAGAGTATTCCGTAGCATTCTACACTTAGATGTTGGGTTTCTTCTCGCCAAAACGGTGATGAAACGATCCTGAGCAGGTGTTGTTTATCGTCGCCCACCAATCCTTGGTCTTTCCAACACGGAACCTGTCTCCCTAAACCTATTCCAAAGTCGAGATATCACACTTTGGCTGACTTGGAGCCTTTCCGCTACAACAGTCTGAGTTAGGCCACCCTGTAGCATTCCGATAGCCCCATTAGCCTCAGCGTTTATTAATTTACGTCTTGGCATTTTCAGAAAACTCGTTTCAAATCGAAGCCGTTGATAAACTGACTTCATTTCAAAATAAGAAGATTCATGAAGCATATGCAAAGAAACAAACTTCAGAAAAAAGGCGACCAGATTGACGAAATGTCTCATACTGATTTTTATTGGATCGATTCAAGTTGTTATTGAGTTTTAAATGATTTTACAGCAATTTTCTCGAAGATTACATACTTTTAAAAACGATTGAATACGATATCCCTAACTCTTGTGGAGCAGCTTATTTATACACTTTCTCACCTTACATAAAATTCCGCTTCATAAACACATGTGAAGAAAATGCAGTGACATTTTTCCTGACCTAGAATTGCCTTTCCCTCGATGTCGCCCAATATGAGGAAAGAATCAGCACAATACCCTTTCAAACTTTCCTATTTTTCCGATCGAGCAGGCAGCCCTGTCAATATTTCCCACCCACATTCAGGCATTTCCCGGATATGCCCGTGTCTGAACCTCGAATTCAGGTCGACTTCCGATCCTTTATCTATAGAGATCCCGAGAAGAGTCTACTAAGCCTCCTCTACTCTGTCGCGAAGAAACGTGCACACTTTGTTGGTGTATTAAAAAACCAATTTCGCTCTGATCTAGAGAGTTGTTTAAGACGTTCAACTTCGGAACCAGCGCGGTTTGTGTACATAATTGAATTGGGTTGGATAATTTCAATAGCTTCAGAGTATCGGAGAGTTAGGTCTTTTGATATGCTCTTCCGAGTTTGGTGGAATTTGGATTAGCCATATAAGTTTTCACCAAGGAGACTAAGACAAAGTTACATTATACAGGGAAAATGTAGAGAGCTTTCCTTCTCTCTTGAAGCTCATAAACATCAAATGCTCATGGAAGATCTCGTTAACGGAAGTTTATCAGAGTTAAGATTTTGATGAATATGAAGGGTTTATCTGAATAACATCGAAAAATTGAAGAGGTGTTTCTTTGATCAAAAATTAAGGTGAGTATTTAGTATAAAATTTTTTGAAAAACTTCTCTCCGAAAAATTACACCCCTCCGAAGATTAACAAAAAAAATTGTTTCCCTTTTTTATTTTCCCAGTATATTGAACTAAAACATGAAATTTGGTAAATATTATTTGTCAATAAAACTACACATAGAAGGGGTTGAAATAGTCAACCCCTAAGATACTTTTTCTCACAACTTCCTTTCAGATACACCTTTTATTTTACAACCACATGCCTGGAAACCCCAGTTGATTTACTAAACTTTATCACTTACGAGAAAGAGGATGATCTGCGAAACCGTATTGTGGTGGGATGTGAAACTATAAGAAATTCAGCAGCCATATTTCATCGCATACGCATTTCAATGAGGAAAAAGGTAAATGCTTGTTTGAAGCTGAAGGTGGTCATTTTCAACATTTATTATAATTCTCTTGTCGATATTCACAGGTTTTTGTTCATTGTTCGCTATTGTTTTAGTTCTAGTAGTCTTAGCATAGTAGAATCATAATTTGGTTGGCTGTTGTTCAATGAAATGCTATTTAACATAAGCTATATTCATCTCATGAATACTTGAGTTATCAAAAAACATGTAGAGATAGAAGTTTTTGAATGAATTGCGCTTTTAAACCATGTTTTTTCAAAGAAAAAATTTTAATCCAAAAAAAAATTGTCAGAAAGAATATGTTAGAGGTTGGTATTTCAACCCCTTCTAAGCATACTTCAGGGTTGAAAAAAATGCAAAATGTGTAGTTTTAGTGACAAATAATCTTCACCAAGTGTCGTGTCTTTAGCCTAATGTAGATGGAAAAAAAAGGGAAACAATTCCATTTGTTTATCTTCGGAGGGGACTCACCTTGGAGGTGTTCAGGATATTCTTGTAGTTGATTGCTCTCGAGGTTATTCATCGTAGATATCGTACTACAAGAACTTTAACAAATACCACCCCTAGAAATTCCAGAATCTCATCTATTACACCTTCCATATTTATTATCATCACATATTGAATAATAATTTCAAATATATCATGATTTTTCAGATATTTTCAGAATCAATTCGCTTGAATTACTAGACCGTCTCCTTTTCAACACAAAATAACTGCACAATTCAAACATCTCTATTGGACTCAACAATACAGTTATAGTCTGAACCAAAGTGGAAAAAAAACGTTATATTTTCGCCGTGGTCTTAATAAGAAATTTTGTAGCGTCGCTTCGGTTGTATCGGACAACTGCTTCAGCCAAAACCGAACAATTGAAAAGTATAAGGGAATGCCAACAATTTTTGGATGTAAACTCCCTGATCACCTTGCACCATATATATCAAGCAAATTGAATTATGTTTCGCTAATTTGGAGACCCAGTTACAATACTTATAAATCACGCTCAGAAAGGGTACAGAATGAGTATTTGAAGTTTATGTGCTACAAATCCAATTTCCGTTTGAGCCCTGGTAGTCCATACCTAAATCACCGCCCAAACTTTCAGAACTAAAAATCAACGAGTTTGTCGCTCCTAAAATGCAACATTCGGTGATATTATCAATATGTGAACTATTCAGAAAACGTTGAATAACTGTACATACATATCGTTTGAACTGGCAAACGACTGCAACTGGTAAAATTAACACCCTCTCATGGAGATAACATCGGATAATAATGATAATATTAATAATAATAATAATACTTATAATTAATGAATAGAGAAGCCGAAACGATGGTTTGGCACAACTTAAGTATACATCAATGTAAAATATAATCGTTTGGATATAGAATATGACAGAAGTTAGATAGTACGTAAAACCGAGCGTTTTTGTAACGATACAGAACTTCGTGTGCATAATAGAATTGCGCTGGATAATATATATAACTTCGAAAGATGCGAGAGCTCTCCAGATCACGTTGTAGATTAATGGAAGTTTTCTTGTACAAATACGTTTCCTTCATTACTGTGGAAGATATACTAGACTCTGCTGAATAACAATTCTCTACAAATTCAGTGAAATGGAATAGGATTAGGTTTGAATGAATATTTTGCCCTTCCAGCTAGATACTAGCATAGACGAACTTGGACATTAAAAAATGATTTTCAACAGATTTTTACGGGATGTAATGTGGAATACGCTATTCAAATCCTTTCATGTTAGTCGAGTATAGAACAACTTGGCAGATGTCTTAGTTTCGTGGTTCTTCGAAAGAACAAGGGTTGTAAATTTGGGAACAAAAAAGATTACTTCGCAAGTTCCTATTTCACGGTGAGCTCAAAACAATCCAATGTAATGAATCTATAAAATAGACTCGTTAATAACTGTGATAAGTAGAAAGTAAGTGTGAGAAAAAATTTGCACAAAATTCTTTCAGATCCAGGCCTCCTAACCAGTGGTTAATAACGTTTTGCCCAGAAACATCTAACTTTTCGTAATGAGAAGGTAGAAATGGGTGAGAAATTCCTATACAAAATCAATTTTATTGCCTCGTATAACTTTCCATGGCTTCGAAAGATAGGATGAGTTTAATCTTCTGATACTTATTTCTACCTTCAATGAAATTTAAATTAGTCATAAAACTTTCTGCCATGACGAAGGTTCATTATGTCTGGGAAAATTCAGAAAGTTTTCATCCTTTGTTTGAGTTCTCAAAAGTTAAATCTTTTCAATTCACTACGCTTATCGGAATATTTTTCAGGGGATTATTTTTTTGCGGGCTTGTAACAGAGCGGTATATTTCCGTCTTTCTCATAAATTTCCAACTGAATAGATCTCAATTCATTGAAATTGGATTACTTAGTGAGAACTAGCGATTTATATCAGTCGGTTCTGCTTGCATAAGCTCCGGTTCCTATGCCGAAAAAATATTTTTGGCTCACCAATCTGTTTGTCATTTTACAAACAATTGGTTGTTGATTTCTGCATTCTTTTCTCGAAGGTAGGTTCAGGTTATATAGTGTCGATTTAAGTCGGACATGTGACCGCTGGGGTGATAGGAAGCACAGACGCCACAAGGCGAAAGAATAACCGGAAAACACGATATAAAACACTGTAGCCAACCAGATAAAATTAGTTTGTCAATTTTTCTTACTCACTCTTATGAAAACAGAATAACAAAATGAAGAATTCATATTACAATAATAATAAACCTGAAAATTGCCTCGAAATATCTTCATAAGTATGTAAGATAGTCATAATTTTGAATTTGATATTCATTAATATGTACATACATAATTTATACACCACATGTTTATGCAAGAAGATCCAAACTATCCAGTAAAATTCATAATATGATATTTATATCCTGTTCCGTAATAGCCAATGTTTTGGCTTGGAAATAACTGCTAGTATCTGTGGAAGCCCTCTAATAATAAATTTCATATTGCCCCCTATTCCAGTATACACATTTCATACTATGAATTAGCAAATGTTCCTCATTTATTTTGCTCATCTTATTTATTAGAAAGAACTTAACATAAGCACGGCCAACTGATCGAAACAACTAGACAACCATCATATCAAATATCTAACTTATATATTTTGGAAATAGTTTCAACAGATTCAAGCTCAATGAATTTTTTCAGAAAGTATTCAAAATTGGGGTTTGGGATTTGCCACGCATGCACGAAGTGACAACGGTGCTTAGAAGAATAGCTTTTTCTGCTATAGATTAATGAAATATTTATTCCTATTCTGTGGTACACACGTGTTCTTTGTCAATATAACCAAACAATTTCCGTTTGCGATTTGTCAGTAATATGACAGTATGACGGTCTGTGCTCTCCTTTTTCTATCCCTTGGTTGTTGTCTTCTACTCTAACCAGATCGAAGTATAGCTATCTCTGTTTTCCTTAACAAAGTACCACATTTGACGTCCTTTTCTTTCCGAGAAAGCTGAATTCGAAGTTGTCATATCGTGCACTCAAGACGAATCTCTTTAAATGCAAATCCCCAGTTTTATTTTTCAGTTTTAGGTGATCAAACATTTTTTTAAAAATATAAAATTGAAATTATATGTATGAAATGTGATGTTCTAAAGGTTTTTCATGAAAATTACTGCATTTTCGTTTAAAGGAAAAACTCCCATTATAATTCTATTTTACACATCTTCAACAACCTTTTTGGGACATCATTATAATGTCTGAACATGAAATCTTATGGATGTCAAATTTTGAAGTCACTTAGGTATCTGTTTGACGTCTTACTCCTTCGTCATTTTGAGACCAAATATGGACGTCCATCAGACGTCTTCCTGCTGCTTGGGAATATACAGAGGAATGAATTTCCTTTGCTATGTGATGTGAATTCCGTATCTACTCCAAACGAAGAAATAATGGGACAAATGATATGCCCATGACAGAATGAGTATGAAGATCAATTTACTCCAGACATTTTGGCAATGTATATATTTGACTAAAAGAAATATTTCTTGTATTCAGAGAAATTTTTCCGTTCTTTGTTTTACTGATAGGAATTGTAGTAGGTTTCCCAATAGAAGGTGTTATTTTGATAATCAAAGAACCATGCCATTTTTCAATATAAATGATCGGATGTTTATTCCATTATAAAGAAAAAGCAATGCCGTTAATAGTGGAAAATAACATCAGGCAAATGACCACCACGACAACGCTTACAGGACCATATCCTTTTAATGAAATTTTCCATAACCAAATCGCAAAGTGGCTGCCCTATGTCCACAATAGCCTCACGAATTCAATCTTTGAGGTCTTGAATCGACGCTGGGCTATTGGCGTAGACCTTCTCTTTCACGTGGCCCCAAAGAAAGAAGTCGCAAGGTGTTAAATCACCAGATCTTGGTGGCCAATTGTGATCACCTCTTCGAGAGATAACACGGTCCGGAATCTTCTCCCACGAAAGATCAATGGTTCGTTGCTTGTGTGGCACGTAGCGCTGTCTTGTTGAAAGTAAACGTTGTCCAGATTAATACCATCCAATTACGGCCATGAAAAATCATTAATCATCTCTCGATAGCGCAATCCATCCACCGTTACTGTTGCTCCAGCCTCCTTTTCGAAAAAGTAAGGTCCAATGACTCCGCCGGACCATAAACTGCACCAAACAGTCACACGTTGAGGATAGAGAGGCTTTTCAACAATAACTCTCGGGTGTTCCGAGCCCCAGATGCGACAATTTTGCTTGTTGACGAAGCCACCGAGGTGGAAATGGAATTCCGGATCATTTTCATGCATTTCAACGACCCAATCAGCAAAGACACGACGTTGTTGATGATCGGCCGGCTTGAGTTCTTGTGTTAACTGAACTTTATAAGCCTTAAGACCCAAATCTTCACGCAAAATACGGTGTAATGACGTTTGTGGAATGCCCAATTCCAAAGAACGTCGAGGAATGGACAAACCTGGGTTTTCTTCAACACTTTCGGCTACAGCAGCAATATTCGCGACTGTTCTTGAGCGACGTGCACAGGTTTTGTTCTTCACATCACTAACTTGTCCCAACTGCTCCTATTTTTCCACCAATTTATTTATTGCGGTCCGACAAGGTGCTCCACGACGACCCAAAAATGTTCGAGTTTTCACGAACCGTCTCTGCCAAAATTTCACCATTTTAATAGTGAATTTCAATAATTTCAATGCGTTGTTGAAGCGTCTATCGTTCCATTTTTATTAATGGCGTAGTTTCTACTTGTCAAATGTCAAAGAATGACAGCTTCAAAAGTGACATCTGCCGATATCTTTACAATATTCTCTTATTATGTAACATGGTATGTACCATTTGATTAGATGAATAAGTTAATGAAAACATAATGCTTAATGATCCAGAATCTCAAATCATACGCCTCTGGAGATCCAAATTTTATTGAAGATAAAATTCCTGAGGATATTCAGGAAAAGACAAAAACTGAACTAGAGAACTAGAAAACAGATCCAGTCTTTTCCAGCAGCGAACATATCCAATAGTTGTCACCTAGAAAAACATATAAAATGAATCTCCATCGCATTTTCCTAGTGGAAGAGTCCTTCGACAAACCAACTGTGAAATTGAAGCTATATTCCTATAAAAGTCCAGGTATTCGTGGAGGCAAGGAACATGGACGAAAATTCAATTTCTCCTGATCCCTTATTGAAATTTCCCGTTTGAGTTATTATTTCCCGATTCTTCTCCTCAGTTCTCCGCCCGTCAACTCCAGTAAATATTTATCTGGGTTTTTTCACGTTGTTTTCTTCGTAATTCCATATCACGGAATGAGATGACGTCGGGATTCTTAGAAGCTTTCAGGGGAATGCGGGCAAGTAGAAGCACTGGAAGCAATGAAAAATAATTTGATAACCTCCTATCTTCATTCAACGTCTTTTATTGAAAATGAGATGGATGAGTTCTTGTTTTCGGTGTATTACGCGCACTGGTTATTTTCGCCATGAGGTGGAACTAAAGGTCCCCAATAACTTCCTCATTTTTCCGCGCTCGTCCTGAAGAAACAGCGCGTTTTAAGTTCGATCAAATGTCTTTGATTTCCGATTTTTAGCTGAAAATGATCTTTAACGATTTAACTGCCTGAAAAAAAACTCGTTCACTAAGTTCATTCTGTCCAGCCATCTGTTCTTATGTGTTTTAACTCTCGAAAGAGAGGATCTAGCTTCTAATAATATTCAGTTTTCGTTTGGAGGCTGGATATCACGACTGCGTTCGTTTTTGTGCAGAATCAAGTTTTGGAATTATACCCCTGTGGAGTTTTGAGGTTAGTTCCACAAAACCTCTAGTACCTATGTGGTTAGATTCTCGCTTCGGAATCCGTTGGGGTAAACAATCGCGGTAAACTTATTGTGAAACTGCGTGAGAATTTGATGATGAGAGTTTTTGTTGGAATATATCGTTCTCAGGAGTGTTTAAAAAAAGATTGCGATAAAATTAGGCGAAGACCTTGTTGAGTGTTCAAAAAAACTGTAACATTTCCGTTGGTAATTTGAACAAAACAGGGTCAGATTTTGAGTTGTACATTAATATTAACCGAAGATTCTCCTCCCAAATTAAAACACTTTCTTCATCCACCATTTTCCCAAATAAGAGTAAAAAGATACAGGCTGTTGAAATTTCCAAAAAAAAACAGTATTTTTTTGTAGCATTGACATGGATACACTGAAAGAGCTGAATTTCGGTGGGAAATTTTCAGAAACTATGGCATATATTTTTCATCAATCAACGTTTTTTTCCTTCTTAGTTTTAGATTCGCGCTTTCATGAAACTATAGGAAATTTTCATTCCCAGACAGCACAAACACGTTCTAAGAACGTTCATAGAAGGTATCACCAGAATGTTCATATATTCTTAGAACATTCTCACAAGAGGCATGTCATATTCTAAGAACGTTCTATGAACTATGAGATGAGAGAGGAACTCTGATTCTATAGAGGTGCTATGAATGTTCCTCAGAATATTCCAGAACGTTTTGAGCACATTCTAGAGTATATTCCAGGGAGGTTCCCACAAAATATCCTATTAATATTCTTTTATATATTCTATGGAGGTTTTCATTTAGTTTATAAAATGTTCTTGGAATGTTCAGTAAACATTCATACTACAATGATAACTTGTTTCCATTTCATCCTTAGTCAATGAAAGTTGTAGAAATTAGACAGAATTTATTTTTTGTCACAATATTCACAATACAATTTATTGATTGTATTATAGCACATATTGGGATCAAAATGAATTTTATATCGTTTTCCACAATTTTTCATTCACTAAGATTAATATGGAAATAAGTAATTGTTGTGGAATTTTTACTTTCAAAGAAAAACTGTTTTTTTCTTTTCATATAATATCAATATCCAATTATGAATATGCACTAATAAAAGTCAACAAAATTATCTGTATTCTATAATATATTGATAAAGTACCTCAGACTAAACTCTCTACATAAAAAAATATGACATTACTTCAAAACTATAAATACGAAATTATCTTCTTATAGCAAAAAAGTATAAATACAACAGGAAAATTACCCATTATCACAAAGTATTACGATATTTCGAACACCCATATTTTAATAACAGGGTGAACAAAACACACTTGATTGACCTGTATTTTAAATGTGAATAGATATCTGAACTCATACTCATTGACTTGAATATTTTTGGATAACGACTGAAAATGATATTATTATACCATGAAATTTGTACTCAAAACATTCATTCAATAACCTTGGTTCTATACTGGAATTAATTTAAGCTTTAGGACTCAAATTTTATCATCATTCACCGAAATATTTCACAAGATCTTGAAGGTATCCAAACATCCCCATAGTACTTCCTCGGAATAGCCTACATTTGTTTCTATGATAGAAAAATAATGTTAATAATCTTATCTTGTTGTGAAATTCTGATGAAAAATATAATAAGCTTTTGGGCCAGTTCATGCATCACCGTCTTAGTCATAAGCAGTTTGTAGTCAAGCATAAGAATTGTTAAACCTGGTAATTTCGAAAGGTGCATCTATGCAGTATGGTCATCAGCATAATGAATCAGAACTACATTCAGACATGAACCAAGATGGCGTCCAAGACCGTGATACATAAATTGGCCCTTTGATAGGGCATTTTCAGTAAAAAAATAAGTTTGTCCTTTCATCGGGATTTCCTGGAATCAAATACAATAAACAATCACCAACTCATGAAATGCAGATCTCGTTGGAAATATTAATCAGATAATTTTCTTCACATAAATGCTGCTCTTTTAAATTGATCTCAATCCAATCTTTCATAGTTATGATATCCACCAAATATTCGCTCGAAGTGACAAGAAACCTCCTATATCCAAAGAAATACCTTTGGCACACCATGTTCAATATACAACCAACCTCACAATACAACAACTTCAGATTTATCATTTGATAACCAATTTTATCTGCAGATAAATTACATTGAAATGTGGGTATACCGAAATGTGCAATTACAAATATGATAATGAGTTGTGATTACCATATATCCCCTTATCTATTCTATAGGTTCTGAGGATTTCTCTATGTTCATCTCAAAGTAGGTAGGTATCCCATCAAGGTGATATAGGAAAAAAAAATCTTGATTCACTTATTTCTGGAAAATCTTCATGTTAATATATATGTTCATTTATTCACGAGTCATCGTTCAAATGGATTCATTTGAGGTTGTTAATGTAACTGAAATAGTAAATCAGAAGAAATAGTGGTGTCTATACCAAAATAATTGTACTTACCACGCTAAGTTCCTGTACATCAACGAAATATATGTTCCTATGCTCTTCCTCTGACAATAATATAAGATTTCAATTCAAATCATTATCCATTTCATATTAATTACAGAGACAACAATTAACAATTAATTATTCATATTTATTCTTGACTTGTCAAAATGGAAATATGAATAAAAGTAGGTTGACAAATGAAAAATCAGTTTTTGGACTCAACTCTAAATATTTATCCAGTTTATAATTTATTCGAACACGTCCCGAGAACGTTCATAAAAGCTTCTCGCTAGAATGTTCGAATTACTCCTGAAAATATACTACAATGTACTATGAATATTCTGAAGATGTTCGAAACATCATGTGATATGAATATCTTTTTCGAATATGGTGAGAACGTTTTTTAAAGGATCTTCCTGTAATATTCTATATATTCTACGAAGATTCGTAGAACATTCTGTTCGAATATTCTGAAGTATGAACGTTTAGAACGTAGATATCACATTCTATGAAAGTTATGTGCTGTCTGGGTTAGGAATGCAGGTAAAATTTATTGTAAGGTTTTGTAGGAATCTCAATTTGTTTCGGAAAACTAAATTATTTTTCATATGTTCCCCAAAAACGCACTGATCTCGAGAAATTCAAAGTTTAATGATATAAAATATAATATTCGAGAATTTCCACTGTTTTTGTGGATCTGCCACTGACCTAGTATGTGACAGTGAATCAAGCTCCATCCACGTGTATATTGACCACAGAAAAGATAGAGTTACTTTCATGTTTTGTGACCAGACCACAGATCAAGAAGTCCTAGAAGCTGTTCGTTATGCGAAGCAGTATGTGGATGTTGTATCTTGAAAGATTGGAAAATTTCGAAAAAAAAAAGAAATAATCCCCCCTGATTTTATTATTATTATTATTATTAACAACAATTAAATACAGATTTTCCTGTATAACCTTTACATAATATCTTTCGATATTGATTTGATATCTTACGATATACATTTATGTCTTCGACGTAATACGTCTTCAATGACAAAATTATTATATCAACTGGCATATAATGATCAAAGTAAAAAACTTGAGAAAAGTGTGAAAAAATGAAATACAACCTAAAAACAATACTAGACACAGTGTTTCATCTTCTATCTTTCGATTTAGAATCATCAGTAGCATTTATTCTATATTATACATCAAAAACTCACCACGTGTTTTGTTACGTACACTTCACTTCAATAACGGAAATAAGCAGGTTAGTTACGCATGCTTGTTAGAATTGTGCATAGAAACAATAATGCCACAGATTTTACTTACACCTTCTTCTTTCCTTGACAAATGAAATGCGGTAAAAAGCATTTTCCAAAATCTTTATAACCTCAAAAAATTAAATGACAGTTGATATTGACCCTTGAAAACTATAAGTTTTCATTCAAATATTAAATTCAAAAAAGTCTACTTGTTAAAGGCTATTGATACAACAATTAAATACCGATTTTTCTGTATAACCTTTACATAATATCTTTCGATATTGATTTGATATATTACGATATACTTTTATGTCTTCGACGTACTACGTCTTCAATGACAAAATTATTATATCAACTGGCATATAATGATCAAAGTAAAAAACTTGAGAAAAGTGTGAAAAAATGAAATACAACCTAAAAACAATACTATTTAATTATTATTATTATTATTCATTCAGTAAGAGCTGAGGCTACGCCTTTAAAGCTCAGAATATAAATACAAAATACAGGCAGTACATTAGTTATACACAAGAAAACAAAATCGAGAGTACACAGAATTCAGAAAGGAAGGAAGAAGCATAGAGAAAGCAAACAAAATGAAATGTCAGTATACACAACACACACGATCAGGCGACTATTGAAGGAAATCGATAAGCATCATATCTGTTCTTGAAGCAGTTCACACTAGACGAGCACACAACATCAGCAGGCAAGCTGTTCCAGGCTGCGAAAATTCTGTTCGGGAGAAAATTCAGCCTTTGGGTAGTCCTAAAGTTTTCCTTTTTCAGCTTGAACGTATGTCCCCGCAGTTATTGAGATTACGGGTGAATAAAGTTGACAGGTTTACTCCAAGCAAATTATTGACAATTCTGTAACTGAATATAAGGTCACCCCTGAGTCGGCGTACCTGAAAGGATGTTAAACCGAAAATGCGCTTTCTTTCTTCGTAGCTAGGGCGGCTGAAACCATAGGTGAAACGCGTTACCCACCGCTGCAACGACTCCAACTGATCCACATCAGCTCGAAGATGTGGATGCCAGACAGGGCCCGCAAATTCCAGGATCGGTCTTATAAAGGTTTTATATATATTACAGCACACAGCGGGAGAACAGCCACGGAAACACTTCGATACCATGAAAACGAGCCTCGACGTAATCTTTATTACATGTTGGGACCAGCTTAAATCAGACGTGATGGTCAGTCCCAAGTCCTCATGTGACTCCGTGGTTGCAAGAGGATGTCCACCAATGAAGTACTGGAGTCTTGGGTTCTTTCTCTCAACATGAAGGACGACGCATTTTTCATAATTCAGCTGGAGCATCCAATGCTCCGACCATCGCGATAAAGCATACAAGTCCGATTGTAGTAGGGAATAATTGGACAAAGGGTTGTTGTAATTTTTTGTATCATCCGCCAATTGTTAGCATGGCGATTTCCTCGGTGTATACCAAAAAAAAAGAGGGCCCAGAACCGTTCCCTGATGTACACCACTGGTAACAGATCTGGTTTCCGAGAAACAATCGGCCACTCTGACGGAAAACTTTCTATTCTGCAGGAAAGTGGCTATCCACTGCAGTAAATCTCCCCTGATCCCAAAGTGCTCGAGTTTTGAGAGAAGGCTTCTGTGAGGAACACGATCAAAGACCTTGGAGAAGTCTAGATATACAACATCAGTGGGAATGCCGACGTCGAAAGGCCTCGTCCATTCATTTATACTCTCCAGGAGGTTAGTGAGAACGGAACGAGCAGGAAAAAATCCGTGCTGAGACTCGGGAAGAATCTTATTTTCCAGTAAGAATTTTAACATCTCATTCATTATCAGACGTTCACAAACCTTCGAAGTTATAGAGGTTAGACTGATCGGTCGATAGTTATTGGAGGAGCATCAGGCATTCAAGTAATGCATTCCTTGACTTTCATTAACATTTACGCTCTGTAAAGGTCAAGAAAATTTTTTTCTCATTTAATTAATATGGAGAACAGAAAGAATTTCAATTTCCGCAAGAGAAGAAAATTATCCAGCGTTTTACAGCTTTGGCTCCTCTAAGGAGCATTATGAAAAATAGTCCCCGGTTGGCGGCACTGAAATGTGCCAATAAAATCGAGTACATGATTAACTTCCGTCGCAATGAATAGTCAGATGGAAGTTACGGAGAATATGGATCCGTTTCGACTTGGTACCGGTTCTCGCGAAAAACCATCAGTCAATATCCTTCAGCTGCTCCAAGGGAATATTGAAGCCAGAAAATGAATAATTCGTTTCTTGCCCGAGTTACAGGCTCATTTGTCAGTAGATATCGTTAGGGTTCCTACGAGAATGGGGAAAATTATTATGATGCTCTCTTGCAATGATTGATGTGGTGGTTCAGAAGTTTTTCGAATGATGGCGAAAGGCTAGTATGACTGTGCAGAAATTTGGGAGTGTTATCATTGAATGAATTTTCAGCAATAAAATTGTAAACATTTTCAGTTAATCGGGAATGTTAACAGAGAATATTTTCGATTTTATGATCAGTATATTCATCGGAAACTGCACAAATTTTAACTCTGGGTCTTACCAACCGAGAGGAAAGTGAGACATGGGGTGTTGGGAGTGTTGTCATTGAATGAATTTTCAGCAATCAAATTGTAAACATTTTCAGTTAATCGGGAATGTTAACAGAGAATATTTTCGATTTTATGATCAGTATATTCATCGGAAACTGCACAAATTTTAACTCTGGGTCTTACCAACCGAGAGGAAAGTGAGACATGGGGTGTCTATTTATTGCAGCTTTAGGGTCTCCACCATACGAAAATTAGTCTGTTTATCCCTGGGCAATACCAACTTCTGGTATCTTACCCTTTGTTGGACTGCAACTTTTGTATGAAGTAATTCACTAGCGCCATCTCACAGGATCCCTTCGAACTTCAAGACGCTGTGATGCAGAAATCTTGAGAAATGTGCTTGACATTTGTCGTTAAAAAGGGAGTTGACCACTATTAGCATTTTCTTCAGACTTGGAAACGCTCGGTTTATGTGATCAATTCACAAAATAAAAACATCAAGAAACCCTCCAATACATTGAAAACTGTTGAAGCCCAACGTTATCAAGGTCATTATTACATACAAACGAGGACGAATATTCATTGAAAAAAATAATGGATCCCGTTATCTTGTATCGAAATGGTACACGGAATTCATTTATTTGCACTTGAGTCTTTTCAATGAAATAATATTTCCATAAGAATCAAGGAACAAAAATAGTGAAATGAAAACTCATTTATCAACGATATTCTCAATGAATTCATGATAAGTATGCGAGAAAATAAATACAGATTAACCATACATGTGTCGTTAGATTGCAAATTCAAATAAGGTATGAAATTATAACAATTACTAAAACAATTAGAGAAAAATTGATAATAACTAAACATTTTTTTTCACCAGTGACCTGGTTGTTTAATTCTTTTTCTTTCGCCCTTTCTATTCTCTTTCTCATTTTGTTCAATTAACTCTGAAATGTGTAGAATTTTATGATTCATTCAAATATAATTTTCCTTTTTCTTTAGCCACTAGTAATATTCATTTCCTCATTAGATTTACTTTTCCTTATTCAAAACTAACAACAAGTAATCTTTCTTCCGGAATATCTGGTTCTTTCAAAGAACCAATGTACTGAACATTTTTTGTTCTAGATACATAATCTGCTTTTAAAAATATCACATATTGGTATACCTGACGACGAGCTTTGCTCTTTTCATAGCCTATTACGATCACAAAGAAGTAACAAAAAGACGAAAACACATCGAAAAATAATTGCTTTCGAGTAGGTGGCCCCGTTATAAAAACATGAATTGTTCTCACCCAAAGTGAAACCCACCGTATGCGTCAATAATAAGCCTGATGTCTGTTCTAATAGTAGCGAAGTTTTAATTCAGACGTGTATTTGATAGAGTTTATCAATAAATTAATTAAATTAAATAATTATTATCGATAAATTAGTTGATACTGTAATGCGTTCACATTGTCTTCATGTTCTCCTATTTTCAAAATACCTGGGTGATTCAAAAACAACTAGAATTTCATTCCATTGCAACGAGATCGACATGAAACTGTTCATCAGTATGTGGCATGCTGGTGCATAGAACAACATTGTCCTCAGTTCCACATTTTCTTCTTCATTTGACAAATGAATTGTTGATGCCGAAATCTAAAGATATTGTATGAAGTAGTTATGAAAAAATCTGTATCGATTTTACCGGAGAAAATGAAAAAAATAAAATATTGTAAAAATTGCTGATGATAAAAAGCCCTGGGTCAAATTTTTTGCTCGAGTTATCCTTCCTTAGGCTGGAAATAGGAACCCCATTTTCGAGAGTAGGAATTAAACCTAATCCGCGAAACAAAAATTCTATTATCCCTTTCGAACTAACCCTGTATTTTGCCCGATAACTAACCAAGCACCAAAGCGAATCATCAGGTGAAAACAACACTTCATTCTTTCATCCCTGTTTGGATGAGATCAGAAATGAAGTATCCATTATATTCGTACAGAGTAAAAACCTCTTTGTTCATTTTGAGCTTTCCAGTTAATGAGACTTTTCTGTTTGGATTTCTGTTCATCCTAAAAAGTTACTTCTTAAGTACATCCGGCATGCCGTGAAATGGACTGGGAAAGTTGCTTAATTCGTTCGTAATTTTGGAGACGGGATCCGATGAGGGAGAGCTGATGATAGAATTCATGAAAGAATTGAGTTTTATATAATATTTTTTTGTGTAGTTTTCTGATTACATAAAAGTTTCTGGTAGACTGCTGCTCAATTTATTCCAGCTTTTTTGTACAAGGAGTTTATTGATAGAAAGTTTAGATCAGGGCCAATTGCACCGTTTCCGTCTTAAGGTTCAGTTAGTTAAGCGACGATAAACTTATTAAGCTCCGGTTAAAATATTCGGCTTGCACCGAGGCTGAATGTAACTAGATTAAAGTTAATCTACAAATCTGGTTACTTTCTCATGAATTGGTACTTGTGACTAGCTTCATGTTATTTATTTTGACCCTAATTGATGAAATATTTTAATTCAAAAGATGAAACTCATTTTATTGGTTCTACCATATTTCCATAAGATATGAAAAATCAAGATGCATCTATTGAAAAACCTACCGAAAAAATATATCTGACAGACTTTATAGCTTCTATGAAAATATTGCATGTAACGTTCCCGACATGTTTATTATCATTAAGACTAGGGATCTCTCACTACAGACCTGTGCTCCTACTTCTGCATCAGGCTTTAAACATTATTCAAATTTATAGTTATATACTCAAGTAAACTTATATTTTATAATATCATAAGATTTGAGCTTCTGCGTGGAATTACAATCCTGTCGTTTGTAAAATGAATAAATAAATAGTATTGATTTATCCGAAACAACTTTCGTATAAGGAACGTCTTACCCAAGGATAGACTTTCCATTGAATTATTTTGTTTGTAACAAGTATATTATGAATTGAGTTAATTTTTGGTCGAATACAATGAAAATTCTAATGTGAGATCCGCAGAAAAAAAAAATTCTATATGAATATTGAAGTATCATGTATCATGGATTGACAAAGGTGTACGTTTGAAGTTCGACTAACACAAGGATGCAATTTCTTTTACATTAATTCGTTTGTAGTTACATTTTGTGTCCAGTTAATATATAATCGAGGAGACTGATAGCACAGAGACAGCACCTGCACAATAATAAAGTAGTATATGATAGCTTTCCACGTAACACATCACTTAGTACTGAAGAATCTTCATGAAACTATGCTTTTGCATTCCAAATATGTCTTCGATTTCATTCTGCTATTCGCTCTTGGAAATAAATAATGTTAATTCTTCATGCTTTGAAAGATACGAATCAATGCCTACTGATGTCATTATCTCTCTATATCATTTTTCATGAATATCATCTGAAATTCAATAACTTTTAATCAAAATTTGATTATCAAATCCATTAACTCGTACGAGTTCTACAGGAATGCCCAATGTAAACAAAAAAAATGTAAACAAACTGGAGGTTACGTCCAGAAAAATGTCAAACTTGTACGAAATCGCTCGAAAGTAGGGTTAGATTTCGAAGCTTACCATTAATCCTTCTTTTAAGCCCCCAAATTTCAGGGTTTAAATTTAATAGTCAGTTAAGGCCATTAAACGTGGATTACGTGACGGTGCAAGATAATTTTTTACCTAAACCTTGGTTATGGTCTTAAACTATGGTTTTGTAATACGGTGCAAGTAGCCCTCAATCACGTTTAAATATGACTTTAAGGATTGATTGCAATACTTAACCATAGTGGATGATTTGGGATGGTCAGGTGGGTGGCACATTTTTGGCAGGTAACCAAGTGTCAGTATGATATTTCAGGTTTTTTTTTAGGTTTTCGCTCCCAATGACTGAAAGAGAACTATTAGAAATTGAACGGAATCATTATTCTCAGAAATGGCCATTGCGGATTGCGGAATCATATGAATCTATTTTGTCAAGGGCAATTTCTCGGAAAAATGTTGCCTGATGAACGTTTCGGAATAATTTGAACGATAAGTGGAGTGAATTGAAACGTTTCCTAGTCTATACCTGTTTTCTTCATCAGACAATAAAACAAAAATTTGCAGAACTATTTTCTTGTATCACTTCGTTGTTCGAGAAATTTTGTCGAAATTTTATTATTTATGTTCTTCGTCAATTGGCTCAGTTTCAGTGAAGGAACATCTGAAATCATTTCTCGTTCTGAAATTTGGTCTTATATAGAGTTCAGTACCAATCCTTTTGAATTTAAATTCAGTTGTTCATGATGGTGCATTTGTTGTTGCTATTGATGATTCGTTCAAGGATCTGTAGATGTTTTTTTTGTCAGAATTCGAAATGGTTTAATTCATAAATTTTCTTGGATATAGATTTTTCAAGCAACAATTCACTGAAAGCCAATTCATTCCGATGAAATGTCTGGGTTGATGAGTTGAGATTAGCTCTATTACAAATAGTTTTTATCATTTCTTGACACTTAGTTGATGATTTGAATGGGAATTTTGATATCTATTTGTATGTGTCTTTCATTTGGAAGACACTTGTTTCGAAAGAGTTCTGCTATTTTATAATTCAAACATCTAAAAACGACGAAAGTTAATTATTCTTTTCTGATTAAATTTTTTCTTGATTCTGGGTTCATTAGAATTTATTTGAAAACAAATTTCGTTATGCTCTTTTTTTTCCATGTTAATGTATGTCGGTTTGATTTTAGTATGTATTTATCTTGTTTTAAAACTTGTTCTGATATTGAATTCAGTAGCAAGTCTTTTGTTTTTTTTCTTAAAAGCCATGTGAACGAGGAATCAATTTTAATGAATTGAGTTGTTCATGATGGATTGTCTGTTATTGTAAAACTCATCTGACATTGAATTTAGTACCAATTCTTCGATTTCGCATCACTACAGTATTTCAAGAAAATGATTCTGCAAATTTTCACTTTAGTGCTTGAGATATAAATATTCTGAAACATTGAAGTTCACCTAGTTGATATACGAATATTGCTTGTAATGCCACATGTTCTTCAGAAACTGCCCTTGGTACGACATACGAACCCAATTCAGATAGTTGAAGTGCCTATGAAGAAATCATTTTCCTGAGGTAATATTTGATACTATTTGATCGATCAAAAATGTTCTTTCCAAAGCGTTTTCATCAAATATCCGCAAGCTACAAGCAAAACTGAATTATTATACCGAGATATTTCTCAAATGTTCCTTTGAAATACGAAACGTTTTCTATATAAAATATATATTTCTCCGAATCAGCCCAATACAAAGGATTTCGAGCATACTTTTTCAATTGGCATTGTTTTTTCCTGAACGTACACAACAACAAAGCAACAAAGGTGTAGTATGTGATTGTAAGTGCCAAGTCCACTGTTCGAGAAGAAAAAGACAAGAAATATTCTATGTACTTTCAAAACTACGTACGAGCAACGAATTCAAATTTTCACTTCAACAGGATGTAGACGGAAATAGAGCAATGAATTCGGGGACCACAGAAGAAGCTATTATTCTGGAATTCAATGGAATCAAACGACGGAATTCATTTCAACTCTATTGTTTTCACTATAAAATTGAAATATGCCTGCCGTTTCCGGTTTGGTGATATACTTTCGAGAGTTTTTAGAGAGGGTGATTTTCGTGCGGGAAATTCTTTTCGTAGGGGTTGTTTTTTACGTGATTAATTAGGCGGCAGCTTTGATTGATTGAATAAGTTTTTGTCTCCGGATTTCGTCGGTAGTTTTCAGTTCCGCTTTCATTCTGTTTATTGTTTGTCACATTCACTCATGCTTTTTGTTGAATAACATTTCTACTCCTGAGGAAATTATGTATTCAACAGGCTACAAATTAACAATAAAATTTTCAATATTTACGATAGGAAATGCATTGCCCTTCGAATATTTCAGAATAGCATTAAAAGTGTTACACTCAGAAAGAATAACTAAGTGAATTAATTCTTGGCCAAATGGTACTCATACATCAATAATCAAATGGAAACATTATCAGAATATTTTATTAACATTTGAGCATTGCTCGAAGAGGGCGATATAACGTACTTATAGTTACAGGTCTACTCCTCCCAACAATTGGTCAGCATTTTGAGGCGTAGCATAACAAAATGTCTCGTAGAGCTAGTTATCAGTAGCGCCTACATTGATGCCTGTGGGACGCATTGGTTAACCACTTTGTCTTTTTGCGCGCATGTTGTATTTTTATTTTGTATTTGTATTTTTTCCGAATATCCTAGGCTTCAACGAATCCTCTCAGAAGCTTAAAGCTTGTGCGAGTTAGGATACCGGGTGTGTTCTGTGTTCTAGGAGAACAGCGTGCTATCGTTTTGTCCAAATGTCTGTAATTTTGGATGATTGAGCCGAAAACGGTCTCAACCGACTACGTCAACTTAGTCAACTTTATGCAAAATTTTGAGATAATCGTGTCATAGAACAATTTGAAAACCATATCACCACTCCGCCAAATGCACTTTTACCTCCTGGAAAGATTTAGTGATCTAATGATATTATCCTCATTAAATTCTGTATGAACCTTCGAACTGGAATTTTTCGATGAAGTAATGGATTTCAATTCGATCTGATTTGTATTTTTGGAAATATTGGAAAAATAAAATTTCGAATGGGTATATCTGCGGAATCACTGGGTGGATTTTACCCATTCACGAATTCGGCCTTCGTAATTAAGGTCCAAACCTTCTCTACAAATATCGAGTTTCTAAGTTTTTCTTTCGGAAGTTAATGTGTTTACGCAGTCGGCCGTTAAGCTGACCGTAAACACAATAACTTCCGGAAGAAACGACTTAGAAACTCGATATTTGTAGAGTAGGTTTGGGGCTTAATTACGAAGGTCGAATTCGTGAATGGGTAAAATCCGCGCAATGATTCCGTAGATATACCCATTCAAAATTTTATTTTTCCAATATTTCCAAAAATACAGATTAGATCGAATTGAAATCCAGTAATTTATCAAAATAAATATTTCAAAAAGCACTGCCGTGAAGGCAGCAGCTTTTGTGTGCATGTTCAAATTCGTTGCTGAAGCAGTCATCTACATTGAACATGCGCGCAAAAGCTACTGCCTTCACGGCAGTGCTTTTTGAAATTTTCTTATATTCTCCAATTTCACGAGAGGGCAAACCAATTTCTCGATAGATACTTCTACCTCTATCAAATCGCTAACTAACCTGACTAAACCTAACCTAACCTAACCTACCCTGACCTACCCCTATCAAAATCGCTATCATGGTTAAAAATTGGATGAATTTGAGCTCCAGGCATATCATACAAAAGAACTATACTATTCAGGATTCATGAGTTGATTTCTTCACACAAGTATACTAATGTCACTGACTGTTGCATTAGATACTGAAATATTTTTCCCGAAAGCCATCTAAACGAAAAATTAATAATCATGCAGCTATCATGGTGTAGTGATTTATGCTTCCATAAGATTATACGCTTTACATTTCGTAACTGATTTTGAATATAATAAATTCACAGGTCTCTACTGTAACGTTTTTGGTGATTTTAAAAAGTTTCAATAAGGGATTTGATGCTTCAATAATGTTAATGAATGGAATAGTTCATGGACATTTATTAAACTGCCATCCAACAGCGAATGAGTAACTACCTAAAACTCATTCCATATTTGAACAGATGAGTCAACCTGCAATACGCGCTTGTTCAAGTTTTTTCTAGGTCTTCTTTTCGAATATCTGAAACAAAACTATGAATAATGTATGAAATTTTTTTTTTCTGGAAAATAACTATATTCAATTTTGAATAGTTTTGTTTCAGATATTGGGAGTGAAAACCTAGAAAAAAACATAAAAAATGATGCAAAATCCTCCCAAAATAAGCTTCAATCGATACTTATCTATCGGTTCATTGACGAATATTCGTCCTCGTGTTTCTGTTCGATATCACACAAATTTCGAACCTCCTTGAGGTTCACAGGATGATGTAGTCAGTAGTCATATTGAATAAAACCATGTTGCACAGCTATCCAAACACTTCTGTCTTTAGATCTATTTCAGTGTAGTTTCTTATTGTTTCAGTTCCTTCAAACATGAATCCTAGGAGAGAGACTTTGGACCATACTGGTGAGTATGAAGATGTACCATTATTCGTCCCCAAAACAATTTCATGATAACTCTCACTCATAAATGCTCCGGTTGAGTTTGTTAATGAACATAATTCTGCTGAATAGTTTCGGAGTATGCTCAGCTGATTCTTTATTGAATAGTTCGAAAACGGCTTGGCCAGAAATCATGAGCCGTAAGAATTATTCGTACGTCATCAAGCCTGCATAGGTATGTTGTATTTCGATTGTATCTGTAGTTTTGGGTATGTTCTGAAAATGCTGATAAGTATTTACGGAATCATTGAGAGGATTTTCCCTATTCTTGAATTCGTTCGTCGCCGTTTATCGTGTTGGATTTTCACTTTTAAAGAATCAGTCGGTAGGCATTGGAACTTCGACACGTTCCACTCTGTTAAGTTCAGATAAACACGCGCCGTTGTCTGTTCTACCTACAGTAAAAGCGTATATCACTAAACTAAACCATAGAATCCTTCATGAAAACTCTTAGGAATTGGCGCAGAAATATTTTGGTACCTTAAAGACACTTTACGAATGCCAGCCTGGGTCAATTCTATAATCACAAAACTTGATATATCCACTCCATAGCCTACCGACTGACTTTATCAAACTGGGAAAAGTATACTTAAGAACTAGAATAGAGATAAACCTATAAATATAACTGCTTTTTTATACCATGTTGACTCTATAACCACTGAGCCATGCCTGAGAATTCTGTACACGTTTCAAGCTTTCGGTACTCCGCCATAAGATGAGGTAAATAACCGATATTATAGAAAACTTACTAGTTTGACCATAACAAAAAGCAACTTCTTCGATGAAGCTGCCAGCTATGTCATTCCTCTCGTAAAATACAATGGAATATAATCCTTAAATTTATCAGTTCACTCGACTTCATCACTTCCTACTAAAACTACTGCTACCGGCCATTTAACTGGAAATTTGAGCATTCTAGAGTAGTAAAACACCAATACATTTCATCCAAAACCTGACATGGAATCGTATCCTGGGACTACCAGTCTGAAACAATCCGAGACAAATAGAGAGTTCCTAAACACTCATCAGAATTCACATCCCACATTTACAAAACGTACGTGCTCGTGAAAAAAAAATAATTCGTTGGTTTCTGGCATGTTAAACACATTACCCCGTAATGAACATCCGGCGTGCTTCAGCGCCAGCCCTCACGAAGTCGCGGCAATTGCACTCTCAAGTTTATATATGGTCTTGAACTTTTTGCCCGTTAGCCACAAGCCAATTTCTGTGCTCCCGTAGGCACTCCGCATTATATAACAGATAACACGGTCCAAACAGCGCCAACGGAGCTCTATGTTCCTGCCACTGACACGTCATAAGCGTTATTCGATGCTAGGCTTCTGTCAAGGACGGTTTTACGAGCTTTAATTAAAGATACGGATGATTGATGGAACCGCGAATGTTTTTTCTGTGGTGTGCGGATGTGTTCGGGATGTTACTTCAGTCAGAAGCGCGGAAAGCTGGATGAAAATGGGAATAAAGTATAGCGTATGCTTAATTTGGGCGAAAATTGGGGTAATCGATTCGCTTCCGAGACGGATTATTCATGAGTGAATGTTGTTAATCTGTTATGTTCAACATGTTGTAAGTGACATCTTATGATTTCTATGATTCAGTGTTAACCATAATTCTGTGATGTGTTATGTATTCATAGCCTATGGTAATCAAACTCAGATATAACTCTGTTCTGGAGTATAATTATTTAATATCATGTATTATGTTCTACAAAACACGCTCGGTAAAGTACCTAATTTAGCGTGGATACAATTCGGTATTATTGACATGATTAATCAGATTGTTGATTTCAACTTTAACGAGTTTCTACATATACGATGTATCAAAGTTGATTTTACGATTCTTGAAATGGCTGAAAATATACTGGAGGGCTTATAAACAAGTAAGATGAGGTAAATTATCCTCAATTCTAAAAACACAGGCATGCAAATTTTCTACAACGAAATTCGTGAGAATAATATGATAAAGATGCATAGAATATATCAGGTCTCGACACTTTCCTTCTATTATCCACCGAAGTTTTGGGTCCAAAACGCGGTCCTGGAATTGTCAAATATCGTCCTACTTGCCTATGTGAACGATGAGGGCGCTAGGGTCGCTTTGCCGAACTCATACAATTAACTCTTCTGAATAAAATGAATTGGTCTATCATCTGATAGATCTGATGAAACTATTTCCCAAAAAATGAATCAAATCCCTTTTTGAAATTATGGATTCTCACTAATATATTAGAGGAATTCAACAAAAAAAGTGGAACATCTACTAATTAATAATAAAAAATATGTATAAGGAAATAAGGAGCAATATGAGGTTTATTGTAAGAACACTTTCATGGATGGATACAAGAAGTCATTTCGAAGCCAAAACAACGGTGAAAACTGAACGGGATATTGATATTACTCATGGATTTTATTGGATAGTTTGGATCTCCTTCCATAATAATATGGTTTATATATTTTGTATGTACCTATCAATGAATATTCAATTTCGAGTTTATGAATTTTGTTACATACGTATGAAAATATTTCGAGGAAACATGTTTATCATTATTGAAATTGAAATATGAATTTTCACTTAGCTGTTCATGTTCATACGAATTTTTCAGAAGAATTTCGAACCAGACAAATCAAACCGAAGTATCTATCGTTCCAAATGTTTTCTTGAGGTATTTTTGAAAACGTAACTCTGGAAAAATTCCTTTCCATGAACTAAATATTGAGATAATAAATACCTCTTATAGTAGACAGGTATTCGAAAATATGAAGTTTCAGACTTGTGTATTCAGAGATGAAGGAAACCTTTATATATATTATCGCCATTCTGACTGAATGAAACTTAAATTTGTCAAAATGAATTCATTTTCGGAAATTCTTGAAAAGAATGTATGGTCCAACTCGGAAAATCAGAAAGAAGTTCTGATTTGACTCGTTTTGATATGACAGGTCGGTAACTTCAAAGTGGTTGTCCCAGCCGTATTTTGACAACATTTGGACCTCATTTCGGACCCAAAATATGTGGAAGAGTGTCCGCACCTTGTATTCTATGCATCTCTGATATGATCATAAAATCACAGAATATTGAATAGGTATTCGAAGAAAATTGAAATGTTTTTTTTTATTTTGGTGACACGATCATCACGAAATTTGGCCACAAAGTTATTCATTAGCATTTTCAGACAAGATTCCAAGTCTCATAATGATTGAATCAGTGTCTCTTGAGTTATGGCTCATGAAGAAAACCACAAAATTTGACAAATTTTTTCCCATATCTCCGAAAATATTATATATGTATATATATATATATATATTTTCTTTCGAGAACGAGCTTTACATTCTTTATTAAATTGAAGTATTAGCAGAGGAAATGTAAACGGGATACCATACATTTTTCCGTATGATTCAAGAGCACAGATAAAAAACCTCAGCACAAACTCTGTCTCTCCGCATAAATGTTATAATTTGTTTGAAGAACATGAATGGCATCTTTTTCATCGGAAAATACTTTTTTCGTCATCTTAAATTCATTTTGACAAAATATCATGACTTAATATCTGAAGCAGAAAGAGGGACAGAAAACCAGTAGAAAGCAGTAAATAAAATTACCTACATTTGCTCTCTGACCGGGAGAGTCTTTCGACCAGGTCCGGTCCTCCAAGTGATGATTTTCAGATCCTCAGATGAATGAAGAACGCTACAGGCCCCTTAAATTGGGCAATCATCCCCCATAGATCCATAAAGCTACCTTTTGTGCGAGGGAGATTCGGGTATTTGGGTAATCGGAGATTATTCTCTATTGGCCGACGACGATCACGTGATCGTCGTCAGCCAATGGGATGAATCTCTCGGCCAATAGGGTGAATCTCCGATTCCCCAAATATCTGAATCTCCCTCGCATAAAAATCCCCTTTATTCGATAGATATTTCACAATAGAAACCTAACAAAATATCGGGAATGAATTGAAAAACTTGACAATATTGAATGTATCGAACTGAAATTTAGAACATCACTGTGAGGTATGAAACTAAAGGTTGTCGCAAATTACAGACATTTCGACGCTGTTCCCTAGAGCATGCGGGTAATAATCTATAATATTTAAGAGCTGAATTAAAAAAAACCCCTGGCCCTTGAGCTCGTTCTTGTTCCGTCTACCATCGTCGATTTTTCCATACCGCAGTCTTCTGATCACACCTCCCCAGACGAAGGTATTTCAACCCACCTCATCAGCCTCATTCGCATAAGAGAAGCCTCCAAATTCGCCTTCAATAGCCCATAACTCATATCTTCCGATGAGATCGAACTTCGGAAATAAAGCCCCAATATAATTTATACGCCCGAACTGAATACGATGAATAAATTCTCGATCCATGAATAAATTCATTAAGTGGTGAGAGGAAACCATAGATTTCCATTAATTCCAACCTAATTGTTTGCCCGAAGAGCGTATTTCTGAATTTTCATCCACTCCATCAGAGGCGCTAAGCGTGTTTGGGACAGAAGAGAAAAGAATTGAGGGCGAAACCTCTCCTGGTAACAAATCTGGTTATTTGCGGCGCTTTCTTCTTATGCTGCGCTTTTATATCTTTAGAATTAGGTCTTCGGACAATTAACACAGAAGAGGTTAATCAAGTTACTGGGCGCGGTCTGGCCCATTGTGATATATCTTCAAGAGCAGCTACCGGTAGTTGAAACTAATTGCTTGGCGTGGATCAATTTGGGCTTTTCACGGGGAACCTCTATTAAACTTTGAAGAAAAATAGGATGCTCTAGATAATTAGCAATTTGCTTTATTAGTCGGTTTAGAAACGAGTTTATGGTCTGTTTTTAATTGATTTAGGGAGACGGAGTTTCCGTTAAATTCGTTCACGCTTTTATTATGCACCCGATTTTAATGGGAATAGATGTTATTTGTGCTCTCCTGTATACATAATGGGTGTGTAATGTGTTGCTGCTGCAACGTGGGAGTTTGAATTCTTTTGGTTTCCCAGGAATATACTCGAAATTCAATATTTTTGGTTTGAATCCATTGACACCGGCTTTAAGAGCATTTTATCTCAAGCCAACAATAAAGTATAATTTTGTATGACAGAAAACACCCAGATAGAATTCAAGCTCTTAGCATTCCAGGAATCGGAGCGTGATGGGTGGTATACTTCAGATACCATATGTGACATTTTAGAGAATTTATCTTATTAGACCATTTATGAAAATTTCCTTCACATTTGTGCTCTCTCCTTCGCACCAGCCAATCCGAGGTGTGTTTTCGGATCTTAGAAGGGCGTCGCTTAATTCAGAAAGCCAATCAAAATTTATATTCTCCCTCTAAAATGTGAAGAAGGGAATTTTCTTAATTTGGGTTTAGTTAGTTTTTAGGCACTATTCATTTGACCGTTGTACAGTAAACAACAATTCGCTTTCAATTTTATAAACTAGACTTCTGCGTTAATTTTTGTGTTCTAAAATCGTAACTTCTCATTTGAATGTCGCTTCAACCTTGCTATCGTAAGATATAGAAGGAAGATTCTATTGTATAAATTGTATACCATTTCGGTCTTGTTATCTAATACAGATACAAGAAAATGCGTTGTTGTTAAAAGTGCGTTTTTTAATACACCTCAACACCAGTTTCGGCTCATCAGTGCAACGATATTGAACAACTGGTCAATAAGTTCTTCAATTATCTGCTTATTTTAGAAGCATCAACGTTTCTGATAAAGATCAGAAAATATTCTTCGGTCGTGTCTTCAGTTTGATAAAGACTGAATTAATCAAGTACGATTAATTCAACCAAACGGGGTCTCCATTATAGAAACCCCCCAATACACCTGAATAAACCAATTCAGGTAAAAACAATATGTACTCAGGTACATGTACCTTAATAAGATGCTGATATATAATGATATTTTGAATTTTGGTAATATTCCAACTGAACTGTGTAAGGTACGAGTTAGGAAGGGCGGTAGCTCAGTGGTTAGAGCTCATGCCACATGATCGTGAGGTCTGGGGTTCAAGCCCTTGGCCGGAAAATAACTTTTCCGGTTTTCTGGAACCGTCCAACCATTCGATGTTGGGTAAACAATTAACAGTGCTGTTCCTTACGGCGCAGGAAATTAGTAACAAAGCCTACCCAGAACACACCCGGTATCCTAGCTCGCACAAGTTTTAAGCTTCTGAGGGATTTCGTTGAAGCCTAGGATAGTCGGAAAATACAAATAAAATACAAAATAGCAATTCTATAATCTGGAAAAAAATCATCAGACCTAATTAGACACAGGCTCATAAGTTAATTGAGTGTTCCTTTAAAAATTTCAGAGAGATTGATTTTGTTCAGGATAGAATCATGTGTTGAAGATTCTCTGCAAAATTGTCAGGGGGGGGGTTTAGAAAAACTAGAAATTGTTCTGATCAGATTGTCAGTTTTTTCAGGCGTATTCTAGGGAAACAGCGTGCTTTAGTTTTGTCCAAATGTAAATTTCGAACTTTGAGCCGACAACGGTCTCAAACGACTAGGTTGGACTCACTGATTCAGTCGATTCTGTCCGTCCGCCCATCCGGCAGCACGATGACGGGCGTACTGAGAATTCCATCAACCTGAAACTTGTAGGGTAGGTTGCATTTTGAAATGCCGGGTTTGAGTTTGTTAATGGGCGAAATCACCCAAGGGGTTTCAGAGTTAGAGCCCTTTGAAATTTTGAGGTTATTTCCGTGATAACTCGGGAACTATTAAAACTATTTGACTGAAACATGGCAGTTAGTTGTAGTATAGCAACACGCAACTTCTTGCAGAATTTTGTTGAAATCGTTTAATTTTAAAAAGAAATTTTCTCGGAAACGGTTCATTATATTCAGGAAAAATTTCACTCAGGCCTTAAGCTTTATATTTTACAGTAGTGAACTAAATTTCAGTTCGATCCTATAATAATTTTCGGAGATATTAGGAAAAAATATGTCAACTTCCGTGACTTTTTCCTCGATAACTTTGTTTTTATGTTGACTGTACGAGTATTCTGCGAAATTGTCAGGGGGGTTTTAGGAAAAATAGAAATTGTTCTGATCAGGTTGTTAGTCTTACTACCTTCATTGAATCAGGTTTCAAAAAACAAATTGAAAATGAGGGCTGCATTTGTGGATCTTTCAGCATTTTACGATAAGGTGTGGAAAGATGGTTTAAACTTCAATATAATCATCTGAAATGTGGAAAAGTTATTCGATTGATTGAAAATATGTTATCTTATAGGATACACCGTGTTTTCGCGAGCATATTCTTGTGGAACAGCGTGCTATCCTTTCGTCCAAATATCTGTAGTCTTTGAATTTTGAGCCAAAAATGATCTCAAACGACTAGGTTGGACCCCCTGATGACGAATCCGGTGTCAAAATCGATTCGTCCGGCCGACCGCATCATATTCATTAAGAGTTTTGCTTAGACCTTAAGCTTCATACTTTAAAGTAGTGTACCAAATTTCAGTTTGATCCGATTAACATTTTTGGAGATATTTGGAAAGAAAGATGTAAAATTTCGTGATTTTTTTCCTCGATATCGTTTTTTTTACGGATTTACTCAAAAATTAATTATTCAATCATGATGAAACTTGGAGGTAGTTTGAAAATGCTGATGGACATCTTCGTGTAAGTTTGTTAATCTTGTCATTAGAACAATTTGAAAAATATTTAAAATTTTTTTGTATGAACCTTTTAAGTGTAATTTTTCGATGAATTAATGGATTTCAATTGGATCTAATTTGTATATTCGGAAATATTGGGGAAATGAAATTTCGAATGGGTATATACCCATCCAAAATCATTGAGTAGATTTTACCCATTCACGACTCCAGAATTCGTTATCAAGGTTTGGGCCTTGATAACGAATTACTCTCCAAATATCGAGTTTCTTAGTTGTTTCATTTGGAAGTTATTGTGTTTACTGTCGGCCGTTAAGCCGCCAGAATGCGGATTTTCGAAGATTTGAATTCCTGGTGATTTTTCTATTCTAATTGAAACTGCTTCAGTAGATTTGACAGATATTTATTCACAATGATGAAGATTTTTTTCTGTAGGTATAAATTTATTTTATTGAATAATACATTATATTTCTCGATATTGATATCTTAGGATACAATATAACAAATTTCAGAGAAAAATCTGTATCACTCAATATTTTTAGTGATATCCATTATTGTTTGAATTCGCAAAAATGATTTCCCAATTTCACTCCTTACGAAAAGTTCGGCGTAAAGAGCACTGTTACCCATCCAAGTACTGATCCAACCTAACTCTGCCGTATTTCCAGATATTGTTAAATTTTCGATAATTGATTATTAAGGTTGGACTATTCCTGATACGGACAAATCCACGTCAGTACCGACTCAGCATGGATGAAACAGCTAATTTTGTTTTTCTTTGCAGGATATCTTGGCAATTCAAGAGTTGTTTTGAATCATTTCGATGCCTCCACACAAGTAAGTATTTTCTTGAATTTTCTCACAATTCAATTAAAGTCTTATTTCAACGAAGTGCCAGATTTTGCAAGAAATCCATGTCACACTTGGAGTAGAACTAGACACTCCATAATTTAAAACCACCCCTTAAACCCCTGCCACATATTGTGTGGAATGAATAGTAATTTATAGGACTAAAAGTTTTGGAAATGAGAGGAATTCGGTAATTTAAAATTTGGGAGATTTCTATTATAACAGGCTTTTATATGGATATTGCCTGTACGCCGCTATTGTTAATACACCAACACGCCTTAAACTTCGAAGTATCAGAACGCAGTGCTCCAACTGCCAATGAGTCATGGTTTACACTTAATGGTACGATTAGGAGTTTGAATGTGAGTATTGGCAGTTTTTTAATCACCCCACCTGCCGAATATTATCTCATGCCTCCTGTATATGGGAGGAATCAATAGATCCAATAAGAATTCTTTAAGAATTATCAGATGCCCAATAATTCCTGAATGAGGCTATATCGTACCAAGCATCATGAACTCCTGAACAGTTTAGAAATGTTCAAAGCCTTCCTTAATTGAAAACTTGTAGTTGATCGAAATATTAGGTCGAAGCGAAAATTCCCAACTGAAATCCGAAATATTTCTAATCTAATGATGGTACCTATGGAAAATCGAGTTAATTCTATTAAAATCCTTCGGACGAGAAATACTACTCCAAAATCCATTATACAGAATATCAAGTTGTGAGCTCCCTATTTTAGATTGTGCTATAGCATGAATCGGAACAAAACAAGCAATAACTTTTTAATTGTTCAGGATGGTTTTCGGCTCCTTGACATTGCCTTCTGTTTAATTGTCTTTTAATTGATATAATTGGAATACCTAGCTATCTCGTCTAACTTTGATTCTATATAGTTCAGATTTCGGATGTAGGCCCAAATTGCTCTCATGGAAGCTGAGCCTAGTTAAGGGTTGAGAGATCGATTAAATTGAAGATACAATTTCAATGAATTCTGTAATAGTATACCAGTCTGGATATTTCAAGGCATGAGATTCCACGGAACTATCACTGGATTAAATTTTAGTAACTACCTTCTGTTTTGAAATACTTGACGCGTTTATTCTTATTGTTGCTGATTTCCAAAAATATAGATCGAATCTAACGAACAATGAGCATAAAAACTCTCTCTATTTAACCAAATGCAGAAGAATTCTTCAATTTTTTTTTGTTCTTTGTTCTGTAGACCCCTTTGGCTGAAACTTCAAGGTGGCATATTTCATTGAAGGGCGATTCGATCTATGTTTTTGGGAATATCGGGAAACTGAAATTTCAAAAGATTATATCTGCGGAATCCTTCGATAGTTTTTACTAATTCGCCAATTCGGCATTCGTAATTAAACTCCAAACTTACTCTACAATTATCAAGCTACTGAGAAGATTCTTCCGGAAGTAATTTTGTTCACTATCAGTGGTTAAGCCGGCCATAAACACATTAACCTTAGGAAGAATCGACATAGGGAATATATTTGTAGAGTAGGGTTTCAGTTTAATAAGAAGGTCGAATGCTTAAATGGGTTGAATTCTTTAGATAGTTATACCCATTCAAAATTTTGGATCGAATTGCAATCTAGTACTCGATAGAAAATTATAGCTCGCAGTTCATGCAGAATACTCGTATAGATGACCGCTTTGGCAATGGAACAAGCGCGTAAAAGCTCCTGACCTAACGTCAGTGCTTTTCTAGGTTTTTGTGCGCATGTTCTAGGGAAACAGCGTGCTATCGTTTTGTCTAAATGTCTGTAGTTTTCGAAGATTGAGCCGAAAATGGTCTCAAACGACTAGGTTGAACTCACTGATGACGAATCCGGTGTCAAAATCGATTCTGTCCGGCCGGCCGACGACACGATAACTGTCGAACGGTGCCTGCTAGCAACTTGAAACTTGTAGGGTAGTTTGCACATCAGAATGCCACAGTTAAGTTCGTTAATTGGCCAAATCGGCCGAATAGTTTCGGAGTTATAGCCATTTGAGATTTCGAGGGTTAATGTACTCATATTTCAGAAACTACTGGAGCAATTGAATTGAAACTCAGCAGTTAGTTGGGGCATAATAACGTGCAACTTTGAAAAATATTTCGTTGGAATTTAATGGTCACTGAATTTGAAAAAAAATTTTTTTCGACATTTTTTCCGAAAAATTTTTTTTTTCTGAAACCGTTGTCCATATTTGAGAGCAATTTCCGTCATCCCTTGAGCTATAGATTTCACAGCAGTGTATCAAATTTCAATACGATACCGCTATCAGTTTTGGAGATATTGCGAAAAAATTTGTAGAATATCGTGGTTTTCTTCTCGATATCGTTATTTTTTCGGTATAACTCAAGAACTACTGATTCAATCGTGATGAAACATTGCAGCTAGTTCGAAGATGCTGAAGGATAACATTGTGCGAAATTTCGTAACATTAGAACAATTCGAAAAAAAAAATTCGAGTTTTTTTTTCATATATTCAATATTCTGTGATCTTCTCATCATATTATAGATAAATAGATAGATAGATAATTTATTGGTGCTCCCTTATAAAGTTCATTGTATTACACACGTCCCAAAAATTCAATATAAATGATAACAATTCCAAGATGATATAAATATCATCCCTCAACATTGTCAGAATATAAAAAGTAATATCACAATTAAAAACGTAAAACAAAAATTGAATGATATAAAATAACATTCCTCATCAAGACATTTCACAATTCACAAAATAAATTATTTAAAAAAGATTAAAATTTCAAATTACTGGACAGGAACTCTTCCACACTCCAAAATGCATGCTGCCGCAAAAATACATTAATTTTTTTTTTAAACTCTTTAAGACTGAGCCTTTTCACCTCATCAGGTATCTTATTGAAAAGCTTATGAGAAACGAAATTAGGACCATTCTTGGATTTTTCGAGTCGCATATACTTGGATTTTATATTGTTTCTATGTCGTGTGTCATAATCATGGGAGTCACCATACTTTGGAAGATTCCTGCTATTTTCACATGCATAAACAAGACATTCATAAATATATATGGATGGAAAAGTTAAAATTTTTAGTTTTTTGAAGGCGCTCAAACAATCTTCTCTGTAGTTCAGGTCTGCTAGTATTCTCACTGCTCTCCTCTGCAATCTAAAGATGGCCTCCCTATTAGAACAGTTACCCCAAATTAGTACACAGTATCGTAGATGTGATTCAACGAGACTATGATAGGCAACCTTGAGAACTTTCTTGGACACGATGTTAGCCAAGTTACGTAGTGAAAAAATATTTTTTATTATTTTGGATGCTGTTTCATTGGAATGAGAGACCCAGGTGAGAGCAGGATCCAAATGAACTCCAAAAAAATTAACCGATTCATTGGTATTATGAACTTTAAACCCTCTCAAATTGAATAACATGGATTCGGTTTTTTCTGCATTGCAAACAAGCTTGTTTGATGCGAACCATTCCTTAGCCCTCGATTCGGCCGCACCCGCCAACTGTTCAACCTCATGCAGTTCCCTGTGCCCCACGGTAATCCCAGAGTCGTCAGCCCACAACAGATGTTCGTAGATAGCCATAAAGCAGGAAAAGTCATTCATGAAAATGATGAATAAAAGGGGTCCTAATATGGAACCCTGCGGCACCCCCAGACTCAACAGGCCCTCTATACTCATTGAATTCTGTATAAACCTTCAAACTGTCATTTTTCGATAGAGGACTGGAGTTCAATTCGATCTAATCTATATTGGGAAAAAAAAATCTGGAGAAGCATTGCCGTGCAGGCAGCAGCTTTTGTTGGAATGTTCAAATTCGTTGCCGAAGCGGTCATCTACATTGAACATGCGCGCAAAAGTTGCTGCCTTCAGGGCAATGCTTTTCTAACAATTATTCGAATAAAAGGTTCATATTTACAATGTTTTGAAGTCAACTAGTTATTCAAGGCTCCATAAAATAGAGTGACATGAAGTAGGCTTGAATTATAGAATGTTCAATGTTGTTTATGAGGGTGACTTTTATCAAGAGAGAATTTCTTTTTTTTTCGTAATGTACTGAGATACACTGATATAGTATGAATTGTTGAACAAAACATCTGAAGAACATGTAGTTTTTGATTCCACTTAGTAGGAATTTCCCTCCCACATTATACAGATTGGATTTGGTCTGATAACGGAATGATGGTATAGGTTTCTTCCTATCGAGCTTTATTCGATATTGAAATCTTGGACGAACAAGTTCTTAATTGTAACTCCGAGAAAGACTGGAGTTAGACTAGAAATTTCCAACTTATTCAATCTGAGCTCTTACACAAAATGAGAAAAGGAAATTTCTATTTCATAGCCTTTCGTGTTACAGTATACGTTCTGAGCACTCTATTGCCAATTAGTGGTGCACCATGAATCTTCGGAAAGTTCCAGGGAACTTAAACTGAGAATTCGATCCCTCAACTTTGCATCCTCTTCCGATACCACTCAAATTTAACAATTTCGGCGAAATTGGAACTGGCTTTTATGGCTGTCTTCGAGTCGATTCACGAGAACTTGAATATCTTTCATACAAGAATAAACGAGTTTATAACTAAAAAACTGTTCGTTCAGATTCAAAGCTCACGGCATATTACAGGAACTTTCATCCGGTTTTCTTGCGCGCATGTTCTTGGGGAACAGCATGCTATCGTTTTCATCCAAATGTCTGTAATTTTCGAATTTTCAGCCGAAAATTGTCTCAAACGACTCCCTGATGATGAATCCGGTGTTAAAATCGATTCTATTCGGCATTATGCACGATTACGGGCTTGAAACTTTCAAGGTAAGTTGCATTTCAAAATGCGAAGGTTGAGTTTCTAAGCAGGCAAAATCGGCCAAATGTTATTGTCATGTGAAATTTTGAGGTTATTTCCTAATATCTCAGGAACTACTGAGGCAATTGTATTGAAATTTGGCAGTTAATTGAAGCATAATGATACGCAATCTCCCAGAAAATTCTGTTGAGATCGTGCTGTCAGTAAATATTGAAAACATTATTTTTCGAATGTTTTTTGGAAAACTTTTTTTGGAAATATTCATCATATTGAAAAAATCGCTCAAACCTAGAGCTTTACATTTCTCAGCAGTGTTTCAAATTTCAATTCGATTCGCTTATTATTCTGGGAGATATTGGAAAAAAATTTCCAATTTCGTGGTTTATTTCTTTATATCCTTAATTTGTCGGAATGACTCGAAAAATACTGAGATAATCATGATGAACTAGTTTGAAAATGCTCATGGACAACTCTGTGCAAAATTTCGTGATTATCGTCTCATTAGAACAATTTGAAAACAAAATTTCAAAGTTTTTATAAATATTCGATATTCTGATCATATTATTCTCATTTAATTCTGTATGAACCTCAAAACTGTCATTCCTCGATGAACCACTGGATTTTAATTCGATCCAATCTATATTTTATTGTTCGTTATGTGATGATTTGAAATCAATTGTGCAGGTTAAAAAACACCCTGTACATTGTGTTTCCAGAATTTCCTGATCCGTTTCAGATTCTACAATAAAAATTCATTATTCAGGTTTTTCTAATTTTTTTGGCACACTTCCAATTTCCCGAGAAAAAAATTTCAAAGAAGAATATCATCGAAATTCCGCTTCAAAGCAGTGAGAATATTGCACAAGGTAGTACACCCAGTATATGCCAAGGATGCAAAGCGTCTCCTAATTCCTGTAATAGTCTTTTCAAATTCGTAATTCATATTTAATTTCTCAAATTCTGCATAAAATCATTTAATTTAGACAATGACTTCATATGCGCAAATCAGTTCATTATTGAATGAAATCTGTGCCAAAAAATTTGATACACCTGTATGATGACTCATAATGTTAGAATCTGATACGGTTTTTTCATCCTGCACAAGCAATCTGCAATTTTCAAAATAACAACTGCGTAATTTGAAATTCTTTCACGAATTTTTGAATTTGCTTATTCATAGTGTGCTACGATGAATATTTCATCAAAATCGGATGAGCCACATCAAAGTTATCAATCAAAGTAAAATTGCTGGAATCGGAAAAATTAACCTATATAGTCTTAATAGAAACCCCTAACCATAAACCAACATCGTTTCGAAACTATCGCCACTAGTGAACTTAACCTAAAATCTGACGTTCTCCTCCGGAACCACCCTGTAAACCTACTGACTACTTCAATAATACTCAAATGTATTGACTTAATTTCGATATATTTGGACTTGACCTTATGACTGTCTTCGAGTCAATTCCGTTAAATTGGAATTGCTTCAATACCTCAGGTGAAAGCGAGTTTATGGTTGGGAAATCAATGTGTTTGTATATGTGGAAATACAAGTTTATATCAAAGGCCTTCTCTATTGAAACGCAGTCAGTTTCTTCGGAGTCAACCTGAATATCAATAACATTCTGATATTGACGCCTTTTGATCAAGGCTGACGGTGTTTTGTTCCTATTATGTCTCTGATATCTGTTTGGATGAATGTACCGGGGAAATGTTTTCCAACTGGAAATCGGAAGATTCGTAAGAGAAGATCTCGTTTAACAACTACACAGTAAAACGTATTATTATTTTATGGAGACTTGGTCTATGTGTATCGAGTGGGCATAACAAAACAACCTGCGAGAAGGACTCTGAATAGATATGATATATCTTCAATCTATCGGGAATTGGATGAGTGAATAATTCTATTCTGCTCTCGAAAAAGAATATTTCGTCCACTGTAGTTCAAGTAAGAATAGAATATATGAATTATGGAGTTTTGAGTCATCCTTTGTTCTATGCATATACCGATATATCAGCGATTTTTGTGAGCATGTCTATGGAACAGCGAGCTATCGATAAGTTTTCACCGAATTTCGTGAAAAAAAAATTATTTTCGTGACGAATAAAAACGAAAACTTAAAACATGGTTATTTGGCCTTTTACTTTCCGACCTCAGATCGTCCGTAAATAATTTTTCGTCAATTTCCCTCTCCTCTTTTTCTAGGAGAACAGCGTGCTATCGTTTTATCCGAATATCTGTAATTTTCGATTTTCGAGCCAAAACTGGTCTCAGACGACTAGGTTGGCCGTCACCAAGATTACGTGCGTACGGAGAATTCTATTAACTTCAAAGTTTCAGGGTAGGTTGCATTTCAAAATGCGAAGGTATGGGGCAAAATCGGTCGAACGGCTCGGAGTTATAGCCATCTGGAGTTTTGAGGTTATTTCCGTGATATTTCGAAAACTACTGAAGCAATTGGATTGAAACTTAACAGATGGTTTGACCATCGTTTTCACGGAATTTCGTTGAGATCATGCTGTCAGTAAATTTGGAAAAACTCTTTCGGAAATTTTTCTCGATTTTTTTGGAACTATCCATTATATTCGAGAAAAAGTTCTGCTCGGGCTTGAGCTTTCTATTTTGCAGTAGTGTACCAAATTTCAGTTCGATTCGATGATAAGTTATAGAGATATTTCGAAAAAATATGTAAAATTTCGTGTTTTTTCTGGACATCGTTGTTCTTTTCGAATTAACTCAAAAATTACTGATTCAATCATGATGAAACTTGGCGGCTGGTTCGAGAATGTTGATTGACAACTTCTGCGAAATTTCGTGGTTTTTTTCCCAAATATTTAATTTTCTGTGATCTTCTGATCATATTATCCTTATGACATTCTGTATAAGCCTTCGAACTGTCATTTTTCGATAAAGTATTAGAATTCAATTCGATCTGATCTGTATTTTTCGAAATATTGGGAAGACAAATTTTTAATGGGTATATCTGCGGAATCATTGGGTGGATTTTAGCCCTTTCCGAATTCGGCCTTCGTAATTAAGGCCCAAACCTACTCTACAAATACCGAGTTTCTAAGTCGTTTCTTTCAGAAGTTATTGTGTTTACGTTCGGCCGTTAGAAACTTGATATTTTATGAGAAGGTTTGGGGCTTAATAACGAAGGTCGAATTCGTGAATGGGTAAAATCCGCCCAACGATTCCGTAGATAAACCCATTCAAAATTTTATTTTCCCAATATTTCCAAAAATACAGATTAGATCGAATTGAAATACAGTATTTTATCGAAAAACCTAGAAGAGCACTGCCGTGAAGGCAGCAGCTTTTGCGCGCATGCTCAAATTCGTTTCCATGAAAGCGGTCATCTCTATTGAACATGCGCGCATAAGCTGCTGTCTTCACGACAGTGATTTTCTAGGTTTTTCTTTTACTTTTCACCATTTTTGAAGGCCTCAGTACTGGTTTAATATACCTATCCTCGCATACGTATAATATTATAAAGTATTCATTCCGACCTGCTGCATTGGCTATTCCACGCGAGAAATCCTTCCATGCTAAAGTTTCCTCGGATTTCATCTTAACTTTCTAACTTCCTTAGCACTCCTATTCTTCGGAGCAACTACTACAACTTGGATTCTTTTTTCCGACTATAAATTCAAGTTGAACAAGGCAGCGAATTATGGCTAAACTAACGCTAAGAATATAAAACGAGTGCACGATTCACGTTCCCATTCGACCATTTCAGATGTAACCGCCCAGAATCAGATACATTATTTGTTCATCGAATTTTTTGACAAAAACTCGTTAATAATTCACTACGTGCTGTGAGCAGTCTGTTCAAATTCTAGAGTTAGTAAAGGAGTTGCATCGTATTATTTCTCGTATTTATTATCGCCGGAAGTTTGAAGCTATATCCGATAAATAGAGGATTCAGGGATTGAATACAATAAAGATGTTGGTAAAGTTCGAACCAGATATCTGAGAAATTCCAGAAGAGTATTGAGTTGAAGTAAAGAACTTTCGTGCTTTCGTAACTATTCATGTTTTGAAACTAGTTCAATATATCCTAGCATCCTGCTGAAATTGATTTCGGGATATTCAATATTCTCACTATGGAATTAGGATGTGTTTCCTCTGTATATAAACAATATGTATGTAAATATTTATGTTTGTACCGGGAAGTCTCAGTTAGTAATGTTCGTTTTATCAGCCTAAGGGCCGGTATTATAAAACTTAACGGAAAGTTATCTTTAACTTTAACTGACAGTTAAACTTTTGCTCAAAAATGTCGGAATTATAAAAGTCTCATTTCTATCATAGACAAGAAATACTTTGATGATTTCTATGAAAAGGAAGTAATTTAAGATTCTGTAATAAATCTAATTAAGCACCAATTTGTGGGTTGTAAAAGCTGGACTTTGGAAAAATACCCCCTTTCAAAATATGATAGAAATAAACAAATCCTTTATTGACAAATATTCGCACTATGTATCAGGAAGCTTAATGGATTGTGGTTTCCATAAAAATAGAATTACTGATTTGAGTTGCAATGATCAATTTTGAATTCTTATACTTTTTGCAATATGCTTGGGTATTTATTCGGTTACCTAACTAAAAAAACTACTTCCACAAATGAATATATTGGAAATGAAAGCTTAAAAGGAAAAACTTTGACAATAATGAGATACATTCAATTCAGGAATTATTGAATAATTACAATAAAATTTGTCCAAATCCAATTAGGTACAGAATTTTTTTTACAAATACTTCACTCTTCACCAACGGGCAAGTACTTTCAACTGACACTGGGAGTGGTAATAATCTCAACACTAAATTTGCAAAAATTGTCATTCAATTAAAAAAATATGGTAATGTTTTGTGTGGCTCCGGGTTATCGAGCCCTGATATCTAGAATTTGTACACGGCTACCAGTTTGGTCATTATTATAAGAAAAGTATCCATTGCAATTGTGATGATTTTCTTTCATCTTAAAAGTTAAATAATGTGTATAAATTATTATGCTTCATTACGCTTTTACAACTTTTATCTGTTATATTAGGCACTGAAAAGAATAAATGCCAATGATTTTTTTTTCATTTATATCTTAGAATAGTTGAACAGAAAGAGTAACTGATGTTTTCATTACAATAATATGCCATGATGAACTCCCGAGATTGGATTCTTACTGGAGTGAGGTTTATAGCAGGCATTTTGATGTAAATAGATAATAAGTATGCAATTTTCCATGGGACATTTCTGATAATACAGTCAGTATAGTTGACTTGTGAAAACCCCTAAAATCTCCAGCAACTATCAAGAAAGAACAAGATGCATAAACTCTGCGTGTAGCAATACATTTGCATCACTAGGAATATGTATTCCATTACAGGCGTACAGTGTCCAGATAAGCGAAATGGGTTTTTGAATTCCGTTTCTTCCCATAGGTTCAAATGGTTCAGCCGATTTTTAAATATCCTTTCTCAACAAGGATATTCAACAATTTTCATGGCATCATCGTAGTAGTCACTTAAAAGTTCTTCAAAAATGAAGTGAATATCTCTCAACGAGAATGTTCAACAATATTCATGTCATCTTCGTCATGGTGAATTAAAAGTCCTTTAAAAATGAAGTGAATATATCTTGCTAACATGTTTCCGAAAATATCATAACATCAATAAAATCGAGGTTATATTCCCCTCATGTCAGCCGAAAAGACAGAGAATCTGTCGAAAAAAACTATTTAACTTTAACTTTAACTATAATTGATACCCAAACCACCAGATAAAGATAACCCTGCAAATCTAAATTTAACTGGAAATTACTACTTAATTTTCAGTCAAAGTTAAAGTTAAGTTCCCGTTAAGTTTTATAATACCGGCCCTAAGGGCCGGTATTATAAAACTTAATGGGAAGTTAACTTTAACTTTAACTGAAATTTTGACAGTTATGTTAGGACATATCTGTCAAAACTGCCAGTTAAAGTTAAAGTTAAGTTTTATAATACCGGCCCTAAATGAGATTAACGTAGAATATGTGGCATTTACGAAACAAAGGTATGCGGTTTTGATTCACCTGGTGTGAATTTTGATTGAGCTTGTATCAATTCTGATATTTCGGCAAACCCTGTTGGTGTTTTCTTTGATATTGCGAACTTGAAATAACACTTTGCTATTAATGGAACTGATACATAGATGCAAATTTTGATAATTGGATGAAGTCTTGAAAAAACTATCGATTCTGTGAAATAATCATTTGAAATTTTTCCACGCTGAACTCCTTTCAACCAAATATATTATCACTTTATATTTAGTGCGTTTTGTTTCATGAATTTTCATTATAGCTCAATAAAATGGTTGATTTCAAATGATTTTTTATATTCTTGATTCTGCACCTGCTGACAATATTTTGTATCATAAGTCACACAAACAAACACCATATTATGATAATTTCAATATTCATGATAGGAAATTGAAATGTTGTTGGTAAATTATGTCGATATTTTTTTGGAAGTTTAAAATCAGCATTTACACCAAGATTTCGTTTAGAGTGTACGGTTCTTATCGCCCTCTCCTGTGCAACAAGCAGTGAGTTTAAATTCCCTACTCCATAAAAGATTATTCCGAACCTCAGCTTTGCTTCAATAGTTGCATGGTATACTGTCTTCACGTAATTGTCTCAGCTTCAGTAGAAACGTACTAATAACATACCTACTCAAGATCATAACTGAACCGCAGTGTTTCACACATTCTAATTGTTCACGTGAGGGTGTTGAAAAGGGTTGAAAATTGTACATGAACAGAACTGTAATGGTCGACTTTCATTCGGTGACAAATTTCATCAGGTGCCATCGTCTCAAAGTAAATGAGCCATGACAAAGTGCACATACTGAAAGCCTCTTTGAACGAACTAATTTTTCGAACAATAAATGTTTTTTCTTGAAAATTTCTACACGTCTGTAAAGAAGATACAAAGACCTTGCCAAAAAAGTACCACATGACCCGCTTTCCCTATTCAAGAAATTTAGAGTGTTCATGGGGATGGCAAAAGGTTCAACAAAAATCCTTCAAAAATGCATGCAAATTTGGTAAAAGTGAAACAAAAATTGACCTGTTTCAGGCATTTGTTGCCAAATATTTTTCTTCTGAGAAAATGATTTTTTTACAGCTCCGTCAATAACCTTCCAATAATAAGTTTATGGAATCATCTACATAATTCACCTTGGTTACCCTCCTATCTTCAGTATCAATATTTTGCCCATAATCGTTAAGACATACAGGGTGAGTCTTTAAGTTGTACATTAATTTCAACCGTAGATTCCTTCCATCAGATGAAACACTTTTTTCATTTACCGTCTTTTCAGATTTGGTTCTAGAAAAAAGATATAGGCTGTAAAAATTTCCAAAAAAACGTTTTTTTTAGTTGTGATATGTCAACTTTGAATGACAAGAATTTTGATGTGAAGTTTTCCATAAATATGACCCATATTTTGCAGTAATCAATTTCATCCTACTTCAAACACTTTCCGAGTTATAGAACTATTCACAAAACTATATGAAATTAGTATGAAGATTGCAGATGAAGTTCAGCTTATATCATAATGAGAATTTTCAATCATTTCAGAATACTTAATTATTCCTCATAATTCCTCCTTAAACGCACCGTTTTGGAGGTATTCAACATTGAATGTTATAAAATCTGATGAAAATTGGAGAAATTACCTCATTTTTATGGATCCGTCTCTGAGCTAGTAGAGGTGGTATATTAAGTTCCGTCTTCACTTATCCGAACCATAGAATACACGAAAATATTAATCAATTTCGCATAGCATTAATGTACTTATATTAGGTCTATGCTATTTCGTGATCAGACCACAGATATGGAGGTTAGGTCTTCAAGTCTATGAACTTGACTTTCCATAGAGTTCAATTAATGTGTTTAGGTTAATTCATTTATTTCATATAATTCATCTATAAGTCTGATGAAAATAAGAATAATTATGTAGTTTAAATTATGAGATTTGAGCTAGGATAGAATTGTGTATAATTTTGTAGTGGAATGAAATTGAATATCTCAAGAATATCAAGTGGGAAATCAATGTTTCGATAGTTCAGTGTAATGAAATGTTTACATTGCGTTAATATCGCAAAAAGCACCAAATCATTAGAACTAAGTGAGTAAATGAGTTTTTCAATCATTTTTATTTGAATTTCAAACATTGGATTGGTTTTTCTACCAAAGAGATCACCGTAAGAGATATCTGTTGTGAAGGTCCAAGTAAAGTGCAGGAGTGTATTAGCACATTCAGAAATATTTAAATGCTTGTAACTTTTTACCTGATCCTAATATGGAAATATGGCAAGGGAAAAAGTTTTTTATTTGATATGAGAAATATATAATTAATATTAATATACAACTTAATGACTCACCCTGTATTACGATGTACTCTATTATCCTCGAACGTACTAAGTTGAAAATGACAAAATTAAAAACTTTTATCAACTGGTATGTGATTATTGGAGTTGAAAACTTGAGAAAAAGGTATCACTTCAGATACCCACTTGATTTCAGTCTGTTCAAATTCAAAAGTTACGTGGAGGGGTTGGTTGCACTGCATTAATAGCTCGTAGTTATTATCGCTTGAAGTTCGAAACTATAACCGATAATTAGATGATTCAATGAGATCGGATGCAATAAAGTTGTTGGGAAAGTTTGAACTTGATATATCTGAGGAATTCGAGAAAAATATTAACTTAGAGTTAGTAATTTTCGTGCTTTTGTATAACTTTTCAGTGTTCGAACTCGTCCGATGCAGCTCACCATCCTAATGAAAACGAATTCGCGTTAAGACAGAAATCATACCAGACACAGTGTTTCATTTTCTATCTCTGTTTCAGAATGATCAATAATATCCATATTATATGTCAAAACCTTATACACGATCGAAACAACATTTGGTCACAATCAAACAGTCAGTATATGTAAGTAGGGTGAGTCTCTAGCTTCGAATGAAATCAGTAAATCAAAAATCTCGAAAAGCTCTGACGTGAGGTTAGGAGCTTTTACGCGATCGTTCAAATTCTAACTATTAGATCAACACGAAATTTTGCATCCAGTTGCGTGTTGGTAATCTTCACCTGATTACGAAGTTTCGATCTTATTGCATATGTACTTCTTGAGATATTGCCGAAATAACATTAACATTCCGAATAACAACGAAATTTGGTACATTTTTTTCCTTATATCTCCGAAAGCGAATATCGAATCGAGTTGAAATTTAGAAAATTGTTGTTAAATACTGACTCTAAGGTTTGTGCCAAATTCCATTGAAATACTTTCAAAAATTTTTAAAAATTTTCGAATAAATTTTTTTTTCAATTTTCGAACAACTGGATCTAACGAAATTTTACTCTAAGTTGCGTGTTGGTATTCCAAAACTGTCCCCGAAGTTTCAATTTTATCGACTCAATACTTCATGAGATAGCGAGGAGTTAAGCACAAAGTTTCAAATGAACTCCGGAACTATCCAACCGATTCCATTCATTAACGAACTTGACCGTGCTATTTGGACTCCAAACCTTATCTGGCAATTTCAAGTCGCTTAGTCTTTTCGTTCGAAAGTTAGAGCACATACGGACGGACGGATTGGCGGATAGAATTGAATTTGACCACGGATTCTTCTTCAGGGAGTTCAACCCAATCGATCAAGACCATTTTCGGCTAAAAATTCGAAAATATCAGACATCGTAACGGAATGATAACGCGCTGTTCCCTAGAACAAGCGCGTTAAAAGAGTTCAGTTCCAGAGAGAACATATTCGTTCACTATGTGCCGTGAGCAGTCTTAACAAATCCGAAAGTGACGAAATTTATTTTCCGAATATTATCAAAAATACAGATTTGATCGAATTGAAATCCAGAAATCTATCGAAAAAGGCATCTAGAAGGTTCTTACAGAATTTCATGAAGATAATATGATCAGAAGATAGAAGAATATTGAATATTTGAAAAATCAAAAAAATTTTCTTCAAAATGTTCTAATGACACGATAATCACGAAATTTCGCACGAAGTTGTTCATTAGCATTTCTAAACTAGTAACCAAGTTTCATCATTATTTAATCAGTACTTTTTGAGTTATTGCGGACAAAACGAAGAAAAAACCATGGAATTTGACATATTTTTTCCAATATCTCCGAAAATAACAACGGTTCACAATTGAAATTCGGTACACTGCTGCGAAATATGAAACTCAAGGTTCGAGCGAATGTCTTTTCGAATATGATGAATATTTACTAAGAAAAAGAATTTTTACAGAAAAATATGAAAAAATGTTTTCGAAATATATGATCTATATATATATATATATATATATATATATATATATATATATATATATATATATATATATATATATATATATATATATATATATATATATATATAATTTTGCGATAGTTTGGGTGTCATTATGCCCCAACTAACTATCCAGCTCAAATCCAATCGCACTTGTAGTTCCTGAAATATTAAGAAATAACCTCAAAATTTCAAATAGCTATTACTCCGAAACCTTGCTGCCGTATTTTGCCTGTTGATGAACTTAATTGTTGTATTTTGAATTGCAATTCACAACGAAAGATTCAAGTCGTTATGATCCTTGGTACCCCGTTATCGTGCATTCAGCCCATTTTGACACCGGATTCGTCATCAGTGAGTCCAACCTACTTGATTGAGACCATTTTCGGAAAAAAAATTACAGACATTTGAATGAAACGATAGAACACTGTTCCTCAGAACATGAGCAAAATAATATAATTGAAATAAACTATCATGAAGTTTGAAAGTTGGACAAGCTTCCCAGTGTTCTGCTGCTAACATCAATCTGACCACCTGTTTCATATCTCTCTCAAAACACAAGTAATGATAAAGAGTGTCCTTTTCAATTAAACTTCCATTAATTCTAATAACACGACGCACAAAAAAATTATTGGTTTTAAATTCACGCAATAAATCTTCGGTCTAGCGACAGATAACTAATTCCATCTAGGATTCATCCATCTTCTGTCAAGTTTACTTCGGAAAAAGCATGGACCTCGACATATTAGCTCATCCTGGATATCCGCTATCTCTGATCGATGAAGATACGTTACATGGTTCTCTAATTTTATACCTATCGTTTGGTTTTAAGGAGCGTTGTTTTTGGAAAGTTTAGAAAAATGATTTTCATCTTTCATGTGTCCTATTGACACGGTAGGGGAAATTTGTCTAAGATGGCATACTTTTTGAAAGGGTGCTACATCTTTCCACATAAGTATTTAAAAACGGTTAGGACGAGGAGAAAAACTAGTGCAAGGTATAGTTTATGCAAGGGTTCATTATCACCTGAATATTTTGGAAATATCGAAGGATGAAACTAAAAAAAGGATCTGAAACTAAGGATGAGATGGCATACATAACGAATTATGACCTATATATGTCGCAAACAAATTCTTTTATCAAAACGCCCTTTGCCATATCGTTAAGATTTCGTCAAAGTCGGGCTTCCACGACATTTTCTCTCTCAGAAAGCAATAAGTTTTAATGAATTTGTATCTACAGATTTGTCTTCAAAGTTTTCTATGTATATACCCATTATCATTTCAAACTTCGACGATAATAAATAGTTCTGTCTCAGATATTGAGATCTTCAATTGGTACGGTTCACCTTGTTGATCGTTTGAAAAGTTCAAATATTTTTATAGGGCAACATTTTTCCTAGAGAGTGCCCTCGACAAATGGTGTCTATCCTGAAATCCGCAAGGGTGCAATGATTTGCACGCCTATGTTAACATTCAACCTCTTCCTTGTGACGCCGCTGGCTTCCATAGAGTAACGTATTAAGGATGTAATTGTCATGCGTTGTTATGTCACGTGTATTTGATTTGCGTATTAAAAATTTCCCGAATTTTCCTTTTCCGTCTCTCATGTGAAGGAGGAAACACGTATCGTTCTTGGGGTAATTTCTTACTGCAATTATCCAGGTTGAAAGTGAATTTTTCTGAAATTAAAGTTGGCGAGATATAACCTTATTCTCGGTAGGTTGTAATTCACTCAATCTAATCAAGCATCTCACCAGGAAAAAATTATTGAAGTAATTTGCTCGTTCCGGATTTATTTCTAGTCTCAATATTGTTTTCAGGAAAATGATTCTTGCAATTGCATTTTCTGCCTGCTTATTCTTGTTTTTTTTTTCATCTTTCATCCCAGAACAAGATTCCTTTTCAGTTTCATAGTTGATCTCATTCATAATTTTCATGATTATCTTGTTTACTATTAAGAATCGGGAAGGAGTCATGTTGAACTTTCATGCATGCACTGATATTTTTTCGTTCATTTCATATAGCTCCTTGTCGGGGACTAGAAATCCCGTTTGAGATATCTACCACTGCCTGTGTAGGCGAAGTAGAAACCTCCTTATCAGGGACTGAAAGTCCCGTTTCGTTGGACTGCCTGAGTACCAATCAGAATTGGAATTTCCGGAATCAAAGGCGAAGTAGAAATATTTCTGCAGCATTTAGTACTTTTCTGTCTGCAAAAAGCATTTGCAAACAGCATCCAGCAAATTCTTGGTCAATGGTTTGAAGGAAGAACTCGAAGCACAGCATCAAGATCTTTGGTGTCGACATAGTACACCATCTAGAACTCTCCTCATGGAAATGTTGGAAAGGAGTATTTAGAACCTCTTTCATCAAGTGCTGAACATTGCATTCCTTCTGAGGGGGCATAAATACGCATCTGAACACTCAATTGGAAGCAGGATTTCTTTCCTGGACCTTTCTGAAGTGGAAGACCCCACTGGATCTCGTTTAGAATTAAGATAGGTAGCTATAGAGTTGTGTAGTTTCAAGAGATAAGGGATTCAATTTGATCTATCAAGATTGTAATTGGTGAATTCTTGTATAAAGTTGTTAATTATATTGTTAAAGACTGACAAGGAGTTTTGTTGTTGGGATAGATCAAGCACCCCCTGAGAAATTAGTAGTAGATTTCCATGCTCGAAAATATGGGGTCAGTTGAACCGTTTTCTATAAATTTCAATTTTATTGAATTTTTAATAATCATTCTTCAGATATTGGGAATGACAACCTAGAAAACTCCTAGAAATAATACTGAATCCAATACCAAATAACCTCCAATCCATAAGCAAAATTCCCTTCCAAGCAGGTGACATCACCAAAAAGTATAGTTTGTGAGATATCTGAGTGGCAGACTGGCGACCATATCTGTAGAAACCGAAACGAGAACTTCTGAACAAGTTCGAGATCGATTTCAGATAGATCCCGAAAGAATTCAAGTGGAAACATGTACCCCAATAATACGACACCCCTCTTGGCTCTTCTCCACAAACATCCTACTATCGCTCAACCCCTTACCCTCATAATTCACCCGTCACTTATCTAGAGAACAAGCTTCCCTATGCCCCCGTCCGTAAGAAATCCAACCTGACGGCATATCATTCTGACTTTGCCACCGTCGGAAATATAGCAGGTAAAGCCAAACTTAGCATTCCCAATTCCCGTCAACCTCGACCTATCCCTATCCAACATCCAACCTTATAACAGTAATACTTCCATCGTTCCTCGTTTCACCTTTCAATTCATAGCTTAATGCCATCTGGCGGCAGTTGACACTCTGAATCTCATATATGCGCTGGGTTCATAGAAAGTTAGAAAGGGCGGTGATAAGTGAATTTTTGGACCAAAGGGTACCTGAGGAAAAAGGGCAGTTGGTTGAAAAATACGTTGACAGGACTGTTTATTCTTTTCTGCGACATTACCTGGAAAGAGTACAAATAATCTTTCATATTTTATAGGATATGTATGGAAAATGCAATTAAATAGACTGAATGTCTATTCATTCTTCTTCTACCTACAGTAATCAGCAGAAATTCAGATTCCTCTTATTAATTATATCCATAATTGACTGAGTTGTTTCCATTATAACTAAAAAACACTTACGTGTAATCAGCAGCTTTTGGGCGCATGTTAAAAGGAGATAAATGCTTTGGCAATGAATTTAAACATGCCCGCAAACACTGCTGACTTAACATCAATACTTTTCTTTTTTTTCGAATTTTTTCGGAGTTATGGTCATTTGAAATTTTCAGATTTATTTCCTGATACTCAGGAACTACTCGTGCGATTGAATCGAAACTTGAAAGTTAGTTGGAGCATAACAACGCATAACTCTTCAGAAAAGTTCGTTGAGATCGCACTCAGTCAGTAAATTTTGCAAAAAATTTTTTTCGACATTTTTCTCGAAAAAATTTTTTTTTCGGAAACTGTTCATTGATTCTGGAAACAATTTCTGCTCATACCTTGAACATTACATTTTACAGCAGTGTACTAAATTTTATTTCGATACGACCATTATTTCTGGAGATATTGGGAAAATATATTTATATAAAATTTCGTGGTTTTCTTCTCGATATCGTTGTTTTTTACGAAATAACTCAAAAAATACTGATTCAATCGAAACAAAACTTGGCAGCTAGTTTGGAAATGCTGATAGGCATATTTTTGCAAAATTTCGTGATGATCGTGTCATCACAACAATTTGAAAGAAAAAAATTAAAATTTTCTTTCTAATCTTTACTATTCTGTGATCCTCTGATCACATCATCCTCATGCTATTCTGTATGAACCTTCGAACTGTCATGTTTCGATTAAATACTGTGTTTCAATTCGATCTTATTTGTATTTTTGGATAAATATTGGAAAAGTAATATTTTGAATGGGTATATCTACTGACCCATTGGGCGGATTTTACCCATTCACGAATTCGAGCTTCGTAATTAAGCCCCAAACATATCCAGAAATATCGAGTTCCTAAGTCGTTTCTTCCGGAAGTTATTGTGTTTACGGTCGGCCTAACGACCAAATATTTGAAAACTCAATGATACTACTCAATAAGGGTTTCTCCTGAATTTGGGATATTACTGCAAATGCAAATTTGAACATAATTATTATGAGTTTGATTCATCATTTTCTCAAATTATCTTCAGAAAGTATTCAAAATCAGATTTCAAAATCGGGGTTTGGGATTTGCCAGGCATACACGAAGTGACAACGGTGTTTAGCAGAATAGCGATTTCTGCTATAGAATAATGAAATATTTATTCCTATTCTGTGGTACGTATTCTTTGTCAATATGACCAAACAATTTCCGTTTGCCATTTGCCAGCAATATGACAGTTTACACTCTGTGCTCTTCTTTTTCTATTCCTTGGTCGTTGTCTTCTACTCTAACCAGATCGAAGTATGGCTATCTCTGTTTTCCTAAGCAAAGTAACACATTTGACGTCCTTTTCTTTCCGAGAAAGCTGAATTCAACGTTGCCATATCGTACACTCTAGACACATTTTTTTAACAATATAATATTGAAATTGTATGTTTGAAATGTTATTTCCTAAAGGTTTTCCATGAAAATTACTGCATTTTTGTTTGAAGGAAAATCCCAAATTCAGGTAAGTGCAAATCATCAAAGACTTATTTTTGACTGACCTTTGACTGAATACAGCCAAAAAGAAATCGTTCAAAAATGTGTACGTTATATCAAATAGATTTGTTTTCACCATTCGAATATAGCAAGCCCACCAATGACTTCACAAAATGGAGGAAAAAAGATTTATGACATTTCGCAATCCCTCTATTTACGAACCTCACATTATGCGCTGCCTGACTCGAAGCAAACATAGTAATTTTGCAGTGGTACAACTGCTGCATATTCTGTGGTTTTGCGGTTCTTACTCTTGTTATGATTAACTGGTGTTTGGGGTAGGATTGACTGGGTCCTCGATTGATTCCGGTCTGGACAGGTCTGCGAACAGGAGTGGAGACGTGGCGGGAATGAGGAGCAGAGATCAGCAAATTGGATAGTGCTCAGAAGAGCGGTTTGTTTGATGCAAAGCGAATTGTTGCTTTGGGGATACTTCGGTCTTCAACTCGAGGCGAGGTTTATCTTGTTATTATCAAGAGAGCCCCAGGGAGGATGAGATGTCCCAGAAAGAGATTTTCAGTATTTGATTATAGTTAGTGGTGAGAAGGAAGAGATATCAAATAGCTCCTTTTAAGCTGAGCTGGGGCAGATTTATATTATTGGCTTACTTCCGAATAAAGAATTCAAATGGGCGGTAAAAATTGAAGTTGTCACTCTTTATCTCTCTGATACATTGGAACTCATTGATATGCCCGGTACTAAATAGAAAAAAATCTAGAAAAACACTGAGGCGAGGTAAGGAACTTTTACGCGCTTGCTTGAGTTCGTTCCCAAAGGAGTCACCTGCAGTTTTACCTTCTAATAGAATGATTCGGAGGTTTCTTTTCTTATAGTCCTATGAACTTCTCCATGAACCTCGAAGCTATCACTTCACAATCAAGTGATATATTTAAATTTGAGCCGATCTGTATTTTCCGAAATATTTGAATGTGTAAGTTCCATGAATCATTTTGCGGACTTTAACCAATCACGAATTCTGCCTTCGTATTCGTGTCCCAAATTAATGGACCTACAAGCTATTTCTTCATCAAGTACTAGATTTGAATTGGATCTAATCTTTAGTTTTAGAAATATTGAAAAAATAAAATTTTGAATGGGTAAATCTACGTAATCATTTGGCGGATTTTACCCATTTACGAATTCGACCTACATAATCAAGCCCCGAACCTTCTCTACAAATATCGAGTCTCTGAGTCATTTCTCTCAGAAGTTAAATTGTTTGCGGCCGGTCAAACCACGCATCGTTAATACAATAACTGAAAGAATATGCCGATAGACTAGATAATTGTTGAGAACGTTTGGGTTTTGATTTCGTTAGCCGAATTCGCGAATTGCTAAAATTCACCAAATAATTTCCCAGATAAACCTACTCCGGATCGCACTGATATTGAAAGTTGACTGAAAAATAAGAGTTTGAAGGCTCATGCAGAATTTCGTGAGGACCATATGATTAGTAAATCGCCAAATATAAATTATCTGAAAACATTTTTCTTCAAATTGTAACTTATGAAACGACCATCACCAAATTTTCGCTGATATTTGCACATCAGCAGTTTCCAACTAGTTACGCAGTTTCATTATGATCGGATGAGTATTTTTCGAGTTCTTCTATAAATAAGAGCGATGACGAGGAAAGAATCAAAGAATTTGACATGGTTTTTCCCAATATCTCCGAAGATAAATATCTGATCAAACTGAAATTGTACACCGTTGTTAAATACTGACTCCAGAGTCTGTGAAATATTTTATTGAAAACAGATGAAAATTTTCCAGATGAATTGTTTCAGAAAAGTTAGAAAATTTTCTAATCATCTGTGATTTAAATTTTTACTTGTACCATCTCCACGAACTTTTGCATATAATTGCTCGTCGGTATTCTTCAACTTACTAGGAACTAACCCCTTTAGTTCTTCTTAAGATATTGTTAGCAACTCCTAGAAATTCCAAAAAGCGAAGAATGAGAATAAATGTCGGATTAAACTCGAACTTGAAGCACTGTGCCAAATCCCATTGGAATCTGACGAATAATTCCCGAAAAAACCTTATTTTTCGAAAGAATATTTTCTTCACGTTCATTTGTCGAAACAAATTCTGTTTGTCACAAAAATGTTGTATGAAGTGGCTTCTCCGTATTCTTCAAATAGTTTCAATTTAATCGCGACAGTACTTTTTATAAATATAAAGGGAATAACCTTGAAATTTCAAATGAGACCGAAATTGACATCCCCAAAAATCAACTTCGGATCGACTTCAACCTTTAAATATTGACTCAAAGATCTGTTACTTATTCCATGAAAATGTAATTAATAGTCTCCGAAGAAAACAATTCGTGCAGACAAAATCTCGTTAAACATTTTTTTAAAGAACAGTTGCATCCTCAAACAAAACTGCTCTGTTCCCCAGAACAAGCGCATACACTGTAGTCGGTATCGGTAGACAATGATGAATTCGGAAACTACATGAAATTCTTGTTAAGCATTGACGTGAGATGAGGTCTTTCAACGCGATTTTTCGAATTATTACATCACCACAAAATTTTGCACCTTGTAGAGTTGGTATTCTGATTGCATTCGGTTTTCTCGAGTCATTGCGGATATAACGTTGAAATTCCGAATAAGAACGAAATTTGGCATATAGTATTCGAACGATTTCACCCATCAATAACTAACTTGACCGAGATATTTCAACTTTCAACCTAATCTGTCAATTTAAAGTTGCTTTTGCTTTTTGTCTTTTCCTTCGGAAGTTAGAGCACATACGGACACGGACGCAGAGAATTGAGTTTGAGCGCGGATTCTCTTTCAGGGTGTTCAACCTAATCTTTTGAAACTATTTTCGCCTCAAAATTCGAAAATAACAGATACTGTGACGAAACCATAACGCGCTGATCCCCAGAAAAAGCGCGTGAAAATGATGCCTCTTGAAAGTGAAAAATTTTCAAAAAAAAAGCTTGAAATAAGAGGAAACAGAATCAATACCCGATTATATTCCTCAGAAATTATTTATTTGGTGCATTTTGAATCGACTTAGAACCGGTCATGGTCGCTGTAATAGTTTCCTCTTCAAATGGAATTCGGTCGAAAGTCCAAGGTGCGAGTGTGGAGAAGAAGAGGAAACAATAGAACATTTAGTTAATACTTGTCCAATATATAAATTTGACGATGGTTTCGAGGCAATTCATTCGGTGTCTGATTCTTTTTTGAGATGGATCGTGAAATTCAAATTAATTTAATGAGTACTGAATCATTTTCTAGTTCATATTAGTTTTTTTTCGTCTTCTTTTTTGTTTTCAGGTATGATTCCAAGATTTCAACCTGCATCGCATAGGAAAGAAGAAATTTTGTCGATGAAAAAGAAGCCCTTCAATAAAAAACAACAATTTCATTACACTTATACGGGGAGACAGAGTTTTTCCTGAGGTTTTTATCTTTGCTCTTGTATCAAACGTAAAAATGTATGGTACCCCGTTTACATTTCCTCTGCTAATACTGTTATGACACAAATTGTTTGATATAAAAAAAAATTTACTGCTCATCTCAAAAGAATATATATATATTCCTCAGATATCAGATATAAATAAATGAATAAATCAATTCCAGGTGGATTTCTTCACCGAAATTTACAACCACTTCAAGACAAATATTTCTGCACAAACCCTTTCATCTCCTTTAATTTTCAGGCAGACATTCATCACATGGCACTCACCTACGAATCCGAAGACGAAATAATGGCAAGAATCCGCAACAAAGACAAGCAACGCAGAGGCAGCGGCACCCCCCATTACAGCAAACAAGACATCAGGGAGCAATACTGCATATCGGAACGGGGCATCGGAGCCCTAGAATCCGACCGGCAGAGCCTTTTCGGATGCCTGTCCTCCCGACAGAGTTCTCCGTGTTCGAATAGGACCTCCTTCCTAACCGCCTGCGTCCGTCAGAAGGTCCCGTCCGATGAGAATTTGTACGAACTTTACAAGAGGCATCCCAACGAATACGCACCATATCCCAAGAGGGCAGCGAGGTAAGTTTGGCAACGCCCTCATTTCTGATGACTTTTTACCTAAGCGACATTTGAAGTAGATATACTCCATTCACTTTTATAAAGTAGCCCGGTTGGCCATGATTCAGGTCTATCATGTTTTTGTAACTAAAACCAAGGCAGGTTGGCGCTCCTGAAATATCGACAATGTCAAAATAATTCGACGCGAGGTTGCCAATTTCTACTCTCTTTCAATAACAATTCAGCTTCAGCCATAATAATAATAAACTAATAAATTAACATTTCGCTTTGATTGTATTGTATTGAGCCTCAAGTAGGTAGTCATGTTTGAATTGAACAAATTCAATAATTTCAAAAGTTATATATTTCGTGGAATGGTTTCGATAGAAAGCAGTACATTGAAAATGAACTTGGTATATCCTATGTTGGCGAAACATTGAATTTTTATGCACGAAAATAACATGAATTATACAATATCTCATTCAATGCTATTTTTTCTAATATTTTAGGAATTGAATATTTGAGTTGACTTCAAAGTATGTCCATAAAACATAATTCCATATCTTGCTTTTGACTCGAGTACTGCATGATAAGTAGTTTACATGGAGAATTTATCCAGATATCTTGTCATTACACCCAAAGATAACAGACTGAAGCTGAGCTGCATCCCAGTTTAGAAATATGTTGATCCAATCCAGTGTATGTATCATTCACGTAGATTCCCAAGACCTTTGTAAATGGAGTTAGTTTTTTTGAGGTTAACTGTGACACAGGTTTCGAAGTACTACAATATTTTCATATTGGAATATTTCAAGTTGTGCAACAAGGTATTTAAATGACTTCTGTAGGCTTATTTCTTGAGAATTTAGAAAAGTAGGGAATTCGAAGTAACGGACTACTCTATCCATCATTTTTCAGTAAAATTCCAAAACACTCGATTCTTGATTTCCGTAGGAGAAAAAAGCATTACTGAATCTTCCAACCATGTTTACATACGTGAAATATTTCCAATATTAACAGAGAAAAAAGTTTCTTCAACATTCGCCAGGTCTTTGGAATTATTGAATTCACATAATATTTTCTCAAATTCATTACCTTCCAAATATAGATTGACATTTTGAAAAATAAGTAATAACTACGACCTCTTTGTAGAGAGGACAACGTTGTGTAGTTATCTGACAGGAAAATGACTATAACCTAACATTTTCAAAATATACACGGTGAAATCTGTCAGGATGTCATGGCAAACCGGGATACTTTATAAAAGTGAATGGAGTATACGGAAAAAAATCGATGATAATCGGGTGATAAACTCGAGATCTCACCATCTTTATTGGTGGTGTACAGATTTGTCAGAAAAAAGAATCTAAAATACAATACAATTTTCGCATTTTGATGTAAATAGTGATACTTTTGGGATTGATGCATAGAATATAAGGTGCGGGCATAATGTTGACTCCGCCTTTCTGCAAGCTCCTGCCATTCCAATAATCATAACAACCTTAGCCATAACATATTTTTTGTCATCAGATTCTAAAAAAATTTGGCAAAATCTTCTTTCGTGAAAATTTTTGACTTCTTAGAAGTGTAGCCTTCCGATTGTCTTTCAATATACGCTTTCGAATTTGTGTATTTTTAATGTCAATATTCTTGTTTAGATTTAGTTCGTATGTTAACATTGAGTGAAGTGTCCATATAATGTAGATACTTTTAGAACATTCTTACCCTCAAAATATGCAAATAAGGGTTTCTCGTTAATATGTTTTATCCTCTTCTAAACACACCAAGTTATACTGATGAAAGTAGAATTACCTGCTAGTTATTCAACATTGCTTGGCAGCTCTTCGGACCTTGAATCACTCATTTTGAGAGAGTCTATAGGTTTGTTCGTTGTATCTACATGAAACGATAACAGAAAACGATAACACAAAAGCAACCTAAGGAATAGAGACATACAAAAATCCCAAATTCGACCATAAGGAATCACATGATAGATTGGGACAATACGAAGATACTGATTTCAGAAACAGATAATCTGGAAAGGCTGAATTCATTTTGAAAAGCGGAAGAATTATAAAAACTTTCAAACTAAGTAAATCCGTGTTGCTGTGATTTCTTAAAATATCAATTCGACGTAAGTCTAATCAAACAAAAACTCGAAAGAAAATATTTGTGAGAATTCCACACAAGTGATTTTTAACCAATCAGAATGTGTATTCTGACAGATCACCATAGCAACGGATGAATTTTAGTGGAAAGTTTTCCTCGTGGGTTCCCAACAGCAAATTATATTGGAAATTTTTTTGACGTTTAAATGACAGAATATCTTCTCAATTCGTCTACTGATAGTGCGGATGAACTTACCTTTCTCTTAGATGAATTTATTTTTACGCTCAGCATTTTTTGCCCCTCTTGCGTTGACAAATGTCAGAGAATGGATTAAATTTGCGATTATACCTTTGGAAGAAATATTCCTACAACTGCTTAGCTGTAGAGTTCCATAGAACACTCTCCTTGTAGTCTTCGGAGTTCTTTTTTCGCATGTTGAAGGCATAGTCTTCAAGAATAAGCGCCAGTTCTTCCACAGGTATATCCGCTCTGTCGAAATCATACGCTTTTACTGGGTAAAAATTTATAAACTGCGTCCATACACTTGCCTTCGATTTCCTAGTATTCGCGGGTGTCAACTGCTTAATATTCTGGCGAATATTTTCTTTGCTTTCTTGGCCGAAGCGAGACATTTTTCTACGTCGTGCTGATTTTTACAAATTCTAAACAGAAATGATTTCTAGCTTTGAGTTTCACTGAGTTGCCATGGTAACTAAATAATCAAGTCGACAAAACCTTCTATGTTTTGCAACAACTTGATGAAGACGAAAATTGATGTGGTGGAAATAAACACATTTGGTGTGGAATGTTCTTACCGAATACCACACGGGGTCAAATTAAATCCGGAAATTTTTTGACCTCTTGTGGTATTACTAGTGAAAATTTTCTCGTTTGTCTAATGGAAGAGTCAGATCTGAACTCTGAAACGTCACAGTTTACTTTGTTTATCGTTTGTATTGTCACGGTTTTGACCATTAGGCAACCTTCTTCCCAAGAAACTGCCTTTAACAAATGGTTCAATCCGCAAAGGTGTTTTACATGAAAAAAGATATTGGGAGTCAAAACCCAGAGAAACCTACGAAATTATGCACAATTCTCTCAAATTGAGCTTTAATCGATACTTATATAATTCTCACTGTTAAATCAAATTTCTGTTTGAAATCAACCAACTTCCAACCATTATCATTAATATCTACATCCGAAAGCAGCATTCACAACATGATCCTTCCTTCGTCCATTTTCAGCTCAGCCTTCTCAGTAAACTCCAATTTCCAGCTTGAATCATCTGCGAATTATCAGAGTTGTTCCGTTATCCGAGCTCTGCCAGTTCAGATTATGCGATAGGACTCCTACGCTTTTTACGCAAAATTAGCTCTCATTTGCTGCCAAGCACACCATTCCTTCGAACTGTGAAATTGACATTTGTGACGGAACACATACCCTGCTACTTTGAAGCTCTACCACCCACATATTTGTATGTATGCATATCGTATGTATTACACCTTAGTCGTTGTACGGAAAAGTGGATTCAGTGCCTGCTTTGATGTGAAATAACATCAATGTGAATCAATGCTGAAAGGAAATCAAGGAAATGTCGAATGGGGTAGAGAGGAAATGTGTTTGCATGTGTGTATGTATAATCAGGGTAGGCAGAGAATATTACACTTCTAGTGAACAAATATTGTCACCGCCTACGCTCATATGTGGGAGTTTTTTTTCAGGCATAGTGCCGGTTTCACAAAACTTTGATTGCCAGATCAAGGGCTTGATTGTCAGTCAACAGTTAATTCTGTGCTCTATTTCAGTTCATTTTCAACTCAACCATCGAATGCAAACCTTAATCAACGAGTTGATCAGAGGTCAAAAGTTTTGTGAAACCGACGGTTAATAAGGGTAATTACCCTTCGGGTGTACCCTGAAAAAATGCTGAGAAATCGAAATCATCAACTTCACTCAAATTGAAGACGCGTTTCTTTCCACTACCAAGTCGAACCAATAGGTACTTGCATGAATTTTTTTATCATTGGAATCAAATATTCTATTAGTAAGACTTCTGAAAAACTTCAACCGCTGTCGAAAATTTCAATTTTCGACGAGAAAATGATCTTTTAAATTTGGCTCCGCATGTCGGCTGTTCAAATGGACGAAACTTCGCGGCTTCCGTGATGTACCGGGATATATCCACTATGTCCCTCTACTATTGTACATTTCTCTCTAGCAAGCCACTCCGAGTATCAAAATTGTTGAATTTATTAGAATATTTTTCTGAAGTGGAAAAGAACTCATGTGAGATACAAGAATTCAAATGATGATTTCTGAGTTTGATGAATTCGGAAGAATTGGTTATCAGAGATAATTTTAGAGAATGCTTCAAACAAACATTGACTTCATTAGTTGACCTAATCGTGAAAGTTGTCACCTTAATTTAACTAGAAACACTTTCGAAAAGGAAAATTAAACTTCAAAGATAAACCTGATTCACTCATGATGAAACTCCGCGGCTAGTTTGGAGATGCTGAAAGACAACCTTGGGCAAAATTTCGTGATGATCATATCATTAAAACAATTTGAAAAAAAATAATTTTTTTTTTCGAATATTCAATATTCCGTGATCTTCTTACCATATTATCCTCATTAAATTCTGTATCAATCTTCGAACTGTCATTTTTCGATGAAGTATGGGATATCAATTCTATTTGATCTGTATTATTGGAAATATTGGGAAAATAAAATTTTGAATGGGTATATCTGCGGAATTATTGGGCGGATTTTACCCGTTCGGATAAACACCGTAAACACAATAACTTTCGGAAGAAACAACTCAGTAACTCGATAGTTGTAGAAAAGGTTTCGACCTTAATTACGAAGGCCGAATTCGTGAATGGGTGAAATCCGCCTAATGAATCTGTAGATATACCCATTCAAAATTTTATTTTCCCAATATTTCCAAAAATACAGATCAGATCATCTATAGTCACTACATCGATCTTTGGAAATGTCCATAATTTTCGAAATTTATGCTGAAAATGGCATCAAATGACTGGAAAAACAATTTTCAAAATTGTGGCTATCTAACAACATCTTTTGTCACTACATCGAACTATAATAATGACCCTAATTTTTTAAATTCATGCTGAAAATGGCTTCAAATGACTGAAAAAATTTCCGAAATTATGGCCGAAACGACACAGCTAGTGACATCTATTGTCACTACTTCGAACTATGAAAATGTGCATAATTTCTTAAATTTATGCTGAAAATGGCATTAAATGACTGGAAAAATAATTTTCGAAATTTTGGCCTAAACGATATAGCTGGCGATATCTATTGTCACTACATCGAACAATGGAAATGTCCAAAATTTTTAAAGTTTCGCTTAAAATGGCTTTAAATGACTGAAAAACAATTTTCGAAATTTTTGTCAAAACGATACACCTAGTCCTAGCGACATCTATTGTCACTACGTCGAACTATGAAAATGCCATAATTTCTTTAATTTATGCTGAAAATAGCATTAAATGACAGGAAAAACAATTTTCGAAATTTTGGCCAAAACGATACAGCTAGCGACATCTATTGTCACTGCTCCGAACTACGAAAATGTCCAGTATTTTCCAAATTCATGCTGAAAATGGCATGAAATGAGTGGAAAAACAATTTTCGAAATTTTGGCCAAAACAATACAGCTAGCGACATCTATTGTCATTACGTCGAACTATGAAATGTCTAATTTTCGAATTTCATGTTGGAAATGGCATTGAGGGACCGCAAAAACAATTTTCGAAATTTTTGCAGAAACGATACAGCTATTGACATCTATTGTCACTATGTCGAACAGTTCATTTTTATAGTTCGACGTAATGACGATAGATGTCGATAAATGTATCCTTTTGGACAAAATTTCGAAAATTGGGTTTTCCAGTCCTTTAATGACATTTTCAGCATAAATTTCAAAAATTTTGGACTCGTTCATAGTTCGGTGTAGTGGCAATAGATGTCACTAGCTGTATCGTTTTGGCCAAAATTTCGAAAATTGTTTTTCCAGTCATCTAAGGCCATTTCAAGCATAAATTTCATAAATCTAGAAAAGCACTGAAGTGAAGTTAGCAGCTTTTGCGCTTATGTTCAGTTTCGGTGATATCCTTCGAACAGGCGCACAAAAGCTGCTGACTTCACGTCAGTGCTTTTCTAGGTTTTTCTATTCATTGCTATCGTTATGCTGATATCAATTGTTTATGCAATATTGAAATTTTTGAGAATTCAGATAACTTATGTTATCATGAAAATGGAAAATATGAATATGATAATGGGGGTTTTTCCTTTAAACGAAAATGCAGTTATTTTCATGAAAAACCTTCAGAAAATCACATTTCAAACATACAATTTCAATATTATATTTTTAAAAAAATTTTTGATCACCTAAAACTGAAAAATAGAAATGGGGATTTGCATTTAAAGGGATTTGTCATGAGTGCACGATATGGCAACGTCGAATTCAGCTTTCTCGGAAAGAAAAGGACTTCAAATGTGTTACTTTGCTTAGGAAAACAGAGATAGCTATACTTCGATCTGGTTAAAGTAGAAGACAACGATCAAGGAATAGATGTGTGTACCACAGAATAGAAATAAATATTTCGTTATTCTATAGCAGAAAAAGCAATTCTACTAAACACCGTTGTCACTTTGTGCATGCCTGGCAAATCCCAAACCCCAATTTTGAAATCTGATTTTGAATACTTTCTGAAGGTAATTTGGGAAAATGATGAATCAAACCCTTAATCATTATGTTCAAATTTGCATTTCCAGTAATAACCCAAATTCAGGAAAAACCCCCATTATATCGGAATGATCCCATTTCATCTCATTAGCACAGCAAATATCGAGATGCTTATTTCAAAAACAATTCTGTCGTTATGAAAAGGACTCACAGATAGATGAACATATTGGAATTTGAACACGACTTTTTCATGTCCTTTTCGAATTGAGAATATATAGAATACAGAAATTTCAAAAAGCACTGCCGTGAAGGCAGCAACTTTTGCGCGCATGTTCAATGTAGATGACCGCTTCAGCAACGAATTTGAACGTGCGCGCGTACCAAATTTCAGTTCGATACGATCATAAGTTCTGGAGATATCGGGAAAAAATATGTCAAATTTCGAGGTTTTCTTCTCGATATCGTTGATTTTTTCGGTATTACTCGAGAAATACTGATTCAGTCCTGATTAAACTTCACAGCTAGTTTTAAGATGCTAAAAGACAACTTTATGCAAAATTTCGTGATAATCGTGTTATTAGAACAATTTGAAAAAAAAAATTTATATGATTTTCTCATCATATCATCCTCATTAAATTCTGTATGAAACTTCGAACTGTTATTTTCGATGAAGTAATGAATTTCAATTCGATCTGATCTGTATTTTTGGAAACATTGGAAAAATAAAATTTTGATTGGGTATATCTACGGAATCATTGGGCGGATTTTACCCATTCACGAATTCGACCTTCGTAATTAAGCCCCAAACCTACTCTACAAATATCGAGTTTCTAAGTCGTTTCTTCCGGAAGTTATTGTGTTTACGGTCAGCCTAACGGCCGACTGCGTAAACACAATAACTTCCGAAAGAAACAACTTAGAAACTCGATATTTGTAGAGAAGGTTTGGACCTCAATTACGAAGGCCGAATTCGTGAATGGGTAAAATCCACCCAATGATTCCGTAGATATACCCAATCAAAATTTTATTTTTCCAATATTTCCAAAAATACAGACCAGATCGAATTGAAATCCAGTACTTCATCGAAAATAACAGTTCGAAGTTTCATACAGAATTTAATGAGGATGATATGATGAAAAAATCATATAAATTTTTTTTTTCAAATTGTTCTAATAACCCGATTATCACGAAATTTTGCACAAAGTTGTCTTTCAGCATCTCAAAACTAGCTGTGAAGTTTAATCAGGACTGAATCAGTATTTCTCGAGTAATACCAAAAAAAATCAACGATATCGAGAAGAAAACCTCGAAATTTGACATATTTTTTCCCGATATCTCCAAAACTTATGATCGTATCGAGCTGAAATTTGGTACACTGCTGTGAAATTAGAAGGTCAAAGTGTGAGTATAATTTTTTTTGGATATGATGAATGGTTTCCGAAAAAAAAATTTTTTTGTAAAAAAAATTCGAAAAAAATTTTTTTTTGAATTTATTGACAATATGATCTTGACGAAATTTGGCTCAAAGTTGCGCGTCGTTATACTCCACCAAACTGCCAAGTTTGAATCCAATCGCTCAAGTAGTTTCTGAAATAAAAAATAAATAACTTCAAAACTTCAAATGCCTATAACTCCGAAACTATTCGATCGATTTGGCCCATTAACGAACTTAACCGCGGCATTCCAATGCGCGACCTACCCTAAAAGTTTCAAGTCGCTAGCTCATTTCGTTCGACAGTTATCGTGTCTACGGCCGGCCAACCGGCCGGCCGGCCGGCCGGACAGAATCGATTTTGACACCGGATTCATCATCAGTGAGTCCAACCTAGTCGATTGAGACCATTTTCGGCTCAATCATCCAAAATTACAGACATTTGATCAAAACGATAGCACGCTGTTCCCCTAGAACATGCGCGCAAAAATCACAAGAAATGGGATACAGTCCTGATAATAGCAGAAATATTTTATCTTATCGGTTCTTTCAACCTCAAAGTACGTTTAATTCAACTAATATTTGGAATTCCATCGATACAACGTTGTTGAAAATAAAAATCAATTCATCATCATCAAGTTGATTGAGATAAAATAGATGGATATATTTACGATCCATCAAAACGATATGACACCGTACGAGACTCTCGTACGAGACTCGAGACGAGACTCATGTCTCGTCTCGTCTCGTATGAATATTTCGCGGTCTCGTCTCGTTTTCGAGACGAAAGTCTCGAAAACGAGACTCTCGTGGATATCACCATCTACGCCTCAGAAACAACTAGATCTAAATCAAACTTTGAGATGAAAGGATCTGGTAGAATTCATTGTCAGGCTGAATATAATAATCTGAATCTTGTATTTTGGAGTTCAATTTTCGTCTCATCGAAATAAAAACGATTCTTTCAAATTCAACTCTCTGAAATCAATCAATGGTGTCTGGGAGTTTATGAAGATTTTACTTTTTGTATTTTCTTCCAATAGTTTGGTAGAATGGATGAAATTTTTCTCATGTGTGCCAGAACTCAACTGAAGTAATAGGAGCAAATTGTATCTTTCAGTTTACAGGAATAAAATGATAAATAGTACAAAAACATAATCTCACGAAATAGTAACTGTGAAATGATTCCTAACGAACAAACTTCGAGAAAATAATCACAATAATTTTCCGACGACTGAAATTAAATTTTTGTCCCTCATTCTAGAATGGCCCACAATATTTCCTACCAAAAATAAAACAAAATACTCATGCTTCCATTCAATTACGTTGATAGAATCGTCATATTGCCTTGAAAGGCAAAGTCCACAACAGCACTTATGAAACACACAAGTTTGAACGTTCTGTCCACTCAATGAACCTGACATCCATTTGCTAGCTCTGTGGAAAAGAATGGTTCAAAACAGGCAACAACTGTCAGGTAAATAATTCTGAAGTTAGAAAGTTAATTTGAGCTGAAGGAAAGCCATTTCTCTTCAAGAGTGCCCTACACTAGACTCAGGACAGGACTTTTGCCGGGAAAAATTGGAACATAGTGAAAAGAAAGGAACTTTGATGACAGGAAAATTTGCTTATCCAACTACCGAACTTTATTTTCTTCGTGTATTGATTCTGTCTTCGGATTGAAATGTAGATCGAGGATCTTGAAGGATGAAACTTTCAACCAACAGAATCTCGAAACTTTCGTCTATAGTTTTTTTCACTTTTTATCTGAAAGAAAAAGTTTTTCACGAATGGAAGAAAGTTTGTGGTTATTTGCAAAGAGTTAACTTCGTTGTGTGGACAGAAATAGATTGAACATATGTGGGTTGAACACGAACTTTATGATGAGTAAGGTGGTTTTACATATTGAAAAAAAAGGAGGTGTACTGAATAATTATTCATAACCATACAACGAGGAAAATTCAAACACCCTATTACAACGAATACCCTTAAAATTCTTTATGTTTCATTCAGTAATGTACAGGGTGGGCAAAATTCGTTGTCTACTGAAGGGATCTCGAGAACTATAGCAGCTAGAAGAAAACTGATAACACATTCTCTAGCTCTTTTTTTCTGACTAATCCTAATCTGAAAACAGATCCAGCTTATCGCGCATAGAACTTGAGTTATGAGCGAAAACTGAGAAATTGTCATTTTCAATAATGCTGAACAACTCGCTTGTTTGAACTCGTATTCGAAATCTGTTGATACATTCTACAGGCACTTTTTTAGGAGTAATTCAATGCAGAAAAAACCGAATCCATGTTATTCAATTTGAGAGGGTTTAAAGTTCATAATACCAATGAATCGGTTAACTTTTTGGGAGTTCATTTGGATCCTGCTCTCACCTGGGTCTCTCATTCCAATGAAACAGCATCCAAAATAATAAAAAATATTTTTTTACTACGTAACTTGGCTAACATCGTGTCCAAGAAAGTTCTTAAGGTTGCCTATCATAGTCTCGTTGAATCACATCTACGATACTGTGTACTAATTTGGGGTAACTGTTCTAATAGGGAGGCCATCTTTAGATTGCAGAGGAGAGCAGTGAGAATAGTAGCAGACCTGAACTACAGAGAAGATTGTTTAAGCGCCTTCAAAAAACTAAAAATTTTAACTTTTCCATCCATATATATTTATGAATGTCTTGTTTATGCATGTGAAAATAGCAGGAATCTTCCAAAGTATGGTGACTCCCATGATTATGACACACGATATAGAAACAATATAAAATCCAAGTATATGCGACTCGAAAAATCCAAGAATGGTCCTAATTTCGTTTCTCATAAGCTTTTCAAGATACCTGATGAGGTGAAAAGGCTCAGTCTTAAAGAGTTTAAAAAAAAAATTAATGTATTTTTGCGGCAGCATGCATTTTGGAGTGTGGAAGAGTTCCTGTCCAGTAATTTGAAATTTTAATCTTTTTTAAATAATTTATTTTGTGAATTGTGAAATGTCTTGATGAGGAATGTTATTTTATATCATTCAATTTTTGTTTTACATTTTTAATTGTGATTTTATATTCTGACAATGATGAGGGATGATATTTATATCATCTTGGAATTGTTATCATTTATATTGAATTTTTGGGACGTGTGTAATACAATGTACTTTGTAAAGGAGCACCAATAAATTATCTATCTATCTATAATTGACTGAATTTTTCAATCCAGCCATTTTCGAGAAATGAAAAGGGTTTTGAATTTTTCAAATGTAAACTATAGTCGAAAGTTCTCTTATCTTGCTACAAAATTTTCGCTGATTTCAAAAATGTATCATATGTCGCTATGTACATCCTAGGTAACTATTTCACAGCTCCCATTTCTAATTGGCCAAGAGGATAAAGTGGAGGCCACATATACCCGATCACGATCGCGTCGACGTTCACGCTAAATTTTGTTTTGTATTTTTACAACTCCACAATATTGAGCGATAGCATGACATTGGAAAAAAATGTGGCAGTTTCTATAGAAACATAGTGCATAGAGTTCGCGGTCTGATAGGGTACCCATAGGCTGCACAGAATATGTGGTGCTCTTATTTTCATTTGTTTCCTAACTAAATATTTAGACCAAACTGGGAAAACCGGATGTATTTCATACTCACACCTCCGACACAAACGCCACCAATCGACCAATCAGAGCACATGACACTATTAATGGGAATTCGGCAATTGTAAATTTGAATTTATTCATGTTTTCTCATATTGTTATTTGATTATTGAATTGTTTGTTCAGAGTTTAATTTACTGAAAATTAATGTTCTTTTATATTTTGTTCTTTCTAATCTGAATAAACATTATTATTATTATTATTATTATTATTATTATCAGTGCGTGAAATCTTTTTGTGTTAGCTTCGAAAAATTGCGTAGATCCTCAGAAACTTTTAAAAGGGCCCCTTTTGTATTTTTTTTGGACAGTGCACTGCAGATTGTTCAACAATTTTCATTTACTTGAAACTGAAATTCCCTAATATATGCTACTATCAAGTGCTACGTACTAGAAAACCTCAGTTAAATCTGATGAAATGAAATTAACCATTGACTAAAACACTTGTTTTCTGATTGGAAATCTTATGAATTCAAATGGAAAAGAACTCAAATTGAACTGGTTTAATAATATGGCCTATTCGATGAGTTTTTATTCTATCTGAAACTTCAACTCTTGATAGCCCTCAGTCTGACTTAAAGTAAGGATGATGCTTGTTCCATATCAACTTCCATAAACTTTCCGCCGCTTTACCAGATTCCTTTGTATCTATCTGTTCACATCTGGAAAATATTGAATTATTTGAATAAGCTATCAAATGATATGGATGTATCAGTAGATTCTACAGAATAATTTTACATTACTTACCTATTAATTACATTCCTCACTTGTTATTATATAATATAGGAAAACATCAAATGATAGTGTATATTAGCCAAAAATTAAAATGCATATTGAATTCTCAGAATATATCCCACTGAAAGTTATGCAAAACATAATATGGAGAAATTCATTCATCCAGATATTTTTACCTTATATCTTGTCTGGTGTAAATTCAGTTCTGACAGACAGTTGCCTTGACGACCGGTCGTAATTTCCAAATAGCGCCACCTTCAGTGAAAAAAAACGAATTCTACCGAATTCCCCAACATTGGCGAAACAAAAGCACATCTTTGAACACACCTTATCTTCTGTGCATCCTAGGTACATATACAATATGTTTGGACATGTGATTGCCAACGTAAATGCCCTACTGATCGTGTATATGTGAACCATGATGTAAGCAGAACATGGTGTGCTCATCTGCTTAAAAAACTACCATATTCAGTACTATACGATCTACACTAGTTTGAAAAACTGTAGTTCATAGAAACAGAGGAAACCTTATATTTGACTGAAATTCACTGTTCCGCTGTACTCGCTCAAGAATGCTAGAGTGAAGTGGAGTCCACATCATGATGTAAGTAAAACAAGGTGTGCTCATATGCTTTTCTGTGGTCGTATTCACCAATGATGACGTCACTTTTTCCATTCAAATTCAAAGCACAGAATATATATTTCCTTGAATTTGAATGAAAAAAGTGACTTCATCATTGGTGAATACGACCACAGAAAAGCATATGAGCACACCTTGTTTTACTTACATCATGATGTGGACTCCACTTCACTCTAGCATTCTTGAGCGAGTACAGCGGAACAGTGAATTTCAGTCAAATATAAGGTTTCCTCTGTTTCTATGAACTACAGTTTTTCAAACTAGTGTAGATCGTATAGTACTGAATATGGTAGTTTTTCTGTCAATTAGCATACTGTTTGTTGGTAAATCTTGTAGAAAAGAAGAGTTCGGTCTAGGGTAGGTAACATAGAATCTGAAAATATCTGAAATAATCTTTTTGCTGTTCATGTTCATACGAATTTATCAAACGAATTTCAAACCAGACAAATCAATTGGATCCATCGTTCCAAATGATTTCTTGTGGTATTTTTGAAAACACAACTCTGGAATGGTTCCTTTCCATGAAATGAATATTGAGATTATAAATAACTCTTGTAATCAAAATGTCAAAATGAATTTATCATCGGAAATTCTTGAAAATAATGTATGGTCCAACTCAGAAAATCAGAAACAAGTTCTGATTTGACTAGTTTCGATATGACAGGTCGGTAACTTCCGTAAATATTTCAGATTTTATATGGCAGATTTTTCTATGCCGGCATCTATCGGCGAAAACTGAAGTAGGACCACTAAGCCGTATTTTGACAATATTTGGGCCTCCTTTCGGACCCAAAATATGCCAAAGAGTTTCCGCACCATATATAATCTATGCATCTATATCACATCCAAAGGAAGCATAAAATATTCTCTTCATATCGAATGAATTTCGATGCCTACTCCAGTTGAAACTTTATGCCTACGGAAAGCAAGGACCACTAACACCATGAATGTCTCTTACTAAGTGAAAATAATTAGTTCAGATTCGATTCAACCACGCCGCAACGAAAATACCGCATCTTTATCTTTAAAAAGTCCATTAGCGTCCATATGCATGGCAATAACTCCGGATTCACGAGCACATTCATTCTACGGACGGAAAATAGGAAATCCGATTTGGGCAGATTCCCGGTACCAATCTCAGCCCGATAAATTCCCAGCGCTCTCTTATGTGGTTATATGATTTTTCGAACGGTTTCTATCAGAACTCTGTGCGTTGAATGCGTTCCCAACCCGGAGGATTCCGGTGTTCCCTAGGGATGGTGGCAACATATGTAACCGGAATTGTGTGCTGAATATTTGAGTGGTTCGTACTGTTGTAGGCCTAACCAAACATTTTGTTTGAGACTTGGAAAAACCGGTGGTTTATGGGGAATCGTGCATAAGGATCATTGCGTTCTTTGAAGAATTAATGTGACGGTAGATTCGATCTGTGCTTCGCCTATGGGTGTTTGAATTAGTGTAGCCCGGCGTATACGAAGGTTTGGCGAACAAACAGAAGTCAATGGGTTCAGAATTTCAGAGCGAAATGATCCGCTAATTCGAAACCATAATTTATGCCTTCAATATGATTTCTGTGAAATGAGGAGTATTTGAAATTTAAAATGAATACTCAGTGGTACCCATATAGTATTATTTTGAGATCACTATTACAAACGATTTTTATTGAAACAGTTTATATGTGCCATCTAAATTGAAGAGCGATTATTGTGGCATTTTTCCTTGGCTTTTCGAATCCAATAATGGTTTTTTTAAAATGCGGTCAGAAAATGAACTTTTTCAACAAATAACTGTGGATCACAATTTTTCCAGCCCGGTCCTGGATTTGAATTAATCCAGAATAGACGACTTCGGCCCAAGTTGCCCACAATTTTCTTCACAAATTTACTATTACTGGGGAACGGAAATTTCAGGACGAATTCGACATGATAAGGTTCGCTTTATTCATAAATATCCGTAAAAGATGCCTCGGCTCCTCAAACTGGATAAGTCCTTCCAGATATAGGTTTTTGTTAGGATCATCTCTGGTTGGCTGAAATTTTAGTTGGGATTCCTGATTTCATGTTGATAGTGTCAAATATATACCTATTTATAAACTTGGTTATTTCGGTTGCCAGTTTTCCGTTCTGTGAATATGAAATATTCGGTTGGTTCCTGAAAAAGAAGGTTAATTACGGAATTTGAATTATGAAAAAGCAATCTATCTGTCAGCGGAACTTAGACATATTAAGTCTATGCGTCAGAACGACAATCAATGTTTTATGGTAACATATCCACAGCATAGCATAGAAGAATCTATATTCACCTTATGATCCATAGACCATGCCTAGTAATTTTTCAATAGACGACTTCGGCCCAAGTTGCCAACCCACAATTTTCTTCACAAATTTACTATCACTGGGGAACGGGAATTTCAGGACAAATTCGACATGATAAGGTTCGCGTTATTTATTAATATCCGTAAAAGATGCCTCGGCTCCTCAAACAAGATAATTCCTTCCAAATATAGATTTTCGTTAGGTTGAAATGTAAGTTGGCATTCCTGATTTCATGTTAATAGTGTCAAGTTTATAAAGGATATGTTCCGCAAATGAACTTGGATATTTCGGTTGCCGGTTTTCCGTTCTGTAAATATGAAATATTCGGTTGGTTCCTGAAAAAAAGTTAATCACGGAATTTAATTGATGAAAAAGCAATTTTTCTGTCACCAGAAAATAGACATATTGAGTCTATGCACCAGAACGACAATCAATTTTTCAATTGTTGATAAAGATTGTTCTATGCTATGGATATGTTACCTTAGAACATTGACTGTCGTTCTGGTGACAGGAAGAATCAAATCTAATCAATCAAATTCCGTAATTAACCTTTTTTTCAGGAACCAACCGAATATTTCATATTTACGGAATGGAAAACTGGCAACCGAAATAACCAACTTGATTTGCGGAACATATCCTATATAAATTTGACACTATTAACATGAAATCAGGAATCTCAACTTAAATTTCAGCCAATCGGAGATGATCTTAACAAAACCCCATATTTGGAAGGAATTATCTTGTTTCAGGAGCCGAAGCATCTTTTACGGATATTAATAAATAACGCGAACCTTATCATGTCGAATTTGTCTTGAAATTCCCGTTCCCCAGTGATAGTATATTTGTGAAGAAAATTGTGGGTTGGCAACTTGGGCCGAAGTCGTCTATTGCACATTCAAAAGTTCTGACAGAGAAAAATTACGAGCAAATGTCAACAAAATAACTTCAAGCGTTTCAGAAATATAGCTAATCAAAGTTTTGTACCAAACATACAAAACACCCTCTATTTTCGTAACCAATGGACCAAAAAATTTTTTTTCGCCCGATCTTGACTCGCCTTGAAGTCCTCTATCCGCCATTGACGTATGTAAGGTCACTCATGAATCACCCTGTATAATGATTGCCTTTATCAAGTAGAACATAAAAAGATCGGAACTGTTATAAGCTGGAATCTAAACAGTGTTTTCCATGAACATTCATTGACGTCGCATATAGGTGTCATCCAGAATTTCCATGTACTCAATGCTGCCCTAATTAAAATTTCATCTAATTCCGCGTGGTACTATCAAATATCTGAAATTCAATTTTCAGTAATGATTTCCATACAAATAGTGCTTTCCCTATTGTAATCTGGAATAAATATGCAAGCGTCCTTCTCGGCATTCCCCATGTTAATGCAATACCACTTGGAATAACGAAATCAAATTAGGCCGAATAGGCTATTAAGCTATAAATGTAGATATAGTCTGAGTTATGTCCGAAATAGCTTTCCTCTGTGGAAAATGCGATTGCAAATATTGTAGATTAACAGCCCTATTCGGCACTATCAGGATGCATTTGGGATAATGCACTGCTATATCGGGAATATTCATGTGGAGTACTTAGTAAATTTTTCCGTTTATGCTCCAATTTCTCTCCAATCTGAATCAAATTAATTTTTGAGTGCATGTTTTAGGGAAACAGCTTGATATCGTTCTGTCCAAATGTCTATAATTCTCGAATTTTTCCCGAAATTGATCTCAAACGACCAGATTGGACTCACTGATGACGAATCCAGAGTCAATATCGATTCTGTCCGTCCGGCTGGACATGGAGACGATAACTGTCGAACCGGTAATGGGCCAAATCTGTCGTGTGGTTCCGGAGCTATAACTACTTGAAGTTATTTCCCAAATATTTCAGAAATGACTCAAACAATTTGACTGAAACTTGGCAGTCTGTTGAATCATAACAACGCGCAAGTTTTGTCTAGATCGTATTGTCACTAAATCACAAAATAATTGTTCAAAACTCTTTTCGAAAACTTTTTGTATGCAGAAACTATTCTTGATATTCGAAAAAAATTTGCAGATACCTTGAACTCTACATTTCACAGTAGTGTTCCCAATTTCAGTTAGATACGGTAATCATTTTCGGAGATATTGGAAAAAAATCTGTCGAATTTCGTGCAATTCTCCTCGGTACCTATCGTTGTTCTTTTCCGCAATTATTCGGAAACTACTGATATTTTGAAACTTGGTAATTAGTCGAAAAATTCTGATTGACAACTTTTTGACAAATTGCGTGATGATCGTGTAATTAGAACAATTTGAGAAAAAAAATCATTTTTTTTTATATATCATATTATCTGCACGAAATTCTGTATGAACCTTCTAGCTGTCATTCTTTCATCAAGCACTGGATTTCATTTGAATCTTCTATGTTTTTTCGGAATATAGGGAGAATTAAATTTTGAGTGGGTATATCTGCGGAATAAATTGGTGGATTTTATCAGTTTTAAAATCCGGTCTGAATCTTAAAGTTGGTGACTGATTTGGATGAAGTATGGTTCACTTAATATCGACTAAAAGGTTATACCAAATTCCATCAAAATCCTACAAAATTTCATGGACAAAAATGTTGATAATCTTCGAGAACAGAAGTTTTTAATAATACGATTTCCTTCAAAACTACAGACATTTGGGTGAAATTATAACGCTTCTGTTACCAGGAAAAATAACGTATGGAATTAAAGACTTTGGCATTGATTTTGATCAATCTTACTGTTCAATTCCAGCGAACACCCCAAGAAATAGTTATACATTTTTTTCGTACAATTAGTAGAAAAAAGGAAAGGTCATCAACTGTGCAGATCAATTGAGATTGTAATGCAGAAATCCAACAAGTGACATCGACACCGATCTCACTTTCTTATGTTTCGGAATGGCGCAGGAACCGGTATCGAGCGTTAATTGTTCTGATAGTTTTTTGAGAATAGTCGGTGCCATCGGAGGATCATGTTCTTCGTTTGCCTTGTTAGTACTCCAAAGTTTCTTCCAGAAAAGTAGAACTGTCGTCCGAACATTTCTATTTCGAGTTGAAGCTCACCCTGATTAGCACCTTATTCAATAAGCATAACGTCGAACTAGTCAAAGTAATTAATCCTAGAGATAGGTCGATTCAGACGGTATTGCAAAAACCCAGTAGAGGACAACAGCATCGTGTCTCTTTCCGGAGTTGCAAAATGGCGGAGGATATATTTTATTTTCGAATTCCTGGACCTGTCGAGAAATCACATTCTTGCAGATACTTTGGCTTGGAAGAACTGAAAAGTCGAGTTTCTTCATTAGTTTATTAGCCCTCAATTCTGCACATGCCATCCTACTTTTCAAAATGACGGAGGATCCAGGGTTAATTTTATTTTGGGTAGATTTTGAGAAATTTTCGAAAACACTTGGGAACTTCTGATATGGGCATGTAATAGCTAATCAGTTACTTTGGTATTAACATTTCTTCCCAGAAAAGTCGACATTTCGCCAATTATTTAAAGGCCTATTACACTATCCGATCTCCAGGGCCCGGCAGGCAGGGACCGGGTAGTGTAATAAGGAACCGGCAGCTAGGTTCCTGATCTAGGGCGATTGAGTAGACCCAATCTGCCGGAACCGGCATACCGTGCAGTGTAATAAGCGCTAGAGAGTTAGGGAGCTCAGTCGCATAGCAACGCAGAGAGCGTACAATACAAATAAACGTTTCATAAGCCTGAATGCGATATTCTGTGAGATGTCTTGCGCAGGAGAAAAAGCAATCTTACTTCATATAATAGAAATATACAGGGAAATACAGCATCTGTGGAAGAGAGACAACAAATACTATGTTAATAAAGACTTGAGGAATGATGGCTATAAGGTGCTCTAAGAAATCTAAGAAAATATATAAAAACTTCGATGAAACGGCAACAGTCAAGGTTATAATGTTTTATAAGAGAGGTTGAGATATCAAAGTACTAAATCTCAAATCTTGATGAGGGTCTCCAGTGGCTAGAAATCTCAATGTGACAACCTGTCTCTGTTGTGGACTTAAGATTTGAAATGGAATCATCTTTTTTTATTAACGAAGCTACTACAATAAGTAGCTCTTCAAATTGGTCTATTCCTAGTCTCATGTAGTTCCGTGAATCTGTTTGGTCTAAACAACGAAGTATTTGCATATTTGAGAGTTTTTCTCGGTGGAGCAAATATTTTTTCACCCATATACCCCTCTCCTTCCGTTTGGTGGATTTCGAGGTACTGACCGCCAAACTCACCACTAATGCAACTTTTTGGCATTTCGATAATTTCGGGGACATAACGATTGGATATTTGTATATGTCCCTACGTTGACGTTCAGATGACAGAAGTCAGACCGGTATCTAGGGTAGTGTAATAAGCGACACCCTACCCGGCAAACCGGGCACCCGGCATACCGGGCCCTAGAGATAGGATAGTCTAATAGGCCTTTTACTTCGAGGATAAGCTCTTTGCAATTCCCATCCTAATTAACGAGAATAGTGTAGAACTAGTGGGGTCCATCAATTAATCCTTGCGATAGAAAAAATCGGGAAGTTAGAGCAGAAAAACCTTGTGAAAAATAACGGCACCAGAGCAATTTTATAGAGTTGCAAAATGGCGAATGGACCCGGATTAGAGCAGCTACTTACTCGAAGCCTTCGAAGAATCACGTTGTTTAGGTAACTTGTTATGGCTACCTCGTAACTTTCCCTAGAGGAAATGGATTCACACCTTATTCAATTAGTTTTTTATAGAAAAAGAATAAAACGATCGATATAATGTGATGATTAGTCTGATTTCTAGTCTGATGAAAAAATTTTCATCATACGTGCTGTTTCTTCCATGAAAGAATCGCACATATCCCGCGACAGATAACTCCGGACAATTCTTCATCCCAAAATATGTCATCCCATTGAACCTGTGAATAATCCCCCTGAAATGTGAACGCTGTTAGTAAATAGCTTTCGGAAATCTCCCTAAAACAACCATAAATACCTCTTATTTATTGGATCGCGTTTGGGAAATTTAATACCATACATTCCGTCGGTGTTGGGGCTGGAAGTTGTTACCGCATTTGGGAATATTGTTGATTTTCAAAGCTGTTCGAACCTACAACTAGAATCCTGTTAATTTTTGATGGTCACTGCGGTGTTCACTCTTCGTTATCTGCGTGAAAATCAAATTAGAGGAGATTAACGAAATTAGTGAAAATGGTGTATTTTCACGCATTCCGTGGTGTTTTTTTGTTAAAGAATCAACTGAATATTAAAAATCTATGGAATAGAAAATAAACAACCTGAATATCCAAATAGATTCAGGGTACATATTTCATATGAACTTCGTTGACATAATTGACGTATTTGACTCAGTATAACAACAACAATAGCAAAAAAAAAATCAACAATGCGGCTACAAAATTCATCAGTCTATTACAATATCTGTCCCAGCTTCAATCTATGATGTAATAGAGCGATGAATATTAGCTATATTGTTGGTTGTTCCTTTGTTGAGGTTGTTGATCTGACTCAAACTGTCGGGAGAAAAAGAAGCAAATATGTAATAGACGACTTCGGTCCAAGTTGCCAACCTATATTAAATTTCTTCCAAATTTACTATCACTAGGGAAGAGGAATTCCAGAACAAATTCGACTCCTGCCTCGGCTCCTCAAACAAGATAATTCCTTCCAAATATAGGGTTTTGTTAAGATCATCTCTGATTGGCTGAAATTTAAGTTGGGATTCCTGATTTCATGTTAATAGTGGCAAGTTTATATAGGATTTGTTCCGCAAATCAACTTGGTTATTTCGGTTGCCAGTTTTCCGTTCCATAAATATGAAATATTCGTTTGGTTCCTAAAAAAAGGTTAATTACGGAATTTGATTGATAAAAAAGCAATCTTTCTGTCACCAGAACGACAGTCAATGTTCCATGCATGATGTTAGCATGATGTAAAAAACATTTTGTGCTCATCTGAAAAATAAGTGACGTCAGCAAAATTGAAATACGAAGAGTTGTATATTCTCTGCTTTGAATTAACATGCAAATTCGAAGCACAGAATATACAACTCTCTGTATTTTAATCTTGCTGACGTCACTCATTTTTCAGTTGAGCACACCATGGTTTTCACATCATGAATGTAAGCAAAACATGGTGTGCTCATCTGCTCATCTGTGACCGTATTTACCAATGATGACGTCACTTTTCCATTCAATTTCGAAGGCAATATATATATTTCCTTGTATTTTAATCTTGCTGACGTCACTTTTTTTTTCAGATGAGCACACCATATTTTCAACATCACAGTTCCATAGTAGAATATCCCTGGTATAGAACAATCCATGATTTTTTACTTACATCATGGAACAATCTATATTTATTGTTATGGTCCTTAGACCATAAACAGTAATTTTTTCATTGTTGATTGTTGGCTCGTCTATGTTCTATGGATCATAAAATAAATAAAGATTATTCTATGCTATGGATATTTTACCATAGAACATTAACTGTCGTTCTGGTGACAGAAAACACGTTTTTCCATCAATTAAATTCCCTAATTAACATTTTTTTCAGGAACCAACTGAATATTTTATATTTATGAAACGTGAAACCGGCAACCGAAATAACCAAGTTGATTTGCGGAACATACCCTTTATGAACTTGACACTATTAACGTGAAATCAGGAATCACAACTTAAATTTCAGCCGATCAGAGATGATCTTAACGAAAACGCTCATTTGGAAGGAATTATCTTGTTTGAGGAGCTGAGGCACATTTTACGGGTATTTATAAATAACGCGGACCTTATCATGTCGAATTTGTTCTGAAATTCCCCTTCCTCAGTAATAGTAAATTTGGAAGAAATTTGTGGGTTGGACCGAAGTTTTTTGTTTATTGAGTCTTCTGAGATTAAGTGATTGGTTTATTGCTACACATTCCCAGTAATTTAGAGGTTCCATTTGTAAGAAAAAAAATCCGGAATGTATGTAATCCATGGTAGTTAATTATTTTATTTGATGAATGATGACTTATGGATTGAAATATTTTATAGAGGTAATTAGTGCTCGTTGAGAACAATTTTGAAATGTTTGTGATATGTTATATTTGTCCAAATCTTAATAGTAAAAATGATTTTTTCTAGGCCTGAGGAAGTAGATGAAACATTTTGCAAAACGATGCAGAATATAAATATCATATGAATCCAGTCTAGTTATTTTATCCTAAAGCCCACAAATCACAATTGCGACTGATTAATCATGAAGGATACTAGTTTGAATGATTATACGAAGATTTCTAGCGAATATTTCATCTACCGGAATAGTAGTAATGTTATCATTATAACGAATAACCATTTTCCATAAATCACGAGTAGTTTTGACAGTTGAGAGAGATTGGAAGACTGAAGACCGGTTTCACAAAACTTTGATTGTCAGATTAAGGGCTTGATTGTCAGTCAGCTGTAAATTCTGTGCTCGATTTCAGTTCATTTTCAACCCAACCATCGAATGCAAACCTTAATCAACGATTTGATCGGACGTCAAAAGTTTTATGAAACCGACGGTAACAATAACCTAAAATGAATTGTTTACTATTGTAAAAAGCGATTTTTCTCGTGATTTCGTATTTATTTGGAAATTTATGTATGAACTTGGTGTATTTAATATGAAATTAGTCCCTGACTCCATAAGCATGCAAATAAACAGACCTTTCGTTAGTACACTTAGCCGTCTTTCTGAGTGTTGTAGTTTATTATTATATATAGGCACCTTGTTACTGTCATATAGAGGTAAAATATTGCCAAAATATTTTGTGATATCATCGTGCTAATAACTTTTTCGTTCCTAGACACTGCCATGTACTCCTTGCTGTAGTAGACAGGGAGAGTGTATTAATAATAATAATAATAAACTTGCTCTATTCACTCAACATCAGTCGAGAAACTACTCTCACACTAAACTCCACCGATTCTCCTTCATTTATACAGACGACAAGAATGCACAAAGTACCATGATGAAACCAGTAAGATACGAGTAGCTATTCTAAAATGAGAAGAAAAATATTATTCAATTACAAAAATTAACCTAAAAGTAACGTATCAAACAGCTCTGTCTATTCCGATCCAAAAAATAAATTCACACTACTACTCCTTCGAAATCAAGAATGACTTCAACCGAGGCTTAAAGGCAAACAAGGATGAGAAACTTCTGACATCCATATCAAGGGATTTGATTATTTTCACGGCATTGAAGGAAAAACACTTACGGAACCTGGCCATCCGATGAGTTGGAATGCACAACCTGTAAGGGTGCCTAATATTGACAGAGTGAACATCAGATCTAGGAACCAGTCCATCCACTATCTATCGGACTCCTGAGGAGCTTGAACACAAAGTAACCCAGGTGTAGCTTAACTTCTTTCCATCCTTAGCCATCCCAGATCTTTTATTTTCTGTGATACATGATCGAATTTACGAAGCCCAAATATAAAACGACAGTACCAATTCTGCACAAGCTGAATTCTCCTTTTATGAAACGCATCCATATTGACACAGTGGATGATTTTATTTCTAAAATACGATTCAAGGATGATCAAATTTGGTTGAAATGCCGGTCAGTGATGATTAGGCCTTTTTTTTGTAAAAACAAACAGAAATGTTCATAAAAAATTCCTTACCTGGAATCAATCAGCATACCCAAATAAAACATTGCTGGTAGTAATGCTTCACTTTGAATGAGTTTCAGCTCAAAATTTGACTACTTATTTTTGATAAATCCTGCCTTGTTCAAGTAAAAAGCACTGCAAATTTTACACAAGGGTTTATTATTTTCTCAGTTAAATAACCTTATATATCATTGATATCTTAAAAAACTTATATATATTATGCATAACTCATTGGTTTCTCACAACACAGAAACCAATTCCATGAAATAACTCAAGTGAACATTGAAATCTCAATAAATACACTTGTATAATTGAATTACATTTCCACATGCAGAAGGCTAACTGAGTAGCAAAATTTAAAATAATATTTTGAATGAGAAGAGACGTTCCACAGTCGTTTCACCTCTTTGAAAATCTAACTATTTTTCACAATTATTAAATTTCGTGTCGGTGTTCTACAACTGAAAATGAACTTCAAATCAGAAAGGGTTTGGACTTTTTGAGATATAAGGGAAATATCCTCAATATTCAAAATGGTCACGAAATTTTTTGCCAATATTTGCACAAATAAATATCGGCCAAAAATTTGAAACACTGTTTCTAAATGTTGACTCTGAAACCTGTAACAAATTTCATTGAACTTTGATGAATATATATCCGAAAAAAAATGTTTAAAAGAAATTCGATTTTTCCAATACAATTCTCACGAAATTTTGCATTAAATCGAGTGTCTATATTTCACAATTAGTCATGATGTTTCAATCCGAACGCGTTCGCCTTTCTTGACACCAATACGTAAAACAAAATTCAAGACTTTCCGCTAATATCAAATATGTAGATGTGATTTCTACTAGGATTCAACTTTGTTCTGAAAAATATTAATGAAATGAAAAAAAACTCAACCTTCCTGTGCAATTGATCTGAAAAAAATTTTTTCCACAGCAGATATCCGATTCACTTGATTCACAAAGTATCCACCACACAAACTGAAAAACTAGTTATTTTCAATAACATTTCTGTAACAATTAAATATATCGTGAACCTCATCAGGTTGAATTCGAAAGAATAATTCTAGATTATAAATTTCGTTCGTTGTTATCGTTGTCAGATACACTCAACCAAGAGGGTGTCAAATCCAAAAGTCTGTTTGATGTAAAGACGTGAAATTCAAACAAGCAGTTTGCCGACAACCAGATGATGATACATGCGGAATATTTTTGTCTACGCTATATCCCTTGTCTTAGGTCACGACCCGGCACAGACTCCATTCAGAACAGGTAGATAGATCATCGGCACCTAACTTTAGTCTAAGGCTCCAACCCTCAGTATTAGATTATCGACAATCGACAATTGATTCTTTTGCATATTATATCCTCCAATTTGATTTATCATATAAATGCTCATTATTTTTTATATTCACGCTTATTTCAAACGGTCAGTACGAAAGATTTTGGATTTGGATTGAAACCAGTAACGGATATCCACATGTTGACGATAATCGTACTACGCAAACCGAAATTGATGGAAACCTCCGATCAACTGAAATTTGCATTATTTTAAATTACGCTACTTAATTCGCGTTCTGCATGTAAAAGTGTTATTCAGTTATAAAATAGTATTTATTGAGATTGCAATGTTTCAATCGAATTTTTTCATAGAATTGGTTTTTGTGTTCTGAAAAACCACCGATTTATGAATAAAATAGAAGTTTTATTGAAGATATGAATGAGATTCATGAAGAAATCTAATCTTAAATCCCGTAATCCGCAGGGTGATTTCTATAAATAATAATTTGATACGATTTTCAGTAGTTATGCTTAAGATATTGGGAGAGAATATCCAAAAATATTTAATCTGAACTACTTACGATTATGAAATTGTCAAGAACATCGATGGGGCATTTGCAAATTGTGTTTATAAAATAATAACGCATCCATTAAAAATTTCTCGATATGTGTTGAAAATTTGGTAATCAATATTTTTATCAACTTTTAGATGTATGATTCTGGATGAAAAGTAAACCGATTATTCCAGTGAATTCCAATCTTAGAACCGAATGCGATGATGTCATTTTCGACATTATTGGAAATTTGCAGCATTTTTCTTTATAACTCAGGAACTACAGGTCGGAAATCATCCGGGTGATATTTTTTTGGTTCAGTTTAGCAACAGTAATCAACGTGCATAGTTTCATGAAAATTCGGTGGTAAGTTTTCGAGAAATAATTTTTTTTTTCCCCCAACCCCTCATTTTGAGCCATTAGGATACGTCAATTCTACTGAAAAGCTTGGAGGATCAATCCCGAGTGACACACGATTTTTCTACCAAATTTCACTGATTTCGGTTCAGTACTTTCTGAGAAAAGCCCGGGACAACGGACGGCGGACGGACGGATTTTTTTTATTAGTTTATTCAAATATACAAAACGTAAACTGTGAAATTTTCAGGGGGGGTTAAACATTTTTTTTTGTTGGTCAATCACTGAGGTTTATTATTTGATTTTATCAAATATAAACCAAAAATGCTTATTTTGACCTTATGTCTCAAGTAATACAAGCCAAATCGCTTTTTTCCATAGTAAAAAAATTCATTTTATGTTATTGTAGGTCCTCCCAGTCTCCCTCAACTTTCGAAACTGCTCGTGACTCATGTGAGCTATAATCAGGTTAGTTCGAGTCAGTAACACCTATAAAGTGCAATTTGTGGCGGAATTCCTCGAAACGCTCCTTGAAAATTTGATGAAACACCTCGATGTTCTTAAAAGAAACAACACTACACCTAACAAATAGGTTGATCCTTCCTATTTACGACCAAGGCGTCCACCAAAACACGTATGTACGTTCATCACGGAGCTAGACTTCGAACTCAGCTTACCACCAGAGGGCAATGAAGTCAGTTTCGCAGATAGCATAAATTCAAGTTTGTCCGACTGGCACCTGTCTCGGATTTGTTCGGCTTTTTTGCGCAGCAATCAACCTGGAAATGGAACGAACCCGAATACCTTCCTATAAAACTTTTCATTGATTCGATTGGGCAAGGCTACTAAGCTTGAATATCTCAAAAAAGTACTTACATTTGACAAACTTGAAGATGATATACTCTGCTCTATTTTAGTCCTAGAGTTGAAGTAGTCCAGAAATGGGTGCTACTTGTCATTAATGGGAAGCCTCTGCTGTTTTTATCGGATGATTTATATGCTGTTTCAAAAACTATGAATTTCTACCAACTATTTGTGCTGCAGCTGGCATAAGTGAGCGGAAAATTCAACTTGCACTTTCGGAAAATGAATATAACACAAGAAATAAGATGAATCAATATGTTACGCCTAGAGCAGAAAAACGCATTCGCCAAAGATGCTCTCTTTACCTTGCCCCACGAATATATGCTGTGGCCCCTAAAGAGCTGAAGAGTTTAAAGTAGCTGAGTGCAAGAAAGAGAAGATTCAAATAATGGGTGACTAAAAGGGAAGAACAAATTTCAATTTGATTTTTTGTGTGGATTATCCACTCATCACTGCTTCTAACTGTAGAATATGTTTTTTTTTTCGGATGAATTGGATTCACATTTATGTTGTTATTTCTGTAAAAGTATGTATTGCTCAGAATGGGGTTTTTTCCTGAATTCGGGTTATTATTGGAAATGCAAATTTGAACATAATTATTATGGGTTTGATTCATCATGCTTCCAAATTACCTTCAGAAAGTATTCAAAATCAGATTTCAAAATTTGGGTTTGGGATTTGCCAGGCATTCACTGAGTGACAACGGTGTTTAGTAGAATAGCTGTTTCTGCTATAGAATAATGAAATATTTATTCTTATTCTGTGGTACACATGTGTTCGTTGTCAATACAACCAAACAATTTCCGTTTGCGATTTGTCAGTAATATGACAGTAAGACAGACTATGCTCTTCTTCTTCTATTCCTTGGTCGTTGTCTTCTACTATAACTAGATCACAGTATACCTATCTCTGTTTTCCTGAGCAAAGTAACATATTTGACGTCGTTTTCTTTCCGAGAAAGCTGAATTCGACGTTGCCATATCGTGCACTCAAGACAAATCCCTTTAAATGCAAATACCCATTTTTATTTTTCAGTTTTAGGTGGTTTTTTTTAAATATAATATTGAAATTATGTGTTTGAAATGTGATGTTCTGAAGGTTTCTCATGAGAATAACTGCAATTACGTTTGAAGAAAAAACCTCCATTGTCACTAGTATTACCACTAGAGATCAAATTATTTCCGGATTTAATTTGACCTCATGTGGTTTTCGGTAAGAAAATTCCACACCATATGTGTTTATTTCCAACAACATCAATTTTCGTCTTCATCAAGTACTTGCAAAACATAGAAGATTCTGTCTACTTGATTATTTAGTTCCCATGGCAACTCAGTGAAACTCTAAGCTAGAAATTATTTCTGTTTTGAATCTGTCAGAACCAGCACGACCTAGAAAAATGTCTCGCTTCGATCAAGAAAGTAAAGAAAATATTCGCCAGAATTTTAAGCAGTTTATAAACTTTTGCCCAGTAGAAACGTATGATTTCGACAGAGCGGATATACCTGTGTAAGAACTAGCGCTTATTCTTGAAGACTATGCCTTCAACATGCGAAAAAAGAACTCCGAAGACTACAAGGAGAGTGTTATCAAAGTTCTATGGAACTGTACAGCTTAGCAGTGGCAGGAATATTTTTTCGAAAGGTATAATCGCAAATTTAATCCATTCTCTCATATAGAATTTGTCAACGCAAGAGCTGCAAAAACTGCTTAGCGTCGGAAGCTACAAAAAGATCCAACCAAGAGAAAGGCAAGTTCATCCGCACTATCAGCAGACGAATTGAGGAAATATTTTGTCACCATAAACGTCAAAAAAAATTCCAGCGTGATTCGCTGTTGGGTACCAACGAGGAAAAAATTTCCCCTGAAATTCATCCGTTGCGATGGTGATCTGTCAGAAATACACGTTCTGATTGATTAAAAATCACATGTGCGGAGTTTTCAAAATAATTAGTATATCAGGTACTTCACTGAACGAAAAACGTACGTGAATATAATCATATTCAACCTTAGGATAATGTATTTGGACATTAATTTTCAGCCGATGCTCGAGTTCATTGATATAAGGTCCTGTTGGTGATTAGTTGATGTTCGAGTGATTGTATCAATCCCCCAAGAGCATTAAATTCATCGCCAGAATTCAAGGACCGTTCACATTGTATCAATGACCAACGACATTAATACCAGGTCACGGATACATCGATCCATCAACAGCAGTCCTTATATCGATGATTTCAGGGCATTGTATCAATGACCAACGACATTAATACCAGGTCACAAGTACATCGATCCATCAACAGCAGTCCTTATATCGATGATTTCAGGGCATTGTATCAATGACCAACGACATTAATACCAGGTCACAAGTACATCGATCCATCAACAGCAGTCCTTATATCGATGATTTCAGGGCATTGTATCAATGACCAAGGACATTAATACCAGGTCACGAGTACATCGATCCATCAACAGCAGTCCTTATATCGATGATTTCAGGGCATTGCATCAATGTCCAACGACATTAATACTAGGTCACAAGTACATCGATCCATCAACAGCAGTCCTTATATCGATTATTTCAGAGCATTGAATATATGAATATCGGTCCTTGTATCAATGCATTTCGGACATCAACTAATCAATTTTAGCCATTTATATATTGAATCTGATATTTACGAGGGATATATTTTGCTATTTTTATTCCACTGATATCGGACTGTTGCTCTATCTGCTTCTTTTTCATTTATATTTATAAGTTCATAGGTTCATACTTGAATTTTTTTTGTATCTAATAATAACGGTGAAGTTGCATATTTGCATCAAAATAATTGAAGAAAATATAGATCAGATTATAGAAAAATACTTTTCATTGAACAATCTTTATGGGGAACTCCAGTAGTTTTCAGAGTAAGGAAAATAATAATAAAACGATTGATATGATCTGGAAAATTTATTAAGCATTGGAGAGGAATTCACTTAAAACATGGGTTTTCGGAAATGAGTTCTCGGATTTGAGTGCAAAAAAATGATTTTCAATAAACGATTATACCATCATATACATTCTGAAGGATAGCTGAAGAGATAAAAAATTTTCAACACACTTCCACTGCTCTTACAATATTAAAAGACTTGTATCGTATACCGTCGAAATATGTGTACACTTCTTGAATTTGTGTGATATCGTCACCAATGGCATGGCAACACGAAGGGTTGGATCGATTGTTTTTTCGAATTTAAGAAGAGTATCCATTCTTCGACTTCTTGTATCGATCTTCCGAAATACAGGAAGGCACTTTGGGAGTCACGAATTGTGAATTTCGTTGTTAAGCTCCTTCCTGTGTTGTCCTTTTTTACAGTCTTGGATGTTGGTACAAAATACCTATGCAGTGCCCACAAGACTGCTGCATCTCGTCCATCTAGAAATAAACATAAATTACCATCTTGTATAAAAACGAAGCCCTTACAAGATGATCAAATATGTGTATGAAATTCATTTATAACTCTTAGTTAATCTAAGTTGTTCGCCGCTTTAAATTAAATGAAAAAAACACGCATTGACACCAATCAACTCCGCTTTACTTCTTGTTTACAATATTTGGCGATCTTCTATTAATAGGTACTTGAAGGTTTCCAGTTTGATTAGTAGAACCTGCAATGAAGGAAATAATATATGTTTAATTCTCATGTCATGTCAGTGAATGCAGATGATATTAAACCAACAAATGCGTGAATAAGTCCATAGCAGCAAGGACTACTATATTTCGATAAATAACTTTGACCTATATGTAAAACGAAACCGTATGATGTATCTTAAGTTTGGTATAATGTAGAACTAATTTTTTCCGCAGATAAATTCGTTAGAAATTAATCTGCAAAGCTGGCGAAAGTTTCTATCTAAAATCAATTGAATGAAACATCGGTATGAAAACTAGAATACAGAAAATATTCTATTCATTAAGTCGATAAATCATTTTCATATATAATTTGTACTCACCTTTCATAATTCTCCGTTCCCAAAACACAAGATGTCGTCAACTTGAAGCACGAACGAAAAACTATCGTGAAATACATACACTTGCTGCACTTTTCGACTAGACAAATGAAACTAGACAAAGCTCGCGAAATGACCCTTCGGTGGCTATCGCTTATAGTCGCGTCCATCAATTGATGAACTCGGTGATTGTTATAAAATTCGCATACATCAACTGATGCACACGGTGATTGTTATAAGGTTCGCGTACATCAATTGATGAACACGATGATTGTAATAAGGAATCAGGACATCGGGTGATGAACTAAAGCATTGATAATATAACTCCAGGGCATGAATCAATTACGCTGATACATTGATGTGATGTACACATATCATAGATTCATTACAATACGCATTGACACAAGGTTTCGTGATGATCAGCCGTTCCTAGTATTGATCACTTCCTGGACATTAATTCAATGTAATTTTTACATTGTCCTGAGGCGAATAACATCAAATGGATGTACTTTATCATCAGTACAATGTACTGAATACATTATAATAATGTCCTAGCGTTCATTATATCGATCACAAAAGTGATTAATCAATCACTGAAGTACATTATATTGATCAACTTTTGACATTGTCGCAATGAAAAATACATCATAGTAATGTCCAAACGGTCAATCACTTGGGGTGATTGATATCAGGCTCAGTATTTTTCTCTGTGTTCATTATAATATATGTTGTTCAATAATAGATCACGTACAGTGTGATAATTGCTTATACCTGGAACTTCAGGGAATAAATCATATGAATTGGGCGTTGTTTTCGGGAATTATCCGATGACGCTGTGGAATTGAGTGATTTGAATCCTTTGGAAGTTTCTCCTCAATGAAATTGACGACCAAATGAAAAACAAGCAACTGAAATTACAAAGTTGAATACGAAACATGTCCTGTATAAGCTATTTTATCATTAGTGATGTGAAATCAGGAGCTCCAACACAACTGCCAGCCAATCAGTGATGATCTTCACAAATATCGATATTTGTATCCAATTACAAGGTTAGAAAAGCCGAGATTCAGGGGGATATTTTGGAATAACGTGAAACATAATAAGAAGAATTCATTCTGAAATTCATAATATATTCGGTCTTTACTTGATGGAAACATATTTTCAATTAAAAAATAAGGAGACAGTATTTAGTATCCACAAACTAAATACTGTTCCTTTTTTTAATCTGAAATTCTCTTTTCCCAGTGGTAGAAAATTCCCAGAACTTTTGTGTTGGGAACTTAGGCTGAAGTGTTCCAATGTCATTATTTAAGCACCAGGACCTGCGTCCGTAGAAAGACTTTCTTACACATTCTTTCATTTTCTGCAAAGAATCTCGGGGATGTCAAGCTTTAACGTAGTTGAAAGGTTCAGTGACGAATACTAAGAATTCAGTCAAGACGAAACGTGATATCCCATGAATATACGAAGTAATCTGGCAAATATTGTAACTACTTAAAGAGTAGTGATGTCATTATTATTCGCGAACAACCATTCTCCCTTGAGCAATAATTAGGTTAGTTCGAGTCAGTAACACCTATAAAGTGCAATTTGCGGTGCAAGTACACGAAAAACTCCTTAAAAATTTAATGAAACGCCCTGTTGTTCTTAAAAGAAATAACCCTACACCTAACAAATAGGTTCATTCTCCTTTTTTACGACCCATGCTTCCACCAAATTCACTAAAACACGTCTGTACGTTCATCACAGAGCAAGACTTCGAACTCCGCTTACCACACGAGAGCTATAAAGTCAGTTCAGCGGATAGCATAAAGTCAAGTGAGTCCGACTGACACCTGTCCCGGATTTTTCGGCTTTTTGGCGCCGGCCAAACATCGACGATCTGAATCTCTTTCTGTGAAATGTTCCGTCGATTTAATTAGCCCGGGTTGTCGGGAACTTTCCGATGGCGCCGTAGAACGGAGAAATTTAAATCCTTTGAAAGTTTCTTCTAAGTGGAATTAACGACCGAATGGAAACTGCGATGAGATCGTGGATTCTGCCCTCGCAGTTCACGCTGTTCTGAGTAAGTGAATTCGTTACTCGGTCGAGTGAAACTTGACGGGGAGTGCTGTAGTTTGACAGAGAAGCTTTGTTGTGAATATCACGAGTCGATTTTTTTTTGAGTGACAGTTTTCATATTTTGTTGTGCGGTGTCTCAGGAATGGGTAAAATGGTAATTTCAGTGAAGAATGGGGGTTTTTCCTGAATTTGGGTTATTACTGCAAATACAAATTTGAACATAATTATTATGGGTTTGATTCATCATTTTCTAAAATTACCTTCAGAAAGTATTCAAAATCAGATTTCAAAATTGGGGTTTGGGATTTGCCAGGCATGCACGAAGTGACAACGGTGTTTGTTAGAATAGCTTTTTCTGCTATAGAATAATGAGATATTCATTCTTATTCTGTGGTACACACGTGTTATTTGTCAATATAACCAAACAAATTCCGTTTGCGATTTGTCAGTAATATGACAGTCTGTGCTCTTCTTTTTCTATTCCTTGGTCGTTGTCTTCTACTCTTACTAGATCGAAGTATAGCTATCTCTGTTTACCTAAGCAAAGTAACACATTTGACGTCGTTTTCTTTCCGAGAAAGCTGAATTCGACGTTGCCATATCGTGCACTCAAGATAAATCTCTTTCAATATGCAAATCCCCTTTTTTATTTTTCATTGTTAGATGATCAAACATTTTTTGTTAGATATAATATTGAAACTATATGTTTGAAATGTGATGTTCTGGTGGTTTTCCATGAAAATCACTGCATTTTCGTTTAAGGGAAAAACCTCCAATCTGGAATTAGCAAGGGAATTTCAGTCATCTATTTCATTATGAACGGACCATTTCAAGTTGAATAGGAAATTCCTCAATGTACTTATACAGTGCGCGTCAAAATTATTGAACAAATTCATTTCCTCAGGAGAAACATATTTGGTAACAAAATCCTGAAACAGATCAATTTTTGTTTCACTTTTACCAAATTTATATGCATTTTTGAAGGATTTTTGTTGCACCCTGTACCATCCCCATCAATCCTCTGAATTTTTTGAATAGGGAAAGTAGGTCATGTGGTACTTTTTGGCGAGGTCTTTGTATCTTCTTTAGAGGCGTGCATTTCCTCTACAATAGTTCTTTTTCAGATATTGGAATAAAAAACTTATAAAACATATGAAAAATAAATCATCCCAAACTCTGCTGGACGTCCGTTGGCCCTTTATTGAAACAACTTGGATCAGCAAATAACAATTTTCTTGTATCAAAACATACAGATTCTTTAAGATTTGACCAGGTGATCTACTTCAAACTGTCGATTGCAACCTAAAGAAGATCTATTATACCATTTAGTCACGGCCGCAATTTTGTCCTCATGCAACCGAAAATCCCAGAAAACGTAGGCTTTCCCATCTGCAAAGAGGTGTAATTTACGACCTTTATAACTTATTCTTATCTACGCTCTTTATCAGGCAGAATACGGGGGTTTCCGCAGACAGCGCCTACTGGGAAATGAGCGGAGTTTTCGAGCGACCTTCCCTGCCAAATTTCCGTAAGAGTGAACCTTAGGGTCGGTTTACACTATGCAGAAATTCGATTAGGCGGTTTGTAGCATAGAAGAAGGTGGGAATGTTTCAGTCACATTTCTGTTGAGGCGTTCTTGGTTGAGTTCATAGAATACAGAGGTGTCTGATAGGTAACCAGTGATATAGTGCCTAAATTCAGCTATAAAGAGCTTAGCATGTTTTACAGTGTTTCGTAATGATCGTTTCAGTCGGATTGATCTACAAAGTGGTCATGACCCAGCCAAACGCACCTTCACTATTGCGACTTTTCCTTAATGCAATTCTTCCTGAACCTCCAGCTCTCATTTTTAATCAAGAACTACAGTTCAATGCCATACAGTGTGTATCTTCGAAAATATTGGGAAGAAAAATTTTCGATTGTTGTATATATTATCTGCGTAATCATTGGGTCGATTTTATCCATGTAAAAATTTTTCTAAGGTGCAAACATACTCTACACATATCAAGTTTCAAAGTTGTTGCAATTCAAAGTTATAATTCTATTTGATTGAAAATCGAAACTATTCCTAGTATGGGCAACATCTGCTGTCAACATTGGTGAATGTATTCAAAACATTTATCTCCGAATCTAAATTCACCTGCATCAACAATGAACACCTTGGCCTGACCTCCATAATGACATTATTCGGATAACAGTTCCACATAATTTATCAGGCGCTGTGCATTTACCCTAGGGTGTGAAACTGCCCTCACGGTGGACGATATCGATTAAACAGTTGGCACCAGTGATTTCCACCTCGCAGGCTAACTCGGGCTGGATTTGTCGATTTTGTTCACGGACATCAAGTCGTCTCAGACGGAGGAAGAAAATAAATTCAGCAATAGTTAGCGCTCACAGAAAATTCTCGGAATGATTTTCCTTCGAACCTTTCGGATATGTCGATGGGGTTGATTATTCGAATTGAATACCGTCTTCGAATATGAATGAGGTGGTTTTAAGATTCCTTATTCTATGAGAGTGCTTGAATAATTGACGGTTCTTTTCTGAGGAGATGAATTTTTTGCAGATTGAGAAATACGATAATATTTATGCGTGACAATTTTTTTTCTTGAAAGCAAACTTGCTAGATCGGTGGATCATTTTTACTGGTTGCTAAGGTTAACAGAACGGTAAATGAATCACTTACCGTTAAGCGAACGGTAAGTGAAAATGACTTAAAATATACACTGAAATAATGAATTCATTGAAATTCAATTTGAATTTGATTCATTAATATTTCTCAGGAATAACTGCGGAATCTCCAATTTCCCAGTATTTTTCACGGTGACAAAAAGGAAACATCATTAGAGATGCAGAAATGTTTTTTTGACAGTTGTACAAATATTTCATTTCCACAGAAAGTGTCGAAATCGGTATCATAAAAATTATTGATGAGTTTATATCGAATAATGAAACGTTTCCAGGTACGATTGATACTTTCTCTGGGAGTAAATTTTGAAATATTTCCTAACGCTTGAAGAAAATATGAATACCTCAATTTGGTCACCTCTCTGTACGAATTATAAAATGGTGGATGAGCAGGTCCCATTACCATACTGTGGCAAAATACTGGCGATTATGATCCTTTATTCCATTCGAACATCAATGATGACTCCAACACATGAAAGATTTCTAATTTGCACACAGATCATCATGAAAACGAATTCTTAATGTAAACTATTCGAATGAAATTTTTTTCCGTTATGAATGAGGTTGACATTCTGATTTTTTTTAAATTCCTTCTTGTATTCGTATGGATCGTAATTTATTTGAAATGAAGTCTTGAAAAAATCGGAATGACTTTTAAATATGCTGATAGGGCTGAACGTTCCTAGTTCCGAAAGAGATTGAAAGGATTTCAAGGTTTTTTGAGACTGTATTAAATTTTCCACCTCGCTGACTAACTCGGGATAAGAATTTTCGATTTTGTTCACTGGCATCAAGTCGTCCCAGACAGACGAAGAAAATGAATTCAGCAGTTAGCGCTCAAAAATAATTCATGAACTAATTTTCCTTCGATCTTTCGGATATTTCGATGGGGCTGATTATTCGAATTGAATACCGTCTTCGAATATGAATGGGGTGGTTTTAAGATCGACTTCGCTGATATTGGATTCCTTATTCTATGAGAGTGTGAGAATAATCGAAGCTTCTATTTTAAGGAGATGGAATATTTACGCAGATTGAGAAATACGATTGATAATATTTCCACAAAAAGTAGAGAAATCGATTCATAAAAATTATTTATACATTTCTATCCAATATTCATGATGTTTCGAATACGAATGATCATGAGTACGGTAGTAAGTGTAGTTCAATATTTTCTATGATTTTTACAAAATACAAATATATGATAGATGGTCTTAGGGCCAATTGCACCGTTTTCTTCTTAAGCTTCAGTTAGTTAAGCGACGATAAACTTATTAAACTCTGGTTAAAATATTCGGCTTGCACCGAGGTTGAATGTAACTAGATTAGAGTTAATCTAAAAATCTGGTTACTTTCTCATGAATTGGTACTTGTGACTAGCTTCATGTTGTTTATTTTAACCCTAATTGATGAAATATTTTAATTCATAAGATGATAATCATTTTATGAGTTACCACTACCATATTTTCATAACATATAAAAACTCAAAATGACTTATAGTTTCCATAAAAAATATTGCATGTAATGTTCCTGACTTGGTTATTATCACTAAGACTAGGGATCTCTTACCACAGACCTGTACTCTTACTTCTGCATCAGGCTTTAAACATTATTCAAATTTATAGTTATATACTCGAGTTAATTTATATTTTGTAATATCATAAGATTTAAGCTTCTGCATGGAATTAGAATCCTGGCGTTTATAAAATGAATAAATAAATAGTATTGATTTATCCACAACAACTTTCTGATAAGGAACGGCTTACCCAAGGATAGGCTTTCTATTGGATTATTTTGTTTGTAATAAGTATATTATGAATTTAGTTAATTTTTGGTCGAATATAATGAAAATTCTGATGTGAGATCCGCAGAATAAAAAGTATTCTGTATAATTATTGAAGTATCATGTATGGATGGATTGACGAAAGTGTACGTTTGAAGATCGATTAACACGGGGATGCAATTTCTTTTACATTCATTCGTTTGTAGTTATATTTTGAGTCCAGTTAATATATAATCGAGGATAATGATAGCACAGATACAGCACCTGCACAATAATGAAGTAGTATATGATAGCTTTCCACGTAATACATCACTAAATAAAATATTATTGAAGAATCTTCATGAAACTATGTTTTTTTCATTCCAAATATGTCAAATATGTCCAAATTCGCTCTTGGAAATAAATGAGCATATCATTGTAACTTTATCATTTCAAATGGTTGAAGGCTTATAAGAAATACCATTGAGATTTCGAACCCAATGGAAATACTGATGTTAATTCTTCATGCTTTAAAAGATACAAATCAATTCCTACTGATGCCATTATCTCTCCACATCATTTTTCATGAATATCATCTGAAATTCAATAACTTTTAATCAAAATTTGATTATCAAATCCATTAGCTCGTACGAGTTCTTCATGAATGTCCAATGAAAATAAAAAAAAATGTAAACAAACTGGAGGTTACGTCCAGAAAAATGTCAAACTTGTACGAAATCGCTCGAAAGTAGGGTTAGATTTCGAAGCATACCATTAATCCTTCTTTTAAGCACCCAAATTTCAGGGTTTAAATTTAATAGTCAGTTAAGGCCATTTAACGTGGATTACGTGACGGTGCAAGATAATTTTTCACCTAAGCCTTGGTTATGGTCTTAATCTATGGTTTTGTAATACGGTGCAAGTGGCCCTTACTAAATTTTAAGATAACAGAATTCTATGCTTCTTTTGTTTTCGACTATCGATCCAACCAAATTGAAATTTTTTGTGAGATTAAATTAAGTTTTGAGTTACCCTATGTTGAAAATTTATTTCGTCCAAAATGAACACACATACAAAACACGTCAGATAATACAAACAAAGATAACAACTATGATCATGATTAACGTATGAGGCACTACCACTGCGCATAACTATCACAGAAGAAAACCTCATAATGCTCTCATAATCTGTGACTACAGTAACTTCCAACATTTCCGCAACGAACAGAATGGAAGTTTACAGCAAAATACACTGAACGGTATCAGTGGAGTTAGTGTAGTTCATGCAGGTACAACGAACATACCTATTAACTCTATTGTTATCAGTTTTGTTAGGTTAGGTTAGGTTAGACATCCAAAGCTATGACTTTATTGTCAGCAGTTAGGGTAAGTCACGCTTGTAACATTAATTTGCTTAATGTCACACCATTGAAAATACACCTCTCCTCACGTGACACACTTTTGTTATTACTTATTATTATTATTATTTTACCATTCTTACCACTGAGGAAAACACCTATTAAACTGATATCAATTGGTTCAATTTTAACCATTTAAGCCATATTTCCAATGACCTTGTAGGTTAATGACCCGAAAAGAACACGAAAAACCATTATAGAATATACTGGAACCACAACCCTCAGATGAATTGAGTTTTTCGTCCTTTACAAATGAAAGCTTGTTTGGTTAAAATGCCGCATTAGCGTGAAGTGGGAGTCAAAATGAACCCGGTAGTTCAATTACCGACCGGGTTGGATTTTATTTTCTATGGTCCCGCTGTAAAATGTGAGCATCTGGTTGTGAAATTGGCGTTTTCATTGGTTTCGTATGACACGTGGGGAAAATCGCCAGGGGGGAGTCGCATACAATATGTTTAAATTGTAATCAATTCAACGACCGAATCATATCAAGATATCGAATAAATAACCGGATGACGCTGTTATTTCCTGTTCGGATAAATTCATTTATTGTCGGGGATATTTCGTGAAAATTATTCAGCAGAAATAATTGGAATGAGTTGAATTCACCAGAATAATGCATTTATTTCATTGTACGAACGTAGTAAACAGCTGACATTTTTTTAGAATATTTTTTAAAAACCTTCTTAAGCAATTTCAAAACTGTAGTGACTCAACGCTTACTGAGAATACTATGAGTACTCTTATTTTTTGAGAAACGAAAGTGAGTTCCGAAGTTCTTATTGTTACTCAATCGACCGTAGTTGGATTTTGTATTGTTATTCTTATATATCTTTCATATCTTGTATTTTATTTGTTGTGTCATTTTTTTCCAACCTGATTGAATTCTATTCATTTCACCTTTGTAGTGCCATTTTACGAGCTGATTATTCATTTGTATAGTAAGAATGTTTTTTCCTTAGCCAAGGTTACCTCCTGTAGTTTACAGGTCTGTTGTTCACTGCAAGCTATTACTATAACTGTGTTATTGCTCATTTTCTCGAGTGAATAAATAAAAAATTTAAATTCACTTGATATGAAAATTTTCTATTTCCACCAACCAAATTAAAATGTGAAACTGGAGAAAATGTCAACTCGACAGAAGTTCTGAAAATTCAAAATGACTGCAATATATCAATTCTGACGATCTTCACCTTCTCGTCGGATGAAGAAGGCAAATATTGACTCTAGAACTTCACGAACGAACGTTCGTTAATCGTTGATTTATTTCGATATTGTTCAAAAGGCATTTTTTGCGCGCATGTTCTAGGGGAACAGCGTGCTATCGTTTTGTCCAAATGTCTGTAATTTTGGATGATTGAGCCGAAAATGGTCTCAATCGACTAGGTTGGACTCACTGATGACGAATCCGGTGTCAAAATCGATTCTGTCCGCCTGGCCGGCGGGCAGGCGGTAGACACGATAACTGTCGACAGAAGCAAGCTAGCAACTTGAAACTTTCAGGATGAGTTGCGCACCAAAATGCCGCGGTTAAGTTCGTTAATGGGCAAAATCGGACGAATAGTTATAGGCACTTGAAGTTTTGAAGTTATTTATTTTTTATTTCGGAAACTACCTGAGCGATTCGATTGAAACTTGGCAGTTAGGTGGAGTACAATGACGCGCAACTTTGAGCCAAATTTCGTCAGGATCATATTGTCAGCAATTTTTGAAAAAAAATTTTTTCGAAATTTTTTTCCGAAAAAATTTTTTTTCGAAAACCATTCATCATATCCAAAAAGAAATCCACCCACACTTTGAGCTTCATATTTCACAGCAGTGTATCAAGTTTCAGTTCGATACGATCATAAGTTTTGGAGATATCGGGAAAAAATATGTCAAATTTCGAGGTTTTCTTCTCGATATCGTTGATTTTTTCGGTATAACTCAAGAAATACTGATTTAGTCCTGATTAAACTTCACAGCTAGTTTTAAGATGCTGAAAGACAACTTTATGCAAAATTTCGTGATAATCGTGTTATTAGAACAATTTGAAAAAAAAAATTTCTATGATTTTCTCATATCATCCTCATTAAATTCTGTATGAAACTTCGAACTGTTATTTTTCGATGAAGTACTGGATTTAAATTCGATATGATCTTTATTTTTGGAAATATTGGAAAAATAAAATTTTGATTGGGTATATCTACGGAATCATTGGGTGGGTTTTACCCATTCACGAAGTCAGCCTTCGTAATTAAGGTCCAAACCTTTTCTACAAATATCGAGTTTCTAAGCTGCTTCTTTTGGAAGTTATTGTGTTTACGCAGTCGGCCGTAAGGCCGTCCGTAAACACAATAACTTCCGGAAGAAACGACTCCGAAACTCGATATTTGTAGAGTAGGTTTGGGGCTTAATTAAGAAGGTCGAATTCGTGAATGGGTAAAATCCGCCCAATGATTCCGTAGATATACCCATTCAAAATTTTATTTTTCCAATATGTCCAAAAATACAGATATGATCGAATTGAAATCCAGCAATTTATCAGAAAAAAAATGTCAAAAAGCATTGCCGTGAAGACAGCAGCTTTTGCGCGCACGTTCAAATTCGTTGCTGAAGCGGTCATCTACATTGAACATGCGCGCAAAACTTGCTGCCTTCGCGGCAGAGCTTTTTGAAATTTTTTCTATAATTAATATTTTCATTTAATTTCCAATAATGTTTTTTGATATATTGTTAGAGGAATCCCGAAATACTCTGCACAGTGCATAAATGCCTGCGACCGTAAAAATGAACCTTTTCTTGTATTCGGTTGATGAAGTGAAATGAGAATCGTAGGTGAATCGAGAAACCTTAAAAGTAAGTTTCTATTTTCTTGAGAGGAAATCCTGTACCAGAAGGATTAAGTGAAGAAGATGTAAGCCTGCCGAAGCAGATTTATTTCCAGGAATTCCAGACTACAACATAGGGTTGATTCGAAGTGCTCTCGTTTCTACTAGAATTATCCAGAGTGCTTTTTATAGTGAAAATGAGTTGGGAAATTTCCGTACTTGTTATCTATATGTACGAAATCTAACTAACTATTTATACTAGGTCATTATCCAAGTACTCAATTTATACGGTCAATTTTGTTTTATCAGAGATATTATGAGCGAGAGGAATATTTGCATTATTTCGGTTTTATGGCAAAAGCATATGCACTTACTTTTTTATTGTAGCAAGCAATTTCGGAGGATTGTAGCTCTTGTGAAGTTATGTTGCAGATATAAGGCTTGATCCAAAAATATGGGGTAATAACTCAGGAAGTTTGTGTTAGTCGCGTACTTAACTGCGCTTCTCCTTGTTTCTCTAGATATTGAGGTAGTAAACGATCCCTATATCGTTCGCGAAGCTATTCGGGATATTTGTGTTCAATTGTACCTAGCGATAAACATATATTTCATAGGAGTTTGGATATTATTTCTGAAATAAATGGGTGTTTTGTTGAAATGCTTCTTTGGAATGAATTTTCTGAGTACAAGGTTTCTATTTACAGTTGTTTTTCATGAAGCTGCAAATTTGTTCAACCCTAAAATTGTTATGTCAATTTCTCGAGAGTTTCAAGTTGATTCTTGTTTTGAATTTTTTTTAGGGATAATTCATTGGGTTTGTTCAACTTGCCTTATGGCGCCTTTAATCTACTCATATTATTTGAACTCTATGATTCATCCTTTTTTGGAGTTGAATACTAATTTCACTGTGTTTATCCACCCACCTGAGGCTACTCGAATTCACGTTTACTATAAATCTGTCGTGAACATATTAATTTCCGAAAGAATAAACTTGGAGACTCGATATTCCAAGAACAGACTTGGGCTAAATGAAGTATGAAATATTCTAGAGATGTTGGACGTTTTCGTCTTGTGGGAATCCACATGAACCGAGCGTTTCCATGTCGTGATGGTGTTTGTAAAACTGCAATATCGCAGATACAGCGACCTGATGCGACAAAAGGATGAACGTCATGCACATCGATCAAAGTATTCTGCACTCGGAGGTGGGATTCGCAAGATGCTCCCAGAAGATGGCGCGCTGTACGTTGTTAAACTGCAGCGGTCCATCTGAAAGGTGTCAAGTATCGTGATTCCCTCTTCGGTTTTATTCAAGGTAAGCTGACCTGACGATCAGTAACAACTGTGAAAAAGCTGTAGTCATTCTCCTTGGATCCGCTTCTTCGGTGTAGGTGTTTTGGTTGATTGGATGATTAGCTCTGATCAAAGGGGAATATTTTTGGTTTATCGACGGAAAGTTGTCGTTGTCATTGTGTTAATTCTAGAGTGAATGACATTATCATGGGAGTTCCTATTTACATATCAGAACAGGCCCTAAAGAATTGTGAAATGGGAGTTGATTAAAAAGAAGTTTTCACGTAGGCAGAGTTTCAGTTTTATCCCATGGGTCTCTGTCTGATAAAATTCACTAGTTTGTGTATGTGAATGAACCAGGCCTGAATTCTCTGGACTGTACTGTTACATATACTTCAACCATGTCCAAGACAGGACACAATTACAGAGCACATGCGTGCTTTCCAGACCTCTATTTCAAAAACTCAGTTGGAGTCATTGTAGTTATTCATGACAGACAAAAACAGGGTCAGAGAACGGACAATGTCGAAAAAATAAAAAAATCTACGACTAGAGCAAAGCACTAGAAATTTATTAGTTTGAAGCTTATTTGAAATTATGAATGATATTCACTATTAATTGTTGGATCACAATCCAAGAATAATATTTCTTTTTATGCATTTACATACAAACAGAATAACTGAAGGAGAACCCCTCCTCACAACTTGAGGAGGGTATTGATAATTGAATCATGCCGAAATTTTCTCAAATAAAAAATACCTTTGTGTTTCTTTGACGAAGCATTTCCCGAATGTACTACATAAAGCAAATTATAATCGATTTTACGAAAAACTCAAACACTTGTAAGCAATAATGCTTTACTTTAAAACGACATACTGTTTTCATCAGAAAGATAACGTCCATTTTGAATCAATAGTGCGACGTGCCTAATAGGTCACATATTAGTCAGAGACTATGTCCATAAAGTTGGCAGAGCCACTTGCACGGAAGTCAATGAAAACCATCTCATTAATTGTCGTATATTTGTCGAGAATTTGTCGTGAAAGAAAAAAGTTTGTCGCGCTTCTAGTTTTTTTTTTAGGGGTGGCTCTGCTAACTTAATATTAAGTTAGCAGAGCCATTCTAAAATATGCATAGAATTCGATCAAAAATGTTATGAGTAATTGTCGAGTATTTGTCGTAGACCATCTAACCTGAAAAAACCAGAAAGAATAATTTTTTTATAGCTTTTTTATAGGTTTCAATGAAATGTTCTGGTTTCTTCGGGAAATTTGTCATATTCGGCAACACTGCATTGGTGAATTGATATTTCAGGTATGTTTTCCGTATCATTATTGACTGATATTGGGTTGTATATGTTAAATCTTCAATTTCCCGAGATTGATTTTCGTTTCAATGCTGAATAATGGGAATATTCCATTCTTACGGATATACATCGACGTGACTTTGTGATACAAGAAAGTTAATTAGATGACCGTTTTTTCTTCCGGAAATGAGCGGAACGATTGAAGGACTATTGTTTTACGAGGGGTGGCTCTGCTAACTTAATATTAAGTTAGCCTAGCCATTCTTAAATATGCATCGAATTCGATCAAAATTATTATGAGTAATTGTCGAGTATTTGTCGTAGACCATCTAGCCCGAAAAAACGGAAAAAATAATTTTTTTATAGCTCTTTTATAGGTTTTAATGAAATGAAAAATTTCCTGAGAAACCAGAACCTTTCATTAAAACCTGTAAAAAAGCTATAAAAAATTATTTTTTCCGGTTTTTTTCGGGCTAGATGGTCTACGACAAATACTCGACAATTACTCATAACATTTTTGATCGAATTCTATGCATATTTTAGAATGGCTCTGCTAACTTACTATTAAGTTAGCAGAGCCACCCCTAAAAAAAAAAAAAGTAGAAGCGCCACAAATTTTTTTCTTTCACGACAAGTTCTCGACAAATATACGACAATTAATGAGATGGTTTTCATTGACTTCCGTGCAAGTGGCTCTGCTAACTTCATGGACATTCAGAGACTTCATGGACAAGATATGACGGAATTATGACGTCAATATGGGGTCAATCTTGGGTCACACTGCCCCCTGGAATTTTTTTATACAAAACCCAAGCGGAAATGATTTCTCATAAGGGCTTGACCGTAAAAACTGTTTCTGTCAGATGAATTCAAATTGGTCACCTGTCCCAATTATTCGTTGTCAGACTCTGAGGAACTTCAAAAGTCCCCACCTTTCAAGAATTCCATCAACCATGAAAGAAAAACAAACGACTCTGAAAAAAGCGTCGCTTATAAATAACCTATTTTTCACTGTTTGAAGTGGTCCCGATACATCCATTTATTACAAGTGTCCGACCAATATCCCCGACCGTCCCGATGTTGAAATCCATTTACCGTTCCTTCAGAGCTATCGGACATTATTTTCATTCCATTTCCACCCTCCGAGTGATCTCGTTGACGCTCCGGGAAATATTGAATTATGGAATTTTTTCTACCGTGGCTGCAATGCACCCTTCAGTTCGCAAAGAAACAACTGCGAATATTTGATGGATTTGGCTTGTTTACATGGAAATCGGTGACTGAAATGATGTGAATCCAGGACATATAGGTTTTGGGAGTGTACTTTTTTCTCTGTACCCGAGTTTACCTCGCGTGTATCGGATTTTCATGGCGAAAATGGAGAAGTTGTGTGTGGATATGTGCGGGATGTTTATTCATAAAGATCAAAGTTGATTTCATCGAGATAATTTAACGATCCTCTGATGTTTAATGTAGCTTTCTTATTGGGAATGAAGGATCAATGAAACGAGAACTCTTTTAGCTCATAAGCCGACGTTTCGATTTATTGAAAAGCTTCCTCAGGGCACTGGAAATATATTAGAACGAATAAAATAATAATAGACCACAAGTCCCAATAAAAAGATACACAGTGAAAATAAACGAACAATTAACAAGTTGGCAAAAAGAACTAATACATTAAGTGAACATTAAAGACGTAGAGGCACAGATTGGCTTCAAAAATAAATAGAACAATTTTTTGCTCTCTTTTCATGGGATAAGATATATTTTCATAAGATATATGATAGCAAGAGGAAATATAAACATAAATATAGATGAACCCGTACATACCAAAGCTATAAGGTTTCTCTCGGTAAATGAAATAAATGATTTTATCGCTCAGAATACATTTGAGAAAACATTTATCCTTCTGATCATTCTCGACAATTTACTTTCTGGAAGGAAAGTGTTTTCAAAATGAATGAGTATCTTATAAGAAACTGAAAATGTGACAGTTATGAAAATCTGAAAAAAAACATTTTGATATTAAATTCAAAAAAGTCTACTTGTTAAAGGCTATTGATACAACAATTAAATACAGATTTTTCTGTATTAACCTTTACATAATAATATCTTTCGATATTGATTTGATATCTTTCGATATACTTTTATGTCGTCGACGAACTACGTCTTCAATGACAAAATTATTATATCAACTGGCATATAATGATCAAAGTAAAAAACCTTAGAAAAGGGTAAAAAAATGAAATACAACCTAAAAACAATACTAGACACAGTGTTTCATCTTCTATCTTTCGATTTAGAATCATCAGTAGCATTTATTCTATATTACATATCAAAAACTCACCACGTGTTTCAACTCACATTTCACATCAACGGAAATAACCAGATTTAAGTCCATACGCATGCTTGTTAGAATTGAAGATATAAAGATTTTGGAAAATGTTTTTTACTGCATTTCATTTGTCAAGGAAAAAAGAAGGTTTAAGTAAAATCTGTGGCATTATTGTTTTCTATGCACAATTCTAACAAGCATGCGTATGGACTTAAATCTGGTTATTTCCGTTGATGTGAAATGTGAGTTGAAACACGTGGTGAGTTTTTGATATGTAATATAGAATAAATGCTACTGATGATTCTAAATCGAAAGATAGAAGATGAAACACTGTGTCTAGTATTGTTTTTAGGTTGTATTTCATTTTTTTACCCTTTTCTAAGGTTTTTTACTTTGATCATTATATGCCAGTTGATATAATAATTTTGTCATTGAAGACGTAGTTCGTCGACGACATAAAAGTATATCGAAAGATATCAAATCAATATCGAAAGATATTATTATGTAAAGGTTAATACAGAAAAATCTGTATTTAATTGTTGTATCAATAGCCTTTAACAAGTAGACTTTTTTGAATTTAATATTTGAATGAAAACTTATAGTTTTCAAAGGTCAATATCAACTGTCATTTAATTTTTGAAGTTATAAAGATTTTGGAAAATGTTTTTTACTGCATTTCATTTGTCAAGGAAAAAAGAAGGTTTAAGTAAAATCTGTGGCATTATTGTTTTCTATGCACAATTCTAACAAGCATGCGTATGGACTTAAATCTGGTTATTTCCGTTGATGTGAAATGTGAGTTGAAACACGTGGTGAGTTTTTGATATGTAATATAGAATAAATGCTACTGATGATTCTAAATCGAAAGATAGAAGATGAAACACTGTGTCTAGTATTGTTTTTAGGTTGTATTTCATTTTTTTACCCTTTTCTAAGGTTTTTTACTTTTTTACTTTGATCATTATATGCCAGTTGATATAATAATTTTGTCATTGAAGACGTAGTTCGTCGACGACATAAAAGTATATCGAAAGATATCAAATCAATATCGAAAGATATTATTATGTAAAGGTTAATACAGAAAAATCTGTATTTAATTGTTGTAAAACATTTTGAATTCACATAGCTATTCTATCTATTTTTTTCTGAATTTGTGGCACTTTTTAATTTGAGCGTATTGCTTATTCATTCCAAGATCTTCGATGAAAAATATTCTGCTTGCACTGAGATTCTTGTGAAATTCGATTGAGATAAAATCCACAAAGCTGTCTGAAAAAAACATCTTTTTTACTTCACAGTATCTTATTCACTCCATGCAGTAACTAATTCACTTCACAGTCACCTTACAGTAACGTAATTACTTTACAGCAACCTGAGTACTTTAGAATAACTAAGTTACAGTTCACAGAAACTTATCATTTTTTGTTTTTTTCTGGGTTTTCACTTCCAATATGTGGAACAGAACTATTAAAAATTAAATAAAATTGTTTTTTTCATGAAAAACGCCCTTGCAGATTGCAGTATTGAAATATTTGTCAAGGGCAGTTTCTTGCAAAACAGATTGCCTCATGAACAATACAGGAACAACAAAAACAATAAACGAAGCGAATTATGACGTTTCAGAGTACAAATCTGACACTTTCATAGACAAAGCAGAAAATTTCAATAATTCTGAAAATATTCTGGTTTGTCTGATAGAATATTTAGATTTTTATTCTGATAGTCATAGTTCGCTTTTATTTTGTATTGTATTGTTTCTGTACTGTTCATTAGGCAATCTGTTTTGCAAGAAACACCCTTTGACAAATACTTTAATACTGCAATACGCAAGCGCGTTTTTCATGAAAAAACAATTTTATTTACTTTTAGTAGTTCTGTTTCGCATATTAGGAGTAAAAATTCAGAAAAAACTAGAAAAATTATTCGAAATCTTTCCAAAATAAGCTTCAATTGATACTTACTGTAACTTATTTACTTTTTACAGTGACTTCGTTACTTTTTACAGTAACTTAGTCAGTTTACAGCAACTTAGTTTCTTCACAGTAACTGAGCTACTCTACAGTAACTCAGTTAATTTACAGTAACTGAGTAACTCAGTTACTTTACAGTTATTTAGTTACTTCACAGTAACTTAGTCACTTCAAAGTAAGTTTTTCAGTTACTTTGAAGTATCTGAGTTTCTGTATCCGAGTTCCTCCTTCTGGGAGAAGGTAACTTGTATCTGTGGTATTTTTCAATGGGAACTGTATCTTGTAACATAAAAAAGTATTTAAGATACTCAAAAGTATTCTGAATACCAGAAGTATTTCATATATCGAAAAAGATCTGAGTGTAAGTTATGTTTTGAGTTGAAATGTTTTATTTAGACTTTTATTTCAGAGTTCAATTGTTGTTTCGGAATCTGAAAATGAGTGGAGGAACTAATATGTTTAGTGAGATACTATATCGATATATACTTTTCTATTAATCTTTAATTGTTTTGTTGTTTGCATTTATGTTTTTCTTATTGACAATTCCCATTATCTCTAGCTCTGGCGTAAAACAATTACATACATTTTATTTTTCGCCAACTAATTGAGTAAAGAAATACATAACTATATCAAATACTTCAAGAAACTCCAACCTCATATACGAAGGAAATGAAAAAGTATTTTTTTCTTTGCAAATGTAACTTTGAGATGAGTTTTTCAGTTCTTTCACGAGAGAGTAAGTAGAGTAACTGAATACCCAAAGTTATTTCGGATTCCCAATCGAAACTAATATATCCATTACCTGATCCTTTTCCAAAATATAAAATAATTCAAATACAATTCGAATTTGATTCATTTAATATTTCTCGGATATAACTGCCGAACAGCCGATTTCTCATCAGGCCTTTTGATTGTCGCTTTCTTCAGAAGATGCGATATCGCTCATTTTTAAAATTATATTATGGGCAAATTCAATTGATTGTAGTCACTTTGACAATTGACAATCAATAAGCTATTGGCAACGTTGAAGCATGTAGACCAAGTGCAGGTTCTTGACCTTGAGATATTAACGAGGTTTAATGAAACTTGACTGTGGCTGTGTTGCCTTGCCGTAATTTACCAACACGTGGTATTGTTTGCTGTTAATACATTGTAACATCATTTATTGAGAACAAGCGGTTCGATTATTGTTGGAGCAACAGTGTGCAATGCATCCTCATTCACATAGTCATAACTCTGTTATCAATGTTTTCGGCTCGTACAACAACAGAACTATGCGTCAGAAAATGGAATATACACAGAAGTTATATAAGGAAGATATAAGGAAATGTCTCTTGCTTTCGAGGTCATCACTCCCCTCTTAAGAGTCGAGAAAGGAAACAATCTTCCGGACCCTAACCTCAAAATACAACTACAAACTGGCAAGAACTCCAGACATTCGCAAACATGAATGTTTGTACTTGCCTCGAGTTTGTTAACTTTCACATGTTCCCCAGGGATGTGATGCAGGAAGTTCGGGAACGGTTTAATGAATTGATGAATCCAGGTGTATGAGGGGATTTCGAAGGAAGTTATGAAGATAATTGAGATGAATTACTGGGAGTTTGGAATTAGGAAGGCGAGAAATACTGTCAAATATTCATTCCATTGTTAGGTTGGTGTTTGCAAGAGTTTTGGAACTCGAGGGATCAGGAATCGAGAGAATTAATCGATTGGATTCGCCCATTATCCATTCTCGAATGATTCGCACTCGATCGATCTATTAATTTCATGATGTACTCACTTCCTCCCCATTTTTCGACAAGAATCATTTTCTAGGAACTAATGATTAGTCTCCAGGAAAAAAGAAATGAGACTTGAATGAATATAATTACTTAATTAAAATTTTTTCAGGAACGAAAACCATATACGGGATGAGTCTTCAAATTATATTATATATATTTAGTATGAATTCCTCTCATGAAATAAAACAATTCTTGCTATTGGCCATTCTCTGGGTTCGCCACTGATAAAAGGTTATACGCCTTTAAATATTACTCAATGTGGTGATACAATTTCACAATAGAATTATACAGAATTTTATTCTCTACTTTTGTCTACTATTCTCTATTATCTAGATATCAATCATAGTCAAAAATCAATTATATGAAATCACTCAATCAGCGTGAAATATTGGTTTGATTCTATGGATTCAACGAAAGTCTGGTCCATAGATATGAAGACTTACTCTCTATGCCTATGCTCTAGTATTGGCGTCTGAATTTAAGATTGCAGCGCCACGGTGGCCAGTTTTAGAAACTTAGATACAGACCTAGATTTTGTTTTGAGAGTCGATTTTGTACTGTTTGTTAGTATTTGGTTTTATAATTTTTTTATATCACGATTCATTCAAAGACTTTTTAGACTTTTTAAGTTGACGAGAGTATTACTGAGAGTACATATTCCATTCTTATAAAGTAGGTATGTATCATTCTTCAATCTTATTGAGTATAGCTACTCTAAAATTACGGGGATATCTCCAAGGTGAGACAGTATTTCAATATTATTCATTTTCAGATCCAAATGGCAGGATTGATTTGATGGATTTCTTAGGCTGTCTTGAAACTTGAAAAACAGATAGTATCGTAAAACATACTTTTTAGAATAATAGACGAATACCCATAATTTTACTATTTTTATAGCGAAGGACTAAATACTCAATAATTTGTGAATAAAATGAATACATTCACATATAAAACTAATGCTACTTGTATTGTAAGTCTTATTCATTATGGATTGACAAATAAATTTTCCAACACTCATATGATTGGTCTTGAAAAAGATGTAATAAATAAGCCTTGTACAACTTTGTTTTCATCGGCAGAAGAACTTTGAGCGAACAGTATTCATCACCAGATATTTCCTTGTTGAGACTCTTTTTTTTAATAATCAGTTCTATCGCTGAAATATTTACGTTTTTCCTTAATGATCAGTTCAACAGGCAGATTTCTGGAAGGCAGAGCATTGCTCTCAAGTAAATTTCTCTGCTTGGATTAGGGGTCTGGAAAAAAATTGTCTTCATGAATGTGATCTAATATTTCATGAGCAATTCTTGCTCACCTCTATAAAAATGATCATCATCGGTAAAATGCAGATAAAAGACTCTCATAAATCTTGTTTGTTGGTTTTTATCGATTCTTCAACACTTTCAAGCCCGACTTGTTAAAGAAAGTTTCTTTCAGCCTTACTCGAAATTTTTCACCGGGCTGTGGAAATCTCTGGGAAGGGACATTTGAGTTTGCTTTTCCTCAGTAGAAGCACTTGTGAAATCACACAAACGCTAGGAAAAATGCATAAACTTTCTCATTTCCTTAACATTTCTTTTAATTTGTCAATGATAATGTCTGTACCTCGGGTTACTCGGATAGCCGCCAGAGGGAGTAGCGTTTATCTTCATTCGCCAATTGGAATAAATAAATGACAATGAATTAATAAATGACAATTGGGCGCACACTCATTAAAGAACTATACGTGCTCAGGGGCGAATCCACAAAAATTGGGAAACACCTCGGATTTTATCAGAAATTTTATCCCACAAACGGTGCTTTCCACGAGACATTATAAGGAGTAATTAATTATTTCGAAATTATTGAAGGTTCTTATAATGACTTCAGATGATTCTTTATGCATTATTTATGCTGATTTCTTACAGTTTCATGAAATAGTATCCGTTCTGAGTGGTTACAAAGTGATTACTGAAGAATATGTATCATATTTATAGATATAGATTCGGAATAACCATGTCAATGCTTCAAAAGAATGACTGATATTTATTTGAAAATTTCAACAGCCTGTATATTCTACTGGAGTCAAATCTGGAGATCTAGTGAATGAAGGACTTAAAACATCAAAAAATGATGGTATAATTACAAAATCAAAGCTGAAATAGCAAAAACCATCACAACGGAAAGTTTGAACGACACTTCAACATTTACTGGGAAAAAATGAGAGTACGAATCTGAGAAATATTTTATGAATTATATTTTTCGATGTTTCCGAGTATCTTTAAAATGTTACTTCAATGGGACAGTAGGAGACCGATCCTTGTCCCTGCGCCATTTTGCAACTATGAAAATTCCTGTATCAGTGAAATTAGTGTAGTTAGTACAGTTCATGCAGGTGCAAAGAACATAATAGATAATATAATGAAATATATTCATTCATCCTGGAAGACGGTATAATACATATATATTCTTTTGAGATGAGCAGTACATTTTTTTATATCAAACAATTTGTGTCATAACAGTGTTGGCAGAGGAAATGTAAACGGGGTACCATACATTTTTACGTATGATACAAGAGCACAGATAGAAACTCTGTCTCCCCGTATAATTGTAATGAAATTGTTGTTTTTTATTGAAGGGCTTCTTTTTCATCGACAAAATTTCCTCCTTCTTATGCGATGCAGGTTGAAATCATACCTGAAAACAAAAAATGAAACGAAAAAACTAATATGAACTAGTAAATTATTTAGTACCGTGAACCTGGGCTACTTTGGCCCATTATTTGTAAAGTTTTCAATCAACTCTCAATAACTTTGTGTATTTTCCTACTTATTAGCTCTGAAAACGCTCATTACAGAGTTAGACTATTTCTTATGAAATTGATAAGACTTCTTCGATTGTTTTTTATAAGATATTTTTTTTTTCTCAATTTTTTACTTGGGCCAATATTACACATGGGTTGGGGTTACTTTGGCCCATAATGATTTAATCTACTTTTGAGGATGTTATGAATATCTCGGATCAAAGAAGGACATGGGGTCGTCGAAATATCCATTTTCAGTGGAAGAAAACTATTTTTCAAACCAAATTAAACAAGTTTCCTCAAAAAAAATAATGCAGAAATTCAAATATGTATTAACTATATGTTATCAAGGATAGAGAAAGTCCTCTTTCGATAAGTTTTGGAGAACAAATTATTTTCTTTATATCTTTCAATCAGTAGAACAATGAATATTTTTCTCTGGGCCATTTCCAACACTTCTTCCCATTCCATTCAACCAAAACAAACTTGCCCTCCTTAAGATATTTCTCAATGTTTTCTTGATAATTCATGCCGTCTGAAGTGGTTGAGATAGTCAGATCAACATTTGAGCCATCTTTTGCCGGACTGCCAACAGTTTCGAGATTGGCGTTTGAGCAAGTAGATGCAATTGGTTCAAATCCTTGTAGTTTTTCTTGGGAACTGACAATAGTTTGCAACTTTTCTTCACTTGAAAACACCATGTCACTGTGACCTGATGAAACAAGACTGTAGTTGTCACTACCTGTATATCTTCAGGTCTGTTGATGAGGCTTCATAATTTTTAGTGATTTTCTTATTTTGGTATTGTTCCTTAACTTTTCGCTTTTTTCCTGATTCCCAACTGTCTTTTTTTCCTCTTTTCCCTTTTCTGTTTTTTTTTCACATTTCTTCTGATTTTGTTGATTTTTTCGTTTTATTTCATAGTGAAAAATATCATTGGCTGTTGAACCCTTACCAGCTGGAACTACTAGCTTTTGTCTTTTTGTTGATCGGGGCTTGACAACTTCTTGCCTTTTCTGTTCCAAGTGTTGAATAAAGGTTTCGCCTACCATTTCCCAATTAACTGAGACATTATTAGAATCATTTTAATATTTCTTCTTTGTTGATGGGATATATGCCAGACTTTTTGAAACCAGATCTCAAATTATCCCTCAGATCAACTGTCAATTGGGGAAGTCTTTTGAAAAAAGATTTTGTCCAGTCACGTCCAGGCAAATTATTACAAAAACATTGAATAGTCTTCCCTATTAATTTTTACTATGTATCTTAAATCGAGTTCATCAATTGGGAATCCAAATTCGCACATTTTGTCCGTGTGACTAGCAAATGCTAGCTCTTCTTCATGGCTGTCGTTTTTAGTTTTACGGCATCTTCATCACTCTGAGAACGAACACATGCAATAAAATAAAATCCAAATAATGCATTAAGAAAAGGTGCATTTCGCAGAAAGTGAGTGCCCAAAAAGTGGGACCTACTGTGGCCCAGAAAAATGTTGGGCTAAAGAAGGTCTTACTTTTGAGGTTACCAGAGCTGTTATTATTATTGAATATTATGATCAAAACGGGAACAAGAAGGACAAATATAATTATACCACTGCTCAAAGTATTAAAGTGAGTTGTCAAAAAAAACTTACCAAACTTCTAGTAGAAGTAGGACTCCTTTTCCAGGTGAAAGTTTAGGAGTTCGATAAACTGCGTTTTTATACAAAGGAGAACAATCCACAAATGCTGGATATATGGGGAACTACCGAACAATTTCGCGCACGTCAGTCGTTGCATGGTAGTGCACTCTTGTAGAAAACAGCGAAACTAATTCGAAGTCTTTTTCCAGAAGGTACCTAGAGACGGTTCAATTTTGTTTTCACTCTGGGTCAAAGAAGGACCCTAGGGCCAAAGTAGCCCGCGTTTACGGTACTAATTAAATAAATTTGAAGTTCGCAATCCATCTCAAAAAAGAATCAGACACCGAATGAATTGCCTCGAAACCATCGTCAAATTTATATATTGGACAAGTATTAACTAAATGTTCTATTGTTTCCTCTTCTTCTCCGCACTCGCACCTTGTACTATCGACCGAATTCCATTTGAAGAGGAAACTATTACAGCGACCACGACCGGTTCTAAGTCGATTTAAAATGCACCAAATTTTCTTAGGAAGATTGAAACCATGTACTTTTTCTGAAGGATCGCTGATCAAACCTTTATTAAAAACATTACACGAATTCCATTCCGAACGCCTAACTTCTTTGTCACTTTTATTGGTGTAAATAAAATCGTTGATCCATAAAGGTTTACGAGATTTCAATCTAGCAATTTTAGAATCCGGAATATAAGACATGATTGGGAATAAATTCGGAGAAGAACGATATTTATCCCAAGACTTTATCACTGCAACCTGTCTACGAATATGGGGCGGTACAATATTTGAGAGAACTGGTAACCACTGTAAAGGTGTAGATCTTATGGTCCCACTAATGATTCTCATAGCAACATTAAGCTGTACATCTATTTTACTAACATGAGCGCTTTTAAACCAAACCGAACAACAATATTCAGCAGCAGAAAAACCCAAAGCCAAAGCTGCGGTACGAAGAGTTGTAGGGTCAGCCCCTCATGAAGAACCAGCTAGTTTTTGAAGAATATTATTCCTAGATTTCAACTTCATGCGTAAGTTTTCCAAATGGGCCTTGAAATTTAAAGAAGTATCTAATTTCACTCCAAGATATTTAGGAGTGAAATTATGTTTCAGAACGGCATTATTAAAAGTAACATTCAAAGTTTTAAACTTCTGTTGATTATTCAAATGAAAACAAGAGACTTCTGTTTTATTAAAATTTGGACATAAACGCCACTCAACAAAATAATTCTTCAAAATTTCTAAATCAGTATTTAGAGTGTTTTCAATGACTTTGAAATCAGAGTGAGGAAAAGCCAGAGCAATATCATCTGCATAGAATTTCTCTGAAGAAGTTGCTGGAATATCACATAAATATAAATTAAATAGAAGGGGAGCTAAAACTGATCCTTGTGGGAGACCATTATTCAAAGTTTTGAACCTACTACTAACATCATCAACAAAAACACGGAGTCTTCTGTCAGATGACAGTATAATAACAACATAGGACAAGTCAATGGAAAACCATAAAATTCAATTATAAAGTGCGGTAAGTTTGAACATGACCACAGCAATCATAACATTCACGAATAGGATTTTATAACGACGTTAGATCACAAATGCAATTAAAATACGCATCCATATTTCGGAACAACACAGAATATCTATTCTAAAACAGATACGAAAAATTCATATCTCGAAAACGAGTTCCACTAACGATGAAATCGTTATACCTACTGTTTCGTTAAATATTTTACCACAATGTTCGGCGCTTGTTCAAACCGCTCTTGTTAAACGACGCCAATTTGCGTGGCTGATGTACTTTATGCAGTTCAAACATGAAAGGGCCGACGTGAATGATAAATAAAATCTTTTGCGAGGCAAAATTGTCACTCTCTGACCTTTCAACTTGAGATTTACATAGTAGACAAGGCTCCTCGGGGGATTTCCTATATGCATACTTATGTGTGAATTTGCGGGATGCTGCCATGCCTAGGAGATAGAGGCTCAAATTGAAAAATCCTCCGGGTGATGGGTATGAATATACGCTCCGGGATATTTAAAATGAGTCAAGGTTTTCGGAAGCAAGGAGAATATTTTCCATTCTTTGTGTTATGCCACACCCATCTGAATTATGGATGGAGCTATATTCTATATTGATGCCTTTCCGCAATACGAATAATAGATAAATAGATAGACGAGTGTTGGGGATTCATGCTGAGTAGGGTTGGTAATTATACAGTTCGCGACAAAATTATGGAACAAATTCATTTTCTCAGAAGAAAAATATTCGGCAACAAAATCCTGAAACAGGTCAATTTTTGTTTTACTTTTACCAAATTTTTATGCATTTATGAAGGATATTTGTTGCACCCTGTGCCATCCCCATCAACCCTCTAAATTTTTTGAATAGGGAAAGTGGGTTATGTGGTACATTTTTGGCGAGGTATCTTCTTTACAGGCATGCAGGAGTTTTGAGGAAAAAAAATTTTTTTTCGAATAATTAGTTACTTCAAAGACGTTCTCAGTATGTGCACTTTGCCATGGCTGATTTACTTTGAGACGATGGTACCTGATGAAATTTTTCACCGAATGAAAGTCGACCATTACAGTTTTGTTCATGCACAACTTTCAACCGCCTCACTGAATTTTTTTTCCCATTAAAGGGTTCGTAGGGGTTGAAAGTTGGGCATGAAAAAAATTGTAAGGGTCGACTTCCATTCGGTGACAAATTTCATCAGACCCAGAAAACCCAGATGTGAGAAATGATATAAAACAAATTCCATATATGTGATCTGAAGGCATAGTTGAACAAAATTAACAATTGAATGTAATTTTATTTTATCTAATCATAATTATTAATAGTAGACTGATTGAATAATTGTTTCCAGAATTACTTAGAATATCTACGTTTACATTAGAATCAGAAATGTTTCATGAATTACATAGTTATTATCTTAAGCCAAAAATAATAATTATTGGGGCACTTTGGTGTTGAACCAATCCCTTCCATTAATTGATCTGAAAGCTTGTATCCAAACATACATAAATAATTATTATAATATAAATCTTTCTTAACACATTGGCAAGGATAATTTTAAAGTGATGATATCTTGGACTCATCACTATGATTGATCAGGAACAACAAACCACTAAATACTGCTCACACAAATTCAAAACTATTTTTCTTCATGGGGAATGGAACCAAATAACAGGTTGGATTTAACACTTCAACAGTAAATCTTATTCAACACTGGATATCCTTCTGAATAATAAAACAATTCAATTATTGTATATTTTAATATGTATCCTGCTTGTATGGACGTATTCTGGATTCATGGAATAAATAAACATTATTATTATTATTATTATTATTAGCCCTGGTTCAAATTTTCTTTATATTTTAGGTTGTTCAATATAGGAAGGTTCTGGAGACTTGTTCTTGTTCTATATTATTCGTTTCAATACACCTCTCAAGAATAACTACCACATTTGCTTACCTTTCTTCATAGAAAAGTGAATTTTAAATGTGAATTTATCAATGGAATTAATAAATGCATCCAGATTGTTGACAACTTAAGATTTACTTATTCGAGACACATTTCGATGCAAAGGTAAATCATATTCAACACTGTAGTTCCTTCTGAATAAAAGAACACTGCAATTATTAATCCCGGTTCATAGTTTCTTTATATTTTTGGTATGTCAATATAGGAAGGACCTGGAGACTTCTTCTTGTTCTATAATATTCGGTTCAATTTTCCTATCAATGGAATTAATAAATGCTTTCCGATTGTTCAAATCTCCCGATTTATTTATCCCAGATACATTTCCATGCAAAGGTAAATCATATTCAACACTGTATTTCCTTTTGAATAAAAGAACACTGCAATGATTAATCCTGGTTCATAGTTTCTTTATATTTTTGGTACATCAATATAGAAAGGACCTGGAGACTTCTTCTTGTTCTACATTGTTCGGTAAAATTTTTCATGTCAATTTATTAATAGAATTAATTGATGCTTTCAGATTGTTCAAAACTTAAGATTTACTTATTTAAGACCCATTTCCATACAAAGGTAAATCTTTTTTAACACTGGATTTTTTTCTGAATAATAGAACCCTGCAATAATTAGTTCCAGTTCATTTTTGGTACGTCAATATAGGAAGGACCTGGATACTTGTTGTTGTTCTATATTATTCGTTTTAATTTTCCGTGTCAATTTATCAATGGAATTAATTGAATCAGATCGTATAAAACTCAGGATTTACTTCATTCAGACACATTTCAATCCAAAGGTAAATCTTATTCAACACTGGATTTCCTTCTGAATAACAGAACACTGCAATTATTAATCCTGGTTGAAATTTTCCTTATATTTTAAGTTGGTCAATATAGGAAGGTTCTGGAGACTTGTTCTATATTATTCGTTTCAATACACCTTCCAAGAATAGTTCGTCCCAATACACCTCTCAAGAATAGCTTTCATATTTGTTCACCTTCCTTCACTTCCTGTGTCAGTTTATCAATTGAATTAATGCATCCAGATCGTTTGAAACTTACGATTAACTCATTTAAGACATATTTCGATGCATATTTTCACAAATAACATATTTTCGTCTTGTGAAATCTTGAATTTGCAACTGTAAAAGTGACATTATTTGACAAATGACAGTAATAACACTAACGACCGTGACGTTTCGTCGTGTCTCAGGCCCCGCCCATAAAATGCAGTAATCCGATTGGTCGAATATACCTGAATTTGTGTTGAAATTTCACCATATTCTGGATTTTTTTAAAAATATCAGCAATTCGATTGAGATATCGTTTTTTTCAATGGAAAGTAGGGTGATATTTCATCTATCTATGTGAATTTACCGCTTTCTCCTAACTCTAGCGGCTACGAAGGAGATCGCTGATATGTGGGACGACCTTTTCGACCCAGCGTCACCTTATTCAATTAGTATAGTATAGAATAAATCTTCTCTATTTCAGATCTCACGAAGTTGTTTCACATAAGAAATTAAATAATATCTAAATATAGTCTAAATATATCTAAAAAATACACACTATCGGAATAAAAATATTCATCAAGAGTATACCGTTCCAATCACACCAGCATTTTCCTGATCAAGTTCTCAAAAGTTCCTACATAATAACATCCTTCAGCGTTGTCAGGCAGTAAATTGCTCAATATAGTACACATATAGTATGGACCCCTCTTTGTCAAGGTTAATCCAAGTCGTGAAAAAAAGATTTAGATTTCTTGTATCATAACTACGTTCTCTTTCATCATTGGTGCCGGGGGGCTCTGGTTATGAAACTTATTGAGTAAGTATTTGATGGACCCGGTCATCACTTGATGGAAATTCATTTTTCAAGGAGTAGTAAAAATATTCACTTTCCAAAGATCTCTTCATTTATGAACGACAATTTCTTCGCCACATTGTGGCTCAATCATGTTTTACATTTGGACTGATACTGTCTGAAAATTCAAGTTAAATAGGTTCTTAAATATGCTAGGTATTACAGTAAATTTGACTAGGAGAAGAATGACAGGAATCGGTTCCAATAGTTATAGTTTCAGGTGGTAAGCGACCTTGAGTGCTATTTTGGCCCCCCGACAGAACTGTTTTCCCTCTGCATACCTAGAGCCTGCCCTCCAGCTCTATAGCTCGAATGAACTCCAATATCTGTGAGGGCTTCGAGGAGGCTGAGTTTTTATTCCTTCTTCAATTCTCCTGTCTAAGATATTCCTTTCGCAGACTTGCAATGGCGAGGCATTCTGTAATCAGGTGAATAGGAGTCTCCTCCTATTCCCCACAGAATCTACACTCTTCAGTTACTGATAAGCCCATTCTCATCATGTGAATCTTCTTGAGGCAACAGTATCCAGTGAGGAATCCAGTGAGGAGCAATTTTAAAGTTCCGAAGGAGCTTCTTGGAATTATGCATTCCTGGAATATTCCTCCAGAGTGTTTCCCTTTAATTTTTTTCCTTTTCCAAAAACTCTGTCTTATTGGCGCATTTGAATATCTATTGGTATTGGTTTTTCATTCAAGAGAATCTTCTGAGAATTATATCGGTTCATTTCATGTGATTTCGTATTCGTGTAACCTCTCTGGTATTCGTAGATTCTCTTCTTGAACAATCTGCTGGTCTGACCAATATAAACCTAAACTCCATTCACTTTTATAAAGTATGCCGGTTGGCCATGATTTAGGTCTATCATGTTTTTGTAACTAAAACCAAGGCAGGTTGGCGCTCCTGAAATATCGACAATGTCAAAATAATTCGACGCGAGGTTGCCAATCTCTACTTTCTTTGAATAACAAATAACAATTCAGCTTCAGCCATAATAAACCAATAAATTAACATTTCGCTATGAATATATTGTATTGAGCCTTAAGTAGGTAGTCATGTTTGAATTGAACAAATTCCTCAACGAATAATTTCAAAAGTTATATATTTCGTGGAATTGTTTCGATAGGAAGAAGTACATTGAAAATGAACTTGGTATATCCTATATTGGCAGAACATTGAATTTTTATGCACGACGATAACATGAATTATACAATATCTCATTCAATGCTATTTTTTCTAATATTTTTGGAATTGCTTTTTTCTGGGAATTGAAGATTTGAGTTGACCTCAAAGTATGTCCATAAAACATAATTCTATATCTTGCTTTTGACTCGAGTACTGCATGATAGGTAGTTCTCAATGAGAATTTATCCAGATATCTTGTCATTACGCCCAAAGACAACAGACTGAAGCTAAACTACATCCCAGTTTAGAAATATGTTGATCCCAATCCAGGGTATGTATCATTCACGTTGATTCCCAAGACCTTTGTAAATGGAGTTAGTTCTTTTGAGGTTAACTGTGACAGGTTTCTAAGTACCACTACATTTTCATACTGGAAGATTTCAAGTTGTGTAGCAATTAATTTAAATGACTTCTGTATTCTTATTTCTTGAGAATTTAGAGAAGTAGGGAATTCGAAGTAACGGACTCCTCTATTCATCATTTTTCAGTAAAATTTCAAAACACTCGATTCTTGATTTCCGTACAAGAAGAAAGCATTACTGAATCTTCCAACCATGTTTACATACGTGAAATATTTCCAATATTAACAAAGAAAACAGTTTCTTCAACATTCGCCAGGTCTCTGGAATTATTGAATTCACATTTTTTTTTCCGAACTCATTACTTTCCAAATATAGAATAGATTGACATTTTGAAAAATAAGTAATTACTACAACCTCTTTGTAGAGAGGACAACGTTGTGTAGTTATCTGATAGGAAAAGGACTATAACCTAACATTTTCAAAATATACACAGTGAAATCTGTCAGGATGTCATGGCAAACCGGGATTCTTTATAAAAGTGAATGGAGTATATGCGAAATTCTTGCAAGTCAACTTATGTCCTCCTGATTTTTATCTTTGTTTGATTCGTCTTAATTGTTTTCAATGAATCTATCTATGTTGTTAGTGGTTCTGAAAGCTGTTGCGTAATTAAATTTTCTGAAGACTTTGTACCCTGTACATAAACATATACCTACTCTCTCGAACTAGCTATTGGAAACTTCTGTTAAGATGCCAGTGCCTTTACGGTTGCATTTGGAACCCTTCCAAGCTAGCAGTTCATGTAAACGAACCGCAGAAATGTGTATTATGCGAAGTTACAATATTCAAAGTGAATATTATAACTTTGTGTCAGAATTTTTGCGTAGGAAATTTTCGCTCAGTTCTTTAATCAGATCACTCTCTTCGAATATGATTATGAAAATAGTCATCTTCAGGGAATTGCAGTGAACTTTCATACTTTCATGTATTTCGTTACCTTTTTTCCAATCTCTGGAAAAAATGAAAGGATAAATTGTTATTACAAACACCATCAGTATATCAAAATTTCAACTCGGAGAACAACACAAAAGCCCGAAAATAAACTCTGAAAGTAAGTAAAACACGTTAGAATAACGAACCCGTCGGAACACTACTAGCTTGGATGGGTTCGAATTTCAATCGCTAGAGGGGGTATCACTTCTCAAAAGATGCAAAAGGGAAGGATATTACACATAAATTCATTCAAAAGGCACCAGAAGTGCTTTCCATGCACGGCATTTAGCATAAATCATATTTTATGTCTCAATTTCGCGCCCGCTATGATGAATGCAGAGAGGTTTGAGTATTCGAATCCGCTTAGGATTTATGGGGGGTAAGGAGGCAATATACTCGCGACATCTTGGTGTCGAATTAGACTACGAAGTGATGGAATTTATACTGAACACCTAAATGCTCCGTTTGCAATTCACTGCGCTCTATAGAAAATGAGGTGGATTCTCGGAGTTCGGATTCTGTCTGATAAGTTTAGCTGTGGAACTCTTTCGATTTTCGAGAACTTAGTATTGAGTTTCTATATGGTTGATGAATTTCAAATGAGAGCTTAAGGTGGAATGGCTTATTTCGGAAATACAAATCGAGATATTGAATATTCGGGGGAAGCATTGACCTTCAGCCAGTAGCATTCTCGTGCTTGTTCAACCAATAGTGATTGACTTCCGGATGAAAAGATTACTATATCTTTCGCAGGGAACTTCATAACGTTATCTCACAATCGATAATCAGATTCGAACTTTACTGGATATACTAACATAATCACAAGGATGAATATCTGTCAATAATCCAACAAATATTCTACCTTGATCAGAGCTAATCATCCTATCAACCAAAACAAGTACACTAAAGAAGCGGATCCAACGATATAGCTGTTTCACAGTTATTACTGATCGTCAGGCCATTATACCTCGGATGAACCACTGAGTAGGGAAACTTATCATCTTTCAGATGGAATACTGCAGTATAACTACGTTCAGAGCGCCATCTTCAAAGAGCTTATTGCGAATCCCACCTTCGAGTGCAGAATACTTTGATCCATATGCATGACTTTCACCCTCTTTTTGTTGTTATTGGAGGTCTCTTTTATCCACGAACCAATTCCTGTCTTTACTGGATATCTTACATTTCTGGTGCACTTGTGAAAATTGAATTTCGAATATGTCTAAGAGATCCGTAGGTGAATTCTACACATTGTCAACCGACCTTTGTTGAAAGAACCCACAAAATTATGCAAAATTCTCACAAAATAAGCTTTAATCGATATATATTCATTTTTCGTTTCGATTTATTCAATTCTCAACAGATACATTATATTCACGAGTTGGGTGTTTCGAAGATATACAATGTAAGATTCACAATATCTATTATTTCGATCTATTTAACATATTCAACAGATGGCGCGTCGAAAGCACATGTAGGTACAATTTCTATCAGTTTGAAAATCAAAGTTTAAATGAGTCTAAAAATATTGATAATCAATCATGATTTGGATTTTGTTCAAAAATATTCAGTGTTATCTTTTAGATATTTGAAGTGATAATCGTTGTACTGACTCTGATTTCAATCCAAACTGCCGAAAACTGTGTGCTTCCGGCGCGCCATCTCTTGGCGATGTTATATTGATCGAACTAATAAATATTCAAGGTTTTCTAGCTATTTCCAACCTCTTTGAGGACATTACTTTCTGTCCTGGCTTAGTCTGAGGGCCGCTCGACAGGATATTCGCCAAACTAAGCCATTTCATGGCTACTTGACTGGACACCCTTCATGAGAAACACTAAGACGGATATAAACAGGGAAATGAAATCTTGAGAGGATCTACTGGCTGCAGGCGAAGGTTAACATTTTCTGAGGTGGCCAGGCAGGTCTCGTATAGTACTCAGGACACAAAGAATAATGTAGAGCGCGGGACTAAGATAAGGGCTGAGAGAAGCTCTGCAATATATTGGGTCTGACATATATACAGCGGTGTTTTAATGGAAGGTGATCCTGTTTCTTGGATAGAAAGAGAACTTAAATAATCGGGTTTTTTAATTAACAAAATGCATACTTATTAACAATAATGATAATTAATATCCTTATATTTGCTTTATACCAGCATATTTTATTACTCAATTAATTTCACCATGGGGATATCCTCACTGCACACTTAGGTACTGTGAATTTCCCGAAGAAGGAACACACCTTTAAGTACGTTCCAAAAACAGAGCTCTCTAAATTTCTGAGAGTGATGTTACTCCAAACTTCTAAATAAACATCGGCAAACTTAAGGAATATACCCAGCTCATCAATGTCATAACTCGTGGCAATTTGTCGTCATCTTGTCGCTCTGGAGCACCACAAGGACACCCCACTATCCCCTAATAACACTTTCCCGCTTTGCGGTTTAAACCTTCCTACATAATTCATCAACTGAAACTTTTCATCCTACTCCTCATTAGTTCGTATTTAGCCGAATCCAGCCGAGGCCTACTACCCTATAAATTACACCAGCCATATCTCCCTCGTAACTCTGGGGCGATCAAACGCCAATTTACATATAAATCGATTAAATTTAATCTGCTGACTGGCTGGAAAACGGAGTTTTCGTGTCGATCGTCTGGATCTAGTAGGCGGGCGTTTCATCCGAAAATAATTGGGTGTTTAACGGAGTTTGCAGGTTAATCTGGAAGTCAAATTCGTGCTTCACATGCATCTGGGAAATTGATTCTGGATTATTTGTGTATCATTGAATTGGAACTGAGGTTGTTGTGATGTTTTGTCCATCTTGTCGAAATAGTGCACAGCTACACAGTCACTCATCTTCGGAAGCTTATCAAGGTCCTTGAGTTTTGATGAAAACAAATTTCTGGACGGACCTCATAGTGGAGGGTCACTCTAAAGGAAGCAATGGTGGAATACAGAGCCGGATCTAGGGCATGGCGGAGGAAGCATTCGTCAAGGGCGCAAGCTAACCAGGGGTGCAGAAAGTTTTCCAATGAGGCGGTATTCGAAGAAGATTACCATGCCTTGTCTTAAAGTTATATTTGTCATCAGTTTTATTGAAGGCCGTTAAATTATTTTTGACGAATAGGATAGTTTTATAGATATAAATACAGGGGAAATTGTCCATGGAAGTAGCCTCTACAGGACGTTCGCTTGTGAATCCCAAAGATGAGAATGTCGAACCTAACTTACTTCATAGAATATTATGGACTGACGAGGCTACTTTTTCTAGCAATGGTAAAGTAAATTTACACGACAGCCACTACTGATCATCTAACGACCCATATTGGCAAAAATAATGTCAAAAAAGTCAATAATGAGAATCGCTGGAGTGTTACGTGTGGTGCGGAATTTTTGATGGAACAGTTGTCGGACCATTTTTCTTCGATAGTATCTTAACGGGACAAAGGTTCTTGAAATTTTAACGAAAAATTTTCGAATTCTTTTAGATGATATTGCTATTCAAGACAGAATAGATATGTGGTATCAACAAGATGGTGGCCCGGCGCATTATGCTGCTAATGTTAATGAATATTAAGATACCGTCTTCTCAAAGAGGTGGATTGGACGAGGGAGTATTTTTCCAGCAAGATCACTCGACCTCACAGTATTAGATTTCATTTTTGGGGGAGAATGAAGACTTAGTTTTCCGAACACCACCAACTACAAGTGAGAATATGAAAAATATATTTCGACAGGCAGCTGAAACTTTTTCTCATACTGAAATTGTGACCAGTATCAACTGAAGAAAGACTAAATTTATGTAAAGAAAAAAATGGTAGACATTTTGAATATTTGAAATGATTATTTATAAGGGTTGTTTTTTGTTCAAATATTTTCGTTGTTGCTAATTTTTGTTTCATTTTATCGTAATTATTGTTATTTCATGTGTGTTTAGTATTTTGCTGCGTTGTCATGACGAATAAAGTCACTTCCTTGTTTTTTCAAGCTCGCAGGCTTGATCAACACTTATCAAAATTTACAAAAATGTTAATATCTTAGGAGTGACCGGAGATATCTGTCTGTGGTTTTAACAAGTCAATAGGTCATAATGCTTAACTTATTCTCAGTCGGTTAGAATCATAGCATTGCATTTGAAATTCTCCAGTAAAACGCGCAAATAGGGCGAAGTGACATAAAACAGCCTGTAGTTTTTAACTGGATTACCCGGTATGTTGCTGTCATATTTTTCTGGGATCTGCTTTTAATGGCCTTCGAAAGAAATCAAGTTACATGAAAATCGGTTCACGCATACAGAAGTAAGAGTGTTTTATTTGTGAAGAAAAGTTTTTCCATCCCATCACTAAAAAAAAAGGAAATATAGAAAAATTACTGAAACAAAAGTTGTTGAATAGGAAGAGCATTTTCTTATTTTATTATTTTTTACCACTGTTAGCTGGAGAATATTTCGTAAAAAATGAGATTATATTTTACAAGTGTTGGATTGCGCCCTTTAGTGGAGAACTACAAACTTGAAAATATTTTTAATCATTTTCTGGGGGCCGATTTTGTCGTTAGAATTTTTTTCCGGAAGTAATAGGATGAACGGTTTCCGAGATACGGCCGGTGGCCACCCTTAATGAATCACCCTGTACATTTGACATTTTGTCACTATAGTGTGATTATCCAAATAATCAATCATTCTATTATAAGTAGCTTTTTCAACAATATTACCAATCACAAAACACACATATCAATGAAATTCACGGTATTAACTAATTGCATATTGAGCAGTTCCAACAGCGGTTCAGAATCCCACCCAGAAACATCATTAATCTGTACTTCATGTTTGCCAACCTGACCTAGAGTATTTGGTTGTCTGAGGTCGGCACCTTGCATAAATGCTAGACACAATAAGTTTGAAATATGTAGGAATGAATCTGCTCAGTTTCTGCTTTCACGTACAACTTATGTATCTTCCGAGGGCCATACGTTCGCTAAATTACCGAGCATAACGTACGGCTGAAGCGAGCAAATATAGCGAAATGTTGTTAGCTGTCAGATAAGCCTAGCTAGAGGCGATAATTGGAATACGGGAAAACACTGTCAGCCATGCCGAATATATCGACCGTTGAGATACTGTATGGAAATATTCACCAAATTTGATATTCCAGAAATTTATGTTGGAATTTTCTGCTCAGAAACAATGTTGCTATTTATGATTTGTGCTTTGTTGTTCACTATTTCCCAATTACTGCTGGTTATCGTGCAGCCACACGTAGTTCAGCAGCTGTTCAGCTTGGTTTTTGTATTATGGATATTATTTTGACGTATCTGCTACTTCAATCAATACTTATTAAATCAAGATGAAACTTGGCAGCTAGTTTGAAAATGCTGATAGGCTACTTTGTGCGAAATTCGTGATGGTCGTCCCATCAGAACAGTTTGAAAAAACAAATTCAAATTTTTTTAATTCAATATTCTTTGACCTTCTGATACTATTATCCTCACGAAATTCTGTGAGAACTGTCATTTGTCGGTAAATTACTGAAATTCAATTCGACCTTATCTGTATTTCTGAAAATATTGGGAAACTAAAATTTTGAATGTTTAACCGACGGTTTCACAAAACTTTTGAAGTCCGATCAACTCGTTGATTAAGGTTTGCATTCGATGGTTGGGTTGAAAATGAACAGAAATCGAGCACAGAATTAAATGTTGACTGACAATCAAGCCTTTGATCAGGCAATCAAAGTTTTGTGAAATCGGCAGTATATCTGTGGAATCGGTGGAATTTACGTGATTTCAGGTGAGGGCGTTGAAAGGGGTTGAAAGTTGTGCATGAACAAAACTGTAATGGTCAACTTTCATACGATGACAAACTTCATCAGGTACCATCGTCTCAAAGTTAATGAGCCATGACAAAGTGCACATACTGAAAACCTCTTTGAAGTAACTAATTTCTCAAAAGAAAATTTTTTTCTTGAAAATTTCTGCACGCCTGTAAAGAAGATACAAATACCTTGCCAAAAAAGTACCACATGACCCACTTTCCTTATTCAAAAAATTCGAAGGGTTGATGGAAATGGTACATGGTGCAATACACAGGTATAAATAGCGACATATGATACATTTTTGAAATCAGCAAAAATTTTGTAGCAAGATAAGAGATCTTTCGACTATAGTTTACATTTGAAAATTCCAAAATCTTTCTCATTTCTATAAAATGGCTGGATTAAGAAACTCAGTCATATTATATTTGAATTACTCCTAAAAAAGTGCCTGTAGAATGTATCAACAGATTTCGAATACGAGTTCAAACAAGCGAGTTATTCAGCATTATTGAAAATGACAATTTCTCAATTTTCGCTTATAACTCAAGTTCTATGAACGATAAGCTGGATCTGTTTTCAGATTCGGATTAGTCAGGAAAAAAGAACTCGAGAATGTGTTATCAATTTTCTTCTAGCTGCTATAGTTCTCGAAATCCCTTCAGTAGACAACGAATTTTGCCCACCCTGTACATATCTCGAAAATAAAATTTCTAGAATGCTTTTTTCAAACATACTCTTGCTTTCTCTATTGTTTGTTGAGTAATGAGAAAACTTGTACACCTAGATATATTAGGGCTAGCGTACAAAATCATCCCAACATTCATATTTTATCACTAGAACGAATGCTCCGGTTATATCACAACCTATCGGACACTAATTAATTCCAGGATTGACAATGTTACACGTGTAAATCCCTTCAGCTGATGGGTTGTCTAGAGATTAATTATATTGCCATTAACTTAGACATGCCGAACTTATTTTATTCTGCAGGAAACTTGGCTAGTCTAAAACTATTCAATACATATAACCAATATGAAATTTTGAATTTATACTAGAGTGACATAAATATAATGCGTAATCTGAAGTTATGTATGGGGGAATATGCAATGCTCAAAGTGATTTGTACAGTTGTTTTCAAACATATTCAGATTTTTCAAAAAAAAAGAACTCAAAACTCATTTATGTTGCTAGAGTTTGAATGTCTTCCTCGGGACTAAATAATCTCTAGGGTATTCCTGGTGTCTCTAATACAACCAAAAAATATTCTTTTTTTACGTTGACTAGGTGACATAAACAGGGAAGAATATCTTCGTGAACTTTTTTTGGTCCGTAGCTGAATGCACCCATCGATACAATGGGGTGATGCAAATTGGACAGTCCTGTCCCATTCATTTCCAACACATGTTCGATCTGATTCAATGCCGGTGTAAGGGAAAGCAACGCCAAAAAGTTAACACCAGCTCCTCGAATGAAGTCCATAGTTCGACGCGCAAAATGATGACGTGCGTTGTCTTGTTGAGAAGGAACGTGCTGACGGTTATTCAGATAAGACAGTAGAGTGATTTGTCGGTCATCGTCAACATAACGCGCCGATGTCATACTGCTTTTAATAAATTTACTGTGTTTACGGTCGTAAACACAATAACTTCCGAAAAAAAAACTTAGAAACTCAATATATTTGTAGAGTAAATTAAATAGAGAAGGCTGAATTCGTGAATGGGTAGAATCCATTCAATGATTCCGCAGATAGTCCCATTCGACACTTTATTTTCCCATCATTTCCAAAAATACAGATAAGATCGAATTGAAATCCAGTACTTTTTCGAAAAGTGACTGTTCGAAGGTTCATACAGAATTAAATGTGGATTATATAAAAAGAAGATCACAGAATTTTGAATATTTGAAAAAAAATATTAGAAATTTTTTCAAATTATTCTAATGACACGATCATCATGGAATTTTGCACAAGGTTGTCTTTGAGCATCTTCAAACTAGTTATCAAGTTTCATTATGATTGAATCAGCATTTGTTGGGTTATTCCGAAAAAACAACGATATCGAGAAAAAACCACGAAGTTTCACATAATTTTTCCCAATATCTCCGAAAATAATAACCGTATCGAATTGAAACTTGGTACTGTGAAATATAAAGTTAAAGAGGAACACCTGAAATTTTTTCGAAATGTAATAAATAGTTTCCGAAAAAAAATTTGTTTGAAAAAATGTTGGAAAAAATTTTCCATTTTTTTTACGGCACAATCTCAAGGAAATTTCCTTGAAAGTTGCTAGTCCTTATGCTCCAACAGACTGCCATTTTAAATCCAAGCGCTCCTGTAGTTCTCGAAATATCAGGGAAAAAAACTCAAAATTTCAAATATCTATAACTCCTAAACCATTTGACCGATTACTACCATCAAAAAATTCGACCTCCGCATTTTGAAAGGCAATCAACCTTGAAATTTTCAAGTAGATAGAATCTTCCATAGGCCTGTAATCATTCCAGACCATTTTCGGCTCAAAATTCGAAAATAACAGATATTCAGAGAAAACGATAGCACGCGGTTCCCCAAGAACATGCGCGCAAAAATGAGGTTCGCCAAGTTATTCCCTCCAGACGTAACGCTTCAATGTCGCTGACTATATTCTTTTTTATCGAATCCTGATTCGGTTCACGTTAAAACCTACATATTCTAGAGATATTAATAGGTCTTTTGCATGTAGGTATTTTTTTATCATTGGAATCAAATATTCTATCCATAAGAATACTGAAAAACTTCAATCGCCGATAAAAATTTTAATTTTCATCGAGAAAACGATCTTTTGAATGAGGCTCCACTATTGGTTATTTAAACACTCGGAACTTCGCTCCTTTCGTTACGTACCGCGACCAATGAACTCTATATTATATACCTGGAAGGGACCCGTTTTGAGCGACAAGTGAAGCCAATTCGTTGCTTATGCAACCCGCCAAGTGGACGGGTATCTATCTCTTTCTTCCTCATTGCAGTAAAGGGAACTTGTCGCATTTATTCTAAATATTTTCAATTTTTCGTTTCAAATTAGGAGAACCTGAATTTTTTTCTGACTAATTCGTGAATAAGGCAGGATTGAAGAAGATCGCACATGTTCAAGTGAAATTTCAACTTAGTGAGCGCTTTTTCTGGGGAACAGCGCGTTATCATCCTCCGTAAATTTGCATTTTTTTGCCGAAAATCGTTCCAAGCGACCAGGTTGGACTCATGATGAAGAGTTCAATGTCAAATTGAATTCTATTCAGCCGCCCGTTGCCACGATAACTTACTACCGAGAAAAGCTAAAGCGACTTAAAAAATTCAAAATAAGTTCGTTAATGGGCAGAATTTACCTTACAATTTCGAAGTTATATTAATTTCAAATATATTATTTTATTTCCTCTATATCTCAAGAAGTACTGATGCGATCAGATTGAAACTTGCTAACTCATTGCATGAAGAATCGTTAAAAAAATATTTTTTTCGGAAACTAGCAATGAGATTTCAATGAAACTTGGCGCAGAACTTGAAGTCGAATCTGAACAGCAATGTTCGAGATTTCAGCTCGATTCGACACACATTTCCCAAAATATCGGAAAAAAGTATGTCATATTTCGCATTGGCAATGAATTTTAACCACCGCTTAAATTTTCCTGACTTCAAGTCAGTGCTTTTGGAGAAGTATTTTCCTATGTTCCTATTATTTAAATTTATTTTTATGATGATGAAACTATCGTCAATCGTCAATGCACAGCTCACACCAACATAATTCTTCACTTTTTGAACCACACGCGGTGAAGGCAGAGAAAGTAATGGCATATCAGACAAAAATAGATGTTCATTTTCAAAAATATTGCTCTTTCTAAATGATGTAATACCCAAACCACCTGAATTTCCAAGTAAAACCAAATTTGAGCCGTTAAACACCATTTACTTCAACGGGTGTGACAGGGAGAGGTTACCGTCCATAGCGCTATCTTTGTTTCGTTGCCCCTTGTTACGCTTTAAGCTTAGTTGAAGAAGGGTCGGGTCCTTTCCAGGTAGTAATATAGAGTTCTATGACCGCGACATATCCACTCTCTCCCTCTTCTCGTGTACCTTTCTTTCTAGCAAGCCAATAGGAGCGTCAGATGTATCGATTCGGGTTCGTGGAATAACGAGTGACGTAGAAGGCGATCTGACACGTTTAAACCACTTGGGTTTTGCGTCCCGATTTGACGATTTTCAATACCGAATTATTCGAAATACGCGAATTGTGGAAGTGTGAGATAGTATACATTATGATTTTTGATCGAAATGGGGTGAGAAAAACATAAAAATATGATAATTTTTGTTACATGCAAGAGACCTATTCATATAATCCATCTCTCAAACTATTTAAATACTCTTTACGATGAATTTCCACGAACGAATTCCGCTTATTGAAAGAGCAGCCGCCTTTTCTCATTTTCAAAACTGTATCTGTCACAATTTGTTATCCTCACTCAGTAGCAGCCACAGTCGTTGCGTGAAAAATGACCACTTGGGCGAGTTTTATGAAAAATCTCTACGACCTCACAGAGAGCACTCCCAGTTGGTACATGTTATTCTTCCTCAGCTGTGCTTCAGCCTATTTTACCACTCCTGACGTTCTGACAAGCATCGTAACTTTCAATTGTAATATCTAACGAATAAAAGGGAGTCGTTCGATAGATTGTACGTGGGAGGAAAAATCCTGATTTCATTTTATTGAGGCTTTATTGTTCGATGTTGCCTGTTAGCTCCACTCGAGCTATATGGTATCATAAAAGCTGTATATGACATTCGATATCTTTTCATAAAAAAGCCATTTGAAACAACAATATACTTTAACAATCGTATATTTTTGATTCGTAGAAGTTCATTGTCTTACAAAGATCAAGCTTGTGATTAAGAAGAATTAATTCCATTTATCAAATTATTTCTTTCGAAATTTTCTCTATACAATACTGGTTAGTTCGAATGAGAAAATGTAAACGAGAGGGACTTTTCAGTACCTTCATTGGCAAAATTTGGATGATATTGCAGGAACAACTTGAGCGATTCAATTGAAACTTGCCAGGTAGTTGAAACATAGCAACGCGCAACTGTTTGCAGAATTTTGTTGAGATCGGTTGCTAAATGTTTCAAAAAAAATTCGTCATATTCAGAAAATATTCCGCTCAAACCTTGAACTTATATTTCGCAGTAGTTTTTCAATTTGATACGATTTTTGGAATTTGTTGTGAGATGTGTATAAAACTAAATTGCAGTTGACAATACAGGGTGTTGTTTAGAGGTATAGAACTTTAAGTTGGCAACACTGTTTTAACTGGCGGCCATTTGGTCAGCCGTCAAGCAGAGCCGGATCTAGGATTTCAGCGCCTCTGGCAAGATATTGAAATGCGCCCTTTTCAAATTTTTTTTTCAATGACTACATACTTTTCATGAATGATAGTATTTATTCTATTCCTAAGATATTTCACTTTTATTAAATTCTTTTGCGAAAAAGCATTAAATTCTTAGGTATATCAAACAATATGTGTATAGAAATTACTATAATCTCCCATGTATCCTATAGGGTAGTGAAGAGAACTCACAAACGTATTAATATACGATAATGAGGGTATGAAGAAAACAAAAAGGAAGCGAATAGAATAATTTATTCTCAAAATAATATATAAGCATTCAAAGCTTCAAGAAAACAATAAATGAAAGTGGTCATAACGAACATTTCAATATTACTTTTTGTAATTCGCCATGATGTAGGGTCATTAAAATCAACTGGTTCAGGTTTAACCTCAGTAAGTCTTGATTCCTCGCCAAAAGAATTTTCCTTGTCCGAATTATCCGAAATGGAATACTTTCTTACGATAGGCTCGGTACTTGAAGAAGTAGAAGGAAATTCCGCTACACGATGGGCTTCACTAGTGGAACCACTTTTTGTCGACTCAATACCCACATCGTTCTTAAAGTAACTTGAGATATTACTAGTATTTTTTCTTAGCTCTAATATTTTTTTTATCCTTTATCTTCCGAAATTGCGATCCTGATAGTTTCTTGGGCGGCATTTCAGTTGGTTATGTCAACCTAAAATTATATAAGATTCTGAAAATGCATGGACGTCGAATCGGAATGTTTTGCGCGCTCGTTTATATTCATATCTGAATTGTCTCAATGCTCGACAAATGTCGAAGGACAGAAAAAGGTTTCATATTTCAGTGAAACTCAAGAATCATACTATTCATTTGATCGACATTTGATCCTTTTTCTGTAGTACCCATAGCTAAGAAGCTCATTAATAAAATACTAGAGGTGCGATAAATTTATCGTATTCTTCTCCACATTTTGACTTTATTTGTAACTTCTTCTTATACATATGAAAACTCCGTGTAATTATGGTACAACGCAATTTTAATTGAATCGATATACTTTGATCTTGCAAATAAAATTTGAACGATAATATCGCCGACATGTTCCCAACCCAAACATAACCTTATAAATTTTGCAGTCTCTAAGTTATATCTTTCGAAAATGATTGACTCTCGTGTGCACGGACAGAATATAATTTGATCGAGAGCCCAAAAATCCTCAACTCAAAATTGAATTATCCAAACATACCTGATTGAAATTTTTTAACTTTTTCCAGCACGAATAATTTCCCGGCCCGCTTGCACGATCATGTTATTTGCGATATTGCACATAATATAAAATATAATGATATGTTCCTGGTTCCTATTTTTCTTATTGATGCCATCAACTGCGCCGCTGCATGGAAGTACCCCACATGCTAGAAAAAAAGTAGTATTAATAAGACTGGGGTGATTTCATCAAGCCTTTCTGTCGTAAACGTCTTCGAAATACATTACCCTTATCAAAGCCGGTGTGATGAACGATTCGGCGAGTAATGTGGACGGTCTGAATCTCTTTGTCATGCCGTCAAGAAACCGACCCTAGACGGAGCGCTACCGCCGCTAGCTCGAACCTCTGAACTTGCCGCTAATTGATGTCTTCAGTGTTCGAATAACAAACATCTGGACGCGACCAGGAATCGTGGGGCGACCGACAAGTGTAAATTTATCATCGGTTATTTATTAGTAACTACTTGTCGCCGCATATTGTACAACAGGTGCATGCACAATAGCACCGCTCTAAAATATGAATGGACTTTGAGGTGAAAAAATATAATTTCAAGAAACAAAATCATAATTTTGCGCCCCTAGCTGGTTGGCGCCCGTGGCAAATGCCTCCCTCGCCACGCCCTAGATCCGACCCTGCTGTCAAGTGATTTGTGTATAGTTTTGTCTTGCATTCCAATATGAATAGACTGACGCGTGAACAAGGCTTCCAAATTGTGCAAATTTATTTTACAAATAATGGTTTTGTTCGAAATACGTATCGCGCTCTACGTCCATTTTACGGTCAATATAATCGTCCATCAGAGCAATTAATTCGACTAACTATGGACCATTTTCGCACCATGTTTACTCTAACTGATAATACGCATGCACAGAGACGTCGTACAGTGAGAACAGAAGACATCATTGCTGCTGTAGAGCATAGCGTAGCGGAAGATCCAAATCGCCGTCGTGCACAGCTATGGAACCATGATGACTGACTTCGAACAACCATGATGTGCAGCAGCTGTGGCTTCAATGAGACGGCGCAACATGTCACACAGCTCATGTCACAATTGATTAACTGAAGGAAACATTTGAAAACCGCATAATTACACGTTCCAGGCCCGTGAATAGACCTCCACGATCATGCGATTTAGCGCCGCTAGACTATTTTCTGTGAGGATATGTGAAGTCGCTAGTCTACGCCGATAAGCCCGAAACGATCGACTCCTTGGAGGACAACATTCGCCGCGTTATTGGCGATATATAGCCACGAATGTTCGGAAAATTGATTGAAATTCAGACCTCCAGATGAGATTACGAACGAGCCAGCCGTGGCGGTCATATGCCAGAAATAATATTTAAATTATAATTCCAAAAGAAAATATTTTGAATAAAGTCAATTTCATGTCAATTTTAAAAATTAATTCTTGTTTTATTCCATTTCAAAGCTCTAAAAACACTCTACGCCGATAATACCGAAACGATCGACCACTTGGAGGGCAACATTCGCCGCGTTATTGGCCATATACGGTTCCAAATGTTCGGAACATTGATTGAAACTTGGACTTCCAGATTAGATTACGTCCGAGCCAGCCATGTAGGTCATATAGAAATTATATCTTAATTATAATGCCAAAAGACTATTTTTTGAATGAAGTCAATTCCATGTCAATTTCAAAAATTCATCTTTGGTTTGTTTCATTTCAAAGCTCTATACCTCTGAAAAAAATACCCTTTATAAGTGTAAAATAGACTAGAAAGTATCCCAGAAACAAAATAGAAATATATACATATAAAAACATGCTCGCAGAAAGGAAAAATATAATCAATTCCAATGATTTCCGTGAAAAACAACTTAGAAACTCGATATTTGTAGAGAGTGGGTTTGGACCTCAATTACAGAGGCCGAATTCGTGAATGGGTAAAATCCACCCAATGATTCCGCAGATATACCCATTCAAAATTTCATTTTTCCGAAATTCGAAACTAACAGACATTTGGATAAAACGACAGCAGGCTGTTCCCCTAGAACATTTGCGCAGAAAATGCCGTTCAGCCATGAATATCAGAACTTCCCCCATAAAACTGAACGATTCCAACGATACCGATCCTAGAATAGGCATTAAACAGCAATATTCTATTCTGAACTTGGGGCAAATTAACGAAATACGCTAGGCATTTGAGTTTCCGTTTGTTCGCCTTCGAAACTTTTTGTGGAAAATATGGAAAGCGTTCAAAGGAAACGCGTAATGTTCTGAACAAGCGCCGTTAGTTGAACATCCAGTATTTCCGAGACTCATTAAGGGCGATCCTTTGCTTGTGTGCGGAAAAATGTTCATTTTTCTCCTCCGAAAAATTCGCAACGAAGTTTTGCATGTCCTCGATAGGACATTTCATTAAGTTTTCAACGCAGGTTCAACATAAAATGAATAATGTATGCATTTAATATTTTATGAGGGTATCAAACTGCCTGAAGTCATACCGAGTTTTTCAGGGAAATTTCAAATCCGGTTTTTCTAGGTACGTCGGCTTTCACATCCGCAAGATCTTCATTAATTCTTCTTCCGTGTCATAGAATATTCTATGAATTTGAATTCTGTCACTTAGGTCTCGTATTATAGAGATGCGCAGAAGTAATCTTTCACTTTAACTGACAGTTGATCTTTTGCACAAGAATGTCGGAATCATAGAAATCTCATTTCTATGAAAAGGAAAAGGAAATGACTGAAAAGTCTATGATTCTGATAAATCTAACCACCAATGTTTGGTTTAGAAAAATCCTTTCTTTCAAAACATGTTCAGAATAAATAAACCGATTCTTTGTTGGAAATTATTCCTACTCTGTATCTGGGAGCTTAATTTATGGTGGTTTTAATAAGAAAAGTAAGTAAATTGCAAATTTGAGGGAGCGTTGCAATGATCAATTTTCTTCTAATTGTTTTTGCAATATGGATTCGATAATAAACAATTACAATCAAACGTTTGTCCAAACCCAATTAGGTATAAATTTTACGCTCTTGTTCTAGGGAACAGCGCGTTATCATTTCGTCACGATGTCTTTAATTTTCAAATTTTGAGCTGAAAATGTTCTCGAACTATTGAGTTGAACTCCCTGCAGAAGAATCCGTGATCAAATTCAATTCTGTCTGTCCGTTCGTACGTCCGCCCGTATGTGTTCTAACTTCCGAAGAAAAGACTTAGCGACTTGAAATTCTCATATTAGGTTTGGAGTCCAAATATCTCGGTTGAGTTCGTTAATGGATGGAATCAGTCGGCTAGTTTCGGAGTTGGGCTCATTTGAGATTTGTGGGTTTATTCCTCGATATCTCATGAAGTATGGACTCGATCAAATTGAAAATTCGCAGACAGTTTTGGAATACCAACGCACAACTCTGAGCAAAATTCAGTGTGTATCCAGTTGTCAGAAAATTTAAAAAAGATTAATTCGAAAATTTTCAAATTTTTGACGAAAAAAATTTTTTTCTGTAAATATTTATTAGATTTCAATGGAGCTTGGCACAAAACTTAGAGTCAGTATTCAACAACCATGTTCCAAATTGCAATTCGATACGATATTTACTTTCGGAGATATAAGCATTTTTTTTTGGTAAACCCGCAAGATTTCTCGTCGCCGAGATATTAAAAAGATATTTACATCATTGTACGCAGTGTGTTTTTCTGAATAAAGAATGTGGAATCGAACATAGGCGGTCTCCCTTCATTTGGAAGATATGGGCCCCCAAAGTTCCAAAATGAGTCGTTTTCAGGTCCCTTTTTCCACCATGAAAACGATCTCTCACTCCATCTGTATAGTTCACAAACCACCTTTGAACCTTCAACCAATAATAAGCAACACTTTTTTCCAAGAATAATCAATATTTAATGAAAAAACAATGAAATTACTGGACAACCACTTAACCTCTATTCCTTCTGACTTCGACTCAGTCTAAAAGTGAAGTTTGGCAATGGCGCGAATTTCATCGGTCGGAATCGTTCCATCGTGCGTATTCGTGAATGACAGATTATTGCTGGCGAGAAAAATGAAATATCATGAAATATGTTCTTAGTTCTTACTGTTTACTGCGACACTTTAAATCTTCCAATAGGAGAATTCGTTTCTAATGAAATCTACAAGGTTGAAACACAGAAATGGAAAGAGAATACACCCTGATATATATTTCAACGTACATTTTTTTCATATGTGACAGGTCGCGCCCTTCCCAGATATCCAATGAAATCGAGGTTATTATATAACCCATTTTATTGGAATACCCTGAATCTCATTCTGAACAGGGACCATTCAGAAGACACAACCAAAATCGAAGTAGATAACAACCTCACTATTTTGAAGGGGATAGAAAGAAAGTTCAAACAAAAATATTGAGAGTGAAACCTTAAACTAATATTCTCAATGATTTTGTTTTGATGTTAGAATAACCACCTCTTCTTCAGTGACAGAAGCATTTTCCTTACAATCATATCCTTCGACTGTCCATCATTTCATATTTCCCGCCAGCAACTACTCTTCGGTCATAATACGTTGGCCAGCGATGAAAAGACGCTGTTACCAAGCTCCGCTTTAACATTGAGAATTATTTCGTAGAAATATAGGTTAAGTGGTTGTCTAATATTTTCACTTTTCTTCCTTTGAATATAAATTTTCTTGAAAGAAAGTGTCGCTATTCGTTGATTGAAAGTTCAAAGATGATTTATGAACTAGATTTGAGAAGTGAGAGATCATTTTTATGGCGGAAAAAAGGATCTGAAAATGCATCAATTTGGAACTTTGGGGGCCCATATCTTCCAAACAAAGACAGACCGCCTTTGTTGGCCTGCATATTTTTTGTTCAGGAACTCACACTGCTTACAATGATGTGAATATCTTACTTGTAGCTTCGCGACGGGAAATCTTGCGGGTTTCGTTGTTATTTTGAATTCAAACGTTATTTCCGCAATATCTCAAGAACTACTTACGCAATCATATTGAAACTTCATAATCAGGTGGAGATTACCTACACGCAACTAGGTACAAAATTTCGTGTTGATCTAATGGTAAGAATTTCAACAAGCGCGTAAAAGCTATTGACCTCAAGTCAGGACCTTTCTAGATTTTTTTTTCTCTTTTTCACTCTACACCGACCGTTTGGTACCTCCAACTAATACTGGGGGTGTGTATCAACACAATATTAGCAGAAATTGTCATTCAATTCAAAAATATGGTACTGTTTGGTGTGGTTCGTGGTCGTCGAGCCATGATATCTAGAATTTGGCTACAAATACAGTTTGGCTATTATTATAAGAATTGTAGATATTTATTTCAATTGTGATGATTTTCTAATTCATCTTAAAAGTTAAATACTGTATATAAATTGTTATGCATTATTACGCGCCCTTATATTGGTAACCGAATAGAGTAAACGTCTAAATTTATTTTTCATCTACATCCTGAAAAAGGTAGAACAGAAAGAGTAACTGACAATTTCATTACAATTATATGCCATGAAGAACTCTCTGAGTGCAGTCTATAGCACCTATTACATTAGAAAAGTTTGCGATTTCATGGAAGTCCTCTTTGGTTTGATAGTCTCCTTCAGGCTCTGGCATTTTAATGTAAATAGTATGAAGGATATCTACAGAAACGGACCCTATTTGACTGAATTTACTTAAAATAGTTCTGTTTCAGATATTGGGGTGAAAACTTAGAAAAAAACCTAAAATTTTATTTATAATAGGACTTTTTTTATGTTTTATCGTTTCCCATTGTATCAATCCATCCTCAACTCATTATAGCAACGGAATAACGTTCCTGCAAGTTAACGATCCTCAACTCAAATCGCTATGGAATATAAATTAGGCCACGTGATCGAAAATCGATTTGCAATAAGAATAAAGAAATCTGCTTGAAATGCCGTATACAATGGAATACATTGTGGAATCCCGTATCATTCGAGTGACTCCTTATTTGGAGAATTCTCGCAGTACGAGATGCTGTCAATCTGCATATTTTATTCCAATTCAGATCTTCTAGAAGCTATGAAAAATTCTGCGATATCAGTTCTATTCTGTATAGAAATGCTGAAAAGGAAACGTTGTGTGTTCTCTGTAGAATTCAATACCGCTGTTTTTCTGAGCGTTCTGTTGGAAGATGTTCTCCCTAGTGGATTAACGCTTTCAATTCAAATGAAACAGTGGTGAAGGCACGTCCATCAAATTATCAACCTTCGAGAAATATCTCAAATTCTTGTGAAACTTGAGATCGGTCCCGGATCGAAAATTATGAGGTTTTCTTGGAAATCTGTGAATTTTCGTTATGTGTTATCTCTCCCAAGCTACATTTTCGAGATTGATTCATTGATAGGTCCAAAAACCTTCATCTTACGATTTTTCGATTAGAAAATATCTTAGGGTTTTGAATTTCAAATAAGTTTCGAGATTCATTGAAATATTGGAAGAAAAAAATCCATTTCTCCCTTTGTTTTTGTTTGAAGCAAGATGCATTCATATTCTCCTCCCTTTTATGAATCGAGTTGGTATACCTTGGAAGGTCTTTCTAGTGTTTCTTATAAGAACTGAGTCAGGATGGCCATTCAAAACTATCATCAAGGTCAAAATAATTCGGCTGGACTTGGTTTCGTTCGTTATTTCTATGACCATGTGTAAAACCGGCAACGTCACGAAGTTATCTAATAGGAAAATGAACCTAGTTTGATTGAACGTTTCACGAAATTTTCCTCACAAAGTTTTTTGCAATTGTATAATGATTTGGCACACAAGAAGCAATGATCAGGAGACAATGAATGAGTGCGCAAAGGATTCGATTATCTCTGTTTCCATAGTTACAATCATATCTTGCGCCGAAGAATCGTGTTTGAAGAATTATCGGGACTATATTTTCACATTTTCCTCTTTTTCCGAAGAACTGATTTTTTTTAAATGTTGGGAGACAGGTTAACTAAAGGAGCTGAAAAATTTCAGAAAAGCACTGACGTGAAGTCAGCTGCTTTTTGCACATGTTCACTTTCGATGATATCCTTTGAACGTGCGCGCAAAACCTGCTTACTTCTAGTCAGTGCTTTTCTAAGTTAATCTCGATAAAGAACTGGCTTTCAATTCTATATCATTTGTATTCTTGGAAATATTGGGAGAATGAATTTTGAATGAGTATATCTGCGGCATCATTGGGGGAATTTCACCCATTCACGAATTCAACCTTCGAACCTGCGTAATTATGCCCCAAACCTACTCTACAATTATCGAGTTTCTAATTCGTTTGCTGGTTGGGAAGAAACAACTTGAAAATTCGATATTTTTAGAGTAGTTTTGGACCTTAATTACCAAGGCCGAATTCATGAATGGGTGAAATTCATCCAATGAGTCCCCATTCAGAATTTAATTTTCGCAATATTCTCGAAAATACAGTTCAAAGGTTCATACAGAATGTCATAAATATATAATCAGAGGATAACAGAATATCGAATATTTGAAATTTTTTTCGAATTGTTCTAATGATACGATGATCACGAAATTTCGTATCAAGTTGTCTGTCAGCATTTTCGAACTAGCTGCTAAGTTCCATCATGATTGAATCAGTGTATTTTGAGTTTTTTCCAATATCTCCGGAAATTATAATCGTTTTGAATTGAAATTTAGTACACTGCTGTGAAATGGAAATCTCAAGGTGTAAATGAATTGACTTCAGAATATGATGAATAAGTTTTGGAAGAAAAAATTTCTTCAAAAATAATTTTGAAAAATAATTCTTTTGAAATCAACTGACAGCACGATCAAAACGAAGCTCTGCGTGAGGTTGCCCGTCGTTATGCTCCAACTAATTGCCAAGTTTCAATCCAATCACTCCAATAGGTCCTGAAATATCTGGAAATAACCTCAAAATTCAGAATGGCTACAACTCCGAAAAAACTAGTTGGTTGAGAGAATTTTAGACTCAATATTCGAAAATTACAGACATTTGGAATAAACGATTGCAGCTGTCTCCCTAGAACATGCGCGCACGAACGACTTGAAAACTCGATATTACGAAACTCAATTACGAATTCGTGAATTCGAAGGTTCATTTTCCCAAAATTTGCAAAACTACAGATTAGACCGAATGCAACTCCAGAATTTAAAAAAAAATTACAGCTCGAAGGTTCATGCAGAACTGTTTTTGAATAATATGATTTGAAGATAATCAACTCTTTCCTTCAAGCAGTAAAGGGGCGTTTGGCGGGGTTAATACGAGAAAAGAAGACCGCTATGGCAACAAATTTGAATATTAGCGCGAAAAATTTGAATATTAGCGCAAAAACATTATAAGCGCTCAATATTCCATCAACGAGAGTATTTTGACCAAAGCAACTGTGGTGAAGGACTTGGGTATTTTTTATGACTCAAAGCTCATTTTCGACCACCATATCAATTACATTTCTCAGAAGGCTAATAAAATGCTAGGATTCATAACCAGGGTTTGTAAACATTTTTGTCAGCATCAATCCCTGAGGACTCTATACGTTGCATATGTACAGAGCATTCTTAGTTTCGGATCTGTAATCTGGAACCCCAGTTACAATATTTATATTAATCGATTGGAAAGTGTCCAAGTCAAATTCATCAAACACGTCAATAGAAAATGTTACCAGAATACCATTAGTGATCCACGTCGAATAATAAAAGAATTGAATTTGACAAATTTGGCTGACCAACGAATGATGAGAGATATAAAATTTGTTTACAAGATTATAAATACCTTTGATTGCTGTGAACTGGTGAATATGCTTACCTTCAATGTGCCATCATACTGTACAAGAAATAAATTTCTATTTCATATGAATCAAAGTTCAACAAATTATCTTCTGAATTCCCCTTTAAGTAGATGTTGTAGATCGTACAACTCGCTCTCTAACCTTGTTGTGCTCGACCCTTTTTCGGATTCCTTGCTTGCATTTTCTGGTGTTTTGAGACGGTTCTTTAGAGGCCATTGTTGAGAAAGAAAAAAAAAAAAAAAAAAAAAAAAAAAAAAAAAAAACTTTTCCGCATTTTGGTTTGTATGTTGAATATGTATTTTTCTTAATATTAAGCACCATTGTATTAATAGCTAATTAGTGAGTACATAATCTGGGTCCGTCCTGTCATGTATTCCATTGAAATAAATAAATAAATAAATAAATAAATAAATAAATAAATAAATCTGTTGACTTCACATCAACGCCTTTCTACAATTTTCCAGTTCTGCAATCAGTAACACACTGCTCGGCATAAAAGTAGCCTTTCAGCAATCCAATTTCAAAGTTCAAACAACCCCAATTCTCCCCAATTTTACGCAGAACTCCTGAGTTTCCTAAAAAAAAATGTCCACCACCTACACACGCCACATTTGCATAACTGTCACGGAGGTGGAAGTCCAAGGAGGTATATGACCTGGTCCAAACGATGTTACGCTTTCTTCACCCTCCGGGTTAAGCCGAGGTGCTTGTAACACATCCAGGAATTACTTCGTTCAGGTAACGGGACAGAACCAAGTGAATCCTGGGTTCCCTTAGGACGCTTCCGCGTTAATCCAAATTCTTGGGTCCCTATTTATGTCGTAGGGATGAGCGATGGAATTATTTGTGAAGAGAAGTTGACGGAAATTGCTTTATAAAATGGGGAGAGAATGGACGAGGATGTAGTTTTCAGCGTGTTTAAGTTCGCCTACCACGGAAAAGGGACTGTATAAATTTCCTGAAATTTGGCAAGGAATTTATGAAATAATTTCAAGGGTAGTATGATAGGGGGGTTATGTTGTTCTCTGAAATTATATATACAGGGTGATTCCGGAGGAGACCGTCAGATTTTGGGATAAGTTTACACAAGTCAAGACAGTCTCGAAACACTGTTTGGTTTATGGTTGAGAATATACAGGGTGATTTGTCCGATTCGAACGATTTTACTTTTATTGATAACTTTGGTATGGCTCATTTAATTTAAGAGAAATTTTCAGCGTAGTACAATATTGATGAGGACATTCATTAATTTCAAAGTTTTTTTCAAAATAAGTGGTTGTTTTTGTGATCATTCCAGGTTAATTGAGCAGGTTGAAAAAACACCCTGTACATCGCATTTCCAAAACTACGCTATCTGTTTACGATTCTACTATAATAAGCCATTATTTAAGAGTTTCAAATTTTTTTTGCACAGTTCTAGTTTTCTGAGAAAATTCCATCAAAAAAGACAATGTCGAAATTTCGCTCCAATCGATTCTACTTTCATTGATAACTTTGGTATGGCTCATTAAATTTTGATGAAATTTGCAGTATAGAACAATCTGAACGAGTACATTCAATGATCGCAAAAGCCTCTCAAAATACAGTGTTGTAATTGTGATAATTTTAGAATTTCCGACTAATTGTGCAGTTGAAAAAAAAACACCCTGTACATTGCTTTTCCGAAAGTTTCTTATTCGTTTGAGATTCTACAATAATATATCATCATTCAGAGGTTTTTAATTTTTTAGGCACACCTTCGGTTTTCCTAGAAAACATTTTTGAAGAAGAGCATGATCGAAATTTGGCTCACAAGCAGTGAGAGTATTCCGCACTAGGTAGGAAAGCTGTATTGTCCAAGGATGCAAAGCAGTTCTTAAGTTCTAAAATATTCTTTTCAAATTCCAAATTCATATTTAATTGCTAATATTTTGTATGGAATCATTCAATTCAGAATATATTTAGAATTTGAAAAGAATATTTTAGAAGTGACGAACAACTTTGCATCCTTGGAATATTCAGCTTTCCTACCTAGTTCGGAATACTCTCACTGCTTGTGAGCCAAATTTCGATAATGCTCTTCTTCAAAAATCTTTTCTAGGAAAACCGGAGGTGTGCCAAAAAAATCAACATGATGACATATTATTGTAGAATCTGCAACGAATAAGGAAGTTTTGGAAAAGCAATGTACAGGGTGTTTTTTTCAACTGCAAAATTAATCTGAAAATCTGAAATTATCACAATTACAACACTGTATTTTGAGAGATTGTTGCGATTATCCAATGTACTCATTCAGATTGTTCTACACTGCAAATTTCATCAAAATTGGATGAGCTATACGAAAGTTATCAATAAAAGTAGAATCGATTGGAGCGAAATTTCGACATTATCATTTTTTGAAGTGTGCCAAAAAAATTAGAAACTCTCAAATAATGACTTATTATAGTACAATCGGAAACAGATAGCGTAGTTAAGGAAAGGCTATGTACAGGGTGTTTTTTCAACCTGCATAATTAATCTGGATTTATCACAATAACAACCGCTTATTTTGAAAAAAAAATTGAAATCAATGAATGTGTTCAACACTTTTGTACAGGGTGATTCATTAAGGTTGGCGACCGGCCGTATCTCGGAAACCGTTCATCCTATAACTTCCGAAAAAAAAATCTAATGACAAAATCGGCCCCTAGAAAATGATTAAAAATATTTTCAAGTTCGTAGTTTCCCACTAGAGGGCGCAATCTATCACTTGTAAAATATAATCCCATTTTTTACGAAATATTCTTCAGCTAACAGTGGTAAAAAATAATAAAATAAGAAAATGCTCTTCCTATTCAACAACTTTCGTTTCAGTAATTTTTCTATATTTCCTTTTTTTTAGTGATGGGATGGAAAAACTTTTCTTCACAAAAAAACACTCTGATTTATGTATGCCTGAACCGATTTTTACGAAATTTGATTTCATTCGAAGGCCATTCAAAGCAGGTCACAGAAAAATATGACAACAACATACCGGGTGATCCAATTAAAAACTACAGGCTGTTTTATGTTACTTCACCCTATTAGCGCGTTTCACTGGAGAATTTCAAATGCAATGCTATGATTCTAACTGACTGAGAATAAGCTAAGCATTATTACCTACTGACTTGTTAAATCCGCAGACAGATATCTCCGGTCATTCCGAAGATATTAACATTTTTGCAGATTTCGATAAGTGTTGATCAACCTTATGAAATTCAGGAGGAATTGAGTTATTTCATCAGCTAAAAAATCAAATGCAAGAAAAAACTTATCAAAAATATATGCCACTCACAAAACAAGCTAATCTAGATCCAGTAAGCTTTGGCGTTACTGTTTATTCTCGGTTTCTATAGCTGTAAAATTTATTTAGGTCGATTGCAAACTACTAGTTAATGAGGTCTCATTTTACAAACGGAGCAGCATATGATATGCTTAATGTTTATGCTGACTGTTTAGAAAATGCAGTAGCTGAAAGGGAATACCCGATACGATATCCTGAAAGACGTCGTCATTCCAGAAAAGTATTCAAAAGATTGACACGAAGAGTGCGATAAACTTGGAAGGTTCAAAATAGAAAACGTAGAAGCCGTAATGAGGATAATATCATTAAAGTTTTGGCTTGTGTCTATGCTGAATCACATTCAAGCATCCGAAAAATTGCAAGTGATTTGGGATCGAATAATTCGCTAGTTCAAAGGATACTAAAGGACCATAAACCGCATCCGTATCATGTTGTCTTACCCCAAGAATTGAAAGAGACGAGAGGACTTTTGCCGGCACATTATGCTGCTTATGTTAGGGAATATTAAGATACCGTCTTCTCAAAGAGGTGGATTGGACGAGGGAGTATTTTTCCAGCAAGATCACTCGACCTCACAGTATTAGATTTTATTTTTGGGGGAGAATGAAGACTTAGTTTTCCGAACACCACCAACTACAAGTGAGGATATGAAAAATATATTTCGACAGGCAGCTGAAACTTTTTCTCATACTGAAATTGTGACCAGTATCAACTAAAGAAAGACTAAATTTATATATAGAAAAAAATTGTAGACATTTTGAATATTTGAAATGATTATGTAAAAGGGTTGTTTTTTGTTCAAATATTTTCGTTCTTGCTAATTTTTGTTTCATTTTATCGTATTATTGTTATTTTATGTGTGTTTAGTATTTTGCTGCGTTGTCATGACGAATAAAGTCACTTCCTTGTTTTTTCAAGCTCGCGGGGTTGATCAACACTTATCAAAATTCACAAAAATGTTAATAATTTCGGAGTGACCGGAGATATCTGTCTGCGGTTTTAACAAGTCAATAGGTGATAATGCTTAGCTTATTCTCAGTCGGTTATAATCATAGCATTGCATTTGAAATTCTCCAGTAAAACGCGCAAATAGGGAGAAGTGACATAAAACAGCCTGTAGTTTTTAATTGGATCACCCGGTATGTTGTTGTCATATTTTTCTGTGATCTGCTTTTAAAGGTCTTCGAACAAAATCAAATTATGTGAAAATCGGTTCACGCATACAGAAGTAAGAGTGTTTTATTTGTGAAGAAAAGTTTTTCCATCCCATCACAAAAAAAAGGAAATATAGAAAAATTATTGAAACAAGAGTTGTTGAATAGGAAGAGCATTTTCTTATTTTATTATTTTTTAACACTGTTAGCTGGAGAATATTTCGTAAAAAATGAGATTATATTTTACAAGTGATAGATTGCGCCCTCTAGTGGGGAACTACAAACTTGAAAATATTTTTAATCATTTTTTGGGGGCCGATTTTGTGATCAGAATTTTTTTCCGGAAGTAATAGGATGAACGGTTTCCGAGATACGGCCGGTGGCCACCCTTAATGAATCACCCTGTACTACGCTGAAAATTTCATTGGAATCGAATAAGCCATACCAAAGTTATCAATAAAAGTAAAATCGGTCGAATCGGACAAATCACCCTGTATATTCTCAATAGAGACTCCCAAGCATAAACCAAACAGTGTTCCGAGACTGTCTTGACTAGTGTGAACTTATCCCAAAATCTGACGGTCTCCTCCGAAATCACCCTGTATATGAAGGTTACTTTTCATGCTGACGCTGATGTGTTAGGACTATATAAAGAATGTAAAATTATCTATATAATATAATATAATATGTATCAAATGATTCCCTCCTTGAGGTTGTCCAGAAACGTCTCTTGAGGGTGGCCTTCAACAAGCCCCCGATTCATTCTTCGGATCAGTTGTTCAGGGATGTCCAGGTTTTAGATAAAAGACAACTCTTCTGCGTGTCTATCCTGGCGCATACGTATGGTGCACCTCCATCTTCGCTGTTTCGGCACCAGTACCACATCAGAAGCCGAAGGGCAGCCAAGGAAGTATTATCACGATCAAAAAAATCGGTCGGCCAGAAATCTATTTTGCATATCGGTCCAAAATTAAGAAACATGATGCCTGCTCAGTTGGAGACGATCAATTCCAAGAGTTTGTGCAGGAAGAGGGTGAAAACGTGGATTTTGTCTGTAGAAAGGATGGATTTCCATGATCTTGTGGATCCCTAGCTTTCTCTGTTGTTCGGAGGGTTTATTTTTCATTTCATTGTTTCTGTTTCTGAGTCGGACTATTGAAACTGTGATGTTTCTTCATCTCTTGTTTTGAAAAAAAAATTTTTTGTGTTCAAAATTTAAAATTGTTTTTTTTTAATTCGGTGATATTCTCGCTTCACTTACAACATGAAATGACCTTTTGTTATGATGTGATATGATCCAAAGACAAGCACCTGAGAGCTTTATTGGGTCTCATAATTCTTCTTTATTCGTGAATTTTATATGCCGTATTGTATTAACATGTGATTATATAATTTATTATGTATCATTTATTGTCAATATAGTTGGTATCAATAAAATTATTATTATTATTATTATTATTATTATTATTATTATTCAGCATATGGGTTGAAGGAAAAACATATTTACTCGTATTGACATGGATGTAGAAGTTTCAAACCCATTAATTAATATTTCATTCATAATACTATATAATATATCATGTTATATTATAACATATTATATTATATTCTTTATTATTCCAATTTTAAATGAGTCAACGGAAGTTGTAAATTTGTATTCAAAATGAAAAATACATCATTATTCTGTTCAACCTTCACATAATCTTTTTCGTTATTGATATTGCGCGCATGTTCTAGGGAAACAGCGTGCTATCGTTTTGTCCAAATGACTGTAATTTCAGAATTTTGGGAAAATTATCTCAAGCGACTAGGTTCGACTCACTTACAAGAAATCCAGTGTCAAAATCGATTCTGGTAGGTTGAGTTCAGTAGGGGGCAAAATCGGTCAAACAGTTTTGGAGTTATAGCCATTTGAAGTTTCGGAGTTATTTGCCTGATATTAACTACTAGAGCGATTGTTGTGAAACTTGGCAGATGGTATGACCATAAGGACTCGCAACTTTTCGAGAAATTTTTTTCACGTCCGGTCAGTAAATTCGAAAAATTCAGTTTCACTTTGATGGGATAGTAATTCTTGAAGATATTGTGAATAATATGTCAAACTTCTTCCTGGGTATCGTTGTTTCTTTCGGAATAACTCAAAAACTACTAATTCAATAACGATGAAACTTGGCAGCTAGTTATATTCTGTGATCTTCTAATCATATTATCCTCATGAAATTCTATATAAACCTTATCAAGCCTCAAACCTTCTCTACAAATATCGGATTTCCAATTTGTTTCTTTCGGAAGTTAGTGTGTTTACGGTTGGCCGTTAGGCAGTGGACTTGAACAATCATTTTATTTTTTCCAGATATCCGTGGGCACCACCAGGTCCAGACATATATCGCTACGACCAAGACCTGAACTCCTCCTACTTCAGGAGGAAAGTCCATGTAGATCCCTCACGTTACACCTGGATGCCATCCGACGACGAATCAGTGCGAATGGAAAAGCCTAAATCTATTTTGGAACCAACACATTCTTCTGGATCCAACCAAACACCACCCGTGTAAGTAACTTGACCAATACATATGATTAGAATTGAAACAAACTGTTCCTTTTGAACGAAAAAACTTTGCAATTTCATTTCCGTGAAAAATTTCATGCACTTCTTTGAAGTAATTCATGAAACTTTGACAGCAAAGCAATAATATATCATAGTTTGATGAAAGTTTGTATTTTTATTCGACATGAAATTAAGTACTATCTGGAATTTTTAAACAAACTGGCGTTAGAAACGTTAGGCAAGGCAAGGCACAGGGCTGGGCAAAATACATGCTTGGCTTAATTGAAATACAAATTACAAAATACTTTCTCGCAGGTATTTGAAATACAAAATACAGAATACTTTCAAGTCGGGTATTTGAAATATAAAATACAAAATACAGTATTTCAACTATTTGTATTTGAAATACAAATTACAAAATACATTCAGGTGTTACGTAAAATGTGAAAAGAGTACAACTAATTCAGCTCAGCTATTTTATCGCTAAATAAAGAATTTCCTTTCAGAAGCACAAGATTTTTCAATGTAGTATCAGAAAAACAGCCTCTTGTTGGGGAATGAATAAAACCTGTTAAAGAAAACAATCTTTCTACAGGTCCTGATGGGCATAAACTTGTGTTATATTGTATGAACACATTTTTACGCGCTTGTTCTGGGGAACAGCGCGTTATCATTTCATCACGATGTCTGTAATTTTCGTATTTTGAGCCGAAATTGGTCTCAAACGACTAGGTTGGACTCGCTGATGAAGAATCCGTAGTCAAAATTGATTCTGTCCGTCCAGCCGTGTGCGCTGTTACTTTCGAAATGAAGGACCTAGAGTCTTGAAATTTTCAGGTTAGGTTAAGATCCTGAATATCTCGGTCAAGATCGTTAATGGGCCAAATCTGCCGAATGGTTTTTGTGCTACAGCCATTTGAAATTTTGAGTTTTCAATAACTCGAAAAATTTTCATCTGATTGAAATGAAACTTGTTTGGAATATTAACAGGGTCAAAATGAAGAATTAATCATGGAAAAATAACTTTTTTCTCAAAATTTTTTTTTTTCAATTTTCCGATTTCATGGAAATTTCCAAGTCACCATTTCGCAATGTGAACAAGCACGTAAAAGCTGCTGACTTCACGTCAGTGCTTTTCTAGATTTTTATGTAAGGATAATGTTCAAGGATGGTAAGCTCTTTGCGCTTATCGTTTTTAGAAGTTGACTAACTCTAACTCCATGATGAAATGACGCAGGACCTTTTCTTTCTTTCCATTTGCCGAAAATATGATTGCTAGCAAAAGAACTAGATGAAGCAGATGAACGTCGCGCCATCTGAAGGGGGATTCAGGGACTATTTTCTGTAGAGCGCTCAGCGCTAGATGTATTTGTTCGAAAGTATTTCGAAGACAAAAGGATCGAAATACAAAATACAAAATACTTCAGCGTCAGGTATTTGAAATACCAATTACAAAATACATTTTCAAGAAGTAATTGAAATACAAATACAAAATACGTATTTGTATTTCAAATACGTATTTCAATTACAAGTAATTGAAATACTGCCCAGCCCTGGCAAGGCACAAGCAATTTTCTGTCACGGGACTGCATATTCGCGATCTCGAAGAAAGCAATCATTTGCAATTGTTGGTTCGTATATCCGCATATTCTTATTCAAGAGGATGTTCTTCATTTTTGTGCTTAAACGATCGCGCGACAGAAAATCGCATGTGCGTTCCTTGTCTTACATGCAGAAGAAATATATTTGCTACCTTTCTTTTTTTCAGCAGAATGACCATACTAAACCATGCTATGATAACGACTTCAACGTTTAAGTTTGCCCTAACAAACTTTTTTTGACATTTCGTTTGTGAAGAATCAGTTCACGAAACCTGGTTAGTACAGTAATTTTCAGTTTATTCCTGGCAGTTGACTCGTAGTAGGCCAAAGCTCTCTCAGAGATCATGAATTCCGAAGAAGTTTACTGTCGAGGCCGAGGGGCTAGATGGACTCACACTAGTTCAAATACTGCTTTTTTCCCGCATCTGGTGTAATTTCATGCTGCGGAAAGTACATCACAGTTTTATCGCATCAATTCAAAACTTATTATATATTATGTTCATGTGCAATACGTTGCGAGCAGGCTTGAAAAGGGTTTTCAAATTCCAATCAGGTATATTAAACCTATAGAATGAATCTCTGGGCAACTATATCAGTCAATCATGTCATCTTATGAATATCAATTCATTAGAACTCTGTGCTCTACGCTCATCCAAGGCACACTCATATCATTTGGACTTGAAACAGATATCTGTAATTGTGAAATTTCAATGGATAATGTACCTACTTTAGCGACTGTTTGAAATCGCTGAACAACAATTCCTGGTCAAACTATATTCTGTTCGATTAGTTATCTACCCGTGAACAGGATAGCCTATGATTTTCAAAAAATATAACCTAGAGACTTCGAATTCGGAAGGTATGTTCAGGGTTGCATGTTTCGGCTGAGTTGGTTAATTGGCAGAATCCTACCTATTGGTTCGGAGATATCATCGTTTGAATTTTCTTTCTTACACTTACTATCCTATTCCAATACGTCTGTGATTTATATGTCTACCTCATATTGAAGTACAAATTTCCTCAAGGGCGCATTTTGACAATTTGCCACAGGCGCTTAAATCCTAGATCGGGCTATGCGAAGAGGACACTTATAACTGGTAGATTGTTGAAAATTTTTCTATATTGTTATCTTTATTGATCAAAAATCGGTCACATAAAGAGGGTAAAAACCAACCTCGTTCTCTCAAATGAAACCTCCAAACCCATAACATTTCTCGTAATGTTCCCTGATCCTGCCCAATCTTATAAAATAGCTTACGGGAGCTGAATACACTGTTTCCCCATTCTCGTCCCAGATTTAACCCATCGGAGCAAGCTGGTCATCGTTAATATTCCTCAAATTCCAAGTCCGAAAGTCCACTTTAATGAATTTCCGGATACAGCGTGCTCCCCATTTCAATCTATGGAATTAGATTGAGCACAAACTTGCCGAATGTCTGCAGGCGTTCCAATATCGGATGTTACCTGCAACTCGGGTCCAAAGTCAGGTTATTTCCTGTTCAGGATTTTTGTATCGATCAGCTCTGTATATTACCATGGTCGTTCAATTTTCATGTAGATGAAGAATTGGGTATTCCGATATGTGAAGACGTATATGTCTGTGGATGAAATGGAAACTAGAAATAGTTCACTTGTTCGGGTGGTAATAAGGTTTCGAAATGTCACGGCGAATTCGACATTTGTGGAAATTAGTATTCGTTCTTGTCATTTCTGAATTTGTGGAAGGAAATTCGAGGAATCCGTAGACAGTGGGGTCTACCGTCTATGCATTTTTAATTGGTTTATCTGAGGGATCGTTGAGTGGATTTCAGGCACTTATGAGCTCAATTTTCGAAAGAAAGCCCCGAACCTTCCCTATCAATTCAGTTTCTAACAATTTTGATCGAATTAATTTATGATTCCTTCATTATGACAAACTTCGAAATTTCCGTTTCTACAAATTTCCAAGAATACTGTAGGGCAGAGTTACTTTGCGCTGATTCTGAACGATTTTTAAAACTGTGCTCTGGATTCTGAAGACTTATGCTGTCTTCTCTTTTTAGCTTCAACTTATATGTATGTTTCCCCGATATTTCTGTATAAGAATCAAAATTTTTAGTACTTATTTTTGTTATGCCGAAATCGTGGCAAAGTAAACTTCAAATTGGTGTTACTTTGCTGTTGCTTGTAAAATGAGGGTTAAATCAAATTATAACGGATTCGAAAGTTACTTTGTCAAATGAGAATATTCAAAAATATTATAATCAACATACTGTCTTCTGTTCGTGACGAATGAAGGACAAAATACAAAAAAATACTATTAAATAATGAAATATGAAAACAAAAATATATTCTTATATAATATCAACTGAACAGCCATTTCTATCACATATAAAGTAACCTGCATTTTTCAACATAAAATTCAGTTCTCCCAATGTATTATTTCAGCGAAATATGGTTCCTTTCTACAGAACAATGGGCGAAATTACTCCCTCCATTAAACGAAATATAGGAGGAGTCTTGTCTTGTGTCTTTTTAGATCATCTGATTCCAAATTTAGTTTTTTTTTTATTATTGTAGCTTTCTTATTGGGAATGAAGGATCAATTAAACAAGAACTCTTTTTGCTCTTAAGCCGACGTTTCGCTTTATTTAAAAGCTTCCCTAGGACACTGGAAATATACAAAAACCTATAGAAATAATAATAGACCACGAGTCACAATGAAGAGCACACGGATTGAAGAGATATGTTCAAGTGTCACCTGCTATAATAGGACCATAAGCCAACGTCATTGTGATTACCTTTCATCCAGACTCTTTGTTTTATTATTGCCTTCTGAGATTAAGGAAATGAATAAGATAAAACGCCCAAGAAAAAAGTCAAAAATTGGATCTATCATTTTGGGATATATCTCTTCCATGACTCCGTTAGGCAGAAACTGTTCGGATAAAAGAGGGAAAAGGAGAAAAAGATCTGATGAAAAAAAACGCAGCAAAAAGGTTTCAAATTTAAATGTAGTTAAATTTTATATAGTGTTGCTAACTTTACGCCAATTTCATGAACGTTTTGCACATCGGGCAAAGTATTCTGCACTCGAAGATTAGGATACGGAAGATGCTCTGAAGAGATGGCGCGCTGTATGTAGTTATACAACAGTGTTCCATCCAACAGGTGATATGTGTCCAAAGTTTTATTCTGCGGTTTACCAAGGTGAGGTGATCTTAAGAACGGTAAAAACCGTGAAACAGCTTCAACAATTTTCCTCGGACTCCGCTTCTTCGGTGTAGATGATTTTGTTGATTGGATGATTAGCTCTGATTGAGGTGGAATATTTGTTGACTCACCGACAGATATCCGCCCTTGTAGTTTTCTCAGATTTTATTATTATTATATTATACTCCCTAATCCACTTATGTAATGCTTCTAACGCACTTTCCGGTAACAATATACGCTTCGTCAAGAAAAATATCATTACTGTGAGAATTTGAGAGGCAGTTCAACTTTCCGTCCGGATCGCCGAAATAAACGACGAATTTTTTTTGTTGAATTGATTCCTCAGTCAGTAGACTACTCGAACCTGTCGATATTTTTAATTGGCAATAATCATCCCTCTTTTTTCATTTACAGCAAAAAGCACGTTTCATTCGCCCGCTCACACACCCTCACTTCTTTTGACGACGCAATCGTATCCCTGGACTCTTCCTCAAACCATTTAGGGAAGATGACCAGAAGTCAGGAACGTCTTCTGGATATGCGGAAGACTGAGTTACAACCAATTACTCGCCAGCCGGAGCCATCCGAGAGTGTCTTACTGATTGGTGAGTTCTCAAGTTTTTTTTTCCCCGATCACGTTTGCGATGTTCGCATTGTTGGTAGTTGCAATTATTGTCCATTAGTACTCTTTCGTGTGTTTATGTATTTTTTTTCCAATGTCTGAAAAGGAACTGTTAAAAATTGAATGAAAAGTGATATTCACGGATATAGTTCTTGCATGAGAATTGTGAAGTTCAAACTATTTGTCAGAGGTGGTTTGTTCGAATAATGTTGCCTATAATAAATAATATCTGAACATTACATACAATAAGCGGATACAAAACTATATATAATGAAGGCTACCTAAATAGGAACGATGGTTTGCTAGTTTATCTGAGAGAAGATATAGAATTCACTTACAGAATAATAACTTTGGGTGAAATTGAATCGATTGAAATAGATATTTCTGGTGCGAATGCACTAACATTAACAACGGTTTATAGATCTCCCCACACATGTGTGAAGACCTTTAACGAAGATTTGTTCGCTTACTTGGAGAATATGAATCACGTTAAGACACATGTGTTGATAGGAGACGTAAACATTAATTTGCTGACGGATGACGACTTTGTTGATGGATATAGAAATGTTTTATCTACTTTCGGATTCATGTCTATAGTAAATGAATGCACAAGACCCGCAGGAAACAGTTACATAGACCATATTTTTCTCAAGAAAGCTAACTTGGAAAACCACTTAGACAGCATAAAGGGTTATGTACTACAATATCTTATAACTGATCATTTTCCGGTCATCCTTAATTTAGAATTAGCTAATAAAATATCAAAACGTTAGGATAAAGGAGGAAATATGAAAAACTATATCAACTATAAAAAACTAAGAGAAGATTTAGAGGGTGAAATGTGGTCAGGAATGTATGAACAAAATAATGTCAACAGCATAACTAGCTCATTTATCGAAACTTTCACGAAACATATTAAAAATAATACGCATTCTGTAAGACTCAAAAAAAAGGATATTATCCGTAAAAAATGGATTACTCCTTCTCTGCTCAAAGCAATTAATAGAAAAAACAACCTGTATTTAAAGTTAAAGAAAGATCCCAAGAATGAAATTTTGAAATCTGAATACACTAATTGTAGGCAGAAAGTTCAAACATTAGTGAACAACTCAAAAAAGAATTATCTTCAAAAAATATTAGACACTGGTCAATGTGAGTCGAAGGCAGTATGGAAATGCATGGACAGTTTATGCGGAAATGCACACCGAACAGAGACGGAAATAAAGCGGATAGAATATGGGGGAAATCAGTTTGAAAATAAACAGGAAAGAGCAAATGTATTTAATGATTACTACAGTAGTATAGGTCGAATATATGCCGATAAAATCGAATGTTCGCAAGAATATAAGGATGTTGATGCGAACCAATCTAATTCATTCTTCTTGGTCCCAGTAGACTCTTCAGAAGTACAGGAAATTATAGGGCATCTCAAATCCGGTAAGGCTGCAGGTCACGACTCAATAAAATCTGAAATTTTGAAAGAAGTTAAATCGCAAATATCGATACCACTTGCTTATTTGATTAACCAATGTTTCGAAAAAGGATGCTTTCCAGATGAATTGAAACTAGGTATTATTAGACCACTTGACAAGAGCGGAGATCGCTCTCAAGTGACGAACTATAGACCTATCTCTCTTATTTCGAACTTGGCAAAAATTGTTGAGAAGGCTTTGAAAACACGTATAGTTAAATATATGAAAAAATATCACATCATCGATGAAAAACAATATGGATTTACTGAAGGTAGATCAACAGAGGATGCAATACGAGAGTTATCAGGACGATTGTACGAATACTTTGATAAAAAATTCCTTCACTCTGCATATTTGTGGATTTGTGTAAGGCATTTGATACGGTTTGCCATATGCGTTTGCTGAAAAAGTTGAAAAAATTCGGATTCAGGGAACCCATTTATAACTTACTGAAAAGTTATTTATCTAAAAGAAAACAAGTCGTAGAAATTGGAGGATCCAGAAGTTCAGAACGTGTTATTACATATGGAGTGCCGCAGGGTACAGTGCTGGGACCTGTTTTGTTCCTTATTTATATAAACAGTCTGCTCAAGATAAAAGAAACTGAAGGCGCAATTTGTTTTGCCGATGACGTGGTTGTTCAATATAGAGATTCGTGGGGAGATTTGAAGGAGAAAGCTGAAAGAAGTTTTTCAGGAATAAAAAAAAGGTTCAAAAACAATAAACTCACCCTAAATCTTGATAAGACGAAATACACAACCTTCAGTTCGTACACTTCCAATTTGCCAACTTTAGGAGATCTTTCAATTGATAATGAGACATCAATAACGGAAACAAAAAATATTAAATATTTGGGAATCACGCACACAAAAAGAATCTTGTGAACAAGATAAGAGGTTTGCTTTTCAAATTCAAATATGTCCGGAATCATATGAACACTACAAAATACTTGACAATATTCTATAAGGCCTTGGTTGAGTCGCAAATAAGTTATGGTATAGTTGGATGGGGTGGAGCTTACCAAATTCACGTGAAACCTTTGGAGGTTATACAAAAATGGGTGTTGAAGATAATTCATCAGAAGAAGCGTAATTTCCCAAGCCAACAATTATTTGAGTTGGCAAATGTGCAGGACGTGAGACAAATATACGCCACAAAAATTCTTTTAAATATCGCTTCACGTAAAATATCTGTTAGTACTTTGCAACATAATTATGCAACCAGAGGAGAAAATACCTACCAACCACCAAGATGCCACAAGAGTATCGGGCAAAGAAGTCATATTTATTTCGCACCAAAACTTGATTCCCGGACATCTGAAAAATATAAAAATATAAAAACGTTCAAAAAGAGAATAAAGACTTGGTTAAATCACGAAAGGAGAGAAACGATCAATTACTTGATAAGTTAAAAAAAAAGGAAAGAAAATTTGTAATTTCATATAGCTTCCCCATCACCAGGATGTTTGCACTGGATTTATCGTGGAATGGAAATAAATAAGTACCTATGAGTTCTACTTACTAGATTTTTGACATTGTACAGCCCGATTGTACAGATCAGAAACGACGGAAGTATGGATGAGGAGATAAAACACCGAAACAACCTAGGAAGAACAGCAATCAGGCAACTAAATGGAATACTATGGGATAAATCAATTTCAAAAAACAACAAGCACATAGTGTACGATTCCATAGTCAAAAGTATATCATCCTACGGTAGTGAAATATGGCCAAGAAAACAGAAGGCTCTCCGCTCACTCGAAGCTATGGAAATGGATTATTGGAGAAGAGCGGCCGGTAAGAGTAGATTAGACAGAGTGAGGAATGAAAGAATTCTTGAGATAATGAAAGTCATCGAATTACTGACGATATCAGAGAAAAACAACTGAGGTGGTACGGGCACGTCCAGAGAATGGGAAACGATAGACTGCCGAAGCAGGTCCTAGAGTGGATGCCACATGGAAGAAGAAAAAGGGGAAGACCTAGATTGAGTTGGAGAGAGGGAATAACTAAGGACATGAGATCGAGGGGGATAGAAGATAACCTATGGGAGGACCGAGACAAATGGAGGCTGGAAATCAGAAGTCGTCGAAGAACGTTGTGAACTGATAAATATATATATACATATATATATATATATATATACAGCCCGATTGTGTCATAAACTTGCCGATTTGATTCATTCATCATTTTCTTTAAATATTTGTGTGGATTTATGGTTGTCCATATGTTAGTTTTTTCTTTTCATTATAGAGCACATTTTAGAATTATATATTGTTTTAAATATCACGTACAGATTATAATATTATTATATATCTCTGTGATGAATTTGTTTATTTACCGAAATAAACTTTATTATTATTATTATTATTATTATAATAAACTAACAGAAACGTGACGTAACGGAGTCTTTACCTGACTTCCTCATCACACAATAAAGCATTCAGCCAAATATGGTCCATTTCTATCAATCCATGAGCGAGATTATTTTATCCATTTAGTAAAATACAGGTGGAATTCTCATTTGTTTCCAATGATCTAATGCTGTCAGTAGTAACAAAATAGTGTGTACCTTCTCGCTAATCCACACTTTCTTCGTCTAATGCACGTTTCGGAAACCAAGTTTCCTTTGTCAAAGACATATCGTTACTAACTACAGTTATAAGTGTATATGTTAAACGAGTGAGAGGATGGTATACCGGACCATTGGAAAAGGGTTGCTAAAGGACATCAGGCTAGTGCTGGGCTATCAATGGTAAGTCAAGTAAACATTTCGAACGATGGGTTACTAATGGGGGTGATGTTATTGTTTAGCAATCTGTCTTCTCTCTTAAACATATGTATACCTTCAAGAGTATTTCATGAGCTCATGAGCAATATCCATAACAACCATTCTGACAAATCGGTGGTAGCTGATCACGTTTCAACAACCGGTCATTAAATCTCAGAAAATCCGTAAAGCTAATAAAAAGCTCGGCCAAAATTAACTTAAATACTCTCGAAGGTATACATATGTTCAAGAGAAAAGATTACTAAACAATGATCCCACCCCCATTAGTATCCCATTATTCCAAATATTTACTTGACTCACCCTTGATAGCCCAGGACTACCCTAATGGCCTCTAACAACCCTTTTCCATCGGTCCTGTATACCATCCTCTCACTCGTTCAACATATACGCTTGTAACTGTAGTTAGTAACGATATGTCTTTGACAAAGGAAACTTGGTTTCCGAAACGAACGTTAGATGCAGCAAGTGTAAGTGGATTAGAGAGTAGATACACACTGTTTTGTTTTCAGTATTCTATCCACATTGAACTCAAATAGTTATTTATGTCAGTAGTATCTCAGTATCGGCCAAATCTAATATGTAATTTCTACTGGCAGACCACACATGGTTCGATAGGTGATAACTTATCTTGTCATAAGTGATCTCTTATCAATATGTCCAAGTCCCGACGAAAACGTTTGTTTATTTCTCCTCTACACATAATAGAGAAGACTTTGTGAGTAATATTGCTCCCTATGTCCTGTATATGTTTTTCCACAAAATTTTGAATTTATTTTTTTTGCATCCAATGAAAAAGCTTGTTCATGATAGTTTTTTCTGTTGTTCTTGTTGATTGGTTTGATTATTAGAAGAAATTTTGTTTTCTTGAAATGACATACTTCTTAATATAAATTCACACATATCCATATTCCTCAAGAAATGCCATGAAAAATAATTGATTTAAATCTAGCAGTTCGATGGGGCAAGCGAACTGAGACATTCCAGAGTACAATCGGGACTCTTTCTTCAGACAAAAGGGAAAATTCTTAGAATTATTTCCTTTCGATTTTTCGTTTCGAGACTTTCTTCAACTTGACATTTTTATTTTATTTTCAATGGTTCTATTTCAGATAATGGGACTCAAAACCCAGAAAAACTACCTTCTAATCCTCCAAAATTAATCTTAAATGGCATACTTTTTCAATAGCATTCGTTTTTTTTTCTGAACTAGTTTTCAAAACAAAAAAAAATGTCGTACCATGAGCTCTTGATAATACTCCCCAAGGTGTATTCTAGTTTCTCAAATACACCTCGAAGAGAGTATATAAGATTTCACAACATGAATAATACAAGATTTCACTGTTCGTTCACCAGAAGTCCCCGAACAACTCCAGAAATTATTCATAACATTCCGCATAACATCTCCACCGTGTTCTCGAGATAACATCAGAAAATAATGCATTAAAGTTACTTATACAAACCCGATATTTCCATTACGGCAATGAACACGGATGGAACGATTCATGGTCCAGAAATATCCCCAAGTTTATTGCTCCAAGAGGAAAATTTTACTGTTCTGGTGCAGAAAAAGGGTTTTATGGCATCTGGAAAACTCATTTCGGTTTATTGTGTAGCAATTTATATTGTTCGAAGGAATAAAATGAACCCAAGGAAGTTGTGCATGAACTAATGAAACATTCAAGACCAAGTATGGTGAATCCAGACTTCCTCATGCATGTTTGATAAGGATGCTACTGGCATTGATGATGCCGATATGGCTAAGGATGAAGGTGACTTGGAATTAGTTTGGTTCATCATATGAGATGGAATTCATTAAAACTATCCTGAACTGATAGTGTCGGGTTCGAACTTCTGTAACTTGTCCCTAAAGGCTACAAAATTTCAGACCGAATGGCTTCTTGATTTCAGCTCTTTTACCTAAATTCAGGCTCAGGGAACGGCAAGGTTCTTCTTTGCTTTCCACATGTTCCTAGAAAATTTTGTTTGAATACCTGAACTTTCCATATTGGGACGATGTTAGTCTTTCATGAATAATTATGCCTTGGTAGTTTAGCTCTGAATCTGCTCTACTAGTACCCTGCATCTGAAATATTCCTATCAGAAGTTATTGTGTTTACATTAATGGGAAAAATCAGACAATTTTTTTTCCATTTGAAATATTATTTTTCTAATATTTTCGTTAACAAATATCCAATCGAACTGAAGTTGAGTGAACTGTTCTTAACTATCTGAGTTTTCAAAGCGTTATGGAACATTGTATAGGAACAGTTATTCTACGAGATCGAAATTTGTTTTCGCGGGAGAAAAAAGTTTTCTGAAGAACATTTTCCGAGAATTTTCCTCGGACAACTCACAAAATTGTGCATTGCCTGTCGGTAATCTTCAACTTTTCAACAAATTTCAAACTGATAACAACAGTATTTCTTGAGATATTGAGAAAATTACCTTAAGATTCAAAATGCATAACTTCGGAACCGTTGTGGAAATTTCTACCATTAACGAGTTCAATTAACATTTTTACTGATGTTTCACAAAACGGTCGATCAACTGGTTTATTACAGTTCGAACTCGTTGGTTGGGTTGAAAATAAACTGGAATCGCGCACAGAATACACAATCAAGTCCATGATCAAAGTTTTGTGAAAACATTCGTTACGCCCGAAATATCCTGAAAATGAGCGTTTTCCTTCAATAGTTAAAAGGGACGAGCGACCAGACAGACATAATTGAATTTGACCATTTATGAATCATCAGGCCAACCTAACCATTCGAGACTATCACTGACCCAAAATTAAAAAATCAAAGACATTTTGGCGAATTGATTACACTAACTATTTCCCATAACAAGTGCTCAAAAATGAACTCCTTTCTATTTTCATCTTCTTTCAGCTATCTGAACTGAGTCACCCTAAATTTTCCGAATAAAATGAGTCTACAGTCTAACAGGACTAAATTGATCTTGCGCACTGAATAAATCTCCAAAATACCAAAGACGGAATTTATTGAACCACCTCTTTCAGTTTATGGTTTATAGTTTGGTAAGGGGCAAGGGGTTACATTCCACTGCGACCTTAAGGTCTATTGTGTCCCCTCGTCAGAGCTGTTTTCGCATTGCGGTACCTACAGCTCGCCCTCCAGCTCTAGAGCTCTGATGAATTCTAATATCTGTGAGGGCTTCAAGGAGGCTAAGTTCTTATTCCTCCTATAATGCTCCTGTCCAAGATATTTCTTGCGCAAGCTCACAATGAAGAGGCATTCTGTGATCAGATGAACAGGAGTTTCCTCCTCTTCCCCACAGAATCGGCACTCGTCTGTTGCTGATGAGCCCATTTTCATCATGTGCTTCCTTAGGCGACAGTGTCCTGTGAGGAAATCAGTGAGAAGGCGTAACTTGTTCTTACTGAGATCCAAATGATTTTTGGACCTAGTAATTTCAAAGTTCCGTAGGAACTTTTTAAAGTGTTCCATTCCTGGAAAATTCCTCCAGAGTGCCTCTCTTTCATTTTCTTCTTTCTCCAAAAACTCTTTTTTATAGGTGCATTCGCCTATACCACAGAAAGGTTCTGGGCCAGTAGGTAGGGTTTGTGCTCCCTTTCTGGCTACAGTGTTAAACTTTTCATTTCCTTCGATTCGTGAGTGCCCAGGAACCCAGACTAAGAAGACCTTGCATTCTTCATTGAGTTTCCTTCGGCACTCCCATATCAGCTTTGAGTCGATGACATAGGAGTTCAGTGCTTTCATAGCAGCCTGACTATCAGAATGGATCACTATGTCACACCCTTGATAGTTCCTTTCCAGATTTATGTCTATGCATTTTTCGATTACAAGTATTTCTGCCTGAAAAACACTCGAGTAGGAGCCCAGCGATAGTTCACACTTGGTTCTAGGCCCGTATACTCTAGCACCGGCCCCCATCGTGGTTTAAGAACCAACTGTATACCATTTAACGGTATTTGCTTTGAAGTTTTGGGTAGTGTATTCCTTTTCCCATTCTTCCCCCTCAGAACCACCCCTTAATAATACATGGCAGATGGGTATCCTCAGTTAATTATCAAATACCCCTTACATTTTGGAGTTGGATGGATCATGTTCCCTAGCTAAATTTCATTCCGAAAAGCGTTTGATACTTCAAAACATGACAACAAACTTCACCGCTACTTGTTAGACATAACAAAGGCTTGAGTTCTGCGTAATCGTTATAAAGCAACCCACACTAACGCTTCAACCGTTAACATTTGCGCTAATCCAGATAATTCCAGATCGTAACTCATCAAAAAGGAGCGGTTATGCGAAACACCTCGCTCTCAGACAGGACTTGCGGCAACAATTCATCTCTATTGATGTTCCTCAATTTGCTTTGCGACTAATTACAAATGGGTTATGAATATCACCCAAGTTATACGTATCATCAATCGGAAGCCTTCGAAACTCAATTTAGATGACTGCAGTCTTTGTTCAATTATAGTTAAATGATTATTCTATATTCTACAGGAATTGTCGATTAGTTCTCACCCCTAAGTACGAAACAGAACCTACCTGAAGCCGGGTCCAGATACTCCAGATGAGTGTAATGCGAACAGCGAATGCAATAAAATTTGATGAACGATTCAGCGAATAGTGTGGACGGCACTCGAGCTCAGCCTCGAATAATACATTCAAATGCATCGTTCGAGTCGAAAACCGAGTCCTGACGGGGCAGAAAAAGCGCTGCCTCGAACCATAAAACTCCCTGTGATTTAGTGCATTCACTGTTCTCATTACACTCATCTGGACCCGGCTTTACACAGAAACCAAGCTCAAAGGTGGCGAATTTTTGTGACCTTGATTATCTGACCAGTATCTGTCACTACGTCACCACCTACGCCTGGCTACTTGCATATTTTCCAGTTGATCCGCTTCCTAATACCTTAGAGTTAAGTCAAGAAACCGACTCCAAACGGAGCTGATCCAACGTTGCCTCGAATATTTGAACTCGATCTTATCTCAACGTTTTGGGGAATTCGCTGTTCTGATTTCACACATTTAGACGCGGCCTTGGGTATTCTGTGATTGAATTCTTCACATATATTAGAGGTTATGTAAGACGTCGTCTAGGACTTCCCTGGACGTTAAATAATATTGGGCAATCATTTTTATTGTACAATAAAGTAATCGTTGAATATTGAAAAATTCAGCCTGAAGCCTTCAAAAATGGTGAAAAGTGAAAACAATTATAGTAGGATGAAACCCATAAGAAAAGGAAGAGAATATAACAAACATTGAAGAAAAACCAATTTAGGGGGATCTGAGTTCGGGAAGAGGAAGGGGGAGAGTGTTTGAGGGTAAAACCTACTTTATCTCGATTTCCGCAGAGCTATAAGTGCCATGGAAAAAAGTTGAACGGCGGAGTTGTAGGTAACAAAAATATCCACAACTTTTGTATTCACACTCTTTCACATAACCTCAAAATTTAAATCAGACATTGAAATAATCAAGTTATTACTTTTATTTTTATCTTCCAAAAAAATTTTTTTCCTGAAATTGGTGAAAACTTATCTCGTTATGTCCCTAATGCACTTTAATTTTTTTGATCTGAAATACTCATTTATACGCCTTATTTTGATCAAAAATCAAAAAAGCACCCTAATTTTCACGTCAAAATATCTAGTTTTTCAAAAAACTTTGAATTTTCCAATATTTCCAGAAATACAGATCAGACCGAATTGAAATCCAGTACTTCATCAAAAAATAACAGTTCTAAGTTTCATACAGAATTTAATGAGGATGATATGATAAGAAAATCATAGACATTTTTTTTCAAATTGTTCTTATGACACGATTATCACGAAATTTCGCATAAAGTTGTCTTTCAGCATCTCAAAACTAGCTGTGAAGTTTTATCAGGACTGAATCAGTATTTCTGGAGTTATACCGAAAAAATCAACGATATCGAGAAGAAAACCTCGAAATTTGACATATTTTTTGCCGATATCTCCAAAACTTATGATCTTATCGAACTGAAATTTAGTACACTGCTGTGAAATATGAAGCTCAAAGTGTGAGTGGAATTTTTCTCTGGATATGATGGATGGTTTCCGAAAAAAAAAATTTTTTGGAAAAAAATTTCGAAAAAATTTTTTTTTTTAATTTACTGACGATATGATCCTGACAAAATTTAGCTCAAAGTTGCGCATTGTTATACTCCACCTAACTGCCAAGTTTGAATCTAATCGCTCAAGTAGTTTCTGAAATAAAAAATAAATAACTTAAAAATTTCAAGTGCCTATAACTCGAAAACTATTCGACCGATGTGACCCATTAACGAACTGAACCGCGGCATTCTGATGCGCAACCTATCCTGAAAGTTTCAAGTTGCTAGCTTGCTTCTGTCGACAGTTATTGTGTCTACGGCCGGACAGAATCGATTTTGACACCGGATTCGTCATCAGTGAGTCCAACCTAGTCGATTGAGACCATTTTCGGCTCAATCATCCAACATTCTAAATTTCGTTGTTATTTGAAATTTCAACGTTATTTTCGCAATATCTATAGACGTACAAATGCAATAAGAACTTCGTAATCAGGTGGAGATTACCAACACGCAACTAGATGCAAAATTTCGTGTTGATCTAATAGTTAGTATTTGAAATAACGCGTAAAAGCTCCTGACCTCACGTCAGTGCTTTTCTAGATTTTTTTTCTTGAAATAGTGCAAGGAATCTGCCATGTTTGTTGGTACCTCCAACACTAGAAACTCATTTTCACAATGATGATAAATAAAGCTCATGTTTCTAAGGGCAACCACATAATAATACCAAAACACCATGGTTCTGTGTTATGCTTAAACCCCATTCTTCCTTCACTCTTACTCCTTGAACTTCCCCAAGCGCTATATTCATCAGAGAAACATAAACTTCCAAATTTTATCAACCGACAAGAATGTCAGCGCCACTGTTGATTATTAATTTGAAATCAGAATATTAATTCAAAGTTTCAATATTAGGCTTAGTCTGAGTTTCGTTTACCAATTGTGAGTTCTGATGGATTCCGTTCGGAGTAATTATCCCTGGCAAATTGGATCGGGTTCCGGGATAACTTTGGTAGGAATGTTTGATTTCCGGAAACTGGAACGCTACGCGCCCGTTTCCGCAGTTATGAGATTTGATTTCCGAAGAAAACTATCGGTACAGACCAGAGTTGTAGAAATAAATTTACTTTACACATGCTGTACATGGTGAATCTTCAAGTTTTACATTGATATTAACCATAGAATCCTCTCGCCGAATGAAAACTTTCATTTCTCATTTTTCAGGTTCGTATCAGGTGAAAGTTATAAGCATTCAAATATTTCTCAATGTGCTCCTGCGCCTTGAATCCATTGATTGAAATTCAAAAAGAACATGATTGAGGAGACTCATTACGTAAAGTGGGGTGAATAGAAACACATTCTGAAATTTGAATGCTCATATAAATCGAAAGGATTATGATTCAATATCCATATTTTGGTGAAAGTCCGGTCGCACTCCATATGAAAGATCTCTGCGTGTGATCTATTGATGATTTTTGCCCAAAAAAATTTTGACGCGTCCATGAGTACGTGCCTTTGTTGACAGGAAGCTATCCGATATAGCTGGATATTCACTGGAATGAAAACCATAACCAAAATTTTAGCAAGCGCCCTCTCTCAGCTCTCACTTAAGTCGCGCGCGCAGTACCATCCCTAGCTTTTTAAGTACCCTACGTTACCTGCCTGCAACGCTCGGCCACATCATCGGTCAACGTACAAGGGAGCTAGCGCGCACGCTGTCCCTGATGGATCCTCTCAAGATCTAGTGAGTACCCCCTTCCCCAACTGTCTGGTACACTCCTTTGTGATCCGCACAAGGGGTGTCCGCTAACGTAGGCATGTAAACGACTTATTTTGATACATGCCCTGACGTGTTCCCCCAAACTAAGTCGGGACGAAACGTGTCACTCTCCCAAAGAGGTTGAAGCTACCTCGCAAACCTTCAAAAGCTTCAAAATAAAAAAGGACCGTATACTGTACTTAAACGTTCGAATATTTTATGGATATGTTTTCCACAGATAAACTGAAGAGGACTCCGATGAAGTGCCAAGCAACCCAAACGGATGTAGGTTTAGGAAGAAAACCAATAGTAGCTGCCAATATATCCTTGAGTCCCAGGACCTTGCAGAGGGTAATTTACACTCAATTACTGAATGATTCTTAGTACTATTTTCTTTTCGTATTTCAGGTAAAAATGGTGTCCCAAGGAGCCCAAACTAACGGCTTCAATAACAACGGTAGAAGATTGACAAAATCATTTTCAGAAGCTGGCAGCAAATTTCAAGGTATTGCAACTGAAACTAGTGATCTCTCCAACTGCGAACCCATTGCAGATCATGAACCACTTCAGAGGACACAATCTGATGAACCTCCAAGATCCCCTTTCTTCCTAAACCTATCTCCCCCACCCCTCATGGATATCCCACCACCTCTTCCGAGTTTCAGCGAAACTTCATCCATTTCGAAATCTGATGATCATGAATCAGAAGAGTCCGAGACGAAAAAAGAAATTTTCATCGATTTTAAGCCACAGGTTTCTACAGTTGACGCTAAACTTTCGAAGAGACCCCTGATGAAAGCTATGTCAGATGGCGAAATACTTGTGGACCAACTAAAAGATCCAGCCGAGCTACTTTCACCCGTGAAACAAGTTACCTCCTTGAGCGAGGAGTATTTGAAAGTTGACGATGAACCACAAAGGAACTTTGTTCCCTACTTTCAAAAATCTCCTATTCGTCACGAAGGCATCTTCAAAAACTTGGATAATCCAATATTTTCTTCACTGTCCTTCGACGATCCCAATGGACCAATGCAACCTCAAGACTCAATGGATGAGGAATTCCATGAAAATTTGATATACAATAAAATGTACATTAATCATCAGGATAGCTTGAATATTACTCAGGAAGAACAGAGGAAAAAGATGGAATCCCAAACACCGGAAGACGAATGTATAGTCCCATCAATATCATTATTATCAGGAACTAAATCACCTTTCAACTCTAATGACTCCCTAGCTAATGACGTCAGGTATATATAAAGGAATATTTGTTGCGTAGATGTTCACCTTCATATTTTAGGGACCACTCTGATGGTATCTGGAATGAATCACAAGCTACAGTTCTCCAAGTTGATTCCGGTACAGATAACGGAACTGCTGTAAGCTCATCGGAGATGGCCTCGCTAACTTCTCCAGGCTCTGTAAATCTTCTGACACCTTCTTCAAGGCGACGGCATCTACTTCTTCTTCAGCATCAGCAACGATCATCGATTGATACTGAGAACTTGGATGAAGAGATTATAGAGCAGGTATTTTCTCCTCAAAAGGAATTAACTTGAACTCTTATATCTTTTGAATAATCCCTAATCTGCAAGTATCTAGGGGTGGTAATTCCTTTCAACTCTTTTTCCAGGCACATTCCGAAAATACTCCAAGGATCGTCATCAACAAACCAAAGAGCCACGAATATCCTGAACCTCTATTGAGGCCGTTGAACTCCACCAACTTTAAAACCTCATCATCTTCGTTATCTTGGAAGAAGAGGACTCCTGAATCTCCCTCAAAATCTCCTCAGCCAGCTATTGTTCCTGACCTCCTTCTAGCCAGGACAGATTCTTGTAAGACAAACACTGACGTATCAGAAAGTACCACAACTGACGACTATATCACTGCCAATTCAGGGACTGATAGTTCAAGAAAGAGCGGGTCCACTAGTCGGGTGAGTTTTGCGAAATTAATGAATCCGTACTCGAATTCCCTATATGCCAGTTTTCTAGCAAGAACATAATGTTCGTCATATAATTTGAAACTTTGCGTTAGAAACTTAGTGAAACTCTAATACTTTATTAGTACTTCATTTCAATCCTTCCTTATTCTTCACCAGTAACTAAAGTTAATTTTCATTAGCAAGTAACTAAACATTCTAGCAAAACCATTATATTCACTTACACTGAAGTATCTCTGTTTATTCATTCACTCATTCCTATTTGGTATGCACAACCACCCTCGCTGCATAAAAGCATACGTCTTGAGTTGAAGGAGAGCCGACTATGTCCTGTATAATGGATCTCTTTCGTTGTAGAGAAGCGAAAACTAGACTGAGATTTGAAGGCTTCAACTATCACCGTTTATTCTGCATTAAATCTATTATATATTATTTTCATCATTTATAGGGAAACGACATATACTCATCAGTTCAATATACTCATCCAGCATTCGAAGAGAGTTCGTTCGAGAGCACCAAGGGAGACTTCCTGGACGATATGGTTGTCCCCTCGGTGCTGCCATCTTTCGTGGACGAATCGAAATCTCATCATCGTAGTTCATCAAATACTCCAGTGCCTCAAGAGTCTCGAACTGGCCGCTCGACTCCGTCCGATTCCAGCTCCTCTTGCGGAAGCTATAGCATAAATGGTTCCTGTCCAGACTTGCTCGAGAGATCCACAGTGCCTTCAAAACCGTCAGAGGATGAGCGATACAAGAAATTTTCATCTTCTGGGTGCTACGAGTCACCTCCAGAGGATGAGTAAGAACATATATCAAGCCTAATTTGAACGTGTGTAGATAGTGGACATCTCATTCATTTGCGTCAAAACACTGACCCTTGAAGGATGGCATGATCATCAACATTGCCGCTGTTTAGAGTATTTATGTTACAGATTACACAAGCTTAAACGTCCCTTTACACAGGTCTGGAAAAGACAGTGAGGCAGATGCGAATAACAGCGTTAATTTTGATGAGGGTTAGAATCCCATAGACCGGTAGAAGAATCGAAAGCTCAGCGCGAAGCCATATATCTAATAATATCTTTCACGTTTGAAGTGTGACTTACACTTCAGTCTGGATTGGACTGACAAGGCTCCTCCTCTTTGCAAGAGGACAGTTGTTTATTCTGTATGGCATCGGGCTGAGGCTTCGATTCTTTTGCTGCTCCACGGGATTCTGACCCTCATCTATATCAACTTTGGGTTTCGCATCCTTTCGATGATCTTTTCCAGACCTGTATACCTCATTTTCATTTGATCATCCTGAAGTTAATATGATAATTTTCCAGACATTCTCGACACTCCGTACCTATTGAGACTGCAAAAGAACCCCATCATAAAAAGAGACCATACGTTCTAGAAATTTCTAAACACCAAGAAGCGCAAAAGTTATCTCCAAGTGAAAAATATAAAAACTCGAAAAGAGACGTCAAAATATCACCTTCGAAACATCATCACAGATCCTCGGATAAGCCAAAAAGGACGAAAATGAGAAATAGAAGTCCAATGCAGAATCATAAGAAAGCCCAACAGAAAAAGTCATATTACTTGAGAACTGACGCAATTGATGACGATAAATTCAAGTCATCTAGGGAAGAAGGGAAAGCAACCTCGGATGAGTCCAGTTGTGATTTTGGTGTTGGAAAGTACGTCATCAGTCAAACTTCACCTAGAAAGTCGAAAAAGGCCAAAGAAAACAACAGAAGAAAATCTTTGCCGAGATCGCCAGTAATCCAACCAGCTAGAAGAGCATCAGACGAGAAATCCGTCAGTTTACCAGGTAGTCTTCAGAGGAGGAAACTGACGAAATCGAAATGTCTCCAGCCAGGAGATGCCAACACAACGAATAGAAACAGGTACAGATTGAATTCTACTAAATATTCAGAATTTATTTCACCATTGTTATTTCTTGTAGTCCAGTAGGATCACCAAATTCGAAGAGTTCTAAAAGCAGAAGCCCTCAGTCCAGAAGTCCGGAAAACACCAAATTGAAAGCCCTAAGTGCAGAGTCCCTAAGATCAGTAAGTCCAGGAAGTGATAGCGTATTTTATAGTGATCCCAGTAGTCATACAGCTGATCATCAGGTGAATACATCTTTAATTTTCAATGAACTCCCTCAAGTTCGCATATCTTTCTCTACAGGTTCATTGTTTACATTGTGGGAAAGAGGTAGATATCATTACAACGACTGATGTGGACAAAAGCAGCAATAGTAGTCAGCACGATATTGTACAACCACCAGCAGGATTCGAAGACTCTCCAAAACAGAAACACTCCAGTGGAAGGATGTACAAGAAACTGAACAGGCGCATAAGATCGGAGGAGAGAACGCTTTTGGACCACAGAAGACATAGGTATAAACCAGATGTTAGAGCCAAAGTGAGTTGATGTTCAATTATTTACTTTTCTGAACCTACTGCATCACCTCTGTTTCAGTCAGAAGAAAGAGATGTTAATATAATGTTCAACAAGAAACTTCGACCAATGGACAGATCAACAACAAATAGTCAGGAGATTTTGAAGACCACAGATTCTAGTCCTAGTGTCTTACCAGGTGCTCCAGATGAGGAAGATGATTGTGGAATATACGATGTGCCTTATACAGAGGGTTTTTGGATTTGTTTAGACGAGAGGGAGATGCAGTCCAAGGTCACCTCTCCTATAGGTATGAAAGAAAGAAGTTGGAATGTTATATTTTGATGAGGAATGTTTCATGGAGAAATAAAGATAAATTAAATCAACGAATTATCCACCTTGATCTGAACTCATCATCCGAACATCCAATGTCCATACACTAAAGAAGAGCTGTCCAAGTAATTCAGTTATTGTAGGTGCATGGTTTTGCTGATCATCTCACTAACTCGCCTTAGAAAAGCTGGAGAGGATTCTAAATGTTTATTACTTGTTGGATGACTTGTATGTAGTGTAAAATAATACAGCGCCATCTTAAGAGCATCTTCCGAACTCCCTTCAGGATCACAAAATAAGTGTCCAGATTCCTCTCTAGAGTGTCGTGTCAGTCTGATGCTGTAACTGAGTTCCTTGGAAAATGCTCCTTCAGTATAGGGATTTTTGATGATTCGATGATTCGCTCGGATTAAGTTGGAATAAATGTTGATTTATTGACATGTTGACTAATGAAATGGTAGGTATATAATAAAAATTTTCTAGATCAAATGAGGCGAAGTTCTGTGTCTAGTACTGAGTCGGAACAGGAGTTCAAGAAACGATATCAATCTGTAATACATCGAATGGTACATCGAAAATCTTGTTTGGAAATGTATAAGAGACAGACCAGCAGATCTTTTGGTAAGTCAATATGTTCTTAATCCTCTTCTTTTTGCATAGTATCGTCTGGTTCTTTCCTCCTAAGCTGTGGTGGTTTTTGACGAAGATCACACACTTGAAATGTTCGGCTTAAAACAACATCTCTCAGAACTGCTGGAGCCAAATATGACTATGGTTATGCCATATGACTTTGTTCTCATCTCAGTATTCGCTGCTCTGAATCACTTTCAGATCGAATCTTCAAATTATCTACACTCATTCCTGTTTGAACGCAATAGAAATAATTCAATTCTATCTATCATAGTCTCATTCATTAAGTTGAAACGTGGAGATCTAAATCTACAACTATCTATTTCATTACGTTATCAAGGGGTCACCGATCTCTACCAACTAAAACAAGCAATTCAAAAAAAGGATTGGAGTCTTACTCGGAAAAACATACCAGTTTATCACCTCTTTGGCGTCTGATAAATAAATAAATTTCAGAATTCAAAATAAAACTATTCATGATGATGTGACTCGAGTGAGTCAGATTTACTTCTGATTTTTCTTGGCATACTCTGAAAAGGTCTTTTTAATGATGATAAAATGTATGAACAGGGGTGAACTGAGTACAGTTTCTTGTATTCGTTTATGAATAGCATGAATAGAATCCTATTACGGAAATGATCCTATCAAATCACAATGAGTTCATGAATATTTCTGAATGAACCTCTTTGGAGGTCTTTCCTTATTCACTAATCATTATGGACAATATGTATAGGATTTGGATCTGAATCTCCTTGAATAATAATATATCATTTGTGTGAAATATGAGAAATATTTCAATTATGGAAACATTATATGAAAATCACCAGATACTGCCATTCGAACAGTTTTTTCGTCTTTCAATACGTAGAAAAATAATTCGCAATGTAAATTTTGTCAATTGTCCAAAATTCCAAAATGATCGAACTATATTAATTGTACAATGGACTTCTAAATTTGTACGTCCAATAGATATTCAGAACCTATTAGTATCCAGTTATACTAAGAATAGTTGCTTCTAATACCGTACCTCATGACTTGCATATGACGCCAGTCGTAAAGACAAGGTCTCTACATGTCAAGGGGAAAATGGTTCTCGAAAGATCGCCGAGATGACGCTAGTAATAAAATATATACTGACTAGTCCACCTCTATCGGTTATGAAGGTACACTGTTTATTCACTTCGCCCCCAAATGGACATGGATGGAACTCTCTATCTTCTCCAAAATCTTATGCTCAGGTATGTGATAGATATTCTGAGTCATATATCCAGATAATTGAATTCTGGTCATGTTTCCACTATGGTACAACCTTCGTATTGGGAATAATAAAATGGTGGAGCGACAAATCTCAGTATCATTCTGTGGTATACTTACTATTAGTATATATGCAATCGAATCTCAACTAAAAAGAAATATGAAATGGATATTCATTGGATGTACGAAGGAAATCCAATATACTTCCAACTGTTCCATATAAATTACAAGAATTCACTAACATCGAAAGATTATTTAAAGTTTACGGACTTGAGAACGAAGTGCGAGTTAGAGTTACAAAGGTGTCATAATACATATATAGGGTCAGTTGAGGAGGCCATACGCGATAATCCAAAGTATTTCTGGAAGTATATAAATGATTTGAAAACATCAAAAGATTTACCCAATTCTATATGCACTTAAAATCAGAAATAGCCACTGAACCAGCCGGAATAGCAGAATTGTTTAAAAAAAATTTTTCAGAAATATTCCAGAAATCTATACCAAAAAAAACAAATATCATCTACGAACATTCAGTGGATGTTTCAACATGTATATTTTCAGTTGAGGAGGTTCTCAATGAGCTCAAGTCATTACCGGAAAAGAATGATGCGGGCCCTGATAAAATTTCCGCCATTTTCCTTAGAAACTGTGGTGTTAGTTTAGCCGAACCATTATGTAAAATATTCAATCTATCCATTAACACCGGGATTTATCCCGATTACTGGAATTCAGGTTACATAATACCTGATTTCAAAAGCGGAGATAAGAGTTATATTGAAAACTATAGACCAATTTGTAAGTCATCATATATACCAAAAATCCTCGATACTTTGCTGACCAATAAACTAACACCAATTTTTAAACATACCTTCATTGAAGAACAACATGGGTTTATATCGAAAAGATCAACAACTACCAACCTTACAATATATGCTGATCAAATAATTACATCAATGAAGAACAAAGCTCAAACAGACGCTGTATATACCGACTTTTCAAAAGCCTATGATAGAGTTGCTCATTGGTTGCTTATCATCAAATTAAAAAAATTAGGTGTCGAATCCCCACTAATAGATTGGATTGCAGATCGAATTCAAGGCGGAAAATTAAGAGTCAAAATTCTCGACGTATCATCTGAGGAATTTGGAGTGGAGTCAGGAGTACCTCAGGGTTCTCCATTATCATCATTGCTTTTTCTGTGCTTTATAAAAGACATAAAAAAGGTTATCAAATTCTGCCTCTTTCTTTTGTTTGCTGATGATTTTAAAATATTTCGCACAATTTTGAGTATCGAAGATTGCAAATTATTACAGAGCGATTTAGACGGCTTATCAAAATGATGCGTCGAGAATGAGATGAAGTTTAATATAGATAAATGCCTAATAATGAGATTCCACAGATTACAGTCCCCAATAATTTTTAACTACAAATTAGAAAAAAATAACCTCGAAAGCGTAACCTTAGTGAAAGACTTGGGAGTATATTTCGACAGGAAATTTTATATCGTAGCTCATGTTCAATACTTAGTCAATAGGGCTTTCAAATCATTAGTATTCGTAAAAAAAAAATATGAAAGATTTCAATGATGCCCAGACAATGATATTGGTGTATTGGTGTAGTGTGGTCACCTCATTATCATGTGCATATTCGTAATATTGAGCGAGTACAGAAAAAATTTTTACTTTGGGTGGCTTTTAAATGCGGCATACCCCTCTCAGATTTCAGTTATGAAGGTTTGCAACTGAGTCTCGGATTAAAATCATTAGAGCATAGGAGAAGAAATTTTGATTTGATGTTCATTTTCAAAATTTTGAATAACTTCATAGATTGTGAGTACCTTCTTGAGAATATATTGTTGAATTGCGGTACAGTAACCTTTAGAAGTCGAGAACTATTCAAGATTAGATTCTGTCCCACCAACTATACTTTTAATAATCCTTTGGATAGAGCATTAAGAGAAGCCAATTCAAGAAGTGTTGATCTATTTTCTTCAACAATATTCTCTATAAAGAGATACATGGAAAATGATCAAATATAATTCGATACATCTGTATGCAACTTTTTTCAATGGGAAACCGTTCTACCCTGATTTATTGTACTGAGATTTTTCATTTCAAATATTGTTCTGTATTATAACATTGTAATTTTTTCAATTTGTAAAATGGCATGTCCGTTTGATTAAATAAATAAATAAATAAACTTTAACGGACACGAAATGGATCTCCAATGGAAATCTATCAAACACAATATTTTGTATGAAAAAAGAATAACGAGGGTAGGTACTGTTTAAATGGAGAAGAATTTAACGGACATAGCCCTCAGATGGAGTAACCGTATTTCTGGCTTAAGGCCTTCATCAGTACGGTGAGAAAGTGTAAAAGATGAGCAACACTTGGTATAAAACAACAAATAAACGGAGTCAACAACAGAAACCAGCCGCACATTTGTAGTTTCAGTTTGTGGTTTCTGTTGTTGACTCCGTTTGTTTGTTGTTTTCTACCAAGTGTTGCTCTTCTTTTACACTTTCTGTCCGATGTCCGAAGGATTGATGAACCCTAGCGTAATGAAGGTACAATGATTCAGGAATCAATTTGGAAATGCAATGGTAATCAAAATGTGAGAAGCCGGTCCTGTGTGCGCGTGTCTGCCCCCTTTAATCCAGAAGTAGGTGAAAACGAGAAGACGCCGCGCAGAATGAGAAAGAATGTTGTTGATTCAACTATTTTTATATGTCACGAGGGCACTCAAACAAGGAGACCAGAGAAATTGGGACAAACAATAACAGCCGATTGGAACCAATTGATTTTCCACAGATTTTTTTCGTCTATACTCGAATTTTCGCGTTATGCGCGACAGGTATGCCGCACTGGATATTTTTAAAATTTGGATTGGAAATATGTTCTCGGATTATTATCTGTGGAATGCAGTATTTTTCAAGCAACATTAAACTTTTCATCAGATAATTCATGGACGGGTTGGGGAATTTGTGATGTCTTATTTTCGACAGAATGGAATTTCAGGTATTTTCAGATCAAATATTCGACTTCGGGAGTTCAGATATTCGATTCTGATATACCCATTCATTCATGTTATTGATATAATTCTAAACATAGAAATCCAGTTTGTCTCCCGTTCAGTGCATGGTTTTTTAAGATTGTGGGTTGAAACAACACCATACTCATATTGCCCAAATATTTTTCGAATTTCGAGCCGAAAGTGGTATCGAACGATTATGTTTTTGGCGGTTCTCGTGAGTTCGCGCCATCTGAAGGACGGTGCGCTCTGAAAGAAAAGTTGTTTCGTCCCAGTACCAGAGGTGGACTCATCAGATTGGCTGAATCCTCTGGAACCTGCCTATGACAACCGCAAAAGCGGCGTTGTGAGCAGTTTTTTTTTTGGTCAAGCAGAGGGAATGCTTCATGCACGAACCACAGGGTGTATCGATCATGATACTGCCCTGTGGAACAGTGTGGGACTCCTACCCACTAAACCTACCTGCGTCAGGCTTTTCGAGTCTGACTCCTTTAACGCCATCGGTTTGGGTTACGCTGGTCTTTTGACTGCTTGGCTAAATCCTTCTCCTTTTATGGCAGTTTGCTAAAAAGAGGGGTTGGTGATCTGGGGTCCTTCGGGTGTGATGTGCACTAGGTGCTGGCAAAAAAGGGAATTCACTTCTCAGTGGTCATCAGAATAAAAATCGATTTCTAGAGCGAGTTTGGGTCGCTTGCATCTTGACGTGGAGTTGTCGTAGTCGACGGCTTGTCTGACTAATCGTTGGCTTGCTTTCGCTAGAGTTTTTAGGGCGATTTCGTGGACAAATACCTTCAACGGTGGCAGTTTCGCCTCTCGATGTAGTTGAGAGTTCCGTACATACCATCCTGCGTCTAAGGCCATCCTGAGGAACATGTTCTGTAGTATCTGTAACATATAAAACTTCGACGCAGAGGGCCCATGAGCCCAAATTGCCGAAGCATAAGTAACAGCCGGTCTGACGATCGACCTATAAATTGTCAACTTGTTCTGGGTAGACACTTTGCTGCGACGGCAGAGCAGCGTGGCCAATTCGGCTAGCACCATTTTTCCCTTTTGGAGAGCTTGTTCCAAGTGCTGGTTGAAGGTGAGTCGTTTGTCTATGATAACAACCAAATATTTGACTTGAGATTCCCAAGGGATGTTCTCGCCAAACATTTCGACGTGATCTGACGGGGCGTTGTGAGTGACCATGACGGACGCACTTATGCTGTGTTGGAATGAAGTAGCTATCGTGCGTCGGTCAGTATTGCCACCTTCTGGCAACTCAGTTAAACTACGCCGCCTACAAGTTTTACCCAGTGAAGCGTTTTCGAATTCAATTCTGTCCACCCGCACGGCAGTATGACCGGGTCCGAAGGAACAAATTCAGGAACATAAAATTTTTCAGGGTATTTGCATGGGGCGTTTAATAAATACTATATTAATACATTGAATGAGATGTGAATCATGAAGAGCTTGAACTGGAAATAGAAAAATTCGAACGGCATTTCAATTTCCTTGGGGGAAAGTTGGGAGATAGAACTTACTACTCACTTAGAGCACGTAATTTCTCATCGATTTCGACTAATTTCTGATAAAATCTCAAAATAGACGCTAATCCGGCCTCTGCGCCATTTTGCAACTATTTACAATAAGGTATAAATTGGTAGTAGGAAATAGAACATAAATACAAATGAAGATATCAAAAGTTTATTACATACGTGGCGACGTTTCACAAAAGTGTCACAGTGAAAATTAAAACAATTATTGAACACGGAATTCTTCAAAAAGGAGGAGAATGCAACATAGTAAACTCAAATTCAATTTGAAGTTTGAATTTGAGTTAAGTATGTTGTTCATATCCGGGCACATAGTACGCAAGAACACAGTGAAAATTAAAACAATTATTGAACACGGAATTCTTCGAAAAGAAGGAAAATGCAACATACTAAACTCAAATTGAATTTGAAGTTTGAATTTGAGTTTAGTATGTTGCATTTTCTCTCTTTTTGAAGAATTCCGTGTTCAATAATTGTTTTAATTTTCACTGTGTTCTTGCGTACTATGTGCCCGGATATGTGCAATTACTGTTGAGTTTTACATTTTTTGGCCTGAAGAAGCAAAGGGACACTTTTGCGAAACATCGCCACGTATGTAATAAACTTTTGACATCTTCATTTGTATTTATGTCCTATTTCCTGCTACCAATTTATGCCTTTTTGAATATGGAGGACGCTGTATCGTTTGTTGACTATTTACAATGGCTCTGATGCCGATGTTTTTTACAAGGTTACAATTGATTGGTTCTAATAGGTTTATCTATCACTAGATGTTCTGTTTTGAAGATTTTTCGAAAATTTTCGAGAACACCCACTCATGCGATTGAATTCAAACTTGGTAATTAGCTGTAAAGTATAGGCATGAAGAATTGAGAATGTTTCTTTTAGATTTCATGAATTCTGAATGCCCATTTCCATTTTATGAATAAGGCATGAAGTGAAGATGTTTACAATGTAATTTCGTTACAATAGTCACTAATGAATTTATCTTATTTCATCATGGAAATTGTATCCGTAGGGGAAAAATTTTGGATCCAGAAATGATATACCTATCTCAGGAACACTTCGTCATATTGGGTTGAAATTTCGCATGCTCTTTTGAGCAGTCATTTTCCACTTCACCGACATTTCGAGATAATATTTGATTGGGTCAATTTCCTCATTTTGTACTATATTTGTTCTCCAACTAATTACCGAATTCGAATTCGATTGAATCGAAATTTCTGAAATTGGAAGGAAAACTATATTTGAACCCTCCAACGAATTCACCCTCATAATTTCTGGTCCATTAGATTTAATTACGAAAGTTATTGTGATTACACTCAGCCAGAAGAAAAAACTTGATTGATTTTGATCACGAATTGATCTAGAAGTAGTATACCTTGATCTATTGTTAGCATTTCCTTTGCGAAACTCATTGACAACTTGTTTTTGTATTACGGAAATCACGAAATTCACAATTGGATCAGAAAATGACCAACAGGAATGAGGCATCGTGAATTGCGAGGTTAATTTCGTTTTCTCAAATTCAACAAAAAATAAACGTTTCAAGAAAATCCAGTCAAGAAATATTTCGAAGGAAATGGGCTCTTCAAAAACCTCGATATGTATTATTTATTTGTCATAATAATTCACGTAGGTGAAATTGAAAGAAATTCGTCTCCTTCCGAATGCATTGAAGTTTTTGTAAAGGATATAATTGCTGTCAAATTCCTTTCCTGTTCGATCATTGGATTTTGAAAAAAAAAGAGAAATCAATAAAGTATATGAATCTGACTCCTGTATCCTCCCGACAGCTATCATTCAGACGAAAGAAACCAAAATATAACCACTTTTGACTAATTAGATCAGAGATAATTAATTATTTTCTCATGTAAACTGAAGTAAATGTCGAAAGTCTGAATAATTGAGAAGAAAAAATTAAAATAACCAGATGAAAAATTGTACGTCGAATATAATGTGTCCAAAATAAATATCGAAAAGAAAAACCGACAGAAGGCTAATGAATACTAATGGGAAAAAGATATTCCTGAACCGAATGACATGGCTTTAAAAATGGGATAACTAGACCAAGAAAACACAAAGACAGTAGGGAGAGTAAGAAAAATCTGCTTTGTTCATGAATACTGATTTAACGACCAACTGACTCCTTCCAAATGGTTGCGAATCCATCAGACAATTTATCGCATTCTTCTTTCTAAGAATCGACCAACTGTGCCAAATTCGTGTCGTGTATAAACCGGACACTCAATCAACTCGTCAATAACTTAACTAGCTATGTTTCCGTAGAACACGTCGAATTGTGTACTCGACTAGGTGACTCACCAGCAATAAAACTGAGCGATTCGCCTTATTTTTAGACGTTTCTGAGGTGTCCAAAACGTTTTTGGCATTTAAATTTCAAACGCACTTGGTTCAACCGAGTATGCCAATTGAGTATTTGTGGATCTTGAGTAATTATTGATGAGGTTTGAAATATTCGAATTGCTACGAAATATTCAGAGAAATTAATACAGCTATAGTTTATAAGTTTACTGTGAATTGTAATGAATGTCAGAATAAATAATTTGAAATAAAAGAGAATATTCGTTGTGTCATACTTGCACATTGAAATTCGAAAAATCAAGAGTTGCAGGTGTTCGTTATGTTGTTTCATGGACAATTACAGGTTGTTCAAGTTTGAATGAGAATAAATTGAATCGACATCCCTCATTTTATTTTCCATCTGACAGTTTATAGGTATCTAGATTATTATGCGGTTTATACAAGGTAAGATGGTCTGACGATCAGTAAGAATTGTGAAACAGCTGTAGCAATTCTCCTTGGACTTCGGTGTAGATGTTTTGGTTGATTGGATGATTAGCTCTGATCAAGGTAGAATTTTTGTTGATTGATCGACAGATAGTCGTTCTTATGCTTATGTTAGCATACAGAGTTTCTCGGAAGGAATGCGATGAATAGAAACTAAAAACTCATATCTAAAGATGGTGGAAGTCTCAGCCACTCAATTCAGATATACTGAAGGATTTCCGGATTGGAATAAGCTCGGCTAAGTCTCAAAAGAGGCACTTAATCATGAGATTTGGATTAACTCTATAGATATAATTTGTTAATCAAACACTTAAACATCAGTTTGCCCAATATTTACATCTCATAACGAAAATCTTGTTTTCAACAAAAAAGTCACGCATAAACTTGATATTTCACAATCCACGATACAAGAAAACAGTTTTTTGACACCCACTATTTCCTTATCATTTGGCGAATTAAAAAAAACTCTTATTTGTGAGAATTCCAAACTGTCTGAAATTCGACAGTTTTATGGCTAACTTAAGTACCCCAGAAATAAAGTTTACACACTTTCGTATGAAAATGCGGACAGTGATGAGAAGTAGGTCATTATAAAAATTTAAGTGTCAGGGCCAGCCAATTCATCTTGAACCGTTTCATAATGATTGTGAGATTAAACATATTTTGAATTGCGAAAACATAAGATATCATCTACCTTCAAACGGTTTTCTGGTTATAGACTCACCGATTCATAAAACTATAAGAAATTAGTTTAAGTTATAAGAATTCCAATCATCTTAGAATACTTTATTATACTTTGTTATTTATATTTACACTAGCAAACAATAGTGCATTGTTACTTCAAATCTTCTTATATGTACAGAACTGCTCATTTCGGTCCATGTACATAAAAATTGAGCATGCCATTTTCTTGAATAAGAATTACATTAGTAAACGAAAAGTTCCTCTCGGTCCCAAATTATTGAATTTTTTTTTGACTCGAGCAATTCAAGTTAGTTCCCTCACAAATGCAATATATATAATAACAATTATTATGTCTTATGACTCGTACTCATGGACGCGTCGAAAAATAAAAATCGCGCGATTTTTTTGCCCAATGTCAGTAATTCGTGGCTGACTTCTGTCATTACGAAAACGCGCGATTGTTCATGAAATGCCACATTTCAAATTGAATGAATTTAAATAAATAGAGAAATATTGGGAATTTGGATTATTTATTGTCTGCTACTTTGATAACAAAGCCAACTTTTCGAGGACAAATTTCCTCTTTATCAAGGCTAGTTAACTAAATTGTACAGCCTACGTCAATAAAATAAGAAACAATAAACAAAGAAACAATTTGTCCTCGATACGTTGGCTTTGTTATCAAAGCAGCAGACAATAAATATTCCAAATTCCCAATATTTCTCTATTTATTTAAACAAAGATGGATGATAATATTTCATGTATGTATTTATTTCCACGTGGATCTGGTTCTTTAACAAGTATAGTAATTGGTTTTATAACTATATTTTTCGAAGGATTGAATTAATAGACGCTCTTGATTCCTTGGACATGCACATTGCTGTCGAAAACATTGTTTTTGCTGGAATCAGTTTGTTCTGCAGAAATGATTATTTGAGGTAGATAGCTAAATCAATATAATGATTTATCATAAGTGGAAAGAGACATTTTATTTTCGTCTTGGTGTAAAGAGACATTAAATTACATGCATATGAAATGCCACATATCGTCACTATATGATTGCAATGGAGTAAATTAATAATAATAATTCCTCTTATACGATAGTTTGAAAAAATACTCTTCAATATACTTATAATTCCTCATTCATTGTATTGAACCTCTTATGACCAAGAACTCATTTTGTTAACGAGTGCCTATGATCATGACAGACGAGTATGAACGTAGCCTACGTAATCTATATTAATTCACGTAGGCCCCGGTATGAACAATCCCTTGAATGTTTCGAATATCCCGCCATTTTCTTGAAGTTGAAATTATTCAACTACAAAAAAAGAATCGCGCGATTTTGGCGGGAGAGCATCTGACAACTCATATGTAATCGTTTGAGCGACAAACGCGTCCATCAGTCTGCACTTTAGAGCTGGATTTATAAACTCGACGTTTCCGTTCCCGTTCGCAGCTTTTATAAACTTGATGTTCGCCGTTCGGCCAGTTCGCGTTTATGAGGTTTTATAGAGGTCAAATATCCTGTGAATTTGGGTTTCCTTTGTTAAAGTTGGAAGAATATAGCAAACCAAGCGTTACTTATCAATAAACAAACTGATCTCCGAATTATAAGTGCATCCTAACCTCACTATATTGGTTAAGATACGAACGGGAACGTCAAAAGATGAAACATGGTCATCTCGAACGGCAGCGGTAAAAACAGGGGAGCGGCACATTATCAGTCAGCTGACGCAGCTGCGGACTTTATAAATGCCCCTGCACTTTTAGTGCATTTTAACTTTGAACGGGAACGTTAACTGCGAACGGGAGCGGGAACGTCGAGTTTATAAATCCTGCTTAAGGCTCGTACTCATGGACGCGTCGAAAAAAAAATCGCGCAATTTTTTTGCCATATGTCAGCAATTCGTGGCTGACGTCTGTCATTACGAAAACGCGCGATTGTTCATGAAATGTCACATTTCAAATTGTATGAATTTATTTCCAGATGGATCTGGTTCTTCAACAAGTAGAGTAATTGGTTTTATAACTAATTTTTTCGAAGGATTGAATTAATAGACGCTTTTGATTCCTTGGACATGCACATATTGCTGTCGAAAAAATTGTTTTTGCTGGAATCAGTTTGTTCTGCAGAAATGATTATTTGAGGTAGATAGCTAAATCAATATACTGATTTATCATAAGTGGAAAGAGACATTTAATTTTCGGCTTGGTGTAAAGAGACATTAAATTACATGCATATGAAATGCCACATATCGTCACTATATGATTGCAATTGAGTACATTAATAATAATAATTCTTCTTATACAATAGTTTGAAAAAATACTCTTCAATATACTTATAATTCCTCATCCATCGTATTCAACCTCTTATGACCAAGAACTTATTTTGTTAACGAGTGCCCATAATCATGACAGACGAGTATGAACAATCCCTTGAATGTTTTGAATATCCCGCCATTTTCTTGAAGTTGAAATTATTCAACTACGAAAAAAGAATCGCGCGATTTTGCCGGGAGAGCATCTGACAACTCATATGTCATCGTTTGAGCGACAAACGCGTCCATCAGTTCGCGCCCTTAGTTGGGAATTGTTTTCCGCGATGAAATAATTCCAAACAAAAGTGACCCCGACTTGTGGCACCCCCGATTCAATCTCATTGAAGTCATTCAAACTCTTTGTTATCAACAATAGATATCCTTGAATCTTCAATGAAAATAAGCTATAATAGATAAATATAATGAAATTCTGTTTACGCTAGCACTCATAAATCGGCATAATCCTTCAAGATTCTGGCAATTCATCGAATGTGCAAGTCGAAATTTACGACACAATAAGCTTCGGGAATGATTCAAATGTCCGAAATGGATGCAGTAATATGACTCACTGTTAAGGTGGAGTGGATTATTCCCAGAAATATAGAGAAATACCACTGAATACCTCGACTAACACACGATAATGATATACCCATGCCAAAATCATATTTTTATGTCGATTTCTCGTCTATCATTTCAGAACGTTTTCAGATTCTAAATTTAGTCCCTCGTTCTCACCTTCATGGTGAATTTGACTTGGTGAAGGTTGAGGACAGAAATTGAGCGTGAAATAAACTGAATGGTGAATTATTTGACCTGCTCTGTTACGAAGATACAGATAGGTGAACGATTATGTAATTTTTATCTAATTCATCAGCCTGTCTATTCTGGAACGTCGGCAACTTTGTGTTGTCTATTATTCATTGTCGGCACAATTGCCTTTGATGTTAGTCGTTTACCCATCAAGCGGCGCCAAATTACCTGTGCTCTAGACTTTGTGTTTCGCTCTGGATTGTTAACTAGAAATTATCATGCAAATATATTAATTGGAAGGATTGGTAGTGTTGATTGTCCATATTACTTTTTGGTGGCTTCAGAATCACATCACTTGAGCCATCAGATGTGTGAATTGTATCGAAATGAATTTTTTACTTGAGACGATTGCATATTTCTCGTAGGTGGAAATATTGTTTTCATTAATTCTCCTATATCAACTGTTTACAGTTTGAATTTATATCTCCCTATTCAAAATTGAAACTCTGAAAAAAAATATTAAGTTCCAACAAGATGGCTGTCAAATGATCCTAGAAAATCTACCCTTATTCACCCAAATATATTCTGTACCTCAAGTTTTTATTTGTGTAATTATGGAAATAATGGTGTACGAAACTAAAACCAAAAGCTCAAAGTCTTATTGACACAGATTTTTCAGACTTCCAATACCCGGAAAAAAAATAAGAATAGAAAAATCTTGAAAGAAGTGAACTTCGAAGCACCTGAAAGTGATTTAGAGATTTTGAGCACTTGGTATTTCTATTGTCTTGCATAAATTCATCATAAAATTTTGCAACTGTGAGTTTGTTTTCTCCTATTTCGTCAGTTTGGCATTTTTGAGTTTTAATTGTTATCAGGAACTTCATAAACAATAATGATTAGGTGAAATTCAAGGAAATGATGTCCAAAATTTAAATGTCCTACAACTTCGGGAAGATTAGTTCGAAAGATTTCTTGAATTTTGAAATATCACAACTGGAATTTTAACTCCATGGCAGATCCAATTAACCAATCACTAATGTAAACTATCATTTTGATGAGATTTCTCGATGAATCATGATAACCTTTGTTGCGTCCTTTATCTTCAAGTAGTCAAAGGATGTTGAACACTTTTCCTTCTGCAAGACATCGAACTTCAGAAGTCAACACTTTGAGTCGAACAAGGTGTCAAAAAAAGGCAAGATTTTTCTATCTACACTCTAAAACCTCGATTTCATCGCGATTGTGTCGCTGAAGGTGATTTAACATATTTTGAAAAGTTATAATAATAAATAAATTGTTGACGATGAGGACACTCGCTAAAAAGTCAATATAATATGTAATTGAATTAAAAGTGAAACTTTGTTGATTTAAAATGTTACGAATGAGTGATCCCAATACGTTATAATTAATTTATTAATCCATTTAATTCATTGGCTCGAAATTTTCTTGAATTCAATTCATTTATTTCATTTTATTTATTTCATTCCTCATTTTTTCATTACATCTTATTTTTCATTTTGATTCGTTCTATTCGTTGTTTGTTTTCCATTTACCATGAACGGTTTATTATTTTTTTAATTCTATTCATTTCATTTTGTATTGAATTTAAAATATGCTATTCATTCCGTTTTTTTTTTCTGCGTTTCAGTTCCATCAATTCAATATTTTTTTATCCATGCAATTTCATATAGATTTTATTTATTTGGTCAGTGTCGTTCATGTTATTCCTTTTATTCAGTTCATAATTTTTTCGATTTATTTTTTCTCTTTACTATATTCAGTATGTTTAATTCTCATTCATTCATTTTTGTGTTATTTCTGTTTATTGCATTCATTCCAAGCTTATAACTTTATTGCATCCGTTTTATATATTTTATATTCTACCGAGTTTATACAAATTTACATGAAAATTATCATACAATTTTATTCGAATTCCAATTACAGTTGATATAATAAGTAATTGAGGCATTCAATAAGCAAAATATCAATCACAAGTCTTCGATAGGGTGAATGTCGAGAATATCCAATCTATGGGAATATATGGATGTCTTATTTTCCTTATCTCAGTTTGTATTCAGGAATTCGAAATGAACAAAGAGGCAGCTTTGTATTTATGACCATCAAATAGAAGATTATCTTCATTTTACAAGTGTCTTGAAATCCATGTTATATGATTTTCAACCTTTACCCTAATGATGAGGGTCTCAAATTAACTATGCAACATTCAATTTTCCTAATACAAAAGCTTCCAAGCCCATCAAACCATAATTTTATACCTTCTAATTATATTGTTTATTTAAGTTCTTTCTCAACCTTCCTCAGTTTCCCAACCGGAAAATCTTTTCGTATGAAGTCATCGTCCAGAAAAATCGAAATCGGAAACATCCATTCTTTCAGACGTGCTGTTCCTTCGTAAATGTTTACATCGATGTAAACAAATAATTAAGCTGGAAGCAATCAGAGTCATGAATTGCAAGCAAAGTCCCCTCTGCTCCCATCGAAAGCTTGGAATTCCGAAAGTCGCTATTTTTAGTGGAGTCAAGAATGTGAATCAGAAATAGCTATGCAGTACAAAAATGAAACGGTGACCGTAGGTTAAATAGTTGTGTGTTGTCCACCAGGAATGCTTGTTCTGATTTATCAATGGCGCTAGGTGAGTTCCTGGAGCATTTGAGGTTTGAGTATAGTTTTGTGGCAAAAATTTTAAATTTGGTTTGTGGATGGATTTTTTCATTGCCTTTTTCCCAAAACACTGAAAGTTCGTTCTTCTATATTTTGAGGCTTTCGAGGTTTGATATCAAGTTTGAGAAGAAAATTGCAAATTTGTTTGAAGATGAATTTCTCTTGTTTTCTGGACTCATAAAATTATTTTTCGGGTTCTCCTTCACCTCTAAACACTGAATGTTTCAGTTAACTCTTCTATTTTTTGAAAACAGAAGTTCAAATTGAGCTGGGATCTTAATGACATTGTTAACTTCTTCTGAAGACGAGGTCAAATCTCTATTTAGATCGGTTCATACAGAAAATGAAATGAAATGAGAACTTAAAAGAATCAAATCGAAATGGATTTCAAAGAGGCGGCATTTTAATGGATTTTTCCTCAATCTTATTTTATTTGCTTCACAACTCCTAGTTCCATGAGGTCATAGTTCACAATGTTTGCTCTAGCAAGCTGAAGCTGAAGCAATTACTCTTAATGAAGGATAAAAAATGAAATCTTTATTTATGAGAGATAAACTCGAAAAAAATTGAATTTTTGCAAGTATATCTAAAAAATTAAATAATCGATTAATATCTGATCAATTATTGAAAATATATCCTCAAAGCTGTAAACGTTCTTCTCTCAATTGACCAATTCAATCAATATGTACAATCCGAAAATTTCTACTTATGTATTGGAACTATTTCTTTTCGGGCGCTCCTTTGGATAACAAGTAGATTATTATGATAAGTATGTTTTTCGAAGGTTCAATCGTCAATGGCGAATATGAACTACATTCAAATTTGATAAGAACATAGTTCTATTGACATAATGAGAAAATAACATTTCTAATAAATCAATTTCCCGAGTGTTATAAACTATTGTGTTGCACTCCACTGTATTGTTCACATTCAGCTGGATTCTACAAATAAAAAAAATCAATCAAAACTGGTCCTGTAAATTTTCTTCTAGGTAATTTCGATAATTGTTTAATATAATATAGGTTTGTCTGAGTAGTTTTCCATTAGAAAATTTCAGGAAAATATTCTAGAAAAATCATATGAGTTTACTTACTAGTTGAATCATATTCGGGAATGCTCATAAAAAAGGATGATCGAGTGTGATTTGATTATTATTATTATTATATTATTTGATATTAATTATTATTTATTAATTAATTGTCACTAAAATTGTTAATTGTCAATTTATACGAGTGCAACTAAGATAGCAAATTGGTAGTAAAAAATATCAATTTCTTTACCTTGTTGGATCCATACTATCACGTTTCCGAAAAAAAATATTTTTTGAAATAAAAATCAATAATCAGTTCACCATCAAATTTATGAGAATAACATTTGCTTCAAAGTGCATCTTTCGAGTATAAATGCAGAATTCAAATATATAGTTGGTAATATTTTGATTCAAAAATAGCTTTCAATAATTGCAGTAAATTTAAAATCAGCTGCAATGAATTGATGAATTAACACATATCTATGTATTGAGATTGATCTAACAATTCATGTAATTTATATTTCAGTTTGAATATTATAGCTTTCCTTCAGATTCATTAATAATTTTCTCTTTGTTGGATCATTCTCGAGAATTGATTATTGATTTCATTTCAAAAAATATTGATGGTATCATAACTTCGCTTCAAAATATCCATCAACTTTCATTTACGATCGTCAGTGACAAAACAAGAAGATGTTGTATGAATTAATATGGCCAGCTGTTTGACAACAATCTTGAAAGATTTTTTCGAAAAATTTATCACTTTCAAGTAGGTATAGCTCATTATTTGAACTCATTTTATATTTTCAGTCCCTTTCGTCGCATTAAAACTATAGAGCATACTGTTTGATATTTTTTGTGTTGAGGTACTATCCAAAGCAATATATATTTGATTGTTCAATAATCCCTATCAAAAGTAAGAGTGCATTCCAACAAAAATCACTCCTCGCATCACCTAAATTCAACTTCAACCGGTAACGAAAATAACCTCATTGCAGCCGCCATAATTGCATTTCCTCAATAAAATTTCATGCTTATTTATCCCAGATCCTATTACTGCTTCTTATGCCCTCGGCGATGTCTTTGATCCCGAGGAAAATAAAACAAATATTCCGTTTCATTTTCACCCAGAAAAGCCGCTGCCAATTGAATCCAGCTGGCAGCGTTTAACTGAGATGGAAAAATGTTTGCAAACCGTATATTGAAATATTTTTGCTTTGGTTTAGAGTTGAGTTGTGTTATTGTTGTGGAGGATAATCTTGTTGATTATTTTTTTTTTGTGTAGAGAGAGTTATGCCACAGAGGCAGGGCGTAGGCGAACCAGATGCATTACAGTAGAATTAAATAAATATTTATTTTTTAGTTATTTATATTAATTGAATATATTGTTGAGATGAAAGATGCATTTTTGAGCGTTTCTTTTAGTCAAGTCTGGCAAGGCGACAAATATCATGATAGCGAATTATTTTGCCGCATGTTCCTAGGATCGTACCGTTTGAAATATAAAAAATTTCATCGAATATTTTTTCGAATTATTTTTTTTGAATCAGTCTATAAGATTTCACCGGAATTAGGTACAATGCTTGAGGTGAATATGTTTGAACAGTATTATCGTTATCATCTCTTGAGTGCGCAACTGGATACAGAATTCCGTAAGGGTATACTCGTTAAATTTTCAAAATTATTTCAATAAAAAAATTGTTTTTTCAGGTACTGTCAATCAAATTTCGATAATATTTCGATTCGATTGGAGTCAATATTTAAGAAGAGTGTTTCGAATTTGAATTTGATGCCATATTCGTAGTTGCAGATATTGGGCAAAAATATGTCAAATTTCAAGGTTAATTTGAAATTTTTAGGTTTTAACCGAATATCTCAAAAAATACTAACGCGTCGAGTTCAAAACTTCCTAGCTAGTAGGAATCTGACACCAAATATACTGCAATATTTCGTGGGGAGTGTAGCAATGAAATGAAGAAAAAAAATGTTCGAACATTCTTCGAATTTTTCGTGAGAGACATGTTTCTTGGAAATTTAAATTTATCTTGTGTTTCATTTCGAAGATAATCGTAAGAAATGGGTCTGGTAAAGTGGCTATTGAATATTAGGAATTACATATTTTCTCAATATTTCAAGGAGAACTTCATTGATATCTGATCATGATTAGACTTTGTAAGTGTAATCATCTCAAAATTCCGTTATCAAATATTTTATATTAAATATGCGATCTTATGATCATATGGTCCTTACGACGTTATGCATGACCTCCAAGCTTTTCTTTTTCAATCAAGTACAAGATTTCAACTTGATCCGATCTATATTTTTGGAAAAATAAGATTTTGAAGCGATGTATCTGTGGAATCGTTTCGTGGATTTTACCAATTCACAAATTCAGTCTTCGCAATCCTACTCTACCTTCTGACTTCAAGTCAGCGCTTCTCAACAATATTTTGATAACATTTCATCAAAATTAAGCCACAACCAAATAAGTTAAAAGTGTAACTTTTTTCCTATAGGCAATTATATCGATTCTAAGGAGTGGTTAATAAAGGGTTCTCCAATAAGAGGTGATATTTTGATATTCAAAGAAAAATGCCATTTTTCAATATAAATGATCGGATGTTTATTTCATTATAAAGAAGAAGCTATGCCGTTAAAAGTGGAAAATAATATCAGGCAAATGACCACCACGACCACGCTTACAGGACCATATCCTTTTAATGAAATTTTCCATAACCAAATCGCAAAGTGGCTGCCGTATGTCCTCGATAGCCTCACGAATTCCATCTTTGAGGTCTTGAATCGATGCTGGGCTATTGGCGTAGACCTTCTCTTTCACGTGGTCCCAAAGGAAGAAGTCGCAAGGTGTTAAACCACAAGATCTCGTTTGGCCAATCGTGATCACCTCTTCGAGAGATAACATGGTCCGGAAACTTTCCCCGCAAAAGATCAATGGTTTCGTTGCTTGTGTGGCACGTAGCGCCGTCTTGTTGAAAGTAAACGTTGTCCAGATCAATACCATCCAATTCCGACCATAAAAATTGATTAATCATCTCTCGATAGCGCAATCCATTCACCGTTACTATTGCTCCAGCTTCATTTTCGAAGAAGTAAGTTCCAATGACTCCGCCGGACCATAAACCGCACCAAGCAGTCACACGTTGAGGATAGAGAGGCTTTTCAACAATAAGTCTCCGGTTTTCCGAGCCCCAGATGCGACAATTTTGCTTGTTGACGAAGCCACCGAGGTGGAAATGGGCCTCATCACTCAAGATGATTTTTCGATGGAATTCCGGATCATTTTCATGCATTTCAACGACCCAATCAGCAAAGACACGACGTTGTTGATGATCGGTCTGCTTGAGTTTATGTATTAACTGAACTTCGTAAGCCTTAAAACCCAAATATTCATGAAAAATACGGTGTGATGACGTTTGTCGAATGCCTAATTCCAAAGAACGACGAAGAATGGACAAACCTGGGTTTTCTTCAACACTTTCGGCTACAGCAGCAATATTCTCGGCTGTTCTTGAGCGACGAGCACGGGTTTTATTCTTCACGTCACTACCTTGTCCCAACAACTCGAATTTTTCCACCAATTTCTTTATTGCGGTCCAACAAGGTGCTTCACGACGACCCAAAAATTTTCGAGTTTTACGAACCGTCCCTGCCAAATTCTCACCATTTTTATAGTGAATTTTAATAAATTCAATGCGTAGTTTCTACTTGTCAAATGTCAAAAACGACAGCTTCAAAAATGACATCTACCGAAATAGCGGGGTATTTAAAATAACACCTCTCATTGGAAAACCCTTTATATAGTGAAAAATTATGTTTACAATTGTTATCTAATATTTTTAAGTGTAAAAATTCGCCCAAGTACATCAAATTTATCCATTAAGCATTCTGTCCATATCTCCAATTGACACTCGGTGTTAATCACAGAATCAGAGAACCATTCAAGAAGTCAACTCTGCCAATAATTCTTGTTTCCTGCAAGAGTTCCTAACGCAATCAAATTTGCCTACAGAGCGCGGCAATAATAATTGTAGTAATCATAAAGCACATGTTTAATTCATGAAGTGTAAATTGGGAATCGATGTTTACTATTCCTGATCTAGTTCACCTTGGTCGGTGGAATATGTAGTAGGAACTTTGGCTAGTACTGGAACAAGAATAGTATTCGTTTCGATTTTTGAAGAAACATGGTAGATTCAGTATTTGTTATGTTTTTTTCAGGTAACAAAATTAATATTTATTGATAAGGCGTTTTATTTCAATTCATTTCAAAAAACCGAAAATTTACTATTGACGGGATACCTCTCCTGTACGGACAAATTTTTGCTGTACATTGGTGTCCGTCCAAAAGAAATTTCAATCTATATCGTTAAAGACAGAACATCTTTCAGATGATTTGGATATTTCTGAATATTATTTTCAAGTAATACAGTTGAATAGTCTATGATATTATGCATCCGAAGAAATATGTTGTTTTTGATTTGTGCAGTGAGTTTTTTGTTTTTTATATTCATTATATTTATTTTTGATTTGTTTGGTTAACACCTTTATATTCTCAGAGAATGGTTTTACCACCGATTCCGAAGATGAACACAATCATCTTCGGCACAAGTTGGAAGAAATTCTGAAACTCATGTTAGTGATATGGTGCAAGGAAAATCAGGCCTTGAATGTGATTACGTCCGAGCGAAACGGTAATGAAAGTTTGAGAAAATACAGCAATCAAATCAACTAACATTTGTTGTGAGTCTATTACACGTTGTTTGGCATTTTTCCTAACATTCATTACGCTCACTGTGATGTAATGAATCTCTGACTAATATCTGTCTAGTATTCCTACAACTTATTTTCGTCTTTTTTCGTGACATTGAATTGAATGGGTGATTGAATGAAACGCTTCTGTTGACTTTATTTTTATTTCATTTCGTGAACGTTACAACTCGATTGTTCTGAAATGAAATCTATAAAAATCTGCCATAGGTATATGCCATAATGAATGACTATTATATTTCTGGAATTTCAACTTAAACGAAGCTTTGTTCGTTTTACCTGCATGAACATATTATGGTACACTAGCTTCATTGAAGTCTAATTCTCAGTACAGATGAGTGTAGTCACAGATAAAAGAATAAGAGAAGTTAGTGTGTTTCGATTGGTAAACAATTTCCAGTCAGTGATTACTTAATAGACAACAGAATAGAACAAGAGACAACAACAGATGTCTATGATCATGATTTATGTTCACGCATAACACTCACAGAAGATAACCTCACTTTATATACTGCACTGGTAATCGGTGACTACACTAACTTCCAACATTTCCACAAATAATAGAATGCTACGACTGCAACCTCACAACAAAACCCTCTAAACACTTTCACTGCATCACGATCTACACTGGTGTACAATAATTTAGTTCATGGAGACACTACGAACAAACTTATAGATTACTATAAATATTCGATAGTAGCTTCAGTCAATATTTCTCGAAACCATTTCCTGATGTCGTATTCATTTGAATCGGATGATACGTTCTAAAGTGAATAGAACTCCAAAGTATTACCTTCTAGCAGCACCATCTATGGGTGACTACCCTGACTTGCAAATGTAAAAACTTTATTGTCATATGTTGAACGTGCTCGTCAACGGGACCTGAAGAAGACTAGTTATTGCGCAATCAGGGAAGGTATATATTTGATGTGTTGGTAACATTCGTCAGAAATGAATCAAATTCAAAGAATATTATCAAAGTTAATGAACACACTCAACTGAAACATATCTCTTTATGAATATTTTGGCTAGGTCTGCTTATGACAGTGATGCCATTTCGTTGTCGACCTTAGCAGGCAATCGACAGCAAAATAGAATGGAACTACTCTTCATAGAGTGATGTGAAATGAACTGCCTATTTGAATATAGAACAGATGAACGCTTAGGATATGTGATACAGGTACCACCATGTCATGAGCTTAGCGTTCATGCAAAAACTGCATTGTTTGATATGTCGATGAGTATTTGTTAACATGCATATGTTCGCATTTATAACTTGGGGCTCTGCCATTCATCTTCAGCATTAGGCTTGATAAAATGAAATAATCTTGTCACTAATCCAGAAGAATGCATATACTTCATTCATATTCATGAAGGTCGGTGGGCCATGGATGTTTAACACATTCCACTCTGTATAATCGAGAAATATTAGGTTAGATTCATTTTCCAGACAGATAACGCGACGTTGGACGTTCTACATAAAGTAAGTGGTATTGACGTATGTTACTAAATCAAAGCTTTAATTCTTTGAGAAGAGTATTCAGGAATTGGCAACCTGCCTCAAATCTAGTTACATAAACTTGAACGACCGACTCCAGAGCCTACCGACTGACTTCGTAGAAGTGAAGGAAGTGTATACAATCTCTTATGTAATAATACCTTCATAATACCAGTTCCTCCAAATATATATAATCCTAACAAAAATTCAAATGTTTATGTTGTATTTTTTCAGAGAGTGACAAGACAGTGGTAGTACAAAGGCAGTCTGGAGAATTCGGTTTTAGGATACACGGATCAAAACCAGTTGTCGTATCGGCCATAGAACCTGGCACACCAGCGGAAACTTCAGGGTTAGAAGTAGGAGACATAGTTTTAGCGGTTAATGGAGTCAGTGTCATAGATAAAAGTCATTCCGAAGTTGTCAAAATCGCGCATGCCGGTAGTGATACCCTGACCTTGGAGGTGAGTGTTTGTAATAGAATTCTTTGTATAATGCGCATGCGTTATCAGTCCTTTAACAGTTTTACTTTCGTTATATTATTGGAAACAATAAATTCTTTCTTTTTCGAGAGAATAAATGTATGCAGGTAATAAAAGCAATGTTATCGTTTTATCCATTCATTTTCCTGAGAGCAAAGCTTCATCTCCTAGTTTTTCTGTGAACACGCAGAGCTAGCAACTTGAAACCTTCAGGATTGGTCGCGCATTAGAAATCGACGAATATATTCGTTGATGGGCGAAATCGGCCTCATGGTTTCGGAGTTATAGTCATTACTTAGTTATTTCCTAAATACGGTTGGATTGAAACTTGGTTGTTGGTTGAAGCATACCAACATAATGAAGCAATTTGCAATCGTATAATTGGAATATTGCAAACAAACTGTTCATGATTTTCACGTCTCTTTCGATTTTACGAAGTTTGTTTCACAGAAATGAGACACAAAGTATTGCTGGAAAAGCTCATTTAATTATGCCGATGTTTCGTTGGATGTTTCCAACATTTTCAAGGCTGCTACAACATAAAGCTATTTGACACAACTGTGCATTGTAAAGATGAACAATACAGATGACTTACAATGCACAGTTGTGTCAAACAGCTTTATTTTGTTGCAGCCTTGAAAATGTTGGAAAAATCCAACGAAACGTCGACATAATTGAATAAGCTATTCCCACAATATTTGGTCTCTCAGTCCTGTTAAACAAACTTCATTTCAAACAAAATTCGAGATTTTTTCCTCAAATAGTATCTCTACATTTCACAATAGTGTACCAATCTTCGGTTCAGATAATGAGGAAAAAGGGTAATTTTTCGTGTTCCCTCAGAATCGTTGATATTTCCAGAATAATTCGAAAAATACTGATCCCATCACCATCATGATGAAACTTAGTTGCTAGTTAACTATTTTTTCAAATATTGTATATTCTGAAAATCTCTCAATCCTATTTTCCTCACGACATTCTACTTAAATCTTCCAGCTGTAATTTCCAATCTTGATTTCAACCTAAACGAATTAGATTTTCAGATTCAGATTGGATCGAATTGAAATCTTGAACTTGATTGGATTATGATTGCTCGAAGGTTCATGCAGAATTTTCTTAGGACTATGAAAAAAAACACATCTTCCTATCAGATAGTAAAGCTTCATTTGGCGAGGCCAATACGTGGAAAAACGACCGCTCTGGCAACGAACTTATGCTGCTTACTCCACGTCACTGCTTTTCTGAGACCTTTCTTATTGCTGACAGTATTTGCCTGTTCTTCTAGCAGAAATTATTGCTGTAATGTGAAATATAATACCACATAATTTTTCTGCATGACTTCAACTCTGTACCTCCCTAATTTTTCTGTCAAAGTATGGCAAAGAAGACTTATTAGCAAACAATACCACCTCATTAATATCTCAAGGGCACGCACCTGTACTAACTCTACATGCTTTATGCCAGCAACGCACATGCTATTTTCTTTCACAAAAATGAAACACATACTATTAAATATGAATACGCGCATATACGACCAAATAATCGCAAATAATTACTTTCTTGGCGATCGCGAATATTCAGTCGCGCGACAGAAAATCGCCTGAGCGTTCCTGGCCTCAACGTTGTCAATAGCCGCGTGCAATATCAGAAAATTCATAGGAGAAAACGGGGTTTCGTTCTGCAGGCTTCAGTGAGAGTTTTTTCAAAATAATTTTTTTGGATGTACCTACTTAGTTGTTTTGTGAGAATGCGCAATATCAGGTATTCTTCACTCTATATAAGTTTTATTCTCCCAAAAATTCTCGAATATAAAAAGTGGCAACATTGCGCATTCTTTAAATTTGTTTTCAACCATTTGCACCAAAAAAGGTTTTCGAAAAATTTAACTCTGGCCCCCAAAAGTCGAGGTATTGTTTGCTCTCAAGACATATCGAATATTTTCACGATTCCATCGAAGCTTTCGTGAAAAATAATACATTGAAATCATTCCCAGGTTGCTAGAACATGTTACGCTGTCAATACAACCCAAGATGTACATTCCACCCCAGCACTCTACAGTGGTTATCTTTGGAAACTGAGTGGTTTTGCCAGTGGAATACCCTCAAATAAATGGATACGACGATGGTTTGTCCTGAGACAGAACAATTGCCTGTATTACTATAAGACTGATTCTGTGAGTACCATTTTGTAGACTTGTCATTTTTCAACTGTAAGCTTTTTATGGTTATTGACGTTGAACCTTCTAAAAAAAAGACCTTGTGACTATTCATAACAGATATGTGGTCCAAATTCGCCAGTTGAGTTGGTAAATAGGTGTAAGATGTCTGAAAGTTCAGTAGATACACACGGCAATGAACCAAATTCTTCGAAAAATTCAGAAATTACTTGTATGGTAACGATAAAAGCACATTTTAGGAGTTTTTCGCATTACTTTCTAGAAGCGCTATTTTTGAGATCTAGGAAGTGAAAAAGTGGGCGTGTCGACGCTGTTGCCATGAATACGCAGTGCATTTTTGATGGAACGATAGAGAAAGTTCAGTCAAGAATATGGACTCATGTGTTTTTTGGGTTTTCTCTCCCATTATCTGAAAAAAAACTGTTGATGATTAAATGAAATCATTTTTTATGAAAAACGCCACGATCCACCTCATACTCAATGGGGGTTTTTCCTTTAAACGAGAATGCAGTTATTCTCATGAAAAACCTTTAGGACATCACATTTCAAACATATAATTTCAATATTATATTTAAAAAAAAATGTTTGATCACCTAAAACTGAAAAATAAAAATGAGGATTTGCATTTGAAGGGATTTGTCATGAGTGCACGATATGGCAACGTGGAATTCAGCTTTCTCGGAAAAAAAGGACGTCAAATGTGTTACTTGGGTTGCGTTTTTATTTTCATCGAAATGATTAATCGATTAAACTCTATCTTTCTCTTCTTTGGTGAGGAACAAAAGAAGAGAGAGAGGGAGATACATCGATTAATCAGTTCGATGAAAATAAAAACACACCCTTTGCTTAGGAAAACAGAGATAGCTATACTTCGATCTGGTTAGAGTAGAAGACAACGACCAAGAAATAGAAAAAAAAGAGCACATACTGTCATTCTGTCATATTACTGACAAATCGCAAACGGAAATTGTTTGGTTATATTGACGAAGAACACGTGTGTACCACAGAATAGGAATAAATATTTCATTATTCTATGGTAGAAAAAGCTTTTCTACTGAACACCGTTGTCACTTCGTGCATGCCTGACAAACCCCAATTTTGAAAACTGATTTTGAATGCTTTCTGAAGGTTATTTGGGAAAATGATGAATCAAACCCATAATAATTAGGTTCAAATTTGCATTTGCAATTATAACCCAAATTCAGGAAAAACCCCCATTTGTACATTATAAAATAGAATAATATTGATATAAAGGCAGTGTTGCACAAATGAAGTTTGTACATTGGGTTTGTTCGTAGTACATGCATGAACTACACTAACTACACTAGCTCCACTGACTTCCAATATACGGACGACTTCGGTCCAAGTTGCCAACCCACAAATTTCGACAAATTTACTACCACTAGAAAAGGGGAATGTCAGAAAAAATTCGACATGATGAGGTTCGCGTGTAAACTGTGCCTCGGCTACTGAAACCAGATAATTCTTTCCAAATATGGGTTTTTGTTGAGATGATCTGTGATTGTCAGAAAATTAAGTTGAGATTCCTGATCCTTTCTGTGTGAAGTGTCAAGCTTACATAGGATATATTCCGCAAATCAACTTAGTTATTTTGATTGCTGATTTTCCGTTCAGCAAATAAGAATCATTCATTGGTTCCGGAAAAAAAAGTTAATAACGAATTTGATTCGTGCCAAAGCAATCTTTTTGACACCTGAACAACAGTCAATATTCTATAGAAGCATATCCACAACATAGAACAATATTCATTTACTTTATGATCCATAAAATAGAAGAGACAACAATCAACAATGAAAAAATTACAAATTTATGATAGAAAATTTTTCGCAAATCCATTTCTTGACAGAATTATATGCTTCTTCTATTTTCGTCTATCGATCCAACCAAATCAGATTTTTCTATAAATTCCATTTATGATGAAAATTGGTTTCGTCCAAAATGACCACATATACAGAACACGTCCTACAATAAACCAGAGACAGCAACATATAGCTATGATCATGATTAACGCATACCGCACTACAATTACGCATATAACTTTCAAAGAAGAAAACCTCACTGCACTCATAATCTTTGACTACACTAACTTCATACATTTCCACAACGAACAGAATACAAGTTTACAGCAAAAAATACGGAACGGTATCAGTGGAGATAGTGAAGTTGGTGTAGTTCATGCTGGTACAACGAACAAACCTTTCGATGAAAGGTATCGTAGTGCAGTATTCTACTTGAGTTGAGTGTATTTCTGCCTGAACGTTTGGGTTTCAATTCCTTGAATTTTGCTTTTGAACACCAATACACTTTCAGAAATCAACTCTCCAACAAACATTTTGGGTATTTGGTATGGGTAATTGGTATTTGAGCTTTACCTTCCAAGAATACAAAGTTTTGAGCCCTTTGTAATTGCAACTTACAATAAAACTCAAGTGTTCAACAGCGCAGTCAGCTTTGAAATATTCTCTTTCAAAATATTCTCTGATTATTGTTTTGAGTACCTCAGTAACTAGTGGCATAGAGTAATAAAAAGCTGTGATGTTTTAACCATTGATAAATACCTGCTATATGAAAATTTCACCATGGTAGCTCTTTTGAATCCTGTGTAAAATCGAGCAAGTATTTTTCATAATAATACACAAATCAACAAGTTGTTATTAGGAATGGATAATCTACTCATTTCATTGACATTATCGAGGGTTAATCTGGATTTTCTTGGAGTTCATTGAAGTGATAAGGCTTTGAAATTCACCGCCTTTAACAAGAAGAAAATATCAATCAATCACATCCACGAATGTTACTGAATCATTTTACCTTCTTCCCGATACTAATCTCATCAAAATTTAATTCCTCCTAGGATAAACAACCAGTTGGAGCCATGATGCTTTACGACCACGACGTCCGAAAACAGGAAGACAACGAAGGAGGTCTATCAAAACCAAACAGATTCAGCATACAAAGGCCAGACTCAGTGCCTCTACACCTGTCAGCCGACAATAGAGAAGCGCAAGTCAGGTGGATGGAAGTCATCTCCAAAGCAATTGCCGATAGTCAGATAGTAGACGAATTCCTCGAAGAGACCAAACGAAATTTGGTTGTTGCTCCTTGTGCCATTTCGAATCCAGATTGTTTCGGCTATTTGGTGAAATTGGGTAACCAGTGGAAGAGTTGGAGTAGGAGATACTGTGTATTGAAGGATGCATGTCTTTATTTCTATTCTGATGCCAGCTCCAAAAACGCATTTGGTAAGTGAGAGTCATAAAGGGTCATTCAAGAAGTCCGCAGGATTCCGAGGATATTCCGAATCAGCCATCCTTAAAATGATACTTGTCAACATTAGTCCAAGTTGCCAGCCCAAAATTTCGAAAATTTCCTTACTGCGCGACAGGGGAATCTCAGAACAAATTCGGTATGATGAAATTCACGTTATTTATAAATATTTGTAAATTGAAGCACTGCTCTTCAACCCCAGATAATAAACGACTTCGGTTCAACTTACCAACTCACAAATTTTGTCCAAATTTACTATAACTGGGGGAGGAGAATTTCGAATTCGAAGTGAGAAGGTTCGCGTTATTTATAAATATACGTAAACTGTGCCTCGGCTCCTCAAACAAGACAATTCTTTCCAAATATAGGTTTTAGTTAAGATCATCTCCGATTGGCTGAAATTTGAGTTGGGATTCCTGATTTCATGCCAATGGTGTCAAGTTTATGAAGAATATGTTCCGAAAATCAACTTGATTATCTGGTTTGCCGATTTTTCGTTCCATAAATATGGAATATTCGGTTGGTTCCTGAAAAAATTTTGATAACGGAGTTTGATTGTGAAAAGGGGTCTTTCTGTCAAAAGAACGACCGTCAATGTTTTATGGTAACATATCCATAGCATACAACAATCTTTATTTACCATTTACCACGGAACCATTCGGCTGATTTGTCCCATTATAGAACTTAACCGCCGCATTCCAATGCGAGACCTAATCTGAAAGTTTCAAGTCGCTAGCTGGCTCCGTTCGACAGTTATCGTGTCGTCGGCCGGACGGACGACAGGCGAGCCAACCAGAATCAATTTTGACGCCGGATTTATCATCAGTGAGTCCAACCTGGTCGTTTGAGACCATTTTCGACTCAAAATTCGGAAATAACAGACATTTGGACCAAACGATAGCACGCTGTTCTTCAAGAACATGCGAGCAATAACTCATACCAAAAACATGGTATCGAAAAATTGGAAGATCTGACGAAAACAGCCAACTTTGTTGACTACCAATTTGAATACGAATTTTCCAAAGACCTATTTTTTTCTGGCTTATCCTAAGAACTCAAAAAATGGACTGTTATATTGAGGGAAATTGAAAAGATTTTCCACTCATAGATTGAGTTTCATTTATCAAAGTTTCAACGTTTTGTTTCAGGTGTAGCATATTTACATGGATATAAAGTACAGCAGTCCTTACCAGGAAGTAAGAAACATGCTTTCGAAATTACACCTCCCGATCCTGATAGAAAACACTACTATTTTCACACAGAGTCCGATGCTGATAGAAGAAGGTAATTTTACTGTGGATCGCAGATCGATTATTCTAAACTCTACTAATTGAATAAGGATTGAATACGGTCCATATTCGAAACAGAAAAATTAGAAAGACATTTCGATTTCTCTGGGCGATAGCTGAATAACACAGCTAACAAATAACTTGAATAAAGTGATCTTCAGATGACTCAGTGTATTTAAAATAAAATATAGAAATCCATACAGGGAAAGGTCGATCCTGGCCCCTGCGCCATTTAGCAACTCCAGGAAATTGCTCTAATACTGCTCATTTCAAAATAGCCCTTGTTCTTAATGCCATAATGTAAAAGATAGAGTTATCATTGAATACTGATGCCTTTTATCCAAATTCATCGTAAAATGAATTGAAGATGAATATAGATTTGGCTATTCAACCTTTGCACAAGCCTATAGCTCCAAAGTCCAGCCACAATAATATCATCAAATGTGTGCTAAAAAGCCTATTACACTATCCAATCTCAAGGGTCCGTTACATTGGGTGCCCGATCTGCCGGGGTGGGTGTCGCTTTTTACACTACCCTTGATATATATTAATATATATATAATGAGGAATTTATTTGGGTGTCTTGGCAAAGGGCATTTAATTATTTAACCATTGGTCAAAACATCTATATTTCGATCCTTGTTGGGACCTTCATCAGGATGCTAAAAAAGTTTTTACAATGTCAGAAAAATAGAAGAACAACAGGTATCAAAAAACTCAGCACTACATAACAACAAATTACTTACAATAGAGTTAATAAAAGATCGAAAGTAGCCAACAGAGAAACATCCCTCTACGTCGAGGACAGATATTTTCGAAAGCAAAAAATGATTGCGAAGTTATTTAAAATTTTGTACATAAACAATTCTAAAGTAGAAACATCATAAACTCAATCAAAACAATAACAAATATGATACGACAATTATAATGACAGTTATAACCACAGAAACACGAAAGGAACCACAGAAAGTCATGTTGAAAAATAGTCAGGTTGACACAACATAGTTGGAACCGGAAACATCAATCCATACCAAAGGCGTATATTTCAGTCACTCCCACGATTATTGGAGCCAGAGCAGTCAACCTGACTATTTTTCAACATGACTTTCTGTGGTTCCTTTCGTGTTTCTGTTGGTTACAACTGTCATTATAATTGTCGTATCATATTTGTTATTGTTTTGATTGAGTTTATGATGTTTCTACTTTAGAATTGTTTATGTACAAAATTTTAAATAACTTCGCAATCATTTTTTGCTTTCGAAAATATCTGTCCTCGACGTAGAGAGATGTTTCTCTGTTGGCTACTTTCGATCTTTTATTAACTAGTCTATTATAAGTAATTTGTTGTTATGTAGTGCTGAGTTTTTTGATACCTGTTGTTCTTCTATTTTTCTGACATTGTAAAAACTTTTTTAGCATCCTGATGAAGGTCCCAACAAGGATCGAAATATAGATGTTTTGACCAATGGTTAAATAATTATATGCCCTTTGCCAAGACACCCAAATAAATTCCTCATTATTGAATTTTTCGGCAAATTTTCTTATTATCATATATATATATATATGCTTTTGAAATGAGCAGTACATTTTTTTATATCAAACAATTTGTGTCATAACAGTAGTAGCAGAGGAAATGTAAACGGGGTACCTTACATTTTTACGTACGATACAAGAGCACAGATAAAAACCTCAGGAAAAATTCTGTCTCCCCGTATAAGTGTAATGAAATTGTTGTTTTTTCTTGAAGGGCTTCTTTTTCATCGACAAAATTTCTTCTTTCCTATGCGATGCAGGTTGAAATCTTGGAATCACACCTGAAACAAAAAAAGGAGACAAAAAAACTAATATGAACTAGTAAATGATTTAGTACTCATTAAATTAATTTGAAGTTCACGATCCATCTCAAAAAAGAATCAGACACCGAATGAATTGCCTCGAAACCATCGTCAAATTTATATATTGGACAAGTATTAACTAAATGTTCTATTGTTTCCTTTTCTTCTCCGCACTCGCACCTTGGGCTTTCGACCGAATTCCATTTGAAGAGGAAACTATTACAGCGACCATGACTGGTTCTGAGTCGATTCAAAATGCACCAAATTTTCCTAGGAAGATTGAAACCATGAACTTGTTCTGAAGGATCGCTGATCAAACCTTTGTTGAAAACATTACTACCCTTGATGCCGGACCCATTCTGAATGTACTCTTTCGGCGTTGCTATGATATTGCCCTGTACCTAGCTGCCTGTTACTTATTACATTATATCCGGTTCCTGCTTGCCGGGACCTAGATATTGGGTAGTGTAATGGGTCGTTAAAGCATAACATATGAAGAAAGAAAGTTTTGTACTTTGTGGGTGATACTATAACCAGATAGTTTCGTATAATAAAACTTGAAATTTAAACTTATTGTCATTCCTGCAAATACAAAATGTATTGATAGGAATACCATTTTGAACTCCCCCATTGAGACTTAAGCGCATTTATCGACAATGGGCCGGACAACGACAAAACGGAAATCTATTTCCCTGCTTATTTCCCATTCAAATATATGAAAAAATAAAATTCCTTTCCGTCCCAGTGTGGCGTGGCCCGGACCGTTACCGATAAGTGCGCGTTGGTCTTTAAGGGGTTTTAAAAAATTTTGTTTAAAAAGCAGATTACTTAATTCCGAAGCAAACCTAAAAACATATTGTACATACTATGTCTTTTTTCTCATTCAACAATTTTGTTAACTCTAATTGTTTGTTTTTTCAGATGGATCGCTGCTCTGGAATATTCAATAGATAGATGGCTGAAGATAAATTAGGGACCTTTTTCGATATCTACGCAATATTTGATACAAAAAATTATGTAAATTTTTTATTCGACGTGATAAAAATAAGGTTATAAATGAGAACAACAGAGACCTTCACATTTTATTTATCAGAAAATATGAATGTTAACGTGTATGGCATGTAATGAAAATATGTATGCATGATTTTTTTTATTAAAATGTTAATAAAATAGACTATTTCTTTTCCTCATAAAATGATAATCAACCTAATTGAAAAAACTAAGGTTTGTATACACAGTCTGAATTACAAAACTTTCCACTTTACCCAAAACAGAATCATATTGATACCAATTTTATAATACACATTATTTTTATAATCATTTGTTTCGTTAAAAATTGAAAACTTTATTCGAAATCAGATCACATAAACCACAAAAAAGCAGCTCAAGAATGTGTATAACAGAACAGATGTGAAGCTCTCGGGGCTCGAATTCTTGAACCCATCGATAGTCCAGCTGTTACATAAAGATGTGTTGCAGGTCTTGCATGATACAATGTTGCCAATGAGTTCATCTGCGAATTCATTCTTGAGAACGTTGCATTGATCAGACGTTGTTGTGTTCACTACACAGGTCCTAAATATCCCTGAAGCATCTGCAATTGGGTTGTGAATATTAAGCTTTTGAATTTTTGTTTCTAGACACACAATCTGTACAGTGCATCCCATTTTCGGTGAGACAGCCAGGTTTCTCGCTTGTTATTTGCGATAGAGCCTTTTGGTTTTCACGCTCCTGTCCTACTTTTTTGTGAAACTCAAGTTGGCCTTATCAGATTCCGCATAACTGTTTCCGTTTATGAGATACAGGGTGGTTTGGAAAATTGATACTTTTCGGACCCCTCCTTCATCTCCGAAGTTATTAGAAATAATGCTCGGCTGAAAACTACGTCTGATACAGAATTCTGCGTAGAATCCAGTGGTGTACTCAATTTTTTTTTCCGGGGTATGGTTTTTTTCATTGTGTATTTCTTCTGTATTCAATTTGTATCATGAATTTTTTTATTATTTATTTGTTGCTATTAGGTAGGTATCTACGTTTTGTTTTTCGTGTCAGTGATGAGTGTATTATCTTTGATTGTTTACTCATCTCCTATAAATCAAAATCACAAATGAAAATTATCCAATTGATTCTTCTTTCATTTGGGGAATCCATACCCAACTAACAAAAAATCATCATAATGTGATGTTTTAGTGTTTTTCAGCATTTCTGATCATCCTACCTATATAGTATTACACATCATTCCAAAGGGAAAAAAATTACAAATTCAACTAAGTAATGAGATACAGGGTGTTCCATTGAAAAAAATATAGGTTTGTGTCGTATCTTCAAAACCATACCCCGGAAAAAAAAATTGAGTACACCACTGGATTCTACGCAGAATTCTGTATCAGACGTAGTTTTTAGCTGAGCATTATTACTAATAACTTCGGAGATCAAGGAGGGGTCCGAAAAGTATCAATTTCCAAAATCGCCCTGTATCTCATGAACGGAAACAATTATGCGAAATCTGATTAGGCCAACTTGAGCTTCACAAAAAAGTAGAACAGGAACGTGAAAACCGCAAGGCTCTATCTTGAATAACAAGCGAGAAACCTGGCTGTCTCACCGAAAATGGGATGCACTGTACAGGGTGAGCCAAATTGGAAACTCCTATTCCTGAACTAGATAGATGAAAATTGATGACGGTGTCTGTAGCCAATTTTCATGAAAAACCCATTGGCTGAAAGCGCAATTCTATAGCTATCACCATTACATAGTTACCGGGTGTTTTTAGAAAACGTTCATTTAAGAAATATTGAAGTAAGTTCTCTTCTGTTGGAAATTTTCTATTTCTGTGAAAACATTCTCGTAGCAACTTCTCACGTGGAATTCAATGACGTCAATTAAATTTCCTGCAAACTGATATTTTATGAGATATCACTATGAAATATTTTCTTCAAATGGAACATCCCGTATATTTTTACATTTTTCGATAGAGCTTGAAATTTTCATTTCGGAAATATAGCATACTTGATATTTTTCTGAAGCTATGTTCGAGATATGGAATTTTCAAATTTTATCTCTTGGAGAAGTAGGGTTAGGACTGTGCGACGGTGGAAAAATCTAGAAAAGCACTGCCGGGAAGGCAGCAGCTTTTGCGCGCATGTTCAATGTAGATGACCGCTTCGGCAACGAATTTGAACATGCGCGCAAAAAACTGCTGCCTTCACGAAAGTGCTTTTTTAGATTTTCTCTCGATAAATTACTAGATTACAATTCGATCTAATCTGTATTTTTGGAAATATTGGAAAAATGAAATTTTGAATGGGTTTATCTACGGAATGATTAGGTGGACTTTACTCATTCACGAATTCGACCTTCGTAATTGAGCCCCAAACCTACTCTACAAATATCGAGTTTCTGAGTCGTTTCTTCCGGAAGTTATTGTGTTTACGGTCGGCCTAACGGCCGGACTGTAAACAATGTCAATACGACCTCAACAAGCCGCAAAATGTCACGTTGCTTTCGTTGAAAGTGAATTTGTTCAAACCACAATTTCATTCATAGTAAAAATCAATATTTTTCCATTTCTTGTACAGTGTGTCCACGGATTGGGTGCCGGTAAGGTGTGAAGGACGAAAAATTTTCGAGTAAGACTCTGATATTTTGGGAATCGCTCCTGCTTGGTCTCAAATTAAGATGTTGAGAAAATGAGCCAAATCAGTTAATATACAGGGTGGTTTAGAACTGATTTAAGGAAAATTGTTAAGAATAAAACACCTTTGTTTCAAAAGATATCGAGAAAGTTTATTGAGAAAAGTTGTTTAGAATCAAAAGACACGGCTAAATCTCGAATTTCAGATAAATCGATCAACTCTGATTTTGTAAGTAGGTTATGAAAATATTTGATAATATCCATAGTTACAAATGCCAGACGTGATTTGAAACGTAAATTTTATTCGTCATAAACGAAAATTTTCCTGTTAAAAACATGCTGACCATAGAACAAAGTGTGTTTATTGTGCAGTGCTACGGCTTAGGTGCAGACATTTCGTATCAGGGAGTAATAAGACAATTCCATTGACGCTGGCCAAATGTTGCGGTACCAGGTAAGCCTGCTAAAAAAATAGTTTCAAAATTTAAATTTTTGATCATGACAAAAATCTCACGACTACAAAATGTTCATGACCAACTTATTAAGTCAAGGTAGGCTGATTTATCTGTAACTTGAGTTCCTGCAGCAGCTCGTCATTCCGAACAACTTTTCTCAATAAACTATCTCGATATCTTTTAGAACAAAGGTACTTTATTCTAAACAATTTTCATTGAATCAGTTCTGAACCACCCTGTATATAAATTTATTTAGCTCATTTTCTCAACATCTTAGTTTGAGACCAAGCAGGAGCGATTCCCAAAATATCGAAATTTTTTCGTCCTTCACACCTTACCGGCACCCAATCCGTGGACACACTGTATATTCCGATGAATAATTACACTTGTGCATGAAAATAACCAGATGATTCCACATTCAAGCGTGTTATCTTATGAAAATTTCATTAGGCTATTTTATGTTGACACTATCTTGTAGAATTATCTGTAATTTTCACGGACTAATCATTTATTTATACAGTTCATTTCGCACTTACTCTTGTCTTGCTCGTTAACTACGTTCAGTGCTGCGCATAGATATGTAACACTCCCTGTATCTTGTACCCTGTTTCTTTCTTGATCGAGAACCCTTGTCATGGGATTGCCATTTCCACTTAAGCTTCTACAATCTTCATTGGCTCTTCCTGCCCCAACGGGATTGTCGCATCCTTTATCGTCTGGCTCACAATAGAAACAATCCAACTCATATGATAGTCCTAAAAATAATGAATTGGCTCATAAAGAATGAAAGAATAAGAACGATGTAAATATTACATAACAGAGGTTCATACTGTTCTCACTATAACGTTGAGAGTTTCATGGAAATTCGGTGGTAAGTTTTAGAGAAATCATTTTTTTCCCTCAACCCCCAGTTTTAAGCCATTAGGGTACACCAATCCTGCTGAAAAAGCTTGGAGGATCAACTCGAGTGACACACGATTTTTCTACCAAGTTTCACGGATTTCGGTTCAGTACTTTCAAAGAAGAACCCCGGAGAACGGACGACGGATGACGGACGGACGGATTTTTTTATTAATTTATTCAAATTTACATACTTCAAAATGTAAACTGTAAAATTATCAGGGGAGGTAACTTTTTCTTCGTCGATTAATTATAAACCTCCGCTAAGAATACAACCTAGATCTTCTCGGATAATTTATTTCACATTCATTCTGAAAATACGTATCCAATGGACCTGAAATTTCATACTCGGCTGAAAAAACTCTAGCAATGTTGGAAGAAAATGTGATGAGTAGATGCCGACATAAAAAATTTTTTTTTTAGTTTTTCGTTGATACCTTCCTCACGTAATGTTATTAGTTTTATTTATATGACAAGTTTGAACTCGATTTGATCTATAATGTTTCAGTTATTGAGGAAGAAATATTTCAGAAAGCTATACCTCTAAAAACGTTGGGAGGATTTTGCCCATTAGCAAACTCAACCAAGATTTTCAGTCAGTTTTTTGTCTTTTCCATCGAAATCTAGCATATACAGACGGTAAGTCAAACGAGTAAAATTGAATTTGAACACGCATTAAGAAATCGTGGGTAAATCAGCCAAAATCGAAATCTTCCAAAGTAATAGTGGCAATGGACACTTTGGCCTCAAATCCTTCATCAGCGAGCCATATTTGACAAATTATAAAAAAAGTTATATATACAGGGTGATTCCGGAGGAGACTGTCAGATTTTACGATTAGTTTACACTAGTCAAGACATTCACGAAACAATGTTTACTTCATGGTTGGGGGTCTCTATTGAGAATATACAGGGTGATTTGTCTGATTCGACCAATTTTACTTTTATTGATAACTTTGGTATGGCTCATTCCATTTAAATGAAATTTTCAGCGAAGTACAATATTGATTAGCACATTCATTCATTACAAATTTTTTTCAAAATCAGCGTTTGTTATTATGATAATTCCAGGTTAATTGTGCAGGTTGAAAAAACTCCCTGTTCATAAGGCTATAATAAGTCATTATTTGAGAGTTTCTAATTTTTTTGGCACGCTTCTAGTTTTCTGAGAAAATTTTAACAAAAATAGACAATGTCGAAATTTCTCTCCAATCGATTCTACTTTTATTATTAACTTTGGTATGGCTCATCCAATTTTGATGAAATTTGCAGTGTAGAACAATCTGAATGAGTACATTCAATAACCGTAACAGTCTCTCAAAATACAGGGTTGTAATTGTGATAATTTCAGAATTTCAGATTAATTGTGCAGTTGAAAAAAAACACCATGTACATTGCTTTTCCAAAACTTTCTTATTCATTTCAGATTCTACAATAATATGTCATCATTCAGAGGTTTTTAATTTCTTCGGGACACCTCCGGTTTTCCTAGAAAACATTTTTGAAGAAGAGCATGATCGAAATTTGGCTCACAAGCAGTGAGAGTATTCCGCACTAGGTAGGAAAGCTGCATTGTCCAAGGAAGCAAAGCAGTTCTTAAGTTCTAAAACTATTATTTTCAAATACCAAATTCATATTTAATTGCTAATATTCTATATGAAATCATTCAATTCAGAATATATTTAGAATTTGAAAAGAATATTTTAGAAGTGACGAACAACTTTGCATCCTTGGAATATACAGCTTTCCTACCTAGTGCGGAATACTCTCACTGCTTGTGAGCCAAATTTCGATTATGCTCTTCTTCAAAGAAATTAAAAACCTCTGAACAATGACATATTATTGAAAAATCTGAAACGAATAAGAAAGTTTTGGAAAAGCAATGTACATGGTGTTTTTTTTTCAGCTGCACAAATAATTTGAAATTCTTGAATTATCACAATCACAACCCAGTATTTTGAGAGATTCTTGCGGTTATCGAATGTTCTAATTCAGATTGTTCAACACTAAAAATTTCATCAAAATTGGATGAGCCATACCAAAGTTATCGATAAAAGTAGAATCGATTGGAGCGAAATTTCGAGATTATCTTTTTTTGAAAAAATTTTCTCGGAAAACTAGAAGAGTGCCAAAAAAAATAGAGACTCTCAAATAATGACTTATTAGAGTAGAATCGTAAACAGAGAGCGTAGTTTAGGAAACGCGATGTACAGGATGTTTTTTCAACCTGCACAATTAATCTGGTTTTATCACAATAACAACCGCTTATTTTGAAAAAAATTTAAATCGATGAATATGCTCATCAATATTGTACTACGCTGGAAATTTCATTGAAATCGAGTGGGCCATACCAAAGTTATCAATAAAAGTAAAATCGGTCGAATCGGACAAATCACCCTGTATATTCACAACAGAGATCCCCAACCATAAACCAAACATTGTTTCGAGACTGTCTTGACTAGTGTTAACTTATCCAAAAATCTGACGGTCTCCTCCGGAATCACCCTGTATAAATCTTTTCTGAATTTTTTTCTGCACTGCCATATAATGTTTAATTATGTTAGTATTGAAGTATTAAATGAGCGATAAGATCATAAATGAAGGTCTTTTGCATGAAAAACAATCGATACTAATACATAATCAAAAATTCCATATCCGTCAATATTCAACCTGTAGCATAAAAGAACCACTTAGGAGCAAGTCGATTCTTAATTCAAAAATAATGAAGAAGTACTGAATAAAATATCAAACTCACCAACAAAAGCACTAACTAATACTGTAGTAATAAGAAATTCTTTAGCAGAGATGGAATTCATTTTTTCTAGAAATAGGTTCTGTTTTGAAACGAAACCAAATGATTATGTTCGATATAGAGGCTATGTAACGAACTTGGTATATGAAGATCAATAAATTCAGTTACACCTGGAGAATACTATCGAAAGGTAGGTCGAAGATAAGATAAGCCAATTTGTTCACTTTCCAAATTGAATCATAGAAAACGTCGCCTTCGGATAGATAAAAATCCCAGAGAAATAGATATGTGAAATAGGGAAGAAGTTTTTTCCTGCTTGTACATTTGAGCATTTACGTCTGGAATTTGCTTTTAAACTGTTAAATTTCTCAGCTGTATCTTTCTGGAGTTTATAAAATTGGCAGTATTATACATCTTCGTCATAAATTTTATGACTAAAACAGAATCTTGTACGAAGATATGTGATCAATTTGTCGTTTATTAGGTGCTATATTTGTGCATATTTGTAATTCTGTCAGATAACTACACAACGTTGTCCTCTCTACATAGAGGTTGCTGTAATTACGTATTTTTCAAAATGTGAATATATATACTTTGGGAAAATAATGAATTTGAGAAAATATTATGTGAATTCAATAATTCCAAAGACCTGGCGAATGTTGAAGAAACTTTTTTCTTTGTTAATACTGAAAATATTTCACGTATATAAACATGGTTGGAAGATTGAGTTATGCTTTTTTCTTGTACGGAAATCAAGAATCGAGTGTTGAAATTTTACTGGAAAATAATGGACAGAATAGTCCGTTTCTTTGTGATATTTCATTCGAAAAAACAATAAAAGTACTCGAATAACCCGACAGAAAAACTTCTACACGAAATGAAGGATGTATGGAATTTCCTTGTTTTCGAAATTCTCAAGAAAAAACCCTACAGAAGACATTTGAATACTTTTTTGCACAACTTGAAATACTACAGTATGAAAATGTTGGATTGCTTGGGATAAATTATTGATTCTAAATTATCAGGGTTACTATAAGAAAAAGCAGATTTCAATTCTACATAGCACTTCCTGATACTTTGTCTCTGCTTTTTCAACTACCTTCGGTATTTTCAGTTTTCAAGCGTGATGATTATGTTAAGATAAAAAGTATAAATGGCCAATGGCATTTGGCAACGTCTTTGAGAGTTATTTTGACATTGCCTATATTTCACGAGTGCCAACCTGCGTCAGTTTTAAGTAAAAAAAAACTTGAAAGACCTAAATCATGGCCAACCGGGATGGTTTATAAAAGTGAATAGAGTATACCCGAAGAGTTACATTTTGTATTTAAATCTAACAAAACAAATCCAATGATTCACGTTCTATGGTCACTATGAAGTTAGATTCACCTCACTTTTCATTCAATTTGAAAAAAATTCAACTACCTACTTTTATCGTCGTAATATAATAATTAATAATTAACACTGAGATATTGTTGATAAAATGACAGAACTGTAAAAGTGAGAATCAAATGAATACTGCTTATTTTACGTTCTGATAATACATGGAGCTAAGATAAAACGATCAAATGGTAATTCCAATACTATCCCAAAACAGAAATGTTCGATACAAAAATATTCTTAACTCTGATTATTTTATCCAGCAAAGAGCCAGATGAGCGATAATGAATATATATGCAGCATAATTAGGATAACACAAGCATATTAAGAATTCTTGCTCAAATTAGCTAATCAACACTGTGGATAGATAAGTAACAGAATTTTCAAACAGCAGACAGTTTTGAAGATGAACTCGGCGACGTTTGTTTTATATTTTTCAATTTTGTTATCTTGCGTTTTTTGCAGAAGTAAGTAATCTCTGCTTGAGTAAATATGCATGATCTAATACTCTGAGTGTACCTGTATTTAATCAATTTTACGAAGTGCAGATAAAAATCGCAAGCAAATATCAATTTCGAAAACTTACAATTTTGGCTATGTACCAACATGTATTTCTCATGCAATTGAATTTATATTAATTTCATTATTGCATAATGAATCATCATGATGACAACTGAGTAGTCAGTTTGCGATGTGAGGAATCGGAAATATTGGAATGATATCATTTCAAATGAGCTCGTAGTTGATCTGAAAATTTGTTCATATGGCAAGGAAGCTTTTTTTTAGGTCTCGCCCCAATCTTCAGCCTTCCAGGTTGAATATTTTGAAGATAAATATCCGCAAAATATCCGTTACAAGCTTGAACTTCGCAACTTCGTTTTCGAGTTGATCTTTTAATAGGTCTCTCGCATGATTTTTTTTATCATTGGAATCAAATAATCTATCTGTAATACTACTGACAAAGTTTCAACTTTTCAACTAGAAGACGATCTTTTGAATTTGGCTCAATATATCGGCTGTTCAAATGGACGAAACTTCACGCCTTCTGTGACGTACCGGAATATATTCTCTCTGTCTCTCTCTTCCTCTTTCTCTTCTCGTGAATCTTGCAGTATCGAGTGACGTAGAAGGCGATCTGACGAGTATCTTCTGCTTCGACCTTGAATCCTGATTTGAACATTCTCAGTACCGAATTATTCAAAATTCGCGAATTGTTGAAGTGTGTGATAGCATACATGATGATTTTGTGTCGATATAGAATGAGAAAAACATAAAAAAAATCGTGTTAAATGCAAGAGACTTATTATCAAAGGTATTGAAAGATGATGAATCTGAAATTATATGGTGTAATTGCACCATAGGAAGAGTTTAGAGGTTCTTTGGCGAATAAGGATGACACTATTCTTATGAAAGCAATAGATCGGATTGGGATCATTTAAACATTACTTCCCACTTGTCATCTCTAGTTCACGCAAGAAAGCCTTTTTTGAGTATCAGGAAAAAGAGATGGGTTAAAGGATATAGTTCTTCTTTTCTACTATTTTTGCACATTTTCTACTCTCCAAAACTGAAGGCTAAAAAGTTTGCTCTTTGTTTGCTCGAGGGTGCCAAGCAGATACATTTTTAGTGGGGATAAAATCCTGGAAAAGTTATTTGTAAGTTTAAGCATATTTTCTTGCGTTCTTATTGACCACTGGAGTAGATTGATTGGGTTTGTTTGAATCAGAATAGCTATGCCGATAACTCCAAAGCTGTTTTTGAGGCGGATATTGTTCATGTTTTTCTTTAAATGGCTTGCAATCCGAAATACCATGTCTTCCTGAGAAAACTTTCACAAGAAAAATACCTTATTTTTTCCTGACATTTCAGCTACAAGGAAAAGGGTTGAATCCTGCTCTTATTGCAATGGTAATTGTACGGAACCCAAGGTGGTCAACTGCACCCGGCCAGACAGCGGATGTATTGCCTACAAAGTGGAACAAGGTATGCTCTTTTCGATATTCATCTATTTTTCCAGGAGATTGATACTGGCCTACTATTTCGATTTTTAAAGTTTTAAAAAAAAATATTGTTGGCTCTATCCACTTTCTCATAAGATAGCCTGAATGTCGTCCGGATCCGTTTCTATTTTTAGACTGAGCTCGCGCCTTAAAGACTGCGTTTTCATTATCATAACTATTTTGAAAAATGTTAACTTTCATAGTTTTTCCTCGTGAGTATCCAACAGCGAATTATACTGGACATTTTTTTGACGTTTATAATGACAGAATATACATATCAATTCGTCTGCTGATAGTGAGGATGAACTTGCCTTTCTCTTGATTGGATGTATTTGTAGCTTCCGACGCTTAGCATTTTTTGCAGCTCTTGCGTTGACAAATTCTATATTAGAGAATGGATTAAATTTGCGATTATACCTTCCGAAAAAACATTCCTGCAACTGATTAGCTGTAGAGTTCCATAGAACTTTGATAACACTCTCCTTGTAGTCTTCAGAAATTTTTTTCTCGCATGTTGAAGGTATACTCTTCAAGAATAAGTGCCAGGTAGATCCGCTCTGTCGAAATCATACACTTCTACTGGGCAGAAGTTTATAAACTGCTTCCATACACTTGCCTTCGATTTCCTAGTATTCGCGGGTGTCAATTGCTGAATATTCTGGTGAATATTTTCTTTACTTTCTTGACCGAAGCGAGACATTTTTCTACGTCGTGCTGTTCTCAACAAATTCAAAACAGAAATAATTTCTAGGTTAGAGTTTCACTGAGTTGCCATGGTAACTAAATAATCCAGTCGACTAAACCTTCTATGTTTTGCAAGTACTTGATGAAAACGAAAATTGATGTTGTTGAAAATAAACACATTTGGTGTGGAATTTTCTGACCGAATACGACACGAGGTCAAATTAAATCCGGAAATCTTTTCTCGTTCATGAATATTTTCAGGAAATATTCATGAGCTCGAAAAAATTTCCGGAAGTAAATTGACCTCTAGTAGTATTACTATTGAAAATATATTTTTTCATATCTCCTGAAATTTACAAACCATTGCTTTTTCATAACATCTTATCGAAATTCGGTCATAATCGAACAAGTTCTATATGAAAGTATTTTTTTGTGGGCAATAATTACTATTATAAGGAGTGGGTAATTTATAATGAATAACCATACACCCCATGCTAAATAAATGAAGTTGAACCATTTATTTACTCATTTTTTTCTCGCAGAAAACAGGATAGATATATTCAAGAACTGCTTCGCCTCCTCTACATGGAACTGCGAGAGAGTGAAAAAATGGATCTCGAGTAAACATCTAAATATTAGTGTTGTAGACTGTCATGTTTGCATGGAGAGTCAGTGCAATGCAGATATCTACAAGACCAAGAACTCATCATCAAAGATAACTTCCAATTACCTACTCGTCAATACTCTATGTTCCTTCATGTTATTGTTTATGGTAATCTTATGAGAGTTTTAAGCCTCTAGAATAATTTATTACACCATATTGGTTTAGGATATGTAAGCTATATTTTGTTCAATTTCGAATAATTCCATGAAAATTGCAAATAAACATTTTTCTATAAGAAAGTTTAAAATTCAACTTCGTCGATCTTTAATCCATCGATTCAGAGTCATCAGTAGCATTTACTCTATATTGTATGTCAAAATCTTACCATGTGCTTTCATCAACACTCGATTACAAACGAACCAAGGTGGTATAGACCTGCTGGCAAGCTTGTTAAATTGTGTATGGAATAATATTGCAAGTTCTACGCCATCTTCTTTCTCTGATAAATACAATATGGTGAAAAACACTTATAACTCAAGAAATCAAATGAAAGTGAATAGTGACTCTACAGAAAAATCTGCATTTCCAATGATTTGCAGACCTTGTTGAAATATTTTCAAAATCACCTGTGAATCCCTTCTGTGAGTGGATACATACTACTTTCCTACTAAATATGTGTCGCCAATTCGCTTGAGAATCTATTTCAGAGGAGCTCAGATTGTCAATGCCGAATATCTGCCTAATCTGCAACCTTTCTTTATTATATTGAGTCGGTACCTTTACCTTATGAGTTGAATGAGTCCCGCCACTGACCTCGAACATTTCTGTCGGACATCTATCGCCGAAGCCTGTCTTCAAGTCAAATATGATTGCAGTGAACTAGTTGGATTTGGTGCTGTTTTGTGCGTTTGATAATAGATGGCTAAATAAATATGTTCTAAATTGATTTCAAACAGAATCTATTACATTGGTATCACTATAACCATTCAGTTGATAAATGATATCTCAGGTGTCTATTTTTAGCGCAGGTATATAAATGATTAAAGTAGAAATTTTATATTGATGCGTACCCAGAAACTGTGATAGGCAGTTCTGTGGGTCTCAAGTACTTCGATGCTTTTTACCTACCTGATAAAATAGTGTCATCTATGAAATGAATTGTTAGCTATGAGAATTAAAACTTGCTCTCCAATATTTTAAGGTGTATATAAATAAAAATTCTAAAAAGCAGTGACGTGAAGGCAGTAGCATTTGCACCATTTAAATTCTTTGCCAAAGCGTTTAGTGATTCCGAATCTTTACAGTATTATGCCTTCAATATAGGTTTAAAGCTCCAATACAAAGGTGAAGTTCAGAATGTGCCAAATCCGCCTAACGGTTCAGTAGATAAATAAATAAAAATACAATGTTTGTGGCTGGATTCGAAACCGCTACCGCCAGTTCTATTCCATTTTATTCTTTCGAGGCTGTCAGAAAAATTTGTTCCAATAGAAATCGTATGAATTTTCCAATAACGATTGGATATGTATTCGAGGTTGAGTGTTTTTTACGTATGGAAATATTTCCTATTCAATATCATTTGGTCTTTAATTGGTTCCATCTTCACTTGGCGGAAATTCCTCTCGAAGTTAGTTAAAGTCAAATACTTTGTTTCCGCTAATATTCATTCTGGTTACACAATAATTTTTCTTCACTCAAATTATGACTTCAGGTATTTGAATGAGATCTCATCATATTTCTGGAAAGATGCTAGCGCCCTAACGGTTAAATTTGGAACTTGTCCAAAATAGTAGTTTTATGTAAAGAAACCGTAAGAATGAGGTGGTGACAAATATTCAGTAAACAGGGCTTCAATATTTGAAGAAATTATTATAGTTTTTTGTCATAGTTCTGGAGTAGGAACTTTTCGTTTATCACAATATGAAATCGTGCATAGGTATGAAATCATTCCTAGAGGATAATTTCGATGTTATTTAAGTGTCTGTTGCTTGGTGGATCAAAATGAAATAATATCTAAGTTTACTTGAATTTCTGAAATAATAGGCGCCTCATTAAGTAATTTAAGGACTTTCATTAATGTGAAGAAGTGCTGAATTCAGGCCATATTGATAATGTGGTAAATATAAAATCAGTTGGAAAAGTATGACTCATGTTCTCTTTGTTTATGAACGAGTGAAACAATAAAATAAAATGGTAGCTTTCTGCTTCAGTTCGTTTTGCATCGTATTTCGAAAGAAAAAGAAACAGATATAAATAACTTTATTTTCATATCGCAGCAGCTCAAGATACAAGCATAAAATGAAAAATGGCACAACTGGTTCAACAAAAACTATACCTATAAAATATTAACGTATTCATATGAATAACTTAAGCTATTATCAACCATCACAGATTATATCTACTGTTTGTAAGTTTTTTATCAGATAACCCTCTTTGAACATGATTTTGTGTAGTATGTGAAGTAGGTAGCTGCAGAAGTGGTCGGTAGTTTCTCATCTGGAGGAACAGCATTCTTCATCAAAATTCTATTATTTTCATTTATACCTGAAAACATGAATATATGAAGTTGTTTTGAACTGCATACATTGAAATTTACCTTTATGAAAATAATGATCTTCAGAGAAATGCAGTGAATGTATTTTCATGTCAAAGACTATCCGGCAAAACTTGGGGGTGTAACCCTAAAATACTGAGATGGATGTACATCATGATTGTAAGACCGATAATAACATACGGGGCAGTAGTTTGGTTTGCTAAAGCAGGGCAGACAAGCACGAGGAAAATACTCGACAAGGTACAAAGGCTTGCCTGTGTTTGCATCACTGGGGCTATGAGAACATGCCCGACTAGAGCACTTGAGGTCATCATAGATCTCAGTCCTCTACATCTGGTGATCAAAAGGGTAGCCCATGAAGCTATCCTTAGAATCTCTAGGGAAGGTACAGGGGAATGAGAGAATCAAAAGTCAGAGAGCTTGGTCCTCCCTGAACAAATACATCTCATTAGCGAACCTACCTAATGATGTTATGATTAAAAAAGTAAGCAAGTAAGCATCGAGAAGAACTTTGACTCAATGATATGTAAAAGGGAAGAATGGGAAAAGGAATACACTACCCAAAACATCAAAGCAAATACCGTTAAATGGTATACAGATGGTTCTAAAACCACGACGGGGGCCGGCGCTGGAGTATACGGGCCTAAATGTACACTATCGCTAGGCTCCTACTCGAGTGTTTTTCAGGCAGAAATACTTGCTATCGAAAGATGCATAGACATAAACCTGGAAAGAAACTATCAAGGGTGTGACATAGTGATCCATTCTGATAGTCAGGCTGCTATTAAAGCACTGAACTCCTATGTCATCGACTCAAAGCTGATATGGGAGTGCCGAAGGAAACTCAATGAAGTAGGCAAGAATAACAAGGTCTCCTTAGTCTGGGTTCCTAGGCACTCAGGAATCAAAGGAAATGAAGAGGCCAACACACTCTAGCCAGAAAGGGAGCACAAACGCTACCTACTGGCCCAGAACCTTTCTGTGGTATAGGCAAATGTACCTATAAGAAAGAGTTTTTGGAGAAAGAAGAAAATGAAAGAGGGGCACTCTGGAGGAATTCTCCAGGAATGGAACACTCTAAAAAGGTCCTTCGAAACTTTGAAATTGCTAGATCCAAAAATCATCTGGATCTCAGTAAGAATAAGTTACGCCTCCTCACTGGTTTCCTCACAGGACACTGTTGCCTAAGGAAGCACATGATGAGAATGGGCTTATCAGAAACTGACGAGTGCAGATTTTGTGGGGAGGAGGAGGAAACCCCTGTTCACCTGATCACAGAATGCCTCGCCATTGTGAGCCTGCGCAAAAGATACCTTGGACAGGAGCATTATAGGAGGAATGAGAACTTAGCCTCCTTGAAGCCCTCACAGATATTAGAATTCATCAGAGCTCTTGAGCTGGAGGGCGAGCTGTAGGTTGCGAAAACAGCTCTGACAAGGGAGCACAATAGACCTTAAGGTCGCAGTGGAACGTAACCCCTTACCAACTATAACTATAACTATATTTTCATGTATTTCGTGACCTGTTTTCCAAACTTTCTTCTATCAACGAGTTCCCTGCAAAATCAACTTTGCTTTCATTTGGCTTTGGAAAAAATGGAAACTCAAGGCAACAAATGATCCTTTCTTCGACCATGAATAACATTGAGTTGGGGCATACAACAATAGTCGTTCCGGAAGGATGCCATTTTGAATCAATACAATCAAAAATTTTAATCGAAAATAAGCGAATCGATTAATTAATATTATAAACACTATCGGTGTACCAAAATTTCAACTAGGAGAACAACACGGTTCGAAATTGAACTTAAAGTAAGCAAATACGTTAAAATAACGGGCACGTCCGAAAACTACTAGCTTGAAAGGGTTCGAATTTCTATCGTCAGAAGGCGTATCGCTATCTACCCGATCGTATCTGTATCTTTGTCCTTACACATTTTCAGCTATGCCATATATCAAATATCAAGCGTAGCTAAACATTCATCGTTGACCTACAAAAATAAATTCCATAAATCATTGCGAACCACCTCATAAAGATATGAACATTTCTCGAATTCAAGATTACCAAATAATTCATGACCTCAACCAACATCTCCCTCATACATAAATTAGAACACAATCTATCACCTATGTCGAAACCATAGCATTAACACAAACTACGAGTGAAACATCCTGTGCAAACCTTGTTTAATTGAAGGGTTGCTTTTGCTTTGCTACATTTCAAATTTCCGCCGATGCATATCGATTCACAAGCCCACGTGCATCGGCCTTCACCGCGCAAGCGCGCCAGAAGCGCAAACTTCTTGTGCGCCCACAGACAGCGTAAACCGCACGTTACCGTTGCGTCAGGACCAAAATAACAAAATATCCTTGCTCTATTCGCTATTTTCGGCGTCCTAGCGCTGTCGATGTTTCGACCCAATGGGTTTGTTTACAGTCTGTTCTGAAACGCGCTTATGTATGATCGGGAGTTCTACGCTAGCTGTGAGACATCGGTAGTGTTAATCGGACCTTGGTTGTATCTTATTCACTGAGTTTTTTATTTACCGGAAAAAATGATTTAACGGTGTATACAAATGGGGGATGCTTAGCAGTGATAAAGTGAGGTTAGTGTACCATTTAACATCCAGATGAACGGTTTCTTGGCGGTATGCCAGAACTACGAGAAATTTTCGGAAAATTCGAAGAACTGTATTTGTTGAAACATACCAATGTTGAAGTCATCAACTTTGGAAATATTGGATTTATTTTTGTTTTTGAAGAATATTCTGAAATTTCTCATGTTAAGTTTATGTGTGTAAGGACCTGTAAGAAAAGATGAAAATAAAATCTGAATCTGAAATTAGATTGCAAAATTTCAAATTGCTCTTCATTGCATTCGCTCTAATTCGTTATTGTGTTGATACTTACTGGAGTTCAAATATATTTTATTGCTCAATTTGTCAATTAATTAAATCTGCAAACGAATTGGCCAACAAAGAAGCGCATCAAATACACGGCTATAGAATTTTCTATTCTCTCAACTTTACTTGACGAATAAAACTACATGGTATGTTTCAATTTTAAGGTTTTTTCCTTTGGTTTTCACTAATATCTGATGCAGAACTATTAAAAATCAAATGAAATTGTCGAATGAAAAACGCCCTTTCGGATTGCAGGATCAAACTATTTGTCAAGGGCAGATTCTTGGAAAACCGATTGCCGAATGAACAATACAGGAACAATACGAACGATCAACTGAAGCAGAAGATTTCAAGAATTATTTTCTTTCGATTATTTGTTTTAATTCGAGACTTCTGTCAACTTGACAAAAAAAACTGTCAATTTGACAAAAGTCTCAAATCGAAAGAAAATAATTCTCGAAATTTCAAAAATTATTTTCTTTCGATTTTTCGTTTTGATTTGAGACTTCTGTCAAATTGACAAAAAAATTGTCAATTTGACAAAAGTCTCAAATCGAAGGAAAATTATTCTTGAAATATTCTGCTTCGTCAGATGAAAGAGTTAGATTTGTACCCTGAAACGTCACAGTTCGCTTTCTTTATCGTTTGTATTGTTCCTGTATTGTTCATTAGGCAATCTGTTTTGCAAGAAACTGCCCTTGACAAATAGTTTTATACTGCAATTCGCAAGGGCGTTTTTCATAAAAAAAAAATTTTTTTTTTAATACTTCTCTATCAGATATTGGGAGTAAAAACCCATAAAAAACCTGAAAACTGATGCGAAATCCTCCCAAAGCTTTAATCGATACATCAAATGGAATAAGGAAAACATAAAATCAAATAATTATAAGAGGTAAAAAAATAATGGTTCATACAAAGATGGATCGTATCAAATGAACCAATCATATCGCATCTTTTCGACAACATTTTGAAAAGGTATACTATTCCGGTCCCATCAATCAGTTTACACACAAAATGAAATAGAATCGTTAGGCCGACTGTAAACAACTTTTTGGATTATGGCGTCTCGACAATATTTCCAAAAATACAGATTGGATCGAATTGAAATCAAGCACTTCATTGGATAATGATAGCTTGAAGGTTCGTGCAGAATTTCATGAGGACCATATGAAAAGAAGATCGCCAAATCATGGAGTAAAGCTGCGTTTGGTGGTGTCGATACGTGAAGGGACGACCACTTTGTCAACGAATTTGAACATGCGTACAAATCTGTGCATTTTATTCCATTTCAAGTTTATTTTATTTTAGCTTTATGAACCTATCCTTATTGTGTTTACGGAAGGTTTCGGACACATAATTTCACCACTTGAAGGATTTTTTCACAGTTTCAGGCAACGCTCCACTTCCATTTTATTGGATATAAAATTTATCTATAAGCATTTTTTTATCAGGGTGGTAAATAATCGTTTCATATTCGTTTTCATAGTCAATTTGCATTCCTAATACCGCCGAAGCTACGGGTAATTCTATCAATAAATTCAAATGCTGCGATTATGAAAAATCACTCGGATCTCTGTTTTATTCCGATCCATAATTTGATGGTCAAAATATCCTTTTATAAATATATTTTTCTCCAAAACATTATAATGGATTATTTCCAAGACGCTTGTTTTTTGACGCAAGTTTTCGGGAATCGCACTGTATACGAGATTATAACTACCCACAGTTTAATTTCCAAAGGTTTGAAATCCAGTAATTTCAAACTTATGTGTCATAAAAGTCAATTAGATACATTTTATCCATTATATTTGTTCAGTAATATCATGCATCATTAATTTTTCACTCGATTTCTAGGAAAAAACATAGCTGAATTTATGAACATATTTTATCGATTTCATGTTTTTATGTAAAATCGAATTTCCAGATGAATCAAATTGAAAGATTCGATATTTCTATATGATATTTTAGTGATGAGAACATTCAACTTCAAATGTCATAATTGTTACCATTTTAGTTTATTTTTTGATTTTATCAAATAATAAAAAAACCAAAAAAATTACCCCACCTCTGAAAATTTCTCAGTTTATATTTCGAAGTGTGTAGATTTGAATGAACTAATAAAAAAAAATTCGTTCATCCGCCGTCCGTTGTCCGGGGATTTCTTCTGAAAGTACTGAACCGAAATCCGTGAAACTTGGTAGAAAAATGGTTTGTCGCTCGAGATTGATCTTCCAAGCATTTCAGCAGGATCGGTGTACACTAAGGGCTCAAAACTCGGGTTAGGGTGGAAAAAAATCTCTAAAACTTACCACCGAATATTCATGAAACTTTTAACGTTGATTACTGTTGCATAACACAATCTAAAAAATTTTACTCGGATGATTTCCGACCAGAGGTCCCTGAGTTATAAAGAAAATCGCTGAAAACTCACTGATTTCGATTTTGAAGTTCAATTCGGTTAATTAATTACATAAATTAATATCAATTATTTCAGCGGTGGGTGATACCTTAACAAGAAACTAACTTTAATATGTCTGTTCGCATGTTAAAACTATATTATTCTCTGATAATAATCCAACAACTAATTTGGCTATTCCTAAATCGACAAGTACTAATGAATATGTACGAGAAATACTGCTGGATGTTTCATACAAATGAATCCATTATTTTATTCCATTTCGACTATTTCGAATAGATATTTAGGAAGTACGGAACGATGGGCACCAATTCAGTCATGGTCAGGTGGTTTCGGTCAGAAAAAACTCGTTAGTCAAACTCTGAATATTTCGGACAATAACAGAATTGATTGTTACTGGTTGTGTCAGTTTTGCATTATTTTAATTTAATCGTTGGTCAAGTTTGCAACAAGTTAAGATTAACAAAATTTTGCTCAACGGAATGTGAGAGTGATGATGAAATAAAAAAATAAATGAATTAATTATATCGCCGAATAACGATAGTTTGGGAAGATTTCGCATTATTTTTCAGTATTTTCTGGATTTTCCTTCCAAATTAAAAAAAAGCTATTAAAAATAAAATTTAAATGAAATCGCCTCTTTCGATTGCGGGATTAATATTCTTCGAGAAAATGTTGAATAGTATTTTAGTTTTAGATTATAATGTTTTGTTTGATGGATATAGCAACGTTTTTCGAATTTTCGTAACTTTGAAGGATTTGTTATGTATTATTGATTATCATATGAAATGATCTCTATTTTCTTGAATAAATGCTATTTTTGAGGAATTAACCTTGTAATAAATTCGAAAATATATTCCAAAAAAATGGCAACAGCCTCTTTCAACCAGATTTGTCTCACTTCGACATTAGAGAAGCTAGAAAGGCACTTATAATCAAGCAAATCTCAAACAGTCACCCGACCCCCGCGGGTGACTTGAGACACCAACATAAAAAAATAACATTTTTTTTGAGCCACTCAGAGAGTTGACTATTTATGTAAATTATTCTATAGCGCAAAAAAAATTTGAAATTTTTTTTAATCATCCTAATGACACGATCATCACGAAATTCTGCACAAAGTTGTCTGTCAGCATTTTTAAACTAACTGCCAAGTTTCATATCATGATTGAATTTATTTTTTTCGAGTTATTCCCAGAAAAATAATCAGATCGAATTAAAATTTGATACATTTCTGTGAAATATGAAGCTCAAGGTCGGAGCAAAACTTTTTCTTGAATATGATCAGCAGTTTTCGAAAAAAAAATTTTCGAAAAACTTTTGAGAAATTTTGTTTTGATTTTTACTGAGAATACTATTTCAACCGAATTTTGCACAAAGTTGCGAGTCGTTGTACTCCAACTAAATGCAAAGTTTCAATTCAATCGTTCTAGTAGGTCTTGAGTTATCATAGACATAACGTCGAAATTTTAAAGGTCTCTAACTCCACATTTTGAAATGTAACCTTCCCTGAAAGTCTCATGTCGATAGGATTATCCGTACTCTCGTAATCGTGCATACGGACGGCCGGACATTTGGACAAAACTATAGCACGCTCTTCACCTAGAAAATGCGCGCAAAAAGAGTAGAACATTTGGCACCGTACTTTTTCAACTCCAAATCCTAGCGAAATCAAGTTGAGATTGAAAACGATACTGAAGAAAATCGTATTGAGACTAAACAAATTAAAATATAGAATAGTCAATTCCATATTGGTACAACATTGCTCACATTGCTATGCGAATTCATTCATTCAATGCCTATACACCTTTTTAACTTCAAATTGAGACCTAATAAAATCAATTTGAGAATGGTATTGGTACTTAACGAAATTGTATTGAGACTTAACACGTTTGAATCAGGAATCAATTTTATATTGGTGCAACATTCGTTGCTCTGTAAATTGATTCATTTTATTACTTTAAGAAATTCACACTTTTGTGTCAAGGGATGTACTGAATGACTGCATACAGCTTTTTATTTGAAAATGATTGTAACCTACAGGGAAAATGGAAATAGAAAAGAAATTTCGATTCAGGAAAAGCACCGAAGTGAAGACAGCTGTTTTTCGCGCATGTTCAAATTCGTCGACACCGCGGTAGTCTTTTCACCTTGGCTTTACCAAACGCAGCTTTATGGATAAAGAGATTTGGCGATCTAATTCTTTCCGTATGGTCCTCATGAAATTCTTCGTGAACCTCCAATCATTTTTCAATCAAGTAGATACAAGATTCCAATAATATCGAATCTGCGTTTTAGAAAATATTGAGAATATGAAATTTTTAATTTGTATTTTTGAGGAGTCATTGATCGGTTTATCCCATTCACGAACTCAACCTTCTTAAAGGGAAAAATCCACTCAATAATTCCGCAGATATAACCATTCAGAATTTTATTTCGCAAATATTTCCAAAGAACAGATGCGGAATTTCGTACGGATAATATGATTACAAGATTGCAGAATATTGAAACCATGGAATTTAACATATTTTTCCCAATATCCTAAAAAAAGGAATCGTTCTTGAAAATATTGCTTTTTCAAGCTTATACAAATTTCAATTCGCGTATAGAAACGAATGTTGTACCAGTATAAAATTTAATATTTTCAATTTGAATATGAAAATTCGCAACTTGATTTTGTAAAGTCTCATTTGAAGTTGAAAATAAATAATTCTGAAGGTGGGTAGAGGAATTTGTAAGACAAATCTTCCACTCCATCTCTACAGCAATTGAATATACGGTATCACAAGATATAGTTCACCGTGATCATTCTGAAACATTTTCAGTGCTTTGTCATATGGAATTGTATTTGCAATGCAAAAATTAAAGCAGATTCTCTGAAAAATTAACAACACACGCTATAGATGAAATGACAAAATGGAGCAGTGTAAACAGACTTAATTTCAGACGAACCTAAAAACCTGCATTTTTTCGAAAAAACTCGATTTCGCAAATGGAGCTTAATATATTCAATCGAAGATTTCCTTTACATTTGGAAGCTAATTATGAAATGTAGTTTTTTTTTTATTTTGCGGAGCATATCATTAAATTTGAATTTTTCACTGAAAAAAGATTGTCAGAATGTTGACCTTTGAATTGCTAAAATTATGGTGTAGGCAGATATGTGCGACATTATTTAACATATTTTTCCCAATATCCTGAAAAAAGGAATCGTTCTTGAAAAAATTGCTTTTTAAGCTTATACCAATTTGAATTCGCGCAAAGAAACGAATGTTGTACCAATATAAAATTGAATATTTTCAATTTGAAGATGAAAATTCTTAACTTAATTTTGTAAGGTCTCATTTTGAAGTTGAAAAGTCATTTTATCCTTTGCTTAAGCGATACTGAAGGTGAGTAGAAGAATTTGCAAGATAAGTCTTCCACTCCATCTCGACAGCAATTGAATGTACGGTATCGCAAGATATTGTTCTCCGTGATCATTCTGAAACATTTTCAGCGCTTTGTCATATGGAATTGTATTTGCAATTCGAAAATTAAAGCAGATTCGCTGAAAAATTAACAACACACGTTATAGATGAAATGACAAAATGGAGCAGTGTAAACAGACTGAATTTCAGACGAAATTAAAAACCTGCATTTTTTCGGAAAACCCCGATTTCGCAAATGGAGCTTAATATATTCAATCGAAGATTTCCGGTACATTTGGAAGCTAACTATGAAATGTAGTTTTTTTTTTATTTTGCGGAGCATATCATTAAATTTGAATATTTCATTGAAAACAAATTGTCAGAATGTTAACCTTTGAATGGCTAAAATTATGATGTAGGCAGATCTGTACGACTTTATGTAACATATTTTTCCCAATATCCTGAAAAGGAATCGTTCTTGAAAAAATTGCTTTTTCAAGCTTATACCAATTTCAATTCGCGTATAGAAACGAATGTTGTACCAATATAAAATTGAATATTTTCAATTTGAATATGAAAATTCTTAACTTGATTTTGTAAGGTCTCATTTTGAAGTTGAAAAGTCATTTTATCCTTTGCTTAAGCGATACTGAAGGTGAGTAGAGGAATTTGCAAGATAAGTCTTCCACTCCATCTCGACAGCAATTGAATATACGGTATCACAAGATATTGTTCTCCGTGATCATTCCGAAACATTTTCAGCACTTCGTCATATGGAATTGTATTTGCAATGCGAAAATTAAATCGGATTCTCTGAAAAAAAACAACACATACTATAGATGAAATGACAAAATGGAGCAGTGTAAACAGACCTAATTTCAGACGAACCTCGAAACCTGCATTTTTTCGGAAATACCCGATTTCGCAAATGGAGCTTAATATATTCAATCGAAGATTTCCGGTACATTTGGAAGCTAATTATGAAATGTAGTTTTTTTTTATTTTGCGGAGCATATCATTAAATTTGAATTTTTCATTGAAAAAAATATTGTCAGAATTTTAACCTTTGAATTGCTAAAATTATCGTGTAGACAGATCTGTACGACTTATTAATCGAATGTCAACAAGTGTTCTCTGAAAAAAACCTTGAAATTAAAATCCAATTAAGGAGAAGATTACGAACAGAATATAGCTGGAATGATCTCAGATAATTCCAATTGATCAGTGACTTATATTGTGGGTAAATGATGCTTTTACGATTAGAGGTGACGTTATCTCAGGTATGTGCTCTATCTTATTTTTGTCCACTTTTTATGTATTGAGTTATGGCTTGAATCGACGTCAAAAGATAATACTTTCTTAATAACCTGCTATCTAATTATTCATTTTGGGAAAGCTATAAACTAATTATAGCTATTTTCAGTGCGATAAATGGGGGATATGATAATATTGTTGAACTACTCTGTTGAAATGGTTTAGAAATTATTCATATCCAATTTTGTAACTATTTATATATGGTCGTAAAATTTAAATCTAATTGTTATATTGAGGGTATCTCACGACAAGCTGGGTAGAGAGTGGAGGAACTTATTCATTTCAATATTTAGTTTATGGAAAAGAAGTCCTACAGAGTTTATTGTTCAAAAGTAGCTATTGGAAACATTTGGAACGCTAGATATTACGATAAATTTCTTTGAAATTCTGCTGATAAATTCGTATGAATAGAAAAGTGAATAATTCACATTTCAATAAAAATAAACCTGAGCATTTCCTCATGTTTTTTCAGAAGTAGGAAACAAATTCATAACTTCTGAATTAAATATTTATTGAAAGATACACACGAAATTTACAAACCATATTTTCATGAAAGGAGATCCAAACTATCCAATAATATCCACGAATAATCTATCTATCTCCCGTTTCGTTTTTACTGTTGTTTTAGCTTCGAAATGACTTCTTGTATCCATGGAAGTCTTCTTACAATAAACCTCATCTTGCTCCTTATTCCCCTATACATATTTCATATTATTAATGAGTAGATGTTCCACATTTATTAAAATCCTTGTATATATGGAACGAATTCATCATTTCAAATATCCGATTCATATTTTGGGAAATTATTTTATCAGCTCTTATAGATTAAAGCTCAATGCTACGGAATTAATTGTATGGATTTTTCACAAATTTACTATCACTGGGGAACGGAAATTTCAGGAGAAATTCGACATGATAAGGTTCGCGTTATTTACAAATATCCGTAAAAGATGCCTCGGCTCCCCAAACAAGATAATTCCTTCCAAATATAGGGTTTTGTTAAGATCATCTCTGATTGGCTGAAATTTAAGTTGGGATTCCTGATTTCATGTTAGTGTCAAATTTATGTAGGATTTGTTCCGAAAACCAACTTGGTTATTTCGGTTGCCGGTTTTCCATTCCGTAAATATGAAATATTAGGTTGGTTCCTGAAAAAAAGGTTAGTTACGGAATTTAATTGATCAAAAAACGTTCTTTATGTCACCAGAACGACAGTCAATGTTCTATGGTAATATATCCATAGCATAGAACAATCTTGATTTACTTTATGATCCATAGAACATAAAAGAGACAACAATCAACAATGGACAAATTACTAGGTATGGTCTATGGATCATAAGGTAAATGAAGATTGTTCTATGCCATGGATATGTTACCATAAAACATTGATTGTCGTTCTGGTGCATAGACTTAATATGTCTATGTTCTGGTGACAGAAAGATTGCTTTTTCAACAATCAAATTCCGCAATTAATCTTTTTTCAGGGACCAAACGAATATTTCATATTTACGGAACGGAAAATCGGCAATCGAAATAACCAAGTTGATTTGCGGAACATATCCTTTATAAACTTGACACTTTCAACAAGAAATCAGGAATCCCAACTTAAATTTCAGCCCAACAAAAACTTATATTTGGAAGAAATTATCTTGTTTGAGGAGCCGAGGCATCTTTTACGGATATTTATAAATAACGCGAACCTTATCATGTCGAGTTTGTCCTGAAATTCCCGTTTCCCAGTGATAGTGAATTTGTCAAGAAAATTGTGGGTTGGCAACTTGGGCCGAAGTCGTCTATTCTAGGACCCCGTTTTGGACACAAAATTTTAGCGGGTAATAGAAAGTGTCGAAACTTGATATATTCTATGCTTCTTGGGCTTGAAGAAAACACGAAAATTCCATCTTTGGAATTTCAACCTTCACCATAGCCATATAATTCATCGTCATTGATATGGTACAGATTCAGTTGATTCAGTTGACTATGATTTCACGAAAACTTCTGGAGAAAATTATAGACTCTATATTGAATTGAATGCATAAAAGAAATTAACTGCAAATATCAGGTTTTTTGACATTTGGAATGTCTTTTCTGTTTTTTTGTTCATAATTTCTCAAGAGTGTTTTTTTTTGTTTGAAGTTCAATTGAGTAATGATTAGAATATGTCAAGTGAAGTTCAATCTACAAAAACACAAGAAGAGATGTTTCAGTGTGAAGAAATGTGATCGCAGCTTAAAAATTCTTGAACGAAATACACATATTTCAACAAATTGCAACAAACCACCAATATTCAATCCTCTATTGCTCTACGAATTTAATTCAATTAATATTTGGTAATAAACATGATACATTAGTTTACGAAAACTGAATTTCAGCAACGTATAATTTGACATATTGCCTAACATTTCTATCAAGTGTGGCAATTTATTGACCATTACTTTATATCCAATGGGTTTCAGTTGGATTTAGATTTATTTGATGCAACTAATCCTTGGTCAAGGTCGAGATATTATAAACATTTTTATAATGCTTTATGTATACATCCCTATGTTTATCTATCCATCTGATCTCATTCAGATTGAGTAATTCAACTTGTCTCATTTTAGAGTCAAGGTTACATTCCAATATGTAAATTTCGTTTCTTCAACTCTAGAACATTATGCCGAATATTGGAACGCACGTAGAAATTGTGAAGGTGATAAAAATTCTTGAATATTTTTGATTCACTTCCATTCATCTTTCATAATTTTCAAGGACTATGAACTAATAACAAGTTCGTTCGACTTTTGATTTTTTTTTTTGGATCTACGTTGAGTTCGGTGTACCTTCATTAATAAAACTAAATATTGACAAGAAAATTTCATTCTGCATAAAAATATGTAATATACTGAGAATCATTCTGATGAGAAATGAATGAAATTGCCATCATGTTTAAGCGCAAATTACTCATTCGGTCTGATGAATAAATGACTTAATCTGTCAATTGAGACATTTGATTTGCCAATTTACACGCATTATCTGTAAATTTGTCAAAATTTTCAGGCATCGTATTCGTTTTTTTTTCAAAAATTAAAACATCAGATAGTCTGATTTCAACAAAACCTGAATCTTGGCAAGATTAGTTCTTTGACGACTATAATTTCTAGGTAGTCTACGAGACAAGAAGAAATCGGGAACAATAATTGAATGATGAAATTCAAAATATATCGAGAAATTTTAGCGGATTCGTTTATTATTTTATGAACACAATGTGCAAATGCCCCATCGATATTCTCAACAATTTCAAAATAGTAAGTAGTTCAAATTAAATATTTTTGGGTTTTCTCCCCCAATATCTGAAACATAACTACTGAAAATCGGATATAATTATTATTTAAAGAAATCACCCTGCGGATTACGGGATTTAAGATTAAATTTCTTCATGAAGCTCACTCATATCTTAAATACAACTTATACAGGGTGAGTTTTGACCTTGCAGAATATTTTAACAGAAGATTCCTGAAGCCAAAAGAAACCCTTTTTTTCCCTACCATTTTTTCCGATTCGGCTTGGTTCGTAAGATACAGACTGTTGAAAATCCATAAAAAAATTTAGTTTTCGATTATATCTCGCCAACGATCTCATCGAATGAGATGATTTTTGGAATATAGTTTTTTATTGATACGATGAATGTTCCTGGATTACAAAATTTTATCCACATCCTCCAGTTTCTTCAATATGACCATAACATTTCATAAAAATACCAGAAATTCAAAGAATCCGACTTTTAAAAATAATTTGAATGCTATTCAATGAATTTTTGACCATTTTGGAAAGTAAAAGTATTCTTTATTTTTTTTCGTATGATTCGCCGTTTTCGAGTAATCTGAAATTCAAAAATAAAAAATATCTGTGAAATTCCGAGAATTGGGTACTTTGGCTGAATGCAACTCTGTTCAAAAATTCACAGAATTCAATTTTTTCGCGTTGCCACGTCCAAAAGTTGAAAATGTAATAGGCTTCCATCGAAAAAATTTATCTGTGTTATACAGTGGTGATTCGATCCTGAATCCATTCATGAAGCTTCCTTTTCAATTTCGAGCTAATTTGTGTGGTATAATTGATTAACTTCTCACTTTTCCATGATAATGGGGATTCTTACTGGTTTGAATGCAATCTTTTCGCTGACCCAAATTTCTTGAAATCATGTACAGAACTTTGATAGTATTTCTTTGAGGTATTCTTCAAATGCGAAATGCGCTTTCATTACATAACAACTCATGGTGGAAGAATGGAAGAAAACCACATAACCTTAAAAGCACGGAGCCACAGATTTATAGTTCAGTTCAGAATCATAGACTATACAAGTGTATACATAGAATTAGCATATTGTGTGTTGTTTGATTTCGAAGAGTTCTTTCTTTCTGTTCGTCAAGTTGGCAACGTTTGTACGTTCATAGATAAATTAGGTACATCTGTTTTATTCATTTATGAAAATGAAAGTTTGAATGGGTTATGTCTGAATCTGATAATTCTTGTAGAAAATGAAATAAACAAAGAAAATTAATAATTACAAATTGAAGATGAATCTCAAAGCTAATATGAGTGATAGCTAGATGAATTTCTCATTATCGAAAATGAAACCAAGAGAAGAATATTCAACTTTTATCGCCCATGAAATTTGGAATACCTAACTTGTTTATTGTACTATAAATACAACTTTTTTCACCAACTGGAAAAAGAAAGTTGACGCTTGTTTTCATAACAGAGTTGCTTATTTCGAAGATTTGAATGGTATATCTTAGGCTTGGAAAAACTTCAGTGTTCTGATTTCCAGGGGCGGCTAGCCTATTATGAAAATTTATAATGCCTATATCTTTTTATCTAGGCCGAATCGGAAAAAATGGTAAAGGACAAATGTGCTTCTTTCAGCTTCAAGAATCTTCTATTAAAATATTCTGCAAGGTCAAAGACTCACCCTGTATATTATTCATGAATCATTAGTTTTTCACAACAAAAAAGCCACTCCCATGAAATAATTCATTTGAATCATTGAAATCTTTCTCTGAATACCACTTTTACTTGCAGACCGCGAATTGAGTAGCGTAATTTAAAATAATGAAGATTTCCAAAAAACTCGGTTGATCGGAGGTTTCCATCAATTTTGGTTTGCGTAGTACAATTATCGTCAACATTTGTATATCCGTTACATGTTTCAATCGAAATCCAATATTTTTCGTACTGAGAGTTTGAAATAAGGGTGAATGTAAAAGATAATGAGCATGTATATAATGAAACAAATTGGAGGATTTATGCAAAAAAATCAATAACAAACCGGACAGCTCATCAATTGTCGAAAATCCAATACTAAGGGTAGAAGCCTTAGACTAAGGGTAGGAGCCGATGATCCACCTGTTCTGAATGGTACCTGTGCCGCGTCGTGGCCTAGGCAAGGGATGTAGCTTACACACTAACAAATATTCCGCATATTTAGAGAGTTGAAACGACTGTGGAGTGTCTCTTCTCATTCAAAATATCATTGTATATTAGGCTACTCAATTAGCGTTTTGCATGTGGAAATATTATTCAATTATACAAGAGTATTCATTGAGATTTCAATGTTTCACATGAATTTTTTATGGGAATGATTTTTGTGTTGTGAAAAACCAATGAGGTATGAATAATATATAAGTTTTGTTTAAGATAAAATGGTTTTGGGTTATTAAACTGAGAAAATAATAATCCCTTGTGTGTAATTCGCAGAGTTTTTTCTAAATTAACCTCATGAAATTCGTCACCGAATGAAAGTCGACCATTACAGTTTTGTTCATGCACAACTTTCAACCCCTCACGTGAAAAAATTTTTTTTCTCCATTGAAGGGTTCGTAGGGGTTGAAAGTTGTGCATGAACAAAACTGTAATGGTCGACATTCATTCGGTGACAAATTTCATCAGGTACCATCGTCTCAAAGTAAATGAGACATGACAAAGTGCACAAACTGAAAACCTCTTTGAACTAACTAATTGTTAAAAAAAAATTTTTTTCTTAAAAATTTCTCCACGCCTGTAAAGAAGATACGAAGACCTTGCCGAAAAGTACCACATGACCCACTTTTCCTGTTCAAAAAATTCAGAGGGTTGATGGGAATGGCACAGGGTGCAACAAAAATCTTTCAAGAATACATAGAAATTTGGTGAAAGTGAAACAAAAATTGACCTGTCTCAGGATTTTGTTTCCAAATATTTTTTTTCTGAGAAAATGAATTTGTTCCATAATTTTGACGCGCACTGTATACAAAATAAACCAAAAATTGTTCGCACGGAAAAAGACGATTCGAACGAATTATCAATTACAACACTGACAGATGACATCCTTAATTAATTCCTCCGCAATAATCCACCAAAAATCGAAAGTTTCCTTACCATTTCACTTATTATATTAATTAACGAATTTATCATCCGAAAATAAACCTTGACTCGATTCTACTTCCATAGTATCGATCAACCATTCACAAATCCTAAATAACTTCAACCCATGCCTAAAACACCAATTATTGTATTGCCCCATCAAAGTCCGTTTTTCCTCCCAAATGTCTACTTAATCTGATAACATTTCATCGACAAATTGGGATATTATTGACGTTACATAACGCTCAGTTCGGCATACCACAGTTTGTTGCTTCGACAACCGTGGTTTGAGATAGATATATATGCAAGAGCACATGCATCCTTGACACAGTTGAGTGGGATTGACGTTATTTAATTCAACAACTAATTTGAAAATCGCGAAGATGAATCATAATATACAGTTCAAGTGAGATAAATTCCATAGATATAAGGTTTGTTTTAGTTGCGAAATTCAGAACTGTCCTAGGACAGTTCTAGACCTGCGTAGAATCGATGCGCTGTAGAAGCCCAGTTCGGAAAGCGATGAAACCAAAACACGAATTAAGTTTGGGTTCTCATCGGGATCATAGAGGAAGAAAGACTTCCGTTTGAGTTGGCCGAAAAAGAGGGATGTTACTCAGGTCTTATATATTGCCTGTGCTTCAATTAAAAATATGCGAAAGTCCTTGTCGCATTATGTAGATAATATATAAATATTTTTTGGGATACTTCCGTCCACTTAATTTTTTTTTTTGTAAAAATCGTTTTTCTGAACTTTCTTCATTACTTAAATTATATTTCAAAATGAACCAACACATTATTGATTCATATAATAATATATTTAATGATGAAAGTATTTCTGATATGTGCTTTCAAGAAAAAAAATCATTCGAAACATCATTATTATTCAATAGAGGAAGAGGGCTTTTGCATTCATAGATTTATTTAAGAGATAGACATCCCAAGTGTGAACAATGGAAATAAAATCCATTAGATAATCCTGGGAGGTCGTAGCGAAGAAGTTATCCTCAATAACAAAAATTAATATTTAACAGCTTATCATTTCCTCAACAAATACAACAATCAAATCAAAAACCAAATGAACACGACGTCGAAAAAATCAGGTTAACCATTCAAATCGTTGACAGCCACTCTACCCTTGTGCGAACTACCCAATTCTGAAGCAGTTCGGACTCTTACGTCCGAACTCGTTTCACAGTTCTGGAACAGTTCGGAATCGATTCTGAAAATAACCAAAACAGGATTACTCAAATCCTGAACCGGTTCTGAAATGAACCAAAACACGAAATCGCAATCGCGCATGCGGAACCGTTCCAGAACAGTTCTGAACTCGGAACCAAAACAAACCTATAGTTTCTTATTGGCGAGAAAAATACTTGCTTTTGTGTATCAGGAACTGCCTCAGAGGTAGGGAAACTTTCAACATCCCCCTCTGAGGTCCGCTCAGGAAGCTTTTCGAATTCATTTTTGTCGAGAACTTAGCAAAACTGTCTTGTGTACTTACACGGAGTTTGAGTTTCATCTGTCGATAAGTTCGTTTACAAGCACTCTACTGTATCATTTCATTCCTTATGTGGTAAAATATCGAACAAAAATCTAGAAAAGCACTGACTTGAAGTCGGCAGCTTATACGCGCTTGTTCACATTGCGACTTGAAAATTTCGGTGAAATATAAATGAAATATGAAAATTTTCACAGAAAAAATTTTTTTTTCACATTTGTCTTTGGATAATTCTTCTCATTGACACTATTCATCTTCCAACCAAGTTTCATTTCGATCAGATAAATATTTTTCGAGTTATTGTAAAACCAAAATTCAAAATGGCTGTAACACGAAAACCATTCGGCAGAGTTGGACCATTAACGAACTCAACTGAGATATTCGGGATCAAAACCTAACCTGAAAATTTCAAGATTCTAGATCTTTCCTTCCAAAAGTTACAGCACACACGGCCTGACAGACAGAATCAAATTTGACCACGGATTCTCCATCAGTGAGTCCACTTGAGTCGTTTGAGACCGATTTCAGCTCAAAATTCGAAAATTACAGACATTGTGACGACACGATAACGCGCTGTTCCCCGAAACGAGCTCATAAAAAATATCTAGAATTTCGTTTTCTCATCAGTTGATTTCTGATGCAGAAGCTCTGAAAATTCCATATGAGCTCCAGGAAAACGAGGACTTCATCAAAAATAATGAATTACAGCCCGGAATAATTCTTGGAAGGACTGATATGAAGTCAGCAACTCTTGCGCGAATGTTTGTTTGTTGAACGTATTGACCCCGCCAAACGCAGCTTTACTTTGTTATGAGAGAAAAATATGAATTTTTTCAGTTGATCCAGATAAATGATTGACACGATATTCCGCATAAATGTGGGCATCAGCATTTGCCAAATAGCTAGCGAGTTTCATTATAGAGTATGAAATAAAACAATTTTCAATTTCCGCTAATTTCAGTTTTTGCACAACAGCTGTTTCGTCATACCATGACTTCTTCAGGTGGGTATAGACAAACAGATTGAGTAAGGCTTTAACACACGGTATAAGCAGGGATCTACATGTGTCCCACAGATCAATAAGTCCATAGGCCAGCGTAGTTTTGTGTTTCTGGGTTCGAGGATTTATAATATGTTGCCTGGTGTACTTAAGAATATCAGGTCAACGAATGGGTTTGGAAGGGGGGTGAAGGAATTTATAAGGGCTAACAACAGATCCTTTATACGCTCACTTGTGGAGGTAAAGAACTTCTGATCAAGGGATTTTGTTGGTTTCTACATTTCTGTATGGTTGTTATTGGAATTGTGAATTCTTACTTGGATGCATTGGTAAACTGTTCGATTATATATTACCCCTCGAGCGGTTATCCATGAGGGGAGAATTTCTATTTATTTGTGTTTAATTTTGATGTGGAATATCTCGTGAGAATTTATTGTGTAATTTTGTTTTATTCCGAATAAATATTATTATTATTATTATTATTATTATTATAAGGGTGATTTGTTCAAGACTGTCTGGACAGTTATTAAAATTTGTTTTTCATTGTATCTATTGATTTCAAAGGCTCCTAATGAATTCAGTTCGTGGCTTTTGTTTTCCGTAATGTGAAAGAGTAAAATCGTTATTGAAGGTATGGCCTGTGTCTAACAAAAGATTTGCATACGTTGAACTCTATTTGGTGATGACGAAAAACTCTTCATTTCATCATGATCGGATCAGTACTTTTTAAGTTATTCCAAAAATATAAACAATACCTGAGATTAAACACAAAATTTGACATATTGTTTCCCAATATCTCCGAGGATAATATTTTGGAATATTTTTGAATATTGACTTAGAAGTCTGTATCCAATTTCGTTGAAATGAAAAATTCTCGGAGAAAATAACAATTTTTCCAACACAAACACGGAAAATTTGTGAAAAAGGTTTTTTTTTTAATTCACTAACCGTATGATCAGAACAAAAATTTCGCAAAAAATGTCAGCATAAATTTCAGAGAAGTAATGAAGTGAGTTTAGGGGCTTCCACGCACTTTTTCAAATTGGATGGCACAGCAGAATTTAAAATATTTTTGTCCTAATATCTCCGAAAATTAATATTTCTTCAACCTGAATTTTGAATAACTTTTCTTTAATATTGATTCGAAGTTTAATGCGAATACGACGGAGAATTTTCGAAAATAACATGTCAACGAAAATTTGTAAAATATTTCTTTTCATTTTCTAAAATACGATTGCACAAAATTGTGTGATATTGAGGAAAAACCTTCAAAAACATTGGTCTCAATGACTCCATTTACGAGGTAGGTTATTCAAATTTAAAATTAGGGTTTTTCCTCATATAATTTGTTCCTATTTTTCAAGATTTTCAGCTGAACTGAATTGTTTGAAGGCTCTAACCATGGGGCATGCCAATTTCCCCTGAAAAAATACTGGAGCAATGTCCCCATTTAGCCCCCCGAACATTTTTGGGTTGAGCCACTGGAAGATTGAAAAATACGAAAATCTCTATCTCATTTTCCTGACAATCTGAAGAGAAATAATTGTCCGAAATTTTCAGAATTTTTTTAGGTGATATAAAGAAAAATTTTGATTTAAGAAATAGATGCAGATGATGTGAGAAAAAATCTTTCGAGAATTTCAAACTCAACAGCCTGTTTCTCAAGAACAGAAAGTTTTTACTGCTCCATGGAAAGTGAGATCCGAGGTGAGATCCCATTTATTTTATTGATCATGATGATGCAAGATAGCTGGCTACCAATGACTTCTAATATTAATAAAGAATAAGACAATAATTAAAGACAAACAAAAAGCCCTCAAGTCTCAAGATTGTATGCATCTGTGTATCCCCAACCTAATTTCCAAATAGCATTCACCTCTCAGCTATTCAACTACCAACAATAGATAATTTCAGAATGCAATAATGCATTCATTCTTTGGTGCATTTCTTGTTCGCACAAGCTCAACAAACTATGAGGTAACATTAAGTAATATAGCGGCACTCTATTAATTTGTCACTTCATTCATTGATCAAGCGGTTGGCAATTTCATGTTTTGATGAGACGTTGAGTAAGGTTTATGATCGTTGGAGTGCCTTTATGTAGTTGATATGGTGAGGACATAACAGTGGCTACTAGATATTTTGTAGAGAACAATTTATATTCGTCAGAATAAATTGAAAAGGATTTAGCGTAGGTCGTTAAAATTTTCTGTTTGTAGGTTTTCACATTTTCGCTTTTACTGACTTTCTCTGTACAATGAGAAATGAATACAAGGATTATACATAAATCTAGGAAACACAAGTGAAATATGCTATAAACTTTTTAAGACCCATTTATGATATGAGAATTAACAATGATAATTATTTCGTAATCTTTTCCTTAAAATAAAGGTACACTATTATAATTGTAGTACAGTAGATAATAAAACGCTGATAAAATTATATACTACTTTTGTTGAAAATATGATATTGTATTGGTGGTTGTGATCGTTTGGTATAAAATAGCTTTTTTACACTCCTAACAATGAGATATTCAGTGCGTTACAATTCCTTTAGGCCTTACTAATACAGGTATCCCCTTAGCATACTTGGCATGAGATACTTGGCCATCATTCTTGTGGTTGCGAAGGTCACATCTCCCAGTAGAATAATTTAATATAATAAAATAAAAATTCATTCACAAGCACAATTGAGTTTGGAATCCAATGAAAACACAACCAATAACGCAAGGCAAGCCTTCAAAGCGATGAATGAGTGAATACGATAACTTTCGAAAGAAACAACTCAGAGACTCGATGTTTGTAGAGTAGCTCACAAAACCATTTCATCGAAAATTCAAGCTACTCTTGAAAAACTCTAATTTTTCTTTGGACTCCCAATATCTGAGAAGTAACTATTAATAATTACATAACATTAGAATCTCTGTGAAAGGTATAGATTATGAGAGAATTGAAAATCAGAGTTCCTGGTCCTCTCTGAACAAGTACATCTCATCAGCGAACCTACCTAGTGACGTTATGATTAAAAAAGTAAACATCGAGAAGAACTTCAACTCAATGATGTGTAAAAGGGAAGAATGAGAAAAGGAATACACTACCTAAAACTTCAAAGCCAATACCGTTAAATGGTATAGATACAGATGGGGGCCGGCGCTGGAGTATACGGGCCTAGAACCAAGCGCACACTATCGCTAAGCTCCTACTCGGGCGTTTTTCAGACAGAAATACTTGCAATCGAAAGATGCAGAACCATAAACCTAAAAAGAAACTATCAAGGGTGTGACATAGTGATCCCTTCTGATAGTCAGGCTGCTATTAAAGCACTGAACTCCTATGTCATCGACTCAAAGCTGATATGGGTGTGCCGAAGGAAACTCAATGAAGTGGGCAAGAACAACAAGGTCTCCTTAATCTGGGTTCCTGAACACTCAGGAGTCAAAGGAAATGAGAAGGTTAACCCTCTAGCCAAAAAGGGAGCACAAACGCTACCTACTGGCCCAGAATCTTTCTGTGGTATGAGCAATACACCTATAAGAAAGAGTTTTTGGAGAAGGAAGAAACTGGAAGAGGAGCACTCTGGAGGAATTCTCCAGGAATGGAACACTTTTAAAAGTTTCTTGTGACCTTGGAAATTGTAAATCATTTGGATCTCAGTAAGAACAAGTTACGCCTCCTCATTGGCTACCTTACAGGACACTGTCGCCTGAGGAAGCACATGATGAGAATGGGCTTATCAGAAACTGACGAGTTCAGATTGTGTTAAGAATAGGAGGAAAAATATCTCGGACAGGAGAATTATAGGAGGAATGCGAACTTAGCCTCCTTGAAGCCCTCACATATATTAGAATTCATTAGAGCTCTAGAGCTGGAGGGCGAGCTGCAGGTAGCGCAGTGCGAAAACAGCTCTGACGGGGGAGCACAATAGACCTTAAGGTCGCAGTGGAATGTAACCCCTTGCCAAACTATAACTATACATCAAAATTTTCATTAATAGTAAATGTCCCTGGGGATTGCGAGATTCGAACTATTTGTCGAAGGCAGTTCCTTGATTAAATACCTAATGAACAATATCTGAACAATGCTTAAAATCTAAGAGTAAAAATGAGAAAACTCTCTTGAGCCTAGAGACCTTGACAAACGTTCCATGAAGTGTTTGATTCAAGTTAAAACTTAACATGATGGTATATGTAGGCTAGATGAGTAGTAGGCAATCAAATATCTCTCTGAATATGTAGTTTTCCACTATATTTCATGAAATTTCCCACAGTTATTTCATAAAAAAACTCTGCACAGCCTTCTGCAGACTAACGAAAAAAATTCTCAAACAATAATATGTGTGAAATTGTCCGTAGATACACCTCTGATTTTTTTTAACAAATTTATAAATTTATGGAACTTGAAAAAAATTCTACTGGCCAGTTATATTGTTAGTTCGTTCAAATCTAAAAATGAAACGGAAAAGACGAGAAAATACTGGCGATATTCTAGTTAATTGAATTGTTTATGGAATTCTCATGTTTACATGCTCCTCAGTTTTATATTTGTTATCATGGAATAAATTTCCGTTCAATTAAATGTTTCTGTTTTTCATTGAACTTCCAACAATGTTTGTTTTTATTTCACAATAATTGGTATGAGTCAATTAATAGTACTTACTTCAAAAACGACTATCTATTCGGAAAAAAAAATTATTATTGATGCGGAAAAACTACGTTTGTCTGTTGAGGTACACAATGAAAAAATAAGCAAACTAAACAAATTTACAAGCATATCCAACCATAGTTTACAATAGATATCATCATCCTAATATGGGTCTACTGATATTCCATACAATTTTTTTCCCATCGATGGTGTACCAATTTTCGCAGAATGAATTTTGCATGTTGATTATGAGGACGATATCAGTTGTCAAGCTCAAGGTTACTCAATGTCGAAAATAACTAATATCGGAGAGACCTTCCAAAAAAATCTCATATACATAATGGACTTTAATGTCGCGGAAATGAATTTCGTACACACATAATTGTTGCATCGATCAATTAACCATGTTATTATGTTTGTTTGTGTTGTCTGCTAGATATTTTTACACACTGCTCAAACGTAAGATGATAACAGTGTCTTCTCTATTTGTTCCATAGGTTTTCTTGAGTAGTAAAAGCCCCTATAAACTACTAAATTTCACGTCAGTCTATCGATTCAATCTGTTTTGGTCCATTACAATATTTAAGATCAAGAGCCAAGTTGAGCTCAACTTGCCAAACACCGCGCATTTGTTGACTTTAATAAATTGACTGCAAAGATTGAACTTGAAATTGAAGCATGTGTTGAAGTTTGAGCACAGAAATTGTCGTCATCTCGTAGGTATTATTTGAAGCTTCGAGGTTCAGTGATTCTTCAATTTTCTTGTAAGTAGCATGATAATAACTCATAACTTCATGTGAATGAGGAGCAGCTAGATAGCTATATATCTTTGCCATAGTAATTTTGACAAAGATCCTTAAATGTAAAGTGAATTTATTCATTTTACTTTGGAGAATTCTCTATCTGCTGATATTTTTTCATCATTTTAAATAACTTTCATCTTTTTTCTTCACAGAAAACCTATATAGATATATCACCGAAAAATTAGCTTTTTCAATATCGATTGTTTTTAACCATTCAGGAGTTTTTCCTCGAGAGATATTGTTATCTTGAGTTATCTTCTAAAACAAACAACTTGGAGACCTGATAAATAAAGAGTAGTGCAGGTATTTTATCAATATTTCCAACAATTTAAATTCAATCGAGTACTCGAAAATATAAAGAGCTTGAAGCCAAACTAATCAATCAAACTAATAAAACAATTAGAAGATCAAAAATTTTTTTTCTATCGGTAGGAATATATAATTTTCTGAAGGAATAATTTTGAGATTCAAAATTATTCGAGTGAATTGGATCGTTGATGCATAACTAGCATTCAGAAGCTTCGCTAATAATTTTTTCGAATTGGAAACTCTATATGAATGATTTTTTTCGTTTTAAACGAAAAGCATAAAAGAAATCATCCTATATAATTTATCTTCAAATAAATCAACCACTTTAACCACTGAATATGCCGTTACAAATATCTATGATACCACAATTCCAGCTACAATATACCGGGAATAACTCCTTCTTTCGACTATTAAATTTTTTATTATTATATCCATTACTCTTAATAACTCTGTATCCGAACGAACAACTTCATGTATCATAAATCTGTCAATGAAATAATAAACCATTCGTTGTTGAAATCATCGTAATTTCTGATAACTATTTTGACCTTAGTAGAATCGTAAAAAATTCTTGTATATCACGAACCTACGATTTACTGAACCGTTTGCGTTCATATAGCCATTCAAGCGATAAGAATTTCCTAGTGAAGAGTTGATTCAGAACTTGGGTAAATATTGTTTTATCCTTTGAATTGTACGATAGAACTGATGTAAAGTAAACAAAAATAAGGAAATAAAAGTTCGGTATATGACTAACCACTCATATTCACTGCACCATTTTAATAACAATAATAAACATTTATTTCGGCTCCTCATTATCTCATGCTAAGGAAGAATCTTTTTAAAAAGAATACAAAAACACAACTTCTGTAAATATGCATAATATTTGGTGTCTACATCAAAATTCTCGGTAAATTTTTCGTTACATTTATTTCTTTCTTTATTTATTGCTTTATTATATTACTAAAATAAATTCTATCCCAAACCATAATTTTCATAAGAATAACAGAAAGTTCTCGCTAAATACAACCTATTGAATATAAATTCATTATGCCATAACGGGACCCAATGAGGTGTTTAATTGTATACGCGACTCAACTTTTAAATAATTTTGCGTTCATTGTACTCCGATATACCAATGGAAAATATCAATGCTAGAGCTTATATTCGTTTCACCAAAGGTTGACAGTTGTTGACAGTTTAATGCTGAATCTTACGAAAATGGATGTTTTTGAGGATTTTAATTGTGATAAAAGCAAGCTACATGCTTTTTCAGAATGTAAATTTCAGGATTGAAATTTCAATGAATTGTTTAATCTTCAGAAACAAGATGAAAGAATGAAATGTCATCGGCTTAGAGATAATAAAGAAAAAGTGCTTTGAATTTTTCTCAGGATTCATGTTAGTTGAATGTTTCTTTTTATATGCTATTCAAAATTAATAACATGAACTTGAACTAGAATGAGAAAATTCGGTGACCACTCAAAACCAAACCAAGGCTGAAAGTTCGCTAGCTTGTTGCGTTCGAAAGTTATCGTGACAACCGAATGCCGGCCAAATAGCATTAAATTTGACACCGGATTCTTCTTCGGTGAGTCAAATCATTTTAAGACTAAGCCGTTTCGGAAAAATGAACACTTGAAGTTTTAGTCACCGAATGTACTGAAAAACCACGTCTAAAATTCGGATCCCATATTCTAAAATACCAGTTTTGACATATATAATCTATAATCCATATCATAGATTTATCTTATATTCAGTGATTGATTCTTCTTTCCAATCAAAATCATTTTTGAAAATTCTTTGAATATTTTTGTTCGCATTTTGAATACAGTTTCAAGACTACCTCGGTGTTACAGTGAGTTATTAGCATGCTTGTTAAACCACAGGTATTGGGTTCAAATCCCGGCGAGGTCATGGATGTTGTGTAAGTTAGTGATGTTGGTTTATGTGTGTTTGTCTACGAATAAAATATGTCCCTAGTTTGGAATGAATCATAATGAATGTTAATGTGAGAATATAATATAAATTTGTAAGTTTGTCTAAATGGCCAAAGTAGCCGAGGACATTGAAGTAGTGAATGAATGAATGAATACACTTTCACTCTAACATCTCTGATAATTGACGAAAATGGATATTTGATAGTACTCAATGATTTTGTCATGCAACAAACGAATCAATTAGTTCCAGTGAACATAAATACTTTGAATATATAAAGACGAAAAAGTTAAATTGCTTTAAACACATTCAGAAATTATTTTCTCATAAACTATTTGACGCAGAAATAACTACGTTATTATCAATTGTCGAGTGTACTCATGTAATCTTGGTATCAGGTTTCATTGAAATATCTAAAAAATATAAAGAATACTTTAGTCAAAAAAAATTTTTTAACTATGAATAACAATAGGTTTTTCAGCGATGAAATATATCGATTTGCGGTTTTTTAGCACCAATGAAATATATAACTACGATATCAAATTAATATACACTAACCAAGGCCAAAACTAGAACTATTCAAAAGGCCCACTCTGTATAGTTTTCGTCGCTTTTTAATGCAACATCTAATAAATTCAATATTTGACGACCAATCGACAAAAATAAATATACCTACTATAATTCTTATAATTTTCTACCAGTTGATTCAACCTTGAACATCTTCCTCTATCATTTCGATCTGAAATTTCCTTATTCGATATAGGTAACATAAAAATATTTTATTCAAGGAAACTCTGTTTATTTGATTGAATCGTATAATATGTCGGCAGTCTAAGCAATTTCCTCAATTACCAATTTGCTCTCTGTGGAATCAGTCACCCCAGTTAAGATTATCCATATAATAATATACCATTCAAGAATGAATGATGTATAATTAGCCCGTAAGTTGAATTTTACCATTAAGGAAAGATATAATTTGTTGAGCATAAAACCACTGGAGTGTATTTTTGATATAGATTTTCATTTATCTACTCTGAATGATAACCTTTGATATATCCCAAAATTGAATAATCTTTTATAAGATATAATTTCGGTTTAGTTGACACACCATTACTCATTAGTGCACATTGTTCACAACACAATTGATTACATACTATAAAAGATTTTCCGTGTTTCCATTTCCATTGAGTTCTCCTAAATTTATATAATTGGTGGATTTTAGTTTGCTCATTTTAGCGTAAGTAATATTTTATAATGATGCATTATAATGTTCACTTACACGACAATGAGTTCAAGATCCAAATTAATGTGATCGATATTATATAAATGGACCTTGGTCTTGTTCATTCCAAGTTGACTTTTTTGCATTTGATTGTGACACGCAAACTGGAATATTTTATATATGCTTTCAATTTCCGGTTTGGTATTATTTTTCGAAAGTTTGTTGGAATCGAATGATATTATTTAGAGGGTAGAATGTTTTTCCTATTTCATCAAATTATCTAAATAGCTCGCAATAGAAACAAATTCGCTGCAACAAAAATGAAATGTCCAGGGGAGTAATCATACATCATTTTTTCCGCAAAGGCTTCTTTTTCGGAGATACGGGTTGTTACATTTTTTCTTGGAAACTTACTATTTTTTGTCCTGAAACCAGTAGAAATACGCTTGAGAAATTTGGTGGGGAAGTGGTAGTTATTGAGCATTTTTTGAAAAATTAATCAATCCTGCAATCCGCAAGGGTGTTTCTCATTAAAAAAAATATTTAATTTTAATAGTTCTGTTTTAGATATTGGGTGTGAAAACCCAGAAAAAGACCTGAAAAATTATGCAAATTCCTCCCAAAATAAGCTTTAATCAATGCAATGAATAATTTTATGTTGATCATTGGCGCAAACGTCAAATGTCTCAATATTTTTTTATAGAACGAAATGGTGCGCCACTGAGATATTTCAAATTAAAAATCATTTTGAATTATCACAGAAATCCTATCCCCACTTTTTTTCGTATGGGGCGTAGTTTGTATGCGAAAAATTAAAATATATTAATAGTTTATCTATAAGCGAGGCTAATAGCCTTCTGGATAATGTACTGAGGAAATGAGAAATAGGCTTAATGAAGTTTTATTTCCTTAAATGAAATCAGACTCCATACGAAAAGAAGGTACGAATTGAACGAGTAATTCAAAAATGATTTTCAATTTGAAATATTTCAGTGGTTCAACCTTTTCTTCCTTCTTCTCCTTCATTAGCCGTATGTGTGCGAATAATGTACATAAAATTCTTAATTGCATACTAAAAAATGCACAGAGCAATAGTTCTCAGAAAAAATTTAACACCACGTATCTTGGAAGACGGATGCATTGTTTTTTCATGCAGAATCATCCCCTTCAGTTGTAGCACTTATTCACAAACACCCTGTTTATTGGCAATTTTCCCGAACCAGTTTCCTATGTAAATCATTCAAGCTCCGAAATTAATTGTTACATGAATACGAAAGCAATCAAGCTTTTTTCATATTCTATGCAATTCTAAATTCATAATTTAGTAGTTCTTGATGACAGTAGCGTGAAATTCGGTAGTTTCCGGACCTTAATTGTCAAATTTCCTGAACCTTCATTACTTTGTTTCAGGTGCAAAATCAAGCGATGCAATTTCATTTCTAGTCAAGAGGTGCCTGTGCCAAAGCTAAGAAAACATGGTTTCAAACAGTGATTATAACCTTCTTCAATCCATTTTGGACGTCGTGGGATTTATTATATTAGCAATTGGACTTATTGCGCAAAGTATAGTTAAGGCGTGCCTTCCTAGATCCTATAGAAAAATCAAGAACTTAGGTGGACAAACAGTGCTCATTACAGGTGGTGGGGGTGGACTGGGCAGGTTACTAGCCTTAAGGTTTTCGAGTAAAGGGGCTAAAGTGATTGTTTGGGATGTGAACCAAGAAGGTAAGTCAAAGGATATGTTCCTTAGATTTTGGTTTTTTATTATTATCTATGATCTCTCGATGAGAAGATATGATGAAGAGTAAATTGTCACAGTTCCTCTATTTTTATATTCACGTGCTAGTTTTCGAGAACAGAAGCGTCATCATTTCTCCCAAGGTCAGTAATTTTCGAATGTCTGAAACGACTGAGCTAGACTCAATGATTGAATTATATCTCTAAGTGCTCCTACTTTCAAATAAAATCATCCATTTCAAATATTCATCAATGGACAAAATCCAACAATGACTTCAGGGTTACCTGAACTTATCTTAAATTATTGAGATATCTCGAGAAATGCTGATCCGAACAGATTCAAGTTTGGCAGTTAGTGCTGGGTGGCTGACACGCCTAGCTATGCAAGGGATAAATTTTGGCACACGCAAACGGTTCTTTGGATGTCAATGAAATTTGACGGAAATCTTCAATTCAATATTCAATAACATTAAAGCAAACTTCAGTTTGATCGGATATATTGGCGGAACATTTTTGTGCATTTTACCCATGCATCAACGTGAAATTGGCAAAATCATAAAGTTAAAAAAATTCGAACAATTCAGTCGAATTGGCGTAGGGAAACAGTAACCAAGCCCATATGGAACACATCCTTACGACGGTTTTTGCCTAACGTCTGAGCGTAACTTATGAGGAAAACAACTAAGAAATTCTATATTGGGAAAGTAAATTTGGACCTTGATAACAAGTGCTGAATTCGAAAATGGGTAAAATCCACCCAATGATTCCGCAGATATACCCGTTAAAATGCAACCTTCTTTATATTTCCAAAAATAAAGACTGGATCGAATTGGAATCAATTATTTGACTATTTGTGACGAATATAGGATTAAAAGATAGCCGAATATAGAATATTTGGAAAAATAATTTTGAATTTTTTCCTCAAATTTTTTCCTGATATCCCCCGAAATCAAAATCAGATCAAACTGCAGCTCAACACACGATTGTGAAATCTAAATTTCGGGGTATGAGCGATATTTCTTCCAAATCTGATGAATAGCTCCCGAAAATGATTGTTTTTCAAAAGAAGTTCGCGAAAATATAATTTTTTAATACTTACTCACCACACGATCCTAACAAAATTTTACGAGTAGTTTCGCGTTAGTATGTTCCAACAGTCTACCAAGTTTCAATTCTATAGCCTCACTAGTTCTTAAGATTTTGAGAAAATATCTCCAACTATTCAAATAACTATAACTCTGAAACCGCTTTGGCCCATAACAAAAAAAACCATCGCAGTTTCAAATGAAACCTTCCCTGAAAGTTTCAAGTCGATATGGTTTACATTTCTCACGTAATCGTGCTATAATCGATTTCGAATCGGATTCGTCATCAATAAGTCCAACCCAGACGTTTGAGGCCGTTTCCGGAAGTTAATTCGAAAATTACGGACAAAACGATAAACCCTAGAATATGCGCACCAAAAAATAATTCAAATGTACGATTCTGATCCCAATGTAGGATACTCTAACCTCAAATTCAACTGCTACAGAATAGGGGTTTTTCCTTTAGACGATAATGCAGTAATTTTCATGAAAAACCTTTAGAACATCACATTTGAAACATTTAATTTCAATATTATATTTTTAAAAAAATGTTTGATCGCGTAAAACTGAAAAATGAAAATGGGGATTTGCATTTAAAGGGATTTGTCTTTATTGCACGATATGGCAACGTCGAATTCAGATTTCTCGGAAAGAAAAGGACGTCAAATGTGTTACTTTGCTTAGGCAAACAGAGATAGCTATACTTCGATCTGGTTAGAGTAGAAGACAACGACACAGGAATAGAAAAAAAAGAGCACAGACTGTCATATTACTGACAAATCGCAAACGTAAATTGATGTGTGTACCAAAGAATAGAAATAAATATCTCATTATTCTATAGCAGAAAAAGCTATTCTACTAAACACTGTTGTCACTTCGTGCATGCCTGGCAAATCCCAAACCCAAATTTTGAAATCTAATTTTGAATACTTTCTGAAGGTAATTTGGGAAAATGATGAATCAAACCCATAATAATTATGTTCAAATTTGCAATTGCAGTAATAACCCAAATTCAGGAAAAACCCCCAATGGGATAATTTCTTGAATGCAATAATTGCTACTCGAATCTACCTGATCGAGACCCACCAATATGTGTACACATACCAACGCTTCCGAGAGATTTCGGCAGGATTTCATTAATCTATTCCTCAATCCAACCAACAGGCAGATATGGCCAAACACAATTTCCTAATAAAAACGTGAATATTGTATTTCAAATGGTTGCAACAAATTCTGTTCTTACAAATCGAATCTTCCACTAGTGACCCTGACCAACAGCAACGAATTGCATCTGTTTTGGTTTCCGTAAAAGTGGTACGACTGCTCGTGTTTTCATCTGGTAATAAAACTTCCACAGTCGTTGGGCAAGAAACGTAGTATTTCAAGATATTGTTGTTCTTGAGATCGGCGATAGTACTGGAGATTGGCGCTAAACTTGTTGCAAAATTGGTGTGTTCGTGTTCTTCATATGGTCGGGTGACTTCGAAGTTTGGGCTGAATTATACCGTTTAATGTCTGTTTCGACACTGTACAAGTTTTTTGCGATAAGTCCCTTCCCTTTCAAGTTATTTGACGCCTTGTTCATGGTTTAACGTCTTGTGGAAATTTCCGACAAGAATGTGGCTTAGTCCAGTTTACAAGTTGAAAAACGTGTTGATAATTTCTACTGCATATCCAGAATAAAGCTATCTCAATGGAGCTACTAATACAGTGCCCGTCAAAATTATCGAAAAAATTAATTTTCTCAGATGAAAAATATGTGGCAACAAAATCCTGAAACAGGTCAATTTTTGTTTAACTTTTACCAAATTTATATGCATTTTTGAAGAATTTTTGTTGCACCCTGTGCCATTCCCATCAACCCTCTAAATTTTTTGAATAGGGAGAGTAGGTCATGTGGTACTTTTTTGGCAAGGTCTTTGTATCTTCTTTACAGGCGTGCAGAAATTTTCGAGAAAAAATTTTTCCTTTGGAAAAATTAGTTAGTTCAAAGAGGTTTTCAGTATGTGCACTTTGTAATGGCTCATTTACTTTGAGACGATGATACCTAACGAAATTTGTCACCCAATGAAAGTCGACTATTACAGTTTTGTTCATGCACAACTTTCAACCCCCTCCATTTTTTTTCTTCATTAAAGGGTTCGTAGGGGTTTAAAGTTGTGCATGAACAAAACCGTAATGGTCGACTTTCATTCGGTGACAAATTTCATCAGGTACCATCGTCTCAAAGTAAATGAGCCATGACAAAGAGCACATACTGAAAACCTCTTTGAAGTAACTAACTTTTCAAAAAAAAATTTTTTCTCGAAAATTTCTGCACGCCTGCAAAGAAGATTAAAAGACCTTGCTAAAAAAGTACCACATGACCCATTTTCCCTATTCAAAAAATTTAGGGGGTTGATGGGGATGGCACAGGGTGGCACAAAAATCCTTCAAAAATGCATGAAAATTTGGTAAAAGTGAAACAAAAATCGACCTGTTTCCATATTTTGTTTCCATATGAGAAAATGAATTTGTTCCGTAATGTTGACGTGTGCACTGTATAAGTGATTTCGAAAGTTACTGACAATTTGAAGGAATAGGTTTAGTATTGGGAATAAATCGGTAACGATTGAAATTAAAAAAATCAAGAAAATACTGAGGTGACATTTTTGCGCACATTTTAGAATTCGTAGCCAAGCGGTCATCTTTTCATGAATTGACCCCTCCAAACGCACCTTCACTTCGTCATAGAAGTATTTGGCGATCCTCTTTCTATATGGTCCTCACGAAATTCTACATTCAAGTTATCATTTCTCAATCAAGTACTAGATTCCAATTCGATCCAATCTGTTTTTTTGAATGGATATTTCTATGGAATCATCAGGCGTAATTTACCCATTCGACCGTCGTAATTAAGCCCCAAACCTACCCTATATAAATATCGAGTTCCCATGACGATTCTTCCGTCAGTTATTGTGTTTAATCATTCAAAATTCAGTTCCCCAATAGTTCCAAAAATACAATTGTATCGAATTGAAGAGGATCTTAAATAATAATAATAATGAGTTCGTCATTAACAAAATCCGCCTAACGATTTCGGAGTTATAACATTCTGGAATTTAATTTTCTTAATGAGTCTGAGAAAACGGAATTGGAAAATTTCGAAAATTCTCAGGAACTTTTTGCAGCGTGCTTCATAAATGAACAAGCCCGTAAAAATTCCTGATCTCACGTCAGTGCCTCTCTAGAGTTTTTATTTTCACAACTTTGATACCGTTTTCTGAAAAATTTATTCCATGGATGTCACCATTCACCACGAAAGTACCCGTACATTTACTAGTCTCAAAAATGGAAATAAATTTTCGCTTGTATTCTTGGTATGGTACAAATTCTTCTCGTAGTAATTTGGAATATGAAATACCATTGCACAAGAGAAGTTTTGCAATATAACATACCAAGCCAGATTTTTACACATGTATCATTTGTTTTTTGACGAGTACACTAAAATATTTGTGCTTCAATGGGGCAATATAACTTCTTGCAAATATTCATCGAAGAATCAGATCTCTTGGATACATTGATTTTATCCTTTCGAGTTGGTTAACCAATCATTACTAATTAGATGCTTTGTAAGCAAGGAACCTGTTTTCTTACATACTTATTGTCGGTGTACAGAACGTCCGCGAAAATTCCGTTCATTATTTCCACATAAAAAGTTTGTTCGAATTTAGTGTATACCTATAGTGGTCATCTAAACCAATTTGATCCATATAACTTACGAAAAAGATGGAAAAAATAATTCTATTAATATAAAGAATAGAGACGGTCAGAATTTCAATAGTTCATTTGATGCAGCGAATTTCTGTAATGACTATTTCATAAATATTGGTGTGGAAATGGAAAGAGCGATTCCACCACCACAAGTTGAATTTTATGTTGACACTCCTATTGTAAATTCTATTTATTTAAATCCTGTAACGAAAAATGAATTGGTCGAACATATTTCATCTTTAAAAACAACTGCACCGGGCTATGACGGTATTCATGCTGAAGTGATTAAGCAGACACATTTAGAAATTATAAACCCTCTCTTACATATATTAAACTCAATAATAGAAACTGGAATAGTACCCCATGAATTTAAAACATCAATAGTAACACCTATTCACAAAATGGGGAATAAAACATCTATTAATAATTACCGACCTGTGAGCATTATCAGTAATTTTGCCAAACTGTTTGAAAAATGTGTAAAAGTGAGGCTGATTGGTTTTCTAAAAGATAGTGGTGTTTTATCCCCAAACCAATTCGGATTTATTCAGGGCTGCTCTACTGAGGATGCCATGCATAGGTTAATCACTGAAGTAGTCAACAATTTGAATTCTAATAAAAAATGTTTAGCTGTATTTTTAGACCTTGCTAAGGCGTTTGATTCCGTACCTCATAATGAGCTCATTAATGTTCTGGAAAGATGTGGTATCAGGGGGGTGGCTTTACAGCTGTTCAAAAATTATTTGACGGAACGATTTCAGATGGTGAAGCTTAATAAAACATTAAGTGAAAAACTAAAGATAAAAATCGGCATACCACAGGGAACGGTCTTGGGACCAATGTTATTCATAATATATGTCAATTCTATGCTGAGATTACGTGTCAATGGTCTAACTATATCGTACGCAGATGACACTGCCCTGGTTATATCTGGAAATTCCTGGGAAAGCGTAAAATATCAAACAGTGAGTAGCTTAAGGAAAATAATAGCATGGCTTCAAACGTATAGGCTTACATTGAATTTAGAGAAAACAAATTATATAGCCTTCTCACTCAATGGTGCCAATAGACCACCATATAATACCATTGTTGTCGATAAACATTCAATAAACGAAACTCATTCCACAAAATATCTTGGAATAGTGGTTGGTAGATATCTTAAATGGCAGCCTCACATAGATTATCTATCGGATAAGATTCGAAAACTTATTCATAAATTCTACTTATTGAGAGAGTTCTTGAACAAAAAAACTCTGATTACAATGTATAAAGCATTTGTGGAATCTATTTTAAAATATGGAATATTGGTGTGGGGTGGACTATATAATAACAGCCTGTATAAATTGAATATAATACAAAAATATATACTGAAAATTATTCATAAAAGAAATAGATTGTACCCTACACATTTGCTTTTTGATGAACAAATTGTTAACATCAGATCCATGTATGTATTCACTGTGTGCACATTTGTACACACTAAAACTGGTTTGAAATCTCTCGTAGATCATGTATATGAAACAAGAACCAGACACAACAGACAAATTAAATTACCAATCAGTACAAATAGCCTTAACCTCAGATATATTAATTATTTTGGTCCTAGACTGTAAAATTTGATACCATTGGAAGTGAGGAATTACACTAGGATTAAACGATTTAAATTAGCACTTAAAAAAGCAATTTTTGAAGATTATAAATTATTTGATGGATTTTTCGGGTGATGTTGTCTCTGGTGGATTTGGTGGTTTGCTCTTGGGCTTGGGAATGTTTATTGTCCGACCTAGTGGTTGGTTTTGTTTTGAGTTTTTAAGAGTATCTGATTTAATTTAGTTATAAAATAGGAAAGAATTATAATATAGCACATACAGGTGTTTCACATCTAGGTGCTTAAAATACATTAAATAGGATAGGTAGTATAGATATGTTTGAGTTGTTCATTTGGTATTTTGTGTTATCATTTTGAAAATTCATTGAATAAAATTTATTATTTAATATTTAATATGTTTCGTATGTTTATTCCTTATTTGTTTTCATTTACTTAAATGTTTTTTTATCCATATGAAGTCATTTCTTGAATGAATTGGTTCTATTCAGAAGTTAACTAATTAGATATGAATCTGAGAAAACAACAATAATGTTAACTCAGGTACCGCTTTGCATCAGTAAACGGTTCGACTTTGGCTGAAACGGATAATTTGGAAACGCAATGTTCAAGGTGTTTTTTCAACCTGCACAATGAATCTGAAATTATCGCAATAACAACCCTAAATTCTGAAAAAAGGGTTGAAATTATTGAACATATTGTATTACACCGACTATTTTCCTCGTCGTTATTTCCACCAATCAATAACGTGCAATTTTGAATTACAAATGGTTTCTAGGTGGAAAAACTGTTTGGCAGGAGCTGTCAGCAGTTTATTCTAGTTTACCCGCGGCAAAACTGCACAGTTCTTGTCATCAAAAATTACAATACACCTACCGTGTATCAAAATTGCAATTTATATTTTAATTCTACCGTAAATAATTGAGTTTGTAGTATTTTTGATGAAATAAATTAGGTACCTGTTTTTCAGTTTTCAAATTGATACGTATACATAATGCATGCAGAATAATCTGTTCCTCATGGAAAAGTCTTGTCAAATACCATTCCGGCATCTAATTTTTCCAGTGAAAAAAATCGAAAAAACACATTGCAAAGTGATATTTTTTAACAAAAAGCATTCGTGCATGTGCAAAGATCCTCGTCTTCGACTCGGATTTGTGTTGCCACCAAAACTCATACTTCTTGTTAAAATATTATTCAGCAACGTGTTTTTTCGTTTTTTTTTCAGAAAAATTAGATGCCCTTATGATATTACCTACGAAAATTTCATCGAAATTGAATGAGCAATAAAAATTATGAATGAATAAAAGTGATATCGTTCGAATCTGACAACCCTGTAAAGTCTGAATAGAGACCCTCAATTGTGAACCAAACATTGCTTCAAAAATGTCTTGACTAGTATAAACCTAGGATTTTGGCGCCTGTGGCAAACTGTCAAAATGCGCCCTTGTTCTGAGTGTAAATTTGATGATATTGTCCTGGATGAGCGCCCAGCGCGCAGAAATGCTCATGAAAATAGACTAGGTGCATAAAATTGGCTCGTACAATTTTTCATATTCAATAAGTTAAATATACATGATTCAAATTCGAAAATCTTTTTTCCTGCAAGAATAATTTCCAGGTCAGCTTGTATGACCGTTTTTCACATTATTATCTATTTGCGAGAAAAGAGGAGAATTCAGACAAGGGTGGATTCATCTAGCCCCTCGGCCTCGGTCGTAAACGTCTCGAGAATCGTAGCGCTTCCAACCAGTGTGAAAATTATTATCTGGTATCTTGTTTGATAGATACTTGTCTACTCACAGTACACAACTGGTTCATGCTCCACATCACCGGTCTGTAATTTGCATAAAGCTTAGAGTAAAGAATTCATCAGTCATTATTCTCAAGAAAAAAATTATAATTTTGTGCCCCTAGTTAGCTTGCTCCCGTGGCAAATACTTCCTCTGCCACGCTCTAGATCCGGCTCCGACTTCTCCTAAAATCTGACAGTCTCCTCGGGAATCACCCTGTATCATAATTTCTTCCATGAAACTATGACATGAGTTATTTTAGGCTTATAAAACATACGGACAGTTTAGCGGTGCAATTACTCAATCAAAGAAGTAGCATTTATCATTTTCGCTTTCTTCGGAATTATTGTTCTGATATGACAACTTTCACGTGAAAAACTAGGGAAAATGAACGATTGGAATATCGTCATTAACTTGTCACTCTTCATGTAAGAAGAGATTGTTTAATTTTATCGTCAAGTATTGTCGTGACTACAAATGAGTACATCCTCTTGAACTTTCCTTTATTTGCATCAAAGGGTATTTGTGAGTAATAATACATTTCTCAAATGATAAACATTGCATGCATTGATTGTATCTGGAGGTAATTTTCTGTGACCTGTACTATTGGGGAAAAAATAATTCTACCACTTCAGCGAGATTCATTGGAAATTGGTCTTCAAAATTGGGCCTTAAGTTGGGAAAAAATAAGTTTCACAATTTTTTAGAATGATCAGATCAAATCCCTTTTCGATTAGTAATTGTAGAAAATAAATAGGGTATATAGTGCTGAAGAGTAAGTAGTTTCGCAAAAGATATTTTTTTCGCTTCATGTTGCCGTTAACTAATGGTTCATCAGAAAATTTTGTGAAGACTGTCAAGACTGTGTTTTACAAAAAAGTATTCTGGGAAAAATTCAATTTCGAAGGGTGTATCCACGAAATTATTGGATGGATTTCACTAATTCACAGAATATTAAATATTTGAAAAAAATTATTCTAATGACAAGGTTAAAATGAAATTTTGTACAAATTTGTTCATCAGCATTTTTGAACTACCAACCAAGTTCCATCATGATTGAATCAGTATTTTTTCAGAAATTCAGGAAAACCAAACGATACTGAGGAAAAATCCATTAAATTTTAAATATTCTCCCAAAAATAAAAGTATATCCAAAAATTGTCATAGTATAAAACTCAAATTTGGAACTCTGTTGTGAAATATTAAGTTCAAGGTCTGAGCAAAATGGTTTTTCAAATATTATGATGAAAAGTTTTGAAAGAAAAAAATTTTAAAACATTACAGTACGATCTCAACAAAATTCAGCAAAAAGTTGCGGGTAGGTATGTTTCAACCAACTGTCAAATTTCAATCCAATCGCTCAGGTAGGTACTGAAATTTCAAGGAAAAAACCCCAAAATTTCAATTAAATATAACCGTTTTGCGATTTCACCCATTACCGAACTGAACCGTCGCATTTTGAAATGCAAACTACCCTGTCGATAGGTTTCTCCGTAGAAAAGATTACGGGCTTGCCGGACGGTATCGATTTTGACTTGAATTGTCATCAGTGTGTCCAACCTAGTCGTTTTTACGCTTTTGTTCTAGGAAACAATGTCACGATGTCGGTAATTTTCAAATTTCGAGCCGAAAATGGTCTTAAACGACTGGGTTGAACTCCCTCCGTGGTCAAACTCAATTCTGTCTATCCGGCCGTCCGTATGTGTTCTTAATTTCGAAAGAATATACTTAGCGACTAAAAATTGTCAGATTAGGTTTGTAGTACGAATATCTCGGTTAAGTTCGTTAATGGGTAGAATCGGTTCAATAGTTTCGGAGTTAGGTCCATTTGAAATTTTGAGGTTAATTCCTCGATATCTCATGAAGTACTGACTCGATCGAATTGAAACTTCGTGGACAGTTGTTAGAAATACAAAAAATATTTGTATTTGAAAATGTTTAAAATTTTTGATGAATAATTTTCTTTTCTCTGAAAATATTGATTAGATTTCAATGGAGTTTGGCACAAACGTTAGAGTCAGTATTTAACAACAATGTTTCAAAATTTCAATGCGAGCCGAAGTTTACTTTCGGAGATATAAGGAAAAAAATGTACCAAATTTCGTTGTTATTTGGAATTTCAACGTTATTCCCGCAATATCTCAACAAGTACAAATGCAATCAGATTGAAACCTCGTATCAGATGCAAAATTTCGTATTGATCTAATAGTTAGAACCTGAACAATCGCGTAAAAGCTCCTGACCTAACGTCAGTGCTCTTCTAGATTTTTATGTGAAGTCTTAATGATGAACAAGTCGTAGATCAGTCAAATTCTATCCCTTCTGCTGATCCTCTGAATACGGAAAGGAAATCCTAATGCTTTTAAATCTTCAGGGGAGCTTATGGGTTTCAACGCTCAATAGATAAAATTTTGTTCAAATTGGCCTCAGGGAGTAGGATACTCAAGGTTTTTCAGGTCAGTCTCATGAATAAAATCGTGTTCTATTCTTGAAATTGAGGATGTTATCATCGAATAAAAAATACCCTGCAAAAAATAATCCGTTATGAATTTATAACATAGACAGATTATAACCTTTGTAAGGACATACCGAAAGTTGGCCAATGAAAAAACTCAACTCGATAGTTTGAATTAAAGAGGATAATGAAGTAAATCTTTCTATTTTTTCTCGGCCATAAACCATAATAAAATATAATTAGAGTAAATAACCTCATGATGATAATCATAAGTCTGATCATTTCTAATGGATACACAGAGTAAACTGTGCTCATTCTTAATTATTAATTAATGAACTGAATCTCTCTAGGGAATTTAACAAGGTCATCAACCTATGATAGATTCAACCTCTTAGGAATCCTGAGTCAGGGATTACTGAATATTCTAATTAGAAGCATTTTTTTCGGAAGGTTACCAAGGCTCATTTTTTGCGTGGATGTTCTAGGGATCGGCGAGCTATCGTTTTGTCCCAATTGTCAGAACCGGATCTAGGGCGTGGCGAGGGAGGCTTTTGCCACGGGCGCCAATCAACTAGGGGCGCAAAATTATGATTTTTTTTTCTTGAAATGATGTTTTCTCACTTCAAAGTCCATTCATATTTTAGAGCGGTGCTATAGTGCATGCACCTGTTGTACAATATGCGGCGACAAGTAGTTACCAATAAATTAACAGATGATAAATTCACACTTGTCGGTCGCCCTACGATTCCTGATCGCGTCCAGATGTTTGTTATTCGAACACTGAAGACCTCAATGAGCGGCAAGTTCAGAGGGAGTTTAATGGTTCGGGCTAGAGGTCCGTCTAGGGGTGGTTTCTTGACGGCATGACAAAGAGATTCAGATCGGCTTTGATAAGGGTAATGTATTTCGAAGACGTTTACGACCGATAGGCTTGATGGAATCACCCCAGTCTTATTAATACTACTTTTTTTCCCGCATGTGGGGTACTTTCATGCAGCGGCGCAGTTGATGGCATCAATAGGAAAAATAAGAACCAGGAACTTATCATTATATTTTATATTATGCGCAATACCGCAAATAACGTGACCGTCCAAGCCGGCCGGGAAATTATTCGTGCTGGAAAAAGTTTAAAAATTCCAATCAGGTATGTTTGAATAATTCAATTTTGAGTTGAGGATTTTTGCGCGCTCGGTCAAATTATATTCTGTCCGTGCATACGAGAGTCAATCATTTTCAAAACATATAACTTAGAGACTGCAAAATTTATAAGATTATGTTTGGGTTAGGAATATGTCGGCGATATTATCGTTTGAATTTTATTTGCGAGATCCCAAATTATACCGATTCAATTGAAATTGCGTTGTACCATAATTACACGAGTTTTCATATGTATAAGAAGAAGTTAAAAAAAAAATCAAAATGTCGAGAAAAATCGTATACATTAATCGTATCTTTAGTATTTTATTAATCAGCTTCTTAGCTATGGGTACTACAGAAAGAGGATCAAATGCCGATCAAATGAATATTATGATTCTTGAGTTTCACTGAAACATGAAACGTCCTTCTCACATTTGTCGAGCATTGAGACAATACAGATATGAATATAAACGAGCGCGCAAAATATTCCGATTCGACGTCCATGCATTTTCAGAATCTCATATAATTTCAGGTTTATATAACCAACTGAATTGGGTTTTCTGTTACAATTATTCTCTTATGACCTTTATTGGCATGTGTGTTCTCTAATGTATTTCAGTTTTTCACTTTCATTTATTGTTTTTTTGAAGGTTGGAATGCTTATATATTATTTTGAGAATAAATTATTCTATTCGCTTCCTCTTTCTTTTTTTCATACCCTCATTATCGTATATTAATTTGTTTGTGAGTTCTCTTCACCACCTTATGAGATACATGGGAGATTATAGTCATTTCTATACACATATTGTTTGATATACCTGAGAATCTAATGCTCGTTCTCAAAAGAATATAATAATAGTAAAATATATTAGGAATAGAATAAATACTATCATTCATGAAAAGAATGTAGTTAATAAAAAAATTGAAAAGGGCGCATTTCGATAACTTGCAACGGGCGCTGAAATCCTAGATCCGGCTCTGCCAATTGTCTGTGAATTTTGAGCCGGAACTCGTCTACAATGAATAGGGTTGTACTCACTGATGACGAATCCGGTGTCAAAATCGATTCCGTACTGCCAGCCGTCGACACGATTACTGAAGAACAGAGAACTATATCGATTCGAAACTTTCAGGATGGGTTGCATTTCGAGATGCGACGATTGAGTTCGTTAATGGGCAAAATGGGCTAAACGGTTTCGGAGTTATGGTCATTTGAAATTTTTAGGCTATTTCATAGATATTCCCTGAGCGACCTGAGCGATTGGATTTAAACTAGCTGAAACTTTACTCAAAAAAAATTGTTTTTTCAACAATTCTCCAAAAAACCCTTTTTCTTGTACTATCAACCAGGTTCGAAAAAAATCGCGCAGACCTTAATATTCATATTTCAAAACAAAGGAATCATATTTTCAAAAACATGGATAAAAAGGAATTGGAATTCAGTGCTCGCTTTAAAAACGGCAGCTGGGAGGTTTAAACAGAATTTTGTGAGGATAATATGATCAGAAGATCGCACATTATTGAGTATTTAGGGAAAAAATTAAAATTTTTTTTTTGGATTTGTTCTAACGAGTTATTTCGGAAAAAACAACGATACCGAGGAAAAAAAAAATTTAACATATTTTTTTCAAAAATTCTGATCGCATGGCACTGAAATTTGGTGCCCTGCTCTGAAATTTGTAGCTCAAGGTGTGACGAGAAAGTTTTTCGAATAAAGTTGATAATTTCCGAATAAATCAATTTTTACGAGCTTGTTCTGGGGAACAGCGCGTTATTATTTCTTCACGATGTCTGTAATTTTCGAATTTTGAGCCAAAATTGGTCTCAAACGACTAGGTTGGACTCACTGATGAAGAATCCGTGGTCAAAATTTATTCTGTCCGTCCGGCCGTGTGCGCTGTAACTCTCAAAAGAAAGGACCTAAAGTCTTGAAATTTTCAGGTTAGGTCAAGATCCTGAATATCTCGGTTAAGTTCGTTAATGGGCCAAATCTGCCAAATGGTTTTTGTGCTACAGCCATTTGAAGTTTTGATTATTCAATACCTCGAAAACTATTCATCTGATCGAAATGAAACTTGGTTGGAAAAAGAATAGAGTCAATAAAAAGAATTATCCATGGAAAAGTTCGAAGAAAAGTTTTTTTTGAAATTTTTCATATTTCATAAAATTTTACTGAAATTTCCAAGTCACAATTTCGCAATTTGAACAAGCGCGTAAAAGCTGCTGACTTCACGTAAGTGCTTTTCTAGAATTTTTGGAAAAAAATTTTGGAAATTTTTTTTAATTCACTGACAGTACGATCTCTAAAATTTCTGCAGTAAGTTGCGTCTAGTTTATGTTTCAACCATCTTCCAAGTTTCAATTCCATCGCTCCACCAGTTCCTGAGATATCAGGGAAATAACCTCAAAATTTCTTATGACTATAACTCCGAAATAGTTTGGTCGATTCTGTCCAACTCAATCGATTCAACGAGACCCGAAAAAAAATTCGCTCAGACCTTGATCTCTATATTTCACAGCAGGTTTATTTCAGTTTGATACGATTATAATTTTTAGAGTTATTGGGAAATAATATGTCAAATTTCTTGTTTTTTTTCTCGATATGGTTGTTTTTTTCCCGAATAACTCAAAAAATACTCAATCATGATGAAACTTGGTAGTTAGTTTGGGAATGCTGATACTCAACTTTGTGCAGAAATTTTCGAATTAATCATGTTATTGGAACAATGTGAGAAAAAAATTCAAAAATGTTTTTCCAAATATGCTAGATATCTCTATCTTCTGATCATATTTTTCTCAAAAACTTCTGCAGGAAGCTTCGAACTGTCATTTTTTCAACCGAACACTGGATATTAATTCGATCTAATCTGTATTTTTGGAAATCATGAGAAAATTGATTTCGAATGGGTATCTTTGCGGAATAATTGGGTCGATTTTACCCATTCACGAATTCGGCCTTCGTGATTGAAGTACAAACCTTTTCTACAAATATCAAGTTTCTTTCGGGAGTAATTGTGTTCACGATGGGCTGCAAGGACGACCCTAAACACAGTAGTTTCCGAAACATATTTCAATTGAATAGCTTTCGAAACATAGCGGCGGTAGCTTAGTGGTTAGGGCTCATGCCTCATGATCGTGAGGTTTAGGGTTCAAGCCCTTGGTCGGAAAAAAAAACTTTTCCGGTTTTCAGGGGACCGTCCAACCATTCGCTGTTAGGTAAACAATTAACACTGATGTTTCTAACGTGGCGCAGGGTTTAGTAACAAAGCCTACACAGAACACACCCGGTATCCAAACTCACACAAGCTTCAAGCTTCTGAGGGTTCTCGTTGAAGCCTATGATAGTCGAAAAATACAAATACAAAACATATACAAATACATATTTCAATTGAATTATAGTAGTTAATCTCTTCCAAACGCGTGACCGACGTTTAAACCGCAGTTATGTCTTATTCTTCTCGTCATCGTTACATAAATTTACTATAAATCGATTCCAACGGTTTCAAGTTCAAGGTGAAAGCTTACGTTTTTTATGTTTTCTTCCGGAGGTCTGCCGAAGAATCCGAATTCCTTGTATAAGAGTCATGTGTTATAACGATTAACACTCGACGTAATGCGTGAACTTGAAAATGGGTTTTATGTATTCTGTTGAATAATCTGAGAAATTTCACCTCTGATTATTGAACTGACAAAAACTTAGGAATGAAAATGGTTTTATTCCATCGATACTTCAATTTGATCATCTGGATCTACTTAAATTCTTACCAAAAGATTACTTGAAAATTTCGGTCTTGATTCAAAGCTGGAATGTGAATTGGAAGATTGAGTTCCAAATTTTAAAAAAATCTAGAAAAGCACTGAAATCAAGTTAGCAGCTTTCATGCGCATGTTCGATTTCGTTGCCAAAGCGATCATCTTCGCACGCACTGACCTGCCAAAAGATTTGGTGATCTTCTAATCATATTCTAGATGAAACTTCAAGCTGCCATTCCCATTCGATCCATTCTGTATTCTCTGAAATGTGTGTTGGAAAAATAAAATTTAGAATGGGTATATCTACGGAATCATTGCGTATATTTTACCCATTCACAAATACGACCTTCGTAATTGAGGCACAAACCTACTCTACAAACATCGAGTTTCTAAGTTGTTTCTTTCGGAAGTTATTATGTTTTATTTTTCAAATATTCTATGTTCTCCCGTCATCACTTTTCGATGAAGTACTCGATTTCTATTCGATATCTGTCTTAAAAATTTTAACCTCGACTCCTGTCTGTTCAAATATATAAATGAATAAATCACCCATTCTTCTTGAGTGATATCATTTAGCTTCTAGGTAGAGATAAAAAACTGGAAACCATTTGCTTTGGAAGTGGATTAATATTTAATTTTGGAGAAGGTCAATTCAAAACTTTCATGAATAATGCTCCCGTGAAGATTTCATTAAAAAATACTTGTATAACACTCAATTTTCCTAGACATTATCCTCCTTAATTAAAACTCAACTACATATCTTGTCAGTCTGAAATCCAAATCCGCAACTCAAAGCATAATTAAAATCAACCTACTCTTGATTATTGTAATTCGGCCACGGTGCAATAATTTAACTAACATAAATCTTTTCAGGTATCGAAGAAACCTTAAAACAAGTCAAGGCTCAAGGCGGAGAAGTCCATGGCCTCAAATGTGACCTTTCCAGAAACGAGGATGTATACAGGGCGGCTAAATTGACGACAGAACAATTTGGAGACGTGAGTATCAGGGTATCATGTTTTGAGAGTGACGCTAATCAAAAAAATTTGAAGTTGATGAGATCTGTCACATCTGTCTCTCCTTCTTAATTATTCCTCGTCTAGAATCAAATAGTAAAAAATATATTCGCGGCTAGTCTGAATCATCGAACCGAAGAAAATGTATATGTCGAACAGAATGGACAGGGTGTCCCCTCGGCCAGTCAAAAGAAGATCTTTGGAAGACATAGATGAGCTTACCTACATGCTTATGCTTGGATCTAGGTATGGCACCAGGAAATCAGCTGCTAGTATAGCCACCCTCATGAAAAAAATTTGTGGTAACTGGCTTCCTGAAACAGATGATCTTCCGGAACATGTTGAGGCCCCCCGTAAGAAGAGAGAAGAAGAAGAAAAAGCGGAAGAAGGGGAAAGTGAAAGCATCGAAGAACAAGTGTCCGAAGTGTCCATTCCGGATAAAATTCGATGCATCAAATTTTCGACAGTGGAATTTTTCGCTGAAATGTTTGTGGACGAAATTATTGATATATCTGTGGACGTATGCGAAAATCTATGTAACGCTGCTATCGGCGGTGAGGCTGAAGACAGGGTTGTAACAGAACTCCCATGCATCTGCGATGTTAACGTTCCCCATGCGGAAAGTTCCAAAGCTAGTATAGGGGATAATGTGAGCTTATCCTCAGTTGAACAGAAAGAATTCTCAGGTTGGCCAACCATTAAACACTTCACAGTAGATGGAGCTAAAAGAAAAATAATGGAGTTTATGGGACAATGGTTCTTTGTCGAAGATTGGAAGTACACAGTTCATTTCATATCTAGTTACAGCGATACAGTATCAGATTATCATCTGTTTCAGGGAATGTGGTCAATCTCCACGAAGGAATATCCAATAGCTCAAGCTACTGCTTCGATGTTTTTCACAATTGAAGTTTCAAGGGTGAAGCCGAAATTCTGTTTTGTAGATGTATCCATCCAGTTCGAAGGATCCAACAGTGTTTACAGAGCTGGACAATTCGAATTTATTGAACAATGGCTATTCAATATCATCGATTCAAAACTGGACTTATTCAGAACTTTGAGATTCTGATAATCAATGATGGAAGAAGTTCTCTATTTATTCTGTTAACTTACTTGCAGATGAACTCAGCTTATTAATAAAAATGCAGAAAATATAAATCGTACCCTGAAGTAATATGTGGCAAAACATTGACTGCTCAGAGTGGATTGTGTAGTATTTTCACTTTTGTTATTCAAATTTCTGGAGAAAAGGGAATTCAAAAGTGACTTCTGTTGATGGAGCGTAAATGTCTTTTTTGAGACTATGCATTCGTTGGGGCATTTTTGAGCTCTTCAATACAACCAAGATTTTTTTGCGTTAATTTCAATATATTGTTATTTCGTTCACATGTTCGTGTTCAGAGAAATGATCTCAAACTTGAGGCTGATATATAGGGCTTATTATATCAAATTTTAAATAATTATCTGGAAAGATATTTGATTTTCAATGAAACAACCAGTTTGAATCATCTTTGTAGGGTCTTACACCCCTAAGAATCAATACCTCTTTCTGAAACACATATTGAACTCGTATAGTTTGATCACACCAAATTTCTAGTGAATAACATGAATCTCCAAGTCCATTGACAGAAGTGACTTTCATAAAACTATATAATAAATGAGAGAGATAAATGATACGTTGCTAAATTAAATTTTGAATACATTGCTTGTCCAAGCTTTCTGATTATACATAACATAATTACATTGCAGGCTCTTTTTGAAAAACCGAAAAATTCATAAATGTTTCGAAATGTCCAATGCCTCCTCCATTTTTCAAGTTCAAAGCAAATTCTTTTTACAGGTCGACATCTTAATCAACAACGCTGGGGTTCTTTCTGGTAAATACCTGCTGGATACACCAGATCGCATGATCAAACTAACTTTCGACGTCAACATAATGGCTCATTTCTGGGTAAGTTTTATTGGGAATTTTAACTCGCAATTATTGATAATTGTCAGTTTGAACTGACAGTTAAGCATTATTGTCAGTTAAGCCATAATTGCCACTTCAAACTTGCAACTAACCATAATTGCTGCCGGTCCAAACTGGCAATTATCTATAATTGCTATTTAGCAGTGATAATTGTCAGTTTTAACTGGTAGTCATAGATAAACTGGCAATTAGTCATAATAGCAAGTTCAAACAGACAGTTCGCCATAGCTGCCAGTTCAAACTGGCAATCTATAATCGCCAGTTTGGGTAGTTTTAGTTATGGATAGTTGTCAGTTTGAACTGGCAGTTATAAATTGTTTTAACTGGTAATTACGGCTAGTTATCAGTAAATACTATCATTTATGGCTAATTGTCAGTTCAGACTGACAATTGTGGATAACCGTCAGTTCAAACTGGCAATTATAAACAATTAGTACTTCGAACTGACAATTATTATAGCACCTTTCTGAACTTCTGATATCCTAGCTACACTAATTCAACCAATGAGACATATACATATATTTTCTTTCCACTTTCATAGACTTCCCGGAAAAATGATAATATTCGAAGAGTTCGAGATTATTTATTGAAAAACTAAAATTTCATTAATTTAATAATTAATGCCAGCGTTGACAAAATGTGCAGTACATTTTTACTCTTATTGCTGTTCGAAATTTCTTGAAAATTATACACAGAGTGAATTACTTAACATTCAAAAAAAAAAGGCTCTGTATTTAACTTACAACGTGACAAAGAAACATTCAGATGATAGTATGGTATTCCCACTGAGTTCCTTTATGGGAGTATGTACAGTCCCCAGTGACCCACCCTGTATATTGTGGATCATTCAAGAAATACAATAATGAAAAATACTTTTTTTCAAGAACACTGATCTCATATACTCATTATATATTCGTTTCTAGACTGTCAAGGCATTCCTTCCTTCCATGATTGCCAGAAATAAGGGTCACATCATCACTATAGCCTCTATGGCTGGCCATGTTGGGGTCAGCAAGCTTGTGGACTACTGTGCCTCCAAATACGCTGCTGTAGGCTTCGACGAAGCATTAAGGATGGAGCTAGAAGACAAAGGTGTAACTGGAGTCAAAACGACAGCTATTTGCCCTTACTTCATACAATCAACAGGAATGTTCGGAAATGTCCGTTCGAGATTCTTGTCAACATTGAAACTATCGGATGTAGCTGACAGAATAGTGGAGGCTGTCCGTCAAGAAGAGGAATTGGTGATGATTCCGTCACTATTGAAATGGACAATATGGATGAAACTGTAAGCTAACAGTCATGTCATCATTACTCCAGAATGATGTATAGACCTAATTTCGTCACCAATATAGAATCTTCTATTCTTTTGTAAAGGTGTTTCCATGATACTTTTATTTACCCAGCGAAGCTGATTTCTGTTGGAGTATCTTCTCTGATGCTGATGGCTGCTGGGGATGACTCCTATTGTTGGCTATGAACTGAATTGCCACCAATATAGAAACTTCTATTCTTTTGTAAAGGTGTTTCCATGATACTTTTATTTGCCCAGCGAAGCTGATTTCTGTTGGAGTATCTTCTCTGATGCTGATGGCTGCTAGGGATGATTTCTATTGTTGGCTATGAACTGAATTGCGTCACGGATATGGCATATATTCTCTCGTACGTTGCCATCCTACCATAATACATGCAGGAAGGATATCTCCAAAGTGTAATCGATAATTTCCATAGAAATATCACCCTATTGATACGTCTATGATAATTTCTTTTGATGACCTGTCTCGTATACCGTTTACTGTTAAATTGTCCAGTAGATGGCAATACTTCGTCAAAAATATGAAATTTTTTCTCGTTTACGTTATAATTTTACCATAATCCACACAGGAATGTTGTCCCCATCGCGAAATTGAAGATTTTACTCGGATTCTTGCCTAAATGGACTAAATTGCTTCATTCGTATGGAATATCTCCTCTTGTGCGGCACCATACTACCACTAATAAAGTATACACACAGAAAAGTTATGTTCACCTCAAAATCGGAGATTTCCTTTGGACTTTTGCCTCTAATAACAGTTGTTGTTAAGAGAACGCATTAAAGTGAAAAGAATACGAATTAAACTCAATAAATCACCAATATATCTATAATCCATTCTCTTCTACGTTAATATACTACCATAATCCACTCAGTAAATCGTCTCTATCGTGAAATCGAAGATTTTATCTCGATTATTTCCCTTCGAGGCTTATCTCTAGTAACTGTTTCTGATCAGGGGCGAATTCCAGTAGAAAGAATTGTCTTTAATGCTTGTTCCTGTAGGATTCATTGCGTCCTAAATAAAAAGTCATGAAACTTCTGACATAATATAGCATTCTACTTTTATGTACTCTGGAAAGATATTTCCACTAAACAACTCGAGATTTCCTTGGAGCCTTGTCTCTTGTATCTTTGGGTGGTGCCCTACAGAAAGATTTTGGTTATGGGTTTATTAGTCTCGAATGCCGAAACATATATCCTACAAATACCGAAATGTGTTTGGAATATCTTGTATGAGAAAGCTCTGAGTACAGGACCAGTTACTTTTTTATTTGGAACTTCATCTTTTTCACTCATCAGTGAAGGTGGAATTCAAAATGAGAGAACCAATGAAGGAATATCTGTTTTTTTGAAAACATACTTACGGAAAGATCATAGATATTTCACTGAATTTACCCTTTTCTTCTTCAGGTTGATGCCATGGCCAGTAGTGTCCATTTTCATGAGAGGTCTGGTCCCAGATGCTGCACCAGATGAAGAATCAAGTAACAAACTGAACAATAATATGGTTAAACCTTCCAAAGAGGCTGTGAATATTAAAAGTGAATAGATATATGTTATTAGTATTTAGGTGTGTGACGAAGGTATTTTTGTAATTTTTTAACGAAATCATGGTAATATGAAATGTTATACATTAAGTTTTATAGAAATGTTTTAAAGTGAATACCTGAATGAATGAATATAGTGATAATTTAAAATACGCTTATTTTCTATATTATACAGGGTATAATTTCCTTATTAAATAAGGGGGCCAAATATTGGATTAAAATTAGATAAAACTGATGGATGAACAATAGAGATGAATATTTTTTCTATGAATTGCACAGGTTGAATTTCATACAGCTATTCCTATTGCGTCATGCATAAAAATTCTTTAAAAAATAATAAAGATTGGCATCAAATAAAACAGCAAATGATTTCGACATTTTTAATCGCTTTCAACTATTCAACTACAAAAAAAGATCGAAATTTCGACCAATTTCAACTTAATACGAATATTTTGTTGTGAAAATTTCGTTTAAGGTTGTGATGCAAAGCCGATTTGGCGTAAAGTTCCTATTCATTTTACATAATATTCTTTTAATGTCCGTGTCATGAGGATACAGTAGCAATCGTAGCAAAATCTTACCGAAAGTTTAGGAAATCTTGAATTTGTGTCTAACAGCAGAAATAACTTTGAAACTCTCTCATACTCGAATAACAAGAAAACCGTTAGTCTAATTTATTGCTCCTACGCAAACCAGATTTTCATGACTAATATTCTTTGAAACTTTCTGGGTAAACAGCTAATGAAACTACTCGAGAAAACTTTTTGTGCAAGATTGTGAAGGTAATTTTTTCAAGCTTCTCTAAAATCCATCATTCTTTTAATTCTAACTAACTGTGAAATTAAACTATTGAATGTCGCAGAGGCATCAGAACGCCCCACAATTGTTATTCTGGCTGCAAGGCTTACGACTTACTGTTTCGCTTTTCGGAAAATCAGTTGAACATTTGTATCTCAATAGTCCATGTCTTAGTTAAGAATTCGATCAGCTTTCCGAATGTTTGGCCATATCTGGACTTTTTGGGACACCTCTGTTATAATTCTCAAAAATATCCGAATTAACACTTAAGAGTTGAAAAGCTCTCTCAATTTCTTGCTGAGTACAATAAAGGTTTTAGAATATAAATTTGCATGAACTTGAACGTTTCAGTTTGAATAGAAAAAAAATATCAAAATTTTTGAATCATCATATTCTAAAATACTTCATTTCCTACTCAAACCTTGAAAGAAGTAATTGAAGTCGTAAAATTTTATATCCTCCGGTTTCTGCATTGGAATGTATTAATGATAAGAAATTATATATATTTCGAAAAAAACGCCATCATTCGTGAATTAGTTTAAAGTTCAATTAAAACATTTAAGAATTTGTTCATTATGTTTATTTCATGGGATGATTCATTCTGTTTGTAGCAAGAGAATGCTAATTAATTCAATATCGTACCCCAGAAGAGAGCTCTTCAGTTGAGAGACTATTCAGAATTAATTGTTCAGAGTAGGATTAGTACATCGTTTAATTCCTCGTGTTTGCCTATAGATATATTGGAGTGCAAAGAGATGTGTCATGATTTCTATTTTCCTTCTTTCTATTTACTCGATGGAACATTTGCTCGATATTCTTGATTTAATTAATCTTATTGGAAATGCATGTGTTTCCTTCGATAATCTTTGAGAAAGTCTTATCATTTCTTCTCTCTTCAATTCAAGGACATTTTTAAAGCTCGTAAAAAGCACAACAGTGAAAATTCTTAATTACGAAGTAAAGTAGAAGTAAGTAAAGAATCTGTCAACTTATGCCACGAATCGATGGATTGGCTCTTGGAATTCTCGAGATAATTCTATAGAACTAAGATTTATGATGATTAATTTCATATTATTTCGTTAACTACCACACTGCAATGAAAATTTCGATGATTTTGTGAAATTATGAAGAACCTTGTATGCGCTAAGTCATCAATTTAAAAAAAAATAAATACGAAGTTATCAATAATAATATCTAATACAGAAATGAAATTTCATAGACATCATGCGAATTATTTGATGACGATTACCTATAGGGATAGTTGTTATCTTTTTGTTTAAAATTAAATATAAAAAGCGTCTACTTGCAGTCTCTTCGATTTTTTATTATTTTTAATTTTACAACAAGCCTATACAGAGCTCAATTGTCGAATGAAAAAAAAAAATCTTCGCCGATGAATTTAAAGGTTCATCATTGAACAAATTTCTTCCTTATCACCAAAAATAAGCATAACAAAACATCGTACCTAAATGTTAGAGTTCCTACAGCGTCGTCTAACATTTCACTTATCTACCTATATCGGTACCACAGCTCTTAAAGCAAATATTAGAGGGATAAATATCGTTGATAATCTCAGAATTATTATCAGTTAACCTCATCACATATGGAAATAATGTCTCCTGAAATAAGTTTCTCGGAATACTCAATCCAAATTAAAGTATATGTGTTTTTGTTATTCATTCAATTGTCTGGCGGAAATGAATGTGATGATTGTATACAGTCTGATCCGGAAACGAATTTCTGCTTCCACCCTGTAAGTACGCATGCTTTTATCTCATCATTTCGTATTGTTCTTGTTTGAGGAACTAAATCTCGAGATAATAGATTTTTATCCAGAGCGTCGTATTATGTATTTTGTGTATGATGCAACATGCGATAAATCATTTTTGAATAATTTATATTTCCGTCAATAGACATACTGATAAAACGGCCAATTTTAAACACTATCACTTTCGGAAGAAACTGATCAGATACCCAGCAGTTTTTCGCTCTAATTACCGAGGCGGAATTCGAGACAAGGAAAATCCACTCAATGATTCCGCAGATTCATTCCGAATTTAATTTTTTCAACATTTTCCAAAAAACAGATCTCATCGAATCGAATTCTCAAACTTCAGGGAAGGCAGTATTAATGCACAATTTCGTGAGCACCATATATTAAAAAATCGCAAAAATAAATAAATAGAGTTGCTTTGAGAAAGCTTTTTGTCAGATTTGGCTGAAATTCAACATAAATTTCGATTTTGTTTTCAACCGAGTTTAGCATATTCGATTAAATCTGTATATTTGAAATTAACTTTTGATTTACCCTATAGTTTTAAATTTTCGAGGTAATATGGTGTGATTTCAAAGTAGATATGTTGAATCATTAAAAAAAAATTGAACGCTGCTTCTACAAATTCATTGCATATAAAGAGGACGATATTAACCTAGAGTTTCCGGCCAGGCTGAACTGTTACATAGATTTGACGCATTTTCACTGGATGATCGGCGCGGTTTGCATGTTTAATGTAATGTATCTGTGACATCCTGTATATCATATATGGAAAGAAAGATTTGGCGCAGACATTGTGTGCAACATATGTGATGATCAGTATTAAATAGTTCTTTCTCCGATACGCATAATTAATTTTCTAACCTTCATAGTATCATAGATTGTCCTAGCAAATTCCTAGGAAATCAAAATATATATCAGTTCACAGTAGGGTTTTGATTGTCCATATTTTTTAAAAAGAGTGGATTTTTATGTACCTAGGTCGAATATAAGAGCTGAACCTCTGTTTTATCTAGTTCCTCGTAGGACTTATTAAATGCTACGAACACCTATGAATTTCATATGTATAATGTTCAATTCCTTGTGTGAGATTTGTGACATACTTCTTGATTCATTACCAGCAATTAAGGAAAGATACCTAACTTGTATGAACTGATGATAGTTTCTTGTACCTTATATAATGATTTCCTTGTAAATTTTTTCTGTAATTGGGTTTTTTACCTGTAGAAAATTAGGGGTAATTATTATTATCTTTTTAATTATTATCATTAATAAAAAATTATGTAGGTCCTATCTATTTCACGAGGAGTAGAGTGATTTATTAAGGACGGTTCATGCAGTTCATCCTTGTTAACATAACTCAATTGTCATAATTAAAGGAAGGGAATGATTTTCATTCAATTTTTCTTCGTAGAGTTTCAAGGGTCAAAGGTGTAACAAAATTGAGAATCTAAAGGGATGTCCAACTGAGTACATCGAAAGAAACAGTCATTCCTTACTCACAATTCTGAAAGATGAAGAATTCAGAAATTTTGAAATCTTGGAGAAAAAGGAGAATTTCATTCAACTTAAGCCACAAAAAATCAAACTTGATTTGAGAAAAGGTAAGAAAGATCACAATAAGGAGAAACAAGTTGACTTTTCAGTAGAAAATTTGGAGAGAATTTATTCGGAAGTTGCTGATTATTGAATTAGTTTCTTCAATGCAAACGATTTACTGGGGGCGCTTTATAACTCATATAAATTTCATTCTTTAAGTTCCAGACAGTTATATTAAATTAACGAATGAAGAAGAACCTAGAAAAGACAGGTTTTCAATATACAGCTATCTTCATTTTTTCGATTATATTAGATATATAAAATACGGACATTCAATTGATATATCCATTGCATATGTTGGATGTACTTTGGACATCCAAGCACATCTGGAAGATATCCTATGGACGTCCATTGAGTGTCCAAAGCGCTCCAACTTGTACATATAATTATTAATTTTATGTCCTTACGGCCGATCATAAACCCACGAAATTCCGAAAGGAACAACTTTCAGACTCGATATTTGTAGAGTAGATTTGGACCTTTATAACAAAGGTCGAATTTCAAAATTTTATCTTCCCAAAATTTCCAAGAATATAGACTGATTGGTATTCAGTAATTGAGTGAAAATTACAGTTCTGAGGTTCATGCAGAATTTCGTTAGGACAATATGATCCGTAGATCGAAGAATATAGAATATTCGAAAAAAATTCTTGAATCTTTTCTTCGATTGTTCTTATGACACGATAATCACGAAATTCGGCACAAAGGTGTGCTTTAGCATTTTGAAATCAGGTAAAAGGTTTCATCGTGATCGGATAGTAAAAATAGTGAAAAAAGCTACGCGTCATTATGCTTCAGCTATATGCCAAGTTTCAGTCCATTTGTATTGTATTTTTACCGATTTTCCTAAAGTCTGTTCCTACACACTCTGGAACTAGTTCTGAATCGGGCGAAGTTTGCGCATATCGATATTAGCGTTCCAACAAATTTCGAACTGGTTAGGAATTGCAAACCAAGTGTTCCAACGTGAAAAGAATTTGTGTCAGACCAGTTCTTCTAGAACTGGTTCCAATGTGGAACCCTCAGAGACTAAAGCTTGTACGACTCTAAGGAGACCGGGTGTGTTAATTGTAGCCTTTCTTAGTAATTTGATTGCCTAAGTAATTCTAAAACATTAGGTAAATACCCTCAAAATTTCAAATTATTTGACAATTATTACTCCGAAACCGATCGGTAAACTTTTCCATTAACTGGAGCGCAACCTAGTCGTCTGAGACTATTTTCGAATTAAAATTCGAAAATTAAAAATATTTAGACGAAACGATTTCTGGGCAAATACGTTTTCAGTAAATCATTGCATTCGAATTCAATCAAACCAGCAAAATAATGTCGAAATCATTGATGAAATTAACTAGAAAAGCACCGACGAAGGTAATAAGGAGCTTTTAAGCGCTTGTTTGAATTCTTAGTACTAGACCAACACAAAATTCTGCGCCTAGTTGTGTGTTGGTATTCTTCAAAGGTTCAAAGGTTATTTGGGAGGATTTTGAATTATTTTTCAGGTGATTTTTTTTCAGATATTCGGGTTGAAAACCTCGGACCACCTGAGATATAAGGCACATATATAATCTTTTTTTTTATCACTTATTGGGTAATTTGTTATCCCAATTTTTTCCTCAATCAATTTCACGATTTCTGCTTTATCTCATCTGGCAACACTGGTTCCGCTCATGCTGACATGAAACGGCTTAGCTTGGCGCATGCCCTGACGAGTCTCATCAAATCAAGCCAAGACGAAACGTGATACACTCTTGAAGAGATTAAAACTACCTCGCTGTCTCCAGAATAAGCACGTAAAAACAATTACACTATTTTTCAGCAAGCCAGTTGATTCTGAGTGACTACCAAGAACTATTGAGAAGATTTGATATTTTCAGGTTGATCACTTATGTTTTCACATCAATCATTTCATAGATATTACTTTTGTGTTCACAAGCAAAATGATTTTTCTTTCAATTCTTCTACAGGAGATGCAGTGAACTTCACATTCTCATACAAACCTGCAGAAAATTATCCTCTAGAAGTCTACTATCTAATGGACCTAACCTACTCCATGAAGAACGATCTACAGACCCTCATAAATCTAGGAGGAGAGCTAGGATATTCTCTCAAAAACATCAGCGAGCACTTCAAAATAGCCTTCGGATCGTACGTGGATAAACTGCGCATGCCTTTTTCCTTTACTAATCCAGACAACATCGAAAATCCCTGTAACCACACAGCTGAGGGGATTTGTGCGAAGAGTTATCTCCTGAAACACATCCAAAATTTCACCAACAATGTGGAACTTTTCGCTAGAGAGGTAAGAAAAAGATTCCAGAGAAGAATTCCTCCTGGATAGAATTGGATTTCAATTTTTATTTTGAAAATAATATAGTGGCTTCTGAATAAAGTCAATTTGACAGTTGCTTCTTCTTCTTCTTCAGCAGCCTCCCCCTTCTCTTCCATTCCCATCTATCTCTAGCCACTCTGTACCAGTTACGACCCGCCGCCTCTTTAATGTCGTCTATCCATCTTCTGGGGGGTCGGCAGACTCTTCTTTAATGCAGTCCACTGATAATGTGCCTTGTCCAACGAGTGTCATCCTAACGGACCAATGCGTCTTTTTCATGTTCCTCTTTTTTCATTTGTCCAAACAAGATACACATGCAAGACTGTTATTGCAAGACAAGTAACACGACGGCAGTAAAAATCCGCGAAAGAACAAACCAACATCCTGATAGTCAACAATTTTTCCCCACGCTTAACTATATATTTATACAAAAGACCTCCCTGGATAAGCCATAAAACAACAATCACATGAATACAAGATTAAAATAGAAGGCAAGTCGCAAAAGGACTACGACGTTTCTTACGAGAATGCAAATGTGCGTGAGTGAGTTTCGATCCAAACTGTCTATCGAGCGATTCAATGTCAAAGTCCATTATCGATCAGAATGTATAGAACTGCTTCCAGGAACGTAATAAAATAGTTATCACCAGTCGGATAGAACACTGTAGTATAACTGCATACAGCGCGCCATCTCCCAGGAGCATCTTGCAAATCTTAACCTTCGAGTGCAGAAAACTTTATCGATGTGCGTCATGACGTTCATTCATTGTCGTATCAGGTCGCTGGTTCTCTACGAACCAATTCCTATCTTTATTATGACAATACTATCATTATATGATATTCATAATTCAAAATAGTCGTACATTTTACATAGTTACATTTTTTATAAGGTTCGAAGAAAAAGCAACACTAGCGCTAACCTTGATGACCTGGAAGGAGGTATGGAAGCACTGATGCAAGTTTTGGTTTGTGGCAAACGCGTAGGATGGTCGGATGTTTCGAGAAAATTAGTTATCATCAGTACTGGAAGCTACATGCATCTAGCAGGGGACGGTATACTATCTGGTACTGTAATGAAGAATCCTGGAGAATGTTTGGTGGATGTAGATGGAAATTACCCGGCCGATAATCCTTACGATTATCCTTCTCTTGGTGAAATACATGGCCAGCTAAAAAAACAGAAAGTGAGCCGATATTTTTTTTTTCATTTCTATATATTTCTTCACCCAATCATCTTAACATAATGGACAATTCGCAATGAATAATGATCTTGGATATGGTTCGAAAAAATTTTGAAAAACCAATTTCAACATCTTTTTCGAAAGAATTTTATGTTTCCGAAACCATTCATCATACTATTCAAAATAGTTGAAACTATATTGATTTTTAGGTAAACGTGATATTTGCTGTTAAGAAAAAAGTATTGTCTTACTACCAACAAATGGGGGATATCCTGAAAGATTTTTCCTTTGTGGGCACACTGGATAATGATTCCAAAAATATAATACAGCTGACGAAGGACGGCTATATGGACTTCTTCAAGAAAGTGAAATTTTCAGTGGATTCTAATCATACAGCTGATTTGGATATAAAGTTCTACGCGGATTGTGATGGTTTAGGTCCCATAAAAACGAGTGAATGTTCTAATGTCATTTTAGATAAAGTCATCGATTTCACAGTCGAGATTAAATTGAACAAAGTGCCAGAGGATGTGAAGGTAAATGTTCACTTTCATTGGATTCAAATATCATATATACTTATAACTGCTTTGTCTTCCTGGAAAATATTTCCAGTATTTTCTTGGAATACCCTGCTTAGGTATGTTGTCATCAATAATAGGAAAAATATGAACTACTGGAAAGCTGTGGAGATTATACCTATGCTGGCTTATTGTTAATGGGTGAAATTTTGTATATTTAGTCCCTTTCTTGAAATCCTTCAAGATTCTCCGAACAGGTTCCATAACATTCTTATTGAGCCATTAAGTGATATTTTTATCTTGACAGATAGTCAAATTATATGTTATAAAGTGTGAATATTCAGTTTAAAATTTGTGAGTTGGCAAAATTTGCTATCAGTCTCTGCGAGTTGCCTTTGCAGAAAATGGTAACTAGACCTTGAACGCACCGCACCAATCACGTGCAATCATCTTTGTAGATCGCGATATTAACATCTATGTAAAACAAATTATTTGATTTTGAAAATCATCGATGAGAACCTCCAGGATCCCTATTCTTGAATCGTGGAAGGCAGAAAATAGGCGTGTCGGCGCTGTTGTCAAGGAAACGATGTACATTTTTGATGGAACGATAGAGCACGTTCATTCCATCACATTCAAGAATGGGGTCCCAGGATGGCATCGTTCTAAACCTCCAGCGCGACTTACCTATTATGTTCTCTTCCATTCACTTCAATGTATTTGATTTACATGGATGTCGACATCGACCGCGACCCACTTGTTCTGTTCGTATCCTAAGGGCAAGATGAATGTTCATTTGAACGTGAAATTGACCTGAATTCCTATTTCAGAGAGAGAAATTATTCATAGTAGAGAAGAATATCCAGGAAAAAATTGAGGTTGAATTAGAGTATCACGGTTTTTGTAGATGTGACGCTATCTCTAAAGAATCAACAGGACAATCATGTGTAAATGGAGCAATAAGATGTGGAAAATGCAACTGTAATTATGGTTGGTAAGTAAGAATTGAGTACAACCAGACAATTGAGGTGTCAAACGAAATCAGAGACTGTTGATATAATCCAACATAATTTCCGATCACGGATATCAAAATTGTGTATGTTTATTTATTTATTTTCCATTTCAAAAATGATCGTAAAGGGTTGGAATTAAGGGGGATTATGTTGTAGGTAATATGCCTAACATCTCAAAAAAATGAAATATCATCGACTTATGCTAAAGAAAAAGTTCTATGATCCGACTGCATTAACACCTACCGATTCAATTTGGGCATCAAAGCCGCATTCAGAGATTAAAACCCACATGCAAATCTGTCGTACCATTTGGGAGTTCATGCATTATTGTGCAAAATCAGAAAAAATGCAAGAAGAGGTGAATTTGTGTTCGTAGGGGCACTTTTTATACCGTTAAAAAGAAATTAATCAGCTCTGTCAGCGTGATGGCAGGCACTTCCAAACTCTAAAATGGGAAGGGGTGTTGAGTGCATTTGCAACATTAGGTAATATCGAAATAATTTATTTTTATTAAAATCATCAATTCGATGCCTCTGTATACGTTGAATCCATTAACAACTCTTTGTTGCTACAAAACCCGATTTATGTGAAATTCGTTACAATTTCTTCAGTGGAACAGTTGAAGACCATGAAAAGTATTTGTAAATAACTTCGGATGACTAGAGAGAAAGGAGGCCATCTTACCGTATAAACTCTTAGTCAGTTGGATCGGTCAGTAACATTTGAAATTGAAATTTTCATAATATTCCGTAATGATCGTGGACAACTGCACATTTTTCTTATATTTATCACATTTTTCAATCGCTTAAGAGAATTTTGCCCAAATCTTCGCAATTTTCAAATTTTGACCAAAAAACCTCTCAAACAATTAGGTTGGACTTCACCAATGCAGAATTTGTGGCCACATCCGATTCTGTCCGTCCATTTCACCTGCTTTAATTCTCTGTTAGTTTGGAACCTGAAAATCTCGGCTAAGGTCGTATAGTCCGAAATCCACCAAAAGGTTTCGGAGATTTACCTACCCATATAGAATGAAGTTTTTTTCTCAATAACTCATAACTTATTGGGAACTTGGAACTAAGTCAGCAGTCGTGAAATGCCAAAGTGCAAACTTATGCAAACATCGGGAATACTGCTTCATTAGAAAACAATCTAGAAAGCGCTAACGTGAAGTCATCAGCTTCTTAGTGTATGTTCAGGTTTGTTGCGAAGGCGTTAAATAATTTCATATTTTTTTAGTTGTATGGTTTTGTTAGTGGTTTTCATATAGAATATTGGAGTTTCGATCTTATAGGTGGTGATATTTTCATGAATTTGAGAACTCAGGGTTTCAATGAAACTTGAATGTGGCTGTGTGTGTGAATTGGGTTTTTAATTTGTTCCACGGACACGATCATCACGAAATTCTGCTTGAAAGTCGTATAATCTATTATGATTACTCATATTAACAAATGAATGATATCAGATGAACCCAACATGAATTCTCTTGCATAACCAAATTATTCCAAACTTTATTTTTGAACCCGACCTATACAACTGTACCTAATTCTAGGACCGGCGATTCCTGCAATGAAACCTGCAGTTATAGCCTCGATCCATGCCGCAAAGTTGTCGACGGTGTGAAAGAGACATCTTGCAGTAGAAGGTAATATGAATACAAAAAAAAACATTAATTACAGGGTTTCTTAACAAAATTCTAAAAAAGCACTGACGTAAGGTCACTCAAGCAAATTACCTCGTAAATGATGAAAAAATCAATTTATTGGATCAATGAAAATTTTCACTGCCCTATATTCAATCTCAATAGACGACTTCGGCCCAAGTTGCCAACCCACAATTTACTTAGCAAGTTTACTAACACTGGGGAACGGGAATTTCAGGACAAATTCGACATGATAAGGTTCGCATTATTTATAAATAACCGTAAAACATGCCTCGGCTCTTCAAACCAGATAATTCCTTCCAAATATAGGTTTTTGTTCAGATCGTCCCCGATTGGCTGAAATTCAAGTTGGGATTCCTGATTTCATGCAAACAGTGTCAATTTTCATAGGATACGTTCCGAAAATCAACTCTGTTGTTTCGGTTGCCGATTTTCCGCTCCGTAAATATGAAATATTTGGATGGTTCCTGGAACAAGCGCGTGAAAAAGATTATTTACATAATCTGGTTGATGAAAATGCGGTTGATTTACTGTCACCTGTCTATGGTTAATATCCATAGCATAGAACAATCTATGTTTACTTTAGGTTTGTTTTGGTTCCGAGTTCAGATATGTTCGGGACGGTTCTAGGTATTTACCATAGAAAATCGTTCTGGTGACAGTAAATCGACCGCATTCTCATCAACCAGATTCCGTAAATAACCTTTTTCACGCGCTTGTTCCAGGAACTAATTTTTCAAAAAAAAAAATTTTTCTTGAAAATTTCAGCACGCCTGTAAAGAAGATGCAAAGACCTTGCCAAAAAAGTGCCACATGACCTACTTTCCCTATTCAAAAAATTTAGAAGGTTGATGGGGATAGCATAGGGTGCAACAAAAATCCTTCAGAAATGCATATAAATTTGGTGAAAGTGAAACAAAATTGACCTGTTTCAGGATTTCGTTGCCAAATATTTTTCTTCTGAGAAAATGAATTTGTGCCATAATTTTGACGCGCACTGTATAGCGCCTCACATCACAGCATCACTCTGAAATATGTATAAGCAGTCTTGTAAAAAGCCATTGCGCATCTATAGTTAGCTTATTGCGTCTGTGGCGAATGCCTTCTTCGCCAAGCTCTAGATCTGGCTCGAGTACAACAATAACCTCTTCCCAGATACCGTCTAGGGCGCACCTGAGGCGCCTCAGAGGCGCGCCAGTCGTGTTCCAGTACACGGGAGCGTCAAACTCAAACACTCGCGCTTCCTTCCCCGTTGTCCCAAGGGTTTCACGCTCCCCACTGGAAAGCCACTTATATAATACTATTTATAATCCATATTTTTTTAGAGGAGACTGCGAATGCGGTAAATGTATCTGCGACTTTCCCTACCAAGGCAAATATTGCGAGTACAAATGTCCAACATACAAGGGAAAAATATGTTCCGGTCATGGAAAATGTAAAGATACAGAAACATGCGTCTGCGAGGCAGGATACTCCGGTAACGACTGCTCGTGTGAAGACTCCACCAAGAACTGTATGATGTTTGGAAAAATCTGCAACGATCACGGAAGATGCCAGTGTAATAAATGTATCTGCAATAAAAATTACAAAGGCAGAAAATGCGAATATCATCTTGGAAATAATGAAGGCTCTGGTTTTTGCTCGGAATTTAGGAATCAGACAATGAGTTTTGTGGAGAACGGTACCACTCAACTTTATTATGGTGCCATTTCTATAAAACCAATGAGTATTTCGAAGGAAGTTAAATTCACTGGCGAAGGTGAGCGGATATTCATTCTATCATTATTCGAACGAATTTCACTTTTTCGTGCTATGCTAAATTTAGCATAGCAATATATCCTACAACCTGCTCCAAAATTTTTTAGGATTTCTATTCTTCCCCTTTCATATATGTCTATATACCTATAGGAGTTTGTCGATTTCGAAAACATATCTGTGATCTTTAAACGAGTTTATTTCGCGACAATGCAAGTTAAAGCTGTATTTTAATGAACAATATACGTATTCCTTGTTTAGTTAAACAATGCTTAAATTTTCGATCACATAATGCAGACGTAATTGAAATACAATGACAATATATATACCTAGCGACTTTTATATTGTATTGGAAACGCTTGTGGTGCACTCAATTCACTGAATTATGAACCAAAAACTTAAACTAATAGCAATAAAATTGCATTTGGTCTGCACTAAAAAACAATTCTTATTTATATAATTTTAACCCGAAAAGCTTCTTCTGTCATTTAGTTCGTATGAGTAGTACAGTGCAGTAAGAAGCTGTAAAGATTTCGAGGAAGATTTTCTCAGAACCGGCAATCAATACACTCATCCACCAGAAAACAGCCACATTAAGGAGATAAAGCGACGCAGTCAAAAAACGAATCAACTTATATTATCCAAATCATGCTTACATTGTGATGATTTAGAATATACTTCATTGTGAAGTTGCATGATGTCTATTTATTAAACTAAAATGTATCAATTTCTCCGGAAAGGACATTGCGGATATTTATTAATATCCCAAATAATTATATTGCTACATCTTTGACTTGTGTTAATGGAGAAATGTCTTAAAATAACTTTGTTTTGAACAAAGATGCGGAATCGTATTGGGATAACTTTTAATGTGCACCTATAGGGTCCACACCAAACTGCCAAGGGATGTAACAGGTTTGCGGAGATACCTTCTCCTTAATCCTAGAGTTTGAAATAGTTTTTCATACCTAATTATTATTGTATCCCAAACCAAAAAGCTTTCATGCTCTTCAAAAGTGATATTCTATATTCTTTTCATAATTTAATCAACAATGACTAATTTCAGGAACTTGTTTCACAAGGATCAACAACCGAACACATTATTGCGAGATTAAGTACAGTTACAACCTAGAATATCAACCTATTGTTCTTAAAATACAAGCTTTCTGTTATAAGCATATGAGTGCAGCTGTAGTAGCCCCAGCAATAGTGATCAGTATTCTAGTAGCTGGCATATTGGCTGTATTAATTTGGAAGTGTGCCACTTCAAGGCAAGATAGGTTAGAATATGAAAGATTCCAAAAAGAAGTGGACCACCAACAGAGGAGTAGAACTGAAAATCCACTTTATACCAGCCCTATAACTAGTTATAGGGTGCCAAACAATAGTAATAAGAATAAGATTTTATAGGACAAATTTTTTATTTGTGAATTTTTATATTTTATATTCAAATAAACAACAATATACATATGTACTTATGTGGCAAATGCCTTTTTCCTACACTTAAAAGAATTTATAAAAGCACTTACGTTGGAAATTATCCATGAGGAAATAACAACGAAATTTGACCAATTTTTACCAAAAATAAATATCCGATTGAGTTGAACAGTTGTACAGTTTTCAAGGAACTTTTTTTTTTATTTTTAACCGTATGATCCTGACAAACCTTTGAATCATGAAGTTCTAAGTCGTTATTCTACAATTAATTACCAAATTTCAATCCAATCCCATGAATAGTTCAGAGATATCGATGGAAAAATCTAATTTAAATTGTTCATTACTCCGAAGCCGTTAGGCAGATTTGGTACATTAACAAACTCAACAGTTGTATTTTTATGTGCAACCTAACATGAAACATTCAAGTCGCTAATTCCAATATTTTTCAAGTTATCTTGGCAACAGCTTGACAAAATTTGACATCGGATTCTTGATCAGTAAGTCCAACCTAGTAGCTTAAGATCATATTCAGAAAATTTGAAAATTGGAACTGAATTGTTTTGAAGTTGCTACAGTCTTTTAGGATTTGATAACTCTTCGGAAGTTTATCAAACAGTTTCATGCACATATATTCCACATTCCTTGCGTGTCGAGTGAACACTTGGGAAAGTGAAACGGGTGGATGAACCCAGTTCTATTAGAGTTCTCATACACTCGGAACAGATCAAAGTTCCCTTAAAAAAACCAAACATCTGAAAATATATATTCCGGTAGTAGTGAGTATGCCTTGACTTTTGAAGTGTCCACGATATAATGTTCTCGCAGTTAGGCCCAGCATCGTTCTGAGTGCTCTCTTTTGAACCAAGAAAATCCTCCAAACCTTAAGAGCCGTTTTCCCACGCGATGATACCGTAGCACTGAAAATTGGAGAAATAAACTGTCCTCAGCTATTCGGAATCTGATTGCAGTGTCAAACCACGGAGCGTGTAGAGAACCGACTTCAATTTACTCTGCAATGAGTTTATATGCTGAGACCAACTCAGCTGATCATCGACAATTACACCAAGGATATTGGTACTGTTGAAAATCCTCACTACCTGCCCAGAAACAACAATATTTTCGGGTCTTTCAACTTTTGAATGCGAAGTGCTGAAAACCACACTCCATTTTATTTGGGTTGATTTGTATTTTATTCGAACAACACCACCAATTAGAAATTTCGCTGAAATATTTTTCGGCCTTTTCAACTACCTCCGAGATACAAGATGCCGGCACAACTTCACCATCCATATTAAAGTTCAGATTTTTATTCAAACTGAATTGATTATTTAAGAATAGCATAGCCTCCTCAGACCAAAGCTCTTCACCCAACAGAATGATTTCTGGTAGGTCATCAATATAAAGCAAAAACAGAAAGGGACCGAACATACCTTCCTGAGGCACCTCCACCCCCACTTCAAGCGATATACGCGATAATTACTCCATTTTAATTGTTAGTAGAGCAACTTTCTCTCAACTAGACTGTTTGAATGATGGATCTTCTTGCATAAATAACACTTCAATTTAAAAGATATATTATATATGTTTTTTCTTGATTTGTCTTTTTAAGACTTAAATAAATTAACATCGGAAAACTGATTCATAATTTATACATAAAAATAATAAAATTTTGAAACAAGCAAAACAGTACTTAGACTATTTCAATGTATGGTTGATATGAAACATACATCTTGCACATTGAGTAACTACAATAAATAAATCTAACTATTTCACTTAAAACTAAAATATACAATGTTTATACATCATTTTCAGAATTAGATCCATTTTCAGAGTCATCATCCTCGAATACTTCTCCCAACTCCCTCAAACGATTCTTAAAGACAGATAACTTACAATCTTGATCAGTTAAAAGCTCCAAAAGATCTTCCTGGTCCTTTCGTAAATGTTCAAGTTCCTCGGATTTTTTCTTCAGTTCATTTTTCAGTTTGTCAATTTCTTCACTATCACTCATATTTGGTACAGTAGTCACAGAAGGAATCATCTGGGGTACAGTACATGCATGATCCACATGATTGGATGTGGTATTAGTTGTTAATTGAACTTTGAGAAGGGTATTTTGGTCATTCAATTGGGAATTTGTTTGACGAAGTTCATCAAGTTCACTCTGAAAAAAAACAACCATTATTTTGAGTTATAAACCTGCAAGACCATTGTTTATTCCTCTCAAAGATCAATATCAAACACATGATGTAAAAAAAATGGTGTGCTCATTTGTAAACTGGCGGACGTCACTCATTTTGCAGATGAGCACACCATGTTTTTTACATCATGTATAAAATATGAAATTATAAATGATTATTTCTTTAATGAAATGATTCGAATACGAAATACAATGTGCACGCCACTGTTTGACTGTTTACGAACTACAACCATAGAATAGAGAAGTATTCTGTGCTACAACCAGCGGAAGAAGGAATGAAACAGGGACAGAGACCATTTAGTACAATCACTACAATCTATGACTACATGACTTCATGATCACATTTATTCTGTGGATAAAGGTGTAAAGATTGAGGTTAATCAATGTCGCAACTTCCAACAATTTTTAATCCTATTTGTCATTGATTTTTCTGAACCTGGCAAAGATTTTATTCTTTATTAATCCAAACACGATCAATTACACACTTTCAATATTGAGCTGAGGACAGATATCTTGGATAAAAATGGCAAGGGCACCTTTAAAATGCAAGATAGGACCATCTATTTTGAATGCAGATTTATCAAATTTATATTCAGAATCCCAAAGACTATTAGATAGCGGTGCTGATTATCTACATTTAGACGTAATGGACGGTCATTTTGTGCCCAATATGTCGTTGGGTCACCCTGTGGTTAAGTGTCTTCGAAATAAAATACGTAATGCCTTCTTCGAAGCTCATATGATGGTCGATGAGCCTGAGAAGTGGGTAGAGCCTATGGCAGATGCGGGTATTAATCAATATACATTCCATATAGAAGCAACAAAAGAGGTTTTTCCTTTATGTAGACGAATAAAAGAAGCTGGAATGCAAGTCGGACTAGCACTTAAACCAGGTACAGGAATAGAGGCTGTGAGGCAGTATATTGATAGTGCAGATATGATTCTTATAATGACAGTAGAACCAGGTTTTGGTGGTCAAAAGTTCATGGCAGATATGATGCCTAAGGTTCAATGGTTACGGAACAATTATCCCTTACTTGACATCGAAGTAGATGGAGGAGTGGGTTTGAATACGATCACAGCTTGTGCAGAAGCAGGTGCAAATATGATAGTGGCTGGCACAGCAATAATAGACGCTCTTGATCAACGAGCTGTCATAGCTAGTCTTCGAGAAACTGTTGAAAGCTCAATACATAAATGTAACGTCTAAGATGAGTTGTTATCAAGTTGTTATTGTTATATCTTTCGTTCTACCATCTTGAAAATCGGTGACTATTTTTTGAGAATTTTATTTACTATGGAATATTTGTGCAATGTAAACTTCTGTGACATTCCTTATGTACTTTTTATTATGGTAATAAAAATGGAATTTTGCATTTGACTTTGAAAAGAGGTCGTATGGTTCAATAAGAAACATTAGACTTGTTTGCATGGCAAAATTTATGGAAAGTTTCTTCTTGAATTTTGTCAATTATTCTGAGGTTCAGCAAATCCCAATTGATATGAACATTCGTGAAGTCATTTCAGATATTTGAATCAAAATAATGAATGTTATTTCAGTTACAAAATTGAACGATATTTTTGCCTGAACATGGCTACTTTCACTGAACAATAATCTCTCATTCCTACAAACTGTAGAGAAGACATAAGGGAAAAAGTTCCCTATATTGAATGCTATAAAAACACAGTGATAGCCCACAGAAATAAATCTTTGTCTAATCAGGGTTTTGATAGTTTGGAATTATTGGTATTCCTATTTATTTTTACGGCAACTGTTAAGAAAATTTTCGGGCCTTTGAGTATCTACAGGGATAAGACTTAGGCCAGTACTATAAAACTTATTTCGACCAAAGAGAGCCGTTAACTCTAATTTTTGAACCAGATTTTAAAAGTTAACTTCTAGTTATCTGTCAAAATGACCCACATACTACATGGATTTGAAGCCTAGTGATCTTTCTTTAAGGGTCTTTTATAGTGAAATTATGTCGGAATTCTTCATTATAACAAATTCTACTTTCTTTTCTTTTAGAAAAAGTCTCACCTTCTATAATATTATGATTATTCCAATTTAAGAGCATTAACTTTTTACAGTTTTAATTATAGGACCCGAAAGCCAAATTCCCCCATACCATGAGGCTATTCTAGAAGAGAAAATTGCTCCATACCTTTAACATTTCTTTTTCTCTTTGTGCACTATTGAAAGATTTTTGCAAATCATGTAATTTTTTGTCTTGGTCCCTGATGAGGTCTTTGTATTGTAATAAAAGGGCATTTTCATGTTCGCTCAAACTCAATTCTGATAATCCGTTTTGAAGATCTCTTTGAACCCCCAATGCATTGATTATAACACCTAAAAAGTAATAAATGCATTTCAATCTTTCAGATCACTTCAAACTGAAGATTTTCAATGAGAAGTATTACGAAAATTCCTAGAATCAAGTTTGTCTCACCTTCAAACGTTTTGAATAATTTACAGAACTCAAACTCGAGTAGAAGGTCACTGGAATGTTTAGCTAAAATCTGAGGTTGCTTAGCTGCTCTTGCGTAAACCTCATGCCTAGATATTTCGTTCAATTTCTTACAGTAGGTCTCGATACCAACCCGTTTCTCAATAAGCTGCGATAGGTTTTCCTTTGAATAATTTTGAACCGAATTATCATTGAAGACGACACATAGGCCCATTATAAAAGCACATATTCCTTGGAGTAACTCCTCGTTATTGTCATATTCGCTCGCTGAAGTTTGGGCAGTGAGAAATGCCATGGCACCTGTAGAAAATTTGGGTTAATGTTGTAGTTTTATCAGGTAAGGCTATACTTCACCTGGTATATTTAAAAAAATTTGTACAGCCTGCTGACACTGTGCCAGCCACGTAGCAAGCAGCATTAGAATTCCAATTTTGGATTGCAGTTTGTTGCTTTGTTGGAGATACATAACATTCTGATGTAATAATCCTATCGGTTGGGCCCCCAAATTAGTAGCAATCATAACCCTCAACAACTGCTCCTTTTGTGCTGGATTGTCGATTAAACAATGTGAAAGAGAAATTGCTGAAAACCAATTGCTCAAACTATCGTTACTGAATAATCCTCCACATAATAGTTGACCAGTAGTGACGTCTGATGTTGTCAAAGAACTAGGAAGCAAAGTTTGGATGATTTGGCCTTGACCGATTTCATTCTTATACACAAAACATTCAAAACAATACAAAACCGCACAGCGCAACTGAAACGGTTGTTTCTCATTGACCATTGACATCAATAAAACAACAATAGCCGGTCTTGGAGGGTTTGACGGTGCCATTACATTAGCAAAATATTCTTGATTTGTTAGGTTTCCTCTGATTATTTCAGCAACAGTATTGATAGTTTCTGTTAAAATATCTGCTGGCACTCCACTTGCCATCAAAATGTTACACAGAGCTTCTAAAAGATTCACATTTCTCATACTTTTCTGGCAAGCAGTGATAATTTGCACTGGATTATTAGGACTAACTAAAGTTCGAACTAGCTGAAGAACACAATGCATATTGGAAACTTTCTGCGGGCTCCATCCAACTTCTTCAAGATTATCTGGCAGAATTAACATTGGAGCAATTTTTTGAATATATGAACCCTCCTTGAAGAAATTAATGTTACTGGTATTGTTCTTCAATAAATTGAGCATTAAGATTAGGCAGTCTTCGACCACAATACCGCCCTCAGTTAAACCTTCCTCTATTATAACCTCGAATAATCTGTCAAATGCATTTTCAAAAGCAACTATCTTCTGTATATTTGCATTATTCTTCGTTAAATTAATCAGAAGCAAGAGAGCATCATTTCTGACTACTTCTCTACTTTCGCTCAATAAGTCCATCAATTTTGACACACCCATGGGACTAACTAATACAATATCTTGTATTTCTTTCGGCTTATTGGCCAAGAGAGAGGTAATTAATTTAACAGCAGGCCACCTTACCCTGAAATCATATTCTTCCAGAAAACTCAATACTAAAGTGACGCTTTCTGTATTTTTGATGAACATTTCTGTGAATTGTTCTCCGATATTGACATTTATGGCTAATGCAGATTCAGCCTCTTCCTCAAATGGTTCTTTTGAAGTTATATTGCAAAGAGTATCTAAGCAATAGCCTATGATTTCACAATCTGCTCTATCCAGCTCTAAAACTTGTTTTAAGACATCCATACCATGGGCCCCTACCTCCACTCGATACTTTTTCGATAATGCTTTCAGAGCTCTACAGGCATCCCTTCTGTCTTCTAGAAGTGTGGACGTGCTTACTCTACTCACAAGTCTTTCAACCTAGAAGATAATAATATAGAAAAAAGGAAGGTGCGACCAATATGTTTTTTACTGTTTCTGCTCCTGTTATTTGTTGATCAGGGGGAGGAGCCCCTAACACGGATTTCAAGCCGCTTCTGAAGTACTCCATCATGTATTCATTCACTCGAATGAATTAAACTCATTCATCTAACTATGCATATCCATAATTTAAGCTGGTGAAAATATTGTTTGTCCAATGTCAGACCGGAATATGTACACGTTGTCACATGTCACATGTCAAAACGTGACATTCATGTCAAGACTGTCAGGTGATTGTCGTTTTATCACAGAGACAAAATCAGTTTTTTTACATGCTTGATTGATCTTGTTATGATGTTTAATCGATTTCAATTTTGAAAAGTTGAAATGTCACAGTTTCGTGATAGTAACAATTCTTCCTATTCAGACCCTGATTTTCAAAGAGGCTATTCACAATTCCTATTCCCGAATGGCGATAAGTACGTCGGCGAATACTGCGCACATCGGAGTGGTTTAGTATGGAAAGAAGGCATGGGAAGTTATTTCACGAAAGATGGTCAATGCTACAAAGGAAAATGGTATGACGATAGACTGATAGATGGAGGTATGGTTGAAATTACATTCAAGGATGGCACTGTTTATGAAGGTACTCTGGATAAGTACAAATACAAGGGAGCTGGATGTATGCGCCTACCCGGAAATGTTAGATTGATACTGGAGTTTGTGGATAATAAGCCTGTTGGAGATATTATTCTTTTGGATAATGTTGGTAGACCTTGGTATGGTAAGTTTCAGGTACATATTGAGTGAAGGAGACTTCTAAAGCAATTAAACAGAAAAAAGGGGATTGCGATGAGCTTTCGGCAAATAATTTCTTGCATAATGCTAAATGCTAAAGAGAAATAAGGTTAGGTTAGTAGTCATCCATATTCTGTCACTAGGAAGAAGCGAGGGGGATTCTTCTGTATTCCACCAAGAAAATATATATTTTGCAAATATTCCTGATAAACGGGGTGCAGGAAGCTCCCGCTACAAGACCGGTATCAAAACTAGCAAAGTTCCAGAACATATTGAGAAGAAACCAGTAGACATGGTAGCCCTTGAAAAACGGGCGTTTAAGAAAAGTGAAAAACTACCGGAAAACTACAATTTTGGCGATTCTGAGTGGTATCGAAACTATATAAATTTCAAGAAAAAACAGCAAGTTATAATGGGAAAAGTAAGTAGAGGATTGCGGTCTCAACTGACTGATGAGGAGTTCGAATGGTGCCTTAATTACGAAGAATTCAAAGAGAGGTATCACAAATTATTGCAGAGAAGGAAGGTGAGAATGAATGATCCAGTGGATCTCAGCATGCTGCACACATTTTTCGGCGAGGAATACAAATCTTCGAAACCTGAATTTGTTATCTATCCAACTAAACCGGAGGAAATCTGAAGAAATTATTAGAGGGATACCTTATATTTGTTTCTCATCAACTATTTATCAATCAATATACACTTTTAGAATTTTGATTTCTTATTATGCATGGATGTCATGGAAAAAGACCCTATCAACTCCTTGGCAGCAAAGCGACGAAGAAAATATATGAGACTTGCGAAAAGCGTTAAACCTTTAATACTCCAAAACCAATTGACCGATTTTGTCCATTTACGAACCCAACTGAGATATTTGGGCTTCACAACTAATTTGAAGACTGTTGGTGCTTTCCTGGTTGCCTAACATAATCGAGTTTCACCATTGATTCGACTTCAGGGAGTCCAACCTTGTAGTGTGAGACAATTTTCGTCTGGAAATCCGAAAATTACAGAGAATTGGTCGAAATATGGCATAGTTCTTGTTTTCTAGAACAAGCGCGTTAAAATATGACGCCGCCAGTTCATGGTCCAAAGCGAACGGTGACTTCTTCGGTTTAAATTGGACGCCCTTCGATTTCATATGGATTGGTGTCGACCATTTTGTTTGTTGACGAACCCATTTATCCTGAAGCAGGTTACAGACTTTTGAGGATGTTTTTTCGATGGAAATTGAAGCTTCTGGTTCATTTGAATATTTTGATAATGTAAGTCCCAGTCGGGATGTAAAATGCGCCAAGTTGTGAAGTGCAAAAGGCCGTGTTGTGTGCTAGTCAGCGTCGCGAAATCCACTGTCTCTGATTCCAGTGCTAACTTTTACAGACAGCGGCAATATTTTCAGCAGACCTTGTGTTTGGTCGTCTCAAGGGGGTTGGTTCATTCTTTACTCAACTAGTATGCTCAAATTTATCCACCACATTGCTAGTAGTCCTCTCTCGGTAGTGGTGGTGGGAGAACCAGAAAAAAAACGTGTTATTGAGCGCTATATATCCTTGTGATTCAACAGAACAGACTAAATAGAAGATATTCAATTTGACGGGTGTTGCTAGCTACTTTTTGTCAAAGCGGAAGGTCCCTATCAGAAAAACTTTCACTTATAATAATAATTGAATTTGATGAATTCGCTCCAGACTGGAAAAGAGCCACTTGCATTTCCTCACATCTCTTTTTGCAAAGGTATCGTATGGGTGTCTGTTGAGAAAGCCTGTCTTGATTTTGGAAAATTTTCGGCCACAGTTTTTGTTGTCAACGAATTTCATCGGATAATTTCTCTGGTAAACCCGCAAACTTTCCCGTCGCGAACAAAGAGCTATGTCATAGACGGATACACAGAATTCTATCCGATGAAATTCCGGCAATGCCAAACTTCACTTTTGGAGTAAGGGTAAATCAGAAGAAATAGAGGTTTGGCTGTTGACTGACATTTTGGATTCCTTTCCATGAAATATTGAAAATTCTTCAGAGAAATTGCCGCTTTTGTTGAGTGATGGATCAAAGATGATTATGGACTTTACAGAAAAAATGAGTGATCGTTTTTATGGTGAAAAAAGTGACCCCAATATGCATCAATTCAGAACTTTTAGAGACTGCCTACATTTTTTCTCAGGTTATATCTTCGCGACAGGAAATTTTACGGGTTTACCACCTTTCTCAATATCAGTTACCGTCAAGTAACAGACCACCCGGGTACCATTGATTGGCTCACAGGTGATCACTAATAGCACAACATATAGATACCGAGTAATAAAAAGTAATAAGTATACATTAAGTGCGTAGAAAGTGTATGAGACCATCTTACATAAGTAATTTCCACAGATCTACTAGCAAACGCCTACAGATACGGCGTTGGCTGTGGCGGTCCGAGGGGGAACAATTGAACAGCGGCTGGAACACAGAACAGTTGAACGCGCCACCGCTGCCGTATAGAGGCGATGCCTTGATGCCTTCCACTACCGTGCGCAGGGGGAGGGAGGTCGAACAGGTTAGCCACCTGAGTAAAGACTCTGAAGATAGCCAACTTAGTCGAGAACGAGTTAACGCGCAGGTTGGTTTACGCAACTCTCTCGCAGGATTCTCTGCTCCCGTTTTTCAATTTTATCTCCGTGTTTATAGCACGCGCAGTGGGGGGTTCATAGTGACCGTTTTTCGTTGGACGCTACCCTATGGTCACTTAATAGTATATCAATGTTATTGCGGTTTTTCCGAGGAATTATGTGACTTTTATTGAGTGCCTTATGTGACTTAAGTTCATGATGCGCTGACATGACCCCAAGGGATTATTGAATACGCTGATTTCAAGAGTAAGGACCTATATTGATTGTCATCTACATTTATAAGCCTTCTTTGATGGTTATCAACACGATTGTTTGGAGCAAAAGTGTTCGAAAAATGAAAGGATTCAGCTTGCTTTGTTTAATCCTTGCTTCTATATGATTCGACTGTTGTAAACAATGTAAGGCAATAAGTTATGTAAATTGCCTTTTATTTGATTGCTTAGGGAAATCAATCTCTCAAACGCCTTTCATGGTCTCTCAGAGATAAGCAATATATAGCATTCTAGATTCGTAAACAATGTTGAAGTCTTAGGAAAAATTGATCTTGGTTTACCTCGATCAAGTATGCAACCTATATCAAAAGATGCACCTCATAAGATCTTGGGTTGAAATCATTTGTAATCTTGTGCTACCAATGAGCTTGGGCCTAGACTGAAATGCAAATACATCTGCAAAACTAGATCCTTTTAGTGGTAACACCCACCCAAAACAAAGTGAAAATTTTGGCTTGTACATCTACATATTTCTGAACTTACAAATATATGTGTACTATCAGTTATGGGGGCCACAAGATGTCAAACTGCATAACTGTGATATGTAAAAAAGTTTCATACTGTCTAATTTAGGGAATTTTTCTTTGTCTCAGATGTCATTTGTGTTATGTGTACACTTTCAAAATATTCCCTCGATGATCTTTTTGAGAAGTAGATAAACTAAGACTACACAGCTTGATTCATCTCAACAAGATCCATACCATAATATTGAGTACCTTTTTTTAAGGTATTCTGAGACTCGATGTAAGATCAATTCAAAAATATAAACGATAGTTCTCACGCCATTAAGGGTCTATCAAATTAATATTTCAAGTCTAGATAATATAAAAAAGTTCCAATGCCAACATGCAAACATTTATATCTAACCTCAAGATACATAATTGAAAAAAAAAACAGTTTATAAGAACACGCCAATCCTCTATTAGATTTTGATGATAAACCTCGAAGTTGACGTGTGGCATAAAAAAGGATTGAAAAAGCGGTTTACCTGTGTCAGGTAGGAAACAGTAGGCGAAACCGAATCTCATCAAGAGATGTGGCGAATCAGAATCTAATGGAAATCCTGCTTTTTGTTGTTCTTCCTAGGAACTGAGGTAGAGAGGAGGAAAGGGTTGTAATTGGATAGTTGGTGGAAGATTTTGTTTTTCTGCAGCTTCAAAAGGGCCGACTGTAGGAATTCGAGCGTTTCAAAGTCTGCATATGAAATGAGTTTGAGCACAGTGTAATAATATGTATAATCCGTTGGCCATGATTTAGTTTTTTTACTTAAAACTGACGCAGGTTGGCACTCGTGAAATATCGGCAATGTCAAAATAATTCTCAGCGACGTTGCCAAATGCAAATGCCAATTTATACTCTCAATCTCAACACGCTTGGAAACTGAAAACGCCGAAGGTAGTTTTGAAAGAACAGAGACGAAGTATCAGGAAGTGCTATGTAGAATTGAAATCTGTTTTTTCTGATAGTAACCCTGATAATTTGGAATCAATAATTTATCACAAGCTTTCCAACATTTTCGACGTATGTGAGGGAAAACCCAGTGTATCGTTCACATAGATTCCCAAGAACTTTGTAAATTGAGTTAGTTCTTTTAAGGTGACACAGGTTTTGTAGTACTACTACATTTTCATACTGGAGTATTTCAAGTTGTGCAACAAGGTATTGGAATGTATGCTGTTATTATTTCTTGAGAATTTCGAAAAGTAGGGAATTCCATAGGTTTTTCTGTTCGTTTAGAAGTTTTACTGCAGGATTATTAGAGTACTTTTATCTTTGTTTCGAATGAACTATCACAAAGTAACGGACTACTCTATCCATTATTTTTCAGTAAAATTTCAACACTCGATTCTTGATTTCCGTACAAGAAAAAAGCATAAATAAATCTTCCAACCATGTTTATATACGTGAAATATTTCCAGTGTTAACAGGGAAAAATATTCTTCAACATTCGCCAGGTCTTTGGAATTATTGAATTCACATAATATTTTCTCAAATTCATAATTTTCCCAAAGTACATTCACATTTTGAAAAACAAGTGATTACTATGACTTCTCTTTAGAGAGGACAACGTTGTGTAGTTATCTGACAGGCAAATGACTATAACATAACATTTTTGAAATATACACGGTGTAATGTGTCAGAATGTCATGGACAATTGGGATAGTTTATAAAAGTGAATGGAGTATACAGAGTGTAACAGCCAAATGGAATAAATTCGATAACGAATAAATGAGGGGGTGTTAGGAAAAACGCTCGGACATGTCGATTTGTAATTTTAAATGCGCATAGTTTTCAAGAAAATAAAATTATATAGGGTGTTCCATGCGACCGTGGCCAATACCAACTTTCTTATTTCTAATGTAACCCCCTGTATATTATTTATTTTTTAGATTCTTCAGAAAATTCTAGACATAATTCATGTACAATGTCCCCTACCTATCTTCAACTTTTTCGTTTTCAGAAATGTTGAGTAACGTTAAAAGACAATTCTACACCAGATTAGCATGTTGCCAAGACGTTCGCGGCGAACATTTTGAACATTTCCTACATTGACATTAATGTTTTTTTTCGTTTTTTTTTAATTATCAAGAAATAGTCAGTATTACTTATGAGGTTTTAAGTGTAATGTACCGAATTTGTGAAATAAAATAATTTTTATTTAAAACGTTGATTTTTGCACTAAATCTGAAATCACTTAATATTTCCGAAATAGTTAAGGATAGGTATAGGACATTGTGCATGAATTGTGTCTAGAATTCTCTGAAGAATCCAAAAAATAAATAATATACAGGGGGTTGCATTTGAAGTAAGAAAGTTGGTATTGGCCACGGTCACATGGAACACCCTATATAATATAATTTTCATGAAAAATATGCGCATTTAAAATTACAAATCGACGTGTCCGAGCTTTTTTCCTATCACCCCCTCATTTATTCGTTATCGAATTTATTCCATTTGGCTGTTACACTCTGTATGTATACTCCATTCGTTTTTATAAAATCAGTCGGTAGGCCAAGAAACTTTAACACATCTCATTGTCTATTGCTAAGAATTTTACGCGATGTTTTCTGTTCTACATGAAGTCAGTAGTAATTTGGTTTGTACAGGGTGAGCCAAATTGGAAAATTTTAAATGGGAAGTCACATTTCTGTATTATATCGACAAAAACTGAAGTTGTTGTCCGAAGGCAAATTTTTACGAGAAACTCATTGGCGAAAAAGACAACTCCATAGCTATTTATGAGACATGCTATGTAAATAGTTTTTTCAAATTGGACCCATTTTATGTTTTCATATATTTCGATAGTGCTTGAAAAAACCATTTCAAAAATACAGCATAATGATATTTTACTGCAGTCTTGATAGAGATATTAAGCCGCTATCATTTTGATCAAATGTCGTTTCTGGAAAAAATCTCACATTCTGCTAGAAGTTTCTGCGAAAGCCATGCCTGAATATACAAGGACAAATTTATTCTTTGTTATGAAACCATGAATCCAAGTTTTTTGGTGATTTTTAAAGATTCAAGTTCATACGAAATATTAATGCCACATGAATATTTGGATTTATGAGATGTAAGATTCACCAATTGAATTATTCTATATTTTTTTCTTGACTGTATATTGAACCAAAGACTTCTGTTATAAAAAGCAAAGCAAATTATGATGGAGAGGAAATATTTCCATTTGAGGAACTTCACAGTTAAAATACCTGATGTCATAAATAACTAAAGACGGAAAAAACATGATGATGACATTTTCATTGTCTCTTCCGCGACAGAAACTTTCAATTTCTCACTTGAGACCTTCTAAACCAGTCAAAAAGGTATAATAATAACATTCTTCAACTTAATCTCTCGAAATTCACCAAGTTGATATCCTTGAAAGACCGTCCATATTTGTCACATATTTACACATTTCTGCCACCGATTAAATGTCGGCAAAGTCGACACAAAGTGCATTAATAATTTCCTTCGAAAAAACCAGGTCGAACACTGTGTTTGCGGTAATCCAATGCCAGAAAAAAATATTTCTGCTACCTGTGTCTATGCCCGAACCCTATTTGAGGACTTGGTGTAGCTTGTGGGCGGTCCTGTCCATTATAATCAGTAATCCACGGTGGACAAAACAAAATTACCAGTTCTTTGTTATTCTTCCCTCTCTATGGCCTCAGGGTTGAAGCCACTTGCCAGCGCTGGGACAAAGGGTTTTGGGTATAGTTTTTGTGGTAGAACCGTGAAAGTGGCCCATACAGAAATGATTTAACAAAGGTCTGAATATTTCTAAACAGGAGCGGAAGTAGCAAATCGCATTAGGATTTTGAATGAAGCCGTGAACACAATAATTTCCATAGAAAAATAATTTGAGAATTCAAAATTTGTTGAGTAGGTTAGGAGGTTAATTCAAAAGTTCAAATTCTTGAAAGAATTGGCATATCTTAGTTGCTAGTGAAATAACATTATTTTTCAGGTTATCGCGCACATGTTCTAGGTGCACAGCGTGCATTGTTTTGTCCAAAATCTGTAACTTTCAAATTTTGTGCCGAAAACGATCTCAAACGATTAGGTTGGACTCACTGATTACGAATCTGGTGTCAAAATCGACGAGGTCACATTTCAAAATGCGACGATTGAATTCGTGAAAGCGAAATCGGTCGGTACAATTCGAAGTTAGAGCTCTTTGAAATTTAGAGGGTTTTTCCGTGATAACTCAGGACCTACTGAAAAGGTAGGATTGAAACTTGGCAGTTAGTTGGAATAGAATGACTTGCAACTTTTCGCGAAATTTCGTCGAGATCGTACTGGCAGTAAATTAAAAAAAAATGTTTTTCGAATTTTTTTTCGGAAAAGTTTTTTTTCGAAAACTTTTCATCCTATCCAAGAAAAAGTTTTTTCCTCGTTATCGTAATGTTTTTCGGAATAACTCAAAAAATACTAACTCAATAATGGTGAAACTTGGCAGCTAGTTTGAAATTGCTGATGGACAACTTTGTACAAAATTTCGCGATGATCGTGTCATTAGAACAATAAAAAAAATTGTGTTTTAAATATTCAATATTCTGATCATATTCTTTTCTTGAAATGCCTTATGAACCTTCGAACTGTCATTTTTCGATAAAGTACTGGATTTCAATAGACGACTTCGGCCCAAGTTGCTAACCCACAATTTTCTTCACAAATTCACTATCACTGGGGAACGGGAATTTCAGGACAAATTCGACATGATAAGGTTTGCGTTATTTATAAATATCCGTAAAAGATCAACAAGGTAATTATTTCCAAATATAGGGTATTGTTAAGATCATCTCTGATTCGCTGAAATTTATGTTGGGATTCCTGATTTCGTGTTAATAGTGTCAAATTTATATAGGATATGTTCGGCAAATCAACTTGGTTGTTTCGGTTGCCGGTTTTCCACGTCGTAAATATGAAATATTCGCTTGGTTCCTGAAAAAAGGTTAATTACGGAATTTCATTGATGAAAAAACGTTCTTTCTGTCACCAGAACGACAGTCATGTTCTATGGTAACATATCCATAGCATAGAAGCATCTTTATTTACTTTATGATTCATAGAACATAGAAGAGACAACAATAAACAATGGAAAAATTACTAGGTATGTTCTATGGATCATAATGTAAATAAAGATTGTTCTATGCTATGGATATGTTACCATGAAACATTGATTGTCATTCTGGTGCATAGACTTAATATGTCTATGTTCTGGTGACAGAAAGATTGCTTTTTCATCAATCAAATTCCGTTATTAAACTTTTTTTCCGGGACCAACCGAATATTTCATATTTACAGAACGGAAAACCGGAGGCCGAAATAACCAAGTTGCTTTGCGGAACATATCCTTCATAAACTTGACACTATTAACATGAAATCAGGAATCGCAACTTAAATTTCAGCCTAACAAAAACCTATATTTGGAAGGAATCATCTTGTTTGAGGAGCCGAGGCTTCTTTTACGGATATTTATACATAACGAGAACCTTATCATGTCGAATTTGTCCTGAAATTCCCGTTTCCCAGTGATAGTAAATTTGTGAAGAAAATTGTGGGTTGGCAACTTGGGCCGAAGTCGTCTATTCGATCTAAAATGTCATTTCGGAAATATTGGAAAAATACAGATTACATCGAGTTGGAATCCAGAAAATCGAAAAATATCGAAAAAAATCAAGGAATGCACTGACGTGAAGTCAGCAGCTTTTATGTGCATGATCAAGGAATATCACTAAAAGTGAACATGCGCGCAAAAGCGGATGACTTCACTTCAGTGCTTTAATAGGTTTTTTCTGAGTTTTACTGTAACGAGAAACTAATAACGAGAAAATTTGCAGAGATAGTTTCTCATTTTTGATGTATCTTTTCATAGTCTAAATCTGACTTTTTCATCAGACAATAACTAGTACATTTGGAGAATTTACTTCTCGTTATTGTCTGATGAAGTAGTCAGATTGAGACTCTGAAACGTTTCAGTTCAATTTGTTGATCGTGTGCGGTATTCTTCATTAGGCAAAAATTTCCCTAGAAACTGCCCTTCATAAAAGTTACAATCCTGCGATCCGAAAGGGCGTTTTCTATAAATTAACTTTTATCGAATATTAAGTAGTTCTTTTCCAGATACTGCGAGTTCAAACCTGAAAACACAGGAGAAATAACACGAAATCCTCCCAAAATAACTTCAAATCGACATATGAAACAACAGCGTTAACGAATTTGCATGAACATTTGAGTTTTCGGATTAGATCCGATCTATACTTTTGAAAATATTAGAAAATATAAATACGAGTAGGTATATCTGCTAGGCCACTTGTCAGCTCAGTTACTTCCAAGTTATCTACCAAATGATCCCGAAAATGAACTATACTGCAAATACTACTGTTATTCAAATACAGTTTATTCGAAGAATTCTAGTTGCAACATCAAACAATAGCGTATCAATGACCCCAAAATTATCAACAATGAAAATTGACCCATACCTTAATCCCTCTATTTAACCAAATCTTCACCGTCAACCATTGTTAAATTCCCATTTTCAACACTATCAAAACCACACTTACCATAAATCAACTCTTTATCAAAAAACTCAAACAAGCGAGATCCCAGTAAACCTAATGCATAAACAAAACGTCATCCGTAAGTGCACCTCGACGTCACCGTGTGCTCCACAGAACATCAAAATATAAGAAGTGCAACCTGCCTTGTAAACTATGCGCAACAATTGTGACATTTCTCCTGTCATAAAATAAGTGGGAATATTCCATTATGGTTCTAGGGGGTGTCCGCCAGTTGAAGTATATGTCATTTTTCTCTAAAATTACATTGGTACTCTGTGGTTCAGTTAATATTTCGCATTATTCTGTGTTCTAAATTTAAATTGAATGGAAAGAAATTTTTGTTTTCAATTAGAAGAAAGCTTTATAAATGATAGTTTATTGAATACAATAATTTTTGCAATTACATGTGTGTGAAAAACTTAATTTTAGGATAAACAAATATCCGATATTTGTCTTTTCACCTAACGAAATATGAATACTTATAACATAGGTTGCGGTTTTCTGGACTAAACAAATACAATTATCTCCTAGAGAAACCAAATAAATCCATAATAAGGGTTGAAGAAATAATTCTGAGAAGGTTAGCACTGATTCACAACAATCCTAATGTTGTCACAAAGATTAATATATTCACTTCACTAATTTTCAATAACACTGATTCATCAAGGGAGGGGAGCGGCATCCAAAAGTCCAAAGAAACTGCCAAAATCATGTAGAATTCTTCAGTCCAACTCCTTCCTGGCAATACCACTTTTCTAGAAAATCAATCAACAATTAGACGATGAATATTGAAATAAAGATTAACTATAAATACTCCGAATTATTCTTTCAAAGATAAGACTCCCAATAAGATAGTTCCCTGAATGAAGTTCATTAAGTAGTACTCCACTATGCTAGTAGAATATTCACACGAATTAAATTTATGAACTGTGAGAATAATAAGTGATATAATCCCAGGTAAAACTTTCGCACCCGGCCAGTAATTATTATTCTTAGAATATGGGAAATATATGTTATGTTTCTGATGGTTCAACTGAAAAGATTTTTAGGCTGGAATTGCCGAATATACATACACCTAATAGCATATCAAATTAGGTCTATGCGTATATACAATGTCCAAATAAATTAACTGACATTATGCCGTAGCCTTTGTATTAAGATGGGCTTTCATACTGTTTTCACTAGAATCTAAGATTGAAGAATTGTAAATCACATGCCTAAATGATGGATTATTTGTACTGCATAGGTAATGATAGTCAAAGTAAGTACCATTTTTTTTATCTTATCATGGTTAAAAATTAGTGCTTGAGCTCATACATAAATGATTCCTCCGAATTCAACATTATCTGAATCCTGAAAATAATTATGGTTACACATATTACACCTGAAAAGATATTAACTTCATATGACACGGGTATTATTTTAATTTCAATTTTGAATATCAATAACAAACTGCCACAAAAACAAAACACGCCAAAAATGAAATTGGCATATCATTTGACATAATGTCATGTCATTCTTCCATTTCGATATATCCACGACATACGTTTCTGACAGATAAAAATAAGTGGAAACGTATGTCCTTGTTTCTACTTTTCCTACCGTCGCTTCACCCCCCTGGTGTGCTCCCGGCTTCTACCCGCCATCTTGATTCTTGCTCTTCGTGAGATCTGGCCTCCTACGACTACTCAGATAACAAGTTGTAAAGCGCGCTCTGCTTTATTTACCAGTCCACTTCTTCTTCGACCAGTTAGAAAGGCAATAAATTCATTTCTCGGGTGTCTTTGATTCATTCTCCAACGCCTCCGTTAATGACGCAGACAGGAGGGCGAGACCACAGAATTTTTACGGTTCTATGCATAAATAAGTGCTCGAACGGTTAGAAACGAAACTCGTTGACTGTAACTAGGAGTTATTGGTCCATCCGTACAGGATTCGTGGGAGTGTTTCGGATATTACCATCAGATATTCTTTACGACATGCTCATTACTGGAACTACTAATGGGGGTATACCTTAAACCTTGGGGAATTATATGTAGAAAATTCTCGTCAAATTTATTGTCTCTTGTGCTTATCTTATGACATGGAGATGCTTTCTGTACATGAGTTTCCTGAAAAATGTATGAAGCAAAAACCTAGAAAAGTACAGCTGTGAAGGCAGCAGTTTCTGTGCGCATGTTCAATGGAGATGATCGCTTTTTTGGCAACGAATTTGAACATGCGTGTAAAAGCTGCTGCCTTCACGACAGTGCTTTTTTAGGTTTTTCGATAAAGTACTGGATTTCAATTCGATCTAATCTATATTTTTGGATAATGTTAAAATAAAATTTTGAATGAGTATATCTACGAATTCATTTGGCGGATGCTAGCCATTCACTGATTTGAGCTTCTTAATTAAGCCCCGAACCTAATCTTCAAACATCGAGTTTCTAAGTCGTTTCTTTCGGAAGTTATTGTGATTAATGATTTCGCAGATATTGGCAAATGAAGATAAGCGCTACTCCCTCTGGTGGCTATCCGAGTAACCCGAGGTACAGACATTATCATTGACAAGTTAAAAGAAATGTTAATAAAATGAGAAAGTTTATGCATTTTTTTTGGCGTTTGTGTGATTTTACAAGTGCTTTTACTGTGGAAAAGCAAATTCAAATGTCCCTTCCCATATATTTCTACAGCCCGGTGAAAAATTTGGAGTTAGGGTGAAAGAAACTTTCTTTAACAAGTCGGGCCTGAAAGTGTTGAAGAATCGATAAAAACCAACAAACAAGATTTATGAGAGTCTGTTACCTTCATTTTACCGATGATGATCATTTTTATAGAGGTAAGCACGAATTGCTCATGAAATATTAGATCACATTCATGAAGACAATTTTTTTCCAGGCCCATAATCCAAACAGAGAAATTTACTTAAGAGGAATGCTATGCCTTCCAGATATCTGCCTTTTGAACTGATCATTATTAAGGAACAACGTAAATGTTCTAGTCATATATAGAACTGACTATTGAAAAAAAAGAGTCTCAACAAGGAAATATCTGGTGGTGAATACTCGCTGAAAGTGCTTCTGCCGATGAAAGCAAAGTTGTACAAGGCTTATTTATTACAGCTTTTCCAAGACCAATCATATGAGTGTTGGAAAATTTATTTGTCAATCCATAATGAATAAGGCTTACGGTACAGGTAGCATTAGGTTCATGTGAATGTATTCATTCTATTCACAATATATTGAGTATTTAGTCCTTCCCTATAAAAATGGTAAAGTTATGAGTATTTGTCTATTATTCCAAAAAGTATGTTTTACAATACTATCTGTTTTTCAACTTTCGAGACTGCCTAAGAAATCCACCAAAGTCGATCTTGCCATTCGGATCTGAAAATAAATAAAAATAAAATACTGTCCAACCTTGCAGCGATATCCCCGTAATTTTAAAGTTGCTACACTCAATTAAATTGAAGGATGTGATACATATCTACTTTATAAGAATGGAATATGTACTCCCAGTAATACTCTCATCAACTATAAAAGTCTTTGAATAAATCGTGAAATCAAAAATTATCAAACCAAACACCAACAAACAGTACAAAATCGACTATCAAAACAAAATCTATGTCTGTATGTCAGGTTCTAAAACTGGCCACCGTGGCGCTGCAATCTTAAATTCAGACGCCAATACCCAGTAAAAATTTTATTCTTTCAATATTTCCAAAAATACAGATTAGATCGAATTGAAATCCAGTATTGTATCGAAATTCTGTTCGAAGGTTTAAACAGAATATAATGAAGATAATATGATCAGAAGATCACAAAAAATTTTAATTTTTTTTTTCAAATCGTTCTAATGACATGTTCATCACGCCATTTTGCGCAAAGTTGCCTATCACCATTTCCGAACTAGCTGCCAAGTTTCATCTCGATGAAATTAGGATTTTTTGAGTTATCTCGGAAAAACCAACGATATCGAGAGAAAAAATAAACAAAATTTTACAAATTTTTCCTATTATTTCCAGAAATTATGGTTGTCAGGATGAAATTTGATACACTGCTGTAAAATGTGATCTTCAAAGTATGACCGGAAGTTTTTTCTGGATTTAATAAAGAGTTTTCGAAAAAAAATTTTTTCGAAAAAAATTTCAAAAAAAATTGTTTTCAAAATATAGTGACAAATAAAATTTCGCGAAAATTTGTACGTTGTTATGCTCCAACTAACTGTCAAGTTTCAATTCAATCGCATTACTATTTCCTGAAATATTCGGAAATTAATCTCAACATTTCAAATGGCCAGATTTCTATCCATAACGGTCACCTATTCAGATGTGGGTTTTCGATTTTCTCATAGTATGATTCTCACGAAATAATGCATAACCCGTAAAGTCATCATTAAGCCTAGTACTAAATGCGAAATCGAACCCTTTAAATAATTTTGGAAAATTAAGATAGTTGTAAACAGTGTGTTTCAGAAAACGATACTAGATCAGCATCGTGACTGTGAATTCTTGGATGATTTTGAGGAGAATACTTCAAATGAACCAACGTCCTGAACCTGTGGTAAGGTTTTGAGAAAAAACGGTTGTTTCATTATATCTTTAATATTTATTCATTCAATAAAATCCCAGATATTATTATGAAATTTGCCACAATTCCTTTGAGCATCAATATCCATGTTTTGAAGTGAAAGAAGTTTTAATGTTACAACTAGTAGAGTTTGTATATGATGTGGAAAAGATAGATATCTCTGAGACAATATTTTATACAGCTCTGTGTTTCCTTCAAATTAATAAAATATTTCAAATCTTTATTCATATATATTTTCCGATTATCCTAGGAGTCAAGGGAACCACTCAGAAGCTTAAAGCTTTTGTGAGTTAGGATATCGGGTGTGTTTTGTGGAGGCTGTATCCCCGCTCCACCCTAGACACAACACTATTAATTTTTGACACAACAGTGAATGGTGGCCAAGAATCGATCTAGAAGATTTCTGTCCTAGTCCGGGAGCACGTAAAAGCTCCAGACCTGAAAGCAGAGCTTTTCTAGAAATTTTATATTGTTGGTGTAAATGAAATCTCCAATGTCATGATAGGGTTTATTACTCATATAATTATTAATTGAAATTTAAGTTCCCCGAATGGAATATAAATTAATTAACAATATTACCCAGAAAACCTAGCAATAATACCAATTTAAAAAACCACTTATCAGAATGACATTTCGGATGAATTATCAATGGAGATTACTAAGAAACAACAATCTAATCTCCGAGGTGTGGTCTTTTGCATTATTTATAGAACCGAGCTACTTTATTTTATGGAAATTTGTGGTTACCGACTTAACTGGAAACCCTGTATTCGAGATAAGATCTTAAACTATTGTAGAGAGTGACGTATTGCATCCTAGTGAGCTCAAACTGGAAGAAACAATGGAATTATATATTCCAGCGTATTTGTTATTCTTGTCGTGATCTCCGGGTATGTGATTCTTTTTCAAGCACGGAATTTAGGATTCAGAGGATCCTTTTTTCCTGTTTGACAGAATCTGTGGAAAACCAAGTATAGGTAGTCCGAGAGTTCATGACTCATATTTTATGAAGGGTTTGATTCAAGTTGAAATTTAACGTGATGATATTTATACAGGGTGATTTCGAAAAAGACCGTCAGATTTAAGCAGAAGTTTGGACGAGACAGTTTTGAAACAATGTTGGTTCATGGTTGGGGTCTCTATTGAGACTATACAGGGTGATTTGTCCGATTTTACTTTCATTGATAACTCAGGTTGAAAAAAACCCTGTACATTGCGTTTCCAAAACTTCGTTATCTGTTTACGATTCTACCATAATAAATATTTATTCAAGAGTTTTATTTTTTTTTGTACACCTCTGGTCTTCCGAGGAATATTTTTCAAAAAAAGGCAATATCGAAATTTTGTTCAAATTAATATAACTTATATTTATGGTTAACTTTGCTATGGCTCATTCAATTTTGATGAGATCTCCAGTGTAATACAATATGAATGAGCACATTTGATAATCGCAAAAAAAGTTCAAAATACGCAGTTGTTATTGGTGATAATTTCGGATTAATTGTGCAGGTTGAAAAATGACCCTGTAAATCTTGTTTCCAAAAATTCGTTATTTGTTTTCGAATTTACGAAATTAATTAATTTTTCATGCGTTTTTAATTTTTTGGCATACTTTTGGTTTGCCGAAAAAAAAAATTTCAAAGAAAAACATTGTCGAAATTTCATTTCAAAGTGAAAATATTCAGCACAAGGTAATAAAGCAGTATATTCCAAGAATGCAAAACGGTTCTAAAAAAGTCTTTCCAAATTCTTAATTTATATTGAATGGCTCAAATTCTGAATGAAATTATTTAATTTACAGAATAACCTCACATGCGTAAATGATTACATTATTGGATCAGATCACTTAACGTACGCTGTTTCATAGGAAAAATCTTTTTATGGAAAAGCGGAGGTGCAAAGAAATTAAACTCGGTAGTTTTCTGAATTGAAGGATTTTCCAAAAATATGAATAATTGAATATAAATTTCGAATTTGAAAAGAATATATTAGAACTGAAGAACCTTGCGTAGAGTAGAATAATCTTACTGCTTTTGAGTGAGATTTCAATAATACTCTTCTTTGAAAAAAATTTCTCGGAAAACCGGAAGTGTGCCAAAAAAATTAAGACAACCTCAATAATGTCATAATCCGAAATGGATAAAGAAGTTTTGGAAATGCAACGTACAGGGTGTTCTTTTCTCCTGCGAAATTAACTTGAAATTCACGTGGTATTGTTTGCTCTTGAGTGAATTGAACGCTGAAATATGTTAGTGATTGTTATTTAATTTGTTTGTTTATCATAATTCGAATTGTAATGCAATGAACAGGAAATCGAATAACTTATTGCGAAACTAAAAATACTCGTGACTTATCTATTTCAGTCGAGGCATACGTCTGTTATTATATTTTTTTGATTCAGCGTGTTTACCTGGATATATTAGATAGACCACCGAGAAATCAATTATCTTAAATTCCCGAACACATATTCAAAGTAAAGATTGACATTAAGAGACCTTGTATGTCATACAGTCTACGATGAAGTAGGTTGAAGTAATAGCCAATAAAGACATCAGAGAACATGCCTTGTTATGTTATGTCTTGAAACTTGCTTTCTTAACAAATAAGAGTCATACATGATCGTTTAAATAAGCTACAAGGTAAGCGTATTTACGTGAATTTTTCGTTGCCGGTCGTATGGTTGGTCACAAATAAAATACAAGAAAACTTATTCAAAATTATATCTTTTTCACCAAAACCGAAACCAAAATTTTTGTTACAGGGAATTTTCGTGGTATGATTTGTTGTGGATTTTCAACCATACCTGGTTTTTTTTCCTAATCATCTACATCAAAATTTCAATCAGTTTATTTGCCACATACATAATTGTATACATCGGACACAATTTCAATTATATAATTTAAAATTTCATTTCATTTGAAACATGATATTAATTTGAAAAACCTCATTCAGATATTTCCTTACCACACTTAATTCAGGTTGTTTCTTTTGGGATGAAAAGAACCCTTGTTTACATAGCTATGGGTGGTCTCTGTTGACACCTCTAGGGTGTATACAGTTCTAAGGGTTAAACAGTTTTTGTGGTGGTTCAATAGGTCTCTTGCATTAATTTTTTTTATCATTGGAATCAAATATTCTATCCATAAGAACACTGAAAAACTTTATCCGCCATCAAAAATTTAAATGGGTAACGAGAAAATGCCCTTTTAAATTTGGCTCCGCATATCGGTTGTTTAAACGGACGAAGCTTCGCGGTTTCCGTGACGTATGGGGATATATCGACTCTCTCCCTTTTCTCGTACACTTTTCTGTCTAGCAAGCCAATAGACAGCGTCGAGCTGTATCGATCGGGGCATCGTGGAATAACGAGTGACGTAGGAGGCGAACTACCGCGTTTCACCCACTTTGGTTTTGCGTCCCGATTTGACGATTTTTAATACCGAATTATTCGAAATTCGCGAATTGTTGGAGTGTGAGATATCATACATTATGATTTTGTATCGATATAGAATGAGAAAAACATGCAAATATGATAATTCGTGTTACATGCAAGAGACCTATTGTTGAACTCAATCTAAGACGAAGTAGGGATCTTCTTCCCAATTTTGTATGATTTATTTACTACATTAGTTATAGTGACCTCAGTTCATTTTTCAAAATACAAGATTAATGTTCCTAAATGAGTGCGAAAATATGCCAAATCTCGTTGTTATATTTGATTTTAACATTATTTCCACAATATGCCAAGAAGTACCAATCCAATCAGATTGAAACTGCGTACCAAAGCTCAACTAGGTTCTAAGTTTCGTGCTTATCTAATAGTTAGAATTCGAGCAATCGCGTAAAAGCTCCTGACCTCACGTCATTGTTTCTTAAGATTTTTTCAAACAATTGTCTGTAATTTTCGAATTTCGATTCGGAAAATCGGCTTGGCTTGAAATTCTTAAGGTGGATTCTGTATCAATATGCGAGGCCTGAGTTTGTTAATGGGCTAAATCGGCCAAAAATTTCAGAGTTACATTCATTCAAATTCTTGATGTATTTCCCGAATCTCTCGAGAAGTTATTATGTTTACGGGTGGAAACTTGAAAATTAAGTGTAGAATACTTACTGCAACCACCCGCAAAACTTCGTTGAGATCGTATGGTAAGAAAGTAACAAAAAAAATGTCGAAGATTCAAAAATTTTTGTTGGAATCTTTTTACGCGCTTGTTTTTGTAATAATTCATTACATTTCGATGAAATCCTACGCAGAACTTGAAGTCAGTATTTCTCACTAGTGTTCCAGTTCGATTTTAATTTACGGAGATATTGGGAAAAATTGGGTAAAATTTCGTGATTTTTTTGCTCGGTATATACCGAATAACTAAAAAAATACTGACCTGATCATGATGAAACCCAGTTACTAAATGGCATATGCTAATGTACAATTTTGTGCAAAATGTTGTGACGATTGTTTCATGAGAATAATAAAACTTCAAAATTCGAACATGCGCGCAAAAACTGATGACTTCACGTCGGACGCTTTTGTAGGACTCTTTTGGGAACGCCCACTACGGATTTGTGTTTTGAACAACGATAAGGTAAATGAAATGAATATTTTCGAATTCAATTTCGCACAACCGAAGCATTTTGTTTATTTCTTAGCGTTTTGATCACAAACAAGCTCGAATATTATTCAATAGACGACTTCGGTCCAAGTTGCTCACAAATTTCGTCAAATTTACCTACTATTACCGGGGAAGGGGAATTTCAGAACAAATTCGACATGATGAGGGTCGTATTACTTCAAAATACCCATAAACCGTGCCTCGACTCCTCAAACTAGATAATTATTTCCAAATAAAGGTTTTTGTTAGGATCATCCATGATTTAAAAAACATGGTGTGCTCATCTGAAAAATGAGTGACGTCAGCAAGATTAAAATACAAAGAGTAGCATATTCTGTGCTTTGAATTTGAATGTTAATTCAAAGCACAGAATATACAACTCTTTGTATTTTCTGTTAGCTGACGACACTCATTTTTCAGATGAGCACACCATGTTTTTTACATCATGGGATCATCTCTGATTCGCTGGATATTAAGTTGGTATTCCTGATTTCTTGTCAATAGTGCCCAGCTTACATAGGATATGTTCCGCAAATCAACTTGGTTATTCCGCTTGCCGGTTTTCCGTTCCATGAATATGAACTATTCGGTTGGTTCCTGAAAAAAAGGTAAATTACGGAATTTGATTTGCGAAAAATCGATCTTTCTATCAAAAGAGCGACAGTCAAATTTCTATAGTGAGTGAACATGATGTAAGTAAATCATGGTGTGCTCATCTGCTCATCTGTGATCGTATTCACCAATGATGACGTCACTTTTTTCATTCACATTCAAGGAAATATATATTCTGTGCTTCGAATTTGAATGAAAAAGTGACTTCATCATTGGTAAATACGACCACAGATGAACAGATGAGCACACCATATTTTACTTACATCATGATATCAAAGAACAATCTATATTTATTTTATGACCCACAGAATATAGAGGAGATAACAATTAACAATGAAAAAATAACTATCTATGGTCTATGGTTCATAAGGTGAATATAGATTGTTCTATGCTATGGATATGTTACCATAGAAAATTGACTGCCATTTTGGTGACAGAAAGATCGTATTTTCATCGATCAAATGCCGAAATTCCTTTTTTTTTTTCAGGAACCAACCGAATATTTCATACTTACGGGACGGAAAACCGGCAACCGATATAACCAAGTTGTTTTGCGAATATATCCTACATAAACTGGAGAACAAAAAACCATATTTGAAAAGGATTTTCTCGTTTGAAGAACCGAGGCACCGTTTACGGATATTTATGAATAATGCGAATATCATCTTGTCAAATTTGTTCTGAAATTCCAATTCCCTAGTGAATTTGACAAAATTCGTGGGGTTGGCAACATGGACAGAAGTCGTCTATTGAAACATTCATGTTTTCCTTATGTCAAAAAACCAGCCACAATTCATGTGGTTATAAGTGTCCATAGATTCAATTATCAATTGACCAATACACTTCACCATCAGAGTAGGTACCTACACAAATGTCTATTGAGTGTTCTCAAGATAATCCACCTTGACAAATTCTCCCAAACAAAAAACTCTCATCATTATTCACCATTAGCAAACGCAGCCATTCAAACAGCTTTGACATTAGCATTAAAAGCTGATAATAAATTATAAATATTGAAATCGAACTGTTAAATGCGACAAACGTCGTTCGACGCCCATCAGTTAGAAAATAAAGTTAAGTAGCATTCAGATATGCTAATCAGCCATATTCAGATGTATCGGGTGACATATGACTTATTGTCTACCAGACGTAGTATCTCTTGCATAATTCCATCACATATGCCACAGGTGGCATCGCCATTGGTGTGTTTCTCAAGCTTCCAACCATTAAAAAGAAGTTGAAATTGGTTTATGGTCGTACGAGGCAACTGTGGTTTCTTCTTTGTGGGATCGATGTCTGACTGCTTGCATTCGAGTCGCGTTTGGTTCTTTTTGTGGTACTTCTTTACGATATCCTGTAGTGGGTTTTTGATGAGCCGATGAATTTAAAAAGGAATGGAAAGGTTCCTTCGACATAGTTTGAATTGAAAATTACTTGCTCAACACTTGGATTTTTTTGGGCTTATGATGCACTAAGTGGTATTGACGATTTTCAAGTCTGGTAACTTTTGATTACCTCTCGAAGAAAATAACCTCGGTGGCGATGGCCAGCTTGAAGCATTTTATTGCCTTTCTCTGAAAATATCGGAAACAGAAGTTGCAAAATGAGAAAGTATGGTTTATAGAAATCGGGCGGAAGGCTCGATACCTTCTTTTTGCAGGGAGAAATTTTTTGGGATGATATTGAATAATAACATCGAATTGAAAACAATTATTGAACACAAATGTAACGTTCTGAAACCTACATCAGAGTCAATAATCAAACAAAAGGTCTCTTGCACGTAACACAAATTATCATATTTTCATGTTTTTCTGATTCTATATCGATACAAAATGATAATGTATGCTATCACACACTTCAACAATTCGCGAATTTGGAAAGATCGTCTTCTACGTCACTCGTCATTCTACAATGGGGGTTTTTCCTTTAAATGAAAATGCAGTAATTTTCATGAAAAACCATTAAAACTACACATTTCAAACATATAATTTCAATATTATATTCTTAAAAAAATGTTTGATCACCTAAAGCTGAAAAATTAAAATGGGGATTTGTATTTGCAGGGATTTGCCTTGAGTGCACGATATGGCAACGTCGAATTCAGCTTTCTCGGAAAGAAAAGGACGTCGAATGTGTTACTTTGCTTAGGAAAACAGAGATAGCTATACTTCGATCTGGTTAGAGTAGAAGACAACGACCAAGAAATAGAAAGAGAAGAGCACAGACTGTCATACTGTCATATTACTGACAAATCGCAAACGGAAATTGTTTGGTTATATTGACAAAGAACCTTTGAATAAAGAACAACAGGAAGAAGCATAACGATTTTCTACTTCGTATAGTGGGACATAGGCGCCCATATTGAACCTCCAAGTATGACTCATGTTAGTTAGTTTCTTCAGACAAAGAAGTCTCGGAACAAGTTGTTCTCTCTTCAAAGTGAAAGGGAAGTCGGCCATATGCAACATCCATCCCGGACCCACTTTATGAGGCATTATGCTCCTTCCTTATGTTCTTTATTGAGAGCAATTAACACGTGTGTACTACAGAATAGGAGTAAATATTTCATTTTTCTATAGCAGAAAGAGCTATTCTACTAAACACCGTTGTCACTTCGTGCATGCTTGGCAAATCCCAAACCCCAATTTTGAAATCTGATTTTGAACACTTTCTGAAGGTAATTTGGGAAAATGATGAATCAAACCTATAATAATTAATTTCAAATTCGCATTTGCAGTAATAACTCAAATTCAGGAAAAATCCCCATTCACCGATTGATACAGCTGACGCTGTTCATTGGCTTGTTAGAGAGAAAAGTACACGAGAAGAGAGAGAGAGAGTGGATATATACCGCTACGTCACGGAAGCCGCGAATTTTCTTCCGTTTGAACAGCCGACATCAGGAGCTAAATTTAAAAGATCATTTTCTCGTTGAAAACTTGAAATTTTTGACGGTGGTTAAAGTTTTTCAGTAGCCTTACAGATTCCAATGATTTACTCCACAGGTGAATTTACAAATTCCACTTCATTTTCTTGAAAAGGAGGCCGAATATGTTTAAACACTCTGATCCTTTTTAATGAATTAACAGGTTCCGTCACCTGGATTCCGATCTATCATGCGGTTTCAACTGACTGAATTCAGTTAATCTGCTCTTTTCTATCTTTGAATTTCTCTATTATTTATGATCTTCTTATGTTCAAGTTTTTTAACTTCTGATTCGATTCTTGTGATTTTTTCTAAGATGTCACGAACAAAGGAATCACATTCAATGAGTTGGGTTGTTCATAATTTTTCATCAAATAAAAAAGAACTACCTACTTCATAAGATAATTTTCCTCATGTTGTTGACCGGTTCAAAAAAGGTTCAGTTGTTACAGTACAATAATTTCAAGGTTTATTACTGCGAATGCAAATTTGAACATAATTATTATGGGTTTGATTCATCATTTTCCCTAATTACCTTCAGAAAGTATTCAAAATCAGGTTTCAAAATTGCGGTTTGGGATTTGTCATGCATGCACGAAGTGACAACGTTGTTTAGTAGAATTGCTTTTTCTGCTATAGAATAACGAAATATTTATTCCTATTCTGTGGTACACACGTGTTCTTTTTTCAATATAACCAAACAATTTCCGTTTGCGATTTGTCAGTAATATGACAGTATGACAGTCTGTGCTTTTCTCTACTCTAACCAGATCGAAGTATAGCTATCTCTGTTTTCCTAAGCAAAGTAACACATTTGAAGTCCTTTTCTTTCGGAGAAAGCTGAATTCGACGTTGCCATATCGTGCACTCATGACAAATGCCTTTAAATGCAAATTCCCATTTTTATTTTTCAGTACCCCATTGTACACATTTTCCCCTCCAATCACCGTGGGTATAATTACCTCTAAATTACCGAACCATAATTGAATCGAAATTTCATTCAGTGAGCATTCGATATGCTATATCTTCCTCTACATCTCCGAATTCTACAGCATGTGAACCAATCTGAAAATATCAAATAAATTTTCATGGTATAATCCTGGGACCATGACTAACAGAACTTGCTGGTCAACCAAGACGCTCAATCTTGAAGTGAGCAAATAATATACTTAATTATTTTTCAGACCAGGGACTCTCAAACTGTGGGGTTCAAAGGAGCGTCGCGGAACACTGAAAAAGTGTCATACGCCTAGTTTTTCGAAAACAATATTTTTGGCACATTTGCAGAAAATCATTTAAGAAGCGTTTTGAGGTCTGGAGCTTTTAAGCGCTCGACCATATTCATCTTAAGCTGCGTACGATTATTCTACTTCGAGTACTTGGAGCATTCTATATCACACTGTATTCTTTTGTGTTTCATAATTGAGGATTTGAATGAAAATAGGTTTGCAGAATTATTTATCCACAGCTTACTAACGGCGGAAGTTGAAACTGAATATGTTTTAATGCTTACTATTCTTGATACAATTCTTCATTGAATTGATACAAATAAATATCATTTACGACTAGAGAAAATCTGAAAATATTTGCTCTACTTCACATTAATATTGCTTTCAGTTCAAATTTCAATGGATTGAATATCCAAATACAGGGTGCCGTAAAGTAATCTCGATTGAAAGAGGTCGTCGCAGCACAGAAAAGTTTGAGAACCTCTGTTTCTGCCCGTAATTGTCCATCAGGCATCTCTTCTAAGTTTGACGCGGTCCCCATGATAGGGCATAGTATCGCCAGTGGCGTCACAGTAATGATAGGGTAGACTCTCATTGAAATATTCTGAGATAAGGTTCGATGGACCGGTAATATTGTTATTTATTCATGTATGTCGATAGGAATCTTGGAATGAAAATCGATTTGTACGCTGCAATGACAATCCTATAGACACATTGAGATGTTTTCATTTTTAGGTCTTGCAATGATTCGACAAATCTCAATTCGTTTCGGGAGGAATAACTTAGAGATTGGAAATTGTGAGACGTAAACCATCGTGTGAAAGCTTCTCACTTCACAACCCTCTGGGTTCACCGATCTATATTGGTTTTCTGGATGATTAACAGTTAGGGCTCACTAAAAAAATAGGAGTTTTATAATACCAATAGATAAAACAAATCATTAACTTGAAGTGAAAACAATCGCATACACAAAATGTACATTCGTAAATTTGCAGGAGTGAAAAATATAACATTTATAAAATTCATGATAAAATATACTAGCGCATTTCAATTATTTAAAAAATTATTGAATGAAAATAAACACACTTTGAGCTAATTTAAATGGAAATTTATAAAGTTAGAAGCCACTTCGTGAACGATTTTTTTTATTGTATACTAATGACTCGATTATTACGGAATATCGCACGAAATTGTTCATGAGCATAGTCCAACTAGTAACCAAGATTATTGAGGATCAGTATTTTTTAAGTTATTCCGGAAATAACAATACAGAAAAAAAAATTTCACAAATAGATTTAATAACTTCCGATTTCCTTGAAAGAACCCACGTTTTCTTTTGCATATTTTAGTTTACTTCGAATTTTGGGTTGAATACTGTAGAGGGACTACAGGCTTTTCAAAAAAAAATATATTATCTTATATTACAGTGTGAACCGTACAGTCTACAGAAATTCGAAATTTTTGTGAAGATTATCACTCATAGTAGTGTCTAAAGATTTTTTGTGGAATGTTTTAGGGTTGATCTTGTGATTTTGACTATTTTCATTTTTAGTGTTATATTTATATGATGTCGCAATAATTATTGGGATTAAATATATATTCTATTCTAAATAAAATCAAGAAAAAAATTTCATGGAAAATTTTTGTTTGGATATCGGTTCTTTTGCGCTCTGATCATAGAGTAACTGGAAACAGAAATCGATACAGCGTTTGATTTTTCACCTTTTTTCAAGACATTTCGAAAGTTCAGTTCATTTCCGGTTAAACTAGAAGTCATAGATACCTTGAAAATAATATGTAGTAGGTATCTATTTCCAAAATCCCAATCCGATATTTTATAAAATGAAATTTTTTTGTTGGCTGAACTTGATTTATGTGACACCCAGTATAGTTTCGATACTCAGTTCGATGAGAGCAGTTGACATCTCGAAGAGCAACGCCAATGGAGACTCATTTCACATTGGAGAAATGACTAACAGCAAGAATCCTCGAGACATAAGTTGTTTTAAGTCAATATCGTCAAATTCCTCAGGAACTCTTAGATGATAAAATAAATATAGCTGGACGTATAATGGCTGAATAAATATATCCTAAACCAACAATGGACTTTCCTATATTACTATCGAGGTATATTTTATTTTTTATATTATGACTTTTAACATATGGGTAGCGCTGCGTGACCAGAGTTAATGCATTATAGAGCGTTGTTGACAAATTAGAAGTTTGGAAAAATTCCGGATTCTTGAGTACCTACTTGAACATATGGTTTCGGTGGAATCCTCGAAATTCTCATGAAATCGTCAAATATTAAAACTGATCGGATGAAGTCTCATGCAGGGCGAATGAAGTTGTACACTAATTTTCACCCTATATTCCTCTCATCAAAAAAAAACACTAATTATTAACTATTTTTCCTGATTCGTCCCCGGTAAAAAAATACAGGCTGTTGAAATTTCCAAAAAAATCATTCTTTCTTTTGTAGCTTTGAAATGAATTTTGGTGTGAAGTTCTCTATGACTATGACTATACCTTTTTACCAGAGTCGAATCTGGAAAAATGAAAAAAGTGTTTTATTTAATGAGAAGAATCTATGGTTGAAATTGATGTACAACTTAAAGACTCACCCAGTACTATAATGAGGATCAAATCAGTTTCAAGCGCATGATTTTATTGAATTTGGTTCATCTCACAAGATGCGAGATTTTATATTTCTCGAGTTATATTTAATTTTCTTATTTTCCAAGACAATATGGACCATCTAGGAATGGACTATTAGTAAATATGCCTAATTCGTTTTTATGTTTATGTTTATATGTTGCAGTCGGAGAGTCTGATCTGACATTGCTGCATATAAAAATTTTGTATCCGGAAGTCAATTCATACTCTTATAGTTTGGAGTTTCGGACGACAATTTTAAAGAATCTGCTTCATTGAGGTTTGTTCGTTGTATCTGCATGAAAATGTTATTGTACACTAACTACACTGGACTTCCCCTTCTCAGTGCAGATGAGTTTAGTTGAGTGCAGTCACATATAACAGAATAGAAGTAGGCAGTGTAGTTCAATCTGTTCTATGATTCTGGGCAAATCCAAGATGAATCCTATGCTTCTTTCGTTTTCGCAAAAGAAGGTTATCCTATGAATTCTAGGTTACCATATTACTGTAATTGTTACTAGAAATTTTTCACGCCAGTATAATCCTTATCGAGTAAGACACATTCATATTTATATAAACCCACATAACCTCACTCTATTCCTCAAATTCTGTGCAATCTAATAGAGTACAGAACTTCAAACTCGTGATGTGTGACTATACTTCAAACAACGAACAAACTATTGGTCATACAACAACAAAATTCATTAGAACGTCAACTTTCTTGCTAGTTACAAATCTTACTTATCTTATCTTGTTTTTTCTGCCGTTTCAATTTCATTCTAAAATCCAAAACGTTCTTATTTTTTTTGCGTAGATATACTTATTCACGAGTATATAGACGGAATAATTACAAAGAATAAGTTTACGTCGAAAAAATCAGAAACGTACCAGATTAACTATAGTAAAATTGAAGGAACAATGAAAATAACAGAATTACTTCAATACCATCGAAACACATCTTTTAAAGACAACCAAGAGTTTTATCGATCTAAAGTTCTACATTCGGATGATAAAGTTTCAGGAATTTTTTTTTCAGTTTTATTGAGTGTCTCTTTCCCAATAAAAAGTTCTATTTAGATGTATTAAGTTTCGGAAATTTATGAGTATGTATATCATTGTAGGTAGCTCAATGAAATCTAGTTAGTGAATTGCCGATGAAATATGCAATAAATGAAAAAGGTTTGGGTAAAATATAACGAGTTATATTTTCAAATCGTCAAATACATGCAAAATTACTTTTGTGAAAAACTGAATTATTTATCTATTATTCTCTATAAACAGAGATGTTCTGATTATCTCACCTCCAGAATGTTACTTTTTCACCTAAGTTGAATCTCAAGCACTTGGTAAACTTGTTGATTTGATCGTACAGTCACCAATGTTCTCCACGAAATTTCCAAAAAGTATAAATTTGAAGTAGGATAGGTGTTTTTTTTTCTATGTAAATCATTCAATGTGAAATAAAAATAATATTATTATTTAAAATTTTACAATTTGGAATTAAAACAGTTCATTTTGATCAATATTTATATTTTCATAATTACTCATCACTGTCATCTTGCATTGAAGATTGGGATGAAGAAACTGTGTTTTTTACGAAAGTAAAAGTATCGAAGAACGGTTTTGTGATCAACTCAAAAAAGAGCCTTCCGTATGTGAAAACTTCTGCCATGTATTTTTCTTCGGATTCATCATCGCTCGATTCTGTGTCTTCCTCAGACGTCATTTCATCATAGTGATCTTCATAGCACGATTTATCAACTGAAACAGATTTCAAGAAGGATGCAATGCTTAGTGATGGTATGTCGAGTATCTCATCCTTATAAGCATAATCTTCCTCACTTGGGATATTTCCCTGGTATGTCAATTCGATTCTGGGATTGTCTGTTATGTAGTTTAACGATGTTCCAACAAAATCGATAGTTAAATTATCCTTTACTGGACGCTGCTTCAAATTGAAAATTATCTCATAACTGGGATAGAATTCGTTATCTTCGTATTTCACTATTTCATTGAGATACTTCGAAACTGTTGTATCTTTTCCATTCGGTGGAATCTGCATGAATTCATATCCCCTAGCAAATTCTTGTAACAATACTTTAACTAAAAACATGAATCTCGTAGCAGAACATTTTCTAGGATAGTTTCGAGATATTGTAGCATCGTTTGAAAAGTATACACCTTGTCCGTTGAAACAATGATTGCTGGTTCGACCAAAAAAACGCCAATTGAAATTGTTCTCTTCTATTCCATGTGCACATTCTTCATTTGTACCATGGAATCCAAATACTTCGATTACATGTCCGAATTGTCTTTTCTTTTTTTCTTTTTTCAACTCATAGCTTCGTCGTAAGTAATAATTTTCGATTTTTAGAATTCCTACAATTTCGATATCATCCATTTTCATCATCCTCTTAACCAATTGATATTCAACGTTTTGAGGATCAAGCAGTGTTGATTTTATGAGACCTAGATCCATTAACTCAACCTTTCCATAAAAAGGGAAATAATTTTCAATGAAATATATATTTTGATGCCAATATAAATTCATTTTTTTTCAGACGGAGGTGAATGCACTGAAACATCAAAAAACTACAGTTATTCAACGAAGAAATATAAAACTCAAAAAAGATGTACCAGAAGAATGAATTTGAATGATAAACGAAAAAGAAACACAAGCTGACTTCACAACTATTTTATAGTTATATAGTATATGCGCAAATAATAAATAAATATTTTATTGAGTTAATTCGGTTTGAAAAAGCTTAGAGATAATCTTTTAATTTTATACCATATTGCATGGTGTTTCTTCAATATTTTGAACATTTGAGGGTTTTGAATTTTGTTTCAAGCCATCACACAAGTTAATCATTTTATGAAGGAATAATACAAAATTCCTTTAGTGTTGAGATATTGACTGATGCATCTGCATGGAAATTATTTCGAGCAAACAATCGTGGTCATAAAATCAAAACTCAGAAAATGTCAGAAAAACAATTAATCAATAATTCTCACCTTTCACACACGAAAACGATATTCGATTTCACCTACCTGGAACTGACTACATTGGAATGATATTATGATAAGGTTCTATATGTAAAGCATGATTAGATTATTCATAGCTACAAAGCGTGATAAGGATAAATTGAAAACAATATGCGATGGTTGATCAAAATAGATCTTACAGATCATAACAGTCGATGATTCAAAAATCCGTGAAAATTATATCAACTAGGTTGGTCTCACTGATGACGAATCTGGTGTTAAAATTGATTCTGTCCAGCCGGCCGTAGGCACGACAACTTGAAAACGGAAATCCCCAGTGACTTTGAACCTTTCAGGGTAGGTTGAGAAGATATCGACGTTGTTAATGGGCTAAATGGGCCAAGTTTTTTAGAGTAACAGTCATTTAAATTTTTGCGGTTTGATTCCTCAATATCTCAGATTCAGATGAAATTTTGCACATACCTAAAAGTCAATATTTCACGATAGTGTACAAAATTTGAGTTTCATTCCAATTTTCGGAGATATTTGGAAAAAAATGTCAAATTTCGTGCAACTTTTCTCAGAATCGTTGTTATTTCTGGAATCATAAAAAAACCAACCCGATCCCGATGATAATCGGTAATTAGTTCGCAAATACTCATGCACCAATTCGTTGCAAAATTTCGTGATGATCATCATGTTTTTCGAACAATTAAAGAAAAACAATTTCATTATTTTTCTTCCCGAATTAGGACTTACACTCAAAAGCTGCCGACTTCACATCAGTTCTTCACTATAACTTTTATTGATTTGCCTGAGATTGTTTTCACTCTTCGGTAGCAGATATCAATGTGCGTATGAAATACTCAGTGCCGTAATATTGATATTTGAAAATTTTCCTAGTCCACATTCAAAAACTACATCAGCGAGAAATAGGACCGAGAACAGGAAGATGTTCTTACATCAGTAGCAACGTTTTGCAATAGTGACATTTTCCTTCATCAAGCCAGCAATGTGTCAAATCAATAAATCCGAAAAATTGCAGATAAACAGCTTCCAGAACACAATGGATATTATTGTTGCTCAAAATAAAAATGTAATACAAAATTCTCGCTTTTACATTAGTCCACATTAGTTCATTTGTTGACTGATGTAGAGGGGAAATGAATCAATTCAAAATCAAAAAACTCCGAATAAACAGCATCCATCACTGAATGCTCCATCAGTAAACAAATGAAGCATTTCATTTATTGACTGATGACTTACCTGTTCTGTTCTTCGTTCACTTCAATGTATTTGAATTACATGGATGTTGTCTTCGGCCGCGACCCCAACCTCCACCCCGACCAAATCTAACCTCTTTATTTCATTTTCAGATCAAAATGTCGGACGTCAACGCCCCTACATCTGTTGAAGAAAGACCCCTTTCCCTTTCATGCAGAGATTTTCCTCTGCAATCTCCCAGAAGCACATCCTCCAGTCGAGCCTCCTCCTCTTTCGAATCCCAGTTGCAGTACCATCACCAATTCCCTCTCCCAGCCAGCATGAGTCACCAAAGAGAATCATCTGCCTTCGTTCCGGTTGTACCCACAAGAAACATGCACCCCATGCTTTATCCTGGAGAATTACACCCACTCCTCGGCACGGAACTGATTAGAGATAGTAGAGACCGGGGAGATTCTTCAAAATCAGGTGAAAATCCACCTCCAACCTTCAGAAGGAGCTCATCTTCCTCCTACAACATCATGGCCATGGTGGCCGATAAACACAAAGAGCTGCAGCTGCGCGAAGAAGCTGCTTGTGTAGCTGCCGCGCAGGCCCTGATGATTCCGCATAGATCTGTTGCTCCTCCAAACCTGCTGGAAGGTTCTTCTTCTTCCCAACCCCATCCTTATCAAGGATTGCTCACAACAAACCCAAATTCTACTTCGTTTCCGTTTCCTGGAAGTGCTGCCTTGTTTTCTCCCGGACCTCCTCAGATGCACGCCCACCTGGATAGAAGGTTGTTGAGGGCGCCAGGAAGAGCTTCGAGACCGAAGAAACAGTTCATCTGTAAATTTTGTAATAGACAGTTCACGAAAAGTTATAACTTGTTGATACACGAGAGGACGCATACGGATGAAAGGCCTTATTCCTGCGATATTTGTGGGAAAGCCTTCAGGAGGCAGGATCACTTGCGAGATCACAGGTAAGTCGAAAAAGAATCATTTCATAGTACCTAGTATATTTTGTTGATTGGATGATTAGCTCTGATCTGATCGATACAGAAAGCTGGAAAAGTGACACCGAACTGTAAAATTAGCCTATGTACATAATACGTCCAATGGATTTTATTTTGGTAATAATACCTTTCCATAATATCTGTGAAAGATGACTGAGATTCAACAGAATTTCAAGTCATCGAAAAATATTTGAAAATTGCTCTAGTGGTTCCCAAAGGTTTATGAAAACCTGCAATGAAAGTGAAGAATACGAAGGTTTCATTTTGTGTGGCCTGACCTTGAAAAATGTTTCCTAGAATGGATAGCATTTCCACCCCCTCTAATTAGAGAGTCCTTTCTTTTAATAAACCAGATAAAAAGACAAAATAGAATTATGTGGTAAGGTTAAGTGTTGCTAAGCATTAATTAACCTTTTATATCCCTTGTTGTGAAAAATTGTTTTCTATTTTCATCTTAATTTGATATGGCATGTGATTGGTATCATATTTCATGATAATTGTTGATAACGTAAAAAAGTACTGACGTTAAGTCAGCAGTGTTTTCACCCATTTTCGAATTCCTGGTTGAATTTTTTTTTCAATCGTTCTAATCATACGATCTTCTCGAAATTTTGCACCTTATTGTGCATCAGCATTTGCTAACTATTCACCTATTTTCATTATAATCGGATCGGTATTTTTCGATTCATCCTGGAAAGCCATAAAATTCGACATTTTTTTTCCAATTTCTCCAAAAATTAGAATCGGATCATCAAAGTAAAATTTGGTACACTCTTGTGAAATATTGTCCTCGAGGTATGTGCAAAATTTCATTGAAATCCAAGTTATGGTACCTGAAAAAAAATTTGGAAAATAAAAAAAATCATTCGAAATTTACTGACGATATGATTGCAAGAATTTACGCGTCGGTGTTCCAAAACTTATAACCAAGTTCTAATCCGATTGTCAAAGTTTCTGCGATATTTAGGAAATATCTCCAATAATTCAAATGAGTATAACTCGGTCGATTTGGTCCATTAACGGCCGCAAAAAAAGTTACAAGCATCTTCCATTTTCGAGTTAATGTGGAAGAGCAAAGGAAGACCATAGAGAATAGAAATCGAATTTTTCATCATACTGTCCAACCTAGACTATTAAGACCATAATCGGTAAAAAAATTATAGACATTTGGGCGAATAAATGCAAGCTTCTTCTTGAGTCATGCGCACCAAAAAAATGACTGATTTCTAGGATGAAAGAGAACAGTACTTCAGAAGAAATTCATATCTTCGACCTTGTTGTAATTTTTTTTTGGTTGTCATAATACCTATCAATTATCCCTTTCGTTGAAGGAACTATATTTAAATTTTGGTAGAATGAGGTATCAAAAATATTGAGAAATTTTATAATGACATAATCACTAATATTTTCTATATTCTCAGTAGTTTTGAAGATCCTCTAGCTGAAATCGATAGGTTTGCGATAAAATTACCCTGAAGATACACAGGTGTTCCACTGTTCAGTATTATTATTGGATGAACCATTTGTGGTGAGAGGCAGTGCACCAATACCTTCGTGTTGAAGTTAGGAGGATTATGACAAATCATTAATAAGGTCTTCGACTCAGGTAGACAACAGCTGTGCCCTTAGGACTTTCTGTTGCTTCAACATATTTCAGATGTCGAACTGATCATTATGTTCTTTCTTGGATTAATTCTAGTAGAACAACTTCGTTCATTTTTCTTCACAACTAAATTTACAAGATTTGGTAATATGAAAATGTCATATTCAAACTTGAATAAAATATTGGGAACCACAATCAATCTTTATATACTCCATTCAGTTAAATAAAGTCAGTCGGTAGGCCTTCGAATTGGTCTATCAAGTTTTTGTTAGGTTGGCACTACAACTACCTTTATGCAAATCTGTCAACGTTGCGGAAATATCTGACAGGAGAATGAAAATGATCTTTTTCAATTATTCACAGTGAAATGTGTCAAACTTCCCTGGCCAACCGACTGACCTTCAAAAGTGATTAGAGTAGAATAGTTCATTGGACGATTCTCTTCGGGTTAATTTTCTTTTTGCCTTGCTTTGGCCGAATTTTTTAGTTCACATAAATTCTTCCATCAACACGGTTTCTCCCCACCAACGATATCAATCGAAGAAATAGATTTCCATGCGCTTTACATATTCCAAAAAGTTTCAGTTGGTAACAATCAATTGTGGCATTTTTTCACGTTTCTCTATTTCAACTATTTCCTGAAATTAATCATGTTTGTTTCTCAATATTATTCTTAGGTACTATCATTGAGTTTTCAAATAATAAGTATTTGAAAACTCAATGGTACTATTCAAAGAGGTTAGATGTTATCTTATCAGCTTATCTCTACTTTACTATTTTGGATATTTGGAATCCTAATTGAGGCTTTTGCCTCAATATTTCATCGAGCTATTTTAAGAGCTTATTCTAGGACACAGGAGCGTTATCATTTTGGCCAAACGTCTGTAATTTTCGAATTTTAAGCCGAGAAACATCTTAACCGACTACGTCAGAGTAATTGAGGAAGAATAAGGGGTGAAATTTGATTCTGTCGGTCCAGTAGGATGCCGTTTTTGCTACTACTTTGGAAATAAATCTACTAATCTGGAGATCCTCAGTGTGTTGGGATCCTAAATATTTTGTTTGAGTTCATTAATGGGCAAAATCTGCCAACGTTTTCGGAGTTAAACCCATTTAACATTCTGAGGATGTTTGATCACACTCGAGAAATAATGAAGCGATTAGATCGAAACTTGATATTGAGTTGTAAAATGACGACATATCAACCTATGCAAAATTTGGTGAGAATCTTATCGTCAGAAACATTGAAAAGGAATTGTTCGTGAAAAATATTCATCTCTATACGTGGTCTAATTTTTTTTGAAGTTATTATTTACAATCGATAGCTGGCTGGACTGTAAATATGAAAACTTCTGAGGAACATTACATAAAATCTCGATTTTTTCCTAGATAATTGGGGCGCGATGGCAGAATTCATGAATGGGTTCAATCCATTCGATGATTCGGTATAATGATTCTCAAGAATTTTGCATGACCCTTTTACACGTCGTTGTTTTACCCACTATTGATTTCAATTCGACCATAAACGCAATAACTTTCGAAAGAAAGGACTGAAAAGCTCAATATTTATAGAGCAGCTTTTAGGCTTATTTTCTCAATATTTCCAACAGTGTATGGAATTGAAATCTACTACGTCATCGAAAATGACCGCATGAATGTCCATGCAAAATTTCGGGAAAAATGACTTCGAATTTCAACGGGCACGTCAAAGCTCCTGACTACTTATCAGTGCTTTGTTAAAAAATCTATATATAATTGCATCGACTTCCTACGATCCGAATTCGTATATTATAAATGCTTCCATAGTATAATTGGTCCCTACGACCATCGAATTCCCATAAATTATCACTTCGACAAACAACAAGTTGAACCAGTTCTCTGGCTCTCAGTGTATACCAACCTTATAAATATTCCATTCGTCTGCTGGTCAACCAGAACCGATATAACTCAAAAATTCACCGAGTTCCTTGACGGCTTCTAATTAGAGTCCACTCTCATGTGGCCATAATTATATTTTTGAGTTTAAACTAATAAGTATGCACAAAGTATATGTCGATTAAAAATATTATAGCAATTATGAAAATCGGAAATTTTCTCAGGTGTTTGGCCTTGTCTTGCTCGGATGTAAACGCTGGCCAGCCATAGGATTATTCAAATTTTTGGGGATCGAAACTCCTAAAGTTATTGATTAAAAAAACCGACTGATCGTTTTTTCGGAGGATCGTTTTTCATGGTAATTGGATGTTCAACTGCCAGAATTTCGAACGGCAACTACATTTCTGAAGGATGAACGGAATTGGTCATTGTAGTATGTAAATTTGGGTATATGTTATATTTTTACTTGGATGTCGTACGAAACACGAACACGATTTTACACATGGCGTAGGCAGAAAAATCGAACATTGATTAAAGGATACTTTCAGAGGATTTTCCATTGTTTTCCAGGTTTTTCTTATATTTCAACTCCCAGTATAAGGAAAAGAACTGTCAAAAATGACAGAAAACGCCTTAGCGGTTTGCGGTATTCAAACTTGTTTTGCGAGGGCAGTTTCTCGAAAAAATGTTGCCTAATAAAAAATATCAGAATAATGTGAACGTTCAACTCGGTAACAGTTGTAAAATACGAAGCTATTAAGAGAAAAAATTCTTCAAATTTTCTCTTCACTGTCTGATAGGGGTCAGATATAGTCTCTGAAACGTCAAAGTTCAGTTCGTTGATAGTTAATTTGGATATTGTTCATTAGGCAACAATTTTTCGAGAAACTTCCCTTGAGAAAATGTTTAGATTCCTCAAACCACAAAAACGGGTTTCTATAAATATCAATTTTCTATTAATTTTCAATATTTTTTTCAAATATTGCGAAAAACCTAAACGGAAAATTCATTTACTCCAACCAAGTTGAAGTATGTCGATATTCAGCTATATGAAGTTGGATACCTGAAAAGTCTGAGTGTATTACTGGTATCTTTGATGCATAATTTTGAAGGTGGCAGTTGAATTTATGAAGATTTTATTTTATATTGAAATGGATGCTTAACTCACGATATGAAAAATACTTTGTACAGAAATAAAAAACATCAAAACACTAAATTAAGACGAGTATACTTACTTATTAATACAATCACTAAAAAAATACTGATTTTTCTGTAATACCTTCACATAATATCTTTCGATATTGTTATCTTACGATATACTTTTATCCTCTTCTACGAATGACAAATTTAATTATTTTAATAACTGACATATAATGATTGAAGTTAAAGACGTGAGAAAACGGTATAATATAATAAAAAACTTAGAAAAGCACTGACGTGAGGTCAGCAGCTTTTACGCGCTTGTTCCGTTGCAAAGCGGTCATCTATACAAGTATCGACCCTGCCAAACGCAGATTTTTTATAGTCCTCATGAAATTCTGCAGGAACCTCAAGCTATAATTTTCGATAAAGCACTAGCCTTGCAATTCGATCCAAAATTTTGAATGGGTATAACTATCTTAAGAATAATTGGCGAATTCAACCCATTTAAGCATTCGACCTTCTAAATTAAACTGAAAACCTACTCTACAAATATTTATATTTCCTATGTCAATTCTTCCTGAATTTAATGTGTTTACGGCATGCCTAACCACTTATAGTGAACAAAATAACTCCCGAAAGAATCTACTCAGTAGCTTGATAATTGTACAATAAGTTTGGAGTTTAATCACGAAGGCCGAATTGGCGAATTAGTGAAAACTATCGAATGATTCCGCAGATATACCCTTTCAAAATTTCAGTTTCCCGATATTTCCAAACACATATATCGAATCGCCCTTCAATGAAAAATGCCACCTTGAAGTTTCAGCCAAAAAGGGCCTACAGAACAATGAGCAAAATATCTCTCCCCATTCAACAAAATGCAGGAGGATTCTTTAATTTATTTTGCACATTGTTCTGTAGGCCCTATTTGGCTGAAACTTCACAGAGGCATTTTTCATTGAAGGGCAATTCGACCTATGATTTCGAAAATATCAGGAAACTGTCGGCCGGACAGAATCAATTTTGACCACGGATTCTTTATCAGTGAGTCCAACCTAGTCGTTTCAGACCAATTTCGGCTCAAAATTCGAAAATAATAGACATCGTGACAAAATGATAACGCGCAGTTCCCCAGAACAAGCGCGTAAAAACAATACATAAATAATAGTACACATCTATCTTTCCACTTAAAATCCTCAGCAGTATCTATTCCATATTATATGTCGAAATCTTACCACGTGCACTCACTAACACCTTATTACAAACGGACTGAGCTGATTTAAAATCTCTGGCAAGCTTGTCAAATGCGAATATTTGTGCATAGAACAATTTTGACAAGTCTGAAATCATCTTCTTCCTTCGATAAATGAAATGTAGTAAATAACATAATTAGATTTATCATTCAAAGGTAGTTCTGTTGAAGACGATAAAAGTTTATCGTAAGATATAAATATCGAAAGATATTATGTAAAGGTATTACAGAAAAATTTGTATTTTTTAATGAAAGAAAAAACATCAAAAACAGCAATTTCGAACAAAAAAGTATAAGAGCAAGCAACAGACCTAGAGATCACCAAATTGTCCATATACTTCGTCCTAATTAGGTTGAAATTCAAAGTTTAATATAAAATAAAATAAACTTTAACCTGACTTTAATTGAACCATAAATATTACCCCACATCAAACTGATTAATAAAATTTTATACAGTGTTAACCACACAAGGACAGGTCAAATAGGCCACACATAACTCCTACCAATTCTCTTCTATTCCTGCAGAGTCGATATAAAACAAACCTCGGTAGCCTCTAGCATAAAATATAATCCATAAATGCCACAACTCCAAACAATTAAAATTTTGTTTATAGCGTTACTTAAAATAACGTCCTCTACCTGTTTATTCTTGCCTTCTGCCATTTTTAATTCGATCGTTTATTCGAACAAGTTTGGAACACATAAAGGGTATATATGGATTGTTTTCAGGAGGAGCATCAGTTTCAGGTTATAACTCCGTGGTACTATTGAATTTAATAACTTGAATGTAAATCTTTATGGGAATTTTAGTGTGGAAGGCTGTGGCACGGGAAATTTAATAGCAAGTTTGACGATACCGGCGATATTAAATTTTATGAAGTTGAAACGTTCTAACTGAGTCAGATCCGGAGCTGAAATAAATTGTTTTTATCAATCTTCAGCAGGATGGTGTTTTCTTTGTTTACCTAATAGTAATTTAAACTCATCTTCTCAAGCTTAGTAATCTTGAAATTTTACTATTTCACCTATTAGGAAACTTGAACTCAATTTTTTTTAACTATGTTGTCTTGTTCTTGTTTACCTATTACTAATTTGCACTCAATTATTCAAGTTATGTTGTCTTGTAATTCTTCTTGTTTGGCTATCAGCAATTTGAACTTAATTTATTCGTCCTTGTGATTATGTTAATTTAATTTTTTAAGCTTTGTTTTTTGGATTTTTTTGTTTGTCTATTCCTTATTCGAACTTAATTGGTCAAGCTATGTGGTCTTGGAATTTCACCATCTTACTCATTAGTAATTAAACTCAATTTCTTGAGCTTTGTAGTTTTGAAGTTTTCCTTGCTTATCTTTTTTAATCTTCTTAAATGCTGATTTTTCAGAATCAGATCTCATGGATATGTGACAGTGAAACGTTCAGTAAAAGAGAAATTATTCAAATATCTGAACACTTGAAGAGTTGTAGAGCTCATTACTATCTTGCTGCTAGGAAAAGTAATTATTATAACTGATGTTGATTCCTACAAAATTATTAGTTAAATCATCCTAGAAACTATTCGAAAAAATAAGAAGAATCCGACTCAAACGAACACGATATCCAACTAAATCGATTAAATGATATTTTTGGAGTATCTCGCATTTTTTCAGTTTTTTATGGGTTTTTGCTCCCAATATTTGAAAAAAATTTATAATTGAATAAAATTACTATCTGAAGAAATCGCCCTTGGAAATTACAAACAACAAAATCGTAACAATGCGAACGATTAACAAATGGTACTGCAACGTTTCAGAGTCTATATCTGACTCCTTCATCAGACAATAAATTGAAGATTCAAGATTATTTTCTTGTAGTACTTTTGTTTCCTAAAAGTTTTGTCAGATTAACATTCTGGAGAATCACAGCAACGCAGATTCACAGGATGTAAAAATTTTTGAATTCTAACTTTATTTGGTAAATTCAGCAAAATGTGATCCATTTCCATGAAATAATGAGCCAAATCCTTGTCTCCATTCAGCAAAAGCTTGGAGCACTTTTTGATTTTGTTCAGATCATCTACTTCCGCGATTATACCAATCTACCATATGATTTCTAAAGGTCGAACATACATGTTCTTTGATATCTTTGAATGTCTCTATTCTTTAGTTTTTGTTTGTGTTCTGGTTTCCTAAATTCTAACGGTTTTGATTTCTCTCCTGTATATGTCTTTCCACAAATACAGAAACTATTATAAACACAATTACGATATTTGTTTTTCTTTCATTGGTTTGGTTCTGTTGAAAATAGATATATCTTAAATCATTTTTTGTGTCGAGAACTATTTCTGAATTGAATTTTCACGAATTCTCCTGATTTTTTTGAAACACATGTACACAAGAAATCAAATCAAAAGAATATTTTTGTTCATGATTTTTATGGTTTGTTGTTCTTGATGATTTAAGTTGACAATAATTTTTTTTAGATCGAGGAGGTTTTATTTATGAATTCTCTCGGATATATATTTCTGCAATAAATGATATACTATAATACAATTCATTTTGAAGATTCTCTGATCGAGTCAGTACTTCTTGAATATGGACGAAATATCCTGCGAATTTCAAACAGGTAGTTCTGGAATCCGCACGGCCCATTTCTCCCATCATCAACGAAGTTAGCCGCAACCCTCCCTGAAAGTTTCCAATCGCTAGCTCGTTCCAGTCGATGTTTATCATGATAATCAACTTTCTTATCAGCATGTCCATTTTATTGGTTCAAACTACTTTCGGTTCGAAATTAGAAGGCTACAGACATTTGGGCCAAATTATAATTCTTCTGTTCCTGAAAACAAGGGTGTTAAAAGAATGAAGTGTTTGGATTGAATCTATTCCATTAAGTGCTAAATTTCTTGTTCAATAAACTTAGTCACTGTGTATCTTTGCACTGGATTCGAGTAGTCATCTTCACTAGAGCTACGACTAAATTTCACACAATATCTAATAATTGTAGGAATCGTTGATTAACGTCTTGAAAAGAACTTCAGATGGGATTAAACCAACAACAATTTCGAAAATATCGCTTTAATCCATTAATCAAAAAGAGCGGTGCATTAAATCCATAATAAATTACGGATTTTATAATACGGTAATTTAGTTGACGGTAAAGGAATCCAACTAAAAAATAAATCAACTTTTTATTCACAATAGGGAGACAGCATGTATAGAAGGACCGGCAAGTTTTTATGGAACAGGTATACACCGGGGAAAATGAAGCTCGAGAGAGTGTTACAGGTTCGGACTTAATGATGCATGAAGGCGAAAAAGGGGACGGATTTAATTCAACCTGCTAATGTTTTTGTCATCTCATCGGAAGATAAATTGAACTGAAAGCATCAAAAAAGAAACAGGAAGAGCTTTGAAATGAATATTGACCGGTCACTCTTGCACGTACTGATCCCAACCATCACTGCTTGGCTTATATTCTGAAAATAATATTCTCACTAGAGATCTCCATAATAATGGTTGAAAATGACAGTTTCACGTCCTCGAGTTTCGTAACTTAGCCCCAAATCTACCCTACAAACATCGAATTTATGAGAAAAGAGTCTGGGCAGTATTCTATTTCTTTGTGATCCAACTAACAACTTTATGATAACAAGTCAAGACATGAAAAAGTTGCAAATTGTTTCTGATACAGAAAGGTTCTGATGCAACATAATATAGGGGTTGTTTTTTCAGACCTTTGTGATTACATTTTAGGCTAACAAAAAACTCAGAAACTGCTATTTTATTAGCATCACTTATCTGCCAAATTTCATTCTTCTAAATTCTTCCAAAGTGGATATATTGAATAAAAACAATTGTTTACTTAATTTTGAAGGGGTTTAACTTGGAGGGGAAAGGTTGTTGAACAAAAAGTTATATCAAAGATCCCCCTTAATTTTTACTGAAGAATCACCCATTGAAATCTTTCGATCAATTCAGAAACACTCTGTATATGCTCATTGCTTATAGTGGCTCCTTAGTTAAGTTTCTACAACCATTTTAACTAGCAACTATAGTTCAACCGTCTACAATGAACTCACAACTAGTGATGATCTGGATTGCACCTCAGTCCAGCCCTGGACAAGTAGGAGATACCGGGCCATATAGGTTTGGTCGGTCAAGATTTTATCTTTCCTGGCTCATGCGACTTCCCCAAGTTATCAGATTCTGTATCAGTTCGACGATACAAAACGATCGTCTAGTCTGGTTCTCTTAAAAGCTAATGGTGTATTAGATTTGAGACAATAGAAATGAAATGGGAGAAAGGATTTTCTGGGTCTGTATCTTGAACTAAGAGATGAGGTACACTTACATAGTATTTGGAATATGGAATGTCTCAGGAGAACTTGATAAGGAGCAGATCAGTTATAATAGTAGAAGATAGATGTTCGAGGTTCGAAGATTAGGAAAATTCTTCCACTTCTGTGATCTTGCAGCATTTGTTGAAATTTGTATCCTTTGTTTCTGGATAATTCATATTATTTTCACCACTTTGAATTCCATTTTTGCTCATTTGGTGAATTCTCTGAAGAGACTTGTTGATCGCAGCTGCCATGGTCGTCAGCGCCTGTCTAGAAGTTAAGTACTTCATAAAATATCTAAAACAGTAATCAAATTATTAGTGTAAATCTGCAAAAGTGTTTTATTTTGAAAGGACCTACTTCCTATAAGAAAAACTTGTCTCCAAAAAAAACTTTCTATAACATCTTAGTTTCAGTCGACATCTTATGTTTCTTTTTTTTATTACGTGTTTTCTCTAGCGAACAGCTTATTACCATTTGGCCAAAATGTCTCAAATTTTCGATTTTTTTTCGAAAATGGTCAAAACCAACTGATTTTGATTCACTGATGAAAAATCTGATGTCAAATGGAATTAGTAAAAGAATAAAGATTTTTCTGTGATTCCATTACATAATATCTGTTTATATCTTACAATATACCTTTATTGCCTCCGACTTACTACAAGTAAATGACATAATATTTAAGTAAAAGACTTGAGAAAACGGTGACATAATGAAAAACAATACAAAAATAATACTAGATACAGTGATTCTTCTTTCATCTTTCAATCTAGAATCCTCAGTAGCATCTATTTTATATTATATGTCAAAATCTTACCTCGTGTACTCACTACATCTGATTACAAACGGACTCAGACCTCTGAATTAGAACCATGATGTAAAAAACATGGTGTGCTCATCTGAAAAATGAATGATGTCAGCTAGCAGAAAATACAAAGAGTTGTATATTCTGTGCTTGGAATTAACATGCAGATTCAAAGCATAGAATATACAACTCTTTGTATTTTAATCTTGCTGACGTCACCCATTTTTCAGATGAGCACACCATGTTTTTACATCATGATTAGAACCTCTGGCAAGCTTGTCAAATGCGAATTTTTGTGCATAGAACAATTTTGAAAGCAAGTTTCAAAACCTTCTTCTTCCCTTGATGAATGAAATGTAGTAAAAAACATTTTCAAAAAATCTTCAAAATTCCAAAAATTATATGACAGTTGATACTGGCTCTATAAAACTCTCTGTTTTCTTCAAACTGAATAATTGTTTTTCAGGGTTTATCTGCGCTTCAGCTGCCGTTATCTTTAAAGGAACTATTGAAAGGAAATCGAAATGGTTATTTATATAAAATGCTCTTGCGGATTGCGGGATTGAAACCAGGACAGTTTTTTGAAAAAAATGGTGCCTAATGAACATTATCGGGGTAACGTTAACGATTAACGAAGTGAACTGTAACTTTTCAGAGTCCATATCTTCATCACAGAAAAATCACAGAAAAGCAGATTCACATGATACTGCAATCTTCTACTTTACTTCATCTCATGTGAATCTGTGTTGATGTGATTATCGGAATTGCCAACTTGATAAAGGTTTTTGAAAACGGAAGTATTGTGAAAAAATAGTTCTGTGAATTTTCTATCTATTTTTCGATGAAGAAGTCAGATAGAGACTCTGAAAGGGAGATTTCTATGATTAAAAACTTCATTTAATTTTTAATTGCACTTGTTCAGATAGTGGGGGTAAAAACTTAGAGGAACCTTGAAAATAATGCAAAACCAATCCAGAATATGCTTTAATCGATATGAAATTCAAGTTTATCGACTGGCTGGTTGTTCGTCGTTTGCCACAATAACTCTCGAACTGAACGAGCTAGCGAATTGACACTTTAAGCATAGGGTGGCTTTTCAAAATGCGACGGATTAGTTCCTTGTTGGGCACAGCAAACATATTTGGAGTTATTTCTATTTTAAATTTTTAGGTTATTTTTTTAAGCTCGCAAGAACCAACATCATGCGCTCAGATCTAAAATTCGAACCTACTTGGTTACAGAATCCACAAAATTTCAAGAATTTCTCAAATTTTCCTGAAGAAAGTATTTTGGAAGATGGAAGCAATTTATCAGTTCATGAAATTCGGCACAAGTGTTGAAGTCAATATTAAACAGCAGTGCATCAAATTCCCGATCTGATATTTTCTGAAATATTGAGAAGAGAATATATAAAATTCCGCTTTGTTAACGATTTGGAACAAATTCTGACCACACTCAACCTAGAGTTTGTGTACTACTCGTTCATGGTTTCAATAGAAATATTTTCATGGGCACTCAACTTGTTAATAAATTATGCCCGTTCTGGCAACATTAGCGAAACTAAAATCGCCTAGAATTTCATACAGGTTGCCAGCTGTTCTCTCCAGCTACAACTCTTAAAACTGCCGGTAAGAATAACTGATATACGATTCAACCAACTGACATGACAGAAAAACCGGCAGCTAAAAGTAGAAATTATACCTCCATATATATCTCACATTACCTCCATATGACTACATAATTTCACTACTTTGTATAAATCTTGCAATTTATTAGCAATTAAAGTGAAAAATTAGACTCGGTTCGGTGTACCTTCGACCAATTACTAGACATTATATCTATTTATGAAGAGATTTCTCAAAATCGCTATCGTAAAATTTGCATATAATATGCATGTGGAAGCATCGTAAAAAATATATGGCTACCCGGCATCAAACGGTAAATGTGTTAATTCGACTCCTACACAGTTTCATATTTACATGCTGATTTCAGTTAATTGAGGAAAATTGAGTAACTCACTACCGTGAAAGATATTGTGTCAGCCTACAGAGGAGGCGTGACAAACCAGGAAAAATGTGATTTTGTTCATTTATGCTGTCGTAGTTTGATTGAATATCATGCTGATGATAAAATCAGTTACTTTTTGTCATTAAAATTGAGAATGATTCTGTGAATTCAAACTTGGCCGCATTCATACCTACGTTTCCGAAATGGTCCATTTTGAGCAACGTAAATATGAAGCAAATATAATTGAATACGTAGATATTTTACAGGAGGGTTAGCTAGAGTGTAAGTAATTTTCCCTCAAAGCACTTCTTTTTCTATGCTTCAATAATACTACAAAAGTCTGAAAACCACGCAGTTGCCGCACACAACTCTATTGAACTTATATATTGAAATTTCGGGTCTTCTTCCAAGATTTTGTTCCCAATATCTGAAAAATAACTTTTAATAACGAGTTGTAACGTAAAAATGAAATCAAAATTATTATTCATAGAAATCGCCCCTGCGGATGGCGATATAAAGGGTTTTCCAATAAAAGGTGTTATTTTGAATAGCCCGCTAAATCAGTAGATGTCACTTTTGAAACTGTCATTTTTTAACATTTGACAAGTAGAAACTACGCCATTAATAAAAATGGAACGATACACGCTTCAACAACGCATTGAAATTATTAAAATTCACTATAAAAATGGTGAAAATTTGGCAGAGACGGTTCGTAAAACTCGAACATTTTTGGGTCGTCGTGAAGCACCTTGTCGGACCGCAATAAAGAAATTGGTGGAAAAATTGGAGCTGTTGGGACAAGTTAGTGATGTGAAGAATAAAACCCGTGCACGTCGCTCAAGAACAGCCGAGAATATTGCTGCTGTAGGCGAACGTGTTGAAGAAAACCCAGGTTTGTCCATTCCTCGTCGTTCTTTGGAATTAGGCATTCCACAAACGTCATTACACCGTATTTTGCATAAATATTTGGGTCTTAAGGCTAATTAAGTTCAGTAAACACAAGAACTCAAGCCGGCCGATCATCAACAACGTCCTGTCTTTGCTGATTGGGTCGTTGAAATGCATGAAAATGATCCGGAATTCCATCGAAAAATCATCTTGAGTGATGAGGCCCATTTTTACCATTTACGTTGAATGGATTGCGCTATCGAGAGATGATTAATGATTTTTTATGGCCGGAACTGGATAGTATTGATCTGGACAGCGTTTACTTTCAACAAGACGGCGCTACGTGTCACACAAGCAACGAAAACATTGATCTTTTGCGGGAAAAGTTTCCGGGCCGTGTTATCTCTCAAAGAGGTGATCACAATTGGCCACCGAGATCTTGTGATTTAACACCTTGCGACTTCTTCCTTTGAGGCCACGTGAAAGAGAAGGTCTACGCCAATAGCCCAGCGTCGATTCAAGACCTCAAAGATGAAATTCGTGAGGCTATCGAGGACACAGGGCAGCCATTTTGCGATTTGGTTATGGAAAATGTAAGCGTGGTCGTGGTGGTCATTTGTCGGATGTTATTTTCCACTATTAACGGCATAGCTTCTTCTTTATAATGAAATAAACATCCGATCATTTATATTGAAAAATGGCATTTTTCTTAGAATATTAAAATTACACCTCTTATTGGAAAACCCTTTATTGTTCATACACCAACATTCTTTCAAAAAACTGCCCTTGACGAAACCCAAATAGACGTGACATCTGGACGAATTGATATAAGCGTGCAAAAATTGGGAAGATATGACCGAAAAGACAACTTCGGTCCATGTTGTCCACCCACAAATTTTGTCCAAATTAACTTTTACTGGGGACGGGTAATTTCAGAACAACTTCAACATGACAAGGTTTATTAATATCCGTAAACGGTGCCTCGGCTCCTCAAACAAGATAATTCCTTCCGAATATAGGTTTTTGTTAAGATCATCTCTGATTGGCTGAAATTTCAGTTGGGATTCCTGATTTAATGTTAATAGTGTCAAGTTTATATAGGATATGTTCAGCAAGTCAACTTGGTTATTTCAGTTGCCGGTTTTCCGTCCCGTAAATATGAAATATTCGGTTGGTTCACTATTCTATGGTTACATATCCATAGCATAGAACAATCTTTATTTACTTTACGATCCATATAACATAGACGAAATAACAATCAACAATGAATAAATTAATAACTAGGAATGGTCTATATGGATCATAAGGTAAATATAGATCGTTCCATGATGTGAAAAACATGGTGTGCTCATCTGAGAAATGAGTGAAGTCAGCTAGCGGAAAATACAAAGAGTGATATATTCTGTGCTTTGAATCAACATGCAAATTCGAAGCACAGAATATATAACTCCTTGTATTTTCTGCTAGCTGACGTCACTCACTTTTCAGATTGACTCACCATGTTTTTTACATCATGGATCGTTCTATGCCATAGATATGTTACCATAGAACCTTGACGATCATTCTGGTGACAGAAAGATTGCTTTTTCATCAATTAAATGAAGTAATTAACCGGTTTTCAGGGACCAACCGAATATTTCATATTTACGGAACGGAAAATCGGCACCCGAAATAGCCAAGCTGATTTGTGGAACATATCCTGTATAAACTTGACACTATTGACATGAAAGCAGGAATCCCAACTTAAATTTCAGCCAATCAGAGATGATCTTAACAAGAACCTATATTTGGAAGGAATTTTCTTGCTTGAAGAGTCGGGGCACCTTTTACGGATATTTATACAGAGTGTAACAGCCAAATGGAATAAATTCGATAACGAATAAATGAGGGCGTGTTGGGAAAAACGCTTGGATACGTCGTTTTGTAATTTTAAATGCGCATACTTTTTAAGAAAATAATATTATATAGGGTGTTCCATGTGACCGTGGCCAATACCAACTTTCTTATTTCAAATGCAACCCCCTGTATATTATTTATTTTTTGGATTCTTCAGAGAATTCTAGACACAATTCATGCACAATATCCTATACCTATCTTTAACTATTTCGGAAATATTAAGTGTTTTCAGATTTAGTGCAAAAATCAACGTTTTAAATGAAAATTATTTTATTTCACAAATTCGGTACATTACACTTTAAACTTAATAAGTAACACTGATTATTTCTAAATAATCAAAAAAAAACAAAAAAAAAACATTAATGTCAATGTAGGAAATGTTCAAAATGCTCGCCGCGAACGTCTTGGCAACATGCTAATCTGGTGTAGAATTGTCTTCTAACGTTACTCAACATTTCTGAAAACACTTAATATTTCCGAAAAAGTTGAAGATAGGTGTATAGGTCATTGTACATGAATTATGTCTAGAATTTTCTGGAGAATCCAAAAAATAAATAATATACAGGGGGTTACATTTGAAATAAGAAAGTTGATATTGGCGACGGTCGCATGGAACACCCTATATAATTTTATTTTCTTGAAAACTATGCTCATTTAAAATTACAAATCGAAGTGTACGAGCGTTTTTCCTAACACCCACTCATTTATTCGTTATCGAATTTATTCCATTTGGGTGTTACACTCTGTATATAACGCGAACGTTATCATGTCGAATTTGTTCTGAAATTCCTCTTCCCCAGTAACAGTAAATTTCGACGAAATTTGTGGGTTGGCCACTAAAGTCGTCTATTCGGCATATGAAGGATATTCATGTGATCTATGAATTTCTAGCTTATTGATTACATTAGACTACTTCATAAAATATTCCATGACAGAGGTTTTCTGCGGAAAAAATTTGCCCTTCAGTCAGATCTTATCAAGAGTTAAGTCTACGTGTACATGAAGCATGAATTATTATATTCTATTTTGTGTCGGAACTATAATGAGATAACGCTTGTTATCTGTTTCTCGAACTCAAGTCATATTCTGAAAAAGTTGATGAATTTCGACATGAGATTGCAATTAATGATAACGTTTTGTCTAGAATTATAACGGGAGATAAGACGATAAAATTGGAGCCGGTAATTGCAGAACTTTGTTTGTCAAAAATATGTATAAGTGAAATCATAAAACTTACGTGAGATTCTCTCTCAGAAAAGTAATGTTTCACAAAATATGTTAGCTTTAATTTTGTTTGTGTTGGCATCGAATGACCCTTGTCTGAAAAGTAAATGTGGCTCACAAGCTGAGGTTCCTGTTCCAGAATCAATTCAGTTGAAACATATCTTTCAAAATTAACAACATCACAAGGACGAATATCTGTCGATAAATTAACAAATATTCCCCCTTAATCAGAACTAATCATCCAATCAACCAAAACATCTACACCGAAGAAGCGGCGTCCAAGGAGAATGGTTACAGCTATTTCACAGTTGTTACTGATCGTCAGGTCAACTTACTTGTGTCCTTGTGATTATGTTAATTTATTATTACTGGAGCTCTTTCTTCTTCATTAGACCAATTCATATCTTTCAAAGCTTACGCAGAAGTAGTTAACATAACTAAAGTGACGACTAGGAATATACAATAATTATCCCATTTCGCAAATTCTTTTGAATCGTTTCAGTTTCAATTTAGATAAAAGAAACTCAGTAGGCAGAGGTAATAATAGGTCATTGAGGTTGAGTCGATTTCGAATTCTGAGTTCAACTACGAAGTCTTCCTCATAACCGTTACACAGCTGTAATCTTCACAAAGACCGTCAAGTATAAACTGCAGATTCCAATATATTTTCCAGATATTTCACTATTACATACTTGGTCAGCTAAACAGTAATTCTTTCTCAGGGTTACATCAGTAGCATAGTTATAGTTCCCGTAACACAGCTTCTTGTGTAACGCACCAATACCTTCAATGCACTTCCAATAGTCTACTTCGGTCCAAGTTGCCAACCCTCTAATTTCATCGAATTTACTTTTACGGTGCCTCGGCTCCTCAAACCGGATAATTCTTTCCAAATATAAGTTTTTGTTAAAATGATTTCTAATAGGCTGGAAATTAAGTTGGGGTTTCTGATCTCTGTTCGATACTGTCAAGTTCACATAGAATATGTTCCGCAAATCTACTCGGTTATTATGGTTGCCGATTTTCCGTTCCGTCAATATGAAATATTCGGTTGGTTCCTGAAAAAGGGATTCGATTGAAGAAAAAGGAATCTTTCTGTCCCCAGAACGACAGTCGATGTTCTATGGTAACATATCCATGGAATAAAACAATCTATATTTATCTCATGATCTATAGACCATAGTTAGTAATTTTTTTCAGATTTGAATGTTGTCTGGTCTATTCTCTGAAGGAGCCTTTTGTGCTAGCGGGATTTGGGAATTTGGGGAATCAAAGATTCACCCTATTGGTCCAAAGATTCACCCTATTGGTCGACGACGGTCACGTGATCATCATCGGAAATAATCTCCTTTTACGCAAATACCCGAATCTCCTTCGCACAAAAGGTAGCTTTATGATCTCAAAGAAAATAAAGAATATTCTATGTTACGAACTTGTTACTATAGATTATTGGCTGTCGTTCTGGTGACAGAAAGATTGCCTTTTCATCAATCGAATTCCGTAATTAACCCTTTTTCAGGAACCAACCGAATATTTCATATTTACAGATCGGCAACGAAAATAACCGAATGGATTTGCGGAACATATCCTTTGTAAACTTGACATTATTGACAAGAGATCAGTAGTCCCAATTTCCAGCCGATCAGAGATCATCTTAACAAAAACCTATAATTGGAAAAAATTATCTGGTTTGAGGAGTCGAGGCACCGTTCACAGATATTTTATAATAACGAGAAACCCATCATGTCGAATTTGTTCTGAAATTCTCCTTCCCAGTGACAGTAAATTGGACAGAATTTGTGGGTTAGCAACATGTACCGAAGTCGTCTATTCTACAATGATGTTTTAACTCCTCACTATCAATGTATTTTCATCAGCTTTCTTGAAACAGCTCCGCAAGTTTCAGAGATACCTCTTATAAGTGATAATCCCCGCATGATGTTCTGATGTAACTTCAAATTCCACCAGCAAACTCTACGTTCATCACAAAGATTATGCCATCAGTATCAGCATGTTATCAGCTGGCTTTACATAGTTCCATTAGTTTTCTGTGTATATCTGCCATCACAATAGATGATCCTGTTGACACTTCCTTCCATTGGTGACTGTCAGGAACCCTGTACCAATCTCTGACGTCACTTTACCTCACAGAAGCATTGTATTAATTCAATGATAGTTGTTTTGACTCCCTTGCACTTGCGAACCGTATTTGGTTTAAACTGTCTTTCAGCCAAAATCATACGGATCCAAAACACTGGAAATTGATGCTGGAAGAAGCAATGCTCGAGTATCCAAAGTCAACCAATCAATACCAACGTGTGAAACAATCGCTGAGAACTCTCTTCATTGCTTCTAATTACAGTTCTATCTATTTTTCCCTATCAAATTGAATGTATTGTCGGGTAATTACCCATATTAACTTGCGGTATTCTGTAGCAACCTCTCCGGTAGATGATCTAATTTCTCAATCTATCGAATCCGCCTGCTGTGATCGAATTCCCGATAAGTGTTATCCGTCTTCGCAGAAAAGTAATAAGCTGATTTTTCCGACGTCATACCAGCAACAAATTCCAAAACTCGAGGTAGATTATTACCGCAGATTTGCCATTATTAAAGGTCACGCTGGAAAGATATTAAAATGGAATGAGAGAGGCAGGGTATTTGTAGCATTCTATTATTATAACAATAAATAATAACATGGTGTGAGCAAAACTACCGCGGGTACTGTTTTGTATTTCATTTCCATTAAATATTACATGTGTTGTCGAATCGTTTTGATATCTGACAATAAGTAATAAAAGATTTTATGACTTAGACTGCGGCGGTTAGAGTATAGTGTTTATATGACTGACTGCGAGAGAATAATTGTGGCACTGTTGAATAATAATTTCTTGATGGAAGGAATACATCAGTTGTTGCTTTACACGAAGATACTCGTGTATCGAAAAAGATGCAAACTTATCTTTATATTCTTTGTCTTTATCTTCAGGATGTTGCAGCATAGAATAAAGAATTATTAAAGAAGCAACACTCTCTCTTTTCCAATTTCCCAAATATACATGCGCATACTTCAATCCGCCATTTTGTTATTGGTTTTTTTCAAGACACAGATAAAGAATAGAATCGAAACTTCCCTACTATGTGGTCACAGAATAGAGAAGTATTACAGAAAAGACACTCTTTGACATTTCCATTGTTATCGATGTAGCCAAATTTCGTGACCTCGAAAAACCACAAGAAAAATGGTAATGGAATCTGGCTACGGAATAGTAAGTGTTATATATATTATATGCTTCCCTATTCTAGGTTGGTATAAAGAACTGAAAGTACAATGAAATCGAACACGTGGAAGTAAGTGAACCAACGCACGTTGACGTTGACCACAGAATAGAGAAGTTTTAGTCCTATTCTTTGTCTGTGGGTTGATACAAAAAAAAACAATAGCAAAATGGCGGATTGAAGCATGCGTATGCAAATTTGGGACATAGGAAAAGGGAGAGTATCACTTCTGTAATACTTCTCTATGTTGTGATTTGGTCAACGTCAACCATGATGTAAAAAACATGATGTGCTCATCTGAAAAGAAATTGACGTAAGCAAGATTAAAATACAAGAAAATATATATTCTGTGCGCCGAATTTGAATGAAAAAGTGAGGTAAATCATTGGTAAATACGATCACAGATGAGCAGATGATTACATCATGTTTTACTTACATCATGCTTCAAACTCAGGATGCCAACCAACTAGCTCTCCTGTATCCATAAAGGAAAAGTTGTTCTTCCTTCTCGAAGGACTATGAACAACTTTATTTTGAATACATGACCTTGAACCACCATGGAAGTTTTTTGCTTCCCCAAAAAAACAATTCTCTGTATGTAAAGTGGTAAACTGATTTTGCTTTCCGAGTTATAGCTATGTCAATTCTATGAAATAACAATTTCCTGAATTGAAATTCAAATTTTGATTTGAAGTATCTCTAAAGGTTTGACGAAATCACCGGAATCCATGAAAATATACTAATTAAAGTTGGATTTCAATATCGTAATATGTTGAAGTTGACCTTCAAAAGCTAATCTACAAAAAACATCAGGTTCAAACTATAACTGAAAGATTTATGACTTAGGTGAACCTCTTTCTATGGCCCGAAAACGTACCATAACAAACTCAACTATACAGGGCGTTCCTAAATTGTATGTACAAACGAAGAGTGGAGATTCCTCGGATACATTTGAGAGAAAAAATCCCATTTCCCCCTTCTTGCCATCATCAACAACTATAGATGAAAAATTTGCTCAACAAACTGAAGCATCTTCACCAAAAGAATTGGCAATACTTGGTAGAAACCACTTCTTCAATGCTTTGCGCATAGTTTCTGCGCAAAACTAGACCTGTCCTAGTACCGTCCTGAATTTTGGAACCAAAACAAAGCTGATGATAGAGGAGTAAAAGATAAACATAGAGAGTCAACAATGAGCAGGGTGTCCCAAGAGCTAACGGGTTCTAGCGCATTCTCTCTCTTTCTGTCTACGTGAGGGTATGGTTCCTCAGCCCAAGTTACTCGATTCTGCACCATGTGTGAAGACTCCGGTAGGTTGTGGCCCACTAGGGATTTACCTGGTCCATCCATCTCTTAGGTGATCTTCCATGTGTTCGTCTTCCTTCTACTTTCCCTCTATCACGAGTTTTTCCATTGAAGTGTCGCTCCCAGCAATATGTCGAAAATATCTGAGTATTACCCTCTGGTTAAAATGTGTGAAGGGGATGAGGAAATAAAGATTGTGGAATGAAACAACCAGTCAAACAAAGAAACTGATTGCAAAAGTGATAAAGATAATATGAGAAACAGCTGCGTTGGCTTCGAATGCAAAAAAGAAACCATCATGCTCCTTAATAATCGAATCCATGCATCAGACCTTACACGAACATGCAAAAACCTCAATATCTATAAATAACGTTTAATCGGCTGTAAATTCAATATTCACCTAACAGTTTCCAAAACAGACACGCGAACCTCATAAACAAACATTAGCGCAAGCGCAGTTAATTGGTCGAAAGACCAATTAAGAGCACCTCGGCTAGAATATCGGACTCGCATACCTCTAATTGGCTCTCTATTCAATTTATACAGAACTGATATAAGAGTACAGGGACCCGGACAGACCTCAGAGTGGACAGACGAATGTGTTTGGTATTTTATTACTTTTTACTTTCGACTAAGTGACGGGCAGCTTCCCGTCGAGTGCTCTAGTAATGCCGAGATGTATCTCCGAGCCACAGAACCTGTTTCTTCGTGGTTCCAGTGGCGCCACTGAAGCTCCGTGTGGGTTCTCAGTTCTCACAGCGACAACGTAGAAACATGAGTAGAGGTTTGGACTACTAGGTATATGAACTGGGAAGTCATGTTTAGTTGAAGGGATATCTGTCTTTCTTCTTCCTGTATTCTTGAAATGTTTGATAATTGTTTTGGACTGTTTTATATACAATGCGCTTCTTTAATTTGAAATCAATTAGGTAACTTGAAGACAGTACATTTGTTATAAATATGCTCGGACCATGAAGGTAAAAGAAGGGGAAGGAGCATATCCTTTATTTCCCTTGCACCAAAAGTGTCACACACTTTCGAGAAAGTTCTGTGGATTTTTCCCATACCAGTATGGCTGACTGCGAGAAAATAGGCGTCTCGACGCTGTTGCCAAGGAAACGCGGTGCCTTCTTGATGGAACGATAGAGAACAATCATACCATCACATTCAAGAATACGGTCCCAGGTCGATTTGTATTCTATTGCTCTTTTTTCGAGGTAGTGAAATGTTATACAGTGTGTCCAAATTAGAGATATGACCTCAATGGTTATTTTGTTGGATATAAATTCCACCTTTGATGTGATAAGTCTGAAAGGGTAACTATGTCAAGTTATATATGCGTACCAAATATGAAATGTTTATTCAATTCGAAAAGGAAGAAATTTGTTCATTGTCAGTTAGTTAGTGAACAACATTTTGAGCATTTATTGTAATCTAGTTGATCAGAAAGATCAGTTGACTAGTATAAGCCATCGAATACTGTTAGCGATAGATGACCCTTCTTCAATAGATCAATCGAGCCAAGGCCTCCAATAGTTAGGTTTTCTCAGGTTGCAATTTGGCGAAGGAGCCGCCCACTCAGTTTTTTAGTATTAAACCACATTTTACCCTTTCGAATCAAATAAAATTTGATATTCAGCACGGAAGATTTAAATGGTTCAGCTAGAAAATCAACTAAACGCAGTATCGTCAAAGTAAAAAGAGATGTTGACTCGAAATCGAGCTCCTTAGTAGTTATGAGCAGTATAATAAAAGAATACACTAATCTTGCAGCTTCAAATCCTCATTTTATACTGGGTGAGTCTTAAAGTTGTACATTAATTTTAACCATAGATTCTTATCATGAAAAAAACCCTTTTTTCACATACCATTTTTCCAGATTCAGCTCGTTAAAAAAATATAGACTGTTTCCAAAAAAAATCAGTCTTTCCTATGTAGCTTTGATATGGTTACTCCGAATGATATGGATGAATGATACAGATGTAGTTTATCTATTGTCATTATAAAAATCTTCATTGATTCTAGAATACCCAATCTTTCCTTAAACGCACCGTTCTGGAAATATTCAACGTTGAATGTTATGAAATCTGATAAAAATTCTAGAAATTAACTAATTTTTATGGATCCGCTCCTGAGGTAGTAAAGGCCATAAATTAAGCTCCGCATACGTTTATCTGGATCATAGAATACACAAAAATAATAATCTATTTCGCATAGACCTAATATATTTCTATCAGGTCTATCTTCAGACCACATACATGGAGGCTATGTCTTCATGTCTATATGGACTAGACTTTTTATTTAAGTTCAGTAAATGTGTTCAGGCCAGTTGAGTGATTTCACATAATTAATTTATAAATTTGATGAAAAAAAGGATAATTATGGAGTTTTCCGAATGAGAATGGGCGAGGATGGAATTGTGTATATTCCTATGGTAGAATGAAATTGGATACTTCATGAATATCAAGTGGACGATCAGTGTTTCAATAGTTCAGTGTAGTGAAATGTTTTCATTACAATAATATCGCAAAATGCAACAATCATAAAAATCAAGTGAGTAAATGAGTTTCCTCAATAACGTTTCTTTGAATTTCTTGCATTGGATTGATCATCCCGCAAAAGAGATCACCATAAGAGATATCTGTATTGAACTCAATGTACAACTTAAAGACTCACCCTGTATATGCGATACAACTATATTTAAGCTGAACAGAGGCTGTCTATAAACCAAAATTTTCAGTAATTTCTTTGGTTATTGTGTAGAATTAACTCATGAGAACTTGAAATAAAAGATACCTTATCAAATATGTACATATTTCTAGAGAAGAAGAAATACAGTGCGCCACTGTGCGCTCGGACCCAGGCTGTTATCTGCGGTCATAGTAACAACCCAGAGCGAGGATGCCTGCATAATCTCGAAATGAAATTTATATCAGCGCATTCTAAGAGAGATTCGTGTTTCAATATCACTGCTATCGAGAAGAATTGATGCGTTAAATTAGAAGCCAATGATCTAGTGTAGGAAAGAATTCTGCATGTTCTGAAAGTAATGAGAACCAGGTGTTGGCACTAGCACGATGATTATTATCATTTCCAATAACCAAGAAGTGGTCGTTCTGTGGATATAGATTTAGATCCTCAATGTTGCCATTTCCTATGTTTCGATGCTATGTATGAATAGGCAGCAATTTGACTGCAACATGAAGAGACTTAGCATTTGCTGTTGCCTGAACTGCAGTTGCTGTCAAATTTGGTCAATTCAGCAGAGTGGTAGTTTTTTCATAATGTGAATGCTTCGAAAAGTTTTTCTTCTCTTGAGTAATTTTATTTCAAATTAAATTTAACTATCGCTTCTTTTTCTTTGAGTTCTAGTTATAGTTAGATAAGGGGTTACATTCCACTGCGATCTTAAGGCCTATTGTGCCCCCCTGTCAGAGCTGTTTTCACACTGCACTATCTATAGGTCAACCTCCAGCTCTAGAGCTCTAATGAACTCCAATATCTGTGAGGGGCTTCAAGGAGGCAAGGTTCTCATTCCTCCTATGATTCTCCTGTCTGAGACTTTCCCTGCACAGGCTTGCAATGGGTAGGAGGCATTCTATAAGCAGGCAAACGGGAGTTTTCTCCTCTTCCCCACAGAATCTGCTCTCGTCAGTTTTTGATATGCCAATTCTCATCATATGCTTCTTCAGGCGATAGTGTCCTATGAGGAAGCCATTGAGGAGGCGTAACTTGTTCTTACTGAGGTCCAAATGATCTTTGTACCTTGCAATTTTAAAGTTCCGAAGGAATTTTCTGGAAAGATCCATTCCTAGAAGATTCCTCCAGAGTGCTTCTCTTTCTTATTCAACCTTCTCCAAAAACTCTTTCTTGAAGTGGCACAATTTCTAACACGAACTTCTTCTTGGGTATTCGCTGAGAATCAGAACTCCGAAATCTACTAGTTGTTTTTCTCTTGAACAGATAACTTCATTCTTTCATCAGCAGATACTGTTACTCTGAAAATATTTTATGGTTCGTAGATCAGTTCGTTGTAATTTTTGTTTGCCAAATGAGGAGCTCACCTATAGGAAAAACAATAAATCAATAAAAAATCTTGTTGGCATTTGAAATGGAAGTAGACAGTGTGAAATTCTTCGAATAAACATTCCCGGGTTCTCTCTCACATAAAGCCACTAATCACGGATTTGTTTTATTATTCGCATGGTTGTGTGATATATTACATTTTACGAGGATAAAGACGTGGTTGTCTTAGGTTTATTTCAGTTGGTTCACACGAACGTATGATTGGATATGATATAACGGGACTAGAACCTACTGTTACTTAGAGATGATGTTTATTGACTAAATAGATTCATTCTTCATTGAATATTTGGGAAATATAAAAACGAACCAACATCAGCAAAGGACGGTAGTCAAACCTCAATTTAAATATCCATGAGATAAGATGCCTCTTACATAGAATAATGGATCATATCAACCACTAAATGCAAGTTACTTAATGAATTCGTTGTTTTTCAAATTATTGAAAAATTCATGCATTCGTCCGATATATCAAACCTACAATTATCTAGGAATCGTTTCCTGTAATTATTATTTTTAATTTATTCTCACACATGCCTCTTCATGTTTCCTCGAATACTATAGTAATTGGTGTTATGTAATACGTAAATGAGATCTAGGTATATGCTAGATAATAATTTATTTTTTATGCTAAATAATTAGATGTATATTTATGAGTTAATGAGAATCATGCATAATCAATTTTTATTGTGATCTAAATTTGAATATATTGTTTGTTGAACAAGGCCTAATAAATTGAATATGGTTTACGATTCCTCTTACTGCTTCATCGGGAATTTTTTTCTGGGGAAATTCGAATGATTGAAATTTTTAACGATTCTAGAAACAACAGGGTTGAAGTCATGTAGGAAGTTAGAAACATCTGTCAGTATCTCGTTGTATATATTTAGTTTGGAGTGCGACTATAGTTTTGGGCTTATTTTTTTGTTGGCAACTCTTTGAAACATTCACAAAATATTTCTATGCGGATACATTTAAGAAGGCCATTTAAGGTTATGTTCAAGTTAAGTTGAGCTTATCGGTAGATTTGTCATGTCGAATTAGTTCTGAAATTCACTTTCCCCAGTGGAACTAAATTTGATGAAATTCGCGGGTTGGCAACGTGGACCGAAGTCATCTATTCTACCTGTTTTCAGTAAATTAAGCCAAATATCCCTTTCTACAAAACAATTGGCGGAATTTTTCTTCTTAGATTATCCCATTCCGATATCAGTATTTTTGTATTATCCTTCTGCCATGTGATTTCCAATGGTCGAACATACATCGTTCGCTATTTGGGATCTTTGTATGTCTCTATTCCTACGCTTGTCCTTGTTTTTGTGATCTGGCTGTCTGATATTTATATAAAGGCCATGATGTCTTTCTTGTATATTTCCACAAATGCAGGGAATACTAGGAACACAATTTTTTGTTTTCTATTTATCGTTGATTGGTTTGGCTTCAGCAGTACACATCTCAAATCAATTTGGATTTGAAATCGTTCTTATATACAGTGCGGGTCAAAATTATGGAACAAATTCATTTTCTCAGAAGGAAAATATTTGTCAACAAAATCCTGAAACAAGACAATTTTTGTTTCACTTTACCAAATTTTATGCATTTTTGAAGGATTTTTGTTGCTCCCTGTGCCATTCCCATAAACCCTCTAAATTTTTAGAATAGGGAAAGTGGATCATGTGGTACTTTTTTGGCAAGGTCTTTGTATCTTCTTTACAGGCGTGCATACATTTTTAAGAAAAAACATTTTTTTTCTGAAAAATTAGTAACTTCAAAGATGTTTTCAGTAGGTGCACTTTGTCATGGCTCATTTACTTTGAGACGATGGTAGATACCTGATGAAATTTGTCACCGAATGAAAGTCGAACATTACAGTTTTGTTCGTGCATAACTATCAACCCCTACGAACCCTTTAATGGGGAAAAAAAATTTTTTTTCACGTGAGGGTGTTGAAAGGGGTTGAAAGTTGTGCATGAACAAAACTGTAATGGTCGGCATTAAATGAGCCATCACAAAGTGCACATACAGAAAACCTTTTTGAACTAACTTTCTAAAAAAAATAATTTCTTGAAAATTTCTGCATACCTGTAAAGAACATACAAAGACCTTGCCAAAAAAGTACCACATGACCTACTTTCCCTATTCAAAAAATTTAGAGGGTTGATGGGGATGGCACAGGGTGCAATAAAAATCCTTCAAAAATGCATATAAATTTGGCAAAAGTGAAACAAAAATTGAACTGTTTCAGGATTTTGTTGCCAAATATTTTTCCCCTGAGAAAATGAATTTGTTCTATAATTTTGAGGCGCACTGTTTATATTCAATTTAGCAACAATTCTTATATTTTTTTTCTGAAGGCCCTGTACATAAGGAAATACATTCCATAAATTGCGTTGTTCATGATGGTTGGTGTGGTGAATGATAATTAGAAGAAATTTTTTGTCTAAATATCATTTTTCATATTTTTTTGTATTACTCTTTTTTAAAGATTTTCACTTCAATCGAAGACTAGTTTGAATTCAATCATAGCGAAAATAATGAATTTCCATGTTTCTATATAAGTCTTTTCTCCAAGAATAATAACGTCGCAGTGCCTTCCCAGTGACCTCTCAAGATGTCGCGAAACTCGCCAAGAAATATAGAAGATAATATTAAGCCATCTTGAACGTATAAAACCGAGTCGAGTCTCATTTCTCGTCTCTGAAATAATTACGAATACCACTTTCGTTCCGATCTTGGTACAGGTCTCAGGAATCTGCTCGCAGTATCTAATCCTTAGACCGGAGGCCGCACCACGGTAGAAAAAAGAGACAGAGTACGCCTTTTTCCAGACCGCCGGCACAGGCATGCCGCTCTTGGAGTCGACGAACCGCTTCTTGGACGCACGAGTGATTTCGAATGATAAAATTCTTGAGATACAGCTATGGAGCTTGGGGATGCTGCAACTCGGGAGCCGGGTGATCCACGCTGTCGGACCAAAAAATCGAGATTAAGGAGATCTGATGAACATAATGGGGGTTTGTCATTCAAACGAAAATGCAGTAATTTTCATGAAAAACCTTCAGAACATCACATTTCAAACATATGATTTCAATATTACATTTTTAAAAAGATGTTTGATCACCTAAAACTGAAAAATGAAAATGGGATTTTGCATTTAAAGGGATTTGTCTTGAGTGCACGATATGGCAACGTCGAATTCAGCTTTTTTTGAAAGAAAAAGTCGTCAAATGTGTTACTTTGCTTAGGAGAACAGAGAGATCTGGTTAGAGTAGAAGACAACGACCAAGGAATTGAGAAAGAAGAGCACAGACTGCCATACTGTCATATTACTGACAAATCGCAAACGGAAATTGTTTGGTTACATTGACAAAGAACACATGTGTACCACAGAATAGGAATAAATATTTCATTATTCTATAGCAGAAAAAGCTATTCTACTAAACACCGTCGTCACTTCGTGCATGCCTGGCAAATCCCAAACCCCAATTTTGAAATCTGATTTTGAATACTTTCTGAAGGTAATTTGGGAAAATGATGAATCAAACCCATAATAATTATGTTCAAATTTGCGTTTGCAGAAATAACCCAAATTCAGGAAAACCCCCCATTGCATGATTTTGATACTGTGGATTCAGTATTCATGATTATACCTAGTCAAAGTTATTGATTAGAATATTTAGTCATATAAGAGTTCAGTCTTCAGGTGATTTTTCTATACAAAACCACACGCGAACCTAACACTCATTAGTTCAACCTTTTCTTCTGATTCGTCAAAGAAATTTGGTTGTAGCTCAGTGGTTAGAGCTCATGCCACATGATCGTAAGGTCTGGGGTTCAAGCCCTTAGCCGGGAAATAACTTTTCCGGTTTTCAGGGGACCGTCCAATCATTCGTTGTTGAGTTAACAATTAACAGTGATGTTCCTAACGTGGCGCAAGGAATTAGTAACAAAGCTTACACAGAACACACCCGGTGTCCTAACTCGCACAAGCTTCAAGCTTCTGAGGAGTTTCGTTGAATCCTAGGATAGTCGGAAAATACAAAAAACATAGAGTGTCAATTTGATAAGGTACAAAGGTCAATACCTGGTTCCTCATACAAAATCAGAACTTGAGGTGGGAGCTTTTACGCGCTCGTGCAAATTCTAACTATTAGATAACTCGAAATTTTGCACCTAGTTGCACGTTAGTATTATTCAACTGATTACGAAATTTCAATCTGATTGCATTTGTACTTCTTGAGATATTGCGGAAATAACGTTGAAATTCCAAATATCAATGAAATTTGGCATATTTTTTCCTTATATCTCCGAAAATGAATATCTGATAGAATTCAAATTTGAAACATAGTTGTTAAACACTGATTCCTAGAATTGCGCCATGTTTCATTGAAATATAATCAATATTCTCAGAGAACAAAATTTATTCAACAACTACATCCACACGAAATCAGACAGCGTCCTTAGGAGCCTTGGCCATTACTCCCTAAGAATTTAGAACACTCTCACCCATATGTAAAATACTAGTACAAGCTCACTCTGGATATTTGTATATTATCTGTCCAACTGTTTCCGTTTCCGATGCTCAGAGCTCGCAAATTTCATCTGCTGACCTTCCTCCTGTAAATTTTCTCAATATAGCTGTTCTGTAATTTTCTTTAATTGCTAGGCCTCAGCCTGTAGCAGTCTCGCCAAGCACAAAATGGCATGACTTTAGTCTTTGTTAAAAAAAATTGTATGAAAAAACTGAATAATTACCTCTCATTTCAAAATACTGCTATTTTCGTGGCTCACCCTGTATGAGAAAAGGCACAGATTTGTTCCAGTCATTTTGAAAAAACCAAGATAATTTTTCCCAGACAAGATTCCCTCAACCAACCAATTATTCCAAATTTCAAATTAAAATTAATATATCGAGAAACCTCATTGCTGTTGTCACTTGAGAATTATTTCCAAATAGCAAACTATCATTCCTCACCATTTCTATATGATAAAGATTGGCATTAATATCGATTTCTCAGACATTCTAATCGTAAAAAATCGATAGTCAGTTAACGAAATGAGGCTATAAATTTCATATTTTGAATTCTGGCGATGATAATGAGCTGAATATGTTTCCTGTTTATCTTTGATCTTTCACAAGATAGGTATTTGGGGAACCTTCGATTACATCAATGATAGAAATTCCCGTGTCTTGTAGCGATGGAATAGTTTTGGACCTAATTAAAAGGAATTTATGTGTCTCAGAGTATGTCAATTCTATCAATAAATCCTAACGTTTTATATTTTTATCTTTATTGGATCGATCAAAGTCGACTTGATGCCAAGAAAACTAACGTGGCCTGAAGATCTACACAATTTCACTTGAGAAGTTTGGGCTTGAGGTCGAAATAAAATGGTCGACACTACTGTTGAATTGTGCCAAAACAAACACTATAGTTTTACGTCTACCATGGTTCAGTTTCGAATATACAACAATTATTTTTCGTTTTCAGTTTTTTAATTCCACCCCTTTTCTGAGAGAATTCAACCAAATAGGGTCCATTTCTTCAGAACAATGAGCAAAATTACTCTCCTCATACAACAAAATGCAAGAGGAATCATTGGGAATCACAGATAGATTGACATAATACAAAAATACTGTTATAATAATTTGAAAAGAAAAATTAAAGAGTCATCTTGCCTTGTTAAACCTACTTGGCCGAATTTACTTAAGGAGAGGTAGAATTGAAAAACTTTAAAATCAAGTGAATCTGTGTTGGTGTGATTTCATAAAATGTCAATTTGACAGGTCTCAGGCGAAAAATTGAAATAAAATAATTAATTAATTTTATCCTTTTTCTGATGAAAGAGCCAGATTTGTAGTCTGAAACTTCACTGTTCGTTTATCGTTTATATTATTTCTGTATTGTTCTTTAGGCAATCAGTTTTTCTAGAAACTGCCCTTGACAAATAATTCTATCCTGCAATCCGAAATAGCGTTTTCCATAAAAACCAATTTTTATTTAATTTTTAATAGTTAATAGTGAAAACCCAGGAAAAAAAGATAAAAAATGTGCAGTTCTGTTCTTTGCATTAGCATTGTTACGCAGAAGTGAATTGAAAATAACTAACCCTTTGAAGGGGTAAAATACCCCTATTTCTATTCGACACACCTGTTTTAGTAATTTCATGATCGAAAATATTGTCACTGATTCTCAATGAAGATAGAAGTTTAGGGTGAATTCCAGAATATCTTCATTATCCAACGCTACCAGCAGACGAAACCAGGGCTGCCAATGCCCACATGCATTTTTCCCTCACGTTAGCGATTAAAATTCCTAAATTACAGTACATCCCATGTAATTCATCATACGGATAACGATCCATACTGCTCGATTTGAATATTTTAATTGAATGCGGTGTAATTAAGTGAACGCAAAATATAATTTATGTATAACTTGTAACTCGTAATTTCTTGCACTAGATTGTACCTAGAGTATACTCCTGTGGAGTAGACTGGAGGTAATTCTTGGTGCTTATGACTCAAGAAACCACTGTAACTTGGAATCATGAAGCTTTTTCTAGATTTAAGTGAACAAATATACAGGGTTCACAGAGAGTGAGCTTTTTTGAGAATTAATGAAGGAATTGGGAATACATTGAAACTCTGTAATTACTTCAATGTAATATGTGCATAGTGGTTGTTTAATCATAGGAGAGACGTGTATGTTTTGCCCAGAAACGATGTCCCAATAGAATTGGTGCAATTTGGTGGAATTGCAAATTTGTAGCGATATATTTACTTCATAATACTCAACAGTCTGATACCTTTTTAATGGTACAAAAAGGTATTTTAGAGAAAGAAGGTCTGGGGTTCAAGCAACTCTTCAACACTTTGGGAGCTTTCTCTTAACGTACCATTTTTTCAAAATACGCGTTTGTACCCCTTTGTTTTCGCTTTCTTATTCGCAGATTTTCCATCACGATTGAAATGAAACCATTTTTTAAAAAACTGTAAGTTTGAAAACCATGGTACACCTAAATCTAGAGTAATTAAGATATATGAATGTTAGTACGTTTTACGTTGTATCATATTGGTTGTTTTTTGTATCGTCAATTGTGATGCACCATTGTCCATTTCAGAGGCCTGAAGAAGACTTTAGAGTAAAGTTGAAATCGGTTTGCGTTGTTTCTAAAAAGCCCTTATGTACTTCATTATGTTATTTTGCCGTTGAATATACAGTGCGCGTCAAAATTATGGAACAAATTCATTTTCTCAGGAGAAAAATATTTGGCAACAAAATCCTGAAAAAGGTCAATTTTGTTTCACTTTTACCAAATTTTTATGCATTTTTGAAGGATTTTTGTTGCACCCTGTGCCATTCCCATCAACCTTTTAAATTTTTTGAATAGGGAAAGTGGGTCATGTGGTACTTTTTTGGCAAGGTCTTTGTATCTTCTTTACAGGCGTGCAGAAATTTTCAAGAAAAATTTTTTTTTCAAAAATTATTTACTTCAAAGAGGTTTTCAGTTTGTGTATATTGTCATGGCTCATTTACTTCGAGACGATGGTACCTGATGAAATTTGTCACCGAATGGAAGTCGACCATTACAGTTTTGTTCATGCACAACTTTCAACTCCTACGAACCCTTTAATGGAGAAAAAAATGGGGTGACATTGGAAATTTATTTCGGCATTGAAGTATAATCTGGATATTCACTAACTAATTCTTCAAAAAAAAAGTTTTTTCTTGGAAATTTCTGCAGACCTGTAAAGAAGAAAGTAACACATGACCTACTTTCCCCATTCAAAAAACTTAGAGGGTTGCTGGGGATGGCACAGGGTGCAACAAAAATTCTTCAAAAATGCATATTAATTTGGTAAAAGTGAAACAAAATTGACCTGCTTCAGGATTTTGTTGCCAAATTTCTTTCTTTTGAGAAAATGAATTTGTTCCATAATTTTGTTGTGCACTATATAGTGTTTTCATCAGTTGGTTGAGATCAATTCCAAATACAATTTTTACACCATTGTAGTAATGTTGATGAATGTAACAAGGTGACCTGTTCAGTAGAAAAAGAATGGCACATGTTGCATATATTTATATAAATAATTATCTTGAATTGAATCCTTAATAGTTCTTTTTCAGATAGTAGAAGCGAAAATTTTGAAAAAATCTTGAAAAATACGAATGTTACCAACAAATATCTGTTGTATAAGGTCAATTCAAAAAATTGAATTTCCGCTGCTTTTCCAAGGGAAATATTTTAAAACTCAGTTCATAGGGGGGAGATTTCGTTCATGATGTAAATATTTTCAAGTATTGATTATATTCTTCTTTTGAACTGAAGTAATTAATTCCAAAAAATCTAAATATGTCCAACTGTCTAACTGAAAAAGCTGATTAACCGCCCGGAATAATCCGATATGTAACCGAACAGATTTGGGTGCAGTTTTGCATCCGAAATCAATCATACGATTACAGGAAAAAAACGAACACATTTCGTGCGTCCACTAAACGTGAATTGAATCAGTGTCTACACCCACCTCTGAATAACGCCTTAATATTGGGCAACTTTGCCGGTTTGCGGCTTATATTCTGACTTTATCAGGTGTATCGATCTGGATATATCAAGCAAACGAGAACGAACTTTCTCTGTTTTATTTTTATTCTAGTCATAGATGAATGATATCATCTAAAACGCGGGAGGCTTGAAATCTATGCAGTATTTTTTCGTGGAATTCTCGGAAATTTCTTCAATTCAAGTTTATAACAAGCGCAGGACGAAGTTTTTGGTCGGCAGTGGAAGTTATTTTGGATGACTTAAGTGATATCTTAGTGATCTTTTATGTTTCATATTTTTAAATGTTTCAAATCCGTTTCAACTTAGAATTTTTAATAGCGTCCTTTCAATTCAACTTAATATCATTTTATCTAGTCCTATGATCAATCTCTTGATAATTGGGTGACATTGATCAGCATTATATGCATACAGAGTGTAACAGCCAAATGGAATAAATTCGATATCTAATAAATGAGGGCGTGTTGGGAAAAACGCTCGGACACGTCGATTTGTAATTTTAAATGCGCATATTTTTCAAGGAAATAATATTATATAGGGTGTTCCATGTGACTGTGGCCAATACCAAATTTCTTATTTCAAATGCAACCCCCTGTATATTATTTATTTTTTGGATTCTTCAGAGAATTCTAGACACAATTCATGCACAATGTCCTATACTTATCTTTAACTATTTCGGAAATATTAAGTATTTTCAGATTTAGTGCAAAAATCAACGTTTTGAATAAAAATTATTTTATTTCACAAATTCAGTACATTACAGTTGAAACCTAATAGGTAATACTGATTATTTCTTAATAATTAAAAAAAAACAAAAAAAAAACATTAATGTCAATGTAGGAAATGTTCAAAAAGCTCGCCGCGCACGTCTTGGCAACATGCTAATTTGGTGTAGAATTGTCTTCTAACGTTACTCAACATTTCTGAAAACACTTAATATTTCCGAAAAAGTTGAAGATAGGAATAGGACATTGTACATGAATTATGTCTAGAATTTTCTGAAGAATCCAAAAAATAAATAATATACAGGGGGTTGCATTTGAAATAAGAAAGTTGGTATTGGTCACGGTCACATGGAACACCCTATATAATTTTATTTTCTTGAAAACTATGCGCATTTAAAATTACAAATCGACGTGTCCGAGCGTTTTTCCTAACACCCCCTCATTTATTCGTTATCGAATTTATTCCATTTGGCTGTTACACTCTGTATATTGAATACAATGGCTGAACGTGAAAATGTCAATAGAATTAAGGGAAATGGCGTAGGCATCGGTGTTTTTAGCCACCTTCATTAAAAATTATGTTCATTGGCTATTTCAAAGAGCTGAAGTGGTGTAATGTAAAATTATGTACTCTCCGCAGGAAGAACTCTATTTCATTACCTACTTTTATGCTTGGTAAAAGTGTGTAACATCTTTTAGTGCGCCTTTTCTGGGAAATGGATAGATTCCCAACTAAGCGCAAATTTTCGTGATGATCGTTTCATCATAGAAAGTTTGATTCTTCTTCCAAATCTTCAGAAACTCATCATCAGATTTCTAAATAATTCAAAAACTTGAAATTACCAAAACTTTACCAAATTTCAAATTGATCTGATTTTTATTTTTGGAGCTAAGAGTTAGTGTGTTGTGACTGTTTTGCAAACGATTGCTGGGTTCAAATTGTTTATCAAGAATAGTTTCTTGTATGAATGTTGCCAAACGGACAATATCGGAATAAAGTGACAATAAACCGAAAATTTGTGATAATTTTTTATGCAAGAAAAAAAAGTTCTTAAAATAAAAAACCATTCATATGCCAATAGACAAACCTGCAAATTTTCGATTTATTGTCTGATGAAGGAGGATACAAATTCCGAAACGTGGCAGTTCACTTCGTTTGCATTTTTTCGAGAAACTGCCCTTTACAAACAGTTTGAAATCCGCAATCCGCAAGGGCAATAAAAACAACATCATTCGAAATATTATTTTGTTTTTAATTTCCTGAAATACATTTCTGATTAAGCCGAAATTTAATGAACTATTGTTCAATATTGATTCAAATATATCATACCAAATTTCATCGAAATCTGGGCGGCAGTTCCCCAGAAAAAATCAAGTATCAAGTCTTAACCTGTTCTCATCAGCATTTTTCCGAATATTGAAGAAATTCCTGAAAAATTAAAAATGAGTAAGACTACGAATGGGTAAGGATGATTTTGCCCATTAACGAATATAAACAAGATTTTTAGGATACAATCAAACCTTGAAAACTTCAAGGCTCTAGGAATGTTTTCTACGAACCAGCACATTTGGACCACCACACTTTAATTCGAAAATCAATTTTTTCCTCACTAATACTAATCTAATCGTTCAAGACCATTTTCGGCTCAAACGTGAAAATGGCAAACATTTGAGCCTCTATTCTTTTGAACAAGTGCTTTTCGCTGCTTTTCACCTACCGGTAGGATCATAAATTTCAAGAATAATACTAAACATGTGGACATTTGAAAGAATTGAAATTTTTGTTTTCATTTGCATTTGCCAATTAAAAAGGGGAAATATGAAAATGAAATAATACTGAGAAAAGTCGATGAACAAAAACTAAATTAAGAATTCAAAATTTTTTCTGAAAATCTCAATAATGTGTAGAACATATAAGCATTCAGTAGAGCTGTTGAATAGTGAAATAGTTGAAAAAACTAGTTCCGATGCATTTTTTGATGCTATAATATATTCACAATTTCAAAAATAACGGAGCTTTGACATTGGAACTGAATTATTCAATGAAGCCATATTTTTCCTACATTATTCGATGCTTATGTTTCCGTCGATGGGAATTCTGAGAAATTGATTGAATTAATAACCATGGAATCATTTCTTCCATGTAAAAATAATACACAAACGGCCACAATTCACTCATACTCATACTAAGTAGCATCGAACATAAATAAACATATACATACAATGTTACCGACCATGTTAATACTACAATTACCATTTAAATGCATTCGGTTTCACATTGTTCATGATAGTTTATGAATTAGATCGGAAAATTCTCCATACAACCTGCTCGAGCTATAAACTACCTATTGTTCTTCTTTTTTTACATAATTACTCTCGTGAATTCGATCCACACAATGATATTGAACGGATAGGAATATTAATAGCATTCATCCAGTCTGATAAGATCCACTATTACACATGACGGAAAATTTATGCATGAATCCATAGAGAAAAAATATTTCTATAGAATTCACAGTATGAGATGAGTATGCATTTTTGTAATCGAATTGAAACTTCGCATTTATGTTGTTGTGAATACCTACGCACAACTTTACTCAAAATTCTGTTGGGATCATACCATATTTGAGAAGTTTGAAAAAATTCAGGGATATTGGACATTTTTTTTCAGAATCCTCAGAATCATTTCTAGAATTCCGTAAATTTCCTCACATTGTTTGAAATTGGAAGTGAGCGTGAGGTGTATTTAAAGTGCGCGTCAAAATTATGGAACAAATTCATTTTTTCAGAAGAAAAATATTTGACAACAAAATACTGAAACCTGTCAATTTTTGTTTCACGTTTACCAAATTTATTTGCATTTTGAAGGATTTTTATTGCACCCTGTGCCATCCTCATCAACCCTCTAAATTTTTTGAAAAGAGAAAGTGGGTCATGTGGTACTTTTTTGGCGAGGTGTTTGTATCTTCTTTACAGGGGTGTAAAAATTAAAAAAAAAAAATTTTTTATAAAAATTAGTTACTTTAAAGAGGTTTTCAGTATGTGCACTTTATCATGACTCATTTACTTTGAGACGATAGTACCTGATGAAATTTGTCACCAAATCAAAGTCGACCATTATAGTTTCGTTCATGCACAACTTTCAACCCCTACGAACCCTTCAATGGAGAAAAGGGGGTTGAAAGGGGTTGGGTTGTGCATGAACAAAACTGTAATGACTTTCATTCGGTGACAAATTTCATCAGGTACCATCGTCTCAAAGTAAATGAGCCATGACGAAGCGCATATACTGAAAACCTCTTTGAACTAACTAATTTTTCAAAAAAAAAAATTTTTTCTTGAAAATTTCGGTACGTCTGTGAAGAAGATACAAATACCTTGCTAAAAAGTACCACATGAACCACTTTCTCTATTCAAAAAATTTAGAGGGTTGATGAGGATGACACAGGGTGCAACAAAAATCCTTCAAAAACCCATAAAAATTTGGTAAAGGTGAAACAAAAATTGGCCTGTTTCAGGACTTTGTTGCCAAATATTTTTCTTCTGACAAAATGAATTTGTTCCATAATTTTGACGCGCACTGCAGAATAGGTAACATGACGAAAGTTGCTCACTTCACTTCAGTGCTTTTCTACATTTTTTTCACCCTACACTTATGCACAAATCAGAAGCAGTTTACCTGTGATAAAATTAGGATAGCCCATGTTGTTCAACTTTCAGTTTGGGTTTTCGAACCAAAATGGAACACTTAAAAATATGATTCGATATAAAAAAGTTTATTGCTCTGAATGACAGCTTTTCCAGCAACTGACTGTAACTCACTTTTTCATGATGACCGGTAAGGCTCAATAAAAAAATTGAAAAAACGTACAAGCAAGATGACCACCCCTATTCAAGTATTTTTTATTGGGTCTATAAATGTGGGTATGGAGCATCTGCAGAAGCCTCAAATAAAATGACTGGTTGTGATTACACCTGCACCCGTGTTTTTTATTGTCCATCAGTGGTTTGGACTTTTAACTTCTATCCATTCTTTAACTTTTATTTTATTATGAAACAATGAATGCTACATAAGGAAAAAATATCGATTAAAGGATATCTTGGAAAGATTCTGCGTTATTTTTAAAAGCATAGCCTATGTAAGCATAAATATCTGATAACTTCATCAGATAATAAATCGAAAATGATCCGAATTATTTTTCTGCAATACTTCTGAATTTCAGAAACTTTCATCAAACTGACATTTTCGGGATTCACAGCAATTTTTGGATTATCTGAGTTCCGACATCAGTATTTCTGAATTAAGTATTCCTATCTCTCATGATATTTGTAAAAGTTGGACATAGATGCTTTGCTTTTAGAGATCTTTGTGTATATCTTAATTTTTTGGGTTGTTTTTGTGTTCTTGTTCTCTGATATCTCACGGGTGTGATGTTTTCTTGAATATGCTGTTATAGAAATATGGGGAACAAAATTTTTTGATATCTATTTTTCCTTAAGAGAAAACAATGCCACGTGGTAGTAAACTGCAGCTAGGCAACACAGCCACATTTAATTGTCATCAAACCTTGCTTGTATTTCAAGGTCAGGCCGCTGGACCCGGTCTACATGCTTAAACGTTGCCTATAGGCGCGTGAAATGTTAGAATTAGGAGAAATTTCGAAGTTTATAGAAGGGGTGTCGTTCTGCAGGCTTCTGTGAGTATTTTTCGAAAATTTTTTGTTTGGGATGTACTTAACTCTTTAGGGACAATGCGCAATGCTAGTTATTTTTCCATTTTTCACTCCATTTCAGTTTTATTTTCGTGAATATTCTTGAATATGAAAAAGTGGCAACATTGCGTTATATTCGAGGTATTGTTTGCTCTTAATTGTTTTGTTTTCAATTTGCATAGATCTCAACTAATTTCTCGGTTCCTAGCCGTTTTTTCAGAAATACCGAGTCCAATGAATGGATTCACCGATTTAACTTTTCCAATAAAATTTGGTCCCAATTTCCGTCAGTAAAACTTTGCATAGTTTTCGCAGAGTACAGAAATTTGAAAGGAATACTTATGCCCTGACATGGCTGCCCAAAACACGAGAATTTCTTCTAATATATTCGCGATATTATGTAGAATTTTAACACCTGAATCGTGCATTCTCTCGAGAATATAAATCGTCTACACGGTTCCTTTTTTAATTGTAACAAGAACAACTTTTTAGATGCTGCGAGGTTTATCTGATTATTGTCCTATATAAGCTACAAGCCTGAAGGTAGACCTTCACGAAATTTATTTATTTCCTCATTATGATTCCTCATCTCTACTATAGTTAATTATTATTTGGTTTCTTCAGTACTCACTATCGAAATTTATGAATCTATTCTGTACAGATAAGCATATATCATATAATCCGTGAAGTGCACAGATGTAGTACCTTAAAACTTAATTAAGAATCCTGCTGCATCATGAACAGGATTTATTTACGAACATAATCGAGTTTTTATTTCACGTTTTTTTTGTACATGGTTTATTTTACCTGATTTCTTTCATCAGAAACTTATGCATTTTTGATTTTAATTGGGGTAGTAGAGTGGAGCAGACTTCTTGAAGGAAAAGGCGTAAAACATGATTGATTGCCATTTAATATTATTAGTTTACTCATCATTCTTCTTGTCGAAAAAGCATGCTCCACAAACATTGAGGTTGTCAGGACCGTCTTGCATAGAATATAATAGATAAGCATATGCCCCAACTAATTGAGCTTATTACTAATAAGCTGAACATGTTTCCAAGTTACCCCTAAAAACATCTAGAAAAGCACTGCCTTGAAGGTAGCGCGCATGTTTAATGTAGATGACCGCTTCGGCAACGAATTTTAACATGCGCGCAAAAGCTGTTGCCTTCACGAGAGTGCTCTTTTAGATTTTTTTGTTCGATAAATTACTGGATTTCAATCTGATCTTATCTGTATTTTTGAAAATATTAGAAAATAAAATTTTGAATGGGTAAATCTACGGAATCATTGGGTGGATTCTACCCATTCACGTATTCGACCTTCTCAATTAAGCCCCAAACCTACTCTACAAATATCTAGTTTCTAAGTCGTTTTTTCCGGAAGGTATTGTGTTCACGGTCGGCTTAGCGACCGGACCGTAAACACAATAACTTCCGAAAGAAAAAATTTGAAACTCGATATTTGTGAGAAGGATTGGACCTTAATCACGAAGGCTGAATTCGTGAATGGAAAATGCACCCAATGATTCCGCAGATATACCCATTCAAAACTTTATTTTCCCAATATTTCCGAAAATACAGATTGGATAGAATTGAAATCCAGTACTTTATCAAAAATAAAAGTTCGAAGGTTCATACAGAATTTATTGAGGATAATATGATAGGAAGATCACCGAATATTAAATATGCACTTGAAGGAGAAAATTTGAATTTTTTTTCAGATTGTTCTAATGAGACGATCATCACGAAATTTTTGACAATGTTGTCCTTCAACATCTTCGAACTAGCTGCGAAGTTTCATCACGATAGAATCAGTATTTCTTGAGTTGTACAGAAAAAAAAACGATATCGAGAAGAAAACCACGAAATTCTACATATTTTTTCCCACTAACCTCCCAAACTAATAGGCTTATCGAATTTGAATTTGGTACACTGCTGTGAAATATGAAGTTCAAGGTATTACTGGAATTGTTCTCGAATATGAACAATAGTTTCCAAAAAAAAAATTTTTTCAAAAAAAATCTTGTATCTTTTTTTTCAATTGAGTGACCATACGATTTCGACGAAATTTTGCTTGAAGTTGCGCGTCGTTCTGCTTCAACTAACTGCCAAGTTTCAATCTAATCGCTTCGGTAGTTTCCGAAATAAAAAATATATAACCCCAAAACTTCAAAATGCAATTACTCCGAAACTATTCGACCAATTTCACCCATTAACGAAACTAACTGCGTCATTGCAATGCGCGAGCTACCCTGAAAGTTGTGAGTTGCTAGCTCACTCCGTTCGACTGTTATCATGTCCACGGCCGGCCATTCAGACGGACAGAATCGATTTTGACACCGGATTCGTCATCAGTCCAAACTAGTCGTTTGAGACCATTTTCGGCTCAATCATCGGAAATTACAGACATTTAGACAAAACGATAGTACGCTATTCCCGTAGAACATGCGCGCAAAAATTAAAATCAGCTTAACACTCCATATAATCAAGAAACGATAAAAAGCACGCAAAACAACATTGGGCTTCACGCCATCAGCCATTTGTTCGGCTTTCGCCATGTGCATAAACTGTAAAATTACCATTTTAATAAGAACCCTCATCATGCTTATTTAATTGACTAATGATCTTCGGTGAGTATCCTTGTAGCTCGATGGAAGTATTTTCATCGGTTGTTAACACAGACCGGAAGCTTATTTCCTGCAAGCTTCCGTAGAAGAAGATGCGTAGTCTGATACCTTCGTTTTGTAGATTAGGCGTATCTGTTTTTCTACGGTGGATGATTTCGCAGATTAAATTGTCATTAGTGTTTGTTTAAAGGCGTGAGATTTGATGCATGGCTTGATTTGGTGTTTTGTTTGTCGTAATCATTTACGATTTAAGATTACCTATTCTATGGTTGAGATGAGCTTACTTCGCTCACCATATGGTATTCTTTACAGTGACTTTATACATTACGTCAATTCGAGAAGGTACCATCTTTAATATCTCCCCATACAAAATCAAAAATGCCAAAATAAAAACTTATTTTGGCATTATTTTGAAGAATTGTAGAAAATAACTGTTGGAAGTTTGCTTTGAGGGACGACAACCAAAATTACACCATGACTTAGAATAACGTTGCTAGAAGAAAACGTTCCTCTGTACTTGGTACTTTGGTTATTGTATGACTTAACCTATGATGGTTGACTTGTTGCTTGTTGACATTGTTGTTGAATTATTCTCGTTGCTGTTTCAAATGACGCACAAAATTGCCCATCAGCATTTCATACTAGCTGCCAGGTTTTATCCTGATTGAATCAGTAATTTTTGAGTTATTACGGAAAAAACAACGATATCTTGAAAAAATCACTAAATTTTATATATTTTTTCCCGATATCTCCAGAAATTATTGTCCTATCGAAATAAAATATGATATTTAAGGTATGAGCGGATTTTTTTCGGAATTATTGATAAGCTTCCGAAAAAAAAAATTCATCGAAGAAAAATTAAAAAAAAAAAAAAATTATTTTACTGACAGTTTGATCTCGACGAAATTTTGTGTGAAGTTTCAATTAAATGACTGTAGTAGATTCTGAAATGTCAGAGAATAAATCTCAAAATTTCAAATGACCGATTTGTCCCATTAACGAACTTAACCGCCGCATTCAAATCGCTAGCTCGCTTTGTTCGACTGCTCTCGTGTCGTCAGCCGGACAGAAACGATTTTGATACCGGACCCGTCATCAGTGAGTACAACCTAGTCGTTTGAGACCATTTTCGGGAAAAAATCGAAAATTACAGACATTTGCACAAAACGATAGCACGCTGTTTTTCAGAACATGCCTGCAAAAATACAGATTTTTTTGTAATACCTTTACATAATATCTTTCAATTCTGATATCTTACGATATATCTATTGATTTGTAATTGTGGATCGATTATTGATCAATAAAATAGGTTTAAAGTTCACTGTTCTTTATTAGAACCAAAAAACACATAAAGTAAACGGTTGACAAAAATGGATGCTACTTCGTACAGCAACTGAACTAAAAAACTATCTTCTTGTTAATGCAACTAACGAACTCATAAGCTCAAGTATTCTACATACATGAATATTGGATAAGAGCGACATCTATTGGTAGATAGCGGAATTGAATGTAAACTTCAACACCCCCGCACAATTCTGCAATTCTAAGAGCTTACAACTTCGTAAGTATACAATTCACACTTAACTATTTATAACACAACATTAAATTATTTCAGATACATCTATTAAACCAATAATGCTACAAAACTTGTTTAATTTTGCATAAGGCAACGACTTCGTCATCATATCTGCAACCTGTTCATCACTCGGTAAGTATATAATCTTAATTTCTTTTTCATTAATTAAATTTCTAATGAAATGACATTTAACGTCAATATGTTTAGACCTTTTGGTCTCCAATGTGTTAGCAATCTTAATAGCTGACTGATTATCTTCATGCACAATAATATTCCTAACATTATAAGACATGTTAACCAATAACTGCTTCATAAAGATACATTCAGTTACACAAAGTGAAAGAGCAACATATTCTGCCTCGCAACTAGATAACGCAACAATATTTTGTTTTTTCGATTTCCAAAACACAAAATTATTATTCAAAGCTAATACAAATCCACTAATACTCTTGCGATCATTTATATTCGAAGCAAAATCTGCATCTACATATGCCTTAATTATACAGTTTTCATTATTTTCTTTAGAATACACTAAACAATAATATTTTGTTCTTTTCAGATACCGTAAAATATCCTTAGCATTTTTCCAATGTGTATCAGTAAAATTATTTTGGAACTGACTATAGTATGTTACAGCAAAACAAAGATCTGGCCTTGAGCCAAGCATAATATACATGAGACTACCAATTAGCTGACGATAAGGTAAATCTTCACATGACAGCGATTCACTCCTTTCTAAATTCAATTTATAAGGCATTGGAAGTAAAGCTTCCTTACAATTACTCATGTTAAATTTATTAATGACACTTTGTATTAATCCTTTCTGAGAAATAAAAATTTTACTTTCATTTCTTTTAATTTCTAATCCCAAAAATCTGTAAGTCATATCCTTACTAGTTAAATCTTTCATTTTAAAATGTTCAAATAATCTATTTTTAACAAAAGTTATTTCATCTTTGTTACAAGCAAATAAAATCATATCATCAACCCAAATCAATAAAAACATTCTACCTTTTATGAATAAACATGGATCTACATTTGATCTAACAAAATGTAAATTTTTCAGAAAAATAGAAATTTTATCATACCAATGTTTTGGACTCTGTCGCAAGCCATATAGAGCTTTTCTGAGTTTACATACTTTGTTTACACACTTGGTTAACCCTCTAGGTGGGTACATATACACTGGTTGATCTAACTCACTGTTGAGAAAAGCTGACTTCACGTCCATCTGATGTATTTCCATATCTTCATTTAGACTTCTTGATAATAAAATTCTCAGAGTTATCATTCTTGCCACAGGTGAATATACCTCTTCACTGATAGTGGTTTGTCTGAATCCACGTGCTACCAATCTAGCTTTCTTATTATTATTTTTCATAGAAAATACCCATTTAGAATCAATGATTTCCTCACCATTTGGTACACTTGATTTTGGAACTAAGGTCCAAGTTTCATTATGCTTTAACGAATGCATTTCTTCCTCAATAGCTTCTCTCCATCCTGAATCAATAGCTTCTTCAAATGTTCGTGGAGTATCTTGTTCCAAAACTTCACCAGTTGACAAAGCCATCATTAGTTCGTAATCATCAAATTTCTTTGGTATCATTTTATTTCTGTTACTTCTCCTCTCTTTGGTTTCAGCACTTTCACTCGTACTTTCCCTAGATTCAGAAATATCTTCCTCTTTATCTGAACTCTCCTCTAGTTTTCCTTGGGTACCCTTCTCATCGTTTAGGATTTTAAATTCAGATTGACCAATGGGATTATTTTCATCAAATATGACATGATTAGTTACTACAATCTTTTTCCTATCTGGATCCCACATCCTGTATCCATTCGGTGCATAACCCATCATAATCATTTTGATACTTCTGGCATTTAATTTTCCTTTTTGGTCTTCTTTTGATAAATGCACATAACCTGTGCATCCAAATATTCGAATATTTTCAACTCTCAATTTGCAATTATCCCATACTTCTATAGGTGTCTGGCCATTTGCCAATGCTGAACTAGGCAGTCCATTTATAATGTAACCACTACATCTTACAGCCTCACCCCAGAATTCTTTTGATAATCCAGAGTCTAACAGTAAACATCTACTCATATTCATTATAGTTCTGTTAAGCCTCTCACTTATTCCATTTTGTTCTGGTGTTCGAGCAACATTATATTGAATTTGGATTCCTGTCTTAACACAATATTCTTTGAATTCACTTGATGAGTACTCTCCACCATTGTCGCATCTAAATTTATATATTTTAAATTGAAACTTTCTTGACACCATGGCTTCAAATATTTTAAACTTATCAATGACTTCACTTTTGTTTCTCATCAAATATATGTGCATAAAATGAGAATAGTGGTCTATAAATGTTACATAGTATTTATAACCATCATAAGTCGGAGGATTGAAAGGTCCTGCTACATCTGAAGAAATAGTTTCTAATATTCTTTTGGGTTTCTTGTCCGAAGGAATATTTTTGGACAGAGATGCTCTTGTTTGCTTCCCCTTTTTACAGATCTCACACATGTTTTCTGTCGGATAACGAGATGAATGTCCCATTCTCCTGTGTAATAGAATTTTGTCTTCATGTGTACTACAGGCATAAATATTTCTTATTCTGAAATCAATGAAATACAGATTTCCAACTAATTTACCCTGTGCAACTACTTTATCATTTCTTAGAATTAGCACACTTTGATTCTCAAATACTACCTTCATTCCTGCATCTTGGATTCTTTTAACTGATAGCAAATTATGTGTTAATTCATCACATAGCAAAACATTCTGTATCTTGATATTCGTACCATTTATATCAGTGACATACAGATGCCCTGTCTTATGAGCCTTCAGTTTGGCATCCTTCTTCGCTACGTTTATATTGAAATTGATGTCTTCTATCTGCAGTAGATATTTTCCTACCTCTTTATTCACCAGGTGATTTGTTGAACCAGAATCAACAATAAATGTTATTATGTCATTCTCAAATGTTTGACACACTGACATTGACATTGCCTTTCGGTTACTTTCTGCTTCTGCCACAAACGTCACATCATTTTCAGTGGTTGTATTTTCTGCAACATTCACCTTTTCTGTTGATTTCTGTGGGCACTCACTCTTTTTGTGTCCTTTTCTACCACATCGATAACAACGATACCTAAATGTGTTTCCATTTCTGTTTCCGTTTCCAAAATTTTTATCGCGCGGTTTTCGATAAGAATTCGCACTTGTACCATTACTTGCCAAAGCAATTTCATTTTGTTCCACACTGGATATGGCATTTTGACGAGTTTCTTCTTGCAACAACTTGTTTTTCACAAACTGGTAGTCCATTTCACTAGAATTTTGAGAATACAGCACATCTATCGTTGTTGTTATAGCCTGGAACTTTTCTGGCATTGCCGCTAACAACTGTGTGATGATTTCTTCTTCTCCCATAATAGAGCAATTCCAGCTGACGTCACAACATGGCCGATGGGGGGACAGCCTGTCAAACGTTGAAAGTAAAACAACACAACCTCACTTTCCCGTTTTGCTTATGTTATGAAGTACAACATTTTCAACAATTTCAGGATGAATTCACAAGTTAAAATGATTTATATTAATAGAATTGGTGGATTACTAGGCCAACTTAGTGTGTCGTTGTGAAATTCAACATAAATACACCCAGAGACGAAGGAATACATTCCCTTTATTTACATTGGCGAAGAGCGATTATTTGGAGATTTTAGTGATTTCACAAGTGAAATTTCGTGATAATGGATCTGATTAACTGATATTCAATCTCAGATGATAATCATTCAAAACGATATAAATGAAAATTGCAGTATTTATTCTTGTCTTTTAAAGCCTAGAGTATCAACATCAGAGATAGCATTCATTATAGGTATAACTATTGAAACTGAAACAGTAAAATGTTTGGCTCATTTATTCCTGAAAATAAACAGCAGAATGAAATCCAACAAATGTATGGAATGGAAAAAACATGGGTTCCAGAGAACTTCTCAGTACTATTTCAAATAACATTATATGTTGCAAATTATCAAATTACTACAATATTGGACTGCAGTTGCTATGTCAGTGCTATCATAATATTCAATCATATATTCATTATACTACATATATGTTACAAATAAAATAATTCATATGAAATTTTTTCCTTGAACACCGATTTCATTTCATCCTCAAAAAATGCTTTACTATCCATATAAAATGTTTTTTATTATGCAGATGCAACGTTAAGGCTTTCATAATTTTTAATTGACAATAAGTTCAATTCGAAACATATTACAAACAACAAAATGTAGAAGTTCCATCCTTGGGTAGTCGAGCCACGTCGGAATATTATTTGTAATACATACAATTTATACAACATATAGAGATGTGAGTGGTAAACAATCAGGATGGGTTTGTCCATCATAACGCCAGCTATCGTAGGTTGATATCATTCTTGAAATGTGTATAATAAACACGAAATATTCTTATCATGGTTATCTCATCATGATTTAACTTATTAAACAGAACAAATTGAATAGATAGTCTTAACATAATTCATTCACCAGTGTGGAAACGTCTCCAACGAACTCTACCATAGTTTGTTACTTTGTCAGAACAGTTTGTTCAATTTATGGCGAGAATATAGTATGATTGCCTTCTCTGGGATAGTTCACATAGTATTCTATTTCTTCCAATACCAGATAAAATGTAGGGGAATGGGTCAAAAATGCCAATATTCAAATATGAAGTCTACAGTACAATATATCTGAAACATCGGATTCTTTCGTCTCTCGGTGTATTTATGCTGTATTTCACAACGAAACAATAACTTGGCCTAGTTATTCACCAATTCTATTAATATAAATCATTTTAACTTGTGAATTTATCCTGAAATTGTTGAAAATATTGTACTTCATAACATAAACAAATCGGGAAAGTGAGGTTGTGTTGTTTTACTTTCAACGTTTGACAGGCTGTCCCCCCATCAGCTGATTCATCTCGATGAACCATAGATAGCTGGAATTGCTCTATTCCTCCACTAGCTTTCAATTCTTGAATAGTTTTCTCATATTCCATAAGAAATTCACTGAGTGGACCATTCTTGAAGGACATGCTTCTCAGTTTCTTTTGCAAGGTCACTTGAACTGCCAACCCCGATTTCATATACGTCTTCTTCAAAGCCTCATAAATATCCTTAGCCGTTGTTCTACTTTTTATTACATCCAGCACATTATCTGCAAGGCACTGCACAATCAAGCTACGAGCTTTTGTATCTTTTTTCTTGAATACCACTTTTTCCTCAGGTTTTTCTGGGAATTCCTCGTACAACGTTTCAAGAACTTCATGTTGCTCCAACAGGAGTTTCATTCTAAATTCCCAGTTCAAGAAATCCGTACCGTTGAAAAGTTTTACCAGAGTTTGATTCATTGCTACCGCCATTTTCTCCTAACCGATCACTCACGTTACCGAACTTTATTCTCCTAAGACTTATTAATCAATCTTCACCGTTCACTGGGGTCCATAACCTATTGATTTGTAATTGTGGATCGATTATTGATCAATAAAATAGGTTTAAAGTTCACTGTTCTTTATTAGAACCAAAAAACACATAAAGTAAACGGTTGACAAAAATGGATGCTACTTCGTACAGCAACTGAACTAAAAAACTATCTTCTTGTTAATGCAACTAACGAACTCATAAGCTCAAGTATTCTACATACATGAATATTGGATAAGAGCGACATCTATTGGTAGATAGCGGAATTGAATGTAAACTTCAACAATATCTACTTTTATTGTCTTCAACGTACTTAATTTAATGTTTGATGATATAGTCACTGAGGTTTTCCCGATATTGTGTTCAACTACTCCTTCAAGAAAACTTAATAGCTTTCTTTATAATATTTGCACCATCCAAACATCAAAAACAACAGGAAATTAACTGATTAAATTAAACAATTTTTATGATACGTTGGAGACGGTTAATGTTGAAAAACCGGACGCTGTCACTGCTCGAAGAATGGTCAATATATATTCGCTTAGGTGGTACCTCTGCGAAAGCGGATCCTCATTCATTGACAATCTGATGTTATTGTAATCGTAGTACAAACGTGGTAGAATCGAAAAAACACGTTTACGTATGCAAGAAGAGTTCAGTATCGGCATCGGCATCATGTTGATCCAGCGTTGCCACATATCATTATGGAATTTCTGTGGGTACTCTGCAAGAAACTCATGATAAATTTATGGATCCATATCATATATATAAGGTTCGTATTAGACTACAGGGTTGTAATGGTGGTGTGGTTACCTTTTTACCGGAAGATCTAGTGGAAAATGTCTGAATTGTTGGTGATTGTCACCCTATATTCATCTAGATTTGAAGCAGTCTAGAGTCTACTCACTTGATTTTCATATCGATTGTTATTCTGGTACTTATAATCGTCTATATTCTGTTGAATTCAATTTTGAGTTTAGATCAAAATCTATAGTCATAAAACGAAATCAAAGTTCAAATACTAATTTTTCTTCCATTTTTAGCCCCTTTAGGCTAAAGGGGAAACTATCACCAACCCTAAATTTCCAAAAAACTCAAACAAATTCAAATCAGTGAAATATCCACTGATTTGAAAATTTTAGTAGAAGAGTATAATGCATGTCCAGCAATTTAATGATCATATATACTCTGGCAGAGTGTCATTTGAGTATTTTAACGTAAAACCAAGTTACGACGTGGTCTTGAAAGAACTACAACTCAATAATTTATTTTAAATTAAACGGTACAAGCCTAAGACGTATGAAACTATAAGTAAATCCTTTTCGCGAGATATTATTCATATTTATTTAGTTCCTAAGGACGTTATAAGAATTAAGAGCACTATAAAGTTGATTCATATGCTCCCTGTCAGCATGTAAAAAGAAACGTTGTAAATTTCTTGTTCACACTCCCATAAAGGGCGTGGTATAATCTGTTCCGGAATGATCTATATGCAATTATGGAAATTCTTTGTAATTATTCATTTGGATAACGAATTCCAGTGGGATAATCGAAAAATTGATTGAATAAAACTACTGAGCATTAATCAAATACAATAATATACCTTTTCCTCGAGCAAAATACTATAAAACTTCGTGAGAAAAATGCGTATACCTACTATTCGAAAATAATCCCAGATCGATTTCTCAGAGTTGAAAATGAAGGTTTGAATAAAAAAAATATTCAACTGTAATTATTTGCACATCATTGAGGAAAAAAGTCAAATTCTCAGCGTTTTTCTCTAGATGATTAAATTTCCTAGGTCAAGAATAGATCCCTCCGCTCCATATATCCCCGGGATGTGGCAACAATGGCCCGGATCTTAAGGCGACATTGTTCCTCGATTTTTTCAAGAGGAGCAGCATCTATCCGGTTAGCCTTGTACGCAGAGAGGCGGCCAAAGACCGAAGAAGCGGGTCGCTCTCAGTCTGTACAGCCGCCTTGATAGACGGAGACAGATAGATGTGAATAACTCAAATTAATATTTAATCAGGGGTGTCCTCAGCCCGAATTACCGACAGGTGAGACCGTAGAGAAAGATAGAGATTCCGAGAGTTGTCTTTATTATCTTCAATTCGGACTGCCTGGTAATTTTTTTCATTTCATGAGAGGAAGGGAGATGCTGTTACTTCGTGCATTCAATGCCACTTAGAGTAATTTCACTCTTCATTTCGGTTGGTTTGCTGGTCATTAATTCGAAATATTTTAAGATTTGAATTTCGAAGACAGTGGACATCTTCTTTTGAAATTATACACGAGCCTTCAAGCCATCATTTCACAAATGAGTACTACCTGCAAACTCGATAAGAACCGTATTTTTGTGAAGATTGGAATAATTATGTTTCAGATATGTACATTGATGAAAACTGTCAACAGCATTTCACATATTCCCGAATTTAAGCTTTGTAACTAAGCCTCGAACCTATACTTTCAAAAATCTGGTGTTTGTGTTTTTATTGAAATTATATATTACCTTTTAATGGACAAAACATTCCAAAAAAATGAGTAAATTATTTCAAAAACAAAATCAGTCATTTTATTTTCTAGTACTTTTTTGTAAAAAAATGTCAAAAATCACTGCCGTGAAGGCAGCAACTTTTGCGCGCATGTTCAATGTAGATGACCGCTTCAGCAACGAATTTGAACATGCACGCAAAAGCTGCTGCCTTCACGGTAGTGCTTTTTGATTTTTTTTTCTTATAAATTACTGGATTTCAATTCGATCTAATCTGTATTTTTGGAAATATTGAAAAAATAAAATTTTGAATGGTTTTATCTACGGAATCATTGGGCGGATTTTACCCATTCACGAATTCGACCTTCGTAATTAAGCCCCAAACCTACTCTACAAATATCGAGTTTCTAAGTTGTTCCGGAAGTTATTGTGTTTACGGTCAGCCTAACGGCCGACTGCTGGTTTGGACCTTAATTACGAAGGCCGAATTCGTGAATGGGTAAAATCCACCCAATGATTCCGTAGATCTACCCAATCAAATTTTATTTTTCCAATATTTCCAAAAATACAGATCAGATAGAATTGAAATCCAGTACTTCATCGAAAAATAACAGTTCGAAGTTTCATACAGAATTTAATGAGGATGATATGATAAGAAAATCATAGAATTTTTTTTTTCAAATTGTTCTAATGACATGATTATCACGAAATTTCGCATAAAGTTGTCTTTCATCATCTCAAAACTAGCTGTGAAGTTTTATCAGGACTGAATCAGTATTCCTTGAGTTATACCGAAATGAACAACGATATCGACAAGAAAACCTCGAAATTTGACATATTTTTTCCCGATATCTTCAAAACTTATGATCGTATCGAACTGAAATTTGGTACAATGCTGTGAAATTAAAAGCTCAAAGTGTAAGTGGAATTTTTTTTTGGAAGTGATGAATGGTTTCCGAGAAAAAAAATTTTTTGGAAAAAAATTTCGAAAAAAAAATTTTTTTTTAATTCACTGACGATATGATCCTGACTAAATTTGGCTCGAAGTTGCGCGTCGTTATACTCCACCTGACTGCCAAATAACTTCAAAATTTCAAGTGGCTATAACTCCGAAACTATTCGACCGATTTGGCCCATTAACGAACTTAACCGCGGCATTCTGATGCGCTACCTACCCTGGAAGTTTCAAGTTGCTAGCTTGCTTCTGTCGACAGTTATCGTGTCCTCGGCCGGACAGAATCGATTTTGACAACGGATTCGTCATCAGTGAGTCCAACCTAGTCGATTGAGACCATTTTCGGCTCAATCATCCAAAATAACAGACATTTGGACAAAACGATAGCACGCTGTTCCCTTAGAAATGCGCGCAATAAAATGACCAGGGCTTGAAGGTTCAGAAAATTCTTACAGACATCAGTTTCAGACATATTTAATTTTGTTTTATATTTCTATCAATAACCTCCTGAAATTTTCCATTAGTATTCGTGTCAACACCCTATAACTTTTAGTTAAAATAAAGGGTTTTTTCGTTGTTCCCTCGTGAAAATGTCATTGTACAGTACACTACTCTACTGTTTCCCAGTTATCTGTGGAAATAAATGTAGTGCAATGTAGCTAAATCTGTTTGCTGTCTATGCTTCTTTCGTTTTAACAAAAAATAGTTATCCTACGGACAGAAATGATTTTTACCGCGGTTTCTTCATCAGTGAGTCCAACCAAGTCGTTTGAGACCGATTTTAGCTAAAAACTCGAAACTTACAGAAATGTGACGAAACGACAACGCGCTGTTTCCCAGGACAAGCTCGTAAAAAGAAAGCAGTCACTTTGCTGAGTTGAAAGTTGGCTATTTGACGAAAGACGGCCCTGCTCCTAAGAACCAAGAATTCGATAATCTTGTTATATTTCCACAATTAAAACACCATAAATCATGGGCGGCAAGCTTTCCAAGAAATCCAAACTTCTGCCATTAGGGACAACGATTTGGCCAAAAATTCCCACACTGGTTTTTTATTATTTCTACAATAGCGCGTATACTTAAGAAGCGTATTTCAAGTTTTTTCAGAATCCATTAGTCGGAGATATGAATTATAAGAAACACGCCAACATGGATTTATTTTATTCGGCTCTCTGCGAATGAATGGAAACAATAATAATGACAGATAATAATTCTAATCAAACGTCTAGTCCACTATGAAATCAAAGATTCGGAGAGAAAATTGGCAGGTTTAGCACGAGAATTGACCACAATCCGAGTTTTTTCGTGTAATATTCCATTCACAACATCAAAGATTTTCCTAAGTGGACCACCGGAATCATATGATATTTTAGTTGATAACAACAATCTGAAATTCAGTTTTCTCTAATACTTCGAAAAAAGGATATTTTCAATATTATTTGAATGTTGAATGACAAAACGAAGATTCATGCAAAATTTCGAGGAGGCAATATCACTAAAAAAAAAGTTCCAGAAGAGCAGTGACGTGAGGTCAAGGGCTTTTGCGCGCTTTTTAAATTCGTTGCCAAAGTATTTCTCAAGATATTGCGGAATTAGTTTCAAAATTCCTAATAAAAAAGCGAATTTTAAAAATTTTCTTTCAATGTCTCCGGAAATGAACAATATCATCAACTCTACGGTATGTGCCTTATTTCATCATAATCTCTTGACTGGTCTCCGAAATATTGAGGTTTTTCAAAAACAAATCAGGAACATTTTCAATTTTCTTTATTTCGGCTACTATAAAATTCGGCACAAAGTTTGTTAGTTAGTATTCTTCAATTGATTTTGCATCAGTACTTCCTCTGATATTGAAGAACTAACCTTACTAACCTCAAAATTTAGCTAATTCCTTTTAGAATTCATCGTGACAACAGCCCGCCAGAATAGAATTGATCAAAAAAATAACAGACAGAATTGAAGCAATAAATTCAGAACATTCATAATAGATTGTATGTTTTAGAGAATATTTTTAATACGAATCCTATGTGTGTGAAAATCGAACCTATTTGAGAGGTCCTCCATTCATACTGAGCAATATAAAAGATGACAGTCACTATCCAAATCTCAAACAAAGAATAATTCCAGCATCAAACAGACCACAAACTCCGGAATCATCTCAGCCAAGCCCCCGACTGTCGCTGCGGCAAAGTGAAGCAATACAAATTGTAGTCTTATAATCAACGAATTCCTCAGACATTCCGTCCGGTATTAAAGAAGTCAAAGAACACCGTTTCCATCCGCATAAATCCGACGGGATTAAAGTGACAGCAGCGTACTGTAAGAACAGAATTTCCAGCATATTGCGAACGGCCATAATCAGCAGAATTCTCACCGGTTTGACGTTTTTCCTATTTATAGGTTTCTTGTGGAGCGTCCACAGAACTTGAAAAATACGGTTATGTATTGGCTCACACCGGGTATCTGGGATTGAAATAAATCGGTGGCCGATAAATATATCGTTGTTTTTTTAGGTTTCTGAATTTCTTGAGTTTGACTTCACATAAAAAGGTTTCACAAAATTTAAACCTGTAATTCATAGAGTCTTTTATATCGTTTGAGAATTACATTTTTTGGAAAATAGTGATGTAAGGTACCATTGCGAGATTATCTCTCACTCAAGAATGATTTCGAATGAATTATAAGGTTGTCGTTGATGTTCGTTGAAAATAGGTTTGTTTGTTGTACTTGCATGAAGTACACTAACTTCACTAACTCCAATGACACTGTTTGGTGTTTGGTGTGTTTTGTTGTAAACTTGCACTCTGTTTGTTGCGAAAATGTTGGGAGTTAGTGTAGTCACAGATAACGTGTGCAGTGCATACAGTGAGGTTATCTGCTGTGATGGTTATGCGTAACAATAATTCGTAATCATAGAAATCTGTTTTTGTCTCTGGTTCGTGAGTGGACGAGTTTTGTTCTGTATGTGTGGTTATTATCGAACGAAATTAATTTCCATCATATCTTCATTCAAAATGGATTTTTTTACGCGTTGACTTTAGAAAAACTTTACGACAGATCCATATCACGTGGAAATGGTAGCGAGAACAAAAGAAGCATACAATTCTGTCATCTTGGATTTGCGCAAAATCATCAAAATCTTATATTTGTATTCTGTGAGAACCGTAAAATAGATTGAAGTACACTAACTCCACACATTCTGTTATCTGTGACAACACTCAACTACATTCAGCTATACTGAGAATTGACAGTCAGTGGAGTTACTGTAGTTCATGCAGGTTCAACGAACAATGTTATTGTACACTAACTCCACCAGCTTGCACTCCTCAGTGCAGATGAGTGTAGTTGAGAATGGTCACAGATATCAGAATGAGTGTAGTGAGTGTATTTCAATCTGTTCTATGATACTGCGCAAATCCAAAATGGCTACCTCGGTAGACTAGAGGGTGGAAACATGTTCTAGGATGCTGAAGGTACCGGGTTCGAATCCCGGCGAGGTCATGGATGTTGTAAAGTGTCTAGGTGGTGGTGATTTGAAAGAATCTTAAAACAAATGATATGTTCGATGTGTCGATGGTTCGAAATGGCCAAGCACAGTAAAAGATAGAAAAAAAAAAAAAAAAAAAAAAAATAACGAGGTTAAGTTCATATAATAGGTTATGTGGTCATTCTGGTTTGTCAGGGAAAAAAAATTCTGACCATTTAAATAAAGCAAATGACCATAGGAAAAGGGATAATTTCAAGCCCAGTGATTAATACCTAGATAACAGACTTTTCTGTTATCAAGATTGCAATCAGTGGCCAAAGTCAACAACAGATGCTGATGATCATAATTAATATTCACGCATAACCCAGCATGACCAATTATTTCTTTCAGAATCTACCAAACCATCTGTAGAAATCTACTTTTTTCTACCAAAGTCAATTACAGAAATCTACTAGAAATCTACTGCTGCCTAAGAGCAGTCTTTAGCACTTTATGTTGGAAGGAAAGTAGAAAACTTTAATGTTTCGTGCAATTTGAAAAAATATCGCAGTAATTGACATTCGCAAAGCAAACAAAGCTAGAGAACCACTGCCGTGAAGCCAGCAGCTTTTGCGCGCATGTTCAATAGAGATGACCGCTTTGGCAACGAATTTGAACATGCGAGCAAAAACTGTTGCCTTAATTCACGGCAGTGCTTTTCTAGGGTTTTTTTCGATAAAGTTCTGGATTTCAATTCGATCTAATCTGTATATTTGAAAATATCGAGAAAATAAAATTTTGAATGGGTATATCTACGGAATCATTGGGCGGATTTTACCCATTCACGAATTCGACCTTCGTAATTAAGCCCTAAATCTTCTCTACAAATATCGAGTTTCTAAGTCGTTTCTTCCAGTAGATAACCGCCGACCATAAACACAATAACTTCCGAAAGAAACAACTTAGAAATTAGATATTTGTAGAGAAGATTTGGACCTTAATTACGGAGGCCGAATTCGTGAATGGGTAGAATCCACTCAATGATTCCGCAGATATTCTTATATATTCACCTAAATGAAAGGCTCTTCCGTTTCGGATGGAAACGATGAAAATGCGGGAAAATGTAGCGCACACACGCACCTATGATGGGCAATACGATCATTGTATAAACATTGTATGTACAATGATACGATATACTTATTGAGTGTGACGGGATTAAAAAAATACCCCAATGTCAGTCAGAGCCATCTATACGAGTTGTGCTATTTTATCGCATGAATTATGTGTGTTAGGTTACGTTGTGCCCTCTGAATAAAGAACATTGTTGTTCTTTATTCAAAGGTTGTGCCACTTCGCAACTCAGACAGAAGCGTTCTACTGCTTCAACAGTTGAAAGTAGAATTCTACTAAGATAGTTCGAAATACTACCAAAATTTTCTGCTCAATTTCTGTCTACTAACAATAATGAAATTATAACGAAAATCTACCAAAAAAGTAGATTTCTACCAAAATTGGTCACGCTGGCATAACCATTACAGAACATAACCTATATCCTTGCAATGCTCTCGTGAATCGTGATACCTCGTAACGAATGTTTAACTCTTTTTGCATGTCTTTGCATTTTTCTGCACAAGGGGTGGTTCTTTTTCGAATGGACTACGAGATTTATCCGAAAAATACGTATGAAAATTCCATGCGTCCTTTCAAGTTGTTGTGGAAGGGTGGCCAGGTGGTCCCCCTTCTCTATGCAATCCCCTCAATGCTCAGTTTGAGCCGTAGCGCTCTGCGAGTAAGTAGGATTTACTTGTGCTTGTTGAAAGTAACCCTTTTTTTACCTGTCATCGTGAGATTTTTGAGTTTTTGAGCAACAAGTTTACGGAGACAATCCTGTGAAGGAACCAACCGTCAACAAGTGGTTGAAAAAGTTTTGGGAAGGCCGAGAAGATGTCAAAGAAGACCAACACTCAGGACGCCCCTCTACATCGGGTTCTGAGGGCAATGTTGAACGAATTCGTGGTTGTGTCTTTAAAGACCGTCGATTGACAGTTAGAATGATAGCTGAGGAACTGTCAATACCCAAAACAATCGTCCACGAAATTCTGAGAGAAAAACTTAAGATGAAAAATTGTGCGCGAAAACACTCGTATATGTCTGCATATAGCATATAATAACAATTATAGACTGAAAACGGATGGAATTGAGCTCCAGTATACCTAACAGCCGATCAGAAATATCGAATCAATGAAATCAAGATTCCCACCATGAAAACTTATAGTTGCAGTCATTCATAGCCGCAAAATAGAATTCTCATGAATAATCGAACAATGAAAATTACCCGGTCTTATCATGAAATTGCCACATACTAGTCTAATAAAGACATTTCGTCCTACAGTTCGAGTATTAAAAATGATCACGAATTCAACAAACAGCCATTAGAACAAGGACACATGTATATTTATAGAAAACCAGAAGTTTCTACATGACACCTACCTGGATATAATGAAAATTTATTTATTACATTTGCATAAACCGTTATGTAAAGCAAATATCGATAAATTTCGAACAGTGTCCATTATCAGAATATTTTCCGGATTATCTTCATTACTATTCCGTAATTTGCCACCAACTTTAATGTTTCAATCGGTTTTAATCCTGTAATCCGATTATGGTAAGTTGTACGCGCATTCGTGCGCTGGGAATCTAGCGCGTATTAGCATAATCTAGCTCGATATCTCGAGTTTTGATTAATCGAATGATGGCTATCTTAATTTTTGATCAGTGTGGGTGTGTCCTATCGAAAAAATTCGAAGGAATAGATCAAGTATTGGTGTTCGATTTTTTTCATCCATGATGAATCGATTTTTTCATCGGAATGTTCTGCACGAATGACGACCTCCGCCTCATTATGCTGCTGCCAGAAAATTCTCAGATATGAACTTCCCAAACCTGTGGTATAATCGAAGGGGTATTATAGAATGGCCAGCCAGATCTCCAGATCTGTCCACTCTAGATTCACTTGTGTGGGATCACTTGCAATCGAAAATATATGCCAAAAAAATTTAGTTTTGAAGTATAATTTGGCATGTAAACTAAGTCTTTTACCTATATTATATGGCGTGTTTTCCATTAAACTTGTAGAAAATTCAAGACATCAAAATACGAAGAAAACATGAATCAATGTCCGGAAGTTATTTGTTTTTGGAATACGAAAGTCAATTCTGATTTTAATTCTTGTGAAAAAATAAATTTCGGCTATCTAGGAATATTCTGCAATCACAAAATGAAGTCTTATGTTATTTCGTCTCTTCCGTAGAGGTCAAAATTATGGAACAAATCAATTTTTTCAGAACAAAAATATTTAGCAACAAAATCCTGAAACAAGCCAATTTTTGTTTCACTTTCACCAAATTAATATGCATTTTTGAAGGATTTTTGTTCAACCCTGTGCCATCCCCATCAACACAACAATTTTTTGAATAGGGAAAGTATGTCAGGTGGTACTTTTTTGGAAAGGTCTTTGTATCTTCTTTACAGGCGTGCAGAAATTATCAAGAAGAATTTTTTTTTTTGAAAAATTAGTACCTAGGTTAGGTTTTCAGTATGTGCACTTTGTCATTGCTCTTTTACTTTGAGACGATGGTACCTGATGAAATTAGTCACCGAATGAAAATCGACTATTACAGTTTTGTTCATGCATAACTTTGAACCCCTTTCAACCCCATCACGTGAAAAAAAATTTTTTCTCCATTAAAGGCTTCGTAGAGGTTGAAAATTATGCATGAACAAAACTGTAATGGTCGACTTTTATTCGGTGACAAATTTCATCAGGTACCATCTTCTCAAAGTAAAAATGAGCCATGACTAAGTGCACATAGTGAAAACCTCTCTGAAGTAACTAATTTTTAAAAAAAAAAATTTTCTTGAAAATTTCTGCACGTCTCTGAAAAAGATACAAAGACTCTGCCAAAAAACTACCACATGACCTACTTTCCTTATCCAAAAAATTTAGAGGTTTGAAGGGGATGGCACAGGGGTGGAAGTGAAACAAAAATTGACCTGTTGTAGGATTTTGTTGCCGAATATTTTTCTTCTGAGAAAATGAATTTGTTCCATAATTTTGACGCGCACTGTATACATGATTTTTATGTTTTTCTGCAACGTCATTATTACTTTGTACGTTTTGCACATTTGTACATTTTAGTGTGGAACTAATAATCTCTAATTCAAAAATAAAGTATTATCAATTCATGAGATTTCGGTAGCAGAAAGTTTCACGTAATATTTGAAAAGCAAATATAATTTTACAAAATGGTGATTGCGTTGGTCAATCCCGCTGCACTCTGAAGAATTCAAACCAATAATATAACCGAGTGGAAGAACTTTATTCCATAAATTTTGTATCTTACCTTCGAGAAGTCTGAATTTATCGCACTCCTAGATATGGAGTTTTCGAATTATGAGCTCTAAAACAGTAACAATAATATCTGTTAAAGAAGCTTTTATCCATGGGAATATTATCACAACATCAAAATGAATATATAAATATACCTGATACTAAAACGGTTACTCAAAATAGTCAATCGAATTATAAGGTGCAAAGTTCAATGAAGAAGTCTTCTTTCATACACACAGAAATTATAAATTTGAGTGATTATATTATATTCATTAAGCTACTGAAATGAACTCGTTTCAGTCTTGAATCCAAATCCTCATACTTTCTGCGGAACAATTTACAATCAATATATATTGAGTTCGATCTTTATAACCTCATTATGGAAAACTTTTCTCTGGTCGATATATTTCACGTGTAAGACAGGCAAACATGTGTAACGTAGGACGGTATCTCCTATTTATTCTCATTTTCTGGCTGTTGCTTTATGTGGTACACGCCATATACAAGGAGCTGAACGCGACTCCGTGTTCTGAGATAACTGCCGAGGACCAAAATTTTTTACATATTTGTATAAAGAGTTTGCGAGAGACAGAGGCGGATTCAAGTATGTACAAAACTGGATGTCGGATTTTATTTTCAATTTTACTATAATTGGATCCTAATTGTTTCCAGAGTAGGTACAATGTGGAATGCAATGCCACACTCATAATAGAAGAATTCGGAAATACAGGGTGTTTGAGAACATGTACCAGAAAATGAACTAAGTAGCCCTTTCTGACATAGATCGAAAAAGCTGTTTTTTAGATGTAGAAAACCACATAAAATGTTTATGCAGATTTTAACGAAATCTTGTTTGATACAGACAAGACAAGAATAGTACTGCCATGTAAAAATTTATTTTCGATACATTTCCAACAATTTTTCATGGCTTTCAGTGTTCTACATTTTCAACGAAAAACAGTTTTAGATGATTAAACCTCAAATTATTTTATTTCTTTTTAATTAAGGGCCTTTCCTCAGAGTCATTTTGTCACAATATCTCCGTATTCGGGCCCAAAAATAGTTTTGGACAATAGATTTCCAAGTAAGATTGCTCTTACGAATGCAACGATTCAGATCATTAATAGACAGAATCTACCGAATCATTTTGAATTTTTGGCAATCGTGAATTTTTCTCCCCAGTGATGAAAAAATTCTATGAAAGCACTGACATCCAGTCACAGTTTGTTGATGGAAAGATATCAATAAAGTACTAGATCTCAATTCAATCTATCTTTTTTCGGAAATATTGGAATAATGCAATTTCGAATAAGTAAATCTATGGAATCTTACCCGCTGTAAAAATTTCAATTCTGAAGACCGAATTCGTGTATTGGTAAAATCCATCTATAGATTCCGCAGATATCCAATCAAAATTTTATTTTTTCAATATTTTAAGATTCAGCTTGAAGATTCTGCAGATTTTTGTGGGGGGACTACGTTTAGAAATTTTTCTTCAATCCTGAAGTCAAGCAACGTTGGGTAGGGTCAATACCCGGCTAGGAGGCCGATTCTCAGGAGACAAATTGTAGTGGCTTTGATGTACATACGAAAAACTCCATCTGTGTCTAATAAAGAAAAATCAAATACGTAATTAGGCGGAGCTTATAAATTGCAAAATGAAGGTACCTTACATTCTCAATACGGTCCTGGCCTGGGACCAGCCGGATAAATTCGGTCCCAATGTCTGCAAGAGGACAATCTATGCAAATTCCCCAATCTCTTCAATTATTTTAAATGACTTCTTGGCACACTAATAATAGGTAAAAGTCTGAAACCGGTCTGTAACGTTATAATGATGAATGACATTGTTTTGTCGCCGAGATCACAAGATGGCCGTTGCTACCCGTTGCCGACTACTCAATAAACAAACCACTTTAGGTTATCTGATCTTAATTTACCCAAAGTAGGTCTTAATTAGCTCGACCTACGTGTATCTCCAACAGAACTCTGCCTTATTAAATTAAATCCGTGAAAAAATTTTTATGTCTTTATAAGGCAACAGACGAACGAGGCTACGATGTTGCGGTGGGTGTGATGGGCAGTTTACATCAGTTTTTTAATTTGAGGTTAGATTTTTGAAATACTTTGTGTATGTATTATTTCGACCACCATTTCCCAACTTCACTTTTAGTTCATAACAGTTGTTTTGGTACTGAAAATATCTAAGACTGATAACTTCCGGCCTTGAGTAGATTGCAAGAAGGACAAAGAGCGTTTTATAGCAGGCATGAATAGCGAAAGTTATGGATAAAACTGGATATGTCGCTCAAACACCCTACAACCCATACTTTGTTGATCTACTTCTTCGTCAGTATAATTTCGTTCCCTATATTCAGGAAAGGCAATTCTACCATTGTTGCCAAGTTTCCTGTAGAGAATTTGTTTTTATAAGGTTTTCATTCAGTTTACTGTTCGAGAAAAACCCTTCCACAACCTAAACTTAAAATCTTATGCCAAAGAACTTTCACTGATACTTATCCTCTTTCGCAGGTATATCCACAGCAAAGAGAAGCCGTTCAAATGTGGAGAATGCGGCAAAGGCTTTTGCCAATCCAGGACTCTGGCTGTCCACAAGATTCTTCACATGGAGGAATCACCTCACAAGTGTCCTGTATGCTCAAGATCATTCAACCAACGCTCGAACCTGAAAACACACCTGCTCACCCATACGGACCACAAGCCATACGAATGCAATTCTTGCGGTAAAGTTTTCAGGAGGAACTGTGACCTCAGGCGTCACGCCCTGACCCATGCAGTTGGCGACCTTCCATCGGACGTCTTGGACCCAGGCTTCAACCAAGGAGAAGAAACTGGAAACATGTCACCTAGAGCAAGAAGTCCTTCTGCTATCAACGAGGGATCATTGAGATCCAATTCTCCAGTATCTGAGCGAACTCAATGTCACGAGCCTAGAAGAACATCCAGCCCTTACACAATGCGTCCCACACAGGATCGACTAGATTACCATCATGATATAGAAGATGAGGATGATTTGGATGAGGACCCTGAGATAGACCCTGGTCAAGAAGATCAACCAGCAAGTTTAATTAACGACAAAGTGGTTGAACCACATGAACCTCCTCCTACTCCTCCTATCTACCATCCACAGTTACAGATCAGAAGAGATCTTCACCATTCCTCGCATATGAAACCTTCAACTATTACTAGCGGATCTTTGGAACCCTCATATTTAGGACCTTTCAGAAAACGCCTCCTAGATGCTGACCGACCTCGACTTATAGATGGTGATCGTTTTCCACCATCTTCTTCATATCCGAATGACCGTCCAACACCTCCAATGAATTTGAGGATGATGCCTTCCATCCAGTCTTCTATCATGGTATCTCCGATGTCTTCAATGCCACCAATGCATCATGTACCACCACCTAGTGTCTTGAAGCCTCCCGATAATCACGTGGTTCCAAGTTGTTCAGGAGTTTCAAGAATGCAAAGTGATAGTGTTAGTGAATCTGAGAACTCTAATGTACCAAGTGATTTGTCGATGAAGAGACAGGAAGCGGTACAACAACCTCAACAGCCCAGGCCTCAACCACCACCTAAAAGAACTGGATTTACTATCGAAGATATAATGAGGAGGAAATGAGTTAGTTCTAGATTTTCACATTGTATACAGGCTGGTCCGCTAGTAAATTCACATAGTTTATTGGTAAATAGATGGTACCTTCGGGAGCCAAAACACAACAATTAAAAATCGGCTAAGGCTACTGGTTTTGAAGATGCCCTTCAGAGTATTCGCTTCAAATTTGACTATGGTACTGTCATCTTAGGCCATCAAACTGATGGAATATATGAATTATAGGGAAATAGTACAGACCAGAAATAGACATTTCGATTCATCATTTCAGGTTTTATGAAACACTCTGTACAAGGAATATCAATTTGACGTAACTATCATCTGATTCTGCATAAATTTTTCTTCCGAATGCTGTCTTTCTCGTAGACTACACACCAACAGCAAATTTTTTTCTTTTTATCGAAAATTGAACTCTTATGATTTTTGAGACTTATTGAGTTTGGCAGAGCTTTTGGATGGCTATAACTTCTGAACCGTTCAACTAATTCGCTTAAAATTTGGCAAGTATTGTCATCGCAGGACATCGAACTGTTCACATGAATCATACCGGAATAGTCTGCACTATTTCGGTATAGCTTATTATGAACAGTACGATGGCCTGAGGAGACAATGCCAAAGTCAATTAATCCCCCTGTATCTCCGAAACGAATAGCCATATTTAATTGTTGTTTTCAGGGTACTATATATTCACCACTAAACGATGTACAGTTTCTCGCGGACCACCCCGTTGAAGGACTTCATATCGAAACTATTTATAATAATAATAATTTTAATCCAAATGAAAACAGTTGTATTGATTGAAAGTGATAGATTGTGTCGTGTTGACCATGTCATCTTTGTTTATGTGTATGTTGATTTTCTCTGCTGTATTATTTTTTTGAATTTTTCTGAATGGTTTCCATGTTATCTTCACTGAAAATATGTGTATATTGAATTATTATCAAGTGATCATTATATGTTGGTACTTGTAGAAATGATACAAAAAACTTGAATAATGTATAGTTTGTTGATATAATGGTCGCCAGCATGAAAACTTAAATTTTCCTTCATTTAATTCTTCTGTTGAAAATTAATCTTTCCCTGATCCCAAATTGTAAAAACTTGAATGGCAGAAACCTGATAATGGTACAACAAACATTTAAGCTCAAAATAGACGATGGAGAAATTATAGATTGCATGTTTTCAGTTTAATGATTGTATAGGAAAGCCTGTTTTGAGAAGTTGTTTTCAGTTGATTTCGTCGAGCCAGAAGCTCATTTTCCATATTTTAATAGTGGCCCTGGATCATTGATAAAGAAGATAATTTATTATATTCAAAGTTTAAAACATTCCGTTTTCGATGCGACTATATAATCTTGGCATTTTATGACCGATTGAAACCTGTTATAATGTTACAATTATGTTAATCGGAGATACCATGGAGTTTTGAAGAGACCATTAATTAGGATTTTTTGTTCCAATTGTTTCAATTGGAATATTTTCGTTTATCGATGTAAATTGATGCAAATTCAGTCTGAGAAGTCTCTTCAAAATTATCAGTGGTTTCGCTTCTAAAATTGGAGAACTATCCAAAAATAAACATGAATACTTCGACAGATATGATACTAGCCACATTGTTTTTATTTTATAAAGCTTGAAAATTTTGCTTCTCACTCGAGATATTTATGCAGTTCCTTGTATAAAATTGTAAGGTATATATTATTTTTAATTGTGCAATTAATTCGTAATGTGGAACATCGTACTCGCTGTTGTTCGAGGGTTTCAAAGTTTGTAAATATATAAATGATAAGTTATATGTGATTTTTTTTTCTTTCATGATTTTTGGATTTTTAATTTTCATGAATCATATTTATAGTTTTGTTTCAATTTTATGTTATGAAATATTCGATCATCATGAATTTGTTGCCAAGTGAAGATATTTCAAGATCTCATGTGGAGTAGAGGTAAATTTGTTAGTTTATTATTAAGTCAAATTTGTATATTTTTCTGAGATTCGAATAAAAGTAAAAAATAGTTTCAGAATGTGTTTCAATAGATTTTAACTACTACATTCATCAAAGTATTATCATTTTATATTTGTCATATTGAAATCCTACACTGACATAACTTTAATGATATTTGTCATTTTTTTTAAATCTGAAATTGATAGAAATGTGATATATTTTACCTGTAATCGTCAAACTAGTTAAGTTTCGTTTTCGTGTATTTCTGAGCAGACCGTCCTCGATAAGTCATTATATAAAGGTAAAATGTAAAAAGCGAACTTTTGTATCTGTTGTTGCCGAACAACGAAAAATCTTGTGCAAATATCATGATTATGAATCATTCGGAAGTCAGACGTTGGAAAATTCATATCTAAAAATTGTTCAACAGCAGTGGCATGCACTGTTTTTCTCGATAACTTTAGTGTCATTAAAAATTGAGATTTATGGTATACAGGATTTATATATTCTCAGTTTTATGTGAACCCAGTGATCAAATATTGAAAAATATAAGTTTGATTTTAACCCCTAAATTTTTCGACTGGTAAAAGAATCAATGTCGGTTTGAATTTCACCAATTTTTCAAAATTTATATGATGACTATTATAAAGTGATTTTCATGTCCACAAACTTTGTATGCTAATGATCTATATCAATTATTTGAACTAATTTTGAAATTCTTCTGGTAAACGTTGATATTAAGAAATTTCATAGAACACTTACTGCAAAGAAAAAAATCACAAAATAAAGAATCAGTAGATTCAAGGAGGAGCAACATTAAAACTTTAAAAATTTCCAAAATTACTAGAATGAATTTCGGAATATTACCAGCTTAATTCACGAGGATATAAAAAACAACAAATCAAGTATTAAAATTTAATTCTAGAATTTTATGCGGCTATTTCGAAAACCTGAAGGCTCCTCTATAATTACTAAGCAGTTGAAAAGTGACGCTCGATGAATATTAAACGATTATAACATCTGAAAATAAACAATTACTTCTTATAAAATTCCTTCATAATAAGTTCATTGGTATTCATGAGCTGGTCCAACTATAAAAGTATTGTAATATGTCTTGTTAATCCGATTGGACTGTTATTTTTTTTTATAAGCGAAGTTCTACTTTGGTACCAGAATCTGTTATAATTTTCGTTATCCTGTTGTTTCCTTTCGAATCATGCATTGTGAAATTTTTTCTAAACGTCGAAGTTTGGGTAGAAAATAGTTTCAAGCTTTCACATTCAAAGATTTAGATATCAGATTTATTTATTTTTGTAATTCATATATTCATCTATCGATTGTGAAAATTATCAAGATGAACTGACAAAAAGGAGCATTGTGCTAAATGAAAATTCAAGCTCACACAGATTTTAGTGGATTTTCCGAAATCATACCTTTGATGTTTTTAAAATGTAACAGGAATTTGGACGTGTATTTATTGTGTTGTTTTGTTAAATTTTTTTAATAATTTCGTTTCAGATGAGTTTGTATTCAAATTCATTATAGAATATGGATTCAATCAATCAAACCGTACATTCAATGTTTTTTACGTTTTTTGGAATTTAAGAAGCATTGAATTTCCTCTTTCTTCGTCTCACACAATAAGGTTATTCCTTTTCCAGATTCATCTGGATTGAAATTCTAGAAGATCACTGACGTGAAGTCAACAGCATTTGCGCAGGGTCTAATTTATTGTCAAATTGTTTATTTTTCACGTATTAAACCTATTAAACGCAGCTTTCCTTCTGAAGGAAATATTTGGCGATCTTCTCCTGGACCTCATGAAATTCTTCATGAACCTTCAAGCTATCAAAGTACTATATTTCAATTCATTCCGATATGTATTTTGGGAAAACAAAATTTTGTATGGGTATAATATATATACGGCCGAATTCGTGAATGAGTAAACTCCACCTAATGATTCCGCAGATATTTCCGTTAAATTTTTATTTTTTCCGATATTTTCAGAATACAAAATATTGATTTTGTTTTCCAACTGTTCTAATGACACGATCATCACGAAATTTCGCCCGAGGCATTTTCCAATTTGCTACCAAGCATTATCAGAGCAGTATTTTTTAAGTTAGTCCAGTGAATTCAATCTAATAGTTTGAGGCCAATTCAGGGAAGAATTCCAAAGTTACAGATATTTATGCAAGACTACAGCACGCTGCTCCATAGAACGTGCGCGCAAAAGGTTATGATTTTCTCTAAATTTTATTATATTCATTAAGCAATGGTTCGCTGATTTCACATTTTCTTCGAAATCTCCAATCAAAATTTCTACCTCGAAATGTTTTTAGTCTCGAGGATACCTTATTAACTCATAAATAAATTAGTTCGATGATCCCGATTACCAACATCTTCTCAGAACTGAGTATAAATTAATCGACATTAATTAATTTAATTATCAAATACTGGTAAGATGGTCCATCAAAAAATTGTGGTTTTCTATCAGATCGCCGGGGAAATCCAAGGACCGATTGAACAGCTCCAAGAATCGTTCGTCATATTGATTGTGATTGGTAACAAGGTGTGAAAGGATGCTTGGAAATTTAATGACTCCATATTGATTCCTACGTCATTCTGAAACTCAAAGAAATGCGAAGCTCTATCGAAACGTACTGGACTCGCTCAACATTCTAGAAAAGCCATTCTGAGCCCTTTTGCAACAAATTTTGCGTGTGGCTGTATCCCACAATTTTTCGAAGAAGTAGGTAGGTAGTTATTTGTAAAACCACAGATGAAAATCATGCACATACACATCTTTAAACACGAAGGTTAGGGCTCGTAGACACTCCTGAGATGACGCTAGTGGAATTTCATACATAAAAGCATCGTCCAACACGTATTAAGTATCAAGAGTCCTCCCAGCATTCAACAATGTGAGTCTTTCTGGAGATCGATGAAATCGTGAAACTTCAGTAAACGAATTCCTTGAAAAAGGCTTTTTCGGATATGGTTAATTGGATTTTTAGCTCAGATCAATGTGGAATATTCGTTAATTTATCGAAGTTGTGCTTATATTAGTATATAAACAAACTGTTACTCTTTCATCTTTACGAAAAATTCCCCTCGTTATATTAGGTTTGTTTTGGTTCCGAGTTCAGAATTGTTCTGGAACGGTTCCGCATACGCGATTGCGATTTTGTGTTTTGGTTCATTTCAGAACCGGTTCAGGATTTGAGTAATCCTGTTTTGGTTATTTTCAGAATCGATTCCGAACTGTTCTAGACTGTGAAAGGAGTTCGGACTTGAGAGTCCGAACTGTTTGAGAATTGGGTAGTTCGCACAAGTGTAAAGTGGCTGTCAACGATTTAATGGTTAACCTGACTTTTTCGACGTCGTGTTGATTTGGTTTTTGATTGTTTTATTTGTTGAGGAAACTGTTAACTGAATTATTGAGGATAGTTCCTTCGCTACGACCTACCAGGATAATCTTATGGATTTTATTTCCATTGTTCACACCTGGGATGTATAATTCTTAAATAAATCTATGAATACAAGAGTCCTCTTCCTCTAGTGAATAATAATGTTTCGAATTAATTTTTCTCTGAAAAGCACATATCTGAAATACGTTCGTCATTAAATTCATTATTATATAAACCAATAATTTGTTGGTTCATTTCGGAATATAATTGAAATAATGACGAAAATTCAGAAAAAAAATTGGGTGGAAGCAAGTTTTACCAAAAATATTTTATATGACATGGTGCGACAAGGACTTTCGCATATTTTTAATTAAACCACACACAATATTATATAAGACATGATTAACATCCCTCATTTCTGCCAACTCAAACGGAAGTTTTTTTTTCTCTACGATCCCGATGAGAACTCGAACCTGATTCGTGTTTTGGTTTCATCGCTTTTAGAACTGTTCCAGGATAGTTCAGAATCGGGCTTCCACAGCGCAACGATTTTGCGCAGTTCTAGAACTGTTCTAGGACAGTTCTGAATTTCGGAACCAAAACAAACCTATTATCCTCATTCGTGAAAGATCCCTGAGTATTGCTATTTCTCGGTGAATTTCTGTTAGACAAAATTGACGCCATAATTCATAGCCAAACAAATACATATGCCTCCTACGAGTTACTGAGTTTTGCAATCAACAGTGAAGAACAGAGCTCATCAATAAATTAGTGTAACTTCTAATTATCTGTATAATATAGAGTTGCATAATCGAATTCCTATTATATGCAACAATAACAACGTTTCAATTGAAAACTTCGAATTTATTGCATTATCTGACAATTCTAATTGAATAATGAAAATTACAATTTAAACTTCCATTGAACGATAAATTGTTATCAATAATTATATATCTATTTATGTGCATGCAGCCGAATAATTCTTGTTTATGATTGCGATACCTAGAATAGTTTGTAGGTTATGTATTGTTTATACACGATTATGTAGAAGGTCTGTGTTGTATTGTTAATGGATAGAACAAAAATCAAACCAGGGAGTGTATCTTTATATCAGTTGCATGTTTCTTATTTTATATAACTAGTAGTTTCTAATAAGAAGAGATGTATGTCTTTCAGGGTAGGTTGCTTATCAAAATACGACGGTTGAGTTCAGTAAATAAGAAAAAAAATTTTTTTTTTCATTATTTTCGGAGATATTGGAAAAAAAGAATATTTCCTGTTTTTTCTCGATATCGTTGTTTTCTTCGAAATAACTCAAAAAATGCTGATCATCATGAACATCATGAAACTTTTCAGCTAGTTTGAAAATACTGATAGACAACTTTGTGCAGAATTTCGTGATGACCGTGTCATTAGTAAAATTTGAAATTTTTTTTTTCAAATCTTCAATATTTTGTGATCTTCTGAGCACATTATCCTCATGTTATTCTATAGGAACCTTCGAACTGTAATTTTTCGATAAAATACTGGATTTCAATGCGATCTAACGGCCGATCGTAAACACAATAACATACGGAAGAAACGACTTGGAAACTCCATATTATGTAACATAGGTTTGTTGCTTAATTATGAAGGTCGAATTCGTGAATGGGCGAAATCCGCCGACTGATTCCGTAGATATACCCAATCAAAATTTAATTTTCCCAATATTCCCAAAAATACAGATCAGATCGACTTGAAATCCACCCTCGAAAAACCTAGGAGAGCACTGACGTGAAGTCAGCAGCTTTTGAGTGCATGTTCAAAGGATATTTCCAAAAGTGAACATGCTCGAAAAAGCTGCTGACTTCACGTCAGTGCTTTTCTAGGTTCTTTTATTGGATTCTGGAGACTACTTTTCGAGAACATTAAGAAACACACCGATGCATTTTTAAAATCTCCTCAACATCCATATATATATAAAATATATTTTTCTGATTCAGGCCTTTTTCGTGGAAATTCACCGAAAATATTATCTGTTTTAATTTCTGAGGTGACCTGTCAATAATGTATGATATATAAAGAGTTATTATAACTCAAAATGAAAAATCGTTTATCGAAAATACTTAGATAGGTACATATATCAATATGTAATGATAGCGATTTCATAATATTTTATTTACTTTCTGCACGATGAACTTACCAGTGTTCATGATTATATCAGCATTAATAGTGCTTTCATCTGGTAATAACTGTAGGCAATGTGAATTTTTCATCCTTCTAATGTTCACTTCAGCAATTAATGTTTTCTGTTGGAGAAATTCGGCAGATTTCATGGAAAGTTTAAATGAAAATTCAAACAAGTTCCAAATTTGCGTTCATCTGTAATTGATTTCGCAGACATATCCAGTCAAAATTTCATTCCACTAATATTCTCGAAAATCAACAGCGAAGCGAATTAAAACCCTGAACTTGATTAAAATATGACGTCATGAAGCTTCATGTAGAATTTCGCGTGGGCCATATTAGTAGAACTATGAAATAAATGAATTATTCTCAAACAAATTTAATTTTTTTTTGGTTGTTATAATCGAGCGACTATCACAAAATTTTTCACAAGTTTGTGTAACAGCATTTTTCAATTAGTTACCAAGTTTCATAATGATCGGAAGAGTATTTTTTGAGTTATTCTGGGAATAACAGTGATATTCTAGAAATAGAAAGACATTTGGCGAAGGTGTTCCACAACTAACAATGTAGTTGAAATTTTATAGCGTCATTTTTTCTCGAGACATTTCAATAGCCAAGGATTTCGAAATATCTTTTCGATATCTCTGAAAATTAATATTGGGATAATTTGAAATTTGGACACTATTGTTAAATTGGAACTTCAAGATCTGTGCCAAACTTCATTGGAATGTGACGCATAGATTTCCGATAAACCAGAAAAATTCAGCCTGATCACTTTTGTATTTCAAAGTAACGACATATTACATATTCTTTTAATATCTCCTTTGGATAAATATCGTATCAAATTGAAATTTGAAACACTGAGCCAAGTTTGTACCAAATTTTGACGTAAGCTGATAAATACTCTTAGAAAAAAGAACTTTGTTCAACAGATATCATTCAAATTTTCTAATTTTTTAAATTTTGTATCAGTAGATGCTCAAAAAATTCTACATGAAGCTGCGCGTTGGTAGTCTTCAACTAATTTCGAAGTTTCTCACTGAGCGTATATACTCCTCCATATATTGGAAACTAACCCCACTTCTAAACTGTGCGACCTATTTTGCCCAATCGAGATATGTAGGCTGATAACCTAATCTGATCATTTCAAATCATTTTTGTTTTTGAAAACTGTTATTATATGTAATTCAGCATCAATTCTTCTGCCTTTTTTTGGAAGGACACATGTAAGGAATGACATTCAATAAATTTGAATAGTCATGATGGCGATTTCTATAAATAATAATTTTAGTAAATTTAGACTTTTTTTCCAGATATTAAAAGTGGAAGAAATCTAAAAAATAATGTCGAATATAATAGTAGAAAAGTGACAAAATATTTTGAATGAATTTTCGTTATTTGTTTGAAAATCAGTGGATTATGCAAGCGTAGGGTTTTACGCTGAACGTTACTTCCTCTTTTCTACTAAGAAGCACTCTGTATATAAACATCTGATTGTTTCAGCACAAAAAGTTATATCTGAAAAAGACTCTAAGATGATCATCACCTGGATGTCTCAATATATTCACATGAAATCCAAACCCAAACAGTTAGGAATTATCAGGATAAAAATGATAAAATAAACAAAATTCCCCAGTGATTGGAATATTTTTACTGCCAAACAAAATCTGGGTCTCATTGATAGCAGAACGAATCAAGAATTCAAAGAGAACTCTTGAAATGATCCAATAATTCCACTTAATTCCAATTCTTACTGTTGCAGAAGACCGACATCGTATCATCGCGTACAGGAAATTTAAATTACAGAGCGGCTTAATCGAAAAAATCGTAATTCAGAAAGCGATTATATTTCATTTAGAATACAATGGATTTAGGGTCGATAATAGGAGGTATTTCTGTGACCCCTCTATACTGTTTCGGCTGTCCCTCTTCGACAATCAGATTTTCGGTGATATCTATGATAGATGCACAGGGTGGTCCAAATTGGACGCTGTTGAATGAGAAGTGCTATTTTTCTACCAGAAAGACGAAAACTGATGACAATGTCTGTGGGCCAATTTTCATGAGAAAATCATCGGCAAAAACCGCCACTTATTCGTAGCTATCAGCGTTACTTTTTTTTCGGAAATGTTCATTCAGAAATTATTGCTATAACTTTTCTTTGGTTGGAAATTTTCATTTCTGGGAAAACATGCTCGCAGCAACTTCTTATGTTGAATATAATGATGTTGACTGAATTTTCCGCTAACTGATAATGTATGAGACATCGCTATGAGATTTTTTTTTCAAATGAGACCCCAGTATTTTTTTACATATTTCGATAGAGCTTGAAATTACCATTTTAAAAATATAGCAAACTTGATATTTTTCGGGAATCATGTACGAGATATTGAATTTTGAAATTTCATCGCTTGTTTACAGTAGGATTTGGACTGTGAGGAGGTGGAAATAAAATAATGACAACATTGAGCATTGATTAATTTATCCAGAAACCATTGAGGAAACTCAAATCGGCATTCGAATGAGGCATGAGGTGATAAATACTTTTGGCTCTATAAAGTTTTAATTTAAGAATTCTCAGAATCCCCTGACTTTCGTTCTTGGAACTCCTGTTAATTCTTCTTTAATTTATTTTATTAACCCCTAAAAATCTATATTCTTCAGATATTCGTTCCGTTTTATTTTTAAATTTACCTTTATATTTTAAGTTGAGACGCAATTGTGCAAAATTATCTGTAGCGGTTGTAGTCTTTCTGGATATTCTTCTAGTTAAAATCACTTGCTGCGCCCCTGTATTTTATCCGTTTTTGTATAAAACAGACTGACATATCCCACTCCTCATAATTTTCATATTTCATTGCAAAAACTTGAACAGAAGTTTCGTACTGAACAGAACTTTTATTGTTTCAGTGAACTTTTGATAACTAAGATTTTCATGGTTTTAATCACCATCGCAACGCCCAAAGGCTACTTATCCAAGAGGAATGAGATGAAAATTCAATATCTCGAACATAACTCCAGAAAAATATCAGGCATGCTATATTTTTGAAATGGTAATTACCTTATCTATCGAAATATGCGAAAATATACTGAGAGCCCCGTTTGAAAAAAAATTTACATTGGGAATGTCTCGTAAAATATCAGCCCAAAACCTACTCTGCAAATTTCGAGTTTCTGAGTTGTTTTTCCGGAAGAAACAACTCAAAAACTCCATATTTGTAGACTAGGTTTGTACTTCAATTAAGAACGCCGAACTCGGGAATGGGCAAAATCCACCCAACGATTCCGCAGATATACCCATTCAAAGTTTTATTTTCCCAATATTTCCAAAAAAACAAACTAGATCGAAATGAAATCCAATTATTTATCGAAGAATGACAATTCGAAGGTTCATACAGAATTTCTTGAGGATAATATGATCAGATGATCACAGAATATTAAATATTCGAAAGATTAAAATAGCAGAATATTGAATATTTGAAAAAATAAAAATTTGAATTTTTTTTTAAATTTGTTCTGATGACATGATCATCTCTAAATTTTGCACAAAGTTGTCAATCAGGATTTTAGAACTAGCTGTCAAGTTTCATCATGATTGAATCAGTAAGTTTTGAGTTATTTTGAAAAAAACAACGATATCGAGTAAAGAAACACGAAATTTGACACATTTTTTCCAAATATCTCCAAAAATTATGATCGGATCGAACTGAAATTTGGTACACTACTGCGACATATGAGGCTTAATGCCCTTGCAAAATTTACTTACTTGTGTAACTGTCACGCTGATTACATTGATAGCTATTATATTGAAACTGGTAAAGTTTGTGAATGATCCCGAAAATAAATATCATCAATCTATCAAATATCAGGGAACTTCAACTGACCCATTTTCCTATATAAAAATTACTTCACACACTTAGAGTGATTTTTGAGACATCAGTAACTATAGTCTACCCCCTAAAATATATGGATCATCATGGACTACAAAAAAAACAAAATAAAATGTATTTAAACAGTGCGCGTCAAAATTATGGAACATATTAATTTTCTCAGAAGAAAAATATTTGGCAACCAAATCCTGAAAAAGGTCAATTTTGTTTGTTTCACTTCTGCCAAATTTGTACGCATTTTTGAAGGATTTTTGTTGCATCCTGTGCAACATCCCCATCAAGCCTCTAAATTTTTCGAATAGGGAAGGTGGGTCATGTGGTACTTTTTTGGCAAGGTCTTCGCATCTTCTTTACAGGCGTGCAGACATTTTCACGAAAAAAAATTTTTTTTTGAAAAATTAGTTAGTTCAATGAGGTTTTCAGTATGTGCACTTTGTCATGGCTTATTTACTTTGAGACGATGGTACCTGATGAGATTTGTCACTGAATGAAAGTCGACCATTACTGTTTTCTTCATGAACAACTTTCAACCCCCTCGCGTGAAAAAAATGTTTTTTTCTCCTTTAAAGGGTTCGTAGGGGTTGAAAGTTGTGCATGAACAAAACTGTAATGGTCGACTTTTATTCGTTGACAAATTTCAACAGGTACCATCGTCTCAAAATAAATGAGCCATGACAATGTGCACCTGCTGAAAACCTCTTTGAACTAATTAATTTTTCAAAAAAAAAATTTTCTCTTGAAAATTTCTGCACGCCAGTAAAGAAGATACAAAGGTCTTGCCAAAAAAGTACCACATGACCCACTTTCCCTATTCAAAAATTCAGAGGGTTGATGGGGATGGCACAGCGTGCAACCAAAATTTGGTAAAAGTGAAACAAAAATTGACCTGTTTCAAGATTTTGTTGCCAAATATTTTTCTTCTGAGAAAATGAATTTGTTCCATAATTTTGACGCGCACTGTATATTTTATGCATCATACACTTCAATGTGTAATTTATGTCTGCCTAGAGTTATTCCTCATGCGCTGATACATTCTGCCAATCAGTATCAATTAGTGATTTATTGCCAGAGTAAATAAACAGATGGCGCTTGTCCTTTATTGCGCAGAGAACTGCTATTGTGTCCCATGTACAGTAAACAGTATAACTCCTGCAGATTGGCTCCTTATTGGCAAACCCTGGATTACAACAGGAGATGATTAAAAGGTTTTCGAATTTTACGATCTTTGGGAGGCCACGTTTAATATCAGCCTCCGCTATTAGTTGACTTTATATCACACATTTCCCGGGTTTATTTTGTTTGGATAACTGATTGGAAAAGTAAGGGGATTGTTTATACGATTTATTGTGTCATTAAGAGTGGAAAAACAAGAGGGGATGTAGGTTGGTTCCAGGTCACGCCTCGAATTACTTACTGTAGGAAGCTGTAGATATTGTTCCCGTGAAAAAAATGGTATCGATTGAAGCTTATTCTGGAAGGACTCCGCACCATTTTTTAGGTTTTTTATGGGTTTTCCCTCCTAATATCTGGAACAGATTATTAAAAATTAAATAAAAATTTCACGAATCATTTTCTGCGCTGTCTGATGAAAGTGTCAGATTTGTACTCTGAAACGTCACAGTTGGGTTTCTTTATCATTTGTATTGTTCCTGTATTGTTCATTAGGCAATCTGTTCTGCGAGAAACTGCCCTTGCCAAATAGTTTTACACTGCATTCCGCAAGTGCGTTTTCATGAAAAAACAATTTTATTTGATTTTTAATAGTTCGTTTTAGACATTGGGAGTGAAAACACAAAAAAAACCTAAAAAATAAAAAAATGGTGTTGAAAATGTTGAGATAGTTCCATTGTTAACTGTTCGTTGGAACAAGGTAATATATGAGTGTAATCATTGTGTAATTTATGTATTCTGTTTAATTTTATACCCTCATGGGAGATATTGTATAAAATTGCCATCACATGAAAGAATTATAAGTAATGTTGAGACATAGAAAAAACTAAAACCAACACTGACGTGAGGTCAGAAGCTTTTACGCGCTTGTTCAAATTTTAACTAATAGATCAACACGAAATTTTGCACCTAGTTGCGTGTTGGTAATCTCCACCTATTTTACGAAGTTTCAATCTGATTGCATTTGTACTTCTTGAGATATTGCGGAAATAACGTTGAAATTCTGAATAACAACGAAATTTGGCAAATTTTTATCCTTATATTTCAGAAAGTAAATATCGGAGCGAAATGAAATGCGGAACATTATTGTAAAATACTGATCATAAGGTTTGTGCCAAATTCCATTGAAGCCTATCAATATTTTCAGATAAAAAAAAATGTTCATCAAATATTATAAAAATTTTCGAAAGAAAATTTGTTTTTTAATTTTATAACAACTGGACCCACACATTGTTCAACTTCTTATAACGTAGGAGCAATGAGCAAGTTCATTCATTTTATAACACTGTTGTTTCATATAGTGACCGACAAAACCCATTGAAAATTCCAAAAAAAATATAGTTGTTCTCCTCAGATGAAAGGGAGTTTTCGTGTTGAAGCAACAAAAACACAGAGCGCTATAAAATTTCAATGCAGAATAAAATAAATTACCTTTTTTTCATCACCATATACAAATATTCATAGGAAACAGCGTGATTTCTTTTATTCTATTTTCAACTGAACTATTACGGAGTAACCGACCAGTCTATCCATTCGTATAAAATGATAGGATGATGATACCATTGTATAAAGACAATGATGATGCAATGATTAAAATATACCTGAGAAACCATTAACAAATTCGTCTATACGAAGCTACCATCTATAATGCATTTCATTTATAGCATGCTCTTCTCACGATAATAAAGCAGAAATCTTCGCATCCGACGGAGTAGATTCTGGAGGAAACCTGCATTGCGACTCAAGAGAACTTCATGCGCGCGCTCATTCGATCTTAAGTAGGTTTCTTTACTTCTTTGAGCCGACTTAACTACCTACTGGAGGATCAGTACTGCCATCTTTGAGAGGAGTGCGTGATGCTTGAGATGATACTTTCGTCGATGAACAATAAGAGGTCCCTAGTGTCTTTCAGTTATTGTTAACTGTTAATAAAATATTTTACATTTACATACCCATCATTTTCTCTACTATTGTTCTCCTTGATCCAATGGTTTCGCAGTATCCATTTAAGACGTTACTCGATATATCAGAAAAAGACTGATGAAATCAGACGGGTCCTTGGTTACTAGTAAAATTCCTACCTGTGTAGAATTTCATGACAATCGTTGAGTAAGAAAATTTTAAAAATATCAAATGTCTCAAATTTATGTATAACCTGTACTAGTCTTCGAATTTGTAACTTCATTATGAAACTCCAACCCTGCTCTGAAACTGTTGGTCCATATATACCTAGGTAGGTTGTTTCTTTTTCTGAAGTTATTGTGGGTATTTGAAAATGCTTGCAGAAGATTTCAAAAATACCTTCCGAAAAAACATCTGAAAGAACTCATATAGAAACTCGATGTTTGAAGAGCAGCATTATAGGGTGCAATTACGGAGGTTGAATTGGTTAAAAGATGAAATACGAATTAGAAAACGATATACTAAAGATTGGTGTGCATATTCGATTTTTGAAGGTATTAGATTCGTTTTAGTTTTCAGTTTAGAAATGTTCGGAACGGTTCGAGCAAGCATGCGCTAATTTGTGTTTTAGTTAATTTCAGAACCAGGTCACGAATTGAGTGATCCAGTTTAATTGATTTTTAAGAACCGATTCCAAACTATTCTAGAACTGTGAAAGGAGTTCGGATCTCAAAAAGAAATAGACGCCGAATGAATTGCCTCGAAACCATCGTCGAATTTATATATTGGACACCTATTAACTAAATATTCTATTGTTTCATCTTCTACTCCGCATTCGTACCGTGGACTTTCGACCAAATTCCACTTGAAGAGGAAACTATTACAAAGACCATGACCTGTTCTAAGTCTAGGAAGATTAAAACCATGACGTTTTTCTGAAGGATTGCTGGTCAAACCTTTGTTTGAAAACGAATACCATGCCGAACGCCAAATTTCTTTGTTACTTTTCTTTGAATGAAGGAAATCGAGGATGAAGGTTTACGAGATTTCAATCTAGCAGTTTTAGAATCCTGAATGTAAGAAGTTATTGGGAATGAATTTGGAAAGGAATGATATTTATCCCAAGACTGTATCACTGCAACCTGTCTACGAATATAGGGCGGTACAATATTTGAAAGAACCGGTAACCACTGTAGAGGTGTAGATCTTATGGTCCCACTCCATGATTCTCATGGCAACATTAAGCTGTGTATCAATTTTACTAACATTCAGCAGCAGAAAAAACCAAAGCCAAAGATGCCGTACGAAGAGTGGTAGGGTCAGCACCCCATGAAAAACTACCTAGTTTTTGAAGAATATTATTCTTAGATTTAAACATTATGCAAAAACTTTCCAAATGGACCTTGAAATTTAAAGAAGAATTCAATTTAACTCTAAAATATTTTGGAGTGAAATTATGTTTCAGAACGGCATTATTGAGTGTTACTTTGAAAGTTCTGAACTTCTGTTGATTATTCAGAAGAAAACAAGAAACTTCTGTTTTATTAGGATTTGGAACTGTTCTATGATAGATCAGAATCAAGCTTCATTTCAGTACATTAATGAACATTCATCGCTCAAAAAAAATACATCACCGAGGGTATAATTACTTTTATTTACATCATCTGAAAGTATGGAAAAATTGAAAGACTCCATTTATGCAACAATAAAAATCAATCCAAACTAATCAGGCTACGTTGGTACACAACAACACACCAATAAAATTTCTATAAACACAGACAGCGAATTACTAAGCACAATTTAGCAATATTTCACAAGAGATCATAAGTGGCAATATTACAAGAAACGCGCAGTAACTCCGTTATAAACAACGGCGTTAAATAAATAAAGCCTTCCGCTGGTAGACGCATAATATATCAATTTTCCAACAAGCAAAACGCCTCACAGAAAACAAACAAACCTAGTTTATGTTAGCACCGACTTGACACTTGACCTCGCACCCATAAAGCCAAACCTAAACGTCTGCAGTAAAATTCGGGAAAAAAATCCGGCAATCAGCTTTAACGACGGCCAGAAATTATAACTCCCGCTATATAAATTGATGTATTACGATTTTTATTACTTCCCTGTTCTGAGGAGGTGGCTCCAATAGACCATGCAATATTGGAAGCAGTTAAATGTACTAATTTTTATGGGAGTAGGGAACAAAAGAGGTTTTGAGTGAAGGAGAATGATGAAAAAGTGTATTTCGGTTGTTATGGTGATGCCAGTTTTGTTTCAATGTTGACTCACGGTATGAAAAAATATGGGGGATATTTGAGAGTTATTTTGTTTCAGTTTTGTTGTTTATAAACATTCATATACAGTGCTTTCATGATGAAAGGAACACATTCATTTAAAAATTAGGTTTCTATTTCATCTTGAAATCCTCAGACACGTCGATTATTATATTTATTTGGGCATTTTTTGCAATGAAAATTTTGTATACAAGGCGTCTCATATATACCCTGTATATTATTTCACTTTACAATTCTACGATAAATTCTTAATACTTTTCGTGAACAAACCTGAACTCGATGGACTCCCAGATATAACGGAGATAGTGGATAATGAAAGATACGATATGAAAACACAAAAATATTTTTCCTATTTGATTATTGATGTTCAATCTGTTGTCCGTTTACTTCGAAGCGTTTCTGAATTCGATACAATGTTTTCCGTTGCACATTTTCAATTACTTTCGGATTTGGACTGATAAGTAATAAGAATTTATCGTAGAATTGTAAAGTGAAGTAATATACAGGGTATTACATTTAAAAAAAGTAATGACAAAGTCATAGCTCTCAAATGAGGCACCCTGTATAAAAAATTTCATTACGAAGAATGTCCAAATAACTATACTAATCGACGTTTCCGAGGCTTCTAAAATGAAATACAAAATACAAACCTAATTATTAAATGAATTCGTTCCTTTCATCATGAAAGCACTGTGTACTGTGTTTTTCCAATGAGAAATATACAATTTCTGAAAAAGTGATGATGTCATGAGCATTTTCGAGCTTGTTCAAATTCGTTGGAGAAGCTGTATTTTTTCAGTTACTGGAAAAATAAAAATTTCAAAAAGCACTGCCGTGAATGCAGCAACTTTTGCGCGCATGTTCAATGTAGATGACCGCTTCAGCAACGAATTTGACCATGCACGCAAAAGCTGCTGCCCTCACGGCAGTGCTATTTGAAATTTTTACTGATAAATTACTGGATTTCAATTCGATCAAATCTGTATTTTTAGAAATATTGGAAAAATAAAATTTTGAATGGGTATATCTACGGAATCATTGGGCGGATTTTACCCATTCACGAATTCGACCTTCGTAATTAAGCCCCAAACCTACTCTACAAATATCTTCCGGAAGTTATTGTGTTTACGGTCAGCCTAACGGCTGACTGCGTAAACACAATAACTTCCGAAAGAAACAACTTAGGAACTCGATATTTGTAGAGAAGGTTTGGACCTAAATTACGAAGGCCGAATTCGTGAATGGGTAAAATCCACCCAATGATTCCGTAGATATACCCAATCAAAATTTTATTTTTTCAATATTTCCAAAAATACAGATCAGATCGAATTGAAATCCAGTACTTTATCGAAAAATAACAGTTCGAAGTTTCATACAGAATTTGATGAGGATGATATGATAAGAAAAATCATAGAATTTTTTTTTTTCAAATTGTTCTAATGACACGATTATCACGAAATTTCGCATGAAGTTGTCTTTCAGCATCTCAAAACTAGCTGTAAAGTTTTATCAAGACTGAATCAGTATTTCTCAAGTTATACCGAAAAAATAAACGATATCGAGAAGAAAGCCTCGAAATTTGACATATTTTTTCCCGATATCTTCGAAACTTATGATCGTATCGAACTGAAATTTGGTACACTGCTGTGAAATATGAAGCTCAACGTGTGGACTTATTTTTCGGATATGATGAATGGTTTCCGAAAAAAAAAATTTTTTGGAAAAAAATTTCGAAAAAAATTTTTTTTTAAATTTACTGACATTATGATCCTGACGAAACTTGTCCCAAAGTTGCGCGTTGTTATACTCCACCTAACTGCCAAGTTTGAATCCAATCCCTTAAGTGATTTTTGAAATAAAAAATAAATAACTTCAAAACTTCAACTGCCTATAACTCCGAAACTATTCGACCGATTCGGCCCATTCACGAACTCAACCGCGGAATTCTGATGCGCAACCTATCCTGAAAGTTTCAAGTTGCTAGCTTGCTTCTGTCGACAGTTATCGTTTCCTCGGCCGGACAGAATCGATTTTGACACCGGATTCGTCATCAGTGAGTCCAACCTAGTCGATTGAGACCATTTTCGGCTCAATCATCGAAAATAACAGACATTTGGACAAAACGATAGCACGCTGTTTCCCTAGAACATGCGCGCAAAAATCTAGAAAAGCACTGACGTGGGGTCAGGAGCTTTTACGCGCTTGTGTAAATTCGTTCCCAAAGGAGTGCCGGCCGGCCGTAGACACGCTAACTGTCGACAGAAGCAAGCTAGCAACTTGAAACTTTCAGGATAGGTTGCGCATCAAAATGCCGCGGTTAAGTTCGTTAATGGGCCAAATCGGTCGAATAGTTTCGGAGTTATAGGCAGTTGAAGTTTTGAAGTTGTTTATTTTTTATTTCAGAAACTATTTGAGGGATCAGATTCAAACTTGGCAGTTGGATGGAGTATAACGACGCGCAACTTTGAGCCAAATTTCGTCAGGATCAGATTTTCAGTGAATTTTAAAACAATTTTTTTTCGAAATTTTTTTCCAAAAAATTTTTTTTTCCGGAAACCTTTTATCATATTCGAAAAAAAAGTCCACTCACACTTTGAACTTCATATTTCACAGCAGTGTACCAAATTTCAGTTTGATACGATCATAAGTTTCGGAGATATCCGGAAAAAATGTGTCAAATTTCGAGGTTTTCTTCTCGATATCGTTTATTTTTTCGGTATAACTCGAGAAATACTGATTCAGTCCTGATGAAATTTCACAGCTAGTTTTGAGATGCTGAAAGACAACTTCATGCGAAATTTCGTGATAATCGTGTCATCAGAACAATTTGAAAAAAAAAATTTCTATGATTTTTCTTATCATATCATCCTCATCAAATTCTGTATGAAACTTCGAACTGTTATTTTCGATGAAGTACTGGATTTCAATTCGATCTGATCTGTATTTTTGGAAATATTGAAAAATTAAAATTTTGATTGGGTATATCTACGGAATCATTGGGTGGATTTTACCCATTCACGAATTCGGCCTTCGTAATTTAGGTCCAAACCTTCTCTACAAATATCGAGTTCCTAAGTTGTTTCTTTCGGAAGTTATTGTGTTTACGCAGTCGGCCGTTAGGCTGACCGTAAACACAATAACTTCCGGAAGAAACGACTTAGAAACTCGATATTTGTAGAGAAGGTTTGGGGCTTAATTACGAAGGTCGAATTCGTGAATGGGTAAAATCCGCCCAATGATTCCGTAGATATACCCATTCAAAATTTTATTTTTCCAATATTTCCAAAAATACAGATTTGATCGAATTGAAATCCAGTAATTTATCAGTAAAAATTTCAAAAAGTACTGCCGTGAAGGCAGCAGCTTTTGCGTGCATGTTCAAATTTGTTGCTGAAGCGGTCATCTACAATGAACATGCGCGCAAAAGTTGCTGCCTTCACGGCAGTGCTTTTTGAAATTTTTTTTTCAACATATCCCACGAATGATGATTTCACTCAAATTTAAAACCAAAAATCGATACACAAGTTTATTCGTTTCAAAAGAATGCCAACAAAGGAGTTCACCGATGTTGATAGATCTGAACATTTGTTCGCAGCACTTCTTTTCAACACCATAATTATAGTAGACAAGAATTGTCACAAAAGTACCCACTACTACGTGCCCTTAGCCTAGAGAAAGGGGACAAAAAATAGCGTATTCTTCGTTGTCCCATTACTCTATAATAGGTTGACCCTGTAAGTGAAGAATGCCGTTTGTTGTATAAACAAGGGATAAGCTACTTACCCGTGGAAATTGGATGGAAGACCTCTAATACGATCAGTCATTTCAGGACTTTTTGACGGCCGTCTCTAATAGTCGAAGGCTGTTCCGGAAATGAAGAAGAATACAATGTATTCTATGTGTGGGGCAAGAAGATTTTGTTCTAGTTATCGAAATCAACTGAACGGAAGCGTTCTTTAGACATTTCTACTTCAAATTGGACACGCCAAGACTTTCGTTTAGAGTGATGTCAAACATTCGTGCTGTTAATGTGAATTCAAGAAATTGTCATTTGTTTTTAGACCTGTAATTTTCACTCAAAATCTATTTTTTTTTTTTTTTTGGCATTGAATAGATCAGATTATTATTTGATGGGTAAACAAGGTATGTCCTAATTATGGAACGAAACTTCAGAGGGCTATATCCGGAGGTGCTTTTTTCTGAGATAAAAGGAACATGAAAGTTTCAGAAAAGATTATTGAGAAAACAATTACACACCGGAAATTCCGCACCTAATGTGTTTATTTTCAACAACATCAATTTTCGTCTTCATCAAGTACTTGCAAAACATAGAAGGTTTTGTCGACTTGATTATTTAGTTACCATGGCAACTCAGAGAAACTCTAAGGTAGAAATTATTTCTGTTTTGAATTTGGAAAAAACAGCACGACGTAGAAAAATGTCTCGCTTCGGTCAAGAAAGTAAAGAAAATATTCACCAGAATATTAAGCAGTTGACACCCGCGAATACTAGTAAATCGAAGGCAAGTGTATGGAAGCAGTTTATAAACTTTTGCGCAGAAAAAGCGTGTGATTTCGACAGAGCGGATATACCTGTGAAAGAACTGGCGCTTATTCTTGAAGACTATGCCTTCAACACGCGGAAAAAGAACTCCGAAGATCAAAAGGAGAGTGTTATCAAAATTTTATGGAACTTTACAGCTGAGCAGTTGCAGGAATATTTTTTCGAATGGTATAATCGCAATTTTAATCCATTCTCTGACATAGAATTTGTCAACGCAAGAGCTGCAAAAAATGCTAAGCGTGGGAAACTACAAATGAATCCAACCAAGAGAAAGGCAAGTTCATCTGCACTATCAGCAGACGAATTGAGAAAATATTCTGTCATTATAAACATCAAAAAAATTTTCAGTATAATTCGCTGGTGGGTACCCACGAGGAAAAAATTTCCACTAAAATTCATCCGTTACGATGGTGATTTGTCAGAAATATATGTTCTGATTGGTTTAAAATCGCATGTGTGGAATTTTCATAAAAACTTTTTTTCCAAAAACAACTTAACAAATCACAACCATAAGTCCTGCACTGCAGTGAGGAAACACCCTGTATAGATAACTCAATTTTTTACTCATAGCATGTAGCCACCTGAATATTTATATCAGTTATCAAGGAAATTAAGAAAAACTGATGAAACATCCTACAAAACACACTGGAGATTCTCACTCCCGTTTTTTTTCCTTTACGAATATTTTGTTCTATCTCCATATCAATTATTTTCACAACACAAATTCTTATTGGACTCATTTTAGTTCAGTGATTTCTTAATTTTTTAAAGGACGAATGCGATTGAATTGAAAACTCCCGATCACTTTCAACTTATTTCACGAAATTTTGAAACCGGAGGATTTTTGGCAAACTTAAGATTCAGTTATGATTGCTGGAAGAAGACATGCCACTATTAGGACCACTATATGTATTTTTCAAAACTGTGTTTGTTTTCTTCTACTGAAAAGCATTTTACTGCTCAATATACTTCAATGAAATGGCTAGAAGCAATTTCAACAATTAGTGAATAGTATGACTTGTTTTCAGTAAGGTATAACTTTTTGTAGCAAAATAGTTGCAACATAAGGAATTCTGTTTATTTGAACTGAATACGTTTTTGAAATTCTGAATGCCAGGAAATCATTTCTTATGAAATTTTTCCAGAATACCTATCGGTCATCGAAAAAGATAACAATAAAGATTTCAACATTGGAGCCGAGTCTGTCCGTTCGTCGTTTCTTTTGGATGAAGGTCATTTGGCTTGGTTTAGCTCATTTTTACCAAAATGAAGCTCAACCCAGTTTGATCTAATACCTTGCTGTAGATATATGATAAATAAAAAATTATGTGCCCTAGAGACGAACCTTGTGGTATACCAATATTCACAAGCATCTTAGTCAATCCTGATGTTTCTAATCTCTTCCATCCATCTCGATATTGGCCCAGAAACCCAGTATAAAAATAAAGAAAAACAATTACCCAGCTGAAGTAGAGTCGTTATAATCAGAGTCAGGCTCACCAACATTATCCAAAAATGAAATTATAAAATTTAAATTTCCCCAAACAAAGCACCTAATCTAAACCGAAAACTCTCTACATTTTCATAACGCGACATCAAAACCCATCCGCCCTTCAAACAGACGGAAAACTCGTTAGCTTTCCCAGTTCCAAGAATAATGAGATCCGGAATTGGTCCGGGCTACGCTATGGGACGAAATGGCAGCCATTTGCATGCGGAGCGGCAGCCATTACACCTCAGATCAAAGCGTGCCCTGGAACGAAACAAGAGCGCAGCGTATTTCCACCCTGGTAACTCGATTCCGGATACAGTGATTGCTATTTCCCGCTTCCACAATATTCCTGCCGAGGGGCATCGAGCCGAGAAACGGTTGGAAGGCTTCCAGGCAACTGGGGAAGGGGGAGGAGTTTCCCAGTGGAAATTTCTGCCAGGATTAGGGATGCAAATGGTTAGCTTTGTGTTTTGGGAATTTTGGCATAGGGAAATTCTTCTTGAATTTAAAGGGAAATATGACCCTTTCAAAGTTCTTCGAGTACTGAAATACAAGGGTAGAAGAAGTATATTATTTTACAGAATGGCTATCCATGGCAAAGTCTTACCCTTCTAAAGACATCGTGCACACCTAGACTAGACAGAATCTTGATTAGTAGCTGAATACGACAATATGCCATTCTGCCTCCCACTGCTGCAGTTCTTTGCACAAGTTCAGACATTGACGACAGTAGTCCGCATGTCCGCAGTTTAAGGCAGCACTGATTATGAAGGGCATGAAAAGAATCCATCTGAGCATAGTATTAACGCTTTTTCTAGGGAACAGCACGTTATCGTTTATTATTTGGTTTCATCGAATAACAAACCAGAATTCAAATGAGTATAACTCCGGAAATGAAAGTTTGAAGTCGCTAGTGTTCTCCGTTATCGAGTGAATTTTCTTGGGAAATTGCAGTCATTTGGGAAAAACTTAAGCATGCAGTTGAATAGACCATGCACGAAAAATACTATGTTCTGAAAAAATTCTGGGAGTAAGAATACAATCAGCACAGATAATGAGCGCAGTAAGCGTTTTCTAATCCCCCTACATCATCTCCCTACTTCAAACGGCGATTCTTGATTGAGTCTAGTGCGATAATATCAATCAATTTCGACTCTAATATACGATAAATATTGGCTGTATAAAGAAGTCATTTTCAATTCAACACTTCATACTTGACTCCCATATGTGTTATTTGAAGGGGCCACCTAAGGACAAATAAGTTTTGATGGTGCAGTCAGTCCCTCTCCGAATGGAATGGAGAATAAATGAAATAATTAATTTTAATGCTTCTCTATATTGAATATTAAAGATTGTTGGAATGCCTCAAATCAAAGCTTTTTGCGCGCATGTTCTAGGGGAACAGCGTGCTATCGTTTTGTCCAAATGTCTGTAATTTTGGATGATTGAGCCGAAAATGGTCTCAATCGACTAGGTTGGACTCACTGATGACGAATCCGGTGTTAAAATTGATTCTGTCCGGCCGGCCGGCCGTCCGTAGACACGATAACTGTCGACAGAAGCAAGCTAGCTACTTGAAACTTTCAGGATAGGTTGCGCATCAGAATGCCGCGGTTAAGTTCGTTAATGGGCCAAATCGGTCGAATAGTTTCGGAGTTATAGGCACTTGAAGTTTTGAAGTTATTTATTTTTTATTTCAGAAACTACTCAAGCGATTGGATTCAAACTTGGCAGTTTGGTGGAGTATAACGACGCGCAACTTTGAGCCAAATTTCGTCAAGATCATATTGTCAGTAAATAAAAAAAAATTTTTTTTCGAAATTTTTTTACAAACAAATTTTTTTTTCGGAAACCATTAATCATACCCAAAAAAAATTATACTCACAGTTTGACCTTCTAATTTCACAGCAGTGTACTAAATTTCAGTTCGATACGATCATAAGTTTTGGAGATATCGGGAAAAAATATGTCAAATTTCGAGGTTTTCTTCTCGATATCGTCGATTTTTTCGGTATTACAAAATTTCGTGATAATCGTGTTATTAGAACAATTTGAAAAAAAAAATTTCTATGATTTTCTCATCATACATCCTCATTAAATTCTGTATGAAACTTCGAACTGTTATTTTCGATGAAGTACTGGATTTCAATTCGATCTGATCTGTATTTTTGGAAATATTGGAAAAATAAAATTTTTATTGGGTATATCTACGGAATCATTGGGTGGATTTTACCCATTCACGAATTCGGCCTTCGTAATTAAGGTCCAAACCTTCTCTACAAATATCGAGTTTCTAAGTTGTTTCTTTCGGAAGTTATTGTGTTTACGCAATAACTTCCGGAAGAAACGACTTAGAAACTCGATATTTGTAGAGTAGGTTTGGGGCTTAATTACGAAGGTCGAATTCGTGAATGGGTAAAATCCGCCCAATGATTCCGTAGATATACCCATTCAAAATTTTATTTTTACAATATGTCCAAAAATACAGATATGATCGAATTGAAATCCAGTAATTTATCAGAAAAAAATTTCAAAAAGCACTGCCGTGAAGGCAGCAGCTTTTGCGCGCACGTTCAAATTCGTTGCTGAAGCGGTCATCTACATTGAACATGCGCGCAAAAGTTGCTGCCTTCACGGCAGTGCTTTTTGGACTTTTATGTTTTATTGGTTTATTATTTAATAAAATCAAATAACAAACCTTAGTGATCGACGAAAAAGCAAATAAATTACCCCCCTGAAAATATCACAGTTGGAATTTTTGCGCGCATGTTCTAGGGAAACAGCGTGCTATTGTTTTGTCCAAACGTCTGTCATTTTCGATGATTGGGCAAAAGAAGGTCTCAAACGACTAGGTTGGACTCACTGATGACGAATCCTGTGTCAAAATCGATCCTGTCCGGCCGACGACACGATAACTGTCGAACGGAGCCAGCTAGCGACTTGAAACTTGAAGGGTAGTTCGCACATCGGAATACCGCGGTTAAGTTCGTTAATGGGCCAAATAGTTTCGGAGTTATATAGCCATTTGAAATTTTGAGGTTATTTCTCTCATATTCCAATAACTACTGGAGGGATTGGATTGAAACTCGGCAGTAAGCTGGAGTATAGCGACCTGCAAGTTCAAGCAAAAATTGGTTGAAATCATATAGTCACTCAATTGAAAAAAAATTTCTTTCGAAAATTTTTTTTTTCTGGAACTATTGTTCATATTCGGAAACAAATTCATTTATAACTTGAGCTTCATATTTCACAGCAGTATAGCAAAATTCAATACATTAGTTTCTGAGATATTGGGAAAAAATGTGTAGAATTTCGTGGTTTTCTTCTCGATATCCTTCTTTTTGTGGTATAACTCAAGAAATACTGATTCAATCGGGATGAAACTCTGCAGTTAGTTCAAAGATGCTGAAGCACAACAGTGCAGAATTTCGTGCTGGTCGTGTCATTAGAACAATCCGAAAAAAAAGTCGGAATTTTTTTTTCAAATTTTCAAAATTCTGTGATCTTCTCCTCATATTTTCTTCTTTCTTATCTTTCTTTAAATTCTGTATGAACCTTCAAACCGTAATTTTCCGATGAAGTATTTGATTTAAGTCCTTCTAATCTGTATTTTTGGATATATTGGGAAAATAAAATTTGGAATGGGTATATCTAAGGAATCATTTGGTATTTCTAAGTTGTTCTATTGTGTAAATCTCCAAGCTATTATTTTATTTTATTTTATATTTACAAACTTTTCATAGTTGATATATCCATGGTAATCATGTCTATGTACTTCATTCTCAAACAACGTTCGTATTATTTCGAAAACCAACAAAACTTGGTTTTCATATCTCATTAGTATGAAACAAAATCAATTATCTATAACGTGTGTTATTGAATGTTAATAACCTCAGGCAACTTACAATCCCTCGGGACTAACTGCCCTCGGGATTGAAATCTTTTGCCCTCGGTATTTAACATCCTCATAACTTCCTTGATACATAAATAACTATTACGGAAAGGATACTGAAAGAAAACGGAACGTATAGCGAGAATCAACCATAAATGAGCAAATTCACTGACTTGTTTTTCACAGATACAGCCCAAATACTCCACCTTACGCAACATACGAAGAGAACAGAAAAAAAATTCAAAAAGAAAAGAGATGAAGCCAGCTTACCATGAATGAAGACTTTCAAAGCCAACTACCGGGAAAATCCAGATATTTGTGCGTGCAGTGTATCTGCGGCCAATCGATAACCCTAAATAACGACGTATCGAAAAGATATCGCCGAATAAAATCAAGCTGCGATTTCGATGTGTTACACTCGGTGTTTTACAACTTCACTACGTGTGTTTTCCATCAGGCCGCAAAGTTTAAACTTCATTATTTATTGGTGATGATCATGCACAATTCCGTGGCGTGCTTCTGCCTCATTAGTTATAAACAACTGGAATTAAGATTTTGCAAGGGAGTGATTATGTGGTCAGGTGTAATATCTGTCGATTTATTGGGTTGAGATGTTTTGGCCGATGATATCGTTTGTGTCAAAATATAACTTTATGCTTTATGGAATATGGGGATACTTTTGCTATAGGATTTTGCATTATTTTTTAGGTTTTTATGGGTTTTCACTCCCAATATCTGAAACAAAACTATAAAAAATTAAATAAAATTGTTTTTTTCATGAAAAATCAGAATAATTTGAAAACAAAAATCAAAGAGTCCTCTTGCATTTTGTTGAATGGAGAGAGTAATCTTGCTCATTGTTCGGTAGAAATTGACCCCATTTGGCTGAATTTACTTAAATAGGAGGTATAACTAAAAAAATTTCAAACCAAATAATGCTATGTTTTCTCTCAAAAGTGTCAATGTGACAAAAGTCTCAAATCGAAAGAAAATAATTCTTAAAATTTTCAATTTTGTCTGATGAAAGAGTCAGATTTGTACTCTGAAACGTCACAGTTCGTTTTCTTTATCGTTTGTATTGTTCCTGTGTTGTTCATTAGGCAATCTTTTCTGTCATAAACTGCCCTTGACAAATAGTTGATACTGCAATCCGCAAGGGCATTTTCCATGAAAAAAACAGTTTGATTTAATTTTAAATAGTTCTGTTCCAGATATTGGGAGTGAAAAACTTAAAAAATAATGGGGATACTGCCTTTTTGAGCGCATGTTCTGGGAACAGAATGCTAACATTTTGTTGAAATGTCTGAGATTTTCCCAATATTTCCAAAACTACAGGATGGATAGAATTGAAATCTTATATTTGATCGAAAAAGTATAATTCGAAGGTTCATATGAATGAAATATCGCCAAATCTTTCCATCAGGAAGTGAATCTGCATTTTACAGGGTCACCACATGAAAAAATGACCGCTTCGGCAACGAATTTCAACATCAGTAGTTTTCTAGAACTTTCCTCAAAGAGTCTTTGCAATTTCTTTTTTCATTTGGTGCAGCCATCTACATTTTTGTATGGCCCCTATCTATCCACATACAGGCTTTTCGTCAAATCGGTTCGAAATATCCGAAAAAATTTTTTACAAAACATCACATTCTCCAAAAGGTTTTCCAAAGATCTTTTCATGGAAAACAAAAAACTTCATTTTTTGTCCTGCGTGGAACAGCTATGAACTTGGATATAACTAATTTTATAGATGTACATACAAAATGTCGACAGCATCCGGCAAGTAGTTTCTGAGATAAAGATGTTTTTGTGCGCGTGTTCTAGGGGAACAGCGTTCTATAGTTTTCTCCAAATGTCTGTAATTTTCGAATTTTTAGCCGAAAATGGTCTCAAACGACTAGGTTGGACTCACTAATGACGAATCCGTTGTCAAAATCCATTCTGTCCGTCGAAATCGATTCGGTCGATTACGGGCGTACGGAGGAATCTTTCAACTGAAAATTTCAGGGTTGGTTGCATTTCAAAATTCGAAGGCTGAGTTCGTTAATGGGCAAAATCGGTCGAATGATTTCGGAGTTATAGCCATTTAAAGTTTTGAGGTTATTTCCCTGATATTCCGGGAACTACTGAAGCGATTGAATTAACGAACTCGGGCTTCGTAATTAAGGTCCAAACCTACTCTACAAATATAGAGTTTCTAATTGTTTCTCTAGAAAGTTATTGTGTTTACGGAAAAAACAACGAGCGATATTTGTAGAGTAGGTTTGGGGCCTAATTACGAAGGTCGAATTCGTGAATGCGTAAAATCCGCCCAATGATTCCGCAGATATACCCGTTCAACTTCGAACTATCGAAAAAACCTAGAAAAGCATAGCCGTCGAGACAGCAGCTTTTGCTCGCATGTTCAAATTCGTTGCCAAAAAAGCGGTCATCTCCATTGAACATGCGCGCAAAAGCTGCTGCCTTCAGGGCAGTGCCTTTCGAGGTTTCTTAAATATTATTTCTTGCATTTTCATACGATATGATCCTCATTAAATTTTGAACAAACCTTTATGTCGATAATATACAACTATAATCGAAGTTTCATCCTTATTTTTCCAGTTATTGAGAACACAAAATTTCATATGGCTATTAGTTCGAAATCATTAACGGATTTGCCCCATAAACAGATACAACCACATTTAAGCAGGGTCCAGATGAGTGTAATCTGGAAAGCGAATGCAATAAAACACAGGGAATTTTATGGTTCGAGGCAGCGCTCTCCCTGCTCCGTCGGGACTCGGCGCTCGGGTGCCGTCCACACTATTAGCCCAATCGGTCATTAAATTTTATTCCATTCGCTGTTCTGATTACACTCGGCTTGAAGACTGAATTTAACCTGAAAATGTCAGATTTCTAGGTATTCTGTTCAATAAATACGGACGGCTGAACATAACTGAATTTGACACTGAATTTTTTTTCAGAGAGTACACTTGGGTAAAAAAATAACTTTAAATCCCTGAAATCAGCGCGTAAATGTGAAAAATAATTTCAAATATTCATTTTCAGGAAGCACCCAATTTGAAGACGATCGAATATGTTATTTAGAATATAGTAAGAATATTAAATTTCGATAGGTACATAAAAGGAATATTTGAGCTCACTTCACTCATCAGATCGAACGGCTTTACAGATAACGAATCTCTTATTATTCTTAGCTATTTTATGTATTCTATGGAACAGTGTGTTACCACTCTGTTCAAATGTCTGTTATTCTCGAATAATCAGCTTAAAAAAGCACCGATAACTTTTGGACGGAACAATATCCAGGGTATGTTGCCTATCAAATTGTGAAGGTTGAGTGGGTGAAATCAGCCATAAGATTCCGGAAGTATACTCAGTTGAGTTTTCGGGGTTTTTTCCTCAATATCTCAAGAACCACTTATGCAATCGAAATGAATTTTCTCAATTAGTTAAAGAATAACGACAATCAACTTCCTGCGGAATTTCGATAGGATAGTATAGTAAGAAGTTGAGGAAAAAATATTCGAAAATTGTTGTGGAATTTATTTCCACCTGATCTATCAATCCATGGGCAGTGGTTGATATTTAACAATAGCTAGCAGAGAATCAAATTTCATCTCAATTTAATATTTATTTCTTGAAACATTGGGAAAAATATGTCGGATTTCTTTATTTCTTCAGTGTCGTGTTTTAATTCCTTAACAAATACCGCTTTGGCAACAGACCCGTGAAGGCTCAAGGTCCCCATATCAGTGCTTTTCCAGAATGGGGGTTTTTCCTTCGAATGAAAATGCAGTAATTTGCATAAAGAACCTTTAGAACATCACATTTCAAACATATTATTTCAATATTATATTTTTAAAAAAATGTTCGAGCACCTAAAACTGAAAAATAAAAATGGGAATTTGCATCTAAAGGGATCTGTCTTGAGTGCACGAAATGGCAACGTCGAATTCAGCTTTCTCGGAAAGAAAAGGACGTCAAATGTGCTACTTTGCTTAGGAAAACAGAGATAGCTATACTGCGATCTGGTTAGAGTAGAAAACAACGACCAAGGAATAGAAAAAGGAGAGCACAGACTGTCATACTGTCATATTACTGACAAATCGCAAATGGAAATTGTTTGGTTATATTGACAAAAAACACGTGTGTGCCACAGAATAGGAATAAATATTTCATTATTCTGTAGCAGAAAAAGCCACCGTTGTCACTTTGTGCATGCCTGGCAAATCCCAAACCCCAATTTTGAAATCTGATTATGAATACTTTCTGAAGGTAATTTGGGGAAATGATGAATCAAATCTTTAATAATTATGTTCAAATTTGCATTTGAAGTGATAACCCAAATTCAGGAAAAACCTCCATTGTATTGAAATTTAAACTCTCCTGAGTTAACGCTTTCCCAATTTTCTCCAGAAGTTCCCAATTTCAAAAAAAACTTTGACACCTGAGACTCCAACCAGCAAACTTTTCTTCTAGCAAACTGTTATACCGGCAAACAAAAAAAAAACTTCACTGTCAGACCAAGCGTTTCCTGCCAATCCTCGACTTACCTAGATTTGAGTTTACTCTCTGATAAGAAAAGTCGAGTTCGCCTTGTCCAAACACACAACTAATCTTAATGCCAATAATCTGTTTTCCATATCAACACACAGAGATAGAAATAAAAGCAAAACGTGATATTTCAGCTAGAAGCATTTCACTTCAAGATATAAATTGCCAAATTGTGTCGGATATATGCAGGCAGATGGCGAAGATTGTACAGGACGATAGTCGATACATGGGGGGAATCCTGCTTGTTTGAGTTGAACAGCAGAGTTCTATCAGGTCTAAACTAATTTATATGATTAGTGTTAGTTGATTAGTCTCTCTGGATTTACCGAAATTACAATCGCAATTGTCCTAATGTTTCATTATGAATGAACAAGGACGATATGTTTGTCTATGGATTTTCTGATGGCAAACAAAGCGACAGATTATGTTTATTGTTGAGATGGATTATATATAAATCTGGTTTATTGGATATTCAGCCTGGTGGAAGTTTGATACTGTTTTGGTATATTATTTTGTGGAATCAAAGAAACTTTGCCAATGAGTTTATACAGTGCCCGTCAAAATTATGGAACAAATTCATTTTCTCAGAAGAAAAATATTTGGCAACAAAATCCTGAAACAGGTCCATATTTGTTTCACTTTCACCAAGTTCATATGCATTTTTGAAAGATTTTTGTTGTACCCTGTGCCATCCCCATCAACCCTCTAAATTTTTTGAATAGGGAAAGTAGGTCATGTGGTACTTTTTTAGCAAGGTATTTGTATCTTCTTTACAGGCGTACAGAAATTTTCATCAGGTACCATCGTCTCAAAGTAAATGAGCCTTGACAAAGTGCACATACTGAAAACCTCTTTGAACTAACTAATTTTTCTCGAAAATTTCTGCACGCCTGTAAAGAAGATACAAAGAACGTGCCAAAAAGTACCACATTTTTTCCTCGTGGGTACCCAACAGCGAATTATACTGGAAATTTTTTTGACGTTTATAATGACAGAATATTTTCTCTATTCGTCTGCTGATAGTGCGGATGAACTTTCCTTTCTCTTGGTTGGATCTATTTGTAGCTTCCGACGCTTAGCATTTTTTGCAGCTCTTGGGTTGAGAAATTCTATGTCAGAGAATGGATTAAATTCGGAATTATACCTTTCGAAAAAATATTCCTGCAACTGCTTAGCTGTAGGGTTCCATAGAACTTTGATAACACTCTCCTTGTAGTCTTCGGAGTTCTTTTTTCGCATTTTGTAGAATTCGAGAATAAGCACCAGTTCTTCCACACGTATATCCGCTCTGTCGAAATCATACGCTTTTTCTGCGCAAAAGTTTATAAACTGCTTCTATTGGCGAATGAAGATAAGCGCTACTCCCTCTGGCGGCTATCCGAGTAACCCGAGGTACAGACATTATCATTGCCAAGTTAAAAGAAATGTAAGGAAAATGAGAAAGTTTATGCCAGTTTATGCCTATTTTCTTGGCATTTGTGTGATTTTACAAGTGTTTCTGCCGAGCAAAAGCGAACTCAAATATCCCTTTCCATAGATTTCTACAGCCCTGTAAAAAATTTGGAGTGAGGGTGAAAGAAATTTCCTTTAACAAGTCGGGCCTGAAAGTGAAGTGAAAGAATCGATAAAAACCAACAAACAAGATTTATGAGAGTCTGTTACCTGCATTTTACCGATGATGATCATGAATGATGAATGATGAAGGTAAGCACGAATTGCGCATGAAATATTAGATCACATTCATGAAGACAATTTTTTTCCAGGCCCATAACCGAAGCAGAGAAATTTACTTCTGAGGAACGCTATGCCTTCCAGAAATCTGCCTGTTGAACTGATCATCAAGGAACAACGTAAATGTTCTAGTGATAGGACTGACTATCGAAAAAAAAGAGTCTCAACAAGGAAATATCTGGTGATAAATACCCTTCGCTCAAAGTTCTTCTGCCGATGAAAGCAAAGTTGTACAAGGCTTATTTATTACAGCTTTTTCAAGACCAATCATATGAGTGTTGGAAAATTTATTTGTCAATCCATAATGAATAAGGCTTGCGGTACAAACACCGTTAGTTTCATATGAATGTATTCATTTTATTCACAATATATTGAGTATTTAGTCCTTCCCTATAAAAATAGTAAAGTTATGAGTATTTGTCCATTATTCCAAAAAGTATATTTTACAATACTATCTGTTTTTCAACTTTCATGACAGCCTAAGAAATCCACCAAAGTCAATCTTGCCATTTGGATCTGAAAATAAATAATATTGAAATACTGTCTAACCTTGGAGATATCCCCGTAATTTTAGAGTTGCTAGACTCAATTAGATTGAGGGATATTACATACCTACTTCATAAGAATGGAATATGTACTCCCATTAATACTCTCGTCAACTATAAAAGTCTAAATAGTATTTGAATAAATCGTGAAATCAAAAATTATCAAACCAAACACTAACAAACAGTACAAAATCGACTATCAAAACGAAATCTATGTCTGTATATAAGGTTCTAAAACTGGCCACCGTGGCGCAGCAATCTTAAATTCAGATGCCAATACACTTGCCTTCGATTTCCTAGTATTCGCGGGTGTCTTTTGCATAATATTCTGGCGACTATTTTCTTTACTTTTTTGACCGCAGCGAGACATTTTTCTACGTCGTGCTGTTTTTGCCAAATTCAAAACAGAAATAATTTCTAGCTTAATAATAATAATAATAATAATAATAATAATTTATTGATCCCCTCTGACAAGTATTTGTATGGGACAAGTCAAACAAAAATGAGAAAATAGACAATAGAAATCAACAATCCGTCAATACATCGCATAGATAATCATCAACTGAGTAATAACATTTTTTTAACAATAATTTTTTAACAGCTTTCTTGAAGGAATTACAATTCAGAGACTGAATGACACGAGGCAAGTGGTTGTACAGTTTGATACACTGATACATGGGAGACTTCTCAAACTTGGTTGTTTTGTGTTTGGGAATGTTTAAAGTTCTCCCACTTCTTGTGTTGTAGTTATGAAAACTAGACAGCTTTGCCACGCCTCCTTCATTCTCTTTCACATATAAAAGACATCGCAATATGTAAATAGAGGACAATGTAAGAATGCTATTTTCTATAAAAACAGGTCTACATGTGGACCGCGGAGGTATACCAAATATCATGCGTAAAATTCGTTTTTGCGAAATAAAAGCTCTACCAGCATCCGAAGAGTTTCCCCAGAGTAGAATATTATACTTTAAATGACTAAAAACCAAGCTATAATAGATGTTAATTAGGGAATCTAAGGGAACAGATTTTCTTATCCTATTTATGGCATAATATGAACTGTTCAGTTTCCTGCACAACATCTCGACATGTGTACACCACCTCAAACCACTATCCAGACTGATGCCAAGAAACTTGGTACTTTCCTTAGACCGGACGGCAATATCTAGGTAACGAATAACGAATTCACGATCATCCTTCCTAACTGAAAAATGTACACACTCAGTTTTTCCAACATTAATAATTAAATTATTCTTGTGACACCATTCCACAAAGCACCCCAAGAGTGTCTCACATAAAGTTCGTAGCTCATCCAACGATGGAGCCGCAACCGCTACCGAGGCATCATCAGCGAATAAACCCAATAAAAATCTTCTCATAATATTCATCAGGTTACGAACGGTTAACAAACTAACGAGCATCCTACGTAAGTTAACAGGAAGATCGTTAATGAAAATCAGAAAAAGAAGGGGTCCAAGAACGGACCCTTGTGGTACACCCAGATTTGATTCGTGCTCGGTTGATACAAAATCTTGAACTTTTACTTAGAGTTTCTCTGAGTTGCCATGGTAACTAAATAATCAAGTCGACAAAATCTTCTATGTTTTGCAAGTACTTGCACCTCTAGTGGTATTACTAGTGAAAATTTCCCAGTCGGAAATTGTCACTATGGCCTCAGTACTTCAAAATATCCAAATCTACAAGAATCTTCGTGAAACACCCTATATAATATAAACCCGAGTATTCTTAAGTGATTCTCACGATCTTTTCACACGTGGATATTCAACGGCGTCACACTCGAGAACGGATTCAAGGTTAGAAATAAAATTTAACTACCCGGTGAACTTCCAATATCCTTTTTCGCTCCTGTATTGTGGAGTATCCAAAGGTTTGAAAAATCGTATAAATCACATAAAAGGGGCATTTTAAAGAAACGAACTTCGTGTTTTATTGGATTTCCTGGTAGCAAAGTCGATTCACACACGCGTTAAATTTCAAAAAAGCTCCCAAACATAAAAATTTTAGTGCGATTACCTTGACTACGGGCTACAATGGAAAAACATTAAAAAAGACTGGTTAGGTCATTTGGTGTGATGGCCATTTGGAACGGTTTTTTCGGACAAATGGGAAATCTTTGTATTTCGTCATTTTCAGAATTTATTCCTGATGAATCCTGAAAAATAAGTTTCAGGTGCTCGATGGTTAGTGACTGATTGTCTTTACTGGGTTGGGACAAAGTATAGAATCAAGTTAATATTTTGAACTTAAAAAAACAATATCATTGAAAATTTTCAGGTAATTACGGTAAGAAAACCATCATCCAAAATGTATGTATGCACGATATTGGGTGTACGGAGAATCCTATCGACCTGAAATTTTCAGGGTAGGTCTCATTTCCAAATGAGACGGTTGAGTTCGTTAATGTGCGAAATCGGTATAGAGGTTTTGGAGTTAAAGCCCTTTGAAATTTTGGGATTATTTCCGTGATAACGCGGGACCTACTGAAACGATTATATTGAAAGTTGGCAGTTAGTTGGAAGATAACGACCTGCAACTTTTTGCAAAATTTTGTTGAGATCGTACTGTCAGCATATCAGAAATGAAATTTTTTCAAAATGTTTTTTCGAAAATGTTTTTTTTCGGAAACTGTTCATCATATTCAAAAAAAAAGTTCTGCTCAGGCCTTGAGCTTCATATTCCACAGTAGTTAACCAAATTTCAGTTTGATCAGATAATTATTATTGGAGATATTTGGAAAATATTTTCCGAATATCGTGTTTTTTCCTGGATATTGTTGTTTTTTTCGAAATCATTAATAAACTGCTGATTTAATCATGATGAAACTTGGCAGCTAGTGTAAAAATACTGATGAACAACTTTTGTGTTATTCTGATCATATTATCCTCATGAAATTCTGTATGAACTTTCAAACTTTCATTTTTCGAGAAAATACCTGATTTCACTTCTAAGTTGTTTCTTCCGGAAGTCATTACTAATACACTATAACTTTCGGAAGAAAAGACTGAGAAACTCGACATTGGTAGAGTAGGTTTTGGGCTTTATTACGAAGGTCTAATTCGTGAATGGGTGAAATCCGTCCAATGATTCTGTAGATATTCCCATTCAAAATTTTATTTTGCCAATATTTCCAAAAATACAGACAAAATAGAATTGAAATCCAGTACTTTATCGAAAAAATCCAGCAAAGCACTGACGTGAAGTCAACAGCCTTCGTGCGCATGTTCAAAGTATACCACCAAAAGTGAACATGCGCGCAAAAGCTGCTGACTTCACGTCATTGCTTTTCTAGGTTTTCGTGTACGGGGTCGACTTTTAAAAATGGCTTTCAGACAGATGAAAAATCGAAATTACATGCGATTGAATTGAAAATTATAACTTATGATACCTAGATACCTGTTCAGTAATCGCACTACCGTGAAGGCAGCAGCTTTTGCGCGCATGTTCAATGTGGATGACCTCTTCAGCAACGAATTTGAACTTGCACGCAAAAGTTGCCGCCTTCACGGCAGTGCTCTTTAAATTTTTTTTTATAAATTACTGGATTTCAATTCGATCTAATCTGTATTTTTGGAAATATTGGAAAAATAAAATTTTGAATGGGTATATCTAAGGAATCATTGTGCGGCTTTTACCTATTCACGAATTCAACCTTCGTAATTAAGCCCCAAACCTACTCCACAAATATCGAGTTTCTAAGTCGTTTCTTCCGGAAGTAATTGTGTTTACGGTCGGACTAACGGCCGACTGCGTAAACACAATAACTTCCGAAAAACACAACTTAGTTAATTTCGATATTTGTAGAGACGGTTTGGACCTTAATTACGATGGACGAATTCTTGAATGGGTAAAATCCACCCAATGATTCTGCAGATATGCCCATTCAAAATTTTATTTTCCCAATATTTCCAAAAATACAGATCAGATCGAATTGAAATCCAGTACTTCATCGAAAAATTACAGTTCGAAGGTTCATACGGAATTTAATGAGGATGATATGATAAGAAAATCACAGAAATTTTTCTTTTCAAATTGTTCTAATGACACGATCATCACGAAATTTTGCATAAAGTTGTTTTTCAGCATCTTCAAACTAGCTGCGAAGTTTAATTAGGATTGAATCAGTATTTCTTGAGTTATACTGAAAAAAACAGCGATACCGAGAAAAAATCCTCGAAATTTGAAATTTTTTTTCCCGATAACTCCAAAACTCATGATCGTATCGAACTGAAATTTGGTACACTGTTGTGAAATATGAAGCTCAAAGTCTGAGTTGAATTTTTTTTTGGTATGATTAACGGTTTTCGAAAAAAAAAAATTTTTTTTTTAAATTTTGAAAAAAAATTTCTTCAAAATCAACTGACCATATGATCCTGACAAACTTTTGCTCAAAGTTGCGTGTCATTATACTCCACCTAACTGCCAAGTTTGAATCCAATCGCTCGAGTAGTTTCTGAAATAAAAAATAAATAACTTCAAAATTTCAAGTGGCTACAACTCCGAAACTATTCGATTGATTTGGCCCATTAACGAACTTAACCGCGGCATTCTAATGCGCGACCCACCCTGAAAATTTTAAGTTGCTAGCTCACTTCGTTCGACAGTTATCGTGTCCTCGGACGGCCGGCCGGCCGGACAGAATCGATTTTGACACCAGATTCGTCATCAGTGAGTCCAACCTAGTCGATTGAGACCATTTTCGGCTCAATCATCTAAAATTACAGACATTTGGACAAAACGATAGCACGCTGTTCCCCTAGAACATGCGCGTAAAAATATGTGCAAACTGTTTACATTTCAAGGGTTTTTTCATCTAATTCAACCCCTCACTTTCAGAGACTGAAATATACTCCCTGAAGTGATAGAATGAACCAAAATCAAACAATTTCAACGTATTCTTTTTATATGAAAAAGCGGAACCTCATGCGCGTTGAGAATGTTTGGTTTCAGTAACTGACGGTTTGGTATTTTCACAAATTGATGTAACCTAACCTAACAATGACGTGTTTTAGAGCAGCAATCTATCCATCTTTACAACGTGAGCTCAAAAATCTGACTCATATGTCATTAGTGGGTACCTATTTCTGTTTCGTGTGTGTATCACTCATTTTTGAAGTAATCCGTTTTCTGTCATCAAATTCAACTGCAATCTACAAATTTTCCACCTGAAAACACAAGTACCGAATTTGAAAAAACTTCAGAAAGATCGTGCTCGGTACATAGCCGCCTAGGATCGAATCTCAAAATTCTACAGAAAGAATAATGTTGAGATCGTATTGCCACTGTTCTATCACCGCCTTTTCGGAGTTGATGATGTGAGTAACGATGCTTTGTGCAATACAATAGGTGATTTGTATTTCATTCAACATTTGTAAAGATACCCACAATAGTTGATCCCCTGCTTATGAATTTCTAGTGTTTCGTTTCGACATCCTATCTACTTCGGTCGATTACCTTCGACAGGTATACGGAAATCGCATTTTTTCGAATATTTCTTTGGTTTATTCTGGTTGGATACTTCGCTATTAACCAAAATATTCGTTTTGCATTCGATCCTCATGAGACAACCGATTGAGTCAGGTTTTGACGTTTTCTGCATATTCCTAGCTCTAGCGGTCACCTAGTCATGCACCAAGAACGGCCAACACTGCTTGACTTGAAGATATAATCGATTTTCGGATTTTGTGATGCAATATCTTACCGCCATTTTGCGTGAATCATGAGACCCTTATTTCTCAATTGTGGAAAATACAAGGGTTGGTCATTCCCTCGGAATAATTTTTACGATAATTTATGGGTTTGAAATTCGATTCATTGCTGTAAAATGTACGCCTTAAGGTTCATGGAAAATAAATTCTTTCATGCATATTTCATTTTCAATCGCTCTGTATAATAATGTCATATTGGAAAATGAAATATTGAATGGGTCTATCTACGGTTTCAGTGGACGGATTTGAACCGTTCGTGAATTCAACCTTTGAAATTTTGGTTTATTATTTGATAAAATCAAATATTAAACCTTAGTGATCGACCAACAAAAAAAAAAGTTCAACCTCCCCTGAAAATTTCACAGTTTACGTTTTGGAGTATGTAGATTTGAATGAACGAATCCGTCCGCCGTCCGTTGTCCGGGGCTTTTCTCTGGAAGTACTGAACGAAAATCCTTGAAACTTGGTAGAAAAATCATGTGTCACTCGGGGTTGATCCTCCAAGCTTTCAGCAGGATCAGTGTACCCTAAGGGGTCTAAATGGGGGGTTGGGGGGGAAAAAATTATTTCTCGAACACTTACCACCGAATTTTCATGAAACTCTGAACGTTGATAACTGTTGCATAACTAAACCTAAAAAAATTTACCCGGATAACTTCCGACCAGTGGTTTCTGAAATATAAAGAAAAACGTTGCAAAATTCCAATAATATCGAAAATGAATCATCGCATTCGGTTCTAAGTTGTTTAAGATATCAACGGTATATTGGGTTACTTAACTAAGAAAATAATAAACTCTTGTGTAAATCTTGCAGTGTTTTTTCTCGGAAACTATTTAACAGATTCCAGCGAGATTTTCCATCGACCTTCAACTATATTTTCCATAGTATCATACCAAATTCAGTTCACTCCGATTTTCACTTTTTTCCTGGATGTTATTTTCGAAATAACTTGAAAAATATTTATTCAGTTATGATAACACTTGGCACTTAGTTCAAACATGCTGACCTACAACTTAGAGAGGAGTTTCGTGATTATAATATGTTGTTGGAAAGATTGAAACATTTCAATTTTCTGATCATATTATTCGTAGAAGTTCTCCATATATCTTGAGGCAGTCATAAATAAATAATCTGTCACTTTCCAAGTTTTTTTGATGAAATCTCCGAACATAGTCATGGGTAGGAACTGCTTCAAATAATTTGTCCATCACATATTTCAACTACATATAGAAGAATAATAAGAATAGTGTTGTTATTCGAACAAAAAGTTATAAACAATCCATATTGGAAATATCGGCAAGGTCATTCACGAAAGGAGACATTTCCACTCCGATAGCAAGATTTTGATGAAAAATATGAACTTGAGCGGCAATAATTCCATTTTGTGGAATTAAAGCATTAAGACAACAGTAGGTATAAAAATAAATAATAAAATGAAAATCAGAGAATGTAAAATTTTCCGTCCCTCCGAGAAGGATATGGACCAGCACACGCCGCTACTGTCATTGCACTCTATATCATGCAAACGCATGCAGCCTTGTTCAAAATAATGAATATTTAAATTTCTCATTACTCCATCACAAAATTTTGAGACATCGATCATTCGGATAAGAAAAAAAGTTGCACAAAGAAATGGAACGAAAGAACCCGATACCTTCAACATAAACATTAAACAGGAATAATATTTCGACCCGTGAAGACCACTGCACAGTTGTTAACCCATATCTTAACGCTTTAAAAATTTGGATCTACCAAAACATGAAGTATTTGAATGAGGAATGTTTTGACCTCCAAAACTACGTCGTATTACAGCGAACAAAACAATGTTTATGTCCTCAACAAATTCCGTATAACGAGTTTCGTCACGCTGTAACTCGACTGTCGCGTGCAAATGCAATAAACCAATATTCAGGGAAAAGTAAGAGTAATAAACTGAAGAAAGGAAAGAAATTCAGGCCAAGGATACATACCGACTATAATTAGGTAGAAAATTTGAGAATATTCTTGATGTAATGAGAACATATGATTTTCATCATAAGATTTTCTTATTACCGTTTTCAACTATTTCATAACAATCACATAAGTTAAAACTAGGCACTCTTTATTACGCAATAAGCTTACAGCCTATCCTAAAAGATTTTGCCTGCTTTTCCTTCAAACAACAGTACTATCGTTTCAGTTAAGTGGAATAGTCTCAAAAAATTCCATGCCACTTTGATGTAGAATTTTTCCTTTTTATTGTCTGATGAAGGAGTCAGATATTACTCTGAAACGTTACAGTTCACTTCGTTGACCTCTTGCATTATTCCAGTATTGTCCTTAGAAGGAACAAATGTCGTTTTGCAATTGAATTGAAAGTAACTAATTGGTATTTTGAAGTGGAGTTTGATCTCATTTTTGCTTATAATTCGTCAAGGTACTGATTCAGAGGAAGATTAAGAAACATGAATCAGTCGGCAGAAATCAATACAAATTTCACAATGCTATTCCATCCACCAAGGATTATTTATACTACTGTTTATAAATCAAATTTTGTCTTGTGTTCAATATTAGTAAACTTTAACAAATAAATATTAATAATTTATTATTGTATTCCGGATATCAATTAGTAGGATTGTTTTGAATTAAATCGTAATAGAATAGTAGGTTTATGGATAATCAGGGTTCAGAAAGAAACCGCCCAATTTTTTCACATGTATGTGGATTATTGATTTCATTATGAATGTGTGATTACCGAATAATTTTTCACCCTTTTTTCGAATACCAAGTAGAAATTCTTTCGAGATATTTCTTATTTTCCCAGTTGAAATTTTGAGGTTGATTCCTCGATATCTCATGAAGTATTGAATCGATCTAATTGAATCTTCTTGGACCTTAAATTCATTATTTAACAACAATTTTACAAATTTTAATTCAATCCGATATTCACTTTCGAAGTTGTAAAGAGAAAAAATGTGTAAAATTCCGTTGTTATTTGGAATTTTAATGTTATTTTTGCAATATTTCAAGAAGTACGAGTACAATCAGATTGAAACTTCGTAATTAGGTGGAAATTACCAACACGTAACTAGGTTCGAAATTTGGTGTTGATCTAATAGTTAGAATTTGTACAAGCGCGTAAAAGCTTCTGACCTCAAGTCATAGCTTAGATTTTTCTGATATTAAAGAGAATTGGGTATGAATAGAATTATTGGAGTTTGCGGATAGCTCTAGGTGAAACATTGAAACAATTTTGACCAACGTACATTGATTTTATGTTTTAGAATTTATTCTGAATTCTATATGCCGTCATCAGGCTGTCGGAAATACAGATATAATATTACAGAAAAATTAATTATCGTTTATACCTGTGAGTCTTTATCACATATAACTGGATGAGATTTTATAACGTATTTCTTTGACAGTGAGTACAAAAAATCCACCTGTGATGTATATCATGTTTTAATGCGTGCTTAGTTTAGTTTGTCTAATTCATGTAATTGTATAGGAAATATGTATTGTAATATTATATCTATATTTCAGACAGCCTGATGATGGCATATAGCCGAAATTGATCGCTGAAATAAATAATTTTTTTTTTGGAAACAATAGTGTGTTATTATTTCTACATTCTGTATCAGATTGAATCACACATTAAAATGGAGAAATTCATCAAATTCATACAAACAAATCAACTAATGACGTTTTTTGTGACATATCGATTCGAAAGTTTCATTTTAGATTTGTACTCTGAAATGTCTGAGTTCGTTTTGTTAATCCCTTATATTATTTCTGTATTATTCATCGGGCAATCTGATTACCAAGAAACTGCCCTTGACAAATAGTTCAATCCTGCAATCCATGAAAAAACAATTTATTTCAATTTCCAGTAGTTCTGTTTCAGATATTTGGAGTGAAACCAAAAAATAAACCTAAAAACTGATACAAAAACACTTATTCCGTTTTCCTTACAGAAATGTAACGATGTGGAATAGAATCCGAAATACAAGAAAACTCCTAGCTCAGGAACATCTGGGGTTCTCTTTACTTATTCAGCTGCTCAACGAAATACAAATCACCTATTGTAGAATACAAAACATAATTACCTAGCTCATTACCCTCACAGAGTAGGGATTAGAACAGTGGCAGTTTCACCATCTTTTTTTGCCGATGGACATTAGATTCAATCCTCTTTACTTCTAATGTCCTATTATGAAAGACTTAACGCCATGGTTGAACCGGATATAGGTATCTATCCTAATACTACTTTGAATGTTTGAGATTTGTTCGGAAGACAACCGCAATTCTAGAGGAATTGTTTGACATTTTATCTTGATTTTTTCTTGTGACTCTAGATGAAGTTATGCACGTTCTTTGGCTTACTGGATGCTTCATTGCAAAACTTAGATTTTATGAAGTTTCGTAAATATGGCTGTTTGGCCACCCTACGATTTTTGAGAGAACTGTTACTTCACAGTGTGAAGAGATGGAAAAAATAGGAAAGAAGAGTTATGCTCCATAATGGAAATTACCTTTATGTTTATTGTAACCAGAATGAGGAAAACATCGTTCCTGGATATAATTCAGTTGCATCAGGACGTGTGCCCACTACTCGCAAGCAGAAAAACTAAAGCTAAAACCATTCAGTTTCTTCTTTTTGCCCAAATATCTCTTATTTTGGACTTACATGAAGAATCCGATGTCAAAATCGATATGCCCGGTAACTTCAGAACGGAAAGGGCTAACGAATTCAATCCTCCAGGGTATATATATACATATTCTTTTGAGAACGAGCATTACAATTCTAAGATATATCACAGTGTTAGCAGAGGAAATGTAAACGGGGTACCATACATATTTGCGTATGATACAAGAGCACAGATAAAAACCTCAGGAAAAATTCTGTCTCCCCGCATAAGTGTAGTAATTTGTTTATAGAAGATGGATGGCATCTTTTTCATTTGAAAATAATTTTTTCGTCATCTTGAATTCATTTCGACAAAATATCTTGACATAATATCTGAAACAGAAAGAGGGACAGAAAACCAGAAGGAAGCAGTAAATAATATCACCTACATTTGCTCATGACCGAGAGGGTCTTTCGACCAGGTTCAGTCCTCCAAGCGATGATTTTCAGATCCTCAGATAAACGAAGAACGCTACAGGCCCCTTTATTGGGGAATCATCTCCCATAGATCCATAATTGTTCATTTCGAACTAGAAATCTAATAAAATATCGGGAATAAAGTGAAAAACATGACATGTATTATGTCAGGATGACATAATATTAATTATATGATACTATCATATAAGAGCCAAAAACTTGAATCAATAAAATTCCCCTACGTCAAGGATATTGGAAAATGTAGTCGATTCCAAAGTGTACTTATCGGAATTTCCATTTCAGTTATTACACCGAAATAGTGTATAAATATTTACTCACAACAACAATACCTTCCGACTCAATATTTATTTCGAGAATTTTCAGATCCTCAGATAAACGAAGAACGCTACAGGCCCCTTTATTGGGGAATCATCTCCCATAGATCCATAATTGTTCATTTCGAACTAGAAATCTAATAAAATATCGGGAATAAAGTGAAAAACTCCAGGGTATATCTCGTGAATAGTTTCGGAGGTATCCTAATTTAAATTTTTGAGTTTATTTCCCTAATATCTCAGGAAATACCAGTGCGATCAAACTGAAATTAGGTGATTCGTTGAAGAAAACTGATACAAAACCGCATGCTGAATTCCGTTGAGATCATATGGTTGGCAATTCAAAATAAATTCGAGAATTTTCTGAAATTTTGTTGAAAATTTTTTTTGCAGAAAATTTTCATATTTCAATAAAATTTAGCACATACCTTGTCGTCAATATTTAACAATGGTCTGCTAAAGTTCAGTTTGGTCTGATCTTAAGTTTCAGCGATATCGGGAAAAGTTGAATATTAGTAGACAATAATTATTTTTTGTACAACCGTCAAGAAAACATGATATTTCTGCATCTCCTTTTTTGTTTTCAGGTATGATTCCAAGATTTCAACCTGCATCGCATAGGAAGGAGGAAATTTTGTCGATGAAAGAGAAGCCCTTCAAAAAAAAACAACAATTTCATTACACTTATACGGGGAGACAGAGTTTTTCCTGAGGTTTTTATCTGTGCTCTTGTATCATACTTAAAAATGTATGGTACCCCGTTTACATTTCCTCTGCTCCTCTGTTTGATATAAAAAAAATGTACTGCTCATCTCAAAAGAATATTAATATATATATATTGATGCGTAAATGTTTATTTATTCACTGCCACAATAATTACACTTTCTGAAGAATTTATTTTTAACAGGGTCTATTATCAATTGATTATTCATCATAAAATAATTTCATTCATTGGAATAATAATGCATACTAAAGCTCGAACAAGTAGTCCCGACATAAATTTCCGAAGATGTTCCATGTTGCTGCTGATCAGAAACACTAGATTTTCAATATACAGGGTGTTCTACAAGCTCTTTGACAAACTTTGACAGATGGTAGCTGTGCTTATTCTGAACATTTTTTTCCTATGAACATATATCCGATTCGTTTTTGTTAAGAAGAAACAAGCATTTGAAAAATTATATTTTCATGTTCAAATCCTAATTATAAATGGAAATTTTGATACAATAAAAATTGTTCAAAATGTCCACCTTCGGCTTGAATGTAATCTTCACATCGACGAACCAAAGATGCCGTTACTCGGCGGATCAGATTTGGGTCGTTTCGTATTTGGTTTGCTGCATCTTTAATTCTATCAAGTAATTGTTGTTGAGATTTGATTTCAACATGATAAACAAGCTGCTTCATATGTCCCCATAAATAAAAATCTAAGGGATTTAGATCAAGCGAACGAGGTGGCCATTGTATTGGTCCTCCTTGACCTATCCTTTTATTCGGGAAATGTTCATTCATCCAACTGACAACTTGTCTCTCACTTCAGTTGGCCGAATGGCTTTCTTTGGAGCAGGATTGCCTGTTTCTCAAAGTCTTTGGAATGATGCACAAAATACTGTGTGAGCAGCTTGGTGTCTATTAGGATATCTTCTTCGGTATTCTCGAGCTGCTCTTCTGGAGTTACGATTAGAATACCCATATTCAAATACATTATCTGCATATTGCTGAGTAGTGAAAGAATACATTGTTATTCAAAACGTACACCAAGTGTCAAATGAATAATTAAAATAAAGTCAATTACCATAAAAACCAATATTTGATGTCGGTCTACTTGATCAAAACATGGAAATAAATTTTTTCTGATGCTTGTGACTTCGAAACGAGAACGAATCAGACCTATGTTCATAGGAAAAAAAATGTTCAGAATCAGCACAGCTACCATCTGTCAAAGTTTGTCATAGAGCTTGTAGAACACCCTGTATTGCAGAGGATGAAAATTGACATTCACAGTTGTGCAAAAATGTTGTTTGTATTTCGTGTATAAAATTCGTGATTTCATGACACTAGAGAAAAATTAACAATCCCATGTAATGTGTCATTGAAAAAACACTAATTTACGTAATAATACAAAAATAACAATTCTGGTTTTCAGTTGAGATTTCCGAAGTCGATTAATCTTTTTGAATACTTTTCCAAATCTTTATTTCGAAATAATAATCCGAAATATATTCAGGACATATCTTCAGTATTGGGTACCTTTCATTCATCAACAAATAATATCTTTCTACAAATAATCATGATCGGTCGTTCTAGAAAGAGATACTGCTTATTTAGTATATAAGTGTTAAAAATACTCGAGATAACAGTTTTCCTGAAAGTGACTGAAGAATTCTTCACCTATCATGAATATGATGATTAACTTATGATACCCTCTTGAACGATCTGAAGTGCGCTTATGTGAAAGAGGGTGAAATGTCTTATCTTAAGGAGTTTGGCTTGGCTGGAATGTTGATATTTGGGACAGAGATGACTACCAAGATCTGGCACTTGGAGTTAATGTTTGGTGATCGAATAGGATCATTTTTAGATGCTTTTGAAGTAACTAAGGAGCTAATACTTAGGCGCATTATCGTTTCGTCACAATGTGTGTAAGTTTAGAATAGCCAAAGATGGTCTTTAACGATTACGTTGGACTCCATGAAGAAATCAAATTCATTTCCCTTCGTTCGGACGTCCGTCCGTATATGCTCCAACTCTCGAAAACCCTAGAGTGTTGAAAAATGTTGATCAGATTTCAACGAAATTTGGAAATTGCCGCAGAGTTTTAATTCAGCAACAATTTTTCAAATTCCATTTCCCCATTTTTTTTAGAAATATATAGAAAAAAATTTCAAAAAGCACTGCCGTGAAGGCAGCAACTTTTGCGCGCATGTTCAATGTAGATGACCGCTTCAGCAACGAATTTGAACGTGCGCGCAAAAGCTGCTGCCTTCACGGCAGTGCTTTTTGAAATTTTTTTCTGATAAATTACTGGATTTCAATTCGATCATATCTGTATTTTTGGACATATTGTAAAAATAAAATTTTGAATGGGTATATCTACGGAATCATTGGGCGGATTTTACCCATTCACGAATTCGACCTTCGTAATTAAGCCCCAAACCTACTCTACAAATATCGAGTTTCTAAGTCGTTTCTTCAGGAAGTTATTGTGTTTACGGTCAGCCTAACGGCCGACTGCGTAAACACAATAACTTCCGAAAGAAACAACTTAGAAACTCGATATTTGTAGAGAAGGTTTGGACCTTAATTACGAAGGCCGAATTCGTGAATGGGTAAAATCCACCCAATGATTCCGTAGATATACCCAATCAAAATTTTATTTTTCCAATATTTCCAAAAATAGAGATCAGATCGAATTGAAATCCAGTACTTCATCGAAAATAACAGTTCGAAGTTTCATAAAGAATTTAATGAGGATGATATGATGATAAAATCATAGAAATTTTTTTTTTCAAATTGTTCTAATAACACGATTATCACGAAATTTTGCATGAAGTTGTCTTTCAGCGTCTCAAAACTAGCTGTGAAGTTTAATCAGGACTGAATCTGTATTTCTCGAGTTATACCGAAAAAATCAACGATATCGAGAAGAAAACCTCGAAATTTGACATATTTTTTCCCGATATCTCCAAAACTTATGATCGTATCGAACTGAAATTTGGTACATTGCTGTGAAATTAGAAGGTCAAAGCGTGAGTATAATTTTTTTTGGATATGATGAATGGTTTCCGAAAAAAAAATTTTTTTGGAAAAAAATTTCGAAAAAATTTTTTTTAAAAAATTACCGACAATATTATCCTGACGAACTTTAGCTCAAAGTTGCGCGTCATTGTACTTCACCTAACTGCCAAGTTTGAATCCAATCGCTCAAGTTGTTTCTGAAATAAAAAATAAATAACTTCAAAACTTCAAATGCCTATAACTCCGAAACTATTCGATCGATTTGGCCCATTAACGAACTTAACCGCGGCATTCCAATGCGCGACCTACCCTGAGAGTTTCAAGTCGCTAGCTCACTTCGTTCGACAGTTATCGTGTCTACGGCCGGCCGGCCAGCCGGACAGAATCGATTTTGACACCGGATTCGTCATCAGTGAGTCCAACCTAGTCGATTGAGACCATTTTCGGCTCAATCATCCAAAATTACAGACATTTGATCAAAACGATAGCACGCTGTTCCCCTAGAACATGCGCGCAAAAATATGTCAGATTTCGTACAGATGCAATTAGATTTGAACTTCGTAATTAGTTGGAAAATACCAACTCCGAATCAATTGCGGAATTTCGTGTTGATCCAGTAGTTAGAAATTTAAAAAATTATTCTATAATTTTACACATTCTCGTTGAAATTTTTTCCTCAGCTACTATCAATCAGATCTATGTGATATTTGGCATACAACTTTAAAGTTTCAAATTTCAATGTGATTTGATATTTATTATCAGAGATATAGAAAAATATGCCAAATTTCAACTTGAAATTTCGAGGTTATTTCCTCAAAATCTCGAAAAATACAGATTCCATCGAATTAAAGTCTCGTAATTAGTTGAAGAGTTAAACGTGCAATATGATGCAATATTATTTTCCAAATCATTGTCTTAAATTCTACTGAATTGTACTTGCACATTGGCTTCAATAGTATAAATTTGTATATATCTAATTTTTAGTAATAAATCTTCATTAGAAAATTTCTTAGGCTTTCAAATAATATGGGGATTATACCCAAAATGAGTTGAAAAATATAACGTGGAAAAGTTGTGAAATTAAGGTATATTTTCAGGTGTTTTCTAGGTTTGCACACCTAATATCTGGAAAAGAACTATTGAAAACTAAATGAAATTCACATATTTATAGAAAATACCCTCTCGTATTGCAGGATTGAATTAATTTCTCGAAGTTTCTAGTTAATCAGTTGCCTTATTAGCAATATAGGAAGGATTAACAAAGGCAGCTGTAACGTTTCAGGGTCTAATTATGACTTCTTCATCAGACAAACGAAAAAGTTTGTAGAATTATATTGTTTCGATGATTTTCAAGTCAGAATAAGACTCTGAAACGTTGCAGTTGACTTTGTTGATCATTTGACTTAGTCCGACATTGTTCATTAGGCAACTTTTTCCTAGAAGGTGCCCTTGAGATATAGTTTCAATCCTGCAATCCGCAAGGGCGTGTTCTACAAATAACCATTTTTATTCAATATCTAGTAGTACTTTTTCGAATAAGGGAAGCAAAAACCTAAAAAACACCTGAAAATAATGAAAAATTATCTGAAAATAATCTAAAACGGATTAATTCAGGTATACTTGTAGTCCCCTGTTTGCGACGAATCTGATTGATATTTTCATACTTCAGTACTTAAGAGTAATAATAGTCATACCAAATTTCATAATTTTGGAGTTCCGGAGAAAATAAATAAAATCCACCAAAAACTATTATCTTTCCACGATATAATTTATCGTACACAGTGGTGAATTATTGACCAATTATTATGGAACATCAAGTAGATTTAAGCAAAAAATTATAATCTTTCACTTTCTTATAATTCTTCTAGAATTTAGAAAAATGAAAATAAGTCTGAAACAGATGTAGATCAGCAAAATAAATATAGGTCACTTCTGAACACGTAGTCTTGGATTCTTCACCCATAAACTGTGACAAATTCCCGAATTCAAAGTCTGTTGTACATTTGTCCAAGTTTCATACTTTCGTTTGAGTTTATTTACGTTGACCCTAATAGAGCATCATAAAACGAAATCTGCGGCACCTTTCGGCAGCACTCTTGTTTATTGGTCCAGTTTTATTGCTGCCTTTTCGATTTCTTTCACTCATAAACCGTCTGTAGACCCCGACAAAATTCACCGATTGCAAGTGAAGGCCGGGTATTCCTCGAATAGAATGCTTCTACCATATTTTGGACAAAACTGGGGAAAACCTGAAAAGTTCTCACTTGACTGTATTTCAATTCTATCCAATCTGAATTTTTGGAAATATTGGCAAAAAAATTTTTGAATGAGAGTCAATGGGGGGGATTTCAACCATTCACAAATGCAACCTACCTAATTGGGCCCTAATACTACTCTACAAATATTAAATTTTTTGATCGATCTATTTGTTGTTATTTCCCCTACATTTCCGAAAAAAACGGGTGAGATCTAATTGAAATCAAGATAATATGATCAGAATATTTGAAAAAATAAAAAAAAAATTTTTGAATTATTCCAATAACATTATCATCACCAAATTCCGTACAAAGTTGTTCGTCAGCATTTTCAAACTAGTTACCAAGTTTTATCATGGTTGAATCACGATTTTTTCAGTCAATCCGGAAAATCTAACAGCTGATCGTAAACACAATAAGTTTTTAGTTAGCCAATATTTCCAAAAATACAGATGAGATCGAATTGTAATCCAGTATTTGATTGACAAATTTTAAATTAAATATTTTTTCGCAACATCTCCAGAAATTATAATCCAATCAAACTGAAAATTGGCAAACTGCTGTGAAATATAAAGCTCAAGGTTGAAATATTATTAATTTACCTATGATCTCGATCAAATTTTGCAAAAAGTTGAGCGTCATTATGCTTCAACTTGCCAAGTTTCAACCAAATCGCTCCAGTTCTTTCTGAACTATCAGGAGAATAACCTCAGAATTTCAAATGACTATAACTCCAAAACCGTTATTTGGCTGATTTAGCCCATTAACTTACCTATTCTGAAAGTTTCAAGTCTATAGGATTTCGCGCAAAACAGCAAAAATTAATCAGTTTTTGTTGAAGAAACTCATTTTAAGGAAAACATATAATTATTTGCTGAACTACATTCAGCAAATCAATCCGAAATTTCCATGAATTTATGTAGTAATTGAAAAATTTTTCTTCTTTTTTGGTATCATTTTGACAAATGATGCACCAAAACTATGTTGTGCCTTCCTTTTTCAATCTTGTACATCACAGACATAAAATTTCATGTTAATCAAGGATCAGTTACAACAATATTATAATTATTGAATTATCTTCCACAATCTGCATCGGGTTATCTGATTGTAATAGGAATTCAATAAATCCTGAGCAATTCAACATTCTGAATTTTATCCAGTCTCAAGTAATTTTTGTCGGCATGGTAACTTATCTTTAAAAAACGAGCCGCTCTCAAAATAGTAGGCACTGCCCCAAATTTTCCACAAAATGATAATAAATTTTTGAAATGACACCCTCCGTTTATTTCTTCATGATACCTGAAAGTAGCAAAGAAAGCCGAAAGATTTTATTATAGAGCTTCCGAAAGAAAACATGTTCTTCATTTGCAATTTTGCCAACGACTTTCAACAGAATATGGGTCATCGATCTCTTTTCAGTTTGCCGCTCTGACACCACCCCCTGGAGCTGAAAGCAGATAAGGGTCCTTTCTAGTCGACTTAAGCCTGTTAAACAGAGATAACTATGTTTAGACCCCCGCACAGAGGCGAAATGCACCAGAAGATTCGAAAGGGCTGAAAGGGGTTTGGAAGTTATATTTTATTGGCACAATTTCAGGTGATCTACATCCTGCAACTGTCCACTGCCAATTCTAACTCTTTCTGTACTAATGGAGCGGGTTGTAAAGTTTATTACGAATTCAAGGTTGCGAATTAGTTTCGTATTAAGTCGAGATTGCAAACTTACTGGACTTTGTGAAATATTGTCGACGGGTTTTAGAAATGAGCAAACCTTTTTCGAGATTTCTGTTAAATATTCTTGGTAAATGAGTAATGAGAAAGTGGATGACTCTACTGAATGAATAACCGAATTTGGCATAAATTGTTATTGCTGGAGCGGTTCTTCTACCGACAAGATGAATATTTTTGAATTCAATGTTTGAAAGGAAATTTAAAAAAAAACTAGAAAAGCATTTCGGAGTTTTAACCTGATTGTATTTGTTCTTCTTGAGATATTGCGAAAATAACGTGAAAATTCAAAATAACAATGAAATTTGGCACATTTTTTTCCTCATATCTCCGAGAGTAAATATCGGATCGAATTGAGATTTGGAATTTGTATTGTTAAATGCTGACTCTAAGGTTTGTGCCAAATTCCATTGAGATCTAATCAATATTTTCAGAGAAAAAAAATTTTCCAGTAGATATGTCTTGAAAGGGAACACGTTAGAAAAAAGAAATACGAGCTAAACTCAATATAAAGAGACCAGAAAAATGAAAAGTTTAGTAAAGAGATAACTGACTATCTGTACGCAAAACAAAGATATTTTGGGTATCGATTGAAGCTCATTTTTGGAGCATTCTGCATAATTTTTTCAGTTTTTTCCTATATCGGAAGTGAAATCCCAGAAAAAACCTAAAAAATAGATGTTTTGACCGCACAGATAGAATTTTCTCGAGCAGAAAATATTTGATTCATCATGCTTTGAAATAATAAATCTTTAATTGATAAAAGGAATAAAAGAAGCATTGAAATTTGTTCATTTAGTTTCAATCGACGATATACTTCACGCCCAATTTTTGAGCTCCTGTTATAGGAATTTTTTTGTCCAAATGTTTGTAATTTTCGATTTTTCCCCCGAAAATTGTCTCAAACGACTAAGTCGGGTTCATTGGTGGCAAAATCGTTGCTTTCGACGCGATTACTGTTCTAAGGAACGAGCCAAATCAGCAAACAATTCGGAGTTAGAGTCATTTAAGTTTTTGAGATTATTTCCTCAATATTTCAGGAACATTTTTAGCGATCGAATTTAACTTAGTAGTTAGATGTACCATACACACTGTCAACTGCTTGTTGGGATCGTATGGCAAATAATTTTTTTGAAAAGTTTTTATTTCTCGAAAATAATTATTTATATTATATATATACATATAATAGTTTTGCGAGCATGTTCTAGGGGAACAGCGTGCTATCGTTTTGTTCAAATGTCTGTAGTTTTCGATGATTGAGCCGAAAAAGGTCTCAAACGCCTAGATTGGACTCACTGATGACGAATCCGGTGTTAAAATCGATTCTGTCCGGCCGGCCGTGGACACGATAACTGTCGAACGAAGTGAGCTAGCAACTTGAAACTTTCAGGGTAAATCGCGCATTGGAATGCCGCCGTTAACTTCGTTAATGGGACAAATCGGTCGAATAGTTTCGGGGTTATAATCACTTGAAATTTTGAAGTTATTTATTTTTTATTTCAGAAACTACTTGAGCGATTGGATTCAAACTTGGCAATTAGGTGGAATATAACGACGCGCAACTTTGAGCCGAATTTTATCAGGATCATATTGTCAGTAATTTAAAAAACAAATGGTTTCAAATTTTTTTTCCAAAATACTTTTTTTTCGAAAGCCATTTATAATATTGAAAAAAAAATTCCACTCACACTTTGAGCTTCATGTTTCACAGCAGTGTACCAAATTTCAGTTCGATACGATCATAAGTTTCGGAGATATCAGGAAAAAATCTGGTTCCTAGGTTTTCTTCTCAATATCGTTGTTTTTTTCGGTACAACTCGAGAAATACTGATTCAATCCTGATAAAACTTTGCAGCCAGTTCGAAACTGCTGAAAGACAACTTAATGCAAAATTTCGTGATGATCGTGTCATTAGAACAATTAAAAAAAAAATTCTGTGATTTTCTTATCATATCATCCTCATTAAATTCTGTATGAACAGAAATACTGGATTTCAATTTGATCTGATCTGAATTTTTGGAAATATTGGGAAAATAAAATTTTGAATGGGTATATCTGCGGAATCATTGGGTTGATTCCAACTATCGAGTTTTTTTAGTTGTTTTTTCAGTAGTTATTATCTTGACGTAGCCATTAGCTACTTGACTTTCTCGAGAGTTCTCCTCAGTCAATAATATAATAATTATAACAACCAACTATAATCAGAAAGGAAGTTAAACCACCAATTGCCAATTTCAATAATCTGTCACCTATGTTCCTCACGAATTTTATGAAAAACATCTTTAGTATCATAACGGAAGCGAAAATGATACTAGGCTTATGCGTGAAATTCCTCAAGTTTGGCTCATTAGAGTTTTCCGGTCGCTTTCTTTAACGCTAAGGGGCGTGGTAGGCATCGCTAGCAATTTGTGAAGATATTCGTCAGTTAGGTGATAGCCCTATATCCTCGAAAAATTGGCAACAGATCGGGTTTCACCCAATTTCAGATGGTGTTTCTTCAGCTACCAGAGCTACCGCAAGTGGGATAGATATGTCATGTGCTGTTAATGTTGCAGATGTATGTTGAAGAACACGTGATATATGGTTTCGAGATATTTTACATTTTTATGTGCGCTCGTTCTAGGTTTAAAATTATGTATTTGAAAAGATTGAGACGAAAATGAGATCGAATAAGATCAACTGTTTTTTTTTAATTCTGAACAGGAGAAGTAGTTGTCCGATTCGGCCAAAGCTATGCCATAGAATATAGTGTTGAGACATGTTCAATCATATTGTCGTGTGCATTAGAGAAGTTAAGACTGTGCTGTTATTTCGTGTTGAATATTTTTAGAAAATTATCCCTCGTCTTCGACTCGGGATAATTTTCAAAATATTCATGACCTCGAAAAAATTTCCGGAAATTATTTGACCTCTAGTGGTACTACCAGCGATAATATCTGAAATATCCGGTTATATTTGAAAATATCATTCATTATGCGATTATAATAAATATGCACGATGCAATAAATGTGATTCAGAAATATCAAGAGTTGGTGTTACAAAAAATGCTAGTACAACATCTGTGATGAGTCACCTCAAGAAAAAACACTCAGATTAATATGAACACCTCTAAGGTGAAACCTCAAGCAAAAAATTTCAACAACCCACAATTGTAAGTGTTCTATAGTCAAGCTCAAAATGGCATATAGATAATCATCGCACTCTGCAATTAGTAATAACTCAAAGATCTGAGTGTAGGAATCTGTTTTGGTATTGTAGTATACGTTATTTTTCTGTGCAATGTTTTAAGTATTCCTTTCTCAATTTATATTCAGCACAGATAGCAAAATTGAATGAAATTGAATAAAAATTTCACATAGAATATTTCAATATTTGTCGGGATCAATTTTTGAAACTATTATGTATGAAAAATTTTATAAAATAATATCATAGATTTCACTTGAAGATAAAGAAGTCGCATATATTTTCCTTTAAAATAACCAGTTGTATCTGTAAAAACACTGCAAATTTTACACAAAGGTTTATTATTTTCTTAGTTAGAATAACCCAATATACCATTGATGACTCAAACAAATTAGAACCGAATGCTATGATTTTCGACATTACTGGAAATTTGCAGCCTTTTTCTTTATAACTCAGGAACCACTTGTCGGAAATCATCCGGGTAAAATTTTTTAGGTTTAGTTGTGCAGCAGTAATCAACATTTGAAATTTTATGAAAATTGGGTGATAAGTTTTTGAGAAATTTTTTTTTCCTCCCAACCCCCCATTTAGAGCTCTTAGGGTACACCGATCCTGCTGAAAAGCTTGGAGGATCAACCCCGAGTGACATACGATTTTTTCATCAAGTTCCAATGATTTCCGTTCAGTACTTCCAGAGAAAAGCCCCGGACAACGGACGGCGGACGGACCGTTTTTTTTTTATTCGTTTATTCAAATCTACATACTCGAAAACGTAAACTGTGAAATTTTCAGGGGGGGTTAAAATTTTTTTTTGGTTGGTCGATCACTAAGGATTATTATTTGATTTTATCAAATAATAAACCAAAATTGGCTAAGCAGAAATTAGATAGAAGAAAAATGTATTTTGGGAAAAGAGAACATTCTTCTTCCTATTGGGATTTCGTTTCCAATATCTTAAAGGCAAGTGACGAAATAAAACAAAATGTTTATGAAAATTTTACATGCAAAATTACACCTCTAAGGTGAAACCTCAAGCAAAAAATTTCAACAACCCACAATTGTAAGTGTTCTATAGTCAAGCTCAAAATGGCATATAGATAATCATCGCACTCTGCAATTAGTAATAACTCAAAGATCTGAGTGTAGGAATCTGTTTTGGTATTGTAGTATACGTTATTTTTCTGTGCAATGTTTTAAGTATTCCTTTCTCAATTTATATTCAGCACAGATAGCAAAATTGAATGAAATTGAATAAAAATTTCACATAGAATATTTCAATATTTGTCGGGATCAATTTTTGAAACTATTATGTATGAAAAATTTTATAAAATAATATTATAGATTTCACTTGAAGATAAAGAAGTCGCATATATTTTCCTTTAAAATAACCAGTTGTATCTGTAAAAACACTGCAAATTTTACACAAAGGTTTATTATTTTCTTAGTTAGAATAACCCAATATACCATTGATGACTCAAACAAATTAGAACCGAATGCTATGATTTTCGACATTACTGGAAATTTGCAGCCTTTTTCTTTATAACTCAGGAACCACTTGTCGGAAATCATCCGGGTAAAATTTTTTAGGTTTAGTTGTGCAGCAGTAATCAACATTTGAAATTTTATGAAAATTGGGTGATAAGTTTTTGAGAAATTTTTTTTTCCTCCCAACCCCCCATTTAGAGCTCTTAGGGTACACCGATCCTGCTGAAAAGCTTGGAGGATCAACCCCGAGTGACATACGATTTTTTCATCAAGTTCCAAGGATTTCCGTTCAGTACTTCCAGAGAAAAGCCCCGGACAACGGACGGCGGACGGACCGTTTTTTTTTATTCGTTTATTCAAATCTACATACTCGAAAACGTAAACTGTGAAATTTTCAGGGGGGGTTAAAATTTTTTTTTGGTTGGTCGATCACTAAGGATTATTATTTGATTTTATCAAATAATAAACCAAAATTGGCTAAGCAGAAATTAGATAGAAGAAAAATGTATTTTGGGAAAAGAGAACATTCTTCTTCCTATTGGGATTTCGTTTCCAATATCTTAAAGGCAAGTGACGAAATAAAACAAAATGTTTATGAAAATTTTACATGCAAAATTACAATATACAACTTTTTGAAACATTATTGTCCAACGAGTATCATTTAAAAAATATGATTATATATTTCATTTGGCTGTGAAGAAGTCCCCATAATTTTTTTCTCAAAATATCCAGTCATGTGTCAGAATTGAAAAATAAGACCGATAAAAATATATCTCAAAGGATGCTATTTTTTCCATTAGTACATGGTATTTCTTTCCCAATATCTTAAACACAAGTGACGAAATGTGAAAAAACAATGATTTTAGAAATGTTTTATGTATAACATTACAATATTTGTCAGGAGTAATTTTTCAGACATTATTGTCAAATTAAATATAAAAATACTTTATAAAAACGATTACAGAATTTGAATTTTACGTTGCAAGTTGCAGATCTGAATACTCCATCAGATAAGTAAGTGAAAATGTCCTGTATTATTTTCTTGTAATCTTTTCTTACAAGAGAAATATTCTCGAAGTTGTTATATTCATTCTTCATTTCACATTTGTGTCTACAATTACAATTGTCGCAATAAAGACAAATTCAACGAGAACCAATCCTAAGTATAACCGACTTTCATCACTCCGTATGAATTTTTCGTTGTCATTTCAAAAATTAACTCTTCACAGGCGGACAGTTCTTTCATAAAGTATCGCATTTCTATTCATTTTAAAGCTACAAGTATGAAGATTACAATTATTCCCGAAAAAACATCAACCTCTGTAGTTATATTTTTGAATTGCTCAATTGGTGACTTCACATATTTAAGCTAGTTAGAATCGATATTTCGAACCTGAATTTACAGTTCAACGTACAAATAGCTCTATTTCAAATAACATCTTCGTAAGGCCAAATCCTCTCAAACTGCGAGAGTAATTACGGAAACAATTTTTTTCACTTTAGAAAGCAAGATTCACGCTAAGAATGTTTTCATTTAGCACTAATGTACCATGATTTTTTCTTCGAAACGATAAATCGTTTTCAAAACATTACTTTTTCTGGCTTTCTGCGTGGCCCTGAAACACGAAGAGTAAAAGTCAGGTAACTGGAGGGTGACTGTAAAGTGAGGATGGCACACGACTCGGAGACCTACCAGGGTAGGGCCTTCCATAGTGGCAAAAGGACCGACTTCCAAAGCGGCTGTAAAAGTTTATGAAATGTAATTCAGAAACCTAATTTCTACTGATGGTAATAAATGTGTCGTGAAAGAAGAAAATACCAGTCGATATTGTGACGTTTCTGGTGCACTTTTCGACTTAGTTGACCATTTTTATATTTTTAAAATATGCAAATGGCAGGAATCTTGGCTTGTTCCCAAGAATTCTTCTTGGCGGTGAAGTTGTAAAGTGATATTTTGAATTTTATTGAAGATCCTGTTTTTACCTAGGAAGCTGGATTTTATTTCACAGAAGCAGGGTTTTATAGGTTGAAAACCAGAATAAAAACATATTTCCTGGTCGTGTGACTCGTTACGTTTGGAAAGTTAGACAGAATCCTGAAATATGATATTTGGTCTTGGAAAACCCAAAAAAAGAAACTAAAACACGAAAAAAAGTCCCAGAAATATGAATTATTGACTGAAAAATTAATTAGAATTTGAGAAATGGAAAATCTTTATTTGGAAATTGAAAGTTGAATTATTAGATTGAAAATTCATGTTTGACACTTGTGAGTGGATCTCTTGGTTGTGAAATTTCTCTGTATACTTCGACATCTTTCAAAGCTTTAAGACCTTCTCAAAATGTGAAAATAAGAGATAATTGAGGTATCAATTGAAATAAATTTTGGATGTTGTCAGTCCCAACACCTAAAATGAAATTAAAAATTAAATAAAATTGTTTTTTTCAGAAAAGCTTCTTCAGATAGCAGGATTAAGACTATTTTTCGAAGGCAGTTTTTAAAAAAAATATTGCCTAAGGAATACTGTCGCAAACGATCAATGAAGTGGTGGAACTAAATAATCTTAAAAGAAAAATTTTGTCGTTAATGTCTAATGAAATAGTCAGATTGGACCTTGAAACGTTTTTTGCTAAAAACTGCCCTTAGTTTGAATACCGAAATCCGCAAGGGAGTTTTCTATAATTAACAATTTTCGATTCATTTTTATCCTTTTGCAGATATTGGGAGTGAAATTCCTGAAAACACCTTGAAATAATACAGACATTGCGGCAGAATGATATCGCTCGAGTTGTTGAGAATCAGCGCATCAAAAAATATTTGCATTCCATTCTTATTACAATAAAATAATAGTGTTCTGTTTTCAGATTCTGAAAACCCAACAAAATTCTTCTAAATTCTATTTTTTTTCTATTTTCAGTGATTCTCGTTCAATCGCTAAGAGTGTATTTTTTGCTGACCGTTTTTGTACCTAATATTCGAACCGTTTCCGAGTTAAAAATGTTGAAAGGATCCGCAAAAAACTCTCCAGTATGTAACAGTACCCTTTTTTACCGTCGGGACCACCGTTTGAAGGGTTGAAGTTGTAAAATGCTTGAATTCTTACCTCTTTCGCCAACGAGAATTTTTAAAACCCCTTAAAAACCCTATCCTTGCAGTAAAAAAATGGTAAAAGATCCAATACAGTTACAACAACTTTGTCGTACTCTTTACCGATTTTTTATTTGGAACAGTAAAGGGAAAGGTTTCAGTGAAATTTTTCTGTTTTATGGATTTGAAAGTTGCCGACAAAAAAATGTCAGATCGTAATAAAATTTGTAGGCTTAAAGTATCTTTTTTTCGAAGCAAAAAGGAGTGGAAGCCATATTGACAACTTCCTGAGTAACCCGTCGGTATCAACAAAGTATGTTCGATCATTTTGAAAACTATCTATTCTCACAATTATAGAAGAATGCAAAATTTGTGAAGTCAATAGAATATGTATAAAAATTCGAGAAAAATACCCATGTGGTCTTGTAAGCTTAAATTATCCCGAACGAAAGTACATTTTTAATATTTCCTCTAAAAATTGAACTTTTTCCAATTGAATTTGATGGTAGCAGATCATCTTGATACTGTTTTCGTATCTGAAACTCATACTTTCTGTCTATTCGAAAACAATTCGAGAAAAGAAGTGACTTATTCTAGTTATATTGACTATGATTAGATCTGTTTATTTCTAAATTTTTCGAATAGAAAGATCTTCAAGAAATTATTTCAAATTATTTGCATCAGCATTTGCAAACTCGTTAACAAGTTATGTGAAGGCATGATCAGTATCTTTGATTATTTCGATAATATCAATGATTCCAAGAAAATAAGGACAATATTAAACATGTTTTTTTCAATATCCCCGGAATAAATATCCGATGGAACTTTAATCTCATATACTGATGTTAAATAGAGATCTCAAGATGTAAGCTGAGAAATACTTTTCGAAAAATTATTTTTTTTTAAGAAATTCTCGAAAATTTTTTTTTTTATTTTTCTACATGGACGATCCTAACAGAATTTCAAGCTCTATCTTGAAAGTATCAGTTCTTCTTCGATATTGAGGAAATAGTATCAACGATTTTTTTAATATCTCGAGAAATGAAATCCAGATAAAACTGAAATTTGAAATACTGTTGTTGAATTCTGATTCACAAGCTTCTGCCGAGTTTCATCGAATTATGATGAAAGTTTTCCAAAACGAACATATTTTCAGAGGAACATTTGAAAAATTTCAGAAAAACAAAATATTTTAAATTTTTCAAGATTAGAGTCCTCACAAAATTTGCAGTTACAGTTGTATTTTCGAATTTTGAGCTTAAATCGGTTTCAAAAGACCAGGTTGGACTCACCTACGAAGAATCTGTGATCAAACTTGATTTTGTCCAGCCGACCGTCCGTCTGTGTGTGCTCTAACTTTCGAAAGTTCCTAGAGTCTTAAAATTTTCAGGTTAGGTTTTGATCCTGAACATCTCGGTTAAGTTGGTTTATGAGTCAAATCTGCCGAATGGTTTTTGTGTTACGGCCATTTGGAATTTTGATTTTCCAATAACTCGAAAAATATTTTTCTGATCGGAATAAAACTTGGTTGGAAGATGAACAGTGTCAATAAGAAGAATTATTCACGGAAAAAAATTTAAAAAAAAAATTTTTTTTCAAATATTCATATTTTTTAAAATTTCACTGAAATTTCGCAATTGAAAAAGCGCGTAAAACCTGCTGCCTTCACGTCAGTGCTTTTCTAGGTTTTTTCATGGAAAACGTTCTTGAGGATTGCAGGATAGAACTATTTGTCAAGTGCAGTTTCTTGGAAACCTACGAATCATCTCATTGAATTAAAGTATGACATAAAAATTAGTCTGTCCACGTATAATATGAGAAATTTTGAACCAGCTGCAGTACAATGCAACTCTGATGTCGAGAATCCTTCATGTCACAGCTTCTCAATTCCCAACGGCACCTAAGGCATAGTGTATTTCCATCTACTCTGGTGGCACCACTCGAAAACTCACACCATGTCGTTGTGGTGAAGTAAAAATGAAATAGCGATAATAATTTATCGACAGGACATTTCGTCGAATACAAGTGGCCTCTAACGGCTCCGAGGGGCCATGTGTTGACTCTGGAACTGTTCTCTTGAATGCATCAGCTCCAGGTTGTTATCTCACCAACTTTCAATATATTAACACCTAAAAAACAGATAGCCAGGGCTATAAGTATCACATTTCGTAGGGGCTGATGGAGATCGAAATCATTGATTAAATTGAATGTCCCTGAAGTAAGAGTTGAAAGTTTGGATAGTAGGAGGTCACTAATGGTTTTTTGAATAAACGGAAAAATGAAATCCTTGAAGATGCTGCTGGTACGAGAATGTGAATAGTTTTTTGTTCAGTTAAATAATTCTCCTCGACTTTTACGCGCCTGTTCTAGGGAACAGCGCGTTATCATTTCGTTACGATGTCTGTAATTTTCGAATTTTGGTGTTAAATGATTGGGTTGAACTCCCTGAAGAAGAATCCGTGGTCAAATTCAATTCTGTCCGTCTGTCAGGCAGTCCGTCTGTATGTGCTCTAACTTTCGAAGGGAAAGACTTAGCGACTAGAAATTGTCAGATTAGGTTTGGAGTCAAAATATCTCGGTTGAGTTCGTTTATGGGTGGAATCGGTTGGAAAGTTTCGGAGGTAGGCTCATTTGAAATTTTGAGGTTAATTCCTCGATATCTTATGAAGTATTGACTCGATCAAATTGAAACTTGTGGACAGTTCTGGAATACCAACGCGCAACAAAGAGCAAAATTTCGTGTGGATCCAGTAGTTAGAAAATTTAAAAAAATTTCATTCGAAAATTTTTAAAATTATTGATGACATTTTTTTTCTCTGAAAATATTGATTAGATTTCAATGGAATTTGGCACAAACCTTAGAGTCAGTATTTAACAACAATGCTTCAATTTTCACTTCAATCCGATTATTATTTGCGTAGATAAAAGGAAAAAAACGTGCCAAATTTCGTTGTTACTTGGAATTTTAACGTTATTTCCGCAATATCTCAAGAAGTACAGATAGAATCAGATTGAAACAAGCACGTAAAAGCTCAAAACCTCACGCCAGTGCTTCTCTAAATTTTTTTACTCATTTCACGCAAAGGTTATGCCCTCATGTCACAACCAAAATTCTGTGGGATTTTACCAATTACCACCTCTAATTTCACTTACTTTTCCTGGGGATAGGAGCGTTATTATATGGTCCAAATAACATTCTTGAAAATTGTGCCAAATATAGTCTTGAATGAGTATGTTGCTCTAGATTTCGAAGGGAAAAAACTAGCGCAATTTTCAGGAAAAGTCAAAATAACTTAGTCAAGCTCTCTAATCGGCAAACGATTTTGAAGTAATATCTATTTGAATTTTTGAGATTATTTCCTCAATATCTCACGAATAACTGCCGCTTTTAGATTAGAGCTCCGTAGTTATAGAATACTTACCGACGCCGTTCTTCGCGCAAAATTTCTTGAGGATCACAGGTTGAAAATTTTCCAAATTTTTTTTGAACAAATTTTATTTCTGGAAAATACTCATCGATTTTCAATGAAATTCTGCACGAACCTTGCAATCAATATTTAACAACGGTGCTTCAAATTTCAGTTTGATGCATTTTTTTTCGGGGAGATATTGTAATAAAATAAATGTAATTTCGTGATTATTTGACATTTTTGAGTGTTTTCAGAATATTTCCAGGAGTGCCGATGGATATTTGCGCGAGGATCTGAGAAAATAGAAAATAAAATTTTTGAAGACTTCACAAATTTTTCTTGAAGTTGATTATTTTCGGAAAAGATTCTTTAGATTTCAATGGATTCAGATACAGACCTCGAAGTCAGTATTCTACAACAGTGCTTCTATTACAGTTTGATACAATATTCATTCTCGGTAATATTGGTGAGAAAATATGTAAATTTTCCTGTTTTTTTCTTTGGTAATATTTCTGAAGAAAAAATCAAAAATGATGATCCGATCATGAAATAACTTTCGCACTATTTTTAGACTGCTGATGCGCTTGAACTCCAAGTTGAAAGAAAACGCTGATAATTCTCAGCGTTGGTATTGAGTCCGAAAACGGGCAAAATCTGCCTGGTTACGGGGTCATAAGCATCTGGAAATTTGTGACCTACAAAACACTATATATATTCTTTTGAGAACGAGTATTACATTCTTTTGTATATTACAGTGTTAGCAGAGGAAATGTAAACGGGGTACCATACATTTTTCTGTACGATACAAGACAAAACTCTGTCTCCCCGAATAAGTGTTGTAATCTGTGTGAAGAACATGGATGGCATCTTTTTCATTGAAGAATAATTTTTTCTTCATCTTGAATTTATTTTGATAAAATAATATCTGAAACAGAAGGAGGGACAGAAAACCAACAGGAAGTAGTAAAATAAAATAAAATACAAAACACTGACCCCGATCATACTGATACTTACTGAGTAAGATTGTGGAGCCCGGAAATGAAAAATCGTTTTATTTCGTGAGGATTAAATCCTTCAGAAATGCATCCTTTTCTCAACTCAAAAACTGTCAGATTACGCAGATATTTCGTCTGAACCTTCAAGCTGGTCTAACATGTGAAACTTTCGTGAAAAACAACTCAGAGACTTGAGAACCTCAGAGTTGTCTTGAACCTCAAGTTTGCAGATGTTGAACCTTCTGACTTCAATGTGCTTGCTTGAATTTATCGTTCCAATTTCACAGTTTTCTATCCCTCTCAGTTAAATATCTCCTATATACATTCGGCGAATTAAAATTCGCCAATGCTCAATTACTCAATTCAGTATTACAAAAAAAAGCCGTGAACGTAAGATGGAATTGAAAATTCCAAGGGGGTTTAGTTCTTTCCATTCTTATTTACCAAGGTTTCAATATTCTGAAGCATTTCATCTTGAAGGAGGAAAATATATTCGACTATTTCCCTCGTCGTAATTTCCACCAATCAGAAGCGCGCAATTTTGAAATACCAATGGTTTTTAGATGAAAAAACTGTTTGGCAGGAGCTGTCAGCAGTTTATTCGAGTTTACCCGCGGCAAAACATGACAGTTGTTGTCACCAAAAATTACAATACCCCTACCTTGTACCAAAATTGCAATTTATATTTTAATTGTTCCATAAATAATTGAGTTTGTAGTATTTTTGATGAGATAAATTAGGTTTCTGTTTTCCAGTTTTCAAATTAATACCTATACATAATGCATGCAGAATGATCTGTTACTCATGAAATAGTCTTGTCAAATACCATTAGGGCATCTAATTTTTCCTGTTAAAAAAATCGAAAAAACACATTGCAAAGTAATATTTTTTAACAAAAAGCATTCGTGCAGGTGCAAAAATCGTCGTATTTGAATCAGACATTTGTTGCCACCAGCTCTAATGCTTCTTGTTGAAATATTACTTAGCAACGTGTTTTTTCGATTTTTTTCGGAAAAATTAGATGCCCTTATGATATTACTTACGATAATTCTAGTTTTCGGTATGGGGGTTTTTCCTGAATTTGGGTTATTACTGCAAATGCAAATTTGAACATAATTATTATGGGTTTGATTCAAATTACATTCAGAAAGTATTCAAAATCAGATTTCAAAATTTGGGTTTGGGATTTGTAATGCATGCACGAAGTGACAACGTTGTTTAGTAGGATAGCTTGTTCTACTATAGAATAACGAAATATTTATTCCTATTCTGTGGTACACACGTGTTCTTTGTCAATATAACCAAACAATTTCCGTTTGCGGTTTGTCAGTAATATGACAGTATGACAGTCTGTGCTCTTTTTTTTCTATTCCTTGGTCGTTGTCTTCTACTCTAACCAGATCAAAGTATAGCTATCTCTGTTTTCCTAAACAAAGTAACACATTTGACGTCCTTTTCTTTCCGAGAAACCTGAATTCGACGTTGCCATATCGTGCACTCAAGACAAATCCCTTTAAATTCAAATCCCCATTTTTATTTTTCAGTTTTAGGTGATCAAACATTTTTTTAAAAATATAATATTGAAATTATATGTTCGAAATGTGATGTTCTGAAGGTTTCTCAGGAAAATAACTGCATTTTCGTTTAAAGGAAAAACCCCCATTACATTCATCAATCGGTCTTCGAATAAATGATTTTCCCACTCACACTTTCCATTTTCAAACAAGCAATTCTACTCAAACGACGTCAATCCACCCATAATAGATAATTATTGACTCACTCTATTTGTCTTTCTGATCATAAACCACATAATCGCGAGATCGATATTGACAGAACGTACTTAGCTGCGGAATCAAATATTAACCGATTTTACAATGTGCCGATTTCCACGTATTTACGAGACAACGGCGACATCAAAGGAAACACAAAAATGCCGCTATCAGTCATTTATATGGTAGCGATGATAAGGGGCCGTTTCTGTCACTCATATGCACACACCTTGCGATCTTTTTGTTGGTTTTAGGTTAGCCAGACGCGTGGTTTTTTCATTTTTCGGACTCGAATCGGGTGGGATGCAAAGATCAAAGGGGCCGCCTCATTGTGCCGGGCGTATAGACCGTTTAAAAGTTGACAACGATGTTACTACTTATATTTACGCAGTGGGACATGTGGATGGTTATTATAGGGGTGTTTAAGTTAATTGTTTGGGGTAGATAAGGGAGAAAGCTGACTTTTCGTGTTTGTTTTTAGATTTGGCGTGAGAAGATGAAGGGAGCCGACTCGATGAGTCTAAATTAGAGGAAAGTGATGAGATTGTTGAGATGTGGTTTTATTTAGTTCTGTTTGGGAAAGAATTGTGTGATGTCATCATTTTCATAGAAGAATTTCCATTATGACAAGTTGTAAATATTGACAATTATGTCTCAATAACTGGTATTGAAGATATGAATACGACAGTAGTTACAGAGTGTCAGAGCGTTTCACTGAACAAAATTTAGTTGTTTGTAAATTAATAAGAAGGACTTTGGAAATGGTTTCTTCGATGAGAATTTGTGGAGGTACATACAATTTTTTTTTAATTCGAAGATGGGCGAACGGTGTACAAAATTATTCATTTAGTCGTTTTTCTGGGAAAAGGTTTGAAAATTGCAGACATTTGGACAAAGCGATAGCACGCTGTTCCCAAGAACATGTGCGCAAAAACAGTAATTGTATCTAATTCGATACTTCAATACTGGTGAAGAATATAAAGGGTTTTCCAATGGGAGGTGTTATTTTGAAGAGCCCGCTATTTCGGTAGATGTCACATTTGAAGCTGTAATTTTTTGACATTTGACAAGTAGAAACTACGCCATTAATAGAAAAGGAACGATACACGCTTCAACAACGCATTAAAATGATCAAAATTCACGATAAAATGGTGAAAATTTGGCAGAGAAGGTTCGTAAAACTTGAACATTTTTGGGTCGTCGTGAAGCACCTTGTCGGACCGCAATAAAGAAATTGGTGGAAAAATTCGAGCTGTTGGGACAAGTTAGTGATGTGGAGAATAAAACCCGTGCACGTAGCTCAAGAACAACCGAGAATATTGCTGCTGTAGCCGAAAGTGTTGAAGAAAACCCAGGTTTGTCCATTCCTCGTCGTTCTTTGGAATAAGGCATTCCACAAACGTCATTACACCGTATTTTGTATAAAGATTTAGGTCTCAAGGCTTATAAAGTTCAGTTAACACAAGAACTCAAGCCGGCCGATCATCAACAACGTCGTGTGTTTGCTGATTGGGTCGTTGAAATGCATGAAAATGATCCGGAATTCCATCGAAAAATCATCTTAAGTGATGAGGCCCATTTCCACCTCGGTGGCTTCGTCAATAAGCAAAATTGTCGCATCTGAAGCTCGGAAAACCCGAGAGTTATTCTTTAAAAGCCTCTCTATCCTCAACGTGTCATTGGACCTTACTTTTTCGAGGCTGGAGCAACAGTTACGGTGAATGGATTGCGCTATCGAGAGATGATCAATGATTTTTTATGGCCGGAATTGGATGGTATTGATCTGGACAACGTTTACTTTTAACAAGACGGCGCTACGTGCCACACAAGCAACGAAACCATCTATCTTTTGCGGGAAAAGTTTCCGGACCGTGTTATCTCTCAAAAAGGTGATCACAATTAGCCACCGAGATCTTGTGATTTAACATCTTGCGACTTCTTCCTTTGGGGCCACGTGAAAGAGAAGGTCTACGCCAATAGCACAGCATCGATTCAAGACCTCAAAGAGGGAATTCGTGAGGCTATCGAGGACATAGGCAGCCACTTTGCGATTTGGTTATGGAAAATTCCATTAAAAGGATATGGTGCTGTAAGCGTGGTCGTCGTGGTCATTTTCCTGAACTTATTTTCCACTATTAACGGCATAGCTTCTTCTTTATGATGAAATAAACATCCGATCATTTATATTGAAAAATGGCATTTTTCTTTGAATATCAAAATAACACCTCTTATTGGAAAACCCTTTACCATCTTAATTTGAAGTTTGCACATTTCTGTCATTGAGCTTAGGAGTTCTGAATAGTTTTTAAATAAGCTAAATAATTTTTCAACCAGACTTAAAAGTTCTTCCGTTGTTTCATTCCAAAGAATCTGAAAACTGCAAAGCAAAATGTAAATGTACCTACTCTTCCAGAACATCAGCTGTGCTTGGTGTTCTTAGGACGAGAAGAGCTCTTCCATAGAATAAAATTCTCATATAGGGAACAAGCAAAAAATGGCATTATAAAGATTTCAAAACGCTTCCCTATTCAATTAGCAATGAAAGAACAAGCACTAAAGATAACAAAATTTAATTCCAAAACAAGATCATCAAGCGATTAAACCAATTAATCAAAACAAAAACTTAGCATCATTAATAGATCTTTCCTCCCCTTCATGTCTAGCCCACCTCCGAACAAATTACAGGAATTTACATGGCGCAAGTTGAAAAATTGCCATTCATCAAACGAATGTCTTCGCTAATAGCACTTTATCAAGAGCAACGCATCCTCTAACAGGTGTACGTCAATTCTGGCTTGAAAAGATGGACCATGGGTCGATATGATGAATAATTCAAGAGATGGGCAAGCTGCCGAAGACACTATTTCGCTCGCGGTGTAACTTCATTTTGTTCTTCTGGATAGCCCTAACAGATGCAACAAATTTCGGACTACTGGTGTGAATGGGGTAGACAGTGGAGGAGATTGGTAAGGTCGAGGATTGAAGAGTATGCTTTCCACATATCTTTGCATTTTTGCGCCCATGTTCTGGGGAACAGCGTGCTATCGTTTTGTACAAATGTCTGTGTTCGATGATTGAGCCGAAAATGGTCTCAAACGACTAGGTTGGACTCACTGATTACGAATCAGGTGTCCGTAGACATGATTACGGTCGTACGGATAATCCTACAGCCCTGAAACTTTCAGGGTAGGTTTCATTTCAAAATGCGACGGTTAAGTTCGTTAATGGGCAAAATCGGTGTGAAGGTTTCGGAGTTAGAGCCTTTTAAAGTTTTGACGTTATTTTGGCGATAATTCGAAAACTACTAGAACGATTAGATCCAAACTTGGCAGTTAGTGGGAGTACAGCAATGCGCTATCTTTCGCGAAATTTTGTTGGAATAATAGCATCGATAAGTTTTGAGAAAAAAAGTTTTTCAAAATTTTTTTCGTAAAAATTATTTTTCGCGAACTTTTCATCACATTTTGAAAAAATTCAGCGCAATTTTGAAGCTTCATATTCCACAGCAGTGCACCAAACTTCAATTCGATACGGTTATCAATTTCGGAGATACTGGGAAAAAATATATGAAATTTCGTGGTTTTCTTCCTGATATCGTTGTTTTTTCGGTATAACCCAAGAAATACTGATTCAATCATGATGAAACTTCGCACTTAGTTTGAAGATGCTAAAACACAACTTTGTGCAGAACTTCGCGATGATCGTGTAATCAGAACAATTTGAAAAAAAAATTCAAATTTTTTCTTTCGAATACATATTTAATATTCTGTAATCTTCCTATAATAGTATCCTTATTAAATTCTGTATGAACCTTCGAACTGTTATTTTTCGATAAAGTACTGGATTTCAATTCTATCTAGTCTGTATCTTTGGAAATATTGGGAAAATAAAATTTTTAATGGGTATATCTACGGAATCATTGGGCGGATTTTACCCATTCACGAATTCGACCTTCGTAATCAAGCCCCAAACCTACTCTACAAATATCGAGTTTCTAAGTCGTTTCTTTCGGCAGTTATTGTGTTTACTGTCCGGCCGTCAGTATGTTAGAAGTAACCACCATGTTTCAATCCAATTGCATGGGTATTTCCTAAGATATTTAGTAAATATCCTCAAAAATTCCTAGGACTATAACTCCGAAATTATTCAGCTGATTGAGACCTTTAATCGACAAAACCGTCAAATTTTGAAATGCAACATAGTCTGCAAGTTCCAAGTCGCTAGCCTTTGCCGTACTCAAGTTACCGTGGTAACTGCCAAATAGACTCGGATCTATTTTGACATCGTATTCGTCCAACCAATAGTGCTTTGGACTAAGCGATAGCAAGCTAGTCTCTAGAAAGTTTTTTGTGAATTTACATACTGCACACTGCATGATGAACTGGTGGTATGCCAAATAGTAAAGGGTTTTCCAATAAGAGGCGTTATTTTGAATAACCCTCTATTTCGGTAGATGTCACTTTGAAGCTGTCATTTTTTGACATTTGACAAGTAGAAACTACGCCATTAATAAAAATGGAACGATACACGCTTCAACAACGCATTGAAATTATTAAAATCCACTATAAAGATGGTGAAAATTTGGCAGAGTAAAACTCGAACATTTTTGGGTTGTCGTGAAGCATCTTGTCGGACCGCAATAAAGAAATTGGTGGAAAAATTCGAGCTGTTGGGACAATTTAGTGATGTGAAGAATGAAACCCGTGCAGGTCGCTCAAGAACAGCCGAGAATATTGCTGCTGTAGCCGAAAGTGTTGAAGAAAATTCAGGTTTGTCCATTCCTAGTCGTTCTTTGGAATTAGGCGTTACACAATCGTCATTACACCGTATTTTGCATAAAGATTTGGGTCTTAAGGTTTATAAAGTTCGGTTAACACAAGAACTCAAGCCGGCTGATCATCAATAACGTCGTGTCTTTGCTGATTGGGTCGTTGAAATGCATGAAAATGATCCGGAATTCCATCGACTAATCATCTTGAGTGATGAGGCCCATTTCCACCTCGGTGGCTTTGTCAAAAAGCAAAATTGTCGCATCTGGGGATTGGAAAACCCGAGAGTTATTTTTGAAAAGCCTCTCTATCCTCAACCTGTGACTGTTTGGTGCGATTTATGGTCCGGCGGAGTCATTGGACCTTACTTTTTCGAAAATGAGGCTGGGGCAATAGTTACGGTGAATGGATCGCGCTATCGAGAGATGATTAATGATTTTTTATGGCCGGTATTGGATGGTATTGATCTAGACATCGTTTACTTTCAACAGCGCTTAGTGCCACACAAGCAACGAAACCATTGATCTTTTGCGGGAAAATTTTCCGGACCGTGTTAACTCTCGAACAGGTGATCACTATTGGCTACCGAGATCTTGTGATTTCCAACCTTGCGACTTCTTCCGTTGGGGCCACGTGAAAGAGAAGGTCTACGCCAATAGCCCAGCGTCGATTAAAGACCTCAAAGATGGAATTCGTGAGGCTATCGAGGACATAGGGCAGCCACTTTGCGATTTGGTTATGGAAAATTTCATTAAAAGAATATGGTCCTGTAAGAGTGGTCGTGGTGGTCACTTGCCTGATGTTATTTTCCACTATTAACGGCATAGCTTCTTCTTTATAATGAAATAAACATCCGATCATTTATATTGAAAAATGGCATTTTTCTTTGAATATGAAAATAACACGAATCGAATTTGTTGCGAAAGGTTTGAGTGAACGCTCAGTCTGTATCTCCACCACTGTCCAATGCACCCACTACTGCTAAAACGCATTATGGACCTACCATACACCCACTTGATGAAGTGTTTTATTTTTCAAGTTTCGGAATCATGTCGAAAAACACCTGCACCCTAAGGGCGCAGTCGTTAATTCGTAAAATGTTGAGAAGTTTATGGAAGTGTGGTAAGCTATCTCAGCTTTTTAATTAATGCGTTTGAATTCGGCCCCGCAGAACCCCCAAGAATTAATTTGAAATAGATATGTTTTTGAATTGAGGAGCAAGCTGCATTGTCCAACTGAAACTTTTTTTCAGTGAAACGTTCATGTTGATATCTTCGAGGCATAAATTTAAATGGTATTTCTTTGCTAAGTATTTGGATTCAGTTACGACGTTTGAATGGGGGTTTTTCCTTTAAAAGAAAATGCAGTAATTTTCATGAAAAACCTCCAGAACATCACATTTCAAACATATTATTTCAATATTATATTTTTAAAAAAATGTTTGATCACCTAAAACGGAAAAATAAAAATGGGGATTTGCGTTTAAAGGGATTTGTCATGATATGGCAACGTCGAATTCAGCTTTCTCGGAAACAAAAGGACGTCAAATGTGTTACTTAGGAAAACAGAGATAGCTATACTTCGATCTGGTTAGAGTAGAAGACAACGACCAAGGAATAGAAAAAGAAGAGCACGGACTGTCAAACAGTAATTATACTGACAAATCACAAACGGAAATTGTTTGGTTATATTGACAGAGAACACATGTGTACCACAGAATAGGAATAAATATTTCATTATTCTATAGCAGAAAAAGCTATTCTACTAAACAGCGTTGTCACTTCGTGCATGCCTGACAAATCTCAAACCCCAATTTTGACACCTGATTTTCAATACTTTTTGAAGGTAATTTGGGAAAATGATAAATCAAACCCATAATAATTATGTTCAAATTTGCATTTCCAGCAATAACCCAAATTCAGGAAAAACCCCCATTGATGGCGTTCGCTTATTAGTAGATTTCTTTTACAATGAATAATGGAAAAAGTTCGTTTCAGTCTCATTTTCAAAAATTCCAGGAAAGCACAGACGTGTCAGGAGCTTCTGAGCGCATTTTCAAATTTGTTCCAAAGCAGTCACCCACAAACCTTTTGACCCCGCCACGAGCAGTTTCTTTACCTGATGAAAAAGATTGGAATTGAAAAAAAAATTCTGAAGACTCGAATATCACGCATTTGCCAACTAGTCATAGAGTTTTACCGAATCATCGATTCGTCCTCAGTATCCGGCTGCTTTGGCGGTCTTTCCTCTTATTCGGTTTGGCCAAAGCAGTTGTCCGATCCGGCTGAAGTGACGCTATAAAATGTTATGTTGATACTGGCTTATACATTCAATCGAAATTGTTTTTTTATGAAAAACGCCCTTACAGATTGCAGGATAGAACTATTTGTCAAGGGTGGCTACGTGGAAGATGAAGACGAAGAATAATATAAACGATAAACGAAGCAATCGGTCACGTTTCAGAGTACAAATCTGACAAAGTAGAAAATTTCAGAATTATTTTCTTTCGATCTTCCGTTTTTCAAAATATTTCGAGGGTATTTCCCTTATATTTCGGGATCTACTGAAGCGATTGGATTAAAACTTGAAATCTAGTTGGAGCATAGGGACTTGCCACTCCATGCGAAATTTTGCTGGAATCGTGCTGTCAGTAAATTGAAAAAAAAATTTTTTCACAATTTTGTTCGACAAAAATTTTTTTCTTTAAAATATCCATTGCATAAGGAAAATAATTGGGTTATACTTTCAGCTTCATATTTCACAGCAGTTAACCAAATTTCAATTCGATACGATAATGATTTTCGGAGATATTGTGAAATAATATGAAAAATTTCGTAGTTTTTTTCCTCGGTATCGAACTTTTTGCCAGGTTCGAAGAATTTGGGATGACTCAGCTGATCGTAAACACAATAGTTACTACAAGAACATTGAGGAATCGATATTTCAGAAGCAGGTCTGGAGCTTGATCAGTAAGTTCGTATTACTGTATGGATTAAATACGCACAAAGATTTCGAAGATACAACCGTAATTTTTTTCTTCTCAATTCAATTAACAGGTACGATCGAAATTAAATGTAGTACGCAGTCTCCAAACCTACCCTGAAAATGTCAAAAATGGTGACCTTTTTCTTCGGAAGTTACAGTTTTCACGACTGGGAGGACAGCCAGAATTTAGTGTTACCTCCGATACTAGGACACAATAATGGAGCTCTTGTTTTCAACAAAGTTGTAACGTATAAACAGTCTGTATAATTAATACGTAGGACAAGCAAGTTCCAGACAACCTCGCATCATCCAAAAGAGTAGCTACTGAATCCCACGTGTGTTATCACGTGTGAACACCTTGACAAAACATATTTAATATTTATGTTTATGTGATATGAGCGGAGATACAATGAAGCGAAAGACTGCATTCATTTGTTATGTCGTCGATAATTACCAAAGTAATTGAACCGTTTATCGAGTTTTGAGTGTTATTCCCAAACCCTCTCATGTGCCATCAACTGGACGAACCTACCCTAACCGAGGTACATCACAAGGTCGTTGAAAGAAGGTTAAAAAATCTCACCCGATATATATATATATATATTCTTTTGAGAACGAGCATTACAATTCTAAGATATATCACAGTGTTAGCAGAGGAAATGTAAACGGGGTACCATACATATTTGCGTATGATACAAGAGCACAGATAAAAACCTCAGGAAAAATTCTGTCTCCCCGCATAAGTGTAGTAATTTGTTTATAGAAGATGGATGGCATCTTTTTCATTTGAAAATAATTTTTTCGTCATCTTGAATTCATTTCGACAAAATATCTTGACATAATATCTGAAACAGAAAGAGGGACAGAAAACCAGAAGGAAGCAGTAAATAATATTACCTACATTTGCTCATGACCGAGAGGGTCTTTCGACCAGGTTCAGTCCTCCAAGCGATGATTTTCAGATCCTCAGATAAACGAAGAACGCTACAGGCCCCTTTATTGGGGAATCATCTCCCATAGATCCATAATTGTTCATTTCGAACTAGAAATCTAATAAAATATCGGGAATAAAGTGAAAAACTTGTGACATGTATTATGTCAGGATGACATAATATTAATTATATGATACTATCATATAAGAGCCAAAAACTTGAATCAATAAAATTCCCCTACGTCAAGGATATTGGAAAATGTAGTCGATTCCAAAGTGTACTTATCGGAATTTCCATTTCAGTTATTACACCGAAATAGTGTATAAATATTTACTCACAACAACAATACCTTCCGACTCAATATTTATTTCGAGGAAAAATCGATAAGACATTTTGTAATATCAAATTTCCCAGGTGCTTTCTATAATCTGATATAAATAGTGACCCACGAAAAGTTCTATGAAATCTAAAAAAAGTGAGATATCAGTGTATTTCCCCAGACTGCTACTGAAAGTAGGTCTGTCATCGTAGAGGTACTTGAATTTATCAATATCATAATATAAACATTAGTCGAGATGAGGAGCCGATATTAGAAGTTTCAAAGAAATAGGTATATATTATTTATTCAAGATTGTATTTGACAAATATAGTTAGGTGAGCTGCTACCATGAACTGATAAAGTCTATTGGGTGTCATGGGAATGATCAAAAATCACGTAGTTTGTGGAGAATGCCATGCAAAATAAAACTATTTATGATTACTCAACTTCCATTGTCTTATTCTTTCGTGAAATTGATGTCTTCATATATACAGTGCGCGTCAAAATTATGAAACAAATTCATTTTCTCAGGAGAAAAATATTTGGAAACAAAATCCATGTCAGTTTTTGTTTTACTTTTACCAAATTTGTATGTATTTCTGAAGGATTTTTGTTGCACCCTGTGCCATCCCCATCAACCCTCTAAATTTTTTGAATAGGGAAAGTGGGCCATGTAGTACTTTTGTGGTATCTTCTTTGCAGACGTGCAGAAATTTTCAAGAAAAAATTATTTTTTTTGAAAAATTAGTTAGATCAAAGAGGTTTTCAGTATGTGCACTTTGTCATGGCTCATTTACTTTGAGACGATGGTACCTGATGAAATTTGTCACCGAATGAAATCAGACCATTACAGTTTTGTTCATGCACAACTTTCAACCCCTTTCAACCCCCTCACGTGAAAAATTAGAATGTGTGAAACACTGCGCTTCAGTTATGATCTTGAGTGGGTATGTTATTTTATTAGTAAGTTTCTAGAAACGTACTGATAACATACCTAATCAAAATCATTACTGCATGGAGCGCATTGTTTTTGCACGCCTGTAAAGAAGATACAGAGACCTTGCCAAAAAAGTACCACATGACATACTTTCCCTATTCTAAAAATTAAGAATGTTGATGGGGATGTTTCAGGATTTTGTTGCCAAATATTTTTCTTCTGAGAAAATGAATTTGTTCCATAATTTTGGAGCGCATTGTATAATATTATCTTTTCATCAAAATGTGTGCGTTTTTCCTGGAGTGAAATATTAGGTATACCTGTTAAATATCAACATATCTATTGATTCAGTGACCATCCAGATTTTTCTAGATACTCTTTTTTTTTTGAGGTCCGAATTCGTCTTTCGATTTCAAAGTTTGGAACTATACCGAATAGGTACAATATATAAATATAAACTTCATCATTTTTCATAAATGCTCTGGAATGAAACATCTAAATATCATTTCCTTATTTACTCTTCTGAAGTAAATCAGTAGGCTATGGAAGTTTGATACATTTCACTGTTTTGAATTTAAAAAATCCTTGAAAAGCACTGCCGTGAAGGCAGCTGCTTTTGTGCGCATGTTCAATGAAGATGATCGCTTTAGCAGTGAATTTGAACATGCGCGGAAAAGCTGCTACCTTCACGGCAGTGCTTTTCTCGATGAAATATGGATTTAAATTCGATTTAATCTTTATTTAAGAAATATTGGGAAAATGAACTTTTGAATGGGCATATCTACGGAATCATTAGGTGGATTATACCCATTCACGAATTCGACCTTTGTAATTAAGCCCCAAACCTAACGGCCGACCGTAAACACAAAGTTGTGGGAGTGAGGGGTATTTTTTGTAACAACTTTTTCATCTTTAATTATCTTACAAGTTATATATCGAATTCATAAACTCTGGTATATTTCTATTTTCAGAAGAATTGATTTGAAATTTTTTCGTTCGTTTTCCGTTCACTACTCAATTCTGTTCATCTAGAGAATCATAATTAAGTACCTAAGTGAAATATCAATTTCTTGTATTCGATTTCAAATATTTCATGAAAGCTTCACCTAATTGAAAAAATTCATATAAAATCATTTAATTCACTTAAAGTTCATTTTCGAAAGAGCTTCTACTGTAGTAATAACTTCAGAAGTTTCTTATCCTCTCAACGAAGAATATCAGCATTAGGTTAAATTTGAGACGACGTGTCCAAAATAATATCTAGAAATCCACTAGAAGCTTGTCGATCTTATTCTGGGACACTCTGTGTATATTTCAATTCACTGTAGATACAATACTGATAACGAAACAATGCATAACAACCGTCTATGCATTTAACCTTTTTGCACCAAAAGCGTTTTTCGGAAATAATCTTTTCTTTGTCGAGGGACTTTTGATACTGAAAAACAATGTTAGTTGAATGCCTAATTCTTTCTAATCTATTTAAAACTCATTTTGTTCAATTTCTCGCCTACTAAAAACTGGCAAATCTTAGTCAAAAGTTCAGAGACAACTTAACCTTATCGTTCCCCTAACCTACCACAAAGAATATAACAGTTGAACGAAATTCCGGCACCCGGAATTTACTCCAAACTTTTTTCACTGAAAAAGAGGAAGTAATACTGACAAACAATCGGTGGATCCAATTCCAGTGCTATTGAAAGCACAAATTCACGATATCCTAATTGAAATTATATTATCCTTTTAGGACTGCTGGTGCGCACGCCACATGCGCCGCCAATGAGAAATAAGAGCGTTAATTACAGAGGCGGTGCTTGCACTACTGAATGTTCCCTATTTCCCCCACTCGAAAATTCGTAAAGTGCCTGGACTACCCTATTAAATCAGTGGCAGCTAGCTGAACGTCGGCAGTAGAGAGTGTCTATCAGTTGCAGTGAAATCTTTAGTAGCAGAAGTGCAGTTTTGGCTCAGTTGTGAAGCTCCAGTTGATCTATATCAGTGAGAACCTTGAGGACTAGTGTTATCTTGTGATTTTTGAGATGAATATAACTGTGATGGATACACCAAACAACTCACCTGGTAAGTTTGAAGTCTTACTTGCTTCGACTGTAAACAGGAAATAGTTTTTTATCAATTTGCAAAAAGTTCATCTTTTCTTGAAAAAAATATCCCACATAATTCCTTCTGAGTCTAATGTTTTGTTCTGAACCAAACTTATTTTTTCAAAGGACATGAAAATTTTGTTAACATTTCTTACAACGTTTTCACTAGTTTCTTAATTTTCTAATTTATTATTCTACCATATGGAGCAATTGCTAATAACCTTTACTATCTTTCTCTAAATTTAGTTTCTCGTGTGAGATTTTTTTTTGTTCGTCCTTTGGGAATATTTCACTAATTTCAATTTTTTTTCCAGTTTTTCAACAGTGTTACCCAATGGGTCAAACCAAACAAGAGGCCGATAGTACAACATTCATGTTCCCTCAACAATCTCCTTCGCCGCCAATGACATTTGGATCATGGTATCCACATCAGGTGGTCAATGTTAATAACATCCCACACTTCAACCAAATGCCATCTAGTTTACAGTACCATCCGTATAGGGAGAATTTTATACATTTGTTTAGACAAGCCGCTTTGTATAAATATACATCGCAGATACCCAAGTCAGCTGTTAAGCCTAGCGCAGGTACCCGACAGAAAAAGCAATTTATCTGCAAATATTGTAATAGGCACTTTACCAAAAGTTATAACTTATTGATTCATGAGAGGACACATACTGACGAAAGGCCCTATTCGTGTGACATCTGTGGAAAGGCTTTCAGGAGGCAAGATCACTTGAGGGATCATAGGTAATATTCTATTTCCATTTTATAATTTGTGCGAAAATAGTTGATTAATAATCTGAAATTAGTTATCATAATACATCTTCAAGTAACCTAAGAAATATTTCTCCATGTGAATTGAATTGTATTAGGTTGATTTTCAAGCATTTAAATTCATAGTTCAATACAATCCTTTAATAACAATAACTAGAATGATTTATTTCGGAAGAATTACCTTTGAGTAGGTAGCACCCCCAAGTTTTGCAAATTTTAGTTTATCGTCTAACCGACTTTCAGAATTCTTGGAACTAGAGTATCTGTTTCGAAAGGTTACACCATAAAACTATATTATGACAGAATATCGGACGATAGTACCTACTATAAATCAACCGAAATCCCTTTGAATATGGTTATTCGGACAATAAAATTATTCTAAACCTACATTTACAATCTCAGTATATTCCTCAGAGTAACTAAGTTTGTAACTCTGAGGTATATTCCGACTTATTTATTTTTGGTAGATTTTCCTGCTAAGACTTTGGAATAACTCAAATTTTTTTGCAGATATATCCACAGTAAGGAGAAGCCCTTCAAATGCACCGTATGTGGAAAAGGATTTTGCCAAAGCAGGACACTTGCTGTTCATAAAATCCTCCATTTAGAAGAATCTCCCCATAAATGCCCAATATGCGAGAAATCCTTCAATCAACGATCCAATCTGAAGACACATCTTCTCACACACAACCAAAAAACTGTTGACTGTTCGTCATGTTCACAAATTTTTGCCAGCTATTCGGACTTACAGAACCACGAGATCAACCAATGTACACCGAAGCCACATAGCACAAATGCCAACAACATTGTACATACTACGATACCCTATATCGTCGAAGAAATAGAATGTGCTGATTCCTCAGGGTTGGATTTATCGAAGAAAAACAACGATGAGAAATGCTGCGAAGAAATTACAACACAAAGGGAGAACAGGACGACGCCTGTCAAAGTCAAATGTGGATTTTCCATAGATGACATACTCAGAAAATGAGAAAATTTCGAATTTTTTGAAGATTCTACCTCTTCTTTTTTGAGACTGATATTGTGTCAAATGTTACCAATTTGATTTTCAAATGTTCAAAGTATTCTTCAATAGTTTGTAAATATTTGTAAATAACGTTGTTGATTTTGTTATTGTTATTTATTTGATTTTTTATTTATCGAATTTTTTCATTTATGAATAAGTAGAATAAAGAGAATACATTGCATGTAAATACATTAAATTAATCGATTTCCTGATCGTTCACCTCATCTTTTATTTCGCTGGTGCAATCATTGCCCAATTTCATATTCACAATGGATGTTGAGCAAATAATTTTTATTAGAGCTCAGTTCAATCCAAGCATAAGCCCTTGAACCAATTTCCATTGAAAAAACGTCCTACTTTTTTTTGTTTATTGACAATGATTACATTTAATCCCTACAGTATTCAGATTTTTGCTTTTATTTAAGATTAGCACTAATTCAATAAGCCAAATTCATGAATAGCATCAATAAAATTGGTTCGACATAAGGGAGTTGGACAATAGATGGAGATATACAAAATCCAGTTTAATGCAGTTTCAGTTTATATGCTTGAAACGTTGACAATCCATGAAATAAAAGAATTAAGATAAAATTTATTTGTGAAGAATAACACGAGGATTTCCATTGAATTCACACAGAAAATTCATTTGATACAGTAATTTATCTTTTTCGACTGAATAAAATGAGATATAGCGTGGGGCAGGTTAATATTTCCTGGTGTGATTATTTATTGTGGAAGTGGCAATTAACAAATCTAATTTAAAAGAACATTTAGTCACTACCTGCACAGTAATTATGATGGATAACACTCTATAATAACTTCTTCAATCCACTAATTCTCTTCAGTTCACCTATAATACAAATATTTTTATATGACATTTGTCATGCAGATTATTGATAATTATTTTCAGAGTGCGCTTGCACTCGGGAGAATTAGTCTCTCTGTCAGACATTTTCTCTTTCTATTACATTATCTCTGGTAATTGGTCATTCGCCAAATAGATTATCGTGCACTTATCAAGAAAACATTTTTAGAAACTTTAGAGCTGTAGATGATATTGCTTATTACCCACAAATTCAACCGCTATTTTTGGTTAAGCGCTTCCAGTGTCGAATAAGTAATGGATTCGTTGAAATAACTCGAAATAACGAAAAAAAATATAGAAATTTAATTATTCGTAACTGCTGAATCGGTACACTATGTAGAATACGGTCCACTTTTGGTTTATTATTTGATAAAATCAAATAATAAACCTTAGTGATCGACCAAAAAAAAAAGTTTTTTTCCTTGAAACTCTTGAAAGTTCTTCCCCTCAATCATTGCATAAATTGTAGAAATCTTTATACAATGTCTCAGTGCCTATATGAAGAGCAATAAATTAAAATAATATTCTCTTGGAAATTTCTTCTTCGTTTGGAGTTACACAATATTCATGAAGAGCAATTTTGAAAACAATATCACCCATCAAATGATACTGGAACAATATAAATTGAAAAATAATATAAAAGTAAAATTTCGGAGTCTAAATAACACTCCTTCATCAAAAAATTAGGTGGAAAACCAAAAGGTAGTCAAGCTACAAAAATTATTCACCAACGTTCGTCAGAACATCTAGGTGTCATTTACACATCAAACTGAGACCACTACTTATCACATTAATGATATTTTTTCTGATCGAAATCCTTTATTATCATATCTAATTACCCTCATCCAATAATTAACAACAGCTCATATAATCCCGAATTCACCACTGTTTAATAACATAGGCGATAGTGATACTCTTTATAATTAAATCAATTAAGAACTGTTATTAAAATCAGGCTGTTACATCTGAGCAACTAATTAGGAATCTGTAGGCTACTTTGAGATGATCGAAACTTGTTTGTGACCGCATGAATGGTTCCGTCAACTTGCGACCTCTGACGGCAAAACGCTGAACTACTCAAGAATCATATCGCGTAAAGTTGTGAGTTCTTTCTGCTTCTCTACATTTTGAATGGACAAATTATGCGGATATGAACATTCGAAATGGATTTAATCATCAACAAAGTATAATGAGTTAGCTTTTGAGTGTGATCTAGTTAAAAAAAAAGGTAGATACTTCTCCTAGTCTCAGATTGATTATCATTTATGAGGAACTAACAAATCTATCACTTCTTGAGTGTTCATAGCAAAATGCTGTTAATTCCTCCAGGCAGATGATGAATTTGTGATCGTGGATATATAAATGTCTGAGAATGTATTTTTATACAGAGTGGGAAGAAACGAGTACTTCACGATCACTTAAATGTCTGTTCCGCTGAAAAAATTCAACAGATGGAGCAATTTATCTATATCTTTCTCAAATGGTATCTGCAGTTCAAAAAGTTAATTCCCTGGGGTAAAATTTTTATGTCAATGGTCATCATGGTGTCAGAAAATTGTATAAAAATAGTTCAATTAAAGATGAACAAATGAAATAGTGAATCTTCCTGATTCCAAATTTTTTCAGTATCTCTGAGCTCATGCGTATTATGTTTCATAACTCCAATAGTAGGATTTTAAATGAGTCAACTTTTTTGTGTATTAAAAAGTAGCTGAAACCAAGTAAGTGCACTGAAAAATTGTGCATTATAATTGAATTGCATTTAATACTTTCAATTCCACGAAAAGCAAGAATCAAAATTATGAAACAGTGCGACTTACTTGTCATTTAAATCAAGTTGAATTTTCGATGAAATTTCAAACGAGTGTACCAATCAAAGTAAAGGGGTTGGATTGAAGGTACAAAAAAAAATTCAATAAACAAGAAAAAAGTTCGATAGTTATATATGGAAACACCATATCTCAAACATTCTCCTTTTTCAGTTTCAAGATTCTACTATTCAAATTTCATTTTTCGCCCCCACTACTCGTCTCTTCATTTTTAAGAATTGTTCCTTCTAACATATATAATCACACACTTCAATTCGATATATTAATATCTTATACCTCTTTCTTGATACTGAAATCTTTTTTGAATTAAAAATTCTGCTCTTTTTGTCCTAATATCCTGAGAAAGACCATCATAATGTATGCAGGTTGAATGGCGAATGCGCCGGCACATTTATCGCAATGAAAAAGTTATTATATTAGTTGAAAATCCATACCGCACACTTTCGCTTAATTTAAGGTTCCAGATGTCAGGTGTGATAGCATCTGAACTATTCTTTTTATGACACCACACTGACTCTATTTTTATCTGAAATGATTTATTTATCAGAAATGTTCGTAACCGTTTTCAGTATATACAAGTGGTGAATTCATATCATATTAAATCAATATGAGATGAACAAGGTCGTGAAAACTTTTGAAGAGCAAGGTAAAAAATTCGATTTTGTTTTGGGTCATTTCCTTTAAGCCCCAATAGGGAAAGGAAGGAAGAAACCGAGACCATATGAAGAACAACTATTGAAGATCCATGAACAGTAGTTATTTGTATAGATATTCGGTTGCAATACAAACCCAGTTAAAATATGAAGATTTACACTTCATATAACCATCATATAACCTCAAAAATTTCCATTGTAAACATTAGAACCCATTTGAACAAGATAAAATTTTGTACCTATATTTCGATGGCTCTTGTTCAAGAAAAATTAATCAAGCTGCTTGATCATGGGCATGTATAATGAATATTATACACTCTATGCATAGATCAAGTGAAAGTTTTGACTTTCTCGCAAGCATAACAATTTCCAGCAATCACAGAGAATTCAGTTGACCATTCTGACAACTCTATTGTAGGTTGTTGAAAATTCAGAATTATTTCAATTCAACCAATGAATCGTGGACGAAGTATGGTATTCAACTCGCATATAATTGCTATTACCGAAAAGTCGACATCCGAACTGAAAAAGTCGCAATCAATCGTACTAGATACCAAATCATTCAAATTATTTACTTATGAAATCCATTGATGAAATATTATTTTTAAGGGAATCTTCCAGGAAGCGTTTGTATTCACGTCAGTTGAATTATGAGTGATTCGGAATTGAAAGAAAAAGTTGTTGGCAATACAAACGACAGTTAACCTGAAAATTTTTATAACAAACAGTTAGGAAAATCCACTGAAAAAATATTAGAAATTCAAATGAATATGTTTGAATTCCATCAGATATTCGGTCAATCTTGAATTATACTCCAATATTGAATGAATTTCTATCTTTTATCTTTCGCCAATACATATTTCGTGAAATCTTGAAAATCGAATAGGCGGTAGAGTTCGATTTCACACAGATCCCTTTTCTATTTCCTTCAAAAGTTAGGTAGTTTTCTACAAGGCCATGAATGAGATCCGCAGAAAAAACAAAACAGTCAAAGACCCATAAATAAAACTCACTTATATAAAAAATTTAATTACAATGCCGATCCAGCAAAAACATAAAGAACCATGATTTATACCGCACATAACATCATAAATTTCAAATCAGAAAATTTCAACCCATTAAATCCGAAATAAAGAATGTTTGGTTCCTTACTTCACCACTGCTCAGCCACCTGACAGCCAGGAACGAAAACACATAAATAATAATTGGCCAAAAAAAGATCAGAAGCTGTCAATCAAAGCATAAACCCTCAAATAAAATATCCATAGCCTACTTATTACCGACATTTAGTGGTACCTGCAGGTGATTTACCTACTAGAATTTCGAAAAACAACCGCCGACTCAAGCTCACTTGATCCATCAATCTAAACTGACACTTCGAAAATCGCGTGTGCTCAGCCGGGGCATTTTCCACAAATTGCATTTAATTGTTTAATCGGGCCCATTGTTGCTGTAATTGTTGCTAGGGCTAATTTTTTATTTCCCAAGGGTTCTTGGATAATTTTCGTCGATTATTTTTTAAATGTAGCAAGCCGCTACGCTGATTTGTGGCTGTCAATGGTGATAGATAGGAAATACTTGGTGGTTGGTACATTATTTGGTTTCACACACAATTATGTGTTATTAAGATTCCTGGAATTTTATTCAAGATTTCTGGAGGTTGAAAGATGTGCAGCATCAAAGATGGATCATTCGGAGCAGGGGATCTGGTAGATTTATATCTGGTTAATTTCGGGGAAATATGGGTTGATTTGAGAACATAAATTAAAGAAATTGTGCGATTATGGACGATGATTCATTTGGAAACACGCACACTGAACAGGGATCGAGACGAAGAAAAACTTGAATATAACGAGGAATATACAGTGTGTTTTTACTTGTATGGTATCAAGAAAGAAATTCTTTTCAATATGGGTCCACAAAACTTTTGTTTTTCACTTTTTGCGCGCACGTTTTGGGTAACAACATTCTATAGTTTTGTCCAAATGCCTGAAATTTTTATATTTCGAGCTGAAAATTGTCTCGCACGACTAAGTTGGAATCACTGATGGCGAGTCCGGTGTCAAAATTGATTCTGCGGGTCGAGGACTCTAGTTATCTTGTTATTGGCCGACAGTTGTCTCGAAAGAAATGAGCAAGATTTTTTAAACTTAGAGTGTATATTGCACATACGAATATGGAGGTCAAGTTTGTTAATGGACATTATCGGCCGAATGGTTTCGGAGAAATTATCATTTGAAATTTTGGGAATATTTCTCTGCTATTTCAGGAACTACTCAAGTGATTAGACTGAGTCGTGGCGGTTAGTTGAAAAAAACTACGCGCAAATTTCTGAAGAATTTTGTTGAGATCACATTGTTAGTAAATAAAAAAAAATCGAAATAATTTTCAAAATAATTTTTTCAGAAAACTATCCATCAGATTAGAAAACAGTCTTGAACAAGGCTTGAACTTTATATTCCACAATAGTGTATTAAGTTTCAGTTCCATACAATTATGAATTCCGGAGATATTGAAAAAAATTATGTCAAATTCCTATTTATTCTAGGTATCGTTGTGTTTTGAAAATTGAAATCAAGTTCGAAATGCTGAAACACAACTTAGTGCAAAAGTTCTTGATAATAGTGTCATTGAAACAATTCGAAAGAAAAATTCGAAGTTCCTTCGAATCAAATATTTTGCAAACTTCCATTCATATTATCCTGACAAAATTCTGCATTATCCTACCTGCTGTAATTTTTCAATTTAGTACGGAATATGGATTTGATCTTATTCTTGTTTTTCGAAATAATGGGTAAACAAAAATTTTGTATGGCTTTTCAATTGAAGTGAAAAGTTCCATTCGTTTATCGTTTAAATTATTTCGATATTAACAATTACCGCGTTGGCAAAAAACTTCAGAAATTGATGCAAAATTCTGCTAAATTTCTTGATGATCGTGTGATCAGAACAGTTCAGAAAAAAAATTGATCCTGTTTTTTCGAAGCTGTAATTCGAAATTTTCAGTTGTACGAAAAATTCATTTCACATCAATCAATGAATTTTGAGGTACCATTTTAGTAACTTTTAGTACCGATGTGGAGTGTACTGGACCACTATCTCTTTAGGAACGAAAACTTTTTTATTCCTGTTTATTTTGAGAATAAAATATTGTTACTTGTTGTTCATATCTTATTACGATGTAAGTTGAATTAAAGTTGTCAATTTCCACTTTTTTCAGTGAATATAAACTTATGCTATTGCAGTCTCAATTCTCAATATTTTTGTCGGAAATATTTCACAATTTCATGTTGATGAATGAAATTTTTTCAAAGCAGATTATTTCCCTTGGTTGATTTTTTTTCAAAGATTAATAGTTGAAGAAAAATGAGGATGAAAAATATTATATAAAATGAAATTTTCTTCGCAAATCGCAAGCATTGAATGACATGGAATTCTCAAAGTTTACAGGCATGCATTACAAACAGGTTTGCTTGTATTATAGGCATACATGTGACATATTTGTATGCAGTCCTACGCAATTTCATTTATGGCCAACCGCTTCAAGTGTGGAGTTTCCGGCTGATCCATCTTCGTAAGTGACCGAAATGAAGAGAAAATTTATTTAATTTGAAAGAACTCGTACAGAAAAGGAGTTACATAAATATAGACGAGTGATCTGGACTGACAGACCACGCGAGATTCCATAAAGCTCAGAAGTGACCAAAATGTCAATAAAAACACTAAGTTCTTTGTAAAAATATCAATACCCAAAATAGAAATTCCAATATTATGTTTCAAAACCACTAACGAAGTCATAATACTTAATAAATACCTGGCGATAAATTCAAAGGTGCGAAAAAAATCTGATGACCTCACGTTACTGTTTGTCTAGAATTATTACAAGAAACCACTGACTCAAGAAATTTAGCATTTTCCAGCATAAATACAGGCAAAATCCGTCCTCTTCGGGACACTCCATATCAGTGAATCCCTCTGACCAAATGCCGACAGTCCCCCTGAAAAATTACACGTCAAATATCTAATAAAATAGCAATCAATCAGGAATGATTGTCGGTAGACGCCGATGGGTCATCGGACAGCTAGCATCTGTGAGACGACTCGCAATTTTTTACAGGTTTATTCCACGGTCATAAGGCCCAACGCGCTTTCGCTTCATTTCCCGAAGATAAAATTCGACACGGTGTCTATGAAACGAAACGCCAAAAAATTGTGATGGATTTCTTCGTTTATGGGGGAATTTTATGGAATATCGCGAGGTATTGGATCTGGCTAGGCAGTTTGTTGATGATGTTGATTTGGCATGGTTTTGATTAATAGATTTGATGATTGTGGAATGAAAAAATGAGGGATATATTGTTCAGAAGATCGAAGATGATATTTTGTCTTCATGACTACAATAATCAGGCCATTTGAATAAAATTATAAAGAGTTTCACTGGAGATCCCAACAGTACGTTAAGAAAGAAAACTTGCAAAGAACTACTTCAATACCATCTGTATCTTAGAGATGTTGTTTTACTTAACTATATCACATCTTCAGAAGAGCAAGCTTTATGGTATGTAAGACTTATATTATCTATTCACACTAAAACAAGCAGGTTGAATGCTGAGACATCTATCTAAGCAAAATGTTTTTCATCTAAAGACATGTTTCAAGCAAAATTTCAAAACTTCTCTCAGATTTTATTTACAAAATTACTGAGAATTTGAAAACTTGTAATGAAAATTAGACAATCAGTAAATGAACCTAAGGAAATATAAATGAAATGGAAGAAGCTGAAGAGCAATAAAATGAAAAGAGCCAATGAAAAAAAAATTAAGGATATATTCAAACTAAAAAACCTATGAAAGCACTGAAGTGAAGTCAGCAGCTTCAGCGTGCATGTTCACCCTTGGTGATATCCTTTGAACATGCGCACAAAAGCTTCTGACTTCACGTCAGTGCTTTTTTAGGTTTTTTTCGATTAAGTACTGGGTTTCAATTCGATCAAATGCAATTTTGAATAGGTATATCTACGGTACCATTGGATCCATTACTTCATCGAAAAGTGACAGTTGAAAGGTACATACAGAAATTCATGAGGATATTATGATTAGAAGATCACTGAACATTGGAAATGTGAAAAAAAAATTGAAATTCTTTTTCAAATAGTTCTAATTCCGCGATCGTCACGAAATTTCACACAAAGTGGTCAATCAGCGTTTTGAAACTAGTAAACAAGTTTTATCATGACTGAATAAGCATTTTTCACTTATTCGGAAAAAACCACGAAATTTTACATATTTTTTTATAATATCTTCAAAACTTTTGATCGTATCGAACTGAAATTTTGTACACTGCTGCGAAATATGAAGTCCAAGCTATAAACAATATTTGCCGTGAATTTGATGAACAGTTCACAAGAAAAAAGTTTTTTCGAAAAAAATTTCTAAAAAAAATTTTTTTAAAATTTACTGACTGCACGATCCCAACAAAATTCTTCAAAAAGTTGAACGTCCTCATGATTCAAAGAATTGCCAAGATTCAAGCCGAGCGCGTCAGTAGTTCACAGAATATCAGGGAAATTACCCCAAGACTTCAAATGGCTATAACTCCGAAATCGGTCGACTGATTTTACCCATTAACAAACCTAACCATTGCATTTTGAGATGCAAACAACCCTGAAATTTTCAGGTCGAAAAACCCTCCGTACTCTCTTAATTGTGCGTAAGGCTGGCCGGCCGGCCGGACAGAATAGATTTCGACACCGTATTCATCATCAGTGAGTGCAACCTAGTCGTTTGAGTCCATTTTTTGTTCAAAATTCGAGAATTACAGACATTTAGAGAAAACGATAGCACACTTTTCCCCAAGAACATGCGCAAAAAATATTTAAAAAATACTAATGGTCTCCCAAGTGAAGTCATGATTTTTTGCTTGAGTTAAGAAGCCTACTTGCACTTTGATTCTACCCAGATAATCTTGAAGCTGTAAGTTTTTTCTTCCGAAAATAGAATTTTAAAAGAAGTAGTTCATTAACTTTTGAACTTGAACCTGTTCTACTACAACGAAATCTTCATGTCACCACCATCGAGTCCCATATTTTGAAACTATCAGAGAAAAAATGTAGAATATCTCTGAAACAAGTTCAGCAGATGGGACAGAGGGACAGAATTGAATTTGAACTAGAATTCTCCTTCAGTGAATGTAACTCTCGTTCAACCCAATCATTTGTGACCATTTTGGGCACAATATTGGAAAATTGCAGACATTTGTGCCAAATTATAGCTCCTTCTTTTCACAAAAGCTCGAAAAATGATCTCAAATTATATATTCTGAAGTAGTTCTTTAATTGTGCATTTCTTCACTCAAGTTTCTTCAGTCAAGGAAAAAATGCCAACTGAATTTAAGAATTCCCCCTATAGTACCTACATAATAGATAATAGGTTGCAAGCGAATTATAGTACCAAACTACTATTTTCAGTCATTCTGGAAGAATTATGCCCAATTCCTATTACACTAATTCATATAATTATATCAAGTAACTGCCATTCAACAAAACTTCAGAATCTTGCGAATTCTAACAATCGAGGAATTATTTTTCCTGAATAATAAAACAAATACATATAACGAGAATATTTGAAGAAAACAAATATTTCCCTGAAAAAATTAATCGAAAGTTATAGGAGAAGTATATCAGTTATAATAAGTCTCGATTAAAGCGAAAACAGAAGTATGCATGTAAGTTGCCTCAAAAATCTGTTCACTTTCAAAATTGACCGATAGTTGATATTAAGATATTAATATTAAGACTAGTGAAAATTATGTTTTCTATTGTGCTCGTATTATCTGTACATCGAATTTTTAATTTTGAATATTCGATACCTCCACTAGTTGATATAATTTCAATTAGTCATTCAGGACCAGTATTGCTGTCATTTAGGTATCTCATAATTCATAGTAGTGTGGGGACATTTTTCATATTTTTTCTCGATAAACACACCCTACAGATCGAAATCAGCTTGCTTGATTTGCTCAAAACTGAATGAGAAAAAATTGTCAGAAAATGCTTATCATTGAAGACTTGTACTAAATTTTAGTGAACGATTTAGAGGGCGACATGATGAATTTTATAACGAATAGGTGTAAAATCACCGCCTTAATATTGCACCTTACTTCTGGAGCACAGGGTTAGGCAATGAATTGTAAGGAAAAAATAAATCCAAACTATTTTAATTTAATCTAACCCTTCAAATTTAAATATTAGAACTCATGAAGAGCTCAATGGAGTTGAGATGATTGTACGCGTGTTTCGGAGAAACAGATTTAATGACCAGATGAATAGGAAAACAAAGATCTCCATCCAGTTTTGTCATTCAAGGTTTTCCAAAATCTCTATTGCATCAGATTAAGGACCCAGATGGGTAGTAAATCGAGGATCTTCATCCAAATTTGACGATGAACGTTAGTTGCCTTAAGAAAAATAAGTCAAATTGTATCTTCACTAAACCACATATTAAAATAAGCATTTCTCCACTCCAACGACAACCTGAAAAATTGCCAACTACCAGAAATGTCCTCCTTCAGATACCGCACCGCTATCCGACCCGAAGGACCATAATTAAAGTGTACCAGTTGCAACCGATCTAGGTCCCAAACTACCATTTCCAGTTATTCCAACAAAATTAAGTCCAAATCCAATCACACTAATTCTTATAATTATCCCTGGTGACTGGCCCACAATCAAACGCTACAATCTTGCGAAACATCACATCGGGGAAGATTTGAGGCCCCCCTGGCGCCAGGACGCAACCACTGTGTATGAACCCCCCAATTAGGAGCAGTTCTAGGCGGCACGGGTACCCACGGTCGCACTTTTGTACATTTTAGAAAATTGCAGGGTTAGAAAACGTCTGACAAAGATCGTCCGCCCGCTTGAACCGGGGTCAGAGGCTGGTTTGTTATGATGCCGCTATTCACGCCCCTCTTCGGGTCCCGTGCGTCTCTTAAGTTAAAAAAAAAGTTTCTCGATAATTGCATTAAGATGGCTAAGGGGCTATCGGAGTAAGCGAGAAAAATTTCGAAAAAAGCACTTCCACTGTTCCCGAAGCCTACTCGTTGTATACGAAGAGATCAAGTATTATATTTTGTTTAATCCACATATCGTTTGCCACACGATGGTCAAAATGATATTCTCACAAATCAGCGATATAGAAGGAAGTCAAACTTGGGAATTGAGCTTGTAGGCCAATAATGAATTTGATTTTTTCAAATGGCAATACTTCGCATGATATGACAGATACTTGACATACACACCTGTTGTATATTAAAACATTGTTATAAAAGTATTTGAGCACTTAAGACATCAATAATTTTCTCTCGTTCGATCCCAACCATCACGTATGATATTTTTTGCACGATAGAACTACTTTTGTTAGTTACCGCGTTCGTTCTTAGATCGGCAGATCATTTTTTCGGGTTGCTAAAGGTAAACAGAACGGTAAGCGAATCACTATTGTTGCTATTGTGAAAGGCAAGATTACAAAACAAAATTTCAAAAATGGGAATAGAATAGGATAGGATAGATTTGTGAAGGGAGGAAATATTAGAAAAAGGAAGCATAGGAAAGGACAGAAAATGATAGGATAGGATAAGACGTCTCTTCCTAGGATTGGATAGGATAGGATAGTCTAGCATAGCATGTGATAGGATAGAAAAGGAGAGGATAGGATAGAATAGAATAGAAAGAAAATGGAAATAATAGGATGGGATAGGACATGACAGGATAGGATACAAAAGGATAGGATAGGATGCGAGAGGAAATGATACGACAGGAAAGAACAGGACAGGACAGGACAATATAGGATAGGTTTAGAAACACTAGGATAGGATAGAATAGGATATGATAGGATAGGATAGGATAGGAAAGGATAGGATAGGATAGGATAGGATAGGATAGGATAGGATAGGATAGGATAGGATAGGATAGGATAGGATAGGATAGGATAGGATAGAATAGGATAGGATAGGATATGATAGGGCAGGGTAGAGCAGGATAGGATAGGATAGGACAGGATAGGACAGGATAGGATAAGTTAGGATAGGATAGGGTAGGATAGGATAGGATAGGATAGGATAGGATAGGATAGGATAGGATAGGATAGGATAGGATAGGATAGGATAGGATAGGATAGGATAGGATAGGATAGGATAGGATAGGATAGGTTAGGATAGGATAGGATAGGATAGGATAGGAAGGAAAAAAATAGGATCGGGTTGGATCGGTATATAAAATACGTTGGGGTATTTTATAATTCTCTTCGAATATTTCGAATTCTTGTTGAGATGAATAAAATAATTCTAGAAAACATTGTCGTGAGTTCAGCAGGTTTAGGAAGCATATTGTCCCTATAAAATGCGGGAATTACCGAAGGCCTCATAGCTGATCACAATATCTTTTAGAAGTAACACCATAGTAACTCGATATTTGTAGAATAGGTTTGAACAACGAAGGCCGAATTCCTGATTGGGCAAGATGAACCCAATAATTCCGCGTATATACCCATTTAAAATGTTATTTTCCCAATATTTTCAAAAACACAGAATGAATAAAACTGAAATCCAGTATTTGATCGAAAAATGATAGTTTGAAGGAACATGCAGAATTTTTTGAGGAAAGTAGAATAGGAGATCGTAAAATAAAGAATATCTGCCAAAAAAAATTCGTATATTTTTTCGAATTGTTCCAACGACACGATCATCACGAAATTTGAGTGTGCAACACCAATTTCAAACTAGCTTCGGTGTTTCTTTATGATTGGGTCAGTATTTTTCAGGCCATTTCGAAAAAACAACTGTTTTCAGAAAAAAACCACAGAACATGACATTTTGCCCCAATACATATTTTATTTCGATTTACCAACCACGCGACTACAACGAAATTTTGCGATCAGTCACATGTTAGTGTGATTCAACTAACTACAAAGTTTCAATCCGATAGCTTTCGTATTTTTCTAGATATGGAGGAAATATCGTCATCAACTCAAATGAATATAACTCCAAAACCATTGGGTGGATTTGGCTTATTGATGAATTTAGCAATCGCATTCTGATGCGCTAACTACCCAGAATGTCTAAAGTCACTAGCTCGTTCTTGTCGATGTTAATCGTGTCCTCGTCCTGCTAGAATCTTCAATCTGATTCGTCATCAGTATAAGTCCAACCTAGTCGTTCGAAATCATTTTCTAGAAAAATTTGAGAATAACAGATATTTGGACGAAACCATAAGTAGCATATCCTAAGAAGAAGCGAGCAAAAAGTTTTGAATTGCTATTGACTCAAGCAAATCTCAAGACAAGCACTCAACCTGAAAATGCACCATCTGCCTTAACAATTTGGTATCCGAGCATTTATTTCGTGAATGCAGAAAGTGACCCATATCTTTTTAATTTATGACAATATCATCGGATAATTAACATTATTTCAATCTTGCCTTGTAACACCCAAAAATATTAATTCCATCAACATGTTTGCAATCAATTTCGAGTGAAGCATTTCTTGAACCAACATTATCTGAACTGCCAGCTTTATAATCATATTCGGTATCAAATTATAAACGTTCGAAATGTATAATTTCACCTGATGTGTTTTCGAAAAATAGAAATTATCGAACAGACGAAAACGGTGATTTTACCATGAACCATCTCTTGATTGTCTTCGAGTGATAATTCCACATCATCTAACTTAAATTGTGTTCATTTCCTAGGTACCATTTATGTAAGCTCGACTTTTAAGATAATTTCTATAATTCCGTGTCCTTTTCATTAAAGGCACTGGAACCTGATCATTAGGATAAAGATGTACAAATGATCAGGGGACTGAGACCAGTATTATATGCATTTTTTCGACAATTCGGAATTAAAACATAATCACGTTCGAAATTCTGGGAATTTGGACAAAATTCTAACGTATCATTAGCGTGGACAGGGCAGGGATAGCTCAATATATTCCATATTTTCTGACAACATGGAATAGTTTCTTATGATTTCAGCTTAAAAAATCAATATGGTATAAGAAAAAAGTTCAATTTACACCGAAAAGTACATAAATGAATTGAATTATTAAAAGTAGCAAAAACTACTGTAAGGTATATCAACTGAAAATAGCAAAACAATGTCCATGGAATTCTGAATTCCTTGAAACCAGCTTAACGGCTGATCTCGAACGCATTATCTTCCGAAGGAAACAACCTAGCTTACTCGCGAAGGTTGAATTCATGATTGAGGGAAATTCACCCAAACATTTCGCATTAAGCAATCCGAAATATCATTTTTCAGAAATTTCCCAAAAACACTATCAGATCGAACTGCAATCTAGGTTCTGCTGAGTTGATGAATTAAAGTTTCGTGCAAAATCTGATTGAAATCTGACAGTTAGTTCTATGGAATTGCGTGCTATATTTTTGGCCAAATGCCTGTTATTTACGAATTTTTACAGGCGAGTGGTCTTAACCAACTAGATTGCACTCACTAATAGAGAATCGGATAACAAATTCGATTGTGTCCGTCCAGCTGTTGCCACGATAACTAGAGAAGGATTATAAAGGATCAGAAACTTCCAATCGAAGAGGATTGAAACAGGTAATTAGTTGTAGAATACCAACCTAACCTCGTGCAAAATTTTGTCAGGGTCAGATTTTTTTTACATTTTCATTCAATGTTTTCAAAGATTTCAATGAAATTCTGCATAAGTCTCCAGGTCAATACGCCAAAATTGTGTGCCACATATCAGTTCAAGTCAACGTTTATTCTCGGAAATATCATCGGAAAAATTATATGAAATTTTGTAGTTACTTCTCAATTATCGTTGTTATGTTTTGAATTACACAACAAATATTGCCTAAGCAACTAATTTGAACATGCGCGCAAGAGCTGCTGGTTTCACGTCAATGCTTTTCTGGACTTCTCAGGTTCTCTAATGGTGTTATAATCATTGTTCTCGTCCGACAGTTCCAATTTGAATAGTGCACATGGCTACAACTTCTAGGTTATAGTCATGAATTTGCTTCAAAATGATGGAAGAAACTACGAAATCAAGATTGACTTCCAAATGACAGGAAATAGTCGAGTTATGGCAGGATTTTAGATTTTTCCACTCAAGCACGCTGTTTCTTCCTAGGAAAATATTCAGTATTTCGTTCAAAATATTCTCAACTGACTGATAAGAATAACTGAAAAGAAAACGATGCTGAAATAAATTACAAAACAACATCATAGAGATTCGTATTTCTAAAACGAGCAAAATCACAACTGGCTCGATCCGGACCTGGCGCTCCAAATCACAGTTTACGCTAAAAATCCACTACGGGGAACATTTCGGACCGCGATTTCGTGAAATCCTTTTCAGGGGGCCACATCGAGACCCGTCGGCCTTCTTCCCTATACTTATGTGTCTCCAGGGGCGTTCCTGCAAGGGTCGCTAGAGGCCGGCGCCCTCAGGGCCGGCCTGGGGCCGCCCGCCCGCTTCTTCCTACCCGGTAATTTCGCTCTTTATGTGGGTGTGTTGCGACTGAATCGGTCGCGAGATTTTTCCCAGACTTTAAATATATAATTGCACGTTGTTTTGTAGCAAATGACCGGTACATTTAACTCTTGGGTCACTGTGGGGCTAGAGTTTAATCAATTTTGTTTGTGGTGGTTAGGTACCGATTGACAGAGGTACGTCGGTATCAATTTATCTGAGAAAAGAGGAGAAAATGTTATGGGTGGTATGGGAAAGCCTCACCTACGTATTGTTCTGCTTTGGGGCACTAGAACGTAGAATTAAAGGGTTAGTTTCCAGTGAGATATTCATCTCTGCCTCTTGGTCTGTTGATCTTATGTTTTGGAGAGCCTTTGGCGGTAATAAAATTCGTCCTGATTTCGATATTTTCTCACACTGGTTGTAGGAGTTCCAGGAAAATTTCAAGATTCAGTATTTTCGGTAGTGAGGAATAAATTCCCAAAAATTATAAGGTTGACCATGATGAAATCTGCCATTATCTGGGTAGAACAGAAGATTGACACCACCTTCCCTATGTTGATTCATTTCATTATATAGGTCTTTATCTCCTTTTTTATCATGGTTGGATTAAACACCAGACATAAGTATACAGTGGGTTGTTATTAAATAGCTATACTTGATAAATTTTTGTTGTCCTGAAAAAATTGATATTTTTGTTTTATTTGGACTTTTTAGTTGATAAAACAAAATTTAGAAATGCAATGATGTGTGTTCAAGTTTGTTGATGAGGCTTTAAGTGATCCTATATCTATTATGTTTGAATACTTTCCTATTGGTTCTGATACCTTCATAAAATTGTTGTTACGATTTTAGTTACTGATATTTTTACGGGGTAATTAGGGCTTTCATATGAGCCATGAATTTGAAAATTTAAAGATAGTTCTCATCATATACAGGGTGAGTCTCTAAGTTGTACATTTATTTTAACCATTGATTCTTCCAATCAAATAAGGAACTTTTTTCCCTTGCCATTTCTCCAGATTCGGCTCAGGTAAAAAGTTAAAAGAATTTAAATATCATTCAATGTGCTGATACACTCCTGCACTTTCTTTGCAAGTTCATCACATATATCTCTTGCGGTGATCTTTTTGGCAGAATAACCATTTCAGTGTTTGAAATTCAAAGAAACATGATTGAAAAACTCATTTACTCACTTAATTCTTATAATTTGAGTCTTTTTGCGATATTATCGCAAGGTGAACATGTAACTACACTGGATTTTTGAAACAGTGATTTTCCACTTGATATTCTTGAGATATTCAATTTCATTCCTCTATAAAATTATACACAATTCCATCCTCCCCTAGTCTCATATTCAAAACTACATAATTATTCTTATTTTCATCAAATTTATACATGAATTATATGGAATCAATAAACTAACCTAAACACATCAATTGAACTCTATGGAAAGTCAGGTTCATAGATATGAAGACTTAGCCTTCATATCTGTGGTCTGATCACGAAATAGCATAGAACTATTATGAGTGGATTAGTTCAATGTGAAATATATAAAGATATCTGTATATTCTATGGTTCGGATAAGCGTAGATGGAACTTAATTTACCGCCTTTACTAGCTCAGGGACGGATCCATAAAATGAGGTAATTTCTCGAATTTTTATCAGATTTTATAACATTTAACGTTGTATATCTCCAAAACTGTGCATTTAAGGAGAAATTATAAAGAATAACTTAGTATTCTGAAATTATTGAAGATTCTTATTATGAAATAAGATTAACTTCATCTGCAATGTACATGCTAATTTCATATAGTTTCATGAATCATTGAGTCAATAACTCGGAAACTGTTTGAAGAAGGATGAAAGTGATGAAAAATATGTGTCATATTTATAGAAAACGTCACACTAAAATTCATCTCATTCAGAGTTATCATATCAAAGCCAAAAAAGTAAAACTGATTTTTTTCTGGAAATTTAAACAGCCTGTATCTTTTTACTCAAGCCGAATCTCGAAAAATGGTAAATGAGAAAATTGTTTCATTTAATGGGAGAAATCTATGGTTGAAATTAATGTACAACTCAATGACTCACTCTGTATAAGCTGAATTTTGAACATGTATTGTCAGTATTTTGGTTAATATTGGAATGACGGAATTTCAGATGCAATCATCTTTTGAACCATTAGGTGGAACTTGTTCTTTCTGAACTAGACAAACCTATTTTAAAATTCATATTTCACGTTTTCAACTCTGCAAAACTACAAACATTCATCATCACTTGATTCCAAAATATCACATATTCCCGAAACAGCAGATTGAGTTTAAATTTAGCAATTGACGTTGAAAAAAAAAATTAAAATTTCATTGAAATCTTGTGAGCAGCTTCTAAAAAAATTTCGTTATCAACAAAATTGGGAAAATTTTCGAAAAATTCTCTACAACCCATTGCCCAGTTACCCTCGATCTATAACTTTCTACTCAAAGTACTCCATCATGCCGAAAATTGCAAAACTAATTGTAGTCTACAATTTTATCGAAGAGGAGCAAAAGATCGTTCTTCCCTCTTACATAACCATAATGCACCTGATTCCCACCAGCCCAGTTTCACCATCTGCCCCAAATGGCCTCAATTCCGCCAGCAGTCAAATACCCCGAATCCAGCCATCTCGATCCATAATGAGATGTAATTCCGAAACTGTAAATTTACATTTATTTATTCTAGCATCTGTTTTTTTCACCACGAGGGGGCACTCTGCGATCAGAGGCCCAGAACGTGAGCAAATTGGTAGTGGGCAAGCCGAGACTCCCCCAGGCCACTGCGATCATTTGGTACACAACTTGGTCGTCCGAGAATGTTCCTTTCGTTTCCTGAAATTAATACGCTGGATGCCTGCAGGACATTGGTTGGTTAGACCCTCTATCCACCTGTTATGAGGAATGATTCTCGTGTTTCACGTGACTTGAACTTCTCATCGTCAGGACCAAGAAGATGTTTTATTCATGGGATTTTCGTATGACATTAGAAAGATGGTTTTTTGATTCGTTTTTAATTAAGGATGTTTGAGGAGATGCAGTAGGTGTGTCACTGAAGGTTTTCGAATTTAGGGAGATAATGGAGTTATTTTTCTGGGTAAATTTGATCGCTTATACTTTCGGTGCTATCTGCACCACATGCATGGCATTAATTCCAAAAAAAGCTGCAGTTATATGATTATTTCAGGGTGTCCTGAGACACGTAGAATTTTAATAGACTACAATATTGAAACCCCAGTTATAAATAATTGATGAGATATTCAATTCTCCCCATCTCCCTAAGTATTTTTTGATGGAGGATCTGTAGTTCTGATAGGAATTTTTCGTTGTTGTCTAAACCTCAACGGATTGTAAGCAACAAGTAACTGAAAAATATCGAAATTCCTTTTGAAAAATATTTTCGAAGAAGAGAAAGTCACTGCACTCTGAATATCGAATTATGCTAATAATGTTACTAATATAGATAGGAATTGGTTTCACTGAGAAGAAAGAGCTCCAGTAATAATAAATAACATAATCAGAAGGACGAGTATCCGTCGATAAATCAACAAATATTCCCTCTTGATCAGAGCTAATCATCCAATCAACCAAAACACCTACACCGAAGAAGCGGATCCAAGTAGAATGACTACAGCTGTTTCACAATTGTTATTAATCGTCAGGTCAACTTAACTTGGATCAACCGCAGAGAGTTCTCTCGATACTTGTTACCTTTCAGAAGGACCGCTGCAGTATAACAACTACAGCGCGCCATCTGCTAGGAGCATCTTGCGAGTCTCACCTTCGAGTGCAGAATACTGAGTGATCGATGTGTATGACGTTCATCTTTTTGTCGCATCAGGTCGCTGTAACTGCGATATTGCAGCTTTACAATGTTTCCAATGTCATGACGGTTTTTTGTAAAGCTGCAATATCGCAGTTACAGCGACCTGATGCGATAAAAGGATGAACGTCATACACATAGATCACTCAATATTCTGCACTGGAAGGTGAGACTCGCAAGATGCTCCTGGCAGATGGCGCGCTGTAGTTGTTATACTGCAGCGGTCCTTCTGAAAGGTAACAAGTATCGAGAGAACTCTCTGCGGTGTATCCAAGTTAAGTTGACCTGACGAACAATAACAATTGTGAAACAGCTGTAGTCATTCTACTTGGATTCGCTTCTTCGGTGTAGGTGTTTTGGTTGATTGGATGATTAGCTCTGATCAAGGGGGAATATTTGTTGATTTATCGACGGATATTCGTCCTTGTGATCATGTTAGTTACTATTATATTTAATTAGTGTCTAACGCAAATATCAGTTGAGCATTTACAGTTCACAAAAAAAAGCAAGAATATCACTGGCGTGAAGTCAGCAGCTTTCGCGCGCATGTACAAAGGATATCGCCAAAAGTGACCATGCGCACAAAAGCTCTTGTCTTCACGTCTGGGCGTTTCTAGGGATTCCTCTTGGACAGATCTATTGAAATTAAACTCGCGGAGTAGCAAAGATTTCCGAAAGAATCACAAAATGGTGCAGGCGTCGGTATGATTGAGTGTGTGCTCCGTTTACTTTTATGCCTACCGACTTACTTAGTCGGTAGGTTTTGGAATAAGTCTATCAAGCTTTTCTTACTTGAACAGAAACAGGTTAGTGAAATATCGTCAAGAGACGTGGACTTTGTCAATATTTACATTTTTTCATGAATGATTCTATGGTTGGCTCTGGTAACATAGTAATTGCTACAATCCTTTTGTAGAATAGCAATTATACTACTTCTTAGTGTAACCTCACATTCGGTGATTAGACAGAGAGGAATTCGTCGAACCTCCTGGCCTACCGACTGACTTTCTGAAAGGGAATAAGTGTTTAAGCTTTCGGATCATAGTTAAATCGATTCAACTCTTAATGGTCATTATGAAAAAATCCATAGAATCTCTGACGTGCAGTCAACAGCTTTGGCATGCAAGTTTGAATTCGTGGCGGTAAATGGAATTTTGGTTTTCTAATGATTCTGAAATGATCATCACACAATTATGGTAAAAATTGAGCATCAGTTTGATATTGATACGAAATCTCTGATAATCAAATTTGGATCGAACTGACTTTTCTTGTGAAATATTGACTTCAAAGTCAACATAAATTTCGTTGGAATCTGAGGAATGGTTTCCGAAAAAAAGTTTTCCACAAAGATTTGGAAATCTTATAAAATAATCTTGATTTTGCAAAACGATGCCAAAAAAATTTCTTGAGTAGTTACACATCGGTATTCTGTAACTAATTGCCAAACTTCAATCCGATATTTGAGTAGTTCCTGATGAGATATTGAGCAAATTCAAACGAGTGTAACACCGAAATAGCTTGGTCGATTTGGCCCATTGCAAACTCACCCGGCAAATTTTGACACATTTGACTGGAAATTTTAAATAGCCCAATTCCTTCGGTTCTTAAGTTACCGTGACAACAGACGGACGGTCGACCAGCCCGCTGGACAGAATCAATTTTATCATGGAATTCCCCATTAGTCAGACAAATCTAGTCGTTTGACATCATTGTCGGGATGAAGCTATAAACTCACAGACATTTGATCAAAATGATAGCACGCCGTGCCCTAAAACATGGGCACAAATTGGGATACATTTTTAGATGTTAGTTAGTATGGACACACCCCTTCATTATATATTATTTATTTATTTATTTATTCAATGATATACGGACAAGCCATTTCACATATTTATATATTAACTAACAACAATATCAAATAGAGAAAATGGGAAAACAAAAATCGGTGAACATTTTCAACTATTCTGAAATAATTTTTCAATTGAAAGATTGAAACATGTACGAGATCTATCTCCACCGAACCAGCAGCTCGCATTGCTCTATGGCGAGGACTGTTCATCGAGTAATTAGCTCTGCTAAACTTTATGTCAAGTTGTTCCCAAGTTCTGAGACTCCTTCTAGGAATATTCAAGCCTATTCTCTGTAGAAAATAAGGACAGTCGATGTAATTGTGCAAAATCTTATATACAAGCATTATTTCAAAATTATGTCGTCTCTTCTCAAAGGATGTAAGGGATAATTTGTCTCGAATGTCCTCGTAACGAATAGAATCAGAGGTTAATCCCCATTTGAATCCTACCCATTTCAAAAATTTGTTCTGGACCCTCTCAACGGCTTGTATATGTACTGCATAATGAGGTGACCATATAACACATGAATATTCAACAATGCTTCTCACATATGCTATATACATTGTCTTTATGGAAGAGACATTAAAGTTCTGCATATTTCTTTTGATGAACCCAAGCATTCTAAAAGCTCTAGATGATACATAATTTATATGTTCTGTAAAGCTCAAAGTAGTATCTGGCAAACCTCCAAGATCCCTCACAGTGTTGACCGATTTTAATAGACACCCGTTTACTGAATAGTCGAACAAGATCATCGACTTGGTTCGGAAAAATCGCATCGTCTGACACTTGTCCACATTAATCTCCAATTCATTCTCTACACACCATTAAACAACGTTTTCGATATCCCTCGTAATCAACAAGCAATCAACCAGGGATCTTATAAGCCGAAACAATTTCATATCATCCGCAAACAGAAGAAAGAAACAAAATCTGATAACAGCCTTTATGTCATTGATGAAGCACAGAAATAAAACTGGCGACAAAGGTGAGCCTTGTGGGACACCCGAACTTACTTCAATACCCTCGGAAAAACAATCTGAAATCTTGACGATCTGCGTCAACCAAACCAAACGGTCATAAATGCACTGGAGTAGGGGTGACCTAAAGCCTAATGCTTTGAGCTTGGCAATGAGTAACCAATGAGGCACCTGTCAAAAGCTTTAGCAAAGTCTGTGTAGACTGCATCGACTTGTGACCTCTCGTTGAATGCTGATATGGTGAAGTCTATGAAACATAGCAGATTTCTTGTTGTAGATCTACCGGAAATAAATCCGTGTTGCTCCTCGATAAAAACATGTATTGGTGTTATTTTATTAGTAATTGAAATATCTAAAATCTTTGGAATATAAGAGCTTTTCGTTACTGGTCTATAGTTTCCAACGTCACTAGCATCGACCGACTTGAATACCGGAGTGATATAACTTAATTTCCAGTGACTTGGATATTCACCTGAACTTACCGATAAATTAAATAAGAAAACTAAAGGAACCGATGAAACGAACCTGCACTTCTTAAGAAACAGTGCGGAAATCTGATCTACATACTGCAATTCATGAGAGGATTTTTCATTCTTGGTACCCATTCGAGAACATAAAGTAAATATACATATATACATATGTGTTCTGTGTTCGAGAAGTTATCCGCGTAAACATATCGCTGACCATCAGCGACGCATGCGCCTCAGTCACTAATGGCAACCTCGATTACCAACTAATTATTAATAACGACGGATCATCGCAGAACAACGTCGGCAAAATTCCACCCAATAAATCTTTCATCCGCATCTCTCGTCTCCCATCCAGTCCGTCGTAAAATCCTCAACATTTAGCGGATTCTGCACGGTATAATAAAATAATTACGAAATATCGGCGGCGAAGTCAAAACCCGAACCCAGAGTTACGGTATTGTGCATTGTGAAGCGGCTCGCCTGTTATATACAGGGGGGTCAGAGGTCATAGGCGGGTCACACACCTGCCCCGCGGGCACACGAGCTAGCTCGAGAGTGTACGATCGCCACCCACGCAAAACTTCAACGCCCGGTCGTTTTCGTAGTCGTAAATACGTTCTCACGTCGATCCAGGGATGGGCAAAATGAGATGGCCATCGATTATCGATAGGTAAGGATATATGTTGATTTGTGTGTTTAATTTATCGATCAATTTGAAGGTAATTGTACACTGTACTAATTGATAAACATGTGTCGGTAGCTCAGTGGTTAGAGCGTTGGACTAGTGATCGAAAGTTGTATGGTTAGATCACGGACTAGGATGAAGTTTTTTAAATCGGTACCGGCCACTGTTCACTGTTGGTTCAAAAAAAATAATCAAGACTGCTGTGCCTAGGGTGGTGTGAGGGCACAGTTTCAAAGCCTGCAAAGAACACAGCCGATATCCCAACTCGCACAAGCTTTCAACTTCTGAGGGCTTCTTGGAAACCTATGGTAATCGAAAAAATACAAAAAAAAATAAGTTAAGAAACAAAACAGGCTTGAACTGGATATATAAAGATTCACACGGATTTCCGGCCTTTCTGTGCGAGAATTTAAAACTGAACTGATAAATATTCGAAATAACTCGATTTTTCGACGATTTCAAGTATATTGTAAAAATTGTTCAAATCAGCACAGTAAGCAATACCTTATGTCTCTTGCGCCATTTTGCAACTCAAGAAAAGGCCTATAATGCAAAATTTTTGCCATATCAAATTTGATCTGCTTGAAAAGGAGAATTTTTCGCTAGGATCAATTAAAGTCTTCACTAGTACTTTGTTACTTCTTCACAAACATCAATAAGATAAGATGTATGTCTGTATCTTTGTACGCGCTTGTTCTGGGGAACCGAGCGTTATCATTTCGTCACGATTTCTGTAATTTTCGAATTTTGAGCTGAAAGTGGTCTAAACGATTGGGTTGAACTCCTTGAAATTTCAATTCTGTTTGTCCGTCTGTCCGTCTGTCTGTATGTGCTCTAGCTTAAAAGACTTAACGACTTGAAATTGTCAAATTAGCTTTGGAGTCCTTATATCTCTGTTAAGATCGTTAATGGGTGAAATCGGTTAGATAGTTTCGGAGTTAGGCTTATTTGAAATTTTGAGGTTAATTCCTCGATATCTCATGAAGTATTTACTCGATCAAACTGAAACTTCGAGGACAGTTTTGGAATACCAGCACGCAACCTACAGCAAAATTTCGTGTGGATCCAATTTTTGAAAAATTGAAAAAAAATGTATTCGGACATTTTTAAAATTTTTGAGAAAATTTTTTTTTCTCTGGAAATATTGATTAGATTTCAATGGAATTTGGCACAAACCTTAGCGTCAGTATTTAACAACAATGCTCCAAATTTTAATTCGATCCGATGTTTACTTTCGGATATATAATGTTCACGTTATTTCTGCAATTTCTCAAGAAGTACAAATGCCACCAGATTGAAACTTTGTAATCTGGTGGACATTACCAACACGCAACTAGGTGCAACATTTCGTATTGATCTAATAGTTAGAATTTGAACAAGCGCGTAAAAGCCCCTGACCTCACGTCAGTGCTGTCGTGTTATAACAGGAACTTCGATATGAAAAGTTCAATAATTTGATAATAATATTAAATCGCATATCTTTCCTGATACAATTGCATAGATTGGCGTTTCAGAATTTCGAGATATGTCAAAAATATAATACATCGTCCCCTGTATGAAAATATGGATGACCTCATCTTGTGAACGTTTGCGATGCAAAGTTTCGGTTTCAACATGTTATTTTATCGAGTTTAGAACCACTCTATCGATACCGTATTCTACCAAAAAATTTGTACATCCCTCGTACATAGACATCTCGCCCGGTATTTATGAATCTCGAAGTCAGTCGTAATTTTGAAATTTCAGGGACTATATCTTTCCTCCTATTCAAATTATTAATGATTTGCTAAGTAACATTCGTTTTGGCCTGGGACATTCGTTTCAACGTGATTTATGTCACTCCAACATCAAGAACGACATCAGGTGGCATACGAAGCTACATACCTATTCCTTAATTAGTTCCACTGATGAAATAAAAGTGAATAGAATGAGTTGGCTGTTTTTTCTCTATTACCATAAGAGATATTTGAAAATTCCTACTAGATAACTGAGAATATTTCTTATGTCGATTATAGAATATTTTGGGAAAATTTTGCTTGATTTTCAGTTTTTTTTTAGGTTTTCACTCACAATATCTGAAAGAGGAATATCGGAAATTAAATGAAATTATTATTTATAGGAAACACCCCTGCAGGTTGCGGGATTCAAATTATCTGTCAAGGACACTTTCTATAAAAAAAAGTTGCCTATATCGGAACTCAGATTCACTTGGTATGAACAAATTTTGACTGCTACGTCTATTTTTCGGGGAATATGGTTAATTTCCATGGAACGATGGGCTAAATTATTTTCTCCATTCAGTAAAATACAGGAGGGCTCTTTTACTTTCCTTTTCAGAATATCATCGTTCAGAGTCATCAGTATCTTTATATCATACTAATCTATGATTAGATTTCCAATAAATCTTCAATTAAGAATTTAACTTTTAATTGTTCTAAGGAGTGAAACCCAAAAAAAAATTATGAATATTTCCCCAACAATTTTTTTTCGATACTGTACTAATTAAGCTCGGAATAGAAAAATTCGGACGAAATTCTGACTTTTCTGGAAGAAAAACGGAAATAATGAGCCCACAAGAGAACTTTAAAATATGGTCGTTCGAAGAATTCCAGTAACTTGTAAAAATTCTCAAAATCGACACATTAAGCAATCGATCCCCGCCCCTGTGCCATATTGCATTGCTCCCTATATTTTGGAATGGGTTGCATTCAAATGTGCCGGCTTAGTTCGTAAATGGAAAGAATACCCAACGGTTTTGGAATTATTTTTAACCGAATTTTGTTCTCACTGTGTCGAAAAAAAAATTCGATAAAATTTTATCTCAATTAGTAATTGTTTCGTTATGATACAAGGTCTCGTGGCATATTTCGTAAGAATCAGTAGTTTTCAGTTCGATTAGATCTGTATATTTTTGAAAATATCAGAAAAGAAATATATACAATTAGGTATTCGAATCAGTGGAATAATTGTGTAAATTTAACTCATTCACGAGTTCGATTTTGTACGTTCACACTCATAATGAACTCTGCCACTATGTTGTCTCTTGTAACATCATTATTGAATTCTCTTTTGATTATTATTAAACTAAAATATTAAGTGTTTCACATAAAAATGGAAATGATGATTCGTAAAATTTCTGAAAATGAGAAAACACCGCATTACCTGAATAGTGGGACAAACACAAGGTAAAAAGTTTCAGGTTAGAAATGAAAAATTCGAAAATACCTTTGAATATACGTCAGAATATTCACATCCCAGGTCAAATGTTTGGTTATGGGAAACATTCGAAATACAACAATAAATCAAAGATCCTAAATTTGTACCAAATTTATCTTATCATCTACAAATATGAATTAGTTTATTTAGTTTGACATAAGGGTGAAAATCCTATATACACAATCACCATTCTGCGATGCTGGGGTCTACAGAAAATATTTTATCTTTTGCACTACTGGAAAGAAGATTTCAATCCATACAAGATTTGCAGGAAAAATATTGATTATTTGTATAGGAGGTTAGTTCTTTTTCAATACAGCAAAAGTTGTTCATTGTTTGATGGTTTCAGATCCCATTTTATTCACGTATAAATTTTTACACTCGAGAGCGAAGCTTTCATTTTCTCAAGCGAATAAAATATAAGACATCCATGAAAAACGATAGTTTATCACAATCAGAATAAGAATGGAAAAAATTTTCCATCAAAAAATAACGTGGCCCTTGCTCTGTGTTCAGCTTTCAACACAATTATATCTTTGAAATAACGCACAAAATATACGTTGTTGAATGAATAAATGTTTTTGTAATTCTCATTGTTCCACTAGTGCATAAAACGGTTCTTCATACGATTCGTAACTATGATTTAAAATTAAATGTTGACGTGATTGTGGATAAGAAAAAGTCGTTCTGTAAGATTCAGTGATTATTTTTTGAAATTTTTTCTTTGGGCTGTACTAAGTTCTTTAGCGAGAATGCGCATCCCTAAGATTTTTTTCAATAGTTTGCACCAAAAAATTTTTGAAAAAAAAGGAACCCATTATATTAGAGGTATTGTTTGCTCTTAAGTGATCAAGTGTACGAAATCTTCAACCTATCCTAACAGATCAATTGAGCCGGCAGTATGAAAGAGTCAAATGTTAGTCTTAATAATTGCAAATGTGAAGGAACTATTCAATTACCATGTGATATAAAATAACAGCTAAAATGGGGCTGCAGTTATTTTTCTTATCATTCTACAAGAATTTTTTCATTTTCCACTCTTATTGTTCGATAATCGAATAGCAGTTTTGTTCAATTATTACGAGCTTGTTCTATGGAACAGCGCGTTATCATTTCGTTACGATGTCTTTCGAATTTTGAGCCAAAATTGGTCTCAAACGACTAGGTTGGACTCACTGATGAAGAATCCGTTGTCAAAATTGATTCTGTCCGTTCGGCCGACCGTGTGCGCTGTAACTTTCGAAAGGAAGGACCCAGAGTCTTGAAATTTTCAAGTAAGGTTAAGATCCTGAATATCTCGGTTGAGTTCGTTAATGGGCCAAATCTGCCGAATGGTTTTTGTGCTACAGCCATTTGAAATTTTGATTTTTCAATAACTTTAAAAATATTCATCTGATCGAAATGAATTTTGGTTGGAAGATGAACAGTGTCAATAAGAAGAATTGTCCATGAAAAAATTCGAAAAATTTTTTATTTTTTCTGAAAATTTTTATATTTCATTGAACTTTCACTGAAATTTCCAAGTCACCATTTCGCAATGTGAACAAGCTGCTGACTTCACGACAGTGCTTTTCAATCATTTTATTATATTTATATTTATGAATTCCTAGTGTAAGGGAATAGAAATATATCTAAATATTCCAATAACCTCAAAATCGAACTCCGTCGTGACGTTAAGCAGGCCGAATTATTCAGCACAATTAAATTCCTGTATTTCATACTGAAAAAAGTCTCAGAAAATTCATTTCAATGCCTTCGTTTGTCCAAATCGTGCACGATATAACTGTAATATCGAGGCTCAGTCTGTAGTCCGAGCTTAACGTATTGATGTCAATGCACCTTTCCATTCTCGACAGAGGAATCATTGTAATGTCCAAAATCACGACTTGGTCCCCCAACAATATTCAATTACTGCTTTCAGCGAATCGAAGCTTTGTTATTACGTCAGCGACGTGAAAAAGAATACTGGATATCTATCTTCACTTTTCACGAGAAATAATGACGAATGGTGTTTTTGAAGCCTAGTCAAGTTAACGAGGGAACCACTGGATGATATGCCTTACCAAACGGTTTCTACCATAATTCTATTATTGGTTCAGACCAACTGAGCAAGGGAATAAAATTTTCGCAATACATAAGTTTTAATCGTAGATTCAGTTTTCATATATTTTTGTTTGGCCGATAATTAATAGGTATATTTCAATTTTTTCACCCTACTAGGAAGACAAGTAAGTTTGGAGCTTTCATGACACAGAAGCGAAATGCTTAATTGCATAAGCATACTTGAGATAAATGTCATCCTGACATAATACATATATATGGCCGAGTTTTTTAGTTCTCCAAATTGGTGTGGTGGAAGAGTGGTGGATCCACCAACTCGTTTTTTTATTGATGATTAATGACGTAAATGTCAAATTATCTAGTGCAACATCCACCATTTATGTTCTATGTTCACCATACTCCACCACAACCACACCAGTTTGGTGAATTTAAAAACGCGCCCTATCACAAGTTTTTCAATTTACTTCCCGATATTTTGTTAGATTTCTAGTGTAAAATATCGAATTATGGATATATGGGAGATGTTTCCCCAATATGAAGGGCCTGGTAGCGTTCTTCGTTTATCTGAGATCCGAAATATCATCACTTGGAGGACCGGTCTTGGTCGAAAGACTCCCCCGGTCAGAGATCAAATGTAGGTAATTTTATTAACTGCTTCCTGCTGGTTTTTTTTCCCTCTTTTTTTCGATCTACTAACCAAAAGAGAGAATTTAATTATACTATTCGAGTAGCTTATCCAGGACACATAATCTTTTTTGCTTATCCATTTCTTTGAGCTTTTCATGATCTGAGAGTAGTAGAACTTTGAATATAAATACCTCGAATTTTATAAATGCATTGTCTCGAAAAAAAAGTAAGGAATTATGGGGATTTTGAGGAATGTTCAGTTGAAAGTTATTATGAAAGGTTTGAATTGAAGATAAATAGCAATTTTAAGCAGAAATAGATATAGAACTTCTGAGAAAATGTGAATTTTTAATAAAAATTATGTATCGACCAAGCTTATCATGTAATTATCAGGTTTTCGAAAGAACCAAATTACAGCTATATTTCAGAAAAAGGGTTTGTTTAATATAATGAAAGCATCTTTTGGCGAATGTAATTAGAAATTTGGAGAAGTGCTTTTATAGTAGGAGTGAATATTTCCAAGAAGTAGTAAAGTGAAAGTAAGTGGTTTTGTGAGTCTCTGTATTGTATTGATTTTGAAATGTCTTGTATGATTGTTTTTTTTTTCTGAATTTTTTTCTTCTCTTTGATAGTTGTCTTTGGGAAATAATCAGAAGTTTCGACTCTTCATATGCATGTAAAATGTCTTAAAGGATGCAATAAATTATTATTATTAGTATGAATTTCGGGCAAATGAAATTGGAAACCTGGAAAAATTCTAACATTTAGGTTGAAGGATTTAAAAATTGTATTTGTATATTAGAGAATAAGAACATAGGCAAGTAAGACATCAAAATATGCAGAAAAATGTAGCTGAATTTCCTAAAGTTGTTTCAAAGAAGAAAATTGCGGAAGCATCATTTTTGAAGAAATTTTGACATGCAAGACTGCTTCGATTATGTGAAAAATTTAAATAATCTATACATAGGGAGACTCGAACATAGAGAGGTCAGTCCATTTTCAAGCACCGTCGAGACTGTAGCTGATCCCCGCAAATTTTTCAAAACAATAAAAAAGTCGAAGTGAGACTTGAGGCTATCGAAGTGACTGGTAGCCAGAAATCAAATCATTGGAAAATTGAAATGAGAAGTGATAAAAAAATCTGAAAATCAGAGAAGTCATCAAGCAAATCAAGATTAGAAATCAATCCTTTAAAGTTTACACTTTGAACTCCGGAATATGGTTATGAAATAAACAAAAACAGGGAGATTGGGGGGTAAGAACCTGAACCCACTGAATAGGAGTGAGGTAAATAGTGACACAGACTAATATATCGAAGATGAGAACTGAAAGGACATTATGCAATTTCATGTAATTCAATTAGTTAGGATAGTGAGTTCAGTAGTTCAATTGATTTTATAATACGATCTTTTCATTGAAATCATTATTTAAAGTTCCATAAACATTACTTATTTTTAGATCATAGAATCCACCTTTAGAAAGAGAGATAGAGCCGCGGAAAATTTCATCAAAATTCGAAGTTTTTATTATGTTATTGGATCTTGATACGAATTTGAATTTGCAAAATTAATTCCAAATTATATAAAACAAAGATTCATAACAACACGTATTGAAACAGCAGCTCTGATCGCGAAATGCATCCTTCGTTCTGTGGAATTGCCGAGTTGTCCTGCACCAGCTTCGATACCATCTCTTCAGGCGCTCGTCGGAGATGATTCCCACGATCTGAACGTACTGAAACTCCTACAAGCCCTCGGGAAGTGTGTGCTAGACACGCGCTCATCATCGTTCTCGAACTGATGTTGTTGCTAGGGTCCTTTCCACAAATAGGTGTTCGGCAATAGGACAGGTGTTTTTGAAGCCTCTTATATCTGCAATGTCGTTGATATTTGTAGATGGACTTATTGAAGATGGTATGGTGAATTGAATTTATTTCAGTGTTCATTATATCATTCCTGTCCATGGGAATGAAAAACTGGAAAATGAAAACGCGATCTCATTAGAAACATTAGGAATCAACCTTGGAACTCTATGTTCGCCTGATGTTTTCGTCCTGTTATTATTGTAGATCTGTTTCATTTTGTTCCACCATAGCTACGTTCGTTACTTGCATCCGAGAGGCGATGGATTGATCTCATGGATTTTTCTGAAGTAAACGAAATTGTCAAATTTAATATAATTGTATTCTGTGATACAAATAGCTTTGCTCTATCAAAATACTCCAACGAGAAAGATCGTCATCTACCAGCTCCAAATTTGTTTGCCGAGTGATTGAGATGTGCACTCTCCTCTATCTGGATGTAATTAACGAACGACTCAGGAGCAATCTGAGTCTGAACGGCGTCTTATTTGGTTTGAACCCAGAAACCCTAAGAAAGACATGGAGCAATCGGGTTATAAGATTTGAAGGATACTGAACCCTAGTTTTAATAAGTTTTATTGTGTTCTTCGAAGAAATCTCTATGTTCTGTTAGTTGCGCTTTCACCTCTTTTATTCTAGAAATACATATTTTCAGTTGCATCTATGATTTGCGATAGGAAGAAATTGACTTTCGTTACATTGCACTGGTACAATTCACAACGTAATGTAACTTTTATCCTGCTGAACAACTTCTTAAAGACTCGTTGCAGATCATCGACTTTCGAAAACGAGAAATAAATCAATTGAAACAAAAGCTATAGAATATCCTATTTTACGCAGTCATAAGCGAAATTATAATATTCCACCATATCTACATAAACATTCCCACTCAATTCTCAATGAAATACCTCGAATACTACATCCAGAAGACTTGTATACAACACTGCACAAGATCTGGTTTAAGAATGGCGCACACCAACTTGCATACCAGTAACATTAAATGTTAATTCAACCGATACCATATCTAAGACCGCATGTTCTCAGCATTTACACCTCCCTTGCCAAGAATTCGCGAACATATTTCAGTCTGAAATGATACTTATATCTACTCCCTAGTATCTTTATGCGTCTTCATAAAACCGAGGTAATGAAACATAGCGTGTAGCATTATGATTTATCTATTTTCGCTCGGTATTGTTATCATTATTGGTCATACAATGTGTGAGCTATGCGGAAATGCCATGCGATCGTACTTCTGCGGTTCGATGGGGTTTCGTGATAGATAAGTGCGGCATGGGTAGTTAGAGAGAAAGGTTGTTCTCAGCTTGAGGTCACAACATAAATTTGAGCTGAGTTAAGTCAGGAGGAAATACAATGTTATCCTGTTGATTTTGCAACTTTTAGGAATTTCGTCTAGGATTTGGAAACAAGAACTATTACAAATTAGGGTTCTGGATTATTTCATAATATAATCCTGTTTCAATCTAGGATTTAATGGTTTGTGCTTTAATAACTCAATCAATAGTTATACAATTTCAAAAGATTGAAACCAAATGATTCAACCGGAATTCTGCCCCACATGGAGGCCAGTGCAAATATAAAACTGCCCCACGACTGTAGCACCAGAGCAACAGAAACAATTAATCCACGAAAACATTCAGATTCTTTCAGGGTTTACTGGTTATATTGAAATTTTCAATGTATAACACTACATGCAGTGACTAGAGCTCCAATATTGTCTACAAAGTTGAAGTACTTTTCGGAGATACTGATCATAAACTACTTTTATGAAGTTCTCTAGATTTCACGCTAGTACAATGAACATAGAACAACTTCATAATTGGGAAATTGAAAGCTCTTCACAGAGAAAACAGATCTTGATCCTGTAGCAAGGAAACTACATGCAGACTCCTGCTATCAAAAGAGGTATTCAATTGTGAAGGTATTATCTCGATTGAATAGGTCTATATTCATGGAATCATTCGGCAGAATTTCCAAAACCAATAATCCCTAACAGCTCTCTGATCTGGGATCTATCATCATTCCCTAAAGTTTATCTAATCTGCTGGAGAAAACGCTGACCAACTTGCTGAGTATCTGGAACAAAGCACGATTCTGCCTGAAATCCAGATAGGCTTTCGTCGAGATATAGTTTCAATAGCACACTGCTGCAGGTAACTGATGATGTTCTATGCTCTCTTGATGACTCCAAGTGTATGACCTTCTTTCTACTTGACTTGAGCATAAGGTTAAGGTTGACTTTCACACACTAGAAATATTCTCAAAGGTGTCACACAGGGCTCAGTCCTTAGACCGTTGCATCATTGTTTACATCAGCCAATTCATCAAGTTCATTTGATGTTGTAACATCCACATGTACACGCAGATGATTTTCAGCTTTACTACAATTTCACCGTAAGTTACCTCAATAATGCAGCATTGAGAATAAATGATGGTCTAAATCGACTATCGGTCATCGCAACGGAATATCATTGAATGTGGAAGTAAAAAATTGCTTTAACATTCGGTTCCAATAAGAACAAGAAAATTTGGTATTGACAAGTTGAAGCCAATTATAAATAATTATTCTATTCTATTTCCAATATCGCAAGAAACTTAGGTTAGACTTGGAAAGTTTGAAGCATTGAGATTGCTGTTTCTACATAGGCCGTACTAACCCGTTCATACTGAAAATCTAGAAAAGCACTACCGTGAAGGCAGCAGCTTTTGCGCGCATGTTCAATGTAGATGACCGCTTCAGCAACGAATTTGAACATGCACGCAAAAGCTGCTGCCTTCACAGCATTGCTTTTCTAGATTTTTTTTTTGATGAATTACTGGATTTCAATTCGATCTAATCTGCATAATTGGAAATATTGGAAAAATAAAATTTTGAATGGGTATATCTACGGAATCATTGGCCGGTTTTACCAATTCACAAATTCGACCTTCTTAATTAAGCCCCAAACCTACCTAACGGCTGATTGCGTTAACACAATAACTTCCGAAAAACAACTTCAAAACTCGATATTTGTAGAGAAGGTTTGAACCTTAATTATGAAGGGCGAATTCGAAATGGGTACAATCCACCCAATGATTCCGCAGATATACCCATTCAAAATTTTATTTTCCCAATATTTCCAAAAATACAGATCAGATCGAATTGAAATCCAGTACTCCATCGAAAAATTACAGTTCGAAGGTTCATACAGAATTTATTGAGGATGATATGATAAGAAAATCACAGAAAGTTTTTTTTTCGAATTGCTCTAATAACACGATCATCACGAAATTTTGCATGAAGTTGTCTTTCAGCATCTTCAAACTAGCTGCGAACTAGCAGGATTGATTCTGTATTTCTCGAGTTATACCGAAAGAAACAACGATATCGAGAAGAAAACCTCGAAATTTGACATATTTTTTCGCGATATCTCTAAAACGTATGATCGTATCAAACTGAAATTTGGTACACTATTGTGAAATATGAAGCTCAAAGTCTGAGTGGAATTTTATTTTAGATATGATAAATGGTTTCCGAAACAAAATTTTTCTGGAAAAAAATTTTGAAAAAAAATTTTTGTTGAAATTACCGACAATATGATCCTGATAAAATTTGACTCAGAGTTGGGCGTCATTATACTCAACCTAATTGCCAAGTTTGAATCCAATCGCTCCAGTAGTTTCTGAAATAAAAAATAAATAACTTCAAAATTTCAAGTGGCTATAACTCCGAAATTATTCGACCGATTTGGCCCATTGATATATTCAACCGTGGCGTTTCAATGCGCGACCTACCCTGAAAGTTTCAAGTTGCTAGCTCACTTCGTTCGACAGTTATCGTGTCCACGGCAAGCCGGCCGGACAGAATCGATTTTGACACTAGATTCGCCATCAGTGAGTCCAATCTAGTCGTTTGAGACCATTTTCAGCTCAATCATAGAAAATTACAGACATTTGAACAAAACGATAGCACGCTGTTCCCCTAGAACATGCGCGCAAAAAGGGTTCTGTGTGACAGTTCACTAATTGATCACCTGTGTTCAGTTTTTCTCTTGATCATGAACATGAAGTGAAATTTTTTGTTCATGGTGATCAATTTATCCTCTGAATAGTAACACTTTTCCTGCCGCTGGACGGAAAAGTAAGTCATAGTTGACTTAGATGATCCTGTCAGTCGGAAAATGACGTCATTATCATACGTTTGAAAATAAAATTATTCATAATGGTACATACACATCATATCGGATCAACCCGTCTCAAAACAAAAAGTAGATGATTAAAAAACATTGTTCATTCTGAAATTCTTAAACATTCAACTATGCCACAGGAAGCAACCTGTATATCCAAGGATGACAGCCAACTTTACCGTCTTTTCCTTATGCAAATCACAAGTTATCAGATTCGAGCAGTTTATATATCTCCGATCATATCGATTAGTTACAACTCAATAGGTGGCTCTGGATGCAGTGTTTTATGTATGCCATCGCTATTTTGAATATTCCGAAAATATTGGTACAATGTTCTTCTGGCAAGTTATGTGCTGATGTCTCTTTCAATAGGATAAACTCCTGGCTTTTTTCTCTGCAGGTTGTGACATTCTTATTGACTGAAAACAAGAAGAATTTGAGGTCACTTTATGGTAATAAGGGACCGGATCCGATAAATAATAGTTGTTCAACACCTCTCCGCTTGTTTCGATTTTTTGTCGATGACATTTCGAATGACAAATGTCGGTTAAAAAGCTCTCCGGCGAAATCATAAGAATAAATAAAAAAAACCATTAAAGCTCCTAAGTGCAGTCGGGACCACCGAGCAGACGTTTGAATTAAAATATTTGTTTTGAAATATGTTCTCAGTTTTCAGTGATCCGAAACGATAGCTTGGCAAAGGAATAACTTGGAGACTCATTTCTTGGGAGGAGGATTGTAAGCTAAAATACGAAGGGCAAATTGAGAATGCATAAAATCCGCCTGACGGTTTAGTAGATGAAGGCATTTGAAATTTCATCATCCCAGTATTCACGATTGGGATGAAATTCAGCACGTCCATTTACGATGATGATGATTTCTCATTCAATCATCTAATACATGGCTCATACAAAACACAAAGAACTTCGTAAAAATATTTAATTTGCAACCTTTTTATCAAGATCCGTCATTATATGAACGATACAGACGAAAAAACCATGAAGCAAGTTATATGTATTTCTTTCCCTGATACCTCCGGGAATTGAGGTTTTTCCTGAATTTGGGTTATTACTGCAAATGCAAATTTGAACATAATTATTATGGGTTTGATTCATCATCTTCCCAAATTACGTTCAGAAAGTATTAAAAATTGGGGTTTGGGATTTGTCATGCATGCACGAAGTGACAACGTTGTTTAGTAGAATTGCTTTTTCTGCTATAGAATAACGAAATATTTATTCCTATTCTGTGGTACACACGTGTTCTTTGTCAATATAACCAAACAATTTCCGTTTGCGATTTGTCAGTAATATGACAGTATGATAGTCGACAGAACGAAGTATAGCTATCTCTGTTTTCCTAAGCAAAGTAACAAATTTGGCGTCCTTTTCTTTCCGGGAAGCTGAATTCGACGTTGCCATATCGTGCACTCATGACGAATCCCTTCAAATGCAAATCCCCATTTTTATTTTTCAGTTTTAGGCGATCAAACATTTTTTAAAAAATATAATATTGAAATTTTATGTTCTGAAGGTTTTTCATGAAAATAACTGCATTTTCGTTTAGAGGAAAAACCCCCATTGAACTTGAATCTAACTGAAATTAGATACACTGCTGTGAAAATTCTTCATGAAGGTATGTGCAAAATTCCATCAAAATGAGAAGGATAGTTTCTGAGGAAAAAAAAATTGAATTGAAACTTGAAAATTTATTGATTTCCTAACCACCTAGCAGTTGCGAGTTACAATTCTACAGCTATTTATCAACTATGAATCAGATCGAATGAATAGTTCCTAAGATATTGAGAACATAACCATAATAAAACTTCAAAACTGTTAGGCCGTTTCTGTCCATTATCTAGCATATCCGCCACATCTTGATACGCAACGTACATTGAAAGTTTCAAGTCGCTAGCTCTTTTCATTCTTGGTTAATTGGACGGCTGGCTGAACCGAATTAATCTCGACATCGAATTCTTCATCAGTGAGCCCAACCTGGCCGTTTGAGACCATTTCCGGGAAAAAATTCGACAATTACATACATTTGGACAAAACGATAACACGCAATTCGCTAGATCATAGGCGCAAACATTCCAGTTGTACAAACGGAGTGTCCCAACTAACCCTAGTTGAGTAGTGATTCATCCGAAGATAATCTTTTTGTGTAATTGGTTATTCAGAGTTCAGAAAACAAGCTGTTAGATGGCAACTTTGATAAATTTGTTTACCTTCAACAGGATGGATGCTAATATTTCAAGTCTATGATGAGTAACAATGTTTTCTATGCTTCAGTAGTTTACAACCTTGTTGCTGCCATTTTGAGCTTTGAACTTGAACCTTTTTACTTCTTGGAATATCCCCAATGAGCAAAAGGGTAAAAGAAGATACTTGCTCAACTACTTTAAGTATGAGTAACCGTGAATTTGATGAGGTTAGGTAAAGTGAGGTAAGATTCAATCTGGAAAGAGCTACAAGGTATCATTCGGATGTAAGGAATGCTACAAAATAAGTTTCATTGTGTTCAGACGATTTGGTGGTGTGGTATTTTATTTGAGATGAAATACCAGTATGGTCTTTTTGTTGACATACCAACATTTTCTTTGGCTTATTTCCTTCGGAGTTCTGAGATGCCCTCAGGGTAGCTTTTGGAATTCCAAACCATTCATGCAGAGCAGAACAAAGATCCATTATATAATTTTCATTATCTAGATATCACACCAGGCAGATATCTTGGTTCCGGTATTTGAGGCAATCAATGAAATGAATGAATTCTTCCAAAAACAGCAAAATGTTTTTCTCAACCAAGAGATCAACCTGGTAAAGCGTTCCACTAGATATCATAACTCACAAAAGCTATAAGCTCTTGAGGAATTTCTTTGAATCCAAGGATAATTGGCAAGATCAAATACAAAACAATAGATTTGGTTTGGCGTTTATGATCTGAAGGCATCCTTAAAAGAATTCAAAACCGTCAGAGATAAATCAAAGGGACTTGCTTCATTATTCTTCAAAATATCCTCCAGTGAAATTAACTGAGCCATCTGTAGAAAAAAAAAAGTTTCGTTGAGTTAGAAATGAGTCCTCATCCTCAAATAGGCAGAAGAAAATAGAAGATTAGACATCTTACAGTTCCCTATCTATGGTTTTTTACGAGGATTGATATTTTTGTCTCTTTATAGAGATGTCCAAATATGTGAGGGCATTGGCAGTCCATATCTTTACATCCTTGGTCTAAACTAACGCACCGAATTGTTGAATTTGCAGTACATTTCAGTTATGGAACAACAAGAAGAAATCATCGGTGCTAAGCATGTATTCATAGCGTATAACTCATCTGTTCTATGATTAGGACGGTGAGTTGTACTGCTCATTGCTCTGGATCAAAATCACGTCGAATTTCATGGAAGTCTTTCACTAATGAGTCAATTTTTCGAACAATATTATTTGCGAGCAACAGAAACAACTATTGGCGAATGAAGATGAGCGCTACTCCCTCTGGTGGCTATCCGAGTAACCCGAGGTACAGACATTTTCATTGACAAGTTAAAAGTAATGTTACGAAAATGAGCAAGTTTATGCATTTTTCTTGGCGTTCGTGTGATTTTACAAGTGCTTCTACTGAGGAAAAGCAAACTCAAATGTCCCTTCCCATAGATTTTTACAGACCTTATTTATTACAGCTTTTTCAAGACCAATCATATGAGTGTTGGAAAATTTATTCGTCAATCCATAATGAATAAGACTTAAGATACAAGTAGCATTATTTTTACGTGAATGTATTCATTTTATTCACAATATATTGAGTATTTAGTCCTTCGCTATGAAAATAGTAAAGTTATGAGTGTTTGTCTATCATTCCAAAAGGTATGATCTGTTTTTCAACTTTCAAGACATCCTAAGAAATGCACCAAAGTCAAACTTGCCATTTGGATCTGAAAATAAATAATATTAAAATACTGCCTAACCTTGGAGATATCCCCGTAATTTTAGAGTTGCTACACTCAATAAGATTAAAGAATGATACATACCCACTTTATAAGAATGGAATATGTATTCCCAGTAATACTCTCGTCAACTATAAAAGTCTAAAAAGTCTTCGAATAAATCGTGAAATCAAAAATTATCAAACCAAACACTAACAAACAGTACAAAATCGACTATCAAAACAATATTATGTCTGTATCTAAGGTTCTAACACTCGCCACCGTGTCGCTGCAATCTTAAATTCAAACGCCAATTGAAAATATCATACTTTTCAATGACAATGTCTGATTCTATATGATCGCATCACTGTTGCCATTCATCATATCAGTCAGATATATGTCCCTTATCTATAATATCTATAATTGGTGAATCCAAACAAATAGATTAAGTCCTTCTTGAACACACCTCGATAGCGGTGAAAAAAAACACCAAGAAAGGCCGTTGTCTTCGGCATCTCTCCGATTCGACTTTATATCGTAAAGACAATGGAATAATTACGTCGAGGGGCAAGAGGGCAGTCATTCTCATTCAATCCAAGAATGAATAGGCTGACAGCGCGAGAGACGATGGGCTGGCGTGGGATTCAGGAAACTACGGCGTCTCGAATCGCAAAAGTTCGGAGAACAAACACGTGGGTGCGGCGCTTTTTTCTTATGAATAATTGCCGGAAATTATAGATCGCAGGTTCCAATTCGTTAATCGAATGATGGCACGCTTTTACCCAGGCTGCGTTCGGGTTGTCTTTGTGGGACGTGGAATTTTTAACCTCACATTTTTTCTTCAGTGGTCGGAAGATTATTCGAGGATTTTCACGAGCTAGTTCGAAGAACGTGGGAGCTACTATACAACATATTGATCTTTATTTCACATGAATAAGATATGTCAAGGGCTTCCCAAAATTAAGGCAAGATTTGAATTGAATTTAAAATTCTAGAAAAGCACCGACATGACGTCAGCATCTTTCGTGCTCATGTTCAAATTCATTGCCAAGGTGTCAAGAGAGTGTCATAGATGTTATATGGTAATATTTTAATGATGTTCTAAGAGAGTTATTGGATATTATGTTTGAATGAGAGCTCCCCACTATCCGTATCCAATGCTGAATATTCCCTCATTCCAATATTCACAAAATGTTTTTTCGTTGTACCCGAACTTCGCCAACTATACTAACTTAACTTACTTCCGATTCTCAGTGCAGCTGAGTTTAGTAGAGTGTAGTCACAGATAAAATAACGAGTGGAGTTAGTGTAGTTCAATTCCTTATATGATTTTCACAAGATACAAATATATGATGAAGAGTTTTCGAACAAAATTGTTAACAATTTTGGAAGGATGAGTGAAATTTCTGTCAATATCATTATTTATGGGTGAACAGATATTACTTCGTGGTTGACAGGATTTAACTTATATCTTGATCTTCTGTTTCCTTCAAATTGTTCGTAGTAGTTATAGTATATTTCAGATTCCCAGGATTGTTGCATACAATATAGAGTACTGTCAAACAACTGTGATGAAGTATACTTTCCTTGCTTCAAGTAGTTTCGTAAAACTATACTTCAGTATTTCATTTCAAATTGAGTGAGCTTTTCTGTTTTTTAGGTGGATGAATTCCCTGAAAAGATGACTGCTTTGGAGAACCATCTAGGTTAGATAATGGCTTTGTTTATAGAGTAATTTTTCGCAAAATCTCAGGAATGAGTTATATGCTTTCACGCATAAAAAGCATGTCAACAAAATATATCCTAATGTGCTGAGTATTCCTGTACATCGAACTAGAAAGGTCAGGATTGGTTATTCTTTGAAAAAGCCAGGTCCTTAATTCACAGGCTTACATCACAAGAGCGCTTTTAATATTTCAATTTGAGGCTCTGTTGATTCTTTGACAACTGTTCACCGAAACAGAATTCATCGAAGCTATTCAACAATAAGGAAGGCAACCGAATTTATTTCGAACAATTCATAAAAATAGGAATTGGTCTATCAGGGAAGAAAGAGCTCCAGTAATAATGAATTAACATAATCACAAGGACAAATATCCGTCGATAAATCAACAAATATTCCCCCTTCATCAGAGATGATCATCCAATCAACCAAAACATCTACACCGAAGAAGCAGATCCAAGGAGAATGACTACAGCTGTTTCACAGTTGTTACTGATCATCAGGTCTTATCCAAGGTAAGTTGACCTGACGGTCATTAACAACTTTGAAACAGCTGTAGTCATTATCCTTGGATCCGCCTCTTCGGTGTAGATGTTTTAGTTGATTGGGTGATTAGTTCTGATCAAGGGGGAATATTTGTTGATTTATCGACGGATATTTGTCCTTGTGATTATGTTAATTCATAAAGATTTCTCATTCTCAAAATTTCACTACTAGGGCTCTATGGCTGAAGACGAAACAAACATCAGCTACTGATTACCTCAAAGTAAACAGTAAACTCACAAGGCATCAATTCATTCGAGCAGTCGACAGAGTTCTAATTTCTCTTCTATAACTCCATCCAGTTGCTCCATTAAACCTGTACCAACAGCCATTTTTCTTTCAATAAACCAGTGTTATTTATTCGACAATTCTGGCTCCTTTTACGCCTCACTCCCCGATATTAATATATTTCGAAATTGCCTTCTCTCAGCAAGAGTTAATATTCGCGATGCATCTCAATAACTGCACACGATTATGAATTCCAAGAAAGCGAGAGTGTCGCCATTACAAATGCTCGCAGATACGGCCACAGAAATGCATAAAAGAAAAAGAATCCGGAATACACGGCACACAGAGCGTCTTACGGCGTGTGATATAATTTGTCAAGGTGACAACGCTTCTGTATAAAATCTAAACTATTTATAATATTGTCCACGGGCATTATTTATAGGGCTACTTAACATATTTTACGAATTAAATAAACATTTCACGAGCTGACTGTGACAAATTTGTTTCAGCCCTCTCGGAATATTATGACACTTACATTATGTCTTCACAACCACAGAGGATTTTATGTTAATGTCTTTCGGTGATCTTTTCGTTGTTCTTGACGAGACAGGTTGAATGTTCAAGTTCGGATTTGAATAGGAGAGTCGGGTGAATTAGTTGGGTCACTGTTTTATTAGTTTCGTAGTGGGCTTTTCGGGTCCCTACCGACAGAAAGAAGTCGGAAGTATATACAGCTTGTTTCTTGGAGAATTTCACTCAAGTTGGAAGAACTATGCAAAAAAATTGAATAATTCAAGTTGTGTCAGTTGACGCCAAAAGTCTCAACATGAATAATGGGAGGAACGATCAGGTAAAAGTTATTGTTTATGAGAAGCTGCAGACTGCGATTTGTATTCTGCAGAGAATGTGCAGACTAGAGTATTTCCGTGTGCTATTTCAGATGGTGGTTGTCTTCGGAAGCTTTGATTCATCTTTGGTAATAAACCTAAACATTTAGAATTATTTCACTAATATATTATTCCTCACACACTGGTCGATTTGAAAAGCAGTTGGGTATGTTGTACTATGCACCTTATAGTGGAAGAATTAAGATGAAAAGTTGAGTGAATAAAGTATTTTTCGTGAACTTATCATCTGAGTTATCCACTATTTCGGGCAAGGTCCTATCTGAGGTATTGATACAAATCGATAAGTTATTGCTTGACTTCAACAGTGGACGAAATTTGGAACAAATGAATGAATGAATGAATGAATAAATGAATGAATTAATGAATGAATGAATTAATGAAGGAAAAAACGAACGAACGAACGAACGAACGAACGAACGAATGAACGAACGAACGAACGAACGAACGAACGAACGAACAAATGAATGAATAGATGAATAAATAAATAAATGAATACATGAATAAATAAATGGATAAATAAATAAACAAATAAATAAATAAACAAATAAATGAATGAATGAATAAATGAATAAACAAATAGATGAATGAATACGACCGCTATCGTAACGAATTCGGACAAGCACGCAAAACCTGCTGACTTCACGTCGGTGTTTTTCTGAAATTCTTTTTTTAAATTAATTGAAGAGCATCAGTTACTTCAAACTTATTATTATTGACTCAACCTACTTATTGTGAACATTTCTACAAGGATGAACCTATATCATTTTTCATTTTAAATGTCGACCAAACGATGAATCACCCTGTGTACTTTCGATTTTCCATCAAAATCAAACCACAATTACTCACAAACTGTTTCTTTCGACTCAAGGTTATAGCTATTTTCAAATATTGACCAATCTTTCAGTTACCTAGTCACAAATCAAAATAATGAGAGCAAACGATTTCTTCACTGCATAGCCGAATACGGACCCCTACAAAGACTTCGTGTGCCCCCAGGACTCTGAACTAATCCGCCCAAAGTGACAATCCACTTTGATCCAAGTCACGAGAGGTCCCTCTTAAAACCACAAAGAATTCGTAGATCATTAAAATTGGTTCAATGGTTCAAAATAACCGTGAGAATATTCTTTGAACGACGGACCCGTTAAAAGTCGCGTTTAAAGTTTATTAAAACGTCTTCAAATAACATTTAGGCTCAACCCTGTAGACAATGACTACCGTTCACAAACATTATACGGTGATCCTCGACCCTTTATTAAAACGCAATCAAGGACCTTTTCGCCTGTTTCGCGCAGTAGTTTGGTTAACTACGACCTTCCTCAGGTGGAATTTCTTGGGACACGGTTTTTTTCGCGAAGAGATACGCCTTCGAGGCACGAAACCATTTAGAATCAAGTAGGAATGCCTGTAATTACACGTTTGAATTAAATATTTGATGCGCTTTTTGATATCGCGGAGGATGGATCGTCATTTCGTGAGAATTTTATGAAAGCGGCGTGGAGGACAATATTGCTTTGTTTATGAATTAGAATTTGAAAAAATCGAGTCAGATGAGTGGAGAATATATACAGTCGTTACGGAATAGACGACTTCAGCCCAAGTTGCCAACCCACAATTTTCTTCACAAATTTACTATTACTGGGAAACGGGAATTTCAGGACAAATTCGACATGATAAGATTCGCGTTATTTATAAATATACGTGAAAGATGCCTCGGCTATTCAAACAAGATAATTCCTTCCAAATATAGGATTTTGTTAGGCTGAAATTTAAGTTGGGATTCCTGATTTCATGTTAATAGTGTCAAGTTCATAAAGGATATGTTCCGCAGGTCAACTTGGTTATTTCGGTTGCTGGTTTTCCGTTCCGGTAATATGAAATATTCGGTCGATTCCTGAAAAAAAGGTTTATTACGGAATTTTATTGATGAAAAAGCAATCTTTCTGTCACCAGAACATAGACATATTGAGTCTATGCACCAAAACGACAATCAATGTTTTATGGTAATATATCCATAGCATAGAACAATCTTTATTTATCTTATGATCTAAAGACCATACCTAGTAATTATTCCATTGTGGATTGTTGACTCTTCTATGTTCTGTGGATCATGAAGTAAATAAAGATTGTTCCATGCTATGGAAATGTTACCTTAGAACATTGACTGTCGTTCTGGTGACAGAAAGAACGTTTTTTCATCAATCAAATTCCGTAATTAACCTTTTTTTCAGGAATTAACCGAATATTTCATATTTACGGAATGGAAAACCGGCAACCGAAATAACCATGTTGATTTGCGGAACATATCCTATATAAATTTGACACTATTAACATGAAATCAGGAATCCCAACTTAAATTTCAGCTAATCAGAGATGATCTTAACAAAACCCTATATTTGGAAGGGATGATCTTGTTTGAGGAGCCGAGGCATCTTTTACGGATATTTATAAATATCGCGAACCTTATCATGTCGAATTTGTCCTGAAATTCCCGTTCCCCAGTGATAGTAAATTTGTGAAGAAAATTGTGGGTTGGCAACTTGGGCCGAAGTCGTCTATTGAGGTATTGTATCACCTAGTGATTCGTTTTATTTGGCAGGGTCGACAGGTTGACTGAATATGTATCTTTTTACGCGCTTGTTCTGGGGAACAGCGCGTTATCATTTCGTCACGATGTGCGCTCTAAGTTTCGGAAGAAAAAACCTGGAGTCTTGAAATTCTCGAGATAGGTTGAAATCCCGAAAATCTCGGTTAATTCCGTTAATGGGCCAAACCTGCCGAATGGTTTTTGTGTTATATCCATTTGAAATGTTGATTTTCGAATACCTCGAAAAATTTTTATCTGATCGAAATGAAACTTGGTTGGTAGATCAAAAGTATCGATAAGAAGAGATATCCATAGAAAAATTTGAAAAAAAAAATTTTTCTAAAATTTTATATTTCATTTGAATTTCAGTGAAATCCCCATATCGCCATTTCATATCCGAGAACTTCATTTCAGCTCGGTCAGATTTGTATTTTTTGAATTATAAGAAACACAGTCAACACAACTTTCGAATGACTCGCTCGAATGTCGGAAAAAATCCGAAGACATATCTTATCTGTCTTAGATGAGGCGTGCAACAAAGGAATCCAAAGACGAGGATATGTTTTGACTCGGCCCAGTGAGTACTCAACGCTTCGCTAGATCGCGCTTAAGTCACGCACGCCAGAAGTACTCATCAACTTGTCACCTGTCACTTCATAACTTAATACTACCTGACGTTATCAGCCTCTGATCTGGCCATAATAATTGAATGTCAAATTCATCCTAACGGATACAAAGAAGCAGATTTCGATAGTTCAGCAGGTAGATAGTGAGATTTCTATCGTCGATGACCACGAGGGATCGCCAATTAAAATACAAAGTTTTCTTGTAATTTTTTTCTCCTTGTTTTTATGATGAATCCGTAGAGATGGTTTGAGTATTGTGATAACTGGATATTGTCAGATTCATAAAATATTGACCTTGGGTTCCAATAGTTATAAGCTAGGCATTTCCAAGGATTGTTTTTAGGTTTTTTTCTAGGTTTTCGGAGCCTAACGGCCGACTGCGTAAACACAATAACTTCCGAAAGAAACAACTTAGAAACTCGATATTTGTAGAGAAGGTTTGGACCTTAATTACGAAGGCCGAATTCGTGAATGGGTAAAATCCACCCAATGATTCCGTAGATATACCAAATCAAAATTTTATTTTTCCAATATTTCCAAAAATACAGATCAGATCGAACTGAAATACAGTACTTCATCGAAAAATAACAGTTCGAAGTTTCATACAGAATTTAATGAGGATGATATGATGAGAAAATCATATACATTTTTTTTTTCAAATTGTTCTAATGACACGAATATCACGAAATTTCGCGTAAAGTTGTATTTCAACATCTTAAAACTAGCTGTGAAGTTTAATCAGGACTGAATCAGTATTTCTCGAATTATACCGAAAAAATCAACGATATCGAGAAGAAAACCTCGAAATTTGACATATTTTTTCCCGATATCTCCAAAACTTATGATCGTATCGAACTGAAATTTGTTACACTGCTGTGAAATTGGAAGGTCAAAGTGCGAGGGGAATTTTTTTTTTGGTATGATGAATGGTTTCCGAAAATAAAATTTTTTTTTTAATTAACTGACAATATGATCCTGACGAAATTTGGCTCAAAGTTGCGCATCGTTGTACTCCACCTAACTGCCAAGTTTGAATCCAATCGCTTTGGTAGTTTCCGAAATAAAAAATAAATAACTTCAAAACTTCAAGTGCCTATAACTCCGAAACTATTCGATCGATTTGGCCCATTAACGAACCCAACCGCGGCATTTTGATGCGCAACCTATCCTGAAAGTTTCAAGTTAACAGCTTGCTTTTGTCGACAGTTATCGTGTCTACGGCTGGCCGGACAGAATCGATTTTGACACCGGATTCGTCATCAGTGAGTCAAACCTAGTCGATTGAGACCATTTTCGGCTCAATCATCCAAAATTACAGACATTTGGACAAAACGATAGCACGCTGTTCCCCTAGAACATGCGCGCAAAAAGCACAAATAACTGAAAAATTAGTCTTTACTACAACAGATCTTCGAAAAACCTTTTCCCAACTTGAATATAATCGTTAATGTTTTGGAAAGTTATATTCTAATTGCCTGAAACTACTCGAATATTTTTGTTTCATTTTTATTTTAGCTTCTGAAAGTTTTTGTCTCAATTCTGCTTCGTTGTTCCTTTCCGTTGCGTACACCAGCATTCTTTAAAATCCCCATAGAAAATCTATGGGATTTAGGTCTGGCGAACGCGCAGGCCATTCGATCGGCACTGCACTGCCGGATCTATCTCAATGTAAAAATAACACTAGCTTCAATTATTTCATAAGAATGTCAATTAAAATTACTCAAAAATCACAATTTCAAGTTTAATTCACCATAAGAATGATAAAAAGTGGAAAATTAACTTCAATCGTGTTTCACTGATTTTTAGCCTATCCGCCGAAAAAAAGGCTGATAAAGTACTATTTTTTCTTCTGATTTTGGTAGTTTAGGACCGTGTGAAGTTTTCAAACTTAGGCGGAAGCTATGAAAGCTCTTTTTGTATTTTTAAATTGAAGTTGAATGTTTGAGTGAATCCTTCGGAAAACTTTAATTCTATCTCTCAAACTTTTTTAGGGGTAACTTAAAGTTAATATAGGAGGCAAACTCAGGGTGATCATGTCACAGAAATACCTACTACATAAAAAGATATGAATTTCTGAATCCTCTCGGACAAAAAAACATACATGGGGTATTTCTGGATGCCCCCAGGTATCAGGAATCTGAATTTTTCTTATTGAAGTCACTACTTGGACTACCCTGTACATACGACTACAGATTTGAAATGAAACGTTTCGGAGTCTTTTTCATTTTCATCCTACAATGGAGGGAAAATCTTCAGAATTATTTTCTTGAGCTACAGGTATCCAAAAAATTTTTTGTGGAATTGACAATTCGAGATTCACAGATTGTAAATGTCACTTCTCTTTCTTATGAAGAAAGCCAAAAGTAGGCCATAGTAAATTTTTTGGAACAGTAATACAAAAATATTTCCTCTAGTCAGAAAAAACTCCTTTTTAGAGTTATGAGTTTCTGTCACCAGGATTCTTGAATTATCATTATGAGTGTCTGTTTCTCATGTTGATCTTGTTTTCGAATGGCCGTAATGTTTCTTTCGTATAGGTTTCTACACTAATGATGTTTATGAAAATTTGTTGGTTTTGGTCATAAAGATTCCAAATAATCTTATGCTGTGAAAATTCTTCTTAATCTGAACTTTTTCGAATCTTTATAATGACAGTACCGTCACGAAATTTTCACCATCAAGAGTCACCATGATAGGACCATTATTTTTCTTTCCCAAAAATCTCCGAATATTAAAATCGTACAAAGCTGAAATTTGGTACAATGTTGTGAAATACTGTTTTCATGATCTGTGCAGAATGCAAAACTGAATTGAAATCTGGTGAAGATTCGCTCCAAACCTCCTATTCTGTTCTCTTCCATTCACTTCAACTTACTGTCGACATCAACCGAGACCCACTTGTTCTTCTCGTAACCTCAAAGTTTGTCCTTTTGAAAGTTAAGTACAAACATCCTCTAGGTGCAACGTAGAGAGTTCAATTTCACCTCCATTGCTGCATCTTTGAATCTTATTTGATCGTTCGAAATCATTCTCGTCCAATAGAGCAATTCCAGCTATCTATGGTTCATCGAGATGAATCAGCTGATGGGGGGACAGCCTGTCAAACGTTGAAAGTAAAACAACACAACCTCACTTTCCCGATTTGTTTATGTTATGAAGTACAGTATTTTCAACAATTTCAGGATAAATTCACAAGTTAAAATGATTTATATTAATAGAATTGGTGAATAACTAGGCCAAGTTATTGTTTCGTTGTGAATTACAACATAAATACACCGAGAGACGAAAGAATCCGATGTTTCAGATATATTGTACTGTAGACTTTATATTTGAATATTTGCATTTTTGACCCATTCCCCTACATTTTATCTGGTATTGGAAGAAACAGAATAGTATGTGAACTATCCAAGAGAAGGCAATCATACTATATTCTCGCCATAAATTGAAAAAACTGTTCTGACAAAGTAACAAACTATGGTAGAGTTCGTTGGAGACGTTTCCACACTGGTGAATGAATTATGTTGAGACTATCTATTCAATTTGTTCTGTTTAATAAGTTAAATCATGATGAGATAACCATGATAAGAATATTTCGTGTTTATTATACACATTTCAAGAATGATATCAACCTACGATAGCTGGCGTTATTATGGACAAACCCATCCTGATTGTTTACCACTCACATCTCTATATGTTGTATAAATTGTATGTATTACAAATAATAATGAACCAGATAACTTCCTCTGTTCTCAACCGAACATATTCCGACGTGGCTCGACTACCCAAGGATGGAACTTCTACATTTTGTTGTTTGTAATATGTTTCGAATTGAACTTATTGTCAATTAAAGATTATGAAATTAACGTTGCATCTGCATAATAAAAAACATTTTATATGGATAGTAAAGCATTTTTTGAGGATGAATCGAAATCGGTGTTCAAGGAAAAAATTTCATATGAATTATTTTATTTGTAACATATATGTAGTATAATAAATATATGATTGAATATTATGATAGCACTGACATAGCAACTGCAGTCCAATATTGTAGTAATTTGATAATTTGCAACATATAATGTTATTTGAAATAGTACTGAGAAGTTCTCTGGAACCCATGTTTTTTCCATTCCATACATTTGTTGGATTTCATTCTGCTGTTTATTTTCAGGAATAAATGAGCCAAACATTTTACTGTTTCATTTTCAATAGTTATACCTATAATGAATGCTATCTCTGATGTTGATACTCTAGGCTTTAAAAGACAAGAATAAATACTGCAATTTTCATTTATATCGTTTTGAATGATTATCATCTGAGATTGAATATCAGTTAATCAGATCCATTATCACGAAATTTCACTTGTGAAATCACTAAAATCTCCAAATAATCGCTCTTCGCCAATATAAACAAAGGGAATGTATTCCTTCGTCTCTCGGTGTATTTATGTTGAATTTCACAACGACACACTAACTTGGCCTAGTAATCCACCAATTCTATTAATATAAATCATTTTAACTTGTGAATTCATCCTGAAATTGTTGAAAATGCTGTACTTCATAACATAAACAAAACGGGAAAGTGAGGTTGTGTTGTTTTACTTTCAACGTTTGACAGGCTGTCCCCCCATCGGCCATGTTGTGACGTCAGCTGGAATTGCTCTATTCTTCCAAAAATCAAAGCGCTTCCGAGCAAACATGCAAAAATTAACCAAATACCATTGAGGCATCAAGACTCCATATTTCATCAACGTCAAAAATTAATACGTTACCATTCCTAATCATTCTCAATCCTCTAGACCCGAACCACAGAACAAATTTCGGTTAGGTAGCCCATAACCTATCCGCTCCCGAAAATGATTGATAAAAGGACCAAGGATTCCCTGAAATAACTTCCGTGGAATGTTAATAGATATCGACGTGATCCTAGCTCATCGTCTACGGGCGAAATCGGTGAAACAAGTGTGAAAAATGGGTACCATGATTGATTAGGGCCCTTCTGAGTGGGGTTTTGCGAATATACTGGGATGTCGTGAAAATGACTGCGGCTAATAAATCAAGGACTTCATGGTTTTCAGCCGAGGATTGTGAACATTAGTCATAAATTTGATTCGCAAGTATACCAGGTGTTTTATAAGAAGATGGACAGTGTAAATTTACTTACTTTGTATAGGTATATTTAGACCTACAAACAAGTTAAATTCCGTTACCTTGAAAAATAATGTTATTTCACAAATATCTGAAATTGACTTGCAATCGAGTTCAAAAGAGTCCTTATAAATCAGATGGGAATCACTGATTAAAACGAATTTAATTCAATTTTTGCGCGCATGTTCTAGGGGAACAGCGTGCTATTGTTTGGTCCAAATGTCTGTAATTTTCGATAATTGCGCCGAAAATGGTCTTGAACGACTTGGTTGGACTCACTGATGACGAATCCGGTGTCGAAATCGATTCTGTTCGGCCGGCCATCCGGCCGGCCGGCCGTCACCTCGATAATTGGCGTACGTAGGATTCTATCAACTTGAAAATTTCAGGAAGGGTTGCATTTCAAAATATGAAGGTTAAGTTCGTTAATGGGTCCAATAGGCCAGATTGTTTCGGAGTTACAGCCATTTGAAATTTTGAGGTTAATTTCCTCATATTCCAGAAACTACTAGAGTGATTGAATTGAAACTTGGCAGTTAGTTGAATCATAATGTCGCGCAACCTTTTGCGGAATTTTATTGAAATTTTATGGTCACTCAATTAAAAAAAAAAATTTTTTCAACATTTTTTCCGAAAAATTTTTTTTTCTGGAACTATTATTCAAATTCGAGGAAAATTTCAGTTATATCTTGAACTTCATAATTCACAGCAGTGTATCAAATTTCAATTCGATACGGCTATTAGTTTTGGAGATATTGGGAAAAAATATGTAGAATTTCGTGGTTTTCCTCTCGATATCGTTGTTTATTTCGGTATACCTCAAGAAAAACTAATTCAATCGTGATGAACTTCCGCAGCTAGTTTCAAGATGTTGATAAACAACATTTTGCAAAATTTCGTGATGAAAAAAAAAGTCAAATTTTTTTTCTCGAATAATCAATATTCTGTGATCTTCTTATCACATTATCCTCATTAAATTCTGTATGAACCTTCAAACTGTCATTTTCCGATAAAGTACTGAATTTCAATCCAATACGATCTGTTTTTTTTAAATATTGGGTAAATAAAATTCTGAATGTGTATATCTGCGGAATCATTGGGTAGATGTTACCCATTCACGAATTCGGCCTTCGTAATTAAGGTCCAAACCTACTCTACAAATATCAAGTTTCTAAGTTGATCCTTTCGGAAGTTATTGTGCTTACGGTCCGGCCTAACGATAGAGTAGATCTAGGCCTTACGAAGGCTGAATTCTTGAATGGGTGAAATCCACTCGATAATTCGATAGACATAGGTGAGTATCTATTAAAATTTTATTTTCCCAATATTTCTTGAAATGCATAAAGGGATGAATAGAAATCCAGTACTTGATTGATAAAAGACAGCAGAATTTTGTAGGACAAAATGATCAGAAGATCGAAGAATATTGAATTTTTTGAATTGTTTTGATGGCACGATAATCACGAAATTCTGTTAACCAGCATTTTCAAACTAGCTACAAAGTAGTACAGGATAGAATCAGTATTTTTTGGGTTGTTCAGAAAAAACAACGATACCAAGGAAAAACCACGAAATTTGACATAATTTTCTTCGAATATCTCCAACAACTATAATCGAATCAAATTGAAATCTGGTGAACTGCCTGGAAATAATAATGCTCGAGGTCTGAGCAAAATTTGTTTTGAATAGGATGAATCTTTTCCTAAAATTAAAAAAAGAACCGAAAATAGTTTTTCCTTGAATTCGCTCACTCTAAGATCTCAAAAAACATTCAAATGACTCTAACTCCAAAACTATTCGGCTGATTTAGCACATTAACAAACATAACCGTTCATTTCGACATGCAATAACTACACTGACCGTGGGTTTCACAAAGCTTAATCCTCTGATCAACGCGTTGATATTCTGTGGTATTGCTAAAAATGAACTGAAATTGAACATAGAATTGTCTTGATCAGAACAATCAAGTTAATCAGAGCTTTGTGAAACCCGCTGTTAGAGTTTCAACTCGATAGTGTTCTTGATTTCCCCGTAATCGTGCCTAGAATCGATTTTGACACTGGTTTCGTCAGCAGCGAGTCCAACCTAGTCCTTCGAGACCTATTTCGGCTCAAAAGTTGGAAATTACAGACAGTTGGACAAAACGATAGCACGCTGTTCCCCTGGAACATGAGAAAATGAGGTTCTTCTTTGAAAAAAATTGTGTCTTCACGTTTTCGTAATAGTCAACTTTGACAAGGCTTTTGTGACCTCCTGTGTCATGATTTTTGAATCTGACTATTGTGACAGCAGCATTTTTCATACTTCTCGCGCAAGCCTAAAAACGACGTTTTTTCAATGAAAACACTAAAATTATCCATGTTTCACTTTAGGGACGGTGCTCGATTTTGATCCTGATTTTTTATAGATGCAGTTTTTCATGAATCATCGATTGGTACCAGTCTCAACTCCGGCAAACTCGTAGTTTCGGAGTCATTAATTTTTGAAAATTGCAATTTTCTCTCATATTTTGACAACACATATGCATTTTTCCTTGGTTATGTCTATCAGAATTATAAATCAATTTCAAGCGATGGACCAAATGCTCTGGTTATAGTTTCGGTTATCAAAATTGACAGATTATCCTTTGCCTATATGTCAGTTTGGATAACCGTTACTATGACCGGAGCTTTTGGTCCATCGCTTGAAATCGATGATAGATTGTGGATTTTTTCTATGGTTTGCATGAGTTCCACTACAGAATACAAACAGAAATCCTCCCAAAATGTTTAGAATTCTATGCATCTAAATCCTACTCGACACTTGATTGCGTTTAAATCCTGTCGTCTTTAAATTTTCACATTTTTGGATTGACGGTTATTTAACTTCAAAATTTTCGATTCTGATTGCAGTAGCAACAATACGAGATTGTGGGCTTGTTCCGATTTACTAGAAGAGACATGACAAAATATAACGAAGGCACCAGTGGTGAGACTATGTGCAATTAGTACACAAAAACATGCAACAGATCTCTTCTGATTCGTTTTTCTCGTCGAATTTCGATATTCTATGATAGAAATAATGAAACATTCAATTAACTACAGCTTAATGTATTTGTTTACGGAGGAAGGCTCTTTATTGGCGTTTTAAAAGATGATCATATCAGAGACAACAGAGACAGAGTGTTGTCTCTGATGATATTGACCAAAGTTTATGCTCAACTATGATAGCAGCATGATGAGATTTCGATGAACCCTGAAACTGAATATATTTAAAAACCGATCAAAAATCGAACATCGTCCATAAAATAGAGTATGGTTAAGTTTAATTTTGTTGTCTGGTTAGGTTAGGTTAGTTTAATTTAGGACAGTGCCAGTTTGAATCAGAAACGGAAATTTAATTCAGGATTGTGCCTTGAATTTCGTGTTCTGAGTCTGAGTGTTCTGAGTACTTTGTTAGGTCAGTTTAGTTTAGGACAGTGCCAGTACAAATCTGAAGAGTAAATTAAATATAGAATATAGTGCCCTTGAATTTCGTCTTCTGAGTTGTTGAGGTTTTTGGTTAGGTTAGGTTAGTTTAATTTCTTACAGTGCCGAGTCCGAAGAGGGCGGTGCCCTGCCATCTCATCTTTGAGTTGTTAGGTTTGCTAGGTTAGGTTAGTTTAGTCCCAGAAAAGAAAATTGAATTCAGGAGGAATCAAGGTCTTTGGTTGAGTGAGGTTAGTTGGAGTTGGGACAGTTACAGTTCAAATCAGAAGTTGAAGTTAAGCGGCACTATCTAATGATGAAATCATAATGGTTTAGCAATTTTGCAAGTTTAGCAATGGAGAATATGAGCGGCCGCGCAATTGTGAGTATTTGTCACTGTGAGTTTTCCGAGATTAATACGTTATAGTTCTCATAATCTCATTACATTAATATGAGACTAAATACTAAGTATGCGGATTTCAATATTGACATGCAGCTCCAGGCTCCAGGAGATTTCAGACGTTGTAATTTGTGATTTCGGAAAAGCCACAAGTGGGTGGCCGCCCTTATGCTCAGAATATTCTTCTATGATTTATCTCCGAATATTTCATGGTCCTGCTAGACGAATATACGCCAACCATAGAAAATATTGTCTTTATGTAACAAATACGTCAAATTCAGTACCAAAAAAATGTGATTTCAATAATTAATATCTTCTAAGCTAAGAGTTTGACGGGGTCGAGATTGGTATCAATCGATTTGCTACGAAAAACTGCATCTATAAAAAATCAGGATCAAAATCGACCACCGCCCCTAAAGTAAAGTTTTACCTTTCTCCCTATTTCGCGTTAAAAAAGAAATGTCTGACGAACATTTGGATATAAAACGATAGCACGCTGTTTCCCAGAACATGCGATCAAAAACTCCCCATAACTCACCGAACCAAAACTTCTTTTATTTCGTTCCCGAGCATCGCAATCTATCGCACGTTTCTATGCATCATAGCTAAAAATAAAAATGAAAAACCCTTCATAACTGTCCGTCGTATGCAAACTGCAAATTAATTGAATGGCCCCAAATTATCGGCCCTGGCTGACGCAAGCGGGCCTCTCCGAACCCCGACGTTTCGAATATGTTATTTCGTTGGATTATCAGAGATCGCTAAACGCCGAATTCCGAGAGGAACGTGATAGACCGCGGACGATGTTCGATTGTTTTTTCATCGCGTCCTTTATTTTTTATCGGCATTCCCGAAAGTGTTGCGGTAACGTCACGACCTACCTTACCGGAGAACCTCCTTGATTTGGGGATATACCGGCTGGGTAATAAATATGGTCCATTGTCTTATGTCTAACGTGATAGTGTTGTTGGCCAGGCGAAAGATGAGGAATTTGGAATATTCGTAATTAAGTTTTTGAAGAGTTTTTCAACTGAACGTAGTCCGAACAGCAAGGAAATGTTCTACAGTAAACTCGATGAGATGTCTTCAAGCAATTCTGTGTCCTTTGTTCCTTTTTCAAGAGATTACTGCAAGATCTTCATATTTTTACCACATTCTTTAAGATATTGCTCGCAAATTCTCTTAGCGATGAGGTTACGAAGTTGTAGTTCTTTTTCTCTTGAACCCTCGGCCGATTTCAGGATTTTTTTACAATCGAAGTTTGATTCTTCTGTAACATAACTGTTTAAATGGCGTCCTTAGTTACTTCTTTTTTTTTTGTTACATACACAGGTTAACAAAAAGTGTGAAAAGTAAGCTCTTATTTGGAACACCATGTGGAGTGAATCGTTGACAAGCGAGAATGTTTATGAATACTCAAATGTTGCATCATTTTTTCTGAACTTTGCCATTTTTCATTCATTGCGAAAGCTCAATTTTTAGGGGAATTGAATCACTTTGAGTGGTTTCAGTATCAATCAGAATTAACCTCGGAATTAACGTTAATTTCATCGCAAACAAACTCCATCGATGAGTAAAACGAGTGGTTCCATATGAAGCGCTGTAATTTCTCTCAAAATTAAGATATCGCAATGAATGAAATACGCAAATGTTCAAACAAGATGAGGCAACATATGTGTGTTCGCAAACATTCTCGTCTGTCAACGATTAACTCCACCAGTGTTCTGAATGAAGCTTACTTTTCATTACTTTTGCATATAACAAAAAACGAAGCAACTGAGGACTGCATCCAAGCAATTATGTTGCTGTAATTTCTCTCAAAATTAAGATATCGCAATGAATATTCAGATAATATGAGGCAACATCTGAGTATTTATAAACATTCTCTCTTGTCAACGGTTCACTCCACCTGTGGAGTGAATCGTTGATCCAAACAAGAGCTTACTTTTCACACTTTTTAATCACCCCCGTATATAACAGAAAAACGAAGTAACTGAGGATTCCATATGAACAATAATGTTACGGAGAAATCAAGCTACAATAGAAAATTTTTTTTAGCCATTTGTATCGAAAATGGTCGGAAACACTAATGAGGTTTTCATGTTGAAATCCGAACATGTTCATACTTCCGAACGGAAACTGCTAGAGACTCGGTTCAAGTATGGGTAAGTCGGTTGCCCATATATCTCGCGACTTCGTTGATTAACAAAATTCAAAAAAGTTTTTCGACTTCAATTCATTTCGAGTTTTGAGGTTGTTTTCTCAATTCTCAAAAAATACTACTGCAACCGAATCAAAAGTCATATGTAAGATAACGTCGCGCAAATTCATGCAAAATTTCGTGAGGATCCCAGATTTGAATTTTGGGAAATCTTCTATATTTTGATGCAACACATTCTTGTTCGGAACTCATACTACAGTTCCATTACCTTTTTTCCTGAAACTTACCCTAATCAAGTTCTCCAAAAAAATAATTCTATTTGATTTTCAATAGTTCTGTTTCAGATAACACCTACAGGCAAGGGCGTCGCCAGGGGGGGGCAGGTAGGGGCAGCTGCCCCCCCCCTAGAGAAACCAACAAATTTTCCCAAATGTCCCTTAGGTCCAAGCTCTCGACTTGCGAAATATCAGTCGAGATAATTCCTACATGTCGAAACTCGAATGAATTCACTAATTCCCTTCCAATTTCATAACATTTATACCCATGTTTTGTTACTCATAGTTTATCCGTCTATAAGTGGAGCTTTCGCTTGTTGGGGTTCCAATTATCCAAAAAATAAATAAACATCCGCCAGCGCTGTCGCCTGCCTTGTTTATATTAAAGCGATGTGAGTGACCAGTGTGGAGGCAATACTGCCTTGGTTTCAAATTTTTCACCAATTTATTTATGAACCCCACAACCTTATCGTCTGTTTTTTGCGCGGCATAACACATAAGATAGGATCAAATTTTTCTTATTCGTTCCGTTCGTAGAGGATAAGGATAGGGAATAATGACTAGTGATTAATAAGTTCTCAGTTTAGACAGTTAATAGGTCCACATTCATCAATATGGACATCAGAAAGTTTTTTGGTGAGTTTTTAGCGTTTTACTTTCGTAGATTCCCTGGAATGAGGTAAATTGTTTTTTGTGAAATATAAATAACTGAGCAAATCAACTACAAAGGTACAATATGGAATCAATATGGGATATCGAAATGAATTCATTGTAAATCGATTTAGGTGCAGTTTTTTATAATGACACAATGAATTTTAATCAGTAACGACCGTTGGGGGTCCATTCCACAAAAAAGCGCCCTAGAAAACTTTCAACACAAAATACTTATGGGTCAGTGAAATTAAAATAATGTCGCATAGTTCGTAGTCAACCTCGGTTTTGTAGTCTTAGCTTCACATTATTGGTTGGATCACTTACAGTTATAAGATGTTTTAAGGTATGTTTGGGATAAACCTACCTTGAATCTTTGCTCCGTGATCTGAATAAAGGAGGGCGATAGGGCGATACTTTGAAACTTTCATGTGGGGGATTTTTTGTGAAATGGTTTATTCAAATGGGTTCTACAAAATTCTGCTAAAAGAAAATATCCACCTTTGAAAACACCATGTATTTACCTACCTATCTCAAATAAATCATTCATAAATTATATTATTGACATTTTAATCGACTATTCACATACACTTGAATCTTTAATTAGAAATATCGCAGCACTACTGAAAGGTTACAAGGTACATGAATACGTGTCTTTCAAACAATGCCAAGAAAAAACTGTAAATTTTTTCAGTGAATAGTTTCGCTCTTTTTGAAGGATTTAAATTTAACACCCTTTTATTGTGTATGTTTTTTGACAAGCTACGAATACGTTTGTAGAAAGCTTGTGCGCAGAGACGTGAAAATGTGAAACGGTACTTATTACATTTGATAGACTGTTAGAGTTGAGAAATTTATAATAATAGTTGTTAGTTTTGATGAATAACGAAAAGCGAAGAAGAATATACCAGTGACGATGGTTGAGGAGCACTATGTCGGAAGATCACCTCAATGGTCTGGCCATGATGAGTGTGCATAGAGCACTTATTAACGAAAACTTGCAGGATTTTCGTAATAAAGTGGTCGAAAAGTTCACGAAAAACCCCCGAAAATTATGTTTCAATTAACTTTTATGTATTGAATACAATAAATAAACTTTCTCTAATAAATGCAATAGTTTAGTTTACGTTTTATTTTTGGTACAGTAAAGATACTCTTGACTGTTCCCACAATTTATACTTCCCCATCTTTCATTCATATCAACCTGCCCCCCCCCTAGGCCATCGGCTGGCGACGCCCTTGCCTACAGGGAATATTGTGAACTCAATATTTTCATTTCTATTTCCCGTTATTTAGGTTTTAATTGGAAAAAAGTAGTGCCGTTAATTCCCTTATTTCATAACTTTTTTAATATTATATAATCATGCAATCAACAATCACAATATTGCACAATCCTATTTTCTGAAATCATGTTTCAAAAATGTCACGTATATTTTGGCAACATAAGTGTACAGAATAATACACCAAAACCTCTCGCTATTCTCGAATATTTTCTCATGGAAAACCAGAGAGACTAACAAATAATCGAATAATTGCCCCTAAGTGGTTTAATGCCCGAGCAAAGAAGAGGAGAGCTCGAAAACTCCTACAATCCGTGCTCGGCTCGCTTCGCTATCTGGGTTACTAACCATATGACTAATTTTGTGAGTTAAAGCGTGAGAACAAATCCTAAAACTGCCTTTGGGTCCGGGATAATTACAGGTTCCAAAACACGTGGTAAACAGCGCGTAGTTCTACCTCTTCGATTAAATTATCGGAGTTAGAATGCACTCTTGAAGACGAAATACCTGGCGTTCCTTCATGGACGATTAGCAGCGATGATTATTGTCCTTATATTTATCTGATGATGTTGGCGGGTACTGAGAAAATTGGCTAAATGATGGACTTACAAGAGAGTTTTCGTTGCAGAGATTTTTTGATCATAATATTTTTTATTGTATGTTGGAAATCTACCTCTTGATACTTAATGAATGCAAGATTCATGAAGTAATGAACAATTTGAAATATACCAAAATAACCACCAGGACGAATATCTATCGATAAATCAGCAAATATTCCACCATGAACAGAGCTAATCATTCAATAAATCAAAACATAGGAGAAGTTTTATCCAAGGTGAATGTTTACAACTGTTTCACAGTTTTTACCCATTTTCAGACCACCTTACCTTGGTAAACTTCAGAATAGGACTCTAGATATTTAACACCTGTTAGATGGAACACCACAGTACAACTACATGAGGCGCGGCATCTCTCAGAAGCATCTTGCAAATCCTTCAACTTCATGTGCAGAATACTTTGATCGTATGCATGACAGTTACCTATTGTCGTATAAGGTAGCTGCATCTGTGATGTTGCAGTTTAAAACATCCGTCACGACTTGGAAACACTCGTTTCATGACGATAACATCCAACATGTTACAAAGATAGGAATTTTGAAATATGCTCACTGACAAAGGAAGCCTTGAATCCAGAGGAGTTATTTTGTGTACTTAATTTTTGCTCATATATTCTGAGGTACAGCGCTTTCTCGTTCTGTCATAATGTCGGTTATAAAAATGGCTTCGTACACGATACAACAACGCGTTCAAATTGTTGAATTTTTTTATGAAAATCAGCTTTCTATGAGAAGTGTTTTTAGAAAATTACGTGAATTTTATGGTTTACATAATCGTCCATCTCACAGCACTAATAGTCGAATTATTAGAAAACTTTCAAGAGTCCGGTTTGGTGGAAGATCAAAAAAGTGAAAAATACAGTCGTAGCGGTCGTTCACAAGAAAATATTGATTTGGTTCGTGAAAGTGTTGCTGAAGACCCTGGAATGTTCATTAGACGACGTTCACAACAAGTTCGACTTAGTGGGTCCACAACATGACCTATTTTACACAAAGATTCAGCTCTGAAGGCAAATAACACAGGAACTAAAGCCATTAGATCATTCAAAACGTCGTTCATCTGACAATTTCGTCAATGAGCAACCAGATGATTTTTCTCAAAAAATCATGTTTTCCGATAAGGCACATTTCTAGCTTGGTGGATTTGTTAATGAACAAAATTTTCGTATCTGGGGTGAGGAAAATCCACGAATTATTCCTAAGAAACCTATGCATCCTAAACGAGTCACTGTTTGGTTTGCATTATGGTCAGGTGGTGTAATTGGACCTTACTTCTTCGAAAATGCTGCTGGTGAAGTTGTAACTGTCAATGGTGGTCTATACCGTCGAATGATAATCGAATTCTTGTGGCCTTAATTGATGAATATTGATCTAGAAGACATTTGGTTTCAACAGGATGGCGCTACACCTCACTCTACGAATTACACAATTGATTTATTGAGACAAAAATTTCCTGGACGAATAATCTCCAGAAACGGAGATGTCAATTGGCCACCAAGATCATGTGATTTGACACCGATGGACTATTTTCTTTGGGGTTATGTGAACAGCCAGGTCTATAAGAATAATCCACAATCGATTCCTGAACTGAAGGATGAAATTATTGTCATTAGTGAGATAGAGTCCCAATTATGTCAAAATGTCATTGAAAATTTGGACAATAGAGTGGACGTCTGTAGAGCTGCAAAAGGAGACTATTTGACATATATTATCTTTCGTATATGAATGTCATAACTGATAATTCAATTACCAATAAAAAGTTTCTGAAAATGAAAGCAAATTATGTGTTTTATTTATTCTTGAAAAAACGCGCAATTTGAACACCCTTTACATCGAATAGCTATCCCACATAGCCCATCAAGTGACCTCCAACATGGAAATACTCAGCTTTTCCCATTTCGATGATTAACCGTCTCAACATATCAACACACTCGGAGATATCACAGAAAATACCAACGTAACCAAATAAAAGTCGCGTAACGTCGACATTGAAAAATATGGGGGCGCCCAGGCTCGTGCTGCGATCTTGTCTTCTGGTGGGCCCCCTGCGAGGTCCTTAGGGGATCTGTCATAGGTCCCCTTAAGTAGTGGACACAGACCGCGCCTCGGTCACCAACTATGCGATGACCACGGGAGGCGGGAATGAATACACTGCTCAAAACATTGAGATTTTTGGTGTACAGTACTATTCTTCTCACACAAAATATGGATCTGCTCTGAAATCAACATCGGTAAATACATCTCCCCAAAATATATCCTTAGAATATCCGACACATACTTACCTACTGATCTTAAAAATAGGGAGACACTCTTTAAGTTGTTAATTCATTTTAACCACAGATTCATCTCATCAGGTAAAATACTTTTTTCATTTATCATTTTCCAGATTCGGCTCTGGTAAAAAGTTATAAGCATTTAAATATTTCTCAATTTGCTAATACACACCTGCACTTTTTTTGCACATTCACGTTGAAATTCAAAGAAATACGATTGGGAAAATTCGTTTACTCACTTAAATCTTATAATTTGGTCCTTTTTGAGGTATTATTGTGGAGAACATATTTCACTACACTTGACCATTGAAACTCTTATCTTCCACTTGAAATTCGTGCAACTTCCAGTTGTTTCCATCATGAGATTCTACAAAATTTCAATCTTGTCCATTCTGATATTAAAAATTCCATAATTATTCTAATTTTCATCAAATTTGTAAATAAATTATAAGAAATCACTCAACTGACCTGAAAACATTTGTAGTCGGAGTAGTTCAACTGATTTGCCAGAAGGTGGCACCATTGACCGACGCATGCTTGCTACTTCATTCCAACACAGCATAAGTGCGTTGGTCATGGTCGCTCACTACGCTGCTTCTGCGGTTGTCATAGGCAGGTGCCAGAGGATTCAGCCTATCTGATGAGCCACCTCTGGCACTGGGACGAAACAACTTTCCCTGAGAGTACGCCTTCCCTCGGATGGCGCGTACTCACGAGAACCCCAAAGGGGTGACCACGACTTGATGCCATAGATAAGCTTTTCTCTATGGGATTACTTATCTATGTGCTATTCCATCTTTGAACATGGTGGATTTCTGCCTGACATCGCACCTCTTCTTCCTTCGTCATCATCGTCGCTGGTGGGGAAGTGTGTAGGCGGCGTTGTTTAACTGAGTTGCCAGAAGGTGGCACCACTGACCGACGCACGCTAGTTAATTAATTCCAACACAGCATAAGTGTGTCGGTCATGGTCTCTCACTACGCGGTTGCCATAGGCAGGTGCCAGAGGATTCAGCCTATCGGATGAGTCCACTTCTGGCACTGGGACGAAACATCTTTCCCTAGGGACGCGCCGTCCTTCAGATGGTGTGAACTCACGAGAACCGCCAAACATTAATTGAACTCAAGAATCTATGGAAAGCCTGGTCCATAGACATGGACTATATCTGTGATCTGGGCACGAAATGGCATAGATCTAATATTTGGTCTATTCAAAATAAATGGATATTTCTATGTATTTTATGTTCCGGGTAAAGGGAATCAAATAATAAACCAAAAGAAAACTTCGAATAACAAAATGTAAGGATGTGGATCTTGTTGGAAATACCACAGCTGATACAGACAATATAGGTACATCTCCAAATTTTATCATATGGTAAAATACTGAAGTGAGGGTTTGATACTTTTCAATTTTCTTTTTTCTTCTTCTTCCACTTTCTTTGTTTCACAAAATTGTAGATAAAAAAAAACGAAAACAAAAGAAATGATGCAAAATCCTCCCAGAAAAAGCTTTAATAGATTCTCTTATTGTTCTGAGATGTCCACATTTTTTGTGCTCCAGTGTGTGAGTGTCCAACTCCTAAGAAACAGCGTTTCGTATCATATAGCAATAAAAAACGTTATATTCGTGTTTATTATTCTCATATATCGAATACGATGACTTTCGGTAGTTTCGATTATATTCAACGAAATAATGACTTATGGCGTTATTTATTGAAATGCTGCCTCCGCCTCCAATAAATTCCAATTTCCAATGAATTGTTGAGATCGAACAGATAAACTGTGCTTTATCAATTGGGAATTTTACTGCTCATGGGTCCTTGATGGTTGTGGATATACAGCATTATTGAAATTCGATTGACTTGGCAAAAAATATTTTCTTTATAAAGTTCCCGAGCCAATAATCTATGAAGCAAATGTAGGAATCTGGAAGTTAAAAATATAACGTTGGCGAAATCATAATTGATTTATTTAAATTCTCTCCAACTCCCTGTGAATATTACTTGGTAATTTGAAAATGGACGTGAACAATGCAGAGTATGTTGAACTCGCTATTTTGTTCGAATCGCAACTGTCATTTCATACGCTTGTTAATGGAAAGAGTACAGATCATAACTTTTTGTTCGCATGTCCTTGGAAACAGCATGCTATAGTTTTGCCCACATATCTGTAATTTCCGAATTTTTGGCCGAAAATGATTTGAAACGACTTGGCTGGACCCACTGATGACGAATCAAAATCGATTCTGTCTGGACGTTGCCACTATTTTTCTATTGGGATCGCTAGAATATATCAGAAAAACCTAGAGTAGCACTGACGTGAAGTCAGCAGCGTTGGCGCGCATGTTCAAAGGGTATGACCGCTTCGGCAACGAAGTTGAACACATGCCCGAAAGCTGCTGTCTACATGTCAGTGCTTTTGTAGGTTTTTTTCTTGAGTTATTCCGGAAAAAAATATATCGAAAATCACAATCGTATCAAACTGAAATTGGAACACTTCTAAGGAATATGAAGCTCAAAGTCCGAGCAAAACTTTTTTCCAAATATGATTAACATTTTCCGAAAAAAATTATTGACTGACGACGACTGATTGTGTTAGTTAGTTTCTTGAGATATTGGAGAGATAGTCCCAAAATTTCGAATGGCCACGAAATACAACGCATTCCTTCTCCAATATTTCTTGAAATAAATATCGAACCGAACTTAAATTTGAACTCTTGTTGGAAAGTGAATTGATGGTTCATGTCAATTGTCATCGAAATCTGATGAATAGTTTTCGGGATATCTTTTTTTTTCAAGAAAATATAGGAAAAATTTCGAAAACTTTTCTTATAGTTATCCTGATACAGTACTTACGAAATTTTGCATGAAGTTGCGTGTCGGTATTTTATAACAAGCACTGTCGTGACCAAATAGAAAAATCCATCGAAGATCCAAAAACCAGTCAAATGAGGTCCATTTCCTCACGCTCTCAATTTAGCCCATTTTCAAAGCTCATTGCCCCCTCAACTCACCAAATCCCAATTGAAGAATCTTCCAATCGACTATCTGACAGCTGATAGTCAACTTTTCAAAATCCCCGGACGATATTTCTTTGATCCGGAGAAGACATACGCAGACACAGCATCACCCGGAGCATTGCTAGGCTCGAAAATGAACCGGGGCACGGCCGCCATATATTACGGTTAGCCCCAGGCACGGTGAGCCCCCCTGCCGTGAAAACCAATGACCCAGACCATCACAAAATATCCATTTAATTTTTTAAACAAAACAAGCAGTTCTTTATATGCCAACTTGAACGAAATATCGTACAAAAAAATCCTGAAATGAAGCCCACTCTTAATTTCATGTAAATTAAATTGTGGGGGGATTTTGAAATGGTATGTATGGTTGATTGGAATTGAATTTGTAGTGGTTTTGAATTCATGGATGGTTATATTGTGGCTACTCTAGAAAGTATCCTTGGACCACAAAATTCAATATTAAATATCAAAAATTCCAAAAAAGTACAGACATGGAATCTCATATTTTTGGAATGGTCCCCACGAAACTCCGCATGAATCTCCGAGCTATAGTTTACCATTCGAATAATTGATTTCAATTCGACCCTTTCTTTATTTTTGAAGCTATTATGATGAAAATTCCACACATGAGATTTTCAACCAATCATAATGTATTTCTGATAGATCACCATCGCAACGGATGAATTTTAGTGAAAATTTTTTCCTCGTGGGTACCCAACAGCGATTTTTTGACGTTTATAATGACAGAATATATTTTCGGGCAATCTAATTTCATTTGTTCACATGATAATTTTTATTCATTTCAACTAAAAGCTTAGATGTTCTCTGAATTCTTTGGACCATTATGATTAATGTTTATATTAAAAACGCAATCATTATATACTATGGCAGGTTGATTAGAAGTTGCTTGTTCTTGATTTAGAGATTCTTGGATTGTTTTTGCAGAAGTTGAAGCAGACCTCATTGCGACAATTATATCCTGTTGATGGCCCGAGTCAATTTGCAGATATGGTTTTATGGAGTGAAAGTTGTTGGAAATGAACACATTTGGTGTGAAACTTTTTTACCGAATACCACACGAGGTCAAATTAAATCCGGACATTTTTTGACCTCTAGTGGTATTACTAGTAACAATTTCAATGATTATATCTAAGAATCATTGGGGAGTTTTAAAATGAATCGACCTTCGTTATAAAGCCACGAACCTTCTCTCTAGTCTCTAAACCACTTCCTTCGGAAGTATTTAGGGATGGCTTAACTTCACATCGTGAACATAATAACTACCAAAAGGACAGCTGGCTTAGAAGCGAAAGGGGAATTCACGAAATGATAAAATCAACTCAATGATTTCGCAGCTTTGCCCAATCGAATTTCATTTTCCCAACATGTCCGAGAGAACAGATTGGATCGGAAGAAAATCCAGTAATCGATCCGAAATAACAGCTTGAAATTTTGTGAAGAATTTCTTGGAGTCCGTACGATTAGAAGATCGCAAAATATACAGGGTGTTCTACAAGCTCTATGACAAACTTTGGCAGATGGTAGCTGTGCTTATTCTGAACATTTTTTTTCCTATGAACATATATCCGATTCGCTTTTGTTAAGAAGATACAAGCATTTGAAAAATCATATTTTCATGTTCAAATCATAACTATAAATGGAAATTTTGATACTATAAAATTGTTCAAAATGTCCACCTTCGGCTTGAATGCAAGCTTCACATCGACGAACTGAAGATGCCGTTACTCGGTAGATAAGATTTGGGTCGTTTCGTATTTGGATTGCTGCATCTTGAATTCTATCAAGCATTTGTTGATGAGATTCGATTTCAACATGATAACCAAGCTGCTTCATTTGGGCCCGTAAATAAAATCTAAGGGATTCAGATCAGGCAAACGAGGTGGCCATTGTATTGGTCCTATCCATTTATTCGGGAAATGTTCATTCAGCCAACTGACTACTTGTCTCCCTCTATGTGGTGGTGCACCATCGTGCTGATACCACATATTTCAATTTTCTTCGGAATTCTCGAGCTCCTCTTCTGGAGTTACCATTTAGAATACCCATAATCAAATACAATATCTGCATATTCCTGAGTCGTGAAAGAATGCATCGCTATTCAAAACGTACCCCAAGTGTCAAATGAATAATTAAAATAACGTCAATTACCATATCAACCGATATTTCATGTCGGTCTACTTGATCAAAATATTGAAATTAGTTTTTTCAAAGGCTTGTAACTTCGAAACGAGAACGAATCAGACCTATGTTCATGGGAAAAAAATGTTCAGAAAAAGCACTTCTGTCAAAGTTTTGTGATAGAGCTTGTGGAACACCCTGTATAATATTTGAAAATTTAGATATATTTTTTGCAATGCTGTAATAGACGACTTCGGCCCAAGTTGCCAACCCACAATTTTCTTCACAAATTTACTACCACTGGGGAACGGGAATTTCAGGACAAATTCGACATGAGAAGGTTCGCGTTATTTATAAATATCCGTAAAAGTTGCCTCGGCTTCTCAAAGAAGATAATTCCTTCCAAACATAGGTTTTTGTTAGGCTGAAATTCAAGTTAGGATTCCTCATTCCATGTTAATAGTGTCAAATTTATAAAGGATATGTTCCGCAAATCAACTTGGTTATTTCGGTTGCTGGTTTTCCGTTCTGTAAATATGAAATCTTCGGTTGGTTCTTGAAAAAAAAGGTTAATTACGGAATTTGACTGATGAAAAAGCAATCTTTCTGTCACCAGAACATGCACATATTAAGTCTATGCACCAGAACGACAATCAATATTTAATGGTAACATATCCATAGCATAGAACAATCATTATTTACCTTATGATCCATAGACAATACCTAGTAATTTTTCCATTGTTGATTGTTGTCTCTTATATGTTCTATGGATGATAAAGTAAATAAAGATTGTTCTATGCTATGGTTATGTTACCAGAGAACATTGACTGTTGCTTTGATGACAAAAAGATCGTTTTTTCATCAATCAAATTCCGTAATTAACCATTTTCCAGGAACCAACCGAATATTTCATACTCACCGAATGAAAAACCGGCAACCGAAATAACCAAGTTGATTTGCGGAACATATCCTATATAAATTTGACACTATTAACATGAAATCAGGAATCCCAACTTAAATTTCAGCCAATCAGAGATGATCTTAACAAAACCCTATATTTGGAAGGAATTATCTTGTTCGAGGAGCCGAGTCATCTTTTACGGATATTTATAAATAACGCGAACCTCATCATGTCGAATTTGTCCTGAAATACCCGTTCCCCAGTAGTAGTAAAATTGTGAAGAAAATTGTGGGTTGGCAACTTGGGTCGAAGTCGTCTATTGACATTCTTCGTTAGTCACCAAGGTTCATCATTATCGAATTTTTGACTTAATATGAAAGCGAGGTTTTCAAAGCAAGCATTAGCTTCCAACTGATAAAGTGTGTTAGCGCTCATATTATCACATGATTTCCCTAGTATCGAGATTTTTCTCTCTTCATTGAAATCTCTCATTATGTTTACAGCAAAAGCCGATAATTCATAAACCAACGTAATCCTTCACTCTGCAGAATGACGAACCAAAATCGCGTAGGCAATTTTCACAACGAAACACGTCGAATCACGGAACCCATACTGCGCACTCCACCAAATTAGTCCATCCATCAAGGCTTCCCAAAATATGCAAATCAACTACCGGTGCACGAACAGACGCAACCACGGAGCTCATTCTAAAACTAATCTGCATCGAAGGAAGTAAGATGATTAGTATTTGTTCGATGGAGCGAACGAGTCGTTACAGATACTAACTTATCAAAATTAATGACCTGAAAGAATAACTCAGTATGAGTAGCTGGTCCTAGCGTTACTAGCTGAGGCCTCTTTGAGATTCAACAATTAAAGTTGGTTTTCAGCTCTACGGGAATCTAGCAATTTCCTCAGAAGGCATCGAGACCAATCAGGTTGTTGTCTTGGGCTTGGATGATTAATAAAAAATTATACCGATCTGGCGTCTGCATATGTCAAATCCAGGAGCGTAGAGGGTCTACAGAGGGCCAGCTAACGTATACCAGGCATGTGATGGCTTTTTGGGAAAAATATAGTAGGGACAAATGTGTGGGAGTTCCAATTTACTTTTTCATCTCCATAAAAGTTAATGTTGATTTAAAGAGAATCTATAAAAGTACTGACGTAAAGTCATGTTTGAATTTGTTGGCAAGGCATTAAGCGATTCTATATGCAGGTCGATTCTGTTCGCGTATTGCTATAAACCTTGATATTAAAGTCATACTGCTATGTTTCTAATTTATAGCAATATGGTCATGATATTACAGATCCTGATCCTAGGGTGATAGCAATTTGTTAGGAATTTTGTCATACCAATATTGCTATTATGGACTCCTATAATCGGTGGTTTCAGAGCATACAAGATTGTATTTTGTGACTTTAGACAGGGAAGAAGAAAATAACCCTACTTCATAAACATTTCGTGAGTTTTCTATGATTTCGCATACTTAACCTCTATGTATTCATTCATTCACTCCTTTAAGTGTCCTCGGCTACTATGGCCATTTAGGCAAGCTTTCAATTTTAACATTTATACATTGACATTAATTCAGATTTAATACCAACTAGAGACTTTTTATTCATTCAACATTTATCTACACCATAAATTTAACACAACATCCATGACCTCGCCGGGATACGAACCCGGTACCTCCGGTTTTATAGACAGGCTATTAACCCAATGCACCACAGAGGTAGTAGCCTCTATCTAAGGTTTTCGTTATTCATGGGAACGTAGACTTCAAAAAATATCATGCAACAGAAAAATCAATTAAAGTAAAATTGACTAATTACCAATCTCCAGGATACGTATAGAGTATCGGTTACGAGGAATCGGATGCAGAAATTTTATTCAGGCGTTGATAATTCGGAATTCGATTAACTTTTCTACTGGCAACTCGAAAGAATAGAATAATCATCTCACTGTTGTCTACTTTGCCAGTATTTAAGTCTAAGAATTTTCCCCAAAATTAAATATTTCGTGGCGGTTTTTTGTAAAGCTGCAATATCGCAGTCACAGCGACCTGATGCGACTAAAGGATGAACGTCATGCACATCGATCAAAGTATTCTGCACTCGAGGGTAGGATTCGCGAGATGCTCCTGGCAGATGGCGCGCTGTACGTTGGTGTACTGCAGCGGTCCATCTGAAAGGTGACAAGTATCGGGGGATCCCTCTGCGGTTTATCCAAGGTAAAAAAGGTTGATAGCATTTGATAGATGATAATAATAATAATTATTATTGGTTTTTTCAAGGTGAGTTGACCTGACGATCAATAACAATTTTGAAACAGCTGTAGTCATTCTCGTTGGATACGCTTCTTCGGTGTAGGTGTTTTGGTTGATTGGATGATTAGCTCTGATCAAGGGGAAATATTTGTTGATTTATCGACGGATATTCGTCCTTGTGATTATGTTATTCTATATAGAACGTCGAACATATATTTCAATAAGCACTCACTTCCTCAGTTTCGAACATTCTCGAATTCTTGGAAGAAATAATACTAAATAAATGGATCTCTGCAATGTTCCCTTTCTAACTTATTTTGTTATCAAGCATAGTAAGTTCTTTTTTGAGGTTGTTGAGATAGATTGTATTGATAGCAAGATTCTTGTTATAGCGACAAAGCATGTTGCTCAGAATCGATGATCAGATTACCAATATTTCTCATCTTGTTGCTATTTGCCAACAGAAAAAGCCCGAAAAAATCTTTTTCTGATGGCATTATTGGAAGTTTCACAAAAGAAGTTTTCTGGATATCACTGTAGATGTTTGAGAATATTTCTGCATGGCTATAACTAGATATTACACGAGCAGTATTGATTCGACTAGGCATCGTAGAATATGGTGAAGAGAATCGATCCAATCATTGAATTGAAATTTCGAGTTTGGAAATGAATCGAATGAATATATGCAATTTTTCCATAAATTCCGGACTATCCTTTGGCCCAGATTAATCGACGCCCCTGAATTGTGCCTCAATTTCTTGGTCATTAAAAGGGGGGCCATAGCGGCACATCTCTGCTTAAGAATATGCCAATTAGTTGAATCGCGCCACAGTAGGGGGTAGCCCAGAAAGAAGGCTCATTGTGCAATATATTATAAGGAGGGCTCAGGGAAATTTTAATGGATATTAAGATTTTCAGTCGGTTCTTTAATTAAGTCACGAATTTCGTTTTTCCCTCTTTTTTGTTCGGTTTACGGCATCTCACTCCCTCCGATTTTAATTTATTTGCACTTGACTTTGATTGCTGATTTTATAGTATGTGGATTGATGATCAGGGTTCACTATGTGATAGTTAATCATTTCTGGAATCGAATTGAAATCCATCCAGAAATTGCAGTATCTCACATCTTCTTACTCAACGATCCTTAAACATTTTCGCATTTTTTTTTATTCAAGGAACTCACAAAAAAAACACCAATATTAAAAAGATATTTAAATCATTTTACGCAGTGTGATTTTCTGAATGAAGAATGTGAAATCGAACATAGGCGGTCTCCTTTAATTCGGAAGATATGGGCCCCCAAAGTTCCAAAATGAGTCGTTTTCAGGTCCCCTTTTCCACCATAAAAACGATCTCTCACTTCATCTGTATAGTTCACAAACCACCTTTGAATCTTGAACCAACAATAAGCAACACTTTTTTTCCAGAATAATCAATATTTAATGAAAAAACAATAAAATTACTGGACAACCACTTCCTCTATTCCTTCTGATTTCGACTCAGACTAAAAGTGAAGTTTGGCAATGGCGCGAATTTCATCGGTCGGAATCGTGCTATCGTGCGTATTCGTGAATGACAGATTATTGCTGGCGAGAAAAATGAAATATGTTCTTAGTTCTTACTGTTTACTGCGATACTTTAAATCTTCCAATAGGAGAATTCGTTTCTAATGAAATCTACAAGGTTGAAACACATAGTAATGGAATGAGAATACACCCTGATATATATTTCAACGTACATTTTTTTCATGTGTCGCGCCCTTCCCAGATTTCCAATGAAATCGTAGTTATTATATAACGTATTTTATTGGAATACCCTGAATCTCATTCTAAACTGGGACCATCTCGAAGACACAACAAAAAACGAAGTAGATAACAACCTCCCTATTTTGAAGGGGATAGAAAGAAAGTTCAACCGAAAATATTGAGAGTAAAACCTTAAACAAATATTCTCAATGATTTTGTTTTGATGTTAGAATAACCACCTCTTCTTCAGTGACAGAAGCTTTTTCCTTACAATCATATCCTTCAACTGTCCATCATTTCATATTTCCCGCCAGCAACTACTCTTCGGTCATAATACGTTGGCCAGCGATGAAAAGACGCTCCGCTTCAACATTCAGAAGTATTTCGTAGAAATATAGGTTATGTTGTTGTCTAATATTTACACTTTTCTTCCTTTAAATAATGAATATTCTTGAAAGAAAGTGTCTCTATTCGTTGGTTGAAGGTTCAAAGATGATTTATGAACTAGATTTAAGAAGTGGAAGATCATTTTTATGACAGAAAAATGGATCTGAAAATGCAACAATTTGGAACTTTGGGGGCCCATATCTTCCAAACAAAAAGAGACTGCCTATGTTGGCCTTCATATTTTTTGTTCAGGAACTCACACTGCTTACAATGATGTGAATATCTTACTTATAGCTTCGCGACGGGAAATCTTTCGGGTTTACCTTTCATCGAAAACTATTTTCACAAACTGCAAACATTCTTCAATTGTTGAATAAAACAACCTGTATATCACAGCCATCTCATTAAATCTTCCGGAACAACAGTTTCGAGGCTTTTACAACGAAAAACGAGCCAATATGTTGTGGGAATGTGTGAAAACTATATTTCGAACCAACACAATGGAACCATTCTATAGTCGGTCCTTTAAAAAGAATATCTGAATGGTCTTCAAAAGCATTAGCCCAGTCACGGTCAAAGAGACCCTCGCCAACCGTGACAGTCCGCTAGATAAATGACATATTGATATGGTCCTAACGTTGGCAGTCTTTTATGTTGGTATATTATAACTATAAGTGTGCTTTACCTGTGTGTGAAGTGCCTTTGAAAAGATATTGTGATAATATTGTTCTAGATATGGTTTTCTTTATGTCTGATATTACAAGTGGATATTTATTGCTTCCATTATATTCCTGTATTTATCGTGATATAAAAGATGATTTCGACTTCTTCAGGTTCTTGAAGAAGGTCGTGTGAATCGGATTTGGTAGATGTGAACAAAGACGTTATTCGTGTGGAACATAAGATATATTTATCGTATTTTGATTCGAAGTAATCCACTGAGTTTGAAGTACGTATACTACATTCACTTTTATAAAGTATCCCGGTTGGCCATGCAGTTCTGACACATTTCACCGTGTATATTTCGAAAATGTTAGGTTATTGTTGTTTTCCTGCGTAAATAGAGGAAAGAGAAGATGAAGTAAACAACACAGAAAAGCGTGGCAAACATCTCTATGTTTATATTTACATTTCTCCAAAACGTCAAAACTGTATATTCAGTTATTTGTGATATTTCGATTGGGAACTTCTGCGAAGATGCCAGCGCCCTAACGGATAAATTTGGAACCTGTCCAAGCTAGTAGTTTCATGTAAACAAACCTTAGAAATGTGGTGGAAAACGAATATTTATTAAGCAGAGCTTGAATATTTGAAGAAATTATTATAGTTTTGTGTAAGATTTCTTGAGAAGGAACTTTTCGTTTGGATCACGATATAAAATCGTACTTTAAATCGTTCCTGCAGGATAATTTCGATGTTATTTTAGTGTATGTTGCTTGGTGGATCAAAATAAACCAATATCTAAGTTAACTTGAATTTCTGGAAAAATAGGCACCTCAATGAGTAATTTAAGGACTCTCATTAATGTGAAGAAGTCCTGAATGCAGGCTATATTATGTGGTAAATCTAGAATCAGTCCAAATGATATGACTTGTTCTTTGTTTACAAACGAGTGAATCAATAAAATGAAAACAGATTTTCTGCTTTAGTTCTTTTGCATCGTATTTCTAAAGAAAAGGAAACAGATAGACATATAATTGATTTCATTTTTATATTACAGCAGCTCAAAATACACATACAAAATGAAAAATGTCACAGCCGATTCAACCTACCTGTATAAGGAAATGAAAAGTATTGATGTATTTATATGAGTAACTTCAGCTATTATCAACTCTAACAGTATATCTAGTTTTTGTCAGATTTTCAACCAGATCACTCTATTAAAATATGATTTTGTGTAGTATGTGAATTAGGTAGCTGCAGAAGTGCTCGGTAGTTTCTCTGCAGCATTTTCCTTCAAAATTCTCTCATTTTTATTTACACCTGAAAACATCATTACATGAAGTTGTTTCGAAATAAATACATTGTAGGTAATTTACCTTTATGAAAATAAACATCTTCAGAGAAATGCAAAGAACATACTTTCATGTATTTCGTGACTTGTTTTCCAATCTTCAATTCCTAAAGCTAGGCCTTTCTTCTATCATTGAGTTCCCTACCAAATGCTGTTTCCAAATTAACTTTAATTTCATTTGGCTTTGGAAAAAATGAAAACTAGAGGCACTAGAATATCCTTTCTTCTTTGACCATGAATAACATTGAGTTGAGGCACACAACAATAGTCATTTCGGGAGGATGCCATTTCGAATTAATACGATCGAAATTTTCATTCGGAAAGAAAGGAATCGATTGATGAATATTACAAACACTTTCGGTATTCCAAAATTTCAACTCGGAGAACAACGCAAAAGCTCCAAAATGAACTCCAAAAGTGAGCAAATTACGTTAGAATAACAGGCACGTCGAAAAACTACGAGCTTGGAAGTGTTCGAATTTCTATCACCAGAGGGCGTATCGCTTAGCAGTAGTTGCGAATCGAAGTAGTTGAATATTTTCAAGTGTAATATAATTAAATAGTATTAGGTATGCCAGTAAATAGTGTAGTGTGTGGTAAATATGCTGAAAAGGAAAATAATCATTCCGTGCGTAGGTTAGTATTCTGCTTTCCTCGCCATTGGCGTACGTCGTCAATATTTTGGATGCAGATATGATTCAGACATCAATAATATAACTATTTATTCTTAAACCATCTCTAATGTATGTTTTTTTGCATTATATCTGTTATATTTATATGTACGATTCGTTTCCAATAAACAATTATATCTACTGTGATATGAGAGAAAATTTTTGTATAAATGAGAGAAAATTGTTGACATTATTTAAGAACCTGCTCCTGAAATATACAATTTTATCCAATACATAATGATATACCAATATTTATTCATTTAAAGATTTTTTTAGGATCCTTAAACAACATATCATTTTCCTTCATTTTGGATCAAAAGGTCGTTTAAAAAGTTTCCCCAACAAGGTATGATATACGTAAGATGTGGCGCTATTAATGAGTTATTCAGTAGGTCCTTGGATCTTTTGTTCAAGAATACAGCAAATCTTCTCATAGCACCTATATAATGAACTATTCTTGTGGCTTGCTCTTCACCAGGAGAGGAGTTTCCTTACAATTTTTCAATTTTATTATGAATATCTTCCGAATCTGTAGACTAAAAGTAAATAGTTAGCAAAGTCTCTTCCTCGGTGAATTGGACACTTGGTTTTTATTAAATATTGTATTGTCCGAGCGAGGAGTTCAATATTCAAAGCTATTCTTTTTTACTTGGATATCAGCTCAGACGATTTTCCGTATTCAAAATACCTATATTAATACAAGAAACCATACAAATATCTCTTTTCAAAAATAAACAATATACGACCATGAAATTTATTTAGAAACCATCCAATTATTTGGGTGCATTGATATAAGACGTTATCCAGCAATCTGAATATAGTTGCGTATCCGATCCACTTCCTGAATTTTATTCATAGCAATGAAAATATATTGGTTTCAGGAGAGAAACTCATTAGCCTCTTAGTTTCGTCTGAAATATTAACATGAATCAGATTCTGAAGCTTACTTGAAGCATTTTTCTTGTAATTTGCGTGAGATACGCAAGTTTTCGGGTTGAATACCACCAAAGAAGTGCTCAATTTTATCGTTGTATAAATCTCATTATACAATAATATTATCATTTCGTTAACTAGTTACATCCCTTTCTACCTTATGATGGGTACGCCAATGATCGCTGTGGAGAAATGTAAACAAATATTTGACAACAAACACAAGAGATGTTGGCTGCAAACATTGAGTGAAGGATGGAGGGGAATGCGGCATCTTCTTTTTGCTCTATCTACGTTTTCCTGTCAGATAACTACACAACGTTGTCCTATCTACTAAGAGGTCGTAGTAATTACGTATTCATCAAAATGTTTTTTTAATTTGGGAAAATGATGAATTTGAGAAAATATTATGTAAATTCAATAATTCCAAAGACCTGACTAATGTTGAAGAAATTTTTTTCTCTGTTAATACTGGAAATATTGCAGGTATATAAACATGGTTGAAAGATCCAGCTATTCTATTTACTTGTACGGAAATCAAGAATCGAGTATTGAAATTTTACTGAACAATATGGGACAGAATAGTCCGTTACTTTGTGATAGTTCATTCGAAAACAAAATACTCGAACAACCAGGCAGAAAAACTTTTAAACGAACAGACGGACCAATGGAGTTCTCCACTTTTCGAAAACCTCAAGAACTAAACCTACAGAAGACATTTAAACACCTTTTCGCACAACTTGAAATACTCTAGTATGAAAATGTTGGATAGCTTGTGACAAATTATTGATTTCAAATTATCAGCGTTACTATCAGAAAAAGCAGATTTCAATTCTGAATAGCACTTCCTGATACTTCGTCTCTGCTTCTTCAAAACTACATTCGGCATTTTTAGTTTCCGAGCGTGATGAATATATTGAGATTAAGACTATTGACAGTAGGAATTGGCATTGGCAAAGTCTCTGAAAATTACTTTGACATTGCAGATATTTCACCAGTGCCAACTTGCGGCAGTTTTAAGTAAAAAAACTTGATGAACCTAAATCTTGGCCAACCGGGATACTTTATAAATGTGAATGGAGTAAACACATGAATAATGTTTCTTTTTTTGGTGCACATTTCTTCTTCTAGCAACCAAAAGGGGTGATAAACTAACCTACAAATTTGTACGATAACCTATCTTTCGATGTAATGTTTTGTTTTACCAGGAAGAAGTTGGTAGTGAATCATAAAAGTGAATTTATATCAACTGATGGCATATAATAAATGAAAACAAGAATTGGTGCAACAATAAACTCATAACATATGAAATAAATTCCATATCATCAAAATGTTCGATATACACGGATTTAAAAATAGAAGATCGGAGAGGTTTCTTGAATTTTTCGAAAGATATCGAGGTGAATTGGAATCGCATCAGGGAAATATGGTGGCCTCTCAATATAAAGCACCTTAAGAAGTTTCTGGTAGTTATATATACATTTATGTATGTCAACATAAATCATACGAAATATTCAATTTTACCGAAATATCCTGCATTTTTCTGGAAAATTTGATATTTCGTAAAATTCTTCGTTTTCCCATGATATTTCCTCATTTCATGGATGCAAGTAATGAAGACACAAAATTTCATCAGCATGCGGCAAATATTTTCTGCGAAATTAATGAATTTAAAATATATTTTTCTTCAATTTTCAAGTGATATGAGCCTCAAAAAATTCAACATGCAACAAATGCAAAGCAACTTTGAAATCAATCAACTCGTTATTTTTGATTTATCAAGAAGAGGGAATTTTGCAGACAATAACTGAACATGATTCAATTTGACAACGGATTCTCCTACAGGAGGTCCAACCTAATCGTTTGAGAACATCTTCGTTCCAAAATTCGAAAATTACTGAAATTTGTGTAAAACGATAACGCACTATTTTTCAGAACATGAATCATCTTATTCGTATTGTTGTAAAAAAGTATTTACCGTGATTATAACGCAAATAACTATTCGAGCAAGCAGAGACGTGCTCAATCTGAAAAATTCGCGTTTTCACCCCCTCAACAAATAAATTGCTTGAAATCAATTTAAGTCTCAAGTGGAGAAAATCCGAAGCTTGATGATTTTTATGATATATGACCGTGTGAATTCCTTAGCCAACTGGGATATGGATGAAAGAAAAATTAACCACCTTCCAGACAACATTATGTAGATTTTTCACGTTGATTTGAATGCATTAAGTGAAAAATAGCTCCATTATATTCCGGGTCTCTCCTCAACTCGACACAAGAAAGTAAACAGAAATGAAAGGCCTTGGGTTATTAAGGATAAGGAGAATATATATTGCAAGCCTCAGGCTTCAACCTGTCAAATACGGGTGAGTAAAGTTCCTTTTGTTGGTCTCCCTATAATTATACGGTGGCTTGGGAACGCCTGTTCCTTGAAAATAAGTTATTTTTTGCTTTTTCTATCCCCCGGGCAGCTTTAGATATTCGAAAAATTCCGCCATACGTTAACAAGGTGCATTCATCACTTAGACAAATTATTTCTTATTTTTGGGCAATTTAGGAGTTAATAAAAAATTCTTGAAGAGCACCGTTGTGGAGTCCGGAGCTTTTACGTCCTGGTTCAAATTCGTTGCCAAATGCAATTTTAATTCCTGAAGGAAAAACTTTACTATCTTTTTTTGAAATTCTGCATTCCGCAAAAATTTTGGAAAATAAAAATTGGAATAGGTATATCTACGAATCAATGTACGGATTTTACCTGTTCACGAATTCGGCTTTCGTAATCAGCTTCAACCCTATATATTACAAAAATATCGAGTCTCTAACCACCAATCGTAAACACAATAACCACTGAAAAAATCTACCTGACAGCTTCACAATTGTAGAGCAGGTATGGTGTTCAATCATGAAGGCCGAATGCTCGAACTGGTAACATCCACACAAAGATTCCTTAGACAGACCCATTCAAAATGGGTCTTATTTCCCAATATTTCCAAAAATACAGATTGGAGAAGTGAAATCCAGTTCTTAATTGTAACATTAAAGTTCTAAAGTTCATTCAGAATTTCGTGAGGATTAGAATATAAAATATTCGTGTGAGCAAGTTCGTTGAAAATGTTAATGTAAGTTGAAAAAATCAAAATAAATCTCAGAACTACGTTGAACAAATATTTTATGATCAAATGGCTCGTTGGTGAAAGTTTTATATTAAAAGGGGTCTTCTTTGAAACTACACAAAATTCAGAAAAATGATAATGAATAAATTCTGTACTTCACCTTTTGCCCGGACATTTCGAGCACTGTAGTTGACCGTTTTCTATCTCAGTTCGACTTTGACTAATGTAAAGGGTTTTCCAATAAGAGGTGAATTTTGATATTCAAAGAAAAATGCCATTTTTGAATAAAAATGATCGGATGTTTATTTCATTATAAAGAAGAAGCTATGCCGTTAATAGTGGAAATGACCACCACGACCACGCTTACAGGACCATATCCTTTCAATGAAATTTTCCATAACTAAATCGCAAAGTGGCTGCCCTATGTCCTCGATAGCCTCATGAATTCCATTTTTGAGGTCTTTAATCGACGCTGGGCTATTGGCGTAGACCTTCTCTTTCACGTGGCCCCAAAGGAAAAAGTCGCAAGGTGTTAAATCACAAGATCTCGGTGGCCAATTATGATCACCTCTTCGAGAGATAACGCGGTCCGGAAACTTTTCCAGCAAAAGATCAATGGTTTCGTTGCTTGAGTGGCACGTAGCGCCGTCTTGTTGGAAGTTTACGTTGTCTAGATCAATACCATCCAATTCCGGCCATAAAAAATCATTAATCATCCCTCGATAGCGCAATCCATTCACCGTTACTGTTGCTCCAGCCTCATTTTCGAAAAAGTAAGATCCAATGACTCCGCCGGACCATAAACCGCACCAAACATTCACAAAGTGAGGATAGAGAGGCTTTTCAACAATAACTCTCGGGTTTTATGAGCCCCAGATGCGATAATTTTGCTTGTTGACGAAGCCACCGAGGTGGAAATGGGCCTCATCACTCAAGATGATTTTTCGATGCAATTCCGGATCATTTTCATGCATTTCAACAACCCAATCAGCAAAGACACGACGTGTAATGACGTTTGTGGAATGCCTAATTCCAAAGAACGACGAGGAATGGACAAACCTGGGTTTCCTTCATCACTTTCGGCTACAGCAGCTGTTCTTGAGCGACGTGCACGGGTTTTATTCTTCACATCACTAACTTGTCCCAACAGCTCGAATTTTTCCACCAATTTCTTCATTGTGGTCTGACAAGGTGCTTCACGACGACCCAAAAATGTTCGAGTTTTACGAACTGTCTCTGCCAAATTTTCACCATTTTTATAGTGAATTTTAATGATTTCAATGCGTTGTTGAAGCGTGAATCGTTCCTTTTTTATTAATGGCGTATTTTCTACTTGTCAAATGTCAAAAAATGACAGCTTCAAAAGTGACATCTATCGAAATAGTGGGCTATTCAAAATAACACCTCTTATTGGAAAACCCTTTAATTTGATAAATGACAGTTTAAGTTGTTAAATATTAAGTTGTAAATGGTCAAGCGGTTCCGATTCTTTGTCAGATATGATATATTTTTGAATCAATGTTTATTCATTGTTATACAGTTGAAGATATTTTTTAGGTGCTTCCTACCAAGTTTCCCCAAAAAAATAAATCAAACTGATTCATTTTTTAAATAATTCGGATTATTTCAATTTGTTCAATTATTCCTTACATTATTATGGAATCTAATAAATCCTGAAATGATATCTAGTCATCCTACAATTCCTGAGATTTTCAACTTGTATAATTGATAGGACTGTAATATCGTGGGTGCTCAGAAATTATGAAATTTAACGAATATTTCCAACAGCAATATTTGAGAGATAACTGGAAGCAATCAACCATGAGAAGCCACCAGAAATAAAAATAAAAACCGTATCCACTCTGGTTTCCCTACCATAAAAAGCAATTCCATTAAAAACAAAGAAACTTCTTATACAGAAGTAGAACATAAATCGACATTAAAATCTCGAAAAAATCCACCCCTCTCTTTTCACCGCGCACAAAATTTATCTCCTTCTCCATATTAATTTAGTGAATTTATATGTGATCTGATACATTTGTAGGTATTTTTAGTAGCGTATTAACATAGAAATTATATTTCTTCTCGTAATTTACATTTCTTAATGACACCGTGTGTATTTTAATGTTGTATAATTTGTTGGTCACTAAGAATGACCGAAAAAAGGCGCCATTAGCTCTGAAATTTTTTGTTTCGAATTAATGTTTTTGGTCGTTTAGAGCAGATGAGCTACAATGTGCATTTTCAATTTGGAAGAAGACGGTCAGTTCTCATTTCAGGTTTACGTTTGCAGGAGTTTTTGATTGGTAAGGGTATATTTAGTATATATATTCATCTTCTTACTGCAAATATCTGAAAAAACTCTAATCATGATTCGCATACATTCAAGAATTCACGTATACCTGAAATAGTAAAATTCACAAAACAACATGTGTATATTTTTATATTATTTTGAGATGGGCAGTACATTTTTTTATATCAAACAATATGTGTCATTACAGTATTAGCATAGGAAATGTAAACAGGGTACCATATATTTTTACGTATGATACAAGAGCACAATAAAAACCTCAGCAAAAACTCTGTCTCTCCGTATAATTGTAATGAAATTGTTGTTTGTTATTGAAGGGCTTCTTTTTAATCCACATAATTTCTTCTTTCCTATTCCATGCAGGTTGATATCTTGAAATCACACCTGAAAACAAAAAAGGAGACGAAAAAACCAATAGGTACTAGTAAATGATTTAGTACTCATTAAATCAATTTGAAGTTCACTATCCATCTCAAAAAAGAATCAGACACCGAATGAATCAACTATTAACTAAATGTTCTATTGTTTCCTCTTCTTCTCTGCACTCGCACCTTGGACTTTCGACCGAATTCCATTTGAAGAGGAAACTATTACAGCGACCATGACCGGTTTTAAGTCGATTCAAAATGCATCAAATTTTCCTAGGAAGATTAAAACTAGAACATTTTCTGAAGGATTGCTGATCAAACCTTTGTTGCAAACATTACACGTATTCCATTCCGAACGCCAAATTTCTTTGTCACTTTTATTGGTGTAAAGAAAATCGTTAATCCATAAAGGTTTACGAGATTTCAATCTAGCAATTTTGGAATTCGGAATATAAGACATGATTGGGAATAAATTCGGAAAGGAATGATATTTATTCCAAGACTTTATCACTGCAACCTGTCTACGAATATGGGGCGGTACAGCAGCTATCAACCCTTCTCCCAGTGGCAACCATCTTGAATATTCTTTAAAACAACTCATAAAATACTAATTCTATTAGCATTCAAACTTGGTGCATAGTTAGGACGAAACGAAGATATGTGCAAAATTTCGTGATGATCGCATCAATGGAGTAATTGGAACAACTAAAATTCTGCTGAAATTTTGCTTCAATCTTCATGAAGTAATTCCTCAATAAAGTATGAAATTTCAGCCAGCTAGGATATATTTTCACGGATACATTGAAAATATTTGAAAGAGATTTATTTAGGTATGCAATCATTGGGTGGGTTTTACTCTTCCAAGAATTCGACCTTAGTAATGGAAATTGAAACCTCCTCTGCAAAATATCGAGTCGTTAGGTTGTTGTTTCCAAAATTGTGTTCAATATTGACGGATAAGACAGTTTTTGGAAATATTAGAAACACAAAATTTCGAATGTGTGTATCAGTGGATTCATTAGGCAACTTTGACCCATTTGTGAATGAACAAAATTTTGTTGAAATTTTTATTTCTTTATAATTTCAGTAATGAAACGATGAATCGAGAATTTCAGTAATTTTTAATATACAAGTTTGTGGAAAGTATAATATGTATATGGATATTTATTTGATCTTCATTAAATGTTTGTCGTTATTCTATAACTGTTTGATATGATCCTGAATTGAATATAAGTATATGAGTATATCCACTCATTTTTCTCAAATATCACATTTGACTGCTAAAACTCGGAAGGTGAATTTGGATTTTGGCAAAATAGAAATCCTTTTACTTTACAATGTATGTAAATCATATTATTTGGAGAAATACAGATATAATTTCAATCACAAGAAAAGACTTTATAGTATTTATAACATAATTTGTCACTAAAATAGTTTCAATGCAACGAGTTCATAAACTAGTATCAATTATTATGAAAGCCTCACTATGAAAAAAACAACGTTCTAACTAATTCATCATACTACACGGAAAAAACAGCCAACAATTTCAAGCAATTCTGCCCCCGTTTCAAACAAAGAAACCGAAAAATCCCTAAAAAATTATCATAAAATATAATAACCAAAGGTGGAATGAATGGAAGCACCGAAAAAGGGGCTATATATCATAGACTTTTCGTTGAATATGTCACCGTAACAAAGTAGTCCTATTGTGACCTTTATAAAGTTAATAGTGTTTTCACTATGCATGGGGGAACCTGCGCTTGTTCTATGCGAGAAAAGATTTCTGTGGTTTCGATGTTAACTTTCTGAATCGGCAACGGCATTCAATTTTTGAAGGCGAAGAAATATGGCTATGCACCTGTTTTCAACAACCTCAATTTCGAGACAGATTATACAGCATGTTTTCTGGGAACAAAACAGTCATGGAAGCAACATGGTTTCCATGTGAGCTATTATTTCAATCATCTGAAGTCGTGATATGATCGATAAAAATTCAAACAACTTGTGAAGAGAAAGATCTATTTTTTACCGGTATGTAGGCGCACTGATGACTGTAAAGAGAATTATTTTTTAGGTTTTTATTGGTTTTCACTCCCAATATCTGAAACTGCATTATTAAAAATTAATAAGATTGTTTTTTTCATGAAAAACACCCTTGCGGATTGCAGTATCAACAATTTGTCAAGGGCAGTTTCTTTGCAGAAAAGATTGCCTAATGAACAACACAGGAACAATACAAACGATAAAGGAAACGAACTGTGACGTTTCAGAGTACTAATCTGACTCTTTCATCAGACAAAGCAGAAAATTTCAAGAATTATTTCCTTTCGATTTGAGACTTTTGTCACATTGACAGTTTTGAGAAAACAATTAAGTCAATTCAGCCAAATAGGGTCAATTTCTACCGAACAATGAGCAAAATTACTCTCTCCATTTAATAAAATGCAAGAGGACTCTTTGATTTTGCTTTTCTAATCATCTGATTCCAGCATCAGTATTTTTGTATTGTCCCAATCTATCATGTGATTTCCAATTTAATTTTTAATAGTTCTGTTTCATATATTTTATATATATTTCTGTATTGTCTCCACCGATCGTGTGATTTCCAATTTAATTTTTAATAGTTCTGTTTCAGATATTGGGAGTGAAAACCCATAAAAACCTAAAGAATAATGCAAAATGCTCCCAAAATAAGCTTAAATCAATACTGTAAAGATAATACCGCAAAATTTCTTGAGCTCTTCCCAATATCTGCAACAGAACCATTTAAATGGTAAAAATCTAGAAAACCACTGACGTGAGGTCAGGAGCTTTTACGCGCTTGTTCAAACTTTTAGATCAACACGAAATTTTGCAACTAGTTGCATGTTGGTAATCTCCACCTGATTACAGAGTTTCAGTGTGATTGTATTTGTACTGTTAACATTCCAAATAACAACGAAATTTGGCAATTTTTTTTTCCTTATATCTCCGAAAGTAAATATCGGATCGAATTGAGATTTGCAACATTGTTGTTAAATACTAATTCTAAAGTTTGCACCAAATTTCATTGAAATCTAATCAATATTTTCAGAGAAAAATTTTCGAATGAATTTTTTTTTTATTTTTAGAAATACTCGATCCACACGGAATTTTGCTCTAGGTTGCGCGTTAGTATTCAAAAACTGTCCACGAAGTTTCAATTTGATCGAGTCACAATACTTCATGAGATATCGGGAAATTAACCTCGACATTTCAAATGGGCCTAACTCCGAAACAATTCAACCGAATTCACCAATAAACGAATTTAACCGCGATATTTGGACTTTGAACCTGATCTGACAATTTCAATTCACTAGGTCTATTCTCGAAAGTTAGAGCACATACAGACGGACGGACGGCCGGACTTACGGACGGATGGACAGAATCAAATTTGACCACGGATTCTTCGTCAGGGAGTTCAGCCTAATCGTTCAAGATAATTTTTGACTGTAAATTCGAAAATTACAGACATCGTGACGGAATTATAACGCGCTGTTCCCTAGAACAAGCGCGTAAAAAATTATAAAAACACTGACTCGAAGTCAATAGCCTTTGCAAGCCTGCTGAAATTAGTGTTGGCACTAATGGCACGATCCCACGAAACTTCACACAAATATTTTTCAATTTGATCAGATCATTATTCAGAAATCTCATTTCAGTATCTCCGATATACAAAAATCGGATCAAACATAAATTCAGTTCACTTCTGGATAAGATTGAATCCAAGATCTATTGAAATTCAATTGAAATCTGAGGAAAATATTTTTTTTTGCGGGAATGATTAGGAAAATATTGAAATGTTACTCTTCTATCAGCACTATTCCGCAAGACAACATTCTACAACTGATTGCTAAGTTTCAATCGAATCGCATTTTTAGTTCCTAACATATTTGGCAGATAGATAACCTCCAAAATTCAAATGAGTTGGAACGTGGAAAAAGTTCTCCATTTTCTCAAACTTATCATCTCTTCCTAATAGTTATTCTTCCATTCCAATTCTTGCTGCATTTCCACAGTATGAAGAAACCTTATGAAGAAACAAAATTTCAGCAGAATGTGGCAAATAGATTCTGAGATATGGGATACTTCGAAAAAATTTTTCCACTTTTCTCGTGAAATGATAGTGACCATATTTTGAATATATCTCCATTTTCGTCGGAACTGGAAAAATGATATTTCCACCAACGAATTGATACAGTCTTATTGCTACACCGTAAATAGTTGTAAAGTACCCACTCGGGGACCTTATGAAAAATTTCATGAAGCTCGTTTTATCAGAAAGAATAAAAAGATTTATTCCACACATATTTCAGAAAATATCTGCCAAACTCTTTCAATATCGATTACCTAAAAATTAACCCATCAAAGCACCACCTCAACCCATGAACACGTCAGTTAGCCAACAGGTACAGAATAATCGGGATATTTAATAGTAGGCGTTGAAACGCTAAGTGTTAAACATGCCAAGTTGCAGTGAAAAATTCGCGTTATAAAATAAAATCATGTATATGGACGATCAGCAAAGTTGCATGTGAAACAGCAATACCAGATGTAAAATACAGAGTGTATGACAAATGTTGTAACAGGCATATCGTGTTCGAGAGGTGTGTCGATACTGTCCAACTGTGCAAGCGAAGAGGTACCAAATGTCTGCTTAGATATAACTGATTAACTTATATTTTAACGTTTTTTCAGGTTTTTTTTGGATATTCAGTCCGAGTATCTAGGAGTCTCGAGAGCGAAATTGTCGAAAGGAAATAATTCTGCAAATTTTCTCGTCATCTTCTGATGAAGGATTCAGAATTCGGCTGAAACTTTATGGTTCACTTCGTAGGTCTCCGCATTGTTTTAATATTGCGATATTTTTTCGAGAAACGGCATTTGACAAATTGCTTCAACCCTGCAATCCCAAAGGCGATTGTAATAAATTACAATTTTATTTAATTTTTGATTATTTATTTTCAGATACTGGGAGTGAAAACTAAAACACACCTTGAAAACTATTCAAAGTCCTTCTAAAATATCGTTTAATCGATATTATATTTCATCGATCTTTAATTTTTTTCCAATTTTGTTCTATTCAGTGTTCAAACTTACAAAGGTTAATTTTATAGAAATTCGATCATCATAATTAATATAGTATGTTCTGAAACAACTGAATATGTAGAAAATTATTCAATTGATCTAAATAACCTTCAAATAACCATATCCTTTCTGGTTGAAGCCATCTTTCATACTGCGAATATCTTTTAAAATATTAGAAAAATTTATTGTGAATATGAAACGCTGTCTACGATGTACCTCATTCAAGAAAATATTCAAAGATGTAGAATAGGGGGTATTTTCTTCGAAATGATTAATCGATTAACTCCTATCTCTCTATTCTTTGGCGGAGAACATGGGAAGAAAGAAAGGTAGATACACTGATTTATCGATGAAAATAAAAACGTACCCGTACTCAACTCTGAATATTTGGTAACATTAATGTATCGAATTTTTTGAAGATACAGTTTGCTCGTCAAACCTTTTGATTTCCCATACTCCGATATTGTTATTCATCGAAAAATAGTTATTTGAAGCAAAAATATCTCTGAAAATGCAAAACTTTCTATTCTTACATTTTCTGAATCTATCGATAAAGTTTGCTCATTTCATTAGGAACATATTTGAGGTCATGAGTCCTTTACGAAATATGAATAATCTGAGAAGTATGAATTAATTATTTATGGAATTTTCAGTGAGGGAACTAGATGATGATGTTCCTTCGTCAAAAGACATATCGTAACGTTATGTCCCTTGACTTACGATTTCTCCTGATGAAGAAATCAGTGTTTCTCAAATGTGAGTTAAAATTTAAAATTATTATTTTATCAAAAATTAATTACACACAGTTTTCTATTAGTAGACCATCCCCAGGATCCCAAATATCTCATAAATGAATGTCGGCTCTTTTTAAACAGCTTATTTCATCAATAACGTGAATGGCAGGCTTAGATTTTGTTGCATGACGTATTGATTTTAATCTGATTAATTATACGTAAATTTTTTCATATTATGGAAAACTGAAATTTAAAATCAATGTTTTAATGACTTCCATTTCAACAATTTTTTGAGATTGTCTTTTTACTCGCTTGTTTTAGTGAACAGCGCGTTATCATTTCGTCACGATGTCTGTAGTTTTCGAATTGTGAGCAGAAAATAGTCTTAAATGGTTGGGTTAGACTCCATGAAGAAGAATCCGTGGTAAAATTCAATTCCGGCCATCCGTATGTGCTCTAATTTTCGAACGAAAAGACTTAGCGACATGAAATTGTCAGATTAGGTTTGGAGTCCAAATATCTCAGTTGAGTTCGTTAATGGGTATATATATATATATACATATATTTTCATTTGAGAACGAGCATTACATTATTTGGTGTATTACAGTGTTAAAGGAAATGTAAACGGGGTACCATACATTTTTCCGTATGATAGAAGAGCACAGATAAAAACCTCGGCAAAAACTCTGTCTCCCCGTATAAATGTTGTAATTTGTTTGACGAAAATGGATGGCATATTTTTCATTGGAAAAAAGTTTTTTCGTCATCTTCAATTTATTTTGACATAATATCTTGACATAATATCTGAAACAGAAAGAGGGACAGAAAACCAGCAGGAAGCTGGACCAGGTCCGGTCCTCCAAGTGATGATATTTCAGATCCTCAGATAAACGAAGAACGCTACAGGCTACTTATATTGAAGAATCTCCTCTCATAGATAATTCGATAATTTAACTAGAAATCTAACAAAATATCGGGAATAAGTTGAAAAACCTGTGACATATATTATGTCAGGATGAAATATAATTGGTGGAATCGGTGGATAGTTTCGGAGTTAGGCCCATTTGAAATTTTGAGGTTAATTCCTCGATACCTCATGAAGTATTGACTCGATCGAATTGAAACTTCATGGACAGTTTATAAGAATACCAACGCGCAACTGATAGCAAAATTTCGTGTGGGTCCAGCTGAGAAAAAATTTTTAAAGAATCATTCGAAATTTTTTTTCTCTCAAAATATTGATTAGATTTCGATGGAATTCGGCACAAACCTCAGAGTCAGTATTTTACAACAATGTTTCAAATTTCAATTCGATCCGATATTTACTTCCGGAGATATAAGGAAGAAAAATGTGCCAAATTTCTTTGTTATTTGGAATTTAAACGCAATATCTCGAGAAATATAAAGGCAATCAGATTGAAACTTCGTTATCAGGTGGAGATTACCAACACGCAACTAGGTGCAAAATTTCGTGTTTGACTAATAGTTAGAATTTCAACAAGCGCGTGAAAGCTGCTGACCTCACGTCATTGCGCTTTTCTAGATTGTGTTAACAGGGCTGGGCAAAATACATGCTTGGCTTAATCGGAATACAAATTATTATACAAAATACTTGCTGCTAGGTATTTGAAATACAAAATACTTTCAAGTCGGGTATTTGAAATATAAAATACAAAATACAATATTTTAACTATTTGTATTTGAAACACAAAATACATTCAGGTGTTACGTAAAATGTGAAAAGAGTACAACCAATTCAGCTCAGCTATTTTATCGCTAAATGAAGAATTTCCCTTCAGACACACAAGATTTTTGACTGTGTTATCAGACAAACAGCCTCTTGTTGGCGAATTAATAAAACCTGCTAAAGAAAACAATCTTTCTACAGGTCCTGATGGGCAGAAACTTGTGTTATATTGTATGAACACATTTTTTATGTTAGGATAATGTTCAGGGAAAGTAAGCTCTTTGCTCTTGTCGTTTTTAGAAGTTGACTTACTCTAACTCCATGATGAAATGACCATTACGCAGGACCTTTTCTTCCTTTCCATTAGCCGAAAATATGATTGCTAGCAAAAGAACTAGATGAAGCAGATGAACGTCGCGCCATCTGAACTGAGATTCAGGGACTATTTTCTGTAGAGCGCTCAGCGCTAAATGTATTTGTTCGAAAGTATTTCGGAGAAAAAATTACCGAAATACAAAATACAAAATACTTTAGCGTCAGGTATTTGAAATACCAATTACAAAATACATTTTCAAGAAGTAAGTGAAATACAAATACGAAATACGTATTTGTATTTCAAATGCGTATTTCAATTACAAGTTATTGAAATACTGCCCAGCCCTGTGTGTTAATTCTCCAATATACGGCACAAAAGATTTGCCCAATTCGCAATCGTCCAACAATGACCAGCCATACACATTCTTAAATCGAGAAAGCGCACATATATGATACTCGATTCGTTTTATTTATATTCCGAATATTTTTCATTATTACTACCACCTTTGGATTTTATTTTAGTCGATAAAACACCGTGTGTTTTAACAACTGTATCCGTTTTCGGTTTATTCTCGTGTGGGTAAAAGCGTAAATATTCGGCTATATAGAAATGGTTATCGCGGTGATATCGTTTTTTTGAGATATCACAATATTGGACCTCCTGCGAACGAAAGATGAGAGTTATGACATCACGTTGACTCGTATGGGGTCGTACTTGGTCCATGGAATTGATGTAATAACTCAAATTGTCGGAGAACATGGAGTTTTGGAGGAATTATGTGACCATTGCGGTGTCCTGACGAACTCAAATTTCACGCGCATGTTCTGGGGAACAGCGTGCTATCGTTTCGTCCGAAGGTCTGTAATTTTCTGATTTTCCCCCAAAAATTGACTCAAACGACTAGGTTGGACTAACTGATGACGAATCCGGTGTCAAAATCGATTCTGTCCAGCTGCCTGGTGACACGATAACTGTCGAACGAAGCAAGCTTATTACTTGAAACTTTCAGATTATGTCGCGCATTGGAATACGGCGGTTGAGTTCGTTAATGGGACAAATCGGTCAAATAGTTTCGTAGTTACAGTCATTTGAAATTTTGAGATTAGTTCCCTGATATTTCAGGAACTACTCAAGCGATCGAATTGAAACTTGACTCTTAGTTGAAGCATTACAAACCACAACTTTTCATGAAATTTCGTTGAGAACAAACTGTCAGTATTTTTGGAAAAAAATTGTTTTCGAAATTTAAAAAAAAAAAATTTTTTTCGGAAATTGTTCATTGATTCTGGAAGAAACGTGCTTATATACCTTAAACATCATATTTTAATTTCCAAACTTTTTTTTTGAATATTCAAAATTTCGGGATCGTTTGATCATATTATCCTCATGAAATTCTGTATGAACCTTCTTCATGAAATTCTGTATGAACCTTCTATCTGTCATTTTCCGGTGAAGTACTGGATTTCAATTCGATCTGATCTGTATTTTTGGAAATATTGGGAAAATAAAGTTTTGAATGGTATATATATCTGCAGAAGCATTGGGTGGATTTTTTCCTTCATGAATTCAGCCTTCGTAATTGAGGTCCAAACCTTCTATACAAATATCGAGTTTCTGTGTTCAAGTATTTGTGTTCACGGAAGAAACGACTTAGAAACTCGATATTTGTAGAGTAGGTTTGGGGCTTAATCCGCCCAATGATTCCGTAGATATACCCATTAAAAATTTTTCCAATATTTCCAAAAAAATCGAATTGAAATCCAGGACTTTATTGAAAAAACCTAGAAAAGCACTGCCGCGAAGTCAACAGCTTTTGCGCGCATGTTCAAAGGATATCACCAAAATTGAACATGCGCGCAAAAGCTGCTGACTTCACTTCAGTGCTATTCTAGGTTTTTTCCGAACAAACTGGTCGATATTTTACTCTTATGATAAATAATCAAAGTTTCGCAGAAAATTGTTCAGGTTTATAAGGATTTGTTCTTGAAATAAGAGTTCATGGTCAAATTCAATGCTGTCCTGTCCATCCAGCCAGCATTCCGGACGTTTGAAAGAAATGACCTAGAAACTTGAAATTCTCAGGAAAAGCTAATGATAAATTTTATCAGGACAGTATCTATAGAAAAATTCGCGGATATGCGTATGTCATTATTGTTATTATTATCTATGTAATTTTATCAAAATTTTTCGTGAATTCCAAAAATTCACCCATTGTTTCCCCGGATATACCAATTCAACATTTTATTTTCCCATTATTCGATGGAATTGAAATCTAGTTTGCCAATGTAAAAAGATAACTTGAAGATTCGTGCATAGTTTCATAAGAATGATATCATAAGAAGACGCAGAATATAGAATATTGGAAGAAACGAAAATTTGCACAAAACCAAACGATTTACCAAGTTTTATCATGATTGGATCCGTATTTGTTGAATTATTTCGGAAATATTAACAACGGAATTCTACAAAGGTGTATTCTATAATATCTCTCACAATGGAAATTTGATCAGCCTAAAATTTGGTACACAGTTGTGAATTATAGGGTTCAGCTTCATGTAAAATAACACGCCAACTGTCGAACATAGCAAACTAGCGACTTGAAACTTACAGATTAGGTCACACATTGAAATGCGAAGGGTTAAGTTAGTTAATGCGACAAATCGGCTGAATGGTTTTGGAGTTATAATTATTTGAACTTTTGTGAATTTTTCCCTGATATTTCAGTAACTACTGAAGCGATTGGATTGGAACTTGACAGTTATTGAAGCATGACAACGGACAACTTCCAAAGAAATTTCGTTGAGATCGTATTGTCAGTAAATTTTGTAAAATATTTTTTCGTAAAAATCTTTTTTTTCTGATATTTATCATTATATTAAAAAAAACTCTTGTTTATACCTTGAGCTTCATCTTTTAGGGCCGTATTTATAGTTGCTTCTTGAGGCTTCCTTACTGAAGGCCGCCTCGAATTCGCTTTTCTATGCAAACAAACTTGTATTTGTTTGCATAGAAACGCAAATTTAAGGCGGCCTTCAGTAAGGAAGCCTCGAGGAGCAACTATAAATACGGCCCTTAAAGCAGTATACCAAATTTCAGTTTGTTTCGATTATAATTTCTATAGATATGGGTAAAAATATATAAAAGTTCGTAGTTTACTCTCTATATTGTTGTTTTTTCCGGAATTACTCGAAAAATACTCTTGTTTATACCTTGAGCCTCATATTTTAAAGCAGTATACCAAATTTAAGTTCGATTTGATTATAATTTCTATAGATATGGGGAAAAATATATAAAAGTTCGTAGTTTACTCTCTATATTGTTGTTTTTTCCGGAACTACTCGAAAAATACTCTTGTTTATACCTTGAGCTTCATATTTTAAAGCAGTATACCAAATTTCAGTTCGATTCGATTATAATTTCAATAGATATGGGGAAAAATATATAAAAGTTCGTAGTTTACTCCCTATATTGTTGTTTTTTCCAGGATTACTCGAAAAATACTCTTGTTTATACCTTGAGCCTCATATTTTAAAGCAGTATACCAAATTTCAGTTCGATTTGATTATAATTTCTATAGATATGGGGAAAAATATATGAAAGTTCGTAGTTTACTCTCTATATTGTAGTTTTTTACGGAATTACTCGAAAAATACTCTTGTTTATACCTTGCGCTTCATATTTTGAAGCAGTATACCAAATTTCAGTTCGATTCGATTATAATTTCTATAGATATGGGGAAAAATATATAAAAGTTCGTAGTTTATTCCCTACATTGTTGTTTTTTCCAGAATTACTCGAAAAATACTATTGTTTATACCTTGAGCCTCATATTTTAAAGCAGTATACCAAATTTCAGTTCGATTTGATTATAATTTCTATAGATATGGGGAAAAATATATGAAAGTTCGTAGTTTACTATCTATATTGTAGTTTTTCACGGAATTACTCGAAAAATACTCTTGTTTATACCTTGAGCTTCATATTTTAAAGCAGTATACCAAATTTCAGTTCGATTCGATTATAATTTCTATAGATATGGGGAAAAATATATAGAAGTTCGTAGTTTACTCTCTATATTGTTTTTTTTTCCGGAGTTACTCGAAAAATACTAATCCAATCATGATAACACTTGGCAACCAGTTTTATAATAGTGATGGACAACTTTCTGCAGAATTTTTCGATGATCGTGTCATTAAAACAATCTGAAAAAATTTTCACATTTTTTTTTCAAATATTCAATATTCTGCCATAGTCTGATTATATTATCTCATTAAATTCTGTATGAACCTTCGCGCGCATGTTCGTTTCCAAAGCGGGCATCGCCTTCGAACATGCGCGCATAAGCTACTGACTTCACTTCACTTCAGTGACTAGAGAATCATTTTGTGGAAACTGCACTCTTTTTCCATGTTGGTTTTTGATATCTTCCGAATTTGAGATACATAACTGAAACCTTTTGCAAGGCCCGCAAGAATTGGTTACCACGCTCCTCAATAACCTTTTAATAACTCATAATAACGAATATTATTCACGATATTCATTTCCATATTCGAGGCCGTTTCGAAACGATGATCCACGTTGTGATTATCAGCATTAGAAGATCTCTTCTTCTTTTTGATTACCGAGATACAAACTCCTAACTCTTTGTTCTTCTCCAAGCGCGCTCAGCATCAACCTCCTCGGCTCTTAATAAAAATATTAACATCGTAACTCGTTTGAATCTCTTCGCAGACATATAAATGACTTACGCATCATAAAAAAATGTAGATCTTATCTAAAAATCGATGATCGAAAATTTAAATTCTTTCATGAAGGTAGCCCGTCCTGGCACGCAGAGGGTGGTAAAATAGACTTGGACCAACTTGTCATTGCGCTTGGAGATGGTATTCGACCTACAGAGAACCCAGAGTTGGTGAGTTGTTTTTTTATTCGTTAAATGTGTGATGCTAGCTTGCATTTATTTACGTGGGTTGAGTTCTGTAGATAATGTGTTCAACTATAACTTAAGTTTATTCTACAGTGCGCGTCAAAATCGAACAAATTCATTTTCTCAGACGAAAAATAATTGGCAATAAAATCCTGAAACAGGTCAATTTTTTTTTCACTTTTACCAAATCTATATGCATTTTTGAAGGATTTCTGTTGCACCCTGTGCCATCCCAATCAAAGTTCTGAATTTTTTGAATAGGGAAAGTAGGTCATGTGGTTCTTTTTTGGCCAGGTCTTTGTATCTTCTTTCACAGGTGTGCAGAAATTTTCAAGAGAAAATGTTTTTTTTTTGAAAAATTAGTTAGTGATTTTCCGGGTGGTACTTCAATGCCGAAATAAATTTCCAAAGTCACTGATTTTTTTTTTCTTAAAGGGTTCGTACGGGTTGAAGTTGAGCATGAACAAAACTGTAATGTTCGACTTTCATTCGGTGACAAATTTCATCAGGTACCATCGTCTCAAAGTAAATGAGCCATGACAAACTGCACATACTGAAAACCTCATTGAAACGACTCAGTTTTCAGAAAAAAAATTTTTTTTCTTGGAAATTTCTGCACTTCTTCAAAGAAGATACGAAGAACTTGGCAAAAAAGTACTACATGACCCACTTTTCCTCTTCAAAAATTTAGAGGGTGAGGGCGATGGCAGAGGGTGCAAAAAAACTCCTTCAAAAATGCATAAAAATTCGGTAAAAATGAAACAAAAATTGACCTGTGTCAGGATTTTATTGCAAAGTATTTTTCTTCTGAGAAAATGAATTTGTTCCATAATTTTGATGCGCACTGTATGTGGAATTTATATAAAAACAACCTCTAGTTCAATAATTCTGAATCTAAATACAAATTTTCGAAAAATTATAGGAAAGCACTAAGGTGAAGTCATCAGCTTTTAGTCGCATGTTCAAATTGGTTGCCAATGAGTTTAGTACTATCTATTTAGAATATTATCGTTTTGTAAGTGGTTTTGATGCATAAAATTTAAAGTATCCCGGTTTGCCATGACATCCTGACAGATTTCACCGCGTATAGTTTGAAAATGTTAGGTTATGGTTATTTTCCTGTCAGTTAACTACACAACGTTGTCCTCTCTACAAAGAGGTAGTAGTAATTACTTATTTTTCAAAATGTGAATCTACATTGGGAAAGTAATGAATTTGCGAAAATATGTGAATTCTATAATTCTAAAGACCTGGCGAATGTTGAAGAAATTTTTTTCTCTGTTAATACTGGAAATATTCCACGTATATAAACAAGGCTGGAAGATTCAGTTATGCTTTTTTTGTACGGATAGCAAGAATCGAGTGTTTTGGAATTTTTATGGAAAATGATGGATAGAGTAGTCCGTTACTTTGTGATAGTTCATTCGAAAAAAAAAAATTAAATTACTCGAAAAATCCGGCAGTAAAACTTCTAAGCGAACAGACGGACCTATATGGAATTCCCCACTTTTCTAAATTCCCAAGAAATAAGCCTACAGAAGTCATTTAAATACCTTGTTGCACAACTTGAAATATTCCAGTATGAAAGTGTAGTAGTATTACGAAACCTGTGTCACAGTTAACCTCAAAAAAACTAACTCCATTTACACAGTTCTTGGAAATCTAGGTGAATGATACATTCACTGGATTGGGATCAACATATTTCTAAACTGGGATGCAGCTCAGCTTCAGTCTATTATCTTTGGGTGTAATGACAAGATATCTGGATAAATTCTCCATGAAAACTACCGATCATGCAGTATTCGAGTCAAAAGCAAGACATGAAATTATGTTTTATGGACATAGTTTGAAGTCAACTCAAATATTCAATTTCCAGAAAAAAGCAATTCTTAAAATATTAGAAAAAATAGAACTGAATGAGATATTGTTTAATTCATGTTATTGAAAGAGAGTGGAAATTGGCAACGTCGTGTCGAATTATTTTGACATTGTCGATATTTCAGGAGCGCCAACCTCCCTTGATTTTAGTTACAAAAATATGATAGACCTAAATCATGGCCAACCGGGATACTTTATAAAAGTGAATGGAGTAAACATAGTGTTTTCATGCTAGCCATGGAGTTGATGTTCGCTCAGCGTTATTATTTTGCAAGTTTTTTCTGAGTTTTCACTCCCAATATCTGAAACAGAACAATTTAAAATTTAATAAAATTGTTTTTCGAAAAATTAATCCTTCCAAACCTCTTACTGAACTCAAATATTCCCTTCACCAAGCAAACTGTCAAGCAGAGAAACAGCATAAAACTATTTTTCATTTCTCTACCTCCTGCATCCTTATTGATGTCATAGAAAACTAGGACGCATTGAAGAATGTATCTTTTAAACTATTCGGGCATGAAAACTGGTCCGAAATCGAAGAAGTAGAAGCGTTGAATATGTTAGCACCATTTGGTGAGTCCGTCACCTGCTGGTCGCAGCAGGACCTGCTGCTGACTTTAATTCCCCCGAAAACTGGACTGGAACACAATCCAGCGTCACCACAGGACTTCCATCACATCGCTGGGGCTGAAACAATGTTGCCACACTTTGATACGAGAATTTGGGTGTTTCACATATGGCCAGTTTTGTTGAGATCATATCATTGGATTACTTGAAGCAGTTGCAATGTTGAATTGATATAGTGAATGGATTATGTGTGAGCAGATTCATCGAAATTTGCATATTTAGCATTCTCAATATTACTGTTTGATAAAAATTCTTCGTGCAGTGAAGGGTCATGATTTGAAGCAAAGTCCAGTTGTTTATCTTTTTCCTTCAACTATTTCTTTTCAATTTTTAGATCTCATTCGAAGCTCCGTTTTTGTGTTGATTACTTTCATGCTCTTGAATTTTCTGCAGGTTTGAGCAAACCTTATTCGAGTTGGAGCCTGTGCAATAAAGATTCTTCAAGAAGTTGTAAATGATTGAGGTTAAAATTCAGTCGAATTCTTCAACGACTTTCTCGCTTGCTCACATACTCAAAGTTTGCAATGACATAAATTTATAATTATATATATTCAATTGAAGTCATTTATTTTCTATATTATTAGACCTGCTCTTTACGCGCTTGTTCATCTGGGGAAAAGCTCATTATCGTTTCATCACAATATCTTTTATTTTCAAATTTTGTGCCGAAAATTGTCTTGAAAGATTGGGCTGAACACCGTGAAGGAGGATCAGTGCACAAATTCAATTCTGTCCGTCCGTCCGTATGTGCCACCTTAGAAGGAAAGGACCTGGCGACACCAAATTGTCAGATCAGTTCGGGAGTCCGAATATCTCGGTTAGGTGCGTTAGTGCGTGGAATCGGTCGAATAGTTTCGGAGTTGGGCTTATTTGAAATTTTAGATTAATTCGTCGATATCTCATGAAGTGAATATTCGATCAGATCAAAACTTTGGAAATACCAATGCACATATCTTAAAATCAGTATTTTACAACAACGTTCCAAATTTCAATCCGATCCGATGATTACTTTCGGAGATATAGGGAAAATAATAAGCCAAATTTCGTTCTTATTCGAAATACATCGTTATATAGCTCAAGAAGTACGAATACAATCGGATTGAAACTTCGTGATCAGTTAAAGATTACCAACTCGCAACAATGTGTGAAATTTTGTGTTGATCTTATGCTTAAAATTCCAAAAATTGTCGATGGTCCTGAGTTCACGTCAGTGCTTAAGAAGAATTTCATGTAGTTTCTGAATCCATCAGTGTATACCGATACCAACTACAAGTTCTTGAGGTGAGACAGTAACGTCAGGTTATCCTATTCCTCATAACCTAGCGGAGTCCACATCAACAACAACAAATCATGAAATGAATTCGACCATTACGTGAACTACCAACCTGCTTTAAAGAGAATGTACTAGTGTGCCAGAGACCCAGGGAAATGAAGACGCGCAGTCTTACAAGATCTTGAGAAGATCCACGAGGTGCAGCGTGAGCGCTAGCGCCCCCTGCAAGAGGCGGTCATATGTAGGGTATTTCCAACGCAAGCGATAAAGTAGAGCTCGCGTGTCTTGAGTTAGGGCTCAGAGATTGCGTTCATTGCAGAAGAATAAAAATGTCCAACTCAGAGCACTATTTCTTGAAGATGCAACTGTTAAAAATAAAAAAAATATTTTACGAAATGTTGTCTGAACTTCGAAGACTATTGATTACATTTCCATGAAATAAGTAACAGATTTTTAAGTCAATATTTAATCACAGTATTTGAAATTCGAAATTCGATCCAATGTTAATTTTCAGAGATGTTCAGATTGGAACAAGTTGAAGAATACGGAGGGGTCACTTCATACGAAATTTTTGTGGATTCAGTTTCGATAAATGGACGTGAAGTAAGTATTTTTTCGGAAGAATAGTTTTTGCGGAAATTATTCATCAGATTTCAATGAGATTTCGCACAGTGCTTCAAATTCCACATATATATTGGGGACATTTTATTGTCTTTGAAATCTATTCTTGTATCCAGAAGAAAACGAATAGCATATCAAGAAAAACAATATGTATAAAAAGTTGAAGCAGATCAAGAAAAACAAGTTGTATAAAAAGTTGAAGTTCAAAGTGAAATGAAATCAGCACCACTATGACAGCGTAATGAGAGGGAATCGTTGGTATAGTAAGAAAGACCAAAATTGTCGAAAGTTTTTTAGGTTGCTGAAAATAACTCGACAGTTCATGAACAAGGTAGTTTTGGATGTAACTTGAAAATTTGAAAGTTCAGTTTGGCAATTTCAAGTTGAAAAAGAGTTGAATTGGTTAAGTTCGTTTATGAAAACAATAGTTTAAGAGAATCGTAAAATTCAAAGTAACACTGAATTTGATTACACAATTTAACCCGAGTAACACTAGGTTTTTATGAAAACTTATGCCCACCCTGTAAAATTGTTGGTTAATTCTTCAATGAACAAAGAAACAATATCACAGCGTTCTGCTAGCTATTTTGAGAAGAAAAAGGCTCATGGCAACAATCTCAGCCGGTAAATAAGTATTAGTGGCGAGAAATAAATCACAAATGAGAGATTCCTAATGAAAAATACGCCTCAGTGTAAGTTTCACAGGTACACCACCTGCTAGCAGGGTAATAAGGTCTGCAGGGGGCCAACCCGTGTTCGCTACCAACATCCATCAATAACTATTACTAAATATTAATGTATTTCCAGTAAAAACAATCCGCGTCTGAACTCGATATATTGTTACAATACCTGAAGTTCTGCAGTAGAAGTTTGCGTATTTACAGATTCTGCTAGATTATCCAGAAATGTTTCGAGTATGTTATCGCATATTCATATCATTTCTTATCGGGGGGAGTTCTCACTCAAAATATTTCGAAAGTTAGGAAAAATACGGTGCTTATTACACATTGGTGTCGCTAATTTTTTGAAGAGACACTATTGAGTTTGTGGTTAGCTTTTCAACCAAACATACATGTGAGTATAGTGGCGATTATGAACGCCATTATACTCCATTAATAGTATATTATTCAATGGGCACTTTATTATTCACGAGGGCGAAGTTTGCGACACTCGCCTGCAGCTCGTGTTGCAAATCGCACACAAAATAGCAAATAAAGGGTGTTTTTTTAGAGGCATGAAACTTCGAAGTGAAATAAGGCAAGGGTGAATTTTTGAAATTGGCATGAAGTTAACTTTATTGAAGAGATAATCATTTGTTATTGTAATTTAAACATAATTTCTGGCATATGAGCTCCACGTAATCTAATCTAGATGTCCAATTTTCAATCACTTCTTCAAACATTTGTGGCCGTATATCGGCTATAACGAGGCGAATGTTGTCCTCCAAGTGGTCGATCGTTTCGGGCTTATCGGCGTAGATTCACATATCCCCACAGAAAATAATCTAGCGGCGTTAAATCGCACGATCTTGGAGGTCAATTCACGGACCTGGAACGTGAAATTATACGGTTACCAAACGTTTCCTTCAGTTAAAGAATTGTGTCACGAGCTGTGTCTTATGTTGCGCCGTCTTGTGAGAATAACACCTGCTGCACATCATGGTTGTTCAATTTCGGTACGAAAAAGTCAGTTACCATGGCTCTACAGCGGTCACCATTGACTGTAACGTTCTGGTCAGCATCGTCGCTACGCTAGGCTCTACAGCAGAAATGGCTTCTCCTGTTCTCCCGGTAAGACGTCTCTGTGGATGCATATTATCAGTTGGAGTAAACGTGGAGCAAAAAGATGCATAGTTAGTCGAATTAATTGCTCTGATGGACGATTATGTTGACCGTAAAATGGACGTAGAGCGCGATACGATTTCGAACAGAACCATCATTTTCAAAATGTATTTGCACAATTTGTTCGCATTGCTCAGGCGTCAGTCTATTCATGTTGAAATGCCAGACGAAGCAAAACACAAATCACTTGACAGTTGACAAAATGGCCGCCAGTTGAAACAGTGTTGCCAACTTGAAGTTTTATACCTCTTAAAAAGAGACCCGTTATATATCAGTTGAATATTATACTTTGTTCAAGACTTCATTGTTAAAATTGGAACAATTCTTAATTTTCATAAACCTACAATAGAGTTGTCGGAATGGTCAACTTCATTTTCTGTGATTGCTGGAAATTTTCAAACTTAGAAGAAATGTGAAAACTTTCACTTGATCTATACATGGAGTGTGTAATATTCATTATACATGGGTTTGATAAATGCTGTCATTTTCGTTCAACAAAATCCATCGAATTAGATATATTATTCAATGGTCGTGGATAAAATTAATTACATAGTCATATGTCATATATAGAGATGAAATCATGCCGGCAAAATTTTTCGATTGTAAAATATAAAGTTTGTTGCTTGGCAATTTCGCGAATGGCTTGTGTGTTTGTGAAAAAATGTCATGATTGAAATTGCCAAGAAGCAACGAATTCAATATTACAAGAGAAAAATGTTACCCGCTCATGAGAAAAAAAAGTTGAGCAGTAATAGGCTAAAATATAAGAAAGCCAAGAAAACAACAATTCAAGTAATATTTAATTTGGGAAATATCAAAATTTTTTCGCTGAAAAACTAACTTGCTAAGTTTTGCCGGCTTTCATGTTTCATCGCTGTGAAATGAGTCTCGCTATGGGAACTTTATCACTAAAAATTTCAAAACTTTTCAAATGGAAAGGATTTTTCGGAAACTATTCATAAGATTTCTATAAGTCTTCACGCAGACCTTGATGTCAACATCTTTCAACAGGGAATTCAGATCATTTTGTAGTTTCTGGATATATTGAGTCAAATATGTTTAATTTGGTGGTTCTTCTCTTTCCTTTGAGTGGTATGAACGTTGATATATTGGCAAAGAAAGGAACAGTACGACTAATTGACGTCAGGTGTGTATGTGATTGTGACACATAACGACTCCAGGTTACATTCAAAAGTGACTATTTTTTGATGGTCATACTGTTTCTGAATCATTACACTCACACAAATGAAGAAACATACCTTTATTACTTCATATTGTTATGAATCGAACTGTTGTTTGATTTTGAATTATTTTGAATTTTTAACAGGATCCAATAACAATAAATTATAAATTTTGAATTTGGATTTAAATTTCGCGCGGCTTCCTGTCTCTTTCTCAGGGTGGATTCTATGACGTGAAATAATAACAGTTTATATAATTTCGAATAATAATATTTAATGAAATAATTTAAGGAAATCGATTCAAATGCTAAACTAATTAATTACCTAACTCAAATAATTAAATTAAATTAAAAAACTCACAATAATGTCCTTTTTCTCTCACCCACGGTGTTTTTAGTCTATGTCACTTTATTACTTGATGTTCCTCTGTGGTTCGGGTTTTCTGTATAACCTCCAAAGTTCGTCGTGTTTATTTACTATGAGTTCCAAGTTCCAAGGGTTGCCTTTGAAATGATGTTTATATTTCTGGAGTTCCCTTGTGTGGATTTGATCACTACTGCATTTTCTTTTCTGGTAAGTTTATCTTGGATTTTCTTCAATATTCCATGTATTAACTTCTATTATTCTTCCAGGATGCCAGTCACTTTGATTCAATTTTGGTTTACTTTCGTTTCTGTCTGGAATATTACGATGTATCGAAAACTTTTTTACGAGGAGCAGCTAAAGTCTTTACGATGGTTAAAAATGGACTAAATTCTCTGTGCTCGATCTTCGGTATTTATACCTTTTCGGAATTTTCTTCAACATCTTAGTAGCCTTGCGTTTGAAGATGTCTTCCAAAAATGATGCTTTCGCAGTTTTCTCTTCAGAGGTAAGTTTTCCTTCTTCGAACCTATAGTCTAGAAAATTCGGCCGTTTTTTTCTCCGTATTTTGATGTGCCTCTTGCCTATTTTCTAAATCTCTAATATATAAAATTTTTCAAGTTTTATGCCTAAATGTTACAATTTTCTAAGTTCACAATTTCATTTGCCAAGTATTCATGAATTTCTACTAACAACCGCCAAAAAATGCTTTCATTATATTAAATAAACCCTATTTCTGAAATATAGCTGCAATTTTGTTCCTTCGGAAACCTGATAATTACATTATGTGCAACTTATGGGTCGAGACATAACTTCTATCTTAAATTTACATTTTCTTTGAAATTCTACATCTAATTCTACTTGTGATTGCTAGTTCTGTTCAATTCAAACCTATCATAATAATTTTCAACAAAATATCACTTAAATTCCTCATAATTTCCTACTTTTCGACTAGATAAGGCAATTTTATAAATTCAAGGTATTGATACAAATCCTTGTACTTTCAGATCATGAGAAGCCTGTTGAGGAAGATAATTTGGAAGGATTACGTGCCCTGAATAAACTATTGAGATACTGGAATGAATTCTCTGCATTTGTACCTGGATCGTGATTGATTTGGACATTTTTTATATTTTATGATAGAATTTACTATGTTTGAAGCCTGGAATTAACTTAATTGTATATAATGATAATAAATGATTGAATATATGCATTTGTGTTCATTGGTAAGTTATTTTTTATGTTTCTCAAATACCGATTTCAAAAAAACCATAACAATATGTTTTGTTCCATTACTTTCAACTGCATAATACCCTGTGTTTTATAACACCATTATTCCTCAGAAAAGGCACATTTTCGCCTCTTAACGACAATCGTTCGTTACAGCCCGTCATCTTAGAGTCATAACGCTTCAACTTTCTTCTTTTCGTCGAGAAAATACGATCCCGCGGTCACGTTTTTCGTGAAACGGTGCCCGTTGATCTGCGTTTTCTGTGCCGGGGCCCAGTAGCCCTAAGCTGGATTCCATCATCCTGCCGAGTAATGAATTGCTCAATTACAGGATCTAGCACCACTGCGGAGATCCCATTAACTCCTGCGAACCCAATCGATTTCGCTGTTGAGTTTCGCCGTGGTGTTTCTTCAGATTCAAAATTGAAAAAAAAAAATTTCGGTTGTTAGTCGATAGGTGCCTTCTAGATACAAACATAAATTTACTGTCAATTGATTATTGCGTTTAATTGAATTTAGAATGATTTATTTATCTTTTACACGCTTGTTCTGGGGAACAGCACGATATTGATTTGCCCAAAAGTCTGTTGTTTTCGAATTTTGAGCCATAAATGGTCTTGAACGTGATGAAATTCAATTCTGTCCGGCCAGCCGTTTAGCCGTCCGGCCTTGTGTCTCTTATTCTTATCTGCCCAATAGTTTCCGAGTTATAGCCAGCTGAAGTTTTGTTCTCTCAATATTTTCAAAAATACGGTTTACATTCAATTGAAACTTGGTTTGTTGTTGTAAATTACCAACGTGAAAGTATTCACAAAATTACTTGGGGATAATAATATAATTATAAAATTGAAAAAATATCTTCGAATTTTTCGATATCTTGTAGACTATTTGCAACATGCTGCTGATCTTTATCCCTGAATAATGGGAATCTTCAGGAAAAATTTTCAAGTAGTGAATTGTCTCAATGTTCGACAATTCATTCGGCCAATGAATGCTGTCATTGTACCAATTTTGATTAACAAATTCAGTGTCTAAACGAACTTCTTCATTGTGTTTACGTACCTTTTTCGTTCAGCGAAGAAAGTACATTTACAGGTTGAACGCAGCCGAGTTTTTGGGAGTAGTAATTTTACAATATATTGTCGAATGTCAATTTGATCAGATCTGAATTGAAAACAACAATAATCATCTCCGAAAATGGGAATTTTTTTCCATTAACGAATTATACTTTCATCAATATGTGAAACTATATTGATAATCATTCTGTAGAAAAAACTAGCTGAATTATCCAGAGAGATACCCGGTAATAGATTTTTCGAATAACTCCAAAACCAAAAAAACTCTTTTTGGTTATAACATATTCACCTGAAGTTTGACACTGCATATACGAAATCGAAATTTTTCTGAAAATATTTCTTTGTGACCAGAATGTTACAGAAGATATCTGTATTTATGTGAATTCCAAATGACTTTTTTCTTTGATTGACATTTTTATGAGTAGACGACTTCGGTCCAAGTTGCCAACCGACAAATTTCTTCCAAATTTACTCTCACTGGGGAAGGGGAATTCTAGAACAAATTCGACATGACAAGGTTCTCGTTATTCATAAATATCCGTAAAAGATGGCTAGGCTCCTCAAACAAGAAAATTCCTTCCAAATAAAGGTTTTTGTTAAGATTATATCTGATTGGCTGAAATTTAAGTTGGCGTTCCTGAATTTAAGGTTAATAGTGTCAAGCTTATATAGGATATGTTCCGCAAATCAACTTGCTGGTTTTCCGTTCCGTACATATAAAGCATTCGGTTGGTTCCTGAAAAAAAAAGGTTAATTACTTTTTGTCACCAGAACGATATTCAATGTTCTATGGTAACATATACATGGCATAGAACCACGTAATTTTCTCATTGTTGATTGTTGTCTCGTCTATGTTCTATGGATTATAAAGTAAATAAAGATTGTCCTATGCTATCGATATGTTACCATAGAACATTAACTATCGTTCTGGTGACAGAAAGAACGTTTTTTTCATCAATCAAATTCCGTTTTTTTTTCCAGGAACTAACCGAATATTTCATAAATACAGAACGGAAAACCGGCAAGCGAAATAACCAAGTTGATTTGCGGAACATTTCCTTTATAAACTAGAAACTATTAACATCAGGAATCCCAACTTAAATTTCAGCCAATCAGAGATAATCTCAACAAAAACCTTTATTTGGAAGGAATTATCTTGTTTTAGGAACCGAGGCATCTTTTACGGATATTTATAAATAAAGCGAACTCTATCATGTCGAATTTGTTCTGAAATTCCCCTTCCCCAGTTATTTCGGAAGAAATTTCTGGGTTGGCAACTTGGACCGAAGTCTTCTACTGAAATAATTTCTCAAGGACATGTTTGAATTTGAAATTTGAATTTGAAATTAGCATAGATTTCTCCAAATTTTTTTTTGAGTATCCTCTGTGATCAAAATTTGATAAAAGCAGGACATCCAGGTTGAAGATACTTCATACACCTTTGCAGGAATCGTATCTCAATCTATCCAAGAAAAAGATTCAAGCAATTTGTTTGTCATTCTTCCGTTTCAATCAATCAAAAATTATTATTCATACCATCAAAATTATATATGATAATTCGTCCAGGAACTCTGATCAGAAACCACATAGAAAAAAACCAGCTCTCTGTCGGCGACTAAAAATAATACCTCCAACTCATAATTAATACCCTAAAAAATCAAATTTAAATAAATACGAAAATATTGAAATTTCCAACCGTCAGCAGGAATTGTCACGGTCGGCCCCCACAAACGATTTTCATAATTCAATAGAATTTATTTAAATTCCTGGAAATACGCTTCAACCACGCTCTTTCGAACGGCGGATCAAGTCAGCATGGAGTGCGTTTAACGTATTCAATTGTCAACACTCCTCGTTCGCTGCTTTAAGCACGTGCTCAGTAGAGTGCCCGTTGGGATTCTTACATTATTGCGGTGATTAAAATTTCAAACATGCTTCTAAATTTTTCGTCGAATAGGTTGGATCCTTCTGAATGAGTTGTGAGTGCTGTTGGAGCTTAAAACGACTAGATTCATTTGAATAATGTCCCATGGTGTTCATTTCCATTCATTTGAATTTTGAGTTAAGTAATTTCTGAATGGTACAAATCTCAGTTCTTAAATCATTGGTATTGAAGATTTTTATTCTATATGAAGGTGGAATCTGTTGAATAAAAATATTCTATACGAAATTCAGGGTTTTCTATAGTAAAGACTTATAGGTTAGTAGAAATGCATGGAGACCCCAACAGGCGGTCAAGACAGAAACTCATTGTGCACTACAAGATTGAAAACATTGATGATGTGGGCACTCCTTGACATATTTTCATCCTGAGTTTGATCCAAATATTAAGAGAAAATGGTAGTGTTTATCAGAATAGAAAGATTCGAAATGTAGGTATGATTTATGTTATATTCGTTATTTTAACCGTTCCTATAATTTTCGATTTCAATGATTATGTGCCAGATGATTCCACTTTTCTACCTTTTTGTCCATCCTTAACCAGTTTTCTTAAACAATATTGTATATCAGAAGCCATTTTTGTGGTGTTACCACAGAAATGTATATTCCTCAATTTTGATGATACTTAAACATTGTTATTGTAAAACTTGGTTGGATATTTTCAACAACTAATTAATTGAAGCTAAAAGTGTGAGTGAAAAATACTGTGTACGAAATAATATGAATATTCTAGTTCTTCTCATTTTTTCATCGAAAACTTCGCCAAATTTGTGTATCTTTGAGTTTTGCATTTATGAATATTTGAGAAAAGCACTTATGTAAATCCACAAAATCCTACTACTACTAGAAATATTCCATATTTCGCTTATTTTCTCGGGTAAAAGATAGGATTCGAAAATTTCCATCTGATGTGAATCTTAATTAGTTTGATGTAATGAAATTTCAAACCTACAGAGAAAAAGAATATTTCAAATAAAATATAAACATATTTTTGAATGAAATAATCTCTAACCAAGGATAATAATTTAAAATTCACCAATATACTTCTATTTTCAAATCATTTCGTTGTTTGCCTGCTTACATGAATTTTCTTGAACCAAAATTAGTTGAACCGAAACGTACTATTCACTTCGGGAAACCATTTCAGCTAATCATAGTTCTCTCGGATCAAGAATATCATTTCATATGATTATGATGACGAACGCACGAATACGTGATCCCCTCGACCAATAAGCGGTATTAGCGCTGTAGGTTCGTAGAAAGTAGAATCGCAAAACATACCTATATGGATATAGATAGGATACAACGCCATAGTGAATAGAGAACAAGTGCATTTGTGTTTTTAATGGTGCATTATGCATTTGGTTTCAATGGGGAACTACCCATAAAGATGGATGGAATTTTTGGGAACAGAGTTTCGAAAGTCAAAAAGAAAAGGTTTGTTTTATGAATAGCTTGGTTAATCGCAACAAACTTCGAATCGAAAAATGTTTACATATGTGGGTACATTCCTACATGCATGTGTATTATGCATAAACATTGTCACATATACATATAGTTTCCCAAATTCCAGACTACACGGTTTACTTTTATGCTTGGAGCTCGTGAGTATACATAGTAGCCAAGCGAATTGTTAAAAAAGACTTCTATTCTTTGATCTTCGAAACCCTGTTCCCAAAAATCTTTCTTGTCGGAAGGGAATCCTCAATCTTATTTATGATTGATACCTCCGGGAAAATAATGAAAGGCTTCTTGAAATACCATACATTTTTTGTATTTGAGAGGCGCCAAATGCAGCAAACATATTAATATTCTCTTGCTTAAAGAAATTGAAATCTTCAATAGTGCAAATACAATAACGAGAAATCTTATATTGTATCAAAGCCATAGTATTTCAGAGTAATGATTATGTGAAACATACATAGTAAACATAACCAGTTATAGTTCTCATTTTTCTCATTAGGATCAAACGTGATTCCCCTATGGGTCAACAGTATTTAATCGAAAAAGCATGAAATTTGGTTGCACCTATTCAAGAATGCCATTCTCTTGAATTATTGCGGTCACAAATAGATTTGAGAGAATCTTTTTCTCTGTGTGAAACCTGAAGATTTTTCCTCGATTGTTCGATGCCAAATTCAGATCAGGATTCCAGAAAATTACATTTCAATTCTTGAATCGTTCAAATGGATTCAATATTAGCCATCAGACAACATCGTTTTAGAAAATGGTTTCTAGAAATCAGTGTATAACCACCCCTAACGGAAGAGCAATTTTTGTGTAATGATTTTATTCTGACCGCTTTCATTTGAAATAGTTGAAGAGAAATCCCACACAGGGTTTCTTCCAACAGTTTATATAACGTAGGTTATTTTTCTGTTCGATCTACCGAAATTTAAAGATTGGACCAGGTGAAGAAGCAGCTGCTATTTCAACAGTTTAGCGATAATTTTATGCATCGCCGAAATGATTTGGGAACTAATAAGAACCTGGAATGTTTGAATCCATTATTTTGGCATTTTATTAGCCATGTGACTCTGCTTAATTAAAATCTCAAATGAAGTGGGTAGGTACTGAAGAGAAAGGTCTGATCATTTTTTCGTTTTGCATTAAAAATATCTCCACTTATTATACGCAGTTATCGAATGACTATATTATGAATTTCCAAAGAAGTTAAGCGGTGAAAATCGGGAAAATAGACGACTTCGGCCCGAGTTGCCAACCCACAATTTTCCTCACAAATTTACTTTCACTAGGAAACGAGAATTTCATGACAAATTCGACATGATAAGGTTCGGGTTATTTATAAATATCCTTAAAAGATGCCTCGGCTCCTCAAACAAGATAATTCCTTCCAAATATAGGATTTTGTTAGGCTGAAATTTAAGTTGGGATTCCTGATTTCATGTTGATAGTGTCAAGTTTATAAAGGATATGTTCCACAAATCAACTTGGTTGTTTCGGTTGCCAGTTTTCCGTTCTGTAAATAAGAAATATTCGGTTGGTTCCTGAAAAACGGAATTTGATTGATGAAAAAGCAATCTTTCTGTCGCCAAAACATGGACATATTAAGTCTATGCACCAGAACGACAATCAATGTTTTATGCTAACATATCCATAGCATAGAACAATCTTTATTTACCTTATGATCCATAGACCATTCCTAGTAATTTTTCCATCGTTGACTGTTGTCTATTCTATGTTCTATGGATCATAAAGTAAATAAAGATATTTCTATGCTATGGATATCTTATCATAGAACATTGACTGTCGTTCTGGTGACAGAAAGAAAGTTTTTCCATTAATCAAATTCCGTAATTAACCTTTTTTTCAGGAACCAACCGAATATTTCATATTCACGGAACGGAGAATCGGCAACCAAACAACCATGTTGATTTGCGGAACATATCCTTTATAAATTGGACACGATTAACATGAAATCAGGAATCCCAACTTAAATCTCAGCCAATCAAAGATGATCTGAACAAAACCCTATAGTTGGAAGGAATTACCTTGTTTGTGGAGCCGAGGAATCTTTTACGGATATTTTTAAATAAAGTGAACCTTATCATGTCGAATTTGTCCTGAAATTCTCGTTCCCCAGTGATAGTAAATTTGTGATGAAAATTGTGGGTTGGCAACTTGGGCCGAAGTCGTCTATTAAAAAAAATTATTTTTTACATACTCCTCATTATTGTCGAATGGGCAAAATACAATTTTTTGCAATAGGTCTATGTGTTAATGTGAAGGAATTTTTTTTATACGATATTTTTATAGAGGTACTTTTTTCTAACTTTTGCACTGTTCAACGTGTTTGATGATACAAATCGGTGAAACTCATTCTAAGTTGAGTACATGAACATACTTGAAGTTCTTTTGCCATGTAAGGCTCTTGAAATTTCCGACATATTTCTTGGGCTATGCTCTCGATCAAATATTCCAAATAAATTCGAAAAATTTTGTATACTCGAGGATTATAATGTCCACTCGAAAAACTTCGTAATATTGAGCAAATGTTATTCATTGTTTTTCGTGATAAATAATTGATACACATTATTTTTGGACTATATAGTACCCATCTCAGGGTTTTTGGAGTATATCTAAAATGTTCACTAAAATTTTCTGAATTTATTCTGAGAATTTTTCAGACCTGAGGTTTCTTTATCATTCTCCTCCTCTATCTTAGATCTCACTTCGCTCATTTTAATATTCTCTATTTGAACGAAGAACTTGAATAGACAAAATGTAGTTATTGTTGGATGATGAACTGATTGAATTAAACTCAACCCCAACTTGCATGATAATATTAACAACCAATAATTTAGAATTTCTCAAAAAAAAAATACGTGGGATATTTTAGTTAGTTTGTTTCTGATTCACACAAAATATACGTTTAGTTGAGTGTTCAACTTTCTTGACTGCAAACAGAAGGGATTACTCTATCCACCGAATCATAGAAATAATTCCAAGAATTTTCATAGATCAGGATTCCTTGTTACTCCAAATGTTGATTCACCCATAAGCCTACAAATGATCAAATTTTATATTCACCAACCAATATTAACCAAATGTAGAATAATATTTTCTTCATGATAAACAGATACGAACACAAACTCCATCTACTTCCATTTAAGAAATAAATGAGGGGTATTTTGACTATCTGTGTCCTCCAAATTGATTTGAATTGAAGTTTTCCCCATATAAGTCTCATTTCTACTAGCATATTCCCTTATGAACTTTATCCTTACCAGTATGATAGATGGATTTTCATATTCACCTCTACAGCTTGTTGAAATTCAGTGAATAAAATATAAGGGTATATCGTACTTCTCAACAACAAATTTTCAAATCGATTCGAAGAATTTTTATCATTATCTGCGTCATGAGAATCAGATAATTTCTTTTCCCAAAAGTCAATCCAAATGCAGCTAGATATCAGCGAATAATTTGGTAATAATCAAACACTAAAATGAAATTCCGTCAGCCATATTTTTCAGAATAAACTGATTCGGAGAAATTTGCATGTACAATGTTCCTTTCTTGCTTTCCTGTTGGGATCTCCTTTGTATATTAACTCGTTATCCTTATACACATGCAAATTCTCAAATTCACACGAATAATTCTATGATATTCATTAAAAAAATGGGGGATGTTTTCTTCATGTTAAATAAAATACATCATATACATTTTATAAAAAAAAATAATTTCTACCCTACTCAATTTCAACTGACATGCGTTGTGGTTCCATTTCAAGATTTCATGAGGCTTCTTTCTTTCTCGCCTGTTGGAGTCTCCATTGAAAAATGCTTCATTCTGATTGGCAAATTGCCGAAACTTGTTGAATAACCTACTTTTTATGATAAATAAATTATACAAATAATGACGACTCCATGTACATGTTATTTTATCTTGAAAATTATGGCATTTCGACTATCTCAAATTCCAACTGCCATGTAGGCGATATAAATACAATAAACAGCCAAGCAATCGATCAAACACCTGGTTGGTTCCATTTTGTCCGTTTTTCACCAAAAATAATCGCATAAATCATCGGGTTGAAACGGGGCTCACTTTCGGTCTTCAGGCTACGTCCGTCCTCATATTAAACACTCTCGAAAATGAATCGACAAACTTCCCACAAATCAACCTGTTTCACCCGATATTCAAATTAGTCCTCCAACCGATATTTATCTAACGAAAAGAAGACGAAAACCACTCGGTATCGTCTTACTATATCATGAAAACCAATCCCAATAAACACAAATGGGCAGAGGGTTGTGATACAAGAAACAAGTGGAATTATCTCTTTCCTTCCCGTTGACCAGTACAGATCTCCTTTTCTTTCTGGCGGTCCGATCCCAGATGGCGCGGTGGAGAAACAACTGACGTCGTTGAGATGGCCAGCTTGCTTAGTCTTTTGTCTACTGTATAAGACTACGTGCGCGCGCTCCTATCCAAGGCGGCTTAGAAGTTACGTACATAATTAGCATTCGAATAAACAATCAGTGTAAACAGTAATTACGTATTCTACTTAATATAATTGGTGATTATTGAACTCAGTGACCAGTGACGAGATACAGTTACAATAAAATTCTACAAACTACAAGTATTTTAGAAGATACATCAGTTTTGGACTTCGACAAATTTCCAACCGAAAAAATAGTAAGTCCACTGTTTTAAGATGTTCATTGCCTTCAGACAGAATTCAGAAATTGTTTAAACGTGTAATTATCGAAATGCAGACTTCAACTGAATCTCCAAATGTTCTAGCGTTAGAAAAAAATGACATGTGTCCTAAAACTCCAGATCTGAGCCAAACGCAACTGAATCTAGCAACTGCGATGCTCCAGGAAAATCTCATACAGAGATCCATCCAAAATGTAGCTCTGTCTTTACAAAGTGCTATGATGAACTCCTTGCAACAAGCTGCCCTTCTCCCCGCCAATTCTGCAGCCGCTGCAGCGTTAAATCTGCAAGCTTTGGAGTCTTATTTAACCCTGCAAAGGTTAACAACTGTATCTGCTAATGTAAACAATAATGGAAATAGAATAGATATTTTGAAGATAGCTACTAGTACAGCGAAGATATCTGAAGAAACTATTAGTAACAGTGATGAAATTACGAATACCAGCTTAACAGAAGATGTTGAATTATCAGAAGAAGTAGAAGAAGACTTAGCACTTTTAGACAGTGAAGAGGGTTTAACCAATTTTTCCATATCATCTCCAATCGACACGAGTTATCCAAGTTTGATTATGAATTCTATATACCAAACATCTTCCAATCCCAGTACAGTTTCTTCGTCCACCAACACCTCAATATCTTCTTCTACCAACGTTGTAGGTAGACAAAAAAGTTCCTCAAGGCCTAAGAAGCAATTCATCTGCAAATTTTGTAACCGTCAATTCACCAAAAGCTATAATTTGTTGATTCACGAGCGGACCCATACAGACGAACGACCATATTCTTGTGACATATGTCAGAAAGCCTTCAGGAGACAGGATCACCTCAGGGATCATAGGTAATTATGTTGTCAAGGTTTTTTTGGTATTCTAGATAGGTTGGGCATATTGATTCTTATTAATAACATTCTTGAATACGTAAGACCATTTGAAACGAGATAACTTCGTAGTTCTGTGATTTATGCGTCGATAATTCACGTCAGCCATATTCTCTGTGTTGTTTTAATTCGCTAATTCGGTGCAGTTGTTGAAATCTGTGGAATTCCACAGAAAATACATATAGATAAAACTGCGTTCCAGAACATGGGTGTCAAATGGATACAGCAATAACCGAAGTAATAAACTGAAGTTTTAAGGCCCATACGAGTTGATAAAACGAAGAAATGATCATCGCGTAACTGATAGAAAGATAACATTTATTAGTGCCTAGATTGAAATTAGCAAAATAAACAAATTGGCGACCGAGCGTCGTAAAACAGTCAGGGCACACCACGATGGGCCGTAAACGCGTAGGAAACGATCATTGACAATTACCCAAAGCGTTATTAAATGAACCGTGGAATTAACGGATTGTTTTTTAAATGTCACCTCTACCGCGAGAAATCGAAGCGCTCTCTGCTCGCAACTCTGTGGTCATTAAACGCATCGCGTCCGCCATGTTATTTACGACGCCATAAGTATTTTAACGTTCGACCATTCTTCATATTTATTAACTAGACGTATAATGCGAGCGTGGACCGATAATAAAGCAGCGGACACGCTGTATGTGTGGTATGACGCGTAGACGGTCATGCCACATTTGGATTTATCTCTATGGTCCGCGATTTACAGCCTTTTCGAGAATGACGATAAAACAGGAATCGTTATAAGACGGAGGATACCGTGACGGCCTTTGACATTTCAGGAACGCTTGACTGATTTTGCTATCCTGTCATTTTGCCATCTTGCGCATTTTTCCGATGGAATAACTACCCCGCTTTCTGGAAAAATTGGATTTATTAGTTTAACATCAAACGAGCGTTGTCTTTAATTGTTACCAAATGATATTTCTCGTATATTTTTCTAGTTTTGGGTTAGGTTTTCCATATTTAATTGTTCACCTGAAGCCATAATGTAATGGCCAAGAGAACACCTTTTATTTTTAACAAACTTGAAAAATCTTTCATTTCAACCAGAAATGAACAACTTATTTCAATCTCCAGTTAGATTAAATATTTAGTTTTCATGCAAATGTTCTAGTGTTTCGCCAAATATCTGTAATTTTCGAATTTCCCCCGAAAATAATCTCGAATGACCAGCTTGGACTCACTGCCCAGCCGGCTGTCCGTCCGTCTGTTGCCACGATAACTCGAGAACGAAAAAATTTCAAAATTTTACGGCAAGTTGCGTATCAGCATGCAATGAATGAGTTCGTTAATGGGTAAAATCAGCCGATCGAAGTTATAATAACTTGAGTTTTTGAGGTTATTTTTTCAATATCTCGATTTTTTTGATGAGAGCGATGCCGGTTAGTTGTACAGTACCGACAAGTAACTGCTTTTCCTGTTGGGATTGTATTGTTACTAGATTTTGAAAACATTTATTCGAAAATTTATAGTGAACAATTTTGTTCGGAAACCATCGATCCGATTCCAATGAAATTTTACTTCGGAGTCATCATTTGAGAACAATCTCCAAAATTTCAGTTGGATTCGATTCTACTTTCAGGGGAAATTGCGAAAAGATTGTATCCAATTTCTTTATCATTTTTAGATAAAGTAATTAAGTTGAATTGCAAAAAAAAAATTTTGATTATAAATTTTATATTCATTCTGGCAGAAATTAAACTCGAGTGCAATTCGATACAATCAAATTCAGGTATTAGATAATTAAGGTTTTTCAGATCTACTGAAATCAGAATGTTACAGAACATTCAATCTTTTTTCGTTGTCACAGTGACGAAAGCATGTCACTGTTTGGGATTTTATCGTATGTATTATGCTCAATAAACGAACTAGTTAATGGAATTTGATCATAATCTCCCCAAACTAATCAAAATTCTCTACCTTAACACGTTTAATATTTCAAAAATATTGCCTTTCTGTTATAGCTTCTGCTATATATTCATCATGAGTTGCACAAAATTCCACCGTTCTCTAAACAATTTCAAACAATTCTCTCGTTCTTCAAATCCCATAAACACACCCTCGCCATATCAGCCCCTCGATAAATATCGAAAAAAACCTTGATAAGAAACTCAAAGTTGAATCCACCTGTGCAACATCCCTACAATGTTTGCTTTGGAAGATAAGGCAGCCAAAACAATATTGATCCCCTATAATCTCTCGGAATTTTTGACTTGAACAAACAAACCATCGTTCTGAACAAGAGCTATCCGAAAAATAGCCTGAAGTAACAGGTTCCCATTAATTGTCGAAAATCAAACATATCTTTTGTTGCAACGGCAACACTTGAAGACCTCTTGAGCCTTGCACGTTGTCCGACGGATAGGTTCTCGAAGCTACCTTTTATCGGACGATGGGATTTTTGTATAAATTTTTTATTATTCCTCACGGAATTCGAGTTGTTTTTAATTTTGGATAGACATGGGAAATTTCCAAATCATCGACTTTTTTAATTGTCTCATGTTTTGTGAAAATTGTTGATATTGAAACAAAAAATCATGCAGTTTGCTTTTTTTTTTCAAACAAAATTATGATGAAATTATTTGAAATGTAAGAAACAATGTCATATATTGACTGCTTTCTCCGATTTCACCCATTTCAGGAAAAATTCGAGAAGAAACTATAGCATCGACAATTTTCCCCTGAAAATTCGTTCGCCTGAAAATATTCAAAAATCGATATGCATTCTGAAATCAATGCCTACTATCATATCCTAAATAACATTGAGGTGCCAAAATCCAAAGCGTTCAAATTAACGAATGAATTTTCCGAAAAATCTAGCCCAATACATCGAATTCTAATCTTTTGCTAATATCTCCTAAATGTTATGTTGAACTAATAAGTTTATATGCGATCCAAATGTTCAGTTTGCATAGCTTTAAATGTTTTTTTTTCCAACATATCTGATAACAAATAGGAACTATTCAAAGCTTGATTTCAACAATAGAAAGAACTGAAAAGCGCTAAATTAATATCATTCATTAAATATTCAAATTTATCGATAATTGTATATTTCCATGACTTCACCTAATATCTTGTTAGTTAAAGCCTTCTATTAGTAAATAACTCTATCAAAGGAAAATGCAGTTGAAAATGATCGATACTGAAGATCTTATAAGACTTGAAGAATTCTATATAATAATTCCATACATGTAGCACATAAATTCAAAGAATAGATTATATTACCGCATATAATTTTAAATCGACTCATAAAATATAGTAAAATTCCAACATTCAAATTCGGTGAAATGTGCTGATCAGAAAAAATAACTTGGAGACCCCAACAGCCGATGAAGAAAGAAACCTCTATATATAATGAAACATTTCAGTATCAATGATGCGTTGATATCAAGTTGCATTTGCTAGAAATGCTCATTAGATAAAATTATATCGAAATGATCACTATTTAACTGACTTTCATGTCACTGCATCCACACAAATTCGATACTGTTCCATTAAAATTTACTCAATTGAAACTGAAACACCCCGTATATCACTCTTTTTATGATTGCGGTATCAAAATACGAAATTATTAACATTGTAACAAACTCTCCTTGACTTCAATATTAATATGCCAGTTGTTATAAGGTTTAATTTTGTCATTCAAGACGTAGTACGTCCGAGGATAATGAAGTGTAATAGAGCCGTAAACACAATAACTTCCGAAAGAGACAACTTAGAAACTCAATATTTGTACAGAGTAGGTTTGGACCTTAATAACGAAGGCCGAATTCGTGAATGGATGAAATCCACCCAATGACTCCGCAGATATACCCATTCAAAATTTCATTTTCCCAACATGTCCAAAAATCAGACAAGTTCGGATCGAAATCCAATACTGTTTTCGAAAAATGACAGTTCGAAGGTTCATACAGAATTTCATGAAGATAATATAATCAGAACATCACAGAATATTGAATATTTGAAAAAAAAAATTGAAATTTTTATTTCAAAATGTTCTAATGACGCGATCATCACGAACTTGTCAATCAGCATTTTGAAACTATCTGCCAAGTTTCATGATGATGGAATCAGTAATTTTTGAGTTATTTCATAAATACCGGGGAAAGAACTACTAAATTCGTCATATTATTCTCAAATATCTCCGAGAATTATGATCGTATCGAACTGAAATTTGGTGCACTGCTTTGAAATATGAAGCAAAAAATTTGCGTTGAATTTTTGTCAAATATGATGAATAGTTTCCGAAAAAAAAATTTTTTCGAAAAAAATTTTGCTGAAGAATTTTTTTTCAATTTACTGAAAGCATGATCGCAACGAAATTCCCGAATTATCGAGGAAATAACCTCAAAAGGCTGTAACACCGGAACCGTTTGGTCGATTTTACCCAGTAACGAAGTTAACCGTTGCATATTGGAATGCAACCTTTGCTGACTGTTTCACGTCGATAGAATTCTCCATACGACCGTAATCGTGCTGGACAGAATCGATTTTGACACCGAATTCATCATCAGTGAGTTCAACCTAGTCGTTTGAGACGCGATAACAATATAACCAGTCGGTTCGACATGCCTTTCTTCGATACTTTTAGCACAAAATATTTCTCCGTATCCAATTAATTAATAACCACGTTTCGGCAATCCCTATGGGAGTGTGCATTTCATCAAATTCCTCTCCCATGTGACCAAATCAAAATAATCATCCGTAACAGACACAATAGAAAAGAAACTCAAGATCGTAGTGTATAAACCATGAAATTCGATATACGTTAAATCCACCCACGACCACAGAATATCCCATTCACTCATTCATAGACGCATCAAGGAATACCTACTCAATTTCCAAACCGAGACCAAAACCACAGGTCAAACCATAGATAATAACGCGTTTCTCTGCAGAAATTATATTCCGAAGTATATAATTACTCTGTGTAATATTTTCGATGATTCAAAATAGAACTATCCTCTTGGATGTCTATGGGCGCTCAGGAAACACTCGAAAACCGTTAAACCCATTAAGAAACGTTAAGGAACTGGCGTAGGCGTCTTCTGTCAAAATTACGAGCGTACTGAGGATTTCGAGTATTTAAAATTTCTGACAAGGGGGCGCTAATTAGTAGGATCTGCGCTATAACGTTGTTAATCTGTCTTAAAGACTTCGGCGGCCTCTTTTCGTGGTGTATTATTTTTAATTAGGGCTTCGGTCAAACCAAACATGTGTTTTTGGAACGTGATGAAGATTCTTATTCATTGGGCAGATTTAAGTCGAATAAATCATTGTGAGTTTAGTCAATTCATATTATGCTTGATTTAATTATCGGCAAGTTTCAGAAAGTCGTGAAAATATTAATTAGATGATCGTTTTCATATGATAAGTATCGTGCATTCAACACACTTTTGAAGCTTTTAATCGAATGTTTTTCTTATAACGCGCTTGCTATATGTTATTATTCTGCATAAATGTCTATAACTATTGGATTTTTTTCCTATCCGCGAATTTGTGCAGATTTTCGGGGGATTGTATCGCTAGAAAAATGGAAATTCTAGATCGTAAACACAATAACTTCCTCAAGAATCTACTTATAGACTTGATAATTATTGTGAAGGAGGTTGGAACTGGTAAAATACACCCAATGATTTCGCAGATATACCCATTGAAAACTTTGTATTGAATAAAATAAATTTAGCACATTACCGACGTTTTGATTCTTTTGTCGTTCTTATCAAGCCTTAAATGGCAGATACAATGTTGTTAGTTCACATTAATTTCTCCAAAAATACAGATTGGATCGAATGAGAATCCAGTACTTTATTCGAAAATTTCAGCTCGAAAGTTCATGCGGAATTTTGGGGAGTCATACGATTGGAAGATAGCAATATACTCGATATTTGAACTCGAATTTTGATTTTTTTTTTCGTGATTTGTTCTAATGTAACGGTCATCAAGAAATTCTGCACAAGTTTGTGTATCAGCATTTGCTCAATATCTCCGAAGGTAAATTCTTGATTAAACTGAGATTCAAAAAAAACACTGTTGTTAAATAGTGACCTCAAGGTGTTTACCAACCGTTATTGAAGGCTGATGAATAGTTTTTGGAATTTTTTTTTCAATTTTCTGCCTGTACCATTCTCCAAGAATTCTGCATGAAATTATGCGTCGATATTTTATAACTAACAATAAAAAATTCTAGAAAAGCACTGACGTGAGGTGAGGATCTTTTATACGCTTGTTAGAATTCAAACGTCTTTAGATATTGCGGAAATAGCGTTAACATTCCAAATAACAACGAACTTTGGCAGATATTCATCTAATATCTCCGAAAATATACATCGAATAAAGTTATAATTAGATTTGTGCCAATTTTCGTTGAAATCTTGTCAATGTTTTCAGAGAAAAAAAAAGTTTTCATCAAAAAAAAAAAGAGTTTTCGAGTAAACTTTTTTTCAAATTTTTAACAGCTGGATCTGAACGAGATATTGAACTCAGTTGCGCGTTGGTATTTTAAAACTGCAAACTTTGAATCTTTTCGAGATTTCGAGGAATGAACCTCAAAATTTCAAAATGGCCTAACTCCGAAACTATTCGGAATTGATGTCCATATAAGCCACAAAAATAAAGTCTTCAAGTTATTTTTTTCGGTAGTTCCTGAGTTTGCGGTCAGCAGTCAGCCCGAAAGTAGGTGCACACAAAAAAGACTCGCTATTATGAAATGTTTTTGAGTAGTTCCAAATGTCTGGAACCTTCCTTCACTTGTTTTGAAATGAAAATTAGTTTTTGAAACGAACCTTCGTCGATAACACGACAAAATAAATGCCCGTTGAAGTAGAGAAATGTTGCAACTTTAGAATAGCGCGAACGTTATGATATTACGGTTACGCTAAATATTACGTTTTGGTTTTAATGGTCGTTCCAAAAGTAGACGTATTGCTACACGTTTTTGTTGCTGTTGCGTCAGTTATCAGTTTTTTGGTTAGGTTATTTTCCAAAAGTAGACGTATTGCGACACGTTTTTGTTGCTGTTGCGTTAGTTATCAGTTTGTTTTGTTAGGTTATGTGAGACTACAGATTTTTTGTAACAAACTCACGTTTAAACTCCTAAAGTTTAATCATTTACGTTTCTGCATTAGTTTTTTGATTCTGGACAAAATGAAAAAGGAATCGGAAGCGGTAATTTCAGTTGGTGCTATTGCAGAAGAAGTGGAACTAGTTACATTGCACAATATAATTGCCATTCCTAATTTCAAACCCCTCATGTTGCATCCAAAAGTATTTCTTAGTTCGTGAAAAAGTAACAAATACCTATATATAAAAAAATTTGCTGTGGTGGCACTAAAAAATCGTAATGTCTAATATCAATTGTGTGTAAAAGGTATCATAAAAGAGATTTAAAAAATCTGAGAAAATTGTGTAATTAACACCAAAAACTATACTAACAAACAGCTTCTCCATGACAGTGATCGGAGCCTGACGAACCCGAAGCTTAACGAATCCTTCCGATATAGAATAGCGCAACGTAAATTGCGCGCTCGCAATTTTCCGTAAACAACGTTAGACGCTAACTCTAATAACGTCGCGTTATTCTGAAACTGTATCTGCGCATGCTTAGATGTCAAAAATATCGTTTGCTGTGATTTCGTCACACAAATTTGACACTGCAATATCTCTCTTATATTTACCGTCATCAAGATTATTTCGAATCCACTGTGTACCTAAAAATACTTTCACTTTACAGGTACATCCACAGTAAAGAAAAACCTTTTAAATGTACCGAGTGCGGTAAAGGATTCTGCCAATCTAGAACCCTTGCAGTCCATAAGATCCTCCACATGGAAGAATCTCCCCATAAGTGCCCAGTGTGCTCCAGGTCTTTCAATCAACGTTCGAACCTCAAAACTCACCTACTAACACACACCGACATCAAACCTTACAACTGCTCAGCTTGCGGAAAGGTTTTCAGAAGGAACTGTGATCTCAGGAGGCATAGTCTCACTCATAACCTAGGCAACGGTGGTACTACCACGACTACTGTTAATCAGAACCAGAATTTTTCCATAGACTCTATCATAAGCAAAGCCAGTGGTAGTAAGTAAAAATAGCATATTGGATATATGTGAAAGTGTAATTAGTTATGCGCATTGTGTAATTAAATGAAAGTATAGTTTTGCTGTTCATTAATGTATTTAAAGAAGTTCCTTCAACTATCGGCGAGTCGATCTCTAGGGAATAATAAATATTTCTTTTATGGTATAAGCGTGCATTGCCGGTTTAAAAATTACTTGGTTATTTTGTAATGATAACATTTTTATTCTGAAATGATATATTTATAATTGTAAAATTGTTTTGTGCTGATAGAGAGCTTTAAGTATTTGAATTATATTCTTATCTCTGTGTTTCGATCAAGGGATTCATTCCAGTGTAAATTATTTTTTGTGATATTTACATACGAATGTTTTGTTTCAACTGATAATTTTAAATACAAAAAGTGAAATAGACATTAACAAATACCGTGTTTGTTGTATAAAATAAAGACTAGAATGTATATAGAAGTTCTTGATATCGAAAATTAAAAACACCTGTCTTGTAGATCAAATCCATTCGTGAATATTTTAATTTTTTTCATTAATATTTCATCTGATCCCAATTATTATACTTTGTTCTTTGATCTCTAATGTCTCTGCTTGACACATGTTCATCATGTTTTCTGGAGTTTGAAGCTATTGTCGTTGTGATATCGACTTGTGAATGTATTAAGTGTATAGAATTTTTGTATATGTTTGTACATTGGAAAAGAATTTAATAAATATTTGAATTTGACTATGATATTTTCTAACTATGTGTAAATGTTCGGATAGGGCAACAAGATTATTGAAATTATATATATAAATAAAAGAGTTTGCTCCTTTTTTTGGAGCTTACATTCTGATAACCTGTTTAGTGATGTTTCCGAAAAGGGGGAAGAAAATCTCCGATAACTCGAATGAACAGGATTATTTCGAGGCATAAACGAACAGATCGATTCAGCGAAGGATCTAAATTTTTCTAGTGGTTTCATACAGCTCTTTTTTCTGCTTTTTTCGATATTTCAACGAAAATTGTTTCCGAAGAAAAGCTCACGCTGGAAATTGATAAACATCTTGAAAATTAATATGTCAGACAAATTAGTTTTATCGAATTTTCACTTATAAGTTTCCAATAATAAGGTGTTATATAGAAGTATACGAATGTCAGCCCAAAAACGGATTGAATTATAGGTCATTATGAAATCATATCAAATAATTAGTAGAAAAATTAAACTTCTATGAAGTACTTTTCATTATCCAAAAGTGTGATTAGAAATAAATATAATATTCCAATTAGTTATTGGTAATCCTGCAATCCGTGTAATGAATCCCATTTGAACATTTCAATAACTAGTGCAGAGCTTAAAAGGGTATAAAAATTGGATTTGAGAAATTTTCGAAGAGGAACATTATCGAAATTTCGCTCAAAAGCAGTGAGAATATTCTGGTCTTGGTCGTAATGCTCTATAGGCCACGGATGCAAAGCTGTTCGTCAGTTGGAAACATTTTCTTTACAAATTCAAATTAAATTGCTCTTATTCTGTATAGAATCATTCAATTCAGAAAATTCATTAATTTGATTTTTTGCACACCTCTGCTTTTCTATGAAAGGATTATTTCTATGAAAAAGCGTTCGTTGAGTATTTTCATTCAATGATGTACTCATTTGAGCATATGAAGTCATTGTATAAACTAAATGATTGCATACAAAATATGAGCAATTAAACATAAATCACGAATTTGAAAAGACTATTTTATAAATTAGGAGATGCTTTGCATCCTTGGAATATACTGCTTTACTTACCTAGTGCGATGTTCTCACTGCTTTGAAGAGAAATTTCGATAATGTTCTTCTCTGAAAATTTTTTCTCGGAAAACCGGAAGTGTGCCAAAAATTTAGAAACACCTGAATAATGACTCTTATTGTAGAATCTCAAAGGGGTGAAGAAGATTTGAAAACGCAATGTACAAGGGAGTGTTTTTTTAACCTACACAATTAATTTCAAATTATTGCAATGACATACCTGCATTTTGGAAAAATGTTGAAACTATTTAATGTAACCATTCATATCGCACTTTACTTAAAGTTTATTCCAAATTGAATGAGCCATGCCGAAGTTACCAAAAAAAACAGAATCAGTTGGCGTAAAAATTCGAAAGTTTCCTTTGTTGAAAAATGTTTTTCGGAAAACTGGAGTTGTGCCAAAAAATTAAGTATACTTGAATAATGACTCGTAATGGTAGGATTCAAAACAGTGAGCGAAGTTTTGGACACGCAATGTACAGGGTGTTTTTTCAACCTGCACAACCATCCTGAAATCACCAAAATAACAACAGCGTATTTTAAAAAGAAATCATGGATTTTTGAATTTGCTCATTCATATTGTGCTACGATGAAATGTTCATTAAAATCGGATAAGCCACACCAAAGTTATTAATAAAAGTAAAATCGGTCGAATCAGACGAATCACCCTGTATAGTCTCAAAAGTGACCTCCAACCATAAACCATTGTTTCGAAAACTGTCTCGACTAGTGTAAACTTACCCTAAAATCTGACGGTCTCCTCCGGAATCATCCTGTATATCCTTAATCGGACACTGAATAAAAAATTGTTTTGTAGCAATACTTTTGTATTCTGAGAACTCATTGAATTACCATTTTCTATGAATAATATTTTTTTAAATTTCAAGGTTACTTTTTCAGATATTGGGAGCGAAAACCTAAAATAATACTGAAACCAAACAGTGATGAAATTTGCGGGACTAGGACAGAAAAGAAACCAATGATTTCCAAGCTATATATGCAGCGACGTTTCGCAAGACTTTCGTCTGCTTTTTCAGGCCTGAAAAACATTTCGAAATTAATTTTACTTTTAGAAATCATTGGTTTCTTTCCTGTCCTAGTCCCGCAATTTCATCATTGTTCGGTTAATTCGTGGAGGACGCTAATGTGATTAATCTATTGTATAATCCTGAAAATTACTTGAAAATTAACATATACGAAGAGTCAAAATTATCAGCCAACCTCACATCCTAGAGTCAAACCCCTAAAAGAAGGTAGACGCCCCATAAATCCAAAAGCTCTTCTATTAGAACAAACGCTATCATAAATATCATTTGTGCAAAGTACGAACAACGGTTATAAATTCACCTGTATCCGAACGGCTCATATTCATATTCTCTGTAGAGGGAGACGGGGATCCTATTATGGCAATATGTTTCGAGCCCGAGAAAATATACATTTTCAGGGGCATATTTTATGGTGACATGTGTTTAACATGCGGTAGATTTATAGAATGGGTTTGCGATATATTATGGAAATTACCTGACGAGTGGTGAACTTGTGTGAGTCGGTATCGCCAGAAATACATACGCTGCTCCGAAAAAAGGTGGACTTGTTCCAATGTGATTTTGGTGTTTTCATTGTCTCTGCTTTGAATTCTTTAGGGCAAAATGTGTTCTTTATTTTAAGGATATTAATAAGACTTTTAGCCGATGTGAAAACTGATACCAACATTCTTTTTCAATCAAAGTTAAAGAATATAAAAAAAATTCAATAATTTTTATTCCTATTTATTAACCCCCGTAGGGTGAAATCTATTCATTATTTGAATGTTTTCAATGATATATTCAACATGAATCTGATATGAAAAAACTTGTTGGTAAAGTACAAAACTTAAAAAAAGATTGGGTTCATTTCCGCCCAAAATTGACAGCGATCAAGGTGAGAACTAATAAAATATTGATAAAATAATTTTCTAGTGTATTTAGAGATATTTCAATGCTCATCCTGCATTATTTGATACACATATGATGAAAGGACTTTTATTATCACAGATGGTATGAGTTGATTGATTTTATCAGAAACAGAACTATTAAAAATTGAATAAAAACCAACAAATATTTCACCTTTAGCTGAGCTAATCATCTAACCAACCGAAATCTCTACACCGAAGAAGCATGCCCAAGATTCTTCCACTGCAGATTCAATGTTTTACCCATCATCAGAACGACTCTCCTTGTTGAATGTAGAAAGGGTTCTAGATAATTAATATCTGTCGGTTGATGCTTTCGTGAATAAAATTTCACTAGCGCCATCTCTGGAGCACTAATCTGTCAAGTGCCGATGTGGATGATGTTCATCCATGTTTCAGGTAACTGTATCTGTGATTCTGCAGTTTGCACAGCACCCTCACAACAAGGAAACACCCGATGAATTTGGACCTCCCATAAGACGGCAACTCATGACGTCAAACTAAAGCACCTCGAACTGAAAAAATCATCCAATGAAGAAGTATTGTCCGAAGGATTCGTTCACTTCTGTTGAATACCGAAAGGATTCTCTGCAGTAAAAGGTTAGCGATCGTGAGGTCCAAAGATGGCGCTAGTGATATTTTATCCACAATAACGTCATTCCACAGCTTCTAGATAATTTATAGAACTCATTTGGAATTCAACAAGGTGAGTCGTTCTGATGATGGGTAAAACCTATTGAAACTCTAGTCAACGTATTTGGAAGCTTTGAGTGTACTGGATGGATTAACTTGAATAAAGGTGAAATATTTATTTATTTGTTAACGAGCATGTTAATCATGAAACTGGAGCTCTTTCAGTTTCGCGAACCATTCCCTCTGTTGAAAAAAAATTATATAGGTCGCCCTTGCTGCTAAAGGAAAATAATTTTTTTTTCGTGTGCAGTTTCTTGAAAAAATGTTGCCTAATTAATATCGAGACAATATAAACGATTAACGAATAGGAATGTAACGTTCCGCAGTGTATAGCTGAGTCCATCATCGAACCACAAATCAAAAATTGTGAATTATACTCTAGCGGTTTTTTTTTATATCGAAAATTTGTATCCATTTCACAAGAATCCCTGTTGTATGGTTAGTTTGTTAACGAAATTTCACTAGCAGCATCTTATGAGAAACTCACGACTCCTTACATCAGATATGCAAACAACTCTGAGCGATGCGCATGACCAATCATCGATTTGTCATGCATATCTTTGAAGAAAGTTTTCTGCACCTGAAGAATCGTGTTCGCAATGTTCTCCTGAGATGGCGCTTGTGAATTTTTTCTCACGAATCCACCATCCAATAGGGGTTTACTAGTAACGAAGTTCTATCCCCCTTCATAATGTTGACAGAATATTTGTGTCAGTTGACAGATTGATGACCGATTTCATAAAACTTTGATTGCCTCATCTGGGTATTGGCGTCTGAATTTAATATTGCAGCGCCACGGTGGCTAGTTTTAGAACCTTACATACAGACATAGATTTGGTTTTGATAGTCGATTTTGTACTGTTTGTTAGTGTTTGGTTTGATGATTTCACGATTTATTCAAAGACTTTTTAGACTTTTATAGTTGACGAGAATATTACTGGGAGTACATATTCCATTCTTATAAAGTAGGTATATATCATCCTTCAATCTAATTCAGTGTAGCTACTCTAAAACTACAGGGATATCTCCAAGATTAGACAGTATTTCAATATTATTTATTTTCAGATCCAAATGGCAAGATTGACTTAGGCTGTCTTGAAAGTTGAAAAACAGATAGTATTGCAAAACATACTTTTTGGAATAATAGACAAATACTCATAACTTTACTATTTATATAAGGAAGGACTGAATTCACACAATATATTCTGAATAAAATGAATACATTCACATAAAACTAATGCTACTTGTATCGTTAGTCTTATTCAGTATGGATTGACAAATAAATTTTCCAACACTCATATGATTGGTGTTGAAAAAGCTGTAATCAATGAGCTTTGTACAGCCTTGAGTTCATCGGCAGAAGCACATTGAGCGAAGTATTCATCACCAGATATTTCCTTGTTCAGACTCTTTTGTTTCAATCGGTCAGTTCTATCACTAAAACATTTACGTTGTTCCTTAATGATCAGTTCAACAGGCAGATTTCTGGAAGGCAAGCATTGCTCTTAAGTAAATTTCTCTGCTTGGATTAGGGGCCTGGAAAAATATTGTCTTCATGAATGTGATCTAATATTTCATGATCCATTCTTACTTACCTCTATAAAAATGGTCATCATCGGTAAAATGCAGTTAACAGACTCTCATAAATCTTGTTTGTTGGTTTTAATCGATCCTTCACCACTTTCAGGCCCGACTTGTTAGAGGGAGTTTCTTTCACCCTAACTCGAAATTATTCACCGGGCTGTAGAAATCTATGGGAAGGGACAATTGAGTTTGCTTTTCCTCAGTAGAAGCACATGTAAAATGTCACAAACGCCAAGAAAAATGCATAAACTTTCTCATTTTCTTAATATTTCTTTTAACTTGTCAATGATAATGTCTGGACCTCGGGTTACTCGGATAGCTACCAGAGGGAGTAGCACTTATCTTCATTCGCCAATTAATTGTCGATCAGCAGTAAATTCTGTGCTCGATTTTGGTTCACAAGTTTTCTACAACCGACTATAACTGTATCAATTCATGGAATGAAGGTGTGAGATGACAGAACCAATCTATCACTCATAATGTAAGTAAAACATGGTGTGCTCATCTGAAAAAAAAAGTGACGTCAGCAAGATTAAAATACAAGGAAACATATATTCTGTGCTTTGAATTTGAATGAAAAAAGTGACGTCATCATTGGTAAATCGATCACAGATGAGCAGATGAGCACACCATGTTTTACTTACATCATGCTATCACTAATATTATGTCGTATGAGAAGAATTAAGAACGTGAGAGACATCCGATTGTTTTAGCAGTATATATAATGGCGTGAAAGATATTGTTTCAGCACTGACAGGTGAGATATCCGGAATCTTATTATTTTAATGGTGTTGCAACGGAGTTTGGAGAGACCTATCCTGATAAATTTGTCGCCAAAGCATTCAAGAAATGGCAGGACAAACTAATTAATCAGTAACAGAAACTGATACTTGGCGAAGAATCCGCGAAAAAAAAAGAATTTTCACGAGCCAGTTCTTCAGTTAACATACCTAAGAAAAATAAAATACCTACAGAATCGATTTGTGTTCCAAGTCATCCCGTTTATTTGATGTTTTCGGTTAAATGAATTCTGATTAAATAGCAATATACCTTCTAAATGAAGGATAATCGAGTTGTTATATAATTTGTGAAGGAAAAAATCAACACATTTCGATTTATTTTACTGGAGAATGATGTAGTAGAATCATTAAATCTAGAATGTAGTACGACGAAAATAATTTTGTGGAATGGGAATTTTGGATGTGTATAAATTAAGCATAAAAACTGGCATCAAGACAGGATCGAGTTTGCCATTTTCATTCCGTTTGTAAGCCATTGCATAATTAATTTTGGAAATATGTGATGTCAGTATTGTCTATTGATTCGTTTAAAAAAATTTAGTATTGGCGTCTGAATTTAAGAATGCAGCGCCACTGTGGCCAGTTTTAGAACCTTACATACAGACATAGATTTTGTTTTGATAGTCGATTTTTTACCGTTTGTTAGTGTTTGGTTTGATAATTTTTGATTTCATGATTTATTCAAAGCCTTTTATAGTTGACGAGAGTATTATTGAGAGTACGTATTCCATTCTTATAAAGTAGGTATGCATCATCCTTCAATCTAATTGAGTGTAGCAACTCTAAAATTACAGGGATATCTCCAAGGTTAGAGAGTATTTCAATATTATTTATTTTCAGATCCAAATGACAAGATGGGCTTTGGTGGATTTCTTGGACTGTCTTGAAAGTTCAAAAACAGATAGTATTGTAAAACATATTTTTTGGAATAATAGATAACTCATAACTAAACTAAATACTCAATATATTGTGAATAAAATGAATACATTCACATAAAACTAATGCTACTCCTACCGTAAGCCTTATTCAATATGGATTGACAAATAAATTTTCCAACACTCATATGATTGGTCTAGAAAAAGCTGTAATAAATAAGCCTTGTACAACTTTGCTTCTATCAGCAGAAGCACTTTGAGCGAAGAGTATTCATTTTCTTGCTGAGACACTTTTTTTCAATGGTCAGTTCTATCACTAGAATATTTACGTTGTTCCTTGATGATCAGTTCAACAGGCAGATTTCTGGAAGGCATAGCATTCCTCTTAGGTAAATTTCTCTGCTTGGATTATGGGCCTGGATAAAAATTGACTTCATGAATGTGATCTAATATTTCATGAGCAATTCGTGCTTACTTCTATAAAAATGATCATCATCGGTAAAATGCAGGTAACAGACTCTCATGAATCTTGTTTGTTGGTTTTTATCGATTCTTCAACACTTTCAGGCCCGACTTCTTACAGGAAGTGTCTTTAACCCTAACTGAAAATTTTTTTCCGGGCTGTAGAAATCTATGGGGGAGACATTTGAGTTTGCTTTTCCTCAGTTAAAGCACTCGTAAAATCACACAAACGCCAAGAAAAATGCATAGACTTTCTCATTTCCTTAACATTTCTTTTAACTTGTCAATGATAATGCCTGTACCTCGGGTTACTCGGATAGTCACCAGAGGAAGTAGCGCTTATCTTCATTCGCCAATAGTGCTATGAATTTTTATGTTCATCATCGTTGGCCGTCTTTCCGCGCGTATGTTCTGGGAAACAAAAAGTCTTTTTTTCTGAAACTTTCCCTTATATCTCCGAAAGTTAATATCGAATCGAATTGGAATTTGTAACGTTGTTTTTAAACACTGACTCCAAGGTTTGTGGCAGAAATAAAAATGTTTCATCAAAAATTTTGAATATTTTCGAATAAAATTTTCTTAAAAATTTTTTAACAACTGGATCCACACGAATTTTTCGTCGCTTAGTCTTTTCCTTCCAAGGTTAGAGCACATAACGGTCGGACGGACGGACGGGAGTTCAGGGAGTTCAACCCCATAGTTCAAGACCATTTTCGGCTTAAAATTCGAAAATTACAGACATCGTGACGAAATGATAACGCGCTGTTCCCTATAAAAATCGCGTAAAATGCAGTTTTCTTTCTCGATGTCTCAAACCACCACCACAAGGCAACTAATTCCATACGAATTAGTTCTTTTAAACTGAAGTTGACCACAAATTTGAAACTATTTATTATTTTACGTGCTCCCTGGTTATTTTTCAATTTGCAGGTGCTCTGGAGATTGGAGTCCGTAAATATTGACAGCTTGGTCTCATATTTTAACGTTGCGGTCAAAATGAAGACATGGAAGATAATTAAGGCGCAGCTTAAAGGTTATGTGAAAATTGAAGACGAAAGTATATAGATGAAGTGAAATATTGAAATCATTAACTCTGTTCGAGACGATTAAAAATAGTAATTCATCAATATAATATGCGGAGATCAGTGGGGTCAGTGCACTTTGGGAATGTCAGATGCAATTATTTACTAGCAATATGTGTATCGTGTCAGATTCAGGAGGATGTAGAAATCGAGTATGTCCGGCTTTTCGCCCTTTCGTCGCCACGGTAACATTTTAACGGAACGAGCTAGCGACTTGAAAGTTTTAAAATAGTTTGCTTATAAAAATACGGTGGCTGGTTTCGTTAATAAGCAAAATCGGATGTACGATTCCGGAGTTATACAGATATGAAATTTTGAGGTCATTTCCCCAATATTTCACGTATTGACACGATCAATTGAAGTTGTGCAAACTTTCTGCGAACTTTCTTGGGCATCGTTTCGTTGAAAATTCAAACAATAAACAATTCGATTGTGGAATTTTTTTTCTCCTAAGACAATATATTATACATTTCATTCAAATTTGGTACAGACATTGAGGTAAGAAGTTAACAACAATACACAAAATTTCAGATCTATATGCTATTGATCTTCCGAGTTATTGGAAAAAATAAAATCTCGGGAAATTTTTCGAAATAACTCAAATAATACTGAACTAAACATGCTGAAACTTGATAGCTATTTGACAAAGCTTAATTACAAGCTTGTACAGATTACCGTTATGTTGGATTTATAATACAATAAAAAAATCATAATGATTTTTCGAATATTTTATATATTGAGATTAGTTTTGAAAATATATTTGGGAAATGGAACTTTGGATCGGTATACCTGTTGAATTTGAGTGGATTTTACTTATTCACACTTTAGCAAAGCTGACCCCACTTCAGTGATTTCAAGATTCTCTTGATTTTATGTCGTGTATCCAATAAACCAAATTTCTTATGGTTATATGTATATAACTTCGAATCCATAAGGAGGATTTAGCCCGTTTACTTGAGCGGTGTATGTGAAATTTTCAGTTTCCTAGGTCTAGGAAAACTTGCAGTCAGACTTAAACGCTGTGTTTTTACGGCTGACTGCAAGTTTTTCAAACCAAATTCGCAATAAAAATATAATGACTTTCATCATGATTTTCACTTAGCTTTAAGCTCGTGCATTATACGTTTTTGCGCGCATGTTCTAGGGAAATTTTTACCGAAATTGATCTCAAACGACTAAATTGGACTCACTGAAGACGAACCCAATGTCAAAATTGATTCTGTCCGTCCGGCCGGCCGTGGACACGATAACTGTCGACAGAAGTAAGCTAGCAACTTGAAACTTTCAGGATAGGTTGCGCATCAGAATGCCGCGTTTAAGTTCGTTGATAGGCAAAATCGTCCAAACAGTTTCGGAGTGATAGACATTTGAAATTTCGAAGTTATTTTCCTCATATTTCAAAAAGTACTGGAGCGATTGGAATGAAACTTGGCAGTTAGTTGAAGTGTAACGACGCAAAATTTTAGCTGAATTTTGTTGAAATCATACTGACAGTAAATTCAGAAAAATTTGCTCTTCATATTTCACAGCAAATTTAAGTTCGATACGATTAAAATTCTCGAGATATTGGGAACAAATATGTCGAATTTCGTGGTTTTTCCTCAGTATCGTTGTTTTTTTCAAGAATAACTCAAATTACACTAATTCACTCCTGATGGAACTTAGCAGCTGGTTTGAAAATGCCGATGAAAAACTTTGTGCAATATTTTGTGATGATCGACGATCGTGTCATTAGAACAATTGAATTAAAAAAAAATTTTTAAATATTTATTATTCTGTGATCTTCTGATCACATTATTTTCAAGAAATTCTGTATGAACCTTCGAACTGTCATTTTTCGATAAATTGCAGGATTTCAATTCGATCTAGACTGTAGTTTCGGAAATATTTGAATTCGGCCTTCGTAATCAAGGTCTAACGGCCGACCGTAAACACAATTACTTCCGAACGACACAACTAACACACTCGATATAAGTAGAGTAGCTTAATAACGAAGGTCGAATTCGTGAATGGGTGAAATCCACCCAATGATTCTGTAGATATACCCATTCAAAATTTTATCTCCGAAATATTTCTAGATACACAGATTAGACCGAATTGAAATCCAGTACTTTTTCGAAAAAATCTTGGAAAAGCACTGACTTGAAGTCAGCAACCTTTCCACGCATGTTCAAATGATATCACCAAAAGTGACATGCGCGCAAAAGCTGCTGACTTTACGTCAGTGCTTTTCTAGGTTTTAAGGAAAATAAAGCATGCCTCTGACGCAAGTGTTCCATATGTTGCACGTTATGTCCGATTCCAACCCATCGCTTTTCAGAAATCTCAATTGCAACCATTAGCGAACCTAATCTACCCCATAACCCATATAAGACGAAATGTTAGGTTGTAAAAGCCGCCGTCTCTCAAAGACCAACTCTGCGTAGGTAAGAACGAAGGCAATTGATTTCACGTTGAATACAAATAGACATTTCTCCATTAGCTCGGTTCAGCACCTCTGTTTACATCTATGCGGTCACACTTAAATTTGCAACACTTCCTGTGAGGTCCCTCTTTATCTCCACTCTTTACAGTCTTATAACGTTCGCCTGTCTGTCCCATTCACAGGTGTGGACAACAATAATAATCCTGGTATTTGCCCGTTTTTATTGGAAGGGAACGGTAGGTAAATGGTAGATACGCGATAGGAGAGTTAGAGAATGGAACTGTGAGATGGAACTGTTCGAACTGAACTTGGAATAGGACTGGATTAACAGGAAATAGATGACTTCGGCCCATGTTGCCAACCCACAATTTTCTCCACAAATTTACTATCTCTGGGGAACGGGAATTTCAGGACAAATTCGACATGATAAGGTTCGCGTTATTTATAAATATCCGTAAAAGATGCCTCGGCTCCTCAAACAAGATAATTCCTTCCAAATATAGGATTTTGTTAAGATCATCTCTGATTGACTGAAATTAAAGTTGGGATTCCTGATTTCATGTTAATAGTGTCAAATTTATATAGGATATGTTCCGCGAATCAACTTGGTTATTTCGGTTGTCAGTTTTCCATTCCGTAAATATGAAATATTCGGTTGGTTCCTGAAAAAAAGGTTAATTACGGAATTTGATTGATGAAAAAACGTTCTTTCTGTCACCAGAACGACAGTCAATGTTCTATGGTAACATATCCACAGCACAGAACAATCTTTATTTACTTTATGATCCATAGAACATAGAAGAGACAACAATCAACAATGGAAAAATTACTAGGTATAGTCTATGGATCATAAGGTGAATAAAGATTGTTCTATGCTACCGATATGTTACCATAAAACATTGATTGTCGCGCATAGACTTAATGTGTCTATGTTCTGGTGACAAGAAGATTGCTTTTTCATCAATCAAATTCCGTGATTAACCTTTTTTTCAGGAACCAACCAAATATTTCATATTTCCAGAACGAAAAACCGGCAACCGAAATAACCAAGTTGATTCGCGGAACATATCCTTTATAAACCTGACACTATTAACGTGAAATCAGGAATACCAACTTAAATTTCAGCCTAACAAAAACCTATAAGTTTGAAGCATCAAATTTAGTTGAAGAATAACAACGCACGACTCCCTGCAGAATTTTTGAGTATCTTTTCCTAAGGAATTGATAGAAAAGTTTTTGGAAAAAAAATCGCTTTTCGTGGACTATCAATCGGATTCCTACGAAATTAGGCACAGACCTTGAAGTCAATATTGGACATAATTTCAATTTTATCCAATATTCATTTCCGAAGATATTGGAGAGGAAATAGGTTTATCAATTCGAAATTTTAAGGTTATTTCCTCAGTGTTCCAAGAAATACTGAAGGGATCATTTTGAAACTTTGTTACTAATTGTAGAATACCGACTTGCAATATAGTGAATAATTTCGTGGAGATGTTATGCGTTAGAAATTCAAGGAAGTTTGTTCTTCGGAAAGCATAAACATTTATGGTGAAAACTTTTTTTTTATAAAAACAATTTACCAGATTTCAATGAAATTCGCCATAGGCTTTAAAGTTAAATTAAACACTAGGACTTCAAATTTCAGTTCGATTAAATATTCGTTTCTATAGTTAAAGGGGATAAACATAATAAATTTCGTGGCTATTTGAAATTTCGAGTTTATTTCCTCAATATCTCCAGAAGAACTGAAACTCTCAAAAACACTTCATTTTCAGTTGTAGAATAACGACGCAAAACTTCATGCATAATTTCGTGAGGAAGGTAGAAGATTTAGAAGAATTTTCTGTCGAGAATTTTCCAGAATTTTGTTGAACAGAATAGTTTTTTAAAAATTATCAGGCTGTGATAAGGTTTGGCACAGACCTCGAGGTCATTATTTGACAACAGTTATTTGAATTCAGTGTTTCGGATATTTTTGTTTTTTCGAGATATTTGGAAAAAATATACCAAATTTCTTGGTAATCTTCCTGGTATCGTTCTTATGTCCGAAATATCGCGGAAAACAAATCCGATCATGATGACACTGGGGAGCTAGTTGAGAAATGTTGATGCACCTTAGAACAATCAACAAAAAAAATTTTAAAATTTTGTTTTCACATACTTATTTTATATTATACAATCTTTCAACCCTAATGGACCTCACTAAACTCTGTATGAACCTGCCATCTGTCATTTTTTCATCAGATACTTGGTTTCAATTCGATCCCATCTGTATTTTGGAAATATTGGGAAAATAAAACTTCGAAATGGTATATCTGTGGAATCATTGGAAGGATTTATTTATTCGTAATTGAACTCCAAACCTGCTCTACAATTATCAAATCTCTAAATAGATTTTTTTGGTAGTTACTGTGTTTGCAGTCTACGATTGGGCCAGCCGTAAACACAATAGCCACAGTGAGAAAAGACTTGGAGACGAAAGTGAATGGGTAGAAAGCGCGAATTATTCGTAAATATACCCATTAAAATTTTTCTCTCTCCACTATATCTAAAAAAAGGATAGGGTTGAATCGATATCTGGTATTTGATTGAAAATGATTGCTTTCTCGTCACAATTTCCTTCAATTAAGAATTGTAACGAGCTTCTTCTCGTAAATGCGCAATCATTTCTCGCAAATTATTGTTATTTTCAAGTATTTCTCCGAAACTTGTCTTAAAAGACTAGATTGAACTCAATAAAAATGATTGTATCTTAAATTCAATTTTTCCTAGCCTCCCTAGCCCTTAATTTCTTATATAACTTCTTCATTTAGAAAGGAAGCAACTCGAAAACTTAAGGGAAGATTGCGTATCTTAATACGACTTGCAAGCTCGTTTATACTCAAAATTTTCTAAACGGTTTTGGAGTTAGTATACCCATATGAATGCAGATTTAAATTTCGTAATTGACTGCAGAATACCGTATCACAAGTTCATGCAGAACGTTAGATCGTACGGTTAAAATTAAAGTTTTTTGAAAAAACCTTTTTCGGAAATTATCCATCCAAGTCCTATGAAATTTTGCAGAGACCTAGCAGGCAATATTTAACAAATATATACCAAAATTCAGCTCGATCTGATATTTCCGGAAATATTTAGGAAAAATATGTCAAATTAACTTTGGCAAGGAATATGAAGAAGTGAAGTCCTGGAGTCAGGTCAGCGCTCATTTAGATTTTTGAATAATGAATTCCGATAACTTTCACTACAGCTTCGTATCAATGGAATATAGGAAAATTAAGAGTATCTTATCCGAAAACTAAAATATCCATTGATGAGAACTCCCATTTTATGTGAACAACGAACAGAATAAGAAGAAACTAATACTTCACACTATTTGCTCCCGTATATGCACCATTGGACTCAAATTTTCCACCCATTTACCTCTCCATACCAACCAAACAGACACATTTCAATCTGCCTTTTTGGCAGATATCCAACAGAGCCATTCCATCAGAAAACATTCGGCACAATATAATAAAGCCATATTTGCTCACTTGAGTGTGCCACGGTTGCTTTTGCGAAAACATTGGAACACACTCAAGTGGTATATCGTGCCGATTCTATGGTTTGGCCCCAAACACTCCAGAAATCAAGTAGTAGTATTCTAACACCTGGACCACACACGTCTGTTGGTAGTTTGCCCATTTTATGCTCAAAAGGTGACAAAATCCGAGCTATCATTTCGTTTTAACAGTGCGGTGTACTGTCGGCAGGTAATTTGCAGAAAATTGAGTTTGTTGTGTATTTTTCCAGTTGGTGTCATATTAACGTACGAGGTTTGAATGGAATATACAGAGCGTTTTGGAACATGCTGGAGTTGCGTGATTTTCGTACTCTTTAGAGACAATTTTTTTAACAACATAGTTCCACGTTATTTATTGCTTGTTTTTGTGTCTTAAGTTACCCACTTATCTCCGGAACAGTTTAAAATAGAAATCAGATGCTGCGTATAGCAATTCATTTTTAAATGACATTTGTTATATACCAGTTGTGGAGATTTGATGAAGGCGTGAGATTTTCTCTATTCTTTCTTCTCTACAACTGCAAAATTTCCATTTGAGCAGCCTATGTTTTCTATACAAAAATTGACAAAAAAAATTGCCAAACGTTTTTTGAGAATGTTTTTTTGTTAAACTATATATCAGAATTCTTTGAGAGTTGTCAGAGACCTTGGAATCATTAGATAGTAGGAGTGTACCAAATTTCAGCCGGAACCGATATTCAATTCTAAAAATTCCGTAGAAAAATATATTGTACCTTTTTAGTTTTATTCCTTGATTTTCTAGAATAGAATAGATTTGATCAACCGACAACTAAGTAATTAATTATAAAAACCGACAGGAAGTCATCCAAATTTTGTATGAACCGCGTTTCTAGAAAATTTTAAAATGATTAAATTATTTCACGAAATTTGACATCTTTTTCAAAACTTTTCGAAAATAGAAATCGGACTAAATTGGAATTTGTCCCAATGTTGTAGAACATTAATTACTTCGGAATTGCATTGAAATATGATGAATTGTTTACGAAAAAAAATTTCAAGAAAATTTCGAAAATTTTCATTTTCAATGTATCAATAACTGAACCAAACAAATATTTAATTTAAAAAATGTAGAGAAATATCTTGAATTTATTTCTTACTCCTTAATATTCTAGAATATTTTCCTGAGTAATTCAGAATATATCGATTTTATAAACCGATACCTTAATAATTAGTTATGAAAACCGAGAGGAAATCATCCACATTTTGAGTGAATCGTATATCTAGAAAATTTTGAAATGATTAAATTATTCAACGAAATTTGACATCTTTCTAAAAAACGTCGAAAAAGGAATCAGAACAAATAGGAATTTGTCTCAATGTTGTAGAATATAAATTATGAGATTTCTGCTGAGTTGCATTGAAATATAGTGAATAGTTTGAAAAAAAAAAATTTTTCAATAAAGTTTTGAAAATTTGTCAAAAAATTTTATTATCAATATACCAATAACTGAACCCGACAAAATTCTAAAAGCATATTCTACACAATGTGTAGAAGTATATTGAGGGTATAATTTATTTTTTTCGGAAGTAATTGTATTTGCGAGCGGTATTTTGAAGCTATACATATAATTACCGAGATTCAATGCTATCTATGATATTAAGAAAATGACCTCATTTAGTCCAAGATCGACGTTTGAGAATGTTTTGGGAAAGAGATTCGACAATAACAGACATTTGCAATTATGAATCAACTTTTACCAATCAGTTACCAAGTTTATCATTATCGAATCAGTATTTTCTGAGTGATTCCGGACATTCGCCAATTTTTCGAATATCTCCGCAAATACAGACCGTACCGAGCTGAAAGTTTTTCACACCAGTATGGAATATAAACTTTAAAGTTTTTGCTAAATTTCATTGATATCTGATGAATGATGGTTTCCGAAAATTTTCCAACAGAATTTATATAGAATTCTACATTTAGTCTTCGAAAATTCGAAAATTACAGACAATTGTTCAAAACAGAAGGAATCATGCTATGTTTTAGAACATGGCGCGCAAAAATTGAAATTCTTTTCAGGTATTGTCTTTGTTTTCACTCTTTATCATTAACTGAAATTTATTTTTAGTTAACGTCCTTGCTGATTGCGGAGTTCACACTCAAACTATTAGACAAGGACAGTTCCTCTAAAAAATGTCGCCTAATGAAAAATATAGAAACAACGCAAACATTCAACGAAGTGATTTGTACCGTTTCAGAGTCTATCTCTGACTCCTGCATCACAATAGGATAATTGGCGAATGAAGATAAGCGCTACTCTCCCTGGTGGCGTTACGAGTAACCCGAGGTACAGACATCATCATTGACAAGTTAAAAGAAAGGTTAAGAAAATGAGAAAGTTAATGAATTTTTCTTGGCATTTGTGTGATTTTACAAGTGCTTCTACTGAGGAAAAGCAAACTCGAATGTCCCTTCCCATAAATTTCCACAGCCCGGTGAAAAATTTCGAGTTAGGGTGAAAGAAACTTTAATTCAACAAGTCGGGCCTGAAAGTGTTGAAGAACCGATAAAAACCAACAAACAAGATTTATGAGAGTCTGTTACCTTCATTATACCGATGATGATCATTTTCATAGAGGTAAGCACGAATTGCTCATGAAATATTAGATCACATTCATGAAGACAATTTTGAGAAATTTACTAAAGAGGAATGCTCGGCCTTTCAGAAATCTGCGTGTTGAACTAGTCATTAAGGAATAACGTAAATGTTTTAGTGATAAAACTGACTATTGAAAAAAAAAAGAGTCTCAACAAGGAAATATCTGGTGATGAATACTCTTCGCTCAAAGTGCTTCTGCCGATGAAAGCAAAGTTGTATAAGGCTTATTTATTACAGCTTTTTCAAGACCAATCATATGAGTGTTGGAAAATTTATTTGTCAATCCATAATTAATAAGACTTACTATACAAGTAGCATTAGTTTTATGTGAATGCATTCATTATTCATAATATATTAATTATTTAGTCCTGCGCTATAAAATAGTGAAGTTATGAGTATTTGTCTATTATTCCAAAAAGTATGTTTTACAATACTATCTGTTTTTCAACTTTCAAGACAGCCTAAGAAATCCAACAAAGTCAATCTTGCCATTTGGATCTGAAAATAAATAATATTGAAATACTGTCTATCCTTGGAGATATCCCCGTTATTTTAGAGTTACTACACTCAATAAGATTGAAGAATGATACATACCTACTTTACAAGAATGGAATATGTACTCCCAGTAATACTCTCGTCAACTATAAAAGTCTAAAAAGTCTTTGAATAAATCGTGAAATCAAAAATTATCCAGCCAAACACTATAACAAACAGTACAAAATCGACTATCAAAACAAAACCTATGTCTGTATCTAAGGTTCTAAAACTGGCCACCGTAGCGCTGAAATCTTAAATTCAGACGCCAATAGCTGCAGAACCATTATCTTTCAATCACAAATTGAAATTGTCAAGAAAATATCTCATAATTGAACACCAAACATCTGCTCTTCTTCGCCAACCGTTCAAAAGTCTCTGCATCATCATCCAGTACCCCCCTGCAACTCGAAGACACATCTCCAAGACCATATTCAACGGATGATTCAATCCTTTTCACGGTTTTGATTCCCGTGAATGGTTTTTTCCCAGAGAGCCTTCTTCACAATATCAACAATGACACTCTTGTGCCTTTTCACAAAAGGACCGCATGAGCGATCCTTTCAAAGCACACGTCTGTATATGGCAGATGATCGGCGGAATTAGTTCTAGTTATAAACTCCAAGTATAAATAGACTATTGAGAGGATCAATTACTTTCTGACCGCAAAAGAATCCAGGTACTGGATAATTTGAGGAATTCTTTTTGGGGAAGGCGTGAACAATAATGTGATGTAATTTTGACAGGGTTGACGATTTGAGATGTTGGGATGATATGGGATTTTTTCGATAGCTATCAGATGCTATGGGGAATGTTGCGTGAATGGGTGATCGTGATTAAATGAAGATATATGACCCTGAAAATATTGAACTGTTGAGTATATAACTTCAAAAACTCAAATGAGTATAACTCCGGAACAATTTGGCGGATTACCAAACTTAACCGTCGCATATTAATGTGCAACCTACCCAGTAGCTTACGAAAAAATAATAGCTCGTTATGCCGTACAGTTCATTGAAGAATGATCTTTCAGTATGTAATGACTAATAAAATAAAAATACATAGTTCCAAAAATGAATTCCCATTAAGGAACATAACATGTAGAGTAAACTTTTAGGTCCAAGAAATAATGTCGTTTTCAATAAACGAAATAGTAGGTACACTGATAGTTGCAACCCTATCAAATTATACTAACTGACGAAGAAACTGCAACACCCAGAAGAAGCTGTTAAAATTTTTCTTGGTAAAACAGATAATATACCAAGGAGTAAATGATTAAAATGTGGAGAAAAGAAACGAAGGAATTACAATTTGTTTATTAAATTTGTTAATAATGTGTTTATCCACCGTGGTAATCTATACACTCCCCAACACGTCTTGGCATTGATGCAAGAAGATGATCTATTTCTTCTTGAGGGATAATATCCAGTTACCTGTACTTCATGTCTCAGAGCTGCCAAAGTCTTTGGGGACTGGGGTAAATTTCCGAGCCTTCTACCCATGATGTCCCAAACATGCTCTATGGTCGAAAGATCGGGGGATCTGGGCGGCCATGACAAAAGATTCACATGTGTCGCTTCAAAAAAGCTTAAAATAACTCTGGCAACGTCTTTCTTCCCGACGTCGTCTAACCCTTCTTCGGCTATCATGTGCACCCAAGGAGAATCGAGATTCATCAGAAAAGACGACCTGATGCCATTCGACATTCCAATGTTGTCGGTTTCTGCACCACCGTAATCGTTGCTGGCGATACTCGACCGTGAAAGGTAACACAAGATGGGGTCGATAATGCTGCAGTCTGAAAGACCTTATACGGCTGTAAACCATTTGGATAGTTACAGGATGGCCTTGTTCTCCTTACAACTCATCAGTCAAAGAGTTGTCGCAAATCGGTCTCTAATGACTATAAGTCTTAGACGTCGATTTTGAACTTCATTTGTGCCCCTTTGACGTCCGGACGCTTAACAACATCTCATAACAGTAGTTGAATTTCTGTTCGTACGGTTAGCGATTTCTCGAAATGACAACCCCCCTCCCGTAGACCAATAATTCGACCTCTTTCAAATTCACTTAGCTGGCGATAAATTCCGCGTACACGTGCTCTAGACATTTTAACAACATCTCCTCGAGCAGCTGGTTTGTTGTAAAATTCAAAAAATTTGCAAAAAACTATTATAATACTTAAGTAACAAAAAATGTTTCCAAGATTTTTTTCTCAAAATTTCAATCATTTACTCCTTGCTATAAAACCTATGTTCTACCGAAAAAAATTGAAATATAAACCGCTCCTTCTGGGTGTTCAACCTACTGTAGAAAAACTTTAAAAAAAATATTACCTCCTGCCGTATGAATACGCAATTCATAAACTTCTTGTAACCAACTGAACACGTCGAAAAAGAATACATTATCCACTTTTGGGAACTTCTTCGATGATGCCAACGCCCAAACGGTTGAATTTGGAACCTGTCCAAGCTAGTAGTTTTATGTAAACAAACCGTAGAAATGTGGTGGAGAACGGATATTTATTGAGCAGAGCTTGAATATTTGAAGAAATTATTATAATTTTGTGTAAGTTTTCTTGAGAAGGAACTTTTCTTTTGGATCACGATATAATATCGTGCTTTAAATCGTTCCTGGAGGATAATTTCGATGTTATTTTAGTGTCTGTTGCTTGGTGGATCAATAGGAACCAATATCTAAGTTAACTCGAATTAAATAGGAAAAATAGGCGCCTCAATGAGTAATTTAAGGACTCTCATTGATGTGAAGAAGTGCTGAATGCAGGCTATATTATGCGGTAAGTCTAGAATAAGTGCAAATGATATGACTTGATCTCTTTGTTTACAAACGAGTGAATCAATAAAATGAAAACAGATTTTCTGCTTTAGTTCTTTTGCATCGTATTTCTAAAGAAAAGGAATCAGATGGACATATAATCGATTTTATTTTCATATTACAGCTGCTCAAGATACACATACAAAATGAAAAATGTCACAGCTGGTTTAACCTACCTATATAGAAATGAAAAATATTGATTTATTTCTATGAATAACTTCAGCTTTTATAACAGTATATCTAGTTTTTGTCAGGTTTTCAACCAGATCGCTCTTTTTGAATATAATTTTGTGTAGTATGTGAATTAGGTAGCTGCAGATGTGCTCGGTAGTTTCTCTGCAGCATTTTTCATGAAAATTCTCTAATTTTCATTTATACCTGAAAACATCTGGACATGAAGTTGTTTCGAAATGAATACATTGTCATTTACCTTTATGAAAATAAACATCTTCAAAAAAATGCACTGAACATACTTTCATGTATTTCGTGACCTGATTTCCAATCTTCAATTTCTAAATCTAGGCCCTTCTTCTATCATTGAGTTCCCTGCCGAATGCTGTTTCCAAACTAATTTTACTTTCATTTAGCTTTGGAAAAAAGGAAAACTAGAGGCAGTAGATGATTCTTCTTCTTCTTTGACCATGAATAACATTGAGTTGAGGCACACAACAATAGTCATTTCAGGAGGATGCCATTTCGAATTAATACAATCGAAAATTTTAATCGGAAAGAAAGGAATCGATTGACGAATATCATAAACACTTTCGGTATACCAAAATTTCAACTCGGGGAAAAACACAAAAGCTCGAAAATGAACTCCAAAAGTGAGCAAAATACGTTAGAATAACAGGCACGTCGAAAAACTACTAGCTTGGAAGTGTTCGAATTTCTATCGCCAGAGGGCATATTGCTTAGCAGTAGTTGCCAATCCTCCCATTTCTGTAAGAGTGAGAGTTTTCTCACCCTTCCCTAAACGTTCCAACCATGCGTGAATAACAAAAATGGTTGCATCATCCTTATTAGATTGCAGCTGGCGAATCTTTCAAATTATTTTTATAATCCTTCCAAATGCACCCTGAACTCTTTTAAATCAGTTCAAATCTATTTGCGACCAGCTCTTCCACTCGTTAGATGGCCTTTGTGGCGTTTACAGTCCACCGTTGCGAGAATAAAGTTTCTGACAGCACAGCGTTTAGAGTAGCACCAGAATGGCAAGATACAGGGATATCATTTTAATGGGAAAAGAATATGGAGTTCAGCTACCAGCTGTGATGGATTTACTGAGCAGTAACTTACACAGGGACGTTGTTTGTACCGAAAGGAAGTAATGAAGTGAATTTCAAAGGTCTATACAGGGCGAGTCCTTGACCTTGCAGAATATTTCAACAGAAGATTCCTGAAGCCAAAAGAAACACTTTTTTCCCTTACCATTTTTTCCGATTCGGCTTGGTTCGTAAGATAGAGACTGTTGAAAATCCATAAAAATATTTAATTTTCGATTATATCTCGCGAACGATCTCATCGAATGAGATGATTTTTGGAATATAGTTTTTTATTGATACGATGAATGTTCCTGGATTACAAAATTTCATTCATATCCTCCAGTTTCTTCAATATGACCATAACATTTCATAAAAATACCAAAAATTCGAAGAATCCAACTTTTAAAAATAATTTGAATGCTATTCAACGAATTTTTGACCATTTTGGAAAGTAAAAGTATTCCTTATTTTTTTCGTATGATGCCCCGCTTTCGAGTAATCTGAAATTCAAAAATAAAAAATATCTGTGAAATTCCGAGAATTGGGTACTTTGGCTGAATGCAACTCTGTTCAAAAAATTCACAGAATTCAATTTTTCCGCGTTGCCACGTCTAAAAGTTGAGAATGGAATCCTAGCATTTTTTATTTGGAATGATTTGTAAGTGGAGTAGCCGACTTAGGCCAATTCACAATGGACGTAACCGTAAGAATCCCCGCAACTCGTGCGTAAAAATCAAAGAGGAAACTACAAAATTCATAAGTACCAAAATCTTCACAAGTGGAGTAATATGAATAAGCTCACCTCAACTTCTATAATTTAAATACTCCTAATGTTCAAGCAAATTTCTCACTTTTCCATGATAATGGGGATTCTTACTGGTTGTAATGCAATCTTTCTGCTGACCCAAATTTCTTGAAATTATGTACAGAACTTTGATAGTATTTATTTTGAGGTATTCTTCAAATGCGCTTTCATAACATAACAACCCATGGTGGAAGAAAACCACCATGACATAACCTTAAAACGAGCCACAGATTTATAGTTCAGTTCAGAATCATAGACTATACAAGTGTATACATAGAATCAGCATATTGTGTGTTGTTTGATTTCGAAGAGTTCTTTCTTTCTGTTCGTCAATTTGGCAACGTTTGTATAATACGTTCATAGATAAAGTAGGTACATCTGTTTTATTTATTTATGAAAATGAAAGTTTGAATGGGTTATGTCTGAATCTGATAATTCTTGGAGAAAATGAAATAAACAAAGAAGGTTAATAATTACAAATTGAAGATGAATCTCAAAGCTAATATGAAGGATAGCTAGATGAATTCCTCAGTATGGAAAATGAAACCAAGAGAAGAATATTCAACTTTTATCGCCCTCGAAATTTGGAATACCTAACTTGTTTACTGTACTATAAATACAACTTTTTTCACCAACTGGAATGTAAAAAGTAAGTTGATGCTTGTTTTCATAACAGAGTTGCTTATTTCGAAGATTTGAATGGTATATCTTTGGCTTGGAAAAACTTCAGTGTTCAGGTTTCCAGGGGCGCCTAGCCTGTTATGAAAATTTATAATGCCTATATCTTTTTATCTAGGCCGAATCGGAAAAAATGGTAGAGGACAAATGTGATCCTTTCAGCTTCAAGAATCTTCTGTTAAAATATTCTGCAAGGTCAAAGACTCACCCTGTATTACGGTTTCTGGGTTGATTATCCGAATTATTTAATTTCTAGGACTTGCCACTATTACTCTACTGAGAACGTGCTTAAAGCTGAGTCCAGATGAGAGATAAAATTTGATTAACGGCTCAGCGAATAGTATGGACGGCACTCGACCTCAACCTCGAATAATACATTCAAATGCATCGTTCGAGTTGAAAACCGAGCCCTCACGGGGCAGAAAGCGCGCTACCTCGAATCATAAATCACAGGGAGTTTTTTGTTTCGAGGCAGCGCTCTTTCTGCTCCGTCAAGACTCGGTTGTCGACTCGAACGATGCATTTGAAAGTATTATTCGAGGCTGAGCTCGAGTGCCGTCCACACTATTCGCCGAATCGTTCATAAAATTTCATTGCATTTGATGTTCGGATCACGCTCAGCTGGACCCGGCTTGAAGCAGCGGACGAGGAGTGTGGATAATTGAAAACGTTAAGTCGGGTCCAGATGATTGTAATCCGAACATCAAATGCAATAAAATTTGATGAACGATTCGGCGAATAGTGTGGACGGCACTCGAGCTCAGCCTCGAATAATACTTTCAAATGCATCGTTCAAGTTGAAAACCGAATCCTGACGGAGCAGAAAGAGTGTAGCCTCGAACCATAAAACTCCCTGTGATTTATGGCATTCGCTGTTTACATTAAGCCGGGTCCAGTTGAGTGTAATCTGAACAGCGTTAGAATTCAGCGCTCGAGTTGATCCGCTCAGTTCTATCCAACATAATGGAAGGAGCCTGAAAGCTGGCGAGCATTCATAGATTATAAAATGCGAAATAATAACTTGTCAATTTAAAATTTGACACGAATGTCCCCAACTGATTTCGAATATTTGATAGCATCGATTAGACCAACGAACAATCGTTATAGAACTGTAGTTTGTACCGAAACAAACCGGCGATGTGGGGTCCGACGGATCTGCAGTATATCAAGATAAGTAAGAAAAGCGATGCATGGGGGGATATTGCTCAGTTGTGAGAACGTGAGGTGGATGATTTACACACCGAAAAGGGTATTTATAATTTATTATTTTACCTTTTCGAAATTGAATTTCAATAAATTACTTATTTTGCAAACAAAACAAACTGCTTAAGACTTCGTACAATCATATGAAAGAAATGAAATTATTATTGAGCGCAATAGTTTGATTTCAAAACAGTAAAATTATAAATACCCTTTCAGTGCTCTAGCAGGTTTTGACTCTAGCCTTTTCTCTTCGGCGAGAAACGAGTAGAGTTATGATTTTGTGTTTACAATCATCCACCTTATTTTCCAAAAATTAAGCCTACTCCCTCCTGGCTTCTCACAAAACGAAAAATCGAAGGAAAAATATTTCTGCAAATTTTCTCGTTTATCTGATGAGATATTAGACTCTTACTCTTGAACGTTACAGATTGCTTTGCGTTTATCGTTTGTAATTTACCAGAATTGTTCATTAGGCCACCTGTTTTTCAAGAAACTGTCCTCGACAAATATTTCAATCCTGTAATACGCAAGAGTGTTTTCCATAAAAAAAAAGTATTAAATTTTCAATAGTCCTTATTCAGATTTTGAGTGAAAACCTAGTAAAAACTAATCATGCAAAATTAGCACAAAATAAGCTTCAATCGATACTATTTCATTCAAATAAAAAAAATTGTCCATAGAAAACGCCCTCGAATTCCGACATTCCAGCTAGTTGTATAGGGCTATGAACCTGTCCCAAATAAACAATATTGGAATCATGTAAACGATTAACAGTGACGTTTCAAGTCCCTATCAAACTCTTCATCAGCCAATTAAGAGAAGATTCGCGGAATTTTTTCTTTTCAATACATTCTTCCTTTTTGTCAAATTGAAAATATGAAAATATTGGGAGAAAACAATTCTGCAGATTATCTAATTATTATCTGATGAAGGAGTTAGATATAAACTCTGAAGCGTTGATCGTTAACATTATATTTTTCATAAGACAACATTTTTGCAGAAGCAGGCCCTTTCAAATAGTTTGAATTCCACAATCTGCAAGAGCGTCTTCTATAAATAATATTTTTTTACGCACTTGTTCTAGGAAACAGCGAGTTATCATTTCTTCACGATGTCTGTAATTTTCGAATTTTAAGCCGAAAATCGTCTTAAATGATTGGATTGAACTCCCTGAAGAAGAATCCGTGATCAAATTTAATTCTCTCAGTCCAGCCGTGTGTGCTGTAACTTCCGAAAGGAAAGACCTAGAGTCTTGAAATTTTCAGGTTAGGTTTTGATCCTAAATATCTCGATAGAGTTCGTTAATGGACCAAATCTGCCGAATAGGTTTTTGGGTTACAGCCATTTGACATTTTGATTTTTCAATAACTCGAAAAATATTCTACTGATCGAAATGAAACTTGGTTGGAAGATGGATAGTATCGATAAGAAGAATTATACATGGAAAATTTTGAAAAAAACATTTTTTTCCATATTTCATATAAATTCCATTTCGCAATGTAAGCAAGCTGCTGACTTCACGTCAGTGCTCTTCTAGATTTTTTCAAGTTGATCTTCGATTGATATTTTTCAAATATTGGCAGTGAACAACTGAAAAAGCTGAAAATTCACTCAGAATCCTCCGAAAATATCCTTCAATCGATATATTACATTTCTGTTCATTAAAATAGAATCAAATATTCAAAATTTCCTCTTTATTCTAACCGTATTACACCGGACTTACCAGTACAGCTCTGCTTGAAACGTACCAGTTTTTTCCCACGAAAAGTGCCGGCTAAGGCCGCGACTCCACGCCCATTAAATTTAATAATGTAATATATCCGTAACTGGATTGGTCGGCTATACAATAGATCAGGTACCGCCTATATAAATCCTCTTTCAATATCACGATTATAAGCTCCGTTTTATTTCGATCTGCTCCTCTTGCAGATCGATGTCACAACCGGTTGATGTAGGACACAGATTTTGCTGGGAGAAGATCGTTTTGAAATTTGCGCTGACGACATTTATTTAAATAACGTATTTCGTTACACAAGAAGATAGAATTCCTCCCAAAAAACTGTGAGGGTTGATGAAAAATGTAATGGGCCTCTCAGCCACGTTGAATTCGCAGTGGCAGAGCCGGATCCAGGGCTTGGCAAAGGAGCCATTTGCCACGGGCGCAAGCTGAATTGAGGTGCAAAATTATAAATGTTTGCTTGAAAATAATGACTTTTTCTCTTCGAACTTCATACATATTTAAGAGAGGTGCTACGACCGAGGCTGAGGGACTAGATACCCCACCCTTGTCTGAATATTTATACAATATATTATGTCCACGGTTATCGTCCAAGCGGATCTGGAAATTATTTGCGCTGGAAAAGACTTTTAAAATGTCAATAAAGTACATTAAAAATCTTGAATGAATGTCTTGGCAATGTAAGCCAATTTTCTGAGCGTAGTCAAAATATTCTTGAGTATTTTTTGCACGCTCTTCGCTCAGCCAGGGCGCTATCATATCATTTAGACTTACAACAAGGCCACATGCTACAAAATCCTCAATCCGGCTCTGCGAGGGACAAATTGATTTATTTCTGTCCGTCCGTCCCTAACCAATGTAATTTTCGAAATAGAAGAACCAGAATGGTGGATTATGAACACAATCATTTACAAAAGGGACAAGATAGAGACTCTTTATTCATTGAACAGGTTTGATACTTGATTACTTAAGCCAAATTAGTGGATGGGTTGAATAAACCCAATTATTCTACAGATATGTGCATAATTTATTTTTTCAAAATGCTGTTTCCATCGAAATGGAATTGAGTTTCTCAATAATAATGAGGTGAGATCAGCAGCTTCTGTGCGCATGTTAAAATCCGTTGACAAAGAGGTTACCTTTTGATGTATTGGCCCCGCTAAATGCAGCTAGACCACCTAATGAAGACATTTAGCTCTCTTCTCTTCATATGAATCTCGTGAAATTATGCATGAACCTTCGACCGCTTATTTTTCAATCCGATAGTAGGTTTCAATTCGATTCGAGCTGTACTATTGGATTTATTGAAAAGATTTAATTTTGAGTGGGTATATCTGCGAAATCATAGGGTGGATTTTACCTATCCATGAATTCGACCTGTGTTATTAAGGTCCGAACCTGCTCTACAAATATCGAGTTTTGAGTTGTTTCTTTTCTTTCGGAAGTCATTGTGCTGTTTGATTGGAAAAAAAATCTTGAAAGTTGATGTTTCATGCATAATTTTGAGAGGATTCTATGATCGCAAATTCAGAATATTTTAAAAAATATTTCAAAATTTTTATCGAATTTTTTCAATGTTTTTTTTAATCTTCACGCTGTTTTATACAAACTTGTGTATACGATATCGAGAAAAAAATATTTTTCACAATATCTTCGAGACTTATGACCGTATCGAACTGAAATTTGGTACACTGCTGTTAAATATGTAGTTCAAGCTATGACCAATATTTCTCCCGAATGTAATGAAGTTTCCGAGAAAAAAATTCTTTCGAAAAAAAATTTTTCAAAATCTACTGACAGCACGATCTCAACAAAATTCAGCAAAAGTTGAGTGTCTTAGTGCTCCAACCAACCGCCAAGTTTCAATTCGATCTCAGAATATCAGGGAAATAACCTAAAAACTTCAAATGGCTATAACTCCGAAACCGTTCGACCGATTCTGCCCATTAACGAATTCAACCTTCGCATTTTAAAATGCAACCAACCCTGGAATTTTCAAGCCGATAGAATTCTCCGTACTGCCGTAATCGTCCGTACGGTCGGTCGGACAGAATCGATTTTGACACCGGATTCGCCATCAGTGAGTCCAACCTCACGCAAACTTAAGGACTCGTTAAAATTCCTATATTATATTTGTTCTTCTTTCTATAATATAATACTTTCTGATCTAGTTGCTCTAGACATCCGAACCCTTTTTCAGAAACCTCCAAAATTTATGTTGTCATTTCATTATGGGGCCACCGGCGCCATCTTCAATTAATCGAACCTCTTCAAGCCGATTTTCATAAAAGTTTTATTTCTATATTATACAATTTGGACCTTTTCATAATTGGACCGTCTTATACGCTTCCTCAGATATCATTTAGAAGTTTCAAGGTGGAGAGTTGTTAGCTGAAAGTTATGGAACAGAAATGGTTTCTGTATAATCAGAAGTAGGAATTTATAGAAGTCGTAATTTTGGACTAGCATCCGTGTGGAAGCAGTTGAGTAGGCTAAATGGTGGTGTTATAGGTCGGTGTTTAAATGGATAGGGAGACTCTGTGGGAGAGAAATAAGCGAGGATTTGTATAAGAGCTGGTAAACGATCAGTTCCATTATTTAGAATGCATTGTGAACGACTGAAGTTAGGCTTGAATGGATATTCTATAACCGATGGTGGTTTAAAATTGATACATTATCTTCACCAATTTTGTACATCCATGTGAGAGAATGATCACGTCAATGCAATCAATGTCTTCAGAAACGAGAGTGATATCATTCTCCACAAATGTCTGGAATTTCAGAATTTCGACTCGAAAATCGCCCCAACTCAAAATTTTCAGAGCTGAAATTCAGTACACTTTTTTGCGTGCATGTTCTGGGGAACCGCGTACTATCTTTCTGTTCAAATGGCTGTAATTTTCGATTTTTTTCTCAGAAATGGTCTCAAACGACTAGGTTGGACTCACTGATGACGCATACGGTGTCAAAATCGATTCTGATACGATAACGGTCGAAAGAATCAAGCTAGTGACTTGAAACTTTCAGATCATATCGTGCATTGTAATTCTCCGGTTAGGTTCGTTAATGGGACAAATCAGTCGAATGGTTTCGGAGTTATGGTCATTTGAAATTTTGAGGTTAATTTCCGGATATATCGGGAACTACTCATGCGATTGAATTTAAACTTGACTATTAATTTGAGCATAACAACTTTAAACTGTTCACGAAATTTCGTTTAGATCACATTGTTAGTAAATTCTGAAAAAAAATTTTTTCGAAATTTTTTTCGAAGAATTTTTTTTTTCGGTAACTGTTCATTGAATTCAAAAAAAACTTTTGATTTTACCTTGAACATCACATTTCACAGCAGTGTACCAAGTTTCATTATGATACGACCATAATTTTTGGAGATATAGAGAAAAACATATATGAAATTTCTTGGTTTTCTTCCCGATACCGTTGTTCTTCTCGGAATCTCTCAAAATATTCTTATTCAATCAAAATTAAACTTGGCAGCTAGTTTGGAAATGCTAATGGGCTACTTTGTGCCAAATTTCGTGCTAATCGTGTCATTAGAACAATTTGAAAAAAAAAATTTTTTTTTTCAAGTATTGAATATTCTGTGATCTTCTGAACATACTATCCTCATGAAATTCTGTATGAACCTTCGAACTGTCATTTTTCGATAAAATACTTCTTTTCAATACGATCTTATCTGTATTTTTGGAAATATTGGAAAATGGATTTTACCCATTCACGAATTCGGCCTTCGTAATTAAGGTCCAAATCTACTCACAAATATCGAATTTCTAGGTTACTTCTTCCGGAAATTTTGCACTCTATACAAGTTTTATTTTCCCGAAAATTCGTGATTATAGAAGTTGGCAACTTACTTTTTTCTCAACCATTTGCTAGTTGGCCGCACGGAAAGACAGAATGAAGCTTCCCAAACATTCAAGACAATTTTGGATTGGAAATCCAAAAACTATAAATATTTGTGCGAAATGATAACGCTCTGCTTGAATCTGGCGAAATAAGATTACAAAACATTGGCAAGTCCCTCTGAATATAGCGCGTATTTCGACCTCTGTTCGCCAAAGACCATTCAGTCCGGCATTTTTAATCGACCAAAGAAACATTTAAAAGTCCATTAAAGTTCGAATAATAAAGGATACAAATGACAATGGTCTTAGCGACGACAACATTAGAGAGCGCTGTTTCGGTTATGTGCTCGGTAGGGGGCGCTGTCGTTGCGCCACAGGGGGCGCCGGCCGTCTCCCTCGACAAAGAAGAACGAAATGTCGGGTATTCCGATCTTTTTTCTGATTAGAAGGCGCGGAAATTGTCGGAGGTGTGTAGGATAGGTGAAGGATTGACAATGGGTATGTTGACTAGGGTATTTGGTAATGGGTTTTCTGGTTACTTCCAGAAGGCAGCATCAAATAATATAGATGAGTGTTACTCAGATAAACGGCAGGTTTCATAAAACTTTGATTGCCCGATCAAGGGCTTGGTTGTCAATCAACAGTCAATTCTGTGATCGATTTCAGTTCATTTTCAACTCAACCATCGAATTCGAACTGTGATCAACAAGTTGATCGGTCATCAAAAGTTTTGCGAAACCGACAGTAAGTGTTTTATTTGGAATGAAAATTTCTCAAAAAGCACCTGCGTGAGGTCAGAATCTTTTACGCACTTTATATTTCAGATATATTGGATATTTTATTTCTGGGATTGATAGGAATAGGTCTTTTGCACGTAACACGTATTAACATATTTAAATGTTTAGGTCGAAGGCCGAATTCGTAAATGCCTAGAATCCTTTAAATGGTTCCGAAGATTTACCCATTCAAAATTTTACTTTCCAATATTTGCAGGAATACAGATAAGATCGAATTGAAATCCTGTACTTTATCGAAAACTGACAGTTTGAAGGTTCATGCAGAATTTCATGGGTATAATATGAATATTGAATATCCGGAAAAAATATTGAAATTTGAAATTTTTTTCGAAATGTTCTAATGACACGATCATCACGAAATTTTACACAAAGTTTTCGACCAGCATTTTCAAACTAGCTGCCAAGTTTCATCATGATTGAATCTCCAATTTTTGAGTTACACCGAAAAAATAATCATATCGAGAAAAAAACTACGAAATTTTACATATTTTTGCGTGCATGTTCTAGGAGGACAGCGTTCTATCGTGTCCAAATATCTGCAATTCTATAATTTTGAGCCGAAAATGGTCTCAAACGACTAGGTTGGACTCAATGATTACGAATTCGGTGTCAAAATCGATTCTGTCCGTCCAGCCGGACGGTTGAACGGCACACCACGATTACGGGGATTCTATCAACTTCAACTTCAAAATTTCAGAAAGGGTTGCATTTCAGAATACGAAGTTCAGTTCGGTAGGGAGCAAAATTGGTCAAACGGTTTTGGAGTTATAGCCATTTGAAATTAATTTCCTGATATTTCAGGAGTTACTCGTACGATTGGATTGAAACTTGACAGTTAGTTGGTGCATAATAACGCACAACTTTTCACGGAATTTCGTTGAGATCACACTGTCAGTAAATTTTGAAGAAATTTTTTTTTGAAAATTTTTTTTTCCGGAAACCATTTATTGAATCCGGAAAAATTTCAACTTGTATCTTTGAAATCGTATTTTACAGCATTGTACCAAATTTCATTGGGAAAAAATATATAAAATTACATTCTGTCATTTTTCGATAAACTACTAGATTTCAATTCGATCTAATCTGTACTCTAGGAAATATTCGAAAAATTCAATTTTGAATGGGTATATATGTGGAATGATGATCACCCATTCAGGAGTCTTTGTGTTCCCGGTCAGCCTAAAAATGAGGTTAAAAGTAGTCCGAATAGGTTTTTTTGAAAATGATATGAAAATAAATGGCCCGTCCGTTAGTGAATGGATTCAATTTTGAAAGGGGTGTCTTTGGAACACAATATTTGTGAAGTACGGGCGAGATTATAAAGCAGTTTTTGAACCTAACTACGTATGGCTGGAATTTTTGAATGAATAAAATCTGTTCTCTCTTTCCGTAAATATACTTACTTATTCGATGTTTTTTCACAATCATGAGATCTGGTAATCAGTAGTAAAATAATAACTTCAATATCCGTGCCAAATTTCTTGAGTTTTATACGATCAGGAGAAAGCAAAATAGCATTCATCTTGAAGTCAAACTTTCAACTTCACTCCAATGCATTTCACAGTTTTTTTCTTTCGTTGGCTTTGAACCTATAAGGCGTATTCTGTAACAATATTTAAAATGATGATTCTGAAACCTATAACAAATATCGGGATTTAGGAAAGAACCAATCGAGATGTAATGAAATAAGCTGTGCTAATGAAATCAATTCAATCTGGATATAGTATTTTGGAAGAAACTATCTACATTTCTTTTAACTTTGACTTCTATGAAGGAGTTATAATACAGGAATTTCCTTTCATTGGATATCATCCGGTAAAGAAATTTAATTATTCGTTATTTAATCCTGTACAATATTTGAGTTTTCCTTGAATACTTCAATCAGTGGTTACATTATGAGAAGAATTTCTCGTTATGACAGGGACTGTTATCACTAATTAAATATTGAGAATATTAACAAAAGGGAAGTTAATGTTGACATATTCAGTGGGATGAATGAGCTACAGGGAATTTCCCCATAAATATATTTGGTATTTATACATATCAAAATATTGAGCATTGAGAAAGTCCGAATTATTATCTGAAATGATTCAAATTGTTTATGTTCCTTCTTGAGGAATCTCATTGGAAGAAGATTCGATTTTATTCAGTGACTCAAGATAAATTTCGTCCTCCTCAAATGATTTGAAGAACTAATCTTCCAGTCGCAGACTGTTTTCATTGACGCTTTTGAAAAACAATAGTGAAAAATCTTTCATTCGATATCTTGTATACTTAATTCAAATTCAAAATGGCAGTCGATTGGACTCAGAACAATTTATCAAGTTTTTGTATCTACAACTGAGCCAGGTTGGCGTTACTGAAATGTAGCGGACTTCAAAATAATTCGGCGGGACGTTGTCCATTCATTCATATTTTTAATAATGATTCTATGGTTTGGTTGAGTTACATTCGTGAGTTCTACGTCCTTTGTGCATAAAATAATGCACTGTAAACACAGAGTCGATATGCCGACAAAAGTTTTGTGAAACCGACGGTTACTCTGTAAACTCTAAGTAAGCATTTATTCGATAATTACAAATGTTTTCGAAGATAGCGAAGGCTAAACATTTCAACCAAATCTACAAGTTTCCAACATGAAAAACTCAGATCTCTGAAAACTTAAGTTTTTGTGGGGGACCTTATGAGCCGAAAAGGAAATGGAGAAAAATCAAAAAACCCTCATTCTAGCGTTGTGATTGGTAGGGGTCTATGTCCTTTGTGCATAATATAATGCAAAACGCCGCTTAGTTATCTGACAGAAAAATTACCTTAACCATTGAATATTCAGTTAGCTACAACTAGTTGAATACTAAAACTACAATGCTATAAACGAGGATTTTTTAATTATACAGAATGGAATGTGTCTAACTTTCTTGGCCTACTGACTATGACTGTATGAAACTGAATGGAGTATATTTTAGGTAGCCATAGTTTAGCAGAATTGTTGATCTGCCTTTTTATATAGGTATTCTCCAATTAGAGTTGGGTATTTTTGTTTTTCGAGTCGATCGTAAACACAATATTTCCGAAACGACTAGAGACTTGATATTTGAAGAGCAGGTTTTTAGCATAAATACGGAGGTCGAATTCGGAAAGGGGTAAAATGCGCCCAATGATTGTGTTGATACATCCATTCGAAATTTCGTTTTACCAATATTTCCAAAAATTTAGTACTTTGTCAAAAATAACGGCGTGAAGGTCCATGCGAATTTTTTTTCGGAGTTGGTTTCAAATTTGAAAAAGTGGTTAGAATCCTCTGACTCTCCTAAATTTTTTTTGTGATATCTCTATTGGGATTTCTTTGCATTAACCTACATATGTATAAATGATATCTACAGCTCAATTCTTAAGTTTCGTTCCATATATTTCCTTAATTTCAAAAGACGAAAACTACCAATATAAATACATTCTTTGCACTCAAAAAAAAAGGGAAAATTTATCTATTCGAAAGAAAAAAATGTCATGAAGTATTATGTGAGCTCGAAAACCAATGTCGTCATAGTTTGAAGAACCCTGGTTCTTTATTCACGAAAATTCGTCGTTATATTTAAATTGAGCTATCAAAAGAGATACGATATTTTTTTCATTATTGTTTATTACGAATATTGATTTCATTATTGATATTTAATATTTAGATTTAAGGACATTTTGGGAGAATTTCGCATTAATTCTCAGGTTAAGCTTTTCTCGCTCAATACTCGAAAAAGAACTGTTTGAAATTAAATATAATTATTTTTCAGAAAATCGACCTTGCGGACGAATTGACAAATTTTTCGCAAAGAATAATATCGGAATAATCTAAACCATCAACGAAGTTAATTTTTTCGTTTCATTAAGGGCCAATTGCACCGTATTACAAAACCATAGATTAGGTCCATAAGCAAGGTTTTGGTACAAAATTATCTTGCACCGTCACGTAATCCTCGTTAAATGGCCTTAACAGACTGTTATATTTAAGCCTACGAATTTGGGGGTTTAAAAGTAGGATTAATGGTAAGCTTCGGAATCTAACCCTACTTTCGAGCGATTTCGTACAAGTTTGACATTTTTGTGGACGTAACCTCCAGTTTGTTTACGTTTTTTTTTGTTTACATTGGACATTGATGGAGAACTCCTACGAGTTGATAATCAAATTTGGATTAAAAGTGGTTGATTTTCAGATGATATTTATGAAAAATGATATAGGGAGAAACTGGCATCAGTAGGCATTGATTCGTATGTTTTAAAGCATGAAGAATTAACACCAGTATTTCCATTGAGTTCGTAAACTTAATGGTATTTCTATAAGCCTTCAACTATTTGAAATGAAAAAGTTACAATGATATGCTCATTTATTTCCAAGAGCGAATAGCAGAATGAAATCGAAGACATATTTGGAATGAGAAAACATTAGTTTCATGAAGATTCTTCAGTACTATTTCATTCAGTGATATATTACGTGGAAAGCTATCATGTACTACTTCATTATTGTGCAGGTGATGTCTCTGTGCTATCATTATACTCTATTATATATTAATTGGACTCAAAATATAACTACAAACGAATTAATGTGAAAGAAATTGCATCCTCGTGTTAGACAATCTTCAAACGTACACCTTTGTCAATCCATCCATGATACTTCAGTATTTATATAGAATATTTTTTAGTCTGCGGATCCACATCAGAGTTTTCATTATCATCGACCAAAAATTAACTCAATTCATAATATACTTATTACAAACAAAATAATTTAATAGAAAGTCTACTCTTAGGTGAGCCGTTCCTTATCAGAAAGTTGTTTCGGATAAATCAATACTATTCATTTATTCATCTTACAAACTCCAGGATTGTAATTCCATGCAGAAACTTAAATCTTGAGTATATGACTATAAATTTGAATAAGGTTTAAAGCCTGATGCAGAGGTAAGAGCACAGGTCTGTGGTAAGAGATCCCTATAGTCTTAATGATAATAAACAAGTCAGGAACATTACATGCAATATTTTTATGGAAGCTATAAAGTCTGTCATATATATTTTTTCGTTGGGTTTTTCAATAGATGCATCTTGATTTTTCATAACTTATGGAAATATGGTAGTTGTAACCCATAATAATGGGTTTCATCGTTTGAATTAAAATATTTCTTCAATTAGGGTTAAAATAAACAACATGAAGCTAGTCACAAGTACCAATTCATGAGAAAGTAACCAGATTTGTAGATTAATTTTAATCTGGTTACATTCAGCCTCGGTGCAAGCCGAATATTTAAAGCAGAGTTTAATAAGTTTATCGTTGCTTAACTAACTGTAGCTTAAGACGAAAACGGTGCAATTGGCCCTTAGACAGTAAAACGTTAATCCTTCATCAGACAATAAGGGGAAAATTTTCAGAATTATTCTCTTTCGAGACTTATTTCACGTCGTCTTACCCCCATTCTAAAGTTGCACAGAATCCCCCCTAGATCTTTGTAGTAACTATACTCACAATTAAGACTCATATATCCCTCATACCTACAAGAAACAGACGTAGGCGATCAAACCTTTGATCGTCTATCTGTCGAAATAAATCTCATTAAGGTACGCGCCTTCAATGGCACAATGCCTGTCCGTTGACAAGCTTAGACGGATGTCAGAGGTTACGGTCATTCGAGGTAGTTCTCTCTGACAATTTGTCATGGCCCTCCTAAAGCCGGCCCACGCAATTGCGATGTAAGCGTCTTGTTCTCAATGAACAATTTAGCGACGGACAACGCGTATGTTCTTGAGTATCCGACGGATGATGAGGCATGAAAATATTTCACGCGTTGTACGTTCTTCGTGCGAAGACAAGGAAATTTTCATGTTTGGAGGTTTTAGAAATAAGTGAATACTGCCTATTAAAAATCCTTAGCCTTCTCAATCCTATACGTGCGTTTTGGTAATATAAGGCCACAGTGGAAAATAGAAATGAGTGAATTGACAGAATAAATCTGTCAAGTAACGGCCATTTTCACAAAGCTTTCATTGTTCGATCGAAGGCTTGATGGTCAATCAACAGTAAATTCTGTGCTCGATTTCAGTTCATTTTCAACGAAACCATCGAATTCGAACTGTAATCAAAGAGTCGATAGGCCGTCAAAAATTTTGTAAAACCGACAGTTAATCTGTCAACTTTAGGTTAGCATTTATTAGAAAAATTCGAATTTCTTTGAAGATGGCGAAACCTAAAGATATTATTTCAACCAAATCTACAAGTTTCCAACATGGAAAGCTTGGATTTCTGAAAACTGTGGTTTTTGTGGGGCTCCATTTAAGCCGAAAAAAAAGGGTTTTTTGAGTTTTCTCCATAACTCAAAAAACCCTCATTCTAGAGTGGTAATTGGTAAAGTTGTACCTATTTTTGTTGATTCTCCGCCGAGTTGCTTCTGGGAAACCTCTCAGAAGCTAATGCTTGTGCTTTTTTACTGTTAACTCACGGCATATCATGAACAGCACTGCCTACCCAAGAACGAATATTGGTTGGACGGTCCTCTCAGAACCTCTTTTATTTCAACGTAATAGATTTTAATTACAATCAAATATTTTATGGATGGATAGTTATCTGAGGAATAGTCAGGTGAATTTAACAATTCCACTAATTCAGCATTTCTGATAGAGCATTAAATCTGCTATACAAATATCGAGTCTCTAAGTTGTTGTTCGTGAAGTTATTGTGTTTACGGTCGGCCGTTAACAAACTTAACGGGAAAATTTGGCACCCAAATTCATCCTTAAATTGTCAAGTCACTAGTTCTTTTTGCACGTAGGTAAAAGCTTACAACGTATTATCGTTTCGCCCAAATGTCTGTTATTTTCCAGTTTTCTCCTGAAAAGGGTCTCAACTGACTTATTTAGCGGGACTCACTGATGACGAATCAATTTTGTCTAGGTGTCCGGCCGTATACACTGAGAGAATATAATTCATTATATTCTAATCTCTCTAGCCATATATAGCCTCGATTATTTGAAAACAAAAAACCCTAGTGACTTGAAACAAATAGGCTGCGGTTGAGTTATACTCATTCGAAGTTTCGAGGTTAGATTTCCGCAATATTATTACTATTATTATATCTCAGGAATTACAAGGGATAAATGGGAGAAATATATTTATGTGGATTCAAACTTGATGATTGGTGGAACATGTCAACATAAAACTTCTTGCAAAATTTTGTTGGTATCGTATTTTATTAAATTTCATATATTTTTCAGAAATTTTTTGAATTTTTGTTGCAAAAAATTTTTTCCCGGAAAGTTTTATCTGATTTCTATGAAATATCACTCACGTCTTGTTCTTAATATTAAATAATACTGAATAAAATTTAAAAACCTAATAATATCGCAGAATACAAAATATTTTAAATCGAAATTATGAAATAAAATGATACCAAGGAAATAAGCACGAAATTTGACATATTTTTTTCCGATATCCGATCAAGATGAAACTCAAAACACTGTTGTTAAATAGTTATCTCAAGGTCTCTGCCAAACTTTATTGCAGGCTGAATAGTTTGTGAGAAAAAATTTTGGTATCAACCGAAGTCTGGAAAATTCTCGGAATTCAATTTTTTCAAATGTTTCTACCTTGAAATCAACACGAAATTCTACGAAAAGTTATGTATCGGTATTTTATAACTGACTGTGAAGTAATATGAGTACGAAAAGTTAGTAGAGTTCAATTTTGATAGCATCAGTTCTTTTTCAGATATCAAGGAAATTATCTCAACATTTCCTTACGACCTGAATTCCTAATACAAAATTCTGTTCGAAATTGCGCGCTGGTATTTTCAACTAATTTTTAACTGATCGATTCAGTATTTCTTGAGATATTGAGGAAATTACCTCATAAACTTTAAACTAACAACGAAATTTCACATATTTTTCCTCAATAAATCCTAAAATGAATATCCGATCGAATCGAAATTTGAAACATTATAGTTTATAGATTGACTCCAAGAACTGCTCAAAATTTTATGGTAATCTAATCAATAGTCTCTGGAAAAAACAAATTATTATTTTTTAATTTGCAAACGGATAAATCCTTTTGAAAATCTGCAGAAAGTTGCTCAAAACTAAGAAATTATTCGAAAATTCAAATTTGTTCCCGTCCAAGAATTTGAACATGCGTGCAAAGATTGCTGATTTCACGTGCAATCCTAATCAGTGAAGAATTATTTTGAATTTAAAATTCCAATATTACAGGCACTTGAACCAAATGTTCTCTAAAACAAGCGCGCTAAAATGGGACCACGGTTTTTTCGAACCTCTCCAGTCTGTGGATATATTCCAAGCTCCCATTATCATAATTATTTTCCTCGATTCATCAGCCATCCATACTCCCCCCAAAACACCTTGCTACCTTCATTTGGGTTAACATCGGACCTACACTGAAGACCGACCAATTACCAAAACGATTCATCATCTCTAAATTACGTGACTGACAAATCAATCATCCGAAAAATTAGTCACTTTCCGAATTAGCTACTCGACTGGATAATACATATCGAGATTGAGATAAAATATCGGTAGTTTATAGAGGAAAAAAGCAAAAATGACGATAACGAAACAAAGACTGGTTTGAGAACGGTCTGAAGATTGAACCAGATTAATAAAACTTTATTGGGACCTCCGGTAGAGATTAATTTTTCTTCGAGAACTTGGATACTTGGCTTCTTTTGTTTGATTTTTCATTACCCTTACCTCATTTCATGAGGGTTAAGAACAGCACCTCAAAGTTCCCAACTTCAAGTTTGTTCGTTTTACCTGCATGAAAATGTTATTGTACACTAACTGACTAACTCCAATATATTTTGTCCATTTCTCACCTCATGATCCCCACGTGATTCAGCATGACCCTTCAAACAATCATCAAATCAACTCTTGTTTTGATGATATATCGGACAGTGGTTCTTGAGGAACATTGATCTCACAATTTCAATTAGAATTCAAAGAAATTCTGTATTGAGGTGGAAATCTCATAAACCAAGTCATAATTTCTGTTGAATTCAAGATTGAGTAGTTTTATCAACCTCCACATGTCCATAAATTTTGCCACGCAAGAAATTAGAATTACTCCGGCTCGAAGGACCATGCAGAAATTATTTTTTGCAACGAACCGTACCAAGATATTTGTGGTACGAACTCAAATCCACTGAGCTTTTGCTGAATGAATTCACGTCCCTCAAGATTCCCTTTCAGTCCTCCTCTCAGATCTTGGGAGATAACATCAAAAAAACACTCATGAGAAATTGTGATTAACGATCACCAACTCGAAAATCCAATGATAGACCAATTGTTTTTACAGCCTCAACTATACCAACGAATATTTTCAAAGGCCCAATTAAGCTCAGGAAAAAACAATCTCATGTTTATATTCCAAAATGTTCTACAACTATTTATAACCCACCTTCATTGTTAATTTTAATTATGTATAGTCGGACCGAGTGTTTAACACCTCGCCACAGAGCCTACCTTTTTTCGGTCCGGGAAGGGGTTACTTGCCCCCTGCTGATCGGTTTATAAAGTCCCTAATGAAGCGGCTATGAGATGGTCGGGCAGGGACTCACGTCATTAACTGCACAAAAAATACATCAGTCATTAGGTAACATGTGTCTGATTTTAGCCGCTATAGGTTTAAGTTATTGCCTTCCTGAGTTTGTGGGGCTTCCATATGAATTTTTATGTCGGCAATTTTAAGATCGTCCTTGCTTTGAGGTAGATTTTCTGCTGCCACCTTGTGCTTGGGTTACATTCTTGTGATTTTTTCAGGGAATTACTATCAGACGAGCTTTCATTCGAGTCGTTAATCAAATAATAGCAGAATTGGAACTCAACAGGGGAGTTTCTGGGAAGGGTGGGTGAGAAAATGAACTTCTGGATGAAATGAAGACTAGAGTATCTGAATTCAAAGAAGTTGTCGGACATATGTATGATGAAAAATTAACACGAAGTGACGTATGCTGTACGAGAGATTCAAAGCTATAAAAGGAACGTTTACAGCTATGGAAGCAACCAACCAGATGCTCTTGCGAAGAATCGGGCAAATTCTCTGTATTTCCACGGGAACCCTCAGGTACAACAATCTGGAGTTGAAGTCTTTGAATTGTTCAATTGTCAAGAATAACATGATGGCATGAAAATTATGAGACCTCAAGCAGATATAGCCCAATTTGCCCCGTCGATATCGAAATGAGTGCAGTGGATTTCCAAAGCTCCTCTTACAATGGTCACTACATCATTATTTACCACTTACATAAGAGAGACATAGGTCTGTAGGTTATGTGGAACGAAAACCAAAATCACCAAGCACATACTTGGCGAATGCAAAGCGTTGACATAAGTATTTGTAATTATTGCACAAAAAGTACATCGGCCATTAGTTAACATATGTCTGATCTTTGCCACTATAGGTTTAAGAATGTCCTTGCTTTTAGGTAGATTTTCCACTGCCACCTCGTGCCTGAGTTACATTCTTGTGATTATATACAGAGGAGTTTTCATTCAAGCTCCACAGGGAAGTTTCTGGAGAGGGTGGGTGAGAAAATGAACTTCTGGATAAAATGAACCCAGGACTGTCTGAATTCAAAGAAGTCAACAGACGTATGTATGATGAAAAATTAGCACAAATTAACGTTTGGTGTATGAGAGATTCAAAGCAATAAAAGGCATATTTACAACTATGGAAGCAACAAACCAGATGCTCTTCGATGAATCGGGCAAATTCTCGGTATTTCGGGATCACTCTCAGGTACCATAATCTGTAGATGAAGTCGTTGCATTGTTCAATTGTCAAGGATAACGAGATTCCGTGAAAGTTATGACACTCAAGCATATATAGCCCAATTTGCCCCGTCGATATCTGAATAAGTGCAGTGGATTTTCAAAACTCTTTTTACAATGGTCACTACAGCATTATTCACCACTAACACAAGGGAGACATAGGTCTGTAGGTTACGTGAATCGGAGACCAAAATCACCAAGCACATACTTGGCAAATGCAAAGCGTTGACATAGGTTTTTGTCATTTATTGCACAAAAAGTACATCGGTCATCAGGTAACAAATGTCTGATCTTTGCCCCTATAGGTTTAAGAATGCCCTTGCTTTTAAGTAGATTCTCCACTGCCACCTTGTGCTTTGGTTGCATTTTTGTGATTATATACAGATGAGTTTCTCTAAAGGGTGGGTGAGAAAATTAATTTCTGGATGAAATGAAGACTAGACTATCTGAATTCAAAGAAGTCGACAGACGTTTTAGCACAAAGTGCCGTATTATGTATGGAAGATTCAAAGCTATGAAGGCACGTTTACAACTATGAAAGCAACAATTCAGATGCTCTTGCGAAATCGGGCAAATTCTCTGTATTTCCACGGGAACCCTCTCAGGTACCACAATCTGGAGGTGAAGTCGTTGAATTGTTCCATTGTCAGGGATAACAAGATGCCATGAAAATTATGACACTTCAAGCAGATATAGCCCAATTTGCTCCGTCGATATCGAAATAAGTGCAGTGGATTTTCAAAGCTCTTTTAACTATGGTCACTACAGCATTATACACCACTCACACAAGAGAGACATAAGTCTGTAGGTTATGTGAATCGGAGACCAAAATCACCAAGCATATACTTGGTAAATGCAAAGGTGACATAGGTGACATAGGTTTTTGTCATTTATTGCACCAGAAGTACATCGGTCATTGGGGAACATATGTCTGATCTTTGCCACTATAGATTTAGGAATGTCCTTACTTTTAGGTAGATTTTGCTCTGCCACCTTGTGCTTGGGTTGCATTCTTGTGATTATATACAGAGAAGTTTTCATTCGAGCTCCACAGGGAAGTTTCTGGAAAGGGTGGGTGAGAAAATTAATGTCTGGATGAAATGAGGACTAGACTAGATCTGAATTCTAAGAAGTCGACAGACGTATATATGATGAAGTATCAGCACAAAGTGACGTATGGTGTATGAAAGATTCAAAGCTATAAAAGGCACGTTCACCACTATGGAAGCAACAAACCAGATGCTCTTGCGATGAATAGGGTGAATTCTCTGTATTTTCTCGGGAACCCTTGCATGCAACACAATCTGGAAGGGAAGTCGTTGAATTGTTCAATTGTCAAGGATAACAAGGTGCCGTGAAAATTATTAGACCTCGAGCAGATATAGCCAAATTTGCCCCGTCGTTATTGAAATAAGTGCAGTGGATTTTCGAAGCTCTTTTTCAATGACCACTTCACTATTATTCACCACTTACACAAGAGAGACATAGGCCCTGTAGGTTATGAGAATCGGAGACCAAAATTACCAAGCACATACTTGGCAAATGAAAAGCGTTGACATAGGTTTTTGTCATTTATTGCACAAATAGTACATCGGTCATTAGGTAACATAGGTCTGATCTTTCCCACTATAGATTTGAGAATGTTCTTGCTTTAAGGTAGATTTTCCACTGCCACCATGTGCTTGGATTGCATTCTTGTAATTATACACAGAGGAGTTTTCATTTAAGCTCCACAGGGAAGAGAAAATTGCCTTTTTGATAAAATAAACCCAAGACTGTCTGAACTGAACTATCTGAACTGGAACAAATTCTCCGTTTTCTCACAAAAAGCTCCTTGATGAATATCACAAAAGGGGGAAGGTTGAATCTTCCTACTTTTATCCTTCGTACTTTTATCCTCAAAGGTAACGTTAAGCCATAAGAATTCAAAGAGAAATAGCTCATTTCTTGGAGGACATCTGGCAATCAAATAGTTGTATACCACTCAGAATTAACTGTTTTGCATTGTACTAGTGGTACGTACGGTTGCAATATGTCCATTTTTTCTGAAGAACCAGGAGACACTTTGCTTGCGTATTTTCCGAGAATTTCTTTCTATACCAATCAACACGAGCCTTTTTTTTGAACGATTGACAAATTGTGTGGGATCTCACACGAACAAATTTTTTTTACTGTCAAATGTTCATGCATTGAATGTATGCTGGTTCCATCTTTAATGCCAAGGGTTGCCTCAATTTCACGTAGGGGCACATGACGATCATATCGCCCACAGCATAAATAGTTTCTGGAACACAAACTGATTTTGGACGACCTCCAAACATTTCATCTTGGAGCTGACAACAACCTTGCTCGAATTCATCATGCCATCGATACTGTAAGCAGCACAAATAGAGCTCGTAGGTCAAAACATTCTGAGTACGCATAACCTCAAAAATGTCAAACTTAACCATAGAGCTGTCAGATGCCAATTTTCAACACTAGGGCTCTCCAATCCTGCAATATAAAAGGCAGCCTCTCGTAAGAGATGGGACATAAAACCAATCAAATATACCGCAAAATCATCGCTGCACTTTTATACCAACTCAATTGCAATTGCAACTTATTCATTACAAACCACCATAACAAGGCTTCATAATTTACCTGATGGGCTCGGCAACCCATTCTGTACCAATATAACCCGTAACAATGTAAATATTTCGGCCAATGCAAAATCAATTAGGACGTTCACACAACTCGATATTTCACCTGAACGCCTGAATGGTGGGTGGAAAAAATAGTATAAACACCTACTCTCATCATTATCTTTAAGTGGTGTTTTAAGGCACATAATGAATTTCTTGGCTTAGTTTATGCTACGCAAGTTGTTATTAAATACAGAAACAGCGAGATGATACACACCTTTTTCGATGTAGCTCATGGCGTTCAGCAAGTGTGGGTTGATATTGGGTCGAATTCTTATTTGTGGTCCGAAATAGATTTGGTTGTAAACATATTTTGGGTTGGATCTCTTGATTATTTGGGTGATTGTTCAATTTTGCTGTAGATGTGCTTATATTATGCAAGAGTTTTCGAACGATAGGCAACAATTGAGAAGAAATTCCAAGAGTTTTGAGTGCTCAGAACTTTATACTTGTTCAATTCGCCTAACAGTTTGGAAAATACAGTTTTTTAAATTTTATTGTATTCTTTTGAATATCTCAAAAATATTGGCTCAAACTGATTGAAATTGAGTATTTACTATAACCACAAGGACGAATTTCTGTCGATAAATCAACAAATATTCCCCCCCGATCAGAGCTAATCATCCAATCAACCAGAACATCTAAATGTAACAAGGAGAATAGTTACAGCTGTTTCACAGTTTTTACTGATCATCAGACCAACTTACCCTGGTAAAACTGTAAAATAAGACTTACCTGTCAGATAGAACACTGCAGCATAACTACATGCATCGAATTGCTTCCTTCAATTACTCCAATATCCGGGGTTTGTGTTGGTGAGCTTGTGTTTTGACATGTCCCCACAGAAAAAAGTCGCAGAAGGTCCAAACTGGGGACCGAGGAGGCCAATGAACGTCACAAACCTAGAAATAAGGCAGCCAAGGAAGAGAGGTCGAATAACTTTCATTGTTGCTCTGGCTGTGTAAGCGGTCGCACCATCCTGTTGGAACCACACACGCCGAATTGGAACACGAAGTAAAATGGGCCTTACCGAACGATCACAGAGGCGAAGTTCAGCAGCATGCTGGCGAGCGGACTGCGAAAAATTGTTTGTCGCACTCTTTCAACGTGACAGACTCATTATTACGAACGTAACTGTCGCAAGAAAAAACGCAATGCTCTACCGTCCACAGGTCCATGATTTCACCTGGTAAAAAATTCTAGGGCCTACAGAATCGAACGGCCCCTTTCCCGCATTTATCGGCCAAAAAGGGGGGAATACGAGCCATTTAAAAAACGTCCGTGTCCTCTGCCGAGCCCTGTAGTTATACTGCAGTGTTCCGTCCGACAGGTGATAAGTATCTAGAGTCTTATTCTGCGGTTTCACCAGGGTAAGTTGGTCTGATGGTCAGTGAAAACTGTGAAATAGCTGTTACCATTCTCCTTGGTACGCTGCTTTTTCGGTGTAGCTGTTTTGGTTGGTTGAATGATTAGCTCTGATAAAGGGGGAATATTTGTTGATTTATCGACATATATTCATCCTTGTGGTTATATTAGTATTATAACTGGAGCTCTCTGCCTCCACGAACCAATTCCTATTTAATTCTATTCTTCAAATGTGCAATCGCGTGCGGAATTGGGTAATTTTGGAATTGTTCTAACAGTTTGTCAGAATTTTCGTTAAAAATCTTATATTTCGGTAAATGGTCGTTTTAACTACTGAAATGCTGCGAAGAAATAGTTCCGAAATTATTGAAAAGATGGTATTTCGAATAGCGAATGGGAATAACTTTGGGAATTTCCATATTTAAAGAAGGCTAAGTACGGCGCAGCAACGGCACCGGATGTATACACCGGAACTAAATATCACAATTGACCACATTCCAACCGAAATCTTTCCTCAAAATCCTAAGACTCATGACACAATCTTTATTGCATCTGTCAAGAATTTCATTTTACAACTAGCTACTATTTCACCGGTAGGCGTCTGCAATAAAAAACTGTATTAGATTTCGTCACTAAAAACACCCACGTAATTACAGTCTTTACCACGAGTAGTAGGTAGTTAGACTGATCATTTTATGTCTGTGCGAATTGAAAATAATATATACAATCACGTGGGCGCCCAGTCCGTTTCCTTTTTTCAGGAGTCGTGGCCGTTTTGGACGTCTATCATTCTATTAACACTCATGTGGCAAAGATTTATATCGGGAAGTAGGCTACGATTCATTAAATTCGACATAAAAGGAAGTCTGAGCTGCATACATTGAAACATCAATAAAATCGAAAGGAAAGTAATTTATGCGCCTATTTGATTAGTTTTTAGCGTCGGAATTACGAGATTATAAATTTGTCAAGGGACTTTGATTGACTAATTATTGTGGCACTTATAAGGGAAGACCTTCTCATTGAATGTAGAGACGAAGAAAACTTTGAAGATTTTTAGAGAATAATAAATCGTCGGTGTTGTTAGAAACTGTTTTGATCCTGGTTGTTTCGGTCTGATCCTCTCTGTACTGCTTGAAAAATTGAGAAAATAACCTCAAGAACCTTTAGAATGCTATAGCTGAATACACTTTTGTATGTACATGTCTAGGTATCTACTATAGCTGTAGTAACTATAGAGTACAGAGGTTGGTGCATATCCCAGACATGTTCAACAGCATTTAAAACCGGTTAACAGGGTGCCAACATCCAAACGGTAACGTCAGTGTCATTAAGAGAAGGCAGTTCAGTGGACATCGTCAACATAATAATAATAATTCCCTTTATTAGTCTTACTTCAAACGGTTGTCTAGTTGAAGACTTCCTGATTTATAAGACTATAAGAAATTTGCATGAAGAATGCAGATGAAGTCCATCTTAAGTCATGATAATAATCCTCGATCATTTTAGAATATTTATTGATTCCTTATTATTTCCCCTAAAAAGGAGCGTTTTCGAGATCAACGTTGCATGTTTTGAAATCGGATAAAATTCAAGAAATTTTCCTGTTTTCGTGGATCCGCCGTTGATCTAGTTAAGGCCGTGATTTGAGTTTCGCCCACGTTTATCCTGGACAAATAACAAACAGAAATATTTATCTATTCTGAATAGACCAATGCAGGCTTATGCTATTCCGTGAAAAGACCACTGACAAAGTTCATGTCTATGGACCAGACTTGCCAAAGATTTCTAGGGTTCAATCATAGACTTATAAAACTATAAGGACATGGCAAAGAGGGAGAGGGAGAGTAACTGACGACACAAGGATGGAACTAGTTCGGTCTAAACCATAGAATACGTCAAAAATAAGACAGATCAGTTTGAAACCATAGACATATTAAACTCTATAAGGCTATGTTTGCAATACATAAGAGGTGTTCGTTTTTTACATCAGACTGCTCAGATTGCTCCTGAGTCGTTCGTTAATTAACCAGATGTAGGAGACCACAGATGTCAACCGATCGTCAAACAAAATCAGAGCGAGTCGAAGACGAGTCTTTTCGTCGGTATCATAGACAAGATCATGGTTTTTTAATGGAGTAAATTTGATATCTTGTTGATATCAATTATCCAGAAATAATTTCCGTTCAATTTTCATTTCAGGTTGGATTTTTCGTTAGCACAGTTCGGACAAAAGTAATTTTTTGTGTGGGAATATATATAATTAGCTTCATTGGCGTTTGTCCATTCATAGTTCATTTTAAAAAAATACATCAGAAATGCCAACCGGCAAGAATAATTACGTTCAGAATTCCTTTACTACACCTAGGCAAAAGGCTCAACATCTGGAATATTCTGGTCTTAATAATAAATTAACAATTATCTCCACTAAGGACGCCTAATTTACAGATGCCAAGTAACTTTAACTCAGACAAGATTCTGAGAACCAAATTTTTATTGATGGCAAGGTGGATATCACTTATCATTGAATTTCGTCTACTTGTTTATGAATAAATAATGATTTAAACAGTTATCAGTGAATTCATATAACTGTGAAACATTTTAAGGAATCTTTAAACTGTTGATTTGCAAATAAGGGCCATGTTTCTTCAGCAAGCCCCTGTATTTTTTTCAGAACTGTTCGTTCGTCGTCCTCTTCAACAGGATCGATCATTATTTGATATTCTCCTCTAATCAGCTCTAATGAAGTTACATTTATACTCATTTTCTTCCAACGAGCTGAGAAATAAACACTGCAGAAAATAAAATATATGATTAACACTTTTGATTTGACTGCAGTCGATACACAGATGAAAGGATATCAAATATTTATGGTCTGTGATTCTCATTTTGTCTGGATCGTTCGTTTACTTCAGATAAAATCTGATAAATCCATAAGATCTGTGGTCACGTGACCAAAAAATCTGTCGCCTCTCGGATTAAATAAACGAACGTAGCAATTATTTCAAAAGTTTTTAAGGTTGTATCGTGCTTTCAGAAGTATTTCAAAGCAGATTTTGTGATATTCATTTTGAATTAGAGTAAAACAAAGACTGTTTGGAAGATATAATTTTCGTTCACAAAATTGAAAAGCTCCGTAAGTATTTATTGATTGCTATGAATGGGCGCGCAGAAATGATTTTCGTACAGAATTCGGTTCATTGTAATCGCATGAGACCATTTAATGCACAAAATTGAAGAATGATCCATTTTGAGCTGAGGATATCGTCCTGAAATAAACTCTATACAAAACCATTACCATTTACCATAACTGCAAATAACTGTACTTTTCAGGTTTTGTGAACTGGTTTCTACAAAAACGAAACAATGAAAAACTTTTTTTATGCAAAATAAAAAGTTTATATTGTTATCATATCATTCTTGAAATATGATCATTGAAGTTCTCAAATCGAAGTTATTCCAATTTGGTCTTCGTAATAAATCTCGAATTGTCTGTTGAAAAAAATCGAAATAATTCCTATACTTGAAATATAATTAGTTCACGTTTGATGATAAACCAAAAATACCGATCTTAATGAACAACCTCCACACTTTTGCTTTTCTTCTTTTTTCCATATGCAGTATATCATCTTTTCTGTCGGAATATTTTCATATTCCCAAAGAATTTTCGACTAATAACGCACGGACCGACGATACGAACCACACGTTTAATTATTACGGTGGAATCAAAAAACTAAATCAAAATTTTGGAATAAATAATGATATTTTTAATTGTACTCAGTGTGAGATCGCAATATATCTTAAAATTAATGGAAGGATTGGTTAGAAAGGAGAAATATATTTACATCATCTGTGAGGCAGACGCCTTAGCGGCTGTTGGGACGTCATCAACACAAAAGCAACCGAAATATATACCGGGGATATTGGTTCTCATTAATGTTTTTGTTATACTGTCAACCTGTGAATTCGGTGTTGCCTTCAGTTGTTCGTTGCCCAATAATTCAGTTCATCTGTTGTGAAATGGATACCGGTTGTTTATCATTCAAGAACGATGACGTTGTTGGAATGTTAGGCGCATTTTTTTCGAGATTCATAATATGCTGATGGATACTGTATGTTCTAGAGATGAATTTGGATCAAACGCAATTAAATAGTTATTTAATTATCAAGGGAGTTATGAAGATGTTAAGTACCGAGGGTAACAGATTTCAATCCCGAGGGAGGTTAGTCCCGAGGGATTGTAAGTTGCCCGAGGTTGTTAACATTCAATAACTCACCTGATATAGATGATTGATTTTATTTCATACTAATGAAATATGAAAACCAAATTTTGTTGGTTCTCGAAATCAAACGAACCTCGTATAAGAATGAAGTATGTAGGCATGATTACCATACATATATCAACTGACAAGTTTGTAAATATTTGTCAAATTTATGAATTCGTGAAAATGAATGAAATCTTGGAGATTCAAGGCGATTTTTTGCAATAGGCTGAGGAAGCTCGTGCCGTACTACTACCGATAAATTCGGAACTAAAGTATAAATGAATAAGAATATGACAAATTGCAGCTGTGAAAGTTAACAGTATTGAAAACAAAAATATGAGTGAATGTATGATGTTGGTTTACTTTCAAGTCATGGTATTTATTAATTCTTCTACATTCTAGTCTAAGTGAATTGATTTATTTTTTTTACAGCCTGAAGTGGTCAATATCAAAACTAATGATGAGAATTCATAATGATAGAAATGGAAGTGAGTTTCAGGAACTGGAAAATTCGACAATTGTTGGTTTGTTTTTGTAAATACATTAGAGTGAGTTGAAGATTTATAACTACTTAGTATTACTCCTAAGGGAGTTATATAGTTACTAACTAAGGCTCTATTTGTCTAGAATGTATCAATATGAAATAAAATGTTTAACAGCACTAAGTTGAAATCGAAAGCTTTTGCCATTTTGATGTTTTTCATCAGGAGAATACAATACTTAAAGAAACAAGATAACTTTTGGAGGCCAGAGTTAAAATTTCAATAACTTCTTGTCTTTCAATTTCTTTTAGTAGCCTGACGAAATTTTACAGTTTCAGTATTTTACAACTAACAACCAATTAGATCCTGTGATCATGAGTAAAGAACCTCAAAAATGCAAAGGAGTAAACTCAAAAACCGTTCGACGGATTTGTTCCATCAAAGAAGTTAACTGATGCATTTTGATGCGGAACCTTACTCTAAAGTCGCTGGTTTGATTCATTTTCAGATTTTCGTGGCAATGGCCAGAATGTCAGACAGATTCGAATTTGACATCGAATTCTTCATCAATTAGTCCAACCTAGTCGTTTTAGACCATTTTCGGCTCAAAATTCGAAAATTACAGATTGTTGGGCAAAACAACACGATAATAATATGCGCGTGAGAATAAGCTCCTCTGAAGTCCACACTATTTACATTTTTAAGTGTGTCGATTCGATTTCAAGAATATAAGTACAAGATACGCCTTTTGAAACTTTTCTACGAAAGTACTATAGGAAAAGTTTATGAGAAGTGATTTTGTGATGTCATAGGACAAATCTCCGAACTTTTTGAACTGACCTATTAAATTCAAAGGAATGAAAAATCATGAATCATTTCGCGGACAAAATAGCTAGAGAACCTGAAAAAGTCACAAATTTTTTTGAAGGAACATTTCACTCAATAATTTTTCACTATTCAATATGCAAACTTTCAATACTATCACAGAAAAATCATCATTAAAGGAACTCTTTTCCTATCACTCTCAAGCACAATTAGAATCATAGCACCAAAAACAAGAATCACAATTGGCGCCTGAATTTAAGATTGCAGCGCCACGCTGGCCAGTTTTGGAACCTTAGATAGACAGATAGGAGCTAGTTTTTCAAGTGATTGCTTGTAAATTTGATCGATTAAAATTCAATTTTACAATTCGTTCAAAGACTATCACAGTTAACAAAAGTGATTCTGTTTATACATTTCTAATTTTTATGAAAGAGTTATGTATCATTTATTCTTATTAAGAGAAGCAATGCTAGAAGTATTTTAAAATCAAATTAAGTCAACTCTAAATGGCAAGATCAATTTCAAATTACTTTGAGTATCATGAAGTCACAGAAGATAGAAGTGTTCAGGAAGATGCATGTGATATTATGTTGCTTGTTATTTGCAAAACTAATGAACTTTCAAACTTTTTACTTGCCCAACTTGATCATTGATCAAATACCCTCAGATCTACTGCTCAAAAAGTTGGAAAACAGATAGTATTGTGCTCTTGTACTCTTAACTTTTCTATTTAAATAGGGAAGGACTTAATTTACACAATGTATTATGAATAAAATTTATACATTCACATACAACTAATGCTACTTGTACCGTAAGCCTTATTCATTATGGATTGATGAATAAATTCTTCCAACACCCATATGATTGATCTTGAAAAAGCTGCAATAAATAAGCTTTGTACAGCTTTGATTTCATCGGCAGAAGCACTTAGAGAGAAGAGTAATCATCACTAGATATTTCCTTGTTGAGACTCCTCGGTTTCAATCGGTCAGTTCTACCACTAAAACATTTTCGTTGTTCCTTTATGATCAGTTTAACAGTAATATTTCTGGATGATATAGCATTTCCCTTAAGTTACTTTCTCTGATGCTTGGATTAGGGGCCTGGAAAACAATTGTCTTTAAGAATATGATCTAATATTTCATGAGCAATTCGTGCTTACTACTTTAAAAATCATCATCATCGGTAAACTGCAGGTAATAGTCTCTCATAAATCTTGTTTGTTGGTTTTCCAATTTTGAGTTACAAGTTACCAAGGTTTTACCGATTCTTCAACACTTTCAAGCCCGATTTCTTAAAGGAAAATGCCAAGGAAAACGCAGAAACTTCGTAATTTTCTTGACATTTATTCTTCTAACGAGTCAATGATAATCTGACTATCTCGGGTTTCTCTGATAGCCACCAGAGGGAGTAGTGCTTATCTTCATTCGCCAATAAGATACATAGCACGTAAAACAATCAATCCAATATCAATCAAAATACTTTTCTTCAGAAATTCTTTCATCAAAGAATTCTGTGACTCATCATTTCTGTGAAATTCGAATGTCCGAAACGCGACAAAAACGGCAGAGAGCAAACCGTAACTTGTCTTCACATATTCGTAATGGGCATCATGAACTTGACAATTTTAAAACAGCCGAGGCCACGATCGTAAATAAGAAGAGGAGATGGCTCGTGTGGGCCGAACACAGAAGATTTGCGGCTTTAAATCAAGGAACTCTATGTAAATCCATAAACCACTGCCACACACATTGTTTTATCACGAGCAGAACGTGGAGTTTGTGACTTACTATGACGTAAGGATGAGGCTGATGAAAGCAGGAAATAGAATTGAACAAAGAGCGACGGGAAAGATTTTCAGACGGATCGACTCGCCATTGAATGAATCACTATCTACAGTGTGTCAATTCAGAAATGTTATATCTCGGCACCCATGCAAAATCAGAAAAATTAAAGCAGTGGTTTTCTGGTTGGTGGTATACTCCATTCACTTTTATAAAGTATCGCGGTTGGCCATGATTTAGGTCTATCATCTTTTTGTAACTAAAACCAAGGCAGGTTGGCGCTCCTGAAATATCGACAATGTCAAATTTCTACTCTCTTTCAAAAACAAATAACAATTCAGCTTCAGCCATAATAAACTAATAAATTAACATTTCGTTTTGATTGTATTGTATTGAGCCTTAAGTAGGTAGTCATGTTTGAATTGAAAAAATTCCTTAACGAATAATTTCAAAAGTTATATATGTCGTGGAATTGTTTCGATAGGAAGTAGTACATTGAAAATGAACTTGGTATATCCTATGTTGGCAGAACAATGAATTTTTATGCACGAAAATAACATGAATTATACAACATCTCATTCAATGCTATTTTTTCTAATATTTTAGGAATTGCTTTTTTCTGGGAATTGAATATTTGAGTTGACGTCAAAGTATGTCCATAAAACATATCTTGCTTTTGACTCGAATACTGCATGAGAGGTAGTTTTCATGGAGAATTTATCCAGATATCTTGTCATTAAACCCCAAGATAACAAACAGACTGAAGCTAAGCTGCATCCCAATTTAGAAATATGTTGATCCCAATCCAGTGAATGTATCATTCACGTAGATTCCCAAGACCTTTGTGAATGGAGTTAGTTCTTTTGAGGTTAACTGTGAATCAGGATGTCATGGCAAACCGGGATACTTTATAAAAGTGAATGGAGTATAAGTAATTTTCAACGGTTGGTTCCAATCAATTTTTATGAACCCTGTGAACGTGAGGGCAGCAACGACTAAAATCTTAAATGGTACAGGTGTTTCCGTTAACCATACACTTGATTTTTTTCGTTCGTGCTAAAATTTTCACAGTCGGCCTAACGGCCGACCATAAACACAATAACTTCCGAAAGAAACAACTTAGAAAATCGATATTTGTAAAGAAGGTTTGGACCTTAATAAAATCCACCCAATGATTCCGCAGATATACCCATTCAAAATTTGATTTTCCAAATATTTCCGAAAATAGAGATTAGATCGAATTGAAATCCAGTACTTCATCGAAGAATGACAGTTTGAAGTTTCATTCAGAATTTAATGAGTATAATATGATAAGTAGATCACAGAATATTGAATATTTTAGAAAAAACAATTTAAATTTTTTTTCAAATTATTCTAACGACACGATCATCACGAAATTTCCCATAAGGTTGTCCATCGGCATCTTCAAACTAGCTGCGAAGTTTCATCATGATTGTTTCGAAATGTCCTGAGTTATACCAAAAAAACAACGATATCGAGAAGAAAACCGAGAAATTTTACATATTTTTTCCCAATATCTCCAAAACCAGTAGCCGTATCGAATTGAAATTTGGTACACTTCTGTAAAATATGAAGCTCAAGGCATGAGCGGAATTGTTTTCTAATATGATTCATAGTTTGTGAAAAAAAAATGTTTTTCGAAAAAAATTTTGAAAAATTTATTTTTCGAATTGATAAACCATACGATCTTGACGGAATTCTGCTCAAGATTGCTCGTTGTTATGCTCCAACTAAGCGCCAAGTTTTAATTCAATCATTCAAGAAGTTCCTGAAATATGAGGGAAAAAACCTCCAAATTTCAAATGGCTATAACTCCGAAACCATTAAGCCGATTTGGCCTATTAACGAAATCAACGGCGAACAACCCTACAAGTTTCAAGTCGCTAGCTTGCTCCGTTCAACAGTTATCGTGTCGTCGGACGGCCGGCCAGACAGAACGGATTTTGATACCGGATTCGTCATCAGTGAGTCCACTCCAGTCGTTTGAGACCATTTTCGGCTCAAAATTCGAAAATTACAGATATTTGGACAAAACGATAGCACTCCTTTCCCGTAGAACATGCGCGCAAAAATGAAAAAGAATCTAACCTGACCAAAATCAAGAGTTGTGTTCCATACTTTAGATAAATCCCTACATTCTAATTGGATGAAAGTTTTCATTTCTCCACGTAAAAGCTAAGAATGTATTCATATACTCCATTCACTTTTATAAAGTAGCCCGGTTGGCTATGATTTAGGTCTATCATGTTTTTGTAACTAAAACCAAGGCAGGTTGGCGCTCCTGAAATATCGACAATGTCATAATAATTCGACGCGACGTTGCCAATTTCTACCCTCTTTCAATAACAGATAACAATTCAGCTCCAGCCATAATAAACTAATAAATTTACATTCCGCTTTGAATCGGAATCGAAATTACATAAAGTAATCTGAAGAAGCAACGACAGAATATCAGGAAGTGCTATATAGAATTACGCTCATTCCGATAGTAACTGATATTTTGGAAACAATCATTCGTCAGAAGCTATCTTACATAAAGATGTATGTGAGTAAAAATCAAACTTTTATATTTTATAAGAAAAAATTATTCTTTTTTAGCTACACGTCACCACGATCAGAAAGGTTTATAATGAAAAGGAAGCCAGAAGTTTCTGGTATTACAGCTTTCTTCTATTGGTGTACCTAAATTGAAACTCACTAGATTTTATTTTGGAAAACTGATCTGCAACGACCAGTTTGGAATTATAATTTGAAAAATTACCATTTTTCGATTGACACACTGCCGATCACCCTACTCTTTTTTGTGAAGGAACATTTGGAATATAATCAAAATCATTTTCCGAAACACAAATCATTGGGTTGCTAATACAAAATTGGTACCTAAATGAACACAAAATTTTTTGTGAAAAAAAACATGTTATTGCGAAGATTCTTCATTATTCAGGGTATGTAGGATTCTCCGTATACAGTGAGGATCTGAAAAATCATTGCCTGGCGAGCCAGATCTGGTCGAAAGACTTTCCCAGTCAGGTACCAAATGTAGGTGAAACTATTTTCAATTTTCTGCTAATTTTCTATCTCCTGTTCTGTTGCAGATATTTTTTCAAGATATTTAGTGAGTTTTAATCCCATAAGAAAGAAGAAATTCTGTCTTGGAAATCGAGTCCTTCCATTATGAATATGTCAGCCTATTTCTCTACAAGTATGCAAGGGGACACTATATTTTTTTACGTTTATATATTTATGCTCTTGTATCATAGTTAGCAACGTATGGTGGCCTGTTCATTCCCTCTTGCTCATACCATGATGCTATATTGTTGAATGTATCAAAGAACCTGCTCTTTTTCAATAAAAATGTGAATATCTAATGATATTAGAAAGTTATATCTCCTACTTGCCTATTATTGATATTTTATGTATCGAAAAAGAGTTTTTTCTATGGTATTAATGGTTTCTCGAGTTCTTGACTTCAATCATTATTTGCCAGTTGATAAAATAATCAAATAAGTAATTCAAGACTTGCTGGTACTTCGAAGTTAATGAAAGTAGAGGAGAAATCACAGAAAAATCTATATATTATCCAAAGATTGTATTGGGCCTTAATTAAGTAGGTAGTCATGTTTGAATTGAACAAATTCCTTAATGTATAATTTCAAACGTTATATATTTTGTAGGATTGTTTCGATAGGAAGTAGCACATTGAAAATGAACTTGGTATATCCTATGTTGGCAGAACATTGAAATTTTACGTATGAAAATAACATGAATTATACAATATCTCATTCAGTTCTATTTTTTCTAATATCTTATGAATTGGTTTTTTCTGGAAATTGAATATTTGAGTTGACTTCAAAGAATGTCTCTAAAACATAATTCCATATCTTGCTTTTGACTGGAATACTGCAAGATAGTTAGTTTTCATGAAGAATTCATCCAGATATCTTGTCATTACACCCACAGATAGACTGAAGCTATGCTGTATCCTTGTTTAGAAATATGTTGATTCCAATCCAGTGTATGTATCATTCACGTTGATTCCTAAGAACTTTGTAAATAGAGTTAGTTCTTTTGTGGTTAACTGTGACGTAGTACTACTACATTTTCATACTGGAATATTTCAAGTTGCTCAACGAGGTATTTAAATGACTTCTGTCTTATTTCTTGAGAATTTAGAAAAGTGGGGAATTCCATGGGTCCGTCTGTTCGTTTAGTAGTTTTACGGTCGGGTTATTCGAGTCGGGTTATTCGAGTACTTTAATTTTTTTTCGAATAAACTATCACCAAGTAACACACAACTCTATCCATTATTTTTCAGTGAAAATCCAAAACACTCGATTTTTGATTTCCTTTCAAGAAAAAAGCATAACTGAATCTTCCAACCATGTTTATATACGTGAAATATTTCCAGTATTAACAGAGAAAAAAGTGTCTTCAACATTCGCCAGGTCTTTGGAATTATTGAATTCACATAATATTTTCTCAATTTCATTACTTTCCCAATGTAGATTCACATTTTGAAAAATAAGAAAATAAGTAATTACTACGACCTCTTCGTAGAGAGGACAACGTTGTGTAGTTATCTGACAGAAAAATGACTATAACCTAAAATTTTCAAACTATACACGGTGAAATCTGTCAGGATGTCATGGCAAACCGGGATACTTTATAAAAGTGAATGGAGTTATACTCTTTTTATTATCATTATGAAACTCACGTTTCAAAGTAATATTCATTCCACTTGGAATTGACTCCAGATTCTTCTGTCAAGTAGTCCAGATATCTTCATCATCAATGAGTCATCTCCATAAATCCGACAAAATACAATCCATAATTTATCTCAATTACGTCCCCATCCCAGTTGCAAATTCCTCACATATTTCACACTTGCACCATCTAAATTCCGTTTCAAATTTTTCCCCAGGCGTACCAACCCGCAAATTCCTCACTCTTCTCACCTTCAACCATTCATACCTCGATACCCATTTTTGTTGAGCCACAGATGGGCATCCCAGATGCGCCGACAATTAATAACCGGCCACAGAACATTCATTTACATATGAAAGGTAACTCGATTTGCAAACACAATCGAAAGGGCAATAAATAAATGTAAACGATTTGTAAAAAGGGTAATAAGACATTTAAAATACTATCATTTCTTCACCAGCAATATAATTCATCACAGGGCGGGGGTCCCGCTTATTAGATTAACTTAATCTGTTACAGACCCCAGGGTGAAGACCAAGATAACATCTACTCCGAGAGGTTGCCAATTATGCGCCTACTGTGATTGAAACTAATCGGATAAGTCTTCATCTGCTTCATGCGCTCAGTCTTCGTTTGCCAAGCGCTAAATAGAAAATCGGTTGGTGTTTAGCTCCTTCCTCGTGGGTTTTGACGTGGATCATCGGTTATGCTAGGTTAACTTGAGGGATCTCGCAAAAATAATGGGGGTACTGTAGAAGCAAATAGAACTAGAAGTAGACGCGCCAATCTTTCTTTCATTCTATGTTTTATTGTGTGGTAAATCTCGGTTTTCTTATTATAAGCAGTTATACATCGCTTTTATACAGAGCGCGTCAAAATTATGGAACAAATTCATTGTCTCAGAAGAAAAATATTCAATTTTTTGAATAGGGAAAGTGGGTCATGTGGTACCTTTTTGGCAAGGTCTTTGTATCTTTTTTATAGGCGTGCAGAAATTTTCGAGAAAAAATTTTTTTCTGAAAAATTAGTTAGTTCAAATAGTTTTTCAGTATGTGCACTTTGTCATGGCTCATTTACTTCGAGACGATGTTCTCGATGAAATTCGTCACCGAATGAAAGTCGACCATTACAGTTTTGTTCATGCACAACTTTTAACCCCTACGAACCCTTTAATGGTGAAAAAAAAAAGAGTGACATTTTATCGAAAAGTTTCAACTTCAGTAGAAAAGTATTATACTAATTACATACCTACTTAAGATCATAACTGAAGCGCAGTGTTTCACACATTCTAATTTTTCACGTGAGGGGTTTGAAAGGGGTTGAAAGTTGTGCATGAACAAAACTGTAATGGTCGACTTTCATTCGGTGACAAATTTCATCAGGTACCATCGTCTCGAAGTGAATGAGCCATGACAAAATGCACATACTGAAAACCTCTTTGAACTAATTTTTTTCTTGAAAATATCTGCACGCCTGTAAAGAAGATACAAAGACCTTGCCAAAAAAGTACCACATGACTTACTTTCCATATTCAAAAAAAATTAGAGGGTTGATGGGGATGACACATGGTTCAACAAAAATCCTTCAAAAATGCATAAAAATTTGGTAAAAGTGAAACAAGATTAACCTGTTTCAGGATTTTGTTGCCAAATATTTTTCTTCTGAGAAAATGAATTTTTTCCATAATTTTGAAGCGCGCTATATACTTTATAGATATTCTTCAATAGTAAAGAAGAACCTACTATCACAGTGTAAAATAAATCAGCAAATAGAATAATAAAGTATAAGCATAACAATGCAATAATTAAAAACTTGCCTTCCCTTTTAATCGACTTCAAAATCGAGGTGCACCAAGGCAGTTCTAGAGCTATCCACAAGGTCGAAAAAAACACCATCAAGTGGTAATTCGAGTTTTGAAAGAACTATATTTGGCCAGTATCATCTCAGGTGACTTTTAAATTGAATTCTCTGGGGTGGAAGAATGATCTTGATGAGGTGTGTTGATTATTCTAAGAGAAAAATCAAGGAGTCAACTCGCATTTTACTGGATACAAAAAAATACTTTGCTCACTCTATTCAATAGAGTTGAACATATCAAATGTTTTATAGGTTCCGGAAAGTAAAGTTGAATTCGTTCATCATTCTTATTGATTCAATATTCTGCATCTTTTCTCCGAAAAACTAATATAAATTTGAATTTTCAATTTTATCACACACATCATTTCATCTCAAGGAAAAACCTCATACCTGTATCTCCAACTGACTATACCAGTATAGATATTTAATAGTTGATGAATTAACATAAAGACAAGAACGAATACCTACTTGTCGATAAATCAGCAAATATTGTCCCTTGATTGAGCTAAACATCAATTCAACCAAAGCCTCCACAGGGAGGAAACAATGTCCAAGGAATTCGTTCACTGCAGTTTTATGATTCCACAAATCATCAGAACTACTCACATTGTAGAATTCCGAAAGGGTCCTACATACTCAATACCTATTGGATGGTACTTTTGTGAGAAAAATTTCACTAGCGCCATCTCAGAAGCATAATACGCACCCTAACCTTTGAGTGCAGAGAACTTTGACCAGTGTGCATGACCTTCACCGATCTGTGGTTTCAGGCAGCTGCATCTGAGCTGTTGCAGTTTGTACAGCGCCGTCGCAACGAGGATTCAATCAGTTGAAAAGCCATTTTGAAGGGAATGTCGATAATCCTGCAGCAGCAAAATTGACAAATCTCTCCTCTATACTCGGGCGAAGTTTGAGTGTCTTATGCGGCTTAGTTTTTCACTGTTGTTTTGCACTTCGCGATCTTGACAAGGAACAATAATCGAATTCATTGAGAATAGTGACGTGTGATGCAGTGCATTCAAAATCGCGAGAGATATGCTGGCGTATATTTCCCTCTCTCGACCATCAGCGTCTTCAGTTGAAATTAACATCGGTGAAGTTATGAAAATGGCGATTGAAATTCGTCGATTGAGTTTGAGCAGATGAAAGTTTGGATGACTGAACTCGAAAGAAATTGCCGCTCGAATATTGCCACAAAAAACATCTCACAGGGTTATCATCTGTGAGTAACTTTCTGACCGAAAACTAGAAAATCTTATCGAGCAACCACTGTGTTCTTCTGAAATAAGTACGGCAGACTTTTTTCCTATAACAGACCTCAAATAATCACTTCCAAGAAAGGTTTTTAATCGACATAAAACATAATAGGGAATAGGTCTCTAGCATGTAACGCCAATTATCATATTTTTATGTTTTTCTCATTCTATATCGATACAAAATGATAATGTATGCTATCACACACTTCAACAATTCGCGAATTTTGAATAATTCGGTATTGAAAGTGGCCAAATCCGGACTCAAGGTCGAAGCGGGAGAAACGCGTCAGATCGCCTCTACGTAACTCGTTATTGTACGATTCACCGATCGATACAGCTCGACGCTGTCTATTGGCTTGCTAGAGAGGAAAGTACACGAGAAGAGGGAGAGAGTGGATATAACAATAACAATAACAATAACAATAATTTATTGATTTCCCATATATACAAAATATGTAGAAAGGAAAACAGGTCATACAAAAACAAAAATTTTCAAATATTCGCTACAATATCCCTACAATAAAATTCTTCGATATTGTATGGCTCAAGCATTAAAAGAAAACGATACAGAGACTTCCCGAAAGACACATGACCATATAATCTTTGAATTTCTACCGGTAAACTGTTAAATAGTTTAATGCCCATGTACAATGGTCCCTTTTCAGTTGAAGACAAAGAATGCACCGGAAAAACAAATGGGTGCATTCTTCTAGTATTATTTACATTTAAATGACTAAGAAAATAATGCTGATGTTTATGCATGAACTTCAAGATCTTATATATGTACAGTCCATAGATAGTCAAAATGTTATTTTGCTTGAACTTATTACGACATGATTCTCTGAAACCCAAACGAAATATTACTCTTAAGGCCAACTTTTGTGTTTTCATAATTCTATGTGATCCAGAACTGCTTCCCCAAAAAATAATGCCATAACTTACTTGTGACTGGAACATAGCATAGTAAACCGTTTTTAATACATCAATATCCACCTGATCTCTAAGAACTCCTAAAGCATAAATAACCGATTTCAATTTCTTATTGATTTCTTCGACATGGGTATAGTATTTCATGAAACTATCTATATGAACTCCCAGAAACTTAACACATTCGCTGATCGGTACTTCATTGTTATTGTAGTTTATGCTTTCTGGATAGCTACGATTTGTTCTATCAGTCTTAAAAATAATACATTGGGTCTTATCATTATTAATTACTAGCTGATTTTCAATACACCATTCATTTACTCTATCCATAGCATCCTTAAATTCCCTTATACCGCTCAGAATATTCAATGCAGAGATGATGATATCAGCATCATCAGCAAACAACAGAGACCTGATAAAACTAGAAAAGAAGATGTTAGGGAGGTCATTGATGAAAATAACAAATAGCAGTGGTCCCAAGATACTGCCCTGTGGCACGCCCAACTCGATAAGTCTCTCAGAAGATATGTAATCTCGATTTCCTTCAGAAACAAGGACTCTTTGTTTTCTATTCTTAAGGTAGCTCTCAATTAGTTCAAGTTGCTTGCTATATCCCCATACGTCACGGAAACCGCGAAGTTTCTTCCGTTTAAAGAACCGACATGCGGAGCAAAATTTTAAATAGCATTTTCCCGTTGAAAATTGAAATTTTTGATGGCGGTAAAAGTTTTTCAGTGGTCTTACGGATAGAATATTCGATTCCAATGAAAAAAAAAATTCATGAAAGAGACCTATTCTTATCGTGTAGTGAAGTAAATTTCGGAAAATGCGTTGATGATTTCTATTTCAGAAGAGACCCTATTTGAAATGATACAATTAATTTTGGATTTTTCATGTCACATGTTGTGTGTTTCATTGACCGATTTCGTTACTTTTTCAACAATACAATACTCCTATAGAGTACAAGAAAAGTTTGGGTTTCTCATTAGTTTTACACTAATTCTTCCAAACGAAAAATTCCCGCTAGCTTCTAGGCAAAGTATTATAACCACTGGTCTACAACAAACAAATGTAATTCTTCCTCATAACTGAATTGGTGATGAAAGATTTGATAAGATCCGACCATCAAAGTCGCAGTCATAACTCAAACCCAGACACGTTTCAGGACTGAACGCTTCACTTCTAATTTACTGGGAGTTTTTCACCTTCTGACTATCACTAAACGTAAACTAGTGAAGGTAACCTTTAGCCCAGGTAACCTTCGCTCACTGGTTGAGAAGAATTATGTTTACTCTGTATGAAATTGATGATTCCTTGAATAGAGAGTGATAATATCGTTGCTCGAATTTTGACGGAGAAATGATTCAACACTTCCTGAAATTAAATTTAGTGAAGTGATTTATGATTCGATTAATGAAATTCGCAAGTTTTGGGGCTAAACATATTGATCAAGCTGGAAAAATTGCCAATCAACGAATTAGGAAAGCTTTTCGATATTTAGTTGGATCTTATTATACAGTAAGCGTCAAATTTATGGAACAAATTCATTTTCTCAGAAGCAAAATATTACTGTTTTTACTTTTTATAAATGATCTACCGAATTACATAGATCTTGAAATTTTAATAATTTTTGTTGATGATACATCAGTGGCGGTCTCAGCTAGAACACTGAGTGACCTATCTGAAATTTGTAATTCACTGATATTTAAGTTTTTGGATTGGTGTAAACTGAATTCTTTAATTCTAAACTTGAATAAGACTGAATGTATTCGCTTCAGTTATAGAATGAGTGATTGTGAACCCTTAATTGTTGAATGCTTGAACCATGAGATTGTTTCGAAAGATAATATAAAATTTCTAGGTGTATACTTAGATAGCTCTCTGAAATGGAGCGATCATTGTGATTTTGTTTGCAAGAGATTAGCCAGCTCTTTTTATGCGATTAGTAGAATTAAGTACACACTGCCTAGACAGTCAGTTATGAATATTTATTATAGTTTAGTTTACAGTTTTCTAAATTACAATGTAATTTTGTGGGGTAATTCTATTGATTCTAATAGGGTGTTCATCATGCAAAAAAGAATTGTTCGACTAATTTTCAATTTGAAACCTAGGGATACCTGTAGAAATGTATTCAAGAAAAATGAAATACTTACTTTGCCTTCTCTGTATATACTTAGGACCCTATTGTACTTGAGGGAAAATGAATATTTGATGGTGAAGCTTTCCAGTTTTCACAACTACTCTACAAGGAATATCACAACACTTAGCATTCCTTTTCATAATACCGCGAAGTATGAAACTAGTCCTCTGTATCAGGCAATCATATTGTATAATCATCTTCCAACTAGGATTAGGCTGTTAGACATTAAACTATTTAAGAAAGTGGTGAAAAGTAACCTTGTTCGGAAAAGTTATTATACTGTGGGGGAATTCTTGGGTGATAATGCCTTTTGTGGGGAATAGTATCTGTTCTTTTCATTTTTGACTTGTCCTATACATACTTGTATGTCTCGAAGGATTAATAAAATTCTATTCTATTCTATTCTATTAGGCAACAAAATCCTGAAACAGGTCAATTTTTGTTTGACTTTTACCAAATTTTTATGCCTTTTTGAAGGATTTTTGTTTCACCCTGTGCCATCTCCATCAACCCTCTAAATTCTTTGAATGGGGAAAGTAGGTCATGTAGTACTTTTTTGGCATGGTCTTCGTATCTTCTTTACAGGCGTGCAGAAATTTTCAAGAAAATTTGTTAGTTCAAAGAGGTTTTCAGTATGTGCACTTTGTCATGGCCCATTTACTTTGAGACGATGGTATATATATATATATATATATTATCAAAAACCCAATTACCATATAATGGTGTAGGGTATTCCATTTCAACTTAATTAAATTTCAGTATATACAAAATCAAAGTATCTCATTTCTATGTACAAATTTGGTCCACCGTTTCTTATCCCCAGCCATATTCCTTGCTTCATTCCATGTTTGTCCTCTCCTATTAATTATTTCAGTGATTGTTTCGTTCCACGTCAGCTCTGGTCTTCCTCTCCTTTTCCTCTTTTGAATTCTAGCTTCCCATATCTGTTTAACAGGTCTCTCCACATTTGCTCTGTTCAGATGTCCCCACCAGCTAAGTTGTCTTCTTTCTACGAAATCATGTATTGGTTCAATCTCTAGGTCTTCACGTATTCTTTCGTTCCTTATCTTATTCATTCTGGTTACGCCCTTTACTCTTCTTAGGTATTTCATTTCTACTGCTTGGATTTTACTTTTCTGTTTATTGTTCAAGGCCCATGATTCACATGAAAATGTCAGGGTAGGTCTATATATTGCTCTATACACGTTCATCTTTGTCCTCTGGGAAATTTCCTTTTTACCTATGAAACTCTTATTCATCGTATGATACAATTTAACTGTGTTTTCTATTCTTTTATCAATTTCCACATCTTGTTTTCCCTCTTCATCTATTTCGACACCCAAGTATCTGAAATTTTTCACCTGTTCTATTGTTGTTTCGTCTAGCTCTATATTAAGTTCTTCTGAGTTTCCTATCACCATAACTTTTGTCTTGTCTTTATTTATTTCCATTCCATACTTTTTGACAACTTCATCCCATATCTTCATATTTCCCTGCAAATCGTCTCTTCGTCCAGTAATCACGATAATGTCATCTACAAAAGCACATTCTGATATTTCCACCCGCTGCATATTTTTGTGTCCTACGTGAAATTTTTTTGTTCTTCTTGTGCATTCCTTTAAAATCTCGTCCATGAAGATAGTGAACAGTACCGGACTCAAACTTCCTCCTTGCCACAGTCCTGTTTTTGTGTGGAATGTTTTTGATGTTCTATTGTGGCTAACAATCCGGTTTTTATTCAATCTATATATATTCTTTATAATGCAGATCAATTTTTTATCTATTCCTCGTTTCTTCAGTATTGTCCACAGTTTTTCCCTGTTCACTTTGTCAAAAGCTTTCACCAGATCAATAAAGCCCAAGTACAATCTTCTATTCTCTTGTTTTGCTTTCTCGCATAATATCTTCATAGTGAATATATGATCTTGAATACTCCTTCCTCTCCTGAATCCACTCTGTGTTTCTTCCATTGTTAACTCTATTTTCTGTCTTATCTTTTTGTCTAATATTTTCTCGTATAGTTTCATAGCTGTACTCAATAAAGTTATACCTCTGTAGTTATTACAATTATGTTTGTCTCCTTTCTTATATATTGGAACTATTAAGGCTGTTTGCCAATCCTCTGGTATCATTTCATCTTTCCATGCTTTTTCAAATATCTCCAGCAATGTGTTCAATCCTATTCGTCCCAAGTTCTTAAGCATCTCTGATGTTATTTTATCATTTCCTGGAGCTTTTCCATTTTTCAATGATGATATCGCTTGTTTCAGCTCATCCAGAGTTATTCGCTCAAATTCTTTATCTTCAATATTTTCTTGGTGTTCGTATGTATCTTCTACCTCGCTATGTCCCCCATCCAGTAGTTCTCGAAAATGCTCTCTCCATCTATCCATTATTTCATCGTCACCCCTCAATAGAGTTCCTTCTTTATTCTTTATATTTACGCTTTCATTCGTTTGTCTATTTCTTTGCGCTTTCAGGACTCCATAAAACAGTTTTTGATTAGTCTTGAAATCGTTTTCCATTTTTTCCCCGAATTCTTCCCATTTTTCCTTTTTACGTGCCAATATAAGTTCTTTGACTTTCTTTCTCTGGTTTTTATACTGTTGGTAATTGTCTGTAGTTCTTTCATTCAAGTATATTCTCCATTTTTCCTTCTTCATCTTCACTTCAGCTTTCAGTTCTTTCGTCCACCATGCTGTTTGTTTTTTCTTATTTGTTTTTCTGTAACTTCCACAAACTTTTCTTGCTGATTCTATAATTATATTTTTTAATTTAGTCCACATGTTGTCAAGTGAAGAGCCTTCTTGTTTATATCTTTCTTGCTCGAATCTCCTTTCTGTTTCTATTTGGTATCGTTCAGCAATTTCTCTGTTAACTAATTTGTAAGTTCTCAGGCATTCGTGTTCCATCTTTTTCCCCTGGTTATTTCGGTTGTTCGTTGTACTAATTCCATCCATTTTGACTTTACCTATTACTACGTAGTGGTCACTGCCTATTTCTGGTCCTCTTCTTTCTCTTGAATCTAAAATAGTTGATCTAATTTCTTTTTGAACCAATATATAATCTGAGACGATGGTACCTGATGAAATTTGTCACCGAATGAAAGTTGGCCATTACAGTTTTGTTCATGTACAACTTTCAACCCCTACGAACCCCTTAATGGAGAAAAAAAAATGGAGTGACATTGGAAATTTATTTCGGCATTGAAGTACCACCCGGAGAATCACCGTGCATTACAAGATAAAATAATTTTGGAAATATATTCTTCCATAAGTGTGTTGAACTAGGTATAAAGAAAGTATAAAGTACACACTATTATGTAATTATATTTTATTGGCAATCGATTTCGGTACTATACCATCATCAGGCCAGCTAGAAACACACAAAAGGAAGGCATTAGACTGGTTATAAAATTTGTTTTTTTTTGTGTAAGAAACATAACAAGATATGATGAATCGAAAATATAAAAATTTCAAAAAGCACTGCCGTGAAGGCAGCAACTTTTGCGCGCATGTTCAATGTAGATGACCGCTTCAGCAACGAATTTGAACGTGCGCGCTTGTTCAAATTCGTTGCCAAAGCGGTCATCTTCATTGAACATTCGCGCAAAAACTGCTGCCTTCACGGCAGTGCTTTTTGAAATTTTTTTCTGATAAATTACTGGATTTCAATTCGATCATATCTGTATTTTTGGACATATTGTAAAAATAAAATTTTGAATGGGTATATCTACGGAATCATTGGGCGGATTTTACCCATTCACGAATTCGACCTTCGTAATTAAGCCCCAAACCTACTCTACAAATATCGAGTTTCTAAGTCGTTTCTTTCGGAAGTTATTGTGTTTACGGTCAGCCTAACGGCCGACTGCGTAAACACAATAACTTCCGAAAGAAACCACTTAGAAACTCGATATTTGTAGAGAAGGTTTGGACCTTAATTACGAAGGCCGAATTCGTGAATGGGTAAAATCCACCCAATGATTCCGTAGATATACCCAATCAAAATTTTATTTTTCCAATATTTCCAAAAATAGAGATCAGATCGAATTGAAATCCAATACTTCATCGAAAATAACAGTTCGAAGTTTCATACAGAATTTAATAAGGATGATATGATGAGAAAATCATAGAAATTTTTTTTTTCAAATTGTTCTAATAACACGATTATCACGAAATTTTGCACAAAGTTGTCTTTTAGCGCCTTAAAACTAGCTGTGAAGTTTAATCAGGACTGAATCAGTATTTCTCGAGTTATACCGAAAAAATCAACGATATCGAGAAGAAAACCTCGAAATTTGACATATTTTTTCCCGATATCTCCAAAACTTATGATCGTATCGAACTGAAATTTAGTACACTGCTGTGAAATTAGAAGGTCAAAGCGTGAATATAATTTTTTTTGGATATGATGAATGGTTTCCGGAAAAAAAATTTTTTTGGAAAAAAATTTCGAAAAAATTTTTTTTTTAAAATTACCGACAATGTAATCCTGACGAAATTTAGCTCAAAGTTGCGCGTCGTTGTACTTCACCTAACTGCCAAGTTTGAATCCAATCGCTCAGGTAGTTTCTGAAATAAAAAATAAATAACTTCAAATGCCTATAACTCCGAAACTATTCGATCGATTTGGCCCATTAACGAACTTAACTGCGGCATTTTGATGCGCAACCTATCCTGAAAGTTTCAAGTTGCTAGCTTTCTTCTGTCGACAGTTATCGTGTCTACGGCCGGCCGGACAGAATTGATTTTGACACCGGATTCGTCATCAGTGAGTCCAACCTAGTCGATTGAGACCATTTTCGGCTCAATCATCCAAAATTACAGACATTTTGGACAAAACGATAGCACGCTGTTCCCCTAGAACATGCGCGCAAAAACATAAAAAACATAAAAACTGTTATGAAAGTCAAATGAAAGTTTTAAGTTAAATTGAATGTCCAAAATGACCACCATTTTATTACTTCGAATTTCAAATCTCTACATAGTCACACATTCATAACATTGATGACATTGCATTGTCAGAAATCTTTCTTTGAATTGAAACATTTTATCGAAAAGTTTCAACTTCAGTAGAAACGTACTAATTTTTCACGTGAGAGGACTGAAAGGGGTTGAAAGTTGTGCCTGAACAAAACTGTAATGGTCGACTTCCATTCGGTGACAAATTTCATCAGGTACCATCGTCTCAAAGTACATGGGCCATGACAAAGTGCACATACTGAAAACCTCTTTGAACTAATAAATTTTTCAACAAAAAAATTTTTTTCTTGGGGATGGCACAGGGTGCAACAAAAATTTTTCAAAAATGCATATAAATTTGGTAAAAGTGTAACAAAAATTGACATGTTTCAGGTTTTTATTGCCAAATATTTTTCTTCTGAGAAAATGAATTCGTTCCATAATTTTGACGCGTACTGTATTTTTCGCACGCTTGCTGAAATCCATAGACAAAGCGGTACCTCATCCGTTTGCATTAACGTCTGTTTTTTGCGATCATCCAGTATTTGTAGAATCACACAAACGCCAAGAAAAATGCATTAACTCTCTCATTTTCTTGACATTTCTTTTAACTCGTCAATGATAATAATCCCTGTACCTCAGGTTACTCTAATAGCCATCAGAGGGACTTGCGCTTATCTCCATTCGCAAATTTAACAGGAACAGATGTAAACCTAGATATTTTCGACTTCGATTGAAATCCCACCGGGTGCATTCAAAACGATGTTATCTTTCTCTTGGAGTCCACGACACCGTCTTCATCGTTTACCCCGGTGAGAAACCGCGCATTCGACCTGGTTCGCACACTTTCGAGACTATGATAGATTGAACTCGCCTATTATTACCCGAAGCTACTGCCAGACTCGATTTTTCAAAGACTCAAAGAACTCAAATTACTGGAAGCAGCTATTTCGTAACAGAAAATCAGAGGAACCCCCGTGGACGCGTCTTATGATCAACAATTGATTTGTTAGCTGTGTTCTGCGGTTCAAAGTTGCGCAACAAGATTATTGAAAATTGATGTTGATCTTAGATGGATTCCGATCGTGGAATATATTAGATAGCTTCATGTTATTTGACTCGATTTTAGGTTCGGTGGATTTGTGAAAGATGTTGCTGAAGGACGTTGTTTAAGTGATGGTATATCAGTATTTCACAGTGGCGGTACTTATTTATCTAAGGAATCCATGGCCCAACACAAATTTCAATTATCACTCTTTGTACAGAAGCTTTGGCTTTGGTTTTTTCTGCTGCTGAATATTGTCACAGACCAACAAGACAAATCACTTCATCGTTTGCTGGAATCGCGTCTTTCCGACCTTAAAAAATACAACAGACATAACCACACTTTCTTCTTCCTCGAAACAGCTGTCAACTTAAATACTTGACTTTGGAATATCTAAAATCGAAATGCAAATACGGATTTGTCGGGATTCAAGAATGACAAGATTACAATCAGACTAAGATTTTTCGATGACACCATTTGAAAAGCGAATTTCCAATACCAAAGCGAGTGTTTTCTCACATCTTAAACTCATAGAAGAACTCGGTTGGAATAAATAAAAATTTTGGAAAAATGTTATAGAAAACCACTTTACCTTAATCAGACAATCTTTGTAGCGACACTTGTAATAGGTCTCTAGGAAAACTCCCAAAATCTTCTGAGAGTTTGGGTATGTTCTATTTCATTGCAAACCTTTTTCTACTATGTGTGGATACAATCGAATTAATGTGTAAGAAATGAAGAAACTTCAAAAATTTATAAACAAGAAATAGACTTCCTTTAAAATTACATTGTCTTATCTTTTCCATAACCCTATCAATTATTACCCATATAGATATGTTATTCGTTAAGTTTTCAGTAACTATATTGTACTAAGTATACCATGTTTACATGAAGTCAGCCAAACTGTTTCAGACACTGGTTTTTACATAATTTAATTCAGCAAGTTGAGTATAATCCATTATTACTTCACTATTTTATCAATAAAGAATATATACTACTGTAATTCATTAAATGAGGTATTTTTTGGCGAAAACTTGTTCTTCGAAATCATTTTATCAAGCATACAGAAACATGCTATTGTGTTAAATGGAAAATGTATAGGTTGTGATCCTTTCACATCAAATAAGATTCATTTCAATATAAAATCAAACTATGGATAGACCAACTTTGTTCGATTCCAATCCTTTTGGTTGTGCAATCGTCATATGCAATTTCATTAGACATCCCATCGTTTCAATTGAATAAAGGAGGTTGTTATTCTTTTACTTCAGTTGAGATTCCTTTATATTATATAAAATAAACATTATGAATGAGTCCACCTAAGTTCGATTCCAATTCTTGTTGTTGTACAATTAAAGTATATAATGAGGACTGTCATCATAAAATAGAATCTCAGAGATGACTAAACAATTGATTGTGTTGTAAAAACTGTTTGGATTATATTCTGAAATGGAACAGATACGAAATTATTCATCAAATAATTAGGACAAAAAATTAATTTCAGTTTGTTTGCATGTTTATAACCTCTTCAAGCTAGTCTAAAAGCGGCGAGAGTGACGTAATCCTATTCCTGTGATCTGATTGGCACCCCAAAGCACCCCAAACGCCTGCTAAAATTCTGATTAGCTCGATTCAGGATCATATCTGCGTTGACGTAGATTTCCTTAGTAAATGACGCGAGTGGTTTATCTGGTTAGTCAGTGATATTGTTGTCCGGTTTGGTTCACAGCGCCCATGTTAGTGAAATTGATACACAGCTTAATGTTGCCATGCGAATCATTAGTGGGACCATAAGATCTACACCTCTACAGTGGTTTCCAGTTCTTTCAAATATTGTACCTCCCCATATTCGTAGACAGGTTACAGTGATACAGTCTTGGGATAAATATCATTCCTTTCCCAATTCATTCCCAATAAATTCTTATATTCCGGATTCTAAAATTGGCAGATCGAAATCTCGTAAACCTTTATGGATTAACGATTTCCTTCATTCCAAGTAACAAAAAAATTTGGCGTTCCGAATGGAATTCTTGTAATGTTTTCAACAAAGCTTTGATCAGCGATCCTTCAGAAAAAGTTCATGGTCGAAAAATTTGGTGCATTTTGAATCGACCCAGAACCGGTCATGGTCGTTGTTATAGTTTCCTCTTCAAGTGGAATTCGGTCGAAAGTCCACGGTGCGAATGCGAAGAAGAAGAGTAAACAATAGAACATTTAGTTAATAGGAGTCCAATATTTAAATTTGACGATGGTTTCGAGACAATTCATTCGGTTTCTGATTCTATTCTCAATTTAATGAATAGTAAAACATTTACTAGTTCATATTGGTTTTTTCGCCTTCTTTGATTTCGAGATATAAACCTGCATCGAAAGGAAAGAAGAAATTTTGTTTCGTTGATGGATAAGAAGACCTTCAATAACAAACAACAATATCACTACACTTATACGGGGAGACAGAATTTTTCCGGAGATTCTATCTGTGCTCTTGTATCTGACGTTAAAATGTATAAAGTATTGGCGAATGAAGATAAGCGCTACTCCCTCTGGTGGCTATCCGAGTAACCCGAGGTACAGACATTATCATTGACAAGTTAAAAGAGATGTCTAGAAATTGAGAAAGTTTATGCATTTTTCTTGGCGTTTGTGTGATTTTACAAGTGCTCCTACTGAGAAAAGCAAGCTAAAATGTCCCTTCTCATAGATTTCCACAGCCCGGTGAAAAATTTCGAGTTAGGATAGAAGAAACTTGCTTTAACAAGTCGGGCCTGAAAGTGTTTAAGAATCAATAAAAAACAACAAACAAGATTTATGAGAGTCTGTTACCTGCATTTTACCGATGATGATCAATTTTATAGAGGTAAGCACGAATTGCTCATGAAATATTAGATCACATTCATGAAGACAATTTTTTTCCAGGCCCCTAATTCAAGCAGAGAAATTTACTTAAGAGGAATGCTATGCCTTCCAGAAATCTGTCTGTTAAACTGATCATTAAGGAACAACGTAAATGTTTTAGTGAAAGATCTGACTATTGAAAAGGAAGAGTCTCAACAAGGAAATTCTCAGCAAGTTCGCTCAAAGTGCTTCTGCCGATGAAAGCAAAGTTGTACAAGGCTTATTTATTACAGCTTTTTCAAGACCAATCATATGAGAGTTGGAAAATTTATTTGTCAAACAATAATGAATAAGGCTCACGGTACAAGTAGCATTAGTTTTATGTGAATGTATTCATTTTATTCACAATATATTGAGTATTTAGTTCTTCGCTATAAAAATAGTAAAGTTGTGAGTATTTGTCTATTATTCCAAAAAGTATGTTTTACAATACTATCTGTTTTTCAACTTTCAAGACAGCCTAAGAAATCCACCAATGTCAATCTTGTCATATTTGGATCTGAAAATAAATAATATTAAAAAACTGTCTAACCTTGGAGATATCCTCGTGATTTTAGAGTTGCTACACTCAATAAGATTGAAGAATGACACATACCTACTTTATAAGAATGGAATATTACTCCCAGTGATACTCTCGTCAACTATTATATAAAAGTCTAAAAAGTCTTTGAATAAATCGTGAAATCAAAAATTATCAAACCAAACACTAACAAACAGTACAAAATCGACTATCAAAACAAAATCTATGTCTGTATCTAAGGTTCTAAACCTGGCCACCGTAGCGCTGCAATCTTAAATTTAGTCGCCAATAATGGATAAAAAACATTATTGAGAAATCTGTTCCATCTAATCTATTTCGAAACACGAAAAGAGCTCGACACCAAGGGTGACCAAGAAAAAATAATTTCATCCTATTTCATTCCACCTATAACTCTCAGAGTTGTATAGAGAAAATTAAGCAAACAAAATCTCTTTCTTCTATTTTTTAACTTTCAGCTGTTGGTTTTTTCAGATTGAGACGCTACATCCAAAAGGACCCGATGATTTGTATTAATTGTCATTTACAATAAACTCAAGATCACCCACATTTCAAATTGATAGAGTTATAATTCTTCGGAGATCCAAGTTTTCGATGTAGGACTGGTCAATTTCCAAGAATAGACTCATCCGCTTGTCTAGGGCGGCTGGAACATAACCAGGTAAAATTTCCCTAGCTAAAAATCCTGTAGTACTCAATATTTACGATAATGCCTGATCAGATAAAACGGAGAAAGGTGTCTGTCACGTGGGTGGTGTTCCTTATTTAACCTCGCACTGACGTTGAGGTCTCTTAACGATCAAGAAGGTGACATCGCTGATTGAAGGGGCTTCCTTATTTCTGCATGGTCTTATCAATCTGGTGTTAGGATCTGTACACACTGGAAATTTATTTACAGGATGTGCTGCAGAAGATTTAGTTGCATTGGTGAGGAATTATCTTAAGTGCAGAGTGTTTAGCTAAAATGTTTTACGGAGAAACTAATCTTTACTTTGGATCCACAATGTTTTGTAGAATTCATGGAGAAATTCCTAGTTCTGAAAGATATTAGAATGTCTTCCATAGATTGTCATCGGAAATATAAGTCAACTACATGTCAAGGTAGCAATACTGGAAACCCATATGAGTATGAATGTAAACAACCATTTCTTATCCCAATGAGCAGATGAAATAGAGAACGGTCAACTGAACCGAAGAGAAAATTGTTCACAAACTCCTCCCAAGTTTAAGGCGGCCGATTCTTGAATCTCGATCAAGAATGGGGGTTTTTCCTGAATTTGGGTTATTACTGCAAATGCAAATTTGAACATAATTATTATGGGTTTGATTCATCATTTTCTCAAATTACCTTCAGAATGTATTCAAAATCAGATTTCAAAATTGGGGTTTGGGATTTGCTAGGCATGCACGAAGTGACAACGGTGTTTAGTAGAATAGCCTTCTCTGCTATAGAATAATGAAATATTTATTCCTATTCTGTGGTACACACGTGTTCTTTGTCAATATAACCCAACAATTTCCGTTTGCGATTTGTCAGTAATATGACAGTATGACAGTCTGTGCTCTTCTTTTTCGGTTCTTTGGTCGTTGTCTTCTACTCTAACCAGATTGAAGTATAGCTATCTCTGTTTTCCTAAGCAAAATGACACATTTGACGTCCTTTTCTTTCCGAGAAAGCTGAATACGGCGTTGCCATTTCGAGCACTCATGACAAATCCCTTTAAATGCAAATCCCCATTTTTATTTTTCAATTTTAGGTGATCAAACATTTTTTTTAAAATATAATATTGAAATTATATGTTTGAAATGTGATGTTCCGAAGGTTTTTCTTGAAAATTACTGCATTTTCGTTTGAAGGAAAAACCCCCATTGAAGAGTATGACAATTGTCATATGTTCATGTAGATTTTCTAAGTTTTCTCGAGCATCTGAAGAATTTGTGAGAGTTCTATTCACCATTTCGACTAAGTTTGCAAGCAAATATTCAAGAAATAAACTGAATGCAAGAAAATTTCAAATCGGAAAATAAACATAACCATATCCACGTTTGACTCGACTTAGCAACGGGTGGTACGGGGTATAGGAGATATAACATTCGATTGTCAAGTGACATTCGGTTCCATGCGCAGGTCATGCCTACTTATTGTTTATGTTTAACTTAGAAAATCGACGCGAAAACATATGGCAATTGTCATACTCTTCAATTCTTGATCGAGATTCAAGAATCGGCCCCTAGATTCGTGAAATTTGGAAGAAACGCTTTCTACTAGTATTTTCACTGACGTTTTCGCCCCTCAAGCATCGGAAAGAACTACCCCGAAATATGCGAACTATAATGAGGGTATATCCTTTGGTGTATATCCTTTGGCAGTACTTAATAGTTTTTTTTAATTATTTTATGTGTTACTGTATACAGTTTTATTCAAATTTGATTTGTATTTTTATCATTGGAATGAACTTCTAAATATTGAAGATTTTCTCTTAGAAACTGGCTCAAATGTAAATAGCTCATTTAATTTATACGAACAACAAAAATTGTTGATAGGGGCTCCAAAAAAAATTTAACTGGTGGTTATTTTCCAACCTGGAATTGTAAGTAAAAGAAAACAATGTGTACACTTGCGGGACAGTGGAAGCCATATTGAAAAATTGTTTAGTCAAGTGATAATTGTTACTACCGATTAAAGCTTATTTAATTTTTTGTCAATTTGACAAAAATCGCAAAACAAAAAATCGGAATAAAATAATTCTTAAAGATTTCTCGTTTTTCCGATGAAAGAGTCAGAGAAACTGCCCTTGACAGATAGTTCAATCCTACAATATGCTAGGGCGTTTTCCATAAAAAAAAAACTTGAAAATACCAATTCAATCGTGATGAAACTTGGTAACTAGTTTGAAAATGCTGATGGGCAACTTTCTGCGAAATTTCGTGATGGTCGTGTTATTAGAACAATTTGAAAAAAAAATCAATTTTTTCAGGTATTCAATATTTTGTGATCTTTTGATCATATCATCCTCATTAAATTCTGTATGAACATTCGAACTGTCATTTCTCGATGAATTACTGGATTTTAATTCGATATAATCTGTATTTTCTGAAATACAACGGCCGACCGTAAGCATCATAACTTCCGAAAGAAACATAATACAAACTCGATATTTGTAGAGTAGGTTTGGACCTTAATTACGAAGGTAGAATTCGTTGATGGGCACAATCCGCCGAATGATTCCGTAGATACCCATTCAAAACTTCATTTTCCAAAAATACAGATTAGATCGAATTGAAATCCAGTAGCTTATCGGAAAAACCTAGAAAAGCACTGACGTGAAGTAAGCATCAATGGATATTACCAAAACTGAACATGCTAGCAACAGCTGCTGACTTCACGTCAGTGCTTCTCTACGTTACTATGAATGAAACAGAACCTTTTTAAAAAAAAAAACCTATCTTTTTTCGCAGTAGTCACCGATACTTCTGCCCTCCCTCTTAACAGTAGTAATATATTTCACGAAACACAACAATAGCCTTGAAGCTACCAATCTCCAAGAATCGACCCAAGGAATCTCAATGATCCATGCTTGAAGGTGGAATTAATAGATTCGATGAAGAAACGATGACATCTTCAGGATATTTATAAAGGTAATAAAGAATTTTGTTGAGTAAATTTCCTCTTCCAAGCATTAAAGATATTAAATTACAGCATAAAGCAAATAATGGATCTGTGGCCACCCATGACTTTATAAGGTCTCCCGAGGTACCAAAAGCACAAGATGAGACCTCTGTTACAAGTGGGCCGTTGACAAAAGTCCGTATCTTTATCTCCGAGGTGTCTTTTCTAATTTATCGGCCGTGTTTTAGTGACAACGCACTAATTGGTCGTGGTTATCGAATGAAAATATCACCTGCTATATTTATTCGCTTTTAGGAATTCCGTTATCGAAGGAAAACCTGAACAATAACCGGAGTGGCTAGAGTCTCTGGGCCTGTGCTATTGACGTTGTTTTATTATCCATTTATTTATCTTCGTATTCGATTTTTTTCGTTTTTACCGTTTTATCTTCCCCTCGACACATGGAGCTTTCATTCATGATATTTATCTGAATCGTTTTTTACTCGCGGACAAGATGGTCAGAAGGTGTTACGGACAGACAGAATATAATTTGTTTCGCGGTTTTTGGTGTTGAGTCATACGATTTCTTGATCAATAATGCATGATGTTTGGAACAGAGGTGTAGCTGGACATGTTCGCGAATTGGTTTTATCTTATCTCGTCATTGCTGGAAATATTTTCAATTTCAGTTTTATTGGAAGATATCTTGGTCGAAATGAGTTGTTTCTTCATTTGGCTTTCTGGCGAATTTTAAAAAATGGGAAGAACTTAATTAGCTACTTCAAAATGGTTATCTGTGTTGGTTAAGATTTAAGATTTGACACTGAAAAATAAATCTTCAGAAAAATGAAGATGAAAGTTATCTCAGAGCAGAATGAAAAAATAAATTCAGTAAATTCATAAACATTGCAAAAAACACTACATCACTGAAGTGAAGTCAGCAGCTTTTCACGGAAATTCTGCATAAAGCTTCAATCTGTCGTTTTTCAATCAAGCACCCGGTTTTACATCGATCCAATTTGTATTGTTGGAAATATTCGGAAAATCTAATTTTGAATGAGTATATCTACGGCATCATTGGTCAGCCCAACGCCCAGGCCGTAAACACAATAACTTACGAAGGAAAGAACTCCAGGAACTCGATATTTGTAGAGAACTTTTGGACCTTAATTACGAAGGCCGAATTGGTGAATGGGTAAAATACACCTGATGATTCCGCAGATATACCCATTCAAAATTTTACTTTCCCAATATTTCCAAAAATACAAATTAGATAGAATTGAAATCCAGTACTTTATCGAAAAATAAGAGTTCGAAGGTTCATACATAATTTAATGAGGATAATAAGATCACGGAATATTGAATATGTATTTGAAAGAAAAAATTTGAAATTTTTTTTCAAATTGTTCTGATGACACGATCATCACGAAATTCTGTACAAAGTTGTGTTTCAGCTTCAAACTAGGAGCCAAGTATCATCATGATTGAATCAGTGTTTCTTTTTTTTTACCGAAAAAACAACGATATCAGGAAGAAAAGCAAGAAATTTCATATATTTCTTTCCAATATCTCCAAAACTTATAACTGTATCGAATTGACATTCGGTACACTGCTGTGGAATATGGAGCTTAGAGTTCGCGCTGAATTTTTTTTTCAAATGTGGTGAAAAGTTCGCGAAAAAAAAAGTTTAAGGTCTTCTTAATGGCCGACCAATTACGATGGCCGTAATAATTTACGATGGCCGAATACGTTGATGTGTAAAATCCATCCAAAATTTTATAAATATTCCAATATTTCCAAAAATACAGATCAGATCGGATTGAATTTCAGTACTCTATCGGAAAATGACAGTTTGAAGGATCATACAGAATTAAATGAGGATAATATGATGGGAAGATCATAGAATATTAAATCTCTGAAAAAAAATTCACTATGAAAATGGTGAAAATTTGGCAGAGACGGTTCGTAAAACTCGAACATTTTTGGGTCGTCGTGAAGCACCTTGTTGGACCGCAATGAAGAAATTGGTGGAAAAATTCGAGCTGTTGGGACAAGTTAGTGATGTGAGGAATAAAACCCGTGCACGTCGCTCAAGAATAGCCTAGAATATTGCTGCTGTAGCCGAAAATGTTGAAGAAAACCCAGGTTTGTCCATTCCTCGTCGTTCTTTGGAATAAAGCATTCCACAAACGTAATTACACCGTATTGTGAATAAAGATTTGGGTCTTAAGGCTTATAAAGTTTAGTTAACACAAGAACTCAAGCCGGCCGATCATCCACAACGTCTTGTCTTTGCTGTTTGGGTCGTTGAAATGCATGAAAATGATCCGGAATTCCATCGAAAAATCATCTTGAGTGATGAGGCCCATTTCCACCTCGGTGGCTTCGTCAACAAGCAAAATTGTCGCATCTGGGGCTTGGAAAACCCGAGAGTTATTGTTGAAAAGCCTCTCTATCCTCAACGTGTGACTGTTTGGTGCGGTTTATGGTCCGGCGGAGTCATTGGACCTTACTTTTTCGAAAATGAGGCTGGAGCAACAGTAACGGTGAATGGATTGCGCTATCGGGAGATGATTAATGATTTTTTATGGCCGGAAGTGGATGGTATTGATCTGGACTACGTTTACTTTCAACAAGACGGCGCTTCATGCCACACAAGCAACGAAACCATTGATCTTTTGCGGATAAAGTTTCCGGACCGTGTTATCTCTCGAAGAGGTGATCACAATTGGCCACCAAGATCTTGTGATTTAACACCTTGCGACTTCTTTCTTTGGGGCCACGTGAAAGAGAAGGTCTACGCCAATAGCCCAGCGTCGATTCAAGACCTCAAAGATGGAATTCGTGAGGCTATCGGGCACATAGGGCAGCCACAGCGATTTGGTTATGGAAAATTTCATTAAAAGGCTATGGTCCTGTAAGCGTGGTCGTGGTGATCATTTGCCTGATGTTATTTTCCACTATCAACGTCATAGCTTCTTCTTTATAATGACATTTCCCAAGTGACTAATTACAGGCCTATTAGGATACTGAGTACGATTCCTAAAGTGTTTGAAAGCTTCATCTGTGATGTAATGACTCGCTCTCTTCAGCCCCAAATCATTGATGAACAGTTTGGCTTTGTTGGTGGCCGTTCTACCGAATTAAATCTTTGGACATTTGTCTTTCTCGTCGGTTCTCTGGAGGAGGGTTATCAGGTCCATGCCTTGTACACGGACTTCTCTAAGGCCTTCGATAGGGTCAATCACCAAATGTTATTACATAAAATAAAGAGAATGGGTATTGATGGATTCTTGTTGCAGTGGATTGAATCGTACTTGACTGGTAGAACTCAGGTTGTTCGTGTCCAAGGATATCATTCTAGAGAGATACCTGTGCTATCTGGTGTGCCACAAGGGTCGCACCTGGGACCCTTGTTATTCATTATTTACATCAATGACATCTCTGAATATTTTCACCACTGTTTCTTTCTTCTTTTTGCTGACGACTTGAAGATGTACCTGAAAGTTAAATCGTCTGGTGATTGTGCTCGGATGCAAGATGACTTAAACAGGCTAGTTGCTTGGTGCCATAATAATTCTATGGATTTAAACATCAAAAAATGTCACTCAATATGCTTCAGTAGGAGTCGGTATATTGTCGACCATTCTTATTATATCAATAAGTCGTTTAAGTTTTGTACCCCATATGTCTGGGATCACTTCAAAAGCACTTCAGATGTTGGGCTTTATCAAGAGATGTTGTAGAGATCTTCGGAGTGCCGACTCCATTCGGTTGCTTTATTGTTCCCTTGTGCGTCCTCACTTGGAATATGGTTCATTTGTGTGGTCTCCTTTTTACAATATTCATATCCAGAACATTGAGCGGGTTCATCATAGGTTCCTTAGACATATGGCATACAGGCTGGATCCTCCTGGGACTGATTTCTATCAACTCAACTACAACCAAATTGAGGAGGTCTTGCACTTGGAAATTCTTGAGACCAGAAGAAATCTAAGAGACATGTCAGTTTTCTATAATATTCTCCATTCACGAAATTCATGTCAGCAATTATTGGCTAATATTGCTATTCATATTCCGTCAAGGCCCACTCGTCAGGCCATTTCCTTTCATAGCCCTACACATAGAACCAACTATGGCTATAACTCGTTCCTGGCGAGGACAGCAAGACTGGCAAACCATCACTCCTCTAATGTCGACTGTTTTGATACACCTGCCAGATTCAGGGAAAGTATTAAGGAATTTATATCCTAAATTATTTTCATTTCTCTCTGTTGTAATCTGGAGAATCTTCAACTTTTTGTGGGCACTATCAAAGGAAATCATGTCATGTAAAAAAATTAAAAAAAAAAGGTGATTGCTGTGATGTTCTAGTTTTTATATTGTCTTGGTGTTTACTGTATCTTAGGGTAGGCATACAACATGTTATTTTAATTTAGTATATATACTTTGTAATATTGGGCATTTAGCCCGTTGAATAAATAAATAAATAAATAAATAAATGAAATTAACATCCGATCATTTATATTGAAAAATGGCATTTTCTTTGAATATCAAAATAACACCTCTTATTGGAAAATACTTTACAAGTTCCTGTGTCCAGAGAAATTCCACGATTCCAACCCCCCCAAAAACCAAATCCATCACCTATCTAAACAAGAATCTGATAAATCCGAAAACTGCCGCGGCCACTCTTCCATCCCGCATCCCTTTAGACAATCCCATTGAATTAATGATGTTAACACCTCGACACACAAAGATCTCGATGAGATGGACACAATAAAATAGAAATATTCAATCAATCATCGCCGCGATATGCCGAATTCGAACACCTGCCAGAGGTAATCACATAATCAAATACACAAAGCTAACTCGACAACAATACCGGGCATTTAGAGTTCGAGAACCCTGTGGTTCTTTGGTTCCACAATGGACGGTAATGGACCGACTTCACACTGTTTTAGAAATGTGCCCATTCATGGACGGCCGCCATTCTCATTGTTTGGTACTAAATAGTCCAGTGTTTCGTCGGGATATGACGGGTTTGGGAATTTTTGGGATTCCTTAGTGCCGTCGATGACTTGCTGGAATGGCTATGGTGGTCGTACTGAGTGCCTTATGAATATAAAGGAAATTATGTTGGGATGGATGGATTGGTCATCTTTGGTTGTCAGCTAAGAAGAAGTGGTGGTTTTCAGGTGGTATCATCTAAATGGGTACGGGTAGGAGCTTCATGGTCTGAAGAAACGGAATTATTGCAATGGTATCTTCGCGATGATAAAAAATGGGGGAGACCTCATGTAAGTCTCCTCTGAGAGGATGGCAAGAATTCTTTCTACCCTTATACAAGGTGTTCTACAAGCTCTATGAAAAACTTGGACAGATGGTAGCTGTGCTTATTCTGTGCATTTTTTTTTATCAACATAGGTCTGATTCGTTCTCGTTTCAAAGTTACAAGCATTTGGAAAATTTATTTCCATGTTGATCAAGTAGACCGACATAAAATATAGGTTGATATGGTTATTGACGTTATTTTAATTATTCATTTGACACTTGGTGTGCGTTTTGAATAACAATGCATTCTTTCACTACTCAGGAATATGCAGATATTGTATTCGAATATGGGTATTCTAATGGTAACTCCAGAAGAGCAGCTCGAGAATACCGAAGAAAATATCCAAATAGACACCAATCTGCTCACACAGTATTTTGTGCATAATTCCAAAGACTTCGAGAAACAGGCAATCCTGCTCCATAGAAAGCCATTCGGCCAACTGAAGTGAATGTAGAAAATGAGGAAAATGTAATAGATGCTGTCCATGGCAACCCTTCGATTAGTGTTCGACGTATAGCTACAAATCTTCATATATCACTCATATCAAATTTCGTATGGCGTGTTTTGAAAGGAGAAATGTTGCATCCATTTCATAGACAAAATGTAGAAGCTTTACATGCTGACGATGGGTTACGAAGGTTAGAATTTTGTAGATGGTTACTTCAACAAAATGCCCAAGATAATAGATTTATTTCGCTTGTCATGTGGTCTGACGAGGCTTGTTTCACTAAGGACGGTATCAACAATAACTGCAATGAACATGTATGGGTACTGCACCCATAAATATACCCCCCTGTATAAACACCTAGATTAGAAAACTCCATCCATTTGTTCTTTGTGATTTCTCTGTAAATATTAAGTTTTTGGTAGCTAACTTTTTAACCTGATTATATAATACTCCATGTTGAAAATGAAGAAGAATTTGGGCTACTAATAATAATAGTTGGGAGAGCCCTTGAAAAAAGAATTCGTCATGTGACTACAATTATCAACACTTGTTTGTCATTCAGATAAATTTAGAGAATATTTTCTGCTAATTCTTCAGGCGGTGAAAATAAGAATAATATAATAATAATATTGATTCACTACACTAACTAACATTGATTAATAAAGTGGGTAGTAAACAAATACACACGAAAACACAGAGGCTTTACCTGGAAGCTATCGCTTGAACGTGATGTCATTATGATTTCAACCCTAAATAACTTCTGATTGATGGAGTGAATAATATTCAACAAACTGTCGAACAAAGACACAGTGAAAAATGAAAACATTTCTTCCGTAAAAGAGAAACCACCTCTTCGATCAAACTGATGTTGTTGATATATTATGTTGGGTGACAGTGGAATGTATAGCCTTGAGGCAATAAAGTCACAGTGTCGCTATAGGACACTATAGTCTTTCCACAATAAGGTACTTTCAAAGAGTTCGCTTTGCTTCTCGTATTATAGCAGTGCAATGGGAAGTGATGATATTCCCGACTTTTTTATGCTAATAAGCATATTCGATCAGGATAGCTCACTCACTAGAGAGTTTGAGTGGCCTTTTTTAAATAATTCAAACAATTCGTGCAATACATCTGTGTATTACATTCAAGTTTTCAACGTGAGTGTAATTTACACCACCCCAGTCAATGATGCAGTATTGCAGTTGCGTTGGATCAATGCAAAATGCACAAACCAAAGATGTATCAAGTCAAGGTGGTCTCTGGAATAGCTCATTTGATATAATATACCCCTTGATTTTGTGGTTATATTCTCTATTAGAAGGTCCCACCTGAGGATCAATTATTACTCTTAGATATGGTATCGACTCCACTTCTGGAATATAAAGGCTTGATCACAGGGCTGATTCACAGAAAAGCACTCTATCATCCTTAAAACTGAGGATTTTACCCTTCAATTTGACATCCGGTTAACTGTTTATATATAATCTGAACAAAATTGGCCCGATAACAGTATCCTGAGGAACTCCGCAGGTCCCGTATTTGGATTCACACAGCGCCCCCTCAACGTATACTTTCTGTTTCCTATCTGTTAAGAAGCTTTTCGTAAATCGAAGGTTTTTGCCTGAAACCATACCACAGGATGAATTAAGTGATATTTAATTGTGATAGTTCATGGTTTGAAATCAGAGGGTCAATTCTTGAGTATCGATCAAGAATTGAAAAATATGAGAATTGTCATATGTTTGAGTCGATTTTCTATGTGAAATATAAACAACAAGTAGACATGACCTGCTCATGGAACCGAATGTCACTTGACAATCGAATGTTATCTCTCCTACACTCCATACCACTCGTCGGAGGAAACGGTGATGAGGTTATGTTTATATTCCGATTTGAAATTTCTCGATATCTTGCATTCGGTTTATTTCTTGAATATTACATGAAAACAATATCGAAATGGCGAATAGAAATATCACAAATTTTGCAGATGCTCGGTAAAACTTAAAAAATCGACATAAACATCTGACATTGTCATAATCTCTTCAATTCTTGATCGAGATTCGAGAATCGGCCACCAGGTTCGTCCCATTAATCAGTCCTATTTCCATTGTTCTTTGCATTGTTCGCTTTTACCCTGAACAAATAAGAAATCCTGTGTTTTCCCTACATGGTGGAGAACATTCATCTTCTTTTTCGTTGGAGTATTTCAATTTCCCAAGTCGTGCTCAAGAAGTTTCCCTTTCTACCATCAAGGACATCGTAATCCATCAACGAACGGTATTGATCTTGAGACAACAAATCATTCGAGAAGTAAAAAAAAATGAGAATCGACCAGTTACCAGTAACAAAGTTCAGGGCTGCTGCTTCTTAACCTGTCGACCACGACCAAGCCAACTTGGGAACGTTATTGATGTTCTTAAAGTCGGTTTCAGAAAACTATAAATCATACAACGGCACCTCTTCACAGTAATGAACACTCCAGCATTCTGTAATTTGAAATGTTTCACTCAAATTGCCTCTAGAAAATAAATAAGTTAGCAAGTGGCGCTAATGATGCCAGACAAAAAACAAAGTCTGGGATGGAATTGATTCAGGATAGATGATTAAATGTAGCTACAAGTCGGCTTAGAAATAGAAGTTCGTTTAGGAGATCAGAGATGAGAAAATATCTTTGGCATGTTGGGAAAAAATTTGTTTTATCAGTATTGTTTTGATCTACGCAATTTTGTTGAAGCTAATCCCAACTAGTGAAAAGGTAATCAATTGGGATTGACATTAGAATAGTTACAATCAGGATGAATAGCTGCGTGAAGTCTTCAGGCAATGAGGTTGGTTTACATCAAGGATTCAACAAATACACTGTTAGACTTTTTTATAAATACTGAAGCAGAAAGAAATTATGATATATTCCATGCATCTGAGTTTAGGCCTAGGCATCGATCAAATGAGAGAGAATATACATGATTGAGATTTGAGAACTCTTCTCCAACAAGCCAAGTACATAACATAGGTATAAGAAGTTCATATTTTATAATAATTTCGATATAAGTTGTGTCGCTCTTCCCTCTATATAGAATTACCCCAAATAAGAGAAAAGAAAAGTATTCAGACAGATATGGGTTCATCTAGCCCCTCGGCCTCGGTCGTAAACTTCTTCGTAATTTGTGAGCTTTCAGTGGATCCCAGATAGTGGATCAAGAATCATTGGATGCCAACAAGTGGAAAAATGTATCTGGGATTTTGTTTGGTAACTACTAGTCGACTCTCTGTGTACAACAGGTTCATACACCACATAATCACTCAGAAATAAGTTGAAGGCCTAAAGTAAAAAAATTATTATAATTGGATGTCTGAATACAGTGTGGTCCAACGAAAACTTAACACCTCGACTTTTCGGCTTCAAAATGAAAATGTGGCAGGAGTCACTTCTTATATATGAAAATGTTTTTGTTTTTGTTTCGTTTAACTCATGAGCTTCAGTTTATTACTGACTAATAAGGGTTGGCAGGAAGACATTGCTCGGCAATATGTCCACCGGTTACACATTATATGTATACACTACTAAACAGAACATAAGAAGCAAAAAATAAATAAAAATCGCTCGGACTCGCCAATTTCTGATTCGAGATGGAACAACTTTGCCTCTCCTTGCATCCCATTAACTGCAATTCACTAACGGAGGTTAGTGCAACCCCTATCTGATCCTGAAACGTCGCTTCAAAATTTCGAATTTCCATCGATAACAAAATGACAGGTGAAATAGTGGAAGAGTACTTATTATCACTTCACAACACAACTACTAAATACCTTTGAAATGTGCGGGATGAATCATACAATCCTTCTTTCACTATTCGTAAAGTTTCCGTTGGATCACCCTGTATAAGTACTAACCTACCTAACTTCTCCGCGTAAGCGATTGCAGTGTCCAATGAAGGAGGGAATTTAATTGATTTCTTATCTGCTTTGATATCTTATTCTCTTTAGTTATAAAAATATTTTCCATTTATTGCCTCCTGTGAGGATTGAACTCACGACCCCTGGTTTACAAGACCAGTGCTCTGCCACTGAGCTAAAGAGGCTCGATATTTAGGAGTGATTTCGATCTCAATTCACAAAAGGATCAAATAATTGTACGAAATACTAACTGAAACTCGAGGGACACTTTATAAGTTTCCCTTATTGGAATTCTTCGAAAAAATGCTTCGGTTCTGACCGAGGATCCTTGACTTCGTCGAGTTGTCTCTTCCTTTTTCGATTTATTATGGTGAGTTATAATAGCGAGATATTATAACTCACGTTGTTTGTTTACAAATACTATTAACTACTCGAAAGCTGTGGAATAATGAGTTTACTCCATTCACTTTTATAAAGTATGCCGGTTGACCATGATTTAGGTCTTTCATGTTGTTGTAACTAAAACCAAGGCAGGTTGGCGCTCCTGAAATATCGACAATGTCAAAATAATTCGACGCGAGGTTGCCAATTTCTACTCTCTTTCGATAACAAATAACAATTCAGCTTCAGCCATAATAAACTAATAAATTAACATTTCGCTTTCATTGTATTGTATTAAGCCTTAAGTAGGTAGTGATGTTTGAATTGAACGAATTCCTTAACGAATAATTTCCAAAGTTATTGTATATTTCGTGGAATTGTTTCGATATGAAGTAGTACATTGAAAATGAACTTGGTATATCCTATGCTGGCAGAACATTGAATTTTTATGCACGAAAATATCATGAATTATACAATATCTCATTCAATGCTATTTTTTCTAATATTTTAGGAATTGCTTTTTTCTGGAAATTGAATATTTGAGTTGACTTCAAAGTATGTCCATAAAATATAATTCCATATCTTGCTTTTGACTCGAGTACTGCATGATAGGTAGTTTTCATGGAGAATATATCCAGATATCTTGTCATTACACACAAAGATAACAGACTGGAGCTAAGCTGTATCCCAGTTTAGAAATATGTTGATACCAATCCAGTGTATGTATCATTCAAGTAGATTCCCAAGACCTTTGTAAATGGAGTTAGTTCTTTGGAGGTTAACTGTGACACAGGCTTCGAAGTACTACTACATTTTCATACTGGAATATTTCAAGTTGTGCAACAAGGTATTTAAATGACTTCTGTAGGCTTATTTCTTGAGAATTTAGAAAAGTAGGGAATTCGAAGTAACGGACTACTTTATCCATCATTTTTCAGTAAAATTCCAAAACACTCAATTCTTGATCTCCGTACAAGAAAAACATTTCTGAATCTTCCAACCATGTTTACATACGTGAAATATTTCCAATATAACCAGAGGGGAAAGTTTCTTCAACATTCGCCAGGTCTTTGGAATGATTGAATTCACATAATATTTTCTTAAATTCATTACTTTATAGATTGACATTTTGAAAAATACGTAATTACTACCACCTCTTTGTAGAGAGGACAACGTTGTGTAGTTATCTGACAGGAAAATGACTATAACCTAACATTTTCAAAATATACACGGTGAAATCTGTCAGGATGTCATGGCAAACCGGGATACTCTATAAAAGTGAATGGAGTATATATAATTATTCTTCAGGAGTAGATGAGTCTCTTGTTCCCCAAGCTAGCGTTTAAAAAGTCAACCAATGAAGATTTCTATATTTCGCCTGTTTCTCCTGATTCATACCCCATTTTCTGGTGGAAACATTTCGCAAAGGTCCAAATGGACAAAAAAGGACGAGGCAGGACTTGTCCTCCGATTTAGACCGTCGATCCAGTTGTTTCTACCATTCGTCTCGATAAATCGTCACTTTATCCTCTCGGACCACACGTGCGTACATAAAAATAGCTGGCCGGTGTATCTGGATCCTTTACAACTTAACTGACCCTTGTCGCCTGTCCAAACAAAGTAATGTCATAGGCGTTCACGGGCCAAAGCAACATCTCTGCTCTTTCTCCCATTTGCCTTGATATTTACATATAAATCAAGGCGTGCTCTCACAACATTTCTACATATAATTTTAATTTACTCACCGGGTAACCCGAGATTGTTTTATTGGGTTCCGACTACGACAGTTTCCAGTAATTTATTTTTGATTATCGAACACCCCGATTGAGAAATTTTTCTTGGTGGTTACAGGAAACTTTGGTTTCATTTTGGATAAATCATATGGTCCGAAATACCGTATACTTCTCTGTTTAATTCTAAACTACTTTGAATGGAATTGTTCCAGGAAAAAGCGCGAAATAATTTGGCACCAGTGTCTGAAATTATCGAATTTCTTTAGAATATGGTATTGAACCACTAAGGTGGACTCATTCATTGCTGAAAAATCCGATGTGGAATCCAATGTTTTCCTGCGGGATAAAGGAAAAATGAAAATAGCTAGCAACTTGAAACTTGAGTCGTATTCAAACTTCGAAAGAACTCTTCTGAACGACTTCGAAATCGAACCTACATGCCTGTTGAATGTGGAAGTTCCACAAGGTACTGTTCTGAAACCCCTACTATTCAATTCATACATGCGCGAAATCCTAGTAATCACTATGAAAGTATTGGAAAAAATGAATAAATAACTTTGCAGATATGAGAAGTGCCTGTTTTCCTCTGAAGCAGTTCTAAGTGCAAATCACTTCAAATCATCATTATACTTGACGCGTTCATCATAAACATAGAAAATTCGTTTTCACACGACAAAAATATTTCATTATAGTCGTCTTCCGTGATTTCATTGTTTATTCACTGAACGATGAAATATTTTTGCTATGATTGTATACAGGGTGAGTCTTTAAGTCGTACATGAATTCAACCATAGATTCCTCTCATTAAATAAAACCCTTTTTTCATTTGCCATTTCTCCAGATTCGGCTCAGGTAAAAAGTTAGAGGCATTTAAATATTTCTCAATGTGCTAATACACTCCTGCGCTTTATTTGCAAGTTCACCCCAGATATCCCTTACGGTGATCTTTTTTGGAGAATAACCTATCCATTGCTTGAAATTGAAAGAAACATAATTGAGAGAACTCATTTACTCACCTAATTCTAATGATTTGTTGCTTTTTGCGATATTATCGCAAGGAAAACATTTCGCTACACTCTGGACTTGAAACACTGATCTTCAACTTGATGTTCATGCAATATCCAATTTCATTCTCGCCCATTCTCATATTGAAAACTCCACAATTATACTTTTTTTATATTTATAATTTATTAATGAATTATATGAAATCAATCAACAAACCTAAAAACATACTCTTGAATGTTATGGTTATGGAAAGTCTAGTCCATAGAGAGGGACTATGTCTGGGGTGTAGTCACGAAATAGCATATACCCATAGAATTTATAACTTAATGTTATACCTATGCATATACCTAATATTAGTTCTATGCGAAATAGATGAATATTTCTGTGTATTCTATGGTCCGGATAAACGTGAACACAGCTTAATTTACTTCCTTTACTATCCATAAATATAAGGAAATTTTTCGAATTTTTATTCGATGTTATATATTATCATTATTATTATTATTATATTCAACGTTGAATATCTACAAAACGGTGCGTTTAAGGAGAAATTATAATGAATAATCAAATATTTTAAAATGATGGAAGATTCTTATGATGACATAAGATAAACTTAATCTGCATTCTTCATGCTAATTTCGTATAGTTTTATGAAAACTGTTTGAAGTAGGATGTAAGTGATTACTGAAGAATATGTGTCGTAGTTATAGAAAACTTCACACCGAAATTCATCTCATTCGGAGTTACCATATCGAAGCTACAAAAAAAAACTGATTTTTTTTGGAAATTCAAACAGCCTGTATCTTTTTGCTAGAGCCAAATCTGGAAAAATGATGAACGAAAAAATTGTTTCATTTGACGAGAGGAATCTATGGTTGAATTTGATGTACAACTTGAAGACTCACCCTGTAAATCTTAGGTATTTATCCTTCATAGCTGCAATCAAATCATGAAATTAATTTGCAGGCTTTTATTGTTGCTGTGAACCAGGTGTCGATGATGAAATTGCAATAAATACTTTTCTGTCACTCAGAGTAGAATTACGTCGGTATTACGTTACCTCTGCAAACATCCGATTCCAATAGTAAATGATTCTTGTTTATAGTTATCACAAAATTAATACCCTGACAATGTAAAGATGTATGTACAAGTAAGTACTTATAACTACTTGGGAAGGTAGATTACAACATGAAGATCAGATAAGCCTTCTATATAATTTTATCGCATTCAATTCCATTGGGTATCAATTATATCAGCATTTGTATTCAGTATCCTTCAATCGTAAATATTATTCCAGAATAATTTGTATTCTTATTCTTGCAGTTCTTTATTATTAATTTAAAAATATATACTTGATTTTTATTATCACTTAAAATATATATAAAAGTATAATGAGCATTCTTTCTCCTGAGTGAAGTTTATCTTGTCTTAACAGAGTTGATATCTGGATATTATTTTTTGCTCCTAACTTCTGGGAAACAGCGTTCTATCGTATTGTCGAAATGTCTGTAGTTTTCGTTTTTACGGGCGCACAGATGATCCTATCGACTCGAAGCTTTCAGGGTATGTTTAATTTCAAAGTGTGAGGGTCAGGTTCGTTAAAGGACAAAATCAGCCAAACGGTTTAGGAATTACTGCTATTTGAAATTCTGAGGTTATTTCTATGACATTTCAGGGACTTTTTGAGCGATTATTATATTAAAACGTGGAGAGTATAAACTTTTTGCATAGTTCTGTTGAGATTGTATTTTTGGTGAATCGAAAAAAATTACTTTATTATTTGCGGAAATTTTTTTTGGAATTTATTCTTCGTATTTGAAAGCAATTCTGCTCAATTCTTGAATTTTCACAGTGGTGTAGCAAATTTCACCTTGATAGGACAATAGTTATCGGAGATATTGTGGAAAGATATTTCAAATTCCGTGATTTTATTCTAGGTATCGTTTTTTTTTCCGGAATAATTCAAAAAATACTGATTCAATTACAATGAACTTGATAGTTTAAAAATGCTGATGAATAACTTTGTGCGAAATTTTGTATTGATCGTGTCATTGAAACAATTTTAGAACAAACATAAATTTTTTCTTCAAATATTCAATATTGTGCGACCTTCTGATCACATGAATATCAAGACATTCTGTCTCAATCTTCAAGCTGTCACAAATTTATTATCACTGGGGAATGGGAATTTCGGGACAAATTCAACATGATAAGGTTCGCGTTATTTAGAAATATCCGTAAAAGATGCCTCGGCTCCTCAAACAAGATAATTCCTTCCAAATATAAGTTTTTGTTAGGCTGAAATTCAAGTTGGGATTCTTGATTTCATGTTCAAAGTGTCAAGTTTATGAAGGATATGTTCCGCAAATCAACTTGGTTATTTCGGTTGCCGGTTTTCAGTTCTGTGAATATGAAATATTCGCTTGGTTCCTGAAAAAAAAAGTTGATTACGGGATTTGATTGATGAAAAAGCAATCTTTCTGTCACCAGAACATTAAACTATTAAGTCTATGCACCACAACGACAATCAATGTTTCATGGTAACATATCCATAGCATCTTTATTTACCTTATGATCCATAGACCATACCTAGTTATTTTTCCATTGTTGATTGTTGCCTCTTCTTTGTTCTATGGATCATAAAGTAAATGAAGATTGTTTTATGCTAAAGATATGTAACCATAGAATATTGATTGTCGTTCTGGTGACAGAAAGAACGTTTTTTCATCAATCAAATTCCGTAATTAACCTTCCTTTCAGGAACCAACCGAATACTTCATATTTACGGAATGGAAAACCGGCAACCGAAGTAACCAAGTTGATTTGCGGAACATGGCCTATATAAATTTGACACTATTAACATGAAATCAGGAATCCCAACTTAAATTTCAGCCAATCAGAGATGATCTCAACAAAACCCTATATTTGGAAGGAAGTTTCTTGTTTGAGGAGCCGAGGCATCTTTTACGGATATTTATAAATAAAGCGAACCTGATCATGTCGAATGTGTTCTGAAATTTCCGTTCCCTACTGATAGTAAATTTGTGAAGGAAATAGTGAGTTGGCAACTTTGGCCGAAGTCGTCTAGTGAATAAAGAATATTGGGAAAATAAAATTTATTTTGAAAGGAATCGTTGGGTGGATTTTACCTATTCTCGAATGTGTTCTTCCTACTTTAGGTCCATTACCTACTCTACAAATATTGAGTTCCTGAGTAGTTCCTTTTGTTATTGTGTTCACTATCAGATGACACAATAATGAAACTTTTTTTTAAATATGAGAACAATTTTTCAGTCTTATTTTTCTCTATTTTAATGGTTTGTTTGATGGTAAATTCAACTTCTCCCGAGTCCAGCTCTGGTAGAAATCCATGATGATCATCATCATTGTTGCACTCTCAATGTCGACCACGAACCTCCTCGTTCAGTATGGCATATCTAATTAAATTCGATATATTCACTCATCTGGTCCAGCTAGAATCATCCTAATTGAGATCCAAACGGAGAATCTTCGGTATCAACCAGAGAAATCAAACCTGGGGTCTGTTTGTTCCTTCCTCGCCTGTAGGTCTGAGCATCTATTCTCATAAAGGCTCTAATTGTTATCATTTGCTTTTTTTTCAATCCTGAACATGAATACAGCGTCGATAGTATAAATTGACTACCTTAATACAGCGTTTCTTCCAATCATCAGCTAATAAGATGTTAACATCGTGAACTTCGTTAGTGTTCCTGCAAATGAACAGGATCGTAACAAGTCTGTTTCCTTCGGGAATTTCGAATGATATCAGGTATTGTAGAGGTGTCTTAGAATCGTGCGTGTGTTATAAACTGCTCCATAAGAGTTAGGGATATCGTATTTAATGGTTTTTAAAGGTATGTAATCTTCGAGAAAATCGCTGTAAAATCATTTAAAACTCAATAACAACCTGAATCGATCCCATAAAAATCAGTATGAGACATTTCGTCAATCTGGTCGCCTTTTTTCTGAAGTTTGGTTCTTTGCATATGCTTCATGGATGTTCTTATTTTGAAATGAAGTCAGTTTATTAACGGCTTCGATTTGAAACGAGTTTTCTGAAAATGCCAAGACATAAATTAACAAACGCTGAGGCTAATAGGGCTATCGGAATGCTACAGGGTGGCTTAACTCAGGTTGTTGTAGCGGAAAGGCTCCAAGTCAGCCAAAGTGTGATATATCGACTTTGGAATAGGTTCAGGGAGACAGGTTCCGTGTTGAAAAGACCAAGGCTTGGTGGGCGACGAAAAACAACACCTGCTCAGGATCGTTTCATCACCGTTTCGGCGAGAAGAAACCCTACATCTACGTGTAGAATGCTACGGAATACTCTTCAAAATGCAGATGGGGTCCAAGTTTCCATCGAAACCATCAGACGACGTTTGAGAGAGGTGAATCTAGGTTCTAGACGTCCATTAAGAGGAGTTCCATTAACACGTGAACATAAGCGTCAAAGACTGCAATGGGCAAGGCAACATATCAATTGGAACGATCAATGGCGTAGTGTCCTTTTCACAGATGAATCCAGATACGGACGATTTTCAGATTCTCGAAGAATAAGGGTATTGACAATCCCACGCATACGTCGTAATCGTCGCTCTGTCCAAGAAGTCCATCCATTCCGAGGGGGTAGTGTTATGGTATGGGCCGGGATATGTTTCAACGGGCGCACAGATCTACACATTTGTCCTGGGAATATGACCGTCTTACACTATAGGGAGCATGTCATTGACAATGTTGTGCCAAATATTCACGCTGCTATTAGTGAAACTTTTCAATTTCTAGACGATAACGATAGACCGCACCGTGCAGCCATAGTTGAGAATGTGCGCGAGGAGCTTGGTATTCCACATTTACCAATACCTCCGCACTCACCTGATTTGAATTACATAGAACAAGAAGATTAGATAATCATCAACCTACCCCAGAATCCTTAAATCATCTGAGAGAGCTTCTGCCCCGTTTATGGAACCTAATTCCTCAAGAAATAATCAACAACCTCGTGTGTAGTATGCAAAGAAGATGTCAAGCTGTTATTGATGCCCGTGGGGGCCATACATTGTATTGATGGTCTTAAAATGCTTGAATTCTCTGGAAATGAAATTTCGTTATTTTACTCGATTTTTCTTAACCACCCAGTATACGCTGCAGACCTACAGGCTAAAATTAATTTGCAACTTGAAATCATATTAATATGAAATTTCATCACAAGAATCGTATTTTAACTATATTTTTTTGGAATTTATGTCAATATCCCTAACTCATTTGGAGCAGTTTATTTGAAACCTCCATCGAGTAAGACTCATTTGAATATAACATTCAGAATGAAGCAAAATTTTCACTAAAGTAGATCAAATTAGGTATGGAATGAAGTAGATCAAATGTATCTGAAACCGAAGAATTCATTCACCATGTTGCTTCATAGTCTTACAAAAATCTCAGACGTGAGGTCAGGCGCTTTTACGCGCTCGTTCCGTTGCCAAAGCGGTCATGTATACAAATTTCGAAAAGTCACGAAATTTGACATTATTCGATTCATATATCTTCTGAGATGAAAATCGGATAAAACTGAAATCTGAAACAATTTCATTGAAATCTTGATGAAAGTTTCCGAAAAACCATTGTCTTTCAAGAAATATTTGAAAAATATTAGAAAACAATTTTGTTACATTTTTCACCATTCCAATCCTAGGGACATTCAACCTCACGTTGCGCGACGATATTTTAAAACTATTCACGAAGCATTCATGAGATCACTATGATGACTAAGATCAGAATATTTTACTAGTAATTTGATCATTTGCAACATACAGTACTGTTCAGAATAATACTGAAAAGTTTTCTCTTATCCATGTTCCTTCAATTCCATACCTATGTTTCATTTCATTATGTGATAATTTTTCTGGAAATAAAGAGCCAACCATTCTTACTGCTTCATTTTCAAAAACTATAATCCTTATAAATGATATCCCTGTTGCCGATTCTTCAGGCTTCAAAAGACAAATTCAATGTGAAATGCTGCAATTTTTCCTTCATGATGTTTTTAATGTGTATCATTAACCTTCACCAATTAAGACTCAAAAATGAAATCCGCACAAAATATAGCTTATTATATGATTGGAAAATACTAACGAGAGTTTTCTGTACGATCCAAGGTTCCCGAGATATTCGCAAGTAGTATAGCAACATGAGTTCGAGCACAACCTTGAGTATTTTTACATGTAAATCTCCATAAGGAAATCTGAGGTCCATTCTGCAAAAATTGTACCATTCCGTAGACGTGTATGAGTATCTCGAAAATGGTGTATTTTTTTGGTACAGATGGACAAAAAAGAGAAGATGAAATTGAACTACTCGTTAGTTTTTGTTCCATTATGATATAAATGGAAATAATTATTCATTCTATATATAAAAAATTCAATCGATAACGAGCTAATTAACTATGTCAGTCTAAAATACAATATTTCGATCATTTGAACATGATCTTTTTGAAATTTTTCATTCTATAGATAAAAAATTCGATCGGTAACGAGCTAATCAACTATGTAAGGCTGAAATACAATATTTCGTTCATTTGGACATCATCTTTTTCAAGATTTCCTTCAATATTGTTGAACTCCAAACATGATCATGAGCTGGAATCGAACAGATCCTTCTCAAAGTCAATGAAACAGGGCTTTACGGATTCAGATCCAATTTCAGAGAAGTATATGCAGGTCATAAACTGACCTATAGCAACACTGTTCCTATATATGTATGCCTACAAAAAAGAAGACTATCTATGAATTCAAATTTTGTTTTACTCTTTGATAAAATCAAATAATAAAACTCAGTGATAGACCAAAAAAAAAAAAAATACCCCCCTGAGAATTTCACAGTTTACATTTTGGAGTTGATTACTGTTGCATAACTTAACCTAAAAATTTTCACCCTGATGATTTCGAACCAGTGGTCCCTGAGTTATAAAGAAAAACGCTGCAAATTTTGGGGTGAAAAACCAATGAGTTATGAATAGTATTTAGGTAAGTTTTATTTGAGAAATCAATGATATTGGGTTATTTAACTGAGGAAATAATGAACCCTTGTGTAAAATTTGCAACATTTTTCTTCAGTCCTCACTTCATTTAGGTACTTCAGCTTGATAATGTGGTTTTTGGTAGAGGTTCCGTTTCCAGTTGCTCATTTTGAAACATATATCTAATTTCCGCTGATTCATTGTCTTAAATGTTGGAAGCAACTTCTTAATGAACCCTGAAAAGATTTTCAATCAGTATGATTAACAACCCACTGAATTCCATTAATCATTTTAAAAAAATACGAAAATCATCCCCCAACCATTATGAAAAAGAGTGGTTTTATTTTTGGTGGATGGATTCATTTTGTTATTGAGTTGTATCTTACATGTGAATTCTGGAGAAACGAAAACAAGATTTACTAAACGATTGGTTGGAATGATAGTTTTCTAAAGATTATCTCGAACTTTTGTTCATGGAAAAAAGAAATATACCATTGAACCAAAATGTGTTTTGGTTCGTTTAAAATTGCTCAGATGAAAGTGGAGGAACACAAGGGATACCATCTGGTGAACCCAGGCGTACCACAGAACGTCGAGATAGACTCTTCAGGCAACTGACTCAACGAGACCTTTTAGCTACTATGCGTCAGATCACCGATCAATGGTGAAGGCAAAGCTCCTACTATACGTACATCATATCTCCTTATTCGATAGTGCTACCTTAAACTGCGGACCATTCTTGCCAACGTTTGAACTGTTGCAAAGACAGACAGCAATGGGAGGCAAAATGGCATACTTTTATATTCAGCTAAGAATCACGATTCTTTCCAGGTATGCACGATGGCCGTATGTCAGCTGCGCATTATGTTGACTATGTCCTTCAAACCACTCTACTGCCTCATCTTAATGGCAGACCAGACGCCTTTTTTCAGCAAGACTACGCGCATCCACATATTGCTCGTCCAACCATGGACGTTCTTCAACAAGCTGAGATTAACGTTTTGCCTTGGCCACCCTGTTTACCGGATTTAAATCCCATTGAACATATATGCGATATGATTCGGAGGAGGCTGGCCAATTTGCACCAATCTCCACAGGCTCTGGAATATTTAATTTATGAAGCCTACGTCAACCATCTAATAACAAAGGTGTATTCAGCTACGGGGTCGTCAAACACATATTTTTTCGATTGAATAAAATGATATTTCACGAAGTTAATCTTTCTGGCTGTAACACTTTTTATGTCATACAGTATACTTGTATTCAGATTTCTACTATTGGCGTCTGAGTTTAAGATCGCAGCGCCACGGTGGCCAGTTTCAGAACCTTAGATGCAGACATAGATTTGGTTTTGATGTCGATTTTGTACTGTTTGTTAGTGTTTGGTTCGATAATTTTTGATTTCGCGATTTATTCAAAGACTTTTTAGACTTTTATAGTTGACGAGAGTATTACTGGGAGTACATATTCCATTCTTATAAAGTAGGTTTGTTTCATTCTTCAATCTTATTGGGTGTAGCAACTCTAAAATTATGGGGATATCTCCAAGGTTAGGCAATATTATTTATTATCAGATCAAAATGGCAAGATTGACTTTGGTGGATTTCTTAGGCTGTCTTGAAAGTTGAAAAACAGATTATTAGTATTATAGAACAAACTTTTCGGAATAATAGACATATACTTATAACTTTACTATTTTTATAGCGAAGGACTCAATACTCAATGTATTGTGAATAAAATGAACACATTCACATGAAACTAATGCTACTTGTATGGTGAGTCTTATATATTATGGATTGAGAAATTAATTCTCCAACACTCATATGATTGGTCTAGAAAAAGCTGTAATAAATAAGCCTTGTACAACTTTGCTTTCATCGGCAGAAGCACTTTGAGCGAACAGTATTCATCACCAGATATTTCCTTGTTGAGACTCTTTTTTTTCAATAGTCAGTTCTATCACTAAATCATTTACGTTGTTTCTTAATGATCAGTTCAACAGGCAGATTTCTGGAAGGCAGAGCATTCCTCTTAAGTAAATTTCTCTGCTTGGATTAGGGGCCTAGAAAACAATTGTCTTCATGAATGTGATCTAATATTTCATGAGCAATTCGTGCTTACCTCTATAAAAATGATCATCATCGGTAAAAGGCAGGTAACAGACTCTCATAAATCTTGTTTGTTGGTTTTTATAGATTCTTCAATACTTTCAGGCCCGACTTGTTAAAGGAAGTTTGTTTTACCCTAACTCGAAATTTTTCACCGGGCTGTGGAAATCTATGGGAAGGGACATTTGTGTTTGCATTTCCTCAGAAAAAGCACTTGTAAAATCACACAAACGCCAAGAAAAATGCATTAACTTTCTCATTTTCTCAACATTTCTTTTAACTTATTATTATTATTAATGATAATGTCTGTACCTCGGGTTACTCGGATAGCCACCAGAGGGAGTACCGCTTATCTTCATTCGCCAATTAAATAAGAAACTAAACATGCCCCTAAGATCTCTTGTCTTAACGTCGGTGCTTTTCTGAATTTTCAATTCAAATATGTTCATTCTAATTGATTATTGATGATAATCCCAAGTACGTTTGAATGAAAGGAGACCATATGCTCTCTCTCTCTCTTTCTCTCTGGTAGGAACAAAGCAGTTTTCTTCTACTCCGAATCATTTCCTAGTATTCAATTAACAAGAAAAGTTAACCTGCAAAACCACCCAGAAACACCAAATAGAAATAAACTGCTTTCACCAAAAGATGAGACAAATCCGACTAAATACATTTTTTCTGCCATTGTGCTATCTTCTAAGATGCCCGAGATGTCAAATTCAAGAGAAGAGCTCCAACAACAATTCCATTGTTCTCTTTCTAAAGTGTTTTGAGTCGTCCGTCTTTCGTATAAAACCACAGAGTGCCCAAAAGAATAAGGAGATATTGCTCCCTATATTTAAATATTCGCTACGGCGGTTCCTGCTTGTTTTTGACACATTTTAAGATTTCGGTAGCCGTCACTTTAAATGGATCTTCTCAGTTCGAGGCAGCAGGTAGTCGTTTTAAGTCACAATCTCTTTACGTAAATGGTCAGATGTCACTGTCACGGGGTCTTTTGTGATCTGAGGGGTAGATATCGGTACCTCTGAAGTGTTTCTAATTCTTCGACAATAGGGGACGGTGTCATAGGGTCAGTAGGGGATGGGAATATCGGATACTAGGTGGAATACAGTAACCTGAGAATTTCATTTTTGATTTTGTGTGAGATTTTAGACTTGGATTTATCTAATGACTAAGGTGGCAGCGACCTTGTAGATTATTGTCGTTTCAAGCCATAATTTAGTGAATATATGTTTGTTTCGGATTAGAAGTGTCAAGAATGAACCCTTACAATTCAAGGGTGTTCTTGAGAGAATGATTAACTTATTCCCACTCAGATTTTGTACTGCCGAATAAATTTAATGGAGGAAATTGCAAATGAATACAGAGTACCAATATCAACCGAGAAAACTTCTATCGTAAATTTTTTTGGTAGCTCTGGCACGGAAAATTCTGTATTATAAAGGGTGTTCCAGGATTCATTGTAATAAATTTGTAAATCGGTCCAGATCCTCAAAATAATGATGATTTATTATACCCAAGAGAAAAATTCCCAATTACAGAGTAACATTTAAAGAAATTAACCGATAACCTAAAATAATTTCAAATGTTTTCTGCTTAAAACCAAAAAAAAGACCGTAACTCAAAATTTTACACAACTCTAAAAACATACTTTAACCAGGATGATGAAGTGGTCGAATTGGTTGTTTAATAAATTTGAAGTTCATTTCTCATTTTCAAATATCGCACTTGCATTATTTTTGGCGCTATTTTGCCCGGATGTCAGTAATCTTAAATTTTTTTCCGAAAATCGTCCCAAACGTCCGACCGGCCAGCTGGCCGACAGCAGGCACGATAAGGTGAGAACAGAAAGCCCGATTTGCTTGAACCTTTCGGGGTAGGTTTCAATTCAAAATGTGGCGGCTCAGTTTGTTGATGGACCAAAGCGGCCGATCGATTTTGGAGTAATTCGTCTGAAAAAAAGTCAGAAACTACTTAAGCGATCGAATTAAAACTTGGTTATTATTTGTAGAATAACTAGGAGGGACTACTTTCAATATCTTGTAGGGATCGCTCGGTACAAAAAGCCTAGAAAAGCACTGACGTGAGGTCAGGAGGTTTTACGCGCTTTTTTCGTTGCCAAAGAGGTCATCTATACAAGTATTGACCCTGCCAAACGAAAATTTTTTCATATGGTCTTCACAAAACTCTGCATGAACCTCAAGCTATAAATTTCGATCCAGTACCGGATTGCAATACGATCCCAAATTTTTATGGGTATAACTATCTAAGGAATAATTGGCGAATTCAACCCATTTAAACATTCCACCTTCTTAAACAACCTGAAAACCTACTCTACAAATATATTCCCCATGTCGATTCTTCCCAAACCTAATGTGTGCGGCCGGCCTAACCACTGATAGTGAACAAAATAATTTCCGGAAGAATATACTCAGTAGCTCGATAATTGTAGAGTAAGTTTGGAGTGTAACTACGAAGGCCGAATTGGCTAATTAGTAAAAACTATCGAATGATTCCGCAGATATACCCTGTCAAAATTTCAGTTTCCCGATATTTCCAAAAATATATATCGAATCACTCTTCAACGAAAAATGCCACCTTGAAGTTTCAGCCAAACAGGGTCTACAGAACAATGAGCCAAAAAAAATTAAATAGTCCTCCTGCATTTTATTAAATGGAGAGAGTTATTTTGCCCATTGTTTATTCTTGCTCTCAAGTAATTCAATACTCAGATCACATTGCCAAATATCATAACAGAAGGATGAAACGGAATCTGATACAATAACAGAAACGAAACTGAATACAGTAAGCACCATTTCAGCCAATAACATGAATGAACCCCGATAATACCGATACAAAATGATAGTCTTGACCGATAGGGCTAGCTGATACCTGAGTCCGAATAAATTTTATTATTTTATCGCCTGCAGTAAAACTCCTACGTTTCACGAAACAATAAATGCCTCTATTTCTTTACTCGTATTTGTTTTCATCTAATGTTTTATTATTCATCTAATAAAATGCGAACGGTTTGACTTAACTACCTAAGCATCCCGGTTTTCTTATAGAGAATAAAACAGATTGAGTCTTAAATCAAAACTTTTTCCCACAGAGTTATAAATTTGTCATCGCTGCTTTCGTTTTGGGCTTTGTGTTTTTATTGGAGCTATTGTAGAACACTAGAAGTAATGAATCTACGGAATTGAATATACATAAAATTTTCAATGAGATTGTATGAAACCGCTACTGGGTGCAGTATTTATGTCTTCATAGAGATTATTTGTTCAACACAGCTGATGTAATATTTCGCATATCTTATGCTTATAGGGGCTCATAGATGAAGCGACCGACCGGTCCTAGAAATTCGCAGAGAAGGTGGGGGGGTTGAAAGGGGTTGAAAGTTGTGCATGAACAAATCTGTAATGGTCGACTTTCATTCGGTGACAAATTTCATCAGGTACCATCGTCTCAAAGTAAATGAGCCATGACAAAGTGCACATACTGAAAACCTCTTTGAAGTAACTAATGTTTTTCAAAAAACAAACATGTTTTTCTTGAAAATTTCTGCACGTCTGTAAAGAAGATACAAAGACCTTGTCAAAAAAGTACCACATGACCTACTTTCCCTATTCAAAAAATTTAGAGGAGTGATAGGGATGGCACAGGGTGCAACAAAAATCCTTCAAAAATGTGAAATAAAAATTGACCTGTTTCAGGATTTTGTTGCCAAATATTTCTCTTCTGAGAAAATGAATTTGTTCCAGCATTTTGACGCGCACTGTATGTGGAAAAAATGTTGTTTCCATATTGAATAAAAGGTCAAACCAAGTATTATATTATTTCCAAAAAACAAGCGACGAAACTCAACTTCAAGGCGGTCAACATTTCAATATCAACTACTTTATCAGAGATTTTACGCCAGGCTGCTCCCGCAATAACGACGACAGCCGCCTAGATGTATCGAAGGATCAAATTGATCAATTAACATTTTTTGCCGCGTCACCGGCTGATATAACAATTAAGAAGGCCATGATAAAGCTGAAAACACTGCCTACCGCAGTTGAGGATAAATAGATCTAGTTTATAATTATTAATTTACCTCTTCGAAAATTAATAACTTGTCAGTTATATCTTTATTGAAATTTGTAGGTTTGATTGGAGAACACAGAATGAAGATGATCATGTCAAGAGTAAACATTACCTCGGATATAACGGGGTGACTGGGAGCCAGGATTCGTTTTTTTCAAGAAATTTTTTTGGTGCAAATGGTTGAAAATAATCGTAGGAATTTCAAGAATTTTCGGGAAAATAAAAACTGAAATGGAGTGAAAAATAGAAAAATAACTAACATTACGCATTCTTGCTAAAGAATTAAGTACATCCCAAGAAAAAATATTCAAAAAATACTCACCGAAGCCTGCAGAACAACACCCCGTTTTCTGCTATAAACGTCGAAAGTTCTCCGACTTCTAATATTTCACGCGCCTATAGGCAACGTTCAAGCATGTAGACCGGGTCCAGCGGCCTGACCTCATTGTATACCCCATTCTTGTGAATTATGTTCTTCAGAAATTAGGTGTTTTGTTAGCAACTAAATCGTCAAATTGTATTATTGAAAGGTTCATACGTAGAATATTGCAAAATGCAATTCATTGATGTTAACCATTATTGCAGCTCTAAATAACACCTCACAATAAATGTCAGCAGCACGTGATATAATCCACACGAAATTTTGCATACATATTCACGTTGGTACGTTACGACTGCAGCCCAAGTTTCAATTCAATCAAATTGATATTTTCCGATTTTTCAAGAAAACAAAATTTCAGTTGGCTATAACTCAGAAACAGTTGAGTGGTTTTTGCCCATTGATGAACCTGATCGAGATTTTAGGACTACAAGCGTACCCTGAAAATTTCAATACTATAGGTATGTGTATGTTCTTCCGAAAGTTAGAGTACGTAACGGCCAGATAGAATTGAATTCGAAAAAGGATTTTTCCTAAGGAAATCGCGCTGTTCCCAACATCTAACGCTTCAAAATAAATGGATATTCGAAAACTCCTTTCAAGAATGAAAAGTAAATATATCGATTAGAATAAATGTTTTTCTATACTTACTCACCTCAAAGTGTTTCTCAAAATCTATTCGAATAAATTCCTCAAATTCCTTCCAAATGTAGGAGAAATAATCATATTTTCGGAAATCTCTTTTTCGAAGTTCTATGATGAGTATAAAATAATTCATATGAATTTTGTGACCACCTTTACTCTTAACTCACTAAACTTAAAAAGTTTCTCAAAAGCCAATTACCTTAAAATTGATAAAACCATCTTCCACACAGAAAGCAAGAGATAATATCGATCTAGTGTAAATTATATATTCTCCCAAGATTTTTTCCAGAAACACCTCTCTATCCTAACTCCACAATGTCAATTTGTCCCTTAACGCCGCATTATATCCAAACTGTTCACAAATTGACCAAAATGAGGCCGTCGGTTAATTCCAAATCAACTAAAATGTTGTTTACAGCGTTTTTTGGTAGATTAAGTTGGTGGCAAACTATATTTTAAGGCTGCCGTCGGCGCCTTTACGTTCATTAAATCTGTGCCTGCCCATGTCTAGCTTTTGCTAATCAACTTAACTACCGGTTAGCTTTCGGTTTTTGATACTCTGTTGCTATTTCCGTGAAAGAATGGGCTGGCGAGGTTGCAAGATTTATAATCGGAATAAGGTGCCGGGTCTTCGGTCCCACTTTTCCTTGTCTTGGTTCATATGATTTCCTGCGTATATAACGCGCCCGTTCAAATTTGATGCCCTTGTGAAATTTCGTGTGGATCGAGGACAACATTAGCTTCATTTTGGTTCAAAAATTCAGAACGGTCTTAGGACAGTCCTAGTTCTGCACAGAACCAGAATGGTCTTAGGGCAGTTCTAGTTCTACACAGAACCAGTACGGTCTTAGGACAGTTCTAGTTCTTCACAGAACTGATGCGCTGTTCAAACCCGATTCTGCACTAATCTATAACAGTTCTAAAAGTGATGAAACCAAAACGCAAATTAAGTTCGGGTTCTCATTAGGATCTCAGAGAAAAAAATACTTCCGTTTGTGTTCAATGACAGAAAAGAAGAATGGTTATCATGCCTTGTCTTGAAAAATATGCGAAATTCCCTGTTACAGTTTTATGTTATATCATTCTTATGATATAACATCCTAAGCTAAAAAGTAAGGAAAAATTTTCAAATATGATATATCATCTATTGTTGAAGGAGTTTAAACTATGGTTATATAATATTTTTTATTGGGAATATTTGCTTCCAATTTGATATGAATTTGTGTATTTGTTCTGAGAAAAATCACGTTATCCTTATGTCACAATGTCTGTAATGTCGAATTCTCAGACGAAAATGATCTCAGAAGATTAGGTTGAACTTCTCGAACCAGATCCGTGGCCAAATTCAATTGTGTCCATACGCTCTGTACGTTTCTAGAAACGTACTAATAACATACCTACTTAAGATCATTACTGAAGCGCAGTGTTTCACACATTCTAATTTTTCAAGTGATTGGGTTGAAGCGGGTTGAAGGGGGTTGAAAGTTGTGCATGAACAAAACTGTGATGGTCGACTTTCATTCGGTGACAAATTTCATCAGGTACCATCGTCTCAAAGTAAAGGAGCCATGACAAAGTGCACATACTGAAAACATCTTTGAACCAACTAATTTTTCAAAAAAAAAAAATTTTTTCTTGAAAATTCCTGCTTACCTGTAGAGAAGATACAAAAACCTTGCCAAAAAAGTACCACATGTCCTACTTTCCTTATTCAAAAAATTTAGAGGGTTGATGGTGATGGCACAGGGTGCAACAGAAATCCTTCAAAAATGCATATGAATATGGTAAAAGTGAAACAAAAATTAACCTGTTTCAGGATTTTGTTGCCAAATATTTTTCTTCTGAGAAAATTAATTTGTTCCATAATTTTGACGCGCACTGTATAGTTGAGGGAATGTAATCCTGACCATTATTCGCTCATGTAACTGTCTCAATCAAATATTATTCGGTAGAGTCATTAAACACCACTGGAAAAAACGTTCTTTAAGTGTTATACGAAAAATGCCACTCCCTAAGAAAAATAGAAATTTCAGGAAAGTTTTCGTATTTTGCAATATGCTTCCACCTAAGATAAATCGGCAAGAGTCAATCCCAACCTTTCAGATATTTGACAACACTGGGCGTCTACCGTACCGCTGTCAAACGGCAGTTAATGATACGGTAGCAAGCTTTCGAGTTTCCGCTTTTCAAAGAACCACAGGTTATTTATAGCCCCAAATGAAAGCATTCAAATCTATCCCTATTAGCGTGGCGCTCTATTTTGCAGGCCGATTCTGAAGTCAGAAAGTATAGGTTTCCAACTTGCGAAATAATTGATACCTTACTTTTTTGAGTCGACCGCAGATATCATCAATTATGGGTGATAAAAATAATTTATTTTATTGTTCTTCTTGTCAAGTAGGTCTGGTGGTTGGAAACCACTTTGCGGTCGATTTTTCAGAGAAAACAATCTTCCTTTCCGGTTATTGTACGATTGGTCAGTTTCTTTATTTAATTGGTTCTTATTCATTAGTGGATACCTATCGATTGAAGCTGTTTTTTCAATATGAACCTTTTTTTGAAAGTTTAGTTTTTGAAGATTATACTCCGAGTAAGTAATAATTACAGTTATATGATTCATACAACAAGCGACTTGATTGATATAACATTTTTAACTCACGTGTTGTATACAAACTTTTATCCCATTTTGCACTCATGTTCTTGGGAAACAGCGTGCTGTCGTTTTGTCCAATCGTCTGTAATTTTCGAATTTTGAGCCGAAAATGGTCTAAAACGACTAGGTTGGACTCACTGATGTCGAATCCGGTGTCAAAAACGATTCTGTCCGGCCAGCCGGCCGTCACCACGATTACGGACGTACTGAGGATTTTATCAACTTGAAAATTTAATGGTGAGTTGTACTTCAAAATACAAAGGATAAGTTCGTCAGCGGGCGAAATCGGTCGAATGGTTTCGGAGTTAAAGCCATTTGAAATTTTGAGATTAATTTCCTGACATTTCAGGAACTATACGATTGGATTGAAACTTGACAGTTAGTAGGAGCATAACAGCTCACAACTTTTCACAAAATTTCGTTGAGATCATAATGTCGGTAAATATTTTTTCGAAATTTTTTTGAAAAAAAAATTTTTTTCGGAAACTATTTATTGAATCTGAAATGAACTTTTGTTTCTTCCGAATTAACTCAAAAAATACCGATTTAAACGGAATTTAATTTGGCAGCTAGTTGGAAAATGCTGATGCAAAATTTCGTGATGATCGTGTCATTAGAACAGTTTGAAAAAAAAATCAGCTTCTTATATCTTCTGATCATATCTTCATGATATTCTGCATGAACCTCAGAACTGTCATTCTCCGATAAAATACTGGATTTCAATTCGCTCTAATCTGCATTTTTGGAAATATTGGAAAAATAAAATTGTGAATGGGTATATCTGTGGAATCATTTGATGGATATCACCAATTCACGAATTCGGCCTTCATAATCAAGGTCCAAACCTACTCTACAAATATCGAGTTTCTAAGTTGTTTCATTCGGAAGTTATTGTGTTTGCGGTCGGCCGTTTGGCGACAAGCTCGTTGTTCCAGATTGCATCATAAAAGAATCCAATATGGCTGCAGAAACTGAGAAACCAGTAAAACCGAAAACTTCAAGAGAAAAGGAATATGTAATGTTTTGTATTTCGAATCATCGACCATTCTTTTATCGAAAATTCAATTAATATCCTATTTTCTCAAAAGTAATAAATGAATTAGATGGCATCACCCAATCAGTATAAATACTCTGAATAGCATAGACGCATAATAGAGAAGTTATTTTATGTGTTCTATGCTCTGGATGAGAGTGTGGTGGCTTGATTCAATAGCTTCAGTAGCTCAGGGGCGAATACTCAAAAATAGTATAATTTCTTAAATGTGACACCAGATTCTATATAATTCCACGTTGAATATCTAGAAAACTTCTAATCTTAGGAAAAATAATTAAGTATTCGAAGATTCTTATTATGAGTTGCTATAACCTTCATCTGCATTTTTTGCTGATTTTTTATAATTTTATAACTCAGTTGGTCTATAAGTAGAAAAATAAACTCATGTTATTATCCACCTTGTAAAGTATCCTTGAATATATTGCAGGTGGAGTTCATGAAAAATCATTTCTTGATACATTTATTTTTATAATTTCTTCCTAAAAATATGAATTGGTACGATGAAGAATTTGATGATAAATTACTCCACACAATACCATAATGAAAACCATAGATCTCAAGGAAATTAATTATACAAAATTCCACAAAAAGTACTACAGATTTTACAACTCGAAAATTGAGAATCAAATATGTCTCATTACAGCTACTTCCTTATTCCGTTGAAAAATTATTGTAGTAATGCCTACAAACATCTGGCTAATATTATGTACATATCCACACACGTAAGGTACCTGCACTAAAACTATATGAAGACATCAATTTCAACATAAACATATCATGGTAATCTAACTACTAATTAATCTTCTTGAACACATATTGGCGAATTTTATAGCATCTTGGACCCGTCTAACGTGAAATGAGAAGAAGAAGAGAAAGGTTGTTAACAGTTATAATTGATCATTATTTGTATACCTACTCCTACGCAGTTTGCTATTGTTCTGTGTTCTTCCCATTCATTCTGTTGTTACTGAATCTTAGTGTATAATTATTTCAGTGGACTCGGCGTTTTGAGTATTTTTTATTGAACCATGATGACGTCATCTAATCATCGAATTATCCAGGCTTGGTCGACGGTATATGACTTTTCTGGCTCTATACAAGATTTGAATATTAATGTTCAATCGAACGTATAATTATGAATATTTAGGGAATAGTTTGGAATTATAAATGAGTAAAGGTTATAACAACGCAAGATTCTTCAGATGAAGGGTATGAAAAGTCAAATGCTAAAAAACTTATTTAATGCATTAGGGATATAATAACACAATAGATCAACCAAAGATAAGGTTTTCTTCTTGGCATAATGTTGGGAGCTCTTATTATTTAAAATATTGGCAAACATAATATAATTATATTTATTGGTAGCTGCTGATTATAATGCATTTCTTTTATACAGGGTTTAAGTTGACCTATAATCTAAAGGTTGGTTGTATTAAGGTGACCTCCATACTGGTTCAAAACAGGCCATAAAACCTTTCATTTACTCTTCAGAGACACTACAGGGTGTCTACATGTAGACATTTAGATGAGCTATATCATTTGAGTCTCTTACTAGACTTATCGGTTGAATAATTTTTTAATGAAAATGCACTGTGGCCTATACAGTGCGCGTCAAAATTATGGGTCAAATTCATTTTCTCAGAAGAAAATATTCGGCCACAAAATCCTGAAAAAAGTAAATTTTGTTTCGCATTTACCAAATTTTTATGCATTTTTGAAGGATTTTTGTTGCACCCTGTGCCATCCCCATCAACCCTCTAAATTTGTTGAATAGGGAAAGTGGGTCATGTGATACTTTTTTTGGAAAGGTCTTTGTATCTTCTTTACAGGAGTGCAGAAATTTTCAAGAAAAAAATGTTTTTGAAAAATTAGTCACTTCAAAGAGGTTTTCAGTATATACACTTTGTCATGGCTCATTTACTCTGGGACGATGGTACCTGATGAAATTTGTCACCGAATGAAAGTCGACCATTACAGTTTTGTTCATGCGCAATTTTCACGTGAGGGGGTTTAAAGTTGTGCATGAACAAAACTGTAATGGTCGACTTTCATTCAGTGACAAATTTCATCAAGTACCATTGCCTCAAAGGAAATGAGCTATGAAAAACTGCACATACTGAAAACCCCTTTGAACTAACTAATTTTTCAAAAAAATCATTTTTTTTCTCGAAAACTTCTGCACGTCTGTGAAGGAGATACAAAGACCTTGCCAAAAAAGTACCACATGACCCACTTTCCCTATTCAAAAAATTTAGAGGGTTGATGGGGATGGCACAGGGTGCAACAAAAATCCTTCAAAAATGCATAAAAATTAGATAAAAGTGAAAAAAAAATTGACCTGTTTCAGGATTTTGTTGCCAAATATTTTTCTTCTGAGAAAATTAATTTTTTCCATAATTTTGACGCGCACTGTATATGTGAGAGCAAATAAATAATAAAAAAAAGTCAGTTCAGTTCTTACAATAATCCCATTTGGTCTATGCGAAAGTAATTTACCTTTTCCGAAAAAGAAATCAATTTTACTTCCTAAAAGATTAAAATTAAAGTATTTTTCCATTATGTCATCAGTATAGCAGAAAATATAAAAAATAGTAAACTGTCAAACTTATTTTCCGGAAAATAACATGTAATTCCTTAGACAAGCGTCGACAGAATGTTTGATGGCCTATATAACTAAAACCAACCTTGGGACAATGGGAAACCAGTTCTTGATATTTTTGACAAGAATTTTCCGAAGTACAACAGTATTTCAAAAAGAAATATAAAGATTTTCAGTTGATTGTTTGATGAAGGAGTCTGATAGTATAGGCATAGAAAATTTAATTTTTAATTAGTAAATCGTTTAAATTGTTATAATATTAATACTTATATTGTATATCAGACAAGGGCAATTTCAAAAAATATTAGTTTCATATTTTATATCAGTTGAGAAAGTTTTTGAATGAAACTGCATCCAACACGCAACATATTCCGATTTTCCATCTGGTAATTACCTATCTCTTAAAACTGACATTATAACTTCAACAGAAATACCCTTCGAAATTTTATTTGTATACTTAAGATCTAGTGGGAATTGAAATTTGAGTATTTATGAATGGACCTACATTCAGTCACTTTGTTATTTCTTGAACCAAAACGTGTTGAATTGTGAACAGACAGTACAAGCAGGAAGTAAAATATTCAATAACACAAATACAATAGAAAGAGAACAATGCTCCAGAATTTCGAACAACGAATTGCCAAAACAAACAATTTTATGTTCGCAGTTTCAGAGATACCTGATTCACCTGAACATACCTTTCTGGAGAAATTTTAATCCTGTCATTAACCACCTGTGTACTGTGAATAAGTGTCATTTCAATGGCGCTTTAACATTAATTAAAGAAGAATAGGATAGATTTCTGTCTATGACATAATGAATTCTTTTCCATACACCACTTACAAAGTATTCAATAACCTGAAACAGAAAATCCTTGAAAGATTTGATCAACTCGAAATTTCCATTCATGATTTATCTACATTGGAAAAACATAGTATGTCCAATGTTTGAAGAAGACTTCTGTTATGACCAATATTTTCAAAATCATGTTTATGACTATGTTTTGGTATGTAATATTTCTCATTCTCAGATACCAGTTTATGTAGGTTCAAGATATGGTAGGTACTTTACAATTCTAAAGTTCATGCAAAAATAGCATGTTTTTCGTTGAGTCACTTCTAGAGAAAAGTTATGTCACAATTAATCTAATTTTTGGTTATATATGGGTATAACGAAATTGAAATCAGCTTGTACATCTGGATGTAATGAAACCAAACTGCAATATAGAGTATTATCAATGAGAATGTTATTGAAAACGGAAACTTGAAAACAGTTTTCACGAGAATTTTCAAAAAATGTATTCGCAAATTGTAGAAACGTGTGAATTTGAAATGAGGACAACAACAAATTCTGAATTTTTCACGTACTGACCCCACCAAACGCTGCTTATTTACTTTCTGATGGGAAGATACAACGATCTTCCTTTCATATGGTTCTCATGAGATTCTGCATGACCGTTCAAGTTTTCATTTTCCAATCAAGTACTGGATCTCAATTCGATCCACCCTGTATTTTCAGAAATAATGGAGAACAAAATTCGAATGGGTATAACTACGGAATATTTGGATGGATTTTACCCGTTCATGAATTAGAACTTCGTAATTTCGCCCCAAAACTACTGTACAAATATTGAGATTCTGAGTTCTTTTTTCTGGAAGTTATTGTATTCACGATTGGTGGTTTGCAATGCCGTGAACAGAGTAACTACCGAAGGAAATGACTCGATATTTGGGAAGTAGGTTTGCGACTTAGTTCCGGAGAACCCGCGAATTCTTAAGTGGGTCGAATCCACCCAATATTCCCGAAGAAACAGATCGAACTGAATTGAAATTCAGTACCAGATAGCTTGAAGATTCATGAGGAATTTCGTGAAGATCATATTGAAGAAGAATATTCGGAAAAATATTTTGAAATTTATTTTCAAATTGTTCTAATGACACGATCATCACGAAATTTTGCACCAAATTGTCTATCAACATTTTCAAACTTGCTGCAAAATTTCATCATGATTGAATCAGTATTTTTTGAGTTATTCCGAAAAAAAATCTGGAAAAGCACTGCCGTGAAGGCAGCTGTTTTTGCGCGAATGTTCAATGAAGATGACCGCTTTGGCAACGAATTTGAACAAGCGTGCAAAAGCTGCTGCCTGCAGGGCAGTGCTTTTCTAAAATTTTTTCGATGAAGTACTGGATTTCAATTCGATCTAATCTGTATTTTTGGAAATATTGGAAAAATAAAATTTTACCGCAGATTCCGCAGATATACCTATTCAAAATCTTATTTTCCCAATATTTCCAAAAATACAGATCACATCGAATTGAAATCCAGTATTTCATCGAAAAATAACAGTTCGAAGGTTTATACAGAATTCAATGAGGACGGTATGATAAGAAAATAACAGAAACTTTTTTTTCGAATTGTTCTTATGACACGATCATCACGAAATTTTGCATGAAGTTGTCTTTCAGCATCTCCAAACTAGCTGCGAAGTTTTATCAGGATTGACTCAGTATTTCTTGAGTTATACCGAAAAAAACAACGATATCGAGAAGCGAACCAAGATATTTGACGTATTTTTTCCCAATATCTCAAAAAATTATGATCGCATCGAGATGAAATTTGGTGCACTGCTGTGAAATGTAAAGCTCAAAGTCCAAGTGGATTTTTTTTTGGATATGATGAACGGTTTCCAAAGAAAAAATTTTTTGGAAAAAATTTCGAAAATTTTTTTTCAAAATTTACTGACTGTATGATCCTGCCCAAATTTTGCTCAAAGTTGCGCGTCGTTATACTCCACCTAATTGCCAAGTTTAAATCTAATCGCATAAGTAGTTTCTGAAATAAAAAATAAATAACTTCAAATTTTCAAGTGGCTATAACTCCGAAACTGTTCGACGGATTTGGCCGAATAACGAACTCAACCGCGGCGTTCCAATGAGCGACCTATCCTGAAAGTTTTAAGTCACTAGCTTAATCCGTTCGACAGTTATCGTGTCCACGGCCGGCCGGGGACAGAATCGATTTTGACACCGGATTCGTCATCGTTGAGTCCAACCTAGTCGTTTGAGACCATTTTCTTCTCAATCATCAAAAATTACAGATATTTGGACAAAACGATATCACGCTGTTCCCCAGAACATGCGCGCAAAATCAACAATATCGAGAAAAAAACACGAAATTCGCATATTGTTTCACGATATCTCTCAAAATTATTATCGTATCGAACTAGAATTTGGTCCAGTGCTGCGATATATGAAGCTCAAAGAACAACCAGAATTTTGTCCGAATGTGATGAATAGATTCTGAAAAAAAAATTGAAACAAATTTTTTGTTCAATTTACTGTCAGCACGATCTCAACAAAATTCTGCAAATAGTTGCAGGTCCTTATGCTCCAATTTCAATTCAATCATTTCTGTGGTGCTCGAAATATCAAGGAAATAACTTATAAAATGCAAATGGCTATAACTTCGAAATCATTTGGCTGATTTCACCCATTAGCCAACTCAACCTACGTATTTCGAAATGCAACGAACTCCTGAATTTTCAAGTTGATAGAATCCTCCGTACCCTCGTAATCGTTCCTACAGACGAACGGCCGGTCGGACAGCACGCTAGAACATGCGCCCAAAAAATGGAATCGTAGCACTAGGATGATTATTTCCGAGAAACGAAATTGAGAGCAACGATCTCAATTTGCTTCTTTCTTAGGCAGATCCACACCTTCTTATCTAACCATTAACAGACACCTTCCCATGATATGAAGCAGCATCACTTTTCCTTTTCCCACATAAAAAACCAAATAGGTTGCGATCAGCTCTAGGCCAAATTCCTCGATCCGAACGCCTAGCCTCGACCATCACGTTTTTCTATTAAACATTTCTAAACATCTCACTCCCATAAACTCCGATGCACAATAAAAGTGTATCTATTTCTACAGGTCGTGCCCCGGGTGCGTTACTCGACATTTAAGGCTGGAATTGCCTAATTGGTAACACTACCGGTATTCTTCGGCATAACTTATATATGTCATACTATTAAATGAAGTAATATGGTGCGATTTGCATAAGTTTCTCATAATAATAAACGAATTATATTATCGTGTGTTCAGGGTATAATGAATGTCCCGGAGTTAGCATTTACGATTGATCGTGTAATCAATTTCAGTATAGTCAGATCGTGAATGGGATGAAATAGTGCTGTTCCATTGGAAATATAGGGAAACTAATTATTTGCTAATGCTAGTGAAGAGCGAATTGGAATAGTCAGATTTCTATAATAAAAGCAGTGGCGGGTAGAGCCATCTGCAAAATTAATCAGCAATAAAAAGTTTTACAAATTATCTAGCATTCATAGGTCATTCACGCTGCCAAATATAATAAAAACCTAGAAAAGTCAGCAGCTTTCATGCGCTTGTTTAATTTCACGACTTTGGCTGCCATAATTAATCTCTTTACGTCTGGCCTAACCGCTGATCGTAAACACAATAAGTACCGAGAGAATCTGCTTAGGGACTTAATAATTGTTATGAAGGTTTGGAGTTCAATTACGAACGACAAATACTTGAAATCCATCCTGTGATCCCGCAGATATACATAGTGTTGCAATAGAGGATCCTCTATTATATATATAGTATATATAGGTATTTTTTTAGTTTTTTCGGAAATAATTAACAATGATAGCGATGAAATAAATAAATCTCGAAAGTTATGCGTTGGCAATTGAGGAAGTTTAATTTTGACAACCTCACTTGATTTCGAGAAATTTGACATATTTTTTCCAATTTCTCTGCAGATAAATATTCGCTGGAACTGAAATTTGAAGCACTATATTATATTTTGACTTCAAGATCTGTGTTAATTTTCATTGCATTCTGATGAATGATTCACGGAAAAAAATCGAAATTTTTTTCAATCCATAAAGACCATTTCTGTTTCAAAAAATTACAGACACTGGGCAAAACGATAACGTTATTTCGGAAATACCAATTATTCCCGAGAAATCAGCCCGGAATCAGACATATTTTTCTCCAATAACTCCCAATCTTCGGCAACGAATTTGAACATGCGCGTATGCCTTCACGGCAGAGCTTTTCTAGATGTTTTTCTATAAATTACTGGATTTCAATTCGATCTAACCTGTATTTTTGAAAATATTGGAAGAATAAAATTTTCAATGGGTATATCTACGGAATCATTGGGTGGATTTCACCCATTCACGAATATGACTTTCGTAATCAAACCCCAAACCTACTCTACAAATATCGAGTTTCTAGGTTGTTTCTTTCGGAAGTTATTGTGTTCACGCAGTCGGCCGTTATTTTCCCAATATTTCCAAAAATGCAGATTAGATCGAATTGAAATCCAGTACTTTATCGAAAAATATCAGTTCGAAGGTTCATACAGAATTCAATGAGGATAATATGATGACAAGATCACAGAATATTAGATAAGTTTGAATTTTTTTAAAATTGTTCTGATGACACGATCCTCACGAAATTTTGCACAATATTGTCTTTCAACATTTTCAAACTAGCAAAGTTTCATCACGATTGAATCAGTATTTCTTGATTTATATCAAAAGAACCAATGATATTGAGAAGAAAACCACGAAATTCTTCATATTTTTTCCCAATATCTCCAAAACTAATGGCAGTATCGAATTGAAATTTGGTACTCTGCTGTAAAATATGAAGTTCAAAGTATAACTGAAATTTATCTCAAACATGAACAATAGTTTCAGGAAAAAAAACATTTTTTTCGAAAAAAATTTGGAAAAATTTTTTTTTTTTTTAATTCGGATAACATACAATTCCGACGAAATTCTGCTTAAAGTTGCTCGTCAATATGCTTCAACTAACTGCCAAGTTTCAATTCAATCGTTGCAGTTTTTTTTCAGATATGAGGAACATTTCAAATTGCTATAACTCCGAAACTATTCGGCCGATTCGGACCATTAACGAACTTAACCTTCGTATTTTGATAATCAACCCTTCCTAAAATGTTCAAGTCGATAGAGTCCTCCGTACGCCAGTTATCGTGGTGACGGCCGGCCGGACAGAATCGATTTTGACATCGGATTCGTCATCAGTGAGCCCAACCTAGTCGTTTAACACCATTTTCGGCTCAATCATCGAAAATTACAGACATTTGGACAAAACGATAGCACGTTGTTCCCCTAGAACATGCGCGCAATAAAAATATGAAATATTATGCTGCGGAAAAGTGTGATTTGCCACTGTCTTCCACTGACGTCATACCTATAATCGAACAACACGAAATCGATAATTAGTTGTTCAACATGTGTAAATTGATAAAAATCAATTATCACGATCTCCCGTGTTCGACAGCTATTCACCTTCGCCAACAACAATAATTTATTGGAAATTACTAATATGTTACTCAGTGTTGCTTCACCGACCCACCTCGTTAGTAACAGAGTATTCCGAATTAATTTTTTTTGTGCCCCACGGTGACTTTGATATATTCTCGATTATTGATTCATCATAAGTTAATAATAAGTTATTGTTTACCGGGAGTAGTAATAGTATGTGAGTCAAGAAAATTATATGATTTTGAGGGTGTGACCATAGTCGGATATACCAGGTGTATGCTGTAATTTCCTAGAGTTTGTATTTCTGCAGGTAAAAATTGTGGAATCGATTACTACTATACGTTCTTCTGCATCTGCCATTATACATTTGTGGTCTTCCTAATTGTGTGCTTCCTTTCGTGGCCAATCGAAGCATGAATTAGATCTGAGTTGGCCGTTTGGCGCTAACAAAGCTTTTTTGCACTGCTATCGGCCGGTTTCACAAAACTTTGATTGTCAGATCAAGGGCTTGATTGTCAGTCAACAATAAATTCTGTGCTCGATTTCAGTTCATTTTCCACCCAACATAGATGCATATAATATATAAGGTGCGGACACTCTTTGACATATTTTAGGTCCGAAATGATTTCCAAACGTTGTCAAATTACGGATTTGTTAGCCTACTTCAGGTTTCGCCGATAGTTGCCGACATAGGAAAATCTGCCATATAAAATCTGAAATATTTACGGAAGTTACCGACCTGTCATATCAGAACTAGTCAAATCAGAACTTCTTTCTGATTTTCTGAGTTGGACCATACATTATTCTCAAGAATTTCCGATAATAAATTCATTTCAACGAATTTAAATAATGATTATTCATTTCATTCAGTCAGAATGGCGGTAATATCCTTCGTTTCTGAATACACAAGTCTGAAACTTGATATTTTTGAATACTTGCTTATTACAAGAGTTATTAATTATTTCAATATTCAGTTCATGCAAAGGAAGTATTCCAGAGTTGTGTTTTAAAAAATACCACAAGAAATCATTTGGAACGAGAGATTATACAATTAATTTGTCTGGTTTCAAGTTCGTCTGATAAATTCGTATGAACCTGAACTGCAAAGTGAAAATTCATATATCAATTTCAATACTAATAAACGTGAACATTTCCTCCAAATATTTGCATAAGTAGGTATTCAACATAATTAATAACCTTTAAATTGAATATGTATTAATAGGTACATACAAAATTTAAAGGAGATCCAAACTATCCAATGGAATCCATTAGTAATATCAATCTCCCGTTTCGTTTTCACCGTTGTTTTCACTTCGAAATAACTCCTTGTATCCATCCATGAAAGTGTTCTCACAGTAAACCTCATATTGCTCCTTATTGCCTTACACATATTTCATATTATTAATGAGTAGATTTTCCTCATTTGTTAAACTCCTCTTATGTATTAGTGAGAATCCATAATTTCAAATATCTGTTTCATTTTTTGGGAAATAGTTGTATCAGATTATAGCTCAATTCATTTTTATTCAGTGGAATTGAATGTATGCACTTGCCAAAGCGACGTAAGCGCCATCATCGTTTACAGAGCCAAGTAGCCCAAGATTTGACAATTCTAGGACCGCGTTTTGGACCCAAAATTTTAGTGCGTAATAATAGGAAAGTGTCGACACCTGATATATTCTATGCATCTATCACCCAACCATCGAATGCCAACCTCAATTAACGAGTTGATCAGACGTCAAAAGTTTTGTGAAACCGACGGTATATATACCATTATGATCTTCACTGTGCTCCTAACCCTGGGTGATCGTATGATCAACAGATTGTTCCATTAAATTTGATCGACCGATCAACGAATTTGGGTTTCACAAAACTTCATCATTACGTCGAATACGTCGATCAGTGGATCGAGGAATACAGTCTGACAACCTTGCAGTTCTGCGGCTCCGTTTAGGGAAACCACAGAAGAGGGATGGAAATTGGGCTATGTTATTACATTTCCGTGCGTGAACATGAAAATTTCTTTGTGTTTGTTGACGGTGAATGTATCATTTCATAATGAATTCAAGGTGAAGTGATAACAACAAAATGTTATGTGAAATTGCTGAAATCATTTCAATAGATAGCAGGATAGCAGTTTGAAAAACTTCCACGATTTATTTCGATATGGAATTTGGCAGTAACGAAGATGGTGAATCGTTAGATAATCGGAATGAAAGTATTGAAGAAATAAAAAGTGCTATTCATATTGAAATTTATTTTTGTTCCATGTGGATGTTGATCCAATTTCATCTAGATATTATGTTCAAAATTCTTCACAGAATAAAATCCGAATTTTTCACAATCCATGTAGTATGAGTAAGTAATCAATCCATCAGGAACTACAGATGGTACAGATTTCAAGCATCATTGCATTTCCAAAGAGGATCATAACAACAAGAGTGCTGTATTCTGAATGGTCAAAAACAGGTTGTTTCAATTGCACAAGTTCATTGACCCCTAATATGTTCCTTAGCTATATTTTTTGGAAACTATATTGTGTACACATATATCCAAAAGTAGATATCTTTTGAAAGGGTTACATTGCAGATTGAAATCAAGAATCAATATTTGGCCAAACGACAGTTCACCTGAAATTTTATTGAAAATTACTATACAGTCGTGAGTTAACCTCACCAAAAATAAACTCAAATATTGTTATGATCAGCTGAAGTAAAATCGAAAATGAACATTATAGTGCATTAGAAGATAGTTGTGACCGAAATCTGCAGAATATGGCACAATACCAGGTTGAAGCATGTGGTTTTAGTATTGATTTGCTGTCATGAAACCATGGAAACGAGATTAAATCTACGGCCTAGTGCAATGCCATCCCAAACCATCACTGCTCCGCCTTGGTATCTATTCACCTCATGTACCTACCGTTTCTACACAAGCAACATTACCAGGGCTTCTCCAAACTCTTCTTCTACTCGAATTTGGACTTAAACCTAATCTGGATTCCTCTATAAACAGTACTCTTTCCTATTATTGTTCCTCCCAGTTTCCACAGCTCAATCTAATCTACCAGCCTTGTTTCCACAGGAAAGAACAGGAATTCTGAGATGTCTTGCGTGAAGACCAGTCTAACGTGAACTATTTCTCTGTTTGACCACTAACATTTATGTTATGAACGCTCTTCAGTTCACTTCTTAGTTGATCACCGTCGATTTTGGGCTTCTTCGTGCTTGTTACTGAATAAATCTGTCGTGAACCGTTTAGGAAGCTCTTAAGCTTCCGAGGAGTTTCCTTGAAGCCTAGGATAATCGGAAAAATACAATATCAAGCTGATCAACTAATAAACCACAGTCTCTACTGTGAAAAGCATTTTCCAAGGAATTTACTGCTGATTTCAACCATCATCAGATACAAAAACAACAAATGAATGAACGTCATACACATCGCTCAAGTTCATGTTCTCTGCACTCTGAGTTTAGGGTTCGTGAGATGCTCCTGAGATGGCGCTAATGAAATTGTATTCACAAAAGCATCATCCAACAGGTATTAAATTTCTAGAGCCCTTCCCACATTCAACAAGTGAATGGTTTTGATGTGGTATTGGCTTTGGTTGATTGGATGACGAGCTCAGATCGAGGAGGCATATTTGTTGATTTAGCGAAAAGCTTTCGTCCTTGTGCTTGTATAAAAGTTCATTATTGAATTGGAGCTCCATCCTTTTCCCTTCATTACAAGTTATGCATTCAAAAGAGTTCAGTCGTAGCGGCATTCACTTTTTATACTGTCTCTGTACTACCAGTCATGATTTCATACCTACTAATGAAAACATTACCTCAACATAAAAAACCGCAGTACTCAATTCAAAGTATTCATTATACGAGAGAATTAATTGAAGTGAGCTTACAAATAATGCAGAACTTAATTGAATAATAAATAAGTTGAGTTTATTGATGCAAAATGCTAACAGTGGATCTGTAATAACCACTAGGTTGGATACTTGAGATTGCTACAGATAATTGAATAGGTGTTATAATCATTTTTCCCATGACAAGCTTGTTTGGTACCGATTTTATTACGATATATTTTTCGAACTCATAGATGAAGCACAGTATTTTAGAATTAATAAATGTGATTTGGTCGATAGCCGGTTGCTTTTCAGGTAATAAAGTACAATTACTAGATTACTACTACTTATTTTGATGTAGGAGAGTTGATCTCTTCTCAGTTGAAGTTAGTTCAAATACCTACTAGCAATAAGCTGAATGAAATGGTGACTTGTTCTAAGTCATTAGAAACTATTCCTTCAATGAAAAAAAACTAAGGAAAACACTTGAAAGAAAAAAGCAAGCCAAAGGATTGCTATCACAAAAGTGTTTTCATGATATTTCTACATTTCAAGTTCATAACACAAACATCAACGGAGATATTAATTAAGGCGAATAACGCGAAAACAAAAGAAGATGTAGAAATGCAGTTGGTGGAATTTTGAGTTTCTGGAAAAAGATAACAGCAATATTTGGTGTATCTCTAAGTATTGTATCAACTGACATACAATGATTGAAGTATAACACTGCTTACAATAAAAAAAACACTTTAATCGAGTCAGTATCAACTGCCATATAATTTTTGAAGTTTGGTTTACCACTTTTCATTCATCAAAGGAAGAATATGGTGTGTGACTCGTATCATTGTTGTTCTATGACAAATCCTCGCATTTGACAATCTTGCCAGGGGTTCTAAATCAGCTGAGTTCGTTTCTGATCAAGTGTTAGTGGAAACACGGTAAGATTCTGACATAAAATATAGAATAGATGCTAATGAGGATTCTGAATCGAAAGATAGAAGATGAAACCCTGTGCCTAGTATTATTTTGTATTTTACCCTTTTCTCATGTTTCCTAGTTCATTCATCTTATGTCCGTCGCTATAATAACTAAAATTGTCATTCATACGTTCAGGAAAATAAAAGTATATCGTAAGATATAAATATCGAAAGATATGTGAAGCTATAACAGGAATATCTGTATTTTTTTATGATTGTAAAAGTTGTAGTTCAGGTATACCCAATTTCGCTCACCTTGTATTATAATAATGAAAAAACACGTTTCTAACCAGTGCCAGCTTAGGATCCTTTTGGGCCTGTGACGACCGAGGGGCTTTATGGACATCCTTGATACTGAAGATTCTGTTCGGGTCAAGGCCTTTCCGGGCCCCTTTAGGCTCTGAGCCTCTGAACGCCCTCCCTAAGCGCCCACTGGATAATCCGGCACTGATTCTAACACCCTGTATATAAACTATCACACATAATCTACATATGTGCTCTTGAATATTCAGAAATCCACCATCTGTTGACCTTTCCTCTCATTTTTCAAACGTCCCGTCTGATACAGAACCGTGAACCTGTTGAGTCGTTACCATCTGACATTTCTGCACCACTGAAGGCGAGTGCAAATACTTTCAATGACATAAAATCGACGCGGAATCTGTCACGACCCCCCGTCTTCCTCGGTAGATTTAGCACAGAATAACGTGACCAAAGACCGATAGATTTGACCAGAAAATGTTTTCAGGTGATGTTCGTGCTTAGATAACATAATCGACTCCACAAAATTTAATATTTTAATTATTTTACCACTATACTCCATTCACTTTTATAAAGTAGCCCAGTTGGCCATGATTTAGGTCTATCATGTTTTTGTAACTAAAACCAAGGCAGGTTGGCGCTCCTGAAATATCGACAATGTCAAAATAATTCGAAGCGAGGTTGCCAATTTCTACTCTCTTTCAATAACAAATAACAATTCAGCTTCAGTAGGTAGTCATGTTTGAATTGAACAAATTCCCTAATGAATAATTTCAAAAGTTATATATTTCGTGGAATTGTTTCGATAGGAAGTAGTACACTGAAAATGAACTCGGTATATCCTATCTTGGCAGAACATTGAAATTTTACGTATGAAAATAACATGAATTATACAATATCTCATTCAGTTCTATTTTTTCTAATATTTTAGGAATTGTTTTTTTCTGGAAATTGAATATTTGACTTGACTTCAAAGTATGTACATAAAACATAATTCCATATCTTGCTTTTGACTCGAATACTGAATGATAGGTAGTTTACATGGAGAATTCATCCAGATATCTTGTCATTACAACCAATGATAATAGCCTGAAGCTAAGCTGTATGTATCCCAGTTTAGAAATATGTTGATCCAGTGTATCATTCACCTAGATTCCCAAGAACTGTTAGCTAGTCCTTTTGAGGTTAATTGTGACACAGGTTTCGTAGTACTACTACATTTTCTTACTGGAATATTTCAAGTTGTGCAACAAGGTATTTAAATGACTTCTGTGGGCTTATTTCTTGAGAATTTAGAAAAGTAGGGAATTCCATAGGTCCGTCCATTCGTTTAGAAGTTTCACTGCCGTGTTATTCGAGTACTTTCATTTCTTTTCGAATGAACTATCGCAAAGTAACGGACTGCTCTATCCATCATTTTTCAATAAAATTCCAAAACACTCGATTCTTCATTTCCGTACAAGAAAAACGCATAACTGAATCTTCTAGCCATGTTTATATACGTGAAGTATTAACAGAGAATAATATTTCTTCAACATTCGCCAGGTCATTGGAATGATTGAATTCACATAATATTTTCTCAAATTCATTACTTTCCCAATGTAGATTCACATTTTGAAAAATAAGTAATTACTACGACCTCTTCGTAGAAAGGACAACGTTGTGTAGTTATCTGACAGGAAAATGACTATAACCTAACATTTTCAAAATATACACGGTGAAATCTGTCATGATGTCATGGCCAACCGGGCTACATTATAAAAGTGAATGGAGTATAGAGTCTCGTTCCTTATACCGGGTGTCCCACGAAAACCGTTCGTTAAAATATTTTTGGGAATGAATCGAAATTCACGTTCGCAAAATTACCTTCATAAAGTATTCAAAATCAGATTTCAAAATTGGGGTTTGGGATTTGCCAGGCATGCACGAAGTGACAATGGTGTATAGTAGAATAGCTTTTTCTGCTATAGAATATATAATAATAATAATAATAATAATAATAATGATGCTCATAATTTATTCATCTACAGATAGGAATAAAACGAAAACATTATCATTAGTAGGTACAAAAACAATTAGAGTTACTGCAAAAAGTAGCTTGAGGCAATAAAAGCTGATAGGACATAAAGCCCCACGAAAAAAAAATTAATGAAAAAAACAATAAGTAAATGTTTCGCAAGAGAAAAAAAAAGCTTAAACAACAATACGAAATATTTTCAGCCATTTGATTTTGGTTACACTTGAGCGAAGGAAAGTAGAAAAGGAAAAAAAATTGAAAAATGAATAGAATAAGAATAAACACTTCTTAAACAAAATAAACTATAAGGGATGTCCACGCAGCGATTTCATCATCATTTTTATAATTTCGTCTGAATCTCGAAAGAGACATATACTTGAAATGGGGGTTTTTCCTGAATTTGGGGGTATTACTGGAAAATTTGAACATAATTATTATGGGTTTGATTCATCATTTTCCCAAATTATCTTCGGAAAGAATTCAAAATCATGTTTCAAAATTGGGGTTTGGGATTTGCCAGGCATGCACGAAGTGACAACGGTGTATAGTAGAATAGCCTTTTCTGCTATAGAATAATGAAATATTTATTCCTATTCTGTGGTACACACGTGTTCTTTGTCAATATAACCAAACAATTTCCGTTTGCGATTTGTCAGTAATATGACAGTCAGTGCTCTTCTTTTTCTATTCCTTGGTCGTTGTCTACTACTCTAACCAGAGCGAAGTATAGCTATCTCTGTTTTCCTAAGCAAAGTAACACATTTGACGTCCTTTTCTTTCCGAGAAAGCTGAATTCGACGTTGCCATATCGTGCACTCAAGACAAATCCCTTTAAATGCAAATCCCCATTTTTATTTTTCAGTTTTAGGTGATCAAACATTTTTTTAAAAATATAATATTGAAATTATATGTTTGAAATGTGATGTTCTAAAGGTTTTTCATGAAAATGACTGCATTTTCGTTTAAAGGGAAACCCCCCATTATGTCGAACGAAACTTCATTATTGAGGAAGAACACTATCCAAACACTGAATGAATTCTCCGACAATCCAAACTTAACAACACCACGATACCGTTCGGGATCCCAAACCCATCATTCAACCATCAAAAACCGTAACTACCTCTCATCTTTCCCTATCACGATCGACATCGTCCCTCGGATCCTCGCGGGCATCCGCATCGGTTCCGCGTTTTTCCGCGCATCCGTAGCGTCGGCCGCGTCCCGAACCGCCCGCGGCCGGTCCCGAACGGCCTGCGGGACCTAAATCCGGGCAGTACGGTCGCCGTTCCAGTTCCCATGTCTACCGGATCACGAGGCGAACTTTCAACTGCGGCACGGCCTCACTCCGTTTACGATTCCGCCTAATTGGAAACGTTTGAGAGCGTTTATCGCAATCGCCGCGCGGATTATCGCGATAATGTACAGGTTGTTCGTGTTGGGATCTTCCAAGATCGATATGTGTCTTTATCCGCTGATTATACATAGCTAGAAATGAGTAAGATGCTCTTGCCGTTTGTTCGAATTGGTATCGTGGCCAGGTCGGTCACCCACCCGGGGGTTGAAACAGTGGGTTTTTCATAGAGTTCCTAATTTCAATCCGATAGAACCTTTATTATCAGAAATATTCGAAATTTCAAATTTTGATTGGGATATCTAGGGAATATACGTCAAATCACTTCTGCAAATTGCAAATCCCTGAGCATTTTATTCGTGGTCATGAATGAGTAAAATTCCACAATAAAATTCTGCGGATTAGATGATATTCTCCCGAAATATCCGAAAATGTAGAATTTATGTCTAGTATTATCTTGAAAAATTCTATGAAAGCATTGGCGTGAAGTCAGCAGCTTTTGCGCGCATGTTCAACTTCATTGCCAAAGCGGTCATATTTTCAAGTATTGACCTCGCCAAACGCACTTTTGGTTCCTGATGGAATGATTTGGTTATCTTCTGACCATATTATACTAATGAAAATTCTGTATGACTCTTCAAGCTTTTGTTTTCAATCAAGTACAGAATTTCATTTCGATCTTATGATTATTATTATTATTATTATTATTATTATTATTATTATTATTAATAAACATAAAGAGTAGAGGTTTTCACCCATAAACTCAAATTTACAAAATTAATTGGAATGGTATATCTGAATTGAATTGAAATGGTATATCTGTAGAATCATTGGTTGGATATCACCCATTTACGAATTCGACCTTCGTAATTAAGCCCCAAACCTTCTGTACAAAAAAAATCGAGTTTTCAAGTTGTTTTATACGGAAGTTTTTGTGATGACTCCAACCAACATTTCCGACGAAAAATAACATACTGTTAGAAATTCAAGAAAATAAACAATAAATCATATTCGAGAAAAATTTCGCTTATACCTTGAGTTTTATATTTATAATACGAATAATAGTTTCAGAGATGTTGGAAAAAATATGTAAGATTTCGTGTTTTTTTCTAGAAATCGATTTTTTTTTCGGTAAAACTCCAGAAATACTCAGTCAATCATAATAAAACTTTGCAGCTAGTTTAAAGGTGCTGAAAGACAACTTTGTGTGGAATTTCGTGGGATCTTGTCATTAGAACAATTCGAAGTAAAAATTCCACAATTTTTGAGCGCATGTTCTAGGGGAACAGCGTGCTATCGTTTTGTCCAAATGTCTGTAATTTTGGATGATTGAGCCGAAAATGGTGTCAATCGACTAGGTTGGACTCACTGATGACGAATCCAGTGTCAAAATCGATTCTGTCCGGCCGAGGACTCGATAACTGGCGACAGAAGCAAGCTAGCAACTTGAAACTTTCAGGGTAGGTCGCGCATCAGAATGCCGCAGTTAAGATTGTTAATGGGCCAAAGCGGTCGAATATTTTCGGAGTTATAGCCACTTGAAATTTTGAAGTTATTTATTTTTTATTTCAGAAACTGCTTGAGCGATTGGATTCAAACTTGGCAGTTAGGTGCAGTATAACGACACGCAACTTTGAGCAAAATTTCTCCAGGATCATATCGTCAGTAAATTTCCAAAAAATTTTTTTTCTCGGAAACCATTCATCACTCCAAAAAAAAAATTCCACTTACACTTTGAGCTTCTAATTTCGCAGCAATGTACCAAATTTCAGTTCGATACGATCATAAGTTTTGGAGATATCGGGAAAAAATATGTCAAATTTCGAGGTTTTCTTCTCGATATCGTTGATTTTTTCGGTATAACTCGAAAAATACTTATTCAGTCCTGATAAAACTTCACAGCTAGTTTTGAGATGCTAAAAGACAACTCAATGCAAAATTTCGTGATGATCGTGTCATTAGAACGATTTGGAAAAAAAATTTCTGTGATTTTCTTATCATATCGTCCCCATTGAATTCTGTATGAACCTTCGAACTGTTATTTTTCGATGAAGTACTGGATTTCAATTCGATCTGATCTTTTTTTTTTTGGAAATATTGGAAAAATAAAATTTGATTGAGTATATCTACGGATACATTGGGTGGGTTTTAACCATTCACGAATTCGGCCTTCGTAATTAAGGTCCAAACCTTCTCTACAAATAACGAGTTTCTAAGTTGTTTCTTTCGGAAGTTATTGTGTTTACGCAGTCGGCCGTTAGGCTGACCGATATTTGTAGAGTAGGTTTGGGGTTTAATTACGAAGGTCGAATTCGTGTATGGGTAAAATCCTGCCAATGATTCCGTAGATATACCCAATCAAATTTTATTTTTCCAATATTCGAGTTCCTAAGTTGTTTCTTTCGGACCGTATACACAATAACTTCCGGGAGGAACTACTCAGAATCGCGATATTTGTAGATTAGGTTTGGGGCTGAATTTTGAAGGTTGAATTCATGAATGGGAAAAATCCGCCCAATGATGCCGTAGATATACCTCCTACTCATTCAAAATTTTATTTTCTCAATGTTTCCAAAAATACAGATTATATCGAATTGAAATCCAGTACTTCATCGAAAAAAAACACATAGAAAAGCACTGCTGGAAAGGCAGCAGCTTTTGCGCGCATGTTCAAATTCGTTGCCAAGAGGTCGTCTCCATTGTACATGAGCACAGAAGCTGCTGCCTTCACGGCAGTGCTTTTCTTGGTTTCCCTTAACTATTTAACTCTTCATCAATTCCCAACCAAACAAAATCTTCTAAATAGTCGACAAATCACCCCGTCACTGTCAACCATCCCTTATTTGTCATACCATGACCAAATTAGAAAGTTCATCCATCCTACCGCACTTCAAACCAAATCAAAGAAAAAATCAAAATACAGTAGGACACCACCAACCATTATTGTGGTTGAGCATCCAACAGAGTGACTTGTCTCAATTTGTCAAACTCTCCTTTTTTTCCGAAAGACAAAATCAGTATATCCTCACAAACATGCTCCCTATAGGTTTTATTGAGGTGTATTATAAGATTTTACCTTCTTTCTTTGAAAAATACGCGTCAGGAAGCTGTGACTGGGGTTTTATGACATTTCATGGTTTATTTACGTTATTGAGAGTAGTTTTCTTTGAAAATTTAGACTTTCTAAATTGTTTCAATGCTTGATTTATTGGTACGGTTAGTTGGATGTATGAATTGTAACCTATTGATTGACGACCACAATGATTACACAGTTGATTTCGAGATTCTGAAAGAACTTACTTTACCGACATTAAAAGCTTGATACATTTTTCATTCTACTTTTTTTGGTTGAAGGATATTACGATGAAAATGTGAGAAAGGCACTTGGGTAAAGTTAGAAGCTTCCACACGCTCGTTCATTCTAAGAGTGTTTCAAATTGCGCGTTTTTTTAAGAATAAATAAATTATAGATGGCGCACTGAATTCGTCTGGGTATTTTGACATTTGAGAAGTGCGATGTATGACATTTATGAAAATGGCTTCGTACACGATACAACAACGCATTCAAATTGTTGAATTATTTCATGAAAATCAGCGTTCTGTGAAAAGTGTTTTTAGAAAATTACGTGAATTTTTTGGTTTACATAATCGTTCATCTCAAAGCACTATTGATCGAATTATCAAAAAAATTCAAGAGACCAGTTCGTTGGATGATCAAAAAAGTGCAAAATACAGTCGTAGCGGTCGTTCACAAGAAAATATTGATTTGGTTCTTGGAAGTGTTGCTAAAGACCCTGGAATGTCCATTAGACGACGTTCACAACAAGTTGGACTTGGTGGTTCCACAACATGGCGTATTTTACACAAGGATTCAGCTCTGAAGGCATATAAGATTAAAATAACACAGGAACGAAAGCCATTAGATCATTTGAAGCGTCGTTCATTTGTCAATTTCATCAATGAACAACCAGCTGATTTTTCTCAAAAAATCATGTTTTCCGATGTGGCACATTTTGAACTTGGTGGCTTTCTTAATAAACGAAATTGTCGCATCTTGGGTGAGGAAAATCCACGAATTATTCATGAGAGACCTATGCATCCTAAACAAGTCACTGTTTGGTGTGTATTATGGTCAGGTTGTGTCATTGGACCTTACTTCTTGAAAATGCTGCTGGTGAACCGGTTACTATCAATGGTGATCGATTCCGTCAGATAATAATCGAATTTTTGTGGCCTGAATTAATGAATATTGATCTAAAGGACATTTGGTTTCAACTGGATGGCTCTACACCTCACTTTGCAAATAACACAGTTGATTTATTGAGACAATAATTTCCTGGACGAATAATCTCCAGAAACGTTGATGTCAAATGGCCACCAAGATCATGTGATTTGACACCAATAGACTATTTTCTTTGGGGTTATGTGGAATGCCAGGTCTATAAGAATAAAAGATTTTTGAACTGAAAGATGAAATTATTCCTGTCATTAGTGAGAGCCTCGATTTTGTCAAAATGTCATTGAAAATTTCAACAAAAGCGTAGACGTCTGTAGAGCTGCAAGAGGACGCCATTTGACAGATATTATTTTTCGTATATAAATGTAATAACTAATACTTCAATCACCAATAAAATTTTTTGAAAATGAATGCAAATTATGTGTTTTATTTATTCTTAAAAAAAATAACGCGCAATTCGAAACATGAAGAGATCACCCAGACAGGTATTGGAGCTGCCAACTACGACTTTCTTATTTCATATGGCACGTCCAGTATATTATGGTATAATTAGATAAGTTGTTTGGTGACATTCACAACGATATACCATACCTTGTGTAAACACTCAACGGTTTCTGAGATACTTGGATTTTTATGAAATAAATGGTATTCTTGAATATTTCTGCAGTTGAAGTATTTTCCGAAAACAGTTTTCATTTTCGCCAATATGAATTATTTTAACAATGAGTTTAGTATTTGAACCGAAAATGTACAGGGTGTTCATCGAAGTATCATCAACCCGCACAAATAAAATACATCAAATCTCAGGATTTTCGAATTGGAACCTTAACTTTCAATCTTCAGTTTATTTTACGTAAAAAAAGGAGGGTTTCCTAAGCAAATTTTAATTATACCTAAAATGAAAACTTTCCGAGTTGTTGAGGAAGAATTCATGATTTCCAACAATTCCAACAAACAATAATTCATTACATAAATGTCATAATTATTTATCGGAACATCGAATTCAAGTTTCATCCTGAGGTTTCCGGAAATCAAAAACTATTCAAAATTATTGTTTCCCCTTATTTCGAATTTTACCTTGGTAAGTAACTCCGAATGTTTTTATGTATATTAAATGAATAAAAAAAGAGAATTCGCTTTTTTGCAACTCTAAAAAATCCATGTCAGTGTCCCGTTTTTATCATACAATAAATGAATGATTAATACACGCATACACGTCATGGTTGGTAACAATCATTTCACCAAACCGTTTTGATGCAATTCACACATGAATTCACTTCACGAAACATCTCAGGACTTCAAATAGCTCTATAATTACGAAACCCACCTATCATCAGAATTTACCGCAGTTCCATCAGAAATTGACAACCATTTCGCTCGACAATCATCGATACCAACATAATAGAACGTTTCCAACCTTTCACCCCAGCAGGACTCCTTTTCCCACCTATCCATCTCTGCTCTGTGCTCCGGTCATAGATTCCTGCGACATACCTCAACCCACGAGCACAGAGGGAAGCTGAAACCTAACGTGTGCTTACCTCGGAACAACACGCATAACTTATTTTATTCATAATTTATTCAACGGCGATAATTCCGTCATAATTTCGTCGTCACAACAACGAGCGCAAGAGAAGAAGAAGAAGAGGAGCGAGCGGTGAAAGCGAGCGGGTGTGAGAATCTAGCATGCGCCTGGTTCACAACAGTGCTGCCGCCTGCGGGCGTTCGAATCACTCATCTCGTTCATTCATTCAACTATATGATTCGAGATGCAAGACAGTTTCTTCTTTGCGGCGTTAAGGGGGAATACACAGGGCCAGAGTTGCTGCAGGTACGAAATGCAATGGTGTTAATCTGACCGAGTCCTGGCTTCTCAAATCAGTTATGCATTTGAATGTATTTACTTAATCCTTCTCAAGATACTAACTATTATGTGGAACGAAAATATATCGAATGGTCTGGGTAGATCCTGTAATGATCCCTATATGAATTGCCCCCTACCCTCCTATGATTCAAAGTTGGGAACGGAAAAAACTCTATGTTGAGTAGGCAACTCAAGTTACACTGGAAAGATACAAGGAAAGGTGGTGGAAAGTTTAAATCTGAAAAAACAGTTTCAATCAACCGTTCATTGCAATACTATCAGCAGAGAAAGTATAATAAGAATCTATATAAATCTCTTAATACCCCCAAACAGTGGTAGTTATCAATTTCAACTCAAACAAAAGTCGAAGTACATTTCGGATCACACTGTTGAAAAGAATTGAGGGTAGGCTCCTTTCGGTTAAAGGTCAACGCTTTGTCTTCGCTTCTGGTGTGGGTTAACTAGAGGTATTTGATGATTTGCACTGATGATCAATAAATAACGTGGAACTGCTTCTTAGTCAGTTGGTTTGAGTGAAGAATCATTAACTGAGGTCAAGATGAAATATTTGTCGGTGAAAATTCGTCTTTGCGAATACCAAGCGTTTCCAAGACGAGGTGTGGTTGTGTGAGTATAAAATCGAGGAGACTCCTTGAAACCGCAACTGGGTAATCCTCATGAGCAAAGTTCGAAGCATTCGAGTGTTAGAGTTGACAAGGTTCTCCAGAGACTGCGTGAATGAGATTTTGTTCACAAAAGCTGGCATCCAAGAGGGCATTAGTAACTAGAACTTTTTCGGTATTGTACTGCAGTACTCCACTTGCCTGAGCTGTTCTGCCTTTTTGTAGATGCTTAGACTTGCACAGGTCAAAGAGGAATATTGTTGATTTTTCGATGAAAAGTCGTCCTTTTGTTGTCTTGATTCAATCAACTGAAACCCTTCATGTGGTCACCTAAAAATCATTATAATTTTCGACTTTTTTTGAACGACTTGTTTGACGTCACTGATGGGGAATCCGATGTTAAATTGAATTCTGTACAGCCAAGGCCATGATAACTATCGAAATAAAGGAGCGAGCAGGGGCTGAATCCGTCGTATGAATGACATGGGCTCCAGGTGTCCCGAAAGTTTGTGAAAAATTTCACCTATCGCTTAGACCACCCAACAATGGGGGCTAGCTAGTTGAAACTTCATTGTAAGTAGCGCGTCAGACGGTTGCATTCGTTCAGTAAACAAATCCGGCAAATGGTTCCGGTGGTAAACTCATTCTAGTTTCTGGGATGAGTAACTCAAAATTTCAGTAACTTGTTAGGGGATTCGATTGAAACTCGGCCATTAGTTGAAAAAACCACGCGCAACAATTTTATGCACAATTCAAATAGGATCGTACTCTTCTGATTTTTTTTCGGAACTGTCCATCGGATCCAAATGAAATTTGGAATAAATCTTGTGGTTAATACTTCATAACAGTGAGCAGAATCTTAGTTCGATCCGATATTTGTTTAAGGAATTATTTCCTGAATTACTCAAGGAATACCAACCAATCTGCATATGCTCGCAAAAGCTGCTGACATTATATCAGTGCTTTTCTAGAATTTCATTTCCTGATTTATTTTGTTTCGAAAACTTTCGGGGCATAATGTTACCAATAGATGTTCAAAGAAATTATGAATAATTCGTTATTTGAAATGGTCAAACTGGTACGCACGTTCAAAAGGGGGTAAAACACGGTAGATCACTCATTACTGCACGATTCTACGATCGATAACCTTCGCACAAACCTGTACCAGCATCAAACTAACTTTCATGTTGAAATTATAATGCTCTATCAAAATGTCAAGACATCCGTCAGCGATAGCGACAACAAAACGGACAGTGCATGGGCACCCTTACCGATAATCAGCCTCCAATGTACAGTCGCCTTTCTAGAGAAGCAAATTCTGTAAATCCTTACGCCCGCTAATTTTATACCTGATGTGATCAAGGCCTGCGAATAATCTCGTTATTTTCAACGTCATAAATTCCAATGATTTAAGAAACCATTATATGCTGTGAGTCCAAGCCGCATTACTAAAATGAAAAATATTAGGTACTCGTCTTTCGTAATAATTTGTTGCCGGAGTAATTACGATTTGGTATTCAGATCACAATCGTGACTGTATCAACCTCGATGGTCCATTAAAACCTTTTCAGATATATAAGACGAACTACAAGAGTCTCATAACGCAGTATACAGGTGATCTTTGAAAATTATGTATCGAGAATATCCCATCCCAAAAATCTATAATAGCAATGGGGGTTTTTCCTGAATTTGGATTATTACTGCAAATGCAAATTTGAACATAATTATTATGGGTTTGATTCATCATTTTCCCAAATTACCTTCAGAAAGTATTCAGAATCAGGTTTCAAAATTGTGGTTTGTGATTTGTCATGCATGCACGAAGTGACAACGTTGTTTAGTAGAATTGCTTTTTCTGCTATAGAATAACGAAATATTTATTCCTATTCTGTGGTACACATGTGTTCTTTGTCAATATATCCAAACAATTTCCGTTTGCGATTTGTCAGTAATATGACAGTCTGTGCTCTTCTTTTTCTATTCCTTGGTCGTTGTCTTCTACTCTAACCAGATCGAAGTATAGCCAGCTCTGTTTTCCTAAGCAAAGTAACACATTTGACGTCCTTTTCTTTCCGAGAAAGCAGAATTCGACGTTGCCATATCGTGCACCCATGACAAATCCCTTTATATGCAAATCCCCATTTTTATTTTTCAGTTTTACGAGATCAAACATTTTTTCAAAGATATAATATTGAAATTATATGTTTGAAATGTGATGTTCTGAAGGTTTTTCATGAAAATAATTGCATTTTCATTTGAAGAAAAAACCCCCATTATATGCGAGTTGAATGCCATACTTTGTCTAAGACTTTGGTAAAATAGAAATAACTCTGCATTCTGAAGAATCTACAATAGAGTTGTCAAAATGATAAACTTCATTTTCTGTGATTGCTGGAAACTGTCAAGCTTACGAGATACGTCAAAACTTGATCTATGCATGGAGTGTATAATATTCAATATCTCTGGCCTTAAGTTTAGTTTATCGCAGGATGGTCCATCCTGCGATAAACTACTGATTGACTTGTCGAGAACTGACGTAGGCCCAAAAAACCTAAAAAAGCACTGACGTGAAGTTAGCAGCTTTTGCGCGCATGTTCAAATTGGTTGACAAAGCTGCCATCTTTGGTGATCTTCTAAACCTCATGGACTTCTAAGCCTGAATCTGCAAGCTGTTTACTGAATTTCACTTCGATCATACCTGTACTATTGGATATATTGGAAAATAAAATTTTGAATGGATATATCTACGGAATTGCTCTAATTTTACCCATTCACGAATTCGACCTTCGTAATTAAGCTCCGCATCTACCCTAAAAATATCAAGATTCCAAGTCGTTTCTTCCGGAAGTTATTGTGTTTACGGTTGTCCAAATATCTGATGATGATGTTATCCCCACGAAAGACTGCATGAACCAATTTTCAATCAAGTACCGAATATGAATTCGATTCCATCTGATTTTTTCGAATTATTGGTAATATACAATTTTGAATGGTTATCTCTGCTGAATCATTGTGTGGATTTCAACCATTCACGAATTCGACGGTCGTAGTTAAGGTCTAAGCCTAATTAAATTTAAGATTTTGAGGACTGCCTTCTCCCCCGCCACATTCACGTGTCATTTTCATCGGGTCTTTCTCCTATGGAATTTATAAAATTCATAACCAAATACCGGTCAATTTCAAGTAAAGGGTCTTTCAATAAGGACGGGTCGATTTTGACATGAAATAAATCAAATGTCTGTAATTTTGGATGATTGAGCCGAAAATGGTCTCAATCGACTAGGTTGGACTCACTGATGACGAATCCGGTGTCAAAATCGATTCTGTCCGGCCGGCCGGCCGGCCGGTTGGCCGGCCGTAGACACGATAACTGTCGAACGAAGTGAGCTAGCAACTTGAAACTTTCAGGGTAGGTCGCGCATTGGAATGCCGCGGTTAAGTTCGTTAATGGGCCAAATCGATCAAATAGTTTCGGAGTTATAGGCATTTGAAGTTTTGAAGTTATTTATTTTTTATTTCAGAAACTACCTGAGCGATTGGATTCAAACTTGGCGGTTAGGTGATTGCCATGGTGATTTGGCATTACTAACTGAATAAAAAAATATAGGTTAGAAAGACGACGTTAAAACAACATGGCCGCCACAGGCTGCCAACATCGACCCGTCCCTATTGAAAGACCCTTTATATGTCCCTTTCGGGATTCAGACGAAAGTATATGAAATCGCTGCGTGGACATCCCTCATAGTTTATTTTGTTTATGAAGTGTATATTCTTATTCTATTTATTTTTTGATTTTTTTTTCCTTTTCTACTTTCCTTTGCTCAAGTTTAATCAAATGGATGAAAATATTTCGTATTGTTGTTTAAGCGTTTTCTTTCTCTTGCGAAACATTTACTTATTGTTTTTTCATTAATTTTTTTTTCGTGGGGCTTGATGTCCTATCAGCCTTTACTGCCTCAAGCTCCTTTTTGCAGTAACTCTAATTGTTTTTGTACCTACTAATGATAACTTTTTCGTTATATTCCTATCTGTAGATCAATAAATTATGAGCATTATTAGTATTGCTATTATTATTATTATTATCATTATTATTATTATTATTATTATTATTATTATTATTATTATTATTATTATTATTATTATTATTATTATTATTATTATTATTATTATTATTATTATTATTATTATTATTATTATTATTATTATTATTATTATTATTATTATTATTATTATTCTATCGATTTTTAACTTGTTTCTTTCGGAAGCTATTGTGTTAACGATCGGCCGTTAGGCCCCCTTGACTTTCATTCATAAAGTTGCGAATGATTCAGGATTCAGGTATAATTCATCAAAATGCATTCATTCAACTTCTTGCAGATGCAACCGTAACTACTTCAGGGGTTTTCGGTTTCCGAGTTATTTCAACAACGATTTTCAGGTATCAACAGTACTGGAAACACTACCAGTCCTTTACAACCATAAAAACTTTTGCCGCTGGACTATAGAAGCACCGAAAGGAGTAAGTCCGTTTCGACAGTTATTATGGGGCAGTTTCAAGTTGTCAAAATTTATTTTACATGCGTAATTTCCGCAAACTTAGGTATTTGTTGTCATAATAAAATTTTGCTTCGTCAGAACCGGCAAGAATTCCTTCAATTTTATGGTTTTAAGTGCCCGTTCTGGGGAACATTTTGCAAAATGTGGTAGCCTGCTGACAGTATGTTCTGTATCTTTCTAAAAATCACTGAAATTTGAAGGAGGGTTGGCTGATATGGAGACGCTGCTGAATTTCGCTAATGGGCATTATCAGCCAAACGCTTTCCGAGTTAAACTGCTGGTCATGCAAAAAAAGCTCGTTCAACAACAAAAATAAAATTTAATTTTTTTTTTCCTTTTATATGCGGATTGCAGGATTGAACTATTGGTCAAGGGCAGTTTTTGGTGAACAGATTGCCTAATGAACAATAGAGGAATAATATAAACGATAAACAAGGCAAACTGTGACGTTTCAGTGTACAGATCTGACTCTTTCATCAGGCAAACGAGAAAATTTGTGGAATCATTTTTTTTCGGTTTTTCGTTTCAAGACTTTTCACAAAATCGAAAATATGTGCAGAGTCGTCTGTGGAGAAATGATGAACTATTTCATCTTCTGATCGTTATATATCTTGTTGGAATCTTAACTTGTCTGAAAAAACTTATTCTTTCCCTTATCAAAGCATAACTGATTTTTAGATTCCATTACTTTCCAAGATAGTTTTATGATAGAAACTTCGGAATTACTTCAATATGTCTGCATCTGCACATAAAAGTGAGGTTGTTTTCAGTGTGTTACAGTTTCTTATATAATTTTTACAATTTTCTTAAACTGAATCCACCCAAAATGAGCTTAAATCAATACTTAAAAGAAAGGTATGGGCCTTTCTCTGTCGTTTGTTCCAGAAAATTGGAAGAATCATTAAAGAAACTATCACACCTAGAAAACAACCTCACCTTCATGTGCAGATACAGAAATAATGAAGTAATTCCAAAGTTTCTCAGAAATATACTACCCTTTCATATTGTTCATTATGTGAAAAGTCTCAATACTGAATATTGATAGAAGATTATTTTAAAAATTTCCCGTTTGTCTGATGAGAGAGTCACATTTGTACTCTGAAACTTCACAGCTCGCTTTGTTTATCGTTTAGATTATTCCTGTATTATTCATTTAGCAATCTGTTTTCCAAGAAACTGCCTTTGATGAATAGTTCAATCCTGCATCCACAAGGGCGATTTCCATAAAATAAAACAATTTTATTTAATTTTAATAGTTCTGTTTCAAATATTTGGACGGAAACCCTAGAAAAGATCTGAAAAATTATGCAAAAACGTCCCTAAATAAGCTTTAATCGAAACTAAAGCTTTCGCGAAACTATAATGGCCGTTTGCACCGTTTGTCTAAACAATGATATTCTTAAACAATGTTTTACTTCCTCAACTGGATTGCACCATTCCTAATCGAGCTCTCTAACGTTGTTTAATCTAATCTAATCTAAACAACTTCACTTTCCCGCTTTGTTTATGTTATGAAGTACAGCATTTTCAAAAATTCAGCATAAATTCACTGGTTAAAATGATTTATATTAATATAATTGAAGAAGCACTATGCTATTATTGTGTCAATGTAAAATGCAACATAAATACACCGAGAGAGAATAAGCAAGATTGTTCAGATATATTGTAGTGTATACTTTATATTTGAATATTTGCACCTTTGAACCATTTTTCAAAACTTTATCCTTTATTGGAAGGAATAGAATACTATGTGAACTATTCTACAGAAGGCAAACATCCTAGATTCACTCCATGAATTGAGAAAACTATCCTAACAAATTAACAGAATATTGAGTTTATTCCAGACATTTTCACACTGGTGAAGGAATGGACTATCCATTTAATTCGTTCTGTTTGATAATGTGAATTATGATTAGATACCTAACTATGATAACAATAATTCGTGTTGTATACAGTACAAGAACTATATCTTCTCGACACTATGATAGATAGTGTTAAGAAGGACTGAACTCATCCTGATTGGATACCACTAACAATCTCTCTATATAATATATAAAGGCAACTCATTATGTGATAGGTTTGAAAAAATATTTCAGGTACTTCTTAGTAATGATCCCTAGAACGGTTGAGAACAGAGAAATTCTCAACCGAACATGTTCTTATGTGGATGTGATTGCATCTACATAATAAAAAATATTTTATATGACTAGTAATGTATTTTCTGAGGATGAATGGAAATCGGTGTTTATTTGATGATCGGCTATCACAAGGAAGAAATTTCATATGAATTTTTTTATTTGTAAAATATATTAAGTATAATAAAGATTTAATTGAAGATTATGATAGCACTGGCGTAGCACCTGCCGACTTATATGGTAGTGATTTGATAATTTGCAACATATACTATTTGATATAATACTGAAAAATTTTCTGAAACCTATGCTTTTTCCATTCTATAAATTTGCTGGATTTCATTGTGCTGATTATCTGAATTTATTTCAAAAAACTTTCATGATGTGCTTCGTATATGTGTACTCTGTGATCCACGATTTTGTTATTCTATGTCGAATTCGTCATGCAGTAAGCGTTGTTGCCAAACCTACTGATGATTAAACTGAACAACGATTATGATTCTACGGTGCAACCAACAACGCCCTGAACAATGTTCAAATATTTAACATCGGTTACTTTAACCATGATTAGCAGCGAAACGGTGCAAACGGCAAACGCCCATAAAACTTATTTGGCCTATTCTATTCGTTCTATTCCAGAGCCTATGAACGATGGCACTATTGAAACTTCTGTTATCACATCCTTCATGCATACAGAATCACATCCTTCATGCATGCAGAAATAATATGAATACTAAACATCCGCTGACGAAAAGAATGGCTCAAAGGAGCACGTTTGCTCCCAACAGAGGCCAACTCGTGGAGTGCATTTAGGGCGCAATTACACTTCATGCGGATCACAGAGCTGCGAGGGTCACGATTTCGAAAAAAAGAGAGAAATATGAATAAATCTTCCGGCTACCGTGCTGGCTACTTTGCGTGTCCTGGGACCATTTCGCTAATTTCAAAGAGAAACAGCCCGGAGTACTTCGAGATTATCCGATGTTTCCGGATATTTAACGAGTAACTACTTGGGATCTCGAAATTCCAGAAATTTTTTCAATAGAAATTATCATTTGCGAACTGTTATTGTGGGAAAATGTGACCTCAACTTGAACCATCGTGATTTTCTACCGATGAACCCCGTGAGAAAATCACATAGCTGTGTCTTAGAACTTTGACGTTGATCTATTCAATTTCTGATGATTTAGATTTTCAAACTTCCATACTTCATGAAACAGAAGCTCTTTTATTTGTCAGAATTGCTGTAACACTGAAATTTCACCTTCATTCAAAAATAAACGATTAGGTTGGACAAACTGATGAACAATTCGGAGTCCAATTCAATTAGTATATCCATCCGGCCATGGAAACTCTGCGGAATCATCCGGTAGATTACACCCATTCATGAGTTGGACCTTTGTAATTCAATGTAACACCCACTCTTTATAAAGTCTTTATAAAGTCTATAGGTTAGGTTAGGTTAGGTTGAGCTGTAACTGTGAAACTTCACCTTTAATCGAAACTCTAGAAAAGCACTGACATGGGATCAGGAGTTCTTAAGCGCTTGTTTAAATTCTAATGATGAAATTAACACATTTTGCACCTAGTTGCGTGTTGGTAATCTCCACCTGATTACGAAGTTTCAATCTGATTGCATTTGTACTTCTTGAGATATTGCGGAAATAAAGTTAAAATTACAAATAACAACGAAATTTGACAATTTTTTCCCTTATATCCCCGAAAGTAATTATCGGATCGAATTGAAATTTTAAACATTGTTGTTAAATACTGAATCTGAGGTTTGTGCCAAATGCCATTGGAATCTAATCCACATTTTCAGACAAAAAAATTTTTCATCAAAAACTTGAAAAACTTCGAATAATTTTTTTTTTATTTTCTAACAACTGGATCCACACGAAATTTCGCTGTAAGTGGCTCGTTGCTATTCCAAGACTGTCCCCGAAGTTTTATTTTAATCGAGTCAATACTTCATGAGGAATTAACCTCAAAATTTCAAAGGGGCCTTACTCCGAAACAATCCAACCGATTCCACTCATTAACGAACTTATCCGAGATCACAATTTCAAGTCGCTAAGTTTTTTCCTCCGAAAGTTAGAGCAAATACGGACTGACGGACGGACAAAATTGAATTTGAACACGGATTCTTCTTCAGGGATTTCAACCCAATCGTTTAAAACCATTTTCGGCTCAAAATTCGAAAATGACAGACATCGTGACGGAATGATAACGCGCTGTTCCCTAAAACAAGCGCGTAGAAATGATTTTAAAGAATTAGGTTGAACAAACTGATAAATAATTCGGAGTCCAATTCAATTAGTATATCCATCCGGCCATGAAAAGTCTGCGGAATCACAAGGTAGATTACACCCATTAATGAATTCGACCTTTGTTACCAAATGCCACACACACTCCTTCTAATAATAATGTTTATTGAAGCAAAATAAAAACAGTTTTCTAAATTTCAATCACATGAAGCACACTCCAATGAACAAATCTCAAACACACAAAAGTATATGAATTATTCGTGCGGGAACAATACAGAAATTCTCAACATCCAAAACAACCGGCAATGGTCTCAAAAAACAAATACGAATCATTTATACAACAAAACAAATATCGTAGTTCTAAATAAAATTGACTCTGCTAAAAATTCTACTCCAAAAATCCAAATCCCTTGACTTGATCTATTTCTTAATTTTTCTGGAGAAAAGTGTTCTAGAACTTTCTGCCCTTAGATCAGAAGCTATAGTGCTATGTAATACTTCTACTTCTACTATAATATCTATATAATCTATAGGTTTTTTTCCTACGAAAGTGCTTTGTATATTAGTTGGTGAACCATCAGCACACCTCTACAGCTTTCTACCTAAAACTTGGACCTAAAGAGGAGGAACGCCAAGAGCTGAGCTAGCGTGTGATGGTTCAGATCTTGGTCTGAACTAATCAACCAACAAAACAAAGTATCAACAGTGAAGAATTGTCCATTGTCCAAGGATTCCCTTTTATGCAGTTTCACGCTTAGATAAACCAAATGAACCGGCTGTTTCCTCATTGTAATGATACTGTACAAGCTGCAAAATCGCAGATGAACTCCCTGAAACGACAAATTGATGAAGTCATGCACATCGCACAAAGTTTTCTGCACCCTATGGTTAAGAATCGTAAGGTGCTCATGAGATGGCGGTAGTGGTTTTCGTTTTTCAAGACTGCCATCAGGCTGTGAATATCTAGGACTGTTTCGGTATTTGGAAAGAGTGAGTCGTTCTGATGATCTGTTATACATGGAATCTGTAGTAAACGATTTCTTCAGTGAAAAGGGTACAGGCTTCAGATGATTGGAAAGCTCAGACCACAGTATAGTTTTTGATTATTTATCGACAAATATTCATCCTTCTGTTTATAGTTATTTATTTTAATACTGGAGCTGACGTGAAGTCAGCAGCTTTTGCGTGCATGTTCAAATTCATAGCCGAAACGGTTACCACTCGACGTTGGAAATTTTTTACCGGAGCAATATTTTTTTTGCTCCGGAAATAACAACGATGCCAAGAAAAAACACAAAATTTTAAATATTTCTTCTGACAATGTTTCCGGAAATAAGAATAGGATCAAAGTGAAATTTGTAGCTCTGTAGCACTGTATTCTTTAATTGACTTCAAGGTCCGTTGCAAATTACCAAGCTTAAATTTGTTCTCATATATGAAATCCTTGAGATATTGAGGAAATTACCTCGAAACTTCAAATGAGCTTTACTTAAAAAAAATTTTTCCTATTTGGCACGTTAATGAACCTTGCCGTTGCATTTATCTATGCAACATACCCTGGAAGATTCAAGTCGCTTGCTCTTTCTGTTATCGTTTTATTGATCAAAAATGAAAATTACAAACATTTGTGCTGAATTGTAGCACCCCACAGATAATGTGCTCAAAACGGTACTAGTCATGGTACCATAAATAAGTTAACATGTGAAAGTCTCATCAACTATCTATTTTTCGATAGTATGCAAATGAATCAAAGCTCAGAGGTACCAGCCGCCTTATCAACAATAAATCTCGTAAACTCATCAGGTATATCCAATCAATCGCAAACGGAACGCCAATTTGGGAAAGAGGTCCAGTCACTCCTCTTAACCCTGACCTAACCCGATATAAAAATTTCCGTGATCACAGCAGCGGTAAACATCAAAACGCCTAAGTAATCAATTAAACTTTCACTTCGCTTTTATAGAAGGCGTTGGTGTATTATTTTCGGTTCTGCCTGTATTTACCACCATAAATTAGTACCTTGCATTCTCAATATCTCACGATTTTTGGTCAGCATGATCAACATATATAGATGGTGTTATTAGCAGAACGTCAAAATCAACTTTCAATTTTCTCAATGCGGTTGAGATCCTCAATCAAAACCGGCATTATTGGTAGTGTCTCAGACTCAATCAAATTGGATGGTATTTTGAGAATCTTTGTGAAAAAAACTTTATTTGTCCTTCGGAATACTTATTTCAAACTTGAATTATTTTGTGCCACAAATCAAAAGTGAGCCAATGAATCAATCAAAAAGTAGTCAAATGAAATTATATGTGAATTGGTCACAATGATCGATAGTTATTTGGCATTAAGGCTCTAGACTTTTTCTGAAAAGGAATGTGCATTCCGATGATCTGCTAAACCTCATAAATAGAGAAATGCCAATCAAAGGTCGTTGAAATAGAGCGATCACTCTTTTATGAACGATTGAGTGTAATATCTCAGTTGAGTCAGGTTTAGAAAAATGGTCGAATTCACATGATTTGGGTTATTTTGTGCCACAAATGAAACCTGTTAGCTATTGAGCCTTAGTAATAGATTGAGTAATATTCAACTAATTGAGCCAACTGAAATATCTTTTGTTAAATAAGATTAACTTGTGGCACAAATAAAAATCCTGAATTACTGAGAAAAACTTGCCGAAATAATAAAATGAGTCTATGTTCAAATTGAGTTAAATGAAGAAATGTTTTGTTAACTAATCTAGATGACACTGGAACCTTTTCATCAATCGAAAAAACATCCTTCACATGCCTCAAACTCATATTATTTTGTGCCACGAATAAGATAATTTCTAGAAATTCAATAAAAAAAAAGGCAGTTATCGCTGAAATTTTATTCTACAAAAAATATACAAATATATGAAGCTCTAAGTCCTAATTTAATAAATATCTTCTAAAATAGTTACGTATTTTATATTGCATCAAGTCTAATAAACTAAACAAGCCACTGATATAATTTTTGCATAGCACAAAAATATTCAGTTCACATTCACACTTCTGAATGATATTAGTAGACTGTTATTCGGGAAGAATCTTAATGGTATATTGAAAGCATGAAACAACGCAAATTCAAAGTAATACAATTGGCAAATTGCACCAGAATATTGCGGAAATTGCACAGCATCGTACAGAGTAAACTGAAATCAATCTTTTTATTCGAAATGTTTGTAACAACATTACTGATATTTTGTGCATTCTGTGTTTGATTCCTATGCATTTCCTTCATTTCCGCCTCGTTGAGTTCTTATTTTAGTAACTCATTTAATATAAAATAAATTTTAGACTAGACATCACATAGTCTGGTTTTTATAAATTAATAACTTGTCGAATTGGAACATGGTATTTACCAAGTTATATAAATATATTGCGATTTTTATATTAAATATGTTAACCTATATAATTTAAAAATATGTACATTTGTAATACAAACAATACAATAAATAGAATACTGGTGAATACTGGAATGGATTTTGTTAATATTTCGATTTCTCGTCAGTATCTGGAACAGCAACTATGATTTGAGGGCGATGATGGATAGTGTATTGTTCTGAAATAAAAAAAAATATTATAAATGGAAAAAACTATTAGTGAAATTATCTGTAGCAAATCGAAAGAAATATTGTTTATTCTGAATTTCTAGAAAGCATTAGTAAGACCCAGTAGTTAAAGTAGGTGTAAGTAGGTGTTATTTTGAACTGAATGAATGACATTGTCAAGAATAGTAGGGAAGAGGAATTCCTGATCATTTCGTGATTTAAACTATCGCCTTGACATAATCATTCGAGAATGTTGTGTTAAAAGATTATCTTACATTGTATTACAAGAAGACAGGGCTGGATGTGCCCTGGTGCCAAGGGATCCCTTTACCGCCATATGCATTGATTACATCTAAAATAGCAAGATAAGATTAGAATATTTACAAGAAACAGAAATAACAGTTAATATAAAGGTGCACAATATGCCAGCAACCACAGCAGGAAAGGTTAAATATTTCCTCAAAAGGCATAAAAAAGTTGATACAATATACATGGTATTTCATAAACATTGAGAACAAATTCAGGATATTGTTTTCTGAGACGAAGCGTTTCAGGTCAAAGAATTCGTCACTCAGAATATGTAAAATTCTTATGTTTTATATTGATTACTTTCTCAAACGGTGTATCTGGAATCGAAATGAAATATACAGCGAACGAAAACGGCCTGCCAAATATTATAAATTAAATTAACATAATCACATGGACGATAAATCAAGAAATATTCCCCCTTGATCAGAGCTAATCATGGAATCAACCAAAACATTTACATCGAAGAAGCGGATCCAAGGAGAATGACAACACCTGTTTCACAGTTATTACTGATCGTCAGGTCAACTTACCTTGTACAAAACCGCAGAGGAAATCTCGTTGCTTGTCACCTTTCAGAGTGTCGACATTCCCTCTACGGTTTTATCCAAGGTAAGTTGTCCTGACGATCAGTAATAACTATGAAACAGCTGTAGTCATTCTCCTTGGATCCACTTCTTCGGTGTAGATTTTTTGGTTGATTGGATGATTAGCTTTGATCAAGGGGGAATATTTCTTGATTCATCGACAGATATTCGTCCTTGTGATTATGTTAATTTATTATTATTGGAGCTCTTTCTTCTCCATGTTTCGTTTAATATTTTCGAGGTAAAGAAATGCAAAAATATCGTTTATTCCTTATGTATATCCGAAGAAATGATGAAATACAAGTAACCATCAAAAAAAAAAAAAGTTGGGAACCCTACTGAAAAATTTAAACATCCTGCGATGTAGAAAATTAAATTTTTATGTGTTTTTTTTGATAGAGATATTAAACACCGCGTCACCGTTGCACGACCCTGTATAGTGATGAAAAAACCAACTCGGAAGTTCCTGGAAGATCATTACTACTGATAATCTTCATTAGCATCTATGGTTATCAAAGTTTAAAATTCAATTCAAAAAAAGAGAAAATATGAATCATTTGAGGTGAGAAGTTGAAAGTTTATGATTATATAATTATCGATATATTAAATCAATCCAATTCCAACTGCGATGAATAAAACTTGTTCTCTACTTCTTATCAAACCACTAGGAAGACAGCTTAACCCTCATTCATGCTATTCGAGTAAAGAAAATTATTTGTGTTGTCCATAATCATTGTTATTGTATCCTCGTGCCACCTTACGCACAGCACTTCGGTCAAGGTGTCATAAGAAATGTCGAAAATCGCAACCACGGCGGAACTACAAATATCGAGACTCGTTCAATTATTCTCTCAGTTATTTCTTTGGGAAGTTTAATTTTTGCTAAAATTTCTTTGTGGTAGCCAAATATCGAATTGCGAAAAATCGGTCAATCCCCTTTGATCTCTACGAGGTCAAGAACCACACCGAACCTAAAGCAGCTCCTCAACAGTGGCATCACTCACAAAATACCAGCTGATTAACATCAATTCATTCTTTCCTCATACTGACAAAAGCTGAATAAAAGTGATTTCAGACGAATAACCCATCAAACGAAGTATCATAAAACCCTTTGATCTGCCGACACCTCGTCGAAACAACGATCCCTTAAACAATGGAAACTGAAGTTTTCGGAAAGTCGTAAAATGTTATAATTTTATTGATGCCGTAAACCGTTTACCTCGTTTCGATCTGAACTGCATTTCGAGGGATCAGATGGCATATCATTTTTTGGGTGCAGCGAGGTCAGAAATAGCGATGATAATACTGTTGCGATATAGCAAATAGAGGTGTATTCCTACCTGATAAGGTTTGTTAACATCAAACAGCTGATTCGAAAAATTGTCTAAAATGATTGCGTGTTTCCTCTGACGAATCTCATGTAAATCGCGTATTCTGTCTTTCTCTGAACATGAAATGGCTTTTAAATCTTAAAAAGATTCGAAAATGTTGCTTTCTCAACATTAATTAAACCATTACTTTTCGTCTGTCTATCCGAACAGCCTTGAACTTTTTGAATTCCGAATAAAATACCTGGAGACTCGAAATGTTCAAGCCAAGATCAATGTACTAACGCGATAAGCAATAAATACAATAATTTCTGAAAGAAACAACTCAGAGACTCAATATTTGTAGGGCAGGTTTGGAGCTGAAAGCCTAATCTTAGAATGGGTAAGATTAATTCAATGATTTCGCATTCGAAATGTTATCTTCCTAATATTTCGAAGAATACAGATCTTATCAAATAGAAAACTAGTACTTGGTTGCAGAATATCAGCGTTGAAATTTATGCAAAATTTGGTGAGGATGATATCATTGGGTGGATTACACCTGTTCACGAATTTCGCCCTCGTAATAAAGCCCAAGTTATTCTTCGAATATCAACTGACTACCAAGTCGATCAGATCTGTATTTCAAAGGATATCGTGAAAACAAAATTTCATATGGCCTCTGAAACCATTGTGTGGATTTCACCTATTTAGAAATTCAGCCGGGATTTGAGGCTCCCAACCTACCCTGAAAATTTTGCAGTTTGCAATCAGAATTAGAGAATCACCGATATTTAGATAAAATAACACTTTTGTACCCTAGAATGAACGATCAAAAATTGAAGAAAAAATCATCAATATATCCAGATATTGTGAAAGTATATTTTGGGAGTATTTTGCATTATTTTTCAGGTTTTCACTACCAATATCCGAAAAAGAACTATAAAATTTACTGGAATTATTATTTATGGATAACTCTGGGCATTATAGGACTCAATCTATTTGTCGAGGGCAGTCTCGAAAAAAAACGACCCTAGAATTAAACTGTAATCTTTCAGCCGATAAAGAGAAAATTTGCAGAACTATTTTCTTTTTATGGTCTGATGAAGGAGTCATACTTAGACTCTGAAACGTTACATTTTAATTCGTTGATTCTCTCCATAACAACGATTGTTTATATAGCAACATATTTCCGAAGAACTGCCCTTGAGAAATAGTTTTTGAGTTGTGGTTTTTATTTAATTTTTTTCTTTAAATTGAGAGAGAAACCATAGAAATAACCTAAAAAATATTATCGAAATCTCTGAGCTATTCACGAGAATCAGATGAAAATTTGTAACATATAAGGTAGGACATTAACCCAGAAGACCTGAATGTCCAATATTTAATTATCTTTTTTCCTGAGAATAAATCCGAGAAAATAAGTATTTTTCGGGCATCTATACTTGCACAGTTGAGCCGTACTAGAATAGATTAGATGTCATTTGGAACTATCTCATCGACTCAACTCATTGAAGTAGGCAAGAACAACAAGGTCTCCTTAGTCTGGGTTCCTTGGCACTCAGGAATCAAAGGTAATGAAGAGTCTAACACCCTAGCCAGAAAGGGAGCACAAACGTCACCTACTGGCCTAGAACCTTTTCCGGTTTTTAGGGGACCGTCCAACCATTCGCTGTTGGGTAAACAATTAACAGTGCTGTTCCTAACGTGGCGCAAGGAATTAGTAACAAAGCCTACACAAAACACACCCGGTATCCTAACTCGCACAAGCTTTAAGCTTCGGAGGGGTTTTGTTGAAGCCTAGGATATTCGGGAAAAATACAAATACAAATACAAATTAAAGAGGAGCACCCTGGAGAAATTTTCCAGGAATCATTCCAACTTGTCATAGAAGACTCAGCAATAAATGTCTACAGGCATCTTCAGCAAAAGTGATATGTCATCTGTCATGCCCAAAAACAGTTTTAGAACTTCGAATTTCCATTTGGTCTCGAGATTCCGTCAATGAATGTACACGAGCAACTTATTAGGCTCAGACTACACATAGAATCATTCGCACATATGTCAAGATTACACTTCTACGGTAATTTAAAAACCTCTCGGCGACAAACCACAAGTCGGAATTGAAAAGGGGTCACTTCTCACAGCCACAGAAGAATGGGAGTGTATCCAAATGGGATCTAGAAGACAGTCTGTGTTGTTTTCTTCTTCGGACTGCCGAAAATAGCGAGAACAAAAGAAGAAAGCGCCAAAAAGTCATTCGCGGTACCACAAAAACGATTTACGACGCGACAATAAAACGCGATTAGACGTGGTTCGTCTGCCGTGAATAGAAAACGGATAAGTTCCGAAATTTTCATTTTGCCGCTATAATTGTCGCAGTTTTATGTCCCGAATGAGGTAGAAATGGGGTCACGGAATGAAAGACGTAACATTTTGCGGGACTGCCTATACCCGCCGAAGAGAATGTATTGTATTAGTTTATTTCAAATGTTTATTTTTGTCCTGCCAACTTGGTTTTTTCCGCGCTTAGCAAGTCTGTAAATTTCGAGTGTTGTAGCTACCTAATTTGCCTCGAAAAGATTAGGTTGGACATAATTATAATGAATTCATGGTCATATTCAACTCAGTTCGACCTTCCAGCTAGACGCCCCTAAACAATTTACCTGTTCAAAAAAAGAAAAAAAAATTTCAGAATCGGTTTGTGGTTTGAATAAGTCTAAGTAAATTATAATGGACGAGATCCATCCACCGGTTTTTAGATTACAGTCGTTTTGAAATTTGTATAACTCAAAACTACCTATCGATTAAAGCTTATTTTGGGAGGACTTTGCATTATTTTGTAGTTTTTTTCTTGGTTTCGAGATATTGGGAGGGAAAACCCAGAAGAAAATATTCAAAAACTACCTGTCTATAATAGAATCAAAACTCAGGACTCAGGGGTTGTACTTACAGAACGACTAATGCAAAACTTCGTTAGGATCATGTTCCCATGAATGAACAAAACTCATATATCTAAGAGAATAACTACAGGTCTATGAATAATTATTTTCATTTAATTTTTATTCTGTTTCAGATATTCGGAGCGAAAACGTGAAACGAACCCTGAAAAATTATTGTAGTAATCATAAATATTAAAACAGTTGAATCTGTTGATCGATTTTGTGTGAAATCCATTGGGATTTTATTCAAGATTGCAGAATACTAACATAAACAATACTTGAGAAGCACTGCCGTGGAGTCGGCAGCGTTTGCACGAAAGTTTAAATTGAAGGGTGAAATAAATTTTCGAATTTTTTCATTCAAATTATTTTGATCATCAAGAAAATTCGCACAAAATTTCACATCAACATTTGCCTACTGGTAACCAAGTTTCATCAAGATCAGATCTGTATTTGTTGAGTTATTCTAGAAATGACAAAGATAACGAGGAAAAAAATACGAAATTTGGTATATTTTTTTCCAAATATCTCCGAAAATTATTATCAGATTGAAAAAAAATTTGGTTCACTATTGTAGAATGTTGACTTCAAGGTTCATGTGGAATTTTTTCGAAATCTAATAAACAGTTTTTGAAAAATTAACTAAAAGCGAAAATTTTCGGAAAATTTTTTTTCAGTTAAATTACGATCTTAACAAATTCTGCAATCAGTTAGTTAGGTATTCCTCAACTTAATACCAAGTTCAAATCCAATCGCATCAGAAGATCCTGAGATATTCACAAAAATAACATCAAAAATTCCAATGAGTATTACTCCTAAACCATTAGGCCGATTGATGTGATTCATACAGATCGAAAATGAGAAAATTTGGTACACTGCTGTAAAATGTGAAGCTCAAGGTATGACCAAAATTTCCTTCGAATGTGATGAATAGTTTCCGAGAAGAAAAATTATTCGAAGAAAATTTGGAAAAATTTTTTTTTTTTAATTTACTGACAGCACAATCTTAACAAAATTCTGCAAAAGTTGCAAGTACTTATGTCCCAACTAACTGCCAAGTTTCAATCCAATCGCTTCAGTAGATCTCGAAATATTAGGAAAATAACCTCAAAACTTAAAATGACTATAACTCCGAAACCGTTTGGCCGATTTCGCTCATTGAAGAACTCAACCTTCGCATTTCGAAATGCAACCAATTCTGAACTTTTCAAGTCGAAAGAATCCTCCGTACGCCCGTAATCGTGCATAAGAACGGCCGAACAGAATCGATTTTGACACCGGATTCGTCATCAGTGAGTCCAACCTAGTCGTTAGAGACCATTTTAGGCACAAAATTAGAAAATTACAGACAAAGCACGCTGTTCCCCAGAACATGCACGCAAAAAATCAGACTTAAATCCTGCGAAATAAAATACAATGTGAGCCTCACCTGTGCTGTTTCAAGTTATCCTGCCTTTTGAAATTCTTCCCGCAAACCTCGCATATGAAAGTCAGTGAATTGTGAGTCCTTTCGTGTATCATCAGATTGTAGCTCTTGGTGAATCTTCTTTGGCAATACTTGCAAACGTATTCGCACTTGGAGCGCATTTTTCTACGGAACTCTCTACCACTCACGTCGTTCTCTATCTGCATGATCGCAAACATTTTGCCCGATTTTTGTGCCTTATCTCGATTCGCGGAGAATTTGATTCGATTATTACCTAGTCCGTGCCTTGCGGTGAGTTAATAGCCGGGATTCTTGGTTTATCTCCTCGATTTTTATGGAAATTTCGATTCGATATCCTGATCCAACTCCTGCTGCACTTCTTCGCTCGGATTCGGATGACTCAGGCCTGAAATCAGAGGAAAGCTCGTTAGTCATATTGTTTGGTTGTATGAGTGGTTTTCAGGATTCCTTGGTATCGTGACACGATCGATTTGAGATAAGGATTTTTCAAATGTCAATATCCATGGGAAATCCTTATTGTTGGATCATCTGCAATTCGAGTCCATCCGGTACTCGATTATTTATTTTGTTGATTGAGTCAGTTTTACAGTGAGGGGCGTCACGAAAATACAGTCATTTTGAATTACGCGCCATAATATTATTATTATTATTATGTCATCTTGACATAATACATGTCACAAGTTTTTCACTTTATTCCCGATATTTTATCAGATTTCTAGTTCGAAATGAATAATTATGGATCTATGGGAGATGATTCCCCAATAAAGGGGCCTGTAGCGTTCTTCGTTTATCTGAGGATCTGAAAATCATCGCTTGGAGGACTGAACCTGGTCGAAAGACCCTCTCAGTCATGAGCAAATGTAGGTGATATTATTTACTGCTTCCTTCTGGTTTTCTGTCCCTCTTTCTGTTTCAGATATTATGTCAAGATATTTTGTCGAAATGGATTCAAGATGACGAAAAAATTATTTTTCAATGAAAAAGATGCCATCCATCTTCTATAAACAAATTACTACACTTATGCGGGGAGACAGAATTTTTCCTGAGGTTTTTATCTGTGCTCTTGTATCATACGCAAATAAGTATGGTACCCCGTTTACATTTCCTCTGCTAACACTGTGATATATCTTAGAATGTAATGCTCGTTCTCAAAAGAATTTATATATATATATATATAATGTATTTTTTTCAGGGTATAGCGACTCTCGTTGTTGGAGTAAAAGGAAGTACTCTTTTTTCTAAACCAAGCTTTCGCAATTTGTTTATTGCTTCTTCAGGGTTTCTATAATACAGAACATCTATCAATAAATTAAAAACATTCACAATATTGCATGGTTCCTACCGAAAGTGAGGTTAAACATGAAACCAGCAACAACAATCATGACACAATACGTTTTTAACACTTAAATATTCTACTTAAATTGCAAGACACCAATTCGAACTTCATGGATATCAATTTGTACATTCTTAAAATTCTCAAATTTTATCTTTCTACGTTCTATAATAAAATTTTTATTTTGATTTGTCTATCTCAGTTGTCTAATTGCGTTTTTCCCAAAGATTGTCACCTCTCAATGTCACTTTTCTTCTTCTCGTCTTCTTTCACGTCACTGCATCCAACAAATAGCTGTAAATGTTACTTAAATTTTGTGTGTCACTTTTTTTATTTATTGAATTATTACTTTTTTTTATCTCTATCATTTCATGTATCAGTCGTTTCTGGTAGTTTTTTTCTGTTTTCAGTATTTTTATGTTGTTCAAGTCTATTTTATGGTCCATGGTATGCGCATGTGCTGCAAGGGCACATCTATCTTTACCTGTATTTATATCAGATCTATGAAGAGATATTCTATTTTTCACCCACTGTGATGTTTGGCCAATATATATTCGTTCGCAATCCTGGCAGTCTATCTGGTAAATCACGTTGCTTTTTTTCGGTATTGGAATTGGATCTTTGATCTTACTATATAGGTTTTTAACTGTCTTTTGATTATATGTCGCTATTTGTACTTTTTCTTCTTTGAATATATTTTTGATTTTTCTTGTTAAGTTTTTTATGTTTGGTAGGGATGCATAAAGTTGTTTTGATGTAGATTTTTCGTTTTGGTTTTCTTCATTTACTGCATTTGCCGAATACAACAGTTTTTTCATCATACTATTCGGATATGAATTCTGTAGTAATATTTCATGTAGATTTTTTATTCCTTCTTTTTGAAAAGTGTTGTGACAAATCTTCATAATTCGATTCTTCATTTCTTTGATGAAATTTATTTTTATGTTGATGTTGTGATTTGAATGAAAATTAATGAATTTATTAGAACTAGTGGCTTTTCTGTACCATTTCAACTTTATTGAATTATCTTCTCTATGTACCTTTGTATCTAAAAAAGAACGTAGAAAGATAAAATTTGAGAATTTTAAGAATGTACAAATTGATATCCATGAAGTTCGAATTGGTGTCTTGCAATTTAAGTAGAATATTCAAGTGTTAAAAACGTATTGTGTCATGATTGTTGTTGCTGGTTTCATGTTTAACCTCACTTTCGGTAGGAACCATGCAATATTGTGAATGTTTTTAATTTATTGATAGATGTTCTGTATTATAGAAACCCCGAAGAAGCAATAAACAAATTGCGAAAGCTTGGTTTAGAAAAAAGAGTACTTCCTTTTACTCCAACAACGAGAGTCGCTATACCCTGAAAAAAATACATTATCAATACTACAGACTCTGATACTCAATTTATATATATATATATAGGAAGAAAAATTATTTGGGTACTCGGCAAGTTATGGTGAGGGCAAAGATCAATAAAATATCGTCTTCAACATCTATATTTCAAACCTTCTGCGGTTCTTCTTCAGGATGCTGCAAAATTACATAAGGTACGTGAAAACAATCAAAAAACAATGAATCTTATACTAAACAAAAAAAAATGAATAAATAACTCACTGAAATTTTACGGCAACTATTTTCATTATATATATATATATATACGCGCCATAAACCTTCAGGGATCGTATTCGACTGACTATAGGGGTATGTTGAGTAACTGTCAGTAATATTCTTCATAGAGAACATAAAATAAGAGTAACCGTAGCTATTTTAGTATGGAGTTATGTTATGTGCCCATTATTTTCCTATCAAACAATGAGACGGGATCGGAGAAATTTGACTGCAAAGTAGTGCTTACTGCCAATATTTTTTCGTGTAAACATGGAAATTTAATGAACATAAACATTACAATAAAAATTTAAATGAAAGACCGAAGTTACCCCACTAACAGAAGACTTTTAAGTTAAATAACTGCCTATTTTTTCATCTGCACGAATTTGAAATTAATATAATTTTCTGATTTCACATAAATAATAATTGACCAATTTTGCCGGCGTCAAACGAGTTAAAAACTAAGCTCTATGTCAAATAAAATCGGAAATATTAGATCATGTGAAAATCTCTACAATGTAACTGTATTACTCTTTCGAATTAATTCCTATCGAAAATAATATAAACGATATACTTTTATTGTCTTCAACATACTACGTATAAATGATAAATGCAATTAAATCTAATTAAATTCCTCATTCAAACGTTGTAGGTTGAAGACAATAAAAATTTATCATAAGATATCATTATCGAAAGATATTATGTAAAGATTTGTCAGAATATTCCGCACTTTTTTAATAAGTGTACTAATATATTGAACTGTTTAATGATATTCAAAGAAAATCTGTATTCATCTTGACCCTATGACAATCTAACATACGATATTCGAACCGGTAACTCTTTGATTTCAAACAGATTTACAATATTTAAGTCGACTCTCACATTATGATGGGGCTCATATCGTAGTAACTCTATCAAATGCAATTTTGAGATCAAATTAAGGTCACAATAGAGGCGAAATACAAATAGAAATTTCGCTGCCATATTGAATCATATCTGACACTGGCATTGCTCAAAAAACGTTTCTCAAGATTCCCCTAACCCAAATTACCAATCACCGACACGAAATCATGCTCAGAACAGACAGTTTAATTGATCGTTTAATGATTAGTTCATACCGAGCAAGCTATCACTTTCATTGAGACATCCTTAAAACAGAAGCCTCTGAAGGTGAAGAAGAAGAAGAAGGAACTTTTAATAGCCGCATCAAGGTCAATTAAAGCACGCAAAATGATATGGAACACAGAGTGTTCATCATTTCAATCGGTTACTCACGATACCACTTATTAACCGTTTTAAAATTGTTGGAGATAATACTGTGTTGAGAGGTATTTTTTTTTCAATCAAGGATAGGCTATATCAGGAGATCACAGGTATGTAACGTTCATTTTCACGAAATAGATACTTTTAATACCCAGAGTTAACTCTGTGCGTGCTGAAGAAGTTAAATTTTTCAGACAAATGAATATATGTGCAGTTTAACACATGATAACACCTCTGTTAAACGCTTTGAATGACTTATGGTACATTTCAATTGTCAAAACACAAAAAATTTTGAAAATACCTTTATTTTACCAGTAATTTTACATTAGTTTCAAATTCATTTTCAAAAATCTATCGAAAGAGGATTTTCTACCCTTGAATCAAATTTTTTGAAATTCAAGTTCGGAAAAGTGTAATGAAAAAACTGAATAGGAACCACCTTATATTTTATGGCGTGGATTATTAATTTCTATTCACGATGTATCTGTACCCAAATTTCTTGAGATTTCATCATCATTCATTTTAATCTGCTTTACGTTGAGCGGTTATCTCGAAACTTTTCTGTGGTAAATTCATACCTATTTTAAGGCTAATCGCGTGTTAATGCAACTTGAGATAATAAATATCATTGAATCGAAAAAATAAAGATCGAAAACAATATATATTGAGATGAAGGCTCAAAAGAAGTTAAAAAAAATATGAAAAATAGTAATTCGTGAGCAACCTCTAAAATTACAAAAAAAAAGGTCAAAATACTTTTCTGGACGATTCCAAAAATGTCCTGATAGCTAATTCAAAAATGAATGAATATTTGTTTAGAATAAGGGAACCTATAGGTTATCATATTCACAATTGTTCGAAATACATTGCAATAAAATCATTTTATTTTTCACCGTTTGTTTTCGTTATTTCGTATTTAATGAAATGAATTTTTAGTTTCGATTTTCTTGAAACAGAAGTATAAAATTGTTTCTGCTTTGGAAATTCTTTAAAACCTATTGAAATAATGTAAACTATTATAAAATTCAAATGTATAACGTTTCGGTGCTACTTCATCAGGCAATGAAGGCACTTCTTTAGAATGATCGAATTTTGCTTTTTCAAATATATGTGTGAGTATAGACTTCGAACCGTCAGATTAGCATTCTTTAATCTTTCATATTGTTTCAATATCATTTATTAGACAATATTGTTTCAAAAATTCTATCCTGACATATAACATATAACATTTGAAGTTCAAGCAATTCAAAAAATTTTAATACTTCTATTTCTGTTATCGGAAGAGAAAACCCCCAAAGAATTCCAAGAAAATAACAGCTCTTCCCAAAATTCATTCATTCAATTTTCTGAATTTAAAGTTGTCCAGAAATCTCAACAATGACAAAATTATATGAGGGAATTACTCCCGAATAATCTCGGATGGTGACAAAAATGAATAAAATAAAAATAACATTAATGTCGAATATAAAATATAATAAACAAAAAAATTATGCTCAGTGCAAAAACTAGCTCGAATAAACAATAAAAAAATTCCAACTTACAATATGAATTCTCACTTCGTACACATCCACCGTGGGAACCGAAGAGTATCGTGTTAACTGCGTAAATGCAATGACCAGTAGCACGCACACTCTAATTGAACACAATCTCAGTCTCGATCAATTTGCTCCCCGAACAAATCCGCAATCGACAATTCCCGACTGGGCCACATATATGAACTGTTGAGCCCAACGAACGCAAATGAAGAACTAAGAACACAGAATCTGGAGATTACCGAGTTCGGTGTATGTTATAGTTCGGTGGCAGAGAAGTGGCGCCTTGCGAATGGTTATTTTGCCATCCCGCTCGACGAAGAGTGAAAGGTCTTGGTGAGTTACTCTCCTGCTTACTTTGATCCCTGTCGGAGGATTTTGTCGGTCAAAGGCTCTTCGAGTCACGATTTTTTATGTAATTTGTTGCTGGACTAAACGACGCTTAAGGTGTGATTAAAATGTCAGTTACAGAAGAGGAAGACTTTGCGATGTTCTGTGGTGGTCACGGGACAGTCAGAATGACATTGGTGCTGGCTGACCCGTGAAAAAACTTATTATGGCATGAATCTTTAAATTATACAGTTAAGTGTTAACATTGCTCATATTAAATCATTATTTGAGGTTATGAAGCCAGAATCGTTCTAAAAATAACTTAAATGATCTTGTGATGAGAATCAGCAGACCGAGAGTTTCCTATAAGTGCGTTTAAGAACTCCGGAACTAATTACATAATTTTTTATTCACTTTTGTTTAGAGAAGGACCTCAAAACGTCATATCATTCCATATATTGACAGGTATTTCTTCTTGGATATTTTTACTGCGTGGGAGCTTAAAGGATAAAGTTAATTGAAATATTTCTCAATGTAAATATGTAATGGTCCGAAAAGATGTTATACTTTATGAATAGTTGAGTGAGTTCCAAAATGTACAATTATTTTCAAATATTGATGGTTTATTTTACTTGGCTGACTAATATTTGATATCAAATTGAATAATTCATCGAAATTCCATTTTCTTTCATTTCTATAGTGATACACTAGTAAATGGTGTTTTTTTCAGAGGTATGTACAACTTTAATTTGGCAACACTGTTTTAACTGGCTGCCATTTTGTCAGCTGTCAAGTGATAAGTGTTTAGTTTCGTCTGGCGTTTGAACATGAATAGACTGAAACCTGAACAACGCTTCCAAATTGTGGAAATTAATTTTGAAAATAATGATTCTTTTCGAAATACGTATCGCGCTCTACGTCCATTTTTCGGTTAACATAATCGTACATCAGAGCAATTAATTCAACCGATTTCGCACCACGTTCACTCTAACTGATAATACGCATCCACAGAGCCATCGTACAGTGAGAACAGAAGAAGCCATTGCCATATATGGGCTGGTGGAACCATTGGTCTGTACTTCTTTAAAGACGATACTGACCGGAACGTTACAGTCGATGGTGACCACTGTAGAGCCATGATTATTGACTTTTTCGTTCCTGAATTGAACAACCATGATGTGCAGCAGATGTGGTTTCAACAAGACGGCACAAAATGTTACACAGCTCGTGCCACAATTTATTTACTGAGGGAAACGTTTGATAACCGCATAATTTCACGTTCCGGGCCAGTGAATTGACCTCAAAGATCGTGCGAGTTAACGCCGCTAGACTATTTTCTGTGGAGATATGTGAAGTTGCTTGTCTTCGCCGATAAGGCCGTAATGATCGACCCCTTGGATGACAATATTCGCCGCGTAATTGCCGATATACGGCCACAAATGCAAAAAAGGGATGGAAAATTGAACCTCCAGATTAGAATACGTCCAAGCCAGCCTTAGCGGTCATATATGCCAGAAATTATATTTGAATTATAATTCCAAAAATTTATCTTTCCAATTAACTCAACTTCATGTCAATTTTAAATATTCATCCTTGTTTTATTTCATTTCAAAGTTCTACGCCTCTAAAAAAAACCCATTTATAATTGTCCATAACATCCCAAATACCTGGCATCATACCAGTTGATTTTCATTTAATTTTCGAGAGGGTTGAATGTCTTTTTACTTAATCGATCCTAGGTTTATTATTTAAGAAAATATAAACCGAAATGAAAAGAAAAAATATTCACTAATAATTGCAAGTTCTTTTATGATTCTGGTACTTTGTATTGAAGTATTCGGTTCTGAATTTCTCTCAAATTTCAACAATTTTCTCCAAAAATATTCCTGATGTTCAACCCAACGAATGACGGAATATGTAATTTTGTGTGGATACAAAGGAAAACAATAGTACTTTTTGAATATATCTTAACTAAAATTAAGATTTTCCACGTATAGCTTCGAAGATCTTCTCAACTTCCTTTGTTATTGTGGAGATCACATTGTCATCGCGCAGTTAACGCTCAGGGCCCGTTTCACAGCATCCAACCCCGGTAATTGAACGAGACCTCTGGTGAAAAATAACCCTGAATTAAAACACAATAAATCTTCAGAAGGGGCCGAAAAGGAATTTCGAAGAAACCGAAACCCATTGCTTTGCATTTTAATACACAAAACTCAGTAGGTCACGAAAACAAATTCCGAAACAATTTATCATAGAAATCATTCATCACAATGGAACACGGCCTTTTTTCCCAACAAAAAGACGAGCGACAGTGGACGCCGCCTCCTTTATTTCTTTCGAATGTTATAAAACCGCCCGAAAGGGTCGTGAAAGGCATGTACCATGCCTCCTCTCCCAAAAATCTGTGAGCAGGACGAGAACTATTCGCAAGTCATCCGCTTATTAACATAAAGTAATTGCTGTCATTCTTCTTTGACACACACTCAGGCAGATATATCGATATTTCATCTCATGTCCCATTGTTCATAGATGGTAGACGGTGGTACGTCAAATTTCCTCGTGGTGTTATGAGTACACGTTAACAGAAAGGTTATGACGCTTCTTTATTGCAGCGCTCTATGGTTGTATGATGAATCGGCCTATCCACTTTGCGGAACGCATTACCGCGATAAACTTCGTGATCGATGTCAAACTGAAGTTATAATTGAAGCTCTATTATTATTTATGAGATGCGTTCCAATATTCTTCACAATAATAGATCACAGACGAGCGAAATCATCGATAATGGATTTTCGATGAATCTACGATAGTCTTAGGTCGTAAATGTTTAACAGTGGGTGTTTAATCGCTGTGATTCATCCTGAAAGCACTCGAAATCAATGAAATGAGGGACTAATGAACTTAATGAAATTCGTGCTTGTACGATGGTGAAATTTTCCAATACTTCTGAAATTTCGTAACGAACCCATCATTATGACAAACCTACACCCTTTGTTGTAATTCTGTTATGTACAAATTGTTCCCATGATGTAAGGAAGACGTAATAAGGCATCTCGACCGAAGAAAGTAGAGTAATTCACTGATATTAAAGATATAAAATATCGAACATAAAAAGCAGACAATGGTGAATACCAATAGGATGCAACAATGAGAGGCGGGCTGAACCATAGATTATTTGCATAAATAATCGTTACATTGTGAGGCATCGGTGACATTCAAGCGAGTTTTAGGTGTGTCTTGAAGCTGGGCAGAAAATAAAAATGTACAGATTGTTCGCCAGTTCCTCTTCAGAACTAGATTGAGTTCTTCTCTTTCTCTTCTGCATACATTGACGAAGAAGAAGAAGGGCTTCTATTTTGAATTCTGACTTCGACCAAATAGATCTTGAGTGTTTTCTAAGGACTATTGATAAATTTAATATTAATATAATTAGACATTGAGTTAGATATATGATATTTATTCCACGAGAATTCTTGAAAGTCCGACCAAATGAAAATTTTTAGGTCATCAAGGTTTTCCGAAAATTAACGTCAGTTCAAGTTGTCGAAAGAAAACTTTCGAACATCCCAACGACACAGCTTTCTGACTAACAGAATTTTCGAGAGATGGAACCGTTTGCCGAGTATTGTGGTCGATGCTGGAACCGTCAATGCCTTCAAGAATGCGTTGGATCTCTTTGATGCAAGAACCACTTATTTGTAAACTTTTTTCTATTTTTATTTTCTTTTTGAGTTTAAAGGAATTTCCTCAACTCTACTTGTATGTTTAATAATAATAATAATAATAACTCCAACTGAAACTTTTATTTTATGGAAAATGGACCCCTTTCTTTATTCATTTTATTATTATAAGAAATTCAAACTCCGAAATAAAAAAATTTACTTTCAGAAAACCTGCTTTCGAAATTATATATTTATTTTGATAAAACTTATTTCGGGAACAACCTGTATAACCTTGAAAGCAAACAGAGTCACGTCATCAATTCGAGTGAAATTAATGAACTGGGCTTCATTCACTAACAAATTACATCGCTAATTGAGAATATATGAGTTTTGGAACCTAGTTTTATTTTAAAAATTCAGATAACTACTGCAGGTTCAGAGTAAAATAAGAATTAGAATTTTCTGAAATTTTTTATGAACACATGAATCAAAATATTAGTTATCAATTATATTTAAGGTTGTGAACATGATTGAACTTTATAATGAATATTTATTTCATCGACATAAATACGAATGAAACGAAAATACTTTCCAGTTTTTCAAACGATGGCATTTTTAAACAACAGTGATATTGAACGTCCAGCATAGAAGAAGTTGATTGGTGAATGATAAATCAAGTCAAAAATTGAATCCAGGGTGTTGCTTCAACAAATATTTCAATGGGTATCGAAAAAACTATGGAATCAAAACATTCATTCTTCGAAAATTTTTAAGAACGCATGCATCAATCAAAATATTAGTAATCAATTATTCATCAATTATATTTTAGATTGCGAACATGATTGCAATTTTTGATGAATATTTATTTCATATAAACATAAATACGAATGAAACGAAAATATTTTATAATTTTCCAATCGATGGCATTCTGAAACATCTGTGATATAAAACGTCCAACATAGTAGAAGTTGATTGGTGGAAGAGACTTTGAATCAAAAAGTAAATGAAGAGTTGTGCTTATGCAAATAATTTAATTGATATCAAAAAAAATATGGAATCAAAACAAAAAAATTCGATCCAATATTTAAATATAATTTCTTTCCGCCCAAATAACACATCAGAAACATTAAACGATTTTCGATGAATAAATCAGTATCGACTCGATAATATATTCGGTATAACCCATAATATAAACCGCCCTATATCGAAATCACTCTTTTCAACAAACCAAATAACTACTTACACACGTATAATTCCAAAAAAACTCAGGGCGCGGTAGAAGAAGTCAAATATCCTCCCAATGTACCACCCATAACACGAAATAACACTTATTCATCAAACCGTTTGACCGACGGCAACTTTAAACCACAGTGCTGAACATATATTTAACCTGAACCACATTTTCGTGTAACTTATAATTGGTGCCACAGTAACCAGTAGTCACAGAACTCTTTGAACGACCAATGGAGCTACCAATGTCCCCACTCCTCTTACGTAAGGACCAGTAGCGAGTCAGCGGGGTGCGTGTAACAGCAGTAGCGCGAGCAATGAGACCATGGTCTCGAGTAGGTTGACTGGTACTCTGGTACCAAAATAGCGGGATCAGACCTTTAAAATAGAGTACCCATGAAAAGAGCAGGTTTCGAATATTTTATACTCCCACGATAGGTTTTACCATATTGACTTTATAATATCGATCAATAAATTGTTGAAAATCAAAATAATTATACCTACATTAAATAAAAGGTACTACTTGCTTTTTATGTTCATGACAACTAAAGAAGGTGACACTAAAAAACTTGTATTTATTTCTTGTCTTATAGTCAGCAACGAAATGTTCTCTTCCGAAGTTATCTCGAAAACTTGCTTGTTTCCTTCGTATTGATCAATACATTCATTTTATATTGATAGTTTCAGTACTTTAGATGCTCATTTCTAACAAATTTTCACAGATTTTCAATTGAAATAGATCACAGGAAAGCAGAGCAACCCTATGATCAGCTTATTTCTATTGTAACGTTTTTTCATCAATTGGAACTCCCCAGAACAAAAATATTTTCACTCAAACAACATAAATAATAAAATATGAAAGTTATGCGCCAAAAACTATTCAAACTTAGTAAAATAGTTCCCTAATCCATGAAAATATAAAGTAGTAAATTTTCAACTCAAAAAACGAAATTACTAGAGAAATTGTGAAGTAAAGCTAATATATCTTCGAGATAAAAATGATAATTATCATGATAAATCTGATAGAAAAAAACTAGTGAGTCCATAAAAAATCGAGGTACCTTTTCAAAGATACCCTTTCTGTCAAACAAACAGATATTAAAAATGATGAACTAAAAAATTGTGCGAAAAGAAAGATGCTTTCTGCAGAATATCACTCGTTACTGACATACAAACAGATCTATTGAAATAAAGAAAAACACGACAGAAATGAATGAGTTCTAGGGTCTGTCTATAAACGTAAATAATCGTAATTTTACGCCCCATTCGAAATTTATATCTTCCCAAACAAACAAATTTTACGACATACCCTATTTAGGTCACTAAAACTTTCTAACTCGGAATAACTACAAGCGTCATAAACGAACAAAAGCTCAGAAGTCACTTTTCGAAGAAATATAATTCACAGACGATTCAATAGTGTGCTACTGCCGACTTAAGCTGCATCCCCACCTCTTTAATACGCTCACAGTCAACGTAAGGCCAGTAGCGAACGAGCGTAACACGGTAGTTGACTTAGGCACGTGTTTAAATGATCTGGTAGAGCCTAGTTTATACGAGCAAGATTTTGATTCGCGTTTTTAAGGATACCGAACTTGATGAACAGGATTTTATGATTTTCAGGCATTCAAGCAGAAAATTTGAACATTCACAGATCGTTGTTGAATTTTCAGAAGATTTGAAGACATTTGCAACGGTCAAAAATGTCTTTATTTAATTATTTAAAAGGAAAGATACTGTTCAAAAATAAGAAAAAATATTTTATATTCCAGTTTATATTTTTCGCGAATCATGGAATTTTAATTCCATATAAAAATGTTATTCAATTCGAGAGGTGCACAGAGACAATAATATAAAAACAGTATCGAATAAAACATGTCGTGGTTTTGCGATAAGAAAAAATAAGGTTGTCAAAAAAAAAATCGTTTAAGTTGAGATAAAACTTGAAAAATGAGATGCAAACGTTTGAGAGATATAAAGAAATCTTGGACTTACCTGAAACAAATAAGTGTTGAGCTGTCCCTCGCAAACTGAACTCAATTAGAAAGATACTGGAACAACCTTTAAATATAGTTAAAACTTTTGCTTCTGTACCAAACTAGAGTTGGTAGCCCAATGAACCTAGAAGTAATGTGTAGCTCTGGGCTTCCTTAGGTCCCCCTGTCCCCTTCTGCAACCCAGCGAAGACCAACCTTCCGTTTAGGGGCCCCTTAAGAGGCACTACCATAAGGATCACCTTTCCAAGCCAACTTAGACCAGAAGTCGTCTGACTGCTATGAGAATCTCGACCTTATGTTCCTCACGTTTAAGATCACCGAGGAGTCACTACGAAGTCGTCTTAATTGAGATTTTAAAAGAGTCTAGATATGTGTAATTATTTATGTAAAAATGAAGTGCGTTTTGGTCCACTGTCAGTTTTTAAAAAGTTGTTGATTGATGAGAGGAATCCTCAAAAAACTGGATATTAGAAAGGAATTGTTGTACGGTCTCGAAATGAAGAATTCGTTAGAGATTTCGTAATTCTCATGAGAATTTTCGAGGTGAAATTCGACTCTTGAACTGTGTTACGTCGAAAAAAATATTTTCGTTATTAGACTCCCACATGATTCAGTGTTATGTGTCTATACGAGGATATTGCGATCGTCCTAACTGTACTTGAAGTTTTGATTGAGTTGTTCAAACATATTATATTATCAAGTTTTTCATTTTTGATTTTTCAAACAAATGAGGCAGCAAAAAAATATTCTCGAAAATTTTCACTTTCAAAATCTGACAAACGAATATCTAACAACAATATTTGAGAAACAGAACAATACTACCCGATCATTAAATCATGAAATATTCACAATATTAACTTTTGCATGATGAAAAAAAAATTACAAAAGAATGAAGTGGTATTGGTGATAACAATCATTCATTCTTGAAAACGAAATGAAAATTAAAAAAAAAATATCGGAGAAAATATTCATTCTATTCACGCTCATGTAGTTAAAAATTTAATGTATGTAATCATTATCTTAAAATTATTATAGTAATATTTTAAATGTTCTTGAGTTCATAGTTATAGTATTTTTAGTGGTATTTCAATTGTCATGAACTAAATACGCAAAAATAAATTAAATAGTATAGATCGGAGAAATCTATTAGAGTATGAATTTTTCATTATTTTGGACGCATATATTTTGTTCGAAGATCCAGTAAAGTATATCCATCTACTGTAAATTTTTTTCTTCACAATACTGTAAGATTTTGTTCGTGATTATTATGGAATTGTATTCGTTGGAACTATACAGGTGGTCCAAGTTGTGATGTTAATGGATTTTTTTTATATACCTTGCACCTGGGGGTATCTAAAAATACCCCATGTACGTTGCGCAATTTTTTGTAGTGTTTGAGTTATAATTTTTTTGTGTTTTTTCAATTTACTATGCCAGCGAGGTTTCACAAATTCATATCCTTTTATGTAGTAGGCATTTTGCAGAATTTTTTTCATAACATGATCTCCGTGAATGTTGTTTAAATAACATAAGTAACTCAGCTTCCTGAGATTACTCAAAGTTACAGAAAAAAAGCCTTGGAAGTTAGAACTTTAGTTTTCAGTAGGATTCACTCAAACATTCAACTTCAACTCCGAAATACAAGAAGGAGTCTTCATAAATTCTGGCCGAGTTCAAAAACTTCGCACGGTCCTAAACTACGCAAACCAAAAGAAAAAAAAGTACTTTATTTGCCTTTTTTGATGTTATCGGCCTTTGATGGGAGAAATAGTAATTTTTCAGTAATTTGGGCTTATTATTAAGTAATTCCATAACTACCAATTTTGAAATATGCTCACATTTTCAATCAGTGGTGAAACCAAAATTATTGTGAAAATTACTTGAGTTAAAGTTAGTTCACAGAAATTTCAATTGAAATTACTTAAAAATCACATTCTTGAGTTCAATTTACCATAAGAATGATAAAGAGTAGAAAGATAACTTTGATAGTGTTTCAATGATTTTAGCCCATCATCTACTTTCGAAGGCCGCTTACAACAAAAAAGGCTATTAAAGTACTATTTCTTTCTTATGATTTTGGTAGTTTAGGGCCATGCGAAACTTATTAGTTCAGCCAGAAGATATGAAAACTCCTATTTATATTTTTGAATTGAAGTTGAATGTTTGAGTGAATACTACTGAAAACTCAAGTTCTAATTTTCGAGTCTTTTTTGGGTTACTCTGAGTAAATTCAGGAAGCTGAGGTATTTCTGTTTCTGAAACAACATTAAGTGCGATCATGTCACAAAAAAATCTGCAAAATACCCACCATATAAAAAGATATAAATTTTTTGAACCTCGCTAGAATAATAAATTGAAAAACACAAAAAAAAATATAACTCGAAAACTACAAAAATCGCATAATATACATTGGGTACTTTGGATACCCCAAGTCGTGAGGAACCTAAAAAAAATGTATTAATGTCACTATTTGGACAACCCTGTATAGAATATACATATTAATCATTGCCTGTAAACAAATCCTTTTCAACCGTCAATAAATATCTACCTTCAACCGTAAGTATAGGAATGTAACGATCAGACCAATTGGTATGAACTTCTTAGTAACACATGAAAAAATTATCTTTTTACGCTTTCTTTTCTTCTGAAACTGCCAGAATGTTTTGTGTTTTCGTCAAGTTGAATCACCTTCTCACTGCAATTTCCATGTGTTCCAAACAACAAACTTTTGAAGAGCATAACATTCAGAGATATCTTCTGAATTTTATGAAAATACGATGTGCACTGCAAATGTTTCAGAAATATTTTATGATTTCGAACAATCTAAATTTTTCTATCTAATGCCCATAATCTAATTTTCATATAACTCCTGAATTACTGACTTCTGCTTATAAAGGAGATCATATCTTTTCATTGAAATTTGTTGAAAATTTTTCGGGTATTTTAAATTTTTTTGACGGTGAAACAGGTCCATTTTAGAGTTTGAATTCAACATGCTTCAAAAGAAGAACTGCTAGAGTTTGTTTTTGAAGATATTGAAGACTTATAATATTTGAGAAATTAATTAACCATCAGGATTAGATATCACTCACTAAAATTTAAAAAAAAAACAAATTTCAAAGTGCATTTATGCTCGAAGGATTATTTCGAATAAACACACATTTGTTGCACTGCTTGTATAAGCATTTTAAAACGTATGATATTTTAATCGTTCATTGAAATCTACATATAGAGTACTTCAAAAATCAAACTGAAAATTCCATGTGGAGTGGACAAATTTTTCTCGGATTCGTTAATCAATCAAAATGCGCCTTTGATTTGTTTACATACATATAAACATTGAATAAGACCATACTATGTTATGCCGAAACCATTTCAGAAGCCAAACTTACCTTCATAATCTCTATCTTAAAACCGTTCCTACATTTTTATGATGCTCCTTTCACCATGAGAATGGTTGTATTAATTGCTGATCATTAAATTATTAATGTTGAATACTTTGTCATTCTATTTATTTTATTGTCGTTTAGGCAATTAACATAACATCATGGATTACTATGTTCATTATACGGTAATTTTTCGATTTAACTGGTTTGACATGGAAATGAGAATGTTGCATAATAATGAAAAATAGATTTCCCTGAGGGTTATTCGAAAAATTGTTGTGTTTTTCGGAAATGGCTACTTCATCATATAAATTTTTTATATAAATGAATATGAATAATTCCTCATGGAAATCTGCTGATGTTTTATCCAGTTGATTGTTTTATAATTGGGAAGACTTTTTGAAGCTATTCATTTGGTGTCTGATTTTTTTTTAAATGGGTCGTTTACTTCGAATTCATTCAATAAATAGTATAATATTTATTGCTTACTTTTGGATTTTCTTCATTTTTTGTTCAGGTGGTTTTAAGATATTTAGTCGACCCACTTGAGGGAAAAGAAAACAATTTGCCTCTATATGAAAAAGAACAGTCCAAAATGAATATACTCCATTAACTTATATAAACTATCCCGTTTTGCCATGATATTCTGACACATTTCTCTAGGTAAATTTTGAAAATGTTAGGTTATAGTCATTTTCCAGTCAGATAACTACACAATGTTGTCCCCTCTACATAGAGGTCGTAGTAATTACGTATGCTTCAAAATGTGAATTTATTTTGAGAAAATAATGAATTTGAGAAAATATTATATAAATTCAATAATTCCAAAGACCTGGCGAATGTTGAAGAAACTTCTTTCTCTGTTAACACTGGAAATATTTCACATATATAAACATGGTTGGAAGATTCAGTTATGCTATTTTCTTGTACGGAAATCAAGAATCTAGTGTTGAAATTTTACTGAAAAATAATGGATAGAGTAGTCCGTTACTTTGTGATATTTCATTCGAAAAAAAAAATAAAAGTACTCGAATAACCCTGCAGTAAAATTTCTAAACGAGCAGACAAACCTATGGAATTTCCCTACTTTTCTAAATTCTCAAAAAATAAGTTTACAGAAGACATTTAAATATCTTGTTGCACAACTGGAAATACTCCAGTATGAAGATGTATAGTAGTACTACAAATCCTGTGTCACCTTAAAAGAACCAACTCAATTCACAAGGTTCTTGGGAATCTACGATACACTGGGTTTTCACTCACATACGTCGAAAATGTTGGATAGCTTGTGATAAATTATTGATTTCAAATTATCAGGGTTACTATCTGGAAAAACAGATTTCAATTCAACATAGCACTTCCTGATACTTTGTCTCTGCTTTTTCAAAACTACATTTCCTGAAACAACTGACTTCTGAAATCTATACTATAAACTAGTGGTAATACCTGATATTTAACATTGATATGATTTTCGAAATCTTTGATTTTTTTGCCTACAATAAATCGAACTAACAGATCAAACATGAATTGATTTTTATTTTACTGAGGATTCTTTATTTTTTCAGAAAATCTTCTACACTTCAAACCGTGCAGACCGATCAACCTTATTCATTATGCAATTCTTTTATGCCATAATCATCCTCATCGATTGATGAAAAAATTGGGCATCTTCCAATGGTACGAACAAGCTACGACCTGTTAAGTGTTGAGAAAAGCAGTTGGCCGTGAAATCAAAACATTTGAGCTGACCTGTAGCTATGCTCAACATCAACGATCTACGTAATGATAAAAAAATTCAATGACTTCAATACCTCATTTATTGTACGATATGAATACCTGTTGCATAAAAAATTAATGGTAGTGAATGAAAATACTCATCATCTTATTAATTCTACCAAGAAATTCAGGAGAATTCTGACGAATATGAGATTGCTTGAAGCTGTATTACAGCATCTTCGACGAGTTGTGGTTGCTACTGAGTTAACATTATTTATGACATAATTAAACTGAAAGTGAATCTATAAATAGAATGAATGAATTCCGTAGAAACTTGTCATCAGGAAGTCAGATGTACAAACAACACTGGCATAAAGTAAAAAACTGACAAATGATTGAATTCAATATTATATATCAACATTACAAATACAAACAAAATTAATTCAGAAAATTAAAAAATGATTGCGTAGTGGAATTGGATCCATAAATCACCTAATAGATATGTAGGATAACTGAATAAAATGATGGGGACTACCGAATAAGTTTTATGAGATCGAAAATGAAAGATATCGACCTCAGTCGATTTGAATAGGTTGGAATATTAAAATATTTTTTGGTGTCCTGAAATTATTTGCATGCATTATTGTCATCATCACCCCTAAAAGTCTATCCGGTATGGAAATTCAATGATATAACAACTGAATAATGTTCTTGATCTTTTAACTGAAGTGGAATGGAATAATTACAAAACAGAAAAACAGCTTGAAGTCAGCAGTTTTGACTAAATTTTATATGATTTTTCAATTTTTCACATCCATTACAATTTTGTTGAATCCAACTCGATGAAATATGTTTTTATTTTCAAAAACTTTGTGGAATATAGAATATAATATAATAATGTTCAAAGAGCAAAACGTATTTTCGAGATATTAGATAATCAATTTTTAATTGAAGAAATCCATTGCTGTTTTTTATTTTTGGTATTCCGTTGTGGAGATCATTGTTTCAAGGAATTTCACTAAGGCCATTAAAGTAAAAAAATGTCAAAGAGGTCATCCTCTATTCAGATATATTGAATTTTTTCATGTAAAAATTCGTTCTCCTATTCGTTTTAATTGAAAAAATTCAAAAACAAACTCAACACGTGGTGCAAGAGCCCGATAATACAGTAATATTTGGCAACAAAATCATGAAACCGGTCAATTTTTGTTTCACTTTTACCAAATTTATATGCATTTTTGAAGGATTTTTGTTGCACCCTGTGCCATCCCCATCAACCCTTTAAATTTTTTGAATAGGGAAAGTAGGTCATGTGGTACTTTTTGGCAAGGCCTTTGTATCTTCTTTACAGGCATGCAAAAATTCTCAAGAAAAAATTATTTTTTTTGAAAAACTAGTTAGTTCAAAGAGGTTTTCAGTATGTGCACTTTGTCATGGCTCATTTACTCTGAGACGATGGTACCTGATGAAATTTTTCATCGAATGAAAGTCCACCAGATTTGTTCATGCCGAGTTTCAACCCCTTTCTTTCAACCCTCCATTTTTCTTCTCCATTAAAGGGTTCGTAGGGGTTGAAAGTTTTGCACGAACAAAACAGTAATGGTCCACTTTCATTCGGTGACAAATTTCATCAGGTCCCATCGTCTCAAGGTAAATGAGCCAGGACAAGGTGCAATGCAAAGGAAAAATTTTCTTAGCACCAAACGTAACATTTGCATTATTTAGAGCCTATTTAGAAGTTAACTTGTGCAAGATGATTCTAAAATTAGAGTTATATGCTTTCTGTACTTAAAATGAGTATTATAATACCGGACCTTAGTCTTCTACGCCAAGTATAGTGCAAAGATCCTGAGTTGGGTGCACCCAACTCGGGAGCAATTTCAAAATTGAATAATTCGTTGTTTTTATTTCTTCTCTTTCAAGATTTGGTATCAGAAGTCCCTACGAATTTCCAACAAAAACGTTTTATTTCTTGGAAGGAACTATATCTCACCAATAGACACTTCGACGCAACACACCCACAAGATATGTAGATATTTCCAATGGAGGCGTACTAAAACCGTGAGGAAGACCACCAGATTGTCCGGAATGCTTAATTGAGCCATAAAATCCTCAATTCGTACAGACCAAAATCGAACTACTCTACCAAAATTCCTTAATGCACCTTCGTTGTCCAAATAAAAACAAAACCAGACCCGCGATAAGCATAAAAACTTTTGTAGTCCATATTTCACCTGAATCTAATTTCGGGTGACATCATTTGATTTTTATTGGTCGTGAAAATCGAATACTGGTGAAACAAACAAGGTCTTCGAGACCATTCGTTACGAAAATAAAGAAAAAAAAAGGATCATCGAGCTCGCCCTCCTTTACCTTGATTCAATAACAATTCCGCCATAAATAAAATGGATTAATAATTCATGGTGAACCTGTGAATCAAAACGTAGATTCGGACTAGGGAATGGTGAAGCTATCGATGATTTTGGGAGCCAAAGATTCGTTATTTATCACCGTTTAATGATCATAGAGTCCTAAACTCGTGGGCAACTCGTCTAACGTTCTATGAATAAAGATGAACCTCGTCATATTTCCAGCTCTAATGACCAGCTATCGTCTGGGACGTGCTGAACTATACTGGTTTGAACATTAAACTAAAATAAAAAAAATCTAGAGAATCATTGACGTGAGTTCAGGAGCTTTTACGCGCTTGTTCGAATTTTAACTATTAGATCAACACGAAATTTTGCACCTAGTTGCGTGTTGTTAATCTCCACTTGATTACGAAGTTTCAATCTGACTGCATTGGAACTTCTTGAGATATTGCGGAAATAACGTTAAAATTCCAAACAACAACGAAATTTGGCAAAAAGTAAATATCGGATCGAATTGAAATTTGGAACATGATTGTTACATACTGACTTTAAGGTTTGTGCCAAACTCCAATGAAATCTAATCAATATTTTCAGAGGAAAAAAATTTTTCATTAAAAATTTCAAGAATTTCGAATGATTTTTTAATTTTCTAACAACTGGATCCACATGAAATTTTGCTCTCTTTGAGATATCGAGGAATTAACCTCGAAATTTCAAATGGGTCTAGCTCCGAAACTATCCAACCGATTCCACCCATTAACGAACTTAACCGAGATATTCGGACTCCGAACCTGATATAACAATTTCAAGTTGCTAAGTTTTTTCCTTCGAGAGTTAGAGCACATACAGACGAACCGACGGACAGAATTGAATTTGACCACAGATTCTTCTTCAGGGAGTTCAACCAATTTGACCATTTCTGGCTCAAAATTCGAAGTTTACAGACATCGTGACGAAATGATATCGTGCTGTTTCCTAGAACAAGCGCGTAAAAATCAAAAACAAATAGTAGAGTTAGTTCCAACTGTCATATAGTTTTTGAAGATTTAAGGATTTTGAAAGTATTGTTTACTATATTTCATTCATCAAAGGAAGAAGATGTTTTGAAACTTGCTGTCAAAATTGTGCTATACAAAAATATTCCAATTTGACAAGCTTGCCAGAGGTTCTAGATCAGCTGAGTCCATTTGTAATCAGGTGTTACACGATTTTGACATTTAATATAGAATAGATGCTACTGTGGATTCTAAATGGAAAGATAGAAGATGAAACACTGTATTATTTTTGTATTGTATTTTATTATGTAATCGTTCTCTCAATTCTTTCACTTATTACTATATACTTTTTATTATATAATGATTATAAGTCAGTTGATAAAATAATTAAATTTGTCATTCATACGCAGTACGTTGAAGACAATAAAAGTATATTGCAAGATATCAACACCGAAAGATATTATGATATCTTTTATATGTTAAGGTATTACAGAAAAATCTGTATTTTATTATTAATCAATTTGATGTCACTTATCCATCCAAGTGTACTCCACTGTTACAGTTTTTTCAAATGAATATGAAAATCTCAAAGGAGCCCCCCGTCCTCTTGGTAAAGTAAGTTTGGCCCTGATACCAAAAATGGAATCCACGAATGGGCAAAATATGACCGATGATTCCGTATAGATATGATTCTAGCGAATTTTGCATCAACCTTCACGCCGTCACTTTCCGACCAACTTCGGGTTAATTCCGAGAGAGCCAAGTGCGGTATAACTCTTTAATCAGGAACAAGACCAACATAGATAAATTTTCCCTATCATCGACCATAAATCAAAAAATACGAAATTATCCTAATAAATCAACCTTATTACCAGACCGATATATTATGACGTGTGGGTGTATGTATAAAATCTTCGACAAATAACAGTGTTTGTGGCCGCTTTATCACTTCTATTTCCAGAAAACGGTGTTTGAATTCGGAATATGAAAAGATCAAAGGTGCCGCCCAAAGCCAAACTAGAACTGCAAATATGGAAACTTTGATAACGAAAATATTTATTACGGTGAATTTTTGAGTGAAAACCCGCTTGAGTCGGCAGCTCGATGGAATTCTTGAAACGTCACACATGTTATTTTTATATCGTTATAGCTAAGGACCTTGAGCCACAGTCAATAATGGTTTAGGTCCTCATCCTCTTATCTTCTAAGTTTGTGGATCATGTTTATTGTGATTTTTTTGAATAGTTTAAATATCTTTGGATTGAGCCCACGAGAAGTATGTAACACCCAGAGCTCATCTACGCGATTTTTTTTATGAAACTATAAATGCCAGTTATGTGGATTTTAGCTGAAATACTTACGATATTCTCTGTTAGTTCTGGGCGGAAAACAGTCGCAAACGATTAAATGTGACTCACATATGTGAAGTTTGATATAATTCTATTGTCTAGTCCATACGACCTGATAGTTGATCAAGAACTTCCAAAACAAACAACTTAAAACTGGAATGCAATTAAAAGTATCACTTATGTGAATTTGCCAACTTTAGTGTGGCTGTGTTGCCTAGCCGTAGTTTAGCACAACGTCGTATTGTTTGCTCTTAATATGTAATAGAGTTCTTAATAGACTTTTGATAAACTGTTCTCAACTGAGCAAGAAACTCGAACATGTCAAGGGATTGTTCCAGTCCCTGAATCTTTGTAATATAAATATTCCCAACGCAGAAATCTGTAACAAGACAAAAATTATCAATTGAAATGAAATCCAAACACAAAGCTCCCTCAAGCTAACAGTAAGTTACGTGATACCTCAATAAAATACTTTCTATAAATATTCAAGAGAATTGAATACTATCCAAAGTAATAATTACCATTCTCTAAATGATAATGTTATCTTCTTGTCTGTGTCATCTCATACACCAAACACATTTTTCCTTTAATTCGTTTGTCTAATATCCTGCGATCTTCAGATTTCTCCATAGATATTCATATTATTGCATAATTAATTGCGATGGTTTTTTGAGTCTATGTTTTTATGCCACCCACATCGGAGACTGAAATTGGAAATTGTTCTAACCTTTGAATATAAATGTTGTGAAGAGCAAACAATTTTTTTCGACTCCGAAATTCATTGAGTACATACGAAAGTCGAAATGAATTAGTGGGCGAATGTGTAATGAAACTTAATTTCGGTGATGAAGAGAATTTATGATGATGAAACAGAGAAGAGGAAGATCATAAATGTTAATTGAGTTAAATCATCATGTGCTGGAAATTTTGTACACTCGAAAAATATCTTGACACTTGATGGTGTAGTAGCAAAACTAACCTATTGACTGGGTATTTTATAATTTGATAAATGGAATTTTCAAGAGATATTCATTTTATTATTGTAGTCAATTCACTTTTGTGGTGTCAGTCTGTACGACTAGTTTGGACTAACTGATGCTGAATCCGGTGTCGAAATCGGCCGGACCGTAACACAATAACTTCCGAAAGAAACAACTTAGAAACTCGATATTTGTAGAGAAGATTTAGACCTCAATTACGAAGGCCGAATTCGTGAATGGGTAAAATCTAACCAATGATTCCGCAGATATACCCACTCAAAATTTTATTTTCCCAATATTTCCAAAAATACAGATTAGATAGAATTCAAATCCAGTACTTCATCCAAAAATAACAGTTCGAAGGTTCATTCAGAATTTAATGAGGATAATATCTATTTGAGGAAAAAATTTGAAAATTTTTTCGAATTGTTCTAATGACGCGATCATCACGAAATTTTGCACAATAATGCCCTTCAACATCTTCGAACTAGCTGCGAAGATTCATCACGATGGAATCAGTATTTCTTGAGTTATACCGAAAAAAACAACGATATCGAGAAAAAAACCACGAAATTCTACATAGTTTTTCCCGATACCTCCGAAACTAATAGCTGTATCGAATTGAGATTTGGTACACTACTGTGAAATATAAAGTTCAAGGTATAACTGCAATTGTTTCCGAATATGAATAATAGTTTCTGAAAAAAAAATTTTTTTCGAAAAAAATCTTGAAAAAAAATTTTTTTCAATGGAGTGATCATACGATTTCAACGCTCAAAGTTGCGCGTCGTCATGTTCCAACTAACTGCCAAGTTTCAATTGAATCGCTTCAGTTGTTTCTGAAATAAAAAATAAATAACTTCAAATAGTTATAACTCCGAACATATGAGACCGATTCTGCCCATCAACGAACTCAACCGCGGCATTGCAATGCGCGAGCTACCCTGAAAGTTGCAAGTCGCTAGCTCACTCCGTTCGACAGTTATCGTGTCCACTGCCGGCCTGACATAATCGATTTTGACACCGGATTCATCAGTGAGTCCAACCTAGCACGCTGTTCCCCTAGAACATGCGCGCAAAAAGAATTAAACTTGACTTAAAACTTTAATAGCAGGTTGCGTTGCTGTGCGTTTCGAAAATTTAAATTCGACCAAAGTTGTTGAAATCAGAAAGTATCGCAAAAAAAATAAAGTCTTAATCTTACAAAGGTAGGTACGGCCATTTAAATGAAAGGAAAGCGGTCTGAAACGCTAGCAAAGAAAAGAAGCAGGAACAACATAAGTAAAGATCTTCGACAAAAATACAAGGATTATATCAAGAGAGCTGCACATATTTCGTTTGTTCCTGAGTCATTTCGAGAAATTTCGCAAGATTTCATAATCGCCCAAAGAAAGGATTCAACAGAATCATTCGCTCCATCATAGTTTCCAACCTTAGGCGCCATTTCCCCGAAATATTAATAAAACCATCCGCGCATTCCCAAGAGCGTGACAGTAGGACATTTTTCGAGAAACTCCCGGCCCATAACCTATAACCCTCACCTTTTCATTCACAACTCGAAAAGATCCGACCATAAAATTAGTCATCTCACGTTCTATGGAATAGCTACCGAAATTAGGCCTTTACGTAAATCTCCGACACCAAATTCTTGTTCTTTACGACGAAAATGCCACAGATAAGATCTATATCCGCCTGGTATGCGAACGAAGAAGATATGATTCAATATGTGAATCATTGAGGCCCCCCTCGGAGCTAACTAAGTCCGGTTACTCTCACACGATGAGTTAGATATTTCTATGGTGTAATTAATATTCTTAGTTTCTTCATTCGACCTCAGTATTTTGTGGTAATTGTGTTATTCCGGTTTTCTCGTATTTTCATCAAGGATGTGAGATGGTCTTTTAATTGTATGGTTTGCCCTTTATGGCTTGATTGAGTTTTGTTATTTATATTCTGTAATTGGTATTTGGGTATTAAATGAACGTTTTCGATGATACATCGATGAGAGGATGTGGAATGTGGATAATTCAGAATTTAAATAGTAACTCAAAGTTTATGGCGTATAGATGAATAGATATAGTAAAGGTTTTTCCAATAAGAGCTGTTATTTTGATATTCAAAGAAAAATGCCATTTTTCAATTAAATGATCGGATGTTTAATTCATTATAAGGAAGAAGCTATGCCGTTAATAGTGGAAGATAACATCAGGCAAATGACCACCACGACCACGCTTACAGGACCATATTCTTTTAATGAAATTTTCCATAACCAAATCGCAAAGTGACTGCCCTATGTCCTCGATAGCCTCACGAATTCCATCTTTGCGGTCTTGAATCGACGCTAGGCTTTTTTGGCGTAGACCTTCTATTTCACGTGGCCCCAAAGGAAGAAGTCGCAAGGTGTTAAATCACAAGATCTCGGTGGCCAATTGTGACCACCTCTTCGAGAGATAACACGGTCCGGAAACTTTTCCCGCAAAAGATCAATGGTTTCGTTGCTTGTGTGGCACGTAGCGCCGTTTTGTTGAAAGCAAACGTTGTCCAGATCAATACCATCCAATTACGGCCATAAAAAATCATTAATCATCTCTCGATAGCGCAATCCATTCACCGTAACTGTTGCTCCAGCCTCATTTTCGAAAAAGTAAGACCCAATGACCCCGCCGGACCATAAACCGCACCAAACAGTCACACGTTGAGGATAGAGAGGCTTTTCAACAATAACTCGCGGGTTTTCCGAGCCCCAGATGCGACAATTTTGCTTGTTGACGAAGCCACCGAGGTGGAAATGGGCCTCATCACTCAAGATGATTTTTCGATGGAATTCCGCATCATTTTCATGCATTTCAACGACCCAATCAGCAAAGACACTACGTTGTTGATGAGCAGCCGGCTTGAGTTCTGGTGTTAACTGAACTTTATAAGCCTTAAGACCCAAATCTTTATGCAAAATACGGTGTAATGAAGTTTGTGGAATGCCTAATTCCAAAGAACGACGAGGAATAGACAAACCTGGGTTTTCTTCAACACTTTCGGTTACAGCAGCAATATTCTTGGCTGTTCTTGAGCGACGTGCACGGGTTTTATTCTTCACATCACTAACTTGTCCCAACAGCTCGAATTTTTCCACCAATTTCTTCATTGCGGTCCGACAAGGTGCTTCACGAGGACCCAAAAATGTTCGAGTCTTACGAACCGTCTCTGCCAAATTTTCACCATTTTTATAGTGAATTTTAATAATTTCAATGCGTTGTTGAAGCGTGTATCGTTCCATTTTTATTAATGGCGTAGTTTCTACTTGTCAAATGTCAAAAAATGATAGCGTTTCAAAAGTGACATCTACCGAAACGGCGGGCTATTCAAAATAACACCTCTTATTGGAAAACCCTTCAGCTTCTGATGCTTCTGGACAGAGAAATTCAGCGTTGTTGAACAAAAATTAAATTAATTTCATTAATATTTCATTGTTACATCTTTGGTTTTTTTAAATTGAATTTATTTTTCGAGAATGGAGAAAAATGATGGGTTATGAAAACTTCAATGACATCAGGTTTCTGAAAGAAAATCGAATTTACAATTGAGGAGTTCTTTTTCCTTTTGAAACCACAAGCCTAAAAAGCCCAATTCATTTACTTACTTTTCATCTGAAACTGAAGCATTTACGAGAAAAAATATCGATGATCTGAGAAACCGCATTGTAGCAGGGTGTGAAACAATAAAAAATTCAGCAGGCATATTTCCTCGCATACGCAGTTCAATGAGGAGAAGAGTAAATGCTTGTTCGAAGCTGAAGGCAGTCACTTTCAACATTTATTATAATTGTATTGTCGATATTCGAGTGGTTTTTGTTCATTGTCCGCTACTGTTTTAGTTGTTAAAATCTTAGCATGGTAGAATCATAAAATGGTTAGCTGTTGTTCAATAAAATGCTATTCAACATGAGTTGTGTTTCTCTCGTAAATGCTTGAGTTTTCGAAAAAACTTGTATAGATGAAAAAGTTAGTGAATGCATTGGACTTTTGATCCATGTTTTTTCGAAAGCAAAATTTTCATCAAAAAAAAAGTTATAAGAAAAAATATCTTAGGGGTTGACTATTTCAACCGCTTCTGAGCATACTTGAAAGATTTTTCAAATTTTATTTCCAAAATTCAATATTCTGCGATCTTATGATCACATCATACCCTTGAAATTGTGTATGAATTCCTTCGAGGTGTCATTTTTCAATCAATTTCCTATATTTCTACTGAATTTCAATTCGATATAATCTATATTTTTGGAAATATTGGGAAAATGAAATTTTGAATTGGTATATCTGCAAAATCATTGGGTGGATATTACCTACGCATTCACAAATTCACTTCCGGCAGCATGCATCGACTTAGAAACCCGATATTTGTAGTGAAGGTTTGGGGCTTGATTACGAAGGACGAAGTCGTCAATGGGTGGTATCCGCCCAATGATCCCGTAGATATAACCATTCAAAATTTTATTCTCCCAATATTTTCAAAACTTTAGATTAAATCGAAGTGAAATCCAGTACATTATAGAAAAAACCTAGAAAAGCACTGAAATGAAGTTAGCGGCTTTTGTGCCTATTCTCAAAGAAGATCACCAAAAGTGCGTTTGGTGGGGTTAATAAGTGGAATGATAATCGCTTCTACAACGAATTTGAACTTCAAAACTTCAAAATTCGTTGTCTACTGAAGGGATCTCGAGAACTAAAGCAGCTAGAAGAAAACTGATAACACATTCTCTAGTTCTTTTTTCCTGACTAATCAGAATCTGAAAACAGATCCAGCCTATCGTTCATAGATTTTGAGTTATGAACAAAAATTGAGAAATTGTCATTTTCGATAATTCTGAATAACTCGCTTGTTTGAACTCGTATGCGAAATCTGTTCTTACGTTCTACACGCACTTTTTTAGGAGTAATTCAAATATAATATGATTGAATTTTTGAAACCAGCTATTTTCGAGAAATGAGAAAGATTTATGATTTTTCAAATGTAAACTATAGTCGAAGATTCTCTCATCTTACTACAAAATTTTTGCTGTTTTCAAAAATGCATGTTATGTTTCAATTCACATGAATATAACATGAGAAAAAAAGCAAATACTTTTTTCCTGCTTTTCGATTCACTGTTGTATTATAAGTAGGCTGGCGTTACCATAGCGACCGTTGAATATGCAAATTAACCATAGACATATTTATTCAGCAACCGGTGATTCCAATCATAGAAGCTCCAGTTCACAAAGGATAAATCATATTCAACGGTCGCTATGGTAACGCCAGCCTACTTATAATACAACAGTGAATCGAAAAGCAGGAAAAAAAGATTTAATTTTTTTCTCATGTTATATTCATGTAAATAGCAACATATGATACATTTTCGAAATCAGCAAAAATTTTGTAGTAAGATAAAAGAATTTTCGACTATAGTTTACATTTGAAAAATCATAAATCCTTCTTATTTCTCGAAAATAGCTAGTTCAAAGAATTCAATCATATTATATTCGAGTTACTCCTAAGAAAGTGCGTGAAGAATGTAAGAACAGATTTCGAATACGAGTTCAAACAAGCGTGTTATTCAGCATTATTGAAAATGACAATTTCTCAATTTTCGTTCATAACTCAAAATCTATGAACGCTAGACTGGATCTGATTTCAGATTCGGATTATTCAGGAAAAAAGAGCTTGAGAATGTGTTATCAGTTTTCTTCTAGCTGCTTTAGTTCTCGAGATGCCTTCAGTAGACAACGAATAAATAAAGGCACAATTATTATTATTATTATTATAAATTTTGCCCACCCTGTACTTGTAGAAATATGCTGTCTCTGTTGAGTTCTTTTGCATATTTCGCTCAATATTTCAACGTTCCTGACGGCATTCCATTGGTAATAATAATAATTATTATTTCCACCGCAATGACCAACCTCCCAGTAGTACCTATATGTAGATATATGTAAGAATTTCATTCAAATCACTGGCCTGAAAGTCGGTGGGGAGAACCGTTAAAACTAACTGTCCAAGTTTCTCCATTCATGATTATAGGATAATATAAATTACACAATCGCCCACAAGTTCTGGGAGTATTTCGTGGATTGATGTTGACATTCCCAACCAGAAAATTAAACGAACAAGCGGAATATTTCAAATTAATTCTCGTAATTTAATTTCCATCGTCAAATTCTTACCAGACGAATAAATCAAATATTCAAAATTATGGATTGGAGGTAATATCTAGGAAGCTGCTGTCTGAAAACGTTAATGAATTTTTTAAGCATGATTTTAATGGATTTTTGAGTCTCGATGTGTTGGATTCAGATGTCGATTCTGTTCGCGTATTGCTATAAACCTCATATGTATTGAAGTCAAATTGCTATCTTTCTATTTGTAGCAATATATTAAAAATTAAATAAAATTGTTTTTTATGGAAAACGCCCCTGCGTATTGCAGGATTGAACTATTTGTCAAGGCAGTTTCTTGACAAACAGATTGCCTAATGAACAATACAGGAATAATAAAGAGATATTCAAATAGCGCGTTTTTTTAAGAATAAATAAAACACATAATTTGCATTCATTTTCAATTTAATTTCACTAATGACACGAATAATTTCATCCTTTAGTTCACAAATTGATTGTGGATAATTCTCATAGACCTGGCTGTTCGCATAACGCCAAAGAAAATAGTTCATCGGTGTCAAATCACATAATCTTGGTGGCCAATTGACATCACCGTTTCTGGAGATTATTCGTCCAGGAAAATTTTTGTCTCAATTAATCAATTGTGTAATTTGCAGAGTGGGGTGTAGCACCATCCTGTTGAAACTAAATGGCCTCTAGATCAATATTCAATAATTCATGCCACAAAAATTCGATTATCCTCTGACGGTATCGCTCACCATTGACAGTTACAAATTCACCAGCAGCATTTTTAATGAATTAAGGTCCAATTACACCACCTGACCATAATGCACACCAAATAGTGACTCCTTTAGGAGGCATAGGTTTCTCATGAATAATTCGTAGATTTTCCTCACCCCAGATACGACAATTTTGTTCATTAATAAGGCCACCAAGTTGAAAATGTGCCTCATCGGAAAACCTGATTTTTTGAGAAAAATCAGGTGGTTGTTCATTAATGAAATTGACAAATGAACGAAGTTTTGAATGATCTAATGGCTTTAGTTCATGATGTGTTATTTGAACCTTATATGCCTGCAGAGCTAAATCCTTGATTACGAAGGTCGAATTCGTGAATGGCTAAAATTCGCCCAATGATGCCGTAGACATACCCATTCAAAATTTTATTTTTCCAATATTTCCAAAAGTACTGATAAGATCGAATTGAAATCTAGCAGTTTATCGAAAAACACCTAGAAAACTTCTGCCGTGAAGGCAGCAGCTTTTGAACATGCTTGTTAGAATGGTAACTCGTTCATAATCCCTGTCAGCTGTAGATGATTGAAAAAGTAAGTTTCCAGTTTAATTGAAATTTTCATTTCATCGTTGGATACTGCACGTTTATTTCTCGAAAATCAAAAAAACAAAATACAGCTTCGAAGTAAAAATTATTCAAGAAAAATTAAAGTATACGGGTGCTCTTTGATTATTCCCTCAATATCTCAAATGTTCCTCAGCTTCAGATAGGAAACACAAAATGAATGGAAATCATGTCGAAGGATCTTCCTTATTTACTAAGCGTATCAAAAAAAGAAGAGCAGTTGCTACACCCCTCTGTGCTACACCTCATATATTCTATGCTTGGCGCAGGCGAGGCAATTAAGCCGAGTGGACCGTGGATAGGTGTTACATGTGGGTAAGACCACGGTAAAAGGGGGGCAAACAGTAGCAATATTGGCTACTGTATGTGCTACCGCGTATTGGCTAAGGCGGCAACGGATGACGCATGCGCGTAATGAACGGTAGCCAACTGTGATGGCGTCAGAATCCGCCGTCCACAACAACGCCGTAAAAATGCAGAGCACGGGTGCAACCGCCTAGCTTAGTTGTCGGACTGGGCGAATATCTGCCCCTGCTTGCTCAAAACAGCATTTACAAGCCGTAAAATACTGATATCGCCCATCTCCTGAACCTACCCACGCATCCACGGTTAAATTCTTCGTAATAACTCATAGAATCTTGGAATAACGAGGACCTCCCGTGTTACACCGTGCATTCCTGCATTAATGGAACGCATTCATCGAGTGTGACCAAAGAATATGTTATGAATGGTCGTGGAGCGGCTATAGAACTCATTTACTCCCATAACTTCGATATTCCTTGGAATGTGGACTTGTGTACCAGCAAAACGGGATGAGCTAACCACAGAATAATATCTTAATTTAGGCGATGTGTGCAGTGATAATTACCTGTGGCTATGGTACCAGGAGATGGTCGACGGGGTATGGCCTTTATACGGGGTGTGTTGAGAAATTAGTTAACCATCGGTCAAACAAATGAATATTTTTCTCGCAGTTCGAATTTTCAGAACAGTGCGATTTCTTTGAAAAAGATTACAAGACCTTTTCAATAATTGTCAATCTTTTCTTATATTGATCATCAGAATATATTATTCACAATTTTATTTTATAATATATCCAAAGTATTTATTAATACAGTTACCTACTAATGCTCAATATCTTGCTTCCATCAGAGAAATCAATTGTATGAGGAATACGAGAAATGAAATTATTCAATTAATTCAATAAGATTATTTTTGATCATCTTGAATGAATCCGCAATTAATTCCGTTATTTACCAAACATGAGTGTTAAGTTAAGAGTTCGACGCAAGAGGGCATCCCTTTTTGAATTTATTTCACAGATAGATTGACTGATTTCTTTAAAATCTATGTAATATATTTTTCTTTGGAGAAAGCAACGAATAGCGACAGCGTCAAATTATTTACAGTATGAAAAACTTTTTCCAAATTGGAACGTAAATAACTCATAGATCAGGATTACCAGGATTAATATCCACTCCGGCTATGAATGTGTTCTCAGAGCCTTCTGACATAACATCAGTGAATTACTCGGATTCTGATTTTTTTTTACTTGGTACATCCCTCAGATTTCTCGAATAATCATGCTCCCCATTTGTTGATGTGCAAATAACCTCGACCTTAACATACACAGGGTGTTTCGGTCACACCGGGTGTTCCATTTTCTTCTAACATTGTATTGTTAAATTCCAACGTGTTTTTATCATTTTTTGGTTTTCAGGTGCATGAAAAAATTCAAAAGATACTTTATACATACACCCAGTATTTTATCGCTCCACAAGAAGCGTAAACAATGACTTAATAATTTTCATCAAGTATTCCTCATGGTTGAGTTTACTAGTTTTCCATTTGAAACCAGGAAGAATCTGACCATTTCAATACGGGTTTTTCCTGAATTTGGGTTATTACTGCAAATGCAAATTTGAACATAATTATTATGGGTTTGACTACCTTTAGAAAGTATTCAAAATCAGGTTTCAAAATTGGGGTTTGGGATTTGTCATGCATGCACGAAGTGACAACGTTGTTTAATAGAATTGCTTTTTCTGCTATAGAATAACGAAATATTTATTCCTATTCTGTGGTACACACGTGTTCTTTGTCAATATAACCGAACAATTTCCGACAGTATGACAGTCTGTGCTCTTCTTTTTCTATTTCTTGGTCGTTGTCTTCTACTCTAACCAGATCGAAGTATAGCTATCTCTATTTTCCTGAGCAAAGTAACACATCTGACGTCCTTTTCTTTCCGAGAAAGCTGAATTCGACGTTGCCATATCGTGCACTGATGACAAATCCCTTTAAATGCAAATCTCCATTTTCATTTTTCAGTTTTAGGTGATCAAACTTTTTTTTAAAAATATAATATTGAAATTATATGTTTGAAATGTGATGTTCTGAAGGTTTTTCATGAAAATAACTGCATTTTCGTTTAAAGAAAAAACCCTCATTCACAATATGTGGCAGGCTGTTTTTACCTTTATCAAAGGTCCATTTCAGATATAACCTTTGATAAAGTAAGCAATGCACAATATTCGACCGAAATAAAATTTCATTGGCACTTGATACAACTCAATAAGTTCAAATATTGATTGTAGGTTATTTTGGGAGCTTTTTACATGATTTGGCAGGTGTTTTTTAGGTTTTCACCTCCAATATCGGAAAAATATCCATAAAAATCAAATAAAATGATTATTCACAGAACACGCTCTGGCAGAATATCTCGAAAATCGCCAATATAGGCATAAAGGAGTAGTATCGTTCATTCATAATGAAAAGGTGACAAAAATGCAGGGTTCCATTTAAAAAAACCAAGTTGTAACCCGCCTAGAAACAATGCAACACTCTGTGCTACCGAAAATATTTATTTTTTTTTTGAAAAAAGCGAGAAGGAATAATATAAAAAATAGATTCTTATGTGCTTCTGAGATAGAGAAATGAAGCACCGCTGTATAAAGGCTATGAAACAGTGCAATTAATTCGAATTCAAATTTAATGATCAATTTTGACGTCCCTTACTGACGAAACACACTAATCACAAGTTTCGACTTCCACGTGAAACCTGGACCAGTTGCAAGGTCAAATTTTTCGTTGGAAGACCCCGTACCTCCGCTGAACTCTATGGGTGGGGTAGTCGAACATTTACTGCGAGCTTCCACGCAGTGCCAGTCAACGCCGCGTGGGAACTGCACGGTAGTGTCTGAGAATCCAAGGCCCCCCTTCTGCCCCCTGATCTTGTGCCCCCCACGGGTTGGGAGCTCCACCGTGTCGCATTCGCTCAAAGACCTAGGGAATCGGTGATTTTCTCGGTCTCAAAAATGTGGCGATCGATCAATATCTCAAAAGGTCTTCTGGATTAGATAATGACCGGCTAAGCGACCATTCAGGTCGATTTCCATCACCTAACGCTTTAAATAAATTGACGGATTACGTTTCAAGAAAGAATTAGGGGTTTAAAATGTGTCCTATTCTTTGATACATTAGTATGTTTAGTGATTCCATCTTTTGACCAAATTTAACCACTCACGAAATTAAAGGGGATAATGCATTGATTAACAACTGAGGAATACAGACAAATTTCAGTTTTCTATAGGCTCTCTAATGTGAAAATTAAATTTACCTGCAGGGGGATCCAACTTTTATCAATATTACTAAACGCATTACAGGGAACACCGCCGAAACCACAGCAGGAGATCAAAGAAAAACTTTTGCTGAAAAAGGGTAATTTTATGAGAATTTTTCGGATTTTTCTAGGGAGACTTGGCCTGATGTCGGAACATGATTAGAAAGAGGAAATTCCGAATTTTCCGGTCCTGTTGATCTTTCATTGCGAAAAAATAGAGATACCCTTGAAAAATTTCCTAAATACCGAAAATATTGATATATTCCAAAGGTGCAAAACTACAGGAATTAGTTTGGCCACTGGATTCAAGCTAGGTGGAGTTTTTTGGTACGAACAGAAAGACAAAAAACTGAATTGAACCGTAACAGGCCCCTTTTTTCGATTCTCACGCACATTTTCTTGCAGGAATGATGGAAAAAAGTGACATTTCTACGAAAATTCGGTAAAAATTCGACGTATCAAGTATTTCTATGGGCTCGGCCGAGATCGGCTATCTCCGCCGCCTTCAGGCTCGCTCGAACTTTGAATTTCTGTCGATTTCGCGGAAAACTTTAGCATAGTAGGCTTTGACCATCGGTAAAAATCGGGTACTTCTGTCTTTTCAAGGTCGGTTTCCCCTCATGTTCCTCCTGACGTTGAAAAGGGTGGAGCCAGCATAACCGTTGAAAAGTGTCACGTAAGCAAAAAAATTATTATTTTAATGAACAGAAGGAATTTTGAATTGAAAACATTCAAATAAACCAAATTCGCGCCACAGCAAACCCATAAAAGTATTGCGGACTAAATGTGACACTTTTGATACAAATGATACGCTCTCTCCAGAATTGTTTGTCTGTATGTACCTATTTCCTAACCCGAAGGACTTTGACTGTCGGCAATGATCGGATATTTAATCTCGAAAAGCGCATGTTTCGCAATGATCGGGTATTTCCGGGAAGTAAATCTCGAAACTGAATTGGGGTTAAGATTTCTAAAATCGGTGAATTGCTGTAGAGAAAATTTGCATCAGAGCAGGGGCGCAGCCAGGGGGGGGCCCGAGGGGCCCGGGCCCCCCCGAGATTTTCTTGCTTGTAAACTGCTCTACCTATATCTCAGTAGGATTAAAATACCATATGTTTTTCTCTCCCTGAATATTTGTATCGGACCCCCCCCAAACGAAAATTCTGGCTGCGCCACTGCATCAGAGACAAGATAAACTACACCAAAGACAAGATATACTGATTTGCATGAAATGATGAAAAATCGGAAAAACATAGAAAAGCACTGCCGTGAAGGCAGCAGCTTTTGCGCGCATGTTCAATGGAGATGACCGCTTTGGCAACTGATTTGAACATGCACGCAAAAGCTGCTGCCTTCACGGCAGTGCTTTTCCGGTTTTTTTTTCGATAAAGTACCAGATTTCGATCCAATCTGTATTTCTGAAAATATTGAGAAAATAAAGTTTCGAATGGGTATATCTACGGAATCATTAAGCGGATTTCACCCATTCACGAATTCGACCATATTAAACCCCAAACCTCCTCTACAAATATTGAGTTTCTAAGTCGTTTCTTCCGGAAGTTATTGTGTTTACGGTCGACCTATCGGCCGACTCATGGAGTTTATTAAGTTTATGAAGTTTCTAATGTTAATAAAGTTTATGAAGTTCATAAAGTTCATAGAGTTTATGAAATTTATAAAGTTCATAAAAATCATAAAGTTCATAATGTTTATAAAGTTTATGAAGTTTATGAACTTCATAAATTTTATAGAGTTTATAAAGTTCATGGAATTCATGAGGTTTATAGAGTTCATAAAGTTTTTATATTTCATAAAGTTTATAAAGTAGAAAAAGTTCATAAAGTTCATAGGGTTCATAAAGTTTCTGAAGTTCATGAAGTTTATAAAGTTTATAGAGTTCATTAAGTTTATAGAGTACATAAAGTTTGTAGGGTTTATAGGGTTCATGAAGTAAACGAAGTTTATAAAGTTGATAAAGTTTATGAATTTTATAAACTTCATGAAAGTTATAAAGTTTATGAGGTTTGAAATGTTTATGAGCTTTATGAACTTGATAGAGTTAATAAAGTTCATGAACTTCATAAAGTTTATATAGGATTTATTGAGTTCATGAAGTAAATGAAGTTTATAAAATTTATAAAGTTCATAAGGTTAATAAATTTTATGAAGTTCATTAAGTTTATGAAGTTATTAAAGTTTATAAAGGTCATAGAGTTTATGAAGTTTAGAAAAATCATAAAGTTTATTATGTTTATAAACGTCATAAAGTTTATGAAGTTTATAAAGTTCATGAAGTTATTAAAGTTCAAAGTTTATAAAGTTTATGAAGTTTATAAAGTTTATAAAGTTTATAAAGTTCATAAAGTTTATAAAGTTTAAAAAGTTCATAAAGCTCATAAAGTTTGAAGTTTATAAAGTTTATAAAGTTTATAAAGTTTATAAAGTTCATAAAGTTCATAAATTTCATAAAGTTTAGAAGGTTCATAAAGTTTATCAAGTTCAAAGTCTATAAAATTTTCAAAGTTTATAAAGTTCATAAAGCTTTTAAAGTTCTCAAAGTTCATAAAGTTTATAAAGTTTATAGTTTTCAAAGTTTATGGAGTTCATGAAGTTTATAAAGTTCATAAAGTTCATAGAGTTTATAAAGTTTATGAAGTTTATAAACTTCATAAAACCTCTGTATTTCAACGTAATCAATATTCTTTAAAAGAAAAATTCAAGTCCCTGTATGTTGGTGAACCCTTGGGTTATACGTTACAATAACCTATACTTAGCATTTTTTAATAACATTCAGTATATGTATTCTAGACTTTCCAACAATCCAGTCAGCAATCCGAAGACGTCTGGCAAAAACTGAATGATTAATACCATAACCAGCAACTTTCCGTTTCCCATACCAACAGCCCCAACAGGAAATATTAAATCAGTCTTTGATGGATCTCCGCGTTGACGGAAACTCGCCTCACCTAATGGCCGGCAACCATATAAGTCTTGAATCTATTAAACTAACCGCGAAATAGTTAAATCTAAATAAAGGCAGGGTTTGTAATCAGAGTCAGACGTTGTGTAGGTTTGGTAGGTTTCTTCTTCCCGCGGCCACCTCGACGTAGGTGTAAGACTACGGCAGGGATTGTGTGTGGCCGTCTTGATTTAAGCATTGTCAACCATTAGGTACTCGATTCTGCTCTTCGATTTGTAGCATCGGGGGGCAATAAAGAAGTTGCCGATCTTATACGGTCCAAGAGACGGATGCGATGCGTTTATCTGGATATGCTCTCGCGTTGTAGCCTTCGTGCATGACTTCATAACTTCGAGTAATGAGAACGGTATCGGGGGTTTACGGAGGTGGCCATGGATTTTGGCAGGTTTAGTGGGTTCCAGTTTTGGTACTGAAGGTGCTTCGTTACCAACACCGATGCAGGCTCAATTAATAGATTTTTTTGTAGAATTATGAGCATAAGAAAACCTGGAAAAACTGCTGACTCCTATGATTTTCTAGGTTTTTTGCGCGCATGTTCTAGGGGAACAGCGTGCTATCGTTTTGTCCAAATGTCTGTACTTTTCGATGATTGAGCCGAAAATGGTCTCAAACGACTGGTTGGACTCACTGTTGACGAATCCGGTGTCAAAATCGATTCTGTCCGGCCAACCGTGAACACCATAACTGTCGAACGGAGCCAGCTAGATACTCTAAACTTGCAGGGTAGTTCGCGCATCGGAAAGCCGCGGTTGAGTTCGTTAATGTGCCAAATCGGCCAAATAGTTTCGGAGTTATAGCCATTTGAAATTTTGAGGTTAATTTCCTCATATTTCAGAAACTACCGCAGTGATTGGATTGAAACTTGGCAGTTAGTTGGAGCATAATGACACGCAACTTTGAGCAATTTCGTTGAAATAGTATGGTAACTCAATTTGAAAAAAAAAGTTTTTCTAAATTTTTTTCGTAAATTTTTTTTTTCTGAAACTACTCTTCATTTTCGAGATATTTTCTCAGTTTCAAATTTCAATTCAATACGACTATTAGTTTTGGAAATATTGGGAAAAAATATGTAGAATTTCGTGGTTTTCGTCTCGATATCGTTATTTTTTTCGGTATAACTCAAGGAACTGATTCAATCGCGATGAAACTTCGCAGCTAGTTCGAAGATGTTGAGGGACAACATTGTGCAGAATTTCGTGATGATCATGATCATAGAACAAAAAAAAAAAAATTTCAAATTTTGTTTCAAAATATTTAATATTGTGTGATCTTCTCATCATATTATCCTCATTAAATTCTGTAAGAACTTCCCAACTATCATTTTAAGTACTGGAATCCAATTCGATTTAATCTGTATTTTTGGAAATATTGGGACAATAAAATTTCGAATGGGTATATCTGCGGAATCATTGGGTGGATTTTACCCATTCACGGATTCGGCCTTCGTAATATTACCAAAAATACAGATTAGATCGAATTGAAATCCAGTAAATAGTCGAAAAAAAATCTAGAACAGCACTTCCGTAAAGGCACCAGCTTTTGCGCGCATGTTCAAATTCGTTTTCGAAGCGGTCATCTACATTGAACATGCGCGCAAAAGCTGCTGCCTTCACGTCAGTGCTTTTCTAGATTTTTTTCGATAAATAACTGGATTTCAATTCTATAATATCTGTATTCTTGGAAATATAGGGAAAATAACATTTTGAATGGGTATATCTACGGAATCATCGGGTGGATTTTACCCATGCACGAATTCTACCTTCGTAATTAAGCCCCAAACCTACTCTACAACTACGGCGCACCGTAAACACAATAACTTCCGAAAAAAACTACTTAGTAACTCGATATTTGTAGAGTAGGTTTGGGGCTTAATTACGAAGGCTGAATTCTTGAATTGGTAAAATCCACCGAATGAATTTGCAGATATACCGATGCAAAATTTTCCCAATATTTCCAAAATTACAGGTTAGATCTAATTGAAATACAGTACTTAATGGAAAAAAGACAGTTCGAAGATTCGTACAGAATTTGATGAGGATAATATTATCACAAAATATTGAATATTTGAATAACAAATTTTGAATTTTTTTTCGAACCTTGCTTATCACACGATCATCACGAAATTTTGCACAAAGTTGTCCATCGGCATTTTCAAACTGCCAAGTTTCAACATGTTCGAACTTTTATTTCGACGATATCGAAAAAAAAACACGAAATTTCACTTATTTCTTTCAAATATCTCCGAAAATAATGACCGTATCGGATTGAAATTTGGTACACTGCTTTGAAATATAGGTTCGAGCAAAATGTTTCTGAAATATAATTTCTGATTCATTCCAAGACCTTCTAAAAATTAAATTGATCAAAATTGCCTTAAGGGGCGCCAAAATCTTTTTTTGTACACAGGCGACAGTAGCCCTTATGGGGGCCCTGCTCCATGTTGTGATGTCATTGTTGGGCGCGCTATATATATTTGTAAGATGTAAACAGCACCGTTTGATATGACATAAGAATTATCGATTCAGGTATCTCATTTAGGCTGTATTCAATTGTGAATCACTCAAAAATAAGTTTGTGAAGATGTAATTTTGTGCATTTCATTTTTTGGGTAGAACTTATTTCTACTGCGGATATAGGTATAAAGTCTGCATCATGTTAATATTCTTGTCACTTATAACACCCGAATTATCTGCCTGATTACGAAGTTTCAATCCTTTTGCATTTGTAGTTCTTGAGATATTGCGCAAATTACGTTATTAAAATTCCAAAAAATAATTAAATTTGGCCTATTTATTTCCTTATATCTCCGAAAGAAGATATTGAATCGAATTGGAATTTGAAATATTGTTGTTCAATACTTACTTCAAGGTTTTTGCAAATTTCGTTGAAATCTAATCAATATTCCCAGAGAAAAAAATATTTCAACAAAAATTTGAAAAATTTCCGAATAAACATTGTTTTAAATTTTCTAAAAGCTGAATCCACACGAAATTTTCCACCACGTGGAAGGTTGGTATTCCAAAACTCTCTACAAAGTTTCAATCTTTTTTTGTGGAAAACGCCCTTGCGGATTGCAGGACTGAACTATTTATTATCAAGGTTGCCTAATGAACAATACTGAAACAATGTTAAACGATAAACAAAGTGAACTGTGACTTCTCAGAGTAAAAAATCTGAATCTTTCATCAGACAAACGAGAAAATTTTCAGAATTATGTTCTCATTTGTCTGATGAAGGAGTCAGATTTGTACTATGAAACTATTGTTTGTATTGCTCCTATCTTGTTCATTAGGCAACCTGTTCTTCAATAAACTGCCCTTGACAAATAGTTCAATCCGCAAGGCATTTTCCAAAAAAAATAATTTCATTTAATAGTTCCTTTTCAGATACTGTGAGTTAAAATCTAGAAAAAAAACAACAAAATGATGACACAATCCTCCCAAAATGAGCTTTTATCGATACTCAACACTAATTGAATATTTTGGCAAATCTCTGATCAGAGTATACTCTGTGGAAGCCCTACGTTGTTTTTTTAAGGAGAATGCAAAAAAAAATCGATCAGATATTTCCAAAGAGATATGGATAAAGAGACACTCAATACACAGAATGTTGAATGCAGTTGGTTAAAGTACGACTATATATACAGCGTCTGCCGAAAGAATCGACTCGGAGACTGGACATTTGTAGGACAGAGTTGGCGATTAATCACGAAAGTCGAATTCGTGACAGGATGAAATCTACAAAATGTATGCATAGATAAAGGATTTTCCAATAAGAGGTGTTATTTTGATATTCAAAAAAAAAATGCCATTTTTCAATATAAATGATCGGATGTTTATTTCATTATAAAAAAGGAGCTATGCTGTTTATAGAGAAAAATAACATCAGGCAAATGACCACCACGACCACGCTTACAGGACCATATCCTTTTAATGAAATTTTCCAAAACCAAATCGCAAAGAGGATGCCCTATTTCCTCGATAGCCTCACGAAACACGGTCCGAAAACTTTTCCCGCAAGAGATCAATGGTTTCGTTGCTTGAGTGGCACGTAGCGCCGTCTTGTTGAAAGTAAACGTTGTCCAGATCAATACCATCCAATTCCGGCCATAAAAAATCATTAATCATCTCTCGATAGCGCAATCCATTCACCGTAACTGTTGGTCCAGCCTCATTTTAGAAAAAGTAAGGTCCAATGACTCCGCCGGACCATAAACCGCACCAAACAGTCACACATTGAGGATAAGATATACAGGCTTTTCAACGATAACTCTCGATTTTCCGAGACGCAGATGCGACAATTTTGCTTGTTGACGAAGCCACCGGGGTGGAAATCATCATTCAAGATGATTTTTCGATGGAATTCTGGATCATTTTCATGCATTTCAACGGCCCAATCAGCAGAGACACGACGTTGTTGATGATCGGCCGGCTTGAGTTCTTGTGTTAACTGAACTTTATAAGCCCAATCTTTATGCAAAATACGGTGTAATGACGTTTATGGAATGCCTAATTCCAAAGAACGACGAGGAATGGACAAACCTGGGTTTTCATCAATACTTTCGGCTACAGCAGCAGTATGTTCTTGAGCGACGTGCACGGGTTTTATTGTTCACATCACTAACTTGTCCCAACAGCTCGAATTTTACCACCAATTTCTTTATTGCGGTCCGACAAGGTGCTTCACGACGACCCAAAAATGTTCGAGTTTTAAGAACCGTCTCTGCCAAATTTTCACCATTTTTATAGTGAATTTTAATGATTTCAATGCGTTGTTGAAGCGTGTATCGTCCCATTTTCATTAATGGCGTAGTTTCTACTTATCGAATGTCAAAAAATGACAGCTTCAAAAGTGACATCTACCGAAATAGCGGGCTATTCAAAATATCACCTCTTTTTGGAAAACCCTTTATATCAATTCGAAATTCAGTTTTTTCAATATTTCGCCCGGAAACTTTGATTAGAAGATCACCAATTCTTTCCATCAGGAGGTGAAGTGTCAATACCTGAAGGGACGACCGCATTGGCAACGAATTTGAACATCCACGCAAAAACTTCTGATATCCCGCCAGTATTCTCTAGAATTCTTGAATTTTTCCACTTCAAAATTCAACCTAACACATCCATCTAAATGCTCAATAAAACTCAATCCTCTATGGTCCATCCCTTTACAATCTGTCAAATACACATAATTCAATTACCCACTCGTATCCCAGCATTAACTTGTACCGGAACAATGAACAATCGACTAATTAATCCCCATATTCCCATACAATAAAGATGTAGCCTTCATAAAATAACGTATCCGAGGTTGGAAACCTCAATAACCACAGATTCTCACCCCTCCTCATTAAAAACATAGACGAACCTACTCGACTATCATAAAATCTGTCTGCCAAAAATCCCTCTGAGATACTGATAAGATCCAACCAGTAATGAACGGATTGATTTCCACCGCATCGACGAAAAAAAAATGGGAAAAAATAAAAGGAGAATCTTGAAGCTCACGAGATGGCCCCACGAAATAAAAAGATCCTGGTACGTCGGACAAGTTATCAATATAATAAGTGAGCATTCGGTGTCTTGTAAAGAAATATATGGCGGCAGCGCGCGTCTTTGGTGGCTTGGGAGACCCCTTAGGGTAGATGTCGAGTAGGTGGAATGTTGGGAAGGCCCCCAGGTCCTGGTAGCGACCATACCGCGCCCCTCCAGAGGGTCACAGGTCAAATTACCGCGCTGGTTGTTGCACATGGTTGCCGGCCTAGCATTCACGAAATTACCGGAGGTCCTGAGGTGATATTTTGTCAGGTGACACCTAATGGTGTTCGCGGCTAGGGTCCTTGCGTGCTTGACGGGTTTCGTTTGTTCTTACCCGCAGCTACTTCCTGGCGAAAGCCGGCTTTGATCGGAGGTATTCGATTCGAGTTGGCGAGTTTTGTCTGAAGGGGTTGAAAAGTTTTGTACAATTAGAATTTGAATGGTTCTTCAATGAAACGAGCAGGGCTGGGTAGTATTTCAATTACTTGTAATTGAAATACGAATACTTACTTTGTATTTCAATTACTTCTTGAAAATATATTTTGTAATTGGTTTTTCAAATACCTGACCCTGAAGTATTTTGTATTTCGATACTTTTGTCTTCGAAATCCTTTCGGACAAAAACATCTAGCGCTCTTCAGAAAATAGTCCCTGAACCTTCCTTCGTCTAGTTTCTCAGGTCCTGCGCAATGTTCATTTCCGAAATACTTGTGATAAGGACAGGTTAACTCTCAAACTGTATATTCGATTTGAACTTCTCGTAAGATTTGTTGTCTGTTCTTAAAGGTTGTTCATTGAACTTGTTTGAGTTCTGTGTATTTGAGGAATTTATTTAGTAAGAATTTAACGATGGATGTTCAAATTCCTTCCTCGTTCCCGGACGACGGCAGCGATGGAGACGAAGTGAATGTGGGGACGTATCCGCTAATCTTAAGTGTAAAATATTTCACAGTGGTCAATTGGCGTCTGAATTTAAGATTGCAGCACCACGGTGGCCAGTTTTGGAACCTTAGGTACAGACATAGATTTTGTTTTGATAGTCGATTGTGTACTCTTTGTTACTGTTTGGTTTGATAATTTCTCGATTTATTCAAATACTTTTTAGACTTTTATAGTTGACGAGAGTATTACTGGGAGTACAAATTCCATTCTTATAAAGTAGGTATGTATCATTCTTCAATCTTATTGAGTGTAGCAACTCTAAAATTACGGGGATATCTCCAAGGTTAGACAGTATTTTAATATTATTTATTTTCAGATCCAAATGGCAAGATTGACTTTGATGGATTTCTTAGGCTATCTTGAAAGTTGAAGAACAGATATTGTTGTAAAACATAGTTTTTGGAATAATAGACAAATACTCATAACTTTACTATTTTCATAGCGAAGGACTAAATACTCAATATATTGTGAATAAAATGAATAATTCACATAAAACTAATGCTACTTGTATCGTAAGTCTTATTCATTATGGATTGACAACTAAATTTTCCAACACTCATATGATTGGTCTTTAAAAAGATGTAATAAATAAGCCTTGTACAACTTTGCTTTCATCGACAGAAGCACTTTGAGCGAACAGTATTCATCACCAGATATTTCCTTGTTGAGACTCTCTTTTTTCAATAGTCAGTTCTATCATTGAAACATTCACATTGTTACTTAATGATCAGTTCAACAGGCAGATTTCTGGAAGGCAGAGCATTCTTCTTAAGTAAATTTCTCTGCTTGGATTAGGGGCCTGGAAAAAAATTGTCTTCATGAATGTGATCTAATATTTCATAAACAATTCGTGCTTTCCTCTTCGAAAATGATTATCATCGTAAAAATTAAGGTAACAGACTCTCATAAATCTTGTTTGATGGTTTTTATCGATTCTTCAACACTTTCAGGACCGACTTGTTAAAGGAAGTTTCTTTCACCATAACTCGAAATTTTTCACCAGGCTGTGGAAATCTATGGGAAGGGACATTTGAGTTTGCTTCTCCTCAGAAAAAGCACTTGTAAAATCACACAAACGCCAAGAAAAATGCATTAACTTTCTCATTTTCTTAACATTTCTTTTAACTTGTCAATGATAATGTCTGTACCTCGGGTTACTCGGATAGCCACCAGAGGGAGTAGCGCTTATCTTGATTCGCCAATAGAATTGTATTTTGCTCGAACGTGAAATGGCCTAAACGAAAGATGAACTATTTTCGAATTCGTGCGAGAGTATTTTAATAGTGAATGAAAGAATTTGTATGTGATATATGAACGAATATTTTGCTTTATTAGAAAGGACCATCAATTCATATTAGTCTGATTCTACGCAGTTCTATTGGCGAATAGAGATAAGCTTTACTCCCTCTGGTGGCTATCAGAGTAACCCGAGATGGTCAGATTATCATTGACAACTTAAAAAAAATGTCATAAAAATTAGAAAGTTTATGTATTTTTTATTCACTTGGGTGATTTGTGAAATTCGCACCCTTGTGAATAGTAGTAGTCATTATATTATGCTCGTTGAATAATATACTATTTCACATTAGTTCTTTCCTGAATTGTTCATGTTTTTTTTTTTGAATTTGCATGGATAAAGTCATACGAAATCAATCAAGTAGAAGCACTTGTAAAATCACACAAACGCCAAGGAGAATGCATAAAGTTTCCCATTTTCTCGACTTTTCTTTTAACTTGTCAATGATAATTTCTGTACCTCGGGTTACTCGGATAGCCACCAGAGGGAGTAGCGCTTAACTTCATTCGCCAATAGCGATAATAGTACCAACAAATCCAACAATGATAATGACAATGTACAGGCTTTAGATTATCTTCAGGGCAACAATGGGGGTTTTTCCTTCAAACGAAAATGCAGTTATTTTCATGAAAGACCTTCAGAACATCACATTCCAAACATATAATTTCAATATTATGTTTTAAAAAAAAAGTTTGATCACCTAAAACTGAAAAATAAAATAGAGATTTGCATCTCAAGGGATTTGTCTTGAGTGCACGATATGGCAACGTCGAATTCAGCTTTCTCGGAAAGAAAAGGACGTCAAATGTGTTACTTTGCTTAGGAACAGAGATAGCTATACTTCGATCTGGTTAGAGTAGAAGACAACGACCAAGTAATAGAAAAAGAAGAGCACAGACTGTCATACTGTCATATTACTAACAAATCGCAAACGGAAATTGTTTGGTGATGTTGACAAATAACCAAAAAACACTCGTGTACCACAGAATATGAATAAATATTTCATTATTCTATAGCAGAAAAAGCTATTCTACTAAACACCGTTGTCACTTCGTGCTTGCCTGGCAAATCCCAAACCCCAATTTTGAAATCTGATTTTAAATGCTTTCTGAATGTAATTCGGGAAAATGATGAATCAAACCCATAATAACTATGTTCAAATTTGCTTTTGCAGTAAAAACCCAAATTCAGGAAAAACCCCATTGTTACTACAGCAAACTTCTGCCTACTTTTAATGTCCATAAGAACTCGATTATATCAGCTGCAGAATTCCAGCTTGAGAAATTTCACAGTTATTATATCATGACTGAATGAGAGTTTAGAACGATGCTTCGAACAATTTTTTCAAATGTCACTTAAATTGAATGCAGCCATTTTGGCGTCATGTTATCATCCTAGCTATAAAATGCGTTGGTTGGTTGCCAGAAAGCATCACAATAGATGAGAGGCAGATAATTCAAAATCTGGCCATTCATGCCTTATAGGCAAATTACAAAAACAATGAATCAATGCCTGGGAATAGCAGAAGTAGTAAGGAAGAAGACGGATTCATTGTTTTTGCGAACAAGGGCAGTGATCAACCATAGACTTCCAAAATGGAGTTAAAATTAATCAGCTTCCAAAAACGATAAGAGCAAAGAACTTACCATCCTTGAACACTATCCTAATATAAAAAAATGTATTCATACAATATAACACAAGATTGAGCAGATGGGCACACCCTTCGAACTGTCATTTTTCGATAAAGAACTGGATTTCAATTCGATATCGATAACTTCCGGAAGAAACGACTTAGAAACTCGATATTTGTATATTTAGGTTTGGGGCTTATTTACGAAGGTCAAATTCGTCAATGGGTAAAATCCGCCCGATGAATCCGCAGAGATAACCATTCAAAATTTTATTTTTCCAATATTTCAAAAATAAAGTTTGGATCGAATTGAAATCCAGTAGTTTATCGAAAGAAACCCAAAAAAACACTGACGTGAAGTCAGCAGCTTTTGCGCGCATGTTCAAAGGATATCACCAAAAGTGAACATGCGCGCAGAAGCTGCTAACTTTTCTAGTTTTTTTTCTTGATTTTTTCGAGACTGAATACAGGCATCGACCTGAAATGTAGTACACTTTTGTTGAACATTTATTCCAAGGTATGAGCCAAGTTACATCTGATGAGCCAAAAGAAATTTGCGAAAATTATTGAACAAAGTTTTTTTGAATTTTTTTTTCGATACAATATTCACGAAATATTGCGGGATGTTGCGCCTCAATGATAAGTACACAATAAATTTGGGAGTTTCAATCAGATCCCTTCAAAACCTATTTAGACATTGAGGGCATAACCTCAAAACATCAAATGATAATAGTTCCTAAGCCATTCGAACCATTTTACTCATTAACAAAATTAACTGAGATATTTCTGCTCCAAACCTGACTCTAGATATATACCTCCGAAATTTACAGACCAGACGAGCGGACAGAGTCCGTTAGCTTCAATAATTAGTCCACTCCACTCATTTAACAAAATTCTCAGAAAAGATTAAAAATATAGACCGAATAACGCTTGCTTCATCGAAATTTGAGGAACACACTTACGTGAAATCAGAGGCATTTGTTGAGTTTTTTTGGATTCATAGTCAGAGCGGACACCTATGCAGATAGTGGCACCGGTAAATGCAGCTTGACTTGACGATATGATTTGTCATTCGTACAATCCTTATGAAATTTCGGATGAATTATTAGACAGTTATTTTCGAAAATTTTACAAAAATTTTGAAAACGTGTTGCTGGATGTTGTTGATTTATCATGCCACTATGATATAGTATCATGTATTATTTCGTTTTTTCGCTGCTTTGTTAATTGTTATCTATTCCTGTCATTTATAATTGTACGTTCGATATGCCATGATCTCATGTTAGCGAACAAACAGATCTTGAAAAACTCGCATTTTCCCTGGTCTTTATTATTTGGGTGGCTAATTTTCTATATATGGTAATTTTGATTTTTATTATTCCGACATTAAGTTCTTGCTCTTTCTCTGCTTGCATGATTTCTGTGTTTTATTTTCATGTAGAGTGCATTCCAGTGTCTTGCTGAATATCTACCAATAATGTTATCTCATACAGGTCTCGGTTGTATTTTGATTGCTTCAATGTTTAATCAATTTTTTTATATTTCATTGTTTAAATATGTTTGTTCAATGACTATGTCGCGTTGTTATCATTTTATTTTGATGTGTTAGTGATGATTATTATATTTTTAGCCTGAAAAAGGCCTGATAAAGGACCGAAACGTTGTGAAGGAGTAGTTTTTATGGTTTGTTCCTGAGACCGATCTTCCATATGTTGATTTTTTCCTCTAGATTTCGAGGGAGGTGCAAGTTGGAGGTCTTCGAGACCCATATTAAGATGGTCATTTTGACTCGAAGAATTGTTATTCTAGAATTTAGATCACTTCCTATATAACAATTTCCTATCTTGGTAGCCTATAGGGAGGTATCACAATTCTGGATTGAAGCATATTCATTGTTGAGGATTTGGAAGACGAACTGAAGTTTTCTAAAACTATACATTCAGGAATTTTCATTTGATTTTGACTGCTTCTATTCAATTTCTTCGTTTCAGTTCGACTAGAATTCAGGTTTCTTTAATAACCCACTCTTGGAGTCTCCGTTCATCAAGTATGGAAGAAATTAATTCATTGGCAAGTTCTTTCTTATGTTACGATTCAAGTTGTCGTCCATGTTATAATAGAAATTCTTTCAGGTATTTGAACTCATTTTTATTGGCTATCCATTATTCATTCCAAAATTCACCGACGTTTCGGTCACAGGTCGGACCTTTATCAAGGCTTTTTGTATTTGGAAAATGCAACCGTTAGGCATTTTTCGAAATAAGAAACCATTTACCAAAACAGAAGTTGACGTGAGTCGAGGGTGAGTCTGTTCAGAATTAATTTGGCAAATCCAATGACAACAAACGACACTCAAGGGTAAGGGTAAGGGTAAGGGTAAGGGTAAGGGTAAGGGTAAGGGTAAGGGTAAGGGTAAGGGTAAGGGTAAGGGTAAGCTTAAGGGTAAAAGCAAGGGTAAGGGCAAGGGTAAGAATGAGGGTAATCAAATGATAGAGGAAGGTAAGCTATATACAAAACACCTCATATTTTATATGAAATCAGGAAACATTCACAGAAGATAATCCAACTGGGTCGAACACTCTTCTATAGTCAGATCCGAGACAATGATCACAGAGCTGAGAAATTGGCTACACGTTCATTGAAAAAAAACAATCCCACGCAGAACGAGAGGCCAGAACCATAGAGTAAGTTCCAATGAACGAACCCGTTGCTGTAAACCTAATCATGGCCTTCCGCTGTCAAGATTTTATTATGACTTTTTCACTGTACTTATTGTGCATTATCACAGATAAATCACAGGCGGCGGTAGGCCGTACCACATAAAACACGCCTCCATAAGCGATTGGTTGAGAATATAATGTCGAATTGAAGATTCTTGATCAGAATGTTGATGGGAAATAATTCACAGATTCCTTTGATGTTAAAGGAGCGCGTAGAGCACAGAGTCCGGCAGTGAAGCGAAAATTCAAGATGGAGGCCTACGTAAATCAAAATCGTCCTTTATGGTTTCTACTGAAAATGTTTTCGGTGAATATGAGACATAAAGTCATCGAACGAATTCCTTGTTATAAAACCTATTTGTCAAGAATGGGCAATCCCAATAGACGACTTCGGCCCAAGTTGCCAACACACATTTTTCTTCACAAATTTACTATCAATGGTGAACGGGAATTTCAGGACCAATTCGACATGAAAAGGTTCGCGTTATTCATAAATATCCGTAAAAGATGCCTCGGCCCCTCAAACGAGATAATTCCTTTCAAATATAGGGTTTTGTTAGGATCATCTCTGATTGGCTGAAAGTTAAGTTGGGATTCCTGATTTCATGTTAATAGTGTCAAATTCATTCCGTAAATATGAAATATTCGGTTGGTTCCTGAAAAAAAGGTTAATTACGGAATTTGATTGAAGAAAAAACGTTCTTTCTGTCACCAGAACGACAGTCTATGGTAACATATATCCATTGCATAGAATAATCCTTATTTACTTTATAATCCACAGAACATAGAAGACACAACAATCAACAATGGAAAAATTACTAGGTATGGTCTATGGATCATAAGGTAAATAAAGATTGTTCTATGCTTTGGATATGTTACCCTAAAACATTGATGGTCGTTCTGGTGTATAGACTCAATATATGTCTATGTCCTGGTGACATAAAGATTGCTTTTCCATCAATCAAATTCCGTAATTAACCTTTTTTTCAGGAACCAACCGAATATTTCATATTTACAGAATGGAAAACCGGCAACCGAAATAACCAAGTAGATTTGCGGAACATATCCTTTATGAATTGGACACTATTAACATGAAATCAGGAATCCCAACTTGAATTTCAGCCTAACAAAAACCTATATTCGGAAGGAATTATCTTGTTTGAGGAGCCGAGGTATCTTTTACAGATATTTATAAATAATGCGAACCCTATCATGCCGAATTTGTCCTGAAATTCCCGTTTCCCAGTGATAGTAAATCTGTGAAGAAAATTGTGGGTTGGCAACTTGGGCCGAAATCGTCTATTATCATTTTGATTTGATTTCGTATGACTTTATCCATGCAAATTCAAAAAAAAACATGAACAATTCAGGAAAGAACTAATGTGAAATAGTATATTATTCAACGAGCATAATATAATGATTACTACTATTCACAAGGGTGCGAATTTCACAAATCACCCAAGTGAATAAAAAATACATAAACTTTCTAATTTTTATGACATTTCTTTTAAGTTGTCAATGATAATCTGACCATCTCGGGTTACTCTGATAGCCACCAGAGGGAGTAAAGCTTATCTCTATTCGCCAATAGAACTGCGTAGAATCAGACTAATATGAATTGATGGTCCTTTCTAATAAAGCAAAATATTCGTTCATATATCACATACAAATTCTTTCATTCACTATTAAAATACTCTCGCACGAATTCGAAAATAGTTCATCTTTCGTTTAGGCCATTTCACGTTCGAGCAAAATACAATTCTATTGGCGAATGAAGATAAGCGCTACTCCCTCTGGTGGCTATCCGAGTAACCCGAGGTACAGACATTATCATTGACAAGTTAAAAGAAATGTTAAGAAAATGAGAAAGTTAATGCATTTTTCTTGGCGTTTGTGTGATTTTACAAGTGCTTTTTCTGAGGAAAAGCAAACTCAAATGTCCTTTCCCATAGATTTCCACAGCCCGGTGAAAAATTTCTAGTTAGGGTAAAAGAAACTTTCTTTAACAAGTCAGGCCTGAATGTGTTGAAGAATCGAGTCTGTTACCTGCCTTTTACCGATGTTGATCATTTTTATAGAGGTAAGCACGAATTGCTCATGAAATATTAGATCACATTCATGAAGACAATTTTTTTCCAGGCCCCTAATCCAAGCAGAGAAATTTACTTAAGAGGAATGCTCTGCCTTCCAGAAATCTGCCTGTTGAACTGATCATTAAGGAACAACGTGAATGTTTTAGTGATAGAACTAACTATTGAAAAAAAAAGTCTCAACAAGGAAATATCTGGTGATGAATACTGTTTGCTCAAAGTGCTCTTGCCGATGAAAGCAAAGTTGTACAAGGATTATTTATTACAGCTTTTTCGAAACCAATCATATGAGTGTTGGAAAATTTATTTGTCAATCCATAATGAATAAGACTTACGATACAAGTAGCGTTAGTTTTATGTGAATGTGTTCATTTTATTCACAATATATTGAGTATTTAGTCCTTCGCTATACAAATAGAATAATTATAAGTATTTGTCTATTATTCCAAAAAGTATGTTCTACAATACTATCTGTTTTTCAACTTTCAAGACAGCCTAAGAAATCCACCGAAGTCAATCTTGCCATTTGGATCTGAAAATAAATAATATTAAAATACTGTCTTACCTTGGAGATATCCCCGTAATTTTAGAGTTGCTACACTCAATAAGATTGAAGAATGATACATACCTACTTTATGAGAATGGAATATGTACTCCCTGTAATACTCTCGTCAACTCTAAAAGTCTAAAAAGTCTTTGAATAAATCGTGAAATCAAAAATTATCAAATCAAATACCAACAAACATTACAAAATCGACTATCACAACAAATTCTATGTCTGTATCTAAGTTTCTGAAACTGGCCACCGTGGCGCTACGATCTTAAATTCAGACGCCAATAGCGTAAAGAAACGAGAATCAAAGCAGACGTAGCTTCGGGTATCTAACACCATCAATATCGCCATTCAAGTTATTCGAACATCGTCAAAAGTCAAAATTCCATAGTACCCCGTCAAAATCATCACGGTCAATTGCTTCGAGTTCGGTCTCTATCCCGAACAATCGAAGAAGAATCTCTTTTGTCCTCTCGACTCTTCTTCTTTTTTCCCATTGTCCTCGGTCTTCGCCGATCTTTTGTTAGACGTTTTGTATTATTTCCTTTATGAATGTCATTACCTACCAAACTCAACCGATGGAGTGGTATCGAGTATTGTATGTAAAAGAACCTCTATGATACATTATGATTGGATTTTTATCTGATTCGCCTGTGAATTAAAATATCGTATGTACGTCGATAATGATTGAAGTTAATGTCTTCGTGTTGGTACCCATACAATCTGTATGCTTCATGGTTTATTCAACAACAAGGTGCACAAAGGCATTGATGAAATTCTTTTCTATAGTTACAACCTATCTTGTCAGTCAATGGGGTGTCACATTTATGGTATAAAAGCGTATTCATGGTTGATAATTTGAAAGAAATAATGAAGAGTTGGGGGGTATGAATGAAGGATTTTTGTTTGTTTTTGACTGCCATTATCTTCCTTGAGATCAAATGTGAATTAATGTTTCGTTCTAAGACCAGTGTTGGGGTCCCCATTTATTTACAATACGCTGGATCAATTTTCTCAAAACATGTTTTCGAACTTGCTCCATTTTGCAGATACAGAAGGCGTCGAGGTTTTTCAGAAAAAAAATTTTCTTATCCTGGCCAATCAACTAGTGAAATCAAGGAAATCTATCTATCTATCTATTAATACTGGTCAATGAATATTCCGGATTAGCATGCAAAATCTCATGAAAACGTTACAAAAGAAATTGATGAAAAATTTTTTAACATTGTTAAATAGTTTTGAAAATATATATTTTCATCAAGACTTTATAGTGACGGGAGCCTCTCGAAATTCCTCATAAGGGTTTATTATCACCATCCATATATACCCCATATATGTTCTGTATGCGTTGAAAATATTGTATATACAGGGTGAGTCTTCAAGTTGTACATTAAATTTAACCCTAGATTGCTCTCATCAAATAAAACACTTTTTTCATTAACCATTTTTCCATATTCGGCCTCAGTTAAAAGATACAGACTGTTTTGACAAGGTTTCTTCGAATGAAATGAATTTTGTTTTGAAGCTCTCGATGACTTTTTTACAGTAATCAATATTTTATAACTTCCAACCGGTTTTCTGGTTAAAGACTCCCCGATTCATAAAACTATAAGAAATTAGCAAGAGAATACACAGAAATATTTATCTACTTCGCATAGACTGAATGTAAGGTCTATGCTCATGATCGAATTCATATCATGGTCTATGCTATTTCGTAACCACACCATAGACATAGTACATGTCTATGGACTAGACTTTCCATAGAACTGTAGAGTTCAATTGATATTTTTAGGTTAGTTAATTGTTTTCCTATGATTCATTTATAGATTTAATCAAAATTAGAATAATTATGGAATTTTCAATATAAGAATGGGAGGACTAAAATTGTGTGGAATCTCATGATGGAAACAACTAGATATTGCACGAATTTCGAGTGGAATATTAGTTTTTCAGTGGTCAAGTGTAGTGACTTATTTTTTTCACAATAATACCGCAAAAAGTACCAAACTATAAGAATTAAGTGAGTAAATGAGTTTTCCCAATCATGCTTCTTTGAATTTCAAGCAAAGAATTGATTATTTTGAAAAACAAATCACGGTATTTGATATCTCTGTTGAACTTGCAAATAAGGAGCAGGAAGTGTATTAGCACGTTGAGAAATATTTAAATGCTTATAACTCTTTTCTGGGGCCGAATCTGAAACAATAGTGCATGAAAAAAGTGTTTCATTTATGCGAGGAATCTATGGTTGAAATTAATGTACAACTCAAAGACTCACCCTGTATATATAAGTAGGAAATTGAAAAAAGGAGTCTCAACTATTCGAAGAAACGGGACAGATCCAACAGTTCAAATATCTAATTAATTTCTTGAGGAATAATCTCATTAGTCATTAGATAGATCAGATTATAGCTGAATTCATTTTATTTGGGGAAATTAATTGTATGGACTCGACAATGCAACATAAGCGCCATCATCGTTCACAGACAGAAAAACTTTAGAACAATATTTGACAGTTCTGGTTCCGCGCTTCATTGGACCTAAAATCTAGTGGGTAATAAATTCAAAGATTCGACATCTGACACCTTCAATCAATCCTATGCATTTTGTTAGTGACAATATTTTCCTTTATGAACTTTCTCCTCACTCGTGGTGAACATAAAATTTTCGATTTGGTTTTTTCTGTGATGAAAAACGTCTTTACGCTTGTAAAAAAATATTTTTTTCAGGCTTATTCCGGCTTGAACAACTTATTAACCGAAATAACTCCCGAAAACATTAACCTTCAAGTTCTCACGCTGCCGTCAGAATGACAGATAATATAATCCTCAAAGCCACATAGAGTAGCAAATTGCAGGTCATCAATCCGTCTACCTCCGAAACGTTATGTGATCTACGATACCAAAAAAAAAACTCGAGGCAGAAAAGATAATGGGCCTCAATTCGGATCAATGAAAGGCCATCGAAGCTCGCCTAGTATACGAATGATGGTAAAGTTCGCACACTTACAAAGCATTATCGTGGCAGTCAAAATGTCCCTAAACCCATAATTTGGGGATTTAAGAGATGCCACCGCAGTCACAACCCATCAGAGATCACAATCGAACTCTGTGGTAACCTATGATTAGTGTAACTGAAGCCACATACCTCATTTTGGTCCACTTCGTATGTAGCGTTTTTACGTATTGATTGCCGAGATTTATTTGTGGAACATTCAATTATTTGCTTACGTTTTGGTATCTGAAAACAGGAGTGAATCTTGAAAGAGTCCTTGGGATAAATCGCGATGACACTTAAGAAATTGGGGTGAAATAACTGAACGTTTTAATCAATGGTAATAAGTTGGACCATTGTTAAACCAGCAAAAGGCAATGTTTTCATAGCATCTTCTGTCATTTTCAACGGTTATTCGAAAAAAAAATTTGAAAGAATATGAATAAATGGATTCCCTTCTAACCCACTGTTGGGGTCTCCATTCGCCAAAACAAAAAATGATGCTCTTGGACTTATTCTTCAGGGTGTATTTCAAGTCTCTGAGCTAATGCTTTTGAAGGAAGAATATTCATTTCGGTTTCTGTCACCTATTAAGGTTTATACCTGGTCTAATACTGCTTGTATTTCTGATAATCACTTTATTTTACTTTCTTATCTTTTGCTGATCGTATATCAGAGTTTTTGAGAAATTTGGATAAAATACAGGTACGGTTTCCTTCAGGACTTCCTGGAGAAAATTAATTGTATCATTGAGTGATGCTGAATATTTCTTAATATGTCTGTTCACTTTTCAAGTGAATATTCAGGGTAGAAAACACACAGTTGTACAAACACATTTATTGTGTTTACAGTCAGCCTAATGATCGATTGTGAACACAATAACTCTCGAGAGAAACTCGAAAAGAAGATTTGGACCTAAAATACGAAGGCCGTACTCATAAATTGCTGAAATCCACCCAATGATACAAAATTTTATTTCTCCAATATATCCGAGACTACAGATTGGATCGTATTGAATCCAGAACTTAATTGAAACCTTACCTCGTGAAGGTTTATGCAGAATTTCGTGTGGAATTGAATTTTTTTTGCCGAGGAAACAAGTACGAAATTTGACATATTGTTTTCTCCAGAAATCAATATCCTATCCTTCTGAAATTTGGAACACTGTGCTTTAAAAAGTATCTTCAAGGTCTGTGCCAAAAATCAGGCTACAGATTTCGACAAAAATCTGGAAAATTCTCGAAAAACATTTTCAAATTTTCTACGTGCGTTACAATCTTCACGGTATTCTGCATAAAGTTTTTCTTCAAACGATAAGGGAGCTTAATTATGGTAGCGTCAGTTCTTCTGAATAAATGAGGAAATCATTTAAAATTTCAATATCTCTGAAAAAATGGTTATATTTTCATGTGCCAAATTTTATTGACATTCGATGAATATGGAAATATTTTTGAAGACGAATTTTCGAAAACAATTTCATTTCAATTTTTACTGGTACCATCTTCACAAAATTTCGCATTACCTTCAGCGACGGTACTCTACAGTTAGCTACAAAATTTCAATCTCATAACTTCAGTTTTTTTGTGATATTGAGCATTTGATCTCAAAATGCCAAATCAACAAGAAATTTCAAATAGTTTTCTCCTCAATATCAACGAAAATGTATGTCGAGATTTGACACAATGTGGTTAAATCGAGGGTTAAATATTGACTCCCTAACGGCTGACCGTAAACACAATAAAATCCGAAATAAACAACTTAAAAACTCAATATTTGTAGAGAAGGTTTGAACCTTAATTACGAAGGCCGAATTCGTGAATGGGTAAAATCCACCCAATGATTCCGCAGATATAGGAACCCATTCAAAATTTTATTTTCCCAAAATTTCCAAATATACAGATTGGATCGAATTGAAATCCAGTACTTTATCGAGAGACCACAGTTTGCAGAAGTTCATACATAATTCAATGAGGATAATATGATGAGGAGAATTCAGAATATTAAATATGTGTTCTTATGATACAATTATCACGAAATTTTGCACAATGTTGTCCTTCAACATCTTCAAACTAGCTGCGAAGTTTCATCACGATAGAATCAGTATTTCTTGAGTTATACCGAAAAAACAGCGATATCGAGCAGAAAATCAGGAAATTCTACATATTTTCCCCAATACCTCCAAAACTAATAGCTGTATCGAATTGAAATTTGGTACACTGCTGTGAAATATGAAGTTCAAGGTAGAACTGGAATTGTTCTTGAAAAAAAACAAGAGTTTCAGAAAAAAAATCTTCTCGGAAAAAATTTTGAAAGAAATTGTTTTTTATTGAGTGACCATACGATTTCAACGAAACTCTGCTACTTCAGCTAACTGCCAAGTTCCAATCCAATCGCTTCAGTAGTTTCTGAAATATGAGGAAATAACCTCAAAATTTCAAAGGGCTACAACTCCGAATTTATTTGGTCGCTTGGCCCATTAAGGGCCGGTATTATAAAACTCAACTGAAAGTTATCTTTAACTTTAACTGAAAATTAAGCGGTAATTTCCAGTTAAAGTTAGATTTGCAGGGTTATCTTTATCTGGTGGTTTGAGTATCAATTATAGTTAAAGTTAAAGTTAAATCGTTTTTTTCCACAGATTCTCTGTCTTTTCGGCTGACATAAGGGGAATATAACCTCGATTTGTTTGTTGTTATGATATTTTCGGAAAGATGTTGGCAAGATGTATTCACTTCATTTTTAAAGGACTTTTAATTCACCATGACGAAGATGACATGAATATTGTTGAACATCCTCGTTGAGAGATATTCACTTCATTTTTGAAGAACTTTTAAGTGACTATGACGATGATGCCATGAAAATTGATGAATATCCTTGTTGAGAAAGGATATTTAGAAATCGGCTGAACCATTTGAACTTATGGGAAGAAACGGAATTCAAAAACCGATTTCGCTTATCTGGACATTGTACGCCTGTAATACATATTCATAGTGATGCAAATGTATTGCTACACGCAGAGTTTATGCATCTTGTTCTTTCTTGATAGTTGCTGAAGATTTTAGGGGTTTTCACAAATCAACTATACTGACTGTATTATCAGAAATGTCCCATGGAAAATTGCATACTTATTATCTATTTACATCAAAATGCCTACTATAAACCTCACTCGAGTAAGAATCCAATCTCGAGAGACATCATGGCATATTATTGTAATGAAAATATCAGTTACTCTTTCTGTTCAACTATTATAAGATCTAAATGAAAAAAAAATCATTGACATTTATTCTTTTCGGTGCCTAATATAACAGATAAAAGTTGTAAAGGCGTAATGAAGCATAATAATTTATACACATTATTTAACTTTTAAGATGAAAGGAAATCATCACAATTGCAATGGATACTTTTCTTATAATAATGGCCAAACTGGTAGCCGTGTACAACTTCTAGATATCAGGGCTCGATAACCCGGAGCCACACAAAACATTACCATATTTTTTAATTGAATGACAATTTTTGCAAATTTAGTGTTGAGATTATTACCACTCCCAGTGTCAGTTGAAAGTACTTGCCCGTTGGTGAAGAGTGAAGTATTTGTAAAAAAAATTCTGTACCTAATCGGATATTTGGACAAATTTTATTGTAATTGTTCAATAATTCCTGAATTGAATGTATCTCATTATTGCCAAAGTTATTCCTTTTAAGCTTTCATTTCCAATATATTCATTATAGTGGAAGTAGTTTTTTTAGTTAGGCTACCGAATAAATACCCAAACATCCATTAAGCTCCCTGATACATGGTGGGAATATTTGTCAATAAAGGATTTGTTCATTCCTATTTTATATTTTGAAAGGGGGTATTTTTCCAAAGTCCAACTTTTACAACCCAGAAATTGGTGGTTAGATTTATTACAGAATCTTAAATTATTTCCTTCTCCTTTTCATAGAAATCATCACAGTATTTCTTGTCTATGATAGAAATGATACTTTTATAATTCCGACATTTTTGAGCAAAAGTTTAACTGTCAGTTAAAGTTAAAGATAACTTTCAGTTAAGTTTTATAATACCGGCCCTAACTAACTCAACCGTGGCATTCCGATGCGCGAAGTACCCTGCAAGTTTTGAGTCGCTACCTGGTTCCGTTCGACAGTTATCGTGTCCACGGCCGGCCGGCAGGACAGAATCGATTTTGACAACGGATTTGTCATCAGTGAGTCCAACCTAGTCGTTTGAGACCATTTTCGGCTCAATTATCGAAAATTACAGACATTTGGACAAAACGATAGCACACTGTACCCCCAGAACATGCGCGCAAAAACCAGGAATATTTTTGAAAAGTTCGTGACCATTCTCAGCTCAAAATTCGATAATGAGAGACAGGTTCAGACATCAAGGCACAACGATAACGCTTACTTAGTCATTCTAAAACTATGTTTATTTTTTTCACGTAGCTCGATCCAACCCTGACTTCTGATTTCTACATTCCCAGGAAATTATGTCCAATTCTTACGGAGATATTATGATCTACTTAGAGCGGTCTGGTGGCAGCTTCGCCTGAAGATCAGAACAACATTATCTCATATCGAAATCAAATCAGTGCCAGTGGTAAATATCTCTTGGGATCTGTTCCCAGGCCTTCTAGATTTTTGCCGTCAGTCATTCTTCGCTCTGTGGCCAATTAATACATGAATTTTAATGACAGGATTAATGTTAAATATTTTGACCTTCGTCGGAATTGGTAGTGTAGTTAACAATCGTATTTTCCGTACTTCTAGGTGGGGATTTCACCCAATACGTAATGCAATATGAATTTTTTTTCGTACACCTACGTATTGGCCAAGGATTTCTTATTGTACAATTGAGGGAACGGACAAAATCTCAACTAAGTTTGTAGTTCCTTTTCTCTTGAACCCTACGGTCGACTTTATGAAAAGTTTTTTTCTGTTGTAGCTTGATTCCTCGAGAATATAACTGTTCATATGGAGTCCTCAGTTACTTCGTTGTGGTTTATTATTTGATGAAATCAAATTAGTGATCGACCAAAAAGAATAAAAATTAACCCCCCCCTGAAAATTTCACAGTTTACATTATGAAGTATGTAGATTTGAATGAACTAATAAAAAAAATCCGTCCGTCCGCCGTCTGTACTCCGGGGCATTTCTCTGAAAGTACTAAATCTAAATCCTTGAAACTTGGTAGAAAAATCGTGTGTCCCTCGGGATTGATCCCACAAGCTTTTCAGCAGAATCAGTATACCCTAAGGGCTCGAATTGGAGGGTTGGGGGAAAAAAAAATTCTCGAAAACTTACCACCGCATTTTCACGAAACTCTGACAACGATAACGAACGAAATTTTTATTCTAGAATTATTCATTCGAATTCAACCTGATGAGATTCACGATATATTTAATTGTTACAGAAATTGAAAATAACTTTAGTTTTTCAGTTTGTGTGTTGGATACTTTGTGAATCAAGTGAATATTGAATAAGAAATCGAATGTTTTTTATCAAATATCCTATATCTCAAGGCCAATCATATTATCGATACGAAATTTTGCACTGATGTTTAAGAGCTGAGAATGGTGATTTGAAATTTAAAGGGATTTGTCTTGAGTGCACGATATGGCAACGTCGAATTCAATTTTCTCGGAAAGAAAAGGATGTCAAATGTGCTTTAGGAAAACAGAGATAGCTATACTTATTCGATCTGGTTAGAGTAGACCAAGGAATAGAAAAGAACAGCTCAAACTGCCATACTGTCATATTACTGACAAATCACAAACGTAAACGAACTTTGAATAAAGAACAACAGGAAGGAGCATAACGCTTTTCTACTTCGTATAAAAGTGGGACATAGGCGCCCATATTGAACCTCCAAGTATGACTCATGTTAGTTAGTTTATTCAGACAAAGAAGTCTCGGAACAAGCTGTTCTCTCTTCAAAGTGATAGGAAAGTCCGCCATATGCAACATCCATCCCGGATCCACTTTGTGAGGCCTTATGCTCCTTCCTTATTATGTTCTTTATTCAGAGGAAACGAATAACAAATTGTTTGGTTATATTGACAAATAACGAGTGTGTACCACAGAATAGGAATAAATATTTCATTATTCTATAATAGACCAAGCTATCCTACTAAACACCGTTGCCACTTCGTGCATGCCTGGCAAATAATTTTTCCCAATTTTGAAATCTGATTTTGAATACTTTCTGAAGGAAATTTGGGAAAATGATGAATCAAACTCATAATAATTATGTTCAAAATTGCATTTGTAGTAATAACCCATATTCAGGAAAAACCCCCATTAAGGTCCAAACTTACTCTATAAACATCGAGTATCAAGTCGTTTTTTTCGGAAGTGATTGTATTTAAAGTTGGCCTGACGGCCAACGGCAAGTTGGGTCTTATATACGTAGGTCGAATTCGTGAACAGGTAAAATCCGCTAAATTATTCAGTAGAATATTCAAAATTTTATTTTTCCAATATCTCCAAAAATACAGATAGAATTAAAATCTCGTAGGTACTGGATAGAAGTACGAAAGCGTGAAGATACACGCAGAGTTTCACATCAGGAACCATATGAGAAGAATGTCACCAAATTTTGCCATCAGTAACTGAAGCAGCCCTTTACTGGTATCAGTAGGTACGGGAATAAATGAGAATTTTTTAATAAAATTTGAACAAGCTCCAATAATTGTTCGTCATTTCTGTTAAATTCCTTATTTGATGAGATTTATCTAATGCTGAAAAAATTGTCAACAATAGATTGAAACGAGTTCCAGCATGAAAAATATCCATATTCCTTTCCTACAGGATTCAACAGTACACATCCGACTAAGGATAATCCAAAACCTTCAGCTTCCATCAAGAATCCATAGGTATTCGCAACAAAAACCTTCTTTTCATATTCCAATTAACACCTTAGAGTTCCCACGCGCAAATAAACAGGTACCAGCACGTTTTCTTCAAAAACGTCAATTATATTCCCATAAGTAGACACTCGCTCTCTTTGGCGTTAGTATCATCAAAGTTCTATTTACTTGGGTGGCACCTCATCCTTACCCAGCTGATAAAAACACGGTTATCTTTGATAATACTTCGACTACGTGCCAGTCGAATAGTTGACCCACCCAGGTAAATCCAATCGGTAAAAATAAAGAAGCGTTATCTCTTTGACAGTAAATATTTAATGCCATCCAAGGCGATTGTTCTTGTCCTCGTCGGTCTTTGACAGGAACTAATAAGATGGGGACAGGAAGTTAGGTGTCAAACAGGATATTGAAAGGCGCTAAAATTCGTGGACTAACAGTTTGTGGTTATTTGTTTTGTTTTATTGGATACTTGGGCGATTTTCACTTCACTTATCTTTATTACTTCGAGGTTGTGCTTCGGAAGTTTTTGCATCATCGAGTAGTATTGTTTTTATGATTTTATGAATGAAATTTCAGAATGAGTCACGGGGTTCAACGCTTTTATATGCCGAAAATTTGGCACCCAAAGGTGTCCCGCAAAGGGATCGTCATTTGAAAGTGTAATCTACCTGTTGTGAAAGAAATCTTCAACTGAAAACCTAACCGTTCCAACTACTCGTCTTAATCTTTTCTGAATGTGTGATATTTTCGAAAATATATTTGTACTGATAGATTAGACTCCCAGCATTCATTGTAGAATTCAACTTCCTCATATTCAGAATGCAAAGACCCTTTGAACAGGGAGGCAAATGGCACTAAGGCATACATGTGGAAAACGATATATCGGCCGTCAATCCTGCATTCTCGGAAGGCGCAGGAGATTTGAACTTAAATTCATGTGTATTTTGTGTTGCATACTCGAGCCCCTGTATTTCTTTGTGATTCTATGTTCGGTGTTTTGATGTGACTCTATGTTCTATTTTATTAAACTTCCCCGTTCTAGAAATTTGGACCAAGATTTTAAAAGAATCATTGGACTTGGACGGTAGTTTTTAATTTCTTTATAGAGCCTTCTTGTGAATGTTTTATTAATGCCTTTTTCAAATATTCCGAGAATATTCCATCTGCTCGACAAATAATTCATGAGCAATATAGTCGAAGGCCTAGGCGAGTCCTATCTTAAACACAATATCTTCCGAAAGAAACGACTTGAAGACTCAATATTTGTAGAGTGGGTTTTGAACTTTATTAGAATGCTCGAATTGGTAAATGAATAAGATCCGCTCAATTATTCACTCAAAATTGTCTTTTCCAATATAACCACGAATATGGAACATGCAGAATTTCATAAGGACCATATGACTGCAATATCATCAAATCTGGGATCGTACAATAGCACCATAGCTCAAGGAAAGTTCAAACAAAAATAACACTTAGCACTGATCTGTGCAGCAAACGATTTCAACCATCCCTTGAACGGACAAAGTGAGTTGGAACAAAGTTATGGTGAATTAGATATACATTTTTGAAAGCATGGATGGACAGAACGTTACTTCATAATCCATATCCCGAACAGTGCATGTTGTAGGTTGTAGAGGAAAAATGCTTCATTCTGGTTTAAATTTCGCTAACTATTATCTACGAAAGCGTAGAGCTGCCACCTGTAAAAAAAATTTATTATTCTGAGAAAAAAATCCGAATAATTCATTATTCGGAGATAAGAGTCCGAATTATTTAAATTCTAAGATAAAGTCAGAATTATACAAAATTCTGATAAAAAAAGTCCAAATTATTATAATTCTGAAAAAATAATCCCGAATTATACCACATAATAATTCTTTTTGGTAATCACAGAGATGGATTATTTTCCACTCTCATTTAATATTTCTATGATAATTATACCGTGTCTGTTAGCATGTCACTTCTGCTATTTTTCATAAATGTCTATGCTCTCGATTTATGTTATAAACCATAATGTTAAAAAAATGGTGTGCCTATCTGAAAAATGTGTGACGTCAGCAAGATTGAAATACAAAGAGTTGTATATTCTGTGCTTTGAATTTGCATGTAGTTTTATGCGTCATCATTTGGACTTACGATCACAGATGAGCACATGTTTTACTCACATCATGAGTGCACCCAAAGCACAGAATATACAACTCTTTGTATTTTAATCTTGCTGACGTCACCCATTTTTCAGATGAGCACACCATAACCGATTTCAAGCGATGGACCAAAAGCTTTGGTTATAGTTACGGTTATCCCCATTGACAGATTCTCCTTTGCCTATATGTCAGTTTGAATAACCGTTACTATAACCGGAGCTTTTGTTCCATCGATTGAAATCGATTCATGTTTTTACATCATGGTTATGAACCATGATGTAAAAAACATGTTGTGCTCATGTGAAAAATGAGTGATGTCAGCAAGATTGAAATACAAAGAGTTGTATATTCTGTGCTGTAAGTAAAACATCATGATGTAGGCAAAACAACATGTTATAAACTACTCTATCCTATGATCTGTTAGTCTTTTTAGCGAGCATCTATTTGTATTCGTGAAGCAGAAGCATGATGTAAAACATCATGAGCAGAAGTGACATGCTAACAGACACGGTATAATCATCATAGAAATATTAAATGATATTGTAAATTATTCTATCTCTGTGATTATCTAGAGGAGTTATTCTGTGGTATAATTCTAGCTTTTTTCTCAGAATTCTAAAAATTTTTAACAGGTGGCCGCTCTACGCTTTCGTAATGATCATGATGTAAGTAAAACATGGTGTGGAAATTATCATTGCAAACAATGCGACAATTTATATTTTATGAATATTGCCGCTGATAGCTGCGATCATGTAAAGAAGATTAAAACCTGTAAGGTCTTCTTTAGATGATTAGAGTTATTTCTATGTATTTGAGACATTTTTTTGTTCTTATTCTTACACTTCTATGATTCTAACCTATTTCCTGTCTGTCAAGTTTTCACGAGTGGATTTGAATTTGAAGAATTCCAAATTTTGTAATGCCTGTGCCAGTGCTGGTGATCGTTGGCCCTTTATTGTTTGCTTACAAAATTAGAAAGTACTGGAAAAAATGTCGGCAAAGCCGTGCCAAAGCGAACTCCAAAAATGCATGAAGTTTCCAAAATGTGTGAGAAACGTCTGCATTCTAGCTCACGTGGACCATGGGAAAACAACTGTTGCAGACTCTCTTCTTGCAACAAACAAACTGGTAAGCAAACGTTTAGCTGGTACACTGAGATATTTGGATGATCGACTGGATGAGCAAGAACGACAAATCACCATGAAGAGCAGTGCTGTGTCCCTTTTGAATGTGATACACGATGAAGATACTGATACGAACCATCTGCTACTTTCAAATCTTATCGACACTCCTGGACATATTGATTTCTCATCTGAAGTGACAGCAGCTGTTCGAGTTTGTGATGGTGCCATTATACTGGTTGATACTGTTGAAGGTGTGTGCGTACAAACTAGAGAATCCATTAAACAAGCTTTCGAACAAAAAGCAAAAATGATCCTTGTACTGAATAAGTTGGATAAACTCTTCACATTCAAAGATGTTGACGAAATATTTATATCAATTTCTCAGGTTATCGAAAACTGTAATGTAGTAATTGCGCAGCTGTATCAATACACCGAAAGTGAAATAGATATCGAAGACACTGATCTATTGTTCCAACCGGAAAAAGGAAACGTTATTTTTGCAAGTGGCATTGATGGATGGGGCTTCACATTGAAACAAATGTCCGGAATGTTCACAAATTTGCTTCCTCACGAAACTGTGGATTCATTAAACAAGAAGTTATGGAATTTCGACAACTATATTGATTCAAATAGTAAGTCAATAAAAACAGGTGCTATAGAACGTAGAAAAACAAATGTTTTCACACAGTTATGTTTGAAAACTCTCAAATATATTTATAATACAATTGTTGTAAGAATGGACAGAGATAAAGTTGAGGATATTTTAACAAAGTTGAATATAACAAATATCACAAAGGAAATGACTCATAACGACATAAAAATTCAAATTAAATCGATTTTAGAAGCTTGGAAACCATTAGCTGACTGTATACTACAACAGTGCTACAAAATCATTCCAGCTCCATGTGAAATTTCATTGGAAAAAATTGACTATTTGTTCAATTATAATTTTTTTTGTGAAGACCCCTATTTGAATGATTGCATCCAAGAGCTGATTCCTCATTTTCAAAAATGTTCTTCAGAGGAAACAACTCCTGTTGTTTTGTATGTTTCAAAAATGTTTTGTGTGGATAGAAAAAATTTGTCACAGAACAAACCTAGACCGTCCTCGCCGAAATCTGCGGAACAATTGAAGGAAATGAGACTGAAACAGTTGAACATATCAAAGGACAATGGTGATGAAGAAGTCCAAGAAGAAAAGGATCATGTTACTGTAGCATTAGCAAGAGTTTTCTCTGGAAACCTGAGAACTGGACAAGAAGTATATGTGCTAAATCCTGGCTATAAACCAGACAAAAATAAAATTGACGAAGATATAAATAAATTTATAGAAAATAATGAAAATTTAACAAAAGCAACTATCAAAGAGCTATACATGGTGTTTGGCAGAGAGTTGCTGCTTGTTGAGAACATACCAGCAGGCAACATTTGTGCTATAGGAGGTGTGGAATCCGCCATTTTGAGAACAGCAACGGTTTCAAGCACTATAAAATGTATTCCTTTCATTGAACAACAGCCTCAGGAACCCATAGTACGAAATGTTATCGAACCTGAGAGTATACAAGACTACCCAGCACTTCGCCAAGGTTTGAAGGATTTGATGCAGAGCGATTCATGTGTAAAAGTGATAACAGAGGAAACAGGGGAGCTAGTTTTGTTGACCTCAGGCAGCGTTCATTATGAAAAATGTTACCAGGACCTCACAACCAAGTTTGCAAAAATTAAAATAAATGTGTCCAGTCCTATGGTTCCTTTGAGGGAAACGATAATACAGGAATCCAAGAAATACGATTACCGAGAAGACAAATTGAAAACTGTAACCCTTAAATCTGGTCCATTCACAGTTTCAGTTATAGCCGTTTCTTTGCCTGAATACATTTCGAATTTCATCAAACGTAATTATGAATTGTTGAAGATGGTTGAGGATTATTCAGCTCAAAACGAAGGTGAAAGTAATGAGAGTGGAGATAAGATATTTAAAAGCCAGAATATCAATATTTCAATCACCAAAATGAAGGAAAACTTGCGAAAAATATTCAGTACTGAGAGAAACTTCTGGGCAACCCTTAGTGACAAGATTTGGAGTGTACGTGCCATGAATGATAGCATAAACTTATTGATAAATGGCATTCCAGATTATAATTGTAGTATATTCACTAAATCCCCAAAGGGTGACATCAGAAACTCCTATGATTTCTATATTACCAACACCTTCAAGTATTCGTGTAAATGTGGACCTCTTTGTGAGGAACCTTTAATGAACTGTGCTTTCATCGTGAAAGAATTCGAATACGACCCCACTGCAGTCGAAGTTTCAAAAAGCAACATAGTGAACACAGCTTCGATCGAATCTAAACTCCGTCCACTTTTCCGAGAAGCTCTCGAGATGAAAACTCTACGGATAATGGAACCAATTTTTTCAACAGATATACAAGTGAATACTTCGATTTTAGGTAAAGTTTATACTGTGATAAGTAAAAGACATGGTAAAGTTCTCGATGCTGTCGGTATGGACGAACAGGAAAAAAAATATTTGGTGAAAGCGCAGTTACCTGTAATTGAAAGTGATGGCTTTGCCAATGAGATTCGTAAAATGACCTCTGGTCAAGCCATGCCCAATTTAAGGTTTAGTCATTATGAAATCATCAATGGTGATCCACTTTATGAACCTCCGTCAGATGATGAGGATGAAGCGGGAGTTGATGTTGAAAGTGCTATTAGAGCAACCAAATTAAGAAAAGAAATAAGAAGAAGAAAAGGGCTGTATGTTGATGACCAGGTTGTGATGCTCGCAGAGAAACAGAGGACTTTGAATAAGAAGAAATGAGCATCCAACCTAATGTTTTGTGATGATTCCTTTAATTGTTTTGAAATTTTTGTATAAATTCTTAAAATGAAGTGATGACTGCTTAGTTGTATTGTTCAAATTTTATAAAACAAAAACGAGCTACAAGTTGACACCTGTTTTTTTCTGTGATTTTATATTTCCAAGGGATTATTATTTGAAGAAACAAGTAACAATAGGATATATTTATATTTATATTATAACCGAGAATACACACAGATACAATATATGTGCAACTCACGGAGGTAATCGAGTTACCTGTTTGTGAGTTCGGTTTAGAAGTCAACCACTTATGTACACAATAACCATAAAAGAAAATAATCCTATCAATCAATAAACTGGTATACAAAATAGTCACAAAACTATCGAAAACTTACAACATCTCTGCGCAATGACAAATCAACAGCTCCTCTCACAAATTAGTTGAAATCCACCTTTTTAATTTATTCTTCCTAAAACAGCCACAATTCAAAACCTTGAGTTCATTTGGAAGTGAGTTGTATACACTTATTGCTCTAACAAAACTACTCTTACTACTGACAGTCCTAAATCTTATTGGCAACTGAATACTTTTGTTCCTAGTGATGCTCGTTGACTGTAAAAATTCATTTTTGAGTTTATCATAATGATATTTAAGTGATTTGAGTGAAAACATTTGTTCAATATGCAGAGGGCTCCTCTGAGCAACCTTATTCTTGTTAACTATTTTTAAGATTCTTTTTTGTTGATTCTTTAAAAGGTTCAAACAGTTAGAGTAAGCTCCACCCCAAGCAATAATTCCATAATTTATTATACTATGAAATAATGCATAGTACAGCATAAGAAGAACCCCACTGCTCATCACTTTTGAAAGTTTGTGAAAAATGAATAACAAGTACTTTGTCTTTTTTAGCAAATATTCAACATGCTTGTCCCACCTCATATTAAAATCCAAAACAACTCCCAAGTACTTGACCGAGTCCACCCTATTTATTAGCCTTCCATTTAAACTGACATTCAAAGACTCCGGAACACTATCACAGCAGCTGCCAAAAGTTGTGTAGACTGACTTATCTATGTTTAAAGAGAGTTTATTCAAATTCAACCAAACGCTTATATTCTTCAAATAATTATTTAAATTTTCCTCCACTTCTTTCCAAGTTTTGCCAGTCGACACCACTGCCGTGTCATCAGCAAAAGAGATCAACATATCTTCAGGCACAGTGTTAAAAACATCGTCAACCTATAAGACGAACAACAATGGTCCCAAGACAGTGCCCTGAGGAACTCCAGTACTCACCTCACAACAATCGCTTACCACGCTGCCAATCCTCACCCTATGACACCTATTTTTTAGATATGATGCAAGGAGCTGGTGTGCTTTACCTCGAATCCCATAACAATCCAATTTTTCCAACAGAATATCATGATTTACCGTATCAAACGCCTTTGCCAAATCTAAAAAAGCTACGGCTACTGGTGCGCTTCTATCAAGTCTCCGGTATATCAGATCAGATAAGTAATTCAAAGCGTCTTTAGTTCCTAATTTTTCCATAAAGCCGAACTGTCGATTAGCTATCAATTTGTGTTTTTTAACGAAATTCAGAATTCTTCTATGAACGATCCTTTCAAAAATTTTTGCTAAGTTGGATATGTATATGATATATAAATATATATTTAAAAAATAAAATAAAACAAATCAAAGTTTTCGAGATCTTGTGCCAGGCGGACTACTTCGTTGCAAAGCACAGGGTGGCTCCAAATTCGGGTTATCTGGATCATCCATATACTTAGATAAAAGAATTTTCAGATCATGATTTTGCTGCCTCAAATCCACGACTTCATCATTCAGAACTTTCCGGTCTGAAATGAGTAGAAATGTTGAGTTTCTAACGCTAGAGGGGACCCTTAAATCTTACCTTTCAATATAGCATGATATTTCGTTAAACCGTCGGATAAAGCGTTCCAAACATTTTCGTTTTCTTCTGTGAATATATTCTTGAATTGCTCCCAGAATGTTTTAATGTCTTCTTCATCAACCAAACGGCAAATCGTATTCCTCTGTCTAGATAGTCTTTGCTCCATTGTAGGAAGACTACACAAAAATTCATGATTTACTTGCAAACAACTTACAAGGGTAGTTCTAATTAGCTAGTTCAATTATTATTATCACTGAAAACACTCAATCGCCGTAAAAAATTTCAATTTTCTGCCAGAAAATCTCTATTCTTGTGTACCTTCAATCTACCAAGCCAATGGACGTGTGAGATCACCTAACTTGATCTTACATCGAAATAGATTGGGAAAAACATAAAAATATATTTCGTTTTGCATGCAAGACACCTATTTGTGGTCGTTGACTAAAAATGACAGAAGAAAGTATCAACAATACAATTTATGGACATACAAAAAGCCTTCGATAGTGTCTGGCACGCTGGTCTGATCTCCAAGCTTTTCCATCTAAAATGCCCCATCTATTTGTCGAAAATGATAAGCAATTTCCTTCTAAACAGAAAACTACAGGTACTAGTCAAAAATGAAGTATTGGAAGAATTTACACCAGCACAAGGTCTACCACAAGGCTCGCCTCTCTCTCCGCTGCTTTACAATTTGTTCTGCTGTGACATGTACAGACAACACAAGAACATCAACAAGCACGCATACATTCTTCAATTTGCTGATGACACAACATTAATATCTCACCACAAAACATTGAAAGAATGTATGAAAGCACTACAGAACTTGTCAGATGTCACGGCGGCATGGATGAGACGTTGGAGGATACAACCCAACCCAGCAAAAACCAAATTCATCATCTTCAACCACAAAATCAACGCCAACTCTCCCAATATAAAAACTTGGAAATGACAGAATTACTCCAACAGATTCATGCAAGTACCTGGGCATACAGATCAACAACAAGTTGAACTTCAGAGCACATTTAAAAATTCAAAAGAAAACAGCTATCACACGAGCGGGACATTTTAGGTCTCTAACTTATAAAAACAAAGGAATCAGCAGTAAAACAGCAAGTATGATTTACAAAATGATATGCAGACCTTTATTGGACTATGGACATACAGTATTTTCAAATACAACAAAAACAGCTCTAAATTTAATTGAGGTGGCGGAAAGAACTTGCTTACGAAAAATCACAAAACAGACATCCCAACAATCCACTCTATAATCCATCCAATCAGCTTTTATACCAGATAACAGAAATTGAACCAATACTGGAAAGAATGCAAAAACTCAGCAAGAAATTCATCACAAACCAAAATAACATCAACCTAATGGAGCCGTTGTTACACCACTACAATAGAGAATTTACACCAAAAACAAAGTTGCCAGCTTTGCCACTTTTCGAACACCTGAAATCCCTAGAATAACAGTCGTTATTGTTCATATATGGGAATTTTGGAGATGAATAAACCATGTGGTCCATTGAAGATATGTTTCTCTAGATTCTTCCTTGTCAAGTCAAAACAATCAAGGCCAACTCAAACTTATCGCCAACGGGCCATGACTAAACGTAAATTCATTTCTGTTCTACTCTGTAGTGCTCTGTAGCGTACTGACACAGTTTGGCGTTGCCTGGCTCATTACCAATAAGTGCATGTTAGCCTATAAAAAGCTGATCAATATCCCACCTTGGTTTTGGTTTGTAGTAGTTATTAACAAAATTCCTCAGGGCTTTCAATACATATACAGAGCTGATTATAAGCGGGTGCTGGTACTGACAAGACAGCTTTTCTTCTATTATTGGTTGATCGGACACAGCAGACGCGGTAACATCCTCTTTTTGAGTAATACCTGGTCTCCTGTAAATGACATTATATGAATAGCAAAAAATAACTTGTTCTAGAAAAAAAAATGGAGTAGGCACTGTACCACAGATCAACCAGATAAACCACTCGCGTCATTTACTTAGGAAATCTATGTCAACGCAGATATGACCCTGAATCGAGCTAATCAGAATTTTAGCAGGCGTTTGGGGTGCCAATCAGATTGCAGGAATAGGATTACGTCACTATCACCTCTTTCGGACTCGCTTGAAGAGGTTATAAACATGTAAACAAACTGAAATGAATTTTTCATCCTATTAATTGATGAATAATTTCGTATCTGTTCCATTTAAGAATATAATCCAAACAGTTTTTTACAACCAAACCAATTGATTAGTCATCTTTGAGGTTCTATTTTATGATGATAGTCCTCATTATATGTTTTAATTATACAAGAATTGGAATCGAACTTAGGTGGACTCATTCATAATGTTCATTTTATATAATATAAAGGAATCCCAACTGAAGTAAAAGCATTACAACCTCCATTATTCAATTAAAACGATGGGATGTCTAATAAAATTGTATATGATTGCACAAACACTAGGATTGGAATCGAACAAAGTTGGTCTATTCATAGTTTGATTTCATATTGAAATGAATCTCATTTGATGTGAAACTACAGAGATTCTCTGATTAAGGTAAACGGGTTTTCCATAACATTTTTCCAAAATTTTCATTTACTCCAACAGAGTTCTTCTACAGGAGTTTAAGATGTGACAAAACACTCTCTTTGGTGTTGGAAATTTGCTTTTCAAACGGTTTCATCGAAAAATCTTAGTCTGATTTTGATTTTGTGATTCCTGAATCCCGACAAATCCGTTTTTACATTTCGATTTTAGATATTCCAAAATCAAGTATTCAATTTGACAGCTGTTTCGAGGAAGAAGAAAGTGTGGTTATATCTGTTATATTTCTCAAGGTCGGAGAGACGCGATTCCCGCAAACGATGAAGTGATTTGTCTTGTTGGTCTGTGACTGTACAATCGAAAATAGAGTCCAGCAATGTCTCCAAAATTTGAGAATTCTATGGATAGTAGCCAAAAGTGTGTTGGTTCCTAATAATCAACGAAACTATCATATTATGCCAATTTTTTGTTATCCTTGAAACGACCTTATGATTTTTTCCTAATTCATCAAAATCAACTCCTTATGGTCAAAATGGCCCACAAACAAATCTGAAAATTGGTGAATACCTGTAGCACAAATTACACAATGTTTATTTCTACCAAAAGACAACTGTCTCAATGTATTATATATGAAGATTTTTCCATGAGTAGAGAGAAGAAAGTTATATGAACTACTTTTACTTAAAATTTTATATCGGTTTACGGTAAACCCGCAAGATTTCCCGTCGCCGAGATATTAAAAAGATCGTTGTACGCAGTGTGATTTTCTGAGTAAAAAATGTGAAATCGAACATAGGCGGTCTCCCTTAATTTGGAAGATATGGGCCCCCAAAGTTCCAAAATCAGTCGTTTTCAGGTCCCTTTTTCCACCATAAACGATCTCTCACTTCATCTGTATAGTTCACAAACCACCTTTGAACCTTCAACCAACAATAAGCAACACTTTTTTTCAAGAATGATCAATATTTAATGAAAAAATAATGAATTTACTGGACAACCACTTAACCTCTATTCCTTCTGATTTCGATTCAGACTAAAAGTGAAGTTTGGCAATGGCGCAAATTTCATCGCTCGGAATCGTGCCATCGTGTGTATTCGTGAATGACAGATTATTGCTGGCGAGAAAAATGAAATATGTTCTTAGTTCTTAGGTTCTTACTGTTTCCTGCGAAACTCTAAATCTTCCAATTGGAGAATTCGTTTCTAATGAAATCTACAAGGTTGACACTCATAGTAATAGAATGAGAATACACCCTGACATATATTTCAACGTACATTTTTTTCGTTTGTGATAGGTCGCGCCCTTCCCAGATTTCCAATGAGATCGAGGTTATTATATAACCCATTCCATTGGAATACCCTGAATCTCGTTCTAAACTGGGACCATCCCGAAGACACAACAAAAAACGAAGTAGATAACAACCTCCCTATTTTGAAGGGGATAGAAAGAAAGTTCAAACGAAAATATTGAGAGTGAAACCTTTAAGAAACATTCTCAATGATTTTGTTTTGATGTAAGAATAACCACCTCTTCTTCAGTGACAGAAGCATTTTCCTTACAATCATATCCTTCAACTGTTCATCATTTCATATTTCCCGCCAGCAACTACTTTTCGGTCATAATACTTTGGCCAGCGATGAAAAGACGCTGTTGCCAAGCTCCGCTTTAACATTGAGAAGTATTTCGTAGAAATATAGGTTAAGCTGTTGTCTAATATTTTCACTTTTCTTCCTTTAAATAATGAATATTCTTGAAAGAAAGTGTCGCTATTCGTTGGTTGAAGGTTCAAAGATGATTTAAGAACTATATTTGAGAAGTGAGAGATCATTTTTATGGCGGAAAAAAGGATCTGAAAATGCAACAATTTGGAACTTTGGGGGCCCATATCTTCCAAACAAAGAGCCTATGTTGGCCTTCATATTTTTTGTTCAGGAACTCACATTGCTTACAATGATGTGAATATCTTACTTATAGCTTCGCGACGGGAAATCTTGCGGGTTTACCCTATTTTTTGTTATCCTTGAAACGACCTTATGATTTTTTCCTAATTTATCAGAAGCAACTCCTCATGGCCAAAATGGCCCACAAACAAATCTGAAAATTAGTGAATACTTGTAGGACAAATTACACAATGTTTATTTCTACCAAAAGACAACTGTCTCAATATATTATATATGAAGATTTTTCCATGAGTAGAGAGAAGAAAGTTATAAGAACTACTTTTACTTAACATTTTATATCAAAGAGTGCGGTTTACTGAAATTAAATTAACTCCTGAATGTATCCCTAGTCGTTAATCTGGTAGTAATGATGCAACCTCTTACTCCCTATCTATTTATTTCAACTTTACAATTAAAATTGCTATTTACAAACACAAATTTAGGTAAAGTGAATCTGAGATCCGGGATTCGAAGAAGCACTTATCTAAATAGTAAAGGATCCGACGGTATGATCCTCAAAAATGCAGGTATTATGCAGGTAGTCCAGTTTCAAGAGATTCCATCCAGAGCAAAGTCCAGAATTAAGATATTTCAGCAATAATTAGCTTCGGCATAAAGGTATTCCAGCCATGATCAGCTCCAGTACTGATAGTTGATAGTTGGTAAGGGGTTACGTTCCACTGCGACCTTAAGGTCTATTGTGCCCCCTTGTCAGAGCTGTTTTCGCAACCTACAGCTCGCCCTCCAGCTCAAGAGCTCTGATGAATTCTAATATCTGTGAGGACTTCAAGGAGGCTAAGTTCTCATTCCTCCTATAATGCTCCTGTCCAAGGTATCTTTTGCGCAGGCTCACAATGGCGAGGCATTCTGTGATCAGGTGAACAGAGGTTTCCTCCTCCTCCCCACAAAATCTGCACTCGTCAGTTTCTGATAAGCCCATTCTCATCATGTGCTTCCTTAGGCGACAGTGTCCTGTGAGGAAACCAGTGAGGAGGCGTAACTTATTCTTACTGAGATCCAGATGATTTTTGGATCTAGCAATTTCAAAGTTCCGAAGGAACTTTTTAGAGTGTTCCATTCCTGGAGAATTCCTCCACAGTGCCCCTCTTTCATTTCCTTCTTTCTCCAAAAACTCTTTCTTATAGGTACATTTGCCTATACCACAGAAAGGTTCTGGGCCAGTAGGTAGCGTTTGTGCTCCCTTTCTGGCTAGAGTGTTGGCCTCTTCATTTCCTTTGATTCCTGAGTGCCCAGGAACCCAGACTAAGGAGACCTTGTTATTCTTGCCTACTTCATTGAGTTTCCTTCGGCACTCCCATATCAGCTTTGAGTCGATGACATGGGAGTTCAGTGCTTTAATAGCAGCCTGACTATCAGAATAGATCACTATGTCACACCCTTGATAGTTTCTTTCCAGGTTTATGTCTATGCATCTTTCGATAGCAAGTATTTCTGCTTGAAAAACACTCGAGTAGGAGCCTAGCGATAGTGTACATTTAGTTCTAGGCCCGTATACTCCAGCGCCGGCCCCCGTCGTGGTTTTAGAACCATCTGTATACCATTTAACGGTATTTGCTTTGAAGTTTTGGGTAGTGTATTCCTTTTCCCATTCTTCCCTTTTACATAGCATTGAGTCAAAGTTCTTCTCGATGCTTACTTTTTTAATCATAACATCACTAGGTAGGTTCGCTAATGAGATGTACTTGTTCAGGGAGGACCAGGCTCTCTGACTTTTGATTCTCTCATTCCCTGTACCTTCCCTAGAGATTCTAAGGATAGCTTCATGGGCTACCCTTCTGATCACTAGATGTAGAGGACTGAGATCTATGAGAACGTCCTGCCCTGTACGCATGCTGACAGTTGTGAAGTGGCTTCTTCTCCAGATTCTCCGTTCTTATGTAGTTATCTACTACCTTCTCCATCGTTTTGAGCAAAAACGAAGTTAGGCAAATGGGCCTGAAGGATCTGGGATCAGTCCAGTCTTTTTTTCCTGTTTTTGGGATAAAGGTTACTTTTGCCCTTTTCCAATTATCAGGTATTTGACCCAGTGCTATGCTGCTTCTTGTCAAAATCAAATGAAAGGTTTGGCAACAAAGGAATCAAATTTGATCTATGATATGAGGCAAGAAGCTCCACGTGCTTGTATTCTCATAAACAAAAATATTAAATATATTTGTGTTTCAGAATATATGTCTCGGGATTTAATACCAATCACGGTTCACCTCAATGTTGGGGGCGTTGACCGAGACATCATCATTGCATCCGCATACTTCGCTGGAGACGGGCCAATAACACCGCCAGAGGAGGTACAGGAACTAGTACGTTACTGCAAAAGCAAACGCCTTCCAATTATAATTGGTTGTGATGCAAACGCGCATAATACTGTCTGAGGGAGCACCAACAATTACTCCAACATTCGTCACGAGAGCAAGCTCCAGTACTAAGATAATCCAGTAATAATTGCCTCTAGTACTAAGATGATCCAGTTAAACCTTGGATCCAGTAGTAGGATATTCAAATGGGGATTAGTCCCAGTAAAAAGATAAACCAGCAGTCGATAGCTTGGAGAAAAGACGGTCCAGTGGGCGACAGCCCCGGTACGAAGATGATTCAGTGGGCGATAGCCCCGGTACAAAGATGATGTAGTAGGCGACAGCCCCGGCACAAAGACTGCAAATTTAAAAACTATAAGATAGTGCTTGTAACACGTGATCTCATTCCCAGCGACTCTAGACGTTATTGAAACAATTTACAAGTTAATAAATATGAGATGGAATATCTAGAACTCAGAAATAAGAGCACGTTATTCGATAATAAGAATGAGATAAGAAATCAAATGCACAATATCATACTAAGGAAAATGTTAAGCCTTGTAACCTGCATGGAATGAAATAAATCAGAAATCACAATCTGGCATTCACAAAAGCAAACAATATTGGTCGGGATATACGTAGTACTTACCGCCTTTTGAATAGACGTCTTATAAGAAACAATAAAACTTAAAAATTCCACGATGTTAATGGATTACGAAGTACAAACCAATAGAAGAGATTCCTTACAGAGGGGGCATGTTTTCCAAGGGATCTAATGTCTCGTGGTGAGCGACTGGTGGCTTTTCAACATCATTTTCTGATGAGTCCGACTCGTCTACAGGATCCAACACCTCATTCATCACAGACGTCATGGACATGTGAGCGATGGGCATCAAGGTGTGTGGTGGTTTTTCTCTATCAACCGTCCTTCTGCTTTCTGGAGATATATAAGTAACTTCTGATTCAGTAACGCTCGATGAATCACCTGAAAACATCTTGCATTATTAATTGGCTAGGGTTGTGTGGCCTTGGTTCAGCCTTTCAGAACAGGTCTTTCACATGTTTTTGCGCGCATGTTCTAGGGGAACAGCGTGCTATCGTTTTGTCCAAATGTCTGTAATTTTGGATGATTGAGCCGAAAATGGTCTCAATCGACTAGGTTGGACTCACTGATGACGAATCCGGTGTCAAAATTGATTCTGTCCGGCCGGCCGGCCGTCCGTAGACACGATAACAGTCGACAGAAGCAAGCTAGCTACTTGAAACTTTCAGGATAGGTTGCGCATCAGAATGCCGCGGTTAAGTTCGTTAATGGGCCAAATCGGTCGAATAGTTTCGGAGTTATAGGCACTTGAAGTTTTGAAGTTATTTATTTTTTATTTCAGAAACTACTCAAGCGATTGGATTCAAACTTGGCAGTTTGGTGGAGTATAACGACGCGCAACTTTGAGCCGAATTTCGTCAAGATCATATTGTCAGTAAATTTAAAAAAAAAAATTTTTCGAAATTTTTTTACAAAAAAATTTTTTTTTCGGAAACCATTAATCATATCCAAAAAAATTATAATCACACTTTGACCTTCTAATTTCACATTAGTGTACTTAATTTCAGTTCGATACGATCATAAGTTTTGGAGATATCGGGAAAAAATATGTCAAATTTCGAGGTTTTCTTCTCGATATCGTTGATTTTTCCGGTATTACTCGAGAAATACTGATTCAGTCCTGATTAAACTTCACAGCTAGTTTTAAGATGCTGAAAGACAACTTTATGCAAAATTTCGTGATAATCGTGTTATTAGAACAATTTGAAAAAAAACATGTCTATGATTTTCTCATCATATCATCCTCATTAAATTCTGTATGAAACTTCGAACTGTTATTTTCGATGAAGTACTGTATTTCAATTCGATCTGATCTGTATTTTTGGAAATATTGGAAAAATAAAATTTTGATTGGGTATATCTACGGAATCATTGGGTGGATTTTACCCATTCACGAATTCGACCTTCGTAATTAAGGTCCAAACCTTCTCTACAAATATCGAGTTTCTAAGTTGTTTCTTTCGGAAGTTATTGTGTTTACGCTGTCGGCCGTCGGGCTGACCGTAAACACAATAACTTCCGGAAGAAACGACTTAGAAACTCGATATTTGTAGAGAAGGTTTGGGGCTTAATTACGAAGGTCGAATTCGTGAATGGGTAAAATCCGCCCAATGATTCCGTAGATATACCCATTCAAAATTTTATTTTTACAATATGTCCAAAAATACAGATATGATCGAATTGAAATCCAGTAATTTATCAGAAAAAAATTTCAAAAAGCACTGCCGTGAAGGCAGCAGCTTTTGCGCGAACGTTCAAATTCGTTGCTGAAGCGGTCATCTACATTGAACATGCGCGCAAAAGTTGCTGCCTTCACGGCAGTGCTTTTTGGACTTTTTTATTGGAATCGATTATTCTATCCATAAAAATACTGGAAAAAAAATAACACCGTAAAATATTTCAATTTCAAATGAGAAAACGATCTTTTACATTTGGTTCCACATATTGGCTGTTTAAATGCTAGAAATTTCGCGGCGTTCCGGGACGTAACGTGTCATATCCACTCTCTCTCTCTCTCTCTCTTCTAGTGTCCCTTTCACTCTACCAAGCCAATAGACGGCGTCGGTTGTATGGATTATAAAATCGTGCTGTGACATAGGAGGCGATCTACTGCATTTAACTCAGTTTGCGGTATTTCAATACCAAATTGTGTTTGGCTTTTCAGCTTTGGACATCTGCATACGTTCAGCTGTATCGGTAGTTTTATAGGTTTTCACTCCCACTATCTGAAAAGTTCTGCCGTTGCGGATTGGAGTATTAAACTAAATAGTGCTTTTTATAAAGGTATAGAACTAGAAGTTGGTAACACTGTTTTAACTGGCGGCCATTTTGTCAGCTGTCAAGTGATTTGTGTTAAGTTTGATCTGGCATTTCAACATGAATAGGCTGACACCTGAACAACGCTTCCAAATTGTGCAAATTTATTTTGAAAATAATGGTTTTCTTCGAAATGCGTATCGAGCTCTACTTCCATTTTACGGTTAACATAATCTTCCATCAGAGCAATTAATTCGACTAACTATGGACCGCTTTCGCACCACGTTTACTCTAACTGATAATAATTTTTGGATAATGCAGGATTGTAGACTTATTGATTATTGACTTGCTTTCCTTTTATTGTTTGTATTACTATTTACAATGCAATGACTGTGATTGTGAATAAAATATTTCTATTTCTAATACGCATCCACAGAAACGTCGTACAGTGAGAACAGAAGAAGCCATTGCTGCTGTAGAGCGTAAAAGAAGACAATGCTGACCAGTACGTAACAGTCAATGGTGACCGCTATAGAGCCATGATTACTGACTTTTTCGTTCCTAATTTGAACAACCATGATGTGCAGCAGCTGTGGTTTCAACGAGACGGCGCAACATGTCACACAGCTCGTACCACAATTGATTTACTGAAGGAAACGTTCGATAACCGCATAATTTCACGTTCCGGGCCCGTGAATTGGCCTCCAAGATCGTGCGATTTAACGCCGCTAGATATTTTCTGTGGGGATATGTGAAGTCGCTAATCTACACCGATAAGCCCGAACCGATCGACCACTGGAGAACAACATTCGTCGCGTTATTGCCGATTTACGGTTACAAATGTTGGAAAAAGTGATTGAAAATTGGACCTCCAGATTAGATTACATCCAAGCCAGCCGTGGGGGTCCTATACCAGAAATTATATTTGAATTATAATGCCAAAGGACTATCTTTTGAATGAAGTCAATTTTAAAAATTCATCCTTGTTTTATTCCATTTTAAAGTTCTATACCTGTAAAAAAACACCCTTTATCTGTCAAGGGCAGTTTCTAGGAAAAAAATTGCCTAATGAAAAATATTGGAACAATGCAAATGGCAAACGAAGTGAACAGCTATGTGTCAAATCTGACACCTTCAACAGACAAACGAGAATATTTGCAGAATTATTTTCTTTCAATTATTCTTGTTCATGAAATTTGAAAAAATTATATTTTGACTATTTTCATCTAACCGAGAAAATAATTTTACAAATTTTTTTGTTTGTCTGATGAGTCAGATTTGGACTCTTAAACGTTGCAGTTAGCTTTTTTGATCATCTGAATTGTTTCAGTATTGATCATTAGGCAACTTTTTTCTTACAAACTGCCCTTGACGAATAGTTTCAATACTGCAATCTGAAAAGATGTTCTGTTTCAGATATTGCAAGTGAAAACCCAGAAAACAACTGAAAAATATTTTTTTTCTTCATAAAAGACAGTTTTATGTGCACAACCCTGTATTTGATTGGAATTGCTTACCCTCTGTATCTGTCACCGATACGTGTCCTGTTTCCACCTCACTCTCTTCAGTAATCAACGATTCTCCCTCTACCGCTGGGCTCGTAGAGCACAACGGACAATGAGTGTAGGGGAGGAAATACTCTAGAAGTTCATCGATGTCGGCTTCTTTCGTTATATTCAAGGCAGAGAAAACGTTATCCATTCTTATCAACGTCTTCTCGGTCTCCAGGAAAGGCTCTAGAATCTGTTGCAAACGATCTTCCAAAATAAAACCGGCCCTGTCTGATATTTGCTTCATTAACTGTCTCAGCAGATGTTCTCGCGCTGCTTCTTTCTTCTGATCTAATTCGTGGAATGTTTTCTGGCTTTTGACAATGTTGACACTTGTTCGAGGTAGAGGATTATGAGCTTTGGCTGGAAGGACAATATATTTATTTGCAAATAGTTCGGGTATTCGACATAATTAATTGTAAGCTGAAAAGTCTAAAAACCCTGATCAGTTTACTTAAATCGATCGCATATTCATCAATCAAATTTCCCGGTATTTCATTAGATTTTTTCCTGCTGTTTTTTGCGCGCATGTTCTAGGGGAACAGCGTGCTATCGTTTTGTCCAAATGTCTGTAATTGTGGATGATTGAGCCGAAAATGGTCTCAATCGACTAGGTTGGACTCACTGATGACGAATCCGGTGTCAAAATCGATTCTGTCCGGCCGGCCGGCCGGCCGTAGACACGATAACTGTCGACAGAAGCAAGCTAGCAACTTGAAACTTTCAGGATAGGTTGCGCATCAGAATGCCGCGGTTAAGTTCGTTAATGGGCCAAATCGGTCGAATAGTTTCGGAGTTATAGGCAGTTGAAGTTTTGAAGTTATTTATCTTTTATTTCAGAAACTACTCGAGAGATTAGATTCAAACTTGGCAGTTGGGTGGAGTATAACGACGCGCAACTTTGAGCCAAATTTCGTCAGGATCAGATTTTCAGTGAATTTTAAAAAAATGTTTTTTCGAATTTTTTTTCCAAAAAATTTTTTTTTCCGGAAACCATTTATCATATTCAAAAAAAAAGTCCCCTCACACTTTGAACTTCATATTTCACAGCAGTGTACCAAATTTCAGTTCGATACGATCATAAGTTTCGGAGATATCCGGAAAAAATGTGTCAAATTTCGAGGTTTTCTTCTCGATATCGTTTATTTTTTCGGTATGACTCGAGAAATACTGATTCAGTCCTGATGAAATTTCACAGCTAGTTTTGAGATGCTGAAAGACAACCTCATGCAAAATTTTGTGATAATCGTGTCATCAGAACAATTTGAAAAAAAAAATTTCTATGATTTTTCTTATCATATCATCCTCATCAAATTCTGTATGAAACTTCGAACTGTTATTTTTCGATGAAGTACTGGATTTCAATTCGATCTGATCTGTATTTTTGGAAATATTGAAAAAATAAAATTTTGATTGGGTATATCTACGGAATCATTGGGTGGATTTTACCCATTCACGAATTCGGCCTTCGTAATTTAGGTCCAAACCTTCTCTACAAATATCGAGTTCCTAAGTTGTTTCTTTCAGAAGTTATTGTGTTTACGCAGTCGGCCGTTAGGCTGACCGTAAACACAATAACTTCCGGAAGAAACGACTTAGAAACTCGATATTTGTAGAGTAGGTTTGGGGCTTAATTACGAAGGTCGAATTCGTGAATGGGTAAAATCCGTCCAATGATTCCGTAGATATACCCATTCAAAATTTTATTTTTCCAATATTTCCAAAAATACAGATTTGATCGAATTGAAATCCAGTAATTTATCAGTAAAAATTTCAAAAAGTACTGCCGTGAAGGCAGCAGCTTTTGCGTGCATGTTCAAATTCGTTGCTGAAGCGGTCATCTACATTGAACATGCGCGCAAAAGTTGCTGCCTTCACGGCAGTGCTTTTTGAAATTTTTTTCGTTTATATCAGGTTCGTTGAAACTTTCATACAGGGTTGTTCAAAATCTTAGGCTTTTCCGAGACATAGTAAAACGATGAAAAAACACTGCAAATTTTACACAAGGGTTCATTATCTTCTTACTGAAATAACTCAATATACCGTTGATATTAACAACTTAGAACCGAGTGCGATGATTCATTTTCGATATTATTGGAAATTTGCAGCGTTTTTCTTTATATTCCAGGAACCACTGGTCGGAAATCATCCGGGTAAAATTTTTTAGGTTTAGTTATGCAACAGAAATCAACGTTCAGAGTTCAGAGTAAGTTTTCGAGGAATAATTTTTTTTTCCCCCCAACCCCCCATTTAGAGCCCTTAGGATACACCGATCCTGCTGAAAAGCTTGGAGGATCAACCCCGAGTGACACACGATTTTTCTACCAAGTTTCAAGGATTTCCGTTCCGTACTTCCAGAGAAAAGCCCCGGACAACGGACGGGTTTTTTTTTTTATTCGTTCATTCAAATCTACATACTCCAAAACGTAAACTGTGAAATTTTCAGGGGGGGTTAAAATTTTTTTTTCGCTGGTCGATCACTAAGGTTTATTATTTGATTTTATCAAATAATAAACCAATACGAAAACTGTCTGTAATTTTCGATATTTTATTTTTAAAGAAAAACTGCTAGTCTTGAAGTTCAGTACCTATTTGGTCGAAAGGTTCATGCAAATTTTCGTGAAAAAATGGAATGAATTTGAACAATAGCTTTAAAGCTCGTCGCTCCATGGCACGGAGCTTTAGAAAAATTTTTTTTTACTGATATTAAAGTGAACTTCTTTGTTAATACTATAGTGAATTTTTGGTATCCAATGAAGTCTTCAAACTTTGTTATTATGCTTTTGAATGCACAAATCTAGTAGAAAAAATTTCAAAAAACACTGCCGTGAAGGCAGCAACTTTTGCCCGCATGTTCAATGTAGATGACAGCTTCAGCAACGAATTTGAACATGTACGCAAAAGCTGCTGCCTTCACGGCAGTACTTTTTGAAATTTTTACTGATAAATTACTGGATTTCAATTCGATCAAATCTGTATTTTTGGAAATATTGGAAAAATAAAATTTTGAATGGGTATATCTACGGAATCATTGGGCGGATTTTACCCATTCACGAATTCGACCTTCGTAATTAAGCCCCAAACCTTCTCTACAAATATCGAGTTTCTAAGTCGTTTCTTCCGGAAGTTATTGTGTTTACGGTCAGCCTAACGGCCGACTGCGTAAACACAATAACTTCTGAAAGAAACAACTTAGGAACTCGATATTTGTAGAGAAGGTTTGGACCTAAATTACGAAGGCCGAATTCGTGAATGTGTAAAATCCACCCAATGATTCCGTAGATATACCCAATCAAAATTTTATTTTTTCAATATTTCCAAAAATACAGATCAGATCGAATTGAAATCCAGTACTTCATCGAAAAATAACAGTTCGAAGTTTCATACAGAATTTGATGAGGATGATATGATAAGAAAAATCATAGAAATTTTTTTTTTCAAATTGTTCTGATGACACGATTATCACGAAATTTCGCATGAAGTTGTCTTTCAGCATCTCAAAACCAGCTGTGAAAGGACTGAATCAGTATTTCTCGAGTTATACCGAAAAAATAAACGATATCGAGAAGAAAACCTCGAAATTTGACACATTTTTTCCGGATATATCCGAAACTTATGATCGTATCGAACTGAAATTTGGTACACTGCTGTGAAATATGAAGTTCAAAGTGTGAGTTTTTTTTCGAATATGATAAATGGTTTCCGGAAAAAAAAATTTTTTGGAAAAAAATTTCGAAAAAACATTTTTTTTAAATTCACTGAGAATCTGATCCTGACGAAATTTGGCTTAAAGTTGCGCGTCGTTATACTCCACCCAACTGCCAAGTTTGAATCTAATCTCTCAAGTAGTTTCTGAAATAAAAAATAAATAACTTTAAAACTTCAAGTGCCTATAACTCCGAAACTATTCGACCGATTTGGCCCATTAACGAACTTAACCGCGGCAGCTAGCTTGCTTCTGTCGACAGTTATCGTGTCTGTCGGACAGAATCGATTTTGACACCGGATTCGTCATCAGTGAGTCCAACCTAGTCGATTGAGACCATTTTCGGCTCAATCATCCAAAATTACAGACATTTGGACAAAACGATAGCACGCTGTTCCCCTAGAACATGCGCGCAAAAACAAGAAAAAATGTATTTAAAAAATTTTCTCTGAATAAATTGGATTATCCTCACTGTAACAGCTGAATATGTATGAATCTGAATTAACTGAGCAGAATTTTCTCGATAACATACGGCTCTAAGAAGTTGACGAGACAGAAATTTCACAGCAACATCTAAGAGGTACCCCAGTTTATCAACGTCCAAATGACAGGAATCTTTAACAAATTATGATTAAATCCACAAAGGGTTTTGTGGATGTGAAACAGGAATTGTTATAACTTTATTCTTTCATTAAACATTTGATCATTAGTTTTGAAAATTACAGGGAAAATGAAAATTTTTTTATTGTGGGAATAGGACAATTTATAATATGTCAGATTGTTCAGTACATATATTCGGCGACGTTTCGCAAATTCACATTTGCTTCCTCAGGCCTACAAAATTAAAAATATATCAGCAATATTTTTCTTTACACAGATACACAAAGTGACAGAAAATTACATACCTCAATAGAAGGTTGCAAATTCTGACCATGTAATATAGAAAAATTTTAAATACAAGTTAAAATATAAAATTAAAATCAAGGAAGAATGAAATTGCACACCAGATACAAAGACATTCAAAACAACAAACCATAACCTATAAATGAGAGATGCAATTTCATTCTTCCTTGATTTTAATTTTATATTTTAACTTGTATTTGAAATTTTTCTATATTATATGGTCAGAATTTGCAACCTTCTATTGAGGTATGTAATTTTCTGTCACTTTGTGTATCTGTGTAAAGAAAAATATTGCTGATATATTTTTAATTTTGTAGGCCTGAGGAAGCAAATGTGAATTTGCGAAACGTCGCCGAATATATGTACTGAACAATCTGACATATTATAAATTGTCCTATTCCCACAATAAAAAAATTTTCATTATTAAATCTTGGAGGACACTAAGTATTATTTTATTACAGGGAAATTTCAAATTAGACCAAAGGCAATAAAATTATTTGGAGCTAGTCAAATTTTCACAACAACCACCTAGACCGATTTTCAACATACCTTCCTGTTCTAGAACTTCCAAAGCATATTTGTAACTTGGCAAGTTCTCCTTTCTCAGTTCCTTCCTCTTGAGAGTCCCTTTGTCTACCCACTCTAAGCCGAGTAATTGTTCGTGTAATATTTTATCAATCGTCAAAATCCTCTCGGCAACTTGAAGAACTCGCTCCACATTCATATCCCAGAGTTGATTGAATTTAGCGTCGTTTATTTCAGCAAAATGATCGGCTTTGGATTCGATATCCAGGATATTCTTTTGTAATTTTACTATTTCTCCGGATACCTTGATGATCTGTTGTTTTGTTCCTTCACCGTACTCTGAAATCTTTCTTTTCAAAGTGTTAACAATGTCTTGTAGCTTGTTTATTCGTCTTTTTTGTTGCGATTTTATTATAATATTTTCATCTTCCCTCTTCTTGAGAATCTGATAGTTATAGTCTAATTTTTCACTGTTCAAAATCGCCAAAGCCTTAATCCTTTCCAGTTCCTGTTCAAGATCATCGATGTCCCTTTCTAATTTTATCTTAGTTTCCCGATATTTCTCCTGGAACTCCCTGCGTAGATCAGTCATCTGATTTTCAAACTGTTCCATCTGTTCGTATTTTTTGTTTGAATTTGCTTGTTCTTCTTGGTCTCTCTTCTTGTACAGTTCCTCCCATTTTTTCGAGTTTGCTTCCATCATCATTTTACGTTCGGCTTGCATACTTTCTTCTATAAGTTTCAGTTGTTCTCGGTAAGCTCTTTTGGTGAGAGAAACCTGTAGTGAATATTAATTATATAAACTTTGCTATTATAAGCGCTCGTAGATTTCAATTCATGTTCAATTCTATCTACTTCAGAAATAATAATCTTAAGTTAAAAAATTATGAAGAATTCAAGGCTGAATTCCCACTAGCAGTCACTCAATATTTGCGGAGAAAGCTTGAGGTATAGCACTCTATTGATTGAAAAATCGCCTGAAACCTCTTTATATAATTGTAAAAAATGTATGAAATTTTTGCAGCATAAAATGAATTTGAAGAAGAATAGCAAAAACGCAGAACAGATTAAGTGGTTGAAATTAAAAAAAAAATGGAATCTTGATAAATATTTTTTGAATAATTCAGGAGTATTTGAGAATCATAAGTAAACAATAAACTACCAAATAAAATATAAAACTGAATCATACTATGAAAGAAATGGTATAACGAGGAAATATAGGTAATTTCCCTTAAAAAACAATGTATTTCATTCAATTTTGTGTACCTAATTAAAAATTAATTATTTCACATTTCGAGGCAGCAAATTATTTTATACTGACCTGTTTCTCAATTCTATCAGACAACAAACAGATATCATCCACCTGTTTCTTCTGATCAGAACTAAACTTTTTTTCAGCTGTTGCTATTTCTTCTTTGAGCATAGCTATTATACCATCTTTTTGCCGCATCAGTTCTTCACATTTTTCTTTCTGTAGCATCATTTTTTCATTTATATGAAGTGGATCATTTGATTTCAAAATCGTGAACCTGAATTGAAGTCAAACAATTCATTTTTCAGTTGAAATGAACATCAAATCATTAACATTCACTTCCTATAGTTGAATGGAATATTCAAACCAAAGTACCAACTTCCAAAACGATCTTCTAATAAACATCAATTTCAGTCAAAATAATCCTTAGAAACCAACATAGCTTCCAAATTTCTCATTCTATTTTTCAAACTATATAATATATATTTACCATTTTTCTGAGATTTGCTTGAAAGCTTCTTCTGCAAGATTTGCCTCTTCTTCTAATGCTTCGATAATTTTCTCTCTGTTCACACCTTCAGCTTCTCTACGATCTGTTTCTCTAGAATCACTAGCAACTCGTATATTTGTAACCCTCTCTTCTCCTTCAGTGAGTAACTTTTTGAGTACTTCTATACTTTTTTCAATTTGAATCTGAGTCAAGCTTTTATCTTTTTTTTCTTCCACATCGACATGCTGAGGCTCATTTTGTCTAAAATTATATGAGAAACTCAAAGTCTTGAATTACAGGACATAATTTTGAAATATTTTCTTTCAACTTTATTAATATTGTGAAATCAACAAGGATTTAGTACATCTTTCACATCTTAAAGAAAACAGAGTGCAAGAAAAATGCACTACTGTATAACCTTCTTAATGCTTCCAAACGTCTTTCAATTCGCAGTCTTCTGGCAAGTTTTCTTTCGTTCGGATCAGGTGATGTTACTTGGGGTTCCAATTCAATTAGGGCTTCAGAAATTTGCTGTGAAATCTCATCCATTTTTTCAGCTACTATTTCGGAAAAATAATATGGCAGCTAAAAACAATGTTTTCATAGCAACACATTCTGAAGAAAGAAAATTTCTCCTTAGATACCTATATTGATTGCATGCATGATTGCAAGACTACTTCATTTTGAAGAAGATGAATAGAAATATTCTATTTATCATAATTTTGAATAATCTGACAGAGTTCCCGCAATTCTCAAGATTTTTTCATTTGTCTCCTAAAGAGTAATTCAAATGGTGATTTTTTCTTAACGAGGAATTGTAGAATTGTTTCCTGTTTTGCCCGATTTTTCCTCAGATGTGAAAATCCAAAAATTCATTTCCAAAAAGGGAGTTATTCTATGAAAATGAAAACTCTTCATTGAAAAGTGAAAACCGAGGTATGTATTCTTTTATTTAAATAAAAATAATTCATTATTCTATTTCTGTGATCAACAACTAACAGGAGTGCTATAATTCATTTGAACTATATATTATTGGAACTACGGTACCGAAGAAGAAAATCAACATGAATAGAAGAAAGAGTAGAAAATATATAGGAATATGGAAAGAAAGAAATTAAATATTTGAAAACAATAAATAGAAATGATACAAGTAATTAGCAAATCAACCAACTTTTGCTGGCCTCAGAATGAATACTATAATATGAAGAGTATTTGCTTTAGTTCTGTGGCGTGAGCTGCCATAACCTCAATCTGTTCAGTATTCTTTTCTTTTTCATAGAGGATTCTGCTGTGCGCTGTCTTTCGTTCCTAAATCGCGAACATGGCGGTGAGTTTAATAATTTTAAATTAATATCAATAAATATCTAGATGTTCATAATTACTATTAGTAGATCCGTATCGAAAAAATGGATATCCTACTGTTTTCTTTTGAACATACTTGAAATTTTTTCTTGTAAGTTTAGAACTGCTGAATTCCTTCCGTTCCGCTGTCTTGAAATTTTGTAACAGTTTTCCGAAATAAATAAGCTTCTTCTAATTATGCATACACATTGATATATACATGGTCATTTTGTCGAATCCTTCAGTCAATTAGTTTAGTGAATTGTTTTCTTTTTCAGCCCGTAGCTAAAGCTAAAGTAGTTAAACCTAAGAAGGCTGGCAAAGAGGAGGTTAAGGATAAATCAAAGAATCCCATGAGGGATCTCCATATCCGAAAACTATGTTTGAACATTTGTGTGGGCGAATCAGGTGACAGGCTTACCCGTGCAGCCAAAGTGAGTTGTTTTTCATGTGTACGTAGACTAGTTAATCATTCTATTCTTTAAGGTGTTGGAACAACTCACTGGTCAACAACCTGTGTTCTCTAAAGCTAGATACACAGTAAGATCTTTTGGTATCAGAAGGAATGAAAAAATCGCTGTACACTGCACAGTACGTGGTCCTAAAGCTGAGGAAATCCTTGAAAGAGGATTGAAAGTTAGAGAGTATGAATTGAGAAGAGATAACTTCTCAGGTGAGATATGGTTTTTGATCCATGAGTTAATCGAGGTTCATAAGTTCTGTATTTGTTTTAGCATCTGGAAACTTTGGTTTCGGTATTCAAGAACACATTGATCTTGGTATCAAATATGACCCAAGTATAGGAATTTACGGTCTTGACTTCTATGTAGTCTTAGGACGTCCTGGATTCAATGTAGCCCACAGAAGGCGAAAACAAGGGAAAGTAGGAGCTCCACACAGATTGAACAAAGAGGATGCAATGAAATGGTTCCAACAGAAGTATGACGGTATCATTTTAGGAAGTAAAAAATGAGCAGTAATCACATTTATGTAAAGAAGGCTATTTGTAATTACTGTTTAATAAAAAACAAAAACAGATACGATTGTTTTGAATGCCATTTGAGGAATGGTTACTACGAAAGAAAAGACAATTACCTCATATTCAAATGTTTGGCCTACTGCAATTCATTTTGCCCCGAGTGCTAGAAATATATAGGTATGTTTTATTTTGATGTATTCAATTTTTTTTTCAATTTTATATGTGTTTTTGAAGAAGTAACAGTAAATGGGGACTTGGTGCTCTTATTTGTTGAGTCTTCACCCACTATGAACAATTGAATTGAAAGGAAATGTCATAATTGTGGAGTTCCTTAACTTAAAATCGTAATTCAAAATGAGTGGGTAGTATGTATGTTGTTAATACGATTTCTGCATACAAGAGTAGCAGACTTGTTGAGAGTATCAAAATCTATATTAACAAGCAAACAATGGTTTAAAGAGCGATTTACATATTTGAGTGCGATAAGTTTCTTAACAATAGTTGATCTGGAGCAATATTTTTGTATTGATTAAAGCTTATTTTGGGAGGATTTCACATCATTTTTTAGGTTAATAGTTCTGATTCAGATATTGGGAGTGAAAACCCAAAAAACAATATTTTTGTGTTCTTATTCCAACGAACTAGAGATAATTTTCTGGAATTATGAACCTATATTTCTCTTAAATAATTGGGTTGAAATTCCTATGAAAAATTCGTTGTTGTTAGCTGGCTGTAAGCACTACTTTCAAAGTAACAGCACTTGAAAGTTTAAAGCTTGGTGAAATCTGATTGTGCTGGTTAGGTTTGTTAACGAGCAAAATCTCTCAAGTAGCTAGAGTAATGCACACTCAGAAAATTTTTTCAAAATCTAATAAATACTGATACCATCATGTTGAAAAAGTTTAGATTTCAATTGCAAAGGTCACACTCGTTCAATGAGTGCACCTATTCAAAATTTCATTTTCTCAATATTTTCAAAAAGACAGGTCTGATTGAATTTTTATCTTGTACTTTTTTGAAGAATGAAGTCTCTGAGATTCATGTGATAATGAAATGATGAGGAAATATTGATCCATCTTGAAATTTGAATTTTGAGATTTTATTCTTATTTCTTCTAAAATAATGAAAGAATCCAATCGGAATTTAAATATAATTTTTTCAAATTTTACACCAGTTAACAAATTATACATTAATCGATCATTAATACACTAAGGAATAATTAATACAAGGTGAGGTTAGAATTTATCCATTTAAAAACCGTACAATTCAGTCTTGGCTATACAAAATATTTTTTTTCAATATAAGTTCTTTGCAAAATATTCTACATCTTCGTTATGGATGGCATTTCTTTCATAACAGGCTTTCCTCTGATTACCCTATATAAAAATGAATAAGAAAAAGTGTATATATAAATGAGGATAAATAAGGTGCCACATTATCACAAAAAGCTATAAAAATTTAGGAAAACCTACACAAGACAAAATATTATTTATCTGAAAATTTGGGAAGTTAGCACCACAGTTGAGTTCTAATCATCTGTACCTATAGAATTTGAGTTAATGGAGCCCTGAAAACAAAAATGTGAAGATACTTCCTGGTTGTTGAAAAATTCTAAATGTAAATTTTCATTTTAAGAATTTCAATCTTAATGCTGCATTCTACTAGTACTCATGAGAGCTCAACGTTCGTCATACCATTTGAAATATTCATGAAAGTTTCTCAACATTCTTGCTCACATTCTCTGTTTATTGCAAAATTTCAATGTTGCTAGCTATATAAGGTGGAAGGCTTCACTGGGTCTCAAAACGAGTTGTGAATTTCCTATCGAAATTGAATTTACTACTGCAGCTGCGCCTTATCGATGTTGGTTATCTCACTTTGACTGAAGCCCAAAATACTCTGTATAGCCTTCAAATGCCCAGATGTGTTTTCTTTGTCAGTTAAGAAATAGTATATAGCTGATTTCAAAAATTGTAGAGTGATTTCTGGATCTATTTTATTTTTGCTCTTAGCTTCCATCAGTTGACGGTACATTGCCTAAAAGAATAACATGAAATAGTATTTCTAGTTGGACTGGAAACAATATGAAGATACAAAGGTGACAGCAGTAAATAGTTTGGTTTGTCTACAACTACACATGTACAGGGTTGGCGATAGCTCGGAATAAAAAACATATTGTTTCAACAAAAACTCTGAAACTCGTTAATTGGTTTTTGCGCGAATTTTACCGTTTCTTTATTCTTTGATCTCATCATTCTCACCACGATATTCTGCATGAATTTGGAGGCCTCATTTTTCAATTAGTACTAAATTTTAATTTGATCCGATCAGCCTTTTTGGAAATATCGTGAAAGTAAAATTTTGCAGCTACCAACCCTGTATATTAATTTTCATTCTGACAATAAAAAAAAATACTTTGTAAACCCGCAAAATTTCCCGTCGCCGAGATATTAAAAAGATATTCACATCATTGTACGCAGTGTGATTTTCTGAATAAAAAATGTGGAATCGAACATAGGCGGTCTCCCTTAATTTGGGAGATATGGGCCCCCAAAATTTCAAAATGAGTCGTTTTCAGGTCCCTTTTTCCACCATAAAAACGATCTTTCACTTCATCTGTATAGTTCACAAACCACCTTTGAACCTTCAACCAACAATAAGCAACACTGTTTTCCAAGAATAATCAATATTTAATGAAAAAACAATGAAATTACCTGACAACCACTTAACCTCTATTCCTTCTGATTTCGACTCAGTCTAAAAGTGAAGTTTGGCAATGGCGCGAATTTCATCGGTCGGAATCGTGCCATCGTACGTATTCGTGAATGACAGATTATTGCTGGCGAGAAAAATGAAATATGTTCTTAGTTCTTACTGTTTACTGCGATACCCTAAACCTTCCAATAGGAGAATTCGTTTCTAATGAAATCTACAAGGTTGACACACATAGTAATGGAATGAGAATACACCTTGACATATATTTCAACGTACATTTTTGTCATATGTGATAGGTCGCGCCCTTCCCAGATTTCCAATGAAATCGAAGTTATTATATAACCCATTCCATTGGAATACCCTGAATCTCGTTCTAAACTGGGACCATCCCGAAGACAACAACAAAAAACGAAGTAGATAACAACCTCCCTATTTTGAAAGGGATAAAAAGAAAGTTCAAACGAAAATATTGGGAGTGAAACCTTAAAGAAATATTTTCAATGATTTAGTTTTGATGTTAAAATAACCAACTCTTCTTCAGTGACAGAAGCATTTTCCTTACAATCATATCCTTCAACTGTCCATCATTTCATATTTCCCGCCAGCAACTACTCTTCGGTCATAATACGTTGGCCAGCGATGAGAAGACGCTGTTGCCAAGCTCCGCTTTAACATTGAGAAGTATTTCGTAGAAATATAGGTTAAGTTGTTGTCTAATATTTTCACTGTTCTTCCTTTAAATAATGAATATTCTTGAAAGAAAGTGTCTCTATTCGTTGGTTGAAGGTTCAAAGATGATTTATGAACTAGATTTGAGATGTGAGAGATCATTTTTTTGGCAGAAAAAAGGATCTGAAAATTCAACAATTTGGAACTTTGGGGGCCCATATCTTCCAAACAAAGAGAGACCGCCTTTGTTGGCCTTCATATTTTTTGTTCAGGAACTCACACTGCTTACAATGATGTGAATATCTTACTTATAGCTTCGCGACGGGAAATCTTGCGGGTTTACCAAATACTTTTCTGAAACACAAGAACAAAAAACCAAACTGCTTATTTAACAAGGAAATAAAGAAAGGTTGACTTTTATATTTTGAGAATACTATACCATTGTTTAAAGACTTCATACAAATAATGAATGGTCTAGCGACAACGAATTTCTCCATTTTTTTTATCAGTATACATCAGTTGCACATGGAGAATAAGGCCAAAATCAAATTCGAACTTTTCTAGATTTGCTGAAACACGATTATGTTTCAAAGCTTTGGATCAAGAGCGTTATCGTGAAGCCCAAATGACTGTAACTTTCTAATTTTGAGCTGGAACTGGTCTTGAATGATAGGAAAAGACCTGGGAAATTGAAATTTCCTGATAGGTGTTTGGTCTCCATGCACCCATTATATTGATGGTAAATGGTTATCTCATAGATTTTTCTCAATAGAATATGGCCTCACGAATGTTGTTTTCGATTTGTTCTTTATTCAAAAAATATGAAAGACAACTAATTCAGTTCGTGCCAAAGTGCTACATTTCCTCCAGAATATAGTAAGTGATAGCTGGTGAGAAACGAAGAACAGAGGAGCTTTATCTGGTTCAAAAATTGCATTAACAGACAAGCGTGCTAACATAAAAATTGGCCTGTAGCGTTCTTCGTTTATCTGAGGATCTGAAAATCATCGCTTGGAGGACTGAACCTGGTCGAAAGACCCTCTCGGTCATGAGCAAATGTAGGTGATATTATTTACTGCTTCCTTCTGGTTTTTCTGTCCCTCTTTCTGTTTCAGATATTATGTCAAGATATTTTGTCGAAATGAATTCAAGATGACGAAAAAATTATTTTCCAATGATAAATATGCCATCCATCTTCTATAAACAAATTACTACACTTATACGGGGAGACAGAATTTTTCCTGAGGTTTTTATCTGTGCTCTTGTATCATACGCAAATATGTATGGTACCCCGTTTACATTTCCTCTGCTAACACTGTGATATATCTTAGAATTGTAATGCTCGTTCTCAAAAGAATATATATATATATTACTTCATTTAAATGTAATAACTTTGTGCTTTATAGGAGATGGTGAACATAGTGTTTACTTAGGTCTAGGTGTATATGAGCATAACAGCGACATCTATGGGGATCCAAAATAATTGTCTGGCTTGCAGTTCCAAATATTTCTAGTTGAATTTTCAGATATATATACAATAAATTATTAAATTTTGCAAATAAAGGAAAATCAAGCAAGTGCTCATGCAGAAAAAAGCTACAGATCCAACTCCAAAAGTGCCTTCAGGGCGTATACAAATTTTACCTTTCTTGCACCAAGAACCCACAAAGAGAGGGCTTCTTTGGCACTTAGCAATGGTTGCAAGTTCTTAGACGTCGATGCATACTCAGTATCCTAAAAATGGGCATTTCTTAAGACTAGCAGTGAGTGACACTAGCGAAAGAATTTCAAACATTACGTTTAGAGTCCTAAATATTGAAAGAATTCAAAGTTGTTAATATGTTAACATGAGACACAATTAGATCACTGAAGACTTAATGGGAGGTAGGTGTCTTCATACATACCTTCAGATTTTCTAATTCATTTTTAGTAACTTGTAGTTCTTCAAGTAGTTCAGGAACTGATAATCTGGATGGACTGCGTTTTGCTATTTCCAGAACCTATAAAAACGTTAAGATCTTGAATAACTCATCGCTGTTTTTCTTTGAATATTAATTTATTTGCTGTATTGAAACGGTCGAGACATGGGTTCATTTGTCAGTAGCTTTTTCGCGTTAGTTTGAATCATAGAACTCTATATTACTACCTGGAAAGGACCCGACCCTTCTTCAACTAAGCTTAAAGCGTAACAAGGGGCAACGAAACAAAGATAGCGCTAATTACGGTAACCTCTCCCTGTCACACCCATTGAAGTAAATGGTGTTGAACGGCTCAAATTTGGTTTTACTTGGAAATTCAGGTAGTTTGGTTATTACATCGTTTAGAAAGTGCAATATTTTTGAAAATGAATATCTATTTTTCTCTGATATGCCATTACTTTCTCTGCCTTCACCGCGTGTGGTTCAAAAAGTGAAGAATTATGTTGGTGTGAGCTGTGCATTGACGATTGACGATAGTTTTATCATTATTACAATAAATTTAAATAATAGGAACATAGGAAAATACTTCTCGAAAAGCACTGACTTGAAGTCAGGAAAATTTAAGCGCTGGTTAAAATTCATTGCCAATGCGAAATTTGACACACTTTTTTCCGATATTTTTGGAAATGTGTGCCGAATCGAGCTGAAATTTCGAACATTGCTGTTCAGATTCGACTTCAAGGTCTGCGCCAAGTTTCATTGAAATCTCATTGATAGTTTCCGAAAAAAATATTTTTTTAACGATTCTTCATGCGCAGTTAGCAAGTTTCAATCTGATCGCATCAGTACTTCTTGGGATATAGAGGAAATAAAATAATATATTTGAAATGGATATAACTTCGAAATTGTAAGGTAAATTTTGCCCATTAACGAACTTATTTTGAATTTTTTAAGTCGCTATAGCTTTTCTCTGTAGTAAGTTATCGTGGCAACGGGCGGCTGAATAGAATTCAATTTGACATTGAACTCTTCATCATGAGTCCAACCTGGTCGCTTGGAACCATTTTCGTCAAAAAAACGCAAATTTACGGAGGATGATGACGCGCTGTTCCCCAGAAAAACCGCTCACTAAGTTGAAATTTCACTTGAACATGTGCGATCTTCTTCAATCCTGCCTTATTCACGAATTAGTCAGAAAAAGATTCAGGTTCTCCTAATTTGAAACGAAACATTAAAAATTTTTAGAATAAATGCGACAGAGTTCCCTTTACTGCAATGAGAAAGAAAGAGATAGATACCCGTCCACTTCGCGGGTTGCATAAGCAACGAATTGGCTTCACTTGTCGCTCAAAACGGGTCCCTTCCAGGTATATAATATAGAGTTCATTGGTTTGAATTGATATGTCTAATCTATCTATTCAACATTCATATGAATGTTGAAAAGGAAACAATTCAAACTTACTAGAAGGTATAAAAGTAAGGGTCAAGGAAAAAATAGAAACATAACTCAAAAGCCTTATGACAAACTGTAATCAGTATCAACAAGAAATATTATACAGAATTCTAGAAATTTTGTAGAAGTTCGTGCATTATTTGCCAACTAGATACTGAGTTTCATCATGATCGTAATATTTTTTGAGTTATTTCCGAAATAGAAGTAACATGGATGCAGAGGACAAAAATTGCGTAAAGTGTTTTTTGCCAATATCTGCAAAAATAAGGACCGGATCGAAGTGAAATTTGGTACAGGGTACTACAGTGACTAGGAAATCGGTTCAAAATTTCATTGAAATTTGACGAATAACTTCCGAAAAAAAAAATCGATTAAAATCTAGAAAATTTTCGTTTCTGATTTTTGTGTACTAATGGTACGAACCGAAGAAACTTTTACAAAAAGTTGCGCATCACATTACAGAGTTTTAATCCAATTGCATCCTCAGTTTCCGAGATATTGAGGAAATAACCTTATCGTGGCAACTGCCGGCCGGACAGAATCGATTTAGACTCTGAAACGTTACAGTGCATTTGGTTAATCCTTTGCATTGTTCCTACATTTTTTCATTAGGCAACATGTCAAGAATGTTTTTCTCTACGAACTTCAGTGACAAAACAGCTTTGTATGTCATGTTTATTATCAACCTGATCTACTCGTTACTTGTCAAACTATTATTTTATGAACTATATAACTTATACAAATCCTTACCTGAGGATCAACCTCTATTTTTGAAGTTCCCTGTCCATGTTGCTTAGACATCTCGAGATAAGACTCCTTCTTTTTCTTCTCCAAGTCTTCCAAATTCTGGCAACTTTCCTCCAGCTGCTTCTCCAAATCATTAATTCGTTCTTTTGCAGCTTCTAACTCTGGCACAGTCTGCCAATACCTTGAAAAAATGAAGTCAGCAAAACTAGAAGTGGGATTTCGTGATAAGCGTTAACCTTTGATTAATATCACCTATTCTTGCTAATAACTCCTCAATTTTATCATTATGTTTCTGTTTCATCTGGTAATTATCATCTTCGTGAGCTCTAATGAGCTCTTGAATTCGTTTTTCATACTCTAAGATCAGCTTTTGCTCGGAACTACTAGGTATTCCAAAATCACAGGTACCTACAGCTTTGTCCGATTTTTCTGGCTGAAATTTTTTAATTAAGATTAATATATGCTGTCGGTAACACAAGTAGTCAAAATAAGGATTCAATAGTATATTATTCGTCGAGTGGTAATGTAGGTCATAACTCACGCAGATGAGTGCTGTATTTCATCAAGTGAGTTATGACCCACTCATAACTGTAGGTCAAAACTCACGCAGATGAGTGAGTTATGACCTACATTACCTCAAGTTGGATACTATACTCAATCCACGACTATAACAATGAATACTGAGATACAAGTAGAGAGGAAGAACTTAGTTGACAAATCTCGGAAAATTCTCGATGGTTGTCAGAACTTTTCGGAGATTTGAGAATCATAAAAATTACCAACTTCCTTCCATAGGTATTTTTCGTACCGTTCGGTATGTTTGCAAGGAACAAATACCCTTAGGTCTTTGTAGGGTCTCTCCCTACCCTCGGTCTGAGCCGAGTTTTCTATCATTCTTTTCCGATTTATTACAGTGAGTGATAATAACTCACGTTGTTTGTTTACAGGAGTATACAATAGGAGTAGATAAATTATTTCAAGGTTTATATTATGAATAATATGCTCTATTTACTAGTTCTTTGTGAGTACACTGAATTACAATAACTCACGTTGTTTTTTCACATATACAATTTATTGCTCCAAAGCGATTGAATAATGAATATATAATTCAATAGGAGTAGATATATATATTCTTTTGAGATGAGCAGTACATTTTTTTATATCAAACAATTTGTGTCATAACAGTATTAGCAGAGGAAATGTAAACGGCACGTATGATACAAGAGCACAGATAAAAACCTCAGGAAAAACTCTGTCTCCCCGTATAAGTGTAATGAAATTGGAGTAGATAAATTATTTTAAGGTTGTTCATATTATGAATTATAAGATATTTATGTTCGTTGTGGTCATGATACAATAACAAATCAGTGGATCAAACTCCATATTTTGTGTTAACTTCACGTTTCTTTAGAAAAAGTCATAATTATTTTGATCTTGATGATACTTCACTATTGCCAATCTGTCTTAGCTCTAATTACCAAAACTTGATAGACCTATTCCAAGGCCTGACTGACTTCATAAAAGTGAATGGAGTATAGATGAATGAAGTTGGCAGCGTTCTCTAAAAAATATAACCGAAATGTACCAATCTATCACTCTGTAGTTCAGATGCATCCAATATTTGCTCACCCTGTACAACTTGTACAGACTTCTCATGTTGAAAAGTGGATAAATTAGCACCCAAGCTAATTATAAAACATCGAACTTCATAAAAATATCATGCATAGTAGAAAATTGACTTACAGATTGAATGGTGTCACTTTCATCGAAAGAATTCCTATACGAAGTTCCACTTCTATTCAAATCTTCGAAATTTCCGGAGTCTACGTGAGAACCACCAGAATCCGTACAATTCAGAGTCTGCTCCTTTCCGTTTACACTTTCTGGCGTCAATTGCTCGTCGGAATTATTCTCTCTAACAGTGACAGCATCACTAGAATTCGATCTATCTTCGGGCGAACAAATCGCCGCTTTGTACAACCTCAATTCTACAACTTCCTTGGTGAGCTTCAATATGTCGCTATCTTTCTGCTCTAACTCTATTTGGGCTTGATGTAATAGGCTCTTGAGTTTCTTGATTTGGCGGTGGGCCCTTTGAGTAGGCGTGAGATATTCGTCGCCCGATACTGCGGCATTTTGGTTGCAGTGAAAAATGTATCTGGAAAATATTTGTTCTGTTTCCTATTTGAAATTTTAGAAATGCTTGAATACACAACACAAGACGTGTGCAACAAACTTTGCATCAACGTGAAAGTTCTATCAACGTGCAAGAAGAACACAGTGACGAAAGAGTAGTTCAAGAGGTTAATGGGGGTTTTTCCTGAATTTGGGTTATTACTGCAAATGCAAATTTGAACATAATTATTTTCCTAAATTACCTTCAGAAAGTATTCAAAATCAGGTTTCAAAATTGGGGCTTGGGATTTGTCAGGCATGCACGAAGTGACAACGGTGTTTAGTAGAATAGCTTTTTCTGCTATAGAATAATGAAATATTCATTCCTATTCTGTGGTACACACGTGTTCTTTGTCAATACAACCAAACAGTTCCCGTTTGCGATTTGTCAGTAATATGACAGTCTGTGCTCTTCTTTTTCGGTTCTTTGGTCGTTGCAAAGAAACACATTTGACGTCCTTTTCTTTCCGAGAAAGCTGAATTCGACGTTGCCATATCGTGCACTCAAGACAAATCCCTTTAAATGCAAATCCTCATTTTTATTTTTCAGTTTTAGGTGATCAAACATTTTCTTATGTTTTTTATATTTTCGAAACTTTTTTAGAATTACTTAGAACTATCCATCTTATGTCTACAAAATTTGTCACGGACCTTTTCGTAAATATTCAACAACAGTGTGGTAAATTTTCAGAACGATGCTATTTTCCTTGTCTGAAATATTGTAAAACAATACGTGAAATTTCATTAATATTTTCACAGTATATTTGTCATTTCCTGTCGAAATACTGCTTTGGTAAATAATTTGAACAAGCTCGTAAGAGCTTTTGATATCAAGGTGTTTCCTTCTAGTTTTTTTTCTAGGGAAATACTTTACCTACCTCATACTCCTTCCAGAGAAGGTAGTGCCATTTCTAGCAATTGCGGCATGATCACAGGAAGACAAGCTCAGGTTACTCGTAGTACTGCCTAAGCTCTCAGAGTCCCAGTCATGATTAAGGTTAGATTGATTAGTACCATAAGGGGAAGAAGGTGGCGTTGTTGAAGGCAATGAGATCGTTGGTGACTTCTGGTTATGTAGTTTAGTAGTCGATAGGGATAAAGACTAAAAGAAATTAATTGGAAGTGAGTTAGTCTGCTACAGGATCATTTAGATGTACTGAAGTTATTTTGTGTATTGAAAATATTTGAAGTTGTCTTGAGTATAAACTAAGACACCTGCTGTTCAGATAGAATTACTCGTCACGTTCATAACTCCCATTGAATCTCTCGAATTATAACCTCAAAGATAAATAGAAATATGCTAGAGCTTGTCAAGATGACACCTTATATACATTCTCTGATTTGCCATTCCAGTAGGGTAATTTTTTATGCATTTTGAAAATCTCTGTCAATTCTATTATTAGTTTTATTCGGTAGTATATATTACACCCTTTCAGTAATCTCTGAAAGCTCTGAATTTACCGACGCATTCGCCATTTTGCAACGTTTTTTGTTTGTTTTTTTTTTAAATTCCCATTTCAATTAAATCTCAATGTTTATTGGTTTATTATTTGATAAAATCAAAAAATAAACCTTAGTGATCAACCAACCAAAAAAAAATTCTAAGCCCCCCTGAACATTTCACAGTTTACGTTTTGGAGTATGTAGATTTGAATATACGAATAAAAAAAATCCGTCCGTCCGCCGTCGTGTGTCACTCGGGGTTAATCCTCCAAGCTTTTCAGCGGGATCGGTGTTCCCTAAGGGCTCTAAATGGGGGGTTGGAGGGAAAAAAAATTATTTCTCCAAAACTTATCACCCAATTTTCATAAAATTTTCAACGTTGATAACTGTTGTCCTAATAGTAAGAGGCAAATTCGAGGATGTCCTCTGTGAGTTGTTGCAGAGGGGCCTCAGAATTATTGAGCAGTGGTGCTTATCAGTGGGTCTCAAAATCAACCCAGCAAAGACCACAGTAATTCCGTTTACTCGGAAGAGAAACCTTCCAGCTATGAAGTCCATTTCGGTAAATGGAGTTGTTGTAGGATGGAAGTCTGAAGTCAAATATCTGGGAATCACCCTAGATAGTAAGCTTCTGTGGAATGAGCATGTTAAAATTACTGCTAGTAAAGCGATAAGGGCTTTAATGGTGTGCAAAAGACTTTCCGGCAAAACTTGGGGGTGTAACCCTAAAATACTGAGATGGATGTACATCATGATTGTAAGACCGATAATAACATACGGGGCAGTAGTTTGGTTTGCTAAAGCAGGGCAGACAAGCACGAGGAAAATACTCGACAAGGTACAAAGGCTTGCCTGTGTTTGCATCACTGGGGCTATGAGCACATGCCCGACTAGAGCACTTGAGGTCATCATAGATCTCAGTCCTCTACATCTAGTGATCAGAAGGGTAGCCCATGAAGCTATCCTTAGAATCTCTAGGGAAGGTACAGGGAATGAGAGAATCAAAAGTCAGAGAGCCTGGTCCTCCCTGAACAAGTACATCTCATTAGCGAACCTACCTAGTGATGTTATGATTAAAAAAGTAAGCATCGAGAAGAACTTTGACTCAATGCTATGTAAAAGGGAAGAATGGGAAAAGGAATACACTACCCAAAAACTCAAAGTAAATACCGTTAAATGGTATACAGATGGTTCTAAAACCACGACGGGGGCCGGCGCTGGAGTATACGGGCCTAGAACCAAATGTACACTATCGCTTGGCTCCTACTCGAGTGTTTTTCAGGCAGAAATACTTGCTATCGAAAGATGCATAGACATAAACCTGGAAAGAAACTATCAAGGGTGTGACATAGTGATCCATTCTGATAGTCAGGCTGCTATTAAAGCACTGAACTCCTATGTCATCGACTCAAAGCTGATATGGGAGTGCCGAAGGAAACTCAATGAAGTAGGCAAGAATAACAAGGTCTCCTTAGTCTGGGTTCCTGGGCACTCAGGAATCAAAGGAAATGAAGAGGCCAACACTCTAGCCAGAAAGGGAGCACAAACGCTACCTACTGGCCCAGAACCTTTCTGTGGTATAGGCAAATGTACCTATAAGAAAGAGTTTTTGGAGAAAGAAGAAAATGAAAGAGGGGCACTGTGGAGGAATTCTCCAGGAATGGAACACTCTAAAAAGTTCCTTCGGAACTTTGAAATTGCTAGATCCAAAAATCATCTGGATCTCAGTAAGAATAAGTTACGCCTCCTCACTGGTTTCCTCACAGGACACTGTCGCCTAAGGAAGCACATGATGAGAATGGGCTTATCAGAAACTGACGAGTGCAGATTTTGTGGGGAGGAGGAGGAAACCCCTGTTCACCTGATCACAGAATGCCTCGCCATTGTGAGCCTGCGCAAAAGATACCTTGGACAGGAGCATTATAGGAGGAATGAGAACTTAGCCTCCTTGAAGTCCTCACAGATATTAGAATTCATCAAAGCTCTTGAGCTGGAGGGCGAGCTGGAGGGCGAGCTGTAGGTTGCGAAAACAGCTCTGACAAGGGGGCACAATAGACCTTAAGGTCGCAGTGGAACGTAACCCCTTACCAACTATCAACTATCAACTGTTGCATGACTAAACCTAAAAAAATTTACCAGGATGATTTACGAGAAGTGGTACCTGAGTTGTAAAGAAAAACGCTTCAAATTTCCAATAATGTCGAAAATGAATCATAGCATTCGGTTCTAAGTAGTTTAAGTTACCTATGGTATATTGGGTTATTCAACTCAAAAAATAATAAACTTTTGTGTAAAATTTGCAGTGTTTTTTCCAATGTATCGTACAGTTCACGTCAAGAAAAGATAAAAAAAATGTTCTATCAGTGAGTAATTCTCAGAGTTAGATGAGTAGATTACTTTCTACATCCAGAAAATTTGCTGTTATATAGTAAAGAATTTAATAAAGTGGCAGAAGTTGAAAAGGAAATTTCTCATAAAATTCAGAATATTAGTTTCCTCAAGATGGATTTAGTTTTATACTGAATTACAATATGAAAAATGGAGATGAGATAGTGGAAAAATCAGGAAATCTAAAGATGGAAAGTTTTGAATAACTTCCCTGCAGATAGAAATTGAATTAGAATCTCTGAATCAAAAGCTATGATTCAAAAATTTGAGTACATATGAAGTTTATTGAGTACATTGCCGATTTTTTTGAAAAATATAACATCGAAGAGTAGATGAAATAAATTCCCAAACGGGAAATGAACTGTAATAAACAGCGCGTTACCGTTTCGTCACAATGTCTATAATTCTCGAATTTTTAGCTGAAAATTGTCTCAAATATTGGGTTGAACACCATGAAAAAGAAGCCGTGGTCAAATTCAAATCTGTCCGTCCGTTTATATGTGCTCTAACTTTCGAAGGAAAGGTTCTAGCGACTTGAAATTGTCAGATTAATGTTGGCAGTCCAAATATCTGGCTTGATTTCGTTGAATGGTGAAATCGGTCGAATAGTTTCGGAGTATGACAAATTTGAAATTTTGAGGTTAATTTCTCGATATTTCATGAACTACTGATTTGATCAGATTAAAACTTCGTAGATAGTTTGTGAATCGAACGCGCAACTTAATGTAAAATTTCGTGTGGATCCTGTCGTTTTAAAATTTTAAAAAGTGTTAGTTCAAAAAATTTTTTTCTGGAATTATTGATCAGATTCCAACGAAATTTAGCACAAACATTAGTTATCATTTAACAACAATGTTCCAAATTTCAATTCGATCCTATATTTCCTTTCAGAGATATGAGAAAAAAATATGCCAAATTTCATTGTTATTTGGAATTTCAACGTTATATCCGCAATATCTCAAGAAGTACGAATGCAATCATAACGAAACTTCGTAATTAGTTGAAGAATACCAACTCGCAACGAGGTGCAAAATTTCGTGTTGATCTAGTTGTTAGAATTCGAATAAACGCGTAAAAGCTTCTGACCTCACGTCATTGCTTCTCTAGAAGCACAAATATGTTGAATGAACAGCATTGTGTTTTTCTGCCTCATAATCTGACAGTATCAGCGAAAAAAAATCTGAAATTTTGGAAAGAATTGACTGTGGTAAATGTAAATATTTTGAGAACATAATATAATAGATGGTACTCGCCCAATTTGCATTGATTATTTTGTCGAATATGTTGAAGTATGTCCCAAAAATTCATGAGAAAAATATATTTTGATTTCTTGAAGAATTTCCTCTTAAATATTCACGGGAGTATGTCACCGTACTGGATTAACACCCTGTATTCCTATTATGAGATCATTATGATTCAAATTCCATTTCTCCATCAAAATATATATTTTTTACTCATGAAGCTCTGTTTTTCTCGGAATGCTCTGACCACTAACAGTAAAGAAAATCGAGGTATTATTTTGGAAAGGGTATACAAATTTCTCTTGGATGTACGTCGGGCGAAAAAATAAATTATTGAAGTGTTATAATGCAATGTGCTACATTCGTTAAAACATATAGAAATACAAAAATTTCTTCCAAGTATACGAACTACTTAAAATTGAAATTAAGAAGGGAAATATCGTCCATTAAAAATTGAACTAAAGAAAAAAGTGCGATGCAAGGTCACTCTTTGAAAAACTCATTAGGAAGGATATACATTATCACATTCCTTGGTTAGATATCATTAGTTCGAAATCTCGTTCAGATTGTGCAAACTAATAAAAAACATCTGATGTGATAAGAAATATGTTGGCCTAGTTTCTCTTAATATAGGTTAGTATTGTCCAATCATTTAAGTTTAAAATTCATTAATTACAGGAAACACAAAAAACATTCAAATGAAACAACTCACCAATGTCTTTGTACGGGGTGTATGAGGGCTTGGTACCCCCTTAGGGGTACTTGAAGATCGAAAATCCGTCTTTAGGTGATTGCAACCATCAACCCCCTTTCTAGGTAACGGATGCAGGTTTCTGTTATCACGCAAGTCATTGGAAACCTTCACAAACCGCGAGTGCGCATGCGCCGTGCCATTTAAAGGGGTCGAACACCCCATGTTTTGCTTGCACTCCCCGTTTCCTTGTTTCCCAGCTGGGCTGTTGGAAAATCTTATATGATGTTGGGACAATTTTTCGCCACGTAGCCTTAAGCTGTGCGAACGCCTTAAGGGTAGAGGAGACGTGGAAATTGGTATTCTCGAATGGTCCATTCCATGAGTGGTGTGGTCGGTTCTCGTGATGAACATTGTTGCGCTCATTTTATTCACGGTTCGTTGGCTTTTTCTGGAAATTAAAATGTACAGTTAGGTTGGGAATGTTCTCTTGCGTGAAAGTAATACAATTATTCTTTGCATTTGTTGGCAATTATTGCGGTAGGAGGAGATGAGAAATTCAATTCATGAGATGATACAACGTTGGTACTATTGTCTTGATTTCAGCTTTCCTGTTATGCACGAATTTGAAGAGCTCCAACGCTTCGACTGTTTTGGGAGATTTTTTTCGTGAAAATCTAGTAGGAGGTAATTCCATGTTTTATGCGCTGAAAGAGCTGGCGAGTTTTAACTTTCAATGGGGGTTTTTCCTGAATTGGGGTTATTGCTGCAAATGCAAATTTGAACATAATTATTATGGGTTTGATTCATCATTTTCCCAAATTACCTTCGGAAAGTATTCAAAATCAGGTTTCAAAATTGGGGTTTGGGATTTGTCATGCATGCACGAAGTGACAACGTTGTTCAGTAGAATTGCTTTTTCTGCTATAGAATTACGAAATAGTTATTCCTATTCTGTGGTACACACGAGTTCTTTGTCAATATAACCAAACAATTTCCGTTTGCAAATTGTCAGTATGAAAGTCTGTGCTCTTCTTTTTCTATTTCTTGGTCGTTGTCTTCTACTCTAACCAGATCGAAGTATAGCTATCTCTGTTTTCCTAAGCAAAGTAACACATTTGACGTCCTTTTTTTTCCGAGAAAACTGAATTCGACGTTGCCATATCGTGCACTCATGACAAATCCCTTTAAATGCAAATCCCCATTTTTATTTTCGAGTTTTAGGTGATCAAACATTTTTTTTTAAATATAATATTGAAATTATATGTTTGAAATGTCATGTTCTGAAGGTTTTTCATGAAAATAACTGCATTTTCGTTCAAAGGAAAATCCCCTATTTTAGATTTGTACTCATTCGAATTTTTGAGGTTTTTTTCCCAATATAGGAACTGTCTATGAGATCGGATTGAAACGCGCAACTGCTTATGGGGGAGGGAGAGCTGTGGTAGTCTTGTGCAGAGCTGTCCCAAAGCCCTGTCATTAGTGCTCGCGAAACTTATCTGAGCGCTTTTGTGCTCGCGAGCACTATATCGAGCGAGTACTAACTGCAAAAAATGATCCAGAGCATCGCAAAGTGCTCACAAACACCAGAGTATTCCTTAGCATGCTTGAAATTTTGACGCTTTTTGCTAAAACTTCAAATGGAGGTTTTTCCTGAATTTGGGTTCTTACTGCAAATGCAAATTTGAACATAATCATTATGGGTTTGATTCATCATTTTCCCAAATTACCTTCAGAAAGTATTCAAAATTGGATTTTGGGATTTGCCAGGCATGCACGAAGTGACAACGGTGTTAAGTAGAATAGCTTTTTCTGCTATAGAATAATGAAATATTTATTCCTATTCTGTGGTACACACGTGTTCTTTGTCAATATAACCAAACAATTCCCTTTTGCGATTTGTCAGTAATATATGACAGTATGACAATCTGTGCTCTTCTTTTTATATTCCTTGGTCGTTGTCGTCTACTCTAACCAGATCGAAGTATAGCTATCTCTGTTTTCCTAAGCAAAGTAACACATTTGACGTCCTTTTTTTTCCGAGAAAACTGAATTCGACGTTGCCATATCGTGCACTCATGACAAATCCCTTTAAATGCAAATCCCCATTTTTATTTTCGAGTTTTAGGTGATCAAACGTTTTTTTAAAAATATAATATTGAAATTATATGTTTGAAATGTCATGTTCTGAAGGTTTTTCATGAAAATAACTGCATTTTCGTACAAAGGAAAAACCCCTATTTTAGATTTGTACTCATTCGAATTTTTGAGGTTATTTTCCTAATATAGGAACTGTCTATGAGATCGGATTGAAACGAGCAACTGCTTGCAGAATTTCGAAAATTTTCCAAATTTTTGTTGAGAAAACATTTTGTTGTCGGAAACTGTGACTCAAATTTCAATGAAAATTTGCACTGGCCTTGCAGTCGATATTTCACCGTTCCAGAGATATCAAGTAAATAATTTCAAATGGCTATAACTCTGAAACCGTTAATCCAATTTAGCCCATTAACGAACTCAATTTCAAGGCGCTAGCTTGCTCCTTTCGACAGTTATCGTGTTCACGGTCGGACAGAATCGATTTTGACACTGGATTTGTCATCAGTGAGTCCAACCTAGTCGTTACTCATCCGATGAAGATGGAATTTTGTAACCGGTTGGCAAATGTTGATTTTAAATTTAATGCGGTATTTCGCGATGATCATGTTAATATAGCAATTTAAAAAAATGTACAAATATTTTTCTTGAGCTAAAATAGAAAACTTTCATTTTATATTTTAAAGAAAATAACTCTGCAAATTTTCTCTTTATTGTCTGATGGAGGAGTCAGATAGAGACTCTGGAACGGTACAGATCACTACATTGATTACAGTATTGTTCGTTTGGCGACATTTCTTCTAGATACTGCCTTGACAAATAGTTTGAATGTCGCTTTCTATAAATAATAATTTTCAAATTATTTATTCCTCACCTAGGGCTTATGCCTGGGTACGGCACTGAATGGGATTACAACTTCGTTTTTAAAATATCGGGTAACATTCGAAATTTAATCCAAATATCTGCCGCCATAAAATTGTATTTTTGAAACCACAATAATGAACAACCTCTTGTAAGTTTTGAATATAATTTTTCGAATATCCTACGTTTTCGTCGTGTGCCGCTTTGCTAACGGGACCACCCTGTACACTTTTATACGTTCCGAATACGACTAGCTGCTCAAAACGGATAAATCATATTGATAAACTTGTATATTTAACGAGAGACTCAAAGCCACTTTCCCAACAATTAAAATTGCAAAATTACGATTGTTACTCAGTTCAACGCATTAACATAAAAATGGAATGATAACTCACGGAAAAATAAGCATTACGTATGGTTTAAATGTTCTGAATGTGTACAGATAAACTGTAAATTACAAACGATAATGAAATAATTTGAATTCAAAGTGTTGCAGGTATACATATTGCTACTTGCCTTCTCTCCTTAGTTACAGCAACACTAACTGTACATGAATTTCGTAAGTTTAAGCTTTCAAATATTTTCTTCGAGAAATATATTTGTAGGCTGATTCCGCAATATGCAGGTTTAATGAATCAATCAATAAAAAAATGCTTTCACTAATAAAGTGTGGAAGTACGGGCGTATAACGCCAACACTTGATTACTTCCCAACTTACAACCAAGATTATCTATTTCCTGATTCTATAATATCAGGAATAAGAGACGAAAATTATAATCACTCAATCTTGAATACGTGGAACGGGTAAGGTAGAAATAAGGAATTGTGAAAAACTGAAGAGTAATCAAATTGCATGGTACTGAATAGTTTCAATAAATCCGTTTTGTGGTTAACCAATGGATCGACCATTATTAAATTTTATGGTAGATACTATAGATTCGCCAACAATGGAAATATCTGGTTTTCTTGACCAATGCAATCGAGAGGCATTTAATTCAAAATATTTAGTTTTTTCGCCTCTTCCAACTAGTTACCAAGTTTCATCATATCAGATCAAAATTTTCTAAGTAACAAAAATAACAAACGATACCGAGAAAAGACGTTGCAAATTTTACGCAAGGGTTTATTATTTTCTCAGTTAAATAACCCACTACCATTGATATATATGATAATATATGAAAACATATATTATTCATAACTCATTGGTTCTTCACAACACAAAACCCAATTACATGAAAAAATTCATGTCAAGCATTGAAGTCTCAATAAATACTCTTGTATAATTGAATAACATTTCCACATCCAGAACGCTTATTGAGTAGCATAATTTAAAATAATATTTTGAATGAGGAGAGACGCTCCGCAGTCGTTTCACCTCTATAAAGATACAGAAAATTTATTTGTGTCTACGCTGTATCCCTTGCCTAGGTCCAGGCACAGATTCCATTCAGAACAGGTGGATCATCGGCTCTACCTTAGTCCAAGGCTCCTACCCTTAGTATTAGATTCTCGACAATTGATGAGTTTTCCGGTTTGTTATTGATTTTTTCGCATATATCCTCCAATTTGTTTCATTTTATACATGCTCATTATCTTTTACATTCACCCTCATTTCAAACTCTCAGTACGAAAAATAGTGGATTTCGATTGAAACATGTAACGGATATCCACATGTTGACGATAATTGTACTACGCAAACCAAAATTGATGGAAACCTCCGATCAACCGAATTTTTTGGAAATCTTCATTATTTTAAATTGCGCTACTTAATTCGCGTTCTGCATGTAAAAGTGGTCTTCAGTTATACAAGAGTATTTATTGAGATTTCAATGTTTCAAATGAATTTTTTCATGGAATTGGTTTTTTTGTGTCGTGAAAAACCCATGTTTTATGATGAATATATAAGTTTTATTTATGATATGAATGAGCTTCATGAAGAAACTTAATCTTAAATTCCGTAATCCGCAGGGTGATTTCTATAATTAATATTTTTTCCGATTTTAAGTAGTTATGTTTCAGATATTGGGGGGGAAAACCCGAAAATATTTAATTTGAACTATTAACGATTATGAAATTGTTGACAATATGAATGGGGCATTTGCACATTGTGTTTATAAAATAATAATAAACGAATCCGTAAAAAATTTCGCGATATATGCTGAAAATTGGTAATCAATCTTTTCATCTATTTTTAGATCCGGGTTAAAATTTTCAGGTTGAGCTATCAGTGATCAACATTGAGAGTTTCATGTAAATTCGGTGGTAAGTTTTCGAGGAATAATTTTTTTTACTTTCAACCCCCAACTTTGATCCTTTAGGGTAGACCGATCCTGCTGAAAAGCTTGAAGGATCAATATCGAGCGACACACGATTCAGTACTTCAGGGAAATGCCCCGGAATACGGACGGTGGACGGACGGATTTTTTTTTATTAGTTCATTCAAATCTACATACTTCGAAATATAAACTGTGAAATTGGCAGGCGGGGTAATTTTTTTTTTGGTCGATTACTAAAGTTTCTTATTTGATTTTATCAAACCTATTCAATAAATATGAAGTCTCTAGTTGTTTTGTTCTGCATGGTCCCGATAAAATAATTTTGACCGATTATTAATTTTTTTCATAATTTTGGGAAAATCCTAAATTATACTTATTACACTGATTATGTCCATAGATTTCTTTCCACTGTTACTCAAAATCAATTCAAAAAGTGTTGGAATAATATGTGAACGGTTCGAATATTTCGCTCCTGCGTTTATATATAGGCACATCTTATTTTCCTAATAATTAGTTACATAGGTACTCACTAGTGAAATAATGTTAGTCAAGCACCTCTGCAAACTAGCTGATGAGAAGGATGATTAAAATTCATTATTGTATACGTTGCTTTTGAATCAAAGATTCCCAGGGTACTACTAGATTTAATTCCGAAGTTAAATCTACCAATTAGTGGAATTTGGAGATAAATGAAAACTTCCTCAAGGTTGAAAAGATCGATTTTGAGTGAAAGTGGGATGAATTTTTAAACTATAGACTTGGAATGACCTTCACGTGTAGGAACCAAAATCGATCTCATTGTAATTTTAAACGGAAGAATATTAATAGAAACTCAATACCAGAAACCTTTTCGTTGAAACATATTGAATAACTGAAAATATCAGGATCACCCAAAATCAAGTAGCATCATAATTTGATAGAGTATTATTTTTCGTATCTTCATCTTGAAGGCCATTTAGATATTGAAAACCGTGGAAACTCTCATAATTAGCTAACTATAAAAAAATGTGCAAATTAAAATGAATTGATGATTTTGTTTCAGTATACGTATCATCATACATTGTGTCCATATTATTTTCTATATTACTGATTATGATATTTTCTATTTGTCATTTGCTGATTATTTTATATTTTAAAATTTTAATTTTTTTCTTCGAAGTGGCTGTTCAGATTGAATATTTCTCCGCCAATACATTATGTACCAATTTACATCCAATTACCTTCAAGGTTTTCGAGAAAAAATCACTTCAAATTGAGAAAATCTGGTTGACCTATATGTTGATAATTTAGCTTGGCTCATTGAAATCTACGTGGGTAATTTTGAAAATTAGGTGAAAACAAATCTTCCTTCTGATTTGTCATGTCTATTGTATATTATGATTTTGGAAATCGGTCCAACATTCCAACTACCATAAATGTTAAAGGTTATGTTTCAAATTGCTCACTTGAACAGAAAAATATTAAAAATATTTTTGTCCTCTCGAACAATTTTAGAGCACAGTGCACATTTAACATGTTTACTGTTTCAATTATTTTTAATTTCTGTTTATCATTTAATAAACAATAATATGTTTGGATAATATCGTTCCGAAATATTATTATTAATGAATATTAACACTTATTTACTAGCAACGTCTCGAGAAACTTTGTTCTCTTCCTCAGGGTACAAAACAAAAGGAAGGCATGAATACTTAAACAATCAAATAACCAAATGAAACTGACATTTCATAATTGTGTGTCTGTTGCATTTGGTATTATAATTCATGGCATTATAGTGTTTTGAAGCCTGAGGAAGAGAACAATGTTTCTCGAAGTATTGCAAGAGGATAAGTTTAAAATAATAGTTTCTCAAGACGGATAGTGTTTTCTCAAGAAAAATCTGTTCGATAGAAATAAAACTTGGGAAAATCATAACACCTAGGGAAAGCCCCGAATCCATGGGCTGCATCTAAGATCATGAGATTTTTTTTAAGGTTCTCAATTAATATTCTTACTTTCGGAGGGAGTGTTTTGATATTTCGATGAGAAAATACTATCAAGTATTAAAATTTACCAGTATACATCAAATACCACATTTATTTCAGAATATTTCATATTCAATTCCATTCATCATTGTTCTTTTAATATCTTCCAATTCATTGGTCAGTGGCTCCGAAAATTTACTTCAAGGTTGTTAGATATAAAATCGTGTATTCATATAATTATTGTTAAATAAATGGATGTGGAATAACAAACATACATATATTTCAGAACGATTAAATTTTATATAGATTCTCGTTGATAAATATATTTGTTTGGTAGAAATATATATATGGAATACTAATTTTCGAAAATGTGTATTTGATTGCCTTAAGAAACAGTACCTATTTAACAACTGAATGACTGTTCCAATGTATTCCGTATGAATATCTAAGCAAAACTTCACAGTCATTCAATAACTCACGAACTATTAAGCGTATACCATACCCTTGACATTACATAGTTTTCTAATATCAAAGGATTTTTCCGATTTTCTTTTCACCCCAACTTTTCAGTTCGGACCAATTCGCACGAGTTTTATAATTCCATGGTTTCTAGAAAATAAGATACGATTGAAGGAAAGATTTCCTTTGTTTTCTAGAATAGTCACAGTTTCTAGTAGAGCAGACATAATTTATTTTGAGCTTGAATTTTTCTCAGTATATCCAACGTAGGGTCAACGCGCACTTAGCGGTAACGAGCCAGGTCACACCACACCGGGGCGGAACGTACGGCTACGGAACACTACAGAGGAGCAAGGAAATAAATTTTCGTTCGTTCACCTGAAAATTTCGAGAATTTGGGACTTGTGCGAAAAATATCGATTTCATTGTCAACAATTAGTGCGCTAAAACTAGTTTGAAAAATTCCTCAATTCAAGAAGGGAATAATTAAAACATTTTTTCATCGGAATCAATCAATTCCTAAGGGTACAAATTGTGCAGGTTCCAGGAAATAGCGTGCCATTGTTTTGCCCGTATGTCGAAATCGAGTTTACGGTGGGTTCAGTTGTATTATAACAACGTGCTCCTTCTCACATAATTTTTTTAGGATCCTACGGTTACTGAATGAAAAAAAATTTGAAAATTTTAAACAGTTTTGTCGAATTTTTTTCTTCTGGAACTGTTCATCAGATACTTCAGAACGATGAACTTAATTTCAGTTCAATTTAAATTTTCGGCGATATTAAAAAAATATCTATTTGGTTTTTTTTCGGTATCGATGTTATTACTCAAAAAATACTGATCCGATTGTGTAACTCAGAATCTAGTCGCCAAATGCCGATACACAATCTTGTGCAAAATTTCGTTATGATCGTGTTATTAGAATTTCGTTACTGTCAGTGTAACTCTGAATTCTAGAATATAGATGTTCAAATATTCATGTAGTGGAAATTCATTTTATGATAGAAAAATTCATTCCTTATGCAAAATTCAAATAGATTTTATTCTTTTAAATTTTTTGCGCGATTTGAAAGGTTAATAATTCGGAAATCATGAACCTGAACACCTTGACTTTTAGCTCTTATCATTATTTATCTGATAATTCACTTAATCCAATCTTTTGATGGAAACAATCTAATCTTGCTAAACCCCATTATGTTTTTTTTCGTTAATAAATAAAACATACGGAAAAGTCTACCAATTTAAAAATTTCAAACTTCAGAAATAAATCTAAGGTTGTGGATTTCCACCTAATATGTTGAAAAAAAACTGGAAAAATTAATTATTCAAAATTAAATTACTTCAAATAACATCAATCTAGCCCGAATGAGTATGAAAAAAATAATTTCGCGAAGGACAGTATTGTGCTTACCTTTCTCTCTGTTCAAATCACCAAAATACTGGATGAATCCAATGATTCCCCGCAAAAACTAAACCGCATCGTGTCACGCAACAAAACGTTGCTGTTTCTTCATAAATATCTGTTATTCCAGGCACTCCGACGAGTAAACTGCTATGTTATGGTTATATTTCTCGAAATTGAGTATCTGTTTCATAACTTCCTATTCTACTCACTGCTCAGGTGGGTATAGAAGGTGACGTTAACTTTTGTAATAGACAGTAGTTTAGTAGGACGTAATCTTATAGCAACCATAAGCGTAATCAGAGCGGGCTCTGCTTGTACTTTCACGTGTATTTTGGGTTGCGGGAATGAAAATAGAAAGAATGTTAATGAATCGATAGAGTTCAGCTTGCACATTTCCATTGGCAGTAATGGATTCACATTGCATTCTACGAAAAATTTACTTGTGATACAGGGAGGCCGAGAGTTTAGAGAACATAAAGTACTTGGTAAGAAGAGGGGCAAAAAAGCTGTCAAGATTCACCTTCCAGCTTCCAACCCTTCATTGTACCATTCAATGTGTAGAAATTATGGAAGTTGTATCGGCAAAGGTAATCTTCACCTCAGTTGAGTGGCTCCATCAATTGTTGTCGTTACTGGGCTCAAGCTCACTCTGAGTATTTTCATGAACTTCATTAGCACTCAAAACAAGGAAGAGTATGGTGAGCTGTTTCAAGAGATAGTTTTATCGGTCCCTATACTCTTTTGAGGACTATAGTTGATAGTTGGTAATTGGTAAGGGGTTACGTTCCACTGCGACCTTAAGGTCTATTGTGCCCCCTTGTCAGAGCTGTTTTCGCAACCTACAGCTCGCCCTCCAGCTCAAGAGCTCTGATGAATTCTAATATCTGTGAGGGCTTCAAGGAGGCTAAGTTCTCATTCCTCCTATAATGCTCCTGTCCAAGGTATCTTTTGCGCAGGCTCACAATGGCGAGGCATTCTGTGATCAGGAGAAAAGGGGGTTCCTCCTCCTCCCCACAAAATATGCACTCGTCAGTTTCTGATAAGCCCATTCTCATCATGTGCTTCCTTAGGCGACAGTGTCCTGTGAGGAAACCAGTGAGGAGGCGTAACTTATTCTTACTGAGATCCAGATGATTTTTGGATCTAGCAATTTCAAAGTTCCGAAGGAACTTTTTAGAGTGTTCCATTCCTGGAGAATTCCTCCACAGTGCCCCTCTTTCATTTCCTTCTTTCTCCAGAAACTCTTTCTTATAGGTACATTTGCCTATACCACAGAAAGGTTCTGGGCCAGTAGGTAGCGTTTGTGCTCCCTTTCTGGCTAGAGTGTTGGCCTCTTCATTTCCTTTGATTCCTGAGTGCCCAGGAACCCAGACTAAGGAGACCTTGTTATTCTTGCCTACTTCATTGAGTTTCCTTCGGCACTCCCATATCAGCTTTGAGTCGATGACATGGGGGTTCAGTGCTTTAATAGCAGCCTGACTATCAGAATGGATCACTATGTCACACCCTTGATAGTTTCTTTCCAGGTTTATGTCTATGCATCTTTCGATAGCAAGTATTTCTGCCTGAAAAACACTCGAGTAGGAGCCTAGCGATAGTGTACATTTAGTTCTAGGCCCGTATACTCCAGCGCCGGCCCCCGTCGTGGTTTTAGAACCCTCTGTATACCATTTAACGGTATTTGCTTTGAGTTTTAGGGAAGTGTATTCCTTTTCCCATTCTTCCCTTTTACATAGCATTGAGTCAAAGTTCTTCTCGATGCTTACTTTTTTAATCATAACATCACTAGGTAGGCTCGCTAATGAGATGTACTTGTTCAGGGAGGACCAGGCTCTCTGACTTTTGATTCTCTCATTCCCTGTACCTTCCCTAGAGATTCTAAGGATAGCTTCATGGGCTACCCTTCTGATCACTAGATGTAGAGGACTGAGATCTATGATGACCTCAAGTGCTCTAGTCGGGCATGTTCTCATAGCCCCAGTGATGCAAACACAGGCAAGCCTTTTTGAGGACTATATGATCCTCACCAACTTTTGCATGATCCTTCTACCCATCATTTCACAACCAACTCTGCTGTATATATTTTTGGTATAAAATTTCGAATGAGTACCTACTTACATCTACGAAATTGTTGATTGGTTTTCACGTATTCATGATTTCCATCTTTCATATTCATCGTCAAACCAACTCATCGAATGCGACAAATAAGAATTTATCTAAGAACTTTTCACGCGCTTGTTCTGTGGAACAGCGCGCTATCGTTCCGTCACAATATCTGTAATCTTCGAATTTTGAGCCGAAAATGGTCTTGAACGATTAGGTTGGACTCATTAAAGATGAATCCGAGGTCAAATTGCATTTGTCCGTCCGTGCTCTTACTTTCGAAGGAGAGAACCTGGCTAGCTAAAATTCCCACATTAGGTTTGGAGCAAAATAGTTTCGGAGTAAACCACTTTTGAAATTTTGTGGTTGACTGCTCGATTCCTCAGTAAGTTCTGATTTAATCAGATTAAAACATTGTAAATGGTTTGAGATTACCAACGTGCAACTTGGTGCCAACTTCATGTTGATCTAGTGGTCAGAAATTAAGAAAAAATGTTTATACCAAAATTTTTCAAATTTCTGTTGAAAAATTTTTTTTTTCGTTCATGTTGATCAGAGTTCAACCAAATTTGGTTCTCGTATGATGCCTGAAATTCCATAGCCCCATAGTACTTAAAAATTATCTGGAATACGTCCAGAACGAATTGTAACCCTTGAAAAATTCTCCTCAACCTTTAATATATTTCCCATAGAAAATTTTCTTTCTGTGATGTTAGTAACGAATGATATACTTACCGTCAACTGAATTTGCTGAACATCATTGCATATTATACGCATGTTTCACCCCTTGCATTTACCAAGTATATCGTAACACACGATCTTGGTACATGATGGAACTCAGTTGCAGAAAAATAGTCGCAATAAAGCGGAGTATGGAAGATAATGAATATTTGCCAGTATAAATTATAATTGAAGCAAGTTATCGAGGTTTTATCTGAGCTATATATAGTTTGTTCAATTTCTGAGTGTTGGATCTCTTGAAAAATCATTATTCGATATTGGCTTCTCAGCCATCAAATCTCCCGGTCAGTAAAAAGTTACTAGCACATTCGCTGTTTTGTTTTCTATGAAATTACGCTCCTATCTGGGGTATTTGAAAGAATTAGTTTTAAGCGTTGAATCAGAGAACTCTCTTTAAGCTAAGGTTCCCATAAAATTCACGAAAAAATATCACTTTAGTGGCCTTAAAAGCATTCGAAACAATACTCATTTCAATTACATAAAAATCTGTTTGCACTTCATTCTAATAAGTATATTCGTATCTGAGAATACCTTTCGAACTTGCTTGAGGAACAAATAGAGTTTTCGAATTAACTTATTGAATCCTCAAAATGAAAATCAACATGTATGAGTTATCGATAATCAGTGATGTTCGGAAACCAGAAATCTTAGAACTACAAAATGCTTCCTTCAAATTTTTGATACAACTCAAAAATTACTGAAATTTTACTCGTTTCAATCCTTTAATTCTTTTAATCCTTAGTGTAGATGATTCAAATTTGAGAAATAATCATGGAAATCATTATGGAGAGTTTAAAGTCTGTGTATCAAAGTGGTTCAGGAAATTAAATCCTCAGAAACATAATATAGGTACAGAATATAAGAAATACATACAGAGTGTAACAGCCAAATGGAATAAATTCGATAACGAATAAATGAGGGGGTGTTAGGAAAAACGCTCGGACACGTCGATTTGTGATTTTAAATGCGCATAGTTTTCAAGAAAATAAAATTATATAGGGTGTTCCATGCGACCGTGGCCAATACCAATTTTCCTATTTCAAACGTAACCTGTATATTATTTTTTTTTTGGATTCTTCAGAAAATTCTAGACATAATTCATGTTGTATTTGAAATAAGAAAGTTGGTATTGGCCACGGTCACATGGAACACCCTATACAATATTATTTTTTTGAAAAATATGCGCATTTAAAATTACAAATCGACGTGTCCGAGCGTTTTTCCCAACACGCCCTCATTTATTCGTTATCGAATTTATTCCATTTGGCTGTTACATTCTGTATACCTTTGTGTTGCAAAATGGTGTATGCACAGGTTCTGTGCATAACATGGCCTACTTCAAGTGAGCATCCTCTTTGTGAAAGTTTTATCAAATATTTATATCCTTTGATGGGTCAGAAAATGTCAAGCCATTTTAATAAGTTGGTCAGTGGTTGAAATTTCAATTGAGGATCTAATATTCACTAAGTAGATCGAATGACTAAGTGCCCAATTGGGCAACTTGCTAAGACAAATATTTATGTCAAAGCTACAAATGTGAAACTTTTTTATAGAATCTCAACAGCCTGCTGAAATTTATGTAGAGTTTGAAGACCCACCCTGTGTATACAACCTGTAACTGATTTGTTTGAGAGGTAATCAGAAAAGCCTGTGACAACAAATTGTGTATACAAATATTAGAAGAGAATTCTATATGAAAAGGGCTTCCAATAAATTCATCATTATTCTATTCCTATAATCATGAAAATGTACCTATAAAAACTTAGATACCTACTTTGATTTCTCACAGTACTTTTTCAAATCTTCAATCAATTTGGCACAATTATAACTTGGCAAAGACCCCCCTAACTCTGTCGGCAACACCTCTTTATGAATAAAGTCATGCAAAGTAGTCAAGTTCCGTCCATGAACATAAAAATTTTCTCTTATATTATCATTAAAGGAAAGTTTGAACACATTGAATGCAGCAGTTATGTACCAAGGTGCAGCGATAAAATGTAGTTCCACAAACTTTGCAGGATAACAATCTTGAAGGCCGTGAATCATATGTCTCACTATCTTTGGACTGATCCAGGTTGATTTCTTGAAGGTAAACTGCTCCCAGTTGACGATGACAACAAAACCATTGTTTTGGACGTGCACATCTTGCAAGGCGAAGTCCAGGCAGAGAAGCAACGCCCTGTATATTGAGATTTGACTTATTTCCCCATCCCAGTTGTTTGCGTGGAAGACAATTAAAGTTCTGCACTTCCTGTCTTTCTGAGGATGTAGTTCTGGAAAGAATGAAGGTCAAAATAATGGAGAAATCGAAGTTCTGTCGGAATGTTCATCTTTCTCAACTTTGATTGTAATGTTTCTTAGGATAACTTTGGTGTAGAGATTTTATTTGCCAAATTTCGCAAGAATTATATCCATTCGGCGGATTTAGCCCATTCATGAGTTCTACCCTCTAAATTTAGCCCGAAATTAATCTACAAATATGAAGATTCTATGTAATTTTTTTCGGAAGGTATTGTGGTTCATGTTAACATTCCAACCAACAGTTGATTTCCAATAGGATAACACCCGAAAACAACAACTTCTTGTTAAATATCGATTGAAAGGTTTGTGTCGAATTCTGACAGATATTTTCCAAAAAAAACGAATCTTTGACTAATGTTTGAATTTTCCAGAAATTAATATCGGATCGAAGTGAAAATGGTTGCACTGTTGTAAAATATTGTCTTCAAGGTCGGTGCAAAATCTCATCGGAATCCGATGTATACCTAGTTTCCGCAAAAAACTTTTTTCGAATTCACTGGAAATACGATTTCAACAAAATCTCGCAAGGTTTTGTGCGTAAGTATTCTGCAACTTATCACCACAAATTTCAATCCGATGGCATTGGTAGTTCCTTAGATATTGAGGAAATAACCTCAAAATTTCAAATCACTATAACTCCGAACTTAACCGGCGCATTTTGAAATGCAACCTACCCTGAAAGTTTCACTCACCAGGCAAAGAATTTTCGAGTGCATTTCTTATTTCTGGATCTTCGACAGTCAAATTCCTAAAAATATTCGGATATTCATATTTATATTTTAAATGATTTTGTATCAGACTGTGTGTACCACCAACACTTAGCCTTCTGGAATACAGGAACTTCATCAGATTCTCATCTTTGAGGCAGAACGACTTGTCGTTATCATTTTTCAATTTATTCTTCAACTTCCCAAGGGAATCCCCCTCAATTCTTCTGATTTCATCGAGAGGAAACATTTTGAACTGTTCATTATATGACGAATATCGTCAGTGGAATTGGTACGATTGTTCACATCACAGTTTCAACAATTTGTGAGGTTCGGATGGCTATTACAATTTGCAAATTATCGCATTATCTATTGATTTTCGTAATAGATATAAACTCTGGCATATCTTTATCCTATCCTATCTTATCTCAGATTCATAATGTCGATGGTTTTGGTTCTATGATTTCAAGGGAATAGCCATGAATTATAGAAAATATATGATTTTTGAACTAGCTCACATCTGAATCTAGCGAGACCGATATTCACATTTTGTTCTGCATTATCAATTATTCCTTTTTGAGCGCGTGTTCTGGAGAACAGCTTGCTATCGTTTTGTCCAAATGTCTGTAATTTTCTAATTTTGAGCCGAAACTGGTCTCAAACGACTAGGTTGGACTCACTGATGTCAAAAACTATTCTGTCCGGCCGTCCGTATGCCGATTATTGGCGTACGGAGGGCTCTGTCTACTTGAAACTTTCAGGCTAGGCGGCATTTTGATAAACACCAGTCAATTTTGTTCGTGGGCAAAATCAGCAGAATAGTTTACGAGTTGAAGCCATTTGAAATTTTAAGGCTGTTTCCATAATAGTTGAGAAAGAACTGAAGCAAAGTTCTGTTGAAAACATACGATCAGTTAATTTGAGGAAAAAATATATTTCGAAATTTTTTCGGAAAAACATTTTTTTTTCGGATACTGTTTATCTTTCTCGAAAAATTTTTGCTCATACCTTCAGCTCAATATTTCAATTCCAAATTGATACGGTCAATATTTTCGGCGAAATTGGAAAACAATAGGTAAAATTTCGTGTTTTTTTGTTGAATATCGTTGTATTTTCAGGAATAACTCGAAACATACTGATCCAATAAAGATGAATCTTAAAAACTAGTTTGAAAATGCTCATAAATATTTTTCTGCGAAATATTGTGATGATAGTGTCATTAGAACAATTTGAAAAAAAAAATTTTTTTTCTCTTTCGACTATTCATTATTCTGCGATCTTCTGATCATATTTTCCTCAATTTTGCTAACCTCAGGACCCTCCCCTTAAGCGGTTAATTCACCAATTGGTTTCGGAGCTATACCAATTTCAATTTTCGTGGTTATTTCCTATATATCTCAGGAACTACTCACGCGATCGGATCGAACTTGGTAAAATTTGAAAAAAAAATTTTTGAATTGTAATTGAATTTTTTTTTCGAAAACTATTTACTAGATTTCAATTAAATCCGGATTAATTAGCATGAAGCCAATATTCGAAAAAATTCGAGAATTATATGCATTTGGACAAAACTATAGCACGCTAGCTGTTCCCCTAGAACAGAAAGGGCGCTCAAAAAGGGCTCCAAATTTCAGTGTGTTCAGAAAACATTTTCGGAGATTTTGGAAAAAAAAATAACATATATTATTTCAAAATTGGTGGTTGTTCCCTCAGTAATATTTACGGAATAACTCAAAAAATATCGACCCGATCTTGATGAATTTGAGTAGCTGTTTTGCAAATGCTGATGTGCAACTTTTTGAAGAAATTCGCGATGATCATATTACTGGAATAATTTGATAGAAAATCGATCTTGAATCATCAATTTATTTTATACAAGAAATAAAAATATACTCTATGATTGGACATCTTCAGGGATTGACAGTTAAAAAAATTAAATAATGAAAATTTCGGAAATACTGATACAAAATATCATAATTTAGCTTCACTTATCTACATTTTTTTAAATAATATGATATCTGATTGATTATAGACTAAAATCTTAATATACATAATACTCCTTGAGATTCAGCGTATCAAACTTAATTTCATAATCATCCAGAAAACACTGAGTGCGATACAATATATTTTAGTTTTTCATCAATATTGAACATGTTGTTTTACATCTTCAGTGAGCTCTTTTTAAATTTCGTAAAAATTAAATTTGAACTGTCAAAATAATCCTCTATGAAAATCGTGTTCTACATTTCTTATAAGAATATTTATGTGGTACTGCATAGGTAATTAAAATATAAATATCTGTTTGCATCTTCCACTGTGATTTTGGGAATCAGCTCATCGAGATCACATTTCTTAACATGAAATGGCATTGTATCTCTGTTTTTGTAAGAGAACTTTCATTCACGAAATAACTAAGTTACTCCTTTACCCTCTAACTTTTCTATGCAGAAAATAGAAATTGTCAGAAGTGCAGTGCTGATATTTGTTATTGGTTTCTCCTTCAGAAATTCCTTCATATGATTCTTTGTCCATTTTCAACAGTTTTTAACCATTGTTCAGGATTATAACTAGGTTTTTCACCACCCAAGTCTGCTGGCAAGACATCCTTATGAACGTGTTCATGTAACACGCTCAAGTTATTACCATGAACATAAATTCTCTCCTTTATTTTTTCGTTCAAAAACGGTTTTATGACCATCAAGGCTGCTTCGACATACCAAGGCTGTCCGATGAAATGAACACCCTTAAAACGAGCCGGAAAACAATTCTGTAGTCCTTCCACCATAAGTTTAAGAACGCTCGGACTAAAATGTGAGGTTTTCCTGAAAGTAAATTCGGTCCAGTCAACTATAACTACAAAACCAGTGGATTGATTGTGCACATCTTGCAGGAGGTAGTCCAGGGTGAACACCAGCGTCCTGTATATACTGACGAGTCCGTATGTGCAATCCCAGTTGTTTGCCAGGAACAAAAGAACACATCTCCCTTTTCTATCCTTTGAAGGAAGGACACCGGGAAGGCAACTTCTTATACAACTTTGAATATCGCTGTTTTCTATGGTCAGATTGCTGAAGATCGCACTGTGCTTCTTCCTGTACCAGTAGAAATTCTGGATCAACTTGAACGTGGTTTCAACGTTATATTTCCGTGCATTGAGGAATTTGATGAGGGTTTTGTCGTCCGTTGGGAAGCTATGTTTCAATTCTAGGTCGTCGGAAGTGTGGATGACGTGTCTTAATGTGTCCAGTGCAACTTTTGGGTCTATTCGTGTTGTTTGTAGCTTTAACTTATCAGATTCTGATAGAATGGATCTTAGTTTCCAGTCATACTCTAGGAATTCCGCCATTTCTCGCTTGGTGAGAGTCTGTAAAATAAGAATGTGTCAGTAAATATTGAGGAGGAACACCGTAAGGTCAGAAATTTTCACTCGATTGTTAGATTTTATGTTTAATTTTCACACACAATGTATATGGTTTATTTCTCCCTATTGCTAAAAGGATTCTAGTTTGAATGATTCAAGAAAAGCTCGAAGGAGGGGGGCCAATCACAATTTTAGCCCCCTCGAATCCGCCCGTGATGCAGGTAAGTCAACTTTGACCGAATAACACCTCAACTTTTTCTATTCAAATAGTCCATCCTGTATATGTTTGCGGATATATTTTTTGAAATCCATTTTTGTAAAGGTTGAAGGCTGTCTATCTGACGAGCATGATATGAGTCTGGGAGTACCACAAGGATCCGTCCTTGGACCTCTTCTATTTTTGCTATTCATCAATGATCTCCCCGTTAATTTAAGAGTGATGTTCCTGAATCTGGTCACACGTAGTCGCTTTTCGTCACTGATACGTAAGTTTTTGTTGAGTCTCTTCGCTGATGATGCTTCGGTAGTGCTTTCGGCCCCAACGTTCGAAGAACTTCAGGCGCTGTGTGAGCTTCTATTACAGAGCTTTGTTAACTGGTGTCACCAAAATAACTTAATGATCAACATTGATAAAACCGAATTTATTTATTTTACAATTGGGCATAGTGACCGTAAGCTGGTGATTCGCCATTTGGATAGTGTTATTTTATCTAAGAATGGTACTAAATTTCTTGGCATTCACCTTGACAATAATTTGAAATGGGGTATGCACGTTGATTCTGTGTGCAAAAAACTGAACAGTTCTTATTATGCTCTAAATAGGGTGAGAACCTTAATTCCTATAGAATCACTCATAAACATATATTACAGTTTGGTCTATAGCCACTTATCATACAATATTCTGCTATGGGGAAACTCTTCGGACGTTGGAAGGGCTTTCATAATACAAAAACGTATTTTACGCATGCTGTTCAATATACCTCCACGTTCGTCTTGTAGACCTATATTTGTAGAAAACAATATAATTACATTATCATCAATTTTTATTTTAAAAGCTCTTTTATATGTGAAGGAAAATGAGAAAAGTATTGTTCAGTTGTCTAGTTTTCATAACTATGGTACCAGAAGTGAGAGAACATGTCCCCAAACACAGAACAACTAAGTTTGAGATGTCTCCTATGTATCAATGTGTTAAACTTTTTAACCATTTGCCTCATAATGTTAGATCTCTAGATTCAAACAAATTCAAAAAAACTGTTAAGAAGTTAATGTTAAGTGGATGTTATTATACGGTAAACGATTACCTCAGTGATGTTATAGTGATTTAGCTAATTTATATTTTTCTTTATCTGTATGGCTTATCCTATACATTAATTTGTCTCAGAGGATCAATAAACTATTATTAAACTATTTGGGCTTGGTGAAAAACAATCCGTGGAAACGAAAAAATGCGCGCATGTTTTGGGTAAAAGCATGCTAACGTTTCGTCCGAATGTCTGTAATTTTCGAATTTTTTCCAGAAAATAGTCCAAAATAACTAGATCAATATCGAATATCTATCCAAACAGCCATAGGCACGATAACGTGAATCCTAGCGACTTGAAACTTTCAGGGCAGGTTGAATTTCAAAATGCGACTGTTATGTTCGTTAATTGGTTAAACTGGCCGAACAGTTTCGGAGTTACTTTTGGGTAATTTCCTCAATATTTCAGGAACGACTTGAGCCTCAGATTAAACCTTAGCAGTTAGTTATAGTATAACAACGCGCAACTCCTTACGAAATTTGGCTGGAATCGTATATAGATAGCAAATTTCAAACAATTTTTTTCTCGAAATTTTTTTGAAAAAATATTGAAGCGATATCCTCCGATCTTCTAATCATAACATCTCCACAAAATTCTGTATGCACTTTCAAGCTGTCATTTTTCAATCAACCACTGGATTTTAATTCGATCCAATCTGTATTTTCGGAAATATTCGCAAAATAAAATTTTGAATGGGTTTAACACATTCACGAAGTCGGCCTTCTTGATTAAGGTCCAAACCCTACTTCACAAATATAGAGTTTCTAAGTTATTTTTTTCGGATCTTATTGTACTCACGTTCGGCCGTGAGGACCTAACTAAATGTTAACCTATCAAAATAATTTATGAATAATGGAACATATAATATTGTTGATTTAGAGGCAACCAAAATAATTATTTCTGAGTTATTAATGAGTTTCATAAAATTACTCTGTCTATTCAATTCCCACGTCATTATCGTAAGTAATTATTCTAGTTTATGCGGAAATCAAAATAAACGATTTAATTCTTATGAAATCCGATTATCAATCCAAACATTGTTCAATTCCTATGCACAATTATTATTGATAACTATTTGTTTTCAAAAAGCAAACAAAAGGCTGTAAGATTGGGAAAAATCGCTACGTACTAACTCTGTATATATGTAAAATAAATGGGGTGTCCCATTTGAAAAATAAAATCCTAGTGATATCTCATGAAATATCAGTTCGCAGAAAATTCAATGAACTGAATTAAATTTTACGTGAGAAGTTGCTACGAGAATGTTTTTGCAGAAATAAATTTTTTCAACAGAAAAAAAGTTAGAGCAATATTTCTGAAATTAACATTTTCGTAAAACACTTGGTAACTATGAAACTTGTACATGAATCTATAAAATAATAAATTAATTTGTTTGCGATATCTGTTGGTCATGATTTATTATGAATGCCATCTGATTCTTAGTTTTGCTGGTGAAACACAGCATATGCAGATCATTTTTCATCTTCGTTTTATCCTTTGAGATTATGAAAATATTAAAAAATGAATGAACCCTCGAATTAACTATAACGTGCACTAACCTTTTCCAAAAACTTATGCGGAAAGATATAGCACAATTTTAAAGTATGCCATCTCAGACACCTTACAACTGCTGGATATTATTTTGCTTACTGCTTTTTCATTTTATCGATGAAAAACAAAAACTTATTCAGAATTGAACTCAGTTAATCGATCTGATTTTTCATTTATTTCTTGGATAATTGCAAACCTAAAAACAATGGGCATGGTCAGATTCCATTTCATATTTGAATCTGTAAAACAAGATGGTTGGGGTGCAGGGAAATATTCCATTTTACTACTTAAAAATTTGAGAAAATTAAGAATTATTTCATGGGTTTCAGGGTTTCTATTCCAAGTAACTGTTTTGAGCGATATGAATTTTATTCTCTATTATCGCCCAACCTTGAGTTCCTCATTCCTGAGAAATGCAAATGCTGTTAGAGAATCTTCGAATACATTATTAGGTATACGCAAATGGATTTAGTTTTTATTTTGTCATTTTCGAACAATGGTACTGGAACAATAATGCAAATATATAGAATCACTGTAATATTCAATATTATATGTTCCTTGAATTCATTTACTGGTTTTCCTCGAACTTATTCTACAAGGATACGTTTATATCGTTCAAACATTTTTCCAAAATTTTGTGGCTCCTTACCTTCAGTCTCTCCATATTTCCAAAATGAACAACACCCATCATAGTCGAAATATCAGGGACTTATTAAAAGTGCAATCGCAGTTCAGAGCAATACACAGCAATGACACTTCGCTGAATTCCCGCTTTGATGTACTTTTTAATTATCTCCAAACAAAAGATTATTCCGATTAAATTATCTTTACGATTAATTTCGACAGATTTGCGTTTGGATGCATTCAATCCCAATTTAAATATTTGCTGGATCAACTCAGAGGAATTCCCTTTTTTTGTGTTTATCAATAGATGAATAAATGATTGATGATCAGGTTTTTGCAGTGTTTGAACGTCTACGTAGAAATACTTTTCATTTAAATGTTCGTCATTTCCTCGGAAAATGCAACTATTATTATTATCTATTTCTGTGAATTTCGAATCGTTCAGCGAAAATTATCGCATACTAATGAATAAATCGTGTTCAAATCCATTTATATCCTCATGACGTAGACACAATAACTTGAGAAAGAAAGGAAATTGAGACTGAAAATTTCCAGGATTAGTTTGAGTTCTGAATGAGTCAGTGGATTAGAGAAATAACTTTGAGGTAATCCGCAAAATATGGGCGAAGGATATTTTTTGGGATGAAAAAATTCTGCTTTTTTCTTAATTTTTCAAGCGATAAAATCATCAGGGAATATTGCTCATTGGACAAGTTCCAATTCGATGATTAAGTTTTGTATTCAGTTATTGAGAAATCAGTATTTCGGATGTCTTTATATCCGAATCTCGGCAGATTTCACATATGAACGAACTCAAACAACTCATTTGAACTCCGAACCTACCCTGAAAAAAAAATGAGGATTTTCCTTTCGACAGTTAGCATGTTAATGGACTTAATTGAATTTGAACACAGAGTCTATAATCCGATCATTTAAATCAGCCGTTGACTTCGTTGACTTGGGTGTGTAGTTGTAAAGTATCACCATGAAGAGATATATAAAATTTCAATATGATTATATTACAAGATAAAAGAAGAAAATAATTTCAAGAAACTTCGATACCTCAGGGCATCTATAGAATGAGTTATATAAAACTCAGCTTCCAAGCTGTTTCACGTGAAGAAAAGTCGAGTTTTCTGATCTGATCAGTCTCTAAATTACAGAAGAACATAAAGAAAATCTTTTAATGAATGTGTTTTTGTTGTGAGGTTCTGGCAAAGAATTGGAGAGGTGTGAAGAAGTGGATAGATAGAAGACGATAATTTTGAGGGCTGTCCACTATGATACAGAAGAGGTAACTTTTTTTCAAAAAAATCGTGAATTTATCGAAAAATATGGAGATAGGCCACTTTCGAGCGTTAGTGGCCTATGTCGATCGTTAGTGGCCAATTTCTAGCATTAGTGGACGCTGCAACAAGCGACTCCCTGGCTGTGCGTACGCGGATTTATGGAATCTGTTGTCCTCTAACGGCATTATAGCAGCCACTATCGATCGAAAGTTGCCATGTGTGAGTATTTCCGCTCTTATGTTGACATTTTAGTTGCTCTTAGCTACTCTTCAACAATTGTTCCATTTATTTATATTAAATTTGTGAATTGAAAATTTATCATTCGTGAATGAGAAAAATCCGCCAAGGGTTCATACAAAATTTCGTTAGGAAATTGAACTAAGGCGTAAACGCTACTCACTTCACGTCAGTTTTTCCAAAATTTTCATGGAAATGTTTCAGTCGAAATTTATTACCGATAGAATTATTGGATCTTCTCGAAAACTACTCAATGAATTTTGCCATTCATGGTCCGTTATCTTCATATTAGAGTTTTTGACTTAATTTTTTCGAAAGTTATCGTGTTCACGGACGAATAAGTCAAATGAAAACGGATGAAAACATCCCATATAATCATTGTATGACAACAAGTTTGTATCAGAACTCTAGTTATCTAGTCTAGCATCCACCAATCATCCACCATTTGTACTCTTTGTCCATCATACTCCACCTCAACCACACCAGTTTGGTGAATTAAAAAACTCGCCCTATGGAATGAAAACAATAAAAAAACAAGCGTGTAAAAAGATCCCCAAAAAAGACCGTTTCTCCGATAAAATAACATTTCTTCAATCTGGCAAAAAAAGTTACGAACCACCTCGGTATATTTGCCTGAATCCTTTGAGTCATCAGTTTCTTACCACGTAATCAAAATGCAATTACAGTCATTTCTTGGTTTTCATCGAAGGAGTAGGAACTTGAGTAGGTTAATTATTATGAACTGTTGCAACATCTTCGTAGTTGATTATAACCATTAAAGTCAGTGGCGTAGAATGAACCTATTTTCGCTCTCTCATTCATACAGACATAGCGTTTATGATGTGAAGAACCGCTCATGTTAAATATTTTCTAGTAATTATTATCATAAATTACGACTCTTCTTAAACTGATGCAAAACCTTGACTAATGCGGAAAATGTACAAGTTAAATGTTTTGAGAAGTTCGTTCACACTACGTCCAACCTTAAGCAACTAAAAAAGTAGGTCTGGCCTTCAAAGTGAATTTCTCCAAAGATCGGATATATTCCTGCTGTAATTAGTCTCAGTATTAATTGAATGCCCAATTTCTTTAGGCGCCGATCTGACGATCGGCACTACACCTACCTGCTAATGTACTATACAGAGTGGTCCGCGTCAAACTGTACATCGTTTGATGAAAAAAAGATGGTGGGTTGAGGATCCAAAAAACAACATTTGAATATGGGCTAAGTCTATTGGTCTCTAAGATACATGGTGATTTATCGATTTTGGCAGAACCTTTGGATGTCTATAACTCGTGAACCATTCAAATTGTTCGCTTCAAATTTGGAAGGTATTGTCATCTCAGGCCATCGAAAAGTTCATATGAACCATAACGAAATATTACAGATCAGGACTTGGAAATTTAGCTTTTGTTCTCCAGGTCTAATTAAACACTCTTCTGACCATATAATCCTCACAAAATTCTGTATAAACTTTCAGGCTGTTATTTTTCAATGAAGTACAGGATTTCATTCCGATTCAATCGTTATTTTTCGAAATATTGGAAAAATGAAATTTTGAATGGGTTTATCTACCGTATCATTGGGTGGATTTCATCCATTCACGAATTCGGCCTTTGTTGTTTAGGTATGAAACCTATTTCATGTATAACAAGTTTCTAAGTTGTTTCTTTCGGAAGTTATTGTGTTCACGATGGGCCGTCATAATCTACATTACTTACATAACTTCAATTAACCGAACAGTAGTCAATAGATGTGTTTCTTTCAGGGTGATATAGGTATTTTTTCACTTTTCGATTTATAAGTAGATTTCCAAATTCCCAAGGAACTTATGAATTAATAAAAACCGCATTATAAACATTGTTTGATGCTTCATTTCGGGAACTCGACAGCTGAAGAAACCTTGCAACTTTATATAAAGTGACGTCGAAGACCAGAAGGCGGTCTCAAGGACTTTTAATTTATTTAGCAACTCAAACTGGTTGCACACATATTTGTTCTTTTTCAATTACCTCTGGACTCTGAGCATTCGGTTAGAATGAAAGTGAAAAGATCACGATCTCTCAATAGTTCAATGGATACGCTAGAATTAACATTTTTTTCTCTTCAATATGGCCAGGGTGATGTCGATTTTTGTATAGCGGTTTTTATGTCTGACCTCTTTAACAACGAAACCATTGGAGCGGAAGTATCAAACAATGTGGGTCGCCATGTTAGCTTTCAGTAAGCCGTCATAACAAAAGTAATATTTGAAAAGATAACAGAACGTGAACTTTATCATAAAGGTGGATTGCCTCTTTGCATACATCTTCACATGTTTGTCAACCATACGAGGGTAGGGTGAAAATTTTGAAACTGATAATCCGTGTCATATGATGTATTTCTTCATCAAATGCTCTTGGCTATAAAAATAATAAAATATTTCAGCTTGTCCATTAATTATTATATGATCATGAAACTGTAGTATTTCATTTGTATTTGAATATTCGAATAACTCTGCAGTAAAACTTCTAAACGAACAAACATACCTATGGAATTCCCTACTTTTCAAAAGTCTCAAGAAATAAGTTTACAGAAGACATTTAAATACCTTGTTGCACAACTTGAAATACTCCAGTATGAAAATGTACTAGTACTACAAAACCTGTGTCACCTTAAAAGAAATAACTCAATTTACAAAGTTCTTGGGGATATATGTGAACGATACACCGGGATTTCACTCACATACGTCGAAAATGTTGTGATAAATTATTGTTTCCAAATCATCAGGGTTAATTTCAGAAAAAGCAGATTTCAATTCTACATAGCACGTCTCTGCTTCTTCAAAACTACTTTCGGCGATTTTAGTTTCCAAGAGGTATTATTATGTTGAGATTGAATTTAGAAATTGGCATTGACATTTGGCAACGGCATTGAGAATTATTTTGACATTGCCGATATTTCACGACTGCCAACCTGAGTCAGTTTTGAGTAAAAAAACTTGCTAGTCCTAAATCATGGCCAACCGATAAAAAGAAATTATAACGTTCAAGTCCCCAAAACAAGTGCGCTAAAGCATTTAATCGTTCAAGAGTGAAAAAACTTATCAATAACTATGTCCTTCCAACGATAAAATTGCACTTTCTGTGAATATCAAATCAGTTTTGTAATAGAAATCATTTTAATTTGTAAGTTCAAAGGTCTAGATGCATTACTTCAACAGGAAATCATTCTACCACATCAATCATAAATGAACTAGTTAATAACCTTCAGTGTTTTTCCGGAATCATTCGAATAAACCATTTTCTTCTTTCGTTTTGATTCATTTTTACCCACTACTTCTAGGGAATAGCGCGTTATCATTTCGTCACAATGTTTGTAATTTTCGAATTTTGAGCCGAAAATGGCTTAAACGATTGAGCTGAACTCCCTGGAAAAGAATCCGTGGTCAAATTAAATTATGTTCGTCCGTCCGACCGTATGTGCTCTAAGTTTCGAAGGAAAAGACTTATGTGATCGTTCAGTTAGAAGTTTGAAGAACAAATTCTTTCAATTTTTTTCGGAAACTATCTAACCAATTTTTATGAAATTCAGCACGAACCTTGATGTCATTATTTAACTATCATCTACCAAATATGAACGATCTGTATGGTTGCATCAAAAATGCACCGCGATTTCTTGACAACAGCGTCGACATGCCTATTTTCTCCCTTCCCCGATTCAAGAATAGGGACCCTGGTCTCTTTTTCAGTTTGAAGAATCAACTGTCTGAATAGTCAAAAACCTCTCCCAGATAATATACTTTAATTCGTATCCCACCTCCTGGAAAAAGTTTCCAATGCACTTCACCGTGATAATAGGAAAATATGTAAACATAACCTTCACTTTTGATTGATTTATGTACTTATTTTGGTGGGTTTTTATTATGAAGTACCATAGAATATTTTCAGCGCTTCTTATAACGAAATTCTGATTGCTTTGGAACATTTTCGAAGTTTTCTTACTTAGGCAATTTTAACTTCTATAATGGGATAAAACGGGATGGTATGCTAAAACCAAACAGTTTTGCCAACTTAACGGCAAAAATAATTTGACAATCACATCAAAATGATAAACTCAGTAGACGGCATCTAATATGTAGCTCTGTAAAGATTATATTGAAAGTTCCCATCAGGCATTGATCTGCTAAATGAAAGTCAAAAACAAAAGGTCCAAATATCTGGAATTTCGAAGGCAATCAAACAGAATGTGACCATTGAAAACTGGATTCTGAAATGAAGCAGATGCAGACATACTAAAGGTCATCTAAACTGGTCTGATGATTCAGTTCCTTTTCAATCTTCAATTTACATAAACATCTGCTTATGTCAAATTCGCTAAAAGACATTGCAATGGTTATTTTCATTTTTTGGGTGCATGTATGTTGTTTACGAATTTTGAGCAGAAAGGAGTTTCAAACTTTAGATTGGACTACCTGAAGATTGATAATTTGTGTCGTTTTAATTCTGTCCATCCTTGATCACAATGAGTCATGAAACAAAAGTAATACATATATGTACAGAGTGGGCAAAATTCGTTGTCTACTGAAGGGATCTCGAGAACTATAGCAGCTAGAAGAAAACTGATAACACATTCTCGAGCTCTTTTTTCCTGACTAATCCAAATCTGAAAACAGATCCAGCTTATCGTTCATAGAACTTGAGTTATGAGCGAAAATTGAGAAATTGTCATTTGCAATAATGCTGAATAACTCGCTTGTTTGAACTCGTATTTGAAATCTGTTGATACATTCTACAGGCAATTTTTTAGGAGTAATTCGAATTTAATATGACTGACTTTTTCAATCCAGCCATTTTCGAGAAATGAGAAAGATTTTGGATTTTTTCAATGAAAACTATAGTCAAAAGATCTCCTATCTTGTTACAAAATTTTTGCTCATTTCAAAAATGTATCATATGTCGCTATTCACATGAATATTACATGAGAAAATATTCATTACTTTTTTCCTGCTTTTCAATTCACTGTTGAATTATGAGTAGGCTGACGTTACCATAGCGACGATTCAACATGCATTAACTTTGTGTGAACTTGCGCCTTTATGATTGGAATCAGCGATTGCTGAATACATATTTCTATGGTTAATTTGTCATAGTTCTTAAGATCAGCAATATTTCTGGTCATTAGGGATAATAAACAGATTTTCTATTGCTAATCTTAAGAACTATGACAAATTAACCAAAGAAATATTTATTTCAGCAATCGCTGATAGATAGATAGAGGCGCAAGTCCACACAAAGATAATGCATATTCAATCGTCGCTATGGCAACGTCAGCCTACTCATAATTCAACAGTGAAAAGAAAAGCAAGAAGTAGGTATTGACAATTTTCTCATGTAATATTCATGTAAATAGCGACATATGATACATTTTTGAAATCAGCAACAATTTTGTAGCAAGATAAGTGATCTTTCAACTATAGTTTTTATTTGAAAAATCCAAAATCATTCTCATTTCTCGAAAATTGCTGGATTGAAAAATTCAGTCATATTATATTTGAACTACTCCTAAAAAAGTGCCTGTAGAATGTATCAACACATTTCGAATACGAGTTCAAACAGGCGAGTTATTCAGCATTATTGAAAATGACAATTTCTCAATTTTCGCTCATAACTCAAGTTCTATGAACGATAAGCTAGATCTGTTTTCAGCTTCGGATTAGTCAGGAAAAAAGAGCTCGAGAATGTATTATCAGTTTTCTTCTAGCTGCTATAGTTCTCGAGGTCCCTTCAGTAGACAACGAATTTTGCCCACCTGTATAGTGACTTGAAATTCCTGGAATACAAAATATTCCAAGAAAATTATTGTGAAGGATTTCAGTTGCTCGACTCGATGAAGGGGTTAGGTTCATGAATCCTTTTTATTGATTTAGCATTTTTCATTAAGGAACATGATTTCACAACAATCGAAAACTGTCCCCTTCCTGTAGCGATCACTATCCAGATGAGTGTAATCCGAACAGCGAATGCAATAAAATTTAATAAACGATTTGGCGAATAGTGTGGATGGAACTCGAGCTAAGCCTCGAATAATACATTCAAATGCATCGTTCGAGTCGAAAACCGAGTCCTGACGGAGCAGAAAGAGCGCTGCCTCGAACTATAAAACTCCCTGTGATTTATCATTGCATTCGTTGTTCGCATTACATCCATCTAGACCCGGCTTTAGGTTTTTTACTCAATTCAATTATAAGCCAGAATTGCCCCTGATAAATAGTTTTTATTCGATTCTGCATGGGAATATTTTTTATAATAATATTTTTTTTCATATATTTGGAGAGGAAACCCATAAAATTTTGCAGAAATATTCAACATTTTAGGGTTTTTTCTGGGTTTTCACCCCCAATTTCTGAAACAGAACTACTTAAAATTAAATAACATTGTTTTTTTATAGAAACCTTGTGGATTGAAAAACGGTTTCAAGGTTTCTTGGACAACCGATTCCCTAATGAACAATACCGGAACAATACAAACTATAAACAGAGTGAACTGTGACGTTTCAGAGTAAAAATCTGACTCTTCATCAGACAAACAAGAAAATTTTCAGAATTAAGTTGTTGGGCTGTTTTTTCAGTAGCTGAAATAACATTCATTCCTATATGAAATATGCAGACAATGAAGAATTTGTGCAGAGTCCTCTATGGAGAAATGATGAGTTATTTCATCTTCTGATCGTAATATATCTTGTTGGAGTCCAACCTTATTTCGTCTGCGAAAACTTACTCTTTCTCTAATCAGAGCCAAACTGAAGTCATTTTTGATTTTTTGGCTTCCATTAATTCGAAAAGGTTGTTAAGTTCTGAAAAACTTTTTGAATCACTCCATTATTCATGCATCTGCACATGAAAGTGAGGCTCTTTTCTGTTTTCAGCTCAACAACTTAATTCTGAAAATTTTCTCGTTTCTCTGATGAAAGAGTCAGATTTGTACTCTGAAACTTCACAGTTCGCTTTGTTTATCGTGTGTTTTGTTCCGGTATTGCTCATTATAGGTACTCTGTTTTCTCAAGAAACAGCCCTTGATAACTAGTTCAATCCTGCAATCCGCAAGGGCGTTTTTCATAGAAAACAATTTTTATTTAATTTTTAATTGTTCTGTTTCGGATATTGGGAACCTAAGAAATGAAGCAAAACCCTTCCAAAATAACCTTCAATCGATAGAAATATTCAAATTCCTAATTTTTCAAGTGATCGGACGGACGAACAAATTTTCTCCATGAATATGTATAGTGTGTCGATAAAAGGTAGGTATCGCCCTTGAAATCTCAACTGCCATGCACAATCAGAAGAAATACTAAAAGAGTAACTTCGGTTCGTAGGGGAAAGTTTTATAAAGTAGGTTCCAATCAATTTGTTTCAACCTGTAAACTTGAAGAAAGCAACCCTTAAATCTTGAATCGAAAGAGGGGTTAAGTGAAACCTTGTTTTGAAGGTTATTCGATGGCCGTTTCTAAAATAATTCATACTTTTGCATTAGTACTTCTTCAATTTCATTCTGAAAAAGTGAGAAATATAACTGAAGATTGCAACAACAAATTCAGGGATATTGTGAGAAAACTGTTTATAATGGCACCTAAAAGTTCTGTTTTATCCACTCCTAGAATTCGCTGGTATTTTAGGAAATGCTATAGTATTCGAACTATGACTAAAATTTTAATGTTTCATTGCAAACTCTTGCTATAGTATCTATTCTATTCTTTTTTATTTTTCGGAAGAACTAACAAGAAAGGTCAATTGTATGACATTTTGGAAAAGACAATGGAACTACCTTCGAAAAGTGTCATTCAATCTTCCTTTCCATTTAATATTTTAGGGTTTGCTCTAATCACGCTCACATACGAGTAGATTGATCTAAAGTAAGTATAGAAGTTAACAACCATTAATACCTCTATTCTTGTGACTGCTTCAGAAAAATTTTAGAATAAAATGAGAATAATAAGAGTAAGTAATAGTAGTAAAACACTTCATTGAAACAATGTTTCAAAGGGCTAACGACCTAGGTCCTCCTGCCCGAATAATAAGATTTCCTCATGAATGAACTAATTAGTAATTTTTATACTCCTTCAGTGAAAAGTTCACCTCATCATCCATTTTTCAGACGATGCAATCCAAAGTTAAGACATACCCTTAACAATAATGAATAAGGGTCAGTTCAAACAAACCATAATAAAATTTATAAATGACTCAAAATATCGTACTTATATTAAACGAAGTTGAGTGAATAAGAGTTCAACAAAACAATCCTTATATGGTCAGTCCTAATATTCAAAAGAAAATCAAATACCTCAACAATCATAGAAAACAATTCAACTGCTACCAATTCCGATCACGAATTTCCACATAATCTTCAAGCCATACCTTCAAATACTTAAAATCAACAAAAATACATATAAAAACATGAAGAAAAACAATAACCAATTCACATAAAACTCAAAGCACCCATTTTTTCAAGGCTGGTTAACCTACCTTCGAAATTTTACGTAATCTATCACTCTTGTCGTTACACTTTGTCGTATAAACAACTGGAAAATTTATGGTAACACACTGCACTTGAGGCAAACGTACATTTTCGCCGATTTAAAACAGATAAAGCCTGTGGCACCGTTGTTGCTGATATAGTACCGCCTTGTTGGCTACTGGTGGTACCGTCCGATGACTCAACTTAGGTAACTGATGCAAGGCGAAGTAAACCGGACGGTGTAATTCTTGTTTGTACTTTGATCGTTCGCTTCACGGTGGAAACAGAACCATAGGTGCACCACATAGGTGGGCAGGTCCGTAATGTTCACGCCACTGAACAAATAACATGGGAATTCGAGGAATTTAGTCGCGGTAGCAAGAAGTGACTTCTTCTGAGAAGTCTTGTGGTTGAGTTTAAACAGCAAATTTAAATACTTTTTAATGACTTTATATTTTCAATACTTGTTACTGAATTAAATCGGTAAATATTCCCCGCCCCCTCGTATTTTTTAATTTCCAAATAAAGGGTGTTTCAAATTGCGCGGTTTTTTCAAGAATAAATAAAATATAGATGGCGCACTGAATTCGTCTGGGTATTTTGACATTTAAGAAGTGTGATGTATGACAGTCATAAAAATGGCTTCGTACACGATACAACAACGCGTTCAAATTGTTGAATTATTCTATGAAAATCAGCGTTCTGTGAAAAGCGTTTTTAGAAAATTACGTGAATTCTATAGTTTACATAATCGTCCTTCTCAAAGCACCATTGGTCGAATTATTAAAAAATTTCAAGAGGGGAAGATCAAAAAAGTGAAAAATACAGTCGTAGCGGTCGTTCACAAGAAAATATTGATTTAGTTCGTGAAAATGTTGCTGAAATGCTGGAATGTCCATTAGACGACGTTCACAACAAGTTGGACTTAGTGGGTCCACAATATGGCGTATTTTACACAAGGATTTAGCACTGAAGGCATATAAGGTTCAAATAACACAGGAATTTAAGCCATTAAATCATTTAAAACGTCGTTCATTTGACGATTTCATCAATGAACAACCAGCTGATTTTTCTCAAAAAATCATGTTTTCCGATGAGGAATATTTTCAACTTGGTGGCTTTGTTAATAAACAAAACTGTCGTATCAGGGGTGAGGAAAATCCACAAATTATTCATGAGAAACCTATGCATCTTATACGAGTCACTGTTTGGTGTGCATTATGGTCAGGTGGTGTAATTGGACTTTAATTCTTCGATATTGCTGCTGGTGAAGCTGTAACTGTCAATGGTGATCGATACCGTCGGATGATGATCGAATTTTTGTGGCCTGAATAAATGAATATTGAACTAGAGGACATTTGGTTTCAACAGGATGGCGCTACACCTCACTTTGCAAATGACAAAATTTATTAATTGAGACAAACATTTCCTGTACGATAATCTCCAAAAACGGTGATGTCAATTGGCCACCAAGATCATGTGATTTGACACCGATGGACTATTTTGTTTGGAGTTATGTAAAAAGCCAAGTCTAGAAGAATTATCCACAATCGATTCCTGAACGAAAGGATGAAATTATTCGATCCATTAGTGAGATATTCAATTACCAATAAAAAGTTTTTGAAAATGATTGCAAATTATGTGTTTTATTGATTCTTATGTAGAAAATGAGTGTTCTTATATGCCTCTAAATACTTTTCAATAATGGCAATAATGGTAGTTTCAATTTCATTATCTGATTTGAACTCTTTTAAATAAACTAACCTAGGACCTAAACAGATCAGAAGTCCATCCTTAACTCAATTTCTTCTTCTGATTTGAACTGGCACTTGCATGCCTGAATTGAAGATTTGAATATTCAAATTGGTACTGAACAAAATCAAAATGAGAATAAACACATTCAAATTGGGAATAATCGATTTCACATTGGTACAACATTCGTTCCTGTGTGAATTGGAGTTTTTTGAGCTTCTTCATTGTGAACTATGATCCTGCTATCTCTTTGGAATTTTCCTTTTTTCCGAATTAAATACTGGTTTGCACTCTTTGAATACTCTTAACGATATTAAAGTGTTTACCTTATAAAGTAACAAAAATTTCAATTCAAAGAGCAACGAATGTTGTACCCATATGAAAATGATTATTCCCAACTGGAAAACTTATATATAATTCAACTTGGTGATAAATCAGTTTTACATGGGTACAAAATTCGTTGCTCTTTGAATCGGATTTTTGATTACATGAAATCAACACTTTAATGTCAAAGGATATAGTGTTTAATGAAGATTTCAATTCGAAAATTTTAAAAAAGGAGATTCTGAACCAATTGAAAAGCAAAGATTTGCAGTCCATGAAGAAAACGGCGATTGGAAAGGACTTGCGAATCTTTGGGTATCAAGAAGTCAACCGCCCAAAGGTAGGAAAAAAAAGAAAATGCCAACGAAATAGCAGGACTATACATAATTAAACTGAAGAACTCCAATTTACAAAAGAACGAATGTTGTACCAATAGAAAATGTTGATTCCCAATTTGAATGCGTTTAGTCTCAATTTGATTTTGTTTAGTACCAATTTGAATATCATTTTTCCCAATTTGAATGTGTTGGATCTCAATTTGAAGTTGAAAAGGTCTAGTCGTCACGTTAGGCATACCCTGGAGAAAATTCTACTTCCGGTTATTTCGGAAATATTATCAATTCCGATTTTCAAATGGTGCGCCCTATTTATCTTAACATAATAATAATAATGCATAGTCGATATGTCATTTGTTTTTCGATCTAGAGAGTCATGACCTGTGTGTAATTAATCGAAATAATCAAAATAATGCTACACTATCGCATACCGATAAGAATAGTAAAATGGAATATCTGCCAAAAAAGTTAAACAAAAAGTGTTTTTACGCGTAACTCCATTTATTCAAATGATACCGTAATGGTAATTACCGTCTTCTAAAAAAATCATTGAAAGGGTATCCATAAGTATTAACTTTTTTCATATACAACCCATTCGAACAAAATAATTAAGTTGAAAATATATTGAGTTTCTTCTTATTTCAATGGGCATAATTCATCAAGGGGGCAAGGTATCGTTGGATTCAAACAATAACGAAAATGTCAAAAATATGATAATATACAGGGTGCTCGATTCGAAAAATATAAAGTTGATTTCATTTTCGAAAGAACTTGAAGTTCAATGTTCTTCCCAAATGTTCTCAAAAAATCCCGAATTTTAGATTTTAGTTAATGTTTCAAATTGCAGAAATCTAGCTAGAAAACCAAGTGGGCGTTCCTTAATTCTCTGTGGCAGTGTACACAGGTTGCGGCTGTAAGTTGTACATTAATTTCAAAAGCTGATTCTGTATACTAGAGCACCAAAAATGTTTTCTTTTATTTTTTGTTTATGTCTCACATATTTATGTTTTGAGTATGGAAATTGCTTTCCTTGTCGAAATATCATTTCATTTACAAGTTGTCTGTTTGTTCTGTGTGTAATTCTCTAGGTCTTAATATTCGAAATGTCCACCAAACAAAAAATATTTTTAGATAAGGGGCCCCAAAAGAAACTCGAGGACGCCAAGAACCTGATCATTGAGTGAGCTTATTTATGAATGCGGCCTCCTTATCCTCACTGATAATACGTATCTACCCCGCCAAACTCTCCTATACTACCTGGTGGAGACAATTGTTGACCTTCGAATCCTATTATTCACACGAAATTCTTGTTGAACCTTCAAACGGTCATTTTTCGATCAAGTTCTGGATTTCGATTAGATTCCATTTGTATTTTTGGGAATATTTGGAAAATAAAACTTTGAATGGGTGGTATCTGGAGAATCATTGGGTGGATTTTACCCATTTACGAATTCGGCCTTTGTAATTACGGTCCAAACCTTCTAAACAATTATCGAACTTCTTAGTTGTTCAATTCAGAAGGTATTGAGTTTACGACCGGCCGTCAGGCTATGTTTGGGGCTCAATTGCGAAGGCCGAATTCGTGAATGGGTGAAATCCGCCCAATTATTCCGTAGATATACCCATTCAATATCTTATTTTTCCTATATTTTCATAATCAAAGAGATGAGATCGAATTGAAATCCAGTAGTTGTTTAAAAAATGACAGGTTGAAGGTTCATATAGAATTTTCTGAGGAAAATATGATGAGAAGATAGCAGAATATTGAATATTTGAAAGGAATTTTTTTTCAACATGCGCAAAAACAACCAGAAAATAATGTAAAATCCTACCAAAATATCCATCAATCGATAATGGACTATCCATGGGTGCTCAATTTTCGCAACTAATTTCAAAGAAATTCAACTTACTACGATCCTGTTCATGTTTAGGAGCTCTTCCTCCTACCTAGGACCGGATTTCCGCCATATTAGTATGTGATACTGGTGGCTTATTGTTGCTTGGTTTTTTATCAGCATTGAGTTGTCAGCAATCTGATATTATCTGTATTTTCAGTCATGTATGAAGAAATAATTGTTAGAGATTGCGCAGCCTGTCATTCAAATTCGAATATAGATCAAGGATTTCACTGAATCAAATTATCGGTTTATTATTTCCGAAACTTAAACTGTTATGAACGAAGAAATTGGAAAAATTGATCACAAATAAACTGAGAAAATTGGGTTTTTTTTTTTGAAAAATTAGTTAGTTCAAAGAGGTTTTCAGTATGTACACTTTGTCTTGGCCCATATACCTTGAGACGATCGTACCTGATGAAATTTGTCAACGAATGAAATCGACCATTACAGTTTTGTTCATGCAAAACTTTCAACCCCTACGAAGCTTTTAATGGAGAAAAAAAAATTTTTCATGTGAAGGGGTTGAAAGTTGTGCATGAACAAAACTGTTATGGTCGACTTTCATTCGGTGACAAATTTCATCAGGTACCATCGTCTCGAAGTAAATGAGCCATGACAAAGTGCACATACTGAAAACCTCTTTGAACTAACTAATTTTTCAAAAAAAAAGTTTTTTTCTTGAAAATTTCTGCACGCCTGTAAAGAAGATACGAAGACCTTGCCAAAAGAGTACAACATGACCTACTTTCCCTATTCAAAAAATTTAGAGGATTGATGGGGATGGCACAGGGTGCAACAAAAATCCTTCAAAAATGCATAAAATTTGGTAAAAGTTAAACAAAAATTGACCTGTTTCAGGATTTTGTTGCCAAATATTTTTCCTCTGAGAAAATGAATTGGTTCCATAATTTTGACGCGCACTGTATTTATTGACAATACGTTTTTGATAGTGATGCATCCGATTGTAAGATCAATTCCAAGATATATCCCTTTCACACACTATACGGAACTCTCAAACACAAACTATCACACCATTGTGGAGTACTCACCAACTACTTAAAACCGACAGATAAAATCGGTCAATGGATAGATTTAATGTGTAAATTCACAGAATAAATCTATCAGTTGACTGATTAAACTATGTTAATTGACAGATTCAATCAGTCAGATAGGAATTAAAGTTGTAAATTGAATTTGTTAACTGATAGATTTTTTATTTTTCTCACTAATTCGTCATAATATTAACATGATGTTGCAAAGAAATCCTTCAATAAGCCATTCGAAGATTTCTCAATTGCTTCCGTACAATTCTCATACATAAAGTCCGACTGATCGATCTTCCTCTTCAAGATCAAGGAATCCTACGGTACTTCTCGATTGGATGCCCCACTTCATCTTTCAGCTAACCGTATCCGAATAGCCAGTTTCCTTACAGCTACTAACAACATTCATTTTCCATAACACAGACCGTACTTCAATTTCAATTTCCATTAAAATTGATAATGATAAACAATAATTAGTTCGTAGACTGATCACTAGTAGAGATATTGACGAGCTTGCAAACTGTGTTGTGGTAGCAATCGCGGTAGTCTTGATATTTCGAGCTATTGAACAGTTAACTTCGGACTATGTGGCGTAAAGTGTATTACCTTGTTTTGGCCTTAATTAATTTTGGTGTTGTGTCTATCAACTATGGAGCAGCCCCCGTTACTGAGCCTTTGTTGCAAGGCATGATGAAGGGAATGGGGGGAAAATACAAATTTTTGACTATATGGAATTTGGTGAGTTGGGAATAGAGGAATTTTACCTAACCTATTTTCATCCTGCAATATCAACAAATGTGCGAAGGTTTAAGGCTTAATGTAGTCATATACAGTGTGTCCACGGATTGGGTGCCGGTAAGGTGTAAATGACCAAAAATTTTCGAGTTAGACTCTGATATGCTGGGAATCGCTCCTGCTTGGTCTCAAATAAAGATGTTGGGAAAATGAGCCAAATCAATTAATATACAGGGTGGTTTAGAACTGATTTAAGGAAGATTGTTAAGAATAAAGCATCTTTGTTTTAAAAGATATCGAGAAAGTTTATTGAGAAAAGTTGTTTAGAATCAAAAGACAGGGCTAAATCTCGAATTTCAGATAATTCGATCAACTTTGATTTTGTAAGTAGGTTATGAAAATATTTGATGATATCCATGGTTACAAATGCCAGACGTGACTTGAAACGTAAATTTTATTCGTCATAAACGAAAATTTTCCTGTTAAAAACATGCTGACCATAGAACAAAGAGTGTTTATTGTGCAGGGCTACGGCTTAGGTGCAGACATTTCGTATCAGGGAGTAATGAGACAATTCCATGGACGCTGGCCAAATGTTGCGGTATCACGTAACCCTGTTAAAAAAATAGTTTCAAAATTTAAATTTTTGATCATGACAAAAATCTCACGTAGGTATACAAAATGTTCATGACCAACTTATTAAGTCAAGGTAGGCTGATTTATCTGAAACTTGAATTCCTGCAGCAGCTCGTCATTCCAAACAATTTTTCTCAATAAACTATCTCGATATCTTTTAAAACAAAAGTACTTTATTCTTAACAATTTTCATTGAATCAGTTCTAAACCACCCTGTATGTAAATTCATTTGGCTCATTTTCTCAACATCTTAGTTTGAGACCAAGCAAGAGCGATTCCCAGAATATCAGAGTCTAACTCGAAAATTTTTCGTCATTTACACCTTACCGGCACCCAATCCGTGGACACACTGTAGAATATCTTATTATAGCAGGGATAAAATAGGATATTTGGGTGACCCAAAGGGATCCATTCTTGGTCTGGTTCTGTTAATGGGAATAAAAACCCTGTTTGAAAATCAAAAAAAAAAATAATGCTATAATTTCTTACACCTTACTTCGGTTTCTAATGAATAAATCATTGAAATTGTTCAGGTGATGAATCCTTCACCCGAAAACTAACAGTTATTCTGTAAAATGTGCTGCAAAATGTTCTACTTTTTTGGCAGCCTCCTTAACTGCACCTGCATTGCGAAGCTTTCCGAAAGAAATTCGAGGAAAACGAAAAAAATGATGATAATGAATTGGAAAATACAAGGGGCCTTTTTTTAGGCAATAGGGACCAATCCTAGTTCTATTTCTACTACACTAATTGAATAAGGTGTTAATCGTGGGGAGCTTAAACTCAAAATAGATAAATTCGGACGCCATTTGACTTCTTTGGGAATAAATTACGAGATTTTGAAATCGAGATAAATTCGAGATATAGCTTACAAATGAACTGAAGAACGTGATATTTTGACGATTCTTAACATTTTCAAAATCTCCAAATCGACACAGTGAGGAATCTACACCGTATCATGCGCCATTTTGTGACATTATAAAATAGTTCTGATATCCCCGTCTTTTACTAAGATTTTTGCACTCACATCTCAATTAATCGGTTCAAAAGAGTTATCTATCACTATAATCAAGTGGGCCATCACTCGATTATAGCTAGTATCACTAGTTCAAGTTCTAATTTCATTGCATTACGAAATAGTGTTTAGTCCTGAAAGATTCTGGGAGAAATTCCTCTGAACTCTGGAATTTGAAAATATATTTTGGATAGATATACTTCGCCAAGCTGTACATTCTGTGGAACAAGTGCTGACACTGTTTACTAGTTTGGAAGTTCTTCGGTGAAACTTTTATTATGATTTATTCAGTCAGAGTCGTTTGGCTTTGTTCGGTCTGTCAAAACTGCGACCAATATATTCTTCTTTACCATAACAAGATCATTCAGTGATTAGGACAGTTCAAGGGTGTTTACAGAGTTGATAAAGTGTGTTTTTTTAGAGGAATAGAACTTTGAAATGGAATAAAACAAGGATGAGTTTTTGAAATTGACATGAAATTTACTTTATTCAAAAGATAATCTTTTGGCTTTATAATTTGAATATACTTTCTGGCATATAAACGCCACGGCTAGCTCGAAAGTAATCTAATCTGGAATTCCAATTTTCAATCAATTTTTCCAACATTTGTGGCCTTAAATCGGCAATAACGCGGCGAATGTTGTCGTCCAAGTGGTCGATAGTTTCGGGCTCATCGGCGTGGACTAGCGACTTCACATATCCTCACAGAAGATAGTCTAGCGGCGTTAAATCGCACGATCTTGGAGGCCAATTCACGGGCCCGGAACGTGAAAATATGCGGTTATTAAACGTTTCCTTCAGTAAATCGATTGTGGCACGAGCTGTTTGACATATTGCGCCGTATTGTTGAAACCACAGCTGCTGCACATCATGTTTGTTCAATTGGGGAACGAAAAAGTCAGTAATCATGACTCTATAGCGGTCATCATTCACTGTAACGTTCTGGCCAGCATCGTCTTTTAAGAAGTACGGACCAATGATTTCACCAGCCCATGAAGCACACCAAACAGTCAGTTAGAGCTTTGTATAAAGAGGGATAGTAAGCCAGTCCCTATGTTAAACTTATTTGAAGCGATTTCGAGAGCGATCTGGTTGTCACGTTGTGGTACTACAATAAAAATGGCCTGTGAAGTGGCGACCTCCGCAAAAAATGCAATTATTTTTAGGAACTATTATATTTCTCTGGGTTATAGAAGAAAGGGATGAAGTTTTCTATATTAGTCTATCTAGAGAACTGTAATCAACTCGAACAGACTAATCTCAAGACTTCAAAATATAAAAGAAGACCGAGACAGTGGCGTGTATGGTCCACGATATCATTTCTTGATGAATAGCGATGAAGCTTTTTATTCAAAATCCTTATACAGTGGCTGTAACGAATAGTCAATTCGAACATCCCTTTCAGAGTATTTCGTTGATTTCATAAAGAGTTAAAAATTTTTCACTCAGGTTATTGTGAATTTCTGAGGAAACATCGAATGTTTAGTGTGTTTTGCTTGCACAATAAAAAATTCGAAAAATACCTCAGCCATGTAGTTGAGCTGTACTTATGCAGCTAACCTAAAGTTGGAAACATAGCCTACTTTGTGGAGCTGAATAATTTATTTGATTTATTCATCCCAACAGTGCAAACCATAATAGTAAATGCATATACTCCATTCACTTTTATAATGTAGCCCGGTTGGCCATGACATCGTGACAGATTTCACCGTGTATATTTCGAAAATGTTAGGTTATAGTCATTTTCCTGTCAGATAACTATGCAACGTTGTCCTCTCTACAAAGAGGTCGTAGTATTTACTTATTTTTCAAATGTCAATTTACATTGATAAAGTAATGAAATTGAGAAAATATTATTTGAATTCAATAATTCCAAAGACCTGGCGAATGTTGAAGAAACATTTGTCTCTGTTAATACTGGAAATATTTCACGTATATAAACGTGGTTGGAAGATTCAGTTATGCTTTTTTCTTGTACGGAAATCAAGAATCGAGTGTTTTGGAATTTTACTGAAAAATTATGGATAGAGTAATTCGTTACTTTGTGAGAGTTCATTAGAAAAAAAAAATAAAAGCACCCGAATAACCCTGCAGTAAAACTTCTAAACGAACCAACAAACCTATGGAATTCCCTACTTTTCGAAATTCTCAAGAAATAAGCCTACAGAAGACATTTAAATACATTATTGCACAACTTGAAATACTCCAGTATCAAAATGAAGTAGTAGGTACTAAAACCTGTCATCTTGAAAGAACTAACTCAATTTTAAGTTCTCGGGAATCTATGTGAACGATAGGTACACTGGGTTTTCACTCACATACGTCGAAAATGTTGGATAGCTTGTGTTGAATTATTGATTCCAAATTATCAGGGTTACTATCAGAATAAGCAGATTTCAATTCTACATAGCACTTCCTGATACTTTGCCTCTGCTTCTTCAAAACTACCTTCGGCATTTTTAGTTTGCAAGCGTTATTTTGCTGAGATTTAGAAATCTAGAATCGATTGATATTGATAATAGTAGAAATTGAAATTTGGCAACGTCCTTTGACATTGCCGATATTTCATGAGTGCCAACCTGCGTCAGTTTTAAGGGAAAAAACTTGATAAACCTAAATCATGGCCAACCGGGCTACATTATAAAAGTGAATGGAGTATAAATGTAATTTTTTTTTTAATATATCCATGGTGCAAACTCATGAATACAGGGTGTCCGAATGAGAATATGACCTCCCACTCAGTAACGAAAAATTTTCGAAGATTTAAAAAAAACTGGTCAACTTCTGTTTTGAGGGGGACGACTTTCCATCATGAGTTTGTTCCGAAAAAAACCAACCCCATGAAGGTTGCATCAACCCCCAACATTTTTGAATGGGGAAGAGATGTCTAGTGTTGGTTGGTTTGTAGTTGTAGATTTGCAATCGAGATTGGCAGTTCGAATTTTGTGAACTATAGAATTTAATATCTATGCCAAATTTCAGTTGAATATCTTGTGAAGTGCAGATGCTAAATAACAAAACTTGTAATAAAATCAACTTTAAAACCCTGTATCTCGAGAACGAAACATCTGCGGTCCCATGTTAATGGGACTTTTTTCCTTAAAATTACGCAAGGTATCTTCACTCTGCGTCTGTACCTTCATTGTTTGTTCCTGAATTGGACGCACAAACAAAGAGGTGAGAATCCTCACATTATTTTAAGGAAAGAGTCTCATATATATGGGACCTCAAACGTTTCGATTTCAAGGTGCAATGTGTTAAAGTTTGATTTTTCTTCTCATAGTAAACGCAGTTCACAAGATATTCAACTGAAATTTGGCATATAGATTATATTTTAGAGTTCACCCGATGTAACATGCCAATTTCGATTGCAAATCTACAAAGTGATGTTTTTTCTGGACACTGTCCCCTGTTTTCCTACAACACTTTTGAAACAACAAAAACACCGAATGAAGATACCTGACAAACCCTTGAATTGTAAGCAAGGGGCAATAAAACCCCATCTGGAATAGGACGTGCGTCACTTTCGGGTGACGAGTAACCCTTAGGCCATAACCAGGGAATTTTTAGAAATTATTCGTTTGGAATGCAAAATGTAATAGATACTTTATTAGAATTTATTAATTATTTCAATATTGTATGATTCATCAACCTATGCAGGTGTAACGGCGAGTGTGTTTTCTGTACAAAAAAATCCTTCATTCATTTACACTTATGAAAACACTACCTTTTTAGGTGAAAATGATGGAAATGTGGTTAAACGTAGCGCACAGATCCACCTAGTCGTGAAGCCCCTGGCAAGAGTATCTATCTTTTGCGCGCATGTTCAAATTCGTTGTTCGAAATCATTGCGTGGATTTTACCCATTCACGAATCCGACCTTCGTAAAATATTCCTAATATTTTCAAAAATACAGATTATATTGAATAGAAATCCAGTACTTGAAAGATAAAGGACAGCTTGAAGGATCATACAGAATTTCATGAGGATAATAAGATCAGAGGATCGCAGAATATTGAATATTTGGGAAAAAAACTCAAATTTTTTTCAAATTCTTCTAATGAAACGATCATCACGAAACTTTGCACAAAGTTCTTCATCAGTATTTTGAAACTATTTTTTTCCAATATTTCCACAAATTTTAATAGAATTCAACTGTAATTTGGTATAATATTGTTGAATATGAAGCTCAAGGTATGACAAAAATTCGTTCGAAATATATGGATAGTTTCCAAAGAAAACAATTTATACAATGGTTAGAGTAAACGTGGTGCGCAAACGGTCCATACTTTGTCGAATTAATTGATCTGATGCCGATTATGTTGACCGTAAAATTGACGTAGAGCGCGATACGTATTTCGAACAGAACCATTACTTTCAAAATAAATTTGCACAATTTGGAAGCGTTTTTCAGGCGTCAGTCTATTCATGTTGAAATGTCAGACGAAACTAAACACAAATCACTTGACAGCTGACAAAATGGCTGCCAGTTAAATTAGTGTTGCCAACTCAAAGTTCTATCTTCTTTTCTAAAAAAAACACCCTTTACTTCCTTAGGGGTCTGGACTATCACTTCGTGTTCATCTAGAACTGGATGAATCAATTAAAATTCTTCGATGCTGGCGGTTTGATTGGAAAAATACAAGTCTGATCAATCCAGATAGCTTTGCTCAGATCCTAGGTAATGTTGAGTTAGTTTAATATGAAACAGTGCTATTGAATTTCATCTTCTTACTTGTACTGGATGATCCTCAATTATGCGATAGGAATGTTAAGCTTTAATCGGGATCAGAGTTAAATTTCCTAAATTGACAGGTGGGATCATTGTTCGATGAAATAAATAATTTTCTATCTAACATCGAATATATTGGAAAGAAATCACTGCAATCGATTCTAAGGTCTAATATTGTAAGGTCTTTTTCCCAAGAGTGATTCTCTTGAAGATTTTAATGCTGAAAGGATACAAATACGTAATTTTGGATGTATTTTATAATGAAATGCCAATTTTTTTCCACTTTTCCTTGGTATAAATGTAAAGAACTGGTGAGAAATTGCCTTGATAAAAATCATCCGAATCAGTTGGTTTTCAGAAGAATTTCAATTTATCATAGATTCTCTGTGAAAGAAGGATAAATTATGTTCTCTATACAGAGCACTTTCCTGAAATTTTCAAGTTGTGAAAATACATTCCCATAGTTCAAATAAAATTAAATGATGTTGTTTGTAACAGAATCAAGGTAATAGTAGTAATTAATTTTTATTCAAATGACGTACCACAGAATTATGATTTAATTACTCATGAAATACTGATACTTATTTATAATTGGATTTTTTACATGTTTTTAAATCCCACTCAGAGTTTTATTCATTTATATTTATAATTCTTACATGTTTATACCAAGGGGGCACAACGACTCTTGCGATATTCTCGTGCTTTACGGTAATTCATCGCGAAATATTCAGTCGAGAAAATGTATTACATTTCACTAACTTTTTCGACAATATTTTTTTGATATTTTATTGAATCGCTCTTGTTCTGGAGAAATATATTCATTTACATATCTGCCTAGTCATATTAATTCATTTATACACTCTGTCCGTAAAGTATGGAACAAATTCATTTTTAGCTAAACAGGTAATTTTAAGAAATAATCCTGAAACACGTCGATTTTAAAATAATAATCTAATATACAGGGTGAATTACGTTCGAGTAATGACGTCACCGTCATTTTTTTTTAATGGAACACCTCCATTTTGTCTCAATATTCGGATTACTCTAGCTGAGCTGATTCCAAAAATGTATCACATGTTGATTCCAATTGGTACAAGGTAGACAAAAATACAATAGTTTTGTGTGTGCTCATAAAGTAACGCGTAACATTCTTTATTAGGTAAATTAACAATATTATCAAAAATATACTTATTGTCTAGCGGCAATTGGTTTAAATGTAACACCCCGTAGTTTGCTACATGTTTCGAGTAATAAAAATGAGCTGTTTCCAAACATGTTTGGTACTTGTGGTCTAGCAGACAGAATATGAAAGAAATTATTTCTTATGTATTTATAAAAAACATAGTCGTCTAGTTTTTTGTGAAATGTCATTATTTGTTTAGTAATTTATTGATATTCAGTGACAGTTTAGTACTACAATAGTTGAGTTCCGATATTCCTGGCCAGTACTGGCCAGTAAATTTTGACAGTTGATTTTACTGGCACTGCTTTGGTAACTGTTCGTTTCAGTACGAAGCGTTCCGAAATTACTGATACTGGCCAGTACTGGCCAGGAATATCGGAACTCAACTAATATTTTTGGTATTCGTGAATATTCGAATGATTGCTTAGATTTAATTGGAAGTAGAAATGGAGACAGATCGCGAACTCAGATGGAAGTGTGCAATTTGTTTACTGATAAATATCCAGAAAGACCTATAACGCGTTCAACAGTCAGTAAGATTGAAACGAAATTTCGAGAAACTGGTACAGTTGATAATGTACTCAAATCAGGTCGTCCTCCTGCAAATGCTGATACAGCATTAGATGTTTTACTGAGTTTTGAAGAAGATGCGCCCACTTCTGTTCGTAAAGTTAGTCGCGATCGGTGTTAGCAAAACAACGGTACACAAACTATTGAAGCTTGAAAAATGGCATCCTTATAAAATCAAACTTGTGCAAGAATTAAACGAAGATGATCCCGATAGAAGACTCCAATTTTGCGAAGAAATGGATGAATGTCACCGAGACCCTCTCTTGATACAAAACATGATTTTTTCTGATGAGTCCACTTTCACGTTAAATGGTTAAAAGGTTAACCGTCAGAATTGTAGATACTGGGCAAAAGAAAACCCCCACTGGATGCGTGAGCATCATAAACAATACCCTCAAAAGGTAAATGTATGGGCTGGAATTGTACGAAATCGAATCATTGGACCCTACTTTATCGAAGGTAATTTAAACGGGGCTAAGTACGTTGAGTTTTTAAGGGGGTATCTCGTACTTACTTTACGTAATTTGTTTCCCAGCAGACGTAATCCTGGAGGTTTTGATGAAAGTTTATGGTTTCAACAGGATGGTGCACCTCCACATTATGCTGTAGATGTTAGAAGGTACCTAGATGAAATTTTTCCGAACTGGTGGATTGGTAGACGTGGAACCACTGAATGGCCAGCGAGGTCACCAGATTTAAATGCTTTGGATTATTATCTGTGGGGCCATCTGAAGAATGTTATTTATAAAACGAAACCAGCAAATATTGAAGATGTACAAGAGAAAATTCGAACAGAAATAAACAATATTACGCAAGTAACCATACACAAGGTTCAACAAGAATTTGTACACCGTTTGGGTTACTGTCAAATACAGCAAGGGCTGCAGTTCGAACATTTATAAAGTCATGTATTCCAGCATATTCTGTCCGCTAGACAATAAGTATTTTTGATAATATTGTTAATTTACCTAATAAAGAATGTTACGCGTTACTTTATGAGCACACACAAAACTATTGTATTTTTGTCCACCCCCTACCAACATGTGATACATTTTTGGAATCAGCTCAGCTGGAGTAATCCGAATATTGAGACAAAATGGGGGGGTTCCATTTAAAAAAAATGACGGTGACGTCATTACTCGAACGTAATTCACCTTGTATATTAGATTATTATTTTAAAATACGGTAAATTAAAATCAAAAATCGACCTGTTTCAGGATTATTTCTTAAAATGACCTGTTTAGCTAAAAATGAATTTGTTCCATACTTTACGGACACAGTGTATGTGTGCAATTTTTCGAAGAAATTCAATTTCATTATAAAATTATCATTAAAAAAATAAATTGAAAATAATAGCTAATTTATTTTCAACATTTGATACTTCAACTATATATGATATATATAATTGAATTGAATAAGAATTCTAATTAGATTTTTTTTTCATTTCATCTATGAACTGATTGATTCCGAATCGTTTAAACTTACTAATTAAAAAAATATTGATTACTCTACATTATGAATTTAAAATTTTAACAAAAAAAATAATACTTTAATTTTTATTTCATTATTTTTCTTTATTTTAGTCAATAATTTTATAGGTTTATTTCCTTATATTTTTACAAGATCAAGTCACTTAGTTTTTACTCTTTCGTTAGCTTCACCTTAATGAATTAGCTTTATAATTTATTTATTTTCTATATGCTCCGCTTGTCTGAACCTCCAATTAGCATTTGATCAAATTTGGAAATATGATGAAAAATTTAATAAATTTCAGCACCAAAAGAATAATTTAACTTTAATCGATGTTTAATAGCCAAATCCCATTCAATTTACAAATCTAACTAACATCCTTCCACAGTGAAATTCCGCTGAAATATGGCATAAACTTGAGTTCATTCAAGTTTTATGCAATTCGGCAGTATTAACTTCTGTGTTTAAATTAATGGGTACATTATCGTGACGAGTTGAAAAAATCAGTGACCTTTCTCAATAAATATTCTCATAATATATCGAATTCATTGACCACAAATAAAGATACAGAATTAAAAAATCATACAAATAAAAAGTTTTTGGACATGAAATTTAAATATTGAAACAAAATCGGGAATTAGTAACTCGTGCAAAAGACACAATTGAACAGTTACAAACAACATATCCTATCTATTCTTGTATCTCGTCTCAGTTTTTGTTCTCTCGCCAACAAGTATACAGTGTGGATGTGAACATATACAGGCATATATAAATAGGCTCACAAACACGAAACCTTTACGAAAAAAATTTCAGAGTAGCCTCCGTTCATTTTTGAACTAAAGCTCGCATTCTATTATATCCTTGAGATTCAAAAATCCTCACAAAAATCAAAGACGAAAAAGTATATAAAACAATATTCACAAGCCAGGATAAGAGAGCAAAAAACTAACAAGCTGAAAATAAAACTGTCCTCTCTCAACATAAACACAGATAAGATGATATGAACCTAAATTATTTCAAACGATCACAAGAGCCATATTCTTTGATACGCGCAAAAGCTGCTGACTTCATGGAATTGTACACCCAGAGTATCTATTCAACTTTGTGCTGACATGCATTAATTATCCTTTCAATAACCTCCAATAAAAGTAATATTCAATGCAGTTTCAAATATTTCTACTGCCCTCTTACATCATGGCGTTGGCAAAAAAGCAACAATTGTTCGTCTATTTGGCAATTGCAATTACAAAGAGTTACATTTTGCCCGGATATATCAGACAATATACATACCTATCCGTACATCATACATATAGCATTGACTTGTGCTGAACGAACAAGTACAAAGTCCAAACACTCGAAAAAAATTATCATTTAACCTACCTGACGAGTGTTTTTAGATAGTACTTTTCATCAATTTGGTGCGTTTACGATAAGCGCTCGGTCTCAAATTAGATGAAATTCAGAAGAAGTAGTCAAAATGGCGTCTATAAAAAAAACTATTATTCACGGTGTGTTAGTGATTAATTATGTGGGTGCAATATTTTATGCCGTAATGTTCCTTAAGTTTCCTCATCAAATAAAGAAACCTACTGGTTTTGGGGGACAACTAAGGTTCTTGACATTCTGGAATATGGTGAGAATCTTTAAATGTCTAGAAATATCAACAGTTTTTTCAATATTTCAAAAAAGTACTCTTATCAATCTGTCCACACACAATGAGGGAATTTAATTTCTGAGGATCAATAGTTTTGCAGATAATATTTTCTACCTAATTCATAGATTCTTTTTGCGCGCATGTTCTAGGGAAACAGCTTGCTATCGTTTTGTCCGAATGTCTCTAATTTTCGAAGATTTCGTTGAATTCGTATGGTCACTCAATTTAAAAAAATTTGTTTCAAAATTTTTTTCGAAAAAATTTCTTTTTTCTGAAACAATTGTTCATATGCGAGAACAATTGCAGTTTTACCTAGAACTTCATATTTCACAGCAGTGAACCAAATTTCAATTCGATACTGCTATCATTTCCGGAGATATTGGGAAAAAATATGAAAAATTTCGTGGTTTTCTTCTCGATATCATTGTTTTTTTCGGTATAAGTCAAGACATTCTTATTCAATCGAGAAACTCCGCAGATAGTTCGAAGATGTTGATGGACAACTGTGGAAAATTTCGTGATGATTGCGTCATTAGAACAATTTGAAAAAAAAATTATATTCTGTATGAACCTTCAAACTGTCATTTTTCGATAAAGTACTGGATTCCAATTCCATCTAATCTGTATTTTTAGAAATATTGGAGAAATAACATTTTGAATGGGTATATCTGCGGAATCATTGGGTGGCTTTTACCCATTCACGAATTCGGCCTTCGTAATTGAGGTCCAAATCTTATTGTGTTTACAGTCGGCCGTTTTGAAGTGCACCTACAGGTTCAGGGACCTCATGTACACATCGTTTTAAACGAACATACAATTCCTGTCCCCGAGCCTCTAAAGAAAATGATTTTGGTAGCTGAGTATCAATCAATAAGGAATGACTAGTATGAAAATTGTAGGGAAATATTAATTTAGGATAAAATGGAAAAGGATCTTATAGGTCTGAGATGTATGCCGTTGGCGAAATAGTAAGCACATTGATATTTTCAAGCAAAATACCATAAATAATTTTATTCTTGGCAACACGGTTAAGCCGACGGTGAACTCCGACAAACAGAACATTTCCTTACTCACCTGTGCTCTATAACATTGCTTGTTTATTCTGCATCGGGCCTTTATATAAATATGGGTTCCCATTCAATTTAAAGAAAAAACTGTCATAATTTCTGCTAAACGTGAGTTTCATTCGAAAAGGAACATAATCTACATTGCTTACGAAGTGTCTGTGATTGCAACTTCACCAAAAAAAAACAAACTGAATAACGAATACTCACAAGTAAAAATCGTATCATCACCAGATCATGAAACGAATCTTCAAACCAACTTTTCAACTGAACTTCACAAAGGTCACTTATGAATATCACAATATGAAATGGAAGTTGAAGCAGAGGGATGCCGAAGGATATCTTATCTCCAGCTAATTCGAATAGCACATACAACAAACAAGAAGAACATGAAAGAGTGGATTTGGATGCGCGTGTGTTGTCTGAAATCAAAATCCAAATATTCTGTCCTAAAGGGGTGTGAAGTAAACATCAATTTGTTCGCAAAATTAATTCGGCTTGAATATAGTATATACATTAGAATTAGAAATAGAATTACAATAATAATTCACTGAATCGTGAACAATCTTTTACTGTGCTTGGCCACTAGGTCCATTGTCACATTGTATATATCACTATCTTGAGATTCTTTACAAATCACCATCACCTAGTCACTTTATAACATCCATTACCTATCCGGGATTCGAACCCAATATCTTCAGCATCCTAGAAAATCTCTCAATTCTCTTGTCTACCGAGGTTGTCTACTCATATTTATTTATTTGTTCACGATTGTTTAAGGTTTACCTGATAACCTGTATATATATTTCGATTGCCTTTGTTTGAAGGAAACTGACAGTTGTTTATCAAGTTCGTGAGTAATAGGCGTGTGTAATGAAAATTATACATTCCATGCATAGATCGAGTGAAAGTTCTGACTTTTCTCGTGAGCTTGACAGTATCCAGCAATCACAGAGAAGACAGACAATGAAGTCGGCCACTCTGACAACTCTATTAAAGGTTTTTGAAAATGCAGAATTATTCCAATTTCACCGATGAAGTCGTGGAAAAAGTACAGTATTCAACTCCCATATAGTTGCTTTCATTCACTTTAGTGAATAATGGCATTATATGCTCATTGAACAATCTACTATTGTTTATTCACGAGATATACACAACTACAAAATGGGATCAAGAATATAACTCAACTAAAATAACAGACTTTCCTAACTTGAACTAAATAATGATTTACATTTCTCACCATGGCGGAGAATGATGTATCCTTAAAGTCGATGCCAAGATTTCCAAGCCGACATTAACCCTTCCTGAAATTCTTGGAAAACTCGAAGCTTTTGTGTGGTTGAGCCTGTGATTAGAAATATAAAGCAAGAATCTCTAGTATTTCTGGGTGGGACGCGAATACCAAAGAGTGAGAGAGGGGGAGCTTTATAGTCGGCTAGGACAGTAACTTAACGAATAGCATACATCGCTAGCAGTGTGTTTTGGCATTGAGCCGACTAGTCGCAATTCAGAATTTTCCCACCTGAAAGTAACGCTGTTACAATTTGAGTGACAGGTCAGTTGCGAATGTCAATTTTTTATGAGAGTTATTGTAGGTAAAATGGTGGATGCGACGTTTTATTATGCGCTTATTCTGAGGAACATATCTTTAACGATTCGCCCAAATGACTTTAATTCCCGAATTTTAGTTGATTATGGTCTTGAACATGGAAATAATGATCCGATGTCGAATTCAATTCTCTCCGGCCGGCCTTCCTTTGCCACGATAATATTCGAGCGGAATGAGCTAGCGACTTGAAACATTCAGGGTGGTTTTCCTATCAACTTGCGACAGTTAAGTTGCATGAGCAAAATCGGCAGAATGGTTTCAGTGTTTTACTCATTTGAACGGTTAAGGTGATTTCCTGGAGATAGCTGGCACGCAATTCATGCAAAATTTCGTGAGAATCATATGGTCAGCATTAAAAAAAATCGAACATTTTCTAGATTTTTTGAAAGACTTTCTTTGTTCCGGAAATGATCTATCAGATTCCTATGAAATATTCAACAACAATAACAATGTAATAAATTTCAGTTCTTTTCGATATTTACTCCGGAAAGAATTATGTAAAATTTCTCTTTGGTAACGAATTTGAACATGTGCGCATAAGCTGCTGCCTTCACGGCAGTGCTTCTCTAATTTGTTTTTAGTTATTCTGAAAAAACTTCGATAACGAGGAAAAAACCACGAAATTTCACATATTTTTACGCGCTTGTTTTGATATCTGATTGAAATGAAACTTGGTTGGAAGATGAACAGTGTTAATAAGAAGAATTATCCATGGAAAAATTGAAAAAAAAACTTTTTTTTCGAGAAAATTTTTATATTTCATTGAAATTTCACTGAAATTTCCAAGTCACCATTTCGCAATGTGAACAAGCGCGTAAAAGCTGCTGACGTCAGTGCTTTTCTAGGTTTTTTTAAAAATATCTCCAATACTTATTATCGTATCAAACTGAAATTTGGTACACTGCTGTGAAGTATGAAGCTCATAGAATGACTAGAATTTATTTCGAATATAATGAATAGTTCTCGAAAGAAAATGTTTGGAAAAAACTTTTGAAAAAATTTTTTTTAATTCACTGACAGCACGTCTGTAATCGTGCGACGGCTGGTCGTACAGAATCGATTTTGACACCGGATTCTTCATCAGTGAGTCCAACCTCGTCGTTTGAGACCATTTTCTCGGCTCAAAATTTGAAAATTACAGACATTCGAACAAAACGATAGCAAGCTGTTCGTCTATAACATGCGCGAAAAAAACATAAAATTTGACCAATTCTTTCATCCAAAATATCTAGGAATTAGAATCGTATCGAAGTTAAATTTAGTATATTTTTGTGAAAAACTGACGTCTAGGTTTCTGATGAATACTTTCCGAAAAAAATATGAAATTAATTGATCCGGCCCTGCAACGTCGCCGGAGCTAGAATAACCGGATGTGTACACCGGGCTTTAACTCCAGAAGACCAAATAAAGAACATGAGAATTCGGGAGAATAATCGAAGTTGAGTCGGATCTTTCGTGCTCTTAAAATTCCAGAGCGATCATCCATCCAGTTATTGACTTAGTCTGGCACCGCTTAAATTCCTGATGAAAACGAGTTTGTGGTTGCGGCATTCCAGTCGGGATGAACCTCAGTCCGTCCCTGTTTTTGCGCATCAGACCATTCAAACTGGATTCTCTCCGTCCCTTTCTAATTCCCCCAAATCAACGAACAGAACTTGCGTCTTGCCGCCTGTCGTGAATTTCCACGCCGTCCCTTTTACTGCAAACAAACACAATGACAACCGACAAGTAGCTTCCCATTACAATGTGAAAGGCGAAAAAATTGAACACTTCATTCAGTCGCGAAGAATAAACGAAACGGTCTTCATCCCACACCTCTCACGAAGCTAAAATAAAAAAAAAATTTTATCCGATATCGTCGATAACCTTTAACACCGTCGGTAACCTTAACATTGGATTATTTGGGAATTTTGATGTGGTGTTGTTTACGAGAAGTCAACGGGCTTGATTTTTGGTCTAGTATCTGGTCGTTGGTCGCTGAAAATGGGTGTTAAGACTTTGATTCATGCAGTTTTCGCTGTGCACTTTTGGTTCGGGTGCTACTACGACTGGTTCTACGTGAGGATACCGAAACATGAACACGATATGGGATTCAGCTTTGGGAATACCGAGAAGTTGAAGTTCTTGACTTTCTGGAATGCGGTGTGTATAAAATTTTAGAATTTGAAACATAGGCCTCTTCATTAATTACACTTTACTCTCATGAATTCAAAATTTCATCTCACTACATTTTTTGAAGTTACTACACACTGATAGAATAAACCTGTATGTCTCAAAAAAATCCATGATTTTCATTGCCTTCACAATTAAAATTGGAGCATTTTCCATGTCATTTTAACAATTATTTTTTAGTTGTTAACAAATTGGGGGATGCGCTGCAATCATTATTTCCTTATTTATCTGATATATCTTGTTAGTTGCTATTTATTTCGGTTTCATAACTTTGTTGGAAACTCAAAGGTTCTATTGTTTTCAATTGGGCCCGTCTAAAATTGTATATTTTCGGTAATACACAAGTAATTTCTTGAATACCAAATATGGCGGATGCGCTTATGTAAGTTATCAAGTGCAATGATACAGTCTGATGAAATTATTCTTATCAGAGGTTATCAATCGATTGATATACTTTCAATTTGCTGCATCGAAGTGAAAATAAAATTGAAATGTGCATATTAGTACGATACGTCTATTATGTGAAGGTCAATAAATACGTTTACAATTTGGCTTTTTTTTAATATTTCGAAAACTACAGATGAACCATCCGAATTTGAACAAATTGATTTTATTGAAATGGACGCAAATGAAAAATTCTTATAATTATCGCTCTATTGAAGACAAAACACTGGTTCTAGTTCATGTCCTGTTTTTTTATCTCTATTGAAAGGAGCTGTCAATCGATTTTGTTCTCCAAGACGCGCCATGAATTATATAGTTAGATATATAATATTGTGAAGGGATCAGAAAAACTTTTTTTTTCTCTAGTCAATGATTAAATCCAATTCTACCTTTATCATATTTGTTATAAGATGACCTCAGTTCCATGCCTAGCTATAATTATATTTTATGGTTTTTTGTTTCTCATATAATTCTCCAGTCAAGGATTCATATTTTTTACAGTAAAATGAATAATAGGATTTAATTAATTTGAAATTATAACCTACACGTGATTTCTGTTACAGTATTGTGTACTATTTTTTTATGTATTAAGAAATAATGATCCCTTTTTATATACGGACAAGTTGAAATTATACGCTGCAATAACTACGAAAATATTTTCATTTAATATCTTTCAGCCGACTTTTTTATCATAGAGGATCATACTGTTTATGAATCACAGAATTGAAGTTGTATCGAATGGCGTGGAATATAATTCGAATAAAAACTTGTTTCTCAATTTTTATTCCATTTAGGTATTCTTTACATTATTGATAGAATTATAATTTTTTTTCACATTTTCTTGTCATTTTTTTTTAATTATCACTTAAATATGCCACTTGACAGAATTGTGAATTGGTAATTTGGTCAATTTTCATTAAATGATTCAATATTTTTCGTTGATATCATAGAAATAAGTTCAGCTCTGACGAAAAACCTAATTGAACCCTATTTCCTTTTTATTTGATTATATTTTATGATAATAATTATTTAGTTCTAGAAAGATAAATTGGCTTGATTCAGTAGACAAAAAAAATTTGAATATTCAAAATTCTAAATTCTCAAGGTGCACAATTATGTAAAAGCCTGTTTTTTATGCCGGATCGAAAATGCTTTAAAAGCAATATGCAGACCGTTGACAAATTTGAAATGACATAGTTCTGAAGACATGAATGAAGATTTGCTCAAAAACAGCAAAAATCGTATAAACTTATCGACCAGAGTATTTCAAATACATAAATTAATTCTTTGTTACTTCTGAATGAGTGTCAGTTCACTTCGTTACACTTTTCTGAAACCGAAGTAACAAGATGTATCGATTTTTTTTATCTAATGAATTTTTTTTTTCAGTTGCTACAAGGACTATTCTTCTCGGTATGTCTTCTGAACGACATCATAGGAACCAATGAACCTAATCCGAAGAAGACTCCAATTATTAGAAAAGTTAAAGACACGGTAAGTTGGTGAAACTTCGACAACAACTTCAATCAACCATATCGCAGGTTGGTAGAACGAAATTAGGAGAAAGCACCTTGAATGTGAATTATATTGTAAGAATTCCACTTAATCTTAATGTTAATGGTATATTATTACAAGATAATAATAGCTTCTGTTTCGAATGTTTGAATAGGAGACAATAAAACGAATCACTTTCCGAAAATTTTTTTGTATGGAATTTCGAATGGTTGTAGGTACCCTATTTATGAGTTTTACTTTCTTTATTAAGCCCGAAATCTACTTCATAAATATCAAGTCCCTAAGTCATTTTGTTCTGAAGATATATATGTACCTGATGTTGGTTTTTGGCTTTAACGGGGGTCTAAATAGAGAAGTGGTAAATTTTCCCTAATGATTCCATTCAAAATTTTATTTTTCCAATATTTCCCCACATGCAGATGTGTTGAAGTTCGTACCTGGTGCTTGTTTGTAAAGTCAAATTTTCAAGGTTCTTGCCAAATTTCAACTTCATCTGACTGATTTTTTCTTTCGAAATTTACAGTATTTACTCTGCATACAGAATTGAATTCTACAACGAATTCTTCGTCAGCTAGCCTAATTTTTTAGACCATTTTCGTCTTAAAATTTCAAATATTGGGCCGGAATAAATAAAATTTTCGTAGCTATTTGTCTGCCTACTGATATGTGGCTGAAATTCATAAGAAATGCGTTCCTTCGGCCTGCCTTGTTGATTTTTTCAATCATACACGTAAAAAATATTTTGAATAAGTTCGGCAGCTTCTTCATTTGAAAGAATAGAACTGGTTCCCCTCGAAGTCAGACAGACAAATGAGCACATAGTATGATACAAAAATAAAATGAATAGTAATGGTCCTAGCACAGGCCCCTGCGGTACACCCATCGCCAAAGGATACACCTCAGAAGCTCGCTGTCCGACACAAACGAACAGATGCCGATTTAACTGTGAATCCAATCCAGAAATACTCCCCTGAAGCCAATATTGTACAACTTGTCTAAAATGAATGTGAAATTCAGGCAATCGAATGCACGAGACATATCAAAGAACAATCCCGCGACACAGCGCCCATCGTCTAGGATGCCATACACCGAGGCCTACGTGAATTAACAGGCCGGAAGGTTAGATGTTGCCGTTGTTACAAAGGAGTGTCACGAAGCAGGGAAAAAAGGAGATTGAGCACCGATGTCATAGTCACTTTACAGTTGACGGTGTGATTTTCAAAATGCTTTTAACGTGATATCACTAAGAACCTTTCGTGAAAAAAAAATTCACAGCATTTCGTTTATTTCTGATTAGCTTAATAATCCATTATCGTAAATAATCCAGAACTCACTACGAGGAGGAGCTGTATTACTGAGTTCCAAAAGATTACCATCAGATAGGTATTATTCTAGATTCTGAAGCGTTTAATATCAATAAAACATAACGGCTATCGAAGAGAAAGATAGAAAAGATATAAGCCCTGGAACCGATAATGCATACTTTCACTGTTATGCACCTGGAAAATGGAAATTGAAGATGAAGATTCTGTAGAATGAATGGGGTTCGGGGAAACTGCTTATTTCATTTGTTGCACAAATAATTGTAGTTTTCTTTAATCATTAGAGAGGTGCCAATGTCATCCGTATCAGTTTTTTTTTCAGTGATAACTTATACAACTTTAGAGGGAACTGCTGGTAGCAGCAGACGAATTTGGAGTTAAATTGATCCTATTCATTATATTGAGTTTCCGAATTTCGAACATCTATAAATCGAATTTGGAAATGGGTATATTGACTTCTTCAAAATCTTTCCTTCTCAAATTGGTGAAATTATTGAACCCCGACGATATTTTTGATACCTTTCCCTGGAAAAATTTTGTTCATAAACTATAATAAATCATTTTCTTGAACTTTGAAGGAGAAGTTGAAAAAACCGTGTCTTTGAAATTGGCATAAAAGTGTGAAATCGATTTAATCTGAGCCTGATTGTGTCAATAGATATGAATTTTGTCATGGTGAATAGCTAATTTTTGTCTTCGATGTTCAGAATCAGTTCTTTTGGAGGTATTTGTAGAAGCATTGTTTAACTAAACAATGGTAGAAGACATGTAACTAGGTTGACTTGGGAAAATTGAAGGAAAATGCATCATCAGTTAATTTGGGAGTTTTTCTCGGTTTACTAATTAATCAACCATCTGAAGTTACAGGAGGTACAGAATAACAGTCCTTCTACAGTATGAGCATCTACAAAAATACCTACTACCACTGTTTACTTCAGTATCGTCGTGAATTTCGAAGCTGTCTTTCGCTATATAAATATTGCATTCGGTCATTGTCATCTTTTTTTTATAGAATCTCTGGGAAATTAAAAAACGTAAACTTTTAAAGCACTTATAATAGGTCTTATAACCGGGTACTGCACGCAAGTACGAGCCATGATGAAACTCGTATCGAAGATTTTCAATTCTTGAAATATATAACCTGTTGATTTCCCTAAATATCGATTCTTCAAGTAGTATTCCAGAACGAAACGCACTCTAACAACACTTCACAAACATTACGAACGATTTAAACACTGATTTTCACCTAAAACACTAATAACACAACCGATCAGAGCGAAAAACTGGATAATGCGAACGTTTTATCTCGTTTCCCGGCGAAATGATGATGTAAACAAAAGCGTGTATGGACGATCGCATAGCACTCTGTTGTCTATGATAACCCTCCATTGTAGAACTTGCAACATCGCAATTTCGGGCATCCTTCTGGCCTTATAGATTACAGATTACAGATTCCACGGGTTGACACGCCGCAGTTTCCGTTTATCTGCCAATCCGAAATCCATGCTGACAACCTGAAATCATTGAGAACTTGTTCAAATAGACCAACATGCGTTCGTATACCAGCCTATCGACACATCTTTGATTAAACAGTATATCTAAGTGGCAAATGTGTGAATTGACTTTCTGTTGATTATTCACCATTGACAAGGATTCACTAATTTCAACTTATTTTATTTTGTTCACAGCTCTACACTGCCTTGGCTTTCCCCCTCTCCATGTTCGTAGGACTGACCTTCTGGGGTCTGTATACGGTAGACAGAGAACTAGTGTTCCCTAAAATCCTAGACAAGTACTTCCCAGTATGGCTGAACCACATAATGCACACCAACATCATGATCTTCGTCTTGATCGAGATGATGATGAACTTCCGGTCTTATCCGAAGAGGAAGACAGGCATCTCCATGCTTGCTGTCTTCATGCTTTGCTACTTAGTTTGGATTCACATCATACACCATTATTCAGGAATATGGGTGTATCCTGTATTGGAAGTCCTTAACTTACCCCTGCGAATAGTATTTTTCGCAGCACTTCTAGTCTTGATAGTATTTATGTATTTATTAGGTGAAGGTTTGAACAATGTTTTATGGTCGAACCAAATCAAAGCTGTTAAAAGCAATAAAGCGAAGAAAAGGCATTAGACTTGTTGATTATAGAATAGGTAGCTATTACAATGTTAATAAAATTTTAATTTTTTACCTTGTTTTTCATTCATATTGAATTATGTTTATCGAAATTGCAAAAAAACTACACACACGTTCCTATATCCTTAGTACTTAGGGCTCTATTACTTTCAAACTTACTCTATGTAATTCTTCAATTTACTCTCTCCGGAAAACTCGGAGAGGCGCTACTCAAATGTTTGCAGACAAGGAGAAAAAAATTTAACACAATATCAGAACCGGATCTAGGATTTTAACGCCTGTTGCAAATTGTCAAAATGCGCTCTTGTTCCGAGTCTAAATTATGTGATAGATGCGGGCCTGCACAATATGAGTTTTCGTACCTTCCAGTTTCAGTGTGCCTGCAAACCTATTTAGGCATGAAATTGATTACCCTAGAAATCGAAGGAATTTCAAGGACATTTGTGAAAGTGTCAGTGCTGCCAACGAGCTACATTTAATAGACGACTTCGGCCCAAGTTGCCAACCCACAATTTCCTTCACAAATTTACTATTACTGGGGAACGAGAATTTCAGGACAAATTCTACATGATAAGGTTCGCGTTAATTATAAATTTCCGTAAAAGATGCCTCGGTTCCTCAAACAAGATAATTCCTTCCAAATATAGGGTTTTGTTGAGACCATCCCTGATTGGCTGAAATTTGAGTTGGGATTCCTGATTTCATGTCAATAGTGTCAAATTTATACAGGATATGTTCCGCAAATCAACTTGGTTATTTCGGTTGCCGGTATACCATTCCGTAAATATGAAATATTCGGTTGAATCCTGAAAAAAAGGTCAATTACGGAATTTGATTGATGAAAAGACGTTCTTTCTGTCACCAAAACGATAGCCAATGTTCTATGGTACTTTATCCATAGCATAGAACAATCTTTATTTACTTTATGATCCATAGAACATAGAAGAGACAACAATCAACAATGGAAAATTTCCTATGTATGGTCTATGGATCATAAGGTTAATAAAGATTGTTCAATGCTATGGATATGTTACCATAAAACATTGATTGTCGTTCTGGTGCATAGACTTAATCTGTCTATGTTCTGGTGACAGAAAGATTGCTTCTTCATCAATCATATTCCGTAATTAACTTTTTTTTCAGGAATCAACCGAATATTTCATATTTACAGAACGGAAAACCGGCAACCGAAGTAACCAAGTTGATTTGCGGAACATATCCTTTTTAAACTTGATATATTAGTTGAGTTCCGATATTCCTGGCCAGTACTCGTCAGTAAATTTCGACTTTACTGGCACTGCTATGGTTATTCTTCGTATCGGTACGAAGCGTTTCGAAATTACTGATACTGGCCAGTACTGATTGAGAATATCGGAACTCCAGTGTTGAATCTAGACAATTTGCTCCGGGGGGGTATATGAACATCCAGGGGGTGGAGGAGGGGGGGTCAAAAATTTTGTAATCAGGGAAAGTTTTTTGCTCAGGGGGTGTATCGGCCACGCTTAGGGAGGGTATGACCCTCCCGTGCCCTCCCCTGGATTCAACACTGCTCAACAATTAACATGAAATCTGGAATCCCAACTTAAATTACAGCCTAAGAAATACCTATATTTGGAAGGAATTATCTTGCTTGAAGAGCCGAGGCATATTTTACGGATATTTATGAATAACGCGAACCTTATCACGTCTAATTTGTCCTGAAATTCTCGTTCCCCAGTGATAGTAAATTTGTGCAGAAAATTGTGGGTTGGCAACTTGGGCCGAAGTCGTCTATCGACACTACCAACGAATAAATGAGTCGAAAAAGGTCTTCCATTAGGAACTCCCTCGAACTTAACTACTGATAATAGCTGCCATATTTGCTGCTTTCTTTTTGACGAATTGGGTCAATTGGGTAGCTCGGAGCTCCAATTTTTTCAGTCTGTTTTTCCAAACCATCATGGACAGATATAGCATTCAGCATTCTCTATTCTGGAAAGAAATGGATGAAACCGTAGAGTATTAAACTATACTACAGTATTAATTTAATTCTCAATGATGAAACGCAATATAACCAATTTGAAGCAATGGACCAAAAGATCTGGTTATAGTTACGGATATCCAAACTGACATATAGGCAAAGGATAATCTGTCAATTTGGATAACCGGAGCTTTTGGTCCATCGCTTGGAATCGCTTTATGGGTGCTTGAGTTTGAAGATATTTGAAACATTCTAGAAAAGCACTGACGTGTTTCAGCAGCTCAAATTGATTGTAAAGGCAGGATTGCAGGATGAAGATGAAGAGAAAATAACATCGAAATTCGACATATTTTTGCCCAATATTTCCGAAAATAAATATCGGATTGAGCTGAAAGTTAGCATTTTATTTTAACGTATCAACTTCAAGATTTGTGTCAAATTTCCTTGAAATCTTTCTCCACGAAAAAGATTCATTTTTTTTCAATTTCAACGGCCGTTACCACGATAACTTGAAAACGGAAAGGGCTAGCGACTTGAAACTTTCAGAATATATCTCCGCAACGAAATAAGACGCGGTTGAGTACGTTAATGCTCACATTATCTGCCAAAAGAGTTCTATAATAGTTGAGTTCCGATATTCCTGGCCAGTACTTGTCAGTAAATTTTGACAGTTGATTTTACTGGCACTGCTTCGGTAATTCTTCGTATCAGTACGAAGCGTTTCGAAATTTCTGATACTGGCCAGTACTTATTGGGAATATCGGAACGCAACAATAACCTATCCTAAACCAAAATCAGTTTGAAGGAACCGCCTGTGATAAACACATAATACCACTGTCAATGGAGTAGATATAAATTTTGAAGTAGTAGATCAATGAGTCGTATCTGTCAAATCCCTAACCTCAATCGATAACAATAACTAAAGACAAGGAACAAAGGATTAGGGAGAGGTATAGAATGACTTGCAAAATTTTGGAATTTTCACGGAATTCAATGCTTTGTGCGTGGTACTGCAAACCGATAGGTAATCCTTGACAAATATGCCTTCGGATCAAAGAAAAGGGGAGAGGAAACCTCTCGTAAGTACGCATTGATTCCTCGAAACTATTTGTAGCAAAGTTGTAAACTAAAGATTTCTTATCTACCAATAAGTACACCACTCATTATTAAGGACCTCATGTTTGATATTATTAATATGAGGAAACACCTATTGAGGCATGCTTGGCAGTCTTAGGGTTTGATGTTCAAGTAGAACATATGCAACTTTTTGAGTCATAAGCATAAGAGATTAGGGTATTACCGAGATAAGCATTACTATGCTATAACGTTGTTGAATAGATAGGCTATCAGCATTAGCATAGTGCTAGTTTAGATCAAAACTGTAAATGTTGCTGTAGCCCTCCCACTGAAATTCACATGTTCAATTTGATTTTATGACTAAGACAATTATGTATAAGTAGACCTAAATTGATCTTAACATTCACCAGCCCCCACTCTCTCCTGGACCTGTCCTAGACATATCAGATGAAGAACTGGTATCGATTTCTGTAAGGGACCTTAATCGTCAACTGAAAATGAGAGGATTGTCAAGAGAAGACATTGTACGAATGAAACAGAGACGGAGGACCTTGAAGAATAGAGGGTATGCAGCATCTTGCAGGATCAAAAGAATAGAACAAAAAGACGAGTTAGAAACTGAAAAAACACATGAATGGAGAGATCTAGAAGGAACACAAGAAGAAGTTATTAGTATGAAAGACGAAATGATCAACATCAAAAGTAGGTTTGAGGCATTGAAAAAATTTGCTGCAAGCCACAAGATACTCATCCCACCGGAATTCGATACTCTATAATAATAGTGTTTTGAATAGTGCATTAAACATACAACTTTCTCTTGAGAAACATCAGTAAAAAACTCACTAGATTCATTTTAGCTTGAGTTTGACCACGCAAAACCTGTGTTATTCTTAATTTAAACATCAAAAAATAGGTTGGACAGTCTGGAACTGATACCAAAATGAACTCTTTGTGCTAAAATGAAGTTCGTTATAAATCTACAATATGATTCTTTCAATAGCAATTTTATTTATATAACATATATAATCCAATGCTATTACTGACTAAAAGATAGGTACAAATAAATATGGAATTGGGTTTGGAAATAAGTTAAATAAAAATACTGAAATGTCACTGTAGTAGTTTTATTAATTCGGAAACAACAAACACATTAATGCTGTTTCCTAATACCATATATTTTTGTCTGTCTGTAATATTATCAGGAAATTTGAAAGAATCTGGAAAACATTGTAATCTACTTACTTCTAAAGGAGTAAAATAACGTAGTTTCAATGATTCTAGTAGTCTCACTTTTGAATCTTGGTCAAGTGATGAATTTTCTAACTCTCCAAGAATGTTTTCACTTTCACTCATTGAAATATTACTATATATACTACCTGTACCTTCAGCATATCTACCATAGGCTTTAGTGAAACAACAAGATCTTTGAGAATCTTTATAACATATATCCAAGATTTTCCAATATTTATTCAAAATTTTCATCGGGATACGATAATCTTCCTTATTTCCAGGTTCTAAAATATCACCAATTTCAAATCGTAGAGAAATCTGTGAGTGATTAGGTAAATCATACAACTGTAAAAAAATTCAATTTAGATTTCACTAAAAATTATTTGGTAAATATCACTTACCATTGTTCCTGTGCTGAATTCAAGGGCTGTCCTTTTAGCCAAACAATAATATCTCAGCCTAGAATTTGGCACACCAAGCTGCGGTGGGCTCAACAGAAATTCCTGATAATTGAATCCACATTCGTCCAAAGTCTGAATGACCAAATCCCTCATATGGGAAGTTTCAAATCCTTTCACATTTTCAATTAGGATTCTAGAAATCTTTAGAAGTGGCAAGATTTTTAAAATGTGGATCAACGCCTGCGATCGAGGATCGTTTATGTCACCTTTCAATCCATTTCTTGTGAACGGCTGACAAGGAGGGGACATGAGTATTGTATCAGCACCAAGTTTGTTCAAGAAATTTGGGGATAGAGACTGAATGTTACGATTACAAATCTTCACATCGGGAAAATTGTGCTTGTAGATTTCATTCGCAACTGTATTTATATCAGCTGCTAAGAGAACTTCGCTGTCGAATTTACACTCTGAAAATAATTGATTAAATCCGAGTTTAAGGGAATCAAAATGTTACCTTTCAGTGCGAAATGCATTCCACCAATTCCACTGAAAAATTCAAGCACTTTCATCTCGAGGGAAGTACGCCTGAACTGAAAAGAACCAAGAGAAAAAGCTTCACGTTCACGTTTGTTTTGAATATAGTATTTTTGAGGTTATGGTAACATCTACTCGATTTGACGTTCCCATAGGACAGTGGCGTAACCATGAGCGTAACAGAAAGGCAAGATTATAGAATGAGATTTTTGGCAGTTTGACAAATTATTGTTTTTTTTCATATTTCATCAATGTCAAATATTTGAAAATTCCCAGTGTAATCGTACGCAATGAGCGGAAGAGAAAATGCGGAATTCAAGAACGCGCTGCGGGATATTGCCACGCACGCACATTTCCTCGACAGTCCTTTCGGTGAATTTTAATTTGATTTGTATTAACTTGAAATCTGTACCTAAACATTTCTCGATTTTAGATCGCGTAAGATGTGCGGAATGGGTTAGGAAATTAATTTCCTTTCCTGAAGACAACCTTGAAACGGCTAAAATACGAAACGAATATGCACAACTTTTAAGAATTCAAGTGAGAAACCGTTTGATTCATGGGCCTTTTGCTTCTCCACCTCCTGACAGCCACATAGGTCTATGTCCACTGGCAGAAGCTGTGGGAGCTTTGATTGGGCGTCAGGTAAATTTGTAACCCAGTTCGTATTTTCTTAATAATTCAGTCTTTGTAAAGAACTGCTTGTAAGTCTATGCTAAATATCGTGATGGTCACACGTAATTTAATCGTTGGTTTACTCGACCTACTTTCTCAGCTGCGCGCGACATCTATTTATTATGAAAGAGAAAAGATTTACTGGCGATTTCGACAGCATTTTAACAACACAGACGCTGGGAAATTTTCACATTTCATAGAAAATAATTGATGATTATGCAGCATGAGGCAGAAACCGCCCCTTTATTACATCAATGAAATCACTTTTCCTGTATGTCATTTTCAGATTCCCTTCCTGCCTAGAACAGGCCGAATTCAACCAGTTCTACACCACAAATCACCAGATGGCAGGGCATACATTTCCGCAAAACAAATACCCGGAGGTGGAGTCTTTGTTTACATGGCTGTTAGTCCTGACGGTTTGGAATAAAACTAAAAAACTATCTTACATGGTGTCCTCATAAGTGAATCATAAAACGAAAAAAACATCCAATTGACTTGTATTCATTTATTAACTTCAACGAAACACTTCAAGCAAAAATATCAATATGAAAAAATATGTGAATATATAAACTATCGAATAAAGATCTATTTTGAAAACCTGATTGTTCTCCAGTATGATAAAATAACACTTCCTGTGCCCAATAAAGAGAAATTTGCATAGTCTATATTTTTTGAATAACTGGACATAACCTATATATTATATCTTAATCTGTATTACATTAGTCAAAGCTTATCAGCTCAGCCGTCTGTGTTTCTTCCTTGTGTGGAGGTTGAGCTGGAGATTGCTGTGGCACCTGAGGACTAGCTGGTGGGGCGCCTGGTTGCTGTGGGAATTGTTGGGGGACCATTCCAGGCCTTGGACCGATCATGGCTACGTCAAATATGAACAACATTGAATAAGAACCTAAATGAGTTACTGCACATGTTTTTAAAATTTTAGGTGTGGGCGAGAAAATTGCACACACATAATGCGAAAAATCGAATAGGAAACATAAGTCAAATACTCAGCATTTTGCTGGTGTCAACATACCTGTGGGAGCAATTATGATTACATGAAATAAGATGATTCAAATTTAGGTAAACCCGCAAGATTTCCCGTCGCGAAGCTGTAAGTAAGATATTCACATCATTGTAAGCAGTGTGAGTTCCTGAACAAAAAATATGAAGGCCAACATAGGCGGTCTCTTTTTGTTTGGAAGATATGGGCCCCCAAAGTTCCAAATTGTTGCATTTTCAGATCCTTTTTTCTGCCATAAAAATGATCTTTCACTTCTCAAATCTAGTTCATAAATCATCTTTGAACCTTCAACCAACGAATAGAGACACTTTCTTTCAAGAATATTCATTATTTAAAGGAAGAAAAGTGAAAATATTAGACAACAACTTAACCTATATTTCTACGAAATACTTCTCAATGTTAAAGCGGAACTTGGCAACAGGGTCTTTTCATCGCTGGCCAACGTATTATGACCGAAGAGTAGTAGCTGGCGGGAAATATGAAATGATGGACAGTTGAAGGATATGATTGTAAGGAAAATGCTTCTGTCACTGAAGAAGAGGTGGTTATTCCAACATCAAAATAAAATCATTGAGAATATTTGTTTAAGGTTTCACTCTCAATATTTTCGTTTGAACTTTCTTTCTATCCTCTTCAAAATAGGGAGTTTGTTATCTACTTCGTTTTTTGTTGTGTCTTCGAGATGGTCCCAGTTCAGAATGAGATTCAGGGTATTCCAATAAAATGCGTTATATAATAACTTCGATTTAATTGGAAATCTGGGAAGGGCGCGACCTATCACATATGAAAAAAATGTACGTTGAAATATATATCAGGGTGTATTCTCATTCCATTACTATATGTTTCAACCTTGTAGATTTCATTAGAAACGAATTCTCCTATTGGAAGATTTAAAGTATCGCAGTAAACAGTAAGAACTAAGAACATATTTCATTTTTCCCGCCAGCAATAATCTGTCATTCACGAATACGCACGATGGCACGATTCGACCGATGAAATTCGCGCCATTGCCAAACTTCACTTTTAGTCTGAGTCGAAATCAGAAGGAATAGAGGTTAAGTGGTTGTCCAGTAATTCCATTGTTTTTTCATTAAATATTGATTATTCTTGAAAAAAAGTGTTGTTTATTGTTGGTTTAAGGTTCAAAGGTGGTTTGTGAACTATACAGTGGAAATGAGAGATCGTTTTTATGGTGGAAAAAGGGACCTGAAAACGACTCATTTTGGAACTTTGGGGGCCCATATCTTCCAAATTAAGGGAGACCGCCTATGTTCGATTTCACATTTTTTATTCAGATAAGCACACTGCGTACAATGATTCAAATATCTTTTTAATATCTCGGCGACGGGAAATCTTGCGGGTTTACCCAAATTTAAACTGAAGAGTGCTCTTTTGTTAGTTCTCATTCAGTTTATTAACTCTCATGAACCAAACAAAGAAAATCCTAAAGATCAAATAAACCAACGAAGGATATGAAAGAAATTGAAAGTTTTGGGTTGACACTTCATAAACATGATTCAATTCTGTTGAGGGTCTTCCCTTTACTATTGAAAAAAAAATGTCTTCATCAAAGTGGCAAAAAACAATAAGAATAAAACATAATCTCCATAATAAATAGTTTAAATCCTTCGAATGCTCATGTCGCCTCAGTATTTCAATTTTTATGTTAACTGTTTACGTAACCACAATAATTTTGTATCATTACCTTGGCTGGAATTTTGATTGGGAGGTTGACCGATTGACATAATAGGAGGGCTATTAACAATTTGTTGAGGAGGATATATTCCCATTTGTTGCGGTGGCATCTGGTGAGGCAACTGTTGCGCTCCTGGATCTTGAGTATGAATAGGGGGCCCTTGAATGCCAGGATTAGGGGGCGGATTGCTTTGTCCAGGCATCTGGTTATAATTAGGTGGCATCTGCATTTGCGGATGTCCTACAGCACCTTTCAAAAAAAGATTGAAGTTAAAAATCAATGAATGGGAAATTCACGAAAGTCTTGTTGAAGTATTCTTTTTGATTCTTGTAAAAGATGTTGGCAACGCCGCGTACAGGAAAATTACTATAACCTAACATTCTTTAATGGGGGTTTTTCTTTTAAACGAAAATGCAATTATTTTCATGAAAAACCTTTAGAACATCACATTTCAAACATATAATTTCGATATTTTATATTTTTAAAAAAATGTTTGATCACCTAAAGTTAAAAAATAAAAATAGGGATTTGCATTTAAAGGGATTTGTCATGAGTGCACGATATGGCAACGTCGAATTCAGCTTTCTCGGAAAGAAAAGGACCTCAAATGTGTTACTTTGCTTAGGAAAACAGAGATAGCTATACTTCGATCTGGTTAGAGTAGAAGACAACGACCATGGAATAAAAAAAGAAGAGCATAGAATGTCATACTGTCATATTACTGACAAATCGAAAACGGAAATTAATCGATTTCAAGCGATGGACCAAAATCTCCGGTTATAGTTACGGTTATCCACATTGACAGATAATCCTCTGCCTATATGTCAGTTTGGATAACCGCAACTATAACCGGAGATTTTGGTCCATCGCTTGAAATCGATTATTGTTCGGTTATTTGCAACTACTGCTAAGCGATACGCCCTCTGGCGATAGAAATTCGAACACCTCCAAGCTAGTAGTTTTTCGACGTGTCTGTTATTCTAACGTAATTTGCTTACTTTTGGAGTTCATTTTCGAGCTTTTGTGTTGTTCTCCGAGTTGAAATTTTGGTATACGGAAAGAGTTTGTAATATTCATCAATCGATTCCTTTCTTTCCGATTAAAATGTTCGATTGTATTAATTCGAAATGGCATCCTCCCGCAATGGCAATTGTTGTGTGCCTCAACCTCAACTCAATGTTATTCATGGTCAAAGAAGAAAGGATCATCTAGTGCCTCTAGTTTTCATTTTTTCCAAAGCCAAATGAAAGTAAAGTTAATTTGGAAACAGCATTTGGCAGGAAACTCAATGATAGAAGAAAGGCCTAGATTTAGAAATTCAAGATTGGAAAACAGGTCATTAAATACAAGAAAGTATGTTCACTGCATATCTCTGAAGATATTTGTTTTCATAAAGGTAAATTACCTACAAGGTATTCATTTCGAAATGATGTTTTCAGGTGTAAATGAAAATAAGAGAATTTTGAAGAAAAATGCTGCAGAGAAACTACCGAGCACTTCTGCAGCTACCTAATTCACATACTACACAAAATCATATTCTAAAAGAGTGATCTGGTTGACAACCTGACAAAAACTAGATATACTGTTAGAGTTGATAATAGCTGAAGTTATTCATATAAATACATTAATACTTCTCATTTCTATATATAGGTAGGTTGAACTAGCTGTGACATTTTTCATTTTGTATGTGTATCTTGAGCTGCTGTTATATGAAGATGAAATCAATTATATGTCTATCTGTTTCCTTTTCTTCAGAAATACGATGCAAATTAACTAAAGCAGAAAATCTGTTTTCGTTTTATTGATTCACTCGTTTGTAAACAAAGAACAAGTCATATCATTTGGACTGTTTCTAGATTTACCACATAATATAGCCTGCATTCAGCACTTCTTCACATAAATAAGAGTCCTTAAATTACTTATTGAGGTGCCTATTTTTCCAGAAATTCAAGTAAACTTAGATATTGGTTCATATTGATCCACCAAGCAACATACACTAAAATAACACCGAAATTATCCTCCAGGAACGATTTAAAGTACGATTTTATATCGTGATCCAAACGAAAAGTTCCTTCTCAAGAAACCTTACACAAAATTTTAATAATTTCTTTAAATACTCAAGCTCTGCTTAATAAATATTCGTTCTCCACCACATTTCTAAGGTTTGTTTACATAAAACTACTAGCTTGGACAGGTTCCAAATTTATCCGTTAGGGCGCTGGCATCTTCGCAGAAGTTCCCAATATTGACAAAGAACACGTGTACCACAGAATAGGAATAAATATTTCGCCATTCTATGGCAGAAAAAGCAATTCTACTAAACAACGTTGTCACTTCGTGCATGCATGACAAATCCCAAACCCCAATTTTGAAATCTGATTTTGAATACTTTCTGAAGGTAATTTGGGAAAATGATGAATCAAAACCATAATAATTATGTTCAAATTTGCATTTGCAGTAATAACCCAAATTCAGGAAAAACCCCCATTATACAGAGTGGAATGTGTCAAACTTTCACGGCCTATCGACATAGTATAAATTCAGAGATTGTTGCCAGTGTTTTGGTAATCTTGCTGTGAAATTATAATTTTTATATAGCTCAATAATAAGAACATTAGCACTAATAATCTATCTACCAACCTTGTGTAGGTCCTCCCATATGTCCCATTTGGGGTGGCGCACTTTGAGGGGGTTGTCCGGGCATCATACCCTGTCCACCCATAACCGAATGGGGAGGCCCGTACTGAAGATACGATCCAACTGGCGGAGCACTATTGGGCGGGTATTGAGGCACCATATAACCCATCGGAAATTGTTGACCCCCCATGAAGACCTGCTTCTGTTGTTCTTGTCTCATCTGCATCTCCCTCTCTTGCTCTTGAACTCTCTGCAGCACCAGCTGCCTCTGGTATTGCAGGTACTCCTGTTTCTTCTTCCGCATGATTTCCAACTTCTGAGCCATTTGAATCTGTCTCAATCGCTCCGCCTCCTCGGCCTCCCTCCTCAGTTTGTCCCTGTGCTCTTCACGAAGAGCGTCTAGAGCGGCCCTGGCGTCTTTCACCTGTGTGAGTTTATCCTGTAGCCTTTCGAAATGAAGACGGTTGTCGTCGTGTTCCTTTATGTACTCGAGAAGGGCCGAGTGCATGGTTGTTATGTTCATGAACAGGGTCTGAACGCTGGTATCATTCGCGATGGATCTTCCTATATAGATCGTTAAGAAAATTAATATTTTTGACTGGCAGAAAAGATTTCGTTGTATGTTTCTTCTGTTAAAAGGTTCTCAATTTGAAATCATTTTAGAAGCAAATTTTAAAGTCAATGTATTGGTGTGAAGATTATTCAAATGATCTTTCTTGACTGAGAAATTGATTGCCGATAGGTCTTTTACAATTAACCTACTACGTCACACATCACAGCACAATTCTACTATCGACCTAGCCTACACCTCCCACTGTCTTGGTAGAGTGGAAGGTACACGAAAAAAGAGAGAGTAGAAGTTTCGAGCGTTCAATCAGCCAATATGTGGAACCATATTTTCTCGTTGAAAACAGGGAGAATGGTATTCTTTCGTAGGATTGAACGCATGGATTTTTCGAACACAGCGGTGTTACCATCTTGCGAATGGCTATTTCAAAATTGTATTTGTTATGAAGTCATCAGCGTGGTAATCATTACTAAGCCGTTAATTTACACTGTAGAGCGAAGTTTCAACATAACTATATTGATTCCATAGACTTAAGCATTTTTTGAAACTTCAGATTCAGAAAATATAAAAAAATTAAGACTTCAGTCAACTACATACATTAACAAATGAAAGAGTCAGTCTTTTCTTTGTTCTAAAAAATTTCAAAAAGCACTGCCGTGAAGGCAGCAACTTTTGCGCGCATGTTCAATGTAGATGACCGCTTCAGCAACGAATTTGAATGTGCGCGCAAAAGCTGCTGCCTTCACGGCAGTGCTTTTTGAAATTTTTTTCTGATAAATTACTGGATTTCAATTCGATCATATCTGTATTTTTGGACATATTGTAAAAATAAAATTTTGAATGGGTATATCTACGGAATCATTGGGCGGATTTTACCCATTCACAAATTCGACCTTCGTAATTAAGCCCCAAACCTACTCTACAAATATCGAGTTTCTAAGTCGTTTCTTCCGGAAGTTATTGTGTTTACGGTCAGCCTAACTGCCGACTGCGTAAACACAATAACTTCCGAAAGAAACAACTTAGGAACTCGATATTTGTAGAGAAGGTTTGGACCTTAATTACGAAGGCCGAATTCGTGAATGGGTAAAATCCACCCGATGATTCCGTAGATATACCCAATCAAAATTTTATTTTTCCAATATTTAAAAAAATACAGATCAGATCGAATTGAAATCCAGTACTTCATCGAAAATAACAGTTCGAAGTTTCATACAGAATTTAATGAGGATGATATGATGAGAAAATCATAGAAATTTTTTTTTTCAAATTGTTCTAATAACACGATTATCACGAAATTTTGCATAAAGTTGTCTTTCAGCATCTTAAAACTAGCTGTGAAGTTTAATCAGGACTGAATCAGTATTTCTCGAGTAATACCGAAAAAATCAACGATATCGAGAAGAAAACCTCGAAATTTGACATATTTTTTCCCGATATCTCCAAAACTTATGATCGTATCGAACTGAAATTTAGTACACTGCTGTGAAATTAGAAGGTCAAAGTGTGAGTATAATTTTTTTTGGATATAATTAATGGTTTCCGAAAAAAAAATTTTTTTGTGAAAAAATTTCGAAAAATTTTTTTTTTTTTATTTACTAACAATATGATCTTGACGAAATTTGGCTCAAAGTTGCGCGTCGTTATACTCCACCAAACTGCCAAGTTTGAATCCAATCGCTTGAGTAGTTTCTGAAATAAAAAATAAATAACTTCAAAACTTCAAGTGCCTATAACTCCGAAACTATTCGACCGATTTGGCCCATTAACGAACTTAACCGCGGCATTCTGATGCGCAACCTATCCTGAAAGTTTCAAGTAGCTAGCTTGCTTCTGTCGACAGTTATCGTGTCTACGGACGGCCGGCCGGCCGGACAGAATCAATTTTGACACCGGATTCGTCATCAGTGAGTCCAACCTAGTCGATTGAGACCATTTTCGGCTCAATCATCCAAAATTACAGACATTTGGACAAAACGATAGCACGCTGTTCCCCTAGAACATGCGCGCAAAAAAATTAAGACTTCAGTCAACTACATACATTAACAAATGAAAGAGTCAGTCTTTTCTTTGTTCTAAAAAACCAATTTATTAAAATAAATGTCTTCTTTTAACTATTGATTTGTTATTTGATGTAAGTGTTTTTTTTATGAAGTTATTATTGGAATTTTCGAACTTATAATCTTTTTTATGATGTTCTACGTCAATTTTAATGGCGATTTTCGTCTCATGTAGTTCCACCATTACTGTCAACAACACAATAGCGCCTTCACAAGGTTTGCTGTACCTTGTATTGTTTTCATGATGAGCTTATTTTACATAATTCAACTTATAAGTCATGCAAACTGCTTTTTAGGTCTTGATGCTTCGATGTTCAACTTAAAAACGCGAAATTTTCAACAAGAACAAGTTACATACCTCTGCTAGAGTTGCTTTTCATTCTGTTGATGAAAATTTCCACCTGCGATCTTAGCGTGTTTATAAACTCTTCCAATTCATTGTTGATCATGCCATTCTCTTTAACTTTGTATTTCTGCTCGTGATTTTGCAAAGGGATCGTTGTAACTGACGGTGCTGAAGGACTCGTTGGCCTCAGGTTATCTGTAGAATTGGCTGGAGTACGAGATTCCCAGTAAGAACGATTGAGGTATTTAGCCAGTTCAGGATTGAGGGACTCTTCTTCCGGTTGTTGTACGGGTTCAGCAGGACGAGATTCTGCAGCTGAATTTGTCCTCAGTTGGCAACATTACATTGGTTTTTTTACAAATTTACTTACTTGCTCTTAATGCATAAGTTGGTGAAGAAGAAGTCTTCATTCTAGCAGCCCTTTCCCTTTCTTTTTCCTTGTTTTCAGCCTCAGATTGACTGAGGGCAATGGCCATCTGTAAATCTTCTTCCTCTTGAAGCTCATCTTCGGTCTTCTTGTTAGGTTGCTTAAATTTATTCCACATATATAATCACATGATACACCTTGAAATATTTCAGAAGTTGAATCCACAAAAAATTTTGTTATTTGAGGTTCCAGACAGATGTCGACATTTGATCTCTAACCTTTCTAAAAATCTGACGTTAAACTTCTGCCCATGTTATTGACACTAAATAAGTAACAAAATGTACTGAAAACAATGAAAATCAATCTGAAGTGGCAAAATGAAATTATTCACACGCTATAAGAGTTTGAAAGTAATAAGTACGCAAGCTCTCATTAGTTTGCAAAAATATTTCATAACTCATCAATTCTAGTTCTCATGTATACATACCTGCTTTTGCTGATATAAACTGCTCTTCAGATATTCAAATGGAAGCTCTTCAGTTTTACTGGAACTTTTTGCAGTTGAGGATTTTGAAGCTTCTGCATAACAGGAATCACATACCCTAACCTAGACCATCATTAGGTTAAGTCAAATGATTTATCGAATTGTAAATACATAATATTCTAATCATATCATCACATCATATCCTAATCTAACCTCTACTAGAAATAACTGTAAATTATATATTTTATTCACCTCTTTTTCAATACCAAATTTAGGTAAAGTCGTAGTATTCCTAGTACAATTTCCACAGAAAACTTGACCACATGCTCTACAATGATGTTTACGAGTGATGATGTTGAATTGTACCCTACATCTATGACAAGCCTCCCCATCAACCCAGGTCGGGGCATTTGTAGCGGAAAACATAGCTTCACTTTCACGTAGAGCAGGAAATTTATATCCTTCAGCTTTCATTTGGTTTACTGTATCCTGTTACATGTTTAATTGGATTAAGAAAGATCAATAATTGTACTAGTTCCATCAACAACTTACATGTAAGGGATCAAACTTGGAGTTATTTTTAAAAACATAGGACCAAGCCTGTAGCAATTCCAGAACCTTATTACGAATATTGCTGTGCGATGTGGTTTTGACTAAATCGTGAAGAGTATCAAGGAATGCTTTGGAAGTCAATTCTTCATGTACAGTTGGGCCTAAAATTCATCACTTAGCAAAACAATATGAACTTGGGCAGTTTTACTCACAGTTCTTAACAATACTTTCCAAAACCATTAGTGAGTGAAGAATAGTATGAGGGTTAGTGATGGCTAACTTTTTCTTCAAGCAAGTAAATGCAACTTTTGGTCTGAAAATTGATAACATTTGGTTTTTCGATTTAGATATCATTTAATGAATACCTACGGTACATCTCCTTGCCTAATCATATCACAAATACTCAATGTAGTGGGCAAATCAGGTTCCATTAATAACTGACTAGTTGCTTTGTCTGGAAAACATAAATTGTTTATCTTTCATCAAAAAATATTTCGGTTTCATTTTACCAAGCAATTTTCCAAACTGGCCGTAACCAACCATATTAATAATGGGTTTTTCTCACTATTGAAAATGTATTTCGTCGTAAATTCGGAATTCTGGAATGTCACGTAAACTATTCTATTTTTTCCGCAAGTTCCGAGATTTTCATGAACAGCTGATTTTGATTAGAAATGTCATCATCAAATATGAATGACATATGACGTTTTCGTTTCGGATCACAGACTATATACCACAGAATAAAAATTAATGCCTAGTCTGTGTTCGGAATGAAAGAAGATCTACAAGGAATCGCTATCTACGAAATATTCGTGGTCGTAACTTATTCGCATAGTAAAAATGAATTTTCATGGCTCGTTTGTCTCGAAAATTCACAGAACATTGAGTCGTACAGTGAAAAAGAGCACACAGAATTCTTTGCTGCAGCATTTTATTTCTATGCTCATATGTCAACCAAAAAGAAAGTCTAACCTCACAAATTTAATTAAAATGCCCTCGGTGAAAACGTTGGACTTCTTAAACACGATTTATAAATACTGAAGAATAATTGAATTAATTGAAATACTGATATGAATAATTATAAGCTGGATGATGACTGCAGTGACGATGATCCAGTTGTCACAGAGGTGATTCTGTTTGTTATTGAGTAATATTGCATGTGTAAATACATCTTTTTCAGATTCCAGTATATCATTCTACACGTCTAGAACAAAATATTTACGTTTTCCAATCCAGAGACGATATTACATCTAAGTTTAGAGAGGGCGAAGTTAAAAATTTGTGCTTCAAACCTGAAAATCAAGAGGTTAAATTCGAAGTTGGGATATATTCGTATGCATCAAATCACAATCGTTCAAAGTCTAAATTTGATGATTCTGACGATGATGAGGACGTATACATAGATTCCCGTAAAACTGTTAGTGCACCTGAACATGTTACTGTTGCTGCGTTTAATGGCAAGGAACTCCACCTCACAACTGTCAAAAGTGGGTATTATCTTATTTCAGGAAAGAATTCAAGTCAATTATGTTTTCATTTGCTATTAGATCTATTCCAATTGGGTTTAGAATATCAACAACCCGACAAAACTAATGAGAAAAAGAAAAATGAGGATGCTGAAAGCTCAGATGATGAAGCTGGACCAAGCAACCCAACACAAATTACAGTCAGGTTCAAACAAAACGCTAGACCAAATCAAAAACAGATGATCAGCTCCAAAAGTCATACTGCTAGGAGTGCAAGTGAGAAATGGATAGAATGTGATCTGATTAAACCAGAAAGTACACTTAGTCAGGTAAAGTGATAAAACCCATACCTATATAATAAAGGGCCTTGTTATTCTCTACCAAGGATCTTATGATTTTGCTTTGACTAGGATGGCAAGAAATGGCCTTTCATTGTAAAAAAGAGAATGCTTCAATATTTGAGGGAGAAGACCTTTTTTTACTCAACAGATAAAATTTAACAGATCAAAATGAATAAGTTCATGAATAAGCAACTAAGTGCACCTATCATGAGAAACTGTAATCTATACACTCCATAAGTCCAAATATTGTTTTTTTTTGTTAGTTAGGATTGACAAGTCTCTGGTGAATAATATTCCCCTGAATCACTTATATTAGTTATGAGCAATGCCACATTGAAAGAAACAATTTTGCAGGTTGAAAAGATGAAATTATTTGCTGAGTATATGCATGAAACTAACCAAACCAATAACTTGGATGAAAAGAGTTATTTTAAGCTTATAGTACCAGAAGATCAGGAGCAATCCGCTGTTGAACCATCTCTTCCTTCACATTTAATATCTCTCAATGCTCTAAGAGCTCTACCTCTGTTGGAACAATGTAGATTGTTGCTGAAGGATGGTGAGTATACTTTCAGGTTATTGTATTAATAATAATTAATAATAAAATAAAAATTATAGTGAAACATATCTTTTTATACAGATGACTTTAATGAAATGAGAATAAACTAATCAAATTGTAGCAACATTCACAACAGAGAAAATTATAACTAAATAACATAATCACAAGAACGAATATCCGTCGATAAATCAACAAATATTCCCCCTTGATCAGAGCTAATCATCCAATCAACCAAAACACCTACTATTTATTATTACTGGAGCTCTTTCTTCTCTGTGAAACCAATTCCTATTATTATAACTAAATATAGGCCATATTTGGTTTCTATTCTAAGTTTATCTTACTTCATCCTCATTTCGATTGCAATGCGTACAGTAGTTCTTTTATTCTTTTGCTATTATTTGTTATCTATGATAAGAAAAATTACTAGAAAATGGAAGAGGACAATATAGCTCTTTCAATGTTTGGATAGATCTACCTTAAAACAAATACATTAGCAATATCGTGTGAGGCTTCACAACTCACGCTCATCCAAGATTTCATTGTAAATGGCAAATTTTGTGCCAACTTTCGTGTTGAAGTTGCACTTTACCCACTGAGTCATTCTGAATATAGTTTGAACACTAGTTGGTAGGCTTTGAACCTCAAAAATTAATCATTCAACTTTCAGCTCAAATCGTCCAGTTTCAACAAATTATGATGCTCTTGGCTGGATGTGCTGGTCTGACAACAGATAGTTTATTGAAGACTCTTCCTAAAGTTGCAGTTTTGGTGAGAGGTAACTGGGTTGCAAAATCAGAGGTGCTGTATCCTCCAGAGACTCTCTCAGCCATTTGTGGTGTTCCTTCAGAGAATATGTGTCGAGCTCGAGATTACCTTGTAAGTGATAAATATTATTGAATGTAGGGTAGCATTTCATAATGAACAAAATTGGTTTCAAAAAATCTTCTTATATAAAAATGTTCCGTGTATGTCTATGGGACTGAATGTCTTCTAAACGCCTGGACGAATTTTGATAACATTTTTTGCGTGTTCAACTAGATTTAACCGTAGATTCCTCTCATCATATAAAACACTCTTTTCATTTGCCATTTTTCCAGGTTTGTCTCTGGTAATATTTAATTTAAATATTTCTCAATGTGCTAATACATGTCTCATGATTTAATGTTTTTTGCGGTATTATTGATACGAAAATATTTCATTATACTTGACCATAGAAACACTGAAATTTTACTTGATATTCATGCAATATCCAATAGAGCAATTCCAGCTGACGTCACAACATGGCCAATGGGGGGACAGGTAAGTCACAGAATAAGAAGTATATATTCTGTGACCTCACTTTCCCGTTTTGTTTATGTTATGAAGAACAGTATTTTCAACAATTTCAGGATAAATTCTCAAGTTAAAAAGATTTATATTAATAGAATTGGTGAATAACTAGGCCAAGTTAGTGTGTCCTTGTGAAATTCAACATAAATACACCGAGAGACGAAGGAATACATTGGCGAAGAGCGATTATTTGGAGTTTTTAGTGATTTCACAAGTGAAATTTCGTGATAATGGATCTGATTAACTGATATTCAATCTCAGATGATAATCATTCAAAACCATATAAATGAAAATTGCAGTATTTATTCTTGTCTTTTAAAGCCTAGAGTATCAACATCAGAGATAGCATTCATTATAGGTATAACTATTGAAACTGAAACAGTAAATTGTTCGGCTCATTTATTCCTGAAAATAAACAGCAGAATGAAATCCAACAAATGTTTGGAATGGAAAAAACATGGGTTCCAGAGAACTTCTCAGTACTATTTCAAATAATGTTATATGTTGCAAATTATCAAATTACTACAATATTGGTCTGCAGTTGCTATGTCAGTGCTATCATAATATTCAATTATATATTTATTATACTACATATATGTTACAAATAAAATAATTCATATGAAATTTTTTACTTCAACACCGATATCGATTCATCCTCAAAAAATGCTTTACTATCCATATAAAATGTTTTTTATTATGCAGATGCAACGTTAAGGCTTTCATAATCTTTAATTGACAAAAAGTTCAATTCGAAACATATTACAAACAATAAAATGGAGAAGTTCCATCCTTGAGTAGTCGAGCCATGTCGGAATGTGTTCGGTTGAGAACAGAGGAATTTATCTGGTTCATTATTATTTAAAATACATACAATATTTTGGGAAATCTATCACATAACGAATTGCCTTGATTGGCTTTATACAACATATAGAGATGTGAGTGGTAAACAATCAGGATGGGTTTGTCCATATTAACGCCAGCTATCGTAGGTTGATATCATTCTTGAAATGTGTATAACAAACACGAAATATTCTTATCATGGTTATCTCATCATGATTTAACTCATTAAACAGAACAAATTGAATAGATAGTCTGACATAATAATTCATTCACCAGTGTGGAAATGTCTCCTAAAAACTACCATAGTTTGTTACTTTGTCAGAACAGTTTTTTCAATTTATGGCGAGAATATAGTATGTTTGCCTTCTCTGGGATAGTTCACATAGTATTCTGTTTCTTCCAATATCAGATAAAATGTAGGGGAATGGGTCAAAAATGCAAATATTCAAATATAAAGTCTACAGTACAATATATCTGAAACATCGAATTCTTTCGTCTCTCGGTGTATTTATGTTGTATTTCACAACGAAACAATAACTTGGCCTAGTTTTTCACCAATTCCATTAATGTAAATCATTTTAACTTGTGAATTTATCCTGAAATTGTTGAAAATACTGTACTTCATAACATATATGTTTTACTTTCAACGTTTGACAGGCTGTCCCCCCATCAGCTGATTCATCTCGATGAACCATAGATAGCTGGAACTGCTCTATTGCTTCAAATATTAGATTTTAAACAATTTCATCCTTGCCGATTCTCATACTGAAAATTCCGTAATTATTCATCAAATTTATAAATGAATTACATGAAATCAGCATCAAAACAAATAAATTGGAAACTTGCTATTTTATATTTGTATATTTAATATGCCAAAGGCAATGAAAACTATCAACAGAGCATTTCAAATCATCATCGTTGAGTGCTGCAGGTGTTCAACTCTACTTCAATTACTAATATTCCCACGTGGTATCAAAACAAACTGATTTTTCAGCTTTATCTTTTCACCAAAAACCAATTCGTTGAACGTAAGAAAGTGGCATCTATAGTGAAAGTTCCGGCAGAAGAAGTTAAGGAGATCTTCAAGGGCGTTTCTTCTCTAAGGCACAATAAAGGCTGGGAATTAAACCTACAAACAGATTCTGATTTCATAGCGAGACATCCTGACATAGAACAGCGGCAGGCTCTTCTTTGGGAACAAAGATACATTCAGGTGTGCGATTTTCTCAAAGAGAAAAAAAGACGAAAAAGTAGAAGTGAAAGTAAAAGTATTAGTGAAGATAAGAAAAGCGGACATTGTAATAGTTCAGATAACGATTCAGGTACAGAAAAAACAAAATCGCCGCCGAGAAAAAAGAAAAAAACTAGTTGAAATAGTTAGGTATGAAATTACAATATATATAAGTTATCTAAATAAAGTATCATTGAATAAGGACTTGTTTCATATTGTGTTCTACTTGATGTAACAGTCTGACTATTTATTGTGAAGGATTTTCAGCGTCTAGATACTGATACTATTTGTACCAGTTGGATATTTCACAGGGATAATTTCAGTGCTGATGAAAAATCTCGTAGGCGAGTCATCAACTTAGTGGTACTTTGAAAACATTTTACCTGGTTACGATTCCCAACACTCTTTCAACTACCAAATTGGGTAAACCCGCAAGATTTTCCGTCGCGAAGCTATAAGTAAGATATTCACATCATTGTAAGCAGTGTGAGTTCCTGAACAAAAAATATGAAGGCCAACATAGGCGGTCTCTCTTTGTTTGGAAGATAGGGGCCCCCAAAGTTCCAAATTGTTGCATTTTCAGATCCTTTTTTCCGCCATAAAAATGATCTCTCACTTCTCAAATCTAGTTCATAAATCATCTTTGAACCTTCAACCAACGAATAGAGACACTTTCTTTCAAGAATATTCATTATTTAAAGGAAGAAAAGTGAAAAAATTAGACAACAACTTAACCTATATTTCTACGAAATACTTCTCAATGTTAAAGCGTAGCTTGGCAACAGCGTCTTTTCATCGCTGGCCAACGTATTATGACCGAAGAGTAGTTGCAGGCGGGAAATATAAAATGATGGACAGTTGAAGGATATGATTGTAAGGAAAATGCTTCTGTCACTGAAGAAGAGGTGGTTATTCTAACATCAAAACAAAATCATTGAGGATATTTCTTTAAGGTTTCACTCTCAATATTTTGGTTTGAACTTTCTTTCTATCCCCTTCAAAATAGGGAGGTTTTTATCTAGGTACTTCGTTTTTTGTTGTGTCTTCGAGATGGTCCCAGTTTAGAATGAGATACAGGGTATTCCAATGAAATGGGTTATATAATAACCTCGATTTCATTGGAAATCTGGAAAGGGCGCGACCTATCACATATGAAGAAAATGTACGTTGAAATATATGTCAGGGTGTATTCTCATTCCATGACTATGTGTGTCAACCTTGTAGATTTCATTAGAAACGAATTCTCCTATTGGAAGATTTAGAGTTTCGCAGTAAACAGTAAGAACTAAGAACATATTTCATTTTTCTCGCCAGCAATAATCTGTCATTCACGAATACGCACGATGGCACGATTCCGACCGATGAAATTTGTGCCATTGCCAAACTTCACTTTTAGCCTGAGTCGAAATCAGAAGGAATAGAGGTTAAGTGTTTGCCCAGTAATTTAATTATTTTTTCATTAAATATTGATTATTCTTGAAAAAAAGTGTTGCTTATTGTTGGTTGAAGGTTCAAAGGTGGTTTGTGAACTATACAGATGAAGTGAGAGATCGTTTTTATGGTGGAAAAAGGGACCTGAAAACGACTCATTTTGGAACTTTGGGGGCCCATATCTTCCAAATCAAAGGAGACCGCTTATGTTCGATTTCACATTTTTTATTCAGAAAATCACACTGCGTACAATGATGTAAATATCTTTTTAATATCTCGGCGACGTGAAATCTTGCGGGTTTACCCCAAATTGGTATGAATGTTCCTCCTGACTGAAGTATCTGAATCATATCTCTTATTTGACAAATATTTTGGATTTTTTACAATGCTATATGATAGATACCAGAAACTAATCAAACCTCCTGCCACTTGAATCGATAAATGGATGATTAATTTATAAACAGGTATAGCTGATTGTAAATAATTTTTGTACAGATATTAGTTAATAGGTAATCAGCAAAGAAAATAAATCTGATTATCAGTGATAATTATACATGGGAATCTAAAAGAATTAAAACTATAAATGGATTCTTTCATATAACAGAAACTTGAAGAGATAGCCGCAATCTCTACTACCAAACAAATTGCTCATATCTGACTTTGTTTGCTAACTGTAGATGGATTTATAAAAATAAAGTAAGAGAAGAATAAAAGTGAAACAAGAATAAGCGAAAAAATACTGAGGTTGTTTTTAGACCAGGGAAGAGAGTTCCTCAATCTGAGGTTTGTACGCATGACTCAAAACTGGAACGAAAGAGTTTTAGGTTAGAATTTGGGAACATGAAACAGCACAGAGACAATTTCTGTCTTACACTTTATCAGCTTCCAAATAAAATATTTTTAAAAGCTGAAAGTTGGCTATTTTTGGTTCTTGTTTTATGTACAAACGCATTTATATCTTTATTATTTCATCTTTACTTGATTTTCTGTATTATCCCAATTAGCCGTCGCCTTGTGAGCAGAAGAAAGTGTAATTACTTACCTGCTTTGTTGCTAATTACTTTTAGTATTATTATATGAATCTGAATCTTCTAATCAGCATTTTCTTATTTATATTAATTATTCTGGGTAATACATATTCAAGCATTCAAGTTGTTGGGTTCACTTTGTGTCGAAGTTAAATTTGAGGAGTTCTTCAACCTTATAATTATTTATATCGTTCCTAAAATATGATATATGTTTCAAATCAGGGAATTGAAAATCGTGTGTTAACAATTCAGTTTTTATTGAGATTATGATATTTATTGTTACAACAGAAACTGTCTGGCTTATTTAATATGATTAAATATTTTTCAGCAAATATTGTTTGATTTCGAAGAATTATCTATGAAAATATTTGAAATATAAAAATATAACCTATTATGAATAAAATCTAATAAACTTTGCAATAAATCTCCAAAGATTCTGAGGAACGCAAAAATCACGATTTACTTTATCTTCAAATTCAACAAGGAATCAAGAGAATAATTACTAATTGCCAATTATGTAGAGATTAAAACATCGAAGACTCTTGATATCCAAGAAAAAATTTAATTGGATTAGATATTAGTGATGTTAAAAAAGAAGTATGTTTTAGTTTAACTTTGTGATTAAAATTAAATTATGCTTAGTAAGATGTCTATAACCCTATTGTAATCTGTATGATAAATTTCGACACAAAGACAGCCTATTTCATTTTAAGGAACATTACGAAAAAGGAAACATACAGAAGACTGTTAGATTAACAGGGTTTTGAGACATCCCGTACTTGCAACTTCCTGTGATACTTGAATAGGGATATATTAAGCATTCAGTTGAAATAGAATGAATCAAATCAAACTTTTAAATAATCAAGAAAAAATTTGAACAGCTGTTTAAATTAAAAATTGTCATAGTCAATATAGGAAATATTCATCCTTTGTAACAAATTTTCAGCAGACACTTTGATCTTGTCATCCTGTGATCTGACTAACATTATAGCTCCATCTTTCAAAACTGAAGCCAATGGACCTAACCTATCAGAAGAAAGACTACCTAATAGTTCCAAGCAGGCTTCCATGGTTTCTATCCTAGCAGTTTTATAATCTTCAGTATCCTGAAATAGGTAATAAGGATAAGTAGATTTCCTTATGTTTACATTGAATTAAAATATCGAAACGCAGATTAGCCCTAGAATTTGAGATTCAGATTGGTTTTTTGGCCTCTCTACATCAATTTCTTGCTGATATCATGCAGTATGTAAATTTGAAAGAGCACAACCGTTAATATCTCGGTCCCCATGCTAAATAAAAAAAATAAAAAAACTTGAGAAAATGGTAACATAATAAAATAAAGGGTTTTTCAACAAGAACTTTGTTTTTTAAAACAAAATAAAACAAAGAATTTAGTGGAAAATGAATAAAATTTTTATTGTATTACAAAGAGAAAAGTTCGGCAATTATGAATGAAAAATGATATCTGACAAATGTCCACCACGACCACGCTGACAGACGTTGATTCTTTCATCAAACTTTTTAATCACTTTTTGGCAAGATGGAGGGTCTATTTCGTTAATGACATCACGGATTTTGAGTTTTAAGGCTGCAATCGATTCGATTGGCTCCGTATAAACTCTGTCTTTAACATAGCCCCACAAAAATAATCCAGTGGTGTTAAATCACACGATCTGGCCGGCCACTTAACAGCTGAATTTCACGAAATTATGCGATCGGGAAATTTGGTTTGCAATAAATTGATCGTTTCATTGGCTGTGTGACATGAGGCACCGTCTTGTTGAAACCACATTTCAGTGACATCCATGTCATCAACAATAGGCCAAAATTTAGTTGTTAACGTCTCGCGATAGCGTGATCCATTGACTGTTACCGCATTTCCAGCCTCATCTTCGAAAAAAAACGGCCCAATCACACCTCCAGACCACATAGCACACCACACAGTGACACGTTGAGCATGCAAAGGCTTCTCAATAATTGCTTTAGGATTTTCAGAAGCCCAAATGCGGCAATTTTGCTTGATAGCGGTCTCAGAAGGACGTTTATGTTGTCCGAAAATATCACGAATTTTACGAAATGTAACTTTAACAGAACGACCATTTTCATAGTGGATTTGAATTATTTTAATGCGATTTTCGAGCGAAATTGAATTCATTGTAACAATTGCCAAAGCATAAGCGAATAAGTCAAAAAACTAAATGTCAAAACTGTCATGTAGTGCCGGTGTTACCACATTGAAAAACAAAGTTCTTGTTGAAAAACCCTTTACAATCTAAAAATATTATGTTACCGTTTCCCAAGTTTTTACTTCAATCATTGTATGTCAGTTGATATAATAATTTGTCATTGAAGTCGTAGTACGTTGAAGACAATAGAAGTACATTCTTAGATATCAATATCGAAAGATATTATTTAAATGTTTTTAACGATTGTATAAAACTTGTAATACCATAAAAAACCATATTGACCATTGAGTTTTCAAATACTTGAATTTGAGTTAAGTTTTCAAATAATTGTATTGGAAAACTCAATCTGTTAACTCACCTTGAATATGCTGACAGATCTTTGGTGTTGAATTTCCGGTAATATTGGTTGTGGAGGAGGAATATATGAAGAAACTGAGAATGGATTTACCCTTGAATTAATTGTATTACTTCTTGTCCGACTCTCCTCTTCTAATTTACTCTCACTGTGTGAACAAATGTCATAAGTTTCTGACTTCGATCTTTCTTCGTTCTTCGAATAAATCCCCGCAACAATATTATCATCAGACAAAGCGGATTTTCTCATTTGTAGAATCGTATTAGTATCATATTTGATAGAACTCAGTTCTACTTTATACTTTTCATAAACTTGTTTGGTATATTTAGCTGCCAATTCGTTAGTTTCATCATCTGTTGAAGCGCATGTTTCACTCTGTTTTATGTCCGGAGATTCCGCACGATTAACTTGGATTTCAAATACAGAGTCACTTTCAGTGTAATCATTCGCTAGTGCATCTCTTTCCAGGTAGCTTTCAGAATCTGTACTCAAATAGTCATCGTCCTTCTTGAAGTCCTCTAGTTTCAATGGTTTGGAGTTACAAATAGCCTCCTTTGGAATATTTTCCTTATCGTCAACATTGTCTTTCTCATCTTCAATTTTCCTACCAAAATCTTCTGTCAACTTGACATAGGACTCGCATAAGGCCTCCCATTTACTCTGAAGCTTTATCAAGAATTGCTGAACATACTCCAAATCTGTCGAAGGATTAATCTTCTTATCTTGAGCTAAAATAACCTTGAGATCTTTAGGGTTGATGTTATACTTCTGGATGCCATCCAGACATAGCTCAATCAAAACGATAATCTGTACAACTTCAGATGTGTTAGCTTGGTTGTACAAGTTTGCTGCTTTATTCAAATTCCCAACTTTTTGAGTCAAGAATTTTAGACCAGGTCTTCGGTCGAATTGTCCAGCTCTCACATTTGAAATCTCGAGACATTTCAGCATGATATCGACATGTTTCGCATTAACATTTGTTAATATCCCTCTCAAACTACAAGTGTTGATCTGAAGAATGTTGAGAATAGGAGTAATATGATTCAAGTTCTGCAATAAAGCGCTTGAAATCGTTTGTATCAACATTTCATGCGCCAGTATACCAACTACAAGTCTACGGAATGGTACTCTGGTCGCATAAAGGTCAGAATTCAAAATTGCTGTTGGATCAAGTGAATACAAAAGGAAGACATAACTTCTTGAGTCTATAACAATACCATTAGGGATATCGCAATCGCACAACTTTCCAATACATTTGTTACAATTTGGTCTTTGAGATTGCATGAGGAATATCTGACGAGCAAGTTCATAGATTCGTTTATTTTCTTCTACTGTTGAGTCCTTCCTTGCGGCAACTTTCACAACAGATAGATCACCATAAAAGCTATCGGAATTTTCTTTGAAAGCATTTATTAGTTGTTGCAAGGGGTGCAAACTGATTGTACATGCTCTATGGATGTACACTACGAAGATTTCCCATTGGTAGGCAGTAAGAATCTTACCTGCACTTAATATAATATGTCGCATGCAAGATGTGCCCAATCTCGCGAAATTCTCATATGGTTGATCTCCAATTTCCACCAAAACTATCAACAATTGTTTGAAAGCCAAATTTGCTGCAGGATTCTCGAAAAGTTCTTGTTGGGATTTTTCAATCATCTCCTTCTCTCTGTGTTCTATTGAGTGATGCATGTAATCCACGACTAGTTCAGTTGCTAAACCGCAACAATGTTTGAAGTTCATCCAGACTTCCCCAGTTTTGTCAGATGTTTTCATGATTTGACGCAACCAATTTTGGACCATCGGCAGGAGAAGATGGTTAATACAGTAAAAGCCAAAGTTAATCCCAGGGTTGATTACCAAGTTCCTAAGAAGAGTGAATAAAGTATCCACTATCAACGCCTGATTCTTATTGGAACATGTGGTTGCAGCAGTTGACAATCCTTCGAGAAGAACATACCAGATCTTGAGGACTCCACTTGTTCTATCCATTTTGCACAAGGTTAATCGATTTTCTTCGCAAAGTTTCATCTCGTTCAAAGTTGATAATGTTTCATGTGGTACATTGATGGATAATTCATCATCTTGCTGAATATTCATATATTCCATATTCTGCATTATCCTATCTACCAGTTGAGGTTCGGTGTCTATAGTCATTCTGTGAGTTAAATTGAACGTAGGACATTTTGGCATGTTGTACATCATCGATAGAATCGATACGCAGTTTTGAAGGAGTTTCAGTGATTCTACGCATAAATCTATAGGACCAACTTTCGGCAAGTAATCCAACCCCTTGTCCAAAAATATTATATTCTGTTTCTCCGGAGAAATTTTGATAAGAGGTTCTGATGCCGATGTGTCGTCAGATGGAGTACTTGATTTTATATGTGCTAACAGACATAAAATGTAGTCTAATGCAGCATTTGCAAACACCAAAGTATTATCAGTCGATAGGAAAATACGAAATACTTCTAGAATAGCTGGAGCGTTATTCTTTGCATTGGCCACACGTAAAGTTCCAAATAGCGTCCTCCATCCTGAACATATTTCTGTTCTGTTGGCTTCAACGAACTCGCAAAGACATGAAACTATTTGATCTTGTACATCCGGATCACACAACTCCAAACATAAAAGATTTTCGAATGGCTTGATGAGAGCTTCATTGAAATGGAAGTGTGGTAATTCAGACTGTTCGTTGAATAACGCTGTGACAGCATCATGAATGCACGTAACTGCTTTTTTAGACACAGCTCTATCTTTATGACAAGAAGCTTGCATAAAATGGGGACCAACAATTGCCCATACTTTCATAAGATGTATCAGAGGTCTTCCAGATCTAATGCATTTCAAAGTGACTTCACCAACTCTATGCAGAAGAAGAATAGCAGGTGGCTTCTTTTGAGTTTCCAATTCTTTCTTCCACCATTTGTTCGTTTTCTGTAGAGATTCTTCAGAATGTGTGAAAAGTTGAGCATGAGACGCTTTACACAGCTCTGTGAGAAAACTACACAGACCTGGAAGAGACAGCCTGAATGCTGCAGAATGAAATAATTCGTCGCATTTTTGCGACAGAACACAACAAACTTTTGCAGCCTGCACTCCTCGTAGAGTTCCTTGGTTAGGACCATTCAGAACACCACTCCTTTCTATGATTTCTGGAATAGAAGTGGAATTTTGTTTGTGGTTGTTACTTCCATTGTAAGAATTATTCTGTAAAAAGCTATAGACGTCGATGCACATCTCATCGTCATTGACAGTCGGATTGAAGCTCATGTTTAACCTTTCAGATCCATTGGAGCAAGTTGTGGATGTTACTACATGAGTTTGTGTATTTTGAGCAACCATTAGTAGCTGTGTAGAGCCGGTTTTACTGAATAAAGCATGTTCTAAGCTTGCTATAGCAACACAAGCATTAAATATATGGGGCCAGCACGCTGCACTGTGGGATCCCAAAGCTAAACCTGGAAAATATGAGTTCTGATCAACAATTCATCAAGATAAACAAGTATGGTTACCTTTGGATACCAATACGTCTAGAGATAAGGCATGAGATGCCAATAATTTGGCACCTTGTGATTTACAAGAGGACGCAGCTAAATGTGCCAGTATACTGCTACTTCTGGATTGTAATTTTAGAGTGTTACTCAAATTTGCAGCCTGAAAACATATTTCTGAGTACTTCGTTCTGGAAATTTTCGCAGTTTACCTTTTGAAGTCCTTCCAGACTAGCTGTTATGATATCATCTGTCACTCTTTGGCGATATTTTTGTCTAGCTCTTCTGGCTACTAGTCTACTGAGAGCGGATGATCCATTGATGTGGGGTTTTTCCACTAATGGCGATCCTAATACTGAAACTACAGAGCTCCAACAGCAGGTCAGAACTCTTCTGGATAGTTTAATACCGGCTTCGATTTCTGGATTGGTTTCTGGAGTTCCATGTATTTTCTGAAGTTTTTGCCAGTCTGTTAAAAATTGCGATGAACACAACCCTCCAACATCTATAATAAAATGAACTCAACATGCTTCTTCTCCAACAGAAAAATACTTTACCAGTTAGTAAGTTCACAATAGCGGGTTGTGGATTGATACCAGGATTATACCCTGCATTGAGTAACAGTGATTTTGCTAGCACGTTCTGGTATAGTTCGCAGAGCCAAGTTGCAGATACGTAGACAAGTACACCACTACCATGTATTTCTTCCACGAACTGAGTTTCGGTAATTGGAACAGCTACCTAAATCATTTTTTAGTATTCAAACCTAAGATGCTCGATGAAAACTTACGTCTTTAACATTTTCGTCGAAATGTTTGCTTTGTATCAGTTTCAAATCCAACAGCAAGGCTGAATACGTCGCCAAATATATTCCGTCAGCATTCATAATTGTTGTTACTTCACTGTTTTGAGCAGAATTGTGCTGACAGCATTTCGAGGCAAATTCTTGTAAGACTTCGTCAATCTGAAATGAATTCTTATTATAATGAAGGACACTTATCTGAGTTCAAGGTTCTTACCTGTATGGAGGATCTGAGGGCCAACAATTTCGGCAACAACACATTTTGTAGTGTCCGCATGAACTGTCGTGCATTTTGTCTTTCTACGTCTCTGTTGCAATCCTCAACGACACTTCTTCCCTAGATCTCAACCATTAGAAGAAAAATTAAGTTTAAGATGAATGGAACATACCAAGTTTAGGGATTTGGGTAACTTGTGCAATTTCTGAAGTTGCTGATTCGTTAAAAAACTGTCATCGTCCATGATACTGTCTTCTGATTGGCTGCCATATTCTTCTGGACCTTCTGTGGAACCAGAACAATCAGATTCTGTTCCAGGTATATCAGGAATATTCCCTTCAATACCACTGCTGTCATCATCACTTTGGTACTTCAGATTTGCCACAACATCTCTGAAAATGAGCAATTGATGAAGCCATGGAAACGCTTCATGTCCTGGATAAGTGGACTGAAATATTTTTTGGAAAGATCGGAGGCATATTTGGATTTATGCGAAATCAGGCTATATGGTTCTTTATAGGCCTTCATAACAGACGATTTATAAAGATTCTTGTCAAGTTACTACGCAGGAGAGCTGAATCATTATATCTTGGGAGCTAGCAATGATTTCAAATTGAAAGAACTAGTAGCCAATATAGATATAGTTCATTAGGATACTGTGCACCAGATGCTTCTTACCTCAAGGTTATTCATAACAAACTTTATGAAATGCCTGAGAACCTACCTGTAAGGTTTGGGCAATCTAGCCATAGATTGGTAAGTCAAAGGACCTGTGTAATCTGCTTGTTCTAAAGAAGCATATCGTGAGTTTGCTATTTCACTGCCTTCTTGATCAAGACCTTCCCCTGTACATAGTGCTTCTAAGGATCCTAATAAAGCATCAACACATTCAACACTTGCTAAAAGTACGTTCGGATCATTGCATTGTGAAGATTCTTCTATTGAGTCCATTATCCTGCAAACAATCAAATAATGAGACTATTGACAATTGAAAAAATTAGAGATTTACAGTCTTATAATTGCCATATCATCTCCAGCATGTCGATGTATTGGTCCACTCAGTAAAAGGAGATCCGCTAGTCTCCCAGGTGATCTTAACAGTTCCCTAGCAGCCTTGAGAGGCTCTAGACGTTTCAGAGGGCTTGGTAACAGCAGCATTCTGTGGAAGAGAGCCTCCAAAACTGGCCTCAACGCTCTTTCTCTACCGACGAGTCGTACTACTTGAATGCCAATACTAAAACGAATGTTAAAATTTGGTTTTCCTTCTACTGAATGGTGTAATAATCATTACCTGTAAACTATTTTGGATTGATTCGTGGTTAAGTATTGTCCACTAGGATCGCCGGGTGCGCCTAGGAATGACAGTAAAGCTGGACAAAACCTTTGCCATAAAAATGTTGAAAAATGAACATTTGAATGTACTGTATGTGGTAAAGTATTCACTAAAGTTAGAAGACACTCTAGAAGAAACACAGTGATTTCGTTCGATTTTGGAATCCTGCAATTAACAGCGTAACAGGTACCACAATAACAATAGTATGTTAAGAAATACGTACAATCTCATTTCCTCCAAACGACTACAAATGTATTGCATCACGGGAATGGCTTCGTTGAAACAAGCAACTGCAGATGTTTTGGTGTAGACCATTTCTGCACTACTGCCAGAATTTTTGTGCTTTTGTTGTTGTTGAAGTATTTCCTGGCATTCTTCATCTGTGAAGAACTTTGATTTAGATTGGTTCTTGTTTGTTTGCTTGTGACTTACCAAGAAAAGTGCAGAAGGCCATAAGTGTTTGACTAGCAGCTGCTTGAGATGCAGCTCTTACTGGCTGTGTTCCAGTTTCATAAGCATCCCCACAACGATTGATTAACAGCATCACAAGACGACCATTCAGTGCCCAACTAGCTGAACAGGCCATGTTGAGCATAACTCGCAATATATGAACTTGGGTATCTTCGCAATGTGTGAGCATTGACGCAGTGGCTGAAAGAAGTTGTGCTGGCAGCCACAAGGAGTCATCTTCTGGTTCGATACCCGCTTGGAACCTTTCATCTCTTATTAATTTCTGTAGAAAGTTATTACATATTAACAAGAGTCAATGGGTATTAAGGAAAACTTACGTTCAATCCACTCAATGCAAACGATACCAGTTTACTTTTTTTACTCTCTAAAGACAATTTTAATGGTAAAAAACATGATGTTCTCAACTCATGAGATGGTGTTCTCAGAATATTATTTTGGGAGGCGAGTAAATCTGTTGGAACGAAAACATGATTCATATTGTTCCGTTATATTTTGCTATTTCGTTGATTAATTATCAATTGATCACTTACCGTATGCCTCTTGAGCGCTTGTTTTGATGCCTGATAACTTGGAACCCGACGATTCCTTGACTATATTCAACAGTAAATCCTCCATTTCTTATGAATTATCACTACAAGATTTGAGTTTGATGGAAAACGTGAGACATCTTAGGGCAGAGTGAAGTCAGCACTGAGCATGTCCCGATGGAATAATCAATACACAAAGTTTTGTGACACAAATATCAACAGGTGGTTAGTTTAATTAGTGTGGACTTCGTTACTGTGACTTCATGTCCATGTAGCTATTTACCCTATCGATTTTGTATGGTGCAAACAATGAGTTTGTAGTTTCGAATTATGAAATTCAAGATATGCGTGTGCAATTGAAGCGAGAGAGATTTTTCAATACTTATTTCCATACTTCGATAAACTGTGTGGTTTGTTTATCAAGGAAGTGATAAAATGAACCTCCGTTTGTAGCAGAATCCAGACAGATTGGGATGCTTTGTTCAAAAGAGCATGAAATGATATTTATATTGTTCAGACTAGCTCGTTATTTTAGTTTTTATTTATTTTGCTAAGCATAATGAGAAGCTTACATCGAATTTAGTCAAGATAATTACAAAAAAAAATATTTCGACTTGCTTGTTCTGGAAGATACCTAGGGTCTTAACATTTTCAGGGTAGATTTAAGCCTAAATATCTGGGTTAAGTGCGTTTGTGGGCAAAATCCGCCTGACGATTGCGGAATCATATAGCCTGCTTAAAAATAATAATATTTGATTATCTAAACGGCGGGACCGTAAATACAATAACTCTTGAAAGAAACAACTTAGAAACTGGATATTTGTAGAGTAGGTTTGGACCCTAATTACAAAGGCCGTGAATGGGTAAAATCCACCCAATTAGTCCGCAGATATACCGCTTCAAAATTTTAATTCTCCAATATTTCCAAAAATACAGATTATATCGAATTGAAATCCAGTACTTTATCGAAAAATGATAGTTCGAAGATTCGTACAGAATTTAATGGGGATAACATGATAAAAAGATCACAGAATATTGAATATTTGAAAAAAAAATGAATTTTTTTTTCAAATTGTTCTGACCACACGATGGTCACGAAATGTTGCACAAAGTTGTCCTTTAGCTTCTTTGAACTAGCTGTAAAGTTTCATCATGATTGAATCAGTATTTCTTTTGTTGTACCGAAAAAATCAACGATATCGAGAAGAAAACCACGAAATTTTACATATATTTTCCGTATATCTCCACAACTAATAACCGTATCTAATTAAAATTTGGTACACTGCTGTGGAATATGAAGCTCAAGATATGAACAGAATTGAGCCCGAATACGATGAATAGTTTCTGAAAACAAAATTTTTTCGTAAAAAAATTTTGAAAATTTTTTTTTTTTTAATTAAGTTAGAATACGATCCCAACGAAATTCTGCTTTAAGTTGCGCGTTGTTATGCTCTAAGTAACTGCCAAGTTTCAACCTAATCGCTTCTGTAATTTCTGAAATATCATGGAAATAACCTCAAGTGGCTATAACTCCGAAACCGTTTGACCGATATGGCCCATTAACAAACTCAACCGGCGCATTCAAATGCGCGACCTATCCTGAAAGTTTGAAATCGGCAGCTGGCTCCGTTCGACAGTTATCGTGTCGTCGGCCGGCCGGACAGAATCGATTTTGACAACGGATTCGTCATCAGTGAGTTCAACCTAGTCGTTTGAGACCATTTTCGGCTCAAAATTCGAAAATTATAGACATTTGGATAAAACGATAGCAAGCTGTTCCCCTAGATTCCTAGAACATGCGTGCAAAAACGTATTTTGACTTATGAATTTGGACATACGCACAAAAGCTGTTGACTCACGTCACTGCAGTTAAAGATTTTTTTTAGGAGATGATAGGAATGTACCATTCGAATGGATAACTTGAAGTGGACCGTATAGATTCAAGCATTGTATAATTACTACTTTATACAATGATTCAAGGTATAAATGGACACCTCAACAACCGAACTAAAGTACCTGAATGTTTTTATTTGTAGTTTGTATTTTCATGACAATTTCATCTGCAGATATCTTGATAACGATATATGGATATCAGATGAAAGTTTCCTCCCAAACTGAATTTTCCTATCGATAATTGAAGCCTTTGATTTGAAAAAGTCAAGCTTTATATTCTTTAAATGGTAAATCTATAAAATACACTCTTTTTTTAAAGGAAGAAAGTTGATTTCAGGTGAAGATAGTTAAGAAAGCGAACTTATTTCGTCCTATCCTCCACAAGTAGCGACCAACGACCGAACATATTGAATATGAGCCTGAGGTTGAGGTGAGTTATTTACGTTACTCAAACACCGACTTAAGTCACTTCAAAACACAGCTTGGCGCTTGTAGCTCCCTCTTGTGGCGTATCTCGACAAAAACAACTTGTTGTTTTCTGTTGCTTGGATAGTGAACTGTTAACCGTGAACATGGCATAATGCGAGAGTGAAGACATTTCCGAGCCTATTCGTATATCTGCTTGTTTCTGTCTTCAGTATTCGTGCTGTATTTCGCCCAGAAAGACCGAAACACAGTTTGGCGGACGTAGATTCCGATGTGCAATTTTCCCTAATAATATAACAGCGGAAATTGTCATATTCTTGTGAATTCGAGAGGTGAAGTTTCTGTTTTTACATAATTCAGGAATATTCAACGTTTTATTATGTGATACTGGTGAGTAGAGCAAACTAAGAAGATAGTGGTTTGTGTCTATCTGCCCTTCAGCAATGTTTGGAACGTCTTCATTGTTTGATGTTACACTTGACAATTTTTTTCGCACCTGATTTTTCGCCCACTGCACTTTATGGTATGTCAAACGTCAAGAATGACGTCAAATAGACGCCCCCGCTCTATTTCGAAAAATTCGTGTTTTTGTCTCGTTATTTGGTGTTTACGGCCAAATTTTTGAAAGATATATTTGATGATGTCTGGATACTTGTATCCAACCTCATCTGATTATTTCGTTGAGAATATTGACCTCTTCTGGCTAGAGCAGATTTACTTGTTTCCTGTTCCTTAATTTATTTATTTATCTTTTGGAGTGAACGTCTGAATTGGATTTTCCTTTCTACAGATAAGCTGTTATCATATTTAAGATAAATATTCACAAATTCTGTGCTTTGAAAGTTTACACTTTCATTGCAATATGAGTCGTGAGGTTTTGAAGATTAATAATGGGTACTGTATATAACACTTATTTTCTTCGCTTATTCATTTCGTGGTAGAATATAAAACCAGCTCCCCTCAGAATAATAAAAGGTGTTGCAACGAAAATTGGCATAGATAGATAATTTTCCCGCAAATTTTCTCAAAAATGAAACGTCGAATAGATTAATTGAAATTTACTATAATTACTGGCTAAATCAATTCATTTTCTTGTGTTTAGTTTTAATGACATTTCGGACAGACATGAAATACCAGTTTAACATCGGTAGCAAATATTTTTAAGTCTTTGGAATTTGGGGAATTTAAAACATCTGTAACCGAATGAATATAATTAAGAACGCTTTCTGTATTTTTAGATTCAGATCCATCTGCTCATATTTTTATAGTCTTCATTTTCAAAATAATACAACGGAAACTACCTGCTGAATTGTAGTGTCTGTTCAATTCGTTGTCTATTCCAGCAGATACTTAAATTGCTTAGTGTTTTCAGAGTGTTTGATTTTTTTCGGTTATGGATTCCAACCCCTTTTTGATTATGAACTTCCTAAAGGTCACTTCTTTTCGCTTGGGTGTCTATTCTTTTTTTATTGATATTTCAGATAACTGTTTTCGGAAATTCAGTAAATAGTTGTTGAGGCTTCAGAGAAATTGCCGAATTCCCATTTTTCATTCGGAATATACATTTTCCTGTGAAACCTCATGGAATTAAGGAAGTTAACAGGATTCTACAAGAACACTGACTTGAAGTCAGCATCTTTTGGTTGCTTGTTGGTATTGGCAGAACAAATCATGATTGGATCAGAATTCTTTGAGTTGTTCCAGGAATAACAATGATATCGAAGAAAAAACACCGAATTGGAGTTTTTTTTCCCAATATCCTGAAAAATTAGAATCGGCTCAGATTGAATTCTGTAAACTGTTGTAAAAGGTTGACTCCGAGGTCTATGTAAAATTCCATTTCGATATGATGATAGGTTTTTCCGAAAAAGATTTCTACAATAATTAGGAAAATTTTCGAATTCACATGATTATATATACATATATATTCATATGACCCCCACAAAATTTCGCGAGTATGTGCACGTAGATATTCTACAACTAGTTACTAAATAAGTGCGACTGAAACTGAGGATCTAGTTCAACGGTCTCTTCAATTTCGCTTCTTAGCAGATTCTTCAGATCGTAATTAATGGTTTTGTTTTGATAGATTTGAAGATGGAACATAAGGAAGCGATAACAGCATAGTTTACCACTTTTCATCTGTCAAAAACTTTGCCAAGTTTTTTCAAGGTGTGAAAACAATATAAATGGACGCAACTACTCGAGTGCTCCACTTCATTCCACACATGATAAAATATATTCTTAGGTAGCTCATCAAGGAATATAATCATTATTTTATATTTCCAGTACATCAGTATGGCCTGCCATGTTTGGCGGACTAGAACGACGCAGGTCGTCCAACGTACGTTTCAAACAGCTGTTCCATGAGCTTAAACAACAATTCCCAACTATACCAGACGAAGTGATAGCGAACTGCATCATCGACAAGGCCAGTAGCATCACTTCTGCCAAAGACGCGAGCATCATAGAAGTATTGAAGTCGAGGGTAACATCAAGGTGTTCCTCAGAAGAGCCCATGGGAGGGCCCTCAACTGATTCCGAAGTGACTCTCAAACCTGCAGATATTTCCGATCGAAGAGCAAGTATTCCTGAAGATTCGCCAAGAAAGAAGGTCCCCGAGTCTCGAAAACATAGAAAATCACATAGGTCAGCCAAAGACGACTTGCTGGAAAGTTCCCCTGAGCATGAAGATCATGGAACTGAAAAAGAAAAACGAAAACTGTCAAACCTACTGAAGAAAACGATAAAAACAATCAGGAGCCCTTCGAGGTCAGATCACAAGAATAACGCTAGGAAACATTGTAACAGAAAACAACAAACGAAAAGAGATTCTGAAGATTCCTCGCCAAGGGAAACGTCCGTTTCACCAACAGATCAAGGAGAGATTCCTGAATGTGAATATTTTCCCACAGTTTCCGCTTTAAAGCAACATTTCGAGCCTAAATCCAATGGATTGAAAGAAAGAAAAGCATCACATAAACTGAAATCCTTATCATCTCCTCGTGGTTCAGAAATGAACAAGACTGTTGATAGGACGTCTGGGTCGAATCAAAACACGCAATCGCAATCCTCATCACCTAAACGTCCAACTTCCTTAGCTTTAAATGTTGTGAAACCTGACGGTAAAGGTTTAAAGAACGGTTTACAGTTGTCCGAGAAGTGTAAAAACCTACCAAAGTTACTGAACGCGAATCTTCTTAGTGATAAGCCTCCAAGGTCGCCAGTGCATAATAAAAAAGTGAATGCTAAAGGTAGAAATGTTGCGTATGATCTTAAGGGTGTAAGTTCACCTGGTAGTGATAGGGAAGAACCTTCGAGTGCGACGAAAGAAAGTGCAAATACCGGTGCGAGGAAGAAGGAAACTGTTTCCACCCCAACTCAAACGACTGATACATTACTTGGGGAGCCTACAAGTGGCAGTGTCAATCTTTCTTTCAACGTTAATTGCTCACTAGACGTCATTCAGAGTCCTGTGAATCCTAGAAGAACTACAACGCTTCAAGTAACACCAGAAACTCCTTGGAGCGTAAGAGAACCCAGCTCTCCTCGTAGCTATACCACTGTTAACCTCACTCTTAGGCCTCCTAGTTCGACACCTCAACCACCTATTGACATAACCTCCCAGAATTCAAGTCTGACGTATTCCACGAGCAGCTTCGACTCTCAGAAGGGTTTGCAGAAACGATTGCAAATCACGGTTGGTCCTACAGGTGGTAACGTGATAGCTAGTAGGGTCAGGCCTGAGTCTTGTGATTTTGAGGTTACTGGGGGTACATCTACGAAGTTTGAAGTACCTGTAAGGAGTTTTCCGGACAGCATGACGGAAAACGAAGAATGTAAGTTGAATTTTTCAAAGATTTTCGATAGATTGTAGGTGTTGAATTTACGATGGTTTGGTCTCATCTCGTGACAGCTTTTGCAAAGGTTGGTATTATTAAACTTATTTCGACGATAGAGAGTAGTTAACTCTCATTTTTGAACCAGATCTCACGAGTAAACGTCTAGTTATCTTTCAAAATAGTTTTTGCCCTAAGAGGCACTAAATCCGTATCATTTCGATGTGGTAGTTCTTGAAGATAGGGTATATAGATGTTGCCGTACCTCTTTCTGAGACAACCAGTATATTCATTTTTACGCGCTTGTTCTAGGGAACAGCATTTCGCCACGATGTCTGTAATTTTCGAATTTTGAGCCGAAAATGGCCAAGTTTGTTCGTCAGTATGTGCTCTAACTTTCGAAGGAAAAGACTTAGCGATTTGAAATGGTCAGATTATGGGTTTGGAGTCCAAATATGTCTTGAGTTCGTTAATGGGTGGAATCGGTTGGATCGTTTCGGAGTTAGGCCCATTTGAATTTTGAGGTTAATTCCTCGATATCTCATGAAGTATTTACTCGATCAAATTGGAACAGTTTTGGAATACCAACGCGCAACTTAAAGCAAAATTTTGTGTGGATGCAGTTGTTAGAAAATTTAAAAAAAAATTTATTCGAAAATTTTTTTTTCTCTGAAAATATTGATAAGATTTCAATGGAATTTGGCACAAACCTTAGGGTCAGTATTTTTAAACAATATTTCAAATTTCAATTCGATCCGATGTTTACTTTCGGAGATATGGGGAAAAAAATATACCAAATTTTTTTAACGTTATTTCTGCAATATCTCGAGAAGTACAAATGCAATCAGATTGAAACTTCGTAATCAGGTTCAGAAAACCAACACGCGACTAGGCGCAAAATTTCGTATTGATCCATTAGTTAGAATCTGAACAAGCGCGTAAAAGGTCCTGACCTCACGTCAATACTTTTCTAGATTTTTTTCGTGCATCTAAGTAATCTGAAAGCTTCGAAATATTTTTTTCCAACTTATGTTTTTCTCTTCCGGATGCACTGTATATACGTATTGTCTATTTGGTAATTCTACGAAATAACCGTAAATAACTTAGTTTTCTCAGAAGAATCTGGTATAAGCTTTCATTCATTATTTACAGTTCGCGAGAGTGGGCAGAATGAATGCATCTTAATGTGCACCTACCTCAAAGTTAAAGATAGTAAAAACCACCAAGTTGATTACTACATCAACGACTAAAGAAAATATGTCGACACGTAGGAGTTGGTGTTATGAGTGAATAATTTTCTTGTATTATAAATAAGCATGAGGGGTAACATTGAAATCTGATATTTTTTGTATATTCGACTTTTTAGTTAAATCTTGAGCGGAGTATCGTAGATAACAAAAATAAAATCAAGAAAAAAAGAGAGAGGGTTCGGATAATAGGATGGAAGTTGGTGTCTTATTCGAAAAGTTCCCTTATTCTCGACGACAGAATATTCAAAATTGGCTTGAGTTCCTCAAAGAGACCATGCCAAATTTTCCGTCGACCATCCTGTATACGCCCATTAGGAGTATATTGTATATTCAGGAAGCAATAATAACTGAACTATTTGTAAAATTCGCAACGCTTTTTTTTTGCCGATAACAATCGGAATTCTCTACCTGTACACTCAAATCGAGTTGTTGACTCCCTCGAAGGAAGCAACGGTATATTATGTATACAGAGTGTAACAGCCAAATGGAATAAATTCGATATCTAATAAATGAGGGCGTGTTGGAAAAAACGCTCGGACACATCGATTTGTAATTTTAAATGCGCATATTTTTCAAGGAAATAATGTTATATAGGGTGATCCATGTGACCGTGGCCAATACCAACTTTCTTATTTCAAATGCAACCCCCTGTATATTATTTATTTTTTGGATTCTTCAGAGAATTCTAGACACAATTCATGCACAATGTCCTATACCTATCTTCAACTATTTCGGAAATATTAAGTGTTTTCAGATTTAGTGCAAAAATCAACGTTTTAAATAAAAATGATTTTATTTCACAAATTCGGTACATTACACTTGAAACCTAATAAGTAAAACTGATTATTTCTTAATAATTAAAAAAAAAACATTAATGTCAATGTAGGAAATGTTCAAAATGCTCGCCGCGAACGTCTGGGCAACATGCTAATCTGGTGTAGAATGGTCTTCTAACGTTACTCAACATTTCTGAAAACACTTAATATTTCCGAAAAAGTTGAAGATAGGTATAGGACATTGTACATGAATTATGTGTAGAATTTTCTAAAGAATCCAAAAAATAAATAATATACAGGGGGTTACATTTAAAATAAGAAAGTTGGTATTGGCCACGGTCGCATGGAACACCCTATATAATTTTATTTTCTTGAAAACTATGCGAATTTAAAATTACAAATCGACGTGTCCGAGCGTTTTTCCTAACACCCCCTCATTTATTCGTTATCGAATTTATTCCATTTGGCTGTTACACTCTGTATAAACAACTAGGTCCTAAGAAAATGTGGGTAAGATCTCCGACGGTGACTTGCGGGCTCAATTCGTCGAAATCTATGAGTACAGGGTGGGCAAAATTCGTTTTCTACTGAAGGGATCTCGAGAACTATAGCAGCTAAAACTGATAACACATTCTCGAGCTATTTTTTCCTGACTGACCCGAATCTGAAAACAGATCCAGCTTATAACGCATAGAACTTGAGTTATGAGCGAAAATTGAGAAATTGTCATTTTCAATAATGCTGAATAACTCGCTTGTTTGAACTCGTATTCGAAATTTGTTGATACATTCTTCAGGCACTTTTTTAGTAGTAATTTTAATATAATATGACTGAATTTTTCAATCCAGCCATTTTCGAGAAATGAGAAGGATTTTGAATCTTTTAAATGTAAACTATAGTCGAAAGTTCTCTTATCTTGCTACAAAATTTTTGCTGATTTCAAAAATGTATCATATGTCGCTATTTTCATGAATATAACATGAGAAAAAGTTCAATACTTTTTTCCCGCTTTTCTATTCACTGTTGAATTATTATAAGTAGGTTGGCGTTTCCATATCGACCATTGAATAAGCATTATATGTATTATAATATATGTTGTTCTGATATATAGACTTCCCTTGTAACTCGGCTATTTCCATTCGCTTGAATATAGCACTCCAACATATCGAATTTTTCGTAATTGGGAATATTTGGGGCCATTAAGGATAATAAACAGATTTTCTATTGCTAATCTTAAGAACTATGACAAATTAACCATAGAAATATTTATTCAGCAATCGCTGATTCCAATCATAGAGGCGCAAGTTCACACAAAGATAATGCATATTCAATCGTCGCTATGGTAACGTCAGCCTACTCATAATTCAACAGTGAATAGAAAAGCAAGAAAAAAGTATTGAATTTTTCCTCATGTAATATTCATGTAAATAGCGACATATGATATTATACATTTTTGAAATCAGCAAAAAATTTGTAGCAATATAAGAGAACCTTCGACTATAGATCACATTTGAAAAACCCAAAATTCTTCTCATTTCTCGAAAATAGCTGGATTAAAAAATTCAGTCATATTGTATTCGAATTAATCCTAAAAAAGTGCCTGTAGAATGTATCAACAGATTTCGAATACGCGTTCAAACAAGCGAGTTATTCAGCATTTTTGAAAATGACAATTTCTCAATTTTAGCTCATAACTCAAGTTCTATGAACGATAAGCTCGAGAATGTGTTATCAGTTTTCTTCTAGCTGCTATAGTTCTCGAGATCCCTTCAGGGGTGCGTTCAGATGCTACGCCGTGTGACGTCGGGCGCGTCCCAAAGCGTTCAGATGATTACGTCTGGCAAATGGTTGGGTCGTTCAGATGCTTGGGAGAAACTTTACCGGGCGTCCAACTTTCCAACCCAGCCCGTACATGGGTAGAAATTAACCCGCATGCGCTTTGCAGTTTATAATGACAGGAGTGAGAAGTTTTGGTTATGTTTACAATTTCAAAACCAGATTTAATAGTTGTTAACTCTCGAACTGGTTGTATCTCGGAGGAAGAAATATATATTTCTTCCTCTGAGACTTGCATATGCATTTTTGCCTTGCCAAAAAGGGCGATATCAAAAATATTATTTTTTTGGGGTTAAGTAAGATAATATGAAATTTGACATTTACACCACATCGTTCAGATGAATCTTCTAGTCAACGGCTACAACCAAGCACAACCAAGAAAAATCCTACCGTGCGATTTTTGTCTACCGGGTAAAGCATCTGAACGCACTCAAGTAGACAACAAATTTTGCCCACTCTGTACACTCAAATCAAGTCGTTGACTCCCTCGGAGGAAGCAACGGTATATTATGTGTATAAACAACTAGGTCCTAAGAAAATGTGGGTAACATCTCCGACGGTGACTTGCGGGCTCAATTCGTCGAAATCTATGAGTACAGAGTCCCCGTAAAGCGGCAATAAACGTAGGACGGCCTTGCTCCTCGGACTATAATAACTGTCTTGACTTTACGTGGGTTACACCGTTCTAAAATTAGGCCCCACGGGCAGTAGGAACACCTGATGCTCGAGTCCATTGGGGATCTGTACTCCGTACCTGTGTATTCGATCGGGAATGTGCCTCTATTCTGAAATAAGTGTGAAATGATCTAAAGACGGGGACGGACGGCAACATCTTGGAATAACGGAGTCACAGGAGGATGCTTCACCTCCAAGAGAAGGATCGGAGGTCGACTATAGGAGGGACATTAGCTTAAGGGTAAAAGCAAGGGTAAGGGTAAGGGTAAGGGTAAGGGTAAGGGTAAGTGTAAGCTTAAGGGTAAAAGCAAGGGTAAGGGTAAGGGTAAGGGTAAAGGTAAGGGTAAGCCTTAGGGTAAAAGCAAGGGTAAGGGTAAGGGTAAGGGTAAGGGTAAGGGTAAGGGTAAGGGTAAGCTTAAGGGTAAAAGCAAGGGTAAGGGTAAGGGTAAGGGTAAGGGTAAGGGTAAGGGTAAGGGTAAGCTTAAGGGTAAAAGCAAGGGTAAGGGTAAGGGTAAGGGTAAGGGTAAGGGTAAGGGTAACACTGTGATATATCTTAGAATTGTAATGCTCGTTCTCAAAAGAATATATATATATTAGTGAGGGAGTACCGCAGGGTTCTGTCCTAGGTCCAATACTATTCCTTAATTTCATCGATGACATCCTGGATAGTACAATATGTTATGGGATTCGAACCCGGAAGAGATCCATGAAAAACTGAAAGTTGTGTTGAGGCAGATAAATGATTGATTCGGAGCTAATGGGTTAAAAAAAATTTGCTTTTGATACAAGAAACGAATCTGCTTGGGATATACCTCATCCCAACGGTTCATTGACCATTTGGAGCGCGGTTCTGGTCCTCCTGCCACGATAACTTGAGAATAGTGACTTGAAACTTGTAGGATAGGTTGCGTATCAAAATGCGCAGGCTTAGTTCGTTAATGGGCCAAATCGGCCAAACAGTTTTGGAGTTACTTAACTTAGGCGATCTTAATGAAGCTTGGTTATTAGTTGAAGAATACTATCGGATAACTTTCCGCAAAATTTTGTTGGGAATCCAACTTTTCTTGCGCGCATGTTCTAGGGGAACAGCGTGCTATCGTTTTGTCCAAATGTCTGTAATTTTGGATGATTGAGCCGAAAATGGTCTCAATCGAATAGGTTGGACGCACTGATGACGAATTCGGTGTCAAAATCGATTCTATCCGGCCGGCCGGCCGTCCATCCGGCCGTAGACACAATAACTGTACGACAGAAGCAAGCTAGCAACTTGAAACTTTCAGGATAGGTTGCGCATCAGAATGCCGCGGTTGAGTTCGTTAATGGGCCAAATCGGTCGAATGGTTTCGGAGTTATAGGCACTTGAAATTATGAAGTTATTTTTTTTTTATTTCACAAACTACTTGAGTGATTGGATTCAAACTTGGCAGTTAGGTGGGGTATAACAACGAGCAACTTTGAGCCAAATTTCGTCAAGATCATATTGTCAGTAAATAAAAAAAAAAATTTTTTTCGACATTTTTTTCCAAAAAATTTTTTTTCCGGAAACCATTCATCATATCCAAAAAGAAATTCCACTCACACTTTGAACTTCATATTTCACTGCAGTGTACCAAATTTCAGTTCGATACGATCATAAGTTTTGGAGATATCGGGAAAAAATATGTCAAATTTCGAGGTTTTCTCCTCGATATCGTTGATTTTTTCGGCATAACTCGAAAAATACTGATTCAGCCTTGATAAAACTTCGCAGCTAGTTTTGAGATGCTGAAAGACAACTTTATGCGAAATTTCGTGATAATCGTGTCATTAGAACAATTTGAAAAAAAAATGTCTATGATTTTCCTATCATGTCATCCTCATTAAATTCTGTATGAAACTTCGAACTGTTATTTTTCGATGAAGTACTGGATTTCAATTCGATCTGATCTGTATTTTCGGAAATATTGGAAAAATAAAATTTTGATTTGGTATATCTACGGTATCATTGGGTGGATTTTACCCATTCACGAATTCGGCCTTCGTAATTAAGGTCCAAACCTTCTCTACAAATATCGAGTTTCTAAGTTGTTTCTATCGGAAGTTATTGTGTTTACGCAGTCGGCCGTTAGGCTGACCGTAAACACAATAACTTCCGGAAGAAACGACTTAGAAACTCGATATTTGTAGAGTAGGTTTGGGGCTTAATTACGAAGGTCGAATTAGTGAATGGGTAAAATCCGCCCAATGATTCCGTAGATATACCCATTCAAAATTTTATTTTTCCAATATTTCCAAAAATACAGATTTGATCGAATTTAAATCCAGTAATTTATCAGTAAAAAATTTCAAAAAGTACTACCGTGAAGGCAGTAGCTTTTGCGTGCATGTTTATATTCGTTGCTGAAGCGGTCATCTACATTGAACATGCGCGCAAAAGTTGCTGCCTTCATGGCAGCGCTTTTTGAATTTTTTTTTTTGAATATACCCAAATTTGAAAACCTTTCATCAGATTTCGATGAGATTTTGCACAGACCTTCGAGTCAATATTCTACTACAGTCTACCGTTTCAGTTTAATTCAATTTCAATTGGGCGGATTTTGTGCATTCTGAACCTGCCCCGAAAATGTTGTCTCTCTAGGTTACTCCTTTGCGAAGTTATCGGAGGACAGATGTGAACGCATGAGGATCATGTCACTGAAAGGATATAGAAGAGTATTCTCAAGAATAAAGTTCACTGAAATTATTATAAGATTAGAGTGAGTCACTTTAGATTAATTTAATTTTTCCGGATTTCTCGGCTCATACAGTCCCACAAATTTGCATTAATTTCAGTTCTACCCCTGAAATAGAAAGATTAGATATATCAATATTGACAGAATGAATGTATCAATCCTCAACACGAACAATTGACAACACGAATCTGTCAATTTACAGATAATGTCAATTGACACAATCAATCGACATATTGATCCTGTCAATTCACAACTTCAACCTTCAATTTTATAGATTCCATTGAAACTGATAACTAAAACGTATACAATAATACTTTGAATAACGAATAAGTAGAGTATTCTGATTGGATAGAATAAAACCGAGATATGACTCTTCAATTTGACCTCGGTATCTTCGTGGTTTTGAACCGATTTCCCAGACAAATGGTCGTGTTGCAACAGTAATTCCCCCTTTCTTTGCGTTCGATATTTTCCTCCGAGACAAATCGATCTTTTTTAGATTTTGGTAAATACGCTTGCACTCTGCCTTCAGAGATACCCGAGAACGATCATGCACTTTTGATCATCTGCTCTTAGCGGATGATTCAATCAAAATGTGTATATGTCAATGTGATGTGAGTCTTATTTGTTTGTCAAATTTGAGTTAGACTGATTAGTAATCTGAAAACTTCTCTCATCTTGAAGTTATAGGTTTGAACCGTTCGAGTAAATGGAAAACTTCAGGAAGAACTGAAAGATCTTTATACATTTATTCAACATTATGAACACAAACAGGTCAAATACTCATACACAGTATCCACAAATTTCATTGGGATGAAAATAAAATAGAATATCAAAACAACATTAGATCTGCCATAATATGTCAGGTGCTGCAGATCAAAATTCTGTGGTAATGAACAATTCTTGACTAAAATAGGAGAACCTTGCGATAACAAAATCACTTTATATCGTGCTCCTTATTGAATGGATTGAGCATACCCAATTTCAATCGAAATTATAAAAGTTGACTCCAGGAAATCATTTAAATATTTATTTTATCACCCTGTTTCTCGGAAACCAAGCAGTTTATATAAACTTTTCGTCCTCAAATAAATCATCATTCAGAGTGTCCCTTCCCAAAGTTTGTCAACAACCTAGCCAACACTAGGTATATACAGTGAGCGTCAAAATTATGGAACCAATTCATTTTCTCAGAAAACAAACATTTGTTTCACCTTTACTGAATTTTTTTGTATTTTTGAAGGATTTTTGTTGCACCCTGTGCCATCCCCATCAACCCTCTAAATTTTTTGAATAGAGAAAGTGGGTCATTTGGTACTTTTTTGGCAACTTCTTTGTATCTTCTTTACAGGCGTGCAGAAATTTTCAAGAAAAAAATTTTTTTCTTGAAAATTTAGTTGCTTCGAAGAGGTTTTCAGTATGTGCACTTTGTTGTCATGGCTCATTTTCTTTGAGACGATGGTACATGATGAAATTTGTCACCGAATGAAAGTCGACCATGACAGTTTTGTTCATGCACAACTTTCAACCCCCTCCATTTTTTTCTCCATTGAAGGGTTCGTAGGGGTTAAAAGTTGTTCATGAACAAAACTGTAATGGCCGACTTTTATTCGGTGACAAATTTCATCAGGTACCATCGTACGAAGGCGTAGAAGGGCCACTCTTTGTCGACAAAAATTTTTCCACCTAATTCCGACTTTAATCTCGGAATTAGACTAATTCCGACTTTGAACTCGGAATTATAGACTAATTCCGACTCCAAACTCGGAATTATACATAATTCCGACTTTGAACTCGGAATTATACTAATTCCGAGTTTGAAGTCGGAATTATAGACTAATTCCGACTTTAAACTCGGAATTATAGACTAATTCCGACTTTGAACTCGGAATTATAGACTATAATTCCGAGTTTAAAGTCGGAATTAGTCTATAATTCCGACTTCAAACTCGGAATTAGTATAATTCCGAGTTCAAAGTCGGAATTATGTATAATTCCGAGTTTGAAGTCGGAATTAGTCTATAATTCCGAGTTCAAAGTCGGAATTAGTCTAATTCCGAGATTAAAGTCGGAATTAGGTGGAAAAATTTCTGTCGACAAAGGGTGGCCCTTCTACGCCTTCGTACCATCGTAACAAAGTAAATGAGCCATGACAAAGTGCACATACTGAAAACCTCTTTGAACTAATTTTTCAAAAAAAAAAATTTTTTTTTTTTGAAAATTTCTGCACGCCTGTAAAGAAGATACAAAGACCTTGCTACAAGAGTACCACATGACCTACTTTCCCTATTCAAAAAATTTAGAGGGTTGATGGGGATGGCACAGGGTGCATACAAAATCCTTCAAAAATGCATAAAAATTTGGTGAAAGTGAAACAAAAATTGACCTGTTTCAGGATTTTGTTGCCAAATATTTTTTTCTGAGAAAATGAACTTGTCCCATAATTATTTTGACCCGCACTGTATATGTATGTATCGAAAGTCTGATTAGTGAATGTACGAACGTACAAATTGGAATCCCTCAAAATGCATGGGCGTTTTTAAAATCGCAATCAAGGCCAACCAACACCATCGTTTGAGCAAATATTTAACGATCACTCCTTATCGAAATATGTCACAATAGAAATAGCTTTGCGTTCGCCGAGAACACCGCCACAGATAGCATCATTTCACTTTTTATAGCACTTAGCTTATTTTTTCCGACAATTAAACGATCTCAAAATCGTAAAACGCACACGGTTGAATGCCAGCAATTCAATTCCGAGGAATATGTAAATTTGTTCATTTCTTTTTATATACCTTCGAGTATATTATGTGGAGCACTTGGATATTGGTATTTTCTATTCTACTCAGTGGCGCAGGCAGAGTTTTAACTGAGTGAGAGGGGGGCTAGACTGAAAATCCGACAAAATTATTCGAATACCAGCGAGAGTTAGTGAATATTTCACGTGAAATTCATGTTTCCAATTAATGACCGAAGGTAAATCTTCAACTGAACAATCAATAAATATGAAGCAAATGTATCTGTAAATTTGTTTTCGATCAGTTGTTATAAATAATAAAAATATTATAAAAGACTTTGCATTATTTTTCAGGTGTTATCTAGGATTTCACTCCAAATATCTAAAGAAAGAACTATTGAAAATTAAATAAAATTTCCGCCCTTGCAGATTTGAACCTTTTCGCTAAGGGCAGTTTCTAGAAAAACTATTGCCTGATGAACAATGTTTGAACAATGCAAACGATTAACAATGTGGAATATAACGTTTGCATTGTTCTAATATTGTTCGTTAGGCAACTTTTTACTAGAAACTGCCCTTGAAAAATAGGTTCAATCTTGCAATCTGCAAAGGCACTATGAATAACAATTTAATATACTTTTTAATAGCGTCTTTCAAGATATTGGGAGTGAAAACCTATAAAACACGTAAATACTGATGTGAATTCATCATTGATCAATTTTCATATCGACAAATAAATGAAATGAAAGATGAACCCAAAACAAAAATAATAAAATATGTATATTAACAAAAAACAAATTCAGAAACGAAAATTTTCAATTTTTCATACACTGCATACATTTCGTGTAGCATTCGGATATTGGTATTTTATTTAATTCAGTGACGCGGTTAAGGTTTTGGCTTAAGGGGGGTTAATTAAAAAAAAAAAATTTTGAAGGTATACAACCAATTCATGTTTCTCACGTAAAAATGGGGAAATAATTTTTCGAGAATTTTATGGGAAACAAATGTATGACTTAAAGGTCGAACAAAATCAAAGAATCAATAAACATGAATCGAATCAATGTGTAAATACTTAATCGATCTATTTTATATCGAGCAATGAAAAATTTGAACAAACACGAAAAAAAAATAAAATATTCAAAAATTTATTCAGAAATAACAGAACTTATTCAAGCAATGTATTCAATGTATATATAAATCGAAAAAGCTGCTGTCGTGAAGTCAAAAAAATTTGCGTGTTCCTTGAGCCTCGGTTTGAAATATCCTTGTGTTTTCAAAGTATTTGAGACCTCAATAGAAATATTGAGTATATATACTCAACTTTTTTCGAGTCTCTGAGCTATACCTTTCGAATGAAAAATATTCATAACAGTTACTAGTCCTTCGGTATCCTACCCTGATTCTTGAACAAACAATTTTCGATCTTATAATCATTCGTCTCGCTATTTTTCAGCTATTAGGCGATCAGATCAGAATTTTTCGAAGTGCTGACCAAACAAATCCGTTTCTTTCAAAGTTATTGTGTTTGAGGTAGCTAAACCTTGTGCGACTAAGGGCCGGTATTATAAAACTTAACGGGAAGTTAACTTTAATTTAACTGAAAATTAAGCAGTAATTTCCTATTAAAGTTAGATTTGCAGGGTTATCTTTATCTGGTGGTTTGGGTATCAATTATTGTTAAAGTTAAAGTTAAATCGTTTTTTTCCACAGATTCTCTGTCTTTTCGGCTGACATAAGGGGAATATAACTTCGATTTGTTTGTTGTTATGATATTTTCGGAAACATGTTAGCAAGATATATTCACTTCATTTTCAAAGGACTTTAAATTCACGATGACATGAATATTGTTGAACATCCTCGTTGAGAGATATTCACTTCATTTTTGAAGAACTTTTAAGTGACTATGACAATGATGCCATGAAAATTGTTGAATATCCTTGTTGAGAAAGGATATTTAGAAATCGGCTGAACCATTTGAACTTATGGGAAGAAACGGAATTCAAAAACCGATTTCGCTTATCTGGACACTGTACGCCTGTAATGGAATACATATTCATAGTGATGCAAATGTATTGCTACACGCAGAGTTTATACATCTTGTTCTTTCTTGATAGTTGCCGGAGATTTTAGGGGTTTTCACAAATCAACTATACTGACATGCCTGCTATAAACCTCACTCGAGTAAGAATCCAATCTTGAGAGTTCATCATGGCATATTATTGTAATGAAAATATCAGTTACTCTTTCTGTTCAACTATTATAAGATGTAAATGAAAAAAAAATCATTGGCATTTATTCTTTTCGCCTAATATAACAGATTTAAGTTGTAAAGGCGTAATAAAGCATAATAATTTATACACATTATTCAACTTTTAAGATGAAAGGAAATCATCACAATTGCAATGGATACTTTTCTTATAATAATGGCCAAACTGGTAGCCGTGTACAACTTCTAGATATCAGGGCTCGATAACCCGGAGCCACACAAAACATTACCATATTTTTTAATTGAATGACAATTTTTGCAAATTTAGTAAAATTAGTGTTGAGATTATTACCACTCCCAGTGTCAGTTGAAAGTACTTGCTTGTTGGTGAAGAGTGAAGTATTTGTAAGAAAAATTCTGTACGTAATTGGATTTGGACAAATTTTATTGTAATTGTTCAATAATTCCTGAATTGAATATATCTCATTATTGCCAAAGTTTCTCCTTTAAGCTTTCATTTCCAATATATTCATTAGTGGAAGTAGTTTTTTTAGTTAGGTTACCGAATAAATACCCAAACATCCCTCGCATATTGCCAAAAGTATAAGAATTCGGAATTGATCATTACAACTCTCCCACAAATCAGTAATTCTATTTTTATGGAAACCACAATCCATTTAGATCACTGATACATAGTGCGAACATTTGTCGATAAAGGATTTGTTTATTCCTATCATATTTTGAAAGGGGGTATTTTTCCAAAGTCCAGCTTTTACAACCCAGAAATTGTTGGTCAGATTTATTACAGAATCTTATATTATTTCCTTCTCCTTTTCATAGAAATCATCACAGTATTTCTTGTCTATGATAGAAATGAGACTTTTATAATTCCGACATTTTTGAGCAAAAGTTTAACTGTCAGTTAAAGTTAAAGATAACTTTCAGTTAAGTTTTATAATACCGGCCCTTAGAATATCGGTTGTGTTCAGTATAGGATGTTTCGTTACGACACCCAAACACAGCATTGTATAATTTTGACCCAACAGCAAATGTTGGCCTGTACCGTATTACTAGAAAATGTCTTTCCTAGTCCGGAATTGAGCCTGAGATCTTTCAATAACGAGTTTGAAGATCCATTCATTGAGTTATCGACACACTCAAAGTGTCTACGTCGGCCAAATCGACATAATAGAATAGACAACGGATTCTTTATTAGTGTATTCATTCTAATCGTTTGAATAATTTTGGCGAAATGTTTGGCCACGAAGCAATCCTTCCTTCATGCTGCGCCAGTGTTCTCACTACCCTGTCTTATTATTTGTAGGACACAAATGTTCGATATGGGTCAAGTTGTTGCGATGCAAGAGCGGCTTGAAATTCGTGATAGTAGGTTTATTATATTTTCGTTGTTGATAGACAGAAATAGAACAACAGGTGAATCACATCTAGGTATGAGTAGGTACAAAATTAAGGATAATGTGCCATTTTTGCGCGCATGTCCTAGAGAATTTTCGGATTTGGAGCTGGAAATGATCTCAAATGACTAGGTTGGACTCTCTGATGACGAATCCGGTGTCAAAATCGATTCTGTCTGGCCGGCCAGCCGTCCGTCCGTCTGTAGGCACGATAACGGGCGTACGGAGAATCCTATCGACTTGGAAAATTCAGGGTTGGTTGCATTTCGAAATGCAAAGGTTAAGTTCATTATTGGGCAAAATCTGATGAAAGGTTTCGGAGTTATAGCTATTTGAAGTTTTGAGGTTATTTCTCTGATATTTCAACTGAAGCGATTGAATTGAAACTCCGCAGTTAGTTGGGGCATAAGGACTCGCAACTTTTCGCGAAATTTCGTTGAAATCGTGCTGTCAGTAAATTGAAAAACAAAAATTTTCGGAATTTTTTTCGAAAACATTTTTTCTTGAAAACTGTCAATTACATTTGGAAAAATTTCCGGAAATAATCTGAACTCCATATTTCACAGCAGTGTACCGAATTCCGGTATTTATTTTCGAAGATATTGGTAAAAAATATGTAAAATTTCTTGTTTTCTTTCTCGATATCGTTGTTTTTTTCGGAATATCTCAAAAAATGCTAACTAGTTTGAAAATGCTGACGGACAAATTTGTGCAAAATTTCGTGATGATCGTGTCTTTAGAACAGTTTTTCAAATATTCAATAGTCTGTGATCTTCTGATCACATTATCCTCATTTAATTCTGTATGAACCTTCGAACTGTCATTTGTCGATAAATTACTGGATTTTAATTCGATCTAATCTCTATTTTTGGAAATTTTAATGGGCATATCTGCGGAATCCTTGGGTGGATTTAACCCATTCACGAATTCGGCCTCCGTAATTAAGGTCCAAAAGTACTCCACAAGTATCGAGTTTCTATGTGGTTTCTTTCGGAAGTTATTGTGTTTACCGTGAACACATGGAAATTGATCTTTCTACGCGCTTGTTCTAGGGAATAACGCTTCATCATTTCGTCACGATTTCTGTAATTCTCGAATTTTGAGCCGAAAATGATTTTAAACAACTGTGTTGAACTCCCTAAAGAAGAATCCGTGGTCAAATTCAATTCTGTCCGTCCGTCCGTCAGTGCTCTAACTTCCGAAGGATAAGACCTACAGCGGGTTTCACAAAGCTCTGATTAACTTGATTGTTCTGATCAAGACAATTCTATGTTCAATTTCAGTTTATTTTTAGCAATACCACAGAATATCAACGCGTTGATCAGAGGATAAAGCTTTGTGAAACCCACGGTAAGCGACTTGAAATTGTCAGATTAGGTTGAGAGTCCAAATATCTCGGTTAAGTTGGTTAATGGGTGGAATCGGTTGGATAGTTTCGGAGTAAGACCCATTTGAATTTTGAGGTTAATTCCTCGATATCTCATGAAGTATTGACTCGATCAAATTGAAACTTCGTGGACAGTTTCAAACTACCAACGTGCAACTTAGAGCAAAATTTCGTGTGGATCCAGTAGTTGGAAAATTAAAAAAAAATATATTCGAAAATTTTTGATGAAGAATTTCTTTCTCTGAATGTATTGATCAGATTTCAATGGAATTTGGCAAAAACCTTAGAGTCACTATTTAACAACAATTTTCCGAATTTCAATTCGATTCGATGTTTACTTTCGGAGGTATAAGGAAAAGAATTTTGTTATTTGAAATTTAACGTTATTTCCGCAATATCTCCAAATGCAATCAGATTGAAACTTCGTAATCAGGTGGAGATTACCAACACGCAACTAGGTGCAAAATATCGTGTTGATCTGATAGTTAGAATTTGAACAATTGAGTGAAAGCTCCTGACCTCCCGTCAGCGCTTTTTTAGATATTTTAGTGCATATTTCATCCTTTTCAAGTGCATATTTGCATGCATATTTCGCCAGTTTGTCGATGCATATAATCTAATGTCCAGTCATTACCAAAGTAAGAACTGCTCAATTGATATCTGTTCAATCGTTATCGATTGTCGGTATCAATTATTCCAATTGGAAAATTTACCTACATTTAATACGACTTCGTTTAAATAACAATAATAATCAAACTGACTACCTGTTCCTAGCTGGTTTGCGGTTGCCATTAACATGATTATAACATTAAAAACCTCGTTCTGGACGCAAGCCATTAGCGTGACCGTCAGTGAGTCATCGACCATTGGCAATGTGACGGTGAGGTGAAAAGATATGAAAGTAGAAATCGACAAAACTTCCGTTAATAATGCTAATGATTTCGGATTGATCTTGAAATATGACAAAATGTTGAAATTGAGATTAGGTGAACCGTTTTGAACACCCACGTATATGTTCGTTTCAGAATTGCTTTACTTCTTGAGCACTATCATCAGAGACTCTCTATTATTTTTACCAAACTTCTGTAATTTACGAACTTTGAGCTATTGGCCATGTTTAGTTCGTATCTACTCTCTATCCACTTACACTTTCCAAGTTTCCGATAAGTCTTTGACAAAGGAAACTTGGTTTCCGAAACGTGCGTTAGACGCAGAAAGTGTAAGTGGATAAGAGAGTAGTTACACACTGTTTGTCATCAGTATTCTATTCGAAGTGAACTCAAATAATTATTTCATGTTTAGTTCAATTAGCTTGGGCCAGAGTTGTGAACAAAATTTTTGACAGGAAATACCAAGAGTGATTGATGTAGAATTTGAATGGTTGGCTTGGTATTTTCCGAAAAGATGAAAAAAATCTGTTTCTATGGAACCACTGTTCGGATTCTAACCATTCAATTAATTGACCTTAAGGTCTACTCTAACTGATATCAAGTCTACGAGTTGCTTTTTAGTCATTATGAATACGATATCTTTCCGAGACTATTTCCGAATAAAATCTCGGGTTGACACCAAAAAATATAAAAGCACTGTCGCTTTTATATTTTTTTTATAAGCTTTTACGCGCTTGTTCAAATCTTGCACCTAGTTGCGTGTTGGTAATCTCCACCTTATCACGAGGTATCAATCTGATTGCATTTGTACTTCTTGCGATATTGAGGAAATAACGTAAAAATTCCAAATATCAACGAAAATTGACACATTTTTTTTCTTTTATCTCCGAAAGTGAATATCGGATCGAATTGAAATTTGGAACATTGTTGTTTAATACTGAGTCTAAGGTTTGTGCCAAATTCCATGGAAATCTAGTCAATATTTTCAGAGCAAAAAAAGTTTTCATCGAAAGTTTAAAAACTTTCACCAGTAATACCACTAGAGGTCAAATTATTTCCGGAAATTTTCTCGAGCTCATGAATATTTTGAAAATTATTCTGAGTCGAAGACGAGGGATAATTTTCTAAAAATATTCATGATCGAGAAAAAATTTCCGGATTTAATTTGACCTCGTGCGGTATTCGGTAAGAAAATTCCTCACCAAATGTGTCTTTTTCCAACAACTTTCACTCCATAAAACCATATCTGCAAATTGACTCGGGCCATCATCAGGATATAATTGACACAATGAGGTCTGCTTCAACTTCTGCTAAGACAATCCAAGAATCTCTGAATCAAGAACAAGCAACTTCCAATCAACCTGTCACTGTATATAATGATTGCGTTTTCAATATAAACATTTATCATCATGGTCCAAAGAACTTAGAAAACGTCTAAGCTTGTAGTTGCAATGAATCAAAATTATCATGTGAACAAATGAAAATTAGATTGTCAAAAAAAAATACATATATATTCTGTCATCAAAAAATGTCCAGTATAATGGTGGTTTTTCCTAAAACGAAAATGCAGTAATTTTCATGAAAAACCTTTAGAACATCACATTTCAAACAAATGATTTCAATATTATATTTTAAAAAAAATGTTTGATCACCTAAAACTGAAAAATGAAATTGGAGATTTGCATTTAAAGGGATTTGTCTTGGGTGCACGATATGGCAAGGTTGAATTCAGCTTTCTCGGAAAGAAAAGGACGTCAAATTTGTTACTTTGCTTAGGAAAACAGAGATAGCTATACTTCGATCTGGTTACAGTAGAAGACATCGACCAAGAAAGAGAAAAAGAAGAGCACATACTGTCATATTACTGACAAATCGCAAACGGAAATTGTTTGGTTATGTTGACAAAGAACTCGTGTGTACCACAGAATAGGAATAAATATTTCATTATTCTATAGCAGAAAAGGCTATTCTACTAAACACCGTTGTCACTTCGTGCATGCCTGGCAAATCCCAAACCCCAATTTTGACATCTGATTTTGAATACTTTCTGAAGGTAATTTAGGAGAATGATGGATCAAACCCATAATAATTATGTTCAAATTTGCATTCGCAGTAATAACCTAAACCTTAGGAAAACCCCCCATTCGCTGTTGGGTACCCACGAGGAAAAGTTTTGTTCAGCTATAAATTTTTAGCCAAATACTCTCCCTTGTAAGTCTTTACTTAATACGTACTGAATAGAAAAAATATCAATAACAAAATATCCCTACAATATCAAAATATATTCACGTCAGTAGCTTCTTCCAATCAATAAATTTAATTTAAGAGCTAGGAGAGAGATAGAAAATAGACATATTTATTGCTTGACAACTTATACAGCGAATACCTATGAAATATGCTCAATTAACGTTTCGAATATGTGAAAATAGATGAGAAATAGCAAAACCACATTATATTTATTCAGAAAATATGAGGATCAAAGTCTGCTCGAGAATCATCTATTTCAAGGTTCCTGCAGAGGATTTTTATCTTGGTTAGGAACTGGTAGCATTTCCACTCACTTTGTGGCAAAAATAATTAGCAGAGATCACTGCAAATAATGATCAAATTGTAAGTTGAGCGAATGAGACAACATGAATGTTTTGATCGACCCTCAGATACTCGAAACACTTGATAGTTTGATAGTATTTATTTTAGAATATGGGACAAAATTGACTCATTGTTCTCAAGGTTCAAAGATTTCGAGTGCTTATTTGTGGATGAAGGTGGAAGGCAACGAACTCGAGCTCGGGAATCGTGAAAAATTCTTTCGCTACTTTGTTTACGAAGTTGGATAAAACATCTGCTCCTACTAAACATAAACACTTCGTTTGATCCGAAATCTGACCAGGGTATTCGCGAGTGTTGTCCAAAGTTCATTATATTTGATAATGGGACAATGGTGTGGTTCTTTCGGAGCGCTCCTTCGAACATTTGTTATCTTGGTGAATATCAGATTTAAGTGTTGTTTCAATTATTGCCTATATTAGTGTTAAAAATGAGTCTAGAGTCGAAATTTATTTTGATTTATTTATTCAGATAATAAATTGTTGGAATCGGGCTGAAAATGATCATTCTTCTAAAGGCCGATTTCCATCAGACGAGCGAATGCTCATTCTAAGCCTATTCTCTCAAAATCTTCTAGTGTAAACAGACGAGAAGCGTTCTTTCGTCGTTCGCAAAGATTATATATGTAAAGGCCGATTAACATCAGATGAGCGAATGCTGATTCTAACTTATTCTATCAAATTCTTCTAGTGTAAACAGACGTGGATCATTCTTTCGTCGTTCTATCTTCGTTCGCAAAGATTATATGTAAAGGCCGATTTACATCAGAAGGGCGAAAGGTCATTCTTACCCTATTCTCCCAAAAATCTTTTAGTGTGAACAGACGTGGAGCATTCTTTCGTGGTTCTATCTGCGTTCGCAAAGATTATATGTAAAGGCCGATTTCGTCAGACGAGCGAATGCTCATTCTAAGCCTATTCTATAAAATTCTTCTAGTGTAAACAGATGTGGAGCGTTCTTTCGTTGTTATATCTGCGTTCGCGAAGATTATATGTAAAGGCCGATTTACATCAGACGAGCGAAAGGTCATTCATACCCTATTCTCTCAAAATCTTTTAGTGTGAACAGACGTTGAGCATTCTTTCGTCGTTCTATCTGCGTTCGTAAAGATTATATGTAAAGGCCGATTTACATCAGACGAGCGAAAGGTCATTCTTACCCTATTCTCTCAAAATATTTTAGTGTGAACAGACGTTGAGCATTCTTTCGTCGTTCTATCTGCGTTCGCAAAGATTATATGTAAAGGCCGATTTACATCAGACGAGCGAATGCTCATTCTAAGCCTATTCTATAAAATTCTTCTAGTGTAAACAGATGTGGAGCGTTCTTTCGTTGTTCTATCTGCGTTCGCGAAGATTATATGTAAAGGCCGATTTACATCAGACGAGCGAAAGGTCATTCTTACCCTTTTCTCTCAAAATCTTTTAGTGTGAACAGACGTTGAGCATTCTTTCGTCGTTCTATCTGCGTTCGCAAAGATTATATGTAAAGGCCGATTTCGTCAGACGAGCGAATGCTCATTCTAAGCCTATTCTATAAAATTCTTCTAGTGTAAACAGATGTGGAGCGTTCTTTCGTTGTTCTATCTGCGTTCGCGAAGATTATATGTAAAGGCCGATTTATATCAGACGAGCGAAAGGTCATTCTTACTCTATTCTCTCAAAATCTTTTAGTGTGAACAGACGTTGAGCATTTTTTCGTCGTTCTATCTGCGTTCGCAAAGATTATATGTAAAGGCCGATTTACTTCAGACGAGCGAATGCTCATTCTAAGCCTATTCTATAAAATTTCTCTTCATCATTTATTTGAATGATATTGGAATGTGTTTCAGAAACTGTTTCTTTTTGCTTTATGCTGACGATCTTAAGTTTTTCAGAGCGGTCAATAGCTTGGAGGATTGCCGTCTGATTCAGGAAGATCTCGATAGATTGAAAAATTATTGTATAGAAAACAGCTTATACCTCAATTTTGACAAGTGCGAAAAAATAACTTTTAGCAGAAATGTTCACCTTATTCATTGTCAATATGATGTGGCTGGACGCCCTCTTCTTGAGGTGTATAGCATTTCCGACCTTGGAGTAGTTTTTGATAAGAAGCTTATATATGATCGGCATATTGATCGATTAATAAGGGATGTCAATAAGATGCTTGGATGGGTCCTTCGACATTGCAGGACTTTCCAACATAATAAAACCTACATGGCATTGTATTATTCATTTGTTTATAGTCGTTTAAACTTTGCGTCGATAATCTGGAATCCACATTATAACTGTTATATAACCAGAATTGAAAGGATACAGAATAAATTTCTGAGGTTTTTGGCTTTTAAAAATAATATTGCTTATAATTATCATGAATATTCCCATATGCGGTTCAGGTTTGGTTTGTTGAAGTTGGAAAGTCGTCGACGGATGACTGATGTTGTATTGCTGTTCAAGTTACTCAACGGATTTTTAGATACACCTAGTATTTTGGGGTCTATTCCATTTAAAGTTCCTGATATGAGACTTCGAAATGATAGCACTTTTTATGCCCCTTTCCGGAGAACAACCAGTGGACAAAATGCTCCTATTTATAGAATGATTAGTACTTGTAATGATCACTGCACTGATTTAGATTTGTTCAGTGTATCCCTGGCCCAGTTAAAACGCTACCTTAGGAATGTTTTCTCATGGCATGAGTAATTTAATTTGTAGATTGGTATATATATTTGAGTGTATATTTTGTTTCATGTTTGGTACCTATCATTTTTGTTTGGTTTCTTTTGTTTAAATGTGACGATATATTTGTTTTAAAACCAGGTGAATACTGTAATCTGGGTTTGTCCCGTTGTATTCCATACCGAGTTATTAAATAAATAAATAAAATAAATAAATAAATTCTTCTAGTGTAAACAGACGTGGAGCGTTCTTTCGTTGTTCTATCTGCGTTCGCGAAGATTATATGTAAAGGCCGATTTACATCAGACGAGCGAAAGGTCATTCTTACTCTATTCTCTCAAAACCTTTTAGTGTGAACAGACGTTGAGCATTTTTTCGTCGTTCTATCTGAGTTCGCAAAGATTATATGTAAAGGCCGATTTACATCAGACGAGCGAATGCTCATTCTAAGCCTATTCTATAAAATTCTTCTAGTGTAAACAGACGTGGAGCGTTCTTTCGTTGTTCTATCTGCGTTCGCGAAGATTATATGTAAAGGCCGATTTACATCAGACGAGCGAAAGGTCATTCTTACCCTTTTCTCTCAAAATCTTTTAGTGTGAACAGACGTTGAGCATTCTTTCGTCGTTCTATCTGAGTTCGCAAAGATTATATGTAAAGGCCGATTTACATCAGACGAGCGAATGCTCATTCTAAGCCTATTCTATAAAATTCTTCTATTGTGAACAGACGTGGAGCGTTCTTTCGTTGTTCTATCTGCGTTCGCGAAGATTATATGTAAAGGCCGATTTATATCAGATGAGCGAAAGGTCATTCTTACCCTATTCTCTCAAAATATTTTAGTGTGAACAGACGTGGAGCATTCTTTCGTGGTTCTATCTGCATTCTCAAAGATTCTATGTAATGTGTTAAAGCTGAAAACTCGTTTTGGTTTATACTGAAAGATCAACAAGAATGTTCTTGTTCTAGCTCTTGCTCTTTGTTCGTTTGGTTTAAACCCACCTTAACGCGCTTGTTCTGGGGAAAAGCGAATTTTGATTCCTCAATATCTCAAAAAATACCGATGTCATCAGATTGAAACTTCGTACTTAGTTGAAGAATATTTACTCGCAACTCAATGCAGAATCCATCCTGTGGATTGTTTTCCGAAAACTTCTCAAATTTTATTCAGAAATTTTTTTTGCGCTTATGTTCTGGGGAACGTCGTGTTATCGTTTTGTCCAAATGTCTATAATTTTCGAATTTTGAGACGATTTTGTCAAAATCGAGTCCGTCCAGACGGCCGGCCTTAAACACTATTACGTGAGGATACTTACAGGGTAGTTTACCTTTCAACGGTTGACTTCGTTTGTGGGCAAAAACTGTTGAAATTTTAAGGTTATTTCCCAGATATTTCAGGAAATACTACAGCGGTTGGAATGAAACTTGGCAGTTAGTTGAAGCATAAATACGCACAACTTTGAGCAAAGTTTTGTTGAGATCGTACTGTTGATAAATTTCAGAAATAATTTTTTCTCGAGAAATATATTTTTGTTTCTTTCTAGAGTAATTGTGTTCACGACCGGCACTATGGTATTTAAGAAAAGGAAATTGAATTACCTATGAAACAAGGTGTCACTCAACCCACCGATATTTTTCCATTTTCGATCTTAGGAGCTGTCATCAGGCTTACAGGATCGATACAAATTGATTGGAACTAACCATATAAAATGTCCCTCTACGAAGTGCATTATTTCACATATTGCATGGGGCGGAGACATTTAGGGTGATACCTTTCAGAATTGAAACATTGTTTGTTTATTCACATGTATATGTATATCACTTTATGGAGAATAAAGTAATGCCCAAAATTCGTGAATTAAAATGGAGATTCAAAAGACTTCAGAATGAAAATAAATCATATCTCTCGAATAAAACATTAATAATTAAATCGAACAGAGAGTTCATTTAACTGTATTGACGATCGAAATGGTCGTTGATTTCAATCAAGTGCGTTCGAGGAATATATTCATGAAAATGTATTCAACCCAAATTTTTCATTTGATAAATTAATGAACGGAAAAGTTTCTCTGATAATTATTCCGACTTGCATTTCCATTAAACCCAAACCGTAATTAAATATTTTTCTTTCCAGCAACCGTCATAGTTAAACAACAAAAAATGATAGATAGGTTGCGGATACTTTTGATCAACGAGAATACCACATTGGAAGTACTGAGGAACGAGGTAGCAGATCTCAAGAGAAAAACAGCCAAAACCTCTGCTGATAATCAGAAATGGACGTTGATGAAACAAAAGATTACTCACTTGAGGTACCAGTGTCAACAGTTGTGTGTAAATGGTGAGTAAATAAGAACGAGTCTGATAAAATAATTTATATATTTTGTTTATTCTCAAATCGATAATATAATCGGTAGCATCTTCTATAGCCAAAGGCCTTCTATGTTCTGACAACATAGAAGATCTTTTCTCAATAATAAGCTATACTCTACGTATGCAGCATACTTGATAATGGAGAAGCACGATTTAAAATTGGTTGAGGAATACTGGAAATTTACTCAATGACCAGAATTATCTAGATCACCCCTATTAAGTTTTTTTGCCTGAAGGACCAACGGTTTTTCCAAAGTGATAAGAACTGAGTAACTGACCTGTAATTTAATGTATCCTCACCCCAGAAATTCCCGAAATACGGTTTGAAACCAATTCTTTAATCGTCTAATATCATCTGAACAAGCTACAAAATAGCGAAACGCGTTATGTTTCAACTCAAAATGAATATAAATCAACACATATGTGTTTTGTTTTAGTAATATACAATAACAGATTTCTATCCAGTAACGGCCAACACAACGTACCACAACCGGATTTTCTTGACCCCTTTTACCTACACTTAAAACCCACCCATGGCCTGTGATCGTCTAGTAAACAGGATAGCACTGTTACAACCCAAAATACATTTATACTCAGCGAATGAGAGAGAGGATTGAAGGGAAGGTCAGGATAGAATGAATAATATACTATTTAAATCACAAAAACTGTAGTTGAGGTTAGCTTCAGATAACTCAGAACTTACTTGAATATCAACGGAAGGCATCTAATAAGAACAGTATTTATTATAGTAATTACATTAACAAAGATGGCGGAGAATCAATGGGTCCTTTGTTCATCGTTATTTCTAAGAGGCGCCGTATCAACCATTTTAGCTTCTTCGGGTATTTTCAAAAAAGAGCGAAATCCCACAGAAATCCTTTACCGGTTTCTACTTTCTAGGTTAGTTTTTCGGCCATCGAGAAATCAGGGTGTTCCCTTCTATGATGGAAAGAATCTCAGTTTAACACATGGCGTAACATTTAAATATAGGGAATCATTATTATTTAAAAGTTGGTTTCGTACAATAAGAAATTTGAAAATATAGGTATACCTTCAATAGAGCAATTCCAGCTGACGTCACAACATGGCCGATGGGGGGACAGCCTGTCAAACGTTGAAAGTAAAACAACACAACCTCACTTTCCCGTTTTGTTTATGTTATGAAGTACAGCATTTTCAACAATTTCAGGATAAATTCACTAGTTAAAATGATTTATATTAATAGAATTGGTGGATTACTAGGCCAAGTTAGTGTGTCGTTGTGAAATTCAACATAAATAAACCGAGAGACGAAGGAATACATTCGCTTTGTTTACATTGGCGAAGAGCGATTATTTGGAGATTTTAGTGATTTCACAAGTGAAATTTCGTGATAATGGATCTGATTAACTGATATTCAATCTAAGATGATAATCATTCAAAACGATATAAATGAAAATTGCAGTATTTATTCTTGTCTTTTAAAGCCTAGAGTATCAACATCAGAGATAGCATTCATTATAGGTATAACTATTGAAACTGAAACAGTAAATTGTTCGGCTCATTTATTCCTGAAAATAAACAGCAGAATGAAATCCAACAAATGTATGGAATGGAAAAAACATGGGTTCCAGAGAACTTCTCAGTACTATTTCAAATAACATTATATGTTGCAAATTATCAAATTACTACAATATTGGTCTGCAGTTGCTATGTCAGTGCTATCATAATATTCAATTATATATTTATTATACTACATATATGTTACAAATAAAATAATGTTTTTTATTATGCAAATGCAACGTTAAGGCTTTCATAATCTTTAATTGACAATGAGTTCAATTCGATACATATTACAAACAACAAAATGTAGAAGTTCCATCTTTGGGTAGTCGAGCCACGTCGGAATATGTTCGGTTGAGAACAGAGGAAGTTATCTGGTTCATTATTATTTATAATACATACAATATTTTGGGAAATCTATCACATAACGAATTGCCTTGATTGGCTTTATACAACATATAGAGATGTGAGTGGTAAACAATCAGGATGGGTTTGTCCATCATAACGCCATCTATCGTAGGTTGATATCATTCTTGAAATGTGTATAACAAACACGAAATACATATTCTTATCATGGTTATCTCATCATGATTTAACTTATTAAACAGAACAAACTGAATAGATAGTCTTAACATAATTCATTCACCAGTGTGGAAATGTCTCCAACAAACTCTAACATAGTTTGTTACTTTGTCAGAACAGTTTTTTCAATTTATGGCGAGAATATAGTATGATTGCCTTCTCTGGGATAGTTCACATAGTATTCTGTTTCTTCCAATACCAGATAAAATTTAGGGGAATGGGTCAAAAATGCAAATATTCAAATATAAAGTCTACAGTACAATATATCTGAAACATCGGATTCTTTCGTCTCTCGGTGTATTTATGTTGTATTTCACAACGAAACAATAACTTGGCCTAGTTATTCACCAATTCCATTAATATAAATCATTTTAACTTGTGAATTAATCCTGAAATTGTTGAAAATATTCTACTTCATAACATAAACAAAGCGGGAAAGTGAGGTTGTGTTGTTTTACTTTCAACGTTTGACAGTCTGTCCCCCCATCAGCTGATTCATCTCGATGAACCATAGATAGCTGGAACTCTGCTCTATTCAGGAAGATCCTGTATCTTATGTCTAAAGTCACTTAATTTATACTTTGTTTTTCTCCTTCAATTATCGAAATATAAATTTTACTTTCAGACCCAGTGGAACCCGAATTCTACAACAATGTCTATCGAGGTCAACGCCTAGCTGAAAGCTACAACCAATTCGCACCAGAAGAAAGAGGATTGCACCAAAATGACTTTCGCCAGCAAGATCACGATGGATGGAACTGCGAAATCTGTACATTCCGCAATCACCCTCAGCTGAACAAATGCGAGGAATGTGATATGCCAAGATTTATCCACGGTAGGAGATTGCCAAGAGCAATCAGTGTGAACGTGCTTGACTCATAACGAGACTGCAGCCTTTGTGTTTGGAATTAGTTAAAAACTGCTTTGTTTCGATATAACAAAATATCAAGTTTGCAGAGAAAACCACTTACTGTATATTTGCTCATGAACATTTACCAAGGGTACGTTTGGTTCAGTTTTGTCCTAGAACTAAGAACCTAGGCATGTTTTGTTGAACACACTACGCAAAAACACTCATACTCTATTCAAATTTATAAAGTCAGTCGGAATGCCTTGGAATATAGGCTTATAAAGTTTTATTTAATTTGAACTGAGCAATGTGGGCACTAGTTAAATGCGTCAAGGTCGAAATGGTTTGTCGGGATGTCGTCAATAATGACATATTTGAATCAATGACTCTATGGTGTAGTTTAGTTACATACGTGATTTTTCGTGTAGAACGGACAACGCCACGTTCAAATCTAATGGGTATTTTTCAATTATACAGAGTGGGATGTGTCAAACTTTCATGGTCTATCGACTGACATCATAAAAGCGACTGTGCATTGTTAAGAGCACAAGGAACTTTTGTTTTAGAAAGCAGAATTATTTCAGTTGAATTGAAGGAAAATCAGTATCAAAATAGTTCAAGTTCAATCTTCCTCCTCTTGAAAATGATTTATGGCGAACATTCCCATTACTTCCTCGCATTAGGTAACACCTTTGATGTTGTTTTCGAATATTCAAAGGGATGTTGAAGCATGGGTGTGAATTTCGAAAGAAACCCAAAAAAAATTCCTCTCGTTGTCTAATCGGTGCAGAGTTGCCAGAACATGATAGGTAGTCACGCATCTAGGAAGTATTTCACGTAACAGATCAATTGTCTCATGAGTTGGTTAGTAGGTTGCATTGTTCACTCACAAGAAGTCCAGGACGTTCGGATTTATAGGTCAAAATACTATAGTTGTGGAATTATTTCGACTGCTTCCGATTTATTTGCCCTGTTTCCGATTGTGTCTATTGAATGAGCTGAGGATCGGGGCAAGCTTTATCTCAAAAGTTAATAGTTCGGCAGATACTTGGATTCCTCTGAATTGAACAGAAAAGATGTAACTAGCAAATAGGCTAAAAACATAATGCTCAAACTTTAAGCATTTTCGAAAAATTCTAAAATATACAAAGTAAGGGATCGCCCCCAGATCCTGCGCCATTTTGCAAATCACCCTTAATGTCTTATATGATCGACGGCTCAATTGATCTGTAGATGAAGGCAAATCGTAGGTATAGCTCAGAAGATATGACACAATTCCAGTATTTATGTGAATTTCTTCAATTTATATTTGAACTTCGTAGATCGTCGTTCATATATTGACACTTTGGCAATTGAATCCTTTTTATTGAAGAATCTACGAGCAGAGAACTGAAAATAATGAAATTCAACAAGAAGAATACTGGTTGTAATTGAACTGTTCAGAAACAATTTGTGTTCTATATTGTTGCAATAGGAAGTAGAGTTATCATTTTGCCGAACTTCTAACCTTAAAACTTTATTGATGAAGTTTGGCCATAGTACATTTTAAATTAAATTTGCCAATCTTCGATATCAGCTCACACGATTCTTAATTTAATAGTTTGCATTTGACATATGGAGTTATGAAATGTCTTTGTTGATTTCACTTCTACACAATAGACTGTATAAGAAGTAGATTTCACTTAGTTTGTGAATAAGAGAATGTTAGTAATTGGATGTTTCTGTGATTAAATATTTCACGATGTTACTTGTTTCTTTTTATTAATTTTCCAGTATCTGCAGCCCCAGGAGATAATATACATATCCATGTTACCCCAAGACTTTCCAGAAGTAAGATGTTTGTGAGAGTGAATTTGTAATGCTTGCTCATATGTGTTCCCTAATAATTTTAATATGTATTACATTAGACCATTCACGGTCTCATATGAAGAAGATTTGAGCTTTTTATATTGAGAAATGACTCTTTGTACGTTGTATCCTCGTCAACAGTTTAGAGTTTTCTCTTTCTTCAGACGATATGGTCTCATAAACGCGTCCTTTTCGTGATGTAGAGTGTTGAAGTTAGTATTTCTTAAGGGATTCAGTAGAAATTAAACAAATATGTAACACCTTGAGGGGTTAATACTTTATATTGTCATTAGGAATTCTTTACAAAAGATTTCATTGAAAACTAGTTCAACCATTCAGTGCTATTCCTTCAAAGCTTAAGCCCCGGAGCTTTACGCAGTGGGGCTTCATGCCCGCGGCAAATAATAAGTTTGGTGTTTCACAGCCGAGAGTGAATGAATCCCCGCAAATTCGGGTAGTGCATCAGGTGAAAGGGGTAGGAGGGGAGAGTGCCCGACTACAGACCGACCAGATAAACCACACGCGTCATTTACTTAGGTTATAGTTGTTCCTTGAGGCTTCCTTACTGAAGGCCGCCTTGAATTTGCATTTCTATGCAAACAAACTTGTATTTGTTTCCATAGAAAAGCAAATTCAAGGCGACCTTCAGTAAGGAAGCCTCAAGGAACAACTATAAATACGGACCTAGGAAATCATATTTCAACGTGTTCGTGAATCGAGCGTAGCCGTATACTACAAGCATCTTGGGGTGCGTTAAGGTTGCCAATCACATTGCATCTGGAAAGACGCGATTCAAGGCTGGCAGGCACTGAAGCCCGCAAACGGTAGGTGAGTCTGTGGTCTGACGCTCCCGCTTACTGGAACAGGAGTGGCGCGCCTGCGAGGCGCATCGGGTGCGCCCCCGACGTTGCTGGAAAGGGTTTATATGTTTTTGATGTAACTTTGTGGAACATGTACTAATCGAACTGAACAATTGTAAAGTAAATGAATCTTTTTGACACTATCTATTGTAGACGATTTTCCATTGAAAAACTTGTTTTTTCAAAACAAATATTATCAAAAGCTATTAATCACATTGTTTATTTCAGGAATTGTAAGATCATGGTTATAAGAAGGACTGAAGCTTTAGACGAATTTTCTTTCCAATATTCAAGAGAAGTCCTTCATAGGACTCATATCCACAAAGGTTCCTTTGAATTGGAATATCTAAACATTATTTGAAATTTGGCTCGCAGAAAATTCCAGAAATATTCGATTTACCTCAGTGGATGTAGCTATTCTAAATGATAAAAAATGAACTACGTATTTCAACAGAAATGTATACACGAGAAAGTTAATTTCTTGTAGATATTTGATGTCATCCAAACCCAGATGAAAAGATTGCTCAATCATTGACATATAGCTAACTTCTCGGCATCTTTATAGCCAATAGCTAGAGATACGATGTACATTTTTCAATTGATTTGTGACTCAAAGAAAATTATTTTTAATATTTTATATTTTTCTCCAAATAGGTTGAATTTTTTATTATTGATGTTTGAATAAACTGAATAATATAAATATTGTTTTAATGAGAGTATACATAAAAGGAATCTTGTATAATTAAGTCTTTTAGCCAAAGTAAGGCTTGTGATCTTTCTGCATTCAAACTTGATACGTTAAATGTATTCAAATGTTCAGCAGCTGTGAAAAGGATGTTAGATTTTTCTGGAACTAGAATTTCATGTATTCGATTCATCTGCGCCTTGCAAATGTCGTAGTACGCATTGAGAGCTTCTTGCATTGGTGATAAGTCCTCTATTTCACATAAGGACAGAAGATGAGCTAGGGTTAAGCATATCTGGAAAATAGAACTATTGAGGCTAAGTGTTGTTTTTGAAATCGAAAGATTATCAGAAATTAAAACATACCTGCTCGACCAATCTATCTTTATGCTGATATTCTTGGTGGTCTTCAACCTGTTGTAAATTTTCTAGAGCTTTGAGAAGTGAGCACCAGGTAGCTTGATAATGGTGTCCATAAAACTTTCTTTTTGCAGGCGAGGCTAGAGCAACAGCTGCTGTGGTCCGGACTTTGAAATTGCGGAAATCTATAATGAGTTTGTTCAGGGTCACGAATATGGATACCTAAAAATTTCACCTGTAGTTTATTTTACCACTTTTCGAGATTATAACATTACTAATCATAGGGCATACACGCATGGCTTTCTCAAATTGTAGGTATGTAAGAAGCAACGAGATATTACAAAAATTGAACATAAACACAGGCCCACAATATCAAGGTTTGCTGATACAGGGTGTTGAAGTATGGACTTTTTTCCTTTGTAACATCTGAATTCCTCAAGATTTTAGACCAGAATTTGACACAAATAATAGGTACACTGAAAATCTACAGATCTGAAATTTTTCCATCTATAATTTTTTTTGTTATGCTCCACTGGTGTTTTCGATTGAGTCTTTCGTATATAGTATCATTTTCGAAAAAAAAATAATTCTACTTCATTCAAACTTTAATTTAAATGAGTCACTGGCATAAGGAAATTTTCATTTTCCTGGAGATTTAAAGAGGATTTTTATTTTTTTTCTGAAAATGGTAACAAGAAAAAAAATTGCAGGGGTAATTAGCTTTAAAGTCGAAGAGAGATTTTTCTCCATATAATTTGTACTGCCAATGGCCCACCAAAATGAAGTTTTGAGTGGAATAAACAGTCATTGTTTAAGGAGAATATCATCCTGTATAGATTATCACAGGAGTTGAAATGATGCAGACTTCGACAGTGTAATATTTCTGTCAAATTTTAAATGCTTATCTTGTAAAAAGCAGCTGCTATGGGGAAAAAACTTGAAATCGAAGCGTTTGATATTAATTTTTGACATCATTCATGTTATCACCTCTCTTCGTTGGTAACTCAAATTCACTCCGGATTTCGAAATGTTTTGAACGTTGATAAGTTACTTTTCAACCAGAAGAAATAATAAACAATAAATTCAGTAAAATAAATGGTGCTATACCTAAAAGAAACAATAACTTCAACTCCATTTTCGAAATGACTTCTCAAATCAAGAATAAACTCATATCGTCATATTCTTTTCACTAACCTAAACAAAGATTAACTAAGACAGGTATGGTTTATCTTAGTTTGGTGAGTTTCACCCTAGTTTTTATTAAGACTAATTCTAAGCTATTGTTTGGGGGACTATTGCTGATTACCACTTCTGTTTATTGGAGGGAGTATGACATTTGCAAGTTATGTTTACGATGTCCTACAAAACGCTCTTCGGATTCAAATAAATGGCCGTCAAGATGACCCTTTTTAGCAAACCAACACATCCTAATATTGCTCGGCGCCCTATGCACTTTCTACAAGAAGCTGACATTAACGTTTTGCCGTGCATCCCGTTCAACAGTTTGAAATCCCATAGGACATGTGTGAAATATGATGGGGATGGTGATATGTAGCTGACTCAGGAACTGATTGAACTCGTGTACATGTCTGGCAATGCCTTAAAAAAGCAACTGACCAGAGGCAACGAAAAGACTCTCCCATTGGTATCTCTTGATATCTTTTTTCAGTACTTACCATCCATTTATGATTATCAGTATATATTGCCTCATTCTTCAATAACAGGCTTATTCCATAACATGCGTTCCACCTAACCTGTAAGTACAGCAACACTTTTTTGTTGGTTATAATCTAATGTGTAAACAATTCACTCACCTTCATGCTATAAGCAGAAGAAGCAGTCTTTATCAGACAATCCACCGCCGAATTTACAATAACCCTGTATTCCACTTTATCAATTATATCTTGATCAATAAGATGAAGTAGGTTACCCAAACCTCTCGCTACATTTGCCTTTATTTTATCGTTGTAATTCATAGTGACAACACCCTTTTCTAGAAGTTTCACGATCAGTAAATCAGGGAATTTTTCCAGGTTCTCATTTGTGCTAAATTATGATGAATAAAATGAAACACTTAGTCAAAGAATGAATATAAATTGGTGTTAATTACCGATTTGAAACAAGGACATCACTTAAGTTCCCTAGAGCCCAAGAACTTTTCAATCTGACATCAATATTCTCATCATTAAGGGTTCTGTACACTGCATCTGCTACATCAACCATAAATCCTGGATCCTATCGACATGAGTCTTTAGAAAACATGCAAAAAAGGATGACTAATGACTCACCTCCCGAAGCATGGGATAATATGCTAAAATACCTAAGGATCTCACAGCGGCACCTCTTACAGTATGCTCTCCACTTTCTCTACTACAACTAAGAATGTATGACATACACAGATAATGTTTATCAACCTGAAATGATTACTACATCAATATATTTGAATTAGTAGCCATTCGACGCTAGCATGGCTCAAAGATGTTTGATTGTTTGTTCAAATATTATTACCACTGTGTATTTTCATTTTCGATGATCATCTTCAATGATCTGATTGGATTTCGTTCTCCATATTCAAACTTCTCACATTCGAATTGAATCAATGCATGCTTCACAAATAAATGTTGACCTTTTTGGTATGGTCTTCAAACATTATTTTATGTAAGCAGTTTTTAAACTACATACGTTTTTTCTGAGGCATGCTTTCAAATCAGTAGCAACTAGTAGTGAAAGGTCCTTCATAATTTCTAGTGAGAAATTCAACAACCAGTATTGCCAGTTCTCAAAACAATCAGTACCCAATTATGAACTGACGAGGGACAAAGAAAATGTTAAGTTATTATTGATCCTCAATTATACTGAGTAGCTATCTCTGAGACTTATAGACTCACTTACAATATGGTAGTTGATCACAAGGAAAATAGAACTAACAAATATTTGTTGCTATTTTCCAGAAAATTAAGCGTGATATGACATCCATTAGTCTCGTCAACGGGAAATATAGTGCGTGACGTCACAGTTTGCAATAAGACTCATTCAAACTGCATGGGTCAATCCTGCTCATATTACAAACATCAAGTACTCTTAATGGAGGAATAGGAGGAATGAGAACTTAGCCCCCTTGGACCCCTCACAGATATTAGAATTCATCAGAGCTCTAGAGCTGGAGGGCGAGCTGTAGGTTGCGAAAACAGCTCCGACAAGGAGGCACAATAGACCTTAAGGTCGCAGTGGAATGTAACCCCTTACCAACTATAACTATAACTAACTCTTAATGAAAGCAGACTGATTTTATGGAAGGTACACTTTTCGTATCGAAAACCAATTTCTGCTAGGCAAATTTTCGAATTTTGTCTAATTTCATTATTAACAAAACATCGAATCCAATTTAATCAATGTCGAATTGATACACGATTGAAAATCACAGAAAAAACCATCCTATGCACGAGAGATAACAGTTTTTCTGAAATTTTAATTTTTGTACTGTCTATTCACAGTTATTTTAAGATATTCATTTTTTGGAATTGTTGCCTTAATCCTAGTTAACACTTCAACAAACGAATTTTTTACAGAAAAAGCTTCCAATAGCATACACAATGAAATTAAGATTTTTCTGTTAAAAGGCAGGTTTCAATATTTCAAAAGTACTTTTACGGACCCATATCTTGCAAATAATAATAGTTTTTCAAAAGCCGAAGGTAGGACTTGTCGAAAAAATGAAATGTTGATTAAAAAGTTGAACTCACTGATAGATTCTCGAAAATTCGTGATCCTATGCTTCCCAAGCAATTACAAGCCACAGTTCTCAAGGAAGCATCTTCTTCAAAAAGTTTTGGGAGGGGTCCATTCAGTAAATTAAGCCAGAAGGACACACCAGGCTCTTCTAATCCATTATTGCTTCTTTCTGGAGTAAATGAAAATATGAGAATCTAGAATGAATCCTTTAGATTCGTTTTATTTACCCAATTCCTGCAAATACTGTCCCATTGATTGACCGATACAATCAATCGTTTTCCCGGCATGTAACCTGAGATCAATATTATCATATGATAAACAAAGGCAAATAGTTTTTCCAATCAGTGATATATGTGGGTACACAAGACAATCAAAATAATTTCTACACATGGATGATATGATTTTAAGGGACTCGATCATCACAGGTAAAGGAGCAGTCTCAACAACCTGAAAAACCTGAATTAAAAAAAAATCATACATGTATACATCATTCACTTTTATAAAGTCAGTTGGTAGATCTTGAAATAGGTCCATCCATAGACATATTAAAATCTCTGGACACGGCGTACGAATTCATTTCCAAAGAGTCGAATGGGGATAAGGAAGCAAGTGAGAGGCCCGAGAGAGATGTGGAACTGGATCGGGCAGACCATAGACAAGATACACGATACCAATATCCGTTATTCTATAGCACATGGAGAGTGAGATGAAGGATGATCTCACTTACACAATATGACGCCTATCTAGAGATAAAATCAAGCATTTACTTAGGGAATCTCCGGGGAAATGACTTCTTCTTGGTATATTCAATTACATTGAAGTTTTGAAAATTGGCGATGAATGTGAACATAGCTCCGAATATTCGAAATGATTAATCAATAACAATATATTATGAATTCTTCTGGGTCGCTTGTTTCAGGACGGTATACCCAGCTCCAAATGATTTTTTTCTTATCAGAGTACAGACACGCGAGCTGAGCGGCTTCCGGAGCAATTTAATTGAGCTTTTAGCTGCCTCACAAGTATATACGGTGTTTGAACAGTACGCGAGCCACTCAACACCGTCCAAACTTGCGAGGAAGCCGATTCAAATTGCCTCGAAAGTCGCTCAGCTCGCGTGAACGCATCTTTTGAATTTTGTGCGTCAGATAGTCTCAATAAACGATTAGAATGCACTAAACAGTGAAGAAACCTGTGCGAAATTCATTTCTGCGCTCGGATTCATAGCAATAATACATTCATTTGATTTTTTAACTCCCTTTCCAAATTATTGTATTTTACTTTCATTATCTCCTCGTACAATTAATGGCACAACATAAATTTACCATTATTCACCAGTGAACCCGGTTTAAAATGAAGGAAATCAAATTCTATTCAAAACGCTCACGAAAACACAAAAAAAATGAGAATTATATCTTCTATACAGTCTTTATATTCTAATTGAGAATGGAATAACACAAAATCTGCTTTGAAATACTTTGACTTGCAAAACTTTTGGAAAAAAATGTATTTCAAACATAAACTTATAGTATATGGCTTCAAACTGATCTGTCTTATTTTTGCCGTATTCTATGATGGTTTGGCCCGCCCTAGTTCCATCTTTGTCGGCCCGCTTCCTCTCTCTAAGCCATGTCCATATAGTTTTATAGGTCTATGGGTCTATCAAATTTTTGTAACTAAAACTGAGCCAGGTTGGTACTAGTGAAATGTCGTCAAGGGCGAAATGATTCGAAGTTGTCAATTTTAACATATTTTAATCCATGACTCTATGGTTTGGTATCATGAAAAACGTTATTACATATATGATCTTTGTATTTTTAATTATACACGGTAGAATGTGTCAAACTTTCATGACCTACTGACTGAGTTTGTAAAAGTGAATGGAGAATATGTACACAATACCTCATGTCCTCGCGGTATCTGTATATTATCCAAACAATTTCGTAATATACTTGGTAACCTTTTCATGTCATCTTTATCCTCTATTTTTGAATTTTTTGATGAATTCAAATTACAGCCTTCCTCGTTGATACTTTTTGAATTTGCCTCCAAATCACTTCTGAGAAACAGATTTTTTGTTTCTTCCACTATGGGCTCAGATGCAAGAATACATCCGAAGACAATAAGAGCTCCAGTGTTTATAGTTAGATCTGAAATGTCAGTATACATTCATGATAAAATGAAACAAATCTGAGGTGATTATTTCTATGTCACTAACACAAATCTATACTAGACATAGAGACATGGGCCGCGCATTTCCGTTAAATCTGTGAACGAAAATCAATAATCAATAAGATGAGAATTCTTCGAATACTCCTTGTACAGAAATTGTATACCCATGCAAAGCCAGGACAGATCTGCTAGTACGATATGAAATTCGAGAAAATATCCAATAAACTTATACTGTTTAAAAGGTTTTAGCAGATGCACATGAGTTACCTTTGTGATGAAGGAGGGGATTCACATTATAAACTACCTCAGTTATTAAACTAGGCTTCAAGCGTTTATAAGGTGTTGCTTCAACCAATGCTGCGTAACATTTCAAAACTTTAGCCAACACTGGCGTTATTTTCTCCTTCAATGCTAAATTCAATATATCATGAAGGGAAATGATCATGTATCCCAGTATCGCAGAAAAAGGAGTGAAGGCAGTGCGATCACTGAAACAAATAAGTATATGGTCAAAGAAAAAAAAATCCTGAGCACACAGATGAATGAAGAAATATTGAGTGATATCACTTGACAAATAGATTAGTTAGTTAATGATAAAATGAATACTTACCATGCATCAGCTTGCGCTAAACATAGTTTAGACGATGTTAACATGTTCAGAAGAACATCCAGCGCCGCCGATCTACAATCTGCAGAAGGATCTTCAAGAATACAAGTGGTGAGAAACTGTTGCCCCGCCCTAGAATTTTCTGGAATAAAACTGGTCCAGTATGTGAGCATAGCTCGTTGTAATTTCTGGAAATCAAAACTTATTACTTTTTTCGAAATGAGATATTTCCTGTTACCTTTGCCATAAGGTAGAGAAGAGAAAGAGCCATTTGACGAACTCTTGATTGAAGCTTCGGCAAATTTACCCTCCTATGTATTCCTGAATCTGATACCTCCGAATCACTTGTTATTTGATTCAGGGGTGTTCCCCTAGGAAAAAATACTGATTAAGACAGGAATTGGTTCGACAAAAAATAGCTCCAGTTGTAATAAACTAACATAACCACAAGGACGAATATCTGTCGTTCAATCAATTAACATTCCACCTTAATCAGGGCTAATCATCCAATCAACCAAAACATCTACACCAAAGAAGCGGCATTCAAGGAGAATGGTTACAGCTTTTTCACAGGTTTTACTGATCGTAAGAAATTACCTTTGATAAACCGCAGAATAGGAATCTAGATACTTATAACCAGTCAGATGGAATACTGCAGTGTAACGACGTACAGAGCGCCATCTCCCAGGAGTATCTTGCGAATCCTACCTTCGAGTGCAGAATACTTTGATCGATGTGCATGACGTTCATCCTTTTGTCGTATCAGGTCGCTAATTGCTATTTTTATAGCTCATGAGAATTTTAAGCATTATTTTTCATTAAGGAACACTCGCATTACAGAGAAAAAAACAACATTAGCGGCTCTTCAACTATTTGAGAAGCAGTGTTGCCTAGATTTTAAAATTACAATCCTAAAAACTTGAAACTATCGCAATCTATAATTAGTATAATAATTAATTAATATAAAATTGGCCGGTCCAAGGTCTAAATATATCTAGTATGGTGCCATTTGATCAGAAAGCATCCTAGCCCGCTAAAAAACATGACGGATTCTACAGTTGTGAGTAGTTAGAGCAGAAAAACTTTCGGTTTGACATAGGCACCTCTATTACATATCGCATGACAAAATTTCACTTTCATGAAATTACTATATTGAATGAATAATATAGAATGTTTAGGTCACAAAAAATTGAAATATTTAATTTATGTACCATTTTCAGCAGTAGCTCATATGCACTAGCAATGGACATTAAAACAAGACCTTATTCGTAAGCAAAGAATTCCTTTGTATAACTCAATACTTAACTGCTCCATATGAAGTAGCTGAGATGATCATACCATTGATGAATTTGATTTTGAATGCTCAACAACTCTTTGAATCCAGGTGAAATAGTTTCTAGATACAATATTTCACTCACATTCAACAGTGGTATTTCGAATAATTTCATAAAAGATTAACTAATTTAGACTCACTTTGTGTTTTCATCAATATCGGATATGGAAGGTTTCATCCACTCTTCACTTTGGGGCGTTTCATTTTGTTTACGAACTTTGTGCTTACGCAGTTTGGTCACCTAAACATAAGATTAAAACAATGCACATCGAGAATGATTGCTAAATATTACCACTGATAGACATTACAGATGATGTAGTTCATTTTAATACAATTCAAGTACCCAAATTGATTCGAATACCCGTATTTATGAATATTATGTCTTTATACTTTTCAGGTGATCGTTATCACAGCAGCTGGTTTATTTGTATTTTTTGTAATTTATATCATTTCCATTTTTGCGCGCATGTTCTAGGGGAACAGCGTGCTATCGTTTTGTCCAAATGTCTGTAATTTTCGATGATTGAGCCGAAAATGGTCTCAATCGACTAGGTTGGACTCACTGATGACGAATCCGGTGTCAAAATTGATTCTGTCCGGCCGGCCGGCCGTCCGTAGACACGATAACTGTCGACAGAAGCAAGATAGCAACTTGAAACTTTCAGGATAGGTTGCGCATCAGAATGCCACGGTTAAGTTCGTTAATGGGCCAAATCGATCGAATAGTTTCGGAGTTATAGGCATTTGAAGTTTTGAAGTTATTTATTTTTTATTTCAGAAACTACCTGAGCGATTGGATTCAAACTTGGCAGTTAGGTAAAGTACAACGACGCGCAACTTTGAGCCAAATTTCGTCAGGATCATATTGTCGGTAATTTTTAAAAAAAATTTTTTTCGAAATTTTTTTCCAGAAAATTTTTTTTTTCGGAAACCATTCATCATATCCAAGAAAAAATAATACTTACACTCTGACCTTCTTATTTCACAGCAGTGTACCAAATTTCAGTTCGATACGATCATAAGTTTTGGAGATATCGGGAAAAAATATGTCAAATTTCGAGGTTTTCTTCTCGATATCGTTGATTTTTTCGGTATAACTCGAGAAATACTGATTCAGTCCTGATTAAACTTCACAGCTAGTTTTAAGATGCTGAGAGACAACTTTATGCAAAATTTCGTGATAATCGTGTTATTAGAACAATTTGAAAAAAAAAATTGATGATATGATTTTCTCATCATATCATCCTCATTAAATTCTGTATGAAACTTCGAAATGTTATTTTCGATGAAGTACTGGATTTCAATTCGATCTGATACGTATTTTTGGAAATATTGGAAAAATAAAATTTTGATTGGGTATATCTACGGAATCATTGGGTGGATTTTACCCATTCACGAATTCGGCCTTCGTAATTAAGGTCCAAACCTTCTCTACAAATATCGAGTTTCTAAGTTGTTTCTTTCGGAAGTTATTGTGTTTACGCAGTCGGCCGTTAGGCTGACCGCAAACACAATAACTTCCGAAAGAAACAACTTAGAAACTCGATATTTGTAGAGTAGGTTTGGGGCTTAATAACGAAGGTCGAATTCGTGAATGGGTAAAATCCGCCCAATGATTCCGTAGATATACCCATTCAAAATTTTATTTTTACAATATGTCCGAAAATACAGATATGATCGAATTGAAATCCAGTAATTTATCAGAAAAAAATTTCAAAAATTTGCGCGCACGTTCAAATTCGTTGCTGAAGCGGTCATCTACATTGAACATGCGCGCAAAAGTTGCTGCCTTCACGGCAGTGCTTTTTGAAATTTTTTTTTAGCAAATTTAATTCACTTCACATTGTAATCATTAATCTCTGGAAAGTGAATCCCACCGAAATAACAGTGAAATACAATGAACAAAAATATTTTATTTTTAGTGACGTGAAAGCTGTTTCTTTGTGTTCTTCAGTGTTTTCCATAGTTCAAATGAGGTGAAAATAGGAAAAATCATACTGTAAAATAGCAACATTTCCACCTCCACCATTTTGTTTTCTTCAATAAATATTAACTTTTTCTAGTTGATCTTGATCATGTCCTCAGGACAAGACTACAGGATTATTATCGTTATCGATCCACAATAGATATCCAAATTTTTCAATGAATCACAAGTCCTGAGTTGGTAAAAATGAAGAAAGTTTCTGTTACTTGCTGGTTCATTTACAAGATCATTATAAAGAATAGAATAGATTATTTGAACCACATAAAATGTAATATCTACAAGTGCATATCATGGTAACTTTTACTGAGGACTCTTTACCTTGCCCCCCTTCTTTTCACGAACACTGTTGGTCGATGGCTCAGGAATGCTGTGACTAGATGGCATGAGAGGAGATATTTCTGAAAAGTCCGGATTTCTTACACCCAACAACATATGATATCTTATGATACCAAGAATAACACCTGTATCAATAATATCGTCGAATTTGTTCATTATGTTTTCTAGTCCCCTCAAACATATAATTTTGATCTGAAATATATTTGGATAAATAATCGACACGCATTAGAAATAGCATGATTTTCATCATGCTTTCACTATCACTATCTCAACACAAAATAGAGAAGTACGGAAAATTTTTTAAAGGCAAGATCAACACCTGCACAGGTTATAAGGTTGAATAAATGTCTCTCACCAACGGAACCATCAGATACTTCACACTCAAAAGGTGTATCTGCCAACGAAAAAAGTTTCTTTTGATGGAAATTATAATTTAAGAATATATGAACGATAATGGGGTAGTGCATTAATCATTTTACTGGTGCAAAAACTCACTGATTGTTTGGTCTTAAAACTTTCTTCAAAATCGTATTTCTGATGCGAAATGAATAAGAGTCGGATTAACTATAATTCGAAGCCTGATTACAAGGTTGAATTGAAGAATATCATAGGTATAAAATGCACATATTAAATTCAATTTTGTGATTAGGATAGTGACAGTGATCAAGACTACGAAAGTAAAATGGCGACGTTTGGAAACTTCACTTTGTTCACTCTGTAAATTAATTTTGACAGTAATATGTTTAATTTAAGACAGAGCAAACAGGCGATAGCTTTTGGACACGTTCAATGACATGCAAATAGGACCTAAGTCTTATCATCATCTAACCTTCAATTCTGTTACGTCATTGTGATCCCCAATTTTGAGCAACTGGTTCTTAAATATATCAGCACAAACAATCATTATATTCCTCAATTTACTAAGTTTTTCTTCAGGCATTGTTTCTTCTATCATAGTACAAGCCTCCAGAAATTGTAAACTGTACCTTTGAATCTCAAGTGTGCGAGATCCTTCACACTGAAGAAAAATGGGATTCTTAGTTTGAAGGATAGTGAAAATGAACTGAAAATTAATATACTTGTTATTCTGAATGCGTACTTTGAATAAAGCTCACTTCTTCCATTAAAAAGTTTGTAGATCTAACTAATGCATCTAATAATATTGTAACTTCGAGGTTTACGAAATTTTCGTTTTCTGGATTATGCAGGATTTTCAGACACCAATTCATCAGGTCGTTGAAAGTTCGTCTTTCCACTGAAACTTTTTGTAGATTTATCAAATATGCTATTAATCGACAACACTTTGGGACGAATAATTGATCATCTGTAGATATGTGCAGGCAGCAATTATGCATTAGAAGTATGGCATCCTACAAGAAAGCTATAAGTAAAATCATATGTTCAATGAATAAGTTGATTACGGTTGAATTTCCTATTAGTGGTTTCCTGAAATTTAGCGAATTCAGATCATCTAGAATTTTGTTTATGTGCCTCCTATCCCCATCGGATCGTTTAATAAACATGGATGATAGTCTTGAAGTCAAATTTTTGAATAATTCTATATCGTCATTAAAAACTGCCATCATTTATAAAAAAATCAATGATCTTATATTATACAGTATAATTATTTTTTCTAATTCATTATTTTTATATCATTGAAAAAATGTAAAACTGTTAATCGTAGCTGTCAGATTGCTTCAAAAGTGAGGTTGACAACGATGTCCTTCATGCTGTGCAATCTTTGAAGTTTTGACATTGCTGTACGAATGGCCTCAGGATTAAGATAAATCGATTTAGATTTTGGAGTTTAAGGAAAACCTTCAAGTGAAGGACGGATTGGTACTATCTTTTTTGCAAAAAATATTTGAGAACATATAAAGAATTTCATGTGGAATGAAGAGATCAATGAGATTTAAAGTTGGGTGTCAAATTATTGGGTTGTCCAGAATGGAAACAGCTGTTGATGGGAGAAAACAGCTGTTCGACGGAAAACGTCGAACGGAATCGTAGAAAAGCGGCTATGAGGGAGCTCCTCTTCGGCTAATCAAAATCAGCGTCTCGTCAATCGTGCAGTCGCTCAGAGAAATCCGTAGGTTGTATTTCGTGTATCGCAAATTCTTTTGATGACCCAGGAACGAGCGATAGAAAATCTGTGACTGACATAGGTATTCCCTGTTTACAGACGCTCATATTATGTAATTTAGGATCCGGAGTTATGTAAGGTTGCCCGAAAATCGCGTGTTAATTGTTGGTGCTGTGCAGTGTGTCAAAATATGTTTATTTGAGCGAAAGAGTGTTGTGTTATCTGCAAAATGGCGGACTTAGAGGCAGTGCTGGCCGATGTCAGTTACCTTATGGCTATGGAGAAGAGCAAATGCACTCCAGCTGCGAGGGCCAGCAAAAAAATTGTTCTACCTGATCCTAGGTGAGTCACAAGGTCGTTCACCTTTTTGTTGACAAATGACAGGTCATATAGATCAAAGACTACCTAAATAACACCGGTGAACACGCTGCCAATATATCATAATCAATTAAGAAACAAGAATTGACAACAATAACAGTGGTAAAGCTTCGATCGAAAATGAGAAGAGAAGGCGTGGACACCCCTGACATTTAGCTAATTTTGGATGTTTGCAACCCTGAATGTGAATTTTCAGATGTGAATAACTAATGAGAAAAATTTTGGCTGTGCTTATTGATTTTGGATTCGGAGAAATTTCGGAATACGATACCTTGCTTGGGTGTCGTTATATATATATATTCTTGATGAGTGAGGTTTGTTTATATTTGTGCAGGTGCGAGAAATCCAAGATAGGAACACTTCAGAGATACCGATAGAATGATTCAAATAGCGAAACGCTCTATTTGATTTGGACTAAGTATCAAATACTGATTCAGGATGATAGCAGGGCTGAATATAGTTTTTCCCGCGTAGGAATTCGCTAAATAATATAAAATTCATCATAGATGTGAAATAGACCAATCGTCGCATCTTCTGAAAATTGTACATACATATTTATGCTACAGTCAGGAAGAATTTGGGTTTAACTTTAATGCAATATAAAGGCATTGTTACTGGTCATGGTATTCATTGTTGAGCACCATCAAAGCTTCTGAGTGGAATATTAGGAATATTGTGTTGAAGGGTAGGTATCTTCTGTTGTCTAAATCGCCACCCTCATGTAGGTGGTGGCATTGGCCGTCATTGTGTGCGTCTTTTTGGCGAATCTATGGTTTTTTTCATTATATTCTGTGACTGATAGCCTTAACTTAACAGACTTAAGCACCTCGTATTGGATCTTGCTCGAGATCTTGCACCCCCGGGGGTATGATTATCTCTTCTGGAGAGCATTTTCCTGAAATGATATGAAACATCTCCTGACAGCTATTGTGTAGAGAAATCCAAGTTGGTTGTTTATGTGGATTCACTCTCAATATTATCCAGTAATGAGGTACTCAGTAAACTCCGATTCCCTGTTATCAGAATGAATTTGATTTCCTTACTTAACTTAAAAATCTTGTACATATTTTAGATATGGACCTGAAATAAAAATCTAGAAAAGCACTGATGTTACGCGCTATTTCAGATTCGTTGCCAAAACGGACAGATAGTCACGTACGGATTCCGCCTAACGCAGCTCTATTTCGTTATACATAGATTTTGAATCTTCATCCTGAAGAATTTTCAATGGTGACGTTCTAATAAACCAGGTCTTCGAGAAAATTTTCCAATAAAGAGTTGGACCACTGCGATTGTTTACTACAGCCGCATCATCTCGCAGACATGCTTCTTATTAATTTGTCATTCATACTCAGTACGTCGAAGACAATGAAAGTATATCGTAAGATATCAATGTCGAGAGATATTTTGTAAGGGTATTACGAAAAAATCTGTATTTTAATGATTGTATTAATAAACTTTATCAAATAGACTCGTTTGAATTTTATCTCATTAGGTTATTTAATCTTATTTTGATCAATTCGTTGCCACTACGTCCCATACGTGTCCAATGGGATTCATATCAGGAAATTGTGGTGGCCACGGAAAATCCGGAATTTCCTGCTATTAGTGACTGCGTTCGCTGTATGAGGACTGTATAGTTTAGTTTATATAGTTTGGTAAGGGGTTACATTCCACTGCGACCTTAAGGTCTATTGTGCCACCTTGTCAGAGCTGTTTTCGCAACCTACAGCTCGCCCTCCAGCTCTAAAGCTCTGATGAATTCTAATATCTGTGAGGGCTTCAAGGAGGCTAAGTTCTCATTCCTCCTATAATGCTCCTGTCCAAGGTATCTTTTGCGCAGGCTCACAATGGCGAGGCATTCTATGATCAGGTGAACAGGGGTTTCCTCCTCCTCCCCACAAAATCTGCACTCGTCAGTTTCTGATAAGCCCATTCTCATCATGTGCTTCCTTAGGCGACAGTGTCCTGTGAGGAAACCAGTGAGGAGGCGTAACTTATTCTTACTGAGATCCAGATGATTTTTGAATCTAGCAATTTCAATGTTCCGAAGGAACTTTTTAGAGTGTTCCATTCCTGGAGAATTCCTCCAGAGTGCCCCTCTTTCATTTTCTTCTTTCTCCAAAAACTCTTTCTTATAGGTACATTTGCCTATACCACAGAAAGGTTCTGGGCCAGTAGGTAGAGTTTGTGCTCCCTTTCTGGCTAGAGTGTTGGCCTCTTCATTTCCTTTGATTCCTGAGTGCCCAGGAACCCAGACTAAGGAGGCCTTGTTATTCTTGCCTACTTCATTGAGTTTCCTTCGGCACTCCCATATCAGCTTTGAGTCGATGACATAGGAGTTGAGTGCTTTAATAGCAGCCTGACTATCAGAATGGATCACTATGTCACACCCTTGATAGTTTCTTTCCAGGTTTATGTCTATGCATCTTTCGATAGCAAGTATTTCTGCCTGAAAAACACTCGAGTAGGAGCCTAGCGATAGTGTACATTTAGTTCTAGGCCCGTATACTCCAGCGCCGGCCCCCGTCGTGGTTTTAGAACCATCTGTATACCATTTAACGGTATTTGCTTTGAAGTTTTGGGTAGTGTATTCCTTTTCCCATTCTTCCTTTTACATAGCATTGAGTTAAAGTTCTTCTCGATGCTTACTTTTTTAATCGTAACATCACTAGGTAGGTTCGCTAATGAGATGTACTTGTTCAGGGAGGACCAAGCTCTCTGACTTTTGATTCGATCATTCCCTGTACCTTCCCTAGAGATTCTAAGGAAAGCTTCATGGGCTACCCTTTTGATCACTAGATGTAGACGACTGAGATCTATGATGACCTCAAGTGCTCTAGTCGGGCATGTTCTCATAGCCCCAGTGATGCAAACACAGGCAAGCCTTTGTTCCTTGTCGGGTATTTTCCTCGTGCTTGTCTGCCCTGCTTTAGCAAACCAAACTACTGCCCCGTATGTTATTATCGGTCTTACAATCATGATGTACATCCATCTCAGTATTTTAGGGTTACACCCCCAAGTTTTGCCGGGTAGTCTTTTGCACACCATTAAAGCCCTTATCGCTTTACTAGCAGTAATTTTAACATGCTCATTCCACAGAAGCTTACTATCTAGGGTGATTCCCAGATATTTGACTTCAGACTTCCATCCTACAACAACTCCATTTACCGAAATGGACTTCATAGCTGGAAGGTTTCTCTTCCGAGTAAAGGGAATTACTGTGGTCTTTGCTGGGTTGATTTTGAGAGCCACTGAACCCAGACTAAGGAGACTTTGTTATTCTTGCCTACTTCATTGAGGACTAGCATTAGAGTGCTTAAGAAGAAAGTTTCCACCGAAATTTGCAGCATTTGTCATAATAACAGGTTGCAGCATATGGTTTTGGTATTGTTTAGCTGTCATGAAACTTTCTACGGAAACTAGATAAGTTCTTCCTCCTATACAATGACACTCCAATGTCCAAATAATTACTGTTTCGATCTATCATCTGTCTACTTCATGTACAGTCTCTAAACGGTACTGGATGCCTGCAAGCAGGGAGTTTCAGGCGCCAGGGCTGCTTCCAGACTGCTTTGAAAAGGATCCTCTTGGCATAATGAGCCATCTCACTCGGCCTCGTGTTCTCCAATATAGTACTCAGCTTGTGAAAAGTTTTTCATTCCATACCTGAAATGGAAAAAGAATAAAGCTGCTTCGGATAAAATAAATTGGTTGTAAAACCAAAACCTAGGAAAGCACTGACGTGACCTCACCCGAGTCGTCAGCAGCTTTTGCGCGCATGTTCACTTTTGGTGTTATCCTTTGAACATGCGCGCAAAAGCTGCTGACTCCAGGTCAGTGGTTTTTTAGGTTTTTTCGATGAAGTACTGCATTTCAATTCGATTTAATCTATATTTTTGGAAATATTGGAAAAACAGAATTTTGAGTGGGTATATCTACGGAAACATTGTGTAGATTTTACCCATTCTCGAATGTGACCTTCGTAATAAAGCCCTAAACCTACTCTACGAATATCGAGTCTTTAAGTAGTTTCTTTCGCAAGTTATTGTGTTTACGATCTGCCGAACGGCCCAAAAGTCTAAAATACAGAACTTCGGGCGAAACGATAACACGCTATCATTTAAACAAGTCATGGTGTTACCGAAACAATTATTGTATTCCAAATGACTTCATATTTATATTTGCAGTAATTCAAAACAAATTATTGTTTCGCTATATATTATTTCAATATAATTTATTAATCATATATCATTACAATGGATTTCCATCGAGTTAAGACCAATTCAATTCAATATTCAACCGGATTTATTGAGAACTATGAATAAATTTCATAACGAAACGGCTAGTAAATTAGGAAATTGATAAATTCGCAATACAACAATCTAACTGTGTTAATTATCCCTCGAGTTCTTGCCAGCTAGCGATAAAAAGTATCGCAAGAGGATGTGGTAGAGATACGAGGCCTTGCGCGTTATCGCGAAAACCGGTGCGAATTTTCTAATCGTAGAAGTACCTACCAGAATCTACGTCAATGCTCGAAAAAACTTTGTACACTCGGGAAATCCTAATATTGATATAGATAAATTTAGAATACGATAGCGCGAGTCTTTCGCAACAGAAGAAATTTCTCAATCTCGCTGGCATCGTTAGATCTATGGAAAAGAAAGTATAATAAGAGTGTCCCCAAATTAACGCATGCTCTGGATTACATGAATATTGAAAGATTGAGGTTATTTCCTGAATATCTCAAGTAGAACAGAAGTGATCAGATTTAAACTATGCAGTAAGTAGAAGAATACCAACGTACGACTTGATGGGAAATTTCGTGAGGATGATAGGGGTAAAACCTGGAAAAGCTCGGACGACAAGTCAGCAGCTTTTGCGCGCATGTTCGAAGGAGATGACGCTTGGGCAATATATTTGAATATGCGCGCAAAAGCTGCTGACTTCACGTAAGTGTTTTTTCAGGTTTTTCACGTATTTTTGAATAATTCTGGAAAAAAATCCGATACCGAGGGTAAAACCACGAAATTGGACATAGTTATTTAACAATATCTCCAAACATTGACCTGAAATCGTATCGACCTGAAATTTGATACATTGCTGTAAAACATAGAGCTTAGGGTGCGATTAAATTCATTTATTAAAATTGATATTTTCCACATGCAATGGATAGTTTCCGAAAAAAAAATTTCAAAAAATTTTATTTCCAATTTACTGACAGCATGTTGTCAACGAAATTCTGCAAAAAGTTGCGGGTCCTTATGTTCCAACTAATTGTCAAGTTTCAATCTAATCGCTTCAGCAGTTCTCGAAATACCAGGGAAATAACCACAAAATTTCAAATGGCTATAACTCCGGAACCGTTAGGCTAATTTTGCCCATAAACGAACTTAACCTTGCCATTTTGAAATGCAACCAACCCCGAATTTGGCTATTGTGTTTAAGGTCGGCCTAAGGAGAATAATATGATAAGAAGATCGCAATATTATGAATATTTGAAAAAAAAAATTTGAATTTTTTTTTCAGTATGTTCTAATGACACGATCATCACGAAAATTTGCACAATGTTGTCCTTCAGCATCTTTGAACTGACTGCGAAGTTTCATCACGATTGAATCAGTATTTCTTGAGTTATACCGAAAAAAACAACGATATCGAGAAGAAAACCAGAAGATTCTACATATTCTTTCCGAATATCCCCAAAACTAATAACCCTATCTGATTGAAATTTGGTACACTGCTGTGAAATATGAAGTTCGAGTTATAAGCAAAATTGTTCCCGAATATGATCAATAGTTTCAGAAAAAAAACTTTTTTACGAAAAAAAATTTTTTTTTAAATTGAGTGACCATACGATTCCGACGAAGTTTCGTTCAAAGTTACGCGTCGTTATGTTCCAACTAACTGCCGAGTTCCAATTCAATCGCTGCAGTAGTTTCTGAAATATGAAGGAAATAACCTAAAAATTTCGAATAGCTATAACTCCGAAACCATTCGGCCGATTTTCGGCTTGAAATTCGAAAATTACAGACATATGGACAAAACTATAGCACGCGGTTCCCCTAGAACATTCGCACAAAAACGTCATGATACACACGACTTGATTAATGACTGTAATTTTCCTTGAACAAGAGCCATCGAAATATAAAGATATTATTCAATGGTCGTGGACAGAATTTTATATCTAGTGGTATTACATACGAAAAAATTTTATAGTTTTTTGAAAGCCTCTGTATATTGAAGAAAATGGTGAAATGACTCCCTCATGGTGTTTTGCATATCGAATTGACCAGTGAGACTTCCATCAAAGTTTAGTCACTACTTACCCGGACAACATGTATGTGCTGCTTTATCTATCAGAAGCGCCTCTAACGCTTGTTGTTCAAGCTTCCCACGCCTGTGGTACAAGCTTGAGTGCTAAAGCATGTCTTATTTTTTGACTGGTAATCCCTCAATTGAAGTTGCTTCATCTTCCATTCCCCTTTCTTTCGTCTAACGGCGTAAAGGGCTGTTAATTGCAATTTTAATCTTGTTTTTCATGAATTTTCATACGCCAGAGTTAATTGGATCCGGCATCCTGATTGACATGCAAAAATAATCAACAAAAATAAACGGAATGACGTGTGATATTTTTGTACCCGTTTCTGATACAGTATATAAGTTAGAGAGCAGAAGATCAGAAAGGTTCGTTATTTTGATGCCCAAATCGAAATACCTATATAGGTTTTTTCAGGACGGTAACATATTTCGAACTAATGTAAAAGTAATTCGAATGAAAAATTTTTATTAGAAGTATAGCACTTTATTAGGCTAGTATGAAGTGTTCATCGATACTTATCATTATCACCTGTTGAAGTGCAAATATAATTGACGAAAACATTTTTGTGTGAGATAAAATTTTACTTCAAACGTACCAAGATGAATTTCCATCAAGTAAAGACTGAAACTTCAACGATTCAAATAGAAAATCTGGAAGCTCGTATAAGAAATAAAACTATTCTCTATCAACTAATCAACTAACACTATAGGCGTCTGATGCACGTTTCGGAAACCACGTTTCCTTCATCAAGAGACATATTGCTACTGACTACAGGTACAAATGCTGAATGAGTGGGGAGCGTGGTATGAAGGACCATTAGGGAAAGGTTAGTTTTTTATGCTTCCGCCTCACATTCTGAAACATTTCAGCTCATTCGGCTACATCCGTTGACAATTCCCTATAGCTTAATAGTTCAAAGGATTCTGTGACATAAATATCCGATTTTATGGGACCCCACACAATGAAAATCAGATTGGACATATCTGAAGATCTGATTCTAAGGACCCCTCCGTCCAATCCGCTGGTGACTCGGAATAGCGACTGTCATTCTCAACGATATCACTAAGTGGAGGGTAAATTATTTTTTGCATTGAATGTCTGGGTGGGCTCAAATTGAAATTCTTTTTCATTTCTGAACAAATTTGATCTTCTGATGTTACTTCTTCCGGCTCATGGTTTCCGTTTGAAAACATTGAAATTGTTTGTCCAAGACCATTGAATAATGTATACCTCTATGTATTTCGATGGTTCTTGTTGAAGGAAAATGACAGTCATTAATCAAGTCGTGATAATTATACACTCTAGTAGGATTGTTCATGTCCATTTCTAATAATCAGTAGTAGTATTTCCGAGAAAAGTGAGGTTTTATTGATGTTTTGTTCCAGCATTGACTCATGTTAATGACTTTATATATATGTGATTTTTTAAATATTTTAAATGGATTAAGGTAATTACCTAGAGGAGATTGTATAATATTGTATTGACACCTGCTATATTTGTTTTTAGTCATGATTAAGGGCAACCCCGTTGTTTTATATGAATATTGAACAATAAATGTCCGAAACGTCGACGAAATTCAATTGGGTTTGATTCATCTTCCCCAAAAAGAAGTCCAATATTGCCAAGATTCTACTACTGATTATACACTCTGTGCATAGTTTTGACGTTTCTCGTAAGCTTGACAGTAAACAGGAATCACAGAGAAGTTTAGCATTCTGACAACTCTATTGTAGGTTCTTCAAAATGCGGAATTATTCCAATTTCACCAATGAAGTCGTGAACAATGTATAGTATTCAACTAGCATATACAGGGTGATTCCGGAAGAGACCGTCAGATTTTGGGATAAGTTTACACTAGTCAAGACAGTCTCGAAACAATGTTTGGTTTATGGTTGGGGGTCTCTATTGAGAATATACAGAGTGATTTGTCCGATTCGACCGATTTTAATTTTATTGATAACTTTGGTATGGCTAATTCGATTTCAATGAAATTTTCAGCGTAGTACAATAGTGTTGAACACATTCATTGATTTCAAATTTTTTTTCAAAATGAGCGGTTGTTATTGTGATAATTCCAGGTTAATTGAGCAGGTTGAAAAAACACCCTGTACATCGCATTTCCAAAACTACGCTATCTGTTGATTCCACTATAAGAAGTCATTATTTTAGAGTTTCTAATTTTTTTGGCACACTTCTAGTTTTCTGAGAAAATTCCATCAAAAAAAGACAATGTCGAAATTTCGCTCCAATCGATTCTACTTTCATTGATAAATTTGGTATGGCTCATTCAATTTTGATGAAATTTGCAGTATAGAACAATCTGAACGAGTACATTCAATAATCGCAAAAGTCTCTCAAAATACAGTGTTGTAATTGTGATAATTTCAGAATTTTAGATTAATTCTGCAGTTGAAAAAAACACCCTGTACATTGCTTTTCGAAAACTTTTTTATTCGTTTCAGATCCTACAATAATATGTCATCATTCAGAGGTTTTTAATTTCTTTGGCACACCTCCGGTTTTCCTTAAAAACATTTTTGAAGAAGAGAATGATCGAAATTTGGCTTACAAGCAGTGAGAGTATTCCGCACTAGGTAGGAAAGCTGTATTGTCCAAGGATGCAAAGCAGTTCTTGAGTTCTAAAATATTCTTTTCAGATTCCAAATTCATATTTAATTGCTAATATTTTGTATGAAATCATTCAATTCAGAATATATTTAGAATTTGAAAAGTATATTTTAGAAGTGACGAACAACTTTGCATCCTTGGGATATACAGCTTTCCTACCTAGTGCGGAATACTCTCACTGCTTGTGAGCCAAATTTCGATAATGCTCTTCTTCAAAAATGTTTTCTAGGAAAACCGGAGGTGTGCCAAAGAAATCAAAAACCTCTGGGTGATGACATATTATTGTAGAATCTGCAACGAATAAGAAAGTTTTGGAAAAGCAATGTACAGGGTGTTTTTTTTTCAACTGCACAATTAATCTGAAAGTCTGAAATTATCACAATTACGACACTGTATTTTGAGAGATTGTTGCGATTATTTAATGTACTCGTTCGGATTGTCCTACTCTGCAAATTTCATCAAAATTGGATGAGCCATACCAAAGTTATCAATAAAAGTAGAATCGATTGGAGCGAAATTTCAACATTATCATTTTTTGAAAAAATTTTCTCCGAAAACTAGAAGTGTGCGAAAAAAATCAGAAACTCTCAAATAATGACTTATAACAGTACAATCGTAAACAGATAGCGTAGTTCAGGAAACGCTATGTACAACCTGCACAATTAATCTGGATTTATCAGAATAACAACCGCTTATTTTGAAAAAAAATTTGAAATCAATGAATGTGTTCAACGCCATTGTACTACGCTGAAAATTTCATTGAAATCGAATAAGCCATACCAAAGTTATCAATAAAAGTAAAATCGGTCGAATCGGACAAATCACCCTGTATATTCTCAATAGAGACCCCCAACCATAAACCAAACAGTGTTCCGAGACTGTCTTGACTAGTGTAAACTTATCCCAAAATCTGATGGTCTCCTCCGAAATCACCCTGTATAATTGCTATAATTCACTTGGGTGATTTGCGATACTCGGCCTGCTTCATACAAGATATCCGTGTCTGGTAGACCGAAAATCGTCACCTCATACAAATATCCATTTTAACGAATACCTCCTAGGAATTTTCTTCAACATGCCTTGAAATTAATCTCTAAACAACCCGCAGCGTTTTAGGGATAAATTTTCTGTAACGCCCCTTCGATGAACGACTGAATAATACTTCAGTTCGATTCAACCTTCACCCTAAGGTCTTGAAGATAGGGTGGTCTCAGCGGAAAGTTCGATAAAAGCCTCTTCGTGAAAATGTAGGCGTAGGCAAAATTATTCGATTTTATAGGCAGCCGACCGTTCAAAGTAGAGCCGATAAAAACGTGAAATGAAACGAAAAATTGGGGATCTGGAGTGTCATCGGGCGTTACTTGGGGGAGACGCCCATCAAATGAATATTACGCCAATATATGGAGTGGAAACGTCGAGTACTTTCTTTTGAAGCAAGAAGATGCTGACTCGAGAAAATGAATGCAAACAAAAATAAACATTCTGGAATAGGTATGTATTGTTATGGATCAACTGTACAAAATTTTGGAATCAACTTTGGGAATTCGAATCAGGATCCAATAACAATAAAAAAATTTCCCGCGGCTCTCTCTGTATCAAGGAGAATTCTATGATCTGAAAATAATTAATTCTTGTTGAATTTTGAATGAAAAATTTAATGAAATGATTTATTACAAAAAAATGAACTACTTAAGTAAATAAACAACTAACTGAATTAAATGAAAAATTATGTTCTATATTATTTGTTCTCACTCACGGTGTATTTGTTTATGTCACTTTTTTATTTATTCCTGTTCTGCGGTTTCCATTTCAACCTCCAAATTCATTGTTTTACCATCCAACTCTAGCAGGCTTTCACTGGAATAATGTTTAATCTGAATACAATTGTTCGTTCCTGGTTATTTCTTGATAAATTCAGGTAAGTTGACATTTCTATTGCTTCTAATTTTCCATATTTAACTTCTATTATTGATTTTAGATTCTCTTCTAGTTCTACTTCAAGATTATTGGAATGCTTTTCTTCGGATTATACGTAGGAAACGACGATCTTTCACAAATAATTTAGGAGAACAGTAACGATCTGTGCGATGCATGATGTAAGTAAAACATGGCGTGCTCAAATGTAATCGTACGTACAAATGATGACGTATGAAACTACATGCAAAATCATAGCACAGAATATATATTTTCTTGTATTTTCATCTTGCTGAAGTCACGTTTTTTGCAGATGAGCACACCATGTTTCTTACATCATGTGTACGATGGTTGGAAATTAACTGAACTTCTTTGTTTGAGCTCTCCTATTTATAGTTCCTCCAAATTTTCTTCATAATCACAGTTGCTCTGTCTGTCAATATTTTCTCAAAACTGATGCTTTCGCAATTTTCTTCTCGAAGGTGGGTTTTCCTTCTTCGCAACCACTCTAGGAAATTCGGCTACATTTTTCTACACATTTTGGCATGCAAGTTGCCCACGTTTTTTAAATCTAACATATAAAATATTACAAATTTCAATTTCTTGAAGTTTTCAAGTTCATTTACCGAAAATTCATAAATTTTACTTACTTTTATTATATGGAACAGAATCTATTCCTAGAATATAAATGCAGTTTGGTTCATTTGCTTTCCTAACAATTATACGATTTCCAAATTCTTGGTTGTTTCTACAATCACCAATTAACATTTTCTTTGAAATTCTACATATATTTTCAGCTTGAACTGGCTATTTATCTTCAATGCGAACATATCGTACTAACTTTCAATCAACCAGTAATCAAAATCATTGTGAATAACTACTTTTGAACTACACAACATATTGCTTTTGAAATTGAAGATGTATTCAAATTATTTTGTAATTTCAGATCATGAAGTTTCCTCAATGAATAAATATCAAGGATTATGCTTCCTGATTCATTAACTAAAATCGTGCCATTACATACCGCGGGTTCGTTATCAGATAATTAATAATTCTGAACATTTTAAGATTTCAATGGATTTGATAATAAAGTTTTGGAAGGTTTTATTTTATTTGGTGATGTATTAAATACCCAATATATTTTTTAATGAAACGAAACTTGTTTGGCTTTCCATAACAGTATACTCCATTCATTTTCATTAAGTCAGTCAGTAGGCTGTAGAAGTTCGACAAATTCCACTCTGTATAATTAAAAATTCTAGAAAATCACTAACGTGAAGTTCGCAGCTTTTGCGCGCAAGTTTTTGAATTTGTTTTAATTGTTCTCATGACTCTATCATTATACTACTTTCACTTTTATGGAGTTATTCGCTTGGTCATGGAAGTTAGACACGTTCTACTCTGTATAATTGAAAAATGGTTGGTAAGTTCAATTCTTCAGTCGTTCTAGTTAAAAACCGTCATCCCAGCTAGGAGCCCCTCTTAACTAGGAAGACGGTAATCTGGGTTCAGATCAGGATGGATATGTATCCAATCTCAGTAACACATCTTCGTCGTTGGATTCTTGGGGTCCCGAGGAACTGCGGAAGTCTTGGAATATCCAATCCACAAGAAAATTCTTGTTCGTCGTTGCACGTGGTTTAACACACTCTCACATAATCACTATTCACCATCCCAATCAACCAACTACTTCACAGAACTACATAAAATACTTATTTCCTAAATCTTATAATAATAATAATAATAATAGTGCCTTTATTAAAAAAGAAGAAGAAAAAAAAAAAAAAAATTATATATAATTCAAACATTTGGGGCGGAGTCTAGCTTCAGCTACTCCACTCAACCCCAAAAACGAAAGGAATACTAATCTAAAGAAAAAAAAACATATAAACGGGTAATACAACTTCAAGTGAATTAATGAATTGAAAAGAGGAACTAAACTATGACCCAAATTAAAAACAATTTTCAGTTTATGACTGGTTCATAAACAGCCTCTTTTTCAGTTCCCTACGCAATGAGCCCAAAGAAATCCCCTCACACCCTATCAAGAACTCATTGTGTAAATTCACCGCATTGAAAGTAAAAGAGCGCCGAAACATACATTCGTAGTCAAATAATATTTCGTGAAGTTGCAGAAAATCTGTTGATGTCGCTTGAAAGGAATCAGCACAGTTTGAACAGAAATCAATTAACCATCGGAAAATTGCAGCGGTTCAGTTCTTCAATTTTAATTTATATACCTAAAATGGTAAACCCAAAATTCGAGTCGGAAAAACTACAACAAACCTTCAGGAAAAAATCGAATTTCGCACCTTTAAACTATCTCCATTCAGCTTAATATTCTCCAGGTCATGATGTTGCTTCTAGAGTTCCCAATTTTCTGACCTAAGTTGCCTTCCGCTTCAACTTTAGTTTGAGACTTGAGCTTTTGCGTAAAGTTGAAATTGCGAAGCTTAAATTATGAAACCTTATCAGTGGCATCTTCTTCGATAATGCGGCATTTCCAGAAACTCTGAGAATATTGTTAAATTACCTTCAGCAACTTATCAGAATTTCTCCTTGAAACTCAGAGCTAAGCGATTTTCACCTAGTTAAACTGTAAGGCGCTCTTCTGATTGATGGTTTATTAATTGGCTCTTGGCCAATTCTTGTTGAAGGAGTTATTTTTTGTCAGCAGTTTTCAAGAAGAAGCACTTCTGTGGAGATATTCCGGTAATGAACATTTTAATCCTTCGCTAATTAGAAGTTTGTAAAATCAAAAGAAGTTCTATTTATAATCGGAAGTGGATTTCAAAATATTCTCCATTAAGATCAATATATTTCGAATTTTGTTGGCCGTTACTTATAGGAAATCCATCGTATATTAGTAAAATAAAACCAATACGTGTCAATATTTTGAGTTGGAACATTACGCGTTTTGCTACGTTGTAGCTTTTTCAGATGCTATTAGAGAAGAATAGGTTTCAAACCGTATTTAAGAGAATTTCCCGGGTGAGGATACATAATCTAGATATTTTTGAAAAAACCGACTGTGCTCCTGAAGGACTACAATTCATAAATTAGACAGGGTGCTGGTATCTGGTGAATTCGTAATGTTACTCAAAAGGTGTGCAGGTATATTATTACTGGTCAGCTTTTATTACATTGGAAAATCATTGTACTTCAAGGGAAACAAACTTAATAGTAGTGATCTCAATAATTCTGTCTAGTCGTTGAGTGAATTTCCCGTATTCCTTAACCGATTAATTCCTAAATTTTCTCATGAATTCAGCTTCAGGTCTTTATTTTCTCAGTGTAAACCTTTAAATGCTCGTCAAAAAACTTGTTCATCATTATCAAATGTTCTGCATACGTGGAGTCTAGCTTAAGGTTTTTTCGTTGTACCTGCATGAACTACACTAACTCCACTGACTTCCAATTCTCAGTGCAGCTGAGTGTAGTCATAGATAACAGAATAAGTGGACTTTCAATCTGTTATATGATTCTCACAGAATACAAATATATGATAGATGATTATACAGGAATCCAAGATGACAGAATTATATGATTATTTTGTTTTCGCTACCATTTTGAGGTGATGTGATCTCATGATGCAAGTAAAACATGGTGTGATCATCTGTGATCGTATTTACCAATGATGACGTCACTTTTTTCAATCAAATTCAAAGCACATTATATATTTCCTTGTATTTTAATCTTTCTTACGTCACTTTTTTTCAGATGAGCACACCATGTTTTTACATCATGGTTTATCTGTTTTTCTGAAGTCATCATGACACAAAATTAGATTAATTTCGTCCAAAAATAACCACACATACAGGACAAATCACGTCCAACCAGGAACCAGAGAAAAAAAACAGATGTCTATGACCTTGAATTATATTATCATTATACGCATTAACAACAAATAGGTAAACCTCACTCTATACAATGCAACGAACAGAGTGCAAGTTTTCAACAAAGCACACCGAACAGTATCAGTGGAGTTTGTGTACTTCAGCCATATACAACGAACAAACCTTTATTATTGAGAAAAAATCTCCTATACGCTTTGATTCTATTATTAAAAGAACGACCTGTTTGTCCGCGATATGAGTTTTTGGGTAGGTACCACATGATAGTTGGGAAACACCTGATTTAACCATCGATTGAGTTCAATCTCATAATTTTATGATTCTAAAAACCTTCGGATTTCGAAGCCATCTTCCAATGAACCATAACGTTGAAGCAGTATGGGCTTGCTGAATTCCAAGCAAATATAATCTATTCGTAAAACATGCTCATTTCTCGGTAATTCCACCCGTAACCTGTTTCCTTTACAATGTTTGTATAACATCAATACTGCGTACCATATCGACTGAATAGATAATACTTCCTCAATTCAATTTGAGCATGAGTGATTCGAACGCTGATTCGAGTTTAAATCAGGTCACACAATTCTATGATCATACAAACCTTAGGATTCGAAGTCATCTTCAAAGGAACCATAACAGTTCAAGCAATATGGACGTACTGACATCTAAGCAGATATAATCAATTTGTGAAACACTCTCATTCCTCGGTAATACCAATTTTCTTCTCCAATTTCATTTGATCAAAGTCTGGAAGATTAAACCGTTGGTTAAGTTTAAAATCAGGTAACACTATTCTATGATCCTACAAACTTAAGAATTCGAAGCCATCTTCCATCGAACCATAACAGCTCAAAGCAAAATGAACGTTCTCAAATCCAAGTAGATATAATCAATTTGTGGAATACGTTCATTTCCCACTAAAACCACTCGTAACCTATGCTTTCATTTCAATGTGACTAGCTGTATAAGATCCATATTGCCAACTGCAATAGCGACTGATTAGATCCTTCTTCCTCAATTTGATTTTATCTCAGCCTGAATGATTTAACCATTGATTCGAGTTCAATCTCAGGTCACATAATCATATGATCAAAATGAACCATAACAGTTGAAGAAGTTTGGACTTACTAGAATTCGAGCAGATATAACAATTCGTGAAAGAACTTGATTCTTCAGTAAAACACTCTTCCTCCCCGATTTAATTTGTTCTCAGCCTGAACGATTTAACCGTTCATTGAGTTTAATCTCACACACTCTATGATCCTACAAACCTTAGGATTCCAAGGATTCCAATGAACCATAGCAGTTTAAGCAGTATGGACATACTGAATTCCAAGCAGATATAATCAATTTGTGAAAAATGTTCATTTCTATGGGTAATACAACCCGTAACCTATGTTTCCTTTTAAATCTTTGTATAGGATCAATATTGCCAACTGTAGCCAACCATATCAACTGAATAGATAATTCTTCCCCAATTCATTTTCGGTCTTAGCATGAGTGATTTCACCGTTGATTCGAGTTTAATCTCAGGTCACACAATTCAATGATCCTACAAACCTTAGGATTCGAAGCCATCTCCCAATGATACATAACAGTTCAATCAATATGGACGTATTGAAATCAAAGCAGATATAATCAATTTTTGAGGCACGTTCATTCCTCGGTTTAAACCATTGGTTCAATTTAATCTCAGGTATCATAATTCTATGATGCTACAAACTTAAGAATCCGAAGCCATCTTCCATCGAACCATAACAGTTCAAAGTAGAATGGACGTTCTCAAATCCAAGTATTGATATACCATCAATTTGTGGAACACGTTCATTTCTCAGTAAAACCACTCGTACCTATACTCCATTCACTTTTATAATGTAGCCCGGTTGGCCATGACATCGTGACAGATTTCACCGTGTATATTTTGAAAATGTTAGGTTATAGTCATTTTCCTGTCAGATAACTATGCAACGTTGTCCTCTCTACATAGAGGTCGTAGTAATTACTTATTTTTCAAATGTCAATCTACATTGATAAAGTAATGAATTTGAGAAAATTTTATTTGAATTCGATAATTCCAAAGACCTGGCGAATGTTGAAAAACTTTTGTCTCTGTTAATACTGGAAATATTTTACGTATATAAACATGGTTGGAAGATTCAGTTATGCTTTTTTCTCGTACGGAAATCAAGAATCGAGTTTTTCAAAATAAAGTCTGTAATCAGTGTCATTTTGGGTGCTCCAATAGAAGGATATTCTTTGTCGTATCTTTACTTAAAATCTTCCTTATTGTGTTGATGTGCAGCTAAAAAATAAATATCTATTCATATAAAATATAATTCCTTGGTTTTCACTCACATACGTCGAAAATGTTGGATAGCTTGTGTTGAATTATTGATTCCGAATTATCAGGGTTACTATCAGAAAAAGCCGATTTCAATTCTACATAGCACTTCCTGATACTTTGCCTCTGCTTCTTCAAAACTACCTTCGGCATTTTTATTAGTTTGCAAGCGTTATTATGCTGAGATTCAGAAATCTAGAATCGATTGATATTGATAATAGTAGAAATTGAAATTTGGCAACGTCTTTTGACATTGCCGATATTTCATGAGTGCCAACCTGCGTCAGTTTTAAGGGAAAAAACTTGATAAACCTAAATCATGGCCAACCGGGCTACATTATAAAAGTGAATGGAGTATATGTTTACATTTCAATGTGACAAGCTGTATAAGATCAATATTGCCAACTGGAATAGCGACGGATTAGATCCTTCTTCCTCAATTCCATTTGATCTCATCCTGAATGATTTGACCATTGATTCGAGTTCAATCTCAGGTCACATAATCATATGATCAAAATGAACCATAACAGTTGAAGAAGTTTGGACTTACTAGAATTCGAGCAGATATAATCAATTCGTGAATGAACTTGATTCTTCAGTAAAACCACTCTTCCTCCCCGATTTAATTTGTTCTCAGCCTGAACGATTTAACCGTTCATTGAGTTTAATCTCACACTCTCTATGATCCTACAAACCTTAGGATTCGAAGGATTCCAATGAACCATAGCACTTCAAGCAGTATGGACATACTGAAATCCAAGCAGATATAATCAATTTGTGGAACACGTTCATTCCTCGGTAATACCACTCGTAACCATAAACAGTTTCATCGCAATCTACTCCTGTATTCATTCAATTTCTCCGGTATTTTCTCCAATAGAGGCACGTCGAGGGAAATGGAATTAGATGAGTAACTTTAAACCGCTTCCTTCTATGGCCTGACGTAGCTAAATCAGGCAATCGATAGCCACTAATGGCTACCTATTAAATGGACGACAGGGGGTAATGTTCGCCTGCTTTTGGATAACTTTCTTGATTAAATTGAGATGTAGCAAATCCGATCGATGTGGTCGATTGGCTTCTGAAGAGTTTTTCTGCGATTGAGGAACTAGGGAAATTTTTTTGGAAAGTTGATGAGTTCCCTGGAGGATTCTTGTACAGGTCTGGAAAAGACAGTAGAAAATATACGATATTCATCGTTAATCTAGAGGATTATCAGAGTCCAATGAAACAGTGGAAGAATCAAAACCTCAGCGCGATGTGGAAATGGAATAAACAACTGTTCTCTCTCATTGGTAAAGGGGGGATGCTCTGGGCTCTGCCATATGCACTGCTCCGAAGGCTTGATGTAAAAAACATGTTGTGCTCATCTGAAAAATGAGTGCAGCAGAAAATACAAAGAGTTGTATATTCTGCTAGCTGACGTCACTCACTTTTCAGATGAGCACACCATGTTCTTTACATCATGCTTGGATCGAATTAGTCGCACTCGAAACGTCAGATGCGTTGAACCATATCGGTTGAAATTAAATAAAATTTTATTCCATTGTATGCGAGGAATTCAGTTGGTCAAATGAATTACACTAATATATCTTTTTTCTGCGAAAATGACTTCTTAGGTTTTTTCGCCATAATGGGGGTTTTTCCTTTAAACGAAAATGCAGTAATTTTCATGAAGAACCTTCAGCACACCACATTTCAAACATATAATTTCAATATTATATTTTTAAAAAAATCACCTTAAACTGAAAAATAAAAATGGGGATTTGTCTTGAGTGCACGATACGGAACCGTCGAATTCAGCTTTCTCGGAAAGAAAAGGACGTCAAATGTGTTACTTTCCTTAGGAGAACAGAGATAGCTATACTTCGATCTGGTTAGAGTAGAAGACAACGACCAAGGAATAGAAACAGAAGAGCACAAACTGTCATACTGTCATATTACTACTCTCAAGTTGTAACTTGGAAAGCCATCCTGCTGAAACTAGACATCATCAAAATAAATCGGTAGCTTTCATGCTGTGGGCATAATTCGACTCTGAAAGCTCCACTTATTTCTGTAAAATTATAAGGTTTGTTCGTTGTACCTACATGAACTGCACTGAGTACACTTACTCCACTGATTCTGTTCGGTGTGTTTTGTTGTAAACTTGCACTCTGTTCGTTGAGGAAATTTTGGGAGTCAGAGTAGTCACAGATTACGTATGCAGTGAGGTTATCTTATGTGATGGTTATGTGTAAATAAAATTCATAATCATAGCCATCTGTAGTTGACTCTGGTTACTAGTTGGACGTGTTTTGTTCTCTATGTGTGGTTATTTTTGGACGAAATTAATTTTCATCATATAGTTATTTGAAATGTAATCTTTGTCCGTGATGACTTTAGTAAAACTTTACGACGAATCTACATCACCTCGTAGTGGTAGCGAAAACAAAAGAAGCATAGAATTTTGTCATCTTGGGATTGCGTAAAATCATCTATCATATATTCGTATTCTGTGAGAATCACAGAACAGAGTGAACTGCACTAAGGGCCGTATTTATAGTTGTTCCTTGAGGCTTCCTTACTGAAGGCCGCCTTGAATTTGCTTTTCTATGTTTATATGTAAACATTTTCTCCATCACATTTTATTTTTAATTTCAAGCAATCAAATGATGATCCTGCAACAAAGATCACCCTATAAGAGAAATCTGTATTGAATTTGCAAATACAGTGCAGAAGTGTATTAAGCAGAAATATTTAAATGCTTCTAACTTTTTACTCGATCAGTACCTTGAAAAATGGGAATGGAATCAGTGTTTCAATTGATGAGAGAGATCTATATCTGAAATTATTATACAACTTCTCTCTGTATATGAAATGTCCTGAAACAGCAGTGGTCTACATTCCGTTTTGACAGCACGGCAGTAAAAAAAAATTAATATCTTAATGAAAAACAAGTGTTTTCCTCAATTATCGATAACTACAAAATTCAAACGAATACCGATGTGTTTCTCGAATATATTTATTTTTTGTATATTATCAAGCTAAATGTAACATCTTGATTGTCCTCAATGATATATTCGAGTATAGCTTACCAAGAAAACTGAGTTTACTAGATTGCATTTTGTGTGATAAAACCTGAACCTACTACACTAAACACACAGTGAGAAATATGTTGGAAACAAAAACACATCCTGTTAAGAATAATTTCATCGGAGTTGTGTAGAAATCCAAAGTTTGTTGTACTCATCAGGGTATAAATGCTAACTCAGTTTTAACAGTGTTTCCCGCAAATAAACTTCTGGATTAATCAAAAATTTCTTACAATCTTCCGATACAATTCAGCATCATTTGCTTAGTCTGTGAAGCCGAAAAATCAATCCAATCAAACTCTATTATGTATTCACTTGTGTTTCCGATTGGTTTCCCGATTTCATTCTCCAAATACGGGTTTTCCTATGAAACGGGGCGGAATGAAGATAATCTCATTCATATCCTGTTCCTGGATTGCATCTGGACAAAACGGGAATATTGACTTTTGGAGTGGAATGTCTCGCTTGCACGCGGATCGGTTGCCCTTTCTGTTAGTAGCTTGGACTTATTCTTTCTGCACGAAAATTCAGGACGGAAATGTAAATAAGCATGCTCCACGTACTCTTATAAAGTAACTTCATAATTAATAGATAGGCCATCCTGAAATGTCGTCAAGGTCGAAATAATTGGACGGGACGTTGCCAATCCCTACATATTTTTATAAATGACTCCATAGTTTGGTTTCGTTACATATACTCCATTCAGTTTTATAAACCATCCCGGTTGGCCATGATTAAGGTATATCAAGTTTTTGACTTAAAACTGACGCAGGTTGGCACTCGTGAAATATCGGAAATGTCAAAATAATTCTCAGCGACGTTGCCAAAATGGCAATGCCAATTTCTACTCTCAATCTCAACATAATCATCACGCTTGGAAACTGGAAATACCGAGGGTAGTTTTGAAGAAGCAGAGGTGAAGTATCAGGAAGTGCTATGTAATTGAAATCTGCTTTCTGATATTAACTCTGAAAATTTGGAATGAATAATTAATCACAAGCTATCCAAAATTTTTAACCTATGTGAGTGAAAACCTATAGTGTCGTTCACATAGATTCCCAAGAACTTTATAAATTGAGTTAGTTCTTTCAAGTTGAAACAGGTTTTGTCGTACTACTACATTTTCATACTGGAGTATTTCAAGTTGTGCAACAAGGTATTTGAATGTCTTCTGTAGAATTATTATATTTCTTGAGAATTTCGAAAAGTAGGGAATTCCATACGTTTGTCTGTTCGTTTAGAAGTTTTACTGCAGGGTTATTCGAGTACTTTTTGTTTGTTTTCGAATGAACTATCACAAAGTAACGGACTACTCTATCCATTACTTTGCATTGAAATTTCGACACTCGATTCTTGATTTCCGTACAAGGAAATAGCATAACTGAATCTTCCAACCATGTGTATATACGTGAAATATTTCCAGTGTTAACAGAGAAAAAATTTTCTTCAACATTCGCCAGGTCTTTGGAATGATCGAATTCATATAATATTTCCTCAAATCCATATTTTCCCAAACTAAATTCACATTTGAAAAATACGACCTCTGACAGGAAAATGACTATAACCTAACATTCTCAAAATATACACGGTGAAATGCGTCAGAATGTCATGGCCAACCGGGATAGTTCATAAAAGTTAATGGAGTATACGTAGCCACTAAGATTTTAGATCAGCCAACGCAGCCTTGTTGTCTGACTTCAAAATCACTTTAAACTAACATACGCGGTGAAATGTTTCATGGATTACCAACTGACTTTATGAAAGTGAATTGAGTATACCCGTTTTATTCGAGCAAATTTAATCAGTACAATCTTCTGCTAGTCTTGATTCGGAAAAATTCATATTATATGTATAGGTTCCTCTATGTCAATTCCTATGAAAGATTGAAGGCCTCTTCGCCTGTTTCTTATTCTTGGTGTAGTTGCTCACGAATATCACCTCCGTCTTTTTTTCATTATATGTTACCTCACTCTGTCTCCCACTCCTTGCATCCTTTCCATTTCCTGTCCTATCCTCACTCGATTTCCTCTGCCGATTTCTCGTCCAGAACAAACACCTGATCTTCAGCATACACTTATACTGTCCCTATGTAGTCTTCATATTCTATGTCTATGTCCTTCCTCTGTAATTTTTCTCCCTTCCATTCTTCGTTTACCTCATCTATCTTTTACCACATCAAGAGATGTTGACGAACAATTAGCTCAAAAAACGACGGTCTATCGGCCACGGGCTCTTAGGACTTAGGACGTTTTCATGGATGCGCTTCCTCTTGGCAACGGAAATACGCGCCCGGTCCTCCTCATTCCTCTCCGAAACGATTGAAAATCGATTCCTGTAGAATCTACTTTGCAAAGTGGCCATATTACCCTGAATTCGGCACCAAATCCATTTTCAACTCGCATTTATGAGGCGACATGTAGTTGGCATCGCGATTCATCGGAGCTGATGCAAATGGGGCTGTAATGACACTCTTTCGATTCGTTGGACGAGCATGTGGACGGTGGCCGTACGTACCTTGTCAATCACGCATGAACAAATAAGATTCCGAATGCAAAAATCCGTGAAAACATTGATTGTGATTCGTGAACGGAATGATCACTGCGATGTGTTTTCAAAGGAGTTTTAACAGGAGGAAGAACTGATCAAAAAGAACAATTTCACAAGAGTTTGTTCATATAAAAGTTGAGGAATTGTAGAGAAGCACCTATAGGAAGTCAGCAGCTTTTGAGTGCTATCGTTTTGTTCATTTGTCTGTAATTATCGAATTTTTTACCGGAATTGGTCTCAAACGACTAGGTTGGACTCTCTGATGACGAATCCAGTGTCAAAATCGATTCTGTCCAACTGAACGGCCGACTGGCCGGCCGTGGACACGATAATTGTCGAACGGAGTGAGCTAGCCACTTGAAACTTTCAGAATAGGTCGCGCATTGGAATGCCGCGGTTTATTTCGTTAATCATACAAATCGGCCGAACAGTTTTGGAGTTATAGCCATTTGAAATTTCGAAGTTACTCTCCTTATATTTCAAAAACTATTGCAGCGATTGGATTGAAGTTTGGCAGTTAGTTGGATTATATAACCACGCGAAACTTTAGGTGACATTTTGTTGAGATCATACCTTGAGTAAGTCTAGAAAAAATTTTTTTCAAGATTTTTTCGAAACAATTTTTTTTTCCGGAATATGTTCATCATATTTTAGAAAAAATTTCGAAAAGCACTGCCGTGAAGGCAGCAACTTTTGCGCGCATGTTCAATGTAGATGAACGCTTCACCAATGAATTTGAACATGCACGCAAAAGCTGCTGCCTTCACGGCAGTGCTTTTTGAAATTTTTTACTGATAAATTACTGGATTTCAATTCGATCAAATCTGTATTTTTGGAAATATTGGAAAAATAAAATTTTGAATGGGTATATCTACGGAATCATTGGGCGGATTTTACCCATTCACGAATTCGACCTTCGTAATTAAGCCCCAAACCGAAAGAAAAAACTTAGAAACTCGATATTTGTAGAGAAGGTTTGGACCTTAATTACGAAGGCCGAATTCGTGAATGGGTAAAATCCACCCAATGATTCCGTAGATATACCCAATCAAAATTTTATTTTTCCAATATTTCCAAAAATACAGATCAGATCGAATTGAAATCCAGTACTTCATCGAAAAATAACAGTTCGAAGTTTCTTACAGAGTTTAATGAGGATGATATGATAAGAAAATCATAGAAATTTTTGTTTTCAAATTGTTCTAATGACACGATTATCACGAAATTTCGCAAAAAGTTGTCTTTTAGCATCTCAAATCTAGCTGTGAAGTTTTACCAGGACTGAATCAGTATTTCTCGAGTTATACCGAAAAAATCAACGATATCGAGAAGAAAACCTCGAAATTATACATATTTTTTCCCGATATCTCCAAAACTTATGATCGTATCGAACTGAAATTCTGAACACTGCTGTGAAATATAAAGCTCAAAGTGTGAGTGAAATTTTTTTTTGGATATGATAAAAAATGTTTTGGAAAAAAATTTCGAAAAAAATTTTTTTTTAATTTACTGACAACATGATCCTGACGAAATTTGGCTCAAAGTTGCGCGTCGTTATACTCCACCTAACTGCCAAGTTTGAATCCTATCGCTCAAGTAGTTTCTGAAATAAAAAATAAATAACTTCAAAATTTCAAGTGCCTATAACTCCGAAACTATTCGACCGATTCGGCCCATTAACGAACTTAACCGTGGCATTCTGATGCGCAACCTATCCTGAAAGTTTAAAGTTGCTAGCCTGCTTCTGTCGACAGTTACCGTGTCTACGGCCGGCCGGCCGGACAGAATCGATTTTGACACCGGATTCGTCATCAGTGAGTCCAACCTAGTCGATTTAGACCATTTTCGGCTCAATCATCCAAAATTACAGACATTTGGACAAAACGATAGCACGCTGTTCCCCTAGAACATGCGCGCAAAAATACACTTACACTTTGAGCTTCATATTTCACAGCAGTGTTTCGAATTTCAGTTCGATACGATCAAAATTTTTGGAGATATTCGGAAAAAAATATGTAAAATTTCGTGTTTTTTTCCTGAGTGTCGTTTTTTTTTTCGGAATAACTCAAAATATACCAATTCAATCATGATGAAACTTGGAAGCTGAGTTGAAAATGCTGATGGACAACTTTGTGCAAAATTTTGTGATGGTCATGGTATTAAAATATATTTAATATTCTCTGATTATATTATACCCATGAAATTTTTTATGAATCTTCGAATTTTTCGATGAAGTACAAGATTTCAATTCGATCTAATCTGAATTTTTGGGAATATTAGGAAGATACAATTTTGGATGGCTCGGCGTTAGACCTACCGTAAACACAATAACTTATTCCGGAAGAAATTACTTCGAAACTCGATATTTATAGAGTAGGGCCCAATGCTTCCGTAGTTAAACCCATTCAAAATTTATTTTCTCAATATTTCGAAAAATACTGATAAGATCGAAATGAAATCCAATGCTTTATCGAAAAAAAAAGCTAGTAAAGCACTGACGTGAAGTCAGCAGCTTTTGCGCGCATGTTCAAAGGATATCACAGAAAGTGAACATGCGCACAAAAGCTAATGACTTAAGGTCAGTGCTTTTCTAGGTTTTTTGCCGTGAATTAGCTGTGCAATTTTACTTTTTGTCGTTTTTGTTTTTGAAGAACTATTCGACCACTGGAAAACATTCGAAAAAAGAGTGTACATAAAGTTGTGAACGAGTTTTTTGCCGTTGAGTAGTCATGAAAGTATTTATTTTGCAATGGTTGAAATTCAGAAGATTTAATTTAATTTTCTGCTAACACTCAGTCAAGTTAACAGATCAACTCTTCCATAAATCACCTTGAAATAAATTTTTTTCTGCAGTTGTTTTGCCGTTGATTATCTGGATAGGTGTGCTGATTTTCTTGACGGTTGTATCATAACAAAATTCGAAAAAAATTCTTGAAAATTTTATATTTTTGAAAATAACTAGCTGATCGAACTTTACTTTCCCTTGTAAAATACCTTGTGGTATACATCTGCGATATTTTGGAAGGATAGTATGTCAAAAGAAATTTATATACAGGGTGATTCATTAAGGTTGGCCACCGGCCGTATCTCGGAAACCGTTTATCCTATGCCTTCCGGAAAAAAAATCTGATGACAAACTCGGCCCCTAGAAAATGATTAAAAATATTTTCAAGTTCGTAGTTCCCCACTAGAGGGCGCAATCTATCACTTGTAAAATATAATCTCATTTTTTACGAAATATTCTCCATCTAACAGTGGTGAAGAATAATAAAATAAGAATCTACTCTTTCTATTCAACAACTTTTGTTTCAGTAATTTTTCTATATTTCCTATTTTTTAGTGATGGGATGGATAAACTTTTCTTCACGAAAAAAAATTCTTACTCCTGTATGGGTGAACCGATTTTCACGTAATTAGATTTAATTCGAAGGCCATCAAGAGCAAATCACAGAAACATATGACAACAATATACCGGGTGATCCAATTGAAAACTACAGACTGTTTTATGTCACTTCACCCTATTTATGCGTTTTACTGGAAAATTTCAAATGCAATGCTATGATTCTAACCAGGTGAGAATAAGCCAAGCATTATCACCAACTGACTTTTTAAAATCGCAGATAGATATCATTGGTCGTTTCGGAGTTATTGGCATTTTTGTAAATTTTGATAAGTATTGATCAACCCTGTGAAATGCAGGAGGATTTGAGTTATTTCATCTCTAAATAATTAGATGAAAGGAAAAAACTCATCAAAACAACGAAACAAGCTGATTTAGAACTAGTAAGCTTTGGCGATACTGTTCATTTTCGGTATCTATAGCTGTAAAAGTGTTTTAGGACGATTGCAAACCACTATTTTATGATGCCCCATTATTCAAACGAAGAAGCATATGATATGCTTAATGTTCATTTTGAATGTTTAGAAAATTTAGTAGCTGAAAGGAAATACCAGATACGATATATCCTGAAAGACGTCGTCATTCCAAAAGGGTATTCAAAAGATTGCCACGAAGAGTGCGAGAAACTGGTAAGGTTCAATATCTTGGAAGAAAAAATAGAAAACGTAGAAGCCGTAATGAGGATAATATCATAAAAGTTTTGGCTTATTAACAAGACAAAGGTGCTTGAAATTTTAACGGAAGATCTTCCAATTCTATTAGAAAATATTGCTATTCAAAGCAGGTTAGATATGTGGTATCAACAAGATGGTTGCCCGGCGCATTATGCTGCTAATGTTAGAGAATATTCATATAACGTCTTCTCAAAGAGGTATATTGGACGAAAGAGTATTTTTCCATGGCCAGAAAGATCACCCGACCTCACAGTATTAGATTTTTATTTTTGGGGGAGAATAAAGACTTAGTTTTCCGAACACCCCCCACTACAAGGGAGGATATTCAAAATAGATTTCGACAGGCAGCTTCTTCTCATACTGAAATTGTGGCCAGTGTCAACTCGACGAAAGAAAGACTAAATTTATGTGTAGAAAATAATGGTAGACATTTTAAATATTTGAATTGATTAGGTGTAAGTGTTGTCTTTCTGTTCAAATATTTTCGTTGTTGCTAATTTTTGTTTTATTTTAAAGCATCATTGTTATTTCATGTGTGTTGAGTATTTTGCTGCGTTGTCATGACGCATAAAGTCACTTGCTTGTTTATTCAAGCTCACAGAAAGGATCAACATTGATCAAAGTTACAAAAATGTCAATAACTCCGAAACGACCAATGATATCTGTCTGCGATTTTAAAAAGTCAGTAGGTGATAATGCTTGGCTTATTCTCACCTGGTTAGAATCATAGTATTGCATTTGAAATTTTCTAGTAAAACGCACAAATAGGGCGAAGTGACATAAAAGAGTCTGTAGTTTTCAATTGGATCACCCGTTATATTGTTGTCATATGTTTCTGTGATCTGCTTTCGATGGCCTTCGAATGAAATCTAATTACGTGAAAATCGGTTCACCCATATAGGAGTAAGAATGTTTTTTTCGTGAAGAAAAGTTCATCCATCCCATCACTGAAAAATAGGAAATATAGAAAAATTAATGAAACAAAAGTTGTTAAATAGGTAGAGTAGATTCTCATTTTATTATTCTTCACCACTGTTAGCTGGAGAATATTTCGTAAAAAATTAGATTATATTTTACAAGTGATAGATTGCGCCCTCTAGTGGGGAACTACGAACTTGAAAATATTTTCAATCATTTTCTAGGGGCCGAATTTATCATTAGATTTTTTTTCCGGAAGTAATAGGATAAACGGTTTCCGAGATACGGCCGGTGGCCACCCTTAATGAATCACCCTGTATATAACTTCAGCCAAATTTCGTGAGATTCGAATATAATTTGAATTTGAATCAATCAGAATTTCTACAAGAGCATCAATGTTCCTAGCTGATTTGCACTTCAGGTCGAACCTCTTCAATATTTTTTACTTATTCGAATTAATCTTTCCACAATTCTATAGATTATTTTTCACGAAAAATAATTCTTTCAGGTTACTGAGCTTCAATTCCCCTGTTTTTCGTCATTGCTTTCGAGACGTTCATATAATTAATCGAATTAATTAACCACAATTGTGAGGAATATCTTCCATAAAAGTAAATCACCCAGATTTTGTCTTTTTAATTTCCAAAACGCCATCCAGTGTGCTATTCCATCAACGTTCCAGTAACTAATCTGTACCTTAATTGGTCTAATTAAGCATTAACTGATTGATAACCAAGAGCAGCTAAACTTTTATTCATTATCCTTATCTGTTAAGCGTAAGTAGCGAAGTTAAACCGAATGAATGAGATGAAATAATATCTTCTATACATCTGATACGTTGACGTCAAGACTGACATTGAAGTTTTCTATGAGGCATTCTTTTTAATTAGAAGCGTATCGTACTTTTGAGAAGTACCAACAGTTCGTTTGTGTGAAATTACTTGCTGCGTATACGAGGGTTAATTCAGGTAAATGCAACTTCGTGAATTGAGTTTAAAGAAAACTCTGGTGAATGGACTTTTTTATTTTCGTGGGGAAGCCGTCAATGAGTGACTATAGAACAGGAATAACGTTTGGGAAAGTTTCAAGCATGATGTAAAAAACATGGTGTGCTCATCTGAAGAAGAAGTGACGTCAGCAAGATTAAAATACAAAGAAATATATATTCTGTGCTTTGAATTTGAATGAAAAAACTGACGTCATCATTGGTAAATACGATCACAGATGAGCAGATGAGCACACCATGTGTTGCTTACATCACGGTTTCAGGGTAGAGGAAATAATCAAAAGGTAACTATAACTATGGGCCTTAGACTGTCAGATTTTTTTTCGTGATGACCTATAAAAATTATAAAAATAGTTTAATATGTCTATGCTATAACCATAACACATAGACCTATAAAACTATATGGACATGGCTTAGAGAGAGAGGGGAAGCGGGCTGACAAGGTTGGAACTAGGGCGGGCAAAACATAGAATACGGCAGAAAATGACAGATCATTTTGAAGCCATAGACTATAATTATAAGTACATGTTTGAAATACATTTTTTTTCAAAAGTTTTGCGAGTCAAATTTTTGTTTTCGGAAGTATTTCAAAGCAGATTTTGTGTTATTTCATTCTGAATTAGAATATAAAGACTGTATAGAAGATATAATTTCCGTTTTTTTTTGTGTGTTTTCGTAAGCTTCTTGAATATAATTTGATTTCCTTGATTCCGAGTTCACTAGTAAAGAATAATGATAAATTCATGTTGTGCCATTAATTGTACGAGGAGATATAAAATGAAAGTAAAATACAATCATTTGGAAAGAGCGTTAAAAAATTAAATGAATGTATAATTGCTATGAATCCGAGCGCAGAAATGAATTTCGCACAGTTCTTCACTATTTAGTGCATTCTAATCGTTAATTTAAAAGCTGCGTACAGACACGCGACCAGAGCGACTTTCTACGCAATTTGATTCGGCTTCCTCGCAAGTTTGGACAGAGTTGAATGGCTCGCGAGCTGTTCGAAACACTGTATACTTGTGAGGCAGCCCAATTAAAGTGCTCCGGAAGCCGCTCAGCTCGCGTGTCTCTACGCTGCTTTAGAAAAAATCATTTGGAGCTAAGAATACCTTCCTGAAACCGGCCCAAGAGAATTTGAAAGAAAAAGAGTCAATTATCAAATATTGTTATTGATTAATCATTTCGAATATTCATATCGGACTTATGTTCACATTCATCACCAATTTTCAAAACTTCAATGTAATCTAATATACCAAGAAGAAGTCATGTCCCCGGATATTTCCTGAGTGAATGCTTGATTTCATCTCTACATCGGCGTCATATTGTGCAAGTGAGATCATTCTTCATCTCACTGTCCATGCGCTTTAGAATACCGGATATTTGTTTCGTGTATCTGTCTATGGTCTGCCCGATCCAGTTCCATCTCTCTCTCGGACCCCTCACTTGGTTCCTTATCCCCATTCGACTCTTTAGAAATTAAATCGTACGCCTTGTCCAGAGGGTTTAATATGTCTATGCCATAACATCAGAACTTAACCTCGAAATGGTAGCGAAAACAAAAGAAGCATAGAATTTTGTAATCTTGGATTTGCGCGAAATCATAGAGCAGATTGGTCTGCACTAACTACACTCTTTCTGTTATCTGTGACTACACTCATCTGTATTGAGTCAGTGGAGTGAGTTAGTGGAGTGAGTTAGTGCACAATAACATTTTCAAGCAGGTACATCCATAGACATATTAAACTAGGTTTATGGGTACAACGAACAAACCTACAGATAACAGAATGATTGTAGTCAGTTTAGTTCAATTTGTTTCATGATTTGGGCAAACCCAAGACTGAATTTATTCTTCTTCTATTTCCGCTACGATGTCGAGGTTGAGTTCATACAATAGGTTAAGGTTATGCTGTAAAGTCGAGACGGAAACAATTTCCGATTGTTTAAATAAAGCCAATGAACTTAGGAAAAAAGTGGATTCTAAATAACAGAATAGGACCATAGACAATAACACATGTCTATGATCATGATTTTCATTCAGGCATATAACCACCAGAGAAGATAACTTCACTCTATATATTGTACTCATAGAAATTATAACTTACTTGGTTTGTTATATCTATGATTGTACTCCATAATCTGTGACTGTGACGACATTATACAGTGGCCACTGACACACATAAAAATATTCTTATCGAAAAGTTGGAATTCATGTTCAAAATCTTCAAAGTTTGCTAATCTATAATTTGATTCCAAAATCCAACCTTCTTCACCCAACGTCCTAGTAGTTCAATACTATTCAAATCAGCCTGGTATTTCTATCATACATTATGAATCAAATTGCCGACTGCTGTTTATAAATATAACTTTATCTGACAGATAAAATGACTTCAAATTACTTCATTGTTATCGCGAAATGAGCATTCCTTTCTTTCAATAATAGGACGTCATGTAAAATTCTCAGAAATTATAATGGTTCAAAGTAGCATTCTTCTTTATGAGGATTTCAGAGGTAGACAGTTGCTGGAAATATGAAGACAATACATCCTAACTAAGTACGTATTTACAATTTCACAAACAATACAATATATTATTAATATTATTTCATTATCTTGCTTTTTTTCCGCTCATGTTCTATGGAAAAGAGTGTAACCGTTTTGCCAATTTCCGAATTTTTTGCCGCAAACGGTTTCATACGACGAGGCTGAACTCACTGATGAACAATCCAAAGGAAATGAAAAGTACTTTCGACTCGAAACTTTCAGCGCATGAAAATACTTTTTCAATGTTTGTGGTTGTAGATTAATAACCTATCCGGAGTTACCCATAGTCATTTGAATTTATGACGTAAGTTCCACAATAACTCAGAAACTACTTGAGCGAACGGATTGTAACTTTACCCTCAGTTGTGACATACCGACGCTCAACTCTTCGTAAAATTTTGATGAAAAGGTATGGTTGGTAAGTTAGAAAAAACTAACTAATGCGACTAAAGGATGAACGTCATGCACATTGATCAAAGTATTCTGCAGTCGAAGGTGGGATTTGCAAGATGCTCCCAAAAGATGTCGCGCTGTACGTTGTTAAACTGCAGCGGTCCATCTGAAAGGTGACAAGTATCGAGATTCTCTCTGCGGTTTTATCCAAGGTAAGTTGACCTGAAGATCAGTAACAACTGTGAAACAGCTGTAGTCATTCTCCTTGGATCCGCTTCTTCGGTGTAGATGTTTTGGTTGATTGGATGATTAGCTCTAAACAAGGGGGAATATTTGTTGATTTATCGACGGATATTTGTCCTTGTGATTATGTCAACTTATTCATTATGTTGGTTTTTCTTTCCTGTCCCGAACTCTCTCGACTTTCCCTCATTTTATTGTACGAATATACCTTGAGACTACGGATTCCTCTGTTCATCTCCCCCTTTGTCAAGCGCTCTAAACACGGAATTACTGCCCCAAATTCACCGACTTGTACGCTCCGGAAAACTCACAAGGATTTTCCACCGGCCATGCATCCAAACTTTTCCACGGACTTTGCGAAAACAACACGACGACCGTAAATCCCTGGGAAGTATCCGGCAGAATGAATCCGGGTACCGCAATTTTAAAAGCTCGAAAACGGATCTGGAAGGGCTGAAATATCTACCTTCCCGGCCGTAAAAGTTTTATTTTTCATTTTATACGTATTCATTTCATTTTGGCCCCTGTTCTAACGCTTCCTTGATACGTTGTTTCGTTTCATTATGAGCTGTTTGCAGTGGTTTGTCGTTGAAATGAGAACATTATTCTGTTTGGCTTTTTACGTGCTTGTTATCGGGAACAGCGTGCTATCATTTCGTTACGATGTCTGTAATTTTTGAATTTTGAGCCGAAAATGGTCTTAAACGATCCCTGAAGAAGAATCCGTGGCCAAATTCAATTCTGTCCGTCCGTCCGTATGTGCTCTAACTTTTGAAGGAAAAGACTTAGCGACTTGAAATTTTCAGATTAGGTTTGGAGTCCAAATATGTCGGTTGAGTTCGTTAATGGGTGAAATGGGTTGGGTAGTTTCGGAATTAGGCCCATTTAAAATTTTGAGGTTAATTTCTCGATATCTCATGAAGTATTGGCTCGATCGAGTTGAAACTTCGTGTGCAGTTTTGGAATACCAACGCACAATTTAAAGCAAAATTTCGTGTGGATCCAGTAGTTAGAAAATTGAAAAAAAAATTCGAAAATTTTTTGAATTTTTGATGAAATTTTTTATTCTGAAAATATTGGTAAGATTTCGAAGGAATTGAGTAGAGACCTTAGAGTCAGCATTTAACAACAAAGTTCCAAATTTCAATTCCATCCGATGTTTACTTCCAGAGATATAAGGAAAAAAAATTGCCACATTTCGTTGTTTTTGGAATTTTAATGTTATTTCGCTATTGCTGAATTTAAGATTGCAGCGCCACGGTGGCCAGTTTTAGAACCTAATATACAGATACAGATTTTGTTTTGATAGTCGATCCAAATGGCAAGATTGACTTTGGTATGGATTTTTTAGGCTGTCTTGAAAGTTGAAAAACAGATAGTATTGTAAAACATACTTTTTGGAATAATAGACAAATACTCATAACTTTACTATTTTTGCGCGCATGTTCTAGGGGAACAGCGTGCTATCGTTTTGTCCAAATGTCTGTAATTTTGGATGATTGAGCCGAAAATGGTCTCAATCGACTAGGTTGGACTCACTGATGACGAATCCGGTGTCAAAATCGATTCTGTCCGGCTGGCCGGCCGGCCGTAGACACGATAACGGTCGAACGAAGTGAGCTAGCGACTTGAAACTTTCAGAGTAGGTCGCGCATTGGAATGCCGCGGCTAAGTTCGTTAATGGGCCAAATCGATTGAATAGTTTCGGAGTTATAGGCATTTGAAGTTTTGAAGTTATTTATTTTTTATTTCAGAAACTACTTGAGCTATTGGATTCAAACTTGGCAGTTAGGTGGAGTACAACGACGCGCAACTTTGAGCTAAAGTTCGTCAGGATTATATTGTTGGTAATTTTTAAAAAAAAAATTTTTCGAAATTTTTTTCCAAAAAAATTTTTTTTTCGGAAATCATGCATCATATCCAAGAAAAATTATACTCACGCTTTGACCTTCTAATTTCACAGCAATGTACCAAATTTCAGTTCGATACGATCATAAGTTTTGGAGATATCGGGAAAAAATATGTCAAATTTCGAGGTTTTCTTCTCGATATCGTTGATTTTTTCGGTATAACTCGAGAAATACAGATTCAGTCCTGATTAAACTTCACAGCTAGTTTTAAGACGCTGAAAGACAACTTCATGCAAAATTTCGTGATAATCGTGTTATTAGAACAATTTGAAAAAAAAAAATTCTATGATTTTCTCATCATATCATCCTCATTAAATTCTGTATGAAACTTCGAACTGTTATTTTCGATGAAGTACTGGATTTCAATTCGATCTGATCTCTGTTTTTGGAAATATTGGAAAAATAAAATTTTGATTGGGTATATCTACGGAATCATTGGGTGGATTTTACCCATTCACGAATTCGGCCTTCGTAATTAAGGTTCAAACCTTCTCTACAAATATCGAGTTTCTAAGTTGTTTCTTTCGGAAGTTATTGTGTTTACGCAGTCGGCCGTTAGGCTGACCGTAAACACAATAACTTCCGGAAGAAACGACTTAGAAACTCGATATTTGTAGAGTAGGTTTGGGGCTTAATTACGAAGGTCGAATTCGTGAATGGGTAAAATCCGCCCAATGATTCCGTAGGTATACCCATTCAAAATTTTATTTTTACAATATGTCCAAAAATACAGATATGATCGAATTGAAATCCAGTAATTTATCAGAAAAAAATTTCAAAAAGCACTGCCGTGAAGGCAGCAGCTTTTGCGCGCACGTTCAAATTCGTTGCTGAAGCGGTCATCTACATTGAACATGCGCGCAAAAGTTGCTGCCTTCACGGCACTGCTTTTTGAAATTTTTATAGGGAAGGACTAAATACACAATATATTGTGAATAAAATGAATACATTCACATAAAACTAATGCTTCTTGTACCGTAAGCCTTATTCATTATGGATTGACAAATAAATTTTCCAACACTCATATGATTGCTCTTGAAAAAGCTGTAATAAATAAACCTTGTACAACTTTGATTTCATCGGCAAAAACACTTTGAGCGAAGCTCTTTTTTTTTAACTTTCACTTTCAGGCTCGACTTGTTAAAAAAAGTTTCTTTCACCCTAACTCGAATTTTTCACCGGGCTGTGGAAATCTATGGGAAGGGACATTTGAGTTTGCTTGTCCTCAGTAGAAGCACTTGTAAAATCACACAAACGCCAAGAAAAATGCATAAACTTCCTCATTTTCTTAACATTTCTTTCAACTTGTCAATGATAATGTCTGTACCTCGGGTTACTCGGATAGCCACCAGATGGAGTAGCGCTTATCTTCATTTGCCAATAATTTCGAAAAAAGTGCCCTTTCATGAGAAGTGAGTTAATGAGTTATCTCAATCATCTTTCTTCAAATTTCAAGCATTGGATTGATAATTTTCAATACAGATCACTATATCAGATATCTTTGTCGAACTTAAAACAAAGTGCAGATGTACATAAGCATATTAAAAAATTATTCAACGCTTATGACGTTCTTCCTGAGCATACAACTCAGAAAAATGGAAAACAAACAGAGTATTTTGTTTGGTGAGAGGAATCCATGGTAAAAAATTGATGTACAACTTGAACTCCCACCCTTTATAGGATTCCCGAGGCTTCATAAGGTTTATCGATTATATGAAATAAGAAAAACCTTATTTTTCTTCGATAGATATTTGAATAGTGTCTCTTCGACTAGACTCGAACTGTCGTAGTCATAACGAGTGGGATGAATTCGTTCAGCTCGAAAATCGATGGTTTCAACCGAACTCCCAGAAGTTGTTCAGGACGAAAAATCAGATAGAATGGTACAGAATGGGAAAAAGTTTAAATTAGTTTTCACCAGATAGAATTTCTGAATTCATCGCAGACTCAACTGAATGGTGGCCGGAAGTTTTCCCCCGATCTTCGCTGTTGTTTTTTCTGATATGGAGCATTGAAGTAGTTCCTGGAAGCTGAAGAGCTGTTTGTTCGGAAAAATATTTTATGTTTTGGAACATAAAGAATACTTTGGAGTTTATGAAAGTTTCGACAGGTTATCACATTAACTGGATTGTCTGTTACCGCCGGAAATAGTTTCCCGAGTATGCAATTTGATGTGTAGTGATTATGTAAACGAAGTGGTCACTTTGTGAACACATTAGTTTCGAACCAGGATTACATGAGCATTTGTTTACAAATCTCAACAAGTAGTCAGAATCTTATCCCACAGAATTCATTCTTATTACATATTTAGGAAAGAGGGTAAGAAAATATCCTTAACCACCTTTCGAATGTAAAGTGCCTCAAACTCAAATTCAAACTGTAATATATTCCACCTTCTTTGGTGTGGTTTGCTACATGGTCCTTCGAGCCGGATCGTGTAAATGTGTGGCTCGTATTGTACTCTTTTCTGGATTGATGTGATATAAATACTGTTTGCGAGACAATATTTATTCTATAATTCACACTGATATGCCATGGATGTTGAAGTAAATAATGTATGAAATAAAGATATACTACGTACGCGTAGTTCATGAACTAATGAAGCGGTATTTTTGATGCGTTAAAAGAAATTGTACCTGCTGTCATGAAAATAGAACGCAGGATTCGAACATATGATATTTAAACTGAAGATTTAGGGATGAATTGGCAAAAAATAAAGTCTTTGAAAACATAGAGATACCTAATGAAATTCTTCTGCACAATGGCGAAGACGTGCCCCTGGTCTTGAAAGGTTCATTTCAAGCTTTCAAGGCTGGGGCCTACGCTAACGTGCCGAAGAAAATCATTTCCTCTATGTTTTCAAAATACCTTGAATTTTTTTCGCCATTTCATCCCTGAACCTTCGGTAATTGGAATAGTAGGTACAATTTCTTTTCACACCCCGGAAATATTAGTTTATTCAATCACGCATTTGTTTCATATTTCACAGGAAGTCCACAATCAGGACGCATCAGAGTGAATTATATAATAAATATTTATTACTTACAAACAGTTTTTGCGGTTTCATTAATTTTTATGATCTTAGAGTTTTTTGTACAGATCTGAATAAACTCTCTTATCATTATAATTATTATTATCAATTCCACATAGTTATAGCATTGTATAAAGATTATACAATGGTTATAGTTATAGTTGGTAAGGGGTTACATTCCATTCCGACCTTAAGGTCTATTGTGCCCCCTTGTCGGAGCTGTTTTCGCAACCTACAGCTTGCCCTCCAGCTCTAGAGCTCTGATGAATTCTAATATCTGTGAGGGCTTCAAGGAGGCTAAGTTCTCATTCCTCCTATAATGCTCCTGTCCAAGATATTTCTTGCGCAGGCTCACAATGGGGAGGCATTCTATGATCAGGTGAACAGGAGTTTCCTCCTCTTCCCCACATAATCTGCACTCGTCAGTTTCTGATAAGCCCATTCTCATCATGTGCTTCCTCAGGCGACAGTGTCCTGTGAGGAAACCAGTGAGGAGGCGTAACTTATTCTTACTGAGATCCAAATGATTTTCGGATCTAGCAATTTCAAAGTTCCGAAGGAACTTTTTAGAGTCTTCCATTCCTGGGGAATTCTTCCAGAGTGCTCCTCTTTCATTTTCTTCCTTCTCCAAAAACTCTTATAGGTTGCCTATACCACAGAAAGGTTCTGGGCCAGTAGGTAGCTTTTGTGCTCCCTTTCTGGCTAGAGTGTTGGCTTCTTCAAGTCCACATTCAGGGTGCATCAGTGTAAATTATATAATAAAAAATCTAGAAAAGCACTGCCGTGAAGGCAGAAGCTTTTGCGCACATGTTCAATGTAGATGACCGCTTCGGCAACGAATTTGAACTTGCGCGCAAAAGCTGCTGCCTTCACGGCAGTGCTTTTCTAGATTTTTTTTCGATGAATTGCTGGATTTCAATTCGATCTAATCTGTATTTTAGGAAATATTGGTAAAATAAAATTTTGAATGGGTATATCTACGGAATCATTGGTCGGATTTTACCCATTCACGAATTCGACCTTCGTAATCAAGCCCCAAACCCACTCTACAAATATCGAGTTTCTAAGGCGTTTCTTCCGGAAGTTATTGTGTTTACGGTCGGCCTAACGGCACACAATAACTTCCGAAAGAAACAACTTAGGAACTCGATGTTTGTAGAGAAGGTTTGGACCTTAATTACGGAGGCCGAATTCGTGAATGGGTAAAATCCACCCAATGATTCAGAAGATATACCCATTCAAAATTTTATTTTCCTAATATTTCCGAAAATACAGATCATATCGAATTGAAATCCAGTACTTCATCGAAAAATTACAGTTCGAAGGTTCATGCAGAATTTAATGAGGATGATATGATAAGAAAATCACAGAAATTTTTTTTTCAAATTGTTCTAATGACACGATCATCACGAAATTTTGCATAAAGTTTTCTTTTGGCATCTTCAAAGTAGCTGCGAAGTTTTATGAGAATTGAATCAGTATTTCTCGAGTTATACCGAAAAAAACAACCATATCCAAAAGAAATCCTCGAAATTTGACATATTTTTTCCCGATATCTCCGAAACTTATGATCGTATCGAACTGAAATTTGGCACACTGCTGTGAAATATGAGACTCGAAAGTCCGCGTAGAATTTTTTTTTGGAAATGATAAACGGTTCTGGAAAAAAAAATTTTTGAAAAAAAATGTTGAAAAAATTTTGTGTTAAAATTTACTGACAGTATGATTTCGAGAAAATTCGGCTCAAAGTTGCGCGTCGTTATACTCCACCTAATTGTCAAGTTTGAATCTAATCGCTCAAGTAGTTTCTGAAATAAAAAATAAATAACTTCAAAATTTCAAGTGGCTATAACTCAGAAACTGTTCGACCGATTTGGCCCATTAACAAACTCAACCGCGGCATTCCAATGCGCGACCTACCCTGAAAGTTTCAAGTTGCTAGCTCACTCCGTTCGACAGTTATCGTGTCCACGGCCGGCCGGACAGAATCGATTTTGACACCGGATTCGTCATCAGTTAGTTCAATCTAGTCGTTCGAGACTATTTTCGGCTTAATCATCGAAAATTACAGAGATCTGGACAAAACATGCGCGCAAAAATATTCTCTTAAAACAGTGTTTATATCTGATCAATCCAGAGAGAAGTACAGATACGAGCAACAAATCTACAGAAAGGTTTAGAGCCACTTCTTCCGACTGAGTTGAGAAATCGAAATTCTTCTCAAGATTCAAGTACATACTGCATGAAGAACAAATATCTACCTGTATCAGTAAAAATAAAATGAGCATTTGAGGTATATTCCGTCGTTCTCCTGTTGTGGTTTATGATTCTTATCCAGAACATGCACATCGCTTCAATTTTATTTTCATATGCAGTTTCAGAACTATAATGGTCAGTGAATCGAATAATTCCTTCATAATGTAAACGTTCCCTGATAGGAAAACCATATGGGAATTTCACCGAAATACCGTACTCAAACTAAACTTTATTCCAGGAGATAAAAAGCTTATAAAATAGCTCTTCACATATCAGGGCTTTAAATGGTTACTATTTCAATGGCAACCCTGTTGAAAACTAGAATGCAGCAAATGGTAGTTTTCTTGCATTTCTCCAGAATTACAGAATTTGGACTTCGTTTGATGCATTTTCTGTTCAATGGAAGCTTTGATTTTGAAAATGTATGTACATAATAATATTTTGGATGTCCATGAAAACTTGAAATTAAGTAATCAGTCGAAACTCTTGAATAGTGTGACAATTTTTGATGGTTTGTGAGGTAGCTTCAACCTGTTTTGGGGTATCAAGTTTTGTCCTGATTTAGTCTGGGGGAACTCGTCAGGGCATGCGCCAAACTAAGCCTATGTGAGTGGACACCCTTCAAACGGATCATAAAGGAGTCTGCAGGTTCTTCGTAGATGCAATAAAGTGTTAAGAGGTTCTGGTGGGTACAGGCAAAAACACTGAGCGTCTACCGATGTGGGCGGATACTCAAAACACAATCGAATTGTGTTGGCCGTTACTTGATGGAAATCCATTGAACACTAGTTATTGGGTTGATGAAAATTCCCAATAATCACACGACAAGACCGCTTCATAGCCCTAAAGTGACCGTTTGATGCGCTGTATCCAAAACTTGCGTCATCGGCCCTCAAGCTTTTGAAAACTTCAATGGCAATGCTGTTACCGTGAACTCTATATGGAAATGATAACCAACTTCTTTGCACCTAAATTAAGAAGACGTCGTGTTCCAATCCGACGTGTGTGGTTCCAACAGGATGGGGCGTCCGCTCACACAGCCTGAGCAACAATGAACGTTATTCGCAGCGTTGCCAACCTAGCTACTTGAAATTACCGTATCTGGTACGAAAAAATTACCGCATTCGGTGCACTTTTATCGTACACCATACCAAAGAATGGAAAGCCAAACAAATCAATATTTATTATATATTTACATTTATTCAACAAAACAATACAATTTACATATAATTATTTAACACTCATGCTTGATGAGAAGTAACCATATCTGGAATTTAAGTATCGAAATCAAATTGGTCATCCCCCAGTGCCCCAGTTCTAAACTAGTACTGGAAGAAGATTATTCCACCTAATTCATTTAGGCGTGCATAGCTTGTGTAGGTGTGAAATTAACACAGTTTACACTTTTTTTTACACTGATTCGTTAGAAGACGTTTATTGTCTTTGTGATCAGTTTATTCCTAGACTTTGTTTTAATCCTGTTGATTTCAATAAATCATTTCGCATTCAGCATTTCCATCCAATACTGAAATTTTAATTCACATCCGGTACTTGTTCAAACACTTGAGGCTATGTTATGATTCATGACAACGAACGAAATTTTTTTCCTCTCTGATATAATTTTTGTGACTTTATTCAACAGAATATATTCCAGGTATTCAGTTTCACGAGATAAATCGAAAAATGTGTTGTTATAAAATTTAGAAGTAAAGGGTTTTTCAACAAGAACTTTGTTTTTTAAAACAAAATAAAACAAAGAATTTAGTGGAAAATGAATGAAATTTTTATTGTATTACAAAGAGAAAAGTTCGGCAATTATGAATGAAAAATGATATCTGACAAATGTCCGCCACGACCACGATGACAGACGTTGATTCTTTCATCAAAATTTTTAATCACTTTTTGGCAAGATGGAGGGTCTATTTCGTTGATGACATCACGGATTTTGAGTTTTAAGGCTGCAATCGATTCGATTGGCTCCTTATAAACTCTGTCTTTAACATAGCCCCACAAAAAATAATCCAGTGGTGTCACATGATCTGGCCGGCCACTTAACAGCTGAATTTCGCGAAATTATGCGATCGGGAAATTTGGTTTGCAATAAATTGATCGTTTGATAGGCCAAAATTCAGATGTTAACATCTCGCGATAGCGTGATCCATTGACTGTTACCGCATTTCCAGACTCATCTTCGAAAAAAAACGGCCCAATCACACCTCCAGACCACATAGCACACCACACAGTGACACGTTGAGCATGCAAAGGCTTCTGAATAATTGCTTTAGGATTTTCAGAAGCCCAAATGCGGCAATTTTGCTTGTTGACGTACCCTGACAAATGAAAATGTGCTTCGTCTGAAAAAATGATTTTTTGAGAAAAACGAGCAGGTTGTTCCTGAATGAACTGAGCGAATCTACGGCGATTTGAATGGTCGGTCAGCTTCAGATCCTGCACCAGTTGAATCTTGTAAGGCTTCAAAGCCAAATCCTTCCGCAAAATTCGCCATGTTATGCTTTTGGATAACCCCAATTGTTGAGAACGTCGTGAAATTGATAACTTTTGATCTTCTTCAACACTGTGGCTCACGGCAGCGATGTTTTCTGTTGAACGACCCGGTCGAACACGTGTTGGTGTTGGCACATTTTGTACCGAGCCTGTCGACTCAAATTTCGCTACCAAATTCTTGATAGCGGTTTCAGAGGGACGTTTATGTTGTCCGAAAATATCACGAATTTTACGAAATGTAACTTTAACAGAACGACCATTTTCATAGTGGATTTGAATTATTTTAATGCGATTTTCGAGCGAAATTGAATTCATTGTAACAATTGCCAAAGCATATACTGCGAAAACGTCAAAAAACTAAATGTCAAAACTGTCATGTGGTGCCGGTGTTACCACATTGAAAAACAAAGTTCTTGTTGAAAAACCCTTTACCTAGTAAAAATATATCTTGTTGAAATTACCGTATTTTGACGTACGGTAGCCCCTTTGGACCGTATACCGTATTTGGTGTCAATTTACCGTACAAATACTGTAATTACCGTACGGTTGGCAACGCTGGTTATTCGTCCTGCCTTCCCTGGCTGCCATATTTCCAGGTTTGGTGACGTTCATTGGCTTCCTCAGTCCCCAGATTTGGCCATCTGTGACTTTTTTCTGTGGGTGCATCTCGAAGCACGAGTTCACCATTTACCAACATAAGCCTCGAATATTGGAGGAATTGAAGGAAGCAATTCGCGTGGAATCGCCGCAGTTGAGAGAACAACGTTGGAAACAGTTTTCGGAAACTTTCAAGAAAGATTGCTGGAGTGTATCGCGAAACAAGGACGCCACCTGACTGATGTGATTTTCCACACATTAAATTCCAAAATGCTTTGAAATTCTGGATCCAAATTGTTGAATAAAATTTTAATCTAACTTGAAGCATACCGAAATTCTGTTTAACATTTTTCATGCACCGTTTTTGCGTTTGGACCGTGGATTACAGCACTGCTATGAAGTTCAATGGATCATTCAACTTCTTACTTGTTACAATCATTTTCACGTTTGTGGATCGTTGAACAAATCCTGATTCTCCGTTGTGAAAACCGCCTCAGAATGTGAGACGTAGAAAGTGTTCAATTAATGGAAGACAAACAGAATTCCGAAACTGCCGGCAATAGCCGGTCGATTTATTCGCAAACATCATTATATACAAGGATATTTGCTTTCAATCTCATTAGCGATGAGTTTACATTTCTGCATAAAGCAGTCCTTCGGCTAAAAATAAAAATTTCGACATCGATACATTTTCTTGACGAGAAAAACCGGCAATAGAGGAAGAGGAGCGGTTTCTTTCATTTGTGACGTGAAGCTGATTCTCGTCGATCTGGTGTTATAAACAGTCGAAACTTTCCCAGAATAGATTGATCTATTGATAGAAATCGATATATGTTACGGTTATTGTTTCATTTTCTATTGCCGAGTTCACTCTATTCTTGTCATTTTGATCTAGCAGCACTAACGAGTTGTTCTGGCAATTATAACATTGGTGTTATATGGGACATCTGAAAATCTGAACATACAAGCCGAGAATACTGCCTACTCTCAACCAAGGTTCATGCATTTGTTGCTCGTTCCTCTCATTTGCGTGCTCTTATGTTTTAAATGTGTTCGAATTCGCGGCACATGATGCGGTTGAATTCATTTCTGTCTCCAACTCCTTAATTGTATGACCTCTGAACCTGAAATATTCAAGGTATATTGAAGGTCCTAATAAGACCATCTTACGGCCGCTTTCACAAAGCGTCGATCACCGTTGATCAGGCCATTGGCATCTGAATTTAAGATTGCAGCGCCAGGGTGGCCAGTTTAAGAACCTTAGGTAGAAGGATAAGAGCTATGTTTTCAAGTTTGCTTGTATTTTTAATCGATTAAAATTCGATTCAACAATTCGTTCAAAAATTTTTTCAGTAAGGAGAAGTGATTCTGTGTATTCATAATCCATTTTTATGAAAGATTATATATCATCTATTCTAATTCGGAGTAGCAATGCTACAATTACAATTTGAAATAATCTGGAGTATCTTGAAGGCACAGAAGCTAGAAGTGTTCAGGAAGATGAATATGATCTTATGTTGCATGTTATTTGCAAAACTAATAAACTTTCAACCTTTTTACCTACCCGACTTGATTATTGATCAAATACCCCCTCAGATCTAATGTTCAAAAAGTTGAAAAACAGTATAGTATTGTATTGTAAAACATACTTTATGGTATAATAGACAAATACTCATAACTTTACTATTTATATAGGGAAGGACTGAATATACACAATATATTGTGAACCAAATGAATAAATTCACATAAAACTAATGCTATTTGTACCGTGAGCCTTATTCATTATGGATTGAGAAATAAATTCTTCCAAAAATCATATTGATCGTTCATTTCTATCACTAAAACATTTACGTTGTTCCTTAATGATCAGTTCAACTGGCAGATTTCTTGAAGGCATAGCATTCATCTTAAGTAAATTTCTCTGCTTGGATTAGGGGCCTGGAAAACAATTGTTTTCATGAATGTGATCAAATATTTCATGAGCAATTCGTGCTTACCTCTATAAAAATGATCATCATCGGTAAAATGCAGGTAACAGATTCCCATATATCTTGTTTGTTGGTTTACCAATTTTGATTTACAAGTTGCCAAGGTTTTTATCGATTCTTCAACATTTTTAGGCCCGACTTGTTAAAGGTAGTTTCTCTCTCCCAAACTCTAAATTTTTCACCGGGAGTGAAAATCTATGGGAAGGGACATTTGAGTTTCCTTTTTCTCAGTAGAAACACTTGTGAAATAACGTAAACGCCAAGAAAATGCACGAACTTTCTCATTTTCTTGACATTTCTTTTGACTTGTCAATGATAATCCCTGTACCACGGGTTACTCTGATATATAGCCACCAGAGGCAGTAGCGCTTATCTTCATCCGCCAATTAAGTGATTACTTGGTCGATCAACACCATATTCTATGCTCAATAATCTGAGTAAATCGGCGATTAAGTATTTAACGGTTCGATTAAAAAATGGTAGATGAACGTCCGCTGATTGCCGATCAAGCATTATTTGGGTTTCACAGAACATTTTTTTTAATAAATTACATAATCATAAGGACGAATATCCGTCGATAAATCAACAAAAATTCTCCCTTGATCAGAGCTAATCATCCAATCAATATATAATAATTGTTGGTTTCAATATGCAATGTAGCCTTTTCAACAGATACCTACTTTTGAGTGGAGTTTATTCGTATGAGTCCACAAGAGAGTTCCAAGAAACTATAGTTCAGGAACATATAAGGATTCAAAGAACAACTTGAAACAATTCATTTTTGTCCATTCTGAATATTGCACTATTGTTGTTATAATCATCTTCTATCGTAATTTGGAATAGTATCGATTCTGATATTCATCACCATCTGTAATTCCTGATGAATCAATTAACTATTAAATCCGTGCAATGATTCCGTAGTTGATATTTTTCCAATATTTCCAAAGATACCAATGAATACGATGATATAATTCTTGTTCCTTCAAACAAGCTTGTAAACTATAGTGACTAGTGTACCTGTGAGCCAACCACAGAAATTATCTACATCAACCATAAATAATATTATTCCTTGTTACTGAAGAATCTTTACCACTACCTACTTGAACTTCCCTATTATACCAATACCAAATATGTCCCAACAGAAATGTATTGATAATTCGATAAATATTAATATCGAAAATCAAATAATTGAAATGCTTCGACTGGGAGGTCACCATGAGCGTCACAATGATAAACAAATGGATGGTGTTGAGGCATTTACGTATTTTACAGGCATAATCTCTACATGAACGCTGTAGGCAGTTATTGTTATCTTTTTTATGAATATACGAAATGTGCCTATTCTTGCCTATTTATCATACGGATCAGAAAACAATCCTTTCCGTGATAATATATGTTTTTATCCTTCAAAAGGGAGTGTCAGTTTTGATGGTGTCAACAAAATGATATATTGATATGATAATCGGACGGTTCTTGAATGACGTCATTGAGTTAATGATAGTGTTGCGAATGTACCTGGGAACCGTGAAGAAAATGAAATTTCGGACAATTCATGGACTCAAAGTTGCTCTACAATATCGGGTCATTTCTTTGAGGGATTATGTTTAAGGTAGGCTTAGATGCTGATCAATAACTACCAAAATAAATAACTGACAGAGTGGATAATCTTTAAAAAGATTTTATATCTTAATTTTTATCCTCATTCTTTGAATGGGTGGAACCTTTCTGATGATTCCGCTGATACTCTCAAGATGCTAACTTGCTTGATAGTACACTAATCTTTCACTTGATATTCGTTCAATATCCAGTTGTTTCCACCATGAGATTCTACACAATTTCATTCTTGTCCATTCTAATATTGAAAATTACGTAATTATCCTAATTTTCATCAAATTCCTAGTTAAATTATATGAAGTCACTCAACTAACCTAAAAATATTAATTGAACTCCAGAATTCTATGAAAAGGCTGGTCCATAGACATGAAATATGTCTGGTATGGTCTCGGAATAGCATAGCTCTAATATTGGGTCTATGCGAAATAGATGAATATTTTTGTGTATTCTGTGTTCCGGGTAAACGTAAGCGGAGCTTAATTCGCTGCATTCACTAGCTCGGGGGCGGATCCAAGAAAATAGGGAAATTTCACGATTTTTTTTCTATTTTATAACATTCCACGTTGAATATCTTGAAAACGGTTCGTTTGAACAGAATTAATAAGGAATACTTGAGTTTCTAAAATAATTGAGGATTTTTATAATTACTTAAGGTAAACTTTATCCGCATTCTTCATGCTGATTTCCCATAGTCTTATGAATCGGGGGTCTATAACCGGACAACCGCGTGAAGTAAGACGAAATTGATAACTGAAGAATACGTATCATAGTTATAGAAAATTTCACACCAAAATTCAGTTCCTTCGTAGAAACCATGTCAGAGCTACAAAAAAATTTCAACAGCCTGTATTTTGTTTACCAGTGCCGAATCTGGAAAAATGGTGAACAGAAACAGTGTTTTATTTGAGGAGAGGAATCTAGGGTTAAAATTGATGTACAACTCGAAGACTCACCCTGTATAGTCAAATCATCCATCTGCTATTTTGATGATTCGAAATAACTGCGAATATTGGTTAGTTTGTATACTATCCAGTTCTTTTGGAATTCATACAATTCTTGTCGACAAAGTACAGACTCAAAGAAATGAACTAATGAGGCGGCAATTCTCCGAAAAATTTTTATTTAAAAAGAAATAAAAACTGGTTTGATTCAGCTAATAATATTTTTATTGTCGAATAGAACTGGTGGAACATAAGTAAACATGATCTCTTTCCTATTATGTTTTCTAGAAGATTGAGATTGAAAATAGTAAATATTCAGTATGTGAAAGCAATGTCTTGGACATTGGAATTTATAGGAGGAATGAGAAATTAGCCTCCTCGAAGCCCCCACAGATATTGGAGTTCAGTGAATCTCTAGAGCTGGAAGGCGAGTTGTAGGTAGTGCAGTGTGAAAACAGCGCCGGGCACAATAAACCTTAAGGTCGTATTGGAATGTAACCCCTTACCAAACCAGAGCATTACCGAGAGTGATTTTTTGTCACCCTGGTGACATTTTGCCGCTTCGGAGTGCAGATTAAGAACTTGATTACTTCTTAATCTGTGCCACAGAGTAGTTATTCGCATAGTGAATGAGATTTTCTTCGGTTATTCGCCAATTGGTACATCGAGGTGGCAGTCATCTTTGCACCTATCATAATAAGGGAAGAAATAAGAAAATATCCACCATGCTTTCGGGATTGAGAGCTCGCTCCCAGAAACTAAATCGTTATTTCACAATGACCATCACAATTTATGGTCTTTAAAGATTCATCACAATAAATTGCGAAATATAATAATATTTTAATGAGATTAACTTTTCCTTCCGGAGAAACCTTTTGTATGACATCAAGATACTACTGTTAATATTGTGTCTAGTATCATCTCCATTTTCTCGTTCAAAATAAGAATTTAATAGATGTCTTGTATGATTTGAAATAAGAAACTTTACACTCACTTATGAATAGCTTTATGGAACTTGTAATAATCATAAAAAAATTCGTACAATATTCAGATCAAGAACTTATGAGAGATTATTCATCTGTTGAATATTTCAAATAAGAAAAAAAGAATTTTCCAACTCATTATCAGTTCGCACTTCACCGAAATTGAAGTGGTATCCTTTCCATTAATATTTTCAAATGCTCTTCTTTCATGAAATAGTTTGAAAACTCCACACTGATTTGCATAAACACTTTCTGGGTTCTTTGAATCCACCATCTTGTAAAAAAATTGCATAAATCTTGTCAAACTATTACTGTCACCTAAAACGTCACCTGGCAGTGACAGGTGACGATTTGTCACCGACGTCGATCTCGTTGACAAACATTCATCAATCTGTCACCTAGCCTAGTGCGATAACGTCAATACTAGTACTAAGACCTGGTGACATTTTGTCAGGACGACAAAATGTTACGGTGACAAAAATCCACATGTGCGTAGCCGCCCTTACGGTCCCTGATGCGCCTCTGCCTCAGAGAAGTTGCTCATCGATCGGGCAGCAATGGTAACATCTCAATTCGTAGATCACCCCACAAACTGAAGTGCACCGCCCTCTGGGATCGGTACAGGAAATACATTGGACCCGATACATCGCAAGGCGAATCTTTTTGCCGATTCACGACTATATTTAACTCTCGGTCCGTTGGTTTCTAGGATACAATTTGAATTTTTAATACGTTGATAATTCGGTTTTTTGCATTGCCCGAGCTCACTTCCAGGGATTGAACGCCGCTCCTGAGAGGTGGAAGGTATATTTTCGGGATTTGAGACAAGTAATTGTGCTGATTCCGCAGCTTCGTCCCTTGTCCTGAAGGAGCACTCGACTGCTTACGGAAATTGAAGAGCTTCAACTCGAATTACCTGCGCTTTGAGATAGCAGGAGTCACTCGAGAAAATAATTAATTTCATGGTGAAGAATATTCATAGTCAGGCATCGCTGAATATTGTAACAGTGCTTCTACAGTTCTGCGGGAGAACTTTGGATTGTTTTTTTTTCACACTTACCTAAGGGTCTAGACCCCCCAAAAACGATATATTTGGCTTATTTTCAAGAATTTAGTGATACCTACAAGTACCTAGTTTTTTGCTGTGAAAATCTTGAGCTCGTTGGTGTGAATGATAAAAAGCAATAATGAAATCGCACACTCATTAATTCTTCCTTGTAGAGTCCTTCAAACGAAACTCGGAAATGAAAAACGCGAAAGTTTCAAATTGAATTCGATTCGAAAATATCAGAGTTATCGGGCAAGTATTGTATGAAAATGTAGGTTTTCGAGGTCGCTGAAAATGACCAAGACATTATCTCATCGATATCTACTACCGTTTAGATTTTCACCTGTCAAATGGGAAATTGCCAAGATTTGAAATTTCAAAATCATTTATTTTCCCTCTCAACTAACAGAATCTATTGGGAATTGCAGATTTTAATTAAGCATCGAACCCCCTTCGATTATACCAATTTTGAAGGAAATCTTTTTTTCCAAATTTTCATCGAAATTTTGCTCAGGGTCTGTACCCGCCAAAAACGCTATATTTGGCTTAGATTTTCACCTATCAAATGGGAAATTTCCAAAATGTAAAATTTCAAAATCATTTATTTTCCCTCTCAACTAACGGAAGCAATTGGGAATTGCAGATTATAATTCAGCATCGTATCTCCTTCGATTATACCAATTTTGAAGGAAATCTATTTCTCCAAATTTTCATCGAAATTTTACTAAGGGTCTAGACACCCCACCCCCCCCCCTAAAACGCTATATTTACCTTATTTTCAAGAATTTAGTGAAACCTACGTGTAGTTTTTTGCTGTGAAGCTCTTGAGCGCGTTGATGTGAATAACAAAAAGCAATAATAGAATGGCACACCCATCAATACTTCCTTGTAGAGCCCTTCAAACAAAATTCGAAAATGAAAAATGCGAAAGTTTCAAATTGAATTCGTTTCGAAAATACCAGAGTTATTGGGCAGGTTTGGCATGGAAATATAGGTTTTCGAGGTCGCAGAATATGACTAAGATTTTATCTCATCGATATCTCCTACCGTTTAGATTTCCACCTGTCAAATGGGAAATTTCCAAAATGTGAATTTTGGAAAATTGTGAATTGCAGATTATTATTCAGCATCGAATCCCCTTCGATTATACCAATTCTGAAGGAAATCTATTTTTCCAAATTTTCATTGAAATTTCACTAAGGGTTTAGACCCCCCAAAAAGGCTATATTAGGCTTATTTCCAAGAATTCAGTGGAACCTACGTGTAGTTTTTTGCAGTGAAGTTCTTGAGCTCGTTGGTTAATACTCAGCATCGAACCCCCTTCGATTATACCAATTCTGAAGGAAATCTATTTTTCCAAATTTTCATCCAAATTTCAATAAAGGTCTAGACCCCTCAAAAACTATTGTCGATTGTCGAACCAACGATGGGGGATCTTTTATCACAGGATTCTTGAATAAAGTCGGGCCCGTATTCGGGTTTCGATAACTCTCTGATGAGGATATAAAAAACGAGTTTTTCCATAATTCGTCATCCACTTATCTCAATATCTGATATAAGACAACTCGAAATCATCTATGGATGTAAGAGTATCACAGGAATTCATCGTACATACTCATGTCTAACAGAATGCGTTTGTAGATTCCCACAGGTATCAACAAATGACTAAAAGTTTGTTTACTCCATTCCAATTTCCACCATTTCTTCAAATATTTGTTCTTCTTATCATATGGTTCACCTCAGTAATGATACCGAAATCAACTCGTTTCGATGCATGGTGAACACTCAATTTGGTTCAATGCGGGTTCTATAGATTACTCATGCTCGAACAAAGCGTGTATTTGTTGAGATATTACCTGAACTCGTTAGCATACAGTTGAATATCCTTTCGTATACTTTACTCATCCGAAAATATTCCGATTAGGTAGAGTTTAGTCACGATATATTTACAGAATGTCCCAAATTGTCTTCATGAATGTGATCTAATATTTCATGAGCAATTCGTGCTTACCTCTATAAAAATGATCATCATCGGTAAAATGCAGGTAACACACTCATAAATCTTGTTTGTTGGTTTGCCAATTTCGAGTTACAAATTGCCAAGGATTCTTCAACACTTCCACGCCCGGTTTTTTAAAGGATGTTTCTTTCATCCAAAATCGAATATTTTCTCCGAACTGGGAAATCTATGGGAAGGGACATTTGAGTTTGCTTTTTCTCGGTAGAAACACATGTGAAATCACACATACGCCAAGAAAAATGCATAAACTTTCCATTTTCCCGACATTCCTTTTAACTTGTCAGTGATAATGTCTGTACCTCGGGTTACTCTGATAGCCACCAGAGGGAGTAGCGCTTATCTTCATTCGCCAATAGCAGGAGAGTATCGACACCTGATTTATTCTATGCATCTTGGTTGAAAGAATACGAAAGTTTCATATTCTAGCGGATCATAAAACGATGTTTCCAAATCGAAAATATCAAACCGGAATAGAACATTATCTCCTTTTCCAATTCTAAGAATATCAAAACTTGGGTTTTGTTTTGATTTGCTTCAAAATATTCCGTTCTTTGAATATCCGGATTATTTTCGGGTTAAGTTCAAGAACTCGTTTTTGTGAAATGTTTTCACAGCAATACAGAACATTTCTAATAGACCTTCATTTAATATTTCATTTTATTGCATTAAATTATATTTTTTTCAGCGTGAGGAGTGTGATGCACAAATACTTGGAGAAGAAGAATGAAGTGAATTTTGATAAAATTTTTCACCAAACGTTAGGTGAGTACATTTACGTTACATATAGTGGAAGTATTGTTGATAATTATCATCTAGGTATTTTTGATATCAGTGTTTTCTGGCACTGCTGTTAAATCTGTCACATTTCAATTTGACTCCATATTATGACAACAGAAAGCGATACTGTACCTATTTATCCATGAATATTTGTCTCATATTTCTTTAAGTATTTTGTTAATGTAGATTATCATTATTACTTACATCAAGGGAAATGAATAATCATTCTTATACTTCACCATAAATTGGCAAATGTATTGAAATCAATATTGATAATCAAGAATATTACCACATTCGAAAGAAGAATTGAAAGTTTTTAAAGAATCTGAAGAAATGAACATCTGTTCAAGTTGGCAGTGATCTCGAATTAGTTATTCACAAATAGATACAGTAAGTTCGATGAATGTTTGTAAATACCCATGACAATAACCGACTTCACTCAACACGTGTAACAGAAAGCGAGGAATTTTATTCAAGAACTGATTTATGATCCATCAAATCCTTGGTGTATTAGTGTTGGCGGAATACCAGAAGCATAATTTAATGAAGAGAAAACAGAGCGTACATAATGAAACAAATTCGACGAAAAGTGTTTTATTTGTAGTTAAGGTCAGTCTAGGAGTTGAAGGATTTTCCCATGTGCGTATAAAGAAATTCTATGAATTAAGGAAAAACATTTTCAGGAAACTATTTTGCAGGTTTTCTTAACTGGAAAAAATATGTTGATGTTAATTTATGAAAATAACATGATATTTCGAACACATTAACTTAACCTAACCCTATATACAGTGCGCGTCAAAATTATGGAACAAATTCATTTTCTCAGAAGAAAAATATTTTTCAACAAAATCCTAAAACAGGTCAATTTTTGTTTCGCTTTTACCAAATGTATATGCATTTTTGAAGGATTTTTGTTGCACCCTGTGCCATCCCTATCAACCCTCTGAATTTTTTGAATAGGGAGAGTAGGTAATGTGGAAATTTTTTGGCAAGGTCTTTGTATCTTCTCTACATGCGTGCAGAAATTTCGAAGAAAAAAATTTTAATTTGAAAAATTAGTTAGTTTGAAGAGGTTTTCAGTATGTGCACTTTGTCATGGCTCACTTACTTTAAGACGATGGTACCTGATGAAATTTGTCACCAAATGAAAGTCGACCATTACAGTTTTGTTCATGTAAGAGAGTGGCATTGGAAATTTTTTTCCGCATTGAAGTCCCACCCGGGGAATCATTGTGCATTACAAAATAAGGTCTCAAAGTAAATGAGCCATGACAAAGTGCATTGAAGACCTCTTTGAACTAATTTTTCAAAAAAAAATTTTTTTTCTCGAAAAGTTCTGCACGCCTGTAAAGAAGATACAAAGACCTTGCCAAAAAAGTATGACAAGACCTACTTTTCCTTTTCAAAGAATTCAGAGGGTTCATGGGGATGGCACAGGGTGCAACAAAAATCCTTCAAAAATGCATATAAATTTAGTAAAAGTGAAACAAAAATTGACCTGTTTCAGGATTTTGTTGCCAACAATTTTTTTTCGGAGAACATGAATTTGTTCCATAATTTTGACGCGCACTGTATACAGTAGTTTGTTTGGTAGAAACAGAACTTATTATTCGTCAGGTTGTTCCTGGGTTTCCACTCTTAATAACTGAAAAAAAAAACATTTAGAATAAAATAAAAATTGTGATCTTTTCTCAACAGGAATTATGTTTATTTTAAATCCATAATGCTCCCATATGATATTTTGTGTGATGGAGTTAGGTTGATTGGCATCTGAGTTGCTCATAATAAATTCTCTATGCAACTTTGTCTGTGAAAAAATTTTTGTTGCTGGCAGTTTATCAATGAATCTCCTCGAACTCTGACGAGCTAACTCTTCCATATATATATGGAATAATAAAATGCAAACTAAATGCATTTATTGCATATTCATAACACCATGCTATCCTGCTTATTAGTTGTAAATATAACATAATTCAGATGTTTTGAATGGAAGAAATTTTGTAGAACTCCGAAAAACGGCATTCAGTATCATCAACATACACACGCTACTGCATAGTTCCTAAAATGATTCCATTGACGTAATTGCGGGTATTGTTATTCAATTTTAAACTGTTTTATTCAAATTGTCTGTGTCAAATCGCAGCGAACGTGTCAGTTTCCACGTTATTCTGATTCTCTGTTTGGTTTTACTATGAAAAAAATAATGTGTAACCATTTATCATTCGATCTTTAAGATGATTTATGAGCTGACATAAACGTTGGATGTTTTTTTTTGAGAATAAATTATATTATTTTTTTTTGACACAAATTTCAACGGTGAAGCGTCGGTAAAATTCCCTCACATACGCACACACTGCTCATATTCCCAACAGACTTTTTCACAATTCAATTAATTTGATGCACGAACAATATTCATTGTTACCGTAAAATGGAGCCAATTATGCGACTAATCGATAACGTAGGCGATTCAACGCGAAACAATGAACTGATCAATTCCTCAAATAAATGCGGCCGTTAAAGTTACAATGGATAATTTCTGAGAAAAAGCATGTGAATTTAAAAACCATTGTTATTGCTCAAAGACATCCTCTGAACGGAGGAATCTTTTTTCGAAATAATGAGTGAAACGATGTAAAATGTTACTAATGATTGTTATTGAGTTGGTGCTGTTTCAAATATCGATCGAAGAATATTCTGGGACGAACCTTTTCTCCTTTCGAAAATTTGTGCGATCTTTTTGCGCGCAGGTTCTGGGACACAGCGTGGAATCGTTTTGTTTCGAAGTCTGTCAAAACCATTTTTATTGGCGTCTGAATTTAAGATTGCAGCGCCACGGTGGCCAGTTTTAGAACCTTACATACAGACATAGATTTTGTTTTGATAGTCGATATTGTACTGTTTGTTAATGTTTGGTTTGATAATTTTTGATTTCACGATTTATTCAAGGACTTTTCAGACTTTTATAGTTGACGAAAGTATTACTGGGAGTAGATATTCCATGCTTATATAGTATGGTATGTATCATTCTTCAATCTTATTAAGTGTAGCAACTCTTAAATAACTGGTATATCTCCAAGGTTAGACAGTATTTTAATAGTATTTATTTTCAGATCCAAAAGGAAAGATTGACTTTGGTGCATTTCTTAGGCTGTCTTTAAAGTTTAAAAACAGATAGTATCGTAAAACATACTTTTTGGGATAATAGACAAATACTCATAACTTTACTATTTTTATAGCGAAGGACTATAGACTCATACATTGTGAATAAAATGAATACATTCACATAAAACTAATGCTACTTGTACCGTAAGCCTTATTCATTATGGATTGACATATGAATTTTCCAACACTCATATGATTGGTCTTGAAAAAGCTGTAATAAATAAGCCTTGTACAACTTTGCTTTCATCGGCAGAAGCACTTTGAGCGAAGAGTATTCATCACCAGATATTTCCTTGTTGAGACCCTTTTTTTTCAATAGTCAGTTCTATCACTAGAACATTTACGTTGTTCCTTAATGATCAGGCAGATTTCTGGTAGATAAAGCACTCCTCTTGAGTAAATTTCTCTGCATGGATTAGATGCCTGGAAAAAATTTTCTTCGTGAATGTGATCTAATATTTCATGAGCAATTCGTGCTTACCTCTATAAAAATGACCATCATCGGTAAAATCAAGGTAACGGACTCTCATAAATCTTGTTTGTTGGTTTTTATCGATTCTTCGACATTTTCAGGCCCGACTTGTTAAAGGAAGTTTCTTTCACCCGAACTCGAAATTTTTCACCGGGCTGTGGAAATCTATGGGAAGGGATATTTGAGTTTGCTTTTCCTCAGTAGAAGCACTTGTAAAATCACGCAAACACCAAGAAAAAAGCATAAACTTTCTCATTTTCTTAACATTTCTTTTAACTTGTCGATGATAATGTCTGTACCTCAGGTTACTCTGATAGCCACCAGGAGGAGTAGCGCTCATCTTCATTCGCCAATTGCTCAAAGACATCTTTTGAACGGAGGAATCTTTTTTCGAAATAATGAGCGAAACGATGTTAAATGTTACTAATGATTGTTATTGAGTTGGTGCTTTTTCAAATATCGATCGAAGAATATTCTGAGAGAATCTTTTTTCCTTTGGAAAACTCGTGCGATTTTTTTGTTCGCATGTTCTGGGGAACATCAAGCTATCGTTTTGTTCCAAAGTCTGTCATTTTCGAATTATGGGCTAAAAATGGTTTCAAACGACACTGATGACGAATCCGGTGTCAAAAACTATCCTTTCCTGCCGGCCGGATGTCTGTATGCACGATTACGGGCGTACAGAGGATTTTCTCGACTTAAAAATGTCAGGGTTGGTTGACTTCCAAAATGCGAAGTTTAAGTTCGTTAATGTGGAATTCGGTCGAACGGTTTCGGAGTTATAGCTATTTGAAGTTTTGAGGTTATTTCGAGAATTACTGAAGTGATTGAATTAAAACTTGGCAGGTACTTGGTGCTTGAGAACTTGAAAATTTTTGTGGAATTTCGTTGAGGTAGTGCTGTCAGTAAATTTTGAGAAATCTGTTTCTCAAAAATTTTCTTCCAAGAAATTTTATTTCTCGATAATTATTGTTTACATTTGGGATATATTTCGGTCATACCTTCAGCTTCATATTTTACAGCAGTGTCCCAAATTTCAGTTCTGAAGATAGAAGAAGTTTTTCCCAGAATAACTCGAAAAAAGCCTAAAAAAGGGCTGACGTGGAGTAAGCAGATTCAGCGTACAAGTTCGAATTCGTTGTCAAAGCGGTCATTCCTTTTGAAAATGCGCGCAAAAGCTGCTGACTTCACGTCACTGCTTTCATAGGTTTTTTCAATATCTGAAATACAAGAAACTACAATATCAACGAATTATACTGGGTGGTTCAAAACTATGAGCAATTAAAAATATTGGTGAATACAAGAATCACCCTGTATCTTGGTTATGGAATTGATAAGATCTACATATTTAGGTTTTCAGACTCGTCTTCAGCTTACCTTATGTTCATTTACCAATGGAACACCCTGTTTAGGACACTAAAATAAGGAAAGTAACGCATTAGGAATGTTTTCACTACTTAAATGATCGAGATTTGTTGTCTCGGTCAATTTCTGATGACAATAATATAAGTTGATATTGCACAATTAGGAAGTGAAATGCGATGTCTTACCTTAATGGGTTGAAGGTGAAAAACTAGGCGAATTGCCACTGGTCTGGTAACAAAAGGTACAGGTAAAGGGGAGGGACTCAGGGATGTACCTTTCCTTCTGCTCAGCGTCCTCGGCCTTCACCTGATGAAAACAAAATCACAAGACACTCCACTCCAAATTGTCAATATCACTTTGCAGTATAGCCGTATAGGCAAATAGACGAAATTGTATGTAGATCAGACGAACAATGCGGCGAAATAATGCGACGACAGATTAACGACAATTGCGTCTTTCTTTTGAGGTTATCTCTTAATAAGTAAGTACTGACTCCGGCGATTCTAGAAGAGTGACTGACGCTTGACAGACGATTCCGGCAAGAAGGCGTTTCACGCCCAACACAACCCGAGTTAGGCAATCCAACATACACGTTGGCTGAATAAAAGGAAGGTTCGCGACTTGACACTACTTATACCACTAGAGGTCAAATTATTTCCGGAAATTTTATCGAGCTCATGAATATTTTGAAAATTATCTCGCGATAATTTTCGGATTTAATTTGACCTCGTGTGGCATTCGGTAAGAAAATTCCACACCAAATGTGTTTATTTCTAAAAACGTCAATTTACGTCTTCATCAAGTACTTGCAAAACATAGAAAGGTTTTGTCGAATTGATTATTTAGTTACCATGGCAACTCAGTGAAACTCTAAGCTAGAAATTATTTCCGTTTTTAATTTGTCAAAAACAGCACGACGTAGAAAAATGTCTCGCTTAGGTCAAGAAAGTAAAGAAAATATTCGCCAGACAGTTGACACCCGCGAATACTAGCAAACCGAAGGCAAGTGTATTGAAGCAGTTCATAAACTTTTGCGCAGAAAAAGCGTGTGATTTCGACAGAGCGGATATACCTGTGGAAGAACTGGCGCTTATTCTTGAAGACTATGCCTTCAACATGCGAACAAAGAACTCCGAAAACTACAGGGAGAGTGTTATCAAAGCTCTATGGAACTCTACAGCTAAGCAGTTGCAGGAATATTTTTTCGAAAGGTATAATCGCAAATTTAATCCATTCTCTGACATATAATTTGTCAACGCAAGAGCTGCAAAAAATGCTAAGCGTCGGAAGCTACAAAAAGATTCAACCAAGAGAAAGGCAAGTTCATCCGTACTATCAGTTGAGAAAATATTCTGTCATTATAAACGTCAAAAAAATCTTCAGTATAATTCGCTGTACCCACGAGGAAAAAATTGCCACTAAAATTCATCCGTTGCGATGGTGATCTGTCAGAAATACACGTTCTGATTGGTTAAAAATCGTATGTGTGGAATTTTCAATATTATTTCTCGAGTTGAATTATTTTTTGTGTTTTTTGTGACAAGTTTATCGGCTAGCTGTCACGTGCATCTCTGAAGACCGGACCCTCTGGCGCCGCGGGGGTTGGCGGTATAGTAGAGCAGTCACTGGGGACCTTGTTTCAATATTCGTCAGGTATATTCATCCATACTTTATAACTAGTTCCACACATTTATGTTCATTCCGTTTGCGTTCGACGAATAATTAACCTATGTAGTTCGTATTCTTTGCTATACGTAATTCAGTTTTTAGTTGATTAAACAGCACTCACAAAAAGGGAATAAAATGATTGACGTCAATAAACTCGGGTGCATGGGTCATTGGCATCTATTTTTACAAGACAAGATATAAAATGAACTGAAAATCGCCTCTCAATCTGTCAATGACCGTATATTTGTTCGAATAACGAACTCGGTTTATGCGACTATGACGTAAAATGTTGAATGACGTATGTGATTCGAAAATGATACAGATAATGAGGGTTGAAATCTTTTCTTGTTTATTTTGGGATGAGGAGCAGTAATTAATAAATCTGGGAATGACAGTTGTTTTGATTATTTTAATTGATAGCCCCAGTTTTCATCGATACTATATGAAAAGAGGAATTAAGCTTCTTGAATTTCATCTGAAAAGCGTGTTTCAAAATGATAAGCTCGGAGTATAGACCCTCACATGGAAAATATAATTTATTATGTCTAAGAATTGGCATTTTACTCTGTATCGAAATCAAATGTCATATTATACTGTATTATGTTTCTTCCTATGAGGATTTCTTGATGAGCTATAATAAGAGAAAGTGATTATTTTATAATAAACTATTGTTTTCAGCCAGGAAACCCCTTGTAAAAATTCAGGGTATGCCCATGGCACTTAGGATGACATATTATATTTTTTTTGAATAGAAACATTGCGATTGTTTCCATAGAAAGGACCCCAACTTTATGTCATAGCTCACCGAGAAACTTATTCGGAATAAATTCAGGTTACGCCACTGAATAATGATGATGATCTTCGTTGAAATTGTCGAATGTCAAATTGAAACTCGAAAACGAAAGAAAATAGAGAAATGCACTTGACAGTGTCATGAGGTTTTCGGCAAAAGATTACCTCAAAGTGCAATTAATTTGCCCTATCTTCAACTTATGTAGAAACGTACTAATAACACACCTACTTAAGATCATAACTGAAGCGCAGTTCACACATACTAATTTTTCACGTTGAAAGGAGTTGAAAGTTGTGCATGAACAAAACTGTAATGGTCGACTTTCATTCGATGACAAATTTCATCAGGTACCATGGTCTCAAAGTGAATGTGCCATGACAAAGTGCACAAACCGAAAACCTCTTTGAAGTAACTAATTTTTCAAAAAAAAATAATTTTTCTTGAAAATTTCAGCACGCCTATAAAGAAGATACAAAAACCATTTTTCCTATCCAAAATATTTAGAGGGTTGATGGGGATGGCACACGGTGCAACAAAAGTCCTTCAAAAATGCATAAAAACTTGGTGAAAGTCAAACAAAAATTGACCTGTCTCAGGATTGTTGCCAAATATTTTTCTTCTGAGAAAATGAATTTGTTCCATCATTTTGACGCGCACTGTATTTGATAATAGCCTCAGTTATTTATATAAACACATTGGTAGTTTTCATTTGAATGTAGGTAGTTTTGGTGAAACCAGGTATGACATTTTTCATTTCGTTTGTATCTTGAGCTACTGTGATATGAAAATAAAATCATTTATATGTCCGTTTCTTTTTTCTTCTCGAAATATACGACGTAATTAAATAACTAAAGCAGATAGATGAACTTAGAGAACATAAGTCATATCATTCGGACTGATTCTAGATTTACCACATAGTATGGCTTGCATTCAGCACTTCTTCACATTAATAAGAGTCCTTCAATTACTTATTGATGCGCCTATTGTTCCAGAAATTCAAGTGAACTTAGATATTGTTTCTTTTTGATCTGACAAGCCACAGACACAAAAAGAGATCGAAATTATTCACCAGGAACCATCTAAAACATGCTTTTATATCGTGATCCAAACGGAAAGTTCTTTCTCAAGGAATCTGATACGAAATTATAATTATTTCTTTGAATATTTTAACTCTGCTTAGTAAATATTCGTTCTCCACCACATTTCTACTGTTTTTTACCTAAAACTGCTAGCTTGCACAACTTCCAAATTTAACCGTTAGAGCGCTGGCATCTTCCCAGATATTTCCAATGAGAATCCATGCAAGAGATTCGTGGGCTTACGCTGGTAATGGAACTGAACAAAATTGTTCCTGATATCGTGATAGAACCATTTTCGTACGAATTTTCCAGACCTTTGAAAACACCAATTATTACTTCCATCCAACAAAGAATTCGTCTGAACTGTATATGACGTGACTCGAAATATCCCTGTTTCGAATCGCAATGAACGGAGATAGCGTCCATCCTCAGGGACGCGAGATAAATGTAAACGAAAACCACTCCCTGTCCCGCGCAAATTCAATTTGGAGACATGTTCCAGCTCGATGTAAAATGGCGAAAAAACCTACGCTACGATGTAATTTTCCGCAACGTGCAGGGAAATCAATTTTGTGGAAATGTAGCCTGAGTTCATCTTGCAGAAGACCTTTCGTCATATTTCCGAGTCTGGGGACGTACGTGCAGAGAACCCAAAAGGGTATAACAAAAAAAATTAATTAGATTTCGTGCGTTCCTAGAATCGACTACGGGATGGATTCGGGTCATAACTGATAGAGAGAGTAATGGAAAAATTTCATAGGGACTATTAAATTACGTTCGAACAGGAAAAATTAATAATTGTTTACTTTTAAATGACCGCTTCCAGAGTTGTAAACGGTTCTTGCGTTACTCATTGGTGTTTCAATGAGAACGCAATAAATCAATCGCACTCATAACGGCACATTGATTATAAAGGGTGAGTCTTAAAATTGTATATCTATTCCAACCATAGATTCCTCTTATCAAACTGAACACTTTTTCATTTACCATTTTTCCAGATTTGGCTCTACAGTAAAAAGAAACAGACTGTTGAAATTTCCCAAAAAATAAGTTTTTCTTTTTTAGCTTTGATATGTCAACTTTGAATGAGAAGAATTTTGGCGTGTTTTCCATAAAAATGACGCATATTTTGCAGTAATCACTTTCATCCTACTCCAAATAGTTTCCGAGTAATAGACTCAACGATTCATAAAACTATATGAAATTAGTATGAAGATTGCAGATGAAGTTCTTTTTATGCCATAATGAGAATCTTCAATCATTTCAGAAAACTTAATTATTCTTAATAATTTCTCCTTAAACGCACCGTTTTGGAGATATTCAACGTTGAATGTTATGAAATCTGATAAAAATTGGAGAAATAACCTAATTTTTATGGATCCGTCCCTGAGCTAAGAAAGGCAGTAAATTAAGTTCTGCCTACACCTATCCGAACCATAGAGTACATAAAAATATTTATCAATTTCGCATAGAACTAATGTACTTATATTAGGTCTATGCTATTTCTTGATCAGACCACAGATATGGAGGCTAGGTTTTCATGTCTATGAACCTTACTTTCCAGAGAGTTCAATTAATGTGTTTAGTTAGGTTTGTTCATCGATTTCATATAATTCATGTATAAGTTTGATGAAAAGAAGAATAATTATGTAGTTTACAATATGAGGGTGGGCTAGGATGGAATTGTGTATAATTTTATGGTGGAATGAAATTGAATATCTCAAGAATATCAAGTGGAAAATCACTGTTTCAATAGTTCAGTGAAATGTTTACCTTGCGATATCATCGCAAGGTAATTGAGTGAATGTGAGTAAATGAGTTTTTCAATCATTTTTCTTTGAATTTCGAACATTGGATTTGTTATTCTGCCAAAGAGATCACCGTAAGAGATACTTGTGGTGAACGTCCAAAGAAAGTGCAGGAGTGTATTAGCACATTGAGAAATATTTAAATGCTTATAACTTTTTACCTGGAACAATGACAAAGGGAATTTTTTTTTATTTAATTAGAGGAATATATGGTTAAAATTAATCCGTAGCTTTAAATTCAAATGAATGATTGAGGAAACAAATTTACTCACTTAATTCTCATGTTTTTGTAGTTTTTATCATTGTAAGGAGAATATTTAACTTCACTGGAACATTGAAACTGATCTTTCGCTTGATATTTATGCAATACACAATTGATTCCACCATAAGATTATACATAATTCTATCTTTTCCAGTGCCCTATCGAAAATACTATAAATATCCCCATTTTTTTCAAATTCATGAATGAATTATAATATATAAAAGCACTCAACTGATCTTAACACATTAATTGAACCGTATGAATTCTTTGGGAAGTCAGGTCCACATACATGAAGTCTCTATGTCTATGCTCTGGTCACAAAATAGATAAATAACTGTTTATTCTGTTGTCCAAAAGAACGTGGGTGGGGCGAAATTAAAGGCCCTTATAAGCTTTGAATCTCTCAAAAGATTCACTAGAAATTCCTCATAAACTGGGTATAATATAGAAATAAAAATGAAAGCTTGTTTTTAAAAAAAAATTAACAGATAAGACTTGACATTGTAACCATAGCGCTTCAAATATGGTCTGTTGATGAAAAATCAGGTAAGGAAAGCATCACTTCTAATGTTTTATTCAACTCATACTGAATATTCAATTTGGACACAACTGTTCAATATTACCCAATATTGTCCAATATTTGATCCTTAGGTTCCACCCCTGTATTCCATCGCGATACTGTCATCGATTTACCCTCGATAACATTTCTAGTTTCCAGAGATACAGAAATCTCGTTTATTCTCTCTCTGCTCCTTCTTTTCCAACGCTATTAACCTTTCTAGATATTCGTATCCTTTTGATTCCATCGATGTCTTTGAGCAGCTGAGTTGATTGAATAAATATACCTTGAAAGATCTATATATCTAGATGTTTGGGGGTTATATACTCTTTTATTCAGGGGATTCAGAAAAGTTCTGTACGAGAGAAAAATTGGAAATTTATTGTGAGATACAAGCTCCAATAATCGTTCATAAATTGAATACAATCCGCAAACCATTTACTACGATGAATCAATTCGTTTCGAATTTCTCTAGAACTTTTGTAATCGTAAATATAGCTGACACAGGAAAGTTAAAAAACTTCAGTATTTTTCTCACTAAGTTAAACATGGCTGGAGTTTGCTCATTCACGAAAATGATCTGCCGATTAACACTTGAATCTTATAAGAAAAATTTCAAATATCTTATTAATTCCTAACGTATGACCATAATAAAGCTATCGTTCTATATGACGGACGTTTTGAATTCAATCAAGAAATTCTTCACCACCGAGCTGGACTGGGTCAGATTTTGCCCATCATCTATTTGCCCATTCACACATGAAAAACATCCCAAAAAATAATCAGTATTAAAAGTATCATACGTTCGGACAGACGAACAGATTTCAATCAAATCTCGAATTATTTATCACCGAGTTGAACGATCTTGGTTTGCCCAATCCCAAACATGACTTGCCCATTGACATTCAAAAATCAAATTTCAAGTTCAGTACAACCATAAGAATGTTGCCACGTTCAGGAAAAGGAGCTCAATTCTATGTTCACGAATTTTCTTCTCCATTTCGAAACCTTGATCTGCCCATTCATAAAATTCATCTGCCCATTCACGCAAAAATTCATGGTCAAAAGTTACTTTACTGCGAAGCGAACAGATAAAAGGAATTGAAGTTTTATATGGAACTCTACAATGTTTTTTCGTTCAAAATGAACGAAACACACGGATTTGAAATAAAGGACGATCTCGCAAAAAAGAATGAATTTTCAGAGGAATTCAAAATAAGCTAACAAGGTAAGAATTTCCCATTGTCCTCACGGCGCTAAATCCTGAACTGCATACTGCCATCTGTTCTCTACTCGAAGAAGCCCCAAATTTAATCTTAGAGCAAACAAAATTTGTATGAGAGGCGCCGGTCCTCATAATTAATCCTCACATGAACGCCCAGGTGTGTTCAAAAGGCGCCCTCAGTTTTCTCCTGTAAAATTCAAGAGAATTCCGGCGGCGTACAGCGACTCTCTACACAAAGTTAGGTTATGTGTTCAATACAGACAGACAGTGTTGAATTATTAATATCGCAGGAACACTATAGATTTTCCAAGTGAGGGACGGCTGTATCCGGTTAGGACTGTATTGAAAATTTCTGGAGAATAGGAATAGGTTGATCTGGGTTAACCTGGTTGCGGGGAGTTTTATATCCAAAGTTGTTCTATTCTATACTAATTGAATAAGTTCTATACTTCACTAATTGAATAAGAAGTTTATTGCACATATCATCACTTCCAAGTCTGAAAGACTAATGGGAATTTTATTCTTTTCTATGAGAGAACAGAAAAATCCGAGAAATAAATTGGCTTTAACATTTCTGACTCATTTCAAAAACTTACCAGTAACCCATTTTGCGATCCACTATAGATAAGCTGGTATGTATAGATTTGAAAGCCTACGCTAGTTTTAGACTGAATAGGGCACGGAAAATTCCATAGATCCATTCAAAGCTGTGCACAGAAATTTTACAATTTGAGAGAACATAGAATTTTCGGAATATCATTGAAGTTTGACTTGTAAGATTTTTCTTGGGATTTCACGTCCAATATCTGGAAAAGAACTATTAAAAATTAAATAAAAAGTATTTTTTCATGGAAAACGCCCTTGCTGATTGCAGAATTGTCTAATGAACCATACCAGAACAATACAAACGATAAACAAAGCGAACTGTGACGTTTCAGAGTACGAATCTGAATCTTTCATCAGACAAAGGGGAAATTTTCAGAATTATTTTCTCTCGATTTTTCATTCTGAGACTTTGTCAAATTGACATTTGCAAGAAATCACAGCAACATAGATTCACTTGGATTGAAAGTTTTCTAATTCTACCTCTTTTTCAAGTAAATTCAGCTAAATAAGCTCCATTCCTATAGAACAATGAGCAAAATTACTATTTTCATTTAACGAAATACAGAACGATTTTTTAATTTTTTTTTCAAATTAGCTGGCTCAGTATTTCTGTATTGCCCCAATCTATCATGTGATTCCCAATGTTCGAACATACATGGCTCGCTATTTGGGATCTTTGTATATCCTTACTATTTCTTAGGTTGTTTTTGTTTTCTCGCGTTCTGACATCTAACGGTCGAGATGTTTCCCCTGTATATGTCTGTCCACAAATACAGGACATACTATAAACACATTTTCAATTTGTTTCTCTTCAATTGGTTTGATTTTAGTTAGTATGAATCTCTAACCAGTTTTCAATTGTAAAACCGTTTTTATATTGTATTTAGCACCAATTCTTCTGATTTTCTGCTCATTGTTCTTTTGAAATGGATCATATATTGGCTGAGTTTGCTTAAAAAAGGGGTAGAATTAAAAAACTTTCAAACCAAGTGTATCTGTGTTGCTTCAGTTTTTCTAAAAATGTCAATTTGAAAAAGTCTGAAAACGAAAAATCGAAAGAAAATAATTCTGAAAATGTTCCCGTTTGTCTGATGAAAGAATTCGATTTGTTCATGGTTTCTATTGTTCTGGTATTGTTCATTAGGCAATCTATTCTCCAAGAAACAACCCTTGACAAATAGTTCAATCCTCTAATTCTGAATGGCGTTTTCCATAAAAACAACGCATTTTATTGATTTTTAATAGTTCTTTTTCTGATATTGGGAGTGAAATTTCAGAATATAATGACAGAACCATGGTTTGAATTCATTCATAAGATTTCCAGTTTTTCGAACTGGAAGGTCTTATACCTCTTGAATGAAGAGCAAATAGTAACTCAGGCTAATGGATTTTGCCTACAAAAGTCACCCCGTTAAATTTGCTCTCAAAAGAAGCATGGAATATCCTGGGTTCCTAGAGGCCTTCAATTAAGATCTTTATTTTCACTGTGTAGAACCTTGGAGTGCTCGTCGAAATAGTGCTTTTTCATTATAATTTCAAGACAATTTCAATGTTTCCATTGTCTGATAGCATATGAAGAAGCTACAACGTAGCGGTACGCGCTATGTGTCAACTTATAACAAATAAAAACCTAAATTTGTGTGTTTTACCTAAGTAATATATACAATGAATTTCTACTGAGTACCATCCAACACAATGGGGGTTTTTCCTTTAAACGAAAATGCAGTAATTTTCATGAAAAACCTCTAGAACATCACATTCCAAACATTTAATTCCAATATATTTCAAAAAAAATGTTAACTGAAAAATAAAAATGGGGATTTGCATTTAAAGGGATTTGTCTCGAGTGCACGATATGGCAACGTCGAATTCAGCTTTCTCAGAAAGAAAAGGACGTCAAATGTGTTACTTTGCTCAGGAAAACAGAGATATCTATACTTCGATCTGGTTAGAGTAGAAGACAACGACCAAGGAATAGAAAAAGAAGAGCACAGAATGTCATACTGTCATATTACTGACAAATCGAAAGCGTAAATTGTTTGGTTATATTGACAAAGAACACGTGTGTACCACAGAATAGGATTAAATATTTCATTATTCTATAGCAGAAAAAGCTATTCTACTAAACACTGTTGTCACTTCGTGCATGCCTAGCAAATCCCAAACCCCAATTTAGAAATCCGATTTTGAGTACTTTCTGAATGTAATTTGGGAAAATGATGAATCAAACCCATAATAATTATGTTCAAATTTGCATTTGCAGTAATAACCCAAATTCAGGAAAAACCCCCATTCAACACATTAAAAATGTCGGCTTTAATATTGAAGAATCAATCTTGAAACAACTGAAATCCTCATATCAAATTCTAGATAGATCACTCTGTATAACCTAGGGAAATCCACAGAGACCCCCCTTTCCAGACACTCTCAAAGAACTACCCCTCACATACGAAACTTACTAGTTCCTAACTAAACTTCTCGCACCTTCAGCACTTTTTGCCAGTCTAGACCTACGCTCCAATAGATGCGCCTCTAAAATTCTAAAAATAAGCACGATATCTACCGACGGCATTCAGCGTACGTCAACCGATCAACCATTCGGTCGAATCGAAACTTTTTTCTTTGTCAAAACTCCTCGACATGTGACTTCCCGTAGAATCCGGCTCGCTGGGACCTAGGACTTTAATTGAACGTATTCAGGACGCAATAGACCGTGTCTGGATGGATTCAAATATGTCGGAATCGATTACGAATTCCTCGAACCGGCCTAATTGAATTACGGGCTTTAGTTTGCCCTTCCTATTGCCCAAGTTTGCGATAAAGACTTCCTGGGTACTGTAGACCTAGGAGAACGTAGACCGCAAGTTCCCTTTCTTGTGTGAATACCGATGAAACTTGGTTGGAAATAGTTCGATTTTACTGACGTGGTCAGTTGGAGCATCTCGTGTCGTTAATATCTGAATTCCATGAGGATTATTGTGACAGTTCAATCAGCAGATTGTCTGTCATTATGGATAGCATTATTGAACAGTCTGCTGCTACTTCAACTGGGCACATCCTTCCCTATTGTCTATTGCAATATTTCTCCAATAATCACCTTTATCCTCGCCCTTATCTTACTTAGAATGGTTCATTAGTTGTAGACTACCTGATTCATAAAACTATGAAGGATGTTTCACATTGCGCGGTTTTTTTTAGAATAAATAAAATATAGATGGCTCACTGTCTGGGTATTTCGACATTTAAGAAGTGTGATGTATGACATTTATAAAAATGGCTTCGTACACGATACAACAACGCGTTCAAATTGTTGAATTATTTTATGAAAATCAGCCTTCTGTGTAAAGTGTTTTTAGAAAATTACGTGAATTCTTTGGTTTACATAATCGTCCTTCTCAAAGCACTATTGGTCGAATTATTTCAAGAAGGAAAAGTGGAAGATCGAAAAAGTGAAAAATTCAGTCGTAGCGGTCGTTCACAAGAAAATATTGATTTGATTCGTGAAAATGTTGCTGAAGACCGTGGAATGTCCATTAGACGACGTTCACAATAAGCTGGACTTAGTGGGTCCACAACATGGCGTATTTTACACAAGGATGTAGCTCTGAAGGCATATAAGGTTTAAATAACACTGGAACTACCGCGATTAGATCTTTAAAAACGTCCATTTGTCAATTTCATAAATGAACAACTAGCTGATTATTCTCAAAAAATCATGTTTTTCGATGAGGCTCATTTTCAACTTGGTGGCTTTGTAAATAAACGAAATTGTCGTATCTGGGGTGAGGAAAATCCACGAATTATTCATGAGAAACCTATGCATCCTAAACGAGTCATTGTTTAGTGTGCATTATGGTCAGGTGGTGTAATTGGACCTTACTTCTTTGAAAATGCTGCTGGTGAAGCTGTAACTGTCAATGGTGATCGATATCGTCGAATGATAATCGAATTTTTGTGGCCTGAATTAATGAATATTGGTCTAGAGGACATTTGGTTTCAACAGGATAGCTCTACTCCTCACTTTGCAAATGACACAATGATTTATTGAGACGAAAATTTCCTGGACGAATAATCTCCAGAAACGGTGATGTCAATTGGCCACCAAGATCATGTGATTTGACACCGATGGACTATTTTCTTTGGGGTTATGTGAAAAGCCAGGTCAAAAAGAATAATCCACAGTCGATTCCTGAACTGAACGATGAAGATATTCTTGTCTTTAGTGAGGTAGAGCCTCAATTATGTCAAAATGTCATTGAAAATTTTAACGAAAGAGGGGACGTCTGTAGAGCTGCAAGCGGAGGCCATTTGACAGATATTATTTTTCGTATATAAATTCCATAACTGATACTTAAATTACCAATAAAAAGTTTTCGAATATGAATGGAAATGATGTGATTTATTTATTCTTAAAAAAAGCGCAATTTGAAACACCCTTCATATTCGATCTCAAGTCACCATGAGAACCTTCAATCGATTTAAAGTACATTATTATCCTCATTATTTATATTGAAACAAACCGTTTCCGAGGTATTCAACTTCGAATCTTTTATAATCTAATGAAAATACTAGAGATTTTGAACCGTGCTACACTCGAGTTTACGTAAAACATAGAATACGCAGACTTCTCTAGTCTACTCCTCTCTTTTGTGACCAGATTATCGAGAGAAGTCAATATGTGCTTACACTGATTGGGTGATTCCGAATAATTCGTTGAAAAGTTTGATGAAAACAGATATTTATGGAATTCTCAGTATGGAGATTGGCGATATCGAAATAGTGTATAATGTTTTGGTTGAAACAAGTTGATATTGCATGGATCTCAAGTAGAACATCGGTGTGTGAATAGTCAAATATAATGAAATATTTCCATTAGAATACTTACACAAGTAGCACAAAATCATGGGAAATAAGTATGTAAATAAACATTCTAAATCGAGTTTAATTGGATTAAGAGCGATGGATTCAATATTTAACAATACAAGTAAATGTTATCGGTCTTGAACTTGTGAAAAAAAGTGCAGCAGCATTAGCATTAGCAAATCGAGCCGAATCTGGAAAAAGGGCAAACGTGTTTTATTCGATGAGACGAAATCATAGTTTAAATTGATTCACAACACGTCCTCCATTTTTGTAGCTCCTCGAATTCTGCTAATTTTTTTCTTCCTTCTAAAAAGGGGCAATATAACACAATCCACATAACTTCAAATACTGTCTCCCTGCAAACATTTCCGTTTGAGATTTGATACTATTTAGGACGAAATAGACGAATAATATACGTAAAGATAGGACGAGTTAAGGTTACCAATTAACCTAAGTTATTTTCTGGGGTTGCGAAATGGTGAAGGAACTGGGATAGATCGCTTACTGTGTCTATTTCGAGAAATTTTCAGAAATACCCAGGATTATAGGAAGACCACATTCTGTGGTTCATTTATTAGCACTATCTCGCAACCTTCTTCCAAAGGAGTCGAAACTTCCTCTAAATTTATCCATTTCGAATTTAAGTTCGTCACGATTTTGTACCTTACTCAATTAGTATGGTAGTATAGAACAAGAGGAAACAGTGGTGGATCTTTGGACCAAATGGTAACTTAGTAAAATTGTGCAACGAATACGAGCTTCTTGCATACTACTTTCAAGTGCATCGTTGATACGCCACTGATGAACAGCTTGTGTTGCTATGAACATCGAAGTATCCCTTGCGAAGATGTTCTTGAGAGGCGTTTAGATTATAAATTAACCCATGAATAATTCATCTAGTTGCGGTAGACCACTAAGAATAGTAGACGAAGAACTCTGGATGTAACAGTTCGTTATTTTAATGCGTTGATGTAAACAGTTTGCTGAATTATGGTTATATTTCTCTAGCTTATAGTATAATATAGAAACATGAACTACGCATTCAGTTTCAACGTTATAATTTTGTTCCTATTTAGGAGGTGAAGAACATATTATAGACACGTGTCTATGAGTCGGTGATGCTCATTTTAATATGTATTATGAGTTCACTTTTATGTTTGCTTTCTACTTGATCAATTTTCCAAACTGCAGAATATTTCATCCATCAATTTCCATTATGGGTTTCTTAAAATGACGAATTTCACGAGTAACTGCTTCGTCAGAGCTTGTATGATTATACCGGGTGATTCCAGAGGAGACCATCAGATCTAAGGACAAGTTTACACAAGTCAAGATAGTTTCGAAACAATGTTTGGTTCGTAATTCGGAGGTTATCGGAGGAATTTAATTTATTCATTCAAAGTAAGCTATTTGCAATCATCCAACGATTCATCCATTCGTTTAAAACAGGTTAAAGTTCTTCAAAAATTTTCCGTTAGTATGTGTAACTTTTGAGTTTGTTTTCAGTTCATAATTCGCAAAATACGAACATAAAAAGGAATTTTAACCACCCGGAATCAGCAAACAGGTGTACAAATCCTAGCGCATTCACCAATTTGTATGTAAATACATTTTTCTTATTCGAAACGCAATAGGACTCCTGGAAAGAACGATTTCAGAGATGCATTGACTGATCCTTGAGAAAAAAAAATACACATCCGCCATTCAACTGCTTTCATAAATCTCTGTAAAATGTCAACATCTTGGAACCATTACCTCATCCTGAATTTTTCATATCCTCAACTATATTCCCAACTCGCCTTATGAAGACTTTCACGTTTCTTTCTTATTACGAACAATTTTCGACTTGCAACTTCTACGAAACCATCTCAACCTCGCTTTTTTCATTTAAGATGATTGATTCAGGATTTTTTCTCATATAGACGGCGACAGAAACAAAAGGACTATTTTATGTTCCAGGAATCTTCAGGAATGTGCATTGCCGGTGATGTAGGAAGAGGAGAAATCCAGGAATGATTGAAGAAATGGTATTCTTTATATTTAGAAATCATGATGAATAGTAATATTTTCGAGTTCTCTTGAGTGTAGTTATCAATAACACTAGTTCGATATAAAAAAAAAATATATGGTAGATGTCAGAAAAGTACAATTAATGTGCCAATGACACTCGAAATGTGTAGTCACGTCACTTCAATGTCAATGTCAAGTCAGTCAGCACAGGCCTTGGAATATGTCTATGATGTTTTTGTGATTAGAACTGAGCCATGTTGCAACTACTGAAATGATATCAAGTTAGAAATATTTCAGTGGGACGTTGAAAATTTTTACATATTTTTATCAATGACTCTGAGGTTTGCTCAGAAACATACTTAACTGCTATGACATTTGTGTAGAAGGAACACCGTTCCATAGTTATCTGACGGGACAATTAGTAGAACCATTGAGTTTTCAGTATTTGAAAACTCATTGATATAACCCAACATTTTTGGTGCGCTTCGTTTTTACGAAATATTCAATATTCTACGATCTCCTGATCATATTATCCTCACGAAGTTCTGTATGGACCTCATGGGGATAATATGATCAGAATATCATCAAATCTTCATCAACAAGTAAAGAGGCGTTGGCGGGATCAGTACGTGAAAGGATGACTGCTTTGGCAACTTGAACATGCGCGCCAAGGGAAATTCAAATTGCGCGGTTGTTTTAAGAATGAATGAAATATAGATGGCGCACTGAATTCGCCTGGGTATTTTGACATTCAAGAAGTGCGATGTGTGACATTTATAAAAATGGCTTCGTGCACGATACAACAACGCGTTCAAATCGTTGATTTATTTCATGAAAATCAGCGTTCTGTGAAAACTGAAAATTACGTGAATATTATGGTTCACATAATCGTCCATTTCAAAGCACTATTGGTCGAATTATTGAAAAATTTCGAGAGTCCGGTTCGGTGGAAGATCAAAAAAATGAAAAATACAGTAATAGCGGTCGTTCAAAAGAAAATATTGCTTTGATTCGTGAAAGTGTTGCTGAAGACCCTGGAATGTCGATTATACGACGCTCACAACCAGTTGGACTTAGTGGGTCCACAACATGGCATATTTTACACAAGGATTTAGCTCTGAAGGCATATAAGGTTCTAATAAAACTAGAACTGAATCCATTAGATCATTTAAACGTCGTTCATTTGTCAATTTTATCAATGAAAAACAGCTGATTTTTTGGATAGAGCACATTTTCAATTTGGTGGCTCCATAAATGAACAAAATTGTCATATCTGGGGTGAAGAAAATCCAAGAATTATTCATGAGAAACCTATGCATCCTAAACGAGTCACTGTTCGGTGTGCATTATGGTAAGGTGGTGTAATGGGACCTTATTTCTTTGAAAATGCTGCTGGTGACGCTGTAACTGTCAATGGTGATCGATACCGTCGGATGATAATCGAATTTTTGTTGCCTGAATTGATGAATATTGATCTAGAGGACATTTGGTTTCAACAGGATGGTGCCACACCTCAATTTGCAAATGACACAATTGATTTATTGAAACAAAAATTTCCTGGGCGATTAATCTCCAGAAACGGTGATATCAATTGGCCACCAAGATCATGTGATTTGACACCGATGGACTATTTTCTTTGGGGTTAAGCCAGGTCTATAAGAATAATTCACAATTGATTCCTGAACTAAAAGATGAAATTATTCTTGTCATTAGTGAGATAGAGCCTGAATAGACGACTCCGGCCCAAGTTGCCAACCCACAATTTTCTTCACAAATTTACTATCACTGGGGAACGAGAATTTCAGGACAAATTCGACATGAAAAGGTTCACGTTACTTATAAATATCCGTAAAATATGCCTCGGCTCCTTAAACAAGATAATTCCTTCCAAATATAGGGTTGTGTTAAGATCATCTCTAATTGGCTGAAATTTAAGTTGGGATTCCTGATTTCATGTTAATAGTGTCAAATTTATATAGGATATGTTCCGCAAATAAACTTGGTTATTTCGGTTGCCGGTTTTCCATTCCGTAAATATGAAATATTCGGTTGATTCCTGAAAAAAAGGTTAATTACGGAATTTGACTGTTGATAAAACGTTCTTTCTGTCACCAGAACGACATTCAATATTCTATGGTAACACATCGATAGCATAGAACAATCTTTATTTACTTGATGATCCATAGAACATAGAAGAGACAACAATTCACAATGGAAAAACTACTAGGTATGGTCTATGGATCATAAGGTAAATAAAAATTGCTATGCTATCTATGCTATAGATATGTTTTTATACAACATTGATTGTCGTTCTGGTGCATAGACTTAATATGTCTATGTTCTGCTGACAGAAAGATTGCTTTTCCATCAATCAAATTCCGTAATTGACCTTTTTTTTTCAGTATCCAACCCAATATTTCATATTTACAGAACGGAAAACCAGCAACGAAATAACAAAGTTAATCTGTGGAACATATCCTTTATGAACTTGGCACTATTAACATGAAATCAGGAATCCCAACCTGAATTTCAGCATAACAAAAACCTATATTTGGAAGGAATCATCTTGTTTGAGTAGCCGAGGCATCTTTTACGAATATTTATGAATAAGGCGAACCTTTTCATGTCGAATTTGTCCTGAATTTCCCGTTCCCCAGTGATAGTAAATTTGTGAAGAAAATTGTGAGTTGGCAACTTGGGCCAGTCGTCTATTATGTCAAAATGTCATTGAAAATAAAAAAAAAGAGTGGACGTCTGTAAGGCTGCAAGAGGAGGCCATTTGACAGATATTATTTTTCGTATATAAATGTCATAACTGATAATTCAATTACCAATAAGAAATTTTCGAAAATGAATGCAAATGATGTGTTTTATTTATTCTTAAAAAAAAGCTGGATTTGAAAGATCCTTTAGATTTTCATCGGAATATCAAGGCTGGCCGCTCTGAAAGAAGCTGCAAAGAAAAATCTTCCTACATCATGTCAATACCAAATTCTCCCCCTATCGTTCGAGACTTCACCACATTTTTTAAGATGTCATCAATAATCCAACGAGCTCTGACACATTTCGAAACAATGAAAATCTCACGTTCTGCATTAATGGATTTCCATTAAATTCTATAACGACACGAATGAACTCCAAGAAGTTCACCATCCGACAAAAACTTCAGATTAATCATAGAAGGGGACTGCTCTGAAGTAGGTAATGACCGAAACAAGATTATAATGGGAAGGCAGAAAAACAACGGTTTCTCTTGATAATCAGCAAACCCCGAGGGCTAAATCAGCCGAACAGTACAGTTGGGTACGAAGGAATAAGATAAAAACTTTCAGGCACTTAAGGATGTTTTTACTGGAGGTCTTTAGCGATTCTCTCATCCGTTGTCAAAATTGTCGACCCAAATTAACGTGAGATTTGAATTTTGTTTTGATTTTTCTTGTGTTGAAAAAACGTGCAAACAAGCCCAGTTTGAATCCTCTGGGCTAAGTCGTCGTGTTGATTTTTGTGCAGTTTCGTTAATATTCTGCGCGAATGTTTGTAATTATTTAATTTCGGGTCTTAAACGAGTAGGTTGTTTTTTGGGTGATGAAGAATTCGATGTGAGGTTCAATTATACCCGGCCGTTCGTATGTGCTTCAACTCTCAACCTTTTGTCTTGAAATTTCCGGGGTTGGTTCGGATCCTTAATATCCTGTTCAGAGGTTAGACGCATTTCTATTCCATCACTGAGTATCTGGTTTCTCGAAGGACTATGGTAAAAGGTGAATATTTCGAGAAACCTAAAAAAATATTACAATAGAGGTAGTTTTCCTCTGAGGGTAGAAAATCATAACTCGAAGTAAAAGTAACAAACGCTTTGTGGAAATCGAAGTTTATTATTGTCAACATAATTACAAGGACAAATATCTGTCGATAAATCATCAAATATTCCCTCCTGATCAGAGCTAATCATCCAATCAACCAAAACAGCTACACCGAATAAGCGGATTTAAGGAGAATGACTACACCTGTTTCACAGTTGTTACTGATCGTCAGGTCAACTTACCTTAGATACAACCGTAAATGGAATATCGATACTTGTCACCTTTCAGACGGATCGCTGCAGTTTAACAACGTACAGCGCGCCATCTTCTGGGAGCATCTTGCGAATCCCACCTTCGAGTACAGAATACTTTGATCGATGTGATTGACGTTCATCCTTTAGTCGCATCAGGTCGCTGTATCTGCGATATTGCAGATTTACAAACATTTTGTTATTTGAAATGAATTTCCACCAAATCCATTGAATAATTCATAACAAATTTGAAACTTTGCCATGTGCAATCAAAAACACAAGTTGTACAAATGAACAAAGTTCTTGGAAATGGCAATTCATGAGGGGATAGGAGTCGTCGGAATTGTCCCAGAAAAGGCCATCCGAGCAGAGCTTAGATAGGTGACAATGTATGTTCAAAATCAAATCTACCGATAAAATGGGGGTTTTTCCTTCAGACGAAAATGCAGTAATTTTCATGAGAAACCTTTAGAACATCACATTTCAAACATGTAATTTCAATATTATATTTTTAAAAGAATGTTTGATCACCTAAAAATGAAAATGGGGATTTGCATTTAAAGAGATTTGTGTTGAGTGCACGATATGGCAACGTCGAATTCAGCTTTCTCGGAAAGAAAAGGACGTCAAATGTGTCACTTTGCTTAGGAAAACAGAGATAGCTATACTTCGATCTGGTTAGAGTAGAAGACAACGACCAAGGAATAGAGAAAGAAGAGCACAGACTGTCATACTGTCATAAAACTGACAAATCGCAAACGGAAATTGTTTGGTTATATTGACGAAAACACGTGTGTACCACAAAATAGGAATAAATATTTCATTATTCTATAGCAGAAAAAGCTGTTCTACTAAACACCGTTGTCACTTCGTGCATGCCTGGCAAATCCCAAACCCCAATTTTGAAATCTGATTTTGAATACTTTCTGAAGGTAATTTGGGAAAATGATGAATCAAACCCATAATAATTATGTTCAAATTTGCATTTGCAGTAATAACCCAAATTCAGAAAAAACCGCCATTCTTATTTTTCCACCGTACATGCTGTCGAATTTCACCATATCGATTGAAGGATATTTCGGTGAAAGTTTTACATTATATTTCAGGTTTCTCTGGTTTTGGTTTCCAATATCCGAATAATTGAATGAAAATTATTATTCATAGAAGTCGCCTATGTTGATTGCTGTATTTAAACTATTTGTCAACGGCATTTTCTCGAAAAAAATCTAAAAAAGCACCGACGTGAGGTCAGGAGCTTTTCGTGCTCGTTCCGTTGCCAAAGCGGTCATCTATACACGTATTGACGCCGCCAAACGCAGATCTTCTTTTATACGGGCCTGGCGAATTCTGCATGAACCTAAAGCTTTGAATTTCGATCTAGTACCAGAATCTCAATTTGGTAATTCTATACAATCAATTTGGACAGATTATACAGAGGGTGCTCCAACGAAAATTTAACACCTCGATTTTCCGACTCTAAAATGAGAATGTGGAAAATCGCTCGGACCTGTCAACTGCTGATTCGAGAGGGAACTTTTTTTTCCGCTTTTTTCATCCCCGTATATTGAACCTCCCTAACGGGGGTGAGCACAACCCCTCGATTTTGAATAGAGATGAGGAGTGTTCCGATAACTAATTCTGAATCGAAATTTCAGGATCAGATAGTACTTTATAAGATCTTCGAAATGAGATATCGCAACATCACTCATCCTTATTCAAAATCAAGGGGTTGTGCTCATCCCCGTTACGGTGTGGCAGTTACGAAGATGCGAAGAGAGGAGAAGTTGTTCCCCCTTGAATCAGAATTCGACAGATCCGCGCGATTTTCCACATTTTCATTTTGAAGCCGAAAAATCAAGGTGTTAAGTTTTCGTTGGACCATACTGTATGTTGTGTCCCGTTTCCCGGACCCAGCATTTTATGATATATTGTCTTTTCTTGCTTCTGCAACGTGGGAGTTTGAATTCTTTTGGTTCCTAGGAAATTCAATATTTTTCATTTAAATCAATTGACACCGGCTTTAAGAGCTTTTTATCTCAAGCCAAGCCAAGTATAATTTTGTATGACAGAAAACATTCAGACAGAATTCAAGCTCTTAGCATTCCAGGAATCGTAGCGTGATGGGTGGTATACTCCAGATAACACATGTGACAGCTTATAGAATTTATCTTATTAGGCCATTTAGGGAAACTTCCTTCACACATTTTGTGCTCTCTCTTTTGCACCAGCCAATCCGAGGTGTTTTTTCGGATCTTAGAAGGGCGTCGCTTAATTAAAAAAAAACCAATCAAAATTTATATTCTCCCTCTACGATGTGAAGAAGGGAATTTTCTAAATTTGGGTTTCGTCAGTTTTTAGACACTATTTATTTGACCGTTGTACAGTAAACAACAATTCGCTTTCAATTTTATAAACGAGACTTCTACGTTAATTTTTGTGTTGTAAAATCGTAACTTCTCATTTGAATGTCGCTTCAACCTTGCTATCGTAAGATATAGAAGGAAGATTCTATTGTATAAATTGTATACCATTTCGGTCTTGTTATCTAATACAGATACAAAAAAAAAAATTTGTGTTACGTGTTAAAAGTGCGTTTTTAATACACCTTAACAACACCAGTTTCGGCTCATCAGTGCAACGATATCGAACAACTGGTCAATAAGTTCTTCAATTATCTGCTTATTTCAGAAGCATCAACATTTCTGATAAAGATCAGAAAATATTCGTCGGTCGTGTCTTTTATCTGATAAAGACTCAATTAATCAAGTGCGATTAATTCATCCACACGGAGTCTCTACTATTGAAACTCCAAAACACCTGAATAAATCAATTCAGGTCAAAACACTGTATATAGTGAAAATTTTGACTTTTTGTTACAGAAGTCGTTATATATGTGAAAAGGACATATTCTGTATAACAATGATGCTTCCCCAGAAAATGTTGCCTATTTAAATTAATTGCTACTCATCCGAAGGGGCAGAACCTACAAGCAAAGTTCCGTGAATTTGTAACACCAATTAAAGCCATATCTGCAATTTCTATTCCATGAAAATATGTTGAAATCATATAATACATATTTTTAAATGGAACACTTCGTATCATTTTTTTTCTTGAATACTCTGTATACATTTCTCTAGATCACCCCAAGTTAAAATGGTCATAACAAGTCTTCTTAACTCCTCCCCAAAATTTACTGCGTCAAAAAAAGTTCCCATGATAAATTATAAACGCCCTCATTCAGCTTCCATTCTCGAAACTTAAGTGGTACTCCGTCCATTATCTTCCGCACCAGGAAGTTCCACTCGTTTTCCTCGGGAATTCTCCAGAAATCCACACCAGGGAACCTAGTAAAACGACCTAATACCGGCCACCTCCCCATCCTAAATCACGTGCTCAGGACGCGAGCTCCTCTCGTTCCCGGAAAACCCCATTTTCCAGGGGGAAAACTGAATTTCCACAGGCTCCTAGGACGCCATCATCTGTTGACTTATGCCTCCTGCGTGAGAAATGACCGGAAAGATCGAGCACATAACAAATGTTCCTGGCTGTGAACTACTCCGATGTTATTATGATGAAAATGTAATATGATGTTTCATTCAGAGCTGGCAGCGCGCCATCTCTGGGACGATCATGAAGTGTGAGCGTGTTCAGAGAGGCAGGATTTTATGGTACTTCATTAGCGGATTCATACGGAAGCGTTGAGCGGTCATGATAGATTTATTCCGGATTTGATGCTAAGATGAATGAATTTATAAACTGATTTATGAATTCATAGAGAGAAGGTTTATGTACTGGATGTTACTGGAATCACTTTCATTCCAAAAAAATCCTTATTTTCAGGTAACCCATTTTGCTTTAGTCTCTTGACAAGAGTGAGCCTTTTGCTCCAAACCTTATCATATTAGATTGATGAAATTTTGCTGTTCCTGACGTGACGCAAGAGAGTAAAACGAAATAGCTGCCAAGTGCAAACTAAAAAAAAATTTTCCCCTCCCCTCTGAACATAACCTCAGTAAAAACCACTGGAAGTAATATATATATATTTATATACAGTGTGTCCACGGATTGGGTGCCGGTAAGAAATGCCGAAAAATTTTAGAGTTACACTCTGATATTCTGGAAATCGCCCCTGCTTGGTCTCAAACTAAGACGTTGAGAAAATGAGCCAAATCAATTAATATACAGGGTGGTTTAGAGCTGATTCAGTGAAAATTTTCAAGAATAAAGTGCCTTTGTTTAAAAAAATATCGAGAAAGTTTATTGAGAAAAGTTGTTCGGAATGACGAGCTACTACAGGAACCCAATTTTCAGATAAATCAGCCTGCCTTGACTTTATAAGTTGGTCATGAACATTTTGTTAATCCAATACGTGAGATATTTTGTCATGATCAAAAATACAAATTTTAACACTATTATTTTAACAGGGTTACGTGATACCGCAGCATTTGGCCAGCGTTCATGGAATTGTCTTATTACTCCCTGATACGAATTGTCTACACCTAAACCGTAGCACTGCACAATAAACACTCTTTGTTTTATGGTCGACCTATTTTAACTGGAAAATTTTCGTTTATGACGAATGAAATTTACGTTAGTTTGAAAACAAGCAGGAGCGATTTCCAGAATATCAGAGTTTAACTCGAAAATTTTACGTCATTTACACCTTACCGGCACCCAATCCGTGGACACACTGTATATATATATATATATATATTCTTTTGAGATGAGCAGTTCACTTTTTTTTATATCAAACAATTTGTGTCATAACAGTATTAGCAGAGGAAATGTAAACGGGGTACCATAAATTTTTACGTATGATACAAGAGCACAGATAAAAACCTCATCAAAAACTCTGTCTCCCCGTATAAGTGTAATGAAATTGTTGTTTTCTATTGAAGGGCTTCTTTTTCATCGACAAAATTTCTTCTTTCCTATGCGATGCAGGTTGAAATCTTGGAATCACACCTGAAAACAAAAAAGGAGACGAAAAAAACTAATATGAACTAGTAAATGATTTAGTACTCATTAAATTAATTTGAAGTTCATGATCCATCTCAAAAAAGAATCAGACACCGAATGAATTGCCTCTTAACCATCGTCAAATTTATATATTGGACAAGTATTAACTAAATGTTCTATTGTTTCCTCTTCTTTTCCGCACTCGCACCTTGGACTTTCGACCGAATTCCATTTGAAGAGGAAACTATTACAGCGACCATGACCGGCTCTAAGTCGATTCAAAATGCACCAAATTTTCCTAAGAAGATTGAAACCATGAACTTTTTCTGAAGGATCGCTGATCAAACCTTTGTTGAAAACATTACACGAATTCCATTCCGAAACGCCAAACTTCTTTGTCACTTTTATTGGTGTAAAGAAAATCGTTAATCCACAAAGGTTTACGAGATTTCAATCTAGCAATTTTAGAATCCGGAATATAAGACATGATTGGGAATATATTCGGAAAGGAATGATATATATCCCAAGACTTTATCACTGCAACCTGTCTACGAATATGGGGCGGTACAATATTTGAGAGAACCGGTTACCACTGTGAAGGTGTAGATCTTATGGTCCCACTAATGATTCTCATAGCAACATTAGGCTGTACATCTATTCTACTAACATGAGCGCTATTAAACCAAACCGAACAACAATATTCAGCAGCAGAAAAAACCAAAGCCAAAGCTGCGGTACGAAGAGTTGTAGGGTCAGCCCCCCATGAAGAACCAGCTATTTTTTGAAGAATATTATTCCTAGATCTCAACTTCATGCGTAAGTTTTCAAAATGGGACTAGAAATTTAAAGAAGTATCTAATTTCACACCAAGATATTTAGGAGTGAAATTATGTTTCAGAACGGTATTATTGAAAGTAACATTCAAAGTTTTAAACTTCTGTTGATTATTCAAATGAAAACAAGAGACTTCTGTTTTATCAGAACTTGGACATAAACGCCACTCAACAAAATAATTCTTCAAAATTTCTAAATCAGTGTTTAGAGTGTATTTTAAATCAGAGTGAGGAAAAGCCAGAGCAATATCATCTGCATAGATGAATTTCTCTGAAGAAGTTGCTGGAATATCACATAAATATAAATTAAATAGAAGGGAAGTTAAAACTGATCCTTGTGGGAGTCAATTATTCAAAGTTTTGAACCTACTACTAACATCATCAACAAAAACACGGAGTCTTCTGTCAGATAACATATTTTCAATCAATCGAATTACTTTTCCACATTTCAGAAATTTAACCATCTTTCCACACCGTATCGTAAGCTGCTGAAAGATCCACAAATACAGCCCCCGTTTTCAACTTTTTATTAAATCCTGATTCAATGAAAGTAGTGAGACTAACAACTTAACAAGAACAATTTCTATTTTTCCTAAAACCGCCTTGACAATTTTGTAGAATATCTTCTACAGATGATTCTGTCCTGAATAAAATTAATCTCTCTAAAATTTTGAAAGGTACACTTAATAAACTTATAGGCCTATAACTACTTAGGTCTGATGAATTTACTGAAAGTAATATGAGTTACGAACAGTAAAAATCCTACATCGATAACTATTCCATCACACAGAAGATTGAGCAGCACTTCAGTCCTTTCTCGAATGTTTTCATCTGCTCTAGGGCGGAGCATTATTATCCAGAAATAATAAAGCGAAGGATAATATCCAACAGTTCAGAAGTGCAACAATTCCAAGCACCAAAGTCTACTTTAAACCAGGGAGATCCCGCCATGAATATTCATCCAAACATTCTATGTAACTTTTGAAAACCAGATCCTGAATATTCATAACAATTTTCGATTCATGCACAGAAAGAAAGAAGAAGAGGCAACAGCGAATGAATTCATGAATCCACGAAAGAATTAATTGGCAAATATATAATCTCATCGAAGAATTCACTCTAAAAAGTATGAATTTAGGAGATGTATAAATTTAGAAAAAAACGCGCTTTCGTGCGAGAATTAATGAATTCATGGAGACAAGTATGAATTCATACGACACTCTGTGAATTCATGGTGAAGGGTAGAAATCCATTGGAAAGAGTGGAATTTCATATGAATACGTAATAATTCGTTGTTTACTGTGTCTGATAGTATCACCTCGATGTTTCTAGGGAATTAACGAAAACATTCATAAATTTTTTATTGATGTAAAGAATTCACTTCAAGGAGAGTTCAAAAATTGAATTCAATTGACTAACATACAGCTTATGTGTTTTTTATGTGCGTTCCTGGACATTTTCATCATATAAATTCATACGGGCTTGTTTTAGAGAACACCATCATATATTTCAGATGCCCATACTGAATTTTTATCCAAAAATAATAATGGTATTAATCGATTCGGTTAGACTAACTGAAGAAGAATCCGAAGATGAATTTTGTCCGTTTCGAAGTTCTTATGTGCTCGAATCTTTTCAAGAAATAGACCTAGAGATATTATACCCGTATACAAATTATAAGGTTTTGTTTCCCAATACCCCAAACAACAGGAAAATTGAAACATAGCAATAAGTTATAATGCAGAATCTGACAGCTTCGCAGAATTTAGAGAGTTAACGTACCTGGGGTAATTTTTATCCGCAATCAAGCAAAGTTATTTTTTCTGAAATTAAAGTTGGCCGGATATAACCATATTCTCGCTCCTTGTCGGGGACTAGAAATCCCGTTTCTGCCTGTGTAGGCGAAGTATGAACCCCTTGTCAGGGATTAAAAATCCCGTTTGAAGATATCTACCACTGCCTGAGTACCAAATTCTGCAGCATTTAGTACTTCTGCGTTTGCAAATAGTATTTGGAAACCGCATCCAGCGAATTCCTGGTCAATGGTTTGAAGGAAGAACTCAGCGTCAAGATCTTTGCTGCCAACATTATATCTGGAACTTTCCTCATGGAAATGTTGGAAAGGAGTATTAAGAACCTCTTTCATCAAGCTCGGAACATTACATTCCTTCTGAGGAGTCATTAATACGCAGCTGAACACTAAATTGGAAGCAGGATTTCGTTTCTGGATCTTTCTGAAGTCAAAGACAGTTGTTAATTATTCTGTTAAAAACTGATAAGTAGTTTTGTTGCTGGGATAAATCAAGCCTCCCCTGAGAAATTGGTAGTGGGGTTTCATGCTCGAAAATATTAGGTCAGTTGGACCGTTACAAATTTCTCGAATATTTGTAGTGATAAACTCAGATTTAAATCAAAATTGCTGGAAACTGTATTCCGGAACTGCATGCTTCCGGCGCGCCATCTCTTGACGCTGTTCGGAAGATCTAATTAATACATGGATTGCCTCTTACAATTTCATATATTCGAATCTTCCAACTCGTAATTATATTATTGTTGGTAGAAAACAAATAAATTGCTGCAAGTAATTAATATATTGGAGCGAAATAAATTTATTTGCGAATCCAAAACGGCGCCTCATATCGGAAGATCTTCGATGAAACATACTCAAAAGACGCCTACGAAATGTATTTACCCCCTGGATCCTAAAATACCAGCCGATTACTCTCTGAAATTCCAAATCGATATAATTCAACCACCCCTGGCCCCTCTCCCAACAACCTCCAGTATACATAAGTATATAATTCGAGCTCTTAAAAGTGTTCTCTGATTTAAGGAAACCACTCTTATATAATTCCGATTGATCCGCTAGAAAAGTCAGAGAAACGAAGCCCCTTAACGTTTTACTCAATGGTCGTGCGCCGTCTCTGTCGAGACCTGACGGGTTTCTCCAGCCCCCTCACCTCCCAATCTAACTCCAAACCCCAGTTCGTCTTCGCATCGCCTAAAGCCCCGAGTTCTACGGTAAAAATCACGCTTTACGACGTGCGGCGTCCCTTTAAAATGGGATTTTATTTGGTGATTTTCCTCGACTGCTGATCCCAATTAAACTGCTGCATGGGGATATTTTGTTGACGACTCAAGAAATGGGTGTTTTCACACGAGATTGGCGCAATTATAATAATAAGGATAGGAATTGGTTTATTGAGATGAAAAAGCTCCAGTAAACATAAACCAGCATAAAAACAAGGACGAATATCTGACGATAAGTCAAACTACAATAGGATGAAGGTCATGCACATTGATCAAAGTATTCTGCACTCGAGGGTAAGGATTCGCAAGATGCTCCTCAGAGATGGCGCGCTGTATTTTTCATTACTGTAGGGTTCCTTCCAATAGGCCATAAGTATGATTAGCTGTGATCAGAGAGGAATGTTTGTTGACTTATCGATAGATATTCGTCCTTGTATTTATGTTACTCCAATAATAATGAGTTTATTCACCCATGATCATACATACATTTCAAAATCCGAAAAAGCTCAATGAAGCCATCTAAGACTTGTGTATAAGCTCTGTCCGATTACAAAATAAATCGACTAAAAACATGAAATATAAACACAATAAAAAGAATATCATCAAAAATTACAGCTTGTAGGTTGATAGGGATGGAAAATATGATCAGAACATCGCAGAATATTGAATATTTGGAAAAACACTTGAAATTTTGTTTTCAAATAGGTCTAGTGGCATCATTATCACGAAGTTTTGCACACAGCTGTTCATCAGAATTCTCAAACTGTGGACCAAGATTCATTATTATTGAAGCAGTAGTTTCCGAGTTTTTTCGGAAAAACGATATCGAAGAAAAAACTCTGAATTTGACATATTTTTCGTCAATATCTTCGGAAATAATAACAACCTCATGCCACTGAAAGCACTGACAGTATATGTTTCAACCAACTGCCAAGTTTCAACCCACTGGCTTCAGAAGTTCCTTGAATATCAGAGAAATAACCGCAAAATTTCAAATCTCAATATATAACTGCGAAATAGTTTTGCCAATAAACGAACCAAACCTTTGCATTATTCGGGTCCAAAATACGGAACAAGAATTGTCAAATATTGCTCTATTTCTCTCTGTAAACCTTGTTGGCACTAAGGTCGCTTTGTCAAGTCCATTCAATTGATTCCGCTGAATAAAAATGGCTGTATAAGTTACCTAGAAAAGCACTGGCGTGAAGTCAGAAGCTTTAGCGCTTATTCAAATTCGTTACCAAAGCTGTCATCTTTTCAAATATTGAAACCGTCGTGCGAAATCAACTGTAACGTTTCAGAAACCATAGCTCAGTCCATCATCAGACAATAAGGAGGAAATTTGCAGCAATATTTCCTTTCGATAATTGTTCATTCACAGACTTTTTCCAAATTGAAATTTCCACTTTTTTTTTGTAAATTCAGCCAAATATGGTATTTTTCTATAGAACAATGGGCGAAAATATTTGCCCCATTCAGCAGAATCTTTCCAGGATTCTTTTTCTTTTAAGATGATTTGGTTCCGTCCTCAATATCTTTGTAATTTCCCAATCAATTATGCTATTTTAAAAGGTCCAAATTTTATGCTAGATTAACAATAATTATGCCTTTATGTACGCCACTGGTGTTCACAAGAATACACTCGACCTTTGTTTTAGTTTTTCCGAAAAATAATAAAGAATAGAAGAGCAAGAGTTGCAATGAAACATAAAACTGATGAAAAATTTTACTTATAGAACTGATGACAGCAATTCCTAGAATATCAGCGCATCCCACATGTGGGGAGAAAAACAGAACTTCCATAGACCATAAAGTAAATTTTTCCGTTATATTACTAAATAGTTGTTTGCGTTCTTCAATTATTCTCTTCAAAGAAGATTAACAGTTGACAGTTGAACCGATTTGATTTCGGTCTTACGCCGCGGAACCATCGAGTTAGGCAACCCACATTGAGGGTGGTAGCTTTTTACACAGTTTTATAGAATTATCGTGGTACCTTTTTTAATTGAAACAGTGTATGATTATTCTCTCCATATTGCATTTCTCACTAGAAAAGAAATTACCGCGAAAATCGGTGCTCAAAAACGATGTAAATGAAAACCACAGCTCACCAAAAGCAGCGACTCTACTCATCCCTCCGTGTAATTAATTTCTCAGCAGATACATCCCTCTCCCATTTTAATTCCACACTCCACTCTCATAACATCTCGTATCTCATGTCCATTCATGAATTTGAGACCACACAGGCTGAAGGCTGACATGATAAAGAACCGTTGGGAAATATTCATGAGTATGGCGTATGTCCAACACAATGAAACTCTCTTTAATCAAGTTGTTGATGAATGTACATTCTCACACTCAGATTTGGCGGGAAGATGGCTCCCAGATTTCCGGTTTGAGAGATTACCGACCGTGTTTATACTGGATATTCGAATATTTCGGTGAGTCTGACAACAAGGCTGGGTAGCTTTGAATCTGTCGTCAAAAATCTTTTTTGGATAGGAAAAAATCCAGACAAGTACTGACCTCACCTTTTGCGCGCATGCTCAAAATTTGATTCCAGGGTGTTGAGTTATTCTATGGGCAGTGTGTCAATTTGAAAATATTCCACCCTTGAATGGGGGTTTTTCCTTTAAACGAAAATGCAGTAATTTTCATGAAAAACCTTCAGAACATCACATTTCAAACATATGATTCGAACATTATATTTCTAAAAAAATGTTTAATCACCTAAAACTGAAAAATGAAAATGGGGATTTGCATTTAAACAGATTTGTCTTGAGTGCACGATATGGCAACGTCGAATTCAGCTTTCTCGGAAAGAAAAGGACGTCAAATGTGTTACTTTGCTTAGGAAAACAGAGATAGCTATACTTCGATCTGGTTAGAGTAGAAGACAACGACCAAGGAATAGAGAAAGAAGAGCACAGACTGTCATACTGTCATAAAACTGACAAATCGCAAACGGAAATTGTTTGGTTATATTGACGAAAACACGTGTGTACCACAGAATAGGAATGAAAATTTCATTATTCTATAGCAGAAAAAGCTATTCTACTAAACACTGTTGTCACTTCGTGCATGCCTGGCAAATCCCAAAGCCCAATTTTGAAACCTGATTTTGAATACTTTCTGAAGGTTACTTGGGAAAATGATGAATCAAACCCATAATAATTATGTTCAAATTTGCATTTGCAGTAATAACCCAAATTCAGCAAAAATCCCCATTATCTCGGTCCCCATGCAAAACCCGAAACAAATACAAAGAGAGTTGAAGTTCTGTTTGAAGAGGGACATTTTGTGGGTATCAACAATTGAAATGAACAACAAATATGAAGTTTTCAGACAAAACGCATAAATTACAACACAGTAACCAAACATTCTTCAGGGAGTATAATTAATAGTACGAACAACATAAACAATTAAATTGCCTATTAATTCATAGCTATCTGTGTATTTTTGTTGCCAATACTGCAATACTGTTTGATTGCTGTGTTTTCATATTTCATGAGTATTGTCAGTAAACTTCGTCTTTGTTGTTTATTTCATTTGTTGACTGTCCTGGAAGTGATTATTTTGTTTTTCATCCTGTATTTAGAGAAATCCTGAATTATCATGATGTTCTGGATGCTGTTTCTCCTGAATTGTTGGATTTATTGAGCTGATACAGTCCTGGTGAGTTTTCGATCATGTTATGGTACTATACAGGGTCTTTCACGAGGAACCTCACCCATATTTATACTGGAAACTACTGAACGTATTTTCATGAAATTCAGCACTTATAAGTATTTCACGATGCTGATGAAATCTAAAATATTTTCAAGGCATGAGCACCTCCGGTTTTTCCGGAAATGACGTCAACTTCCGTTTTTCAAATTAGAACACCATTTTTTTATTGCAGAAATAGATTCCTTAGAAAATTTCAATTCATTTTGATGTAACATTTTTCAGTTTTGGTTGGAAAATTCTCTCTGAGCGGGAAAATTCGAAAAAAAAACCGAAAATAGAGCTCCGCTGAAACAAGAATAACTTCGAGGTTTTTGGATGGAAAATTTTCATTTTTGAGGTTTTTCAAGATTGATGTATCCACTTTAAAAATCGAAATCGCGATTCATGATACAGGGGGTGAAAAAATCGCTTTCAAAGTTAGGGATGACAAAATCGTGAAAAATCAATTTTTTCAAATTAGAACCCCATTTTTTTATGGCAGATATTGAATCTACGTTAAAAAATAATGTGAGTGTATGCATCACACCCTTGCCCTAAAGTGGATATTTTCTGAGTTATTCACAAAAAACTGTTTTTCGTCTTGAATTTTCAGCTATTTCTTTTCCCTTCACGCCAAAAAGATGACATTTTCAGGAACTGTTACTTAAACCATGTTTTAGATTTTACTACCCTAATATGCAAGAGAAAAAAGTTACAGGTTGTTCCTAAATAGATGGCGAATTTGGATTCGAATTTGTATCGGAAACCTCTTTATTTCAACTAATCGGCCATCGGTTTTCTCTCCAGTGATAAATAAATAATTCCTTATGAACCATATGCAAAAACTTACCATGTTTTACATTATTTTTTTTTAATGATAGATATCATAAATTATATCTGCCAAATTCCTCTTTATTCAGTAGCATTTTGTGTTTACTATTAATTTGGTGATAATTCGTATTAAGTTATAAAATCGATCACTATGCCTAATTTTACCAATGAAGATTATTTAAATCTCATTCTACTTCATGGAGAATGTAATAAAGTTGTAGATAGAACGATTCGACTGTTTATTGAGAGGTTTCCTGACCGACCCAGACCAACGAGAGATACCATTAACAGAACCATGACAAACTTGAGAAATGTCGGATCTTTCGTTAAGAAAACTACACACAGAGAAAAAAGTGTAGTAGAAATTGATAACAACGAAATTACAGTGCTTGCATATTTTCGTGTGAATCCTCAAAATTCTCTCAAAGATGCCGAGATTGATCTGGGATTATCTCAATCGAGTGTTTGGAGAATATTAAAAAAACATAAAATGCACCCATATAAATTCAATAGGGTACAGCATTTGAAGGAAACTGATTTCGTCAGGAGAACAGAGTTTTGCGAAGCTATGATGATTCGATTTCAAGAGAATGAAAACTTTTTGGACTGTATAATTTGGACAGATGAATCTAAATTCACAAAGAATGGTTCTTTCAATAGGCATAACAGTCATTATTGGGATGAAGAGATCAACCACCACTTCAGACAATGGAACTTTCAAGAGTCCTGGAGTTTCAATGTTTTTTGCGCCATCAAAAATAATGCAATTCTCGATGTTCACATTTATGATGGGACTTTAACTGGTAAGATAGAACACTACACATGTTTGCATTATTTAAAGAATGTTCTCCCTTAGGAGATAGATATTCTGACATATTGACTCAAATAATTGAGCCGCTAGTACAGAACCATAATGACTTATGGTATCAACAAGATGGCGCGCCTCCACACAATTCACTCAATGTGTCAAATATCCTCTACAGGCTATTTGAAGATCGATGGTTGGCGAAAAATGGTCCACATCTTTGGCCACCACGTTCTCCCGATTTAACTCCTTTAGACTATTATGTTTGGGGTAGGATAAAAAATTTTGTCTACTCAACTCCCCTGACTGATAAAGAGGACTGCATAGAACGAGTCAGAAATGCGTTCAGGTTTGTTTAGATTTTTAGATTCATAGTTTTGAAACTCAATTTGGTTTTTAAACACTTTTGCAGATCTCTTCCTCCCGATGAAATAAGAAGAGCAACGCACGAAGCATTCCTGAGACGTATAAATAAATGTCTAGAAATTAACGGTCAAAACTTTGAGCATCTTCTCTAGTTATAACTGCGAGAGTTTGCCATGGTTCTCCTAATAGTAACTTGAAGTCGGTTTCAAGAAGGGGTGAAAAATCTACAGCATGGTTCAAATAACAGTTCCTGAAAATGTCATCTTCTTGGCGTGAAGGGAAAAGAAATAGCTGAAAATTCAAGACGAAAAACAGTTTTTTGTGAATAACTCAGAAAATATCCACTTTAGGGCAAGGGTGTGATGCATACACTCACATTATTTTTTAACGTAGATTCAATATCTGCCATAAAAAAATGGGGTTCTAATTTGAAAAAATTGATTTTTCACGATTTTGTCATCCCTAACTTTGAAAGCGATTTTTTCACCCCCTGTATCATGAATCGCGATTTCGATTTTTAAAGTGGATACACCAATCTTACATCTTGAAAAATCCCAAAAATGAAAATTTTCCATCCAACAACCTCGAAGTTCTTCTTGTTTCAGCGGAGCTCTATTTTCGATTTTTTTTTCGAATTTTCCCGCTCAGAGAGAATTTTCCAACCAAAACTGAAAAATGTTACATCAAAATAAATTGAAATTTTCTAAGGAATCTATTTCTGCAATAAAAAAATGGTGTTCTAATTTGAAAAACGGAAGTTGACGTCATTTCCGGAAAAACCGGAGGTGCTCATGCCTTGAAAATATTTTAGATTTCATCAGCATCGTGAAATACTTATAAGTGCTGAATTTCATGAAAATACGTTCAGTAGTTTCCCGTATAAATATGGGTGAGGTTCCTCGTGAAAGACCCTGTATAAGTTTGAAATTGCAGACCTGAAGATGCGAAAGGACACTTAACCAAACATTAGCAGTGATGTGGTTAAAAACCTCAGAACATAGTTTCGGTTCTCACTCCTATTTCCCGTTGAATAAGTTTTTGAATATTGAATATAAAGGACGCTAGATCTATTGGTATTGTTAAGAAAAATTTTAGGACCCCATTTCCACTGAAACACTATAAATAATAACCACCTACCACAATATATTCCGAATATTTTCACCGGTAGTAACGACCTTTCAGTTCAATCCCCCCTACCAGTCATACCCACTCAGACCTACCCGTCATAAGAACTAATATTTCTCCCAAACCCTCTATTATTATCCGATATCCCGTCACGGAGTGCATCTTTGCTCCCGGAGGCGGTCGAAAGACCTATTCATTCTCGAGTCCAGGGTGCGGCACAAACGGGAACCAATACCTCCAAAAGTTGAGGGCACGATCGGTCTTTTTGTTCGACTAGAAGAGGCAACGTATCGCTTCTGCACACGGGCAGAAAGGGCCCTGGGGAAATGCAGCGCCGACTGGGGGTATAAGATGGAGTAATCCGAATCCCCCACCTCAACCTCCAACTCGTTTCTTTGTAGAAGGAGCCGTGGATTATTGGTACTTATTGTTGTCCGTCAAATAAGCGAATGAGTTTTGGTCAGAGATGATTTCTTCTGGTAGAAAGGAGAAACGGTTGTTCCAGTGGAAGAATAGGGTAGTTTACTGTGAGGAAAATATTGTCACGTTTAATTTTCACGCAATTGACAAAGTTTTTCCTAATATTTCTTGATACAATAATCATCGAATTGAGTTGTGTTGGGAAACATTGACTGCCGAGTCTGTATCAAATTTCATAAAAATCTTTTGAAAAGTCTCCAGTTTTGCCTAGTTATTTAGTGTTCAAACTAGTGAGCCCATCAATTGGTCCTATCTAGTCGCCTTATCGGACAGATCAATGGAGATGGTAGTATAGAAAACATGGACGCAAAAGCACTGTACGTTAAAGTTGCAAAATGCAGGATACGGGATATATTGCTTACCGTGTTGATTTAAGATTGTTTTAAATACTCGGAATCTTCGGAGGATCATGTTTTGAAGTCTGTTCGTCAGCTATTTCTGTCAAGTTTCGTCTAGAAATGTCGTTAGGTTATATTAGTCTTCTCTTCTTCTTTCTCAACCTGTGCTCGTCCACTCCTGGACAACTCAAAAATGTCCACGTCTCTCTGTCTTGTGCCTTAATTATCCAATTCTTTCCAGCCACCTTCCTTATATCGTCGACCCATCGTTTCTGTGGACGCCCAACGCTTCTTTTTGGTTTTCTGGGTCTCCATACGGTTGTCCTACAAGCCCACCTGTTTTCAGCCATTCTAGCGACATGACCAGCCCAATTCCACTTCATCTCAGCCACCTCTCGAATCACGTCCCTTACCTTGGTCTGCTTCCTTATATTTTCGTTTCTTATCTTGTCCCTGAGGGAGATTCCCAACATGCCGCATAAGGTTGGCATGGGCGGCTTTGGGTAGGTTGGGACACATCCTGAAAAACGACAGAATACCAATTAACTTGAAACAGAAAGTGTATAACACCTGCGTACTACCTGTACAAACCTATGGGCTGGAAACCATCAGTTTGACTAGAGCATTTGCAAATAAACTCGTAACAACACAAAGAGCCATGGAACGCTGCATGTTGGGAATCTCCCTTAGGTTATATTAGTATGGTGCAGATATACAAAAATTGGACGTTGCCGCATTGTATTGCTTCCGGACACAGACAGAAGAGGCCTGGGGGAAATGCAGCATTGACGGTATAAGTTGGAGTAATCCGAAACCCCTGTCCCCACCTCCAGTTCGTTTCTTCGTAGAAGGAGCCATGGCATATAGTTACACATTCTTCTTCTTTATGTGCCGTCTCCTTTAAGAAGGTTGGCTATCATCATGGCGATTTTTTTCTTTGAAGTTGCGGATCTGAACAACTCAACAGAGGTACTGTTGTACCACTGCCTTAGGTTGTTCAACCAGGAGATGCGTCTTCTTCCTATACTTCTTTTACCCTGTATTTTTCCTTGTATAATAGTTTGCAACAGCGTATACCTCTCGCCTCTCATCACGTGGCCCAGATACTGTAATTTTCTGATTTTCACTGTGTTGATTATTTCTTTCTCCTTTTCCATTCTTCTCAATACCTCCTTGTTCGTTATTCTGCTCACCCATCTTATTCTGAGGATTCTTCGATATGTCCACATCTCGAATGCTTCCAGCTTGTCGGTGTCGCATTTCTTAAGCGTCCAGGCTTCCATTCCATATAGTAGTACTGGAAATACGTAGCATTTAAGCATTCTGATTTTAAGATGTAGACTAAGATCTGTTCTGGTTAATGCATTCCTCATTTTACTAAACACTGTTCCAGCCATTCCGATCCTTGATCTTATTTCCTGTGAATAATCATTATTGTTATTTACAATAATTGTTCCCAAGTACTTGTATTTGCAGACTTTTTCCACTTGCTCCCTTTTGATCCATAATGTTTCTCGCTGTTGTTGCAGACTCAGGAAGTGAATTGTACAGAGCTCAAGCTCGAAGTAAAAGACACGACGAAATTTTTACTCTTATGGGACGAAACTGAAAGATTGAAGTACTCAATGAGCTACGACATGTCCATCTCTAAAGTTCCCTAGAATTTTTGAAAAATTTTCGAAATTGACCCTTTATGAAGTCGACTCCTAAAGCAGATCGATATGTGTAGATTTAAAGGTCTACACTAGTTAATTTTTCTGGTGCTAGAATGATCAAGGGTTGGTTCGATACACTTCAAATGAATGCTTGAGAATGTTTTAGCCAGGTCGAATAGAATGGAATGAGCTCAATAACGTCTCCATTTTTTCGGTTATTGCTCGATTTGCTATGTCATGTATCATGTCAGGAAAATGGATACGAATCCACAAGCGGACGCCTGCATGATTCAATATCTAGAAGGATAATTCTATTGTTCACAACAAGCCTACTGAGAGTTTCGGCAGCATATTAGTAGTCGGGGCCATCGACAATTTATAAGATAAACTGTTCGAATATCAGCATTGTCTAGCACATCGATAAGCTGTCAATTACGATCCACAAGATTAGCCAGAGTAGCTAAGCTCTCTTTCTTGTGTTTTAGTTTTTCACTGTAGTGTCTATTCAAGCCCTACCTGGCGTTTTTATATGTGTGGTATTATTCTGCTTTCAGTTCATAGTGTCCCGAGTGCTTATATTTAGTGCTTTGTGATTGGTCGATAAATAAACATCGGAATGTTTCAGCACCCAACAGGAATTGTAATATTTGAATTGAATACACAGCAATTCAATGGAATAATGATTATTTCTATAGCGTTCAGCAAACACCCATCTGAAGTCATGCTGATGTCGATAATGTATAAAACGATGCGCGGTTTCACAAGTTGACACATCTTGACATGTCATTCAGAAGTTCCGCAATCAGCAACAATGAGTTCTGAACTAGATTTGGCGTGAAACAACATAGGACGTCGTTAACCATCAGGATATTTCGAGTCTGAGTTGTGATGTACCGTCTTATCAGTTCTGCTTTACCAGGGTTGTATTGAGAGCGTTCAGGGACAAAGAAGTGGGATGAATAGGGCTTTTTCTTCTTTATTTATGATGAATCACCCAAATTTATCTATTCTCCATTTATTCTACAAAAAAAACTAAAGTCGACACTAGGCGATCTCTCATATTTCAGAAATTATGGTCCCTCAAAGTTCTATATCGATCCATTTTCAGGTAACATCTTGAAGTTCATCATTGGCAACATATAATCGGTCAGAATTCTGTGTATTCGTCTATGACATCCGGCAGGAAATTCTTTTTTTTTTTAGGCATATACGTTCGTTGGAGATGATAAGGTATTGTGGCCAGACAAGGTTGATTAATAATCTGTAGAAATGGAGGTTGAAGGGCCGCCCGGTATTTATAATTTGTTTCATTGAATATGGTTTATTCTTAAAATAAATCGTCAAAGACAATTGGTGAACTATAAGCAGGGTGAGTCTTTGAGTAGTACATTAGTTTCAATCGTAGATTCTTCCCATCAAATAAATCATTGTTCATTTACCATTTTTCCAGATTCGGCTCCAGTAAAAAGATACAGGCTGTCTAAATTTCAAAAAAAAAATATTTTTTTTTCAGCTTTGATATGGTAACTCCGAATGAGATGAATTTTGGTGTGAAGTTCTCTATAAATATGACACATATTTTTCAGTTATCATTTTCATCCTACTCCAAACAGTTTCCGAGTTATAGACTCAACGATTCATAAAACTATATGAAATCAGCATGTAGATTGCAGATGAAATTTATCTTATGTCATAATAAGAATCATTTTAGAATACTTAATTATTCCTTATAATTTCTCCTCAAGATATATTCGACGTTGAATGTTATACAATCTGATGAAAATTCGAGAAATTACCACATTTCTTTGGATCCGTCCCTGAGCTAGTAAAGGCGGTAAATTAAGTTCCGTTCACGCTATTTCGCAAAGAACTACTGTTCTTATATAAGGTCTCTGCTATTTCGTGATTAGACCACAGATATGGAGGCTAGATCTTCATGTCTATGAACTTTCCATAGAGTTCAAATAATGTATTTAGGTAAGTTGATTGATTTCATATGATTCATATATAAATTTGATGAAAATAAGAAGAATTATGTAGTTTTAAATATGAAAGTGGGCGAGGATGGAATTGTAAATAATTTTAGTGGAATGAAATTGAATATCTCAAGAATTTAAAGTGGAAAGCACTGTTTCAATAGTTCAGTGTAGTGATATGTTAACCTTGCGATAATATTGCAAAAAGCACCAAACCATAAGAATTAAGTGAGTAAATGTGTTTTTCAATCATGTTTCTTTGAGTTTCACTGTATCAGTTATTCTGCCAAAGACATCACCGTAAGAGATATCTGTGGTGGACCTGCAAAGAAAGTTCAGGAGTGTATTAGTACATTGAAAAATATTTAAATGCTAACGTGAGCCGAATCTGAAAAAATCGCAAAGGAAGAAAGTTTTTCATTTGATTAGAGGAATCTGTGGTTAAAATTATGTACAATGTACAACTTAAAGACTCACCCTGTGATTGTTTTTATGGTGGAAAATGTATTTACAATTTTTTCATTTAATATGCTAAACTTTTGAAATAAATCGTCAAAGATAATTTTTGAACTATATGAAAGTACTGAGTGATTGTTTTTATGATGGAAAAGGTGACCTGAAGATTCCAGATCTAGGGAGAACCATTACCTAGAAACTACTGACGGCTCTCCAACGCCCATGTTCCTTCTTCGGGATAACAACTCCAACGCAATCCTCCAGATTTTCGTGGCAGTGGCTCCTACACATTTCGTGTAATTCGCCAAGATAATGCCCTAAACTTCGAAAGCGGTTACAGGGGTTGTTTGTTGTTGAGAGTCAAATTCTGATCTCGCAGCCAGGGTAAGATAAAATCTGTCCGTAACAGCTTCCCACTTGGCCTGAGGGATACGAGAGCAAGCTTTAACTGATTAGGAAATAAGAAAATAACCATCAGTATCTTGGCAGGATCTTTTTTCTTCTTGTGATTCGGATAAGATGTATGCTGATCAATAACCCTGCAGGATATTGGGGTTTTTAGTCGAGATTCCATGTCTACAAGGATTTTTTTTCACGTTTTTAATGACAGAATATTTTCTCAATTCGTCGACTGATAGTAGGGATGAACTTGCCTTTCTCTTGGTTGAATCTATTTGTAGCTTCCGACGCTTAGCATTTTTTGCAGCTCTTGCGATGACAAATTCTATGTCAGAGAATAGTTTAAAATTGCGATTATACCTTTCGAAAAAATATTCCTGCAACTGCTTAGCTGTAGAGTACCATAGAACTTTGATAACACTTTCCTTGTAGTCTACGGAGTTCTTTTTTCGCATGTTGAAGGCATATTCTTCAAGAATAAGCGCCAGTTATTTCACAGGTATATCCGCTCTGTCGAAATCATAAGCTTTTTCTGCGCAAAAAGTTTATAAACTGCTTCCGTACACTTGCCTTCGATTTCCTAGTATCCGCGTGTGTCAACTGTTTAATATTCTGGCGAATATTTTCTTTACTTTCTTGACCGAAGCTAGACATTTTTCTACGTCGTGCTGTTTTCGACAAATTCAAAACAGAAATTATTTCTAGCTTAGAGTTCCACGGTAACTTAATAATCAAATCGACAAAATCTTCTATGTTTTGCAAATACTTAATGAAGATGAAAATTTATGTTGTTGGCAATAAACACATTTGGTGTGGAATTTTCTTACTGAATACCACACGAGGTCAAATTGAATCCGGAAATTTTTTCTCGCTCATGAATATTTTTAGAAAATTATCCTTCGTCTTCGGATAATTTTCAAAGAGCTCGAAAAAATTTTCGGAAATAATTTGACCTCTAGTGGTATTACTAGTGGAAAGTCTCTCGTTTGTCTGATGATAGTGTCAGATTTGTAGTCTGAAACGTCACAGTGTGCTTTGTTTATCGTTTGTATTGTTCCGGTACTGTTCATTAGGCAATCTGTTTTCCAGGAAACTTCCCTTGACGAATACTTCAATCCTGAAATCCGCAAGGGCTTTTCCATAAAAAATAACTTATGTAATTTTTAATAGTTCTTTTCCAAACATTGGAAGTGAAATCCCAAAAAAAAATTATAAGATTAGATCACGTAATATTGGACTTTTCAAAATTTAAATTCACCCAATTAATATAATATATATAAAATAATAACCAATTCAAGGAGACAATGCGAAAAGAAAAAATTCGTTAGAAAAGGAGATGAATTTTCTGAATAATTTCCATGCAATGGTATGAATTTTGCTCGAACTTTCTCCCCACATTCTAAAGCACTCCGAGGATTTTTTGGCTACATTCTGCGACAATTCGCGTAGTTTTTCCAGAGATGTGCATCAAATATAATACATTTTCGATTCCAAGTTGCCCCACGAAAATATGTCTAGAACGGATAGTTCAGGAAATCTGGCTGAGCATTCCATAGAACCCCTCCGACCCATCCAGAGAAAGTTCATTTCTATATAAATTCATTAAAATCATTATTCAAAATTCAACAGAATAAGATATTTTCAGATCATAGAATCCACCTTGGGAGAAGAAACCGCCGGAAATTTAATCATATTTTTTGTTGTTATTTTCTTTATACGAATTTGCTTTTTCAGAATTATTTCAAGAAATTATATATGAACAGCAGAAATTCAAAACAGTAGGTTTTGATGATGAGTATGCAAGGGGTGAAGCTACAAATTCCACCCCTCTACGAATCGAAATGACGCTCACTTCAATCTAATTTCACCGACTGAAGTCGAATGCAAAATTCGTTTCCGCATCAGAGTGCAGTTCGTTGTCGGGGAATGCCAAATTTCCACGCCGCAACGAAAGTTGAGCTGGAATTTCCAAATCTGCTCTCTGGCAAATCTGGATATCGAATTATTTCATCCGCTGCCTCTCCGCAAAACCTCTCGGCATCGCGATAGTTGAAAACTTTCCAATTTCCACTTTTGCCTGCTATCGCACCAGCTCTCAGATAGTTTCATCGCCTCGATTACCTCTGAGGATATCTCCATTATCGAATATCGCAGGTGGAACCAGCTCAATTAATGGCACTACGTTTGGGGGCAATAAAAAGTAATCGGAATTCTGCACAAACTGGGGTCGATGGTGGTATTCGATTCTTCGTGGGTATTTGTCAGTTTTCTGCTTTGGTTGAGGGTAAATTTGTATTTCAATGATGGGGCAAAAAGATGAAAGGTTTGTTTGTTGTACCTGCTTGAACTATAGCAACTCCACTGACTTTCTCAGTGCAGCTGAGTAGTCACAGATAACTGAATGAGTCGGCTTAGTGTAGTTCGATCTGTTCTATGATTTTCACAGAATACAAATATATGATAGATGATTTTACGTAGGATGCACAGAAGATATGGTGCTCTCATTTTCATTTGTTTTCCTACTAAATCTTTAGACCAAACTGGGGAAACCGGATGTATTTCATACTCTCGCCACCGACAGAAACGCCACCAATCGACCAATCAGAGCGCATGGCACTAGGTAATTCGGCAATTGTCATTTTGAATTTATTTATGTTTTCTCAGATCATTATTTAGTTATTGATAAGTGCGTGAAATCTTTTTGTGTTAGCTTCGAAGAATTTTGTAGATCCTCAGATACTTTTAAATGGGTCCCTTTTGTATTTTGTTTGGACAGTGCGGATGTAAATGGAAATAAGTGTTCAAATGAAGAGAAAATCATATTTATAGAAGGTATAAACTTCATGAAACTCAGCTGCTCATAATTCTTTTCACAGTTGTCTTTCAATCATTTTCACTAATCGAGGATCACAATGTGTTGTTTAACAATTTTCATTTACTCGAAACTGAAATTCACTAATATATGCTGCTATCAAGTGCTACGTACTAGAATACAATTGAATAAAATACTTGTCTTCTAAATGAAAATCTTCTGAATTTAAATGGAAAATAACTCAAATTGAACTGGTTTAATGATATGGCCTATTCGATGAGTTTTTAATCTTTTTGAAACTTCAACTCTTGATAGGTTTCCGTCTGACTTGAAGTAAGGATGATGCTTTTTCAGTATCAACTTCCATAAACTTCCCGCCGCTTCACCAGATTTCTTTGTATATGTGCACAATCTGGAAAATATTAATATATTTGAATAAGCTATCAAATGATATTGGTGTATCAGTAGATTCTGTAGAATTTCACATTGCTTACCTGATAATTTCTTCCTCACTTGCTATAATATAGGAAAACATCGAATGATAGTGTACATTAGCCAAAAATTACAAAGCATATTGAATTATAAAGAATATATCCCACTGAAAGTTACGCAAAACATAATATGGTAGAAATTCATTCATCCACTTATTTTTTACCTCATATCTTGTCTGATATGAATTCAGTTCTGACAGACAGTTGCCTTGACGATCGGTCGTGATTTCCAAATAGCGCCACCTTCAGTGGAAAAAACGAATTCTGCCGAATTCTCAAACATTGGCGAATTAAAAGCGCATCTTTGAATACACCTTATCTTCTGTACATCCTAATTTTACGCAAACCTAAGATGACAGAATTCTATGCATCTTTTGTTTTCACTACCATTTCGAGGTGGTGTTGATTTGTCGTTAACTTTTTCTGAAGTCGTCACGGACAAGAATTCCATTTCAAATAACGATATGATGAAAATTAATTTCGTCCAAAAATAACCACACATAGAGAACAAAACAAGTCCAACCAGAGACAACCAAAGATGTCTATGATTATGAGTTATATTTACGCATAATGATCTCAGAAGATAACCTCACTCTATGCACTGCACACGTAATCTGTGACAACACTGACTCCCAATATTTCCGCAACGAACAGAGTGCAAGTTTACAACGAAACACACCGAACAGTATCAGTAGAGTTAGTGTAGTTCATGTAGGTTCAACGAACAAACCTAAAGAGTGTCGGCATTTTTGCACTCACGCTATATGGAATAGTGTGCTATCGTTTCGTTCAAATGTCTGAAATTTGTCGAATAATTCTTCTAAAGTTGTTTCAAATGTTTAGGTTGGACTCAATTTTCTCTTATATTCCGGATTCTAAAATTGCTAGATTGAAATCTTGTAAACCTTTATGGGTTTACGATTTTCTTTATTCCAAGATAAGTGACAAAGAAATTTGGCGTTTGGAATGGAATTCGTGTAATGTTTTCAACAAAGGTTTGATCAGCGATCCTTCAGAAAAAGTTCATGGTTTTAATCTTCCTAGGAAAATTTGGTGCATTTTGAATGGACTCAGAACGGGTCATGGTCGTTGTAATAGTTTCCTCTTCGAGTGGAATTCGGTCGAAAGTCCGCGGTGTGAATGCGGAGGCGAAGAGGAAACGATAGAACATTCAGTTAATTGTTGTCCAATATATAAATTTGACGATGATTTCGAGGCAATTCATTTTGTGTCTGATTCTTTTTTGAGATGGATTGTGAACTTCAAATTGATTCAATGAATAATAAGACATTCAAGTTGATGAAAAAGAAGCCGTTCAAGTAGAAACTACAATTTCACTACACTTATACTGGGAGACAGAATTTTTCCTGAGGTTTTTATCTGTGCTCTTGTATCATACGTAAAAATGTAGGGTAGCATATTATCCAAGCAATGACACAGCAATTTTTTCCGAAGGAAACTGGTCCATGAAAATATATTCTGAAGCAGGTACAAATCGATTTGAAGTTGAGACGGAGAATCCGCATCTGCTGGATTACCCCAGGGGAGCTCTCCATTATCGGATATTGCAGGTAGAACCAGCTCAATTAACGCCCTCCGTAAGGACGAGATGAAAGAAATCCGTATCCTTTAACAACTGGGATCGATCCCCTTTATTCAAGTTATTCCTGTTCGTTGGGTTTTTCTTGGGTTGACAAGAAGAAACTGGATTTTTTTTAAAGAGGGATGAAAGTCTTGCCTTATTCGGGTGAAATTATTCAATTTTTCCAATTATACGTATACTTCTAGTTGGTTTATCCACCAAGAGCAAGTATCAAGGTGATTCTAACGACAAAGGAAAAAGAATAAGAATGAACCAAAGTGCAGGAGTTGAATGGAACAATACCAAAACTGATTATGAAAACTATAGAGAGGCAATGACGTGAAGTCAAAAGCTTTATTCCAAATTCTAATTTTTCTTTAACCTTCAAGCTATCATTTTTCAGTAATGAAAATTGGAATGGCTCTAAGGAATCATTGGGCGAATTTTTCCCTTTCAGGATTTCGACCTACCTAATGAACCCCAAACCTACTCTACCAATATTGAAGTTTCCAAGTCGTTTTCTACGGAAGGTATTATTTACCCATTCAAATTTCATTTTGCCAGTTTTTCCGAAAATACAGATTGAATCGAATCGCACGATAATAGCGGAAACTCTACGGAATAAAAAAAATGTGAATAGAATGATGAACACTGTTGTGAATAGTTAGTTCGAAATCTTTCTGGAATCTGACTAGCTTCGAAAAAAAATATTCCAAGGAATCTATGTCCAAAATTCCAACGATCCCAACGATTGCCGGCAATGGTGCGTGGGTATGTCTCTTGTAGTTCCTCCATATATGAAAGAAATAACCTCAAAAATTTAAATAACGAAAATTCCGAAGCCGGACAGAGCCGATTTTGACAGGGTGAGTCTGTTGTACATAAATTTCAACCCTAGATTCCTTCCATCAAATAAAACATTCATCATTCTTCCAGATTGTTCCCGGTAAAAAAATACAGGCTGTTAAAATTTACAAAAAAAATTAGTCTTTCTTTTGTAGCTTCTCAATGATTCCCCCGGATAATTTTGGTGTGAACATTTCTAGAACTATGACACGTGTTCTTTAGTGTTATCAAATTTCATCTTATTTAAACGGTGTTTTGGTTATGAACTCCCCTATTCATAAAACTATAAGGAATTATCATGAAGAATGCAGATAAAGATTATCTTACTGTATTATAAGAATCCTCAAACATTGTAGAAGTTTATTATTATTCGTTATCATTTCTCCTTGAATGAATCGTTTTCGAAATATTCAACGTTGAATGTTTTAACATCAGATAAAAATTCGAGAAATTACCCTATTTTCGTGGGTCCGCCACTGAGCTAGGAAAGTTCGTGAATTGAGCTCCGTCAACGTTCACCTGGAACATAGAATACACAGGAAGATTTATCTATTTGGCATAGACCAAATATTAAGTTGATGCTATTTCGTGATCCGACCAGACTTGCCATGAAAATTATGATAATTATGGAATTTTTCATATAAAAATGGGCAAGAATGAAATTCTGTAGAATCTCATGGTGGAAACAACTGGATATTGCACGAATATCAAGTGGAACATACGGGTTGCAATGGTTGATTGTACTGAAATATTTTCTCCACAATAATACCGCAAAAATTTTCAAATCATAAGTAAAGAATTTTCCAATCAGATTTCTTTGAATTTCAAGTAATGGATTGGTAATTCTGAAATACAAATCACCTTAACAGATTTCTGCTTGCAAACAAGGTGCTGGAGTGTATCAGCCAATTCAGAAATATTTGAATGCCTATAACTTTTTTCCTCATGAATCTATGGTTAAAATTAATGTACACTTGAAGACTCACCCTGTATATATTCTTTTGGGCAGTAATTCTTTTTATATCAAACAATATATTTACTCATAGTATTAGCAGAGGAAATGTGAACGCGGTACCAAACATGTTTACGTATGATACAAGAGTACAGATAAAAAACTCGGGGAAAACTCAGTATCCACGAAAATTCTTGAAAAAAAATGTCTGTTCCCAAAAACAAACGCTTGAAAAAATATATCAAAATTCAACTGAATTACTGCAGGCAAGTCCTCATCTGTATTGACCTGAATTGGTTTATTCAGGTGTATTGGGGTTTCAATAATAATGGATTAATTATTCGCACTTGATTAATTATGTCGTTATCAAAATGAAGACACGACCGACGAATACTTTCTGATCTTTATCAGAAATGTTGATGCTTCTAAAATAAGCAGATAATTGAAGAACTTATTGACCAGTTGATCAATATCGTTGCACTCATGACACGAAAATGGTGTTGAGGTGTATTAAAAACGCACTTTTAACACGTAACAAAAAATGTATTTTCTTGTATCTGTATTAGATAACAAGACCGAAGTGGTATACAATTTATACAATAGAGTCTTCCTTCTATATCTAACAATAGCAAGGTCGAAGCGACTTTCAAATGAGAAGTTACCAATTTCACAATACAAAAATTAACGTATAAGTCTTGTTTGTAAATTCGAAAGCAAATTGTTGTTTACTATACAACGATCAAATGAAGAGTGTCTAAAAACTAACTAAACCCAACTTAAGAATATTCCCTTCTTCACATTTTAGAGGGAGAATACAAATATTGATTGGTTTTTTGAATTTAGCGCCCTTCTAAAATCCGAAAAAACACCTCGGATTGGGTGGTGTGAAAGAGAGAGCACAAATGTGTGAAGGAAATTTCCCTAAATGGTCTAGGAGGATAAATTCTATAAACTGTCACATGTGATGTCTGGATTCTTTGAATAACCGAAGTATACCACTCATCGAGCTCCGATTCCTGGAATGCTGAGAGCTTGAATTTTATCTGAGTGTTTTCTGTCATGCAAAATTATACTTTATTGTTGTCTTGAGATAAAATGCTCTTAAAGCCAGTGTCAATTGATTTAAACCAGAAATATTGAATTTGGGCATACTCCTGGAAACCAAAAGAATACAGACTCCGACGTTGGAAAATCAAGAAAAGACAATATATCATAAAATACTGGGTCCAGCACCATCAACTGTTCAATTGATATAACAACCCCTTCATTTTCGAAATTTGTGAATTCTGTACTCTCAGATTAAAAATATTAGAAATCAAAGAATTAAAAAAAAAATCATTCCAGGAACGTGCCTTCATCGGGTTTTCTCAATCATGCTAATGTTATACAAGATATAATCAAATGACGACTTGATTCATGCATCTATAATGCTCTTTTATTCCAAACAACCGCACGTCTTGCGTCAATTACCCGTAATTATGACAACTGGTACCACGTGGTGAACCGTTTAATCAGGAATTATTTATGATGTTGTAATTGCAGCGTAGTAATTTTTATAAGCCGTAGTCCCGCTTTGAAAAGTCTCTGCTGCACTCGTATGTCGAAGCAAATAAGCTTCATTACATTCATTTTAATTACACTCTGTCCGAGTTAATAAAGTGAGTACTTACGCCGTCCATATGGGGCTTTATTTGGATTAGTGGCAGCAGTTATATACTTTGTTGCGAACATTAATTAAACATTGGAGTCTGCTTCTGTGTTCTGCGACTGTTCGACCTCTTCGTGTTGGTATTTTGATTCATTACTGTCTGGAAAAATTGTCTTTGGAGCAGTTTCACCCCTGAAAAAATGAAAACTCCGCTATGGATTTCTCACTGATGAAGAATTCATAGTGAAGTTTTTTCACCACATGGTATTCCACATCAAATAAAGCGCACATCGTACAAACAAAACAAGAACCATAGCATGACTTGAACCCATTAACGGATACAACAAAAATATAAATTGGTGGTCCAAGTAGTGACGTCAATAAATTTTGTTTAGATTCCTTACACTTGGGGGTATCCAAAAACACTCCATGTATTCCATGCGTTTTTTTGTAGTTTTTGTGTTATAGTTTTTATTTGTGTTTTTCCGATTTATTATGTCAGCGAGGTTTCAAAAATTCATATCTTTTATGTAGTAGGTATTTGCAGATATTTTTTTGTAACATGATCTCCCTGAATGTTGTTTTGATAACAAAAATAACTCAGATTCCTGAAATCACTCAAAGTTGCTCAAAAAAGGCTTGAAAGTTAGAACTTAAGTTTTCAGTAGGATTGACTCAAACATTCAACTTCAATTAAAAAATACAAAAAGGAGTTTTCATATTTTCTGGCTGAGTTTAAAAACTTTGCACGGTCCTAAAATACGACGATCATAAGAAAAACATTGTACTTTATGGGCCTTAAGACTTATAGACTCAAAATCATTGAAACAAGATTAGAGTTATTTTTACTTTTTATCATTCTTATGGTGAATTAAACTCAAAAATGTGTTTCTGAAGTAATTTTAATTGAAATTCCTGTAAACAGCAGCTATTGTAATTTTTACAATAATTTTGGTCTCACCACTGACTGAAAATGTGCGCATATTTCAAAATTGGTATTTTTGAAATCACTTGCTTTTGGATGAGAAATAAAAGCACAAATTACTGAAAAATTACCATTACAACAACAAATCTTCAAAATCCCTTCCTCCATTTTGAATACATAATAAACGTTTTTTGTTTTATTTTTCTTTCCGCTCCTAAAAGTTTTTGTCTCAATTTTGCTTAGTTGTTAATGTAAAAATAACACAATCCACAATTATCTTACAGGAATTTCAATCATAATAACTCTAAAGCTACATTTTCAATAAGATTGCCATAAGAATGATAAGAAATAGAAAAATAAATTTACTCGTGTTTCAATGATTTTGAGCCTATCCGCCTTCGATGGCCGATTACAGCTAAAAATTACGAATAAAGTAATATTTTTTTCGTATGATTTTGGTAGTTTAGGACCGTGCGAAGTTTATGAACTCATCCAGAAACCATGAGAACTCCTTCTTGTATTTTTAAATGAATTGTTGAATGTTTGATTGAATCCTACTGAAAACTGAAGTTCTAATATTCAAGCCTTCTTGTGAAAGCTTTGAGTAATTTTAGGGAGCTGAGTTATTTTTTTTTTTTCATTAAAACAACATTCAGATAGATTATGTTACAGAAGAAAAATCTGCAATATACCTACTACATAAGAATATATGAGTTTTTGAAACCTCGCTGGCACAATAAATCGGAAAAACACAAAAAAAACTATAACACGAAAACTACAAAAAATCGCTTAACATACATGGGGTATTTTTGGATACCCCAAAGTGTGAGGAATCTAAAAAAAATTTATTGACGTTACTTCTTGGACCACCCTGTATAAACCTCTTGACCTTTGTAGTCAGATCAGGCAGTCTAGTCACCAGACCAAATATTCATCGCTAGAAATAATGGGATAACAGCAAGTAATTCACTCCTCCCTTAACAACTGAAAAAAGTGCCTACAAGTTGTCCTGAAAAGAGTCCCTTGGGGGTCTAAACCCCATATACACAAAAAACAAAACCAGCAACATCAGGCAAGAAAAAACTAGGAACAATTAGGCGAAACCAAAGGGAAGCAGACCGCTACCCCTAATTTATATAATTAAATTCAACGCGCATGGAACGAGCGCTAATTGAAGCTAAATTCCATTAACCCGAGTTGTCTTTTTGGATTCTTCAGAGGGCAGCAGCTATTTCAAGATGAAATTCCCGTGTGTCCGCTCGAATGCTCCTCATATAATTTGATGAAAGTCGTTCGGGTGGTAGGAGGAATCGGATCTTTCAGTTTTCAGATTAATTAAGGGTGGAAAGTTGATGGAGGCTCTTTCATGGGAATTTTTGCGGCTTTTGATGTTGGGAACTTATCGGAAGCAAATGGTGGTTGAGCGATGGAATCGAACTGTTTATCCGGAAGAGTTCGCATTTAAGGGTTGGGCAAAGTTCGGAGTGAAGTGGATTTGTTTCGGAAAATACACTGCGCAAAAAAATTAACGCACATTCTGAAAATCTCAATTTTAATGAAAGTTAACTCTACATTGACCTTATAACTTATATTTTATGTTCTCTCGGGAAGGTTTTGAACGAAACAAGACACATTAAATGGAAGAAAAATTCAGGATTTCACCGAATCTTATGTGAAAGAAGAGAAATGAACAATTTTCAAAATACTGAAATGCTGATAAGTGATTTAATACTTGGTATTTCCACCCCTTGCGTTAATTACAGCTCGGCAACGACGGTTCATACTCATAATGAGTGATCTTAAAATGTTCTGATCTAATCCTTCCCAGATTTCTCCGAGTTGGATTCCTAAGTCATTAAGAGTAGCTGGATGATTTTCTGAACTTCTCAGCCTTCTATTGAGGTTGTCCCAAATCTGCTCAATCGGATTGAGATCTGGACTTCTTGCTAGCCATTCCATTCGAGAGACTTCAACCTCTTCAGTCGTAGAATAAATTTGAGATTTCCATAATGTGCGTTAATTTTTTTGCGCAGTGTATTTATAGTAGAAAATATATATAAAAGTACAGACCGTCTTTCACCGCATCCTTCGGACGTTCTTAGTTTTACAACAATTAAAGTTCTTTCACTGTCTTGATTCAATTCGATAAAACTCATTTTGGGTTATTATTTGATGAAATCAAATAAAAATTCTAGAAAAGCACTGACGTGAAGTCAGCAGCTTTCACGCGCTTGTTCACATTGCGAAATGGTGACTTGGAAATCTCAGTGAAATTTCAATGGAATGCAAAAATTTTCAAAAAAAAAATAATTTTTTTTTCAAATTTTTCCATGGATAATTCTTCTTATTAACACTGTCCATATTCCAACCAAGTTTCATCTCGATCAGATAAATATTTTTCGAGGTATTGAAAAATCAAAATTTCAAATGGCTGTAGCACAAAAACCATTCGGCGGGTTTGGCCCAATAACGAACTCAACCGAGATATTCAGGATCTTAACCTAACCTCAAGACTCTAGGTCCTTCCTTTCGATAGTTACAGCGCACACGGCCGGCTGGACGGACATAATCAATGTTGACCATGGATTCTTCATCAGTGAGTCTAACCTAGTCGTTTGAGATCTATTTCGGCTCAAAATTCGAAAATAGCAGAGATCGTGACGAAATGATAACGCGCTGTACCCTAGAACGAGCGCGTATTAAAAATATAATAAAAAATTGATGAAATCGAATAATAAATCGATCAAAACAAAAAAATAATAAATAATTTAACAGTTAACATTTTTAAATAATTAAATGAACTCATAAAAAAAATCCGTCCGTCCGTCGTCCGCCGCCCGTTGTCCAGGTCTTTCCTCTGGAAGTACTCAACCGAAATCCGTGAAACTTGGTAGAAAAATCGTCTCTCGCTCGAAGTTGATTCTCCGGGTTTTTCAGCAGGATCGGTGAACTCTCAGGGCTCAAAACGGGGGGCAAGAGGGAAAAAAGTATTTCTCGAAATCTTTCCACCTAATTTTCATAAAACTCTCATCGTTGATTACTGTTGCACAACTCAACTTAAAAAATCTGATTGCATTTCATCACTGACTCATTTTTGTCTGAATATGAATAGAGCATAATATTAATATTATTTATTTGTTGCAGGTTACTTATTATTCAAAGATTTCTGTGAAAATGTATCGGAAATTCCTGTGCCTCAGTTACGTTTCTACGAAGAGGTGAGTAAATTATATATTTTTGTTTTTGTATTTTTTCCCCGTTCTGTATTTGAGAACATGTTGGAGTTTATTTTTACCACCAACAACAATACTCTGTATCGATTACGGTTTATATCCTTGAGTAATTTTTTTCATTTCGAACGAAACACTGTAGATTTGTTCCTTGACTAAATACGCAATACCTCTTCTTGTATGTTTTTCATTCGATTATTTGAATGGATTATTTTATATTACTTAAAAAATGAATGAAAAATGAATAGCTCATAGAGGAAGAATAACATATGTTTTTTCACTCCCAAAAATGCCAAAGACAAACGAAGACAAAATAATGCAAGTTGATGTGTATTAACACATTGTTGCCGATGTTCCACAAAATATTCTTTTTGCTTCCTAAGGCCTGCATATTCATTTGAACCCAAGGTACATAAGACATTCAAAACCAAAAAATACACAATCTCAGCTTAAACCAATGCAAATTAACATTTAAGCAAGCGACTATACTACTACTATAAAATACTCCACAGATCACACTCTACCGACTCTGTATACGATAAACATCAAACATTCAACAAATTGAACTGAGGCAACCAGATAATCTCTAAAAGTAGGAGCAATAAACATAACGATAATAATAATCTTGATATTCTACAATTCAATAATTAAAGTAAGAGTAAACTTTGTTATAATAGTAAACAAAATGCAAGAGTGTACTCGTGTTAATACATTGAGAAATCTTTGAATGCTTTCTATATGCAACAATTAAAAAGTTATAATTATTGTTATTGTGTTAACGGCCAATGATTCCGTAGATATACCCATTTAAAATTTTCCCAAAATTTCCAAAAATACAGATCAAATCGAATTGAAATCCAGTTGTTCATCGGAAAATGACAGTTCGAAGGTTCATACAGAATTCAATGAGGATAATATAACAAGAAGATCACAGAATATTGAATATTTGAAAAAAAAAATTGAATTTTTCTTCAAATTGTTCTAATGACACGGTCATCAAGAAATTTTGTGCACAAGGTTGTCCTTCAGCATTTACAAACTAGCTGCGAAGTTTTATCATGATTGGATCAGTATTTCTTGAGTTATACCGAAAAAACAACGATATCGAGAAGAAAACCACGAAATTTGACATATTTCTTCCCAATATGTCCAAAAATTATGGTCGTATGGAACTGAAATTTGGTACATTGCTGTTAAATATGAAGCCCGAAATCTTAGTGGAACTTCTTCTTGTATAGAATAAACAGTTTCCAAAAAAAAATTTTTTTTTCGAAAAAAATTTTTTTCAAAAAATTTTTTTTTCTGATTTCACTGACAGAATAATCTCAACTAAATTTCGCTTGAAGTTGCGCGCCGTTATACTCTACCTAACTGCCAAGTGTCAATCCAATCGCTGCAGTAGTTTCTGAAATAAAAATAAATAACTTCAGAGTTTCAAATGGCTATAACTCCGAAATTGTTCGACCCATCCAGCCTATTAACGAACTTAGCCGCGGCATTCCAATGCGCGACCTACCCTGAAAGTTTCGAGTCGCTAGCTCACTTCGTTCGACCGTTATCGTGTCCACTGCCGGATGTACGGACAGAATCGAGTCCAATCTAGTCGTTTGGGACCAATTTCGGGAAAAAATTCGAGAATTACGGACATTTGGATGAAACGATAGCACGCCGTTTCCCTAGAACATGCGCGCAAAAAATACAGATTTTTCTGTAATACCTTTACATAATATCTTTCGATATTGATTTTATATATGACGATATACTTTTATTGTCTTCGACGTACTAGGTACGTCTTCAATGACAAAATTATTATCTCAACTGGCATATAATGATTGAAGTGAAAAACTCGAGAGAAGGGTAACAAAATGAAATACAATCTGAAAATAATACTAGACACAGTGTTTCATATTCTATCTTTCGATTTAGAATCATCAGTAGCAATTATTCTTATTATATGTCCAGTTGACGAATAACAACAAACTAATAAATTTGTTCAACAGAAAAATATCGTATAAAAGCCCGATCTTAGGACCACGACATTGTTCTTATCCAGTGAATAGTTTTTCCAGTAAAAGTTCCCTTATCGTTGCACTCAGAGTTCTCGTAATAAATATAGTACGCTCCAAAATCTCCATTACTCTTCGGGACGTAGTCTTCATGGAAACTTTAACGCCAAATGTTCTCAATCAAGAAAGTTTGAAATTTCGGGTTTGTGTAGTTCAACCGGAAGATGAAGAGTCACTTTTGAAGTGGGATGTACGAGGGGGCTGATAAGAGAAAATGGAGCATCGGCCTAAGTGTCTCATTCAGTAAATACAACTTTTACTTAGCTGATTTGAATTATTTTTCAGGTTTTTTTTAGGTTTTTGCTTCCAACATCTGCGAAACACTCGAGATTTGATGAAAAAATTATTTTTACACTCTTGTTCATGGAAACAACGAGTTATCGTTTCGTCACAATGTCTGTAATTTTCGAAAATGATCTTACAAGATTGCGTTGAACATCCTGAAGAAGAATCTGTGGTAGAATTAAATGGGGTTTTTTTCCTGAATTTGGGATATTACTGCAAATGCAAATTTGAACATAATGATTATGGGTTTGATTCATCATTTTCCCAAGTTACCTTCAGAAAGTATTACAAACCAGATTTCAAAATTGGGGTTTAGGATTTGCCAGACATGCACGAAGTGACAACGGTGTTTAGCAGAATGGGTTTTTCTGCTATAGAATAATAAAATATTTATTCCTTTTCTGTGGTACACACAAGTTCTTTGTCAATACAACCAAACGATTTCCGTTTGCGATTTGTCAGTAATATGACAGTATGACAGTCTGTGCTTTTCTTTTTCTATTCCTTGGTCGTTGTCTTCTACTCTAACCAGATCGAAGTATCGCTATCTCTGTTTTCCTAAGCAAAGAAACACATTTGACGTCCTTTTCTTTCCGAGAAAGCTGAATTCGACATTGCCATATCGTGCACTCAAGACGAATCCCTTTAAATGCAAATCCCCATTTTTAATTTTCAGTTTTAGGTGATCAAACATTTTTTTAAAAATATATTATTGAAATAATATGTTTGAAATGTGATGTTCTAAAGGTTTTTCATGAAAATTACTGCATTTTCGTTTAAAGGAAAAAACCCCCATTATGTACGTCTGTCCGTCCGTATGTGCTCTAACTTTCGGAGGAAAGGACCTAGTGACTCGAAATTTTCAGATTAGGTTTGGAGTCGAAGTATCTCGGTTGATTTCGTTAATGGGTGGGATCGGTCCAATAGTTTCAGAGTTGACCCATTTGAATTTCTAAGGTCGATCAGATTGAAACTTTGTGAGATAGCAACGTGCAGCTTAGTGCAAAAGTTAGTGTGGTTCCAGCTGTTTCCAAAATTTCGAAAAAAAAATCATTCAGATATTTGTTGAAAAATTTGTTTTTTTCCGAAAATATTGATTAGATTTCAACGATATTTGGCATAAACCTTGAATTCAGTATTTAATAACTATGTTTCAAATTCCAGTTGAATCAGATATTTACTTTCGGAGATATTAGGGGAAAAATATGCCAACTTTCAACGATTTCCGCAATATCTCGAGAAGTACAAATGATATCAGGTTGAAACTTGATTAAAAATTGAAGAATATCGCCGCGCAACTTGGTACAAGGTTTCGTGTTGATTTATAGTTAGAATTTGACCATGCGCGTGCTTTTCAGTGCCTTTAGGACTTCCGGAAGAAACAACTTAGGAAATCGATATTTGGAGAGTAGGTTTGGACCTAAATTACGAAGGCCGAATTCGTGAGTTGGTAGAATCCACCCATTGGTTCCGCAAATATTACCCATTCAAAATTTTATTGCCCCAATATTTCCAAAAATACAGATTCGATCGAATTGAAATCTAGATCCTTATCGAAATATGACGATTCAAAGTTTCATTTAGAATTTCATGAGGATTGTATGATTACAAGAGCCTAGAATATTGAATATTTGGGAAAAAAAATCTGAATTTTTTTTTTAATTGTTCTAATGACATGAAAATTTGCACGAAGTTGTCCCACAGTATTTTCAAACTAGCTGGCATGTTTTACCATGATTGCATCAGTATTTTTTGGGATATTCTGAAAAAATAACAATATCGAGAAAAAAACCACGAAAGTTGATATATTCTTTCACCTTATCTCCAAAAATGATTAATGTATCAAACTGAAATTTTATACACTGCTGTGAAATGTAATGCTCAAAGTATGACCAGAACTTTTACCGAATGATATTATTAGTTTCTGAAAAATAAATTTTTTGTGAAAAAGTTTTCAAAATATTTTGTAAAAAAATTTTGAATTTTTTTTTTCAATTCATTGACAGCACGATCTCAACAAATTTTCGTCAGAAGTTCCTCATGTTTCAACTAACTGCCAAGTTTCAATTCAATGGTTCTAGTAAATCTCGAAATGTCATGGAAATAACCTTGAAACTTCAAATAGTTATAACTCCGAAACAATTGGACCGATTTTACCAATTAACGAACTCAACCTTCCCATTTTGAAATACAACCGACCCTGAAATTTTCAAGTCGATAGGATTCTCCGTACGCCAGTGATCGTGCCTACGGACGGACGGCCGGCCGGACAGAAACGATTTTGACATCGGATTCGTCATCATCGAGTCCAACCTAGTCTTTTGAGACTATTTTCGGCTCGAAATTCAAAACTAACAGAGATTTGGACAAAACGATAGCACGCTGTTTCCCAAGAACAAAAATAGGACTGAACGAATTGACTATGTGACTCGTAAACGTCGTGAACTTTTACCGATAATCATATTTCATAAAAAAAATACCATGAAATTGTCCACTAGATTAAAATAGGTTTGTTTTGGTTCCGAGTTCAGAACTGTTCTGGAACGGTTCCGCATGCGCGATTGCGATTTTGTGTTTTGTTTCATTTCAGAACCTGTTCAGGATTTGAGTAATCCTGTTTTGGTTATTTTCAGAATCGATTACGAACTGTTCTAGAACTGTGAGAGGAGTTCGGATGTTAGAGTCCGAACTGCTTCAGAATTTGGTGGTTCGCACGAGTGTAGAGTGGCTGTTAACGATTTAAATGGTTAATATGACTTTTTCGACGTCGTGTTGATTTGGTTTTTGATTTGATTGTTGTATTTGTTGAGGAAATGATTAACTGTTAAATATAAATTTTGTTATTGAGGATAACTCCTTCGCTACGACCTGCTAGGATAATCTAATGGATTTTATTTCCATTGTTCACACTTGGGATGTCTATTTCTTAAATTAATCTATGAATGCAAGAGTTCTCTTCCTCTATTGAATAATAATAATGTTTCGAATGGATTTTTTTCTGAAAAGCACATATCTGTAATACTTCCATCATTAAATTCATTATTGAATCAATCAATAATTTGTTGGTTCATTTTGAAATATAATTGAAGTGATGATGAAAGTTCAGACAAACGATTCTTACAAGAAAAGATTCATTTCATTGAATTCATTATTATATCAATCAATAATTTGTTAGTTCATTTTGAAATATGATTTTAGTAATGAAGAAATTTTTACAAAAAAAATTAAGTGGACGGATGTATCCCCAAAAAATATTCATATATTATCTACATAGTGCAACAAGGACTTTCGCATATTTTTAATTAAACCACAGGCAATATACAGGGTGAGTCTTTGACCTTGCAGAATATTTTAACAGAAGATTCTTGAAGCTGAAAGAAACACATTTTCATAATAGGCTAGCCGCCCCTGGAAACCTGAACACTGAAGTTTTTCCAAGCCTAAGATATACCATTCAAATCTTCGAAATAAGCAACTCTGTAATGAAAACTAGCGTCAACTTACTTTTTACATTCCAGTTGGTGAAAAAAGTTATATTTATAGTACACTAAACAAGTTAGGTATTACAAATTTCGTGGGTGATAAAAGTTGAATATTCTTCTCTTGGTTTCATTTTCGATAATGAGGAATTCATCAAGCTATCACTCATATTAGCTTTGAGATTCATCTTCAATTCGTAATTATTAATTTTCTTTGTTTATTTCATTTTCTCCAAGAATTATCAGATTCAGACATAACCCATTCAAACTTTCATTTTCATAAATAAATAGAACAGAATTTATCTATGAACGTACAAAGGTTGCCAAATTGACAAACAGAAAGAAAGAACTCTTCGAAATCAAACAACAAACAATATTCTAATTCTATGTATACACTTGTATAGTCTATGATTCTGAACTGAACTATAAATCTGTGGTTCCGTGGTTTTAAGGTTATGTCATAGTGGTTTTCTTCCACCATGGGTTGTTGTGTAATGAAAGCGCATTTGAAGAATACCTCAAAATAAATACTATCAAAGTTCTGTACATAATTTCAAGAAATTTGGGTCAGCAGAAAGATTGCATTGAAACCAGTAAGAATCCCCATTATCATGGAAAAGTGAGAAGTTAATCAATTATACTAAACAAATTAGCTCGAAATTGAAAAGGAATCTTCATGAATGGGTTCAGGACCGAATCACCACTGTATAACACGGATATAGTTTTAGGATGGAAGCCTATTTTGGCAACGCGGAAAAATTGATTTCTGTGAATTTTTTGAACAGAGTTGCATTCAGCCAAAGTACCCAATTCTCGGAATTTCACAGATATTTTTTATTTTTGAATTTCAGATTACTCGAAAACGGCGCAACATACGAAAAAAAATAAGGAATACTTTTACTTTCCAAAATGGTCAAAAATTAGATGAATAGTATTCAAATGATTTTTAAAAGTTGGATTCTTTGAATTTCTGGTATTTTTATGAAATGTTATGGTCATTTTGAAGAAACTGTAGGATGTGGATGAAATTTTGTAATCCAGGAACATTCATCGTATCAATAAAAAACTATATTCCAAAAATCATCTCATTCGATGTGATCGAGATCTTACGAACCAAGCCGAATCGGAAAAAATGGTAAGGGAAAGAAGTGTCTCTTTTGGCTTCAGGAATCTTCTGTTAAAATATTCTGCAAGGTCAAAGACTCACCCTGTATAAGACCTGATTGACATTCCTCTTTTCTGCCAGCTCAAACGGAAGTTTTTCTTCCTCTACAATCCGGATGAGAACCCGAACTTAATTCGTGTTTTGGTTTCATCGCTTTCAGAACTGTTCTAGCATAGTTCAGAATCGGGCTTCAACAGCGCATCGATTCTACGCAGTTCTAGAACTGTCCTAGGACAGTTCTGAATTTCGCAACCAAAACAAACCTTATAATTCCAGCAATATTTCTGTCTTTTTCATTCAAAGTGTTGAAGTTCAAACATATTTTTTTAGTTTCTTCTTCGTATCATTTATTCCTGCTGAGCGTATTTTCTACCTTATCTATCTTCTATGGAGTGAAAAATCCTATTCCACTCCTTTTATACCTAAAACCACTATCAAAATCCCATTCAACGAGATAGTTAAATCCTCCCGATGGGAATTCCACACCAAAGACGGCCGTCATATCCCCCGGATTTATTATGATTTATGGAATTGAATTTCTGGTAACCCGAAACACTTCAATTGCATCGGGCGGTGCCTGGGCGTCGGAAAGGAATACGGATTCAATCTTACGACAGCCCAAACGCCCGAGTCTGAAAAAATCGGAATTCCCATCAAATGCCGGAAATGGAATTCCATCTTGCTGCGGCCGACCGGAAACGGAACTGGAATCGTGATATCTTCGGATCGCACCGGGCGTTTTTCGATTTGGATTCAAATTTTGGGAGTTGCCGGATTTAAAGGAAGTATTAAAAAGTCGGATTTACGGACTGATATGACGTTAACGGGTGGATGGGTGGCTTTTGGCGATATACGGGTTTATTTGATCCTCGATTTTATCGTCAGGCCATATTGGAGTTCATTGCGCTTCAGTTTCAGACATTTTTACATTTATAGTACGTGATCTTCGTGAACTTGGCAACAGCGTGCTATAGTTTTGTCCAAATGGAATTCTTGAGTTCTTCCCGTAAATGGTTTTAAACGACTAGGTTGGATTCACTGATGACGATTCCTGTGTCAAAATCGATTCTGTCCGGCAGTCCGACCGACCGTCCACATAAAGGCATGATCACAGTCATGTAGAATCCAGTCGACTTGAAACTTTCAGCGTAGGTTGCATTTCATAATGGGACGGTTAAGTTCGTTAATGGGCAAAACTGGCTATACGGTTTAGGAGTTTTTAAAGTCATTTGAATGTATGAGATTATTTTCATGATATTTCGGGAAGTGCCTGAGCAATTGGATTCTAACTTAGCAGTTGGTCATAACAACGCGCAACTTTCTGCGGAACTTTGTTGAGATCGTACTGTTGGTGTGTTGAAAAAAAAATTCGGAATTTTTTTCGAAACTATTTTATTTTTGAAAACGATTTCGGATTCGATATTCGGTTATCTTCTGATCATATTCACCTCACGAAATTCTGTATGAAGCTTCAGCTGTGATTTTTCAATCAACATCTGAATTTCAATTCTATCTGATTTGTATTTTCGGGAAGATTGGGAAAATATATCATTGGGTGGATTATATCCATTCGCTGATTTTGCCTTCGTAATTAAGATCAGAACCTACTCTACAAATATCGTGTTTCCAAGTTTTTCTTCTGGAATGTATTGTGCTTTCGATCGGCATAGGGACGACTATGAATACAATAACTCTCCGAAGAAACGACTCTGAAACTCGATATTTGTAGAGGAGTTTTGAGGCTTAAATACGAAGGTCGAATTCGTGAATAGGTAAAATCCTCCCAATGATTCCGTAAATAAACCCATTAAAAATTTTAATTCCTCAACTAATTCCAAAAATCCATGTTGGATCGAGTCGAAATCCGGTACATGATTGAAAAATGTCAGGTTGACGGTTCATGAAGAATTTCGTGAGGATTATATGATTGGAAATTCTTTCTATCACGATGTAGAGGTACGTTTGACGCGGTCAATATGAAAAAACACTGCAAATTTTACACAAAGGTTTATTATTTTCTTAGTTAGATAACCCAATAAACCATTGATAACTCAAACAACTTAGAACCGAATGCTATGATTCATTTTCGACATTATTGGAAATTTGCAGCTTTATAACTCAAGAACCACTTGTCGAAAATCATCCGGGTGGAATTTTTCATGTTTAGTTATGCAATAGTAATCAACTTTCAAAATTTCAGGAAAATTGGGTTATAAGTTTTCGAGAAATAATTTTTTTCCCCCCAACCCCCCATTTAGAGCCCTTAGGGTACACCGATCCTGCTGAAAAGCTTGGAGGATCAACCCCGATTGACACACGATTTTTCCACCAAGTTTCAAGGATTTCCGTTCCGTACTTCCAGAGAAAATCCCCGGACAACGGACGGCGGATGGACGGATTTTTTTTATTCGTTTATTCAAATCTACATACTCCAAAACGTAAACTGTGAAATTTTGAGGGGGGCTTAAAATTTTTTTTTTCTTTGGTCGATCACTAAGGTTTTTTTTTGATTTCATCAAATAATAAACCAAAAATTACCGATTTCGTGAGTTATTTGAATGTGCTCGCAAAACCCGCGACCTTAAAGTCAGTACTTTTCTAGAAATTTCCTTGAGACCGAACATATACACATCAATAATAAGGACTTAGAGACTTGAATTCAAACTTGATCGTTTTGAAATCTCGGAGCTGTGTGAAAAAATGAGTGGAGGTTCATGCGGAATTTCTTGAAGATCTTAATATCATGAAATTACTCTTAAATGAGTCGGCCAGCAAAAGGCCGGTCAGTATCTGAATAGGTTACCGGTATTATTGACCATTCCGCTTATGAAAGAAATTTTTTGATCTTGTGTCTAGGGGGCCTTTTCTAGTGATATAAAAAATGTACTGCTCATCTCAAAAGAATATATATTTCTAGTAATTCTCCCCTTTTATGTTTCCTATTTTATACTACAACAGAATTAACGCAAATCATCCTGTTTATGTGTATAGGTACTCGTTTAATAATTTTGTTTACAATGCATGAAGAGTGCATGGCAAACATGGTAACGACAATTTCATAATATTGCATTAAGATAACTTATCGAAATAGACTATAGTATATCATTTGATTTATCGAGACCAACAGATATTCATTCATTTGCGTCTGAATATTTTCACTTCATAAAGGACAATATTTATCAGTATTATCCTGGTGACTTGGCATAGATTGGAGATTGTACTTATCGTTTGGATTGTCAGAAAACTACGAGAGCTCAACTGCATTATTCGAAAATATTGTTTCCGAATTCATTATGTGATATATCCGGATTATAAGGGAAATGTGATCTACTTGAATTTTGGTAGGATTGAATGTAGATTCGTCACTATTGTATACTCAACAACACAAATTTAATTCAATTTCTAAATCAACAAGATTTACTTAATTCATTTCATAGTTAATAAATCTAGGTTAACATCTCTAGAGAGTTCGGAAACTTGATAGATTTTAATGAAAAACCTCAGATTTAAAATCTAACAGTGCTACCTTCGAGGGAAGGTAAAGTGAGAATTATGCAATAGGTCATTAATTTTCATGAATTTTCGCAAATGAGTTCAGGCAAACAAAAGAGATTTCATGAAATATATCATTTTCCGGCTATTTTATTACTTTCATATTTATATAAAATATAAATATTTATATTTATATTATATTTATTATCATTTTATTTTCCGACTATTTCCGAAGGTATTCGGCATTTTTTAATCGAAATGGAATTTCCTCATTAAATTTTACAACTTTGCCATAATTTATTCGATGCTTCATCTCTTCACTCATGTGAAATCGGCAGCCAAATCAGTCATATTTTCACGAATTGCCTGCCAAACTCAGCTTTATTTCCTGAAAGGAAGATTTTTTGATATTCCCTCTCATATGGTTTTCATGAAAATCTGCATAACTTTCCAGTTATTATCTTTCAATCCTGTAATAGTTTTCAATCCGAAACAATCTGTATTTTTGGAAATATTGGGATAATGAAATTTTCAATGGATATATCTGCGGAATCATCGGGTGGATTTAGCCATTCACGAATTCGAGCTTCCAGTGGTTCTTCTAGAATTTATTTCAGACACATTCGTCCCAAATTGTATAATGTAAAAATGCTTCGTTGAGGGGGTAGATTCTTGTGAAGATGACGTCCAGGGGGCCGATTCTTGAATCTCGATCAAGAATTGATGAGTATGACAATTGTCATATATTTATGTCGATTTTCTAAGTTTTCCCGAGCATCTGCAAGATTTGTGAGAGTTCTATTCGCCCTTTCTACTATGTTTTCGAGCAAATATTGAAAAAATAAACTGAATGCAAGATATCAAGAAATGTCAAATCGGAATATAAACATAACCTCATCACCGTTTACTTCGGCTTCAACGAGTAGTACGGAGTATAGGAGATATAATATAACCTTTGATTGTCGAGTGACATTCGGTTCCATGCGCAGGTCATGTCAACTTGTTGTTTATATTTAACTTAGAAAATCGACGCGGACATATATGTCAATTGTCATACTCTTCAATTCCTGATCGAGATTCAAGAATAGGCCCGCGGGAAAAATTTTTTGTCACATATCTCAAAAATGGCGCTACCAAAAGTGTTGAAATTTTACACATCGGCTAGTTTCAAGAATACGCATCCAATGAGAATCCAAAGAATATTTTGTGCCTTCCATTATAACACAAAATGCATAAACTTTGATATTTTTTCCTGAAAAAGGGTACTCCTGTGTGATAACGCCTAGTTGCAACGGTTGCCAGAAAAATTGATTTGAAATATTCTCTCCTTTCACACTGAGAATCATAATAAGTTTATGAAACGTCAATTTTTTGTACTTGATTTAAATTATTCCATAATTTCTCCACCTTATATTTCATTTAATTAGAAATCATTCAATTTATTTCAATTTTCCTGGACGTCAGCTCCGAAGGGGCCTAGCTCCTTAACGGAGCATTTTTGTATGAGATGATTTGGGTCGAAAGTGTCTCATGTCTAGAACGTCCACTGGAATCTTGTTGGTTTTATTATGGGACCCTTGTATATCATCTAAAATTCAAACTTGAATCAAACACTCAATAAAACATATGTCATGAGCTCCCGGACCATCTAAAGGGTGTTTCAAATTGCGCGTTTTTTTTTGTAATAAATGAAATATAGATGGCGCACGGAATTCGTATGTGTATTTTGACTTTTAAGGAGTGTGATGTATGACCTTTATAAAAATGGCTTCGTACACGATACAACAACGCCTTCGAATTATTGAATTATTTTATTAAAATCACCGTTCTGTGAAAAATGTTTTTAGAAAATTACGTGAATTTTATGGTTAACATAATCGTCCATCTCAAAGCACTATTGGTCGGATTCTTAAAGAATTTTGAGAGACCGGTTCGGTTGAATTTCAAAAAAGTGAAAAATACAGTCGCAGCGGTCGTTCCCAAGAAAATATTGATTTGGTTCGTGAAAGTGGTGCTGAAGACCCTGGAATGTCCATTTGACGACGTTCACAACAAGTTGGACTTAGTGGGTCCACAACATGGCGTATTTTACACAAGGATTTAGCACTGAAGGTATATGTGGTTCAAATAACACAGGAACTAAAGCCATTAGATCATTTGAAACGTCGTTCATCATTCGTTAATTTCATCAATCAACAACCAGCTGATTTTTCTGAAAAAATCATGGTTTCCGATGAGGCACATTTTCAACTTGGTGGCTTTGTTAATAAACAAAATTGTCGTGTCTGGGGTGAGGAAAATCCACGAATTATTCATGAGAAACCTATGCATCCTAAACGAGTCACTGTTTGGTGTGCATTTTGGTCAGGTGGTGTAATTGGACCTTTGTTGATTGAAAATGCTGCTGGTGAAACTGTAACTGTCAATGGTGATCGATACCGTCGGATGATAATCGAATTTTTATGGCCTGAATTAATGAATATTGATCTAGAGGACATTTGGTTTCAACAGGATGGCGCTACACCTCACTTTGCAAACTATTTTCTTTGGGGTTATGTGAAAAGCCAGGTCTATAAGAATAACCACAATCAATTCCTGAACTGAAGGATGAAAATATTCGTGTCATTAGTGAGACAGAGTCAAAATGTCATTGAAAATTTTAACAAAAGAGTGGACGTCTGTAAAGTTGCAAGAGGAGGCCATTTGATAGATATTATTTTTCGTATATAAATGTCATAACTGATAACAATTACCAATAAAAAGGTGTCGAAAATTAATGCAAATTATGTGTTTTATTTATCCTTTAAAAAACCCGCAATTCGAAACACCCTTTACTTCTCAGAAGCTCGTCATGATCTGCGTATGTTCAACGACCTATATTTCTCACCTAGACGGCCCATGAATTCCTCAACCCATCCAGCACCTCCGACGATTCATTATTTCCTTCTTGACACAGCCATCAACTGGAAGCATCCCGTTGCAACGACGTCGGTGTCACCTCTCCCGGCTCCAAATAAGGATCATGTCGGCGGACACGCCTGAACAAGGCCATTCGTTTTCCGGAAATACGCATTACTGGAAGATAATGAGTACTTCCTTCCACTGTCGCCTCGTTTTCGCCGCGTCATCGCATCTCGCCTCGTTTACGTGAAAACGTCGTGAAATATGTTTCCTTTCCTCAACGGCATCCACTCAGCAAGGATTAATGCCGAAGATGGCTGCTGCCCTAGAATCTGTCGCGTTGCTGTGGAATTTGCGTGGACTGCTGAATGGAAACAAAATTAAATGCACTCCTCTTCTTCACTCTTTCATTCATTAAAGGGACGTAAAATCTTGGAGTTTGTTTATCTGGAAGCAGAGCAGCGTTAGTCGGGATCACTACCTGAGTGGGTGTACTAAATATTTCACAAAACAAAATTATGTGCAATTTTCTCCTTGTTCTTCATCTGTCCAAGGTACCGTTTGATGGCGATCGGAATTTTTGTTCTGGAAGCCAATCAGCATTCGACGGGTTCCTGAATGGGTGAACGCTCTGTACTGAATATTTCACATACCAGAATTCTATACATTTACATAAACACAAGGACGAAAATCTGTCGATAAGTAAGCAAATATTCGGCTTTGATCAGATCTAATCATCCCATCAACCAAAACGTCTACACCGAAGCGGCGTCCAAGGAGTATGGTGGGTGCAGTTTCACGGTTGTTACCGATATTCAGACCACCTCACCTTGTGGACTGCAGATACTTATGACCTCTCAAACGGAACACTGCGGTATAACAACGTACAGCGCGCCATCTCTCAAGAGCAAATTGCAAATCCTAACCGTCGATTGCAGAATACTTCAATCCATGTGCATTACGTTCATCCTATCATCATTCGAGGTCGCTGTTTCTGCGATATTGCAGTTCTACAGCGAAGATGAACGTCATGCACATTGATCATTATCTTTCTTCACCATAAACCAATTCGAATATTTGTTAGATACTGGACGTTATATTCTTGTGAGAAACCACATGAACCAAGTCTACCCGGATTTTGTGCAAACTGCAATATGGCAGATACAGCGACTTGAAAGGACAATAGGATGAAGGTCATGCACATTGATGATCAAAGTGTTCTGCACTCCAGGGTTAGGATTTGGAAGATTCTCCTAGGAGATGGCGCGCTGTATGTTGTTTTACTGCAGTGTTCTGTCTAACAGGCCATAAGTATCTATTCTGCGGTTTATAAGGTCAGGTGGTCAAAAGATCGGTAACACCTGTGAAACTGCAGTAACCAAACTATTTGTAAACCGCTTCTTCGGTGTGAATGTTTTATCTGATTATTCATCTGATATGGATTAGCTCTGATGAAGTTGTAATATTTGTTGCCTTATGGACAGTTTTTCGTCCTTTTTTCTATGAACTAGTTCCTGTCATTATATACATTATTTTCTTCTTCTTCATCCCTGAAAGGTCTTTACCATACAATGTTCTATAGACCGACGTGCTATCGTTTGCTCAAAGATCTCAAACAACTAAGGGTCAGTATTTAACCATAATTTTGACTACAGAAAGCCTGATTTCACTGAATTACCTCTTGTTATCTGTTATAATAGTTTTATGATATCTGCTCTAATCTCACTGATAAATAAGAATCCGATGTAGAATTCTATTCTGCCCGGCCGTTCGGACGTAGGCTAGCGACATGAAATTTTCAAGGTGGTTTGCGTATTGCTGAAAATCAGTCAAACGGTTCCGAAATAATACACAATTGACGTTTTGGAGCCATTTATTCAATATCTCAGGAACTACTGCTTCGATCGGATTTAAACTTGGTGGTTAGTTGAAGATAAGAATACCGACCTGGAACTTTGTGCAGGATCTTACTGTTTAAAATTCTATCGAAAGTTCTCCAAACTTTTGTTGATTTTTATTCCTAGAATTTTGCATCAATTTCGTTGAAATAAGGTCCAAACCTTGTGGTTAATATGTTGCTATTCTAGCCGAGCTTCGGCTCGTCCAGAATAGGTTTGAATTCTGAGATTTTCGAATGTGCAAAATTTGCTCAATGATTTCGTCGTCGCAGCCGACTGAAATTCCGTCGGATCGAGTTAAAACTTCGTTTTATGTTGAAAAGTATGAACATCAAGATTTATGCGGTATTTCTGAAAGATCACGCTGGTACTGAAAAGAGCAGAAAGCTCGAAACAAGTGTCTACTGTTTATTTGGTCTGGGTGCGATATCAATTGAATTCCTTTACCTTATGCTGATGATATACAGTTTCCAGTAAATTTATTGGAAAATGGGGTAAAAATTCGCTTAACACGCTCATTTTCAACAAAGGCTTTCTTGGCAACTCCTTTCTGATAGCATTCACCCTCGACCCTATAAAACACGGAGACACATGAAGTAGTCCCGCCTCTGAATGAACTACGGTATAATTTTTCCTCATGCGAACTAAACTACCCATTACACTACCAAATTTGCTATTCCAACAAAATGAAAGTATCTCTCTTTTTCAGAGGCTCATGTGATCAATGCGTTATTTGCTCGTTCCGGGAATCAGCGACAAGGTTTTGGATTCACCGATATCGAATTCGATAGTCTAGCCCTAGGAATAAACATAGGGATTCTTGAATGGCATTCACCAGTTATTACTTTTGTGTGCCATCGAACATACTTAGTAATATATTCTTCTTTTCCGAAAGATCAGTTGGGCCGGCATTGAGGAAGTTTAAAGTTTTCTGAGTACTGAAGTTCCTAAAGTGGGGAAATCATAGCATAGTTTTCAAACTATGATAAACAGATTGTTCAAGTACAACCCCGTTCATCTTGAAAGTAATGTGATCGTATAAAAATCAAATTCGAAATTTAAAACTAACTAAACGATCCAGTACTGTGCCCTTCACGAAAATGGATAATTTTTGAACTAGTATACGTCAAGAATCGAAACGACAGTATCGTCGTATTCGAAACCGATTACCATATCATTTTAGATACGATCTCAACAAAATCGAATATGCTCAATATTACTACGATCACGAATATCAACTCGAATCGAATCAGATTCGAGTAATAAATATTCCAACATGAATACGTTCTTCGATAACGGCTTATCAAAAGCCAATTATCGTTAATAGAATTCAGGAACCGATCACGAAGCTAATCTACTATTTTCCTATTCCGTCGCCTGCTTGATTCTCTCGCTGCAAGGACGTACGTCCCACCAGCCGCCTGCGACACTCATCACATTTAGCGTCAAGTGTAGGTCTTCAGATCGATCCTATTTGATGTGGTCTGCTGCAAATAATTGCTTTCTAATGTTCATGCGATGTTATTATATGCGTACACACAATGTCGCCGATATACTTCGTCATATTGGAGATCATGCTGCTAAGGCCTGTTGCTAAATGGCGAATGCGCCGCGTGTAAATAGTCAATTTTATCTGGTTCGCGGTAACTAACTTGCTCATTCACACTGCATCGAGTCATGGGATGTATAATCTCTCAGTTGATTCGTCATGACGACTAGTAAATTAGTCAACTATTTATAACACTTGAAAGATTCAATATTCCTTGCGTATACATAATGTCGCCAATATACTCCTCCGAATATTGCCAGAATATCATGCATCTGTAGCGTATGGTTTGATTCAGCTAGAGGATATCGGGATTGAGGAAAGATGTAATTGTTAGACGTGTTAAATTTAGAAGCAAATGTGAGTTCATGACGATTTTTACCGAGAGTTATTCATAATCAAGTAAAGTCAGTTGCAAAATGGCGAATACTGTGTTGCGAAATGGCGGCTGCGTTTGGTTAAATTCCCAGCTTTCGATGGTTTGAACGTGTAATTGACTCATTCATTTTTGTTGAGTAAAAAGTTCGATACCTCAGTTTCAAGTTTATGCTATGACTTTTTATGAGTACACACAATGTTACTTAGATAGACAATATATAAGTTTATATAGACACCACAAGTTTGAAACAGGAACTTGTGATATTAACACGTTTTTGTTCTGATAATTCAAACTTATAGGGGGAAATACGTAAGCAAATACAAAATGGTGAGTTATGGGTTGAATGTGCTTCATCGAGAATGCTTCACGTTGAGTTGAAAGTGTGATACGTGATGAAATTCATAAAATTGGATGAATATTTCCTATCCGTATAATAAAATGAAATCTATAGAGAAGCACTCACTTGATGTCGTATGTAAGCCTTCAGATCGATTCTTCTCAATATACTTCGCTGCAAATATCCGCCTCCTTATGTTTTTCGCTACGATATTTATGCCTTGACATCATGCAGTTCTGGTCGATTATTCGAATACAAAATAGTGAGTTATGGCTTGAATGTGCTTAAGCGAGAATGCTTCACGTTGAGTTGAAAGTGTGATACGTGATGAAATTCATAAAATTGGATGAATATTTCTTATGCGTATAAGAAAATGAAGTCTATAGAGAAGCACTCACTTGATGTCGTATGTAAGCCTTCAGATCGATTCTGCTCAATGTACCTCGCTGCAAATATCCACCTCCTTATGTTTTTCGCTACGATATTTATGCCTTGACATCATGCAGTTTTGGTCGATTATTCGAATACAAAATAGTGAGTTATGGCTTGAATGTGCTTAAGCGAGAATGCTTCACGTTGAGTTGAAAGTGTGATACGTGATGAAATTCATAAAATTGGATGAATATTTCCTATCCGTATAAGAAAATGAAATCTATAGAGAAGCACTCACTTGATGTCGTATGTAAGCCTTCAGATCGATTCTGCTCAATGTACTTCGCTGCAAATATCCGCCTCCTTATGTTTTTCGCTACGATATTTATGCCTTGACATCATGCAGTTTTGGTCGATTATTCGATTGGTATAGAAACTCAGATGGATATAACAATTGAGGATATAGGACTTTAACCTATTTCATTCAGAAATATGTAAGTTCATTATGGTCTTGTACTGAGACTATACGCCAAGAAAAAAATATTCAAGCTTTTCGCAAAATGGTATTTTGAATCCGTTAGATTGATTTTTCCAGACTTAAAGTGTTCATAAATGTCTCATTTAATCATTTGAGATCCTTGAAACGAGCGCGCCGGAATTATTCCTCAGCTTTCGCAAACAAACAAATCGAATTCATCCAATTGTACGATCGCCACAATCATGTTTATTTTCCTAGTACCGTGAACGATTGCTAGTAATAGTTGTGTAATATTCCAATATCTAATCCCTAATCTCCCTTATCATTACTTTTGTACATATCCAGAGACATATACAGCTATTTCTCGACTTCCGAGTCTCCACCATTTCCCTCTTAACGAGTCGACTCTGTTTATATTAGAATTTTTATGGTGGTTCGAAGAGTTTATTACGGCGCCAGATCTCCTTCATTGAGCAGGGGACAATTATTATCTCGAAGTCGTTTTCTTTAGTGTTTATATGGCCAGACCAGTACAGGAGTAGGGTGATACGAGGTGATATCTTTTTTGAAGCTTATTTCCGGAGGATTTTGCATCATTTTGTTGGGTTTCGCTGGGTTTTCACTGCCAATATCTGAAACAGAACTATTGAAAATTAAATAAAAATAATTATTATACCCCTGCGGATTGCAGGATTGAACTTTTTGACAAGGGCAGTTTCTAGGAAAACGGTTGCCTAATTAATAATACCGAAACAATGCAAAAGATCTACAAAGCCAACTGTACCTTTTCAGAGTACAAGTTATTGTATTTACGATGATCAAATTATTTTGCAGAGAAAACACTTCAAGTATGTGAATCTGGAAAGCTTCACTTAATTTTTGTTTATGGATAGTCAGATTATCTTATAATCGCGAAATTTTTTTCGATATATCCTCAATAATGTGTGGGTGTTCAACATAAGAAACTTCAAGAAAAGGTTTTCAATAAAACATAGTGTGGAAATTTTCAGCGAAAAATATCTGTGGAGGTAATTTATGTTTCTGAACATTGAAAAATATTTCATGATAGTTCTCCAAATGGAAATCGTGATGATAATCATGACATAACAGATGCTTCATTTTTCGAATAGACTGAAGTTTTTCCACAGAAAAGAAGTTTTTGGAGTTATCCAAATAGCAATGAATACGACTCCTCTGCAAAAATAGATTTTTTGATTCTTTCTAAAGTTTATTCGCAATGGATCATCTAATTTTGTCGTTGAGAGATATACGTGAATCACAGATACAAAAAAGCCTTCTCTATAACCATAATCAGATTGCTTGATAGGTTCTAATTATCTAATGAAAAACAAAAAATATGGCATTCAAATCAGCCTTTCTGGTTGTAGGAAATCAATACATTGAAATAATTCAGATTCATTCAGCTTTATATACCTTCTTTCGGTAATGAAATTTATAAAACGTTATTAATTCTGATACGCTGTTCTTAACGGCTAATATTATTTTATCACACAATAGAAGACTTCGGCCCAAGTTGCCAACCCACAATTTTCTTCACAAATTTACTATCACTGGGGAACGGGAATTTCAGGACTAATTGGACATGATAAGGTTGGCGTTATTTATAAATATCCGTAAAAGATGATTTCTTCCAAATATAGGTTTTTGTTAGGCTGAAATTTAAGTTGGGATTCCTGATTTCATGTTAATAGTGTCAAGTTTATAATCATAATAATAATAATAATAATATTGTCTTTATTTCACCAAATATATAAAGGATATGTTCCGCAAATCAACTTGGTTATTTCGGTTGCCGGTTTTCCGTTCTGTAAATATGAATTATTCGGTTGGTTCCTGAAAAAAAGGTTAATTACGAAATTTGATTGATGAAAAAGCAATCTTTCTGTCACCAGAACATAGACATATTAAGTCTATGCATGATGTAAAAAATATGGTGTGCTCATCTGAAAAATGAGTGACGTCAGCTTGCAGAAAATACAAAGAGTTGTATATTCTGTGCTCTGAATTAACATGAAAATTCAAAGCACAGAATATACAACTCTTTGTATTTGCTTGCTGACGTCACTCATTTTTCAGATGACCACACCATGTTTTTTACATCATGAGTCTATGCACCAGAACGACAATCAATGTTTATGGTAACATATCCATAGCATAGAACAATTTTTATTTACCTTATGATCCATACCTAGTAATTTTTACATTGTTGATTGTTGTCTCTTCTATGTTCTATGGATCATAAAGTTTTTTTTTTTTTTCCTTTAATATGTGCCGGGATACTATGTCCATCTACACATCTTCTAGTATTTTAAAACATTCTTTCCAAAATCACCACCACCTATACACTTTACAACATGTATGACCTCGCCGGGATTCGAACCCGGTACCTTCAGCATCCTAGAACATGTCTCCACCCTCTAGTCTACCGAGGTAGTCCGGATCATAAAGTAAATATAGATTGTTCTATGCCATGGATATGTTACCATAGAACATTGACACTGTCGTTCTGGTTACAGAAAGAACGTTTTTTCATCAATCAAATTCCGTTAATATTTTTTTCAGGAACCAACCGAATATTTCATATTTACGGAATGGAAAACCGGCAACCGAAATAACCAAGTTGATTTGCGGAACATATCCTTCATAAATTTGACACTATTAACATGAAATCAGGTATCCCAACTTAAATTTTAGCTAATGAGAGATGATCTTAACAAAACCCCATATTTGTAAGGAATTATCTTGTTTGAGGAGCCGAGGCATCTTTTACGGATATTAAAGAATAACGCGAACCTTATCATGTCGAATTGGTCCTAAAATTCCCGTTCCCCAGTGATAGTGAATTTGTGAAGAAAATTGTGGGTTGGCAACTTGGGCCGAAGTCGTCTATTCGATAAACATATGACAGAACGAATATTTTTCGAAAATCATATAATACACTGACGGCCGGTTTCACAAAACTTTGATTGCCCGATCAAGGGCTTGATTGTCAGTTAACACTGAATTCTGTGCTCGATTTCAGTTCATTTTCAACCCAACCATCGAATGCAAACCTTAATCAACGAGTTGATCGGACGTCAAAAGTTTTGTGAAACTGAAGGTTAATCTATTACAATTCAGACTTCTTGATAGCTACTATTATTATTATGTCTTCACCGGAACACATTTTTTCTCCTTTTCACACAGAAAATGTTTTATGATATTATTTTCTGTCATTGTTGTTTTGTCATTCATGAACAATATTCTTGGAAAATATCGTCATAAAATAAAAAAAAATGATGTAGAGATATCACAGAAATATCGTAATTATTCAATACATTTCAAATGTAAGTGGCGAATGAAGATAAGCGCTACTCCCTCTGGTGGCTATCCGAGTAACCCGAGGTACAGACATTATCATTGACAAGTTAAAAGAAATGTTAAGAAAATGAGAAAGTTTATGCATTTTTCTTGGCGTTTGTGTGATTTTACAAGTGCTTCTACTGGGAAAAGCAAACTCAAATGTCCCTTCCCATAGATTTCCACAGCCCGGTGAAAAATTTCGAGTTAGGATAGAAGAAACTTCCTTTAACAAGTCGGGCCTGAAAGTATTTAAGAATCAATAAAAAACAACAAACAAGATTTATGAGAGTCTGTTACCTGCATTTTACCGATGATGATCATTTTTATAGAGGTGAGCACGAATTGCTCATGAAATATTAGATCACATTCATGAAGACAATTTTTTTCCAGGCCCCTAATCCAAGCAGAGAAAGTTACATAAGAGAAATGTGTCTGTTGAACTGATCATTAAGGAACAACGTAAATGTTTTAGTGATAGAACTGACTATTGAAAAGAAAGAGTCAAGGAAATTCTCAGCAAGTTCGCTCAAAATGCTTCTGCCGATGAAAGCAAAGTTGAACAAGGCTTATTACAGCTTTTTCAAGACCAATCATAGGAGAGTTGGAAAATTTATTTGTCAAACCATAATGAATAAGGCTAACGGTACTAGTAGCATTAGTTTCATGTGAATGTATTCATTTTATTCACAATATATTGAGTATTTAGTTCTTCGCTATAAAAATAGTAAAGTTATGAGTATTTGTCTATTATTCCAAAAAGTATGTTTTACAATACTATCTGTTTTTCAACTTTCAAGACAGCTTAAGAAATCCACCAATGTCAATTTTGCCATATTTGGATCTGAAAATAAATAATATTAACTGTCTAACCTTGGGGATGTCCTCGTGGTTTTAGAGTAGCTACACTCAATAAGATTGAAGAATGATACATACCTACTTTATCAGAATGGAATATGTACTCCCAGTGATACTCTCGTCAACCATAAAAGTCTAAAAAAAAAGTCTTTGAATAAATCGTGAAATCTAAGATGATCAAACCAAACACTAACAAACAGTACAAAATCGACTATCAAAACAAAATCTATGTCTGTATCTAAGGTTCCAAACCTGGCCACCGTAGCGCTCCAATCTAAAATTCTGACGCCAATATAGAAGTTATGAGAAGCAAAACCTAAAATCCCGACAATTTACCTCAGTCATAACAGTCCTATACCCAAATCAGATCGTAAATGTGCGACAAAGAACGAGTCAATCCAATAAATGCAAATTTAACTGCGTATCCATTACGATAATGCATTTATTTAACGCCCTCGACTTGGACTGTAACAGTCCGAATACACATAGAACATATTTAAAACTTTTTTCACAAATGGCTTTTCCAATATTCGAATAATATCCGATCTCATAATTTCGATATTGCCATAAATCTTTGATAGTCGTTACGTTCTGGCGCGAAACTTTTATCTTTTTGTACATTTACTCGAAATTTGGGGTGATTTATTCCCATTGGAGAGATAACGTCGAAAGTTTGAATTTTCCAGAGAGAAATTGAACTTTCTGTTGTTATGTTTTATGTGGAAACTTGTTATGTGATATGATTTGTGTGCTCGGAAAAATGAGGATAGATTTATTGGATGTTGTTTGATGGAAATACTTTGGACCTCTTCGAGGACTTTGTTGCAGACTTTCTCGATAAAGCCTGGAGTCGGTGAATTTCATATCAGTTTGTTTTTGAATCTCGTATGTTCTGTAATGAATGATTGGTTTTAGTTTGAAAATCGTTTAAGATATTTTTGAATGTAATTCAATTACTGATCAGGTTTAGCTCGACAAAGAAAACTGATATTAACTGAATGAAAACGTAGTATGTGGAAAACTGAATACTGATCTGATTTTTTAAGTTGTGTTATGGGATTTTATTCCAATATCTGAAAAACAATCATATAAAATTAATGCGGATTGCGCTATTTCTTTGAATCATAATATTTATTTAATTCGATAGTGGTTACTGATTGTAGCAAAACCTGTACAAAATATGACGATTGCATATGTTGACGCAGTATTTTCAATTATTTATTGAGTGAATGTTGCAATTCAAGCATCATTCATAAAAGGGGATGAATACTTCAAAAGTAGTATAAGCCTATTCACAAAATATATACTTTCTCCTCACGAATCATTCAGTTCATGTGTAAAAAATCTAAAATCCATGCATGTAAAAATGAACTGCATGTCATCCAATTTAGTTTCCTGGCTTAATCCAATGATTTTTGCTAAATGGACATAATTCCTGTCAAGCATAAATACACCATGAGTTGTACGAGGTTTGTCCGGAAAATACGTATAAAAAATTCGGAGCGTCCTGTCTAGGCGTTGTGGAGGGGAGACCTGGTGGTCCCCCCTCTCTATGCAATCCCCTCAATGCTCAGTTTGAGCCGTAGCGCTCGGCGAGCAAGTATGATTTACTGCTTGTTGAAAGTAACCCTTTTTTTACCTGCCGTCGGCATGGAGCTCTCTCTGATTGAGGAACAGCGCATCAACATCAAGTTTCTCGCGAAGCTCGGTAAGAATGGTCGTGAGATTTTTGAGTGTTTGCAACAAGTTTACGTAGACAATTCTCTGAATACACCAACCGTCAACAAGTGGTTGAAAAGGTTTCGGGAATGCCGAAAAGATGGGAAAGATGACCAACGCTCAGGACGCCCCTCCACATCGAGTTCTGAGGAAAATGTTGAACGAATTCGTGGTTGTGTCCTTAAAGACCGTCGATTGACAGTTAGGATGATAGCTGATGAACTGTCAATCCCCAAAACAATCGTCCACGAACCGGATTTGGCACAAGGCGGCAGGTGGATCCTTCATCACGACAACGCGCCTGCTCACACGTCTTTCGTTGTGCGTGCGTTTTTGGTCCAAAGCTCAATCATCTTAACAGAACATTCGCCTTATTCACCCGATTTATCTCCTTGCGACTTCTTCCTGTTCCCGAAATGCAAAATGTTGCTCCGGGGGGTCACTTGAGGGATGTGGAAGCCATCAAAGCTGAAACGACACGGCAAATGAAGAGCCTCACAACTGAGGACTTTCAGCGATCGTATCAGCAGTGAAAACGGCGTTGGCAGAAATGCATCTTGTCACAGGGGGAGTACTTTGAAGGAGACCATATAGAAATACCTGAATAATTGTGAAATGAAGTTATCATTTCAGTTTTATTCGTATTTTCCGGACAAACCTCGTATAATTTTATAAAACCCTGTGTTTTATAATATGATAAGATACCGAATTGTAGTTGTATAATATAATCATACAACGGGGTATTATGTTATACAAATCTCAACCATATGACCATTGTATTCATCACGACGACCAAGAGTTGTATTCCTTACATAATTCATTTAAAATTGATATGTTCCGATCTGAAATATATTATTGTGTTTATTATAGCATACAATAGGGTTTTATAATGATCGGAATAGGATATTTGTTTTATTTTTGCACATTAATCAAATTATTATCGCTTATTAAGCTTTAGTCATAAAATGGGATTGATCCATCATGAGTTGTATAATATTTCTTCCTTTCCAGCCAATATCTCAAGTAAAATAGGCGCTTCTTACTCTAGAATTATTCAGTTCCTTTGTAAAAAAGCTAAAATCCCTACATTCAAAAACAAACTGAATGACATCCACACAGGGTTTATTTTCCTGGCTTTCCTTTTTGACTTCCCACTGAGAATATTATCCAGAATATAACGAAGAAACAAAGCTACGACATCTTTATAATCTAAGTTCCTTTATTCGGGACATATAACTCGCCCTGGGTGTACCTCATGTCAGTAAAAGACGTCCATAAAACTGTCCCTCCAAGTGTTTGCGAAGTCATACGTTGCCAGCAGTTTCCTTTCTCTCTTTCAAAACCATGCAAGGAAGCTGTATGTTGTGTTTAGAGTCGACAAAAAGCTGGCATTAATGGGATATGAAAGATTTAGTAGTTTTCATCTGTGGCGCTGAAAGATGGACCGTATATAACTCCAGAGAGGAAAATGAGTGGGTATGTTTTTGTATTAGACTCGAAGTTATTCCAAGGAAATAATGAAATGTCTGAAGGCATCTACTGGAGGGTTAGGGCGTCAGCCAGTCGTGTTAGTTGAAAGGGAACTTCTTGGAAAACCAATCGTTTCTCTAGTGGGTTATGTTACTCATATGTCAAGTGGTAATTGAATGTTTTTCGAGGAAAATCGTAAGCTATGATCTCTATTATGTTATGAATGAAAATGAATTCTTCATGTCTACTCCAAACATAAAGGGTTTTCCAATAAGAGGTGTTATTTTGATATTCAAAGAAAAATACCATTTTTCAATATAAATGATCAGATGTTAATTTCATTATGAAGAAGAAACGATGCCGTTAATAGTGGAAAATAACATCAGGCAAAAGACCACCACGACCACGCTTACAGGACCATATCCTTTTAATGACATTTTCCATAACCAAATCGCAAATTTGCTGCCCTATGTCCTCGATAGCCTCACGAATTCCATCTTTGAGGTCTTGAATCGACGCTGGACTATTGGCGTAGACCTTCTCTTCCACGTGGCCCCGAAGGAAGAAGTCGCAAGGTATTAAATCACAAGATCTAGGTGGCCAATTGTGGTCACCTCTTCGAGAGATAACACGATCCGGAAACTTTTGCCGCAAAAGATCAATGGTTTCGTTGCTTGTGTGGCACGTAGCGCTGTCTTGTTGGAAGTTAACGTTGTCCAGATCAATACCATCCAATTCCGGCCATAAAAAATCATTAATCATCTCTCGATAGCGCAATCGGACGACGAGGAATGGACAAACCTGGGTTTTTTTCAACACTTTCGGCTACAGCAGCAATATTTTCGGCTGTTCTTGAGCGACGTGCACGAGTTTTTTTCTTCACATCACTAACTTGTCCCAACAGCACGAATTTTTCTACCAATTTCTTCATTGCGGTCCGATGAGGTGCTTCACGACGACCCAAAAATGTTCGAGTTTTACGAACCGTCTCTGCCAAATTTTCACCATTTTTATAGTGAATTTTAATCATTTCAATGCGTTGTTGAAGCGTGTATCGTTCCATTTTTATTTATGGCGTAGTTTCTACTTGTCAAATGTCAAAAAATGACAGCTTCAAAAGTGACATCTACCGAAATAGCGGGCTATTCAAAATAACACCTCTTATTGGAAAACCCTTTATATTTAACAAATATAACGCTTCATATGTTTCGACCCCTTCATCATCTTCAGGCATATGTTCGAAATATTTATTCATACCTCCAATGAATATTATGGATGACAGATTGAATCTGTTATATTGATTCGAGAACAATAGACATTTGGAAAAATGTTGAGAACTCACATTTCCTAGATCAAGGACGCATTAAGGAAAATTGATTAGCTCTAATGGCATACTGTCGTACATTAATCACTGCTTTAGGTTTACTATGTAGCCATATTCCAGGAGAAAATTGCAGTTTGACGAGACCTTAACGTTCATGTTCATCAATATTTTATAAGAAACTGAGTTCAATTCATTTCCATTAAATGGACGATTGAACGCGTATTGAGACAAAGTAGAAAATGCTAGAAAATCACATTTTCTGCTGAAATTAATTGTCAGATATCTACTCGAATATTTTATACACTATCATGTACTCGGAATCCTGTCAATTATTATCCTGTCATTGGTATTCCAATCAGGTTTGTTCGCTGTACCTGCATGAAAAGGTTATTGTATAAAAACTCCACTTTTCAGAGCAGATGAGTGTATTTGAGTGTAGGCACAGATAACAAAATGAGTGTAGTCAGTGTGGTTCCATCCTTTCCATTATTTTCTGCAAATCTTAGATGACATAATTCTATGCTCCTTTTGATTTCGCTATCAATCTGAGGTTAAGTTTTCTATGAAATATTGCCATCTTCCTTCTTCGTTCCCTGCATTCATTAGTAGATCACAAGTCTAATCTAATCAGTACTTTTTTGCGCGCATGTACTAGGGAACAGCATGCTATTGTTTTGTCCAAATGTCTGTAATTTTCGAATTTTGAGCCGAAAATTACTACTATTTCGATGAAGAATAAAAATCTGCTCTGAAAAATATACCTTTCCGTTCAAAAAATCAAGTTGACCTTGAAATAACCTTGAAGTCAAGGTCAGGGTCAAAAGTAAATATGTTCTTTTTCTTTCCCCTTTGATACCTAACAATTTTCAATCGAAACATTTTTTTTTTATTGGCGTCTGAATTTAAGATCGCAGCGCCACGGTGGCCAGTTTCAGAACCTTAGATACAGACATAAATTTTGTTTTGATAGTCGATTTTGTACTGTTTGGTAGTGTTTGGTTTGATAATTTTTGATTTCACGATTTATTCAAAAACTTTTTAGTTGAGGAGAGTATTGCTGGGAGTACATATTCCATACTTATAAAGTATGTAAATCATTCTTCAATCTTATTGAGTGTAGCAACTAAAAAATTACGGGTTAGACAGTATTTTAATATTATTTATTATCAGATCCATATAGCAAGATGACCTTGGTGGATTTCTTAGGCTGTCTTGAAAGTTGAAAAATAGATAGTATCGTAGAACATACTTTCTGGAATAATAGACAAATACTCATAACTTTACTATTTTTATAGCGAATGACTAAATACTCAATATATTGTGAATAAAATGAATACATTCACATAAAACTAATGCTACTTGTATCGTAAGTCTTATTCATTATGGAACGACAAATAAATTTTTCAACACTCGTATGATTGGTCTTGAAAAAGCTGTAATAAATAAGCCTTGTTCAACTTTGCTTTCATCACCAGATATTTCCTTGTTGAGACTCTTTTTTTTCAATAGACAGTTCTATCACTAAAACATTCACGTTGTTCCTTAATGATCTGTTCAACAGGCAGATTTCTGGAAGGCATTCTTCTTAAAGTAAATTTCTCTGCTTGGATTAGGGGCCTGGAAAAAAATTGTCTTCATGAATGTGATCTAATATTCCATGAGCAATTCGTGCTTACCTCTATAAAAATGGTTATCATCGGTAAAAGGCAGGTAACAGACTCTCATAAATATTGTTTGTTGGTTTTTATCGATTTTTCAACACTATCAGGCCCGACTTGTTAAAGGAAATTTTTTTTACCCTAACTAGAAATTTTTCACCGGGCTGTGGAAATCTGTGGCTGTGGACATTTGAGTTTGATTTTCCTCAGTAGAAGCACTTGTGAAATCGCCAAGAAAACTGCATAAACTTTCTCATTTTCTTAACATTTCTTTTAACTTGTCAATGATAATGTCTGTACCTCGGGTTACTCGGATAGCCACCAGAGGGAGTAGCGCTCATCTTCATTCGCCAATAGTACATTGCTTTCGAGATAATTCACTGTCTCAAGTCAAATTCCACACCCTGTATTTGAGTCCTCATTTGTTGATTTACTACTAGACTTATGATCTAACTGGGTATCGAGAAATCAACATTACAAATTTTTTCTGGCAGCCATTATGTAAAGGGTGTTTTTGTAGGAGGCATAGAACTTTAAGTTGGCAACACTGTTTTAAGTGGCGGCCATTTGGTTAGCTGTCAAGTGATTTGTGTTTGGTTTGGTCTGGCATTGCAACATGAATAGACTGACCCTGAACAACGCTTTCAAATTGTGCAAATTTATTTTGAAAATAATGGTTCTGTTCGAAATACGTATCGCGCTCTACGTCCATTTTACGGTCAACATAATCTTCCATCAAAGCAACACGTTTACTCTAACTGATAATACGCATCCACAGAGACGTCGTACAGTGAGAACAGAAGTAGCCATTGCTGCTGTGGAGCGTAGCGTAGAGGAAGACCCGAATGAGAACGTTACAGTCAATGTTGACCGCTATAGAGCCATGATTACTGACATTTCCGTTCCTCAATTGAACAACCATGATGTGCAGCAGTTGTGGTTTCAACGAGACGGCGCAACATGTCACGCAGCTCGTGCTATAATTGATTTACTGAAGGAAACTTTTGATAACGTTCCGGGCCCGTGAATTGGCCTCCAAGGTCTTGCGATTTAACGCCGCTAGACTTTTTTATGTGTGAAGACACTAACTAGTCTACGCTGGTAATCCCGAAACGATCGCCCGACAACATTCGCCGCGTTATTGCCGATATACGGCCACAAATTTTGGAGAAAGTAATTGAACATTGGACCTCCAGATAACATCACGTCGAAGCTAGCTGTGGCGGTCATATGCCAGAAATTAACTGTGAATTATAATGCCAAAATATAAAGTCAAGGTCATGTCAATTTTAAGAATTCATCCTTGTTTTATTCCATTTCAAAATTCTATACCAAAAAAACCCTTTACATACGTCACCTTTCAATTTTTTTCAGAACAAACTCATGAATATACAGCGTTGTCATATAGTAAAACTGAAGAATAGCGAAAAAATTTCAAAAAGCACTGCCGTGAAGGCAGCAACTTTTGCGCGCATTTTCAATGTAGATGACCGCTTCAACAACGAATTTGAACATGCACGCAAAAGCTGCTGCCTTCACGGCAGTGCTTTTTGAAATTTTCTACTGATAAATTACTGGATTTCAATTCGATCAAATCTGTATTTTTGGAAATATTGGAAAAATGAAATTTTGAATGGGTATATCTACGGAATCATTGGGCGGATTTTACCCATTCACGAATTCGACCTTCGTAATTAAGCCCCAAACCTACTCTACAAATATCGAGTTTCTAAGTCGTTTCTTCCGGAAGTTATTGTGTTAACGGTCAGCCTAACGGCCGACTGCGTAAACACAATAACTTCCGAAAGAAACAACTTAGAAACTCGATATTTGTAGAGAAGGTTTGGACCTCAATTACGAAGGCCGAATTCGTGAATGGGTAAAATCCACCAAATGATTCCGTAGATATACCCAATCAAAATTTTATTTTTCCAATATTTCCAAAAATACAGATCAGATCGAATTGAAATCCAGTACTTCATCGAAAAATAACAGTTCGAAGTTTCAGACAGAATTTAATGAGGATGATATGATAAGAAAATCATAGAAATTTTTTTTTTCAAAGTGTTCTTATGACACGATTATCACGAAATTTCGCATAAAGAAAAAATCAACGATATCGAGAAGAAAACCTCGAAATTTGACATATTTTTTCCCGATATCTCCAAAACTTATGATCGTATCGAACTAAAATTTGGTACACTGCTGTGAAATATGAGGCTCAAAGTGTGAGTGGATTTTTTTTGGATATGATGAATGGTTTTCGAAAAAAAAATTTTTTTAAATATACTGACAATATGATCCTGACGAAATTTGGCTCAAGGTTGCGCGTTGTTATACTACACCTACCTGCCAAGTTTGAATCTAATCGCTCAAGTAGTTTCTGAAATAAAAAATAAATGACTTCAAAATTTCAAGTGCCTATAACTCGGAAACTATTCGACCAATTTGGCCCATTAACGAACTTAACCGCGGCATTCTGATGCGCAACCTATCCTGAAAGTTTCAAGTTGCTAGCTTACTTCTGTCGACAGTTATTGTGTCTACGGCCGGACCGACGGCCGGCCGGACAGAATCGATTTTGACACCGGATTCGTCATCAGTGAGTCCAACCTAGTCGATTGAGACCATTTTCGGCTCAATCATCCTAAATTACAGACATTTGGACTAAACGATAGCACGTTGTTTCCCTAGAACATGCGCGCAAAAAGGATACCGTTACAAGAATTGAGTAATAAACTTGAAATATTCCATCCGATAAAGCTCTTTCCTAAACCACCGAGACAGATAAGCCAAAACCTCTCCATGTACGACCTCATTTGTTTTTAGTGGCTCGTTGTAATCAAAATGTTCATTCTACTCGTAATTTTATTTATGTACTCGTTAAAGAAAGAGTTGACAGTAACGAACAATGCGTGCCGCCCTGTTAACCTGTGTTGTTTCCATTCATTTTAATGATTGTTTCAATTCGAGAGGGTTGTTTAATAATTATCTCTGCCTCGTTTCACAGTAGTGCCACTCGATGTTTGGGCCTTTATGTTGGTATTCTCCTCTCGAGAGTTCGATTTTCACTCCCATAGTGCGAAAATATATTTCTAGTATGCTAGTAATATATACAGGTGTTCCGTAATTGGAGTGTCAAGCTTTTAGTGGGTGTTCTAGACATTATTTTAGACATTTTGGAACCAAATAATATATTACAAAAAAACCTAGAAAAGCACTGCCGTGAAGGCAGCAGCTTTTGCGCGCATTTTCAATGTATATGACCGCTTCGGCAACGAATTTGAACATGGGCGCAAAAGCTGCTGCCTTCACGGCAGTGCTTTTCTAGATTTTTTTTCGATAAATTACTGGATTTCAATTAGATCTAATCTTTTTTTTTGGAAATATTGGAAAAATAAAATTTTGAATGGGTATATCCACGGAATCATTGGGCGGATTTTACCCATTCACGAATTCGACCTTCGTAATTAAGCCCCAAACCTTCTCTACAAATATCGAGTTTCTAAGTTGTTTCTTCCGGAAGTTATTGTGTTTACGCAGTCGGCTGTTAGGTTTGGACCTTAATTACGAATGCCGAATTCGTGAATGGGTAAAATCCACCCAAAGATTATGAATTATTTTCCCAATATTTCCAAAAATACGGATCAGATCGAATTGAAATCCAGTACTTCATCGAAAAATTACAGTTCGAAGGTTCAAACAAAATTTGATGAGGATGATATGATAAGAAAATCACAGAAATTTTTTTTTCAAATTGTTCTAATGATACGATCATCACGAAATTTTGCATGAAGTTGTCTTTCAGCATCTTCAAACTAGCTGCGAGTTTTATCAGGATTGAATCAGCATTTCTGGAATTATACCGAAAAAATCGACGATATCGAGAAAAAACCTCGAAATTTGACATATTTTTTTTCCGATATCTCCAAAACTCATAATCGTATCGAACTGAAATTTGGTACACTGCTGTGAAATATAAAGCTTAAAGTCCGAGTTGAATTTTTTGCTAGATATAATAAACGGTTTCCGAAAAAAAAATTTTTTGGAAAAACATTCTGAAAAATAATTTTTTTTCAATTTACTGACAGTATGATCTCAACAAAATATGGCTCAAAGTTGCTCGTCGTTATAGTCCACCTAATTGCCAAGTTTGAATCCAGTCGCTCAAGTAGTTTCTGAAATAAAAAATAAATAACTTCAAAATTTTAAGTGGCTATAACTCCGAAACTATTCGCGCGACCTACCCTGAAAGTTTCAAGTTGCTAGCTCACTCCGTTCGACAGTTACCGTGTCCACGGCCGGCCAGACGAAATCAGAAGACAGAATCGATTTTGGCACCGGATTCGTCATCAGTGAGTCAAATCTAGTCGTTTGAGACCATTTTCGGTTCAATCATCGAAAATTACAAACATTTGGACAAAACGATAGCACGCGGTTCCCCTGGAACATGCGCGCAAAAATGCTTTCTTGAAGAGCTGTAGCCCTCTGAAAAGGACGTCCAGGCAAAAAAAATGAACTTCAAGTAGAACAGAGTAAATATTTCGAAGTTAAACTGGGCTATATCACACCAGAGCTCATTTGTTTCAAGAAAAAATATAAGAGTTTATGAATTCGATGTATATCCTAAACCGTTTCGCCGATTTTGTCCATTAACGAACTCAACCGTCGCATTTTGAAATGCAACTTAGCCTGAAAGTTTTAAGTTGGTAGGATTCTCCGTACGCCCGTAATCGTGCATAAGGACGGGCGACCTGACAGAATCGATTTTGACACCGGATTCGTCATCAGTGAGTCCAACCTAGGTTTGAGACCATTTCCTGTTCAAAATTCGAAACTACAGACATTTGGACAAAACGATAGCACGCTGTTCCTCAGAACATGCGCACAAAACGGCTTATACTGTCTGCATATTTTTTGCGCGCATGTTCTAGGAGAACAGCGTGCTATCGTTTTGTCCAAATGTCTGTAATTTTGGATGATTGAGCCGAAAATGGTCTCAAACGACTAGGTTGGACTCACTGATGACGAATCCGGTGTCAAAATCGATTCTGTCCGTCCGACCGTAGACACAATAACTGTGGATAGAAGCAAGCTAGCAACTTGAAACTTTCAGGATAGGTTGCGCATCAGAATGCCGCGGTTGAGTTCGTTAATGGGCCAAATCGGTCGAATAGTTTCGGAGTTATAGGCACTTGAAGTTTTGAAGTAATTTATTTTTTATTTCAAAAACTACTTGAGTGATTGGATTCAAACTTGGCAGTTAGGTGGAGTAAAACGACGTGAAACTTTGAGTCAAATTTCGTCAGGATCATATTGTCAGTAAATTTAAAAAAAAATTTTTTTCGACGCAATCAGCCGTTAGGCTGACCGTAAACACAATAACTGCCAGAAGAAATGACTTAGAAACTCGACATTTGTAGAGTGGGTTTGGGGCTTAATTACGAAGGTCGAATTCGTGAATGGGTAAAATCCGCCCAATGATTCCGTAGATATACCCATTCAAAATTTTATTTTACAAATATTTCCAAAAATACAGATGTGATCGAATTGAAATCCAGTAATTTATCAGTAAAAATTTCAAAAAGCACTGCCGTGAAGGCAGCAGCTTTTGCGTGCATGTTCAAATTCGTTGCTGAAGCGGTCATCTACATTGAACATGCGCGCAAAAGTTGCTGCCTTCACGGCAGTGCTTTTTGAAATTTTTTTTTCAATGAATAGTTTGCAGTATTTCATGCAATATCACCAAAGTTCATGAAGCGGAAATAATTCCATGAAACTACGAATCCCTTGACTCTCCAAAACCTCTAGAAACTTTCATCTCTCGGACAATCTCGAGTTTAAACGATGTTTTGCCAACATAAAGAGAATGAAAAAAGTTTTTTATCGTCTGGCAAAGGGGCGAGGTAATATAATACAGTATTTCGCTGTTTTTCCAACTTCCCTGGGAATTTCAATCCTAAATCTTCCTTCGGCATACACATAGCATTCGGTCTGACCTCAGTTTTCCGCTTTTCATTCGAACTGTGAATGAAATACGACCTAGAGGGCTAGAAAACCTGAGCGGAAATTTTTTAGTGTTTTTATCGCCATTACTGGGGCAAATAGGAAAAATTTCGTTGAATAGTGGTGTTTCAGGAAAGAAAAGATTGGAAAATTGCCGTGTTAAACGAAAAAATATGTCTGGAGCTTTTAGAAGCTTATTCGAATTCAAAGCCAGAACGTTCACCCATACATGTATTGGCCTTCACCAATGCTGCTTCACTATCCTCCGATCACATGATCCTCACAAATTTTGCTCGCACCTTCAAGTTGTGTCCTTTCGCAACCTTGTGCCAGAGTGCAGCTTGATCGAATATGAATTTTTGATATGAAAATATCTTCGAAATATCTTGAATCTCGATGGGGTTAAAACGATCTCCTAATCATGCAATGCACGCGAAATTCTGCAAATTAGAAGAATAAGGCTCACGGTACTAGTAGCATTAGTTTTATGTGAATGTATTCATTTTATTCACAATATATTGAGTATTTAGTTCTTCGCTATAAAAATAGTGAAGTTATGAGTATTTGTCTATTATTCCAAAAAGTATGTTTTACAATACTATCTGTTTTTCAACTTTCAAGAAAGCCTAAGAAATCCACCAATGTCAATGTTGCCATATTTGGATCTGAAAATAAATATTATTAAAAAACTGTCTAACCTTGGAGATATCCTCGTTATTTTAGAGTTGCTACACTCAATAAGATTGAAGAATGATACAAACCTAATTTATGAGAATGGAATATGTACTCCCAGTGATACTCCCGTCAACTATAAAAGTCTAACAAGACTTGGAATAAATCGTGAAATCAAAAATTATCAAACCAAACACTAACAAACAGTATAAAATCGACTATCAAAACAAAATCTGTGTCTGTATCTAAGGTTCTAAAACTGGCCACCGTGGCGCTGCAATCTGAAATTCAGACGCCAATACTATAATACTTGAATGGGCGGCACATTCGCCATTTTGCAACACCAGACAATCTATCCGCTAGGTCTTTTTCAATGCTGTCTCTGACATTTAGAAATAGCCGAATCTATCTCTAAGGAGATTCGATGGCCTACACTAGCCTATACTATTGCTGTTTGGTTCATATGAACAGTTCGATGGCCTGAGATGACGATACCTACCAAATCTGAAAGTTCTGCCAAAAACAATGAATCTCAGAATCGAAAAGCCTTGGCCCATATTTAATTGTTGTTTTCTGGCATCACAAGGTACGATTCATTCTCCATCAAACGATGTACAGTTATTCGCGGACCACCCTGTATAAAATTGTTACACATAGGAAGCACAGAAGATAAGGTGCATTTAAAGATGCGCTTTTGTTTCGTCAATGTTGGGGAATTCGGCAGAATTCGTCTTTTCCAATGAAGGTGGCGCTATTTGGAAATTACAACCGATCGTCAAGGCAACTGTCTGTCAGAACTGAATTTACATCAGACAAGATATAAGGTAAAAAATATCTGGATGAATGAATTTCTACCATATTATGTTTTACATAACTTTCAGTGAGATATACTCTAAGAATTCAATATGCATTGTAATTTTTGGCTAATATACACAACATCATTCGATGTTTTCCTACAGAATCTACTGATAAATCTATATCATTTTGTAGCTTATTCAAATATATTAATATTTTCCAGATCGTGCACGTATACAAAGGAATCTAATGAAGCGGCGGGAAGTTTATGGAAGTTGATTGTTGAGTTCCGATATTCCCAATCAGTACTGGCCAGTATTAGTAATTTCGAAACGCTTCGTACTGATACGAACAATTACCAAAGCAGTGTCAGTAAAATCGACTGTCAAAATTTACTGACAAGTATTGGCCAGGAATATCGGAACCCAACTGAAAGAGAACAAGCATCATCCTAACTTAAGTCAGACTGAGACCTATCAAAAGTTGAAGTTTCAGAAAGAATAAAAACTCATTGAATAGGCCATATTATTAAATCAGTTCAATTTGAGATCTATTCCATTTAAATTCATAGGATTTCCAATTAGATAACGGGTGTTCCATTCAATGGTTAATTTTATTTCATCAGATTTGAAATCTGAGGTTTTCTAGTACGTAGCACTTGAAAGTAGCATATATTAATAAGTTTCAGTTTCAAGTAAATGGAAATTGTTAGACAATTCATGTATATTCAATAAAGAACCAAGAAAAATACAACACGTTGTGAAAATAATATGCTTAATTGGGGGTTGATAACTGATCCTCGATCAGTAAAAATGATTGAAAGACAGTTGTGAAAAGAATGATGAGGAGCTGAGTTTCACGAAGTTTATACCTTCTATAAATATGATTCTCTTTTCATTTGAATACTTATTTCCATTTACATCTGCTGTCCAAACAAAATACAAAAGGGACCCATTTAAAAGTATCTGAGGATCTACGCAATTCAAGCTAACACAAACAGATTTCACGCACTTATCAATAACTAAATAATAATCTGAGAAAACAAATAAATTCAAAATTACAATTGCCGAATTCCCATTAATAGTGTCATGCTCTCTGATTGGTCGATTGCTGGCGTTTCTGTCGGTGGCGAGAGTATGAAATACATCAGGTTTCCCCAGTTTGGTCTAAAGATTTAGTAGGAAAACAAATGAAAATAAGAGCACCATACCTTCTGTGCATCCTAGTTACACACTATTTGAGACAATAGACGACTTCGGCCCAAGTTGCCAACCCACAATTTTCTTCACAAATTTACTATCTCTGGGGAACGAGAATTTCAGGACAAATTCCACATGATAAGGTTCGCATTATTTATGAATATCCGTAAAATATGCCTCGGCTCTTCAAACAAGATAATTCCTTCCAAATATAGGTTTTTATTAGGCTGAAATTTAAGTTGGGATTCCTGATTTCATGTTAATATAGTGTCAAGTTTAAAAAGGATATGTTCCGCAAATCAACTTGGTTACTTCGGTTGTCGGTTTTCCATTCTGTAAACATGAAATATTCGGTTGGTTCCTGAAAAAAAATGTTAATTACGGAATTTGATTGATAAAAAAAGCAATCTTTCTGTCACCAGAACATAGACATATTAAGTCTATGCACCAGAACGACAATCAATGTTTTATGGTAACATATCTATAGCATAGAACAATCTATATTAACCTTATGATCCATAGACCATACCTAGTAATTTTTCCATTGTTGATTGTTGTCTCCTCTACATTCTATGGATCATAAAGTACATAAAGATTGTTCTATGCTATGGATATAGTACCATAGAACATTGACTATCGTTCTGGTGACAGAAAAAACGTTTTTTCATCAATCAAATTCCGTAATTAACCTTTTTTTCAGGAACCAGCCGAATATTTCATATTTACAGAATGAAAAACCGGCAACCGAAATAACCAAGTTGATTTGCAGAACATATCCTATATAAATTCGACACTATTAACATGAAATCAGGAATCCGAACTTAAATTTCAGCCAATCAGAGATGATCTCAACAGAACCCTATATTTGGAAGGACTTATCTTGTTTGGGGAGCCGAGGCATCTTTCACGGATATTTATAAATAACGCGAACCTTATCATGTCGAATTTGTCCTGAAATTCTCGTTCCCCAGTGATAGTAAATTTGTGAAGAAAATTGTGGGTTGGCAACTTGGGCCGAAGTCGTCTATTGGTTCTTATCATCCGAAGAAGTTGCATTGTAGTGAGAGGCGTTATGTGAGTTGAATCAAGTAGGCCAACACAATACGAAGTATACAATTTCCACCCTCACACTCAATATAAATCTGCCCTCCTCATTAAGAGTCACGCTTAAGGAAATTGAAATGGCACACAATTACTGGCACGCCAAGGAAACAAGTTTTTAAACTCATTATGCATGCGATAACGTTTCAGAGGTCGTTGGTGAGGCAAACATCACAATTGAATAGGGTTCTCAGTGAACTGAAAACCTTGCAGACTTCTGGACTAGAATTAAAAAAGTTTCCAGCAGAAAAATTGTATTTTCTTGCTCCGGGATCTCTTTCAGTCGGATTTTTTGTTGAATATCGACGAGCTTGATGCCGACTGGATTGACAAAAAACTTGCTCTTTATTGAAATGAGTTTGGCCTTTGTCCGGAGGTCATCTGTAAGACTATTGATTCGCAGAAGCTTGTTTTGTTGGGGGGGAAAGTTCGAAAGAGTTGTCTGGAACGGAATTCATTCGGTGTTACACGGTGTCTCTGAAAGATGCTAGGAAGATTCAGTCCTGTAGTATGCATAGTTCATATTTAAGAGTGCAGGTGTCGATACATAGTTCCATTTGGATTTTGTTTTCCATGTTATTATTTTTTTAATGATGAATGTAATTGTTGCAATATTAACCATGGGGATAAAGAAGTGAACAATTGATATCCGTTATTTTGCATCAATAAGGAAGGAGATGTTTTTTTGGTCTATATTTTTACCTTTGGAATGAAAATAATATTTCCAACACGTTTCATAACTGTTAATATGTTTTTTTTTCGGAAAACAGCGCTGTATCAATTTGTCTATTGTCTGTAATATTCTTATTTTGACCCAAAAATGAAAGGGATTAGGTAGGACCCCCTGGAGAACAATATATTATCAAACAAAATTCTATCTGGCCAGCTGTATGTGCTCAAACTTTCGTAGGAAAAAACCTATAGTCTTTAAACTTTCATATAATGTTTTGACTATTTAATTCAGTTCAGGTTTCGAGCCGAAATATCTTAGGAACGTTCAAGATTAGTTGAAGAATACCAAGGCGCAGCTTCGTTTCTTAGGAGACTATTTATCAGATTAAAATAAAATTTGGCACAAACCTTGTACTTAATATTTGACAATTCGATCTAACCTTTATTTCCATGAGATATAAGGGAAAACTGTGTAAAGTTTGGATATTTTTATATTTCAAGACTATGTAATTGCACTATATCTCAAGAATTACTGTATCAATCAGATATTTTGCTGACGCAATATAGCGTGAATTTTCTTGAGGATGGTATCGGTGAAAACATCAACATTTTCGTGGAAAACAATTTTTTCCGAATATCTAATCATTGAATCTTAATTGCAAGTAAAAATTTGAATATGTAATTTTTGAGGAACTTAAAATTGAAGAACATTCCGCTATCGGAATCAAACTTCAGATTTCGTTGAAAAATGCCAGCACATAGCTTCACGTTGAATTTCGTGAGGGTTTTACTGCTAGAAAATCCTGAAAAAAAATCTAGATGATCATTCCATAAGAACAGTTCACAAAAAAGAAAGTCGAAATGTTGTGCTCAAATACATAGTTCATAGTTCGTTCCTGTTAATCATTTAGTCCTCACGTAGTAATAGTAGAAAACATCTAGTGGTATGTCTTCTACGGAGCTTTAAAAACATAGAATCAATACATTCCAGAATAACCTTATGTCAACTGAGAAGAATATAAAAGTTAAAGTACTCTATCCAAAATGATTGAAATATTCAAACTCAAGATGCATAGAATATATCAGGTGTCGACACTTTCCTACTAATACCCACTAAAATTTTGTGTACAAACGCGCGGTTCTAGAATTGTCAAATATTTTACTACTTGGCTCTTTTAACGATGATGGCTCTAAGATTGTTTTTTCAAATTCATACAATTTATTAGGCCGAATAAAAATTAATTGAGCTATAATCTATTAGATCTAAAGAAATTATTCCCAAAATATGAATTAGATATTTGAAATGATGGATTCTTACTGATATATAAAAGTAGTTCAAAAACGTGGAACATTTACTCATTAATAATATGAAATATATATAAGGGAATAAGGAGCAATAATATGGGGTTAATTGTTAGAAGACTTTCATGGATACAATAAGTCATTTCGAACCCAAAACAACGGTAGAAACGGAACTAGAGAATGATATAATACGTATGGATTCTATTGGATAGTTCGGATAATCTTTCATAAAAATATGGTTTATAAATTTTGTATGTACCTACTAATAGATATTTAAAAAAAGTTATGAATTTGTTACATACTTGTGGAAATATTTCGGGGAAATGTTTATTAGTATCGAAATATGAATTTTTCACTTTGCTGATCATATTCATACGAATTCATCAGAAGAATTTCAAACTCGACAATTTAATCGTACTATCTATCGTTCCAAATGTTTCTTATGGGTATTTTTGAATACGGAACTCTGGAGGACTTCTTCATGAACTTGATATTGAAGTAATAACTAAACTACCTCTTGTAAATCAAATCACAAGTTTCAGACTTGTGTATTCAGAACAAAGGAAATTTATTTATATATTTTCGCTTTATTGACTCGAAATGAATAATCATAACTTAAAATTGTCAAAATGAATTCATCTTCGGAAATTCTTGAGAAGAATGTATGATCCAACTCGAAAAATAAAGAAAAAAACATTGATTTGACTAGTTTTGATATTACATATCGGTAACTTTCAAATATATTTCAATGTTTACCTGACAGATTTCTCAATAGTTGAGTTCCGATATTCCTGGCCAGTACTGGCCAGTATCAGTAATTTCGAAACGCTTCGTACTGATACGAACAGTTACCAAAGCAGTGCCAGTAAAATCAACTGTCAAAATTTACTGACCAGTACTGGCCAGGAATATCGGAACTCAACTATTGCCGGCATCTATCCGCGAGAATTGAAGTAGGACCATAGAGCCGTATTTTGACAAGCTTGGACCTCATTTCGGACCCAAAATATGTCAAAGAGTGTCCGCACCTTGTATTATATGCATCACTGATCTATAGAACATAGCAGAGACAACATTCAACAATGAAAAATATCTAACTATGGTCTATGGATTATAAGGAAAATATAGATTGTTCTATGACATGGATATTTTACCACAGAAAATATACTGTCGTTTTGATTCTTCATTCAAATCATTCGAGGGTTCGATAAAAATAATCGAATTGCAGTTTTTTGACTAAACCTGTCATAAACGAAAGCGAAAGCTTCAATAACCGGAAATAAAGCAGTAGATGCTCTGGGAAATCTTCACTACTTTCCAGTCAGTTAGTAAAACATACGATAATTCATTTTCCAACTTTTACTCGTTCAGTCGTGTACAAACAACTTTTACGATTAGCATTTCTCGGGTCTCATAGCGACATGAGCAAAACAAAATTTCGGCGTTATAACCCTAGTCATAAAATAAAGATTTAACAGTCTCAGGTCCATTATTTCCACTCGACTTCGAGCGAACAGCACTATCCATATCGTAGGAGCGATTCCTCGACTATGCTAGTGACGTTATTAAAATTTTGTTGGATTTATGGTGTATATGGCTTGTTTGTGTGTGATTCGGAAATGATTCATGACTTTATTGTCGAGAATGGTCGTGTATGTTTATTGAAAGCTAACAATCGAATCGTTACTCTGCAGAATAGATAATTGAAAAGTATCGCGGGTTTAATTTGTATCAGTTCTTTGTGAAATGTTTGAAATTTTCACAATTATAATTATATCGATCAAAGCTCATTTTGAGAGGTTCCGCATCATTTTCTAGGTTTTTTGGGTTTTCACTTCCAATATCTGAACTATCAAAACCTATAAAAGCACTGCCGTGAAGGCAGTAGCCTTTAGGCCGACTGTAAACAATAACTTCCGGAAAAACGACTTAAAAACTCGATATGAGTAGGGTAGGTTTGGGGCTTAATTACGATGGTCGAATTCTTGAATGGGTAAAATCCGCACAATGATTCCGTAGATATACCCATTCAAAATTTCATTTTCCCAATATTTCCAAAAATACAGATTAGATCTAATAGACGACTTTGGCCCAAGTTGCCAACCCACAATTTTCTTCACAAATTTACTATCACTGGGGAACGAGAATTTCAGGACAAATTCGACATGATAAGGTTCGCGGTATTTATAAATATCCGTGAAAGATGCCTCGGCTCCCCAAACAAGATAATTCCTTCCAAATATAGGGTTTTGTTGAGATCATCTCTGATTGGCTGAAATTTAAGTTGGGATTCCTGATTTCAGGTTGATAGTGTCAAATTTATATTGGATATGTTCCGCGAATCAACTTGGTTATTTCGGTTGCCGGTTTTCCATTCCGTAAATATGAAATATTCGGTTGGTTCCTGAAAAAAAGGTTAATTGCGGAATTTGATTGATGAAAAAACGTTCTTTCTGTCACCAGACCGATAGTCAATGTTCTATGGTACTATATCCATAACATGGAACAATCTTTATTTACTTTATGATCCATAGAACATCCGTTCAGACATTGCTTTGTGTACTCCGCCAATCCATGTTTGTTTAGGTCTTCCTCTTTTTCTTTTCTCCGCTGGCGTCCACCTTAGAACCATTTTGGGAATTCGATCTTCCTGCATCCTTTCTACATGGCCGTACCATACTAATTGCCTTCTCTGCACTTCATCGACTATCGTGTTTTCCACTTTCATAATCTCCCTTATTTCCTCGTTTCTCACTCGCTCCAATCTCGACTTACCAGCTGATCTACGCCAGAAGTCCATCTCGAGAGCCATAATACGACGTTCCAGATTTTTATTCATTTGCCACGTCTCGCAGCCATAGAGCACTATGCTTTTGAATATGGCATTATATATTTGGTGTTTCCGCTCTCTTGATATTTCTTTAGCCCATAGGATAGAATTCAGACATCCGATGACCTGTCTCCCTTTCACGATACGATCTTCTATCTCTTTTTCCGTTCGACCTCCTTTATCTATTTTTGCTCCAAGGTAGGTGTATTCCTTACAAGAGCTTATACGAGTGTTTTCATCTACTTGGAGATCTTCAACACCGCTGCTGCCAACACACAGATACCGCGTCTTCTCTCTGTTGACCGACAAACCCCATTCCTCATATTCCCTAAAGAGCCTTCTGGCCATAAACCCCAGATCTTCTGCGTCCTGAGCCACCACTACCTGATCATCTGCAAAATGCAATGTATAAAGGCGTTGAACGCTAAAAAAACCGATATATATATATCCATAGAACATAGAAGAGACAACAATCAACAATGGAAAGAATCTAGGTATGGTCTATGGATCATAAGGTAAATAACGATTGTTCTATGCTATGGATATAGTACCATAGAACATTGACTATTGTGCTGGTGACAGAAAGAACGATTTTTCATCAATCAAATTCCGTAATTAACCTTTTTTTCAGGAACCAACCGAATATTTCTTATTTACGGAATGGAAAACCGGCAATCGAAATAACCAAGTTGATTTGCGGAACATATTCTATATGAATTTGACACTATTAACATGAAATCAGGAATCCCAACTTAAATTTCAGACATGGATATGTTACCATAAAACATTGATTGACGCTCTGGTGCATAGACTTAATATTGTCTATGTTCAGGTGACAGAAAGATTGCTTTTTCATCAATCAAATTCCGTAATGACCCTTTTTTTCAGGAACCAACCGAATATTTCATAGTTACAGAACGGAAAACCGACAACTGAAGTAACCAAGTTGATTTGCGGAACATATCCTTTTTAAACTTGACACTATATTAACATGAGATCAGGAATCCTAACTTAAATTTCAGCCTAACAAAAACCTATATTTGGAAGAAATTATCTTGTTTGAAGAGCCGAGGCATCTTTTGCGGATATTTATAAATAACGCGAACCTTATCATGTCGAATTTGTCCTGAAATTCTCGTTCCCCATTGATAGTAAATTTGTGAAGAAAACCGTGGGTTGGCAACTTGGGCCGAAGTCGTCTATGGAAATCCAGTGATATATCGAGAAAAACCTAGAAAAGCACTGCCGTGAAGGCAGCAGCTTTTGCGCGCATTTTCAAATTCGTTGCCATTGAACATAGGCGCAAAAGCTGCTGCCTTCACGACAGTGCTTTTCTAGGTTATTAATTAGGTTGGTTTCAGTGATTATACAGTTCAAATCATTTTCCGTTTTGAAAACCATTTTTACATTGAATATGGAACCGAATCTTCTGATTTTTTCTGAAATTCTATATGCATAATCAGGTCGATTCTGTTTGCGCATTACTATGAATCTTGCTGTTCTAGCCATATTGCTATCTTTCTAATTTATAGCAATATGGTCATGTTAGTACGTATTCTGTTCCGAGTGTTATAGCAATGTTTGTTATGGATTTTGTCATAACAATATTGCTATCATGGATTTCCATAATCGGTGATTTTATAGCTGACAACACTGTATTTTGTGACTTTAGAGCTTCAAGGAAGAAGAACATAACCCTATTTCTTAGGTATTTTTATGATTTCGAATACATAACCTCTATATACGGCTTTCATGTGAACATTGACATAAAAAATGTTACGAAACAAAAAGAGTCAAATCAACCAATAACCAATTTCCTGGATACCAATAGAATATTGGTTACCAGAAATCAAATGCTGCAATTTTATAAAGGCGTTAATGATTCGAAATTCGATGAACTTTTCTGTTGGCAATTCAAAGGAAATGCTGTTGTCGAGATCATTAGAATAATCATCTCAGCTGTTCCTTACTATGCCGGTATTTTAGTCACAGAATTTTCCTTAAAATTAAATATTCTAGAGAACCTTGAACAAATTTCTATAAGCACATACTTCACTATCTTCAATATTTTCGAATTCTTGGAAGGAATGAATACTGAAGCAAACGGATCTCTGTAAGATTCCCTTTCTAACCTATCTTGTTATCAAGTATAGCAAGTACTATTTTAAGGTTGCAGAGATAGCAGTATTGATAGCAAGATTCTTGTTACAGTGACAGATCATATTGCTCAGAATCGTTGATCAGAATGCCAATAATTCCAATCTTGTTAATATAGCAATATCTTTTCCTAGCAATATTGCTATTTGCAAACATAATCTACCTGAATGTCTGATATTCATTCTCTCAAGGAATGATCCAATGCAATCCGATTCAATTTGACGAAACTTATGAATTAAAATGAGCTATATCATAAAGAGTTTCAATTAATTTCCATGGAATTAAAATGATAAGTTTTCAAGAAAAGCGTTTAAAATTTCCACTATATCCCTTCGTGCTCGATCAACAAATCTAGTTCCAGTTCATGACACAACCGGAACCTATACAGATCCATCCAGACTCAACAGAACAAACTCCAAACGGGATAGTTTGAAGGAGATTATTTTCATGATCCATCTATCCGCGGAATAATTACAGGAACACGTTCCTTCGATATAAATTATGTTACGTCCGACGCGTGTCCTAAACCTCTGTTTCCAATCTGTTTGCGTCCCTCCTGTTTGCATTCTGCATTTGCGTCCATTGGCGCTTGGATATCGACTGTGAAATGGGGATAATGAGCCTGTTGTCCGGGGTCCTACTACTGGATGTTGTTAGTATTGGACATGGATGTATTGTGCTACTGAGACCTAATCAGTGACGGTTCATACCGTAAAAGCACTTGTCTTCTGTATAGCACCCCCTTTTTCAGCACTTACTCAAGTTTCATGCTCCCTAAGTTTCAGAATCCAACATCTGGTCAGAACATTCGAAAACACGGGAATTACCGAGTTAACATAAAACCCGACTGAACGCTATCTACTCTAAATGATCTACTCCGAGTTCCCTGCCAACACAACTCTGATTGAAGACCAGAATTGTTAGTCTGTGTCTTTCTTCAAAGAATGTTGACACCTTTGGGTCACATTTGTTATTGTCACCGTTGAGAAAGAAATCAACCTGGTTGATCCTCAATCTTTATTGCGTGTTTAATTCCACAGTGAAATTGAAGAAAATTCTCTATTATATTATATCACTCGAAATGTATCAATTACCATCATCAAATGAAGATGAGCTACTCTAAATCGACCCCATATCTCAAGTGCCGAGGAAAAGCGCTCTAGCACACAGTCTTTCCACAAAGAATGTTAACTCTTTTGGGTCACATTTGTTATTTTCACTGTTGAGAAAGAAATCAACCTGGTTGATCCCCAATCTTTATTGCGTGTTTAATTTCACAGTGAAATTGAAGAGAATTCTCTATTATATTATATCACTTGAAATGTATCAATTACCATCATCAAATGAAGATGAGCTACTCTAAATCGACCCCATATCTCAAGTGCCGAGGAAAAGAGCTCTAGCACACAGTCAATGCGGCTTCGCAAAAAACGGCTCACTTACTGCCGCGTTTTAAAGAACATCCTTACTGTTTTAGAAACATCTGGTCAGCATCTTCCGAATTACCGGGAATCACCGAGTTAGCATGAAACCCGACTGAGCGCTATCGACTCTAATTGATCTACTCCGAGTACCTGCCAACAAAACCCTGATTCGAGACCAGAATTGTTAGTCTGTGTCTTTCTATAAGGAATGTTGAATCCTTTGGGTCACTGTTGAGAAATAAATCAACCTGGTTGATCCCCAATCTTTATTGCGTGTTTAATTCCACAGTGAAATTGAAGAAAATTCTCTATTATATTATATCACTTGAAATGTATCAATTACCATCATCAAATGAAGCTGAACTACTCTAAATCGGCCCCACATCTCAAACGCCTAGGAAAAGCGCTCTAGCACACAGTCAATGTGGCTTTGCACAAAACGGCTCACTCACTGCCGCGTTTTATGGGAGAACATCCTTACTGTTCAAGAAACATATGGTCAGCGTCTTCCAAAATACCGGGAATCGCCGAGTTAGCATGAAACCCGACTGAGCGCTATCGACTCTAATTGATCTACTCCGAGTACCTGCCAACACAACCCTGATTCACCACCAGAATTGTTAGCCTGTGTCTTTCTATAAGGAATGTTGAATCCTTTGGGTCACTGTTGAGAAATAAATCAACCTGGTTGATCCCCAATCTTTAATGTGTGTTTAATTTCACAGTGAAATTGAAGAAAATTCTCTATTATATTATATCACTTGAAATGTATCAATTACCATCATCAAATGAAGCTGAACTACTCTAAATCGGCCCCACATCTCAAACGCCTAGGAAAAGCGCTCTAGCACACAGTCAATGTGGCTTTGCACAAAACGGCTCACTCACTGCCGCGTTTTATGGGAGAACATCCTTACTGTTCAAGAAACATATGGTCAGCGTCTTCCAAAATACCGGGAATCGCCGAGTTAGCATGAAACCCGACTGAGCGCTAACGACTCTAATTGATCTACTCCGAGTACCTGCCAACACAACCCTGATTCACCACCAGAATTGTTAGTCTGTGTCTTTCTATAAGGAATGTTGAATCCTTTGGGTCACTGTTGAGAAATAAATCAACCTGGTTGATCCCCAATCTTTAATGTGTGTTTAATTTCACAGTGAAATTGAAGAAAGTTCTCTATTATATTATATCACTTGAAATGTATCAATCACCATCATCAAATGAAGATGAGCTACCCTAAATCGGCCCCATATCTCAAGTGCCGAGGAAAAGCGCTCTAGCACACAGTCAATGCGGCTTCGCAAAAAACGGCTCACTCACTGCCGCGTTTTATGGGCGAACATCCTTACTGTTTTAAGCTGGATTTATAAACTTTTCGTTCCCGTTCCCGTTCGCGGCTGACGTTTCCGCTAACGTTCCCGTTGACCGCTGGCTGTTCGAAACGAACTATACCCCTTTTATAAACTTGACGTTCGCCGTTCGGCCAGTTCGCGTTTATGAGGTTTTATAGAGGTCAAATATCCTGTGAATTTGGGTTTCCTTCGGTAAAGCTGGAAGAATATAACCAAACCAAGCGTAACTTATCAATAAACAAACTGATCTCCGAATTATAAGTGCATCCTAACCTCACTATATTGGTTAAGATACGAACGGGAACGTCAAAAGATGAAACATGGTCATCTTGAACGTCAGCGGAAAAAGCAGGAGAGCGGCACACCAACAGTCAACGGATGCTTCTGCGGACTTTATAAATGCCCCTGCGCATTTAGTGTATTTTAACTTCGAACGGGAACATCAACTGCGAACGGGAACAGGAACGTCGAGTTTATAAATCCAGCTCAAGAAACATCTGGTCAGCATCTTCCAAACTACCGGAAATCACCGAGTTAGCATGATACCCGACTGAGCGCTATCGACTCTAATTGATCTACTCCGAGAACCTGCCAACACAACCCCGATTCAAGACCAGAATTGTTGGTCTGTGTCTTTCTATAAAGATTGTTGACTACTTTGTTATTGTCATAGTTGAGAAAGAAATCAACCGGGTTGATCCCCAATCTTGTTTAATTTCACAGTGAAATTGCAGAAAATTCTCTATTATATTATATCACTTGAAATGTATCAATCACCATCATCAAATGAAGATGAGCTACTCTAAATCGGCCCCATATCTCAAGTGCCGAGGAAAAGCGCTCTAGCACACAGTCAATGCAGCTTCGCAAAAAACGGCTCACTCACTGCCGCGTTTCATAGGCGAACATCCTTATTGTTTAAGAAATATCTGGTCAGCATCTTCCAAAATACCGGGTATCACCGAGTTATCATGAAACCCGACTGAGCGCTATCGACTCTAATTGATTTACTCCGAGTACCTGCCAACACAACCCTGATTCAAGACCAGAATTGTTAGTCTGTGTCTTTCTATAAAGAATGTTGACTCCTTTGGGTCACATTTGTTATTGTCACCGTTGAGAAAGAAATCAACCTGGTTGATCCCCAATCTTTCTTTTAATTTCACAGATATATTGAAGAAAATATTCTCTATTATATTATATCACTTGAAATGTGTCGCTTACCATCATCAAATGAAGCTGAGCTACTCTAAATCGGCCCCATATCTCAAGTGCCGAGGAAAAGCGCTCTAGCACCCAGTCAATGCAGCTTCGCAAAAAACGGCTCACTCACTGCCGCGTTTTATAGGAGAACATCCTTTTGGCGGCTCTCGTGATTTGGCTCCATCTGAAGGGCATCTAAGAGAATGTTGTTTCGTCCCAGTGCCAGAGGTGCAACTCAGTTAAACTACGCCGCCTATACACTCCCCCACCAGCGACGATGATGACGAAGGAGGAAGAGGTGCGATATCGGACAGAGAATAAGATAAGTAATCTCATTGAGATTAGCTTATCTATGGCATCACGTCGGGGTCACCACTTTGGCGGCACTTTTAAGTTCGCGCCATCTGAATAGATTGAATATCGCACTCCACGAGGGCGTTTTCTATGAATACTAATTTTTATTTTTAGTAGTTCTTATTCAGAAATGTGAAAAAAGTGAAAAATATTTTATGGGTGGCTTTTTAACTGACTGCAAAAAATCAGTAGTTTCAGCCCTGCAAATTATCTTCAATTTTTCATCCGACGATGCACGTGACCGCTGAAAAAGCGATAACTTCAATGTTGGGGCCGTAACACCAAATTTTATGATTTGAGAAATACCCCATCAAAATTCACGGTCTGGATGCTACAGCATGAGGGTCGCCTTGAGTGGAACGAGTGCTTTGCGGATGTTGTCCAGTGAACTAGATATGATTTATGAGATGTCGATTAAACTGTGCACGATATGCAGACATAAATCGCAACAGAGCTAACCGGCCTGCTTCCGATTTGGATGGTACGGCCATTTTGCATATATTCTGTTCGTCCCAAAACTCCATCGATCGATATTACATAGACCAAAGGTGCTGGACCTCTGTCGAAAGAGCAAAGGCCTCCTAAACGATATACAAATAGATAATTCAATGGAAGAAAATAAAATCTGTTTCTGTATTTCTAATGGAGCACCCTATACATTTTGACTTTGTTGATAATTCCAATTCATTTCGAATTCATTTTATGCGGTGTTGCAAATTGTTATATCCAACAGTTCTTGAGCTATTATGAATTCAAACGAAACGAGAAACTAGCAATGTAAGGAATACAATACAATACTCATACCAGACATTTCATTTTGGTTTAATTCTGATAATAAATTGGCTCTGAGAATTGATTTTTTTGATTACTCTATACCTGTACAACTTCAAATTGAAATTTGACGAAATCAAGTTGATTCTTTAAATTTCTCTATATCTTTTTTTGTACTTTGAGCTACCAAAATCAAATTGAGAATTAACATTTTCAAATTGGTACTGAATGAACTCAAATTGACACATAACACATTCGAATTGGAAATACTCAATTTCATATTAGTAAAATTTAATCGCTCTGTGAATTGGGTCTTCTAATTCCTCTATATCTTTTTTTGATTACCAAAATCAAGCTGAGAATGAACATATTCAAATGGGTACTCAACATAATCGAACTAACACCTCCCTCATTCAATTTCGTGTTGGTAAAATATTAATTGATCTGTGAATTGATTGTTTTAATTACTCTACACCTTTTTAACTTCGAATGTTCTGATTGGGAATATGTAGTGAAGTTCATATTGGTAAAACATTCATTGTTCTGTGAATCAATCACTCTAAATAGAGAAATTAAAAGAATCTATTCAGAGGGTAATTCATATTTTACCAATATGAAATGAGTTATTTCCAATTTAAATGTGAAATGATTCCGTTTACTACCTATCCGAATATGTTAATTTTCAACTCTATCGTTTTAGGTCTCAATTGGAAGTTGAAAAGGTACAGATAGAGTAATCAAAACAAATCGATTCACAGAGAAATGAATGTTGTTACATTATTGACTATTTACAATTTGAATGGGTTGAGTCTTAACTTGATTTTGTTTAGTCTCAATTTGAGGTTGCAAGAGAATAGAGTAATTTGGAGAATCATCCACAAAGAAATTATATTTTACCCATATCGAATGGAATCCTCTCATTTTGAATTTGTGAGGTAGGCTTAGGACCAATTTGAAAATGTTATTCCGCAACTTCGTTTAACCTTAACCTTTAACTTCAAATTAAGACCTAATAAATAAAAGTTTAGAATGAACATATTCAAATTGTAACTAGACGAAACCAAATTGTTACCTCACACATACCAATTAAAAATAGTCAATTTCATAGTGGTGCAACATTTATTGCTCTGTGAATTTATTAACTGGATTACTGTATAGTTTTTCAACTTGAAATTGAGGCATAAGGAAATCATGTTGAGGATAAATATATCGAAATTCGACATTCTCGAATTAGGAATAATCAATTCCCTATTGTTACAACGTTCAATTAAATAGGTTTTGTCCGTTGTACCCGAATGAACTACACTAACTACACTGATACTGTTCTGTGGGGTTGTTGGGAGTTAGTGTAGTCACAGATTACGTGTGCAGTGCATAGAGTGTTCTATGTTTATTCGTGAATATAATTCATAATCATAGACATTTGTTGCTGTCTCCGGTTTCTGGTTGGACGTGTTTTGTTCTGTATGTGTGGATATTTTTGGACGAAATTTGTTGAAAATAGAATTTTTTTCCATGACGATTAAAAAAAAAATTGCGACAAATCAAAATTATCTCGAAATGGTAGCGAAAACGAAAGAAGGAAAGAATTTTGTCATCTTGGATTCGCGTAACATCATGTATCATATATTTGCATTCTGTGAGAATCATTGATCAGATTGAACTACACGAACTCTACTCATTCTCAACTACACTCAGCTGCACTTAGAATTGGAAGTCAGTGAAGTTAGTGTAGTTAGTGTAGCTCATGCAGGTACTACGAACAAACCTTTTGTGAATTTTTTGAATTACTTTAAAGCATTTCAACATCAAACTGAGACCTCACAAAGTCGAATAGCTCGTATCGGAAAAATATTAAGTGCTCTGTGATTTTATTCTTACACTATCTGTACTTCAAAACTTCAAATCGAGGTAATGTTGAGAATTAATATATAAAAATTGGTACTGAACGAAATCAAATTGAGACCTAACACATTCATTTGGGAATAGTCAATTTTATGTCGGTACAATATTACTTGGCCTGAGAATTGATATTCTTAATTATTTTTGCGCGCATGTTCTAGGGGAACAGCGTGCCATCGTTTTGTCCAAATGTCTGTAATTTTGGATGATTGAGCCGAAAATGGTCTCAATCGACTAGGTTGGACTCACTGATGACGAATCCGGTGTCAAAATCGATTCTGTCCGGCCGTCCGTCCGGCCGTAGACACGATAACTGTCGACACAAGCAAGCTAGCAACTTGAAACTCTCAGGATAGGTTGCGCATCAGAATGCCGCGGTTAAGTTCGTTAATGGGCCAAATCGGTCGAATAGTTTCGGAGTTATAGGCACTTCAAGTTTTGAAGTTATTTATTTTTTATTTCAGAAACTACTTGAGCGATTGGATTTAAACTTGGCAGTTAGGTGAAGTATAGTGACGCGCAACTTTGAGCCAAATTTCGTCAGGATCATATTGTCAGTAAATTTTAAAAAAAAATTTTTCGAAATTTTTTTCCAAAAAATTTTTTTTCCCGTAAACCATTCATCATATCCGGAAAAAATTCCACTCACACTTTGAGCTTCATATTTCACAGCAGTGTACCAAATTTCAGTTCGATGCGATCATAAGTTTTGGAGATATCGGGAAAAAATATGTCAAATTTCGAGGTTTTCTTCTCGATATCGTTGATTTTTTCGGTATAACTCGAGAAATACTGATTCAGTACTGATAAAACTTCACAGCTAGTTTTGAGATGCTGAAAGACAACTTTATGCGAAATTTCGTGATATTCGTGTCATTAGAACAATTTGAAAATAAAAATGTATATGATTTTCTCATCATATCATCCTCATTAAATTCTGTATGAAACTTCGAACTGTTATTTTTCGATGAAGTACTGGATTTCAATTTGATCTGATTTGTATTTTTGGAAATATTGGAAAAATAAAATTTTGATTGGGTATATCTACGGAATCATTGGGTGGATTTTACCCATTCACGAATTCGGCCTTCGTAATTAAGGTCCAAACCTTCCCTACAAATATCGAGTTTCTAAGTAGTTTCTTTCAAAAGTTATTGTGTTTACGCAGTCGGCCGTTAGGCTGACCGTAAACACAATAACTTCCGGAAGAAACGACTTAGAAACTCGATATTTGTAGAGTAGGTTTGGGGCTTAATTACGAAGGTCGAATTCGTGAATGGGTAAAATCCGCCCAATGATTCCGTAGATATACCCATTCAAAATTTTATTTTTCCAATATTTCCAAAAATACAGATTTGATCAAATTAAAATCCAGTAATTTATCAGTAAAAAATTCAAAGAGCACCTCCGTGGAGGCAGCAGCTTTTGCGTGCATGTTCAAATTCGTTGCTGAAGCGGTCATCAACATTGAACATGCGCGCAAAAGTTGCTGCCTTCACGGCAGTGCTTTTTGAAATTTGTATGTTTTACATTAGGAATGAAAAAGCGTTAAGGTCCGAATTTCATCTGTCATAGCAGATTCGTGATGTTTCCAGGCTCTTGACAAATACCAAAAAAAAATAATTTCATAAACCTAAGCTTTTATTTATTTTTCATAGCGTCCATGAATAAAATATCCGGCTAAACTTCCCATCTGTTCCAAATGCCCAGAAAAAGGCAATATGTCTCACGATGCCACGATCAATTCAACATTCACAAGGTTCTCCACCCGGTCTTTTCGAATTACGTAACCTCAAATTGCAATACCCAGAAAAGCCATATTCCTCAAGTCCGTTACAGCTCCCTGCGGCCATCTCAGTCATCTTATTTTCTCCAGAGCCATCTCGGACGTATTTATAGCCATTTCCTGCAAGGAAAAGTAATACGTGAAACGGCAAACTAAAGTCCAGAAGTCCGTTCTTTCGAAGTTTGAATGTCTGAAATTTCATCATGGTTGCTCGGAGCTAGCGTGAAACTACACCGGAGAGTAGAATATCGTTTTGGAACTCGCCGGATGTAATTAAAGTTGTTATTTTAGTTCTGAATCGAAATGAGGGTTCCGTTGTTTATTTTTCTTAGGAAATGGTCGATTTTGTGGCCCGACGGAAGAAGCTTATATTTTGCTAGTCTGTTATTTTTGTTGAACTTTGAGAAACTGAGTGTGAACGACCGTCCAGTTTTCGTTATTCAACAGGAATTCAGTGAAAGTGCAATTTTGATATCTTTCTCGAAATCGATGGAAAACTTTTTAGGATTAGACGTACAAGAAGTAAAGAAATTTCGCACAAGCTTGCATCTCAGCATTTACCAATTAGCTACCAAAATTCATCATGATTAGAGCAGTATCTTCAAGTTTTTAAGGTGATAACAAAGATACGGAGGAAATAATCACTAAATTCACTATGTTCATTCCCAATATCTCGAAAAATGAATATCCGATTAAACTGAAATTTGCAAACACTATTGGCGTCTGAATTTAAGATTGCAGCGCCACGGTGGCCAGTTTTAGAACCTTACATACAGACATAGATTTTGTTTTGATAGTCGATTTTGTACTGTTTGTTGGTGTTTGGTTCGATAATTTTTGATTTCAAGATTTATTCAAAGACTTTTTAGACTTTTATAGTTGACGAAAGTATTACTGGGAGTACATATTCCATTCTTATAAAATAGGTATGTATCATCCTTCAATCTAATTGAGTGTAGCAACTCTAAAATTACGGGGATATCTTCAAGGTTAGACAGTATTTTAATATTATTTATTTTCAATCCAAATGGCAAGATTGACTTTGGTGGATTTCTTAGGCTTTCTTGAAAGTTGGAAAACAGATAGTATTGCAAAACAATTATAGACAAATTCTCATAACTTTACTATTTTTATAGGGAAGGACTAAATACTCAATATATAGTGAATAAAATGAATACATTCACATGAAACTAATGCTACTTGTACCGTCAAACTTATTCATTATGAATTGACAAATAAATTTTCCAACACTCATATGATTGGTCTTGAAGAAGCTGTAATGATTAAGCCTTGTACAACATTGCTTTTACGGTAGAAGCACTTTGAGCGAAGAGTATTCATCATCAGATATTTCCTTGTTGAGACTCTTTTTTTACAATAGTCAGTTCTATCACTAGAACATTTACGTTGTTCCTTGACGATCAGTTCAACAGGCAGACTTCTGAAAAGCATAGCATTCCTCTTAAGTAAATTTTTCTGCTTGGATTATGGGCCTGGAAAAGAATTGTCTTCATGAATGTGATCAAATATTTCATGAGCAATTCGTGCTTACCTCTATAAAAATGATCACCATCGGTAAAATGCAGGTAACAGACTCTTATAAATCTTGTTTGTTGGTTGTTATCGATTCTTCTACACTTTCAGGCCCGACTTGTTAAAGGAAGTTTCTTTCACCCTAACTCCAAATTTTTTACCGGGCTGTAAAAATCTATGGGAAGGGACATTTGAGTTTGCTTTTCCTCAGTAGAAGCACTTGTAAAATCACACAAACGCCAAGAAAAATGCATATTTTTTTAAAAATTGTCAATGATAATGTCTGTACCTCGGGTTACTCGGATAGCCACCAGAGAGAGTAGCGCTTATCTTCATTCGCCAATTGTTCAATAGGGACCTCAAGTTCTGTGTCTAACTTCAGAGCAAGCTGATGAATAGTTTTCGAAGAAGCAATTTTTCTCGACGAAAAGTTAAAGCATTCTCTAAAAACGATTTCTGTTCGAATTCTGCGTAAAATTATGCATCGGTATTCCACAGATTCCAATGAAAAATTCCATATAGCCACGAAATTTTACATATTTTTCCCCAATACGTCGAAATAAATATAGGATCAAACTGAAACTAGGAGCACTATTGTTGAATTCCAAATTCAAGGTCTCACCCAAATTCCACTGAAATATGCATAAATTAAAATGTTTATCAAGAAAGTTTTGAAGAATTCTCGAATATTTTACCGATATCATCCTCATGAAATTTTGCATTATATCGCGCGTCAGTATTTTACAACCAGTTACGAAGTTTTCATCTGATTGCTTCAGTATTTCTTGAGATATTGTGGAAACAATCAGAAGATGTCAAATCAAAATTTTACGTATTTTTGTCGAATTACTCCGAAAATGAATATCACATCGACTAGAAATTCGTTAAACTGTTGTTAAAAGTTACCCCAAGTTACGTGCTGAATTTTGTCGTAATTGAATGTTAGGCTCCGAAAAAACCGTTTTTGTCCACAAAAATCAGGAAAACATGGAGTTGCGCGTTAGTATTCTTCAATTAATTTCAAGGCATTAGTTGTTCTTGAGATGTAGAGGAATTTATCTTAAATTTTCCTTTCCTCCGAAAATGAAAACACATACAGACAGTCAGACAGAACAGAATTTGATACGAAATATTCTTCACATAGTCCAACCCAATTGTTCAAGACCTTTTTCTGCTCAAATTTTGAGAATCATAGACATTCGAGCTGAACGATAACGCGCTGTTTCCCATAACGAGTGCGTGAAAATGAATCTCAGAACTCTGTGACATGACTTTAAAAAATTCCGCTATTCGAAATATTATTTTTCAATATTTCCGAAAGAATAAATCTGATCTGGATGAAACTTGGTTCACTGTTGCTGAGCATGGACATTTATGGCTGATTTGATCGAAATCTGACGAATAGTTTCTGTTTTGAATGCTCTCGGCTACCTGCGCATTCGCCATATTGTTTCTAGTTCTATGATCGAACAAGATTTCGAATAATTCTCAAGATATGTTGCATGAAGCTTGATGTCTTCATTTACTATTGAATAACTGGATCTCAATTCTATTGAACTTGCAATTAAAAAAAATATTGGGAAAATAAATTATCTGAAGAAATATACAGTCTATACTCGAAATGGAGTTAGTGTATATCAAATAAAACAAAATTCAATGTCGTATAATAAATAATCAGGAAAGTTGAAAATAAAACATTTTTCTAGCATCTATCTCCCATCTTCAGGTAAAAATACCTCAAAATAAGACAGTCGCTTTTGAACGAAATCTCCAGAGAGTGACATTCCCTCTGTATTGAAAGTTTCTTGTACTGCTGGACTAGGATTTCTCGTCTCAGAGTCCAAAGAAATATATAGTTCATCCTCAAAGTACAACTATAGTGAAGTATACAACAGAATATCATTTCAAGAGAATAGATTGAAAAAACATATCTTCTGAACTGATATTTATCATATTAAAAATTTCATTTATGTAATTGCGCATCATGTCAAATCTGTAGTTGGAGAAATTCAGAAATGTTACTTCTAAGAAGATTCGGTTTCATTCCTTCGAAAATCCGCACGAGTCGCACAGATTACAGAAAATAGATTTCATCTTTCAGTCAAAAAGTTCTAAAAATGAAATAAATTGTCTTCGCTCAAATTAACAAAAATGGAACTTTAAAATCCTTCCTAATGAATTCCAGGAAATATTGAAACGAAATCCATCACAATAAAAGAGGAATAATTCTTCAATGTGATTTATAGAATTTAAAATGCCATTCTTCGTTTCGAAACGAGGTCAGAAATGATCGATACGAAAACTTCTCTGAAATATTTCTTTTCTTTCCAGATTAAAACCTACGAGAAATTGGAATGTCAGGAGGAGAGGATGAAACATGCAAGGGATATCTATGACAACTTTATTATGAAAGAACTCTTGGCGAGAACTCATGTAAGATAACCATCGTTCCTTTTATGAAAGGAATATATCCTGGCCGTTTTCTCCTCTAGGGAGAATTGTCCTATTTATCTGAACAAGATTTATCTCACAATTTTCATTTCTAGTGGAGTTCACCTTCCTCATATTCTATTTTCCATTTTCTTTTCATTTTAGTTGTGGCGATACAGTGTTTTATATTTGTTAGTGTTCGGAGTTGTCTCCTAATTTTAGATAAAACACTTGGGTTTTTGCTTGTTTATTTTGAAACTGAAATTTACACTATTTACACACGTGAAAAGGAGGTTATGTATACAAATCGTTAGGAGTTGTCGACTGTCGACCATAGATCATATTAGGGAGAGAGTTCTTCAATCTATTTTTGGGTTGACACTTTGGGCCACAGAGTATTACATTGTCATTATGTGATTGTCATTCATCTTTGGTCTCTGTGGCCTCAGCGTTTAAATGAATTTTGTTTATGTTCCCAACAGTTAGGCAACGCAAAATTCTATTGAATCATCATTGGAATTTGAAGAGAAATCTGTCGAATTTTCATGAGCTCGATCTGTACTATTCTATGAATGCAAGGCACAAACTGACAAATAAACAAACGCAAAAGTTCATGAAGTTATCAAATTTTGTGATTATTTTTGTGAATTGCCAATTTTCATTATCTACTAATCATGTATGAAAAAAATGTTTACTTTTTGTATGGTGCTCATTTCATCTCTCTCTTAAATTAATAGAATAATCTCTTTTTATACCATCTCTATTCCTTCCGATTTAGTGGGGTTTGAATTCGTTTCCAAAATTCAAATAGAATTTTATTTTTTTTCTAATTCATCCCATTTCAGATTCTCGAAAATATTGAAGCACATTCGAAAATTTTTTCTCTCTTTTTCGCGAGCACTTAAAAATTCTCAATAATAAGTGTGATGAAATTCAGATTATTGTTGAAGGAACAACAAAATGAATGCTTTCGATTTTTGATCAAACTGCTACCTGATAGTATTCTCGAGAAAAATTAATTCGAACTCTAAAGCATCAATGAAATAGTTATACGTGAAGATCATAAATTCATCATTATCATCTACCATAACCGAAATTGAAAGCAATCCAATGAAATATGATATAAATTATGCAAACCTGTTTTCGGATAAAACCGCAATTATTTTTATAATCTCCAGGACTACTCAACAGATTGTCTACAGCATGTCCAAAGCCATTTAATCAAAAATGATGTACCTCCAACACTATTTGAGGTAAGATTTCACTCTATGAGGTTCATATTATTGTGGATGTTTCAAACACACGTGGAGAATCACCATTCAAACAAAAAACTAATTATTTTATTAACTGTACCCGATTGTTTCATTTATATATTTCTAAATACATATAATGAAATATTGAAATTGTTGGAGGAAATCGAAACTCCAAATATATATTTATATTTCTTGTAGTATTCTTATTCTCGTTGAAGGTCTTGTCGGGTGGCCTTTTAAAAGATTTTTTTCAATTGATTCTCATAGCAGGACTCGTTTATTAATTTCATATTGAGTTGAATTGAATTTATTTCACCGAATAAAGAATAATTCAACTCAACGATAATTAAGAAAAGGCGTAAACAAATATTGTGATAAAAACATTTCATTTCATATCGGAAAAAACAATAACGAATTCAGAATTTCGTATATTGAAAGTAAACAATTATTTTCAGTGATATGGAAAGTTATCACTTAATTCTTGATACTTTTTTGTTCACATTTATTCATTGTTGTTTTCTGGTTGGTTAGATTCCATTAATTCCAATATATCATTGAATAAGTCGTATGCATGTTGTGGTTCTATAAAATAATAATTCAGTAACATGATTTTCAGCCTTACATAGAAGAAATATATAACCACCTAAGGGACGAACCCTTCAAACAATTTTTAGAAAGGTAAGAAATGTTCCATATAAGTCACATCCAAAATTAAGTTTTGAAATTCTTTTGCAGTGATAAATATACTAGGTTTTGCCAATGGAAAAATTTAGAACTCAATATCCAGGTGAGTAGAATTTTCATCCGTAGGAAAAGCCTTTGCTTTTCCATCCGAAACAGTGTTGTTGAGAGTATATATGGTGCAGTTTATCGGCACAACGAGATAAGACTCAATTGTTGTCCGGAATTAATTGCAACCTAGATAACACGGTTCACTATAATTTTTCACTGCTGTCCATTTAATCTTTTCAACTGTTTATTCTCAACGAACCATGTTTCTTATCGAGTCATGGAAAAACGATGTACACGCTGCTGATCAGTTAATATGTTGACAACTTTATAAGTTACGATCATTCATGAGCGCTTTTCATCCTGAGGGTACGGCCAGAGTGCACGCGATATCGTGATTTTGTTAGTCGTCCTGACACTTTTTAAAACAAGGAACTTTTTCTGAAGGATTGCTGATCAAACCTTTGTTGAAAACTTTTCACAAACTTCATTCTGATCGCCAAATTTTTGTGTTACTTCTGTTGGAATAAAGAGAATCATTAATCCAAAAAGGTTTACGAGAATTCCAATCCGGAATATATGACATGACGTTGTTAAGTTCAGTTGTTTTTTTAACATTTTCCCAGAGAATTCGAAATTTCGTTCGGAATTAATTCTGCACTTCAATCTCGCTGCGAACTACACTTTATTCAATTAAGAGAGATTTTTTTTTCGAGAGCTTGAGAATCATAGGAGACGGAAATATTTTTGCAATGAATTTTTCGTCATTATAATCTGGTAGATAATTTCATGGTATTTATTTTGGTTCATTATTCTAAAAAAATCAAATAATTAACCTTAGTGATCGACAAAAAAAAATGAAAAATGGTTCAGAGCGCTGTATGGCAAGTTGTGCCATCTCGAAGGTACCAAATGTCGTCGATGTTCAGCTGATCAATATTTGGAAACGAACAATTGGTCAGCATAGCTCGATCGCCATTCACCGTATCGATATTTTTGGCGTTTTCTTTATTACTTCGCGCTTCAGCAGCAATATTCTGTTCGATACGCATTGTTGATACGGTGCCTAGGCTCCTCTAACTAGATAGATCTTTCCAAATAAAGGCTTTTGTAGAGATGATCTCTGATTGGCTGGAATTTAAGTTGGGTTTTCTGATCTGATGTCAATAGTGTTAAATTCACATAGGATGTGTTCCGCAAATCAACTTGGTTATTTCGGTAGCCGGTTGTCTGTTCCTGAAACGAAATCAATTACGGAGTTTGATTGATGAAAACGCAATATTCTGTCACCAGAATGATAGTCTCATTTTTATGGTAAGATATCCAAGGCATAGAACAATCCATATTCACCTTATAATACATAGACCATAGTTGTATCTTTTTTCATTGTGATTGTTGTCTCTGCTATGTTTTATCGATCATAAAGTGAATTAAGATCGTTTTATGCATGATGTAAGCAAAACATGGTGTGCTCATCTGTGATCGATTTACCAATGATGACTTCACTTTTTTCATTCAAATTTGAAGCACAGAATATATATTTCCTTGAATTTGAATGAAAAAAGTGAAGTCATCATTGGTGAATACGATCACAGATAAGCAGATGAGCACACCATGTTTTACTTGCATCATGGTATTATGCCATGATGTAAAAACATGGTGTGTTCATCCGAAAAATTAGTGACGTCAGCAAGATTAAAATACAATGAGTTGTATATTCTGTGCTTCGAATTTGTATGTTAATTCAAAGCACAGAATATACAACTCTTTGTTTTTTCTGCTTGCTGACGTGACTCATTCTTCAGATGAGCAGACCATGTTTTTCACATCATGTTTTATGCTATGTTACCATAAAACCATGATGTAAAAAATATGGTGTGCTCATTTGAAACATGATTGACGTCAGCTAGCAGAAAATACAAAGAGTTGTATATTCTGTGCTTTGCATTTGCATGTTAATTCAAAACACAGAATATACAACTCTTTGTATTTTCTGCTAGATGGCGTCACTTATTTTTCAGATGAGCACACCATGTGTTTAACATCATGCATAAAACATTGACTGTCCTTCTGGTGACAGAAAGATCGCTTTTTCATCAATCAAATTCCGTAATTAACCTATTTTTCAGGAACAAACCGAATATTTTATATTTACGGAACCGAAAATCTGCAACCGATATAACCGAGTTGATTTGCGGAACATATCCTACGTAAACTTGACACTATTGACAAGAGATCAGGAATCCCAACTTGAATTTCTGCCAATCGTAGATGATCTTAGCAAAAACCCATTTTTGGAAGGAATTATCTTATTTCGCGAGTCGAGGCACCGTTTGCAGATTTTCATAAATAAAAACGCGAACCTAATCATGTCGAATTAGTTCTGAAATTCCCCTTTCCCAGTGATAGTAAATTTGGGCGAAATTTGTGGGTTGGCAACTTGGACCGAGGTCGTCTATTGCCAAACCTTACTCAACACTGTTCAACATTTTCAACTGTCAAACCATAGACCAAAAACCTTTGAAAAGCAGTTGAAAAAAACATGGAGGTAGGAAAAGAGTGGAGCGGGCATAACGTTTGAAAAGTGTCACATACTTTTTAGAACCTTCTGTAGATTTACCCATACCGACTTTGACACAATATTTTTGTCTCATTTGCTGTACACCACAGATTACAAATCAACACCTTGTAGTTGTCGGCCATATTGGTATGGTAATATTCACAGAAGCTTCTCAAAAGTGTATGACACTTTTGATAGAAGGGAAATATAGGATATGCTCCCTCCCCTTCTTTTTCCTCCATGAAAAAAACACCCATTGCAAACTCCGGGGATAAGGTCAGTACTCAATTATCGAATTTTAAACTTTGTTTTCGAAGATCTCAAGCTCAAGCGCAACAGTTACAATCTCCATAATTGCACAATATTAATCTCGAATTTTCCAGCTGCTAATCCAAGCGTGACCTCACGAATCTCGAATAATTCGCGCCAGAATCGATTACCCCAAACGTCGGTAATATATGAAGTGAAATTAATGAATTTCGCTCTAAATTCTCACTACTACGACAAGCCAGGCACCTTCAGGCTGGAATTTAATGAAAATTTACTGTTATCTAATCTGAGTTCCGGGAGTTGTACCTGCTCCAGGGACCAGGAGACCTGTTTCCCCATAAATCCAGACGGGAGTCATTAAAATTGCCTGGTTTGGGGTTCCTCTCAGGAGCTATTCCAGAGCAGGTTGATTATTGCGCCCTAATTCATGCCAACACAAAATTGGAATGCGATATCGGATAAACAGGCCCTGTTGAAGCCAATGTAGTGTAGTGTTTATGATTCAATCCGAGATAGTTACTTGAAGTTATAGACGATGATATCTTTCATGGGGCCTACTTGCGTTAAAGATGACTCACAAATTACGAAGTGGAACAAGGTTTTCGGAAAAAATTATCTATATTACCGAAGTTCAAATCTCCAGCAGGAGTAATTGAAATTTGAAAAGAAATATTGATATTAATTACACTTTTCCTCGAGTGCATTTCAGATGTTTCGATCGAAAAATATTTGAAATAAAACAAAAGATTTATAGAGGACATTATCAACTGTTATCTAATTCTTAAAGCCGCGTACAGACACGCGAGCTGAGCGGCTCGTGAGGCAAGTTAATAGGTCTCTTGCATGTAACACGAATTATCATATTTGCATGTTTTTCTCATTCTATATCGATACAAAATCATAATGTATGCTATCTCACACTCCAACAATTCGCGAATTTCAAATAGTTCGGTATTAAAAATCGTCAAATCGGGAAGCAAAACCAAAGTGGGTGAAACGCGGTAGATCGCCTCCTACGTCACTCGTTATTCCACGATGCCCCGATCGATACAGCCCGACGCTGTCTATTGGCTTGCTAGACAGAAAAGTATACGAGAAGAGGGAGAGAGTGGATATATCCCCTCACGTCACGGAAACGGCGAAGCTTCGTCCGTTTAAACAACCGACATGCGGAGCCAAATTTAAAAGAGCATTTTCTCGTTAAAAATTTTAATATTTGATGGCGGTTAAAGTTTTTCAGTGGTCTTACGGATAGAATATTCGATTCCAATGATAAAAAAAATTCATGCAAGATACCTATTGGGCTGCCTCGCAAGTGTAGACGGTTTTTTGAGCGGGAGCAGAGCGGTGCGCGAGCCGCTAAACTCGATCCATCCGATGTCGGCTTTTACGGCGAGGCAAAAGGATTCCTCAGGCTCAGTTTGGACGGTAAACAAGTAGCGTTGAAATTTGAAATGTTTTTACGATGTTGAGAGCACACAGCTGCGTTTCGTGACGCTATCCGTCTTGATGTTATTCATAGGCGTATCGTTTGTATGGAATAGTTCTAATAAAATAGAATTTTAATAAAAATGCGGATCGAGCCGTGAGATATATTTTGTGAATTGAATCGTATAGGATATTTTTCCGAATAATTCTCACTGAAAGAATAGATATAATGCATAATTCGTTACTTTTCATTCTGTCAATAATCTATAATCAGAGACAAAAAACGAACGATTCTCGCAGAGTTATACATATTGAAAATAATAATAATTAATTCGAGGTTGTTTATCAGATGAAAAATATCTTTAGGTATATAATGGTAAGCTCGTTTTTTTTGGAATGCAACTGTAATGAAATGTTTCGGCAGATTTGTCTCTAGTATTTTGATATAAGCGTCTTCATCAAGGTAGTACCTACTTTGAGTCTATATTGATATTAACCCTAGATGATTCGAAATTTGTGCCGTAAAAACTTAGACTTAACGAAATAAACAGGGAAAAGCAACTGTAGTTGCAATTTATTTTTCTGATGGTATAGAGAGTTAAATTTATTTTAGCCTTTGAAAAAAGCGTCAGGGCATTATGAAAAATGAAACAGTAGTGAGAGAGTATGGATAAGTGCATTTTGAATAATATAACTATGTAACTTTTCCATTCAGCATGAGCTTCGTGGGGCCACATCAGTTACTTTGAATAATCAAAGGGTTGAACGAATTCTGTTCTTGACTTTTCCGGTTGGTTCACAATGTGTATATATATTTCGTTGTCAAATCATTGTGAATAAGCTTATAATGTACAATATTCCTATGGAATAATTCAATCATTTATCAATTTTCCGTATTTACAACCACATTCCATGAAAACCTAGATTCCCCAATCATGCCCATTTAATAATTTTTATATTTAGCATCATTCTCATTCGTCATATCAGTACACGTTGATACATATGAATTCTCGTAAAATAATAAACGTCTGTTTTACTACGCTGCTGTACGTGCTACTGGGAAGGGGCTCGCGAGCCACTGCGGCTCGACTTGGCCTCACATCTCGCTCAAGGCTGCCTCGCTGTGTCTATTTTTTCGCGAGCTGCTCATGAGCAGCTCTGCTCCCGTGTCTGTACGCGGCTCAAGGTTATAAAGATTTTCACAAGTGTTCATTATAGTATGTATATCATTTATCGAAGAAAGCTAACATGTTTCAGAAATTATCATAACGATAAACAACAATAAAAGCGTGGTTATAACGAAGTGGATCAAGGTTATTTCGAAAAACTATTCAAATGAGAATTATCTACAGAACCAAAGTAAAATTTTCCCAATATATTCAGCCGAAGTAATTGAAATTTGAAAAAAAATATTGATTTTACACTTTTGCTCAAGAACATTATTAGATGTTTCGACCGAAAAAAAATTGAAATAAAACAAAAGATTTATAGAGGACATTATCAACTATCATCTCATCATTAAGGTTATAAAGAGTTTCACAAGTGTTCATTATAGTATGTATATCATTTATCGAAGAAAGCTAACATGTTTCAGAAATTATCATAACGATAAACAAATATAAAAGCATGGTTATAACGAAGTGGATCAAGGAAATTTCGAAAAACTATTCAAATGAGAATTATCTACAGAACCAAAGTCAAAATTTTCCCAATATCTTCAGCCGAAGTAATTGAAATTTGAAAAAAAATTGATATTACACTTTTTCTCAAGAAAACTTTCAGATGTTTCGAACGAAAAATATTTGAAATAAAACAAAAGATTTTCGCAATTGTTCATTAAAGCATATTATTTATCGAAGAAAATATCATAACAACAAACAACGATAAAATCGTGGTTATATTTCCCTCATGTCATCCAAAAAGTCAGAGAATCTGTGGAATACCGCGATTTAATTTTAACTTTCACTATAATTAATACCCAAACAACCAGATAAAGATAACCTTGCAAACCTAACTCCAACTGGAATTCGCGACGTCACACCAAGAGTTAACTCCTATTAAGCTGTCGAAAAAGTTCTATAATACCGGCCCTAAGTGATGTATCAAAGTTACTTCGCTGGCACTTTGTGTCAATAATCGACACGAATGCGGCATCACAGAGATGTTTTCTTGAATAGTTAGCTAGGTACTAGTGAAGGTCATCAAGCAATCCTAGCGATAGATGCATCGATCAATTGTTACTTTCGTGAATAAAAATTAAGTTAAAGATATCGGCACCAGAGTAATTTTCTATCGTTGCAAAATGGCGGGCGAACCGGGATCGATCCCTTACTGGTCGGTTTTGTCAATTTTCTGGAAATATCGATTAAAGCTTATTTTGGGAGGCTTTCGCATTATTTTTAGTTTTTTTCAGTTTTCACTCCCAATATCTGAAACAAAACTTTTTAAAATAAAATAAAATTGTTTTTTCGTGGAAAACGCCCTTGAGGATTGCTATATTGAACTATTTGTCAAGGGCAGTATCTTGAAAAACATATTGCCTAATGAACAATATAGGAAAAATACAAACAATAGACAAAGCGAACGGGACGTTTCAGAGTACAAATCTGACCCTTTCATCAGACAAAGGAGAAAATTTTTAGAATTATTTTCTTTACATTTTTCGTTTATTTTTACTCTGAAACGTCACAGTTCGCTTTATTTATCGTTTCTATTATACCTATATTGTTCATCCAATAATCTGTTTTCCAAAAAACTGCCCTTGATAAATAGTTCAATCCCCAATTGCGTTTTTCATGGAAAAACAATTTTATTTAATTTTTAATATTTCTGTTGCAGATATTGATAGTGAAACCTAGAAAACCCCTAAAAAATTTCCAAAAATAGTCAGAATCTTCGCAAGAACACCTTCTTTAGTTCATTTGTTAGCTTTATCTTACAACTTTCCTCTGAAAGAACTAGAAATTCGTCCGAATTCTTCTATTTTGAATTTAAACTCGCGATGATTCCCACACCTTATACAATAAGTATAGTTTACTATACTTTTTGTACTTCGTCGCAAAAATCCGTACTAATGTAATAATGTAAACTAAATTTTGAAATTTTTTCAGTTGACAATGAACGACTTCAGCGTTCACAGGATAATAGGAAGGGGAGGATTTGGAGAGGTCTACGGTTGTCGGAAAGCCGACACCGGCAAAATGTACGCCATGAAATGTTTAGATAAGAAACGGATAAAGATGAAGCAAGGCGAGACGTTGGCCTTGAACGAAAGAATCATGCTCTCCCTAGTTAGTACCGGTCAAGACTGCCCTTTTATAGTTTGTATGACTTACGCATTTCACACTCCAGACAAGCTGTGTTTCATATTGGACCTTATGAACGGCGGCGATCTGCATTATCATCTTAGTCAACATGGCGTCTTCAATGAACCCGAGATGAAATTTTATGCCGCTGAAGTTATTTTAGGTGAGTGGGTACTCTATGTTGCTAGTTGCAGTTGATTATTGATTATTTTGGCTTTTCGAAAGATGGCATTCATTTACCTCCTTTTATCGATTTCGTCCAAGGGAATTAATAAAAATATTTCGCAAGGATGACAATCGGAAAAAATGTATAGTGAAAAATTGTCTAAGTTTTGACACAGATGCATAAAATATATCAGGGGTCGTCACTTTCCTACTAATGGCGTCTGAATTTAAGATTGCAGCGCCACGGTGGCCAGTTTTAGAACCTGACGTACAGACATAGATTTTGTTTTGATAGTCGATTTTGTACTGTTTGTTGGTGTTTGGTTTGATAATTTTTGATTTCACGATTTATTCAAAGACTTTTTAGACTTCTATAGTTGATGAGACTATTACTGGGAGTACATATTCCATTCTTATAAAGTAGATATGTATCATCCTTCAATTTAATTGAGTGTAGCAACTCTAAAATTACAGGGATATCGCTCCAAGGTTGGACAGTATTTTAATATTATTTATTTTCAGATCCGAATGGCAAGATTGACTTTGGTGGATTTCTTAGACTGTCTTGAAAGTTGAAAAACAGATAGTATTGTAAAACATACTTTTTGGAATAATAGACAAATACTCATAACTTTACTATTTTTATACGGAAGGACTAAATACTCAATATATTGTGAATAGAATGAATACATTCACATGAAACTAATACTACTTGTACCGTAAGCCTTATTCATTATGGATTGACAAATAAATTTTCCAACACTCATATGATTGGTCTTGAAAAAGGTGTAATACAACGTTTTACAACTTTGCTTTCATCGGCAGAAGCACTTTGTGCGAAGAGTATTCATCACCAGATATTTCCTTGTTGAGACTCTTTTTTTTCAATAGTCAGTTCTATGACTAGAACATTTACGTTGTTCCTTAATAATGATCAGTTCAAAAGGCAGATATCTGGAAGGCATAGCATTCCTCTTAAGTAAATTTCTCTGCTTGGATTATGGGCCTGGAAAAAATTGTCTTCATGAATGTGATCTAATATTTCATGAGGAATTCGTGCTTACCTCTATAAAAATGATCATCATCGGTAAAATGAAGGAAACAGACTCCCATAAATCTTGTTTTTTGGTTTTTATCGATTTTTCAACACTTTCAGGCCCGACTTGTTGAAGGAAGTTTCTTTCACCCTAACTCCAAATTTTTCACCAGGCTGTAGAAATATATGGGAAGGGACATTTGAGTTTGCTTTTCCACAGTAAAAGCACTTGTAAAATCACACAAACGCGAAAAAAAATGCATAAACTTTCTCAGTCTCTTAACATTTCTTTTAGCTTGTCAATGATAATGTCTGTACCTCGGGTTACTCGGATAGCCACCAGAGGGAGTAGCGCTTATCTTCATTCGCCAATCACCCACTAAAATTTTGGATCCAAAACGCGGTCCTAGAATTGTCAAATCTTGGACTACTTGGCTCTGTGAACGATGATGGCGCTTACGTCGCTTTGGCAAGTGCATACATTTAATTCCGCTGAATAAAAATGAATTGAGCTATAATCTGATGAAACTATTTCCCAAAAAATTAATCAGATATTTGAAATAAAAGATTCTCACTAATACATAAGAGGAGTTTAACAAATGTGGAACATCTACTCATTAATAATATGAAATATGTGTAAGGGAATAACGAGCTATATGAGGTTTATTGTGAGAACACTTTCATGGATGGATACAAGAAGTTATTTCGAAGCCAAAACAGCTTTGAAAACGAAACGGGAGATTGACATTACTAATGGATTCTATCGGATAGTTTGGATCTCCTTTAAATTTTGTATGTACCAATTAATACATACTCAATTCAAAAGTTATGAATTATTTTAAATACCTGCTTGTGCAAATATTTGGAGGAAATGTTCATGTTCATTATTATTGAAATTGATATATGAATTTTCACTTGCTGTTCATGTTTATACGAATTTATCGGACAAATTTCAAACTAGACAAATTAATTGTAGTATCTATCGTCCCAAATGATTTCTTGTGGTATTTTTGAAAACACAACTCTGGAATACTTCCTTTCCATGAACCGAATATTGAGATTATAAATACCTCTCGTAATAAGCAGGTATAAAAAAATATCAAGTTCCAGACTTGTGTATTCAGGACGAAGGATATTACCGCCATTCTGACCGAATAAACGAATAATCATATTTTAAATTCGTCAAAATGGATTTATTATCCTAAATTCTTGAGAAATGCATGGTCCAACGCAGAAAATCTCTGATTCGACTAGTTTTGATATGACAGGTCGGTAACTTCCGTAAATGTTTCAGATTTTATATGGCAGATTTTCCTATGCCGGCATCTATCGGCGAAAATTGAATTAGGCCACAAAGCCGTATTTTGACAAAGTTTGGACCTCATTTCGGACCCAAAATATGTCAAAGAGTGTCCGCACCTTATGTATTCTATGCATCTATGTTTTAACCAAAAATTTGCTTCTTGAATGCAGCGATCTTTATCGGAATTTCCCTGATAACTATACACAATTCTATAATGTGTGAAGTGAGCGTTCAGAATTATTCTCCTGAAATGAACTCGATAACCAATCTGCCCCGGCGCATTCGCCATTTTACAACTTCCCAAAACAACTCTTCGTGAGTAGATATGATTAGTCGATACTTGTTAAACTCGCTAATTTACATCGCATCAACCTCTTGGTTTCAGGTTTGGAGCACATGCACAGAAGATATATTGTATATAGAGATTTGAAACCAGCAAATATTTTATTAGATGAACACGGACATGTTAGAATATCCGATTTGGGATTAGCCTGTGATTTTTCGAAGAAGAAACCCCATGCCAGTGTGTAAGTAAACTGACAAGCTTAAAGTAAATATGTTGACATCCTGTTTGTATTTCAGAGGTACACATGGCTATATGGCTCCTGAGGTTTTATCCAAAGGTACCGCCTACGATTCGAGTGCAGACTGGTTCAGTTTCGGCTGCATGCTGTACAAATTACTGAAGGGACACTCACCGTTTCGTCAACACAAAACCAAAGACAAACACGAAATAGATAGAATGACATTAACCCAGGTTAGTATACAAGTCTTATTCAGGATTTGTTTGGTGATGGGCGAGGAAGAAGTTGTTTCGTAATTCATCATTATAATCACAATTTTTAATATTTTGACCAAAGAATACCTTCCTTGACATACAGAAACAGAGGAATATATCATTGCGAACGATAGTACAACGACAAAAACTACAGTTTCTTGCGCGCATATTCCAGGGCAACAATATTGCGTCATTTTAAGATCATGCTTTCCTCTTTGCTTCACCTCGATAGAAAAATATAGAAACTAAACCACATAACACGAAGAATATTCACAGATATGATGATACATTTCTGTTCACTTCGAGAAATTTTCTATATCCTTTGACACTACGATGAGATATTATTAAAAACTTCTTAGAAACAAGTCGAGTCTTTATGGATACATTGAAATTTTTGCAGTTCAATAAATGATAAATAAACATGTGTATCTCCCGAAGATGTGTGAATAAGGAAGCAACTACTTCCTAACCCTGATATCACACTAACTCTAAAAGGAGTGTTTACTGTAAATACTTATCTGCTTAATTTTTCTTGCTCATTGTCTCGACTTATGCTAACCAAACTACTTTCACAGCTTTTTGAATTGGGATCAATCATCTTTACTTAGGTATCTTCATACAGCTGCTATTGCTTACTTCATAAAGCAAGAACATGCGTTGATGGGATGAAAAGTTTTCGGTCTCACAGGAAAATGATTTAGAAAATTTATTGACTATACGAAAATGTTCTTGATATTTGCGAACAATCACCACTTAATCATGCTTTCTGTATATATTTTAACAAAATCCGGTATATCAATTCAGGAAGTCATTCAACAAGTATTAACTATCTTGAATCCTCTGTACGATTTCCAAGGTGATCGTTCTGATGATTGGTAATATCCGAGAAACTGCAATGGAAGAATTCAGATCAAGGTTGAGTTTTTTCAATTTTTCGACAGTAATTCGTCCTTTTGGCCTTTTAGTTGATTTTATCAATTATGTTTTCCAATATATCTATTGAACCGTTCAGTAATGAAATGGCCATATTCATTATGCAAAGGTTAATTGCTTTGTCAGCATATCTAACTTTCTGTATCCTTTCTCTGGGGCTACCTATAGAGCTCAAGTGAACAATTCGCGTTAAAATTGTAAAATTGTGTTTGTGAAACTAGTAAACAAATAAATAATGTATATTTCCATGCCTACAGTGACATATTGAAAAATTGACACATTGCTGCTTTGAGGTGCGCGTCGAAATTATGGAACAAATTCATTTTCTCAGAAGAAAAATATTTGGCAACAAAATCCTGAATCAGGTTAATTTTTGTTTCACTTTTACCAAATTTATATGCATTTTTGAAGGATATTTGTTGCAACCTGTGCCATCCCCATCAACCCTCTAAATTTTTTGAATAGGGAAAGTAGGTCATGTGGTACTTTTTTGGCGAAGTCTTTGTATCTTCTTCACAGGCGTGCAGAAATTTTTTTTTTTTGAAAAATTAGTTAGTTCAAAGAGGTTTTCAGTATGTGAACTTTGTCATGGCTCATTTACTTTGAGACGATGGTACCTGATGAAATTTGTCACCGAATGAAAGTCGACCATTACAGTTTTGTTCATGCACAACTTTCAACCCCCTCCATTTTTTTTCTCTTTTAAAGGGTTCGTAGGGGTTGAAAGTTGTGCAGGAATAAAACTGTAATGGTCGACTTTCATTCGGTGACAAATTTCATCAGGTACCATCGTCTCAAAGTAGATGAGCCCTGACAAAGTGCACATACTGAAAACCTCTTTGAACTAATTTTTCAAAAAAAAAATTTCTTCTTGAAAATTTCTGCACGCCTGTAAAAAAGATACAGAGACTCAGCCAAAAAAGTACCACATGACCCACTTTCCCCATTCAAAAGATCTAGAGGGTTGATGGGGATGGCACAGGGTGCAACAAAAATCCTTCGAATTGCATATAAATTTGGTAAAAATGAAACAAAAATTGACCAGTTTCAGGATTTTTTTGCCAAATATTTTTCTTCTGAGAAATTGAATTGACGCGCACTGTATAACAATTGTAACACAAAATTTGGATGCTTCAAATGTATTTTTTTTCATTTCCATGGCTTGGTATTTTTATGGCAATACATACCAAGTTTTCAGACTCAAAGTGATAGTTTGAAAGTCACGAATTTCACGGTCCTACAGGAGCGTCAAGAGCTGCCTCAATCTTTGTAGATAATAAACCGTCAATAATGGAAGAGTTTCAAACAGTGTCATGCTCAATAGATGACAAAACTCTTCAGAATCGATTTGCAATTCCTCTTTCATAGGTTTAAAAATATGATGGTTCGAATGCCATCACCAAAAGGGTTCTATTCGAACCGCCTCAGAAAAGAGGCCAGAAACTTTTCAGGTCATCTACATCAATCATTCTCTCTAATAGAGGTACAAAATACTCATCAACTGATCATTGTCAGCTTCTCTCGAATTTTCAGAACGTAGAGCTTCCAGATGCTTTCAGCAAAGAACTGAAATCTTTGTTGGAGGGCTTGTTGCAAAGAGACGTGGATAAACGGTTGGGATGTAAAGGGAATGGGTAAGTTTGTTGCTGTGGAATAAGACTTATACAATAATTTTGTGGTTAATTTCAGCGCTGATGAAGTGAAGGAACATTCCTTTTTTGCTGGTATCGATTGGCAGCAGGTCTATCTTCAGAAGTATACGCCTCCATTGATTCCTCCAAGAGGAGAAGTGAATGCTGCGGATGCCTTCGATATTGGTTCGTTTGATGAGGAGGATACAAAGGGAATAAAGGTGAGACGAAAATAATCTCAAACTGTTGCATTGATGGAGATGTGGTCAAATTTTATCCTCTCCATCCGTCTGGTCGACCATTAACTCTATAACCTGGAAAAAATACATTGGAAATTTGTTTTTAAAGTAGAAGTTCGAAATGCGTATTGTATTTCGGGAAATATTATCTTTTAAGCTTGTTTTCTTCAACAGAGATATACAGTGCGCCTCAAAATTATGGAACAAATTCATTTTCTCAGAAGAAAAATATATGGCAACAAAATCCTGAAACTAGTCAATTTTTGTTTCATTTTTACCAAATTTATATGCATTTTTGAAGGATTTTTGTTGCACCCTGTGCCATCCCCATCAACCCTCTGAATTTGTTGAATAGGAAAAGTAGGTCACGTGGTATTTTTTTGGCAAGGTCTTTGTATCTTTTTTTTACAGGCGTGCACCAATTTTCAAGCGAAAAATGTTTTTTTTGAAAAATTCGTTAGTTCAAAGTGGTTTTCAGTATGTGCACTTTGTCATGGCTCATTTGCTTTGAGACGATGGTACCTGATGAAATTTGTCACCGAATGAAAGTCGACCATTGCAGTTTTGTTCCTGCACAACGTTCAACCTCTACGAACCCTTTAAAAGAGAAAAAAATGGAGGGGGTTGAAAGTTATGCATGAACAAAACTGTAATGGTCGACTTTCATTCGGTGACAAATTTCATCAAGTACCATCGTGTCTAAGTAAATGAGCCATGACAAAGTGCATATGCTGAAAACTCTTTTCTCTTGAAAATTGCTGCACGCCTATAAAAGAAGATACAAAGACCTTGCCAAAAAAATACCACATGACCTACTTTTCCTATTCAAAAAAATTAGAGGGTTGATGGGGATGGCACAGGGTGCAACAAAAATCCTTCAAATATGCATATGAATTTGGTAAAAGTGAAACAAAAATTGACCTGTTTCAGGATTTTGGTGCAAAATATTTTTCTTCTGAGAAAATGAATTTGTTCCATAATTTTGACGCGCCCTGTATATCAGGTCTTGTATGCACAAGTGAAACGACAACTTGCGGAAAACTGAAATAATGTATTTCCATTCTTTTTTTTTCGAATTTTTCTCATAAAATCCAAGAATAGCAGACATGATGGTCTGGTATCGAAGTTGATCCAGAAAATCATAAATCTGTGGCATTTCGTGTTGCCAGAAAGAAGCAAAAACCCTATTGATCACTTCCAGAGGGTTGTTTCGGATTATTATCATTTTCTCAAGGAAAATAAATAAGCCTCTGGAACTGGTGGATTGGGAAATTTAATGGCAAACTAAACTTTTCACCCCTTGAAATAGAACATAAATATATAATTCTTTACAGTTGGGAGACCAAGATCAAGAATTGTATAAGAATTTTCCATTAGTTATATCAGAAAGATGGCAGAACGAGGTCGCTGAAACGGTCTTCGAAACCATCAACTTTGAGGCTGATAAAGCAGAACACAAAAAGAAAGCGAAACAAAAGAAACTATTCGACCTAGATGAAAAAGGTAAAGTTTTATATTATATCAGTTCATAAAATTGTTTGAAAAATATCAATTATAATTGAAATAAAATAATGAAATGATGATTAATAGTAATGAATTCATTGTTTGGGAATTTTAAGATAAATAAAAATCATACAATTCCAAATCTTCTTTCACTTAATATCTTCAAACCAGAGTTTCAGTGAAGAAATTCCGTTAACAAGTTTCAGAAAGGAGAATTGAATTGTATTCTATCCGGTCCTATGCCGAGATTACAATATTTCAAATATGTCCTTTTAGAACATGCTTTGCCACCGCACCAACGATTCACTGAGTGTTCATGTAGATACACCAGCTCAATTGCTCCATGTCAGTTTTTGTAACTGTAGCGTAAACTTTATTTCTTCTATGAAATAGATCACATAATTGCACTGGGATGAGCTCGACGGCCGCAAGATTGGTTTAGAGTCTCTGATGCATTATATTGAGTACATCAGCTAACACTGAATGGGGGTTTTTCCTGAATTTGGGTTATTACTGCAAATGCAAATTTGAACATAATTATTATGGGTTTGATTCATCATTTTCCCGAATTACCTTCAGAAAGTATTCAAAATCAGATTTCAAAATCGGGGTTTGGGATTTTTCAGGCATGCACGAAGTGACAACGGTGTTTAGTTGAATAGCTTCTCCTGCTATCGAATAATGAAATATTTATTCCTATTCTGTGGTACGGACGTGTTCTTTGTCAATATAACCAAACAATTTCCGTTTGCGATTTGTCAGTAATATGACAGTATGACAGTCAGTGCTCTTCTTTTTGTATTCCTTGGTCGTTGTCTTCTACTCTAACCAGATCGAAATATAGCTATCTCTGTTTTTCTAGGCAAAGTAACACATTTGACGTCCTTTTCTTTCCGAGAAAGCTGAATTCGACGTTGCCATATCGTGCACTCAGGACAAATCCCTTTAAATGCAAATCCCCATTTTTATTTTTCAGTTTTAGGTGCTCAAACAATTTTTTTTAAATATAATATTGAAATTATATGTTTGAAATATGATGTTCTAAGGGTTTTTCATGAAAATTACTGCATTTTCGTTTGAAGGAAAAACCCTCATTAAATAATGTTTGAGGTTTACTTGACATATGAGATAGTAATGAAACGATACTTATGCAGATTCTTTCACATTCCAGAGTCAGACTGTATACTCCACGGCTATATAAAAAAATTAGGGGGGCCATGGAATTCGAGTTGGCAAATGAGATATGCGAAATTGTATCCCAACAGGCTGGAACTGCATCCTGATTCTGCGAAACCTGAAATGGTCTTCATGGATCAAGTCGATGAAGTCAGCTCAGAGCTTGTGCAAGTGAAAAATGAGCAGTGTATAGTCATCACTCGAATAAAGGATGGAAAAATAATTCTCACAAATCCCGTAAGTATTTTAAATAACAGGTTTCAGTTTATACATTTTATTGAGTCTTCAAGTCGAAACGTTTCAATGATTTGCGAGGTAGCTCCCACCTCCTTAGGAGTATCACGTTTCATCCAGTGTCAGTTTCGGGAAACTCGTTAGGACATGCGTCAAACTAAGCCATTTCATGACTACGTGAGTGGATACTATTGGCGAAGGGACATAAGGGATAAAATAGGGCGCGCGTGCCTTGAGTAGAGGCTAAGTGCGGACGTGCACCACAAAAGTATAAATGCACTCTCTTCAATAATGATTTTTTCGAAAAAAAAACTGGTCTATGATCTGTTGTGTTTTGCCATAAATTACTCGTATATGAATCAACTTTTATATTAATTTTTTGGAAAATATGGGATGATCTGTTACCTTGACGTCGATTTTAAATAGGTCAACGGTTCCAAGATCATTTTCCAGAAAATAATGGTATACATTCTGCTGTTTCTTGTCGTTGATATACCGTGAAAAAATTAACCAAACGGGACTAATTTTTATGGTAAGATGAATGACGAAAACTTATATTTATTTTGAATTTCGAACATCCTGTATGTTATTGTTGTGTCATGAAATTGAAGAAAAATACAGTTCCTTGAGCATTGTATAAAGATAATGCTTTAAATGACAATTATTCACTTCATGATTATTCCGGAATGACCTAATTTTATTGACTCTTGAAAGTCAATAAGAAAACAGATTTTTCAAGAATGACATTGAAAATTGAATTTTTCTCTTCATCTTCCGTCTAAAATAACGCTCGTCAGAGAGGGTTGGGAGTTCGTAAGTACCTCCTGAGATGACGATAGTGAATTGATTTTCATTAACGTTGCGATCCAATAGAGCATAATTGTCTAGAACTCCCTCTTTGTCGTTAAGAGATAATTGCGCAGAATATTGTTAACAACCATGAAAGACCAATAATTAATGATTGTACATACTTTTATGTTAAATCCATTCGAAATATTATTTTCCCAATATTTCCAAAAACTCAGATCCCATCCAGGCTTTTCTAGAATTTTTCCTTTTTCTTTTTTCCATTTATTCACTCGGAGATAAACTTAAAATGAAATTTAGTAAACCCGCAAGATTTCCCGTCGCGGAGATATTAAAAAGATATTGACATCATTATAGGCAGTGTGTTTTTCTGAATCAAAAATGTGAAATCGAACATAGGCGGTCTCCCTTAATTTGAAAGAGACGGGCCCTCAAAGTTCCAAAATGTGTCGTTTTCAGGTCCCTTTTTCTACCATAAAAACAATCTCTCACTTCATCTTTATAGTTCACAAACCACCTTTGAACCTTCAACCAACAATCAGCAACACTTTTTTCATGAATAATCAATATTTAATGAAAAACTAATGAAATTACTGGACAACCACTTAACCTCTATTCCTTCTGATTTCGACTCAGTCTTAAAGTGAAGTTTGGCAATGGCGTGAATTTTATCGGACGGAATCGTGCCATCGTGCTTATTCGTGAATGATTATTGCTGGCGGGAAAAATTAAATATGTTCTTAGTTCTTACTGCTTACTGCGATATTCTAAATCTTCCAACAGGAGATTTCGTTTCTAATGAAATCTACAAGGTTGAAACACATAGTAATGGAATGAGAATACACCCTGATATATATTTCAACGTACATTTTTTTCATATGTGGTAGGTCGCGCCCTTCCCAGATTTCCAAAGAAATCGAGGTCATTATATAACCCATTTTATTGGAATACCCTGAATTTCATTTTAAACTGGGACCATCTCGAAGACACAACAAAAAATGACCTCCCTATTTTGAAGGGGATAGAAAGAAAGTTCAAGCGAAAATATTGACAGTGAAACCTTAAACAAATATTCTCAATGATTTTGTTTTGATGTTAGAATAACCACCTCTTCTTCAGTGACAAAAGCATTTTCCTTACAATCATATCCTTCAACTGTACAACATTTCATATTTCCCGCCAGCAACTACTCTTCTGTCATAATACGTTGGCCAGCGATGAAAAGACGCTGTTGCCAAGCTGCGCTTCTACATTAAGAAGTATTTCGTAGAAATATAGGTTGAGTGGTTGTCTAATATTTTCACTTTTCTTCCTTTAAATTATGAATATTCTTGAAAGAAAGGGTCGCTATTCGTTAGTTGAAGGTTCAAAGATGATTTATGAACTAGATTTGAGCAGTGAGAGATTATTTTTATGGCGGAAAAAAGGATCTGAAAATGCAACAATTTGGAACTTTGGGGGCCCATATCTTCCAAACAAAGAGAGACCGCCTATGTTGGCCTTCATATTTTTTGTTCAGGAACTCACACTGCTCACAATGATGTGAATATCTTACTTATAGCTTCGCGACGGGAAATCTTGCGGGTTTACCTGAAATTTCATTCAAACTTTTTTTACAGGATGAAATAGGCCTACGAGAATGGCTCACATCGCTCAAATCTGCCCACAAACTCTCACAGGAACTCCTTGGCTCAATGGCGAAAAAGGCGGGTAAAATTTACGGAACTGATTCAAACAATCGCAATGCCATAATAACTCGTAATACAAACGGTAACTAAACCCTAGACCTGGAGCAATTCGAGTACAGATTACAGGTATGGAATACCTTCAGGCTGAACATGTGATCCTGGAACAAGCTGAAATTGTAACAGGCAACCAGAATGTTCCAATACTTTGATGCAATATTGTAAGACCCATTATTGACGTTGTTATGCTCCCTATTTTTTAGGTTAATACAATTCGGTTTTGTATGTTATCGTGTAGTAAAGAAAAATGAAACGTATTACTCATGACAACCAATGTATTTCTAGATTATCGTAGTATTGAATTGTTATTTATAATTTTTATTTATAATATTGCAGTTTTTGTAGCTTGATGCATTTAATGTTGTAAAGATGAAATTTTAATTGTAATAACTATTTATTTTACTGTACATTCTATAATAACTGTTCTATAAATGTTTTATTATAATTATTTTTTTTTATTTTGGGTTGAGATTTATATAATACTAGTCCAAACAAACCATGTGCCGCTGATAAGTGAGAACATTTTCGAAATACTGATTAAATTGTGGGATTGGAGTATCGCCAGTTTTATAATCTCTTCTTGTTTCTTCTTCTGTTTGAAATCCTACTAGGCAATCAAGCTAATTTCACTTCTCCTGCAAAATTCTCCATTTCCAAGTGCCTTTATAATAGATGACAATTCAAATTTCCGAATTTTCTCAATTAACTGAACAAGTTCAGAAAACATATCATGTCAATTCAGAAAGTGAAAAAAGAAAAATAAGTATGTATTTTTGGAAGGTTTCTCAATGGGAATGAATAAATACGGGTAATGACAAGTTCGCACAATACTAACAAAAACAAATTTTAATAAAATATTTTTTTTAAATTGGAGATTTACCATTCAAAATGGTACTTTGAAATTAACTCCTTACTGATACCTCAATGTTACTTTGTCCCATGAGATGGTGATAAGGTCACTGTTTTGTAATCTTAAATATCCTGACGCTATGCTTCCTTCAACTAATTTTTGTTTTACAGATCAGAAGACATTTAAAGGACAGTTAGTAAATACCCTCTGTAAAAATTTTGTATATTTAGGTAGATTCCATTGGGTTTCTTGTGAAATACAATAAATTCATAGGAACTTTAATGAAAAATGTATGTCAATGTATATTCCTTGAACAAACATGTTCAGTATCTCACTGGTACCAACACCAAGCTAAGAAACGTTAGGATAGCTTGTAATGCCAGCAGTCTTTGTAAATACCTGCTTCGAAGTTATAACAATTTTTTAGTTTGAAAAGTTTTAACATCTGGTACACTCACATTAATTGATTGGGGAGATAAAATGAATGGACTTAATATGAGAGGGAATAGGTGACATGTACAAACAGAAAATATCGTATTTTTATTAATTTTTGCCGGATTGTCTGATTTTTCATACTCAGTGTAAAAGTGGTGAAGGAATTCTTTCGCAGAAAAAATTTATGGAAATATACTCCGATCGAAATTAAAATTCAATACCTAAATGTAACATATAAAAGATGGCCTATAAAGGACGATCATAGAGACTATGTATATCTTTCTGTGAATCATCAGTGCAATATTCGAAGAACCAAAAAACGACAAAAAATCGAAAGAACTGTGAAATTCAGAACCATTTACGCCAGATCCAGTAATCAATTTGCCTTCTCAACTGCTAATTGTCCCCATGCTTTGATATCAGTTTGTATGGTGCTCTTGTGATGAGTAATTAAGCAGAAATTAACTTAACCAAAAGATTTGTCTTCAATAGACGACTTCGGCCCAAGTTGCCAACCCACAATTTACTTAGCAAGTTTACTTTAACTGGGGAACGGGAATTTCAGGACAAATTCGACATGATAAGGTTCGCATTATTTATAAATAACCGTAAAACATGCCTCGGCTCTTCAAACCAGATAATTCCTTCCAAATATAGGTTTTTGTTAAGATCGTCCCCGATTGGCTGAAATTTATGTTGGGATTCCTGATTTCATGCAAACAGTGTCAATTTTCATAGGATACGTTCCGAAAATCAACTCTGTTGTTTCGGTTGCCGATTTTCCGCACCGTAAATATGAAATATTCGGATGGTTCCTGGAACAAGCGCGTGAAAAAGGTTATTTACGGAATCTGGTTGATGAAAATGCGGTCGATTTGCTGTCACTAGAACGATTTTCTATGGTAAATATCCATAGCATAGAACAATCTATGTGTACTTTAGGTTTGTTTTGGTTCCGAGTTCAGAACTGTACGGGACGGTTCTAGCACAGATCTATGGTCTATGCTAGAACCGTCCCGAACAGATCTGAACTCGGAACCAAAACAAACCTAAAGTAAACATAGATTGTTCTATGCTATGGATATTTACCATAGAAAATCGTTCTGGTGACAGTAAATCGACCGCATTTTCATCAACCAGATTCCGTAAATAACCTTTTTCACGCGCTTGTTCCAGGAACCATCCCAATATTTCATACTTACGGTGCGGAAAATCGGCAACCGAAACAACAGAGTTGATTTTCGGAACGTATCCTATGAAAATTGACACTGTTTACATGAAATCAGGAATCCCAACTTAAATTTCAGCCAATCGGGGACGATCTTAAAGAAAACCTATATTTGAAAGGAATTATCTGGTTTGAAGAGCCGAGGCATGTTTTACGGTTATTTATAAATAATGCGAACCTTATCATGTCGAATTTGTCCTGAAATTCCCGTTCCCCAGTGAAAGTAAACTTGCTAAGTAAATTGTGGGTTGGCAACTTGGGCCGAAGTCGTCTATTGGAGTCTCATGAAATATTCATTGCGGTACTGATAATTGAAATAGCAATCTGCCATTTTATATAGCCCTTTGGGTGTGATAACAGCAACCTCCGAAATCTCAAATGAGAAGGGGGTTGATTAGCACCTTTTTTCAATGGTAATTAGAACGCCTTTCAAAAATGCTGTACACTTCATCTTTTTTTATTACTTCATTCATTATTCCAAAGAAGTGAGAAAAATAACTCAGTAATATTATGAAGAAATGTTTATCCTGGCATCTGAAAGTTCTATTGTTATCACACATGGAATTCCCCGGAATCTAGGAAATGTTGATATCGGACCTATTGGAAAAAAAATTTCATCATTATCATATTTCATTGCAACTCTTGCTATCGTAACTATTTTACTTTTTCTGTTTTTTGGAGGTGCTGAAAAAAAGATCAAGTGTATGGGATTCTCAAGAAGCCAAGCGAATAACCCCTTTCTCATTTAAGATTTTAATTGTTCACAGGGTTGATACAAATTGATTAAAATCAGCTGTATAAAATGTCCCCGTGAAAAACAAGGTTCAAATGTTTTCTGATTTTACATGGGGGCTGAGATATTAATCTATCAAATTCACACACTGTATATAAGTAAAAGATATTTCAAATTTGTCCCGTAGTGCCTGACATGATCACATACCAACAAAACATGGAAGTACACCTACCAGAATTTCTCAAAAAAAAATACGATATCCAAGCTAACTCCCAAATATATTAATTATTATATATATATATATATTGAGCAAAAATAAATAATTCATTTCAGATTGGAACAACGATGCAGCTGCCAAGTTGACCCTTAAATGATTTCAAATGATACGTGGAAGGTCCCTTGGATAAAAGGTGACGTTTCACGATATTTTACCAAAGATGTCTGGAATCTTTATGACGCTACTTCTTTTATTCTTGCCGGGGACTAGAAATATCAGCAAAATTTTCATTTGAAGTTTGCCTTTTTCGTATCTACAGCTTCGCCCTTTTCCTTTGAACAAAGTACAACTTTTCTCCAATTCAAATCCTTATTCCTTTGAATAAAGAACAATGTTCTTTATCTAGAGCCTTATTCTGACTTTAACCTCAAAATTGTATTTGACAGATAAACTACGATATGAGCGCTATAAGAAACGAAGTGGAAATCAACTAAACTAGTATCTATCTCTTAAAATCGAAACTGCAAGTCGGACGGAATCGAGGAAAGTTCTATAAGAATAACTTAAACTCACCATTGATTTAGAAATCTTATTTTCACTGTGATATTCACCACAACCTTGTTGTATGCATCCACTGTCAAACAGTGATCAATGTCTAGATTTTCAGCTGGAGTACCGGAGTTCTAATTTATCTAATGTTGCCTATTCATACCAATTTACAATAATTGTGTTTTTCTATAATATAAAAATTTATGGTTAATTAATTTGTTCTCTGCTTTCCTTTGAAGAAAGGAAGAAGCTCCTTTGAGAAAATTAATAGTGGAGTTACAAAAAAACAATGTTTTACTTCCCCCCTGAATTTTCTAATTGTAAGAGTAATTCTGTAAAGAGTATTCTTCTGGATGTTGAAATATTAGCACTATCTTAATTTAACTTTTAGAATGCTATCAATAATTCTGTAAATTTTGTATATACTTCTCAATATTCGTGCATGTATCTTAAAACTTGTAAAACTTAACACTTTCTAATCTTGCAGATAATTATTCCCCTCTAATCCGGAGAAGTGTTGCTTCTCTTAAAATGTAGGAATACTTTTTCCAATAAGTGTAATTTAGACCTATGCTTTCGTAATTATTCTTATTCTGACTGCAACTTATATTTCTGATAGTGCAGGAATAAGATGAATCTTCCATAAGTCGAAAAATGTTCTCATTTTGAAGGAATTCAAAATATTCTACATGAAGGGTGTATATTTCTGATAAGTGCCATTTATTTCGGATTCTCTAGAATATTTTCAGAACTTAATTTTCATACGAAATGATTTCCAAATTGACTCTTAAGAAGAGTGACGATAAAACTTGTGGCTTGATGCATCCGAATGGAATAATTCAATTGAAAATAATTTAGAGAACAGTGTTGGCTAGTTTTGAATACCAACAGACCATTTTTTTGTTCAATAAGAAATTTCTTTAAGACACTGCCTGATGTATAATTTTGGTTATTGAAATTCGCCATTGTGAATCAATGTAATCAAAACCAGAAGGTTCGTTTGTGGATAAATTTAAAGAGCCTAATAGTTGCTTTCTGTTTATTAGGAGGATTTTATAGGAAGTATTGATTTTAGTGTGAACTAGAGTAAATGCAAAAATATCAAAAAGCCAAAACTATAAAATCATGTGTTAAGTAAGTTATATTTTCAGTAGACTGTGTATTAAATTATTGACCAAAAATAGAGTATTGTACCACAACGGAGACTGTCTGTAGAGTTAATCCTGAAAACTATGGCGACAAGAGTAGAAGTCCTTTTGAGTAATATAGTTCACATAAACATTTAGATCGATGATTTCTGGTTGGAGTTTTTCATAGTTTTATGTGTCTTTGTTAAAAGAATAATAGAATTATTTTTTTCAGTTTTTAGATGTCAATGTTGTAAATTTTGCATTAAAGTCACATTGATAAATATCTTGGAGTTAATTTTCCTTGGCCTATACAATAAATGAAAAAAATATTACTTGTGAAACATCTTCAAAAACTGCTATGCATAAGACCAAGAGGGCTATTCTTGAATCTGGGAAGTGAAAAAGTGGGTGTATCGACGCTATTGCCATGGATACGCGGTGCATTTTTGATGGAACGATAGAGAACGTTCAAACCATCGCAGTCAAGAGTAGGGACCTTGGTATCGTTAAAGCCTTCCTCACTCTGATATTCCTTAATGAAAAGTTAGGAAATATGAGCTGCAGATAGAAATTTGTATGTCAACAGACAATTCTACATCTTTATATCCTTGTGCCCCTGTTAAGATCTGGAAGGTGCTTTGAGTATATCCTCTAATAACCCATACAAATTTATTGAAAGCTCAGGTTATATTTTTTGAAAATTTATAGTGTGAATGAATAAAATCCATTCATTACATGATTCCTATCAATTTTACAGAAACTAGATACCTATAAAAATATTTTATTCGAGAGAGGTACATATATATCTATATAAATCAGATGATTACATTTCAATAAAGAACTTCGTATGTTGGACGGATGCATGAGTTAAAAATTCCTTATCAAGATTATATTACGTTGTAGAACTATACTTTCAATCTTAAGATTCTTTAAAAAAAAACAAATAAAATCTCATAAGAACAAAAAAAATTGCTGTCTTTCACAATTATAGATCAATGCCTCACAGAGAAATCTGACCTAAACATATAATAGTTGAGTTCCGATATTCCTTGCCAGTATCAGTAATTTCAAAACGCTTCGTACTGATACGAACAGTTACCAAAGCAGTGCCAGTAAAATCAACTGTCAAAATTTACTGGCCAGGAATATCGGAACTCAACTATTGTATAAAAGAATATTCTTTAAAATTGTCAATATTGCAATGACATTTCACAAAGAAAATTTCATTGGTCATCCTAAATATACGGGTGTGGATAATTTGCTGACCAAAATATAATCCTCTAAATCACGACCTTAAAGAATATTTAATTGAACCAAACTCTAAAACTGAGTTGTGTACATTGATATGTTCGTGCCACCACATTCAAATTTCAAATCCACCCCAAATTAGGGGTAGTTTATTCTTGTAATTTTTCAAAATAATTTGCTGACCGCAGGTTTCCAGTTGAGATATTTTATCGAAACGCTATATTATGATTGAATATAGCATACTTTTTGTGCCACCATAAAAAAAATTCAGATCCGCCCCCGTTAAAGGGTAGTTTATTCTTGTGATTTTTCAGAAATCCTTGCTGATGGGAAATTTCCCGTAGAGATATTTGATTGAAACGATGTATTATGACTAACCGTAGCATACTCTTTGTGCCACCATAAAAAACATTCAGATCCACCGCCTATTAAGGGTAGTTTATTCTTGTGATTTTTCAGGAATCCTTGCTGATCGGAAAATTCCCGTGAAGATATTTGATTGAAACGAAGTATTATGACTAACCGTAACATACCCTTTGTGCCACCGTCAAAAATATTCAGATCCACCCCCTATTAAGGGTAGTTTATTCTTGTGATTTTTCGGAAATCCTTTCTGATCGATATTTTCTAGTGGGGATATTTCATTGAAACAAAGTAAAATAATTGCAAATCGGATACCCTCTGTGCCACCATAGAAAAATTTCAGGTCCGACTCGTTTAAGGGTAGTTTATCCTCGTAATTTCTCGGAATACTTTGCTGACCGAAAATTTTCAGTGGAGATATTTTATTGAAACAACGTTTTATGACTAAACGTAGCATACGCTTGATGCCGCCGTGAAAAAATTTCAAATCCGCCCCTGTTTAAGGGTAGTTTATTCTTGTGATTTTTCAGGAATCCTTGCTGATCGGGAATTTCCCGTGAAGATATTTGATTGAAACGATGTATTATGACTAACCGTAGCATATTCTTGGTGCCACCGTAAAAAATATTCAGATCCACCCCCTATTAAGGGTAGTTTATTCCTGTGATTTTTCAGGAATCCTTGCTGATCCGAAATTTCCCGTGGAGATATTTGATTGAAACGATGTATTATGACTAACCGTAGTATATTCTTGGTGCCACTAGGAAAATATTCAGATCCACCCCCTATTAAGGGTAGTTTATTCTTCGGATTTTTCGGAAATCCTTGCTGATCCATATTTTCCAATGGAGATATTTCATTGAAACAAAGTAAAATAATTGCAAATCGGATACCCTCTGTGCCACCGTACAAAAATTCCAGGTCCGACTCGTTTAAGGGTAGTTTATCCTCGTAATTTCTCGGAATACTTTGCTGACCGAAAATTTTCAGTGGAGATATTTTATTGAAACAACGTATTATGACTAAACGTAGCATACGCTTGGTGCCACCGTGAAAAAATTTCAAATCCGCCCCTGTTTAAGGGTAGTTTATTCTTGTGATTTTTCAGGAATCCTGGCTGATCGGAAATTTCCCGTATAGATATTTGATTGAAACGATGTATTATAACTAACCGTAGCATATTCTTGGTGCCACCATAAAAAATATTCAGATACACCCCCTATTAAGGGTAGTTTATTCTTCGGATTTTTCGGAAATCCGTGCTGATCCATATTTTCCACTAGAGATATTTCATTGAAACGATGTATTATGACAAACCGTAGCATACTCTTTGTGCCACCATAAAAAATATTCAGATCCAACCTCTATTAAGGGTAGTTTATTCTTGTGATTTTTCGGAAATCCTTGCTGATCGGAAATTTCCCGTGAAGATATTTGATTGAAACGATGTATTATGACTTACCGCAGCATACTCTTTGTGCCACCATAAAAAGCATTCAGATCCACCCCCTATTAAGGGTAGTTTATTCTTGTGATTTTTCAGAAATCCTTGCTGATCGGAAATTTCCCGTGAAGATATTTGATTGAAACGATGCATTATGACTAACCGTAGCATATTCTTGGTGCCACCATAAAAAATATTCAGATACACCCCCTATTAAGGGTAGTTTATTCTTCGGATTTTTCGGAAATCCGTGCTGATCCATATTTTCCACTGGAGATATTTCATTGAAACAAAACAAAATAATTGCAAATCGGATACCCTCTGTGCCACCATACAAAAATTCCAGGTCCGACTCCAAGCTTATGCTACGTTTAGTCATAATACGTTGTTTCAATAAAATATCTCCACTGAAAATTTTCGGTCAGCAAAGTATTCCGAGAAATTACGAGGATAAACTACCCTTAAACGAGTCGGACCTGAAATTTTTGTATGGTGGCACAGAGGGTATCCGATTTGCAATTATTTAACTTTGTTTGAATGAAATATCTCCACTGGAAAATATCGATCAGCAAGGATTTCCGAAAAATCACAAGAATAAACTACCCTTAATAGGGAGTGGATCTGAACATTTTTTATGGTGGCACAAAGAGTATGCTACCGTAAGTCATAATACATCGTTTCAATCAAATATCTTCACGGGAAATTTCCGATATGCAAGGATTCCTGAAAAGTCACAGGAATAAACTACCCTTAAACAGGGGCGGATCTGAATTTTTTTTACGGTGGCACCAAGCTTATGCTACGTTTAGTCATAATACGTTGTTTCAATAAAATATCTCCAATAAAAATTTTCGGTCAGCAAAGTATTCCGAGAAATTACGAGGATAAACTACCCTTAAACGAGTCGAACCTGGAATTTTTGTATGGTGGCACAGAGGGTATCTGATTTGCAATTATTTTACTCCGTTTCAATGAAATATCTCTACTGGAAAATATGGATCAGCAAGGATTTCCGAAAAATCCGAAGAATAAACTACCCTTAATAGGGGGTGGATCTGAATATTTTTTACGTTGGCACCAAGAGTATGCTACGGAAAGTCATAATACATCGTTTCAATCAAATATCTTCACGGGAAATTTCCGATCAGCAAGGATTCCTGAAAAGTCACAAGAATAAACTACCCTTAAACAGGGGCGGATCTGAATTTTTTTTACGGTGGCACCAAGCTTATGCTACGTTCAGTCATAATACGTTGTTTCAATAAAATATCTCCGATAAAAATTTTCGGTCAGCAAAGTATTCCGAGAAATTACGAGGATAAACTACCCTTAAACGAGTCGGACCTGGAATTTTTGTATGGTGGCACAGAGGGTATGTGATTTGCAATTATTTTACTCCGTTTCAATGGAATATCTACACTGGAAAATATCGATCAGCAAGGATTTCCGAAAAATCACAGGAATAAACTACCCTTAATAGGGGGTGGATCTGAATATTTTTTATGATGGCACAAAGAGTATGCTACGGTTAGTCATAATACATCGTTTCAATCAAATATCTTCACGGGAAATTTCCGATCAGCAAGGATTCCTGAAAAATCACAAGAATAAACTACCCTTAATAGGGGGTGGATCTGAATATTTTTTATGGTGGCACAAAGAGTATGCTACAGTTAGTCATAATACATCGTTTCAATAAAATATCTCCACGGGAAATTTCCGATCAGCAAGGATTCCTGAAAAATCACAAGAATAAACTACCCTCAAACGGGGGCGGATCTGAATTTTTTTTATGGTGGCACAAAAAGTATGCCACATTCAATCATAATGTAGCGTTTTGATAAAATATCTCGACTGGAAACCTCCGGTCAGCAAATTATTTTGAAAAATTACAAGAATAAACTACCCCCAAATTGGGGTGGATTTTAATTTTGAATATGGTGGCAAGAAGGCGATCCTCGATAGATCTTAGGTTTGCATTATGAGTCTCATATTCTTACTAGAAGTCTGAAATTGACGGTATAATTCTATTTCAGTCAGCAAAGTATTTTTACCCTAAATATACCATCTAATTTTTAACAGAAAAAAACTGTTTTTGAAGGCACAAATATGTTAAATGAATAAGTATAAAATTCAGTTCAGTCCAGTTGCATCAAAAATTCAGACACAACTTTCATTTTTTTAGATATAAAACCAGTGTGTAAAAAAACAAGCAACCCTTTACTTTTATGTAAGTAACTTCAATGTCAAATGCAATTTTTGAAAGGCAGTTGATATGTAACCTATTCAAGTTGATATTTACCGAAAAACATATAAAATTGCGAATACCAAAGTTGGAAGAATTGGGCTGAATAACGTCGTACTTGAGGTATTGCAGCCATCTTTCGTATTACATGTACAGTACTCCATGAAGATATTGTAAGTCCCAGTTCTCATCAGGCAAAATCTTTCGTCTCCTCCAATACCAGGTTCTCCTAAGAAGGCACAACTTCTCACATATTTCCACACACCATCCACTGTAATTAAATGATCGTTGAAATTGAGAACCAACATTTGAATGTTTTTTAAGATGCCCTACCTTTTTGTCTCATTTTCCTGCACATAGTTGCTTTCAATCCTGGTAAATGATCAAGCTTCCGTGTACTACAGTCCGTTATAGCAAATGTTGTGTTGTCAAAAGGGTCAGAACATTTAGGATCAATATCAGACCTACAGTCCCAGCATTTTATCGAGAAGGCTTTGTGAAAGGTTTAAGAATATCAATTAATTCCTCTCCAACTTTCAACGATAAACTTGAAAATTCATTATATTTACCTTGTTGTATGAATACGAGCACCACTAATAATGAAGCTAAACACAAAATACTTAGAGTATTCATGATTTGAAAAATTTATGAGAATCTAAATTAGCTTCACCCCAATGGAACCTGAATCTGAAAATAATTTGAAATCTTAGAGCACACACAAAAGTAATAAACAAATTAGTTTCATATTTTGAGGTTGGGTTCGTTCAATAATTAGTCATTCCATTCCATTAATTAGTAGGGGATTCAGAGACGAGACAACCTGTTGTCTCTGGGGGATTTTCAGTTCTTGTTGTGGTGACATTATGATTTGATTACGTGAGTACAGTGGTCAGTGGCGTAGGTTGTAAATATCTGCAATCAGATTAAAGAAATTGCCGAAAAAATCTTATGAAATGAAATTGTCTTTGCGTATTGATGTTTAATGGTCAAAATGGTCTGAATAGCTAAATTATTAATGTGTTATTGGACTACCTCGGTAGCCTAGGGGATTGGAAGATTGTCTAGGATACTGAAGGTACTGGGTTTGAATCCCGGGGAGGTCGTGCATGGTATGTAAAGTTCAGGGTGTAGGTATATGTCTTTGTTTTGTGTCTATAAATAATAAAGTCTCTTGTTCGGTATGTAACCGAGTGAATATTATTGTACAATTATAATTTGATAGCTCGTCTAAATGGCCAAAGCAGCCGGGGAAAGTTAATGAATGAATATATTATTGCGTATTGCGTACTGATGACGAATCTGGTGTCAAAATCGCTTCAGCCTGGCCGTCATCACAATTACGGACGTTCGGAGAATCCTAATAATCGTATCGACTTTGAATTTCAGTGTAGGTTGCATTTGGAAATGCGACGGTTAATTTCGTTAACGGGCGAAATCGGCCGAATGGTTTAGGAGTTATAGCCATTTGAAGTTTTGAGGTTATTTCCTCATATTTCAGGTACTACTATAGAGTGATTGGATTAAAGCTTGGCAGTTAGTTGGAGCATAACGACAGGCAACCTCTCGCAAAATTTTGTTGTGATCGTGCTGTAAGTAAATTTTAAAAAAGTTATTTCTCAAAATTTTCCTGCAAAAAGTTTTTTCAAGAAATTATTCATCAAATTAGAAAAACAATTTACTCACACCTTAAGCTCTATATTTCGCAGCAATGTACCAAATTTCAAAAAGATGCTGTTTTAATTTTCGGAGATATTGAGGAAACATATTTAAAATTTCGTGGTTTCGATATCGTTGTTTTTTTCGGAATATTCCCAAAAATACTAATTCAATTATAATGAAACTTGGAGGCTAGTTTGAAAATGCTCAGGGCTGGGCAGTATTTCAATTACTTGTAATTGAAATACGTATTTGAAATACAGATACGTATTTTGTATTTGTATTTCAATTACTTCTTGAAAATGTATTTTGTAATTGGTATTTCAAATACCTGACGCTGAAGTATTTTGTATTTTGTATTTCGATACTTTTGTCTCTGAAATACTTTCGAACAAATACATTTAGCGCTGAGCGCTCTACAGAAAATAGTCTCTGAATCTCCCTTCAGATGGCGCAACGTTCATCTGCCTCATCTAGTTTTTTTGCTAGCAATCATGTTTTCGGCAAATGGAAAGGAAATAAAGGTCCTGCGCAATGGTCATTTCAACATGGAGTTAGAGTTAGTCAATGTCCAAAAACGATAAGAGCAGAGAGCTTACCATCCTTGAACATTATCCTAATATAAAAATGTGTTCATACAATATAACACAAGTTTGTGCTCATCAGGACCTGTAGAAAGATTGTTTTCTTTAGCAGGTTTTATTCATTCCCCAACAAGAGGCTGTTTGTCAGATACTGCATTCAAAAATCCTATGTTTCTGAAAGGAAATTCTCTATTTAGCGATAAAATGGCTCAGCTGAATTAATTGTCCTCTTTTCACATTTTACGTAACACCTAAATGTATTTTGTAATTTGTATTTTGTATTTCAAATACCTGCGAGAAAGTATTTTGTAATTTGTATTTCAATTAAGCCAAGCATGTATTTTGCCCAGCCCTGAAAATGCTGATGGGCAACTTCGTGCGAAATTTCGTGATGATCGCGTCATTAAAACGATTTGCAAAAAAATAATTTTTTTTTTTAAATATTCAATGTTCTGTGATCTTCTGATCATATTATCCTCATGAAATTCTGTATGAAACTTCGAACTGCCATTTGTCGATAAAGTACTGGATTCCAATAATAGGTCTCTTGCATGTAACACGAATTATCATATTTGCATGTTTTTCTCATCCTATATCGATACAAAATCATAATGTATGCTATCTCACACTCCAACAATTCGCGAATTTCGAATAATTCGGTATTAAAAATCGTCAAATCGGGACGCAAAACCAAAGTGGGTGAAACGCGGTAGATTGCCTCCTACGTCACTCGTTATTCCACGATGCCCCGATCGATACAGCTCGACGCTGTCTATTGGCTTGCTAGACAGAAAAGTATACGAAAAGAGGGAGAGAGTGGATATATCCCCATACGTCATGGAAACCGCGAAGCTTCGTCCGTTTAAACTACCGACATGCGGAGCCAAATTTAAAAGCGCATTTTCTCGTTAAAAATTTAAATTTTTGTTGGCGGTTTAAGTTTTTCAGTGGTCTTATGGATAGAATATTTGATTCCAATGATAAAAAAAATTCATGCAAGAGACCCATTCAATCTAATCTGTATTTTTGGAAATATTGTGCAAATAAAATTTTGAATGGGTATTATCCCAATATTTCCTAAAAGACTGATTATATCGAATTGAAATCCAGTACTTTATCGGAAAAAAACTTATAGGAGCACTGACGTGAAGTCAGCAGCATCTGCGAGCATGTTTAAAGAAAATCACCCAAAATGAACATGCGCCCTAAACCTGCTGACTTCGCGACAGTGCTTTTATAGGTTTTTCAATCAAGTACTGGTTTTTACCCATTAACGAATTCGGTCTTCGTAATTTAGGTGCAAACATACTCTACTAATATGGAACCTCTAAGTTGTTTCTTTAGGGAGACTATCGGCTGTTAGCACCTTGAAGTAAAATCCAATGATTTGTTGTCAGTTCACGAATTTATTAGTTGCTTCCATCAGTCACGAGTTGCTACTGATATCGAACATAAGCTTCAAAATGAAAATCATTGACGACCTACTTGAAGAGAGATGAAAAATGATGAATTTGAACCACATCATTAAACTGACACTTTGCTTTTTTGTTGACAGAAAAAAAATCTATGATAATTTGAAGAACACATTAATAGTATAGGATTTATCTATTGTAATAGTTGAGCAATAGAAATAAACACATCCAATTTACTTTATTCAGTATCGTACATTTTTTCCTGAATGTAATACAATGTCAAATTCTATTATATTTCGATTTGAGGTGTATTTTTCAAGGTGAAGTTTAAATGGTGTGTGCTTACGTAATTAGTTGCTTCTGGCAATTGTTCATAATAAGTGATCCGTAGTAGAAGATCAGATTGTTATTTCATATTTTCAAGGAATGGGGACGGATGTAAATTAACCCATATTTACGTATATTGTCCTGGGAAACAAATAGCACATACATGAATCTCTTCGAAAGTTTGCGATTTTAATCCGAAATGCATGCGAATTAAATTTTTATTTTTGGGTACATTTTCTATTATGATGTCTACAATTGTCGAATTTTCAGGAGAAACTGATCTTGAACGATCAGGTGGGGCATACTGATAAAGAATTCACCATCAGATTCAATGGGGCTTTTTCCTTTAAACGAAAATGCAGTAATTTTCATGAAAAACCTTCAGAACATCACATTTCAAACTTATAATTTCAATATTATATTTTTAAAAAAATTTTTGATCACCTAAAACTGAAAAATAAAAATGGGGATTTGCGTTTGAAGGGATTTGCACGATATGGCAACGTTGAATTCAGCTTTCTCGGAAAGAAAAGGACGTCAAATATGTTACTTTACTCAGGAAAACAGAAATAGCTATACTTCGATCTGGTTAGGGTAGAAGACAACGACCAAGTAATAGAAAGAGAAGGGCACAGACTGTCATACTGTCATATTACTGACAAATCGCAAACGGAAATTGTTTGGTTATGTTGATAAAGAACACGTGTGTACCACAGAATAGGAATAAATATTTCAATATTTTACTAAACACCGTTGTCACTTCGTGCATGCCTGGCAAATCCCAAACCCAAATTTTGAAATCTGATTTTGAATACTTTCTGAAGGTAATTTGGGAAAATGATGAATCAAACCCATAATAATTATGTTCAAATTTGCTTTTGCAGTAATAATCCAAATTCAGGAAAAACCCCCATTATGTTTGTCTGTCCGCCAGGCTGTCCTCGTATTCAATATAACTTCTGAAAGATTTTTCAGGGTAGGTTTGAGGCCCAAAAGCACCGGTTGAATCCGTCTACGGGCTTAATCTTCCTAGAATTCCTGGGTTCAAGCCACCTGTGATATTTCGTTTGTAATTTCTTCGGGGAATTTACAATTTTAGTCCAAATTATATCGTTCAGATAATCGTCCCTTAAGGGCCAGTATTATAAAACTATAAGACTGACAGATAATTAGAAGTTAATTTGTGAGTTCTGGTTCAAAAATGAGGGTCGACTGCTGTCTGTGGTCAAAATAAATTTTATAACACCACTCCTGAAACAAGCGCTTGAAAAGAATTATATCTGCTATAATAAACCGATTGATACTACGAAAAAATATAATAATAATGGAGCTATTCTCACAGTCGGACAGAGGCTGACTGTAAGGGCGATAACGTTGAAAGAAATAACCTAGAAAGTAGGCATTTTCGGGGTAGCTTTAAGAGTTCAGGATGAACATGATCTGCCTAGCGGTTGAATATTTGTCATCCCAATATTTCGAAATTCAGCCCAAAGATTGCTATAATGATGAGCTCTCATTCAAATATTAAATCCATGGCCTATCTAAAATCGAAACTAAGATTTTATTCATTTCCAATTTCGTGAAATCACGAGAGTTTGTCATCCAGATATCTGTATGAACCTTCAAGCTGATATTTTTCGAACAATTAGTGGGTTTCAATTCGATCTAATCTGTATTTTTTGAAATATTGGAAAGTAAATTTTGAATTAGTATATCTGAGGAATCTTTTGATGGATTTTACCGATTCACGAATTCGGTCTTCGTAATGGGGGATTCTCCTTTAAACGAAAATGCCGTTATTTTCATGAAAACCCTCCAGAGCATCACATTTCAAACATATAATTTCAATATAATATTTTTTTAAAAATGTTTGAGCGCCTAAAACTGAAAAATAAAAATGGGGGTTTGCATTTAAAAGGATATGTCATGAGTGCACGATATGGCAACGTCGAATTCAGCTTTCTCGGAAAGAAAAGGACGTCAAATGTGTTACTTTGCTTAGGAAAACAGAGATAGCTATACTTCGATCTGGTTAGAGTAGAAGACAACGACCAAGGAATAGAAAAAGAAGAGCACAGACTGTCATACTGTCATATTACTGACAAATCGCAAACGGAAATTATTTGGTTATATTGACAAAGAACACGTGTGTACCACAGAATAGGAATAAATATTTTGTTATTATATAGCAGAAAAAGCAATTCTACTAAACAACGTTGTCACTTCGTGCATGCATGACAAATCCCAAACCCCAATATTGAAACCTGATTTTGAATACTTTCTGAAGGTAATTTGGGAAAATGATGAATCAAACACATAATAATTATGTTCAAATTTGCATTTGCAGTAATAACCCAAATTCAGGAAAAAATCCCATTAATGTCCAAACCTACTCCACAAATATGGAGTTTCTAAGTTGCTTCTTTCGTGAGTTATTGGGTTTATGATCGGCCGTGAGGACGTGCATTTCTAGAATATTTTTCATTGTTCTAATGACATGTTCATCCCGAAATTTTGCACAAACATTTCCCAATTAGTAACCAAGTTTCATTATGATCGGATCAGTACCTTTTGATATATTCCTGAAATATCTCCAGAAATTAAAATCACACTGAAATTCACTATACTGTTTTAAATCCAATGGAACTTCCGAAAAAAAAGCTTTTGAAAAATTTCGGATTTTTTTTTTAATGTATACAATACAATTTTCCAGCAGTTGAGCGTTAGTATTCTTCAACTGAATACTAAATTTCAATCCGATCGCTCAGTTATTGAGGTAATAACGTCGATTATTCAAATGGACAGAACTCCAAAACTGTTTGGCCGAATTGGTCCATTAACGAGCTCAGACGGCGCAATATGACACGCAACCTACCATGAAAGTTTCAAGACCTTGCTCATCTATTTGGATTCTTCATCCAACTTAATCTTTGGGACCATTTTTGGGAAAGAATTCGAAAATTTCAGTCGTAGAACATGATGTGCACAAAATGAACAAGCTCAGAAAAATTAAGAATTCATAACAAAAAATATAAGATATACAAAAGATCAAAGAACTAAATGAAACTTCCAAATAAAATAAAAATCAAATCTTCATTTCTCTTTTGAATCGTCAAACATTTTCGTCATACTAGGTACATCAATTTACTCAAATATGAATAATGAGCAGTAAGTTTCATTTGCATATATGACACAAGAAGATCTATTTTTGCCTACTATTGTCATAGTATGCAAATGATGATAAATAATACCTCTAAAGCATCATGGTCAAACATAATACATCTAAAGGCTACAGTGATCTTACGGATATTATTCATAAAAGTTTCGTACTGTGAAATATTTCATCGCTATTGTAAGCGATCAGCCTGTCTAGCCTTTAAGTCACCTTATTAACCTGTTTATCTCTTATTGTTAATTATTATTACATGAGTCATATGCTAAAACGACAAAAAGTTGCTTTTGAACTGCCAGAACTGTCCTTAATAAATTCACATCCTTGGATTTGCGCCCACTATAGTTCATATAAGTTTCCAAAGGGTGTTTGATTATTATTTGATATTCGTGCTATATTACGTGCTTGTTCATGGGAAAATGTCGGTAATTTTCGATCATTGAGATGAAAATAGGGGTTACATCACTGGGTTTCATTCACTGATGAAGAATCCGTTCTGAAATAAAAATTTTCGCTGTCTGCATGCCATTCAAACTCAGTATTGTAAATTGTAAGTAGAAGTATGCAGGGTTGGGATAAAGTATTGAACCAAGTAAATATCGTTTGAACAAAAAGGACAATATTTATTCATTTTGCAGTTAAGTGCAATGGCCCAGAATGCATCTGATGTACAACTTTTGTTGCTAACATACTTCCGGTTGAATCGGAAATACCCTCAACTTTTTTTATTTATATGGGACTTCCCGTGTATCTTTGCAGATGTTGAAAGAGCTTTTGTGATTTCCAAGGCGCACATACTGAGTTTAGTGTAAAAATCTATAAAATCGGGGAATCATAGTACGTTAATAAACTTCTTTTGAGTTTTTTACATTAATAACACAATAACTTCCGAAAGAAACAACTTAGAAACTCGATTTTTGTAGACTAGGTTTGGACCTTAATGATGAAAGCCGAATTCGTAAATCGCTAAAATCCACCCAATGATTCAGCAGATATATCCATTCAAAATTTTATTTCCCCAATATTTACAAAAATACAGATTAGATCGAATTGAAATCCACTTCTTCATCGAAAAATGACAGTTCGAAGGTCCATACAGAATTTCATGGGGATTGTATGATATACTTTGAAAAGAAAAATTAAAGAGTCCTCTTGCATTTTGTTGAATGGGGAGAGTAATTTTGCTCATTGTTCTGTAGAAATAGACCCCATTTGGCTGAATTTACTTGAAAAAGAGGTCTCAAAAATTTGACAAAAGTCTCAACTCTAAACGAAAAATAGAAAGAAAATAATTCTTAAAATTTTCTCCTTTGCCTGATGAAAGATATGTACTCTGAAACGTCACAGTCGCTTTATTTATCATTTATATTGTTCCTCCTGTATTGTTAATTAGACAATATGTTTTCCAAGAAACTGCCCTTGACAAATAGTTCAATCCTGCAATCCGCAATGACATTTTTCATGAAAAAACAATTTTATTTAATTTTTAATACTTCTGTTTCAGATATTGGGAGTGTAAACACAGAAATAACCTGAAAAATGAGGCGAAATCCTCTCAAAATAAGGTTTAATCGATACTTAAGGGAATCTCAGAACCACCTTGTTGAAATTTCCAAGAGTTAATTCCATTGCCATTTTTTCTTCACAAATAAAAAAATAATATCTATCCTGACTTTGAGAACTCGTGCAGAAACACAATATTTTCAGAAAAACAAACCGCAATATCCAAAAAATAGATGATATATCGAATAAAAACTGAATTCAACCTATATTTTCCTTGGCCAGCTAGTCAAGAGCGTGTTTCAGAGTGGGGCGGTGAGGTAACAGCAAAACGCAATAACTTTGGAGGTGTGTTTCAATCTGAATATTTGTCTTGCAACTCGCGGTACTTGTATATTCGGTTAGAAAGCGGTAAAATTCGAATATTTCGGTTATTTGGTGCTGTGTTTCGTCCCGTGCAACATGGTTATGGAGAAAACAGTGGGATGTTTGGTTTTGTTCGTTTTTGGAGTTGGTAGCATTGGTGAGTGGTGAATATGAAAGGATTAATTTAAAGAGAAAGAATAGCTGTAGGAAGAACTTTCACCTGGTAGTTGGTTCAAGAATAATATTTGTGGCAAATGCTCAAGTTTCTAGATAAAACTAATGCAGATTTTGGTTTTGATTGAATGTTTATTATAACCTTTGAAAATCGAAATTTTTCAATATCTATGCTGAGATTCGAATTAGGACTATCCTAATTATTTTTCAAGCGCAACAAGATGTCTCTCATCAAACATACTGCTGAGTCGACAGGCTATCGGGAATCACAAATTCTTAAAACGAATGGTTATTGTATCGCTTTATTCTGAATAGGCTCCTTCCAAAATAATAAACAAACGCCATAGAATAATACAATGAATAAAAGAATATTATTCAATGAGCATATATATTCTATTATTCACGCGGGTGAAGTTTGCGACACCCCAAGAGAATAAAAGCCAATAAAAGCAATTATTTCTGAGTTAAATACTATACTTTGTCCACGATTTCATTGGTAAAATTGCAATAATACGGCATTTCCAACAACCTACAATAGAGTTGTCAGAACAACTTGATTTCCCTTGATCTACGCATGGAGTGTATAAATATTAATCATCATACACGCCCATTATCCACGGGCTTGATTAATAACATGTTTATGGCCGTTAGGCCGGCCGTAAACACATTAGCTTCAGGAAGAAACAACTTAGAAACTCTGATATTTGTAAAGTAAGTTTGGACCTTTATTATGGAAATTGTGAATCAGTAAAATCCACCCTATGATTCCACAGATTTACCCATTCAAAATTTTATTTCCCCAATATTTGCAAAAATACAGATTAGATCGAATTGAAATCCAGTTCTTTATCGAAAAATGACAGTTCGAAGGTCCATAGGGAATTTCCTGAGGATAGTATGATTAGAAGATCAGAGAATATTGAATATCTGAGAATAAAAAATTTGAAATTTTTTTCATATTGTTCTAATGACATGATCATCACGAAAATTTGCACTAAGTTGTTCATCAGCATTTTAAAATTTGCTGTCAAGTTTCATTATGATTGAATCAGTATTTTTTGAGATATTTAAAAAAAAACAACGATTTCGAGAAAAAAAAACACGAAATTTGACATATTTTTTCACAATAACTCAAAAAATCATTATCGAATCGAACTCAAATTTGGAATAATGCTGCGGAATACAAAGCTCAAGGTATGACCGGAATTATGTCCGAATGTAATCAATAGTTCCTGCAAAAAAAATTGCGAAAGAAATTTTGAAAAATTTTTTTTTTCAATTCACGATCCCAACAAAACTTATGTTCCAACTAATTGCCAAGTTTCAATTCAATCGCTCTAGTGGTTGTCGAAAGATCTGGGAAATAACTCATAACTTCAAATAGCTATAACTCCGAAACTATTCGACCGATTTTACCCATTTACGAACTCAACCTTCGCATTTTGAAATCCAATCAACCCTGAAATTTTCAAGGCGATAGGATCCTCCGTACGACCGTAATCGTGCCTATGGACGGACGGTCGGCCGGCCGGGGTGAATCGATTTTGACACTGGATTCGTCATCAGTGCTCAAACCTCGTCGTTTGAGACCATTTTAGGCTCGAAATTCGAAAAATACAGACATATGGACGAAACGATAGGACGCTGTTTCCCTAGAACATGCGCGCAAAAATATATAAAATTTAGTAGTTTTTTCTTGGTATCGTTTTTTTTGCGCTCCAGAATAACTCAAAAAAAAAATTCGAGAAGCACTGACGTGAAGTCAGCAGCTTTTGGCGCATGTTCAAAGGATAACACCAAAAGGGAACATGCGCTCAAAAGCTGCATACTTCACGTCAGTGTTTTTCTAGGTTTTTCTGATTTTGCATGGAGGAATCTTTCAAATTCAAGTATTCCCTGAAGCTATATCTATAGCACGTGGAGCATACAGAATGCAGATACCTTTAGCACTTTAAACCCAGATAGTAAACAAGCTGCTAACTGTTCTTTAGCCTCCAACTCTCTCAATTATTCTCAGTTCTTCATGCAAAGAAATATAAAGGTTGCCCAGCAGTTTCATTTTTAATGTCCTACTTCCCATGCTCCGACAATAAATGAACAAATACAGGTGCGATGAATATTATAGAAAATCCCATCACAACATGCGAGGTCAAAATAATTTTTTATTGGTAACGTTAATACGCAGTTGAATATGAATTGAAAATCGTGTTATGAAATATTGTCAGAAGAATTTTCCGATGTCAAAGGACTAACTTAATATATGGCCACTATTATATTTCATTTCTTCTTCCTGGTCAACTTTCCATAGTACCGTAATTCGACAACAACACCTATTTTGAGCAAACTCTACGATGGTGAATTGAATATCTACTCCCACTATATGAAACTAGTTCTAATGGTTGGAGTAAACACGGAGAAAAAGACCTTGAATTTGTCGTTAAGACTTTGGCCTAGCAATGAAATCATCTTGTTGACTGCGAACCTACCTACCATTAAAGTTCCAACATATAATAAAATCATGATTAATTTGCTTTGATTGTTTGGAAAAGATAATATTGGGAAAAAATCCATTGCCGTTTAAATAGATCCATGATTTCGTTGCAGGATCTATTAATTGTATTGGATATTGGAGCATTTTATAAGACTGGATCTTTTGCACGCTTGGTCTTATTCATGTTCGATCAAATGTTTAAAAATATGCATTTTTCTGAATTCTAACAACAATCACTCAATCGTCCCGAGAAAGTCGACATCGGACAGAAATTCCGTATTTTCTCTATCAACCTGAAATCGAAATGAACGTTTCTGTTCCAATAATTGAAACACACTTGTGTTGAAAATAAACATTTAGTTTCAAGAATTTGTTTCTACTCAAGGAGATATGAAGTGCGCGTCAAAATTATGAAACAAATTCATTTTCTCAGAAGAAAAATATTTGGTTACAAAATCCTGAAACATGTCAATTTTTGTTTCAATTTTACCAAATTTTTGTTGCACCCCGTGCCATCCTCATCAACCCTCTGAATTTTTTTAATAGGGAAAGTGGGTCATGTGGTACTTTTTTGGCAAGCTCTTTGTATCTTCATTACAGGCGTGCAGAAATTTTTAAGAAAAATTTTTTTTTCTGAAAAATTAGTTAGTTCAAAGAGGTTTTCAGTATGTGCACTTTGTCATGGCTCATTAACTTTGAGACGCTGGTACCTGAAAGTTGTGCATGAACGAAACTGAAATGGTCGACTTTCATTCGGTGACAAATTTCATCAGGTACCATCGTCTCAAAGTTAATGAGCCATGACAAAGTGCACATACTGAAAACCTCTTTGAACTAACTTATTTTCAAAAAAAAACTTTTTTCTTGAAAATTTCTGCACGTCTGTGAAGAAGAGGCTAAGACCTTGCGAAAAAAGTACCACATGACCGACTTCCCCTATTCAAAAAATTCAGAGGGTTGATGAGGATGGCACGGAGTGCAACAAAAATCCTTCAAAAATGCATAAAAATTTGGCAAAAGTGAAACAAAAATTGACCTGTTTCAGGATTGTCTTGCCAAATATTTTTCTTCTGAGAAAATGAATTTGTTCCATAATTTTGACGCGCACTGTATATACACTATTTGTCAGGAGCAATTTTTTGAAACAATGTTGCCTAACTAAGTCACATTGAGACCATATAAATGATTAAAGAATGCGGACGAAGCATTTTCTTTATCAGGTCCCTTCAACAGACAATCAAATGAAAATCTCCAGAAACAATTTTTCGAATTGTTTTCTCATTGAAAAATGTTGTTCCTGATGAAGGAGTCTGATCTAGGCCGCGAAAGATTGTATTCGCATTTGTTAATCGTTTATTTTTTTCAATGTTTCAAGATATTGCTGTTTTATGTTTATGTTTTTTATAATTCTTACCCTTGTGATTTTGTAGCTTTCTATGTTCCGTATTTGATGCTTAGTCTGGGGAAATACGAATTATAGTGGGGGCTATTTTGAAGGCCAGATCATGTTGTAGCGAAGGCTCTGTGTTTTTTCTATAGATTTCGAAATTTTCCTTTATCAGTGAAAATCGACCTTCACGTTAGAACGAATAATATTATGGAAAGTAACTGTATATCTCATTGTCAAAAATTGTGGAAACAACCTCGCACCGTTGATAAATATTATAATATCACTAAGGTGCCAACGATACAGGTGGTCTTAATAATTCGGTTTTTATTCAACCTTGACTGCGACACGAGTTCGAAATTTTCTTTTGAAATTTGTTTTTGTTCTGACTTTAGGTCAGTGAAGATAGGTGGGTGCCTCAAGAAGATATGTTCGAAGGAACTGGCGTCTATCTGTCAAGATATCAATAATCTTAAATGCTCGTACTCATGGCTGCGTCAAAAAATAAAAATCACCCATTTTTTTGCCCAATGTCCGTAACTTGTGGCTGACATCTGTCGTTATGAAAACGTGCGATTGATGGAATGTCTCATTACAATAAATTTCATGAATTTATTTCCCCTTGGATCTGGTTCTTCAACGAGGATAGTAATTGGTTTATACGTATATTTTTCAACGAATTGAATTTATAACTCTTTCGATTCATTGGACCTGCATTTAGTTATTGAAAAAATTAATTTTGATATGATAACAATCGCGCGTTTTAACAATCGCTACTTTTTATAACTGAAGATGCATCAGCCACTAATTATACTGACATTGGGCAAAATAATTGTGCGATTTTTATGAGTACGAGCCTTTAGTACTGAAAAACACTGAATTTTAGATTCTTTCAGATGACTTGAATGCCTTGAATCTATTGACAAAACTTCAGAATCTTTCTCATTTGTATTATTCGAAGTAGCAGGTATAATAAAAAATATAGAATGGAATGTTTTCACTTCACTCGCAAATTTTATATAATAGATTTAATTTATATAGCTTTATGTAATTATACATTGAAAGAAATCAAATTTCACATCATTATCTAGGCGAATCAGAAAATTGAGAAATTCGCAATAAATGCGTGATACTTTATCACGCTTTTCGACGTATGAAATATTTTTGCCGAATTCTTTTTCAACATGAACTTGGCTTTTATTTCATTTGGTCGGAACCTCTCATAAACTGAAAAGTATTGAGGAATTATTGATAATTTTGAATACGAATTAGAGCTTTAACTAAAAATATAAGACGAATTCCAACTTCTAGTTTGACTTTGTAATTTCGACTTTACACTTCGAATTATTCCGAACCTTATATCTAAATTCGTTCGGATTGAGAATCAGAATTACGTATTATTCCGAGTTCAATGATCATACCACACACAAGCAACACTTGTTGCTTATTTTGCCTTGAACTCTCCTTGCATATTTTTTTTTAATAAACCATGATGATGAATCGACTTTACTTCGATGTAGTTTGAATAAGTCTACCCAATTCTGATTTTGAATTTGAATTCAACTGTATTTTACTTCGACTATTTCGTAATGCTTTTTTGTTTGAATAACTTCAAAATCTTTTCAGATGCTTTGATGTGCTGGTCCTGCTCATCAGATCTTGACGTAAGATGCCACGACCACTTCAACACAACCAAATTCGACAGATTCTACCAACAGAATTACCAGACTGGCGGAAACTATCAGGGTGGTAACTACCAGAGTGGGGGAGCGTACAATCAGAACTATCCCCAAAATTACCAAGGAAGAAACGATTACAACCAGGGATACAATCAGGGTTACCAAAGTCAAAGCAACCCCTACCAGCAGAGACCCACAGCACCATATATCAAAACGTGCGCTTTGAATACTTATGGCGATAAGAAAACTGTCTGCATGAAGAAAGTATCAATTTGTAAGTATGAAACGAAGTTTATTTATGACCTTTTGTGGCCTTTACCAAAGCTGTGCCGAGCGTTGAAGAGAAGTGCTTCAAGCAACAAGCAATAGGGGTTTTTCCTTTAAACGAAAATGCAGTAATTTTCATGAAAACCTTTAAAACATCACATTTCTAACATATAATTTCAATATTATAATATATTTTTAAAAAAATGTTTCATCACCTAAAATTGAAAAATAAAAATGAGGATTTGCATTTAAAGGGATTTGTCTTGAGTGCACGATATGGCAACGTCGAATTCAGCTTTCTCGGAAAGAAAAGGACATCAAATGTGTAACTTTGCTTAGGAAAACAGAGATAGCTATACTTCGATCTGGTTAGAGTAGAAGACAACTACCAATGAATAGAAAAAGAAGAGCACAGACTGTCATACTGTCATATTACTGACAAATCGCAAACGAAAATTGTTTGGTTATATTGACAAAGAAGACGTGTGTACCACAGAATAGAAATAAATATTTCATTATTCTATAGCAGAAAAAGCTATTCTACTAAACACCGTTGTCACTTCGTTCATGCCTGGCAAATCCCAAACCCCAATTTTGAAATCTGCTTTTGATAACTATCTGCAGGTAATTTGGGAAAATGATGAATCAAACCCCTAATAATTATGTTCGAATTTGCATTTGCACAAATAACCCAAATTCAGGAAAAACCCCCATTGATTGAAAAATGCTCCGCCATCTACAGCACCAAGTCCTTTCATTTTTATAGTATGCTCGCGAGTACTAGGCACTTTTCTGTTAGAGGTTTAATTTACAAGACAGAAGAAGACCCGACAACATTTTTTTAATAATGTGTGGATAACGTTATCACTTTAACTTCAAATTTCGAGCCAGCAATGTCTCAAAGGATTTGGTTACAGAAATTATTATTCTTGGTACAGTCCAATCTATGCAAAATTTTGTTAACATTGTGTCACCACAAGTGCTTGAAAAATAATATAAACCTGTGTCTCAGAAATCATCCCAGATTTCGTTGCAAGAATTTTCAATGCGCGATCAGCGGTGAGCACGCGCGGCACACATTTCGAGCAATGCTTTTTCATTTACTGACAGCACGATCTCAACAAAATTCTGCAAAAAGCTGTACGTCCTTATGCTCCAACCCACCGCCCAGTTTCAATTCGATCGCTTCAGTATCAGGGAAATAAACTCAAAAATTCAAATGGCTATAACTCCTAAAACATTCGAACGATTTTGCCCTCTAACGAACTTAACCTTCGCATTTTCAAATGCAACCAGCCCTGAAATTTCCAAGTCGATATAATCCTTTGTACGCCCGTAATCGTAGTGACGGGCGGCCGGCCGGACAGAATCGATTTTGTCACCGGATTCATCATTAGTGAGTTCAACCTATTCGTTTCAGACCTTAAACATTTTCTGCTCTGTAGTTTTCAAGACCCCAAATATATATTGTTATAAGTTAACGTGTTTACGGCCGGTCCGAAAGAAATAGTTTATTGAATTCTTCGTCAGTGATACCATTATAATAGTTGGACTCCAAATTGCAAATATTTTATTCAATTATTTTTGTTGCAGCTAACGACAAGAGGACTCTAACCATCAGAGATTGTGTGACTGTTCCAAACAGCCAATCTGTAGGGAAATGCCCATCTGAATCGAACTCCTATGTAGAAGTCGATTTTTGTGAATATTGTGACACAGATGGTTGTAACTCAGGAAGTTCAATCCAAGTGAATTTAGCTGTAGCGTTTATATCTTTCATTGCGTTATTTTGCTTGAAACAATGAAGAAAAACTGATGAATCGATTATATTATAATTACAGTCTAAAAGTTACTTATGAGATCTTATTGTTATTAGTGATAATATTTCTTGTACTAATTTATATATAAGGTTGATGATACCTAATAGGAACAGATGATGTACAAATTATACAGGTATTAGTAGTATAGAATATGCTTAAAAAGATTTTATTTTATATTTTAAATATTTTTATTTTTGATGTTATTCCATAAATACCTATTATTCTTTTCTAAGTATCTAAGTAATGTACGAAACATTAGATTGAATTCCAATGCACACAGATATGAGTTTAATTTATTATTATGAAGAAATTAAAATTTATTCAGTGAAAAAAATATCAAATAGTGAATGTTGAATATAAGTTTTTTCTGTACCTTGTGAGCTTTTAATTGAGTGTTCTCTTTAGCCAGATGTTATCTTCTTACTTGGATTTATCATACAATAAACAAACTATTGTTGGTGTCTTTCAGTTGAAAAGAACATATATTGAGCTAAAATGAAGTAGAAATGAAATTTTTGTTATTATTAATATAAATAAACTCTGAAATATAAAGGTTATCTTTGCTAGGTCATTAAAATTTGATCCCACCTCTCGGAAAGTTTAAGTAATGATAGCAAAATCAAATTAGAGACATGTCCCCAATTATGTTGTTCGAAGCTCACTAGATCTTTCGTCATCTTTAATAGGCAATTATAGTTCCCTCGTAAATAGGATGTTACTCAGTTTATTTTGTAACATTCTTTGGATTCTGTCTACAATTAGTCTGATTTCAGATTCATTAGCAGTATCGTGTGAAAATTTCTGCAGACTAAAGTGAACCAAGTATTCACATATTTCATTTGTAATGTTGATCTTGTTATTTTGAGTATACTGAATCACTCGAGCGAAAAGACATTTTAATCATCCTAATTAATTAATATACCTCGTATTTTTTCATTTTATTTTTTTACGAAATTTCAAATCAATAAGTGAACAGTGATATTACTTCTATTTTGAAAATATTCAATTTTATGTCCTTTTGGACTTGTAAGCGGTATTGTTCAATGATATCGAATAGATCGACAATCTTTATTTTAATATATCCTTACTAAGTTGTTCTGTAGAGGGTAGACGAAGGATAGCTGATGGTACGAGGTCCGATATTTCGTTTATTGAAATTTACTGACACCACTGCATAAAATGGGGACACACTATTTTTTCTATGGAATTCTCCAGTTCCAAATATTTAAGAAAATGAAAAATCAATTTCGAAATTATTGCAATAAATACAGAGATCGATGAAAATATTAGGTTCTATATTAACTAAATTCTTATGCAAACAAAAAATCCAATTATTGTAAATAATAAAATAAATAAAATTCATTTGCTGGAATATATAAGTACGCCACTGATGATATCATCTGGAGGATTATGTCTTGATACCCTTGGCGACAATGGTTGTCAAATTTGATTACGCCCATCATACTGCGCAGGTCTCGCTTATATTTCCATAACAACTAGAACTACTCAATCCATAAAAACAAACAGAAATTCTTAATTAGTTGACTCACTAGATAATTATTCAAAATGTGGACGAATTCTGTATTTGTATTTATATTTATAATTTTTCTCACATTTCTTTTCGATATAAGTAAGTATGAATTTATGGTAATTTCTCTCCTGAAAAATACTATAGTAAGATTGACATCATCTCATATTCTTTTATAGGTGAGGCAATAAAATGTTACCAGTGTAGTTCGAGTGAAGATCCCAAAGGACAAGATAACTGTGGAGCGTACAGGAAGTTTGATGAGAGGGAACATATTGCAATTGAATGCAACAGTTTTGAGAGTCACATGCCTGGTTCGTTTTGTATGAAAATTACACATCAGAGTCCAAAAGGCTATATATGTAAGTAATTGAATTCAGTTGTCCTGTACAGGTTGAGCTTAATTGGACACTTGAAGGGGAAGTCCTATTTCTATACTAGATAAGAGGAAAACTGTTATCGGTGTCTGAGGGACAATTTTCTAGAGGAACTCATTGGCGAAAACCGCCACTCAATAGATATCACCGCTACATAGTTACCAGGTGTTTTTCGGAAATTTTGTTGTGTTGAAAATTCTCATAGTAACGTCTTACTTTGAATTAAATGACGCTAATTGAATTTTATGAAAACTGATATTTGTGAGATATTTCTATTTAAATATACACGATACAAATCGCGTGCTGTCTCTCCATTTTCTCCGTTTTCTATAAAACAAACTAACATGTTCCACTTCCACATAATTTTCATATTTAATTGAAGAAAGTTGACAAAAGATGCGAACTTAACAGAACTTCATTGTTTCAATGTAGGTTTCCATAGTTTCAGTCACCATCACATCTTCCAAAGCCTACTCAAAAATAAAAGTTGAAAATTCAATCTCTAGCACAACTCCATATAAATATCGAGCATGCTATATTTTCAAAATGGTAATTTCAAGCTCTATCGAAATACGTAAGAATATACGAGGTGCCCAATGAATTATATATGTTCATAGTGATATCTAATGAAATACGAGATGAAATGTTATTTTGCAGAAAATTCTTTGTGAGAAGTTTATACGAGAATGTTTTCAACAGAAAAAAAGTTACAGCAATAATTTAAAATGAATATTTTCGGAAAACACCCTGTTCACCTATGTAATGAGTTTTTCATGAAAATTGGCCCTCGGACACCAACATCAGTTTTCGTCTATCTAGTACCCTTCAAAAGTGTCGAATTTGGCCTCACCCTCTACTTCAATACAGAAAGATTGATTTGAACTATTTTGCAGTCCATTTATTTTTTAACATGTAAAATTGATTATCAAATATTTCTAGGGGATGGAAGGTGGAGACAAGTTATGAGAAGATGCGCCTCTGTTGCAGAAACGGGAGTTACAGGAGTTTGTAATTGGGGCGTGGATGAAGATGGTATTTATTGGGAAGAATGTTATTGTTCAGAAGATAGATGTAATTCATCAAATAAAGCTATAAGTTCTTCCATAGGTATAGTTAGTGCCATTCTAGTTCTCAGATGGTTAAGTAATTGTTAGAATATCTATATTTTTCAACTAAAACAAACTTTACAGGTTCACAGTGGATATTAAATCATTCAATTTCTCAACATTCTGTTGAGAATTCAATAATTGGCATATTTTGATTCAACTCTTGTAGTTGGGTCTACAGTAAGAATTAATTTGTGATTTGAAGATTCAAGTTATACATTGGCATCTTTTTTTGACTATTCAAAATTGTGTATCAGTCTGATTTTTTTAAATAGTTAGAGAAGAATTTGTTACCTGAAGAGGACTCGATTTTATTGTAGTTGCCATTAAAAATAATTTCGAAGCTTTAATCAGTTGATCCCATAATACTATTGGCAACTATCACTATATTAGATATATTAATGAAGACTAATTGAGTCAATAATTCCTTGAATTCAAATTAATTTGTCTGTATTGTCTATGTTTTCTAACTTCAAAGTGTGCCTTATATGAATCTACTGTTATTTATTTTCCGTCCATTTTATATGAAATTTTTATTTTATATACAAAACAGATGTTTTTTATGACTAAATTTTTATAAAATAAATTATAAAAGAAAGTATAGTTATTAATTGAACCCAATTCTGGTGCTTAAATTTCGAAAAAAAAATGCAACAAGTGCTGCGAAGAATGACACTTTTATCTTATGATTTCAGATTCTGCATGACACAATTGATGTAAGCGCCTTTATAAACTTTGCTTTTCAAATTACGTTCTCATTTCATTGTCACCTCCCATATTAATAATTTTATTTCGCCTATCTTCGTTTTTTGGGATGAATGTCGAATAATAAAGAAAACAATCCTACTTTGGAAGTGAAAAAGCTGTGAAACATCTGAAAGATAATGCAAATTCCTTGCAAAATAACGTTCTATTGAATTCCTTCCACATTTCGTCCAAAACGATACACCTAGCGACATCTGCGGAAATCACGAATAACTATGGAAAATGATGTTATCTGAGTCCGCTAGATGACACTAGGTGTATCGTTTTACAGAAAATTTCGAAAATTTTCAATTAAAGGTTATTTTGGGATTATTCTTCAGGTATTTTCTAGGCTTTTCACTCCCAATATCGTAAATTTTTTTTTCACAAAAATCTCGAAACAAGAAACTAATCGAAAAAAAATAATTCTGCGAATTTAATTACTTGCCTGCTGAAGGAGTCAGATTTGGACTCTGAAACGTTAGAGTCGACTTTGTTGTTCTTTTATTGTTCCTGGAAACTGTCCTTGACAAATAGTTTCAATCCTGCAATTCTCAAAAGCGTTTTCTATAAATTAATTTTAACAGTTTTTTGTTCAGTTATAAGTGTGAAAAACTTAAAGAATATTGGGAAATTCTTCCAAATAACCTTCAATGGACAATTGTCGAAATTTTGTCAAAAAAAAACGATACACCAGGCGACATCTGCTGAAATTACGACGAACTAAAAAAGATGAGATTATGTCTCAATCCGCTAGATGGCACAAAATGCATGAAGAATACTGTAAGTTACAGTACCTAAGCAAACTTTTCCTGATATTCAGCACATCCAGATGCCAGCAGATGTCGCCAGGGGTGTTGTTTTGATCCATTAGAACTCTATATTACTACCTGGAAAGGACCCGACCCTTCTTCAACTAAGCTTAAAGCATAGAACTCTATATTACTACTATATAATATAGAGTTCATTGGCTTAAAGCGTAACAAGGGGCAACGAAACAAAGATAGCGCTAATTACGGTAACCTCTACCTGTCACACCCATTGATGTAAATGGTGTTGAACGGCTCAAATTTGGTTTTACTTGGAAATTCAGGTAGTTTGGGTATTACATCGTTAAAAAAGTGCAATATTTTTGAAAATGAATATCTATTTTTCTCTGATATGCCATTACTTTCTCTGCCTTCACCGCGTATGGTTCAAAAAGTGGAGAATTATGTTGGTGTGAGCTGTGCATTGACGATTGACGATAGTTTTATCATTATTACAATAAATTTAAATAATAGGAACATAGGAAAATACTTTTCGAAAGGCACTGACTTGAAGTCAGGAAAATTTAAGCGCTGGTTAATATTCATTGCCAATGCGAAATATGACTATGATACTTTTTTCCGATATTTTTGAAAATATGTGTCGAATCGAGCTGAAATTTCGAACATTGCTGTTCTGCGCCAAGTTTCATTGAATTCTCATTGATAGTTTCCGAAAAAAATATTTTTTTAACGATTCTTCATGCAATCAGTTAGCAAGTTTCAATCTGATCGCATCAGTACTTCTTGAGATATAGAGGAAATAAAATAATATATTTGAAATGGATATAACTTCGAAATTGTAAGGTAAATTTTGCCCATTAACGAACTTATTTTGAATTTTTTAAGTCGCTATAGCTTTTCTCGGTAGTAATTTATCGTGGCAACGGGCGGCTGAATAGAATTCAATTTGACATTGAACTCTTCATCAGTGAGTCCAACAAGGTCGCTTGGAGCAATTTTCGGCAAAAAAACGCAAATTTACGGAGGATGATAACGCGCTGTTCCCCAGAAAAACCGCTCACTAAAGTTGAAATTTCACTTGAACATGTGCGATCTTCTTCAATCCTGCCTTATTCACGAATTAGTCAGAAAAAAATTCAGGTCCTCCTAATTTGAAACGAAAAATCAAAAATATTTAGAATAAATGCGACAGAGTTCCCTTTACTGCAATGAAAAAGAAAGAGATAGATACCCGTCCACTTCGCGGGTTGCATAAGCAACGAATTGGCTTCACTTGTCGCTCAAAACGGGTCCCTTCCAGGTATATAATATAGAGTTCATTGTTTTGATCTAATATACAATAATCATGGACGATAATAATATTGTTGATCCCTATGATCCTTAAATCCTTAAACAATGATAATAAATTATAAGATCATTGTTAGGGCATCCAAATATCAAATTTAATCTTTCAGGGCATTTCTGAAAAATTATAAGGGTTGAATGTCGAAAATTTTGTCGATTTTTCGAGACGCCTTTTTACAGCCTGTTATCATTTTGTCCAAATGGTCTTAATTTTCAAATTTCATGCCGAAAAAATGCCATTTTAAATTTCTGTCAGGCCGTCCATAGTCATAGTACGTTTGCGTCCTTCCTTGAAATAGGCTCAGCTCGTTCGAGAGGCAGAGGATCCAATAGCATTGTTTACAAGGCTAATAGCATGGTATAATCATTGTATAAATATACAATACAATATGCAATGTTATAATCACTTAATCACAGACCAGTATATCGTGAAATTTAATAATGCTGATAACCGTACGGGCTATGGACGGCCCGCCGGACAGAAATTTGACATCGCATTTTTTTCGGCATGAAATTCGAAAATTAAGAACATTTGGATAAAATGATGACGGGCCGTAAAAAGGTAAGTGGTTTTGAACAAACAGGAAGGCAATTCTCTATCAGACGCCCTTAAAATTCCAGCCATTATATCGGCGTCTCGCAAAATTGAGAAAATTTTCGAGATTCAATACTTATAATTTTCCAGAAGTACCTTGAAAGATTAAATTTGATATTTTGAACAATGATCTTTAATTCATTATCGTCCATGATTAATGTATATTGGATCAAAACTCTGAATAAAGAACATGTTCTTTATTCAAAGGATCAAAACAACACCCTGGCGACATCTGCGGGCATCTGGATCTGCTAAATAGCAGGAGGAGCTGGCATGGGCACTGTAATTTACAGTATTCTTCATACATTTTCTGCCATCTAGCAGATTGAGCCATAATCTCATCTCTTTAGTTCGTCGTAATTTCAGCAGATGTCCCATGGTGTATCGTTTTTTTTTAACAAAATTTCGAGAATTATCCATCAATTGGTTATTTTGGAAGAATTTCGCATTATTCTTAAGGTTTTTCACACTCAATAACTGAAAAAAAACTATTAAAATTAAATAGCAAATTAATTTATAGAAAACGGTTTTGATAATTGCAGCATTGAAACTATTCGCCAAGGGCAGTTTCCAAGAACAATATAAGAACAACAAAGTAAACTATAACGTTTCAGAGTCCAAATCCAACTCCTTCGGCAGGCAAATAATGAAATTCGCAGAATTATTTTCTTTCGATTATTTTCATTTTTTGAGATTTTTATGAAAAAAAAAATTGACGATATCGGGAGTGAAAACCGCACAAAATACCTGAAGATTAATTGCAAAATAATCACAAAATAACCTTTAATTGACAATTTTCGAAATTTTCTCTCAAACGATACATCCAGTGGCATCTAGTGGACTCAGATAACATCATTTTCTATAGTTCTTCGTGATTTCCACAGATGTCGCTAGGTGTATCGTTTTCGACGAAATTTAGAAGGAATTCAATAGAAAGTTATTTTGCAATGAATTTGCATTTTCCTCCAGATTTTTCACAGCTTTTTCACTACCAAGTAGGATTGTTTTCTTTATTATTCGACAATCATCTCAAAAAACGAAGATAGGAGAAGAAAATTATTTTTCGAATTCGTCTGATGAAGGAGTTAGATTTAGACTCTGAAACGGCACGGTTTACTTTTTTGTTCTCTTTTGTTTTTTTTTCTGATGAACTACTGGACTTCAATTCGATATAATCTGTATTTTTGGAGATATTGATCAAATAAAATTTTGAATTGGCTGGATTTCACCCATTCACGACCTTCGTAATTAAGTGTTAACACAATAACTTCCGAAAGAAAAAACTCAGAAATTCAATATTTGTAGAGTAATTTTGGACCTTAATTACGAAGGCAGAATTCGTGAATGGGTAAAATCCACCCAATGATTCCGCAGATATTCTCATTCAAAATTTTATTTTTCCAATATTTCCAAAAATACAGATTATATAGAATTGAAATCCAGTATTTATCCAAAAATGACAGTTTGAAGGTTCATACAGAACATCATGAAGATGATATGATCAGAAGATCACTGAATATTGTATATTTGGAAAACATTTGGAACATTTTTTTTTCAAATTGTTCTAATGGCACGATCATCACGAAAATTTTCACCGACTTGTTCATCGGCATTTTAAAATTAGTTGCCAAGTTTCATTATGATGGAATCAGTATTTCTTGAGTTATACCGAAAAAAAAACAATGGTATCGAGAAAAACCACGAAATTTTGAATATTTTTGCCAATATCTCCAGAAACTATGTATGTATCGGGATGAAATTTGGTACACTGCTGTAAAATATGATTTTCGAGGTATAATCAGAATATATAGGAAATATTCTTTTAGCTAATTTATAGCAGCGAGTATTTCTATCGAATAAGTCCTCACTAGTTTCAGATTCTAAGACCCAATTGACAGTTACAAAATCCCAATTTTCATTACATTTATTCAACATTTTTTACAAATATAGGGCATTATAATCTCAATAAATTGAACATTCATTTTCAACATATAAACTTCTTGACAACAAATAATGATATTATGCAATCGACCATAAACATTCGAAATGGAATGATGAATAATAACAATAATATATTTCATTGAGTATTTTCTGTAGGTTTGATAATTATGTTGTGATAATGAACCTGGGATCTTTTGGAGTCAAATATGGAAAAACCATGAGAAGTTGGATTACCCTAAATTAATCTCATTTTTCTGGTAGTACTTTTATCGCATCCACCTTTCAAGAATTACTTTCTTATTCTAATTCCACATCTACTCATATTCAATTTATACCTACTTTATTTCATCATTATATACTTAACATTTTCTACTTCATGAAAGTATTTTCCGCGAACTCCTAACATTTATAGGACCTACCATTGTATATAGACTACTGTCTTCATACAATGACCAAATACCCTATGTAATCACAACCTACTTGAGTATTAATAATGTTCCAACTATCAAGAAGATAAAAAAATCTTCTTGAAATTCCGCCAGAATATTAAGCCTAGCAATAATATACAAAAGACGAAAAATTTGTTCAAGGGCTCAAAAATAATTTTTCATCTCAAGTATCAACAACATTTAAGGAATATGAAGAACTAGTTATACATTATACTACTACGTATTTTTACTTCGAAACATTTAAAAGGTTGGTTACATCTAAGTATATTCCCCAGTATTTGTCCAAGTGATCTCGAAATTCAAGGTTTTCATTATCACAACACTGAAATATCCACATTCAACGTGATTTTGAGCAAAATAATTCTAATTGAGGAAATTTGTGATATGTATCTAAGTTCTTCTTTATTGTCGATTGAAATAATGAGAACAGAGGCTTTTTTATCTTAAGCAGTCTTGAGATTTGGCACTAATAAATAGTAAGAATGAAAATGTTCGACAGTTTAATTTCGAATTTCAGCTTTTTTTCAATAATTTTGTATATTGTCGCCCACTGTCTATATTCTAGAAAAACTATCACAATTTTGAACTGGACTGACATATGCGTTAAAATTGGTTAACGAAGCTAAAACTCTAAAATTTTCATCAAGCAAACGGAATATTTTCTCTATTTTTTTCATCGTAAACTGAAATGTTTGAATTCTTTTATGAACTATACAGTTAACAAATAACATCACAACAAAGTATTTCTTGCAGCTATACAGTTTCAGTTCTACAATCTATCAACATTTACATATTATCACACATCAATTTGTTTCAAGCAATTTATAAATCAGTCGAACGGCTATTTCTCGGCTTATAGCATCCACTGGTTTCACTTTCGTTTTATCTATCAGAATATAATTGACTATCTATTACAAGTCTTCAGCTTTTGCTAAAAGGCATCCTCCGGTCTTAGCAGAGGGGTTGTGTATAACAGTTGGGGCGTTGAGATTACTAAAGTATCCACCGGTTTTAGGTTTCAGGTGCCGGTTGTTCACTTCCATGTGGACTATTTTCATAAATTCTATTTGAGCTGCTAACTTCTGGATTTCTTCCTGAAATAGAAAAGCCTCAGATTGAACGCTTATTTTAATTTCTTTTTTCTAGGGATTAATGAAAAGATAAAAAAAATTAATTAGCTATAACATATCCATCTCTGAAGTTCTAGAGTATTTCTAAAAAAATTCCAATTTCGACACAGTATGAAATCGCCATTTTGCAACCATAAAAAGCAAGCTGGTATGTGTAGAGTTGAGGGCACACACTTGTCTTATACTAATTGAAAAAGGTGAGCTCAAACTCGAAAGATTTGGACGACATTTTGACTCATTCAAGTGAAAGTTGAAAAAAATTTCAAAAAGCACTGCCGCGAAGGCAGCAGCTTTTGCGCGTATGTTCAATGTAGATGACCGCTTCAGCAACGAACTTGAACATGTACGCAAAAGCTGCTGCCTTCACGGCAGTGCTTTTTGAAATTTTTTTTGATAAATTACTGGATTTCAATTCGATCTAATCTGTATTTTCGGAAATATTGAAAAAATAAAATTTTGAATGGGTATATCTACGGAATCATTGGGCGGATTTTACCCATTCACGAATTCAGCCTTCGTAATTAAGGTCCACACCTTCCCTACAAATATCGAGTTTCTAAGTTGTTTCTTTCGGAAGTTATTGTGTTTACGCATTCGGCCGTTAGGCTGATGATTCCGTAGATATACCCATTCAAAATTTTATTTTTCCAATATTTCCAAAAATATAGATCAGATCGAATTGAAATCCAGTACTTCATCGAAAAATTACAGTTCGAAGGTTCATACAGAATTTGATGAGGATGATATGATAAGAAAATCACAGAAATTTTTTTTTTCAAATTGTTGTAATGACACGATTATCACGAAATTTTGCATAAAGTTGTCTTTCAGCATCTTCAAACTAGCTGCAAAGTTTTATCAGGACTGAATCAGTATTTCTCGAATTATACCGAAACGATATCGAGAAGAAAACCTCGAAATTTGACATATTTTTTCCCGATATCTCCAAAACTTATAATCGTATTGAACTGAAATTTGGTACACTGCTGTGAGATATAAAGCTCAGAGTGTGGGTGGAATTTTTTTTCCGATATGATGGAAGGTTTCCAAAAAAAAAAAAAATTTTTGGACAAAAATTTCGAAGAAAATTTGTTTTGAATTTACTGACAATATGATCCTGACGAAAATTGGCTCAGTTGCGCGTCGTTATACCCCACCTAACTGCCAAGTTTGAATCCAATCGGTTCAGTAGTTTCTGAATTAAAAAATAAATAACTTAACCGCGGCATTCTGAAGCGCGGCCTACCCTGAAAGTTTCAAGTTGCTAGCTTGCTTCTGTCGACAGTTATCGTGTCGTCGGACGGCGGGACAGAATCGATTTTGACACCGGATTCGTCATCAGTGAGTCCAACCTAGTCGATTGAGACCATTTTCGGCTCAATCATCCAAAATTACAGACATTTGGACAAAACGATAGCATGCTGTTCCCCTAGAACATGCGCGCAAAAAGAGCTAACAAACTGAAGAACATTTTGCACTACAGAAAATGTCTTATAAAAGTTTTTTTGCACTTTTGCGCAGATCGGTGCAAAGAGGATTATGTATCGCTATTCTGTCTATCTATCGACCGACACACGATTTTTTCTATCAAGTTTTACAGATACTTTCACAGAAAACCCCCGCATAACGGACGGCGGACGGACGGATTTTTTTTATTAGTTCATTCAAATCTACATACTTCAAAATGTAAACTGTGAAATTTTCAGGGTGAAAATTTTTTTTTTTGGTCGATCACTCTGGTTTATTATTTGATTTTTTCACATAATTAGCCAAAATTGAATATTTTATTCCCAAAAATAATTCAACCTGAATGTAAGGCAGCCATTTTACTTTTGATGACCACTAATCATCCGGGTGAAAAGTTTTATGTTAGGTTTTCGAGAAATATTTTTTTCCCTCCTACCCCCAGTTTTAAGCCCTTAGGGTTACCAGATCCTGCTGAAAAGGCTTATAGGAACAATCTCGACCGATACTCGATTTTTCTACCAAGTTTCACGGATTTCAGTTCTGTACTTTCAGGGGAAAGTCCCGAACAACGGACGGCGGACGGTCGGATTTTTTTTATTAGTTCATTCAAATCTACATACTTCAAAATGTAAACTGAAATTTTTAGGGGGGGTAATTATTTTTTTTGGTCGTTCACTAAGTAAATATCTGATTTTATCAAATAATAAACCAAAACCGAAAATTACAAACATTGTGACGAAACGATAGCACGCTGTTCCCTAGAACATTCGCGTAAAAAATATGAAAAGGATATCGGTGTGTGAACGCGTTACCTCATGTTGTGGTTGAGTCAGTGTCGGTGAACTCGTTCAAAAACAATTATGACGGTTAGCATTTGTGTGAAGGGAACCTTTTTGTGAAATCTTTTGTTTTTTTTCTCAGATAATTTGTGTTGATTTTTTGCTCTTCAAGCACTCTTACCCTATTCTCTTCTTTTTAATTTTTATTGGATTATATATATATATATATTTTTTTTTTGTGAGTTTATGGGCTTTGCCTTAACTTTAAACAATGTTTAATAATAATAATAATAATAATTTTTTCAATAATTTTTTTCTTTTCGATATTTCTTATTTCTTCGTGTGTGCGATAGTTTCGGAGAAACAAAATATTTTGCTTTTGATATTTTCCATTACCTTGAGCTCTTCATTTTCCTGATACAGATCAGGTGCTTCCTCAGGAACTAAACCTATACCATTCAACGAAAAAGATGCCGATACCCCTCTGCTTCTAGCCTTGTTATCCCATTGATCTCCCTGACCCCTTAAAACTCGAATGACCTGAAAATGATATTCTTCAAATTGAATATGATTGCAAAGAATCACTTCACTATATCTACCTTTGGGCCGAATACTAGGGTGATTGTTGTTGATGTAGACAATTGTGTTCTTATAAATCCTAGAAAATATTTTATATTTGGCCCAGCTCGAGGAAAGATGAACAAACTGAAATGATTCTAGGTTAGTAGGAAAGTCAATTTATTAAATTAGATGAAAAGTTTATGGCATATGGAACGAAAATTGTAGATAAGCACTGACATGATGATTAAAAATTTCAGTAAGAATGCGAAATACTAAACGTTTTTTTGCTTTGATGATTTTCAGAAAAAACATTCTTGAGGATTGAAAAATTGAACGAAGAATCATCATTGTGCATTTTACTAACAAAATAGATCATTTAGGATCATTGAAATTCATTGCCAATTCGGTCATCTTCTTTGAACATGCGCGCAAGAGCTGCAGACTTCACGTCAGTGCTTTCCTAGGTTTTTTCACATTTTTGAGTATTTTTTCGATACCGACGAATAAAACAGGAAATTTGACATATTTTTTCACAATATCTCCAAATATTATAATCATATCCGAGTGAAATTTGGTACACTGCTTTGAAATATGAATGTCAAGGTATGACTAGAATTTCTTACAAATGTATTGAAGAGTTATCGGGAAAAACATTTTTTTCCGAAAAAAAGTTTGAAAATTTTCTGACAGTACGATCTCAACAAAATTTTGCAGAAAATTGTGAGTCCTTATGCTTCAACTTATGTTTCAATCTAATCGATTCAGTTGGTCCCGAAATATCAGGAAAAAAACCTAAAAATTTCAAACGGCTATAAGTTCGAAACCATTTGGCCGATTTTGCCCATCAACGAACTTAACCTTTACAGTTTTGCACTTTAAAATTTTCAAGTCGAGAGAATCCTCTGTACGCCCGTAATAGTGCACACAGACGACCGGACACAATCGATTTCTACACCGGATTCATCATCAGTGAGTCCAACCTAGTCCTTTGATGCCATTCTCGGGAAATTTATAGATTGGTGGAAATAATAATTTTTTTTGTACTGAAAATATAAATTTTCAATTATATCTTTATGATTTTTTTTTAATTGTTCTAATGACACGATCATCATGGTATTCAGCATAAAATTGTGCATCAGCATTTGGCACATAGTAAATATGTTTCATAATGACGGATATGTATTTTTGACTCATTCCTGAAATAGCAAATGACACGACATTTGACATAAGTTTTTCGCAATAATTCCGCAAATTTAGATCGGATGAAATGAAAATAGTTCACCTAGAATGAGATTCTCAATTAGAAAAAGGCTTTCGTTTAATCCGGGAAAGATAAATGATGATTGTAAAATATCAATTCCGAATTAAAAAAGCAATTTTCTTGTCATAGGGTCACGGTCATCATTCACTGTTGGGTCGAAAATTAACAGTCGTTTCCTAAGGACATAGTATAGTTGCAAAGTTTACAAAGAAAACACCTGATGTATTAACTCGCTAAAGATATAAACTTCTACCAGGTTTCGAAAACTACAAAAATCGGCAAAATACAATGGAGATTTATAGGTTTACGCTGAAGTTATATAATATAAAACTTACTGAAAAGCTATCATCATGATATTTACTATGGCTATATTGTAGATGGCGTAGCTTATTAACCTAGCTTCATTGTACAATGATTCAGCATTCCTTACATTGTAGCATACTCTAATTCCCCATGCGAGAAAAAGAACTTCCCCTGAAATATAAATTTTAAATAGAATCTTCAAACATTTCAGAATACTTTATTGTTCCTTATAATTTATCCTTGAGCTGTTATGGGGATATTCGACGTTGAAGATTATAGAATCTTTAGAATACGAAGGAAATTCGCAATTTCTGTGGATCATCTTTTGAGCTCCTAAAATCTCCGCTCATGATGTAAAAACATCATGGCATAAAGTGAATATAGATATGTGTTCTGTGCATCATGGCTCCGCTCTCGTTTATACCGACCACAGAATTCACAGAATTATTTATCCATTTTGTGACCAGAGCATAGACAAAGATACTTACCGTCGGTTTCATAAAACCATGATGTAAGCAAAACATGGAGTGCTCAGCTTTTCTGTGATCGTATTTATCTATGATGACGTCACTTTTTTCATTCAAATTCAAGGACATATATATTCTGTGCTTTGAATTTGAATGAAAAGAGTGACGTCATCATTGGTAAATATGATCACAGAAAAGCAGATTAGCACACCATATTTTACTTACATCATGCACAAAACATTCAAGTTCTGATTAAGGTTTGCATTCGATGGTTGAGTGAAAATTAATTGAAATCGAGCACATAATTTACTGTTGACTGACAATCAAGCCCATGATTTGGCAATCAAAATTTTGTGAAACCGGCCGTATGTCTCAATGTCTATTGATCAGAGACAAATTTTTCCATCGATTTCATAGAGTTGGTAACATTTTTATTTTATTTAATAATACCGTGAAAAGCATCAAATCATCAAGAGTTAATTGAGTTCTCGGGATCATGTTTCGATGAATTTCAAGCGATGGATCATAGACATATTAAACTCTCTGGGCACGGCGTACGAATTCATTTCAAAAGAGTCGAATGGGAATAATGAAGCAAGTGAGAGGTCCGAGAGAGAGATGGACCTGGATCGGGCAGACCATAGACAAGATACACGATACCAATATCCGGTATTCTATAGCGCATGGAGAGTGAGATGAAGGATGATCTCACTTGTACAATATGACGCCTATCTAGAGATAAAATCAAGCATTTACTTAGGGAATCTCCGGGGAAATGACTTCTTCTTGGTATATTAGATTACATTGAAGTTTTGAAAATTGGTGATGAATGCGAACATAACTCCGATATGAATATTCGAAATGATTAATCAATAACAATATATTATAAATTCTCCTGGGTTGCTTGTTTCAGGACGGTATTCCCAGCACCAACTGATTTTTTTCTTATCAGAGTACAGACACGCTAGCTGAGCGGCTTCCGGAGCAATTTAATTAAGCTTTGAGCTGCATCACAAGTATATACGGTGTTTTGAACAGTACGCGAGCCACTCAACACCGTCCAAACTTGCGAGGAACCCGAATCAAATTGCCTCGAAAGTAGCTCAGCTCGCGTGAACGAATCTTTTGAATTTTGTGAGTTAGATGGACTCAAACGATAAGAATGCACTAAATAGTGAAGAAACCTGTGCGAAATTCATTTCTGAGCTCGGATTCATAGCAATTATACATTCATTTGATTTTTTAACTCCCTTTCCAAATTATTGTAATTTACTTTCATTTTATATCTCCTCGTACAATTAATGGCATAACACAAATTTACCATTATTCACCAGTGAACCCGGTTTGAAATGAAGAAAATCAAATTATATTCAAAACGCTCACGAAAACTAAAAAAAAATGGGAATTATATCTTCTATACAGTACAGTATATTCTAATTCAGAATGGAATAACACAAAATCTGCTTTGAAATACTTCGACTTGCAAAACTTTTGAAAAAAAATATATTTCAAACATAAACTTATAATTACAGTCTATGGCTTCAAAACTGATCTGCCTTATTTTTGCCGTATTCTATGATGGTTTGGCCCGCCCTAGTTCCATCTTTGTCGGCCCGCTTCCTCTCTCTTTGAGCCATGTCCATATAGTTTTATAGGTCTATGCGATGGATTGATCATGTTGCAGTATTAACCGCCATAAGAGATAGCGTTGAACTTGCAGACATTTCAGGAGTGTAAGAGCCCTTTGAAAAATATTTAAAAACTTATAACAAATCATTTGAACTAGTGTCCGCTATGGTTAATCGGTCTCAATAGTAAATTGTGGGATTTTAGGACAATTGTCCTAAAAATATTAAGACCGAATACTTATTTATACCTTTCTACCTGAGCCTAACCTCGAAAACTGGCAAATGAAAACTGTCTTCAATTTGATGAATAGAATTTATAAAGTCAATGCATGATTTAAGAAGACTCACCCTGTATAAGGTAAATAAGTCAGTTTATTTAGGAAGAAGCATCAACAACATTTGAAAATGAAGTAATGAATTGATGGAAGCATCACCAATACAAGGTATTTCAGTTTAATGAACTCACGAACACACGAACTCACCAATAGCTAAACTATGGTCCCACCAGTTGTAAACACATTGTTTGAACCTGAGACCTTCGTTATCCAATATATCTTCAGCTGTTGGTGTATCGGACACTGTCCACGTTCCAAGATAAATAAGCATGACCAACAATATGGGTACCATCCACTGCAGAAGCTGTTTATCCGTTAGCTTAACTTTATGAGCAGATTTCACTCTGTATGTCAGAGAAACCCTGAAAGAAAAAAATCGTGAATGAAGATTGAATGTATGTAATAAGTGCTTCCTTTTTATAAGTCTTCTCAAGTTCGAGTAGAAATTATTCATTTTTACGCGCTTGTTCTAGAGAACAGCGCGTTATCATTTCGTCACGATGTCTGTAATTTTCGAATTTTGAGCGAAAATGGTGTTGAACGATTGGGTTGAACTCCCTGAAGAAGAATCCGTGGATAATTCAATTCTGTCCGTCCGTATGTGCTATAACTTTCGAAGGAAAAGAAAAGACTTAGCGCTTTAAAATTGTCAGATTAGGTTTGGAGTCCAGATATCTCGCTTAAGTTCGTTAATGGATGGAGTCGGTTGGATACTTTCGGAGTTAGGCCCATTTGAAATTTTTAGGTTAATTCCTCGATATCTCATGAAGTATTGACTCGATCAAATTGAAACTTCGTGGAAAGTTTTGGAATACTAACGCGCAACTCATAGCAAAATTTTGTGCGGATCCAGTTGCTGGAAAATTCAAAAAAATCATTCGAAAATTTTTAAAATTTTCGATGGAAATTTTTTTTTCTCTGAAAATATTGATAAAATTTCGATGGAATTTGGCACAAACCTTAGGGTCAGTATTTAACAACAATATTCCAAATTTCAATACGATCCGATATTTACTTTCGGAGATATAAGGAAAAAAAATTGCCAAATTTCGTTTTTACGCGCATGTTCTAGGGGAACAGCGTGCTATCGTTTTGATCAAATGTCTGTAATTTTGGATGATTGAGCCGAAAATGGTCTCAATCGACTAGGTTGGACTCACTGATGACGAATCCGGTGTCAAAATCGATTCTGTCCGGCAGGCCGGCCGGCCGGTTGGCCGGCCGTAGACACGATAACTGTCGAACGAAGTGAGCTAGCGACTTGAAACTTTCAGGGTAGGTCGCGCATTGGAATGCCGCGGTTAAGTTCGTTAATGGGTCAAATCGATCGAATAGTTTCGGAGTTATAGGCATTTGAAATTTTGAAGTTATTTATTTTTTATTTCAGAAACTACTTGAGCGATTTGATTCAAACTTGGCAGTTTGGTGGAGTATAACGACGCGCAACTTTGAGCCAAATTTCGTCAAGATCATATTGTCAATAAATTTTAAAAAAAATTTTTTTCGAAATTTTTTTACAAAAAAATTTTTTTTTCGGAAACCATTCATCATATCCAAAAAAAATTATACTCACACTTTGACCTTCTAATTTCACAGCAGTGTACTAAATTTCAGCTCGATACGATCATAAGTTTTGGAGATATCGGGAAAAAATATGTCAAATTTCGAGGTTTTCTTCTCGATATCGTTGATTTTTTTGGTATTACTCGAGAAATACTGTTTCAGTCCTGATTAAACTTCACAGCTAGTTTTAAGATGCTGAAAGACAACTTTGTGCAAAATTTCGTGATAATCGGGTTATTAGAACAATTTGAAAAAAAAAATTTATATGTTTTTTTCATCATATCATCCTCATTAAATTCTGTATGAAACTTCGAACTGTTATTTTCGATGAAGTACTGGATTTCAATTCGATCTGGTCTGTATTTTTGGAAATATTGGAAAAATAAAATTTTGATTGGGTATATCTACGGAATCATTGGGTGGATTTTACCCATTCACGAATTCGGCCTTCGTAATTAAGGTCCAAACCTTCTCTACAAATATCGAGTTTCTAAGTTGTTTCTTTCGGAAGTTATTGTGTTTACGCAGTCGGCCGTTAGGCTGACCGTAAACACAATAACTTCCGGAAGAAACGACTTAGAAACTCGATATTTGTAGAGTAGGTTTGGGGCTTAATTACGAAGGTCGAATTCGTGAATGGGTAAAATCCGCCCAATGATTCCGTAGATATACCCAATCAAAATTTTATTTTTCCAATGTTTCCAAAAATACAGATCAGATCGAATTGAAATTCAGTACTTCATCGAAAATAACAGTTCGAAGTTTCATACAGAATTTAATGAGGATGATATGATGAGAAAATCATATAAATTTTTTTTTTCAAATTGTTCTAATAACACGATTTTCACGAAATTTTGCATAAAGTTGTCTTTTAGCATCTTAAAACTAGCTGTGAAGTTTAATCAGGACTGAATCAGTATTTCTCGAGTAATACCGAAAAAATCAACGATATCGAGAAGAAAACCTCGAAATTTGACATATTTTTTCCCGATATCTCCAGAACTTATGATCGTATCGAACTGAAATTTGGTACGCGCGCACGTTCAAATTCGTTGCTGAAGCGGTCATCTACATTGAACATGCGCGCAAAAGTTGCTGCCTTCACGGCAGTGCTTTTTGAAATTTTTATTTAGAATTTCAACTTTATTTCCGCAACATCTCAAGAAGTACGAATGCAATCAGATTGAAACTTCGTAATCAGGTAGAGATTACCAACACGCAACTAGGTGCGAAATTTCGTGTTCCTAATGGTTAGAACATGTCAGTGTTTTTCTAGATTTCTAGATCGGAAACGGCAATATTTTCAATTATATCTTGAAATTTTTTTTGGTGAATTCCTCAAGCAATTATGCATGAATGGTCGTGTTCCACGTATTGATCCCATCAAACACATCTTTACTTTTCCCGATGAGGAGACCTGGCGATCTTCTCATCATATGGTCCTCATGAAATTCAGCATGAAACTTCTAGCTTTAACATCATCCAATCAAGTACTAGATTTCAATTCGATACAATCTGCATTTTTGGGAATATTGGAACAAAAATTTTGAAGGGGTATATCTACGGAATATGGATTTTACCCATTAACGAATTCGGCCTCCGTAACCTAGGTACAAACCTACTCTACAAATATCGAATTTTTCCTGAATTTGGGTTATTACTGCAAATGCAAATTTGAACATGATTATTATGGGCTTGATTCATCATTTTCCCAAATTACCTTCAGAAAGTATTCAAAATCAGATTTCAAAATTGGGGTTTGGGATTTGCCAGGCATGCACGAAGTGACAACGGTGTTTAGTAGAATAGCTTTTTCTGCTATAGAGTAATGAAATATTTATTCCTATTCTGTGGTACACACGTGTTCTTTGTCAATATAACCAAACAATTTCCGTTTGCGATTTGTTAGTAATATGACAGTATGACAGTCTGTGCTCCTCTTTTTCTATTTCTTGGTCGTTGTCTTCTACTTTAATCAGATCGAAGTATAGCTATCTCTGTTTTCCTAAGCAAAGTAACACATTTGACTTCCTTTTCTCTCCAAGAAAACTGAATTCGACGTTGCCATATCGTGCACTCAAGACAAATCCCTTTAAATGCAAATCCCCATTTTTATTTTTCAGTTTTAGGTGATCAAACATTTTTTTAAAAATATAATATTGAAATTATATGTTCGAAATGTGATGTTCTAAAAGTTTTCCATGAAAATTACTGCATTTTCGTTTAAAGGAAAAACCTCCATTTCATGAGGAGGTAAGGATGCGTTTGGAGGGGTCAATACGCGGAAAGATGACCGATTTGGAAATTTATTTGTATGGCGTGATCATCACGAAAGTTTGCCAAAAGTTGAGCATCAGCATTTTCCTACCAGATTACAAATCTCATAATGATTGATTCTAATATTCCCAAAAATTCAAATCAGATGGAGTTGAAATTTGGTACTTTGTTTTAGAATGCAGAGTTCATGGTCTGTGCATATTCATCCGAAATCTGACGAATAGTTTCCAGGAGAAAATTTTTTTTCAAGAACAAATTCGAAACATTTTGTTTAAATTTGTTCTGATAACACGGACTTGCGCATCAGCTTTTTTCAAAAAGTTTCCCAGTTTTATTATTACTGGATCAGAATTTTTTGAGTTATTCCGTATACAACAAGAAGAGCGAAGAAAAAATCACGAAATTTGATTCTTCCAAATATCTCCAAAATTAATATCGGATCGAACTGAATTTGAATGTCTGGAAAAAAATTGTTTTGGGAATGTTCTAATGATACTACCATCACGAAATTCTGCACAAAGTTATCCAACTTGCTGCCGAGTTTTAGCAAGATTGGATCAGGATTTATTGAGTTAGTCTGGAGAGAATTATTGACATGTCATCTGTTTGACAAATTTCAGAGGAATTCCACAACACTTACCTCCAAGTCTTCATCAACAAGGCTGTGTACGTTATGCAAAACCCCAAATGTCTCGACCACTTGGTTGCTATACAAGAATAAGTATCTAATACTGGAAAAATAGCTGCCATCTGAAATTGCTCTTATCATTATTTTATTGCTCAAAATGTTTCAAGTTTCACCTCAAGGTACATTGTAGCACATCCAAAAAGGGTTATACTCAAAAAAATTGGGCTAGCTACCTTGAACACCTTCAGTCTTTTGTGCTTGAACATGAAAATGTTCAAGATTATAGTACAAAAAGCACAACTGACACTGAACACTAACAGAGTAATTCTGTGAAAAAAGTTAGATATTAAATGGGTGATTAAAATAATATATATTGAAAGTATAATAATAATAATATATATTGAAAGTATAATATTTAGATCACAATTCAAAATGAAATATGAGAAAAATTTCAATTTCAAAATGTATCACTGAGTAACTTCAATAAAATAACTCAAACCTCTCACCTAAACGGCCAATTGTATGCTGCCAAACATGGAGATTGGTCGATACAAGTATGACATCCTGGTTCACATTTTTTACATTCGAAAATCAAGTCCCACGTATCTGTGATATTTTCTTCCTTCTGCTGCCATGCCACTGGAAATAAAAATTTCATCAAATTGGAATGAGCCATACCAAAGTTATCAATGGAACTGGAATCAGTTAAAGTGAAATTTTAAAATTTTCCTTTTCTGCAAATTTTTTTTGGAAACCTGGAGGTGTGCCAAAAAATTGGATACACCTGAACAATAACTCAAATAACGGTAGAAACGGATACAGAAGTCTCAGGGTATTTTTTCAACCTGCGAAATCAATCTGAAATTATCACAATACCAACTGTGTATTAAAAAAAATTACAGAATTTTTTAAAATGCTCATTCATATTGTGCTACACTGAAAATTTCATCAGAATCGAATCAGCCATACCAAAGTTATCAACAAAAGTGAAATCAGACAAACCACCCTGTATAATCTCAACAGACTCCTCCGAAATCTCCCTGTATAGGCAGGCAATAATATGACACACGAATGTGATGTCTGTTAAACATCCCTAACAAAGACTAAAGATTTATATAGATTAATCTTTAATCCCTACGATGATTTCATGCTATAGCATAGAGAAGTTAAAGTTTATCTTCTGGAAACATAAAATGTTTTGGGAGAAAAAGGAATTCATTATTCAACCAGATTGACCGAGTGGAAATACGAACAAAGCAATTCTACGCTTAATGCTATTTAGTATTAAAATGCGTTGAATTCAACAGACAATGAAATTACTCGTTATATCCATAATGGTCAGAACTGAATGATATGCAAATTACAGAATAAGAATTAGGAATACCACACAACTTCACTGTACATTTTGCTAAACAATAGAACGAACTTACAGGCTGCCATGACGGACGCAATATTCCAAACCCAACCTTATAATCCATTCTATCTCGGTTGGCCATGATTTAGGTCTATCAAGTTTTTTTTGTTAAAATTGACGTAGGTTGGCGCTCATAAAATATCGGCAATTTCAAAATAATTCTCAGACACGTTGCCAAATGCCAAAGGCAATTTACTCTCTATCTCAACATAATCATAGACAAGATATACATAATCATCACCCTTGGAAACTAAAAATGCCGAAGGTAGTTTTGAAGAAGAAGAGACAAAGTATCAGGAAGCGCTATGTAAAATTGAAATCTGCTTTTTCTGATATTAACCCTGATATTTTGGAATCAATAATTTTCCACAAGGTTTCCAACGTTTTCGACGTATGTGATTGAAAAACCAAGAAATATATATTTCATATGAATAGATATTCATTCTTTAGCTTCACATCATCACAATAAGAAAGGAGTGAAAGAGACGATAAAGAATTTCCTCGGTGCACCCAAAAAGACACTGACTGAAGACTTCATTTTGAAAATCTCGATTCTTGATTTCCGTACAAGAAAATAACATAACTGAATCTTTCAACCATGTTTATTTATATCCGTGAAATATTTCTAGTATTAACAGAGAAAAAAGTTTCTGCAAAATTCGCCCGGTCTTTGAAATTATTTTAATTCACATAATATTTTCTCAAATTCATTATTTTCCCAAAGTAAATTCACATTTTGAGATAAATACGTAATTACTACGACCTCTATGTAGAGAGGACAACGTTGTGTAGTTATCTGACAGGAAAATGACCTAACATTTTCAATATATACACGGTGAAATGTGTCAGAATGTCATGGCCAACCAGGATAGTTTATAAAAGTGAATGGAGTATAGAAATATAATACGAGAATAACTCCTCTATTTCCTGTGTTGGCATCTTGCTGATGGATTACATATAGGGTTGGGATAAAGTATGAAACCAAAAAATATCTCATGAACGAAAAGGACAGTATTTATGAAATTTTGCAGTTAAGTACAATGGCACAAAATGCATCTGATGTACAATTTTTATTGATAATATACTTCCGGTTAAACCAGTCATAACCTCAACTTTTTTAATTTATATGGGACCTCCTGTATATCTTTGCAGATGTTGAAAGCTTGGGATTTTGAACGCGCACAAAGTGAGTTTAGTGTGAAAAATCTATGAGAGCGAGGAAATATACCACGTTAATCAACTTCTTTTGAGTTTTTGCATTACAGTAAAAAACGTTCAGATAAACAAATTGATGTTGTGTGTTTGCATAGTAGGTATAAGTAATAAACGAGTACGATCTAGCGGTTACTGTTGCTTAAGTGTTGAATTCGAATTTACATAAATTCAATTGTACAGTGCGCGTCAAAATTATGGAACGAGTTCATTTTCTCAAAAGAAAAAAATTTGGCAACAAAATCCTGAAAAAGGTCAATTTTTGTTTCACTTTTACCAAATTTTTATGCATTTTTGAAGGATTTTTGTTGCACCCTGTGCCATCCCCATCAACCCTCTAAATTTTTTGAGTAGGAAAAGTAGGTCATGTGGTACTTTTTTGGCAAGGTCTTTGTATCTTCTTCACAGGGGTGCAGAAATTTCCAAGAAAAAACTTTTTTTTTGAAAAATTAGTTAATTCAAAGAGGTTTTCAGTATGTACACTTTGTCATGGCTCATTCACTTTGGGTCGATGGTACCTGATGAAATTTGTCACCGAACGAAAGTCGACCATTACAGTTGTGCATGAACAAAACTGTAATGGTCAACTTTCAAATTTCATCAGGTACCATCGTCCCAAAGTGAATGAGCCATGACAAAGTCCACATACTGAAAACCTCTTTGAACTAACTAATTTTTCAAAAAAAAAATTTTTTCTTGAGATTTTTCTGCACACCTGTAGATAAGATATAAAGACCTTGCCAAAAAAGTACCATATGACCTACTTTCCCTATTCAAAAAATTTAGAGGGTTGATGGGAATGGCACAGGGTGCAACAAAAATCCTTCAAAAATGAATAAAATTTAGTGAAAGTGAAACGAAAATTGACCTGTTTCAGGATTTGATTGCCAAATATTTTTCTTCTGAGAAAATGAATTTGTTCCATAATTTTGACGATCACTGTACAATTGAATTCATGTGAATTCAAATTAAACACTTGGGCAACAATCATCGATATATCGCACTAGTTTATTACTTTTACTATCAATTTGTTGATCTGAACGTTTTTTCGGTAATTTTAAAAACTCAAAAGGGAGTTGATTAAAATTCGATAATTCCTCGCTTTTATAGGTTTTTAACACTAAACTCAGTATGTGCGCATTCGAAATCTCAGTCTCTTTCAACATCTGCAAAGATATACAGAAGGTCCCAAATAAAATGAAAAGTTGAAGGTATTCCCGGTTCAACTGGAAGTATAATATCAACAAAAATTTCACATCAGATGTATTTTGCGCCATTGTACTCACCTGCAAAATTTCATAAATATCGTCTTTTTCGTTCAAAAGATATTTACTTGGTTCCATACTTTATCCCAACCCTGTATATCCAAATTTGTCAGCTTATATTGTGCGAAACTCTGCATCTAGTACAACAGCATCTAGGTGAGAATTTTGCGATTCTAGGGTTCATGAATAAACTAAACAAGCCATCATTCTGGGTCGTAAACATACATCGTTTCAACAATTCCTCGTGCTGTTAACTTCTTTTTTATGGAAGTCGTTACCTCCGTGTTGTTTGTAACATTTCGGTAGGTTTTATGTTGTTTTTGGGCGCCTATAATGGTTTAAAAAACCATATAAGGACATCAGATGCAGGATCTACGTAAGATTCCAGAAATCATGTGGAAAATTCGAATTGAATGGGTTATTTGAAGAAGTTTACATCACCAAACAGCATTTGGAGACTCTCACCATAATTTGCATTTTATTATGGAGACCGGAGAATGAATATTTTGCTTCACGCAGTTTAGGCAGAATGAACCATTAACATTTGTTGAAATATCTATAATTTATAAATATTAGGCAGTTTCGGATTTCCAAGCCATCTGAAATTTCGTTTCACGATTCAAAAAAAACCAGAGAAGCATTGACGTGATGTCTGGCTTTTACGCTCTTGTTCCGCTGCCAAATCAGTCATCTATACAAGTATTGACCCTGCCAAACGCAGATTTTTTCATATGGTCCTCACGAAATTCTGTATGAACCTCAAGCTATGATTGTACTAGAATTAGAAGTAGAAGTACTAGATTGCAATTCGATCCAAAATTTCGAATGGGTATAACTATCCAAAGAATAATTTGCGAATTCAACCCATTTAAGTATTCGACCTTCTTTATTAAACTGAAAACCTACTCTACAAATATATTCCCTATGTCGATTCTTCGTAAAGTTAATGTGTTTACGGTCGGCCTAATGGCCAACAGTTTCATGGTGTCACGATATCGAAAACTTCATTGGGGTGATTGTCATCATCAACTTTATTCTGTGTTCATGTGAGATTATTCTTGCCCAAACTCTCTTTTCTCGTCGAATTCAAATTGAAAACAAACTACTTATTCAGCTTTTTCAAATCCTTTGACCATCTAAATAACGTCAGAAGCATCGGTGGTTCAGTGGTAGAATGCTCGCCTGCCACGCGGGCGGCCCGGGTTCGATTCCCGGCCGATGCAATTTTTTTTACTTCATATTATGTCATTCTTTTTCTTATGTCTTCTGGAAATAGGTCTGGAAGCCGGATTTTTGTACAAATATTTTCAGACCACGACAACATAATGCCAATTCTCAGTTGATAATGCAATCAAGAATAAATTTCCGGACTAGGTCATCGGAGATCACTCGAATCTGAACATTGAATGAAAATATCCGGTATAACTCTACACTTTATGGTTTTGTTTCAGTAAATATTTGAAAAATCTAATACAGGGAATATTGAAAAAGCCGATTCAGTAACGGCCAATCGTGAACACAATAACTTCCGACTGGAGCAACCTAGAACCTCGTTATTTGTAGATCAGATTAGAAACTCGAGAATTATGAGGGCCGAATTCGAGAATGTTTGAAATTCAACCAATAATTTGTTGGAAACATCCAATCGAAATATTATATTTCACCTGAAAAAATATACAGACATTTATTCAAAATGATAGCCCTGTGATTCTTTGAACATATGCGTTTAATTCACCCCAACATGGTATACAACGAAAATGACCTCCACCCACACTCTTCCGAATTCTATTTGAAGAGAAGAAGCCGGTTCGATAGGACGGAAAATTTATTCACGGAATGATCTAAATTATTCAGAAGCCCTGGAACAGTTCCTGAGGTATCTGGTGTTTTCAATGGAAACGGCTACCTCAGTGAAACGTTTAACCACAATGAAGGTCTAAAGGTAAAGGCTACAGTCAAGCACTAGCCTTATGAATCCATGCATCCTGGTTCGAAATATACGAGAAAACATTTAAATAATTCCCCATGAAGATATAAAACGAATATCGCAATATAAAGGTCCAACAAGGGGTGGACAAAGTCTAAATATACAGGGTGTTGAGTAGGTAAGTTTTGACAAGCTTCAAGAGGTGATTATTCTTAACATCTCAGGAAGAAGCATTAATACTTCTAAAATTGTCCTTAATTTCCTAGAGGAACAACGTGTTATCACTTCGTTCGAATGTATTTATTTTTCGATTTTTTCCTGAAAATGGCCTCAAACGTCTAGTAAATATTCACTGATGACGAATCTGTTGTCAAAATCGATATTCAGGTCGCGTATTGGTATAAACCTTGCTATTTTTGTCATATTGCTATCTTTCTAATTTATAGCAATATGACCATGATGTAACGTTTTCTGTTCCGGTTGTTATAGCAATGTTTTTTTTATGAATTTTGTCATAGCAATATTGCTATCATGAACTTCCATAATCGGTGATTTTAGAGCTGAAAACACTGTATTTTCTGACTTTAGAACTACAAGGAAGAAGAAAAGAACCCTACTTTGTGGTTTTTTTTATGATTTCGCATACATAACCTCTATCTACGGATTTCATTATTCATGTCAACATCGACATAAAAAAATGTTGGGAAACAAAACGAGTCAAATTGACCAATAACCAATTGCCTGGATACCAATAGAATATTGGTTACCAGATATCACATGCAGCAATTTTATGCAGGCGTTGATGATTCGAAATTCGATGAACTTCTGTTGGCAATAGACGACTTCGGCCCAAGTTGCCAACCCTCAAGTTTCTTCACTAATTTACTATCACTGGGAAACGGGAATTTCAAGACAAATTCAACATAATAAGGTTCGCCTTATTTGAAAACATCCGTAAAAGATTCCTCGACTTCTCAAACAAGATAATTCCTTCCAAATGTAGGGTTGTGTTAAGATCATCTCTGATTGCCTGAAATTTAAGTTGGGATTCCTGATTTCATGTTAATAGTGTCAAATTTATATAGGACATGTTTCGCAAATCAACTTGGTTATTTCGGTAGCCGGATTTCCATTCCGTAAATATGACATATTCGGTTGGTTCCTGAAAAAATGTTAATTACGGAATTTAATTGATGAAAAAACGTTCTTTCTGTCACCAGAACGACAGTCAATGTTCTATGGTAACATATCCCTAGCATAGAACAATCTTTATTTACTTTATGATCCATAGTACATAGAAGAGACAACAATCAACAATGGAAAAATTACTAGGTATGGTCTATGGATTAAAAGGTAAATAAAGATTGTTCTATGCTATGGATATGTTAACATAAAATATTATTGATTGTCGTTCTGGTGCATAGACTTAATATGTCTATGTTCTGGTGACAGAAAGATTGCTTTTTCATCAATCAAATTCCGTAATTACCCTTTTTTTTCAGGTACGAAACGAATATTTCATATTTACAGAACGGAAAACCAGCAACCGAAATAACCAAGTTGATTTGCGGAACATATCCTTTATAAATGAAGCACTATTAACATGACATCAGGAATCCCAACTCAAATTTTAGCCTTACAAAAAACCTATATTGGAAAGGAATTATCTTGTTTGAGGAGCCGAGGTATCTTTTACGGATATTTATAAATAACGCGAACCTTATTATGTCGAATTTGTCCTGAAATTCCCGTTCCCTAGTGATAGTAAATTTCTCTTAGCACATACTTCCATATCTTTAATATTTTCGAATTCTTGGAAGAAATATTACTGAAACAAATGGATCTCTGTAAGATTCTCTTTTCAACCTATCTTTTTTTCAAGCATAGCAAGTACTATCTTGTGGTTGCTAAGATAGCAATATTGATAGCAAGATTCTTGATAAAGTGACAGATCATATTGCTCAAAAGCGTTGACCAGAAAACTAATAATTCCAATATTGTTATGATAGCAATATCTTTTTCCTAGCAATATTGCTATTTGCAAACAGAATCAACCTGATTGTCAGGCCAGACGTAGGCAAGATCACGGGCGTATGGAGGATAGAATCGACTTTGAACTTTCAGTGTGGGTTAATGGGCAAAATCGTGCCCATTCTCCAAACGATTCCGCAAAATTTCATATTTCCAATATCCCCAAAAATACAGATGAAATCGAATTGAAATACAAAACTTGATTGAAAAATTACAGCTTGTGAAAAGATGGCACAATATTGAATATTCGAAAAAAAAATTTCATCATCAATGAAATCATTTATTTCTTTATGTCCATTTTTCGCTCAAAATTCGAAAATTACACTTAATGCTTTGTTCACCAGCGCTTGTTTTGGGGAAAATGCGCGCCAAAAACCTGGTTCATAAATAACAATCAAAAACAAACTGTTTCGAACCAATGATAACACCTCCTGGAAAAGTGTGAAATTGGAATCCCTGTACGACAAAAACTACAGTTTGAGAGAACCCGCCAGTAAGTGAATAAAGTTATACGCCTGTTTTCATAAGCTGCTCGCTCCCACGGGAAACCTCTCGTACTTCAGCATTCAACTGACAGACCGAGGAAATGAAATTTCCTTGTCGTGAGTTGCACGCCTCTAGCATGACATTCGAAAATTGACGCAGTCACTCGAGCTCATTCTCATAATAACCGGCACGTAAACTTCCTGATTAGCCCCCGTACCACATATCAAAATTCAGATGACAGCTTCCCAGCAAAATCATTTTTTCATGTTTGGAGTTTTCCGATACGGAATTAGGAACACGTTGTCCCCGAGGAGTAATATAAGGAATGTTTTCTGGAATCGTTTTCGTTTATTTTGTACTTCTATATTTCCATCATCACGAATTCAAGGCCATCTTATGTCAGTTTTCTAATACAATGAAACAAAAAGCACTGACGTAAAGTCAGCAGCTTTTGCGCTAATGTTTTGTTGCCAATGCTGTCATCTTTGATGATCTTGTATTCATATCTTCACGTATTTCTGTATGAACTTTCTAGCTGTTATTTTTCAACCAGGCACTTGATTTCAGTTCGATCTTATCTGTATTTTCGGCCTAACGGCCGATCGTAAGCAAAGAAAGTTCCGAAAGAAACATCTTGGAAACTCGATTTTTGTAGAGTAGGTTTGGACCTCAATTATGAAGGCCAAATTCGTTAATTGGTAAAATCCGCCCAATGATCAAGCAGACATAATCATTGAAAATTTTCATTTCCCAATATTTCCAAATTCACAGATTAGATCGAATTGAAATCCAGTTCTTGATTGAAAAATGACAGCTTGAAAGTTCATACCGAATTTCGTGCGGATTGATGATCAGAAGATTGCAGTAGCATATTGAATATTTGAAAGAAAAATAATTTTTTTGAATTGTTCTAACTACACGATCATGAGCATTTTCAATCTAGTTATCAACTTTTATCATGATTGAATCAATATTTTTTAAGATATTCCGAAAAAATCAACGGCACCGTGGAAAAAACCACGAAATTCGACATTTTTTTCAATAACTCCGAAGATGATGAACGTATAGAACTGAAATTTGGTAAACTGCTGTGAAATATGGAGCTCAAGGTATGAGCAGATTTTTTAATTTTGGAAAAAAAATTCCAAAGAAACTTTTTCGAAAAAATTGTTTCAAATTTACTGACAGTTTGATCTCCACGAAATTTCGCGCGAAATTGCGTGTCATTTTACTCCAACTATCAGTCAAGATTCAATTCACTCGTTGCAGTAAATATTAGGAAATAACCTTAAACTCTCAAATAGCTTTATAACTCCGAAACCGTTTTAATTTATTGATATTTCGGAGCACCCTTTTATGATCGATAGAAGATATAACAAATTTCTTGGCAGATACTGGGGTCAATTTCTGGAAATAAGTTTAAAATAATTTAGATGCTAAGATTATCCATTGGCATATGTAGATAATTTGGAAAGAGGCTTCATTGAGGATGATTAAAATTGCAGTAATACTTTGGTGTTCGATTTACTGTTCCTTTTTACGCGCTTGTTCTAGGGATCAGCGCGTTATCATTTCGGCACGATGTCTGTAATTTTCGAATTTTGAGCCGAAAATGGTCTTAAACGATTGGGTTGAACTCCATGAAAAAGAATACGTTGTCAAATTTAATTCTGTCCGTCTGTCCGGCCGTCCATATGTGCTCTAACTTTCGAAGGAAAGGAGTTAGCGACTTGAAATTGTCAGATTAGCTTTGCACTCCAAAAATCTCGGTTAGGTTCATTTTTTGGGTAGAATCAGTTGGATAGTTTCGGCCCATTTTAAATTTTAAGGTTAATTCCTCGATATCTCATGAAGTATTTGTATTTTTTTTGTATTTTTTCCGAATATCCTAGGCTTCAACGAAACCCCTCAGAAGCTTAAAGCTTGTGCGAGTTGGGATACCGGGTGAGTTCTGTGTAGGCTTTGTTACTAATTCCTTGCGCCACGTTAGGAACAGCACTGTTAATTGTTTACCCAACAGCGAATGGTTGGACGGTCCCCTAAAAACCGGAAAAGTTATTTGCCGGCCAAGGGCTTGAACCCCAGACCTTACGATCATGGGGCTTGCGCACTCACCACTGAGCTACCACCGCTACAATTGACTCGATAAAATTGAAACTTCGTAAACAGTTTTGGAATACCAACGCGCAACTTAGAGCAGAGTTTCGTGTGAATCCAGTTGATAGAACATTTCAAAAAAAAATTCATTCGAGTATTTTTGAAATTTTTGATGAAAATATTTATTTCTCTGAAAATATTGATTCGATTCCAATGAAATTTGGCAAAAACTCTGGAGTCAGTATTCAACAACAATGTTTCAAATTTCAATTCGATCCGATATCAACTTTCGGAGATATAAGGAAAAAAATGTGTCGAATTTCGTTGTTATTTGGAATTTTAACGTTATTTCTGCAATATCTCAAGAAGTACGAATGCAATCAGATTGAAACTTCGTATTCAGGCTGAGACTACCAGCACGCAACTAGGTGCAAAATTTAGTGTTGATCTAATCGTTAGAATTTTAACAAGCGCGTAAAACCTCCTGACTTCACGTCAGGGCTTTTCTAAATTTTTGACAGTGTATCTCAGGAATTCTCGTGGGAATTAAGTCCTCTACTTATTCCCTTTCGAATCTTTTTTGCCAACTTAAGTCAGGCCGAGTGGAACAGAATTCGAGTGAAATTTTCGGCGTTAATTCTCATAAAATCCTTCGACTCTCTAAGCAGAACCTAGTAAGTGGAAACAAGAGCAGAGAAAACTAATTCTGTTATTAAATCTCCTGCTCGCTTTTGAAGATATTCATCACAAGGTCCCATGAACCGAAACAGTAACCCCATTCAGGTAAGACTGCTGAGAACTTTTAGCACTCGTAGAAATCAAAGGTTGAGAAGTCACCTCAAAGTTAACGTTATTATTTCCGCATCAGAGTTCTTTTAGATTCTCCCTCGGGAACATCCACGTCAACATAATCGTTTATATGAAGCTCGCTGTGCTCAGTATTCCGAATTATCACCAGCCAATCGTCTTACAGTAACTTTGTGAAAGGTTCCTTGATATCTCTTGCGAATTTTTTTCGGGTATTGGTAATTCGATGTGTACGTTCAAAGCGGTTTCTGATTTTGTCGGAAGGGGGATTTAAGATACCGATATGGAAATAGGGGTAAAAGGATTTTATAACCGAGGCTGCTGATTCTATGGTTCAACAAATGAAATTGAATTTAAACACTGCTTTCTGTTTGTTCCAGGGTAATTTTTAAGATGTCATTTCGGTAAAACCCGCAAGATTTCCCGTCGCCGTGATTTTGAAAGGATATTTACATCATTGTACGCAGTGTGTTTTTCTGAATAAAAAATGTGAAATCGAACATAGGCGGTCTCTCCTTGTTTGAAAGATATGGGCCCCCAAAGTTCCAAATTGTTGCATTTTTTCCGCCATAAAAATGATCTCTCACTTCTCAAATCTAGTTCATAAATCATCTTTGAACCTTCAACCAACGAATAGCGACACTTTCTTTCCAGAATATTCATTATTTAAAGGAAGAAAAGTGAAAAAATTAGACAACCACTTAACCTATATTTCTACGAAATACTTCTCAATGTTGAAGCGGAGCTTGGCAGCAGCGTCTTTTCATCGCTGGCCAACGTATTATGACCGAAGAGTAGTTGCTGGCGGGAAATATGAAATGATGGACAGTTGAAGGTAATGATTGTAAGGACAATGCTTCTGTCACTGAAGAAGAGATGGTTATTCTAGCATAAAAACAAAATCATTGAGAATATTTGTTTAAGGTTTCACTCTCAATATTTTCGTTTGAACTTTCTTCCTATCCCCTTCAAAATAGGGAGGTAGTTATCTACTTTTTTTTGTGTCTTCGAGATAGTCCCAGTTTAGAATGAGATTCAGGGTATTCCAATAAAATGGATTATATAATAACCTCGATTTCACTGGAAATCTGGCAAGGGCGCGACCTATCACATATGAAAAAATTATACGTTGAAATATATATCAGGGTGTATTCTCATTCCATCACTATTTGTTTCAACCTTGTAGATTTCATTAGAAACGAATACTCCTATTGGAAGATTTAGAGTATCGCAGTAAACAGTGAGAACTGAATTTGGGTTATTACTGCAAATGCAAATTTGAACATAATTATTATGGGTTTGATTCATCATTTTCCTAAATTACCTTAAGAAAGTATTCAAAATCAGATTTCAAAATTGGGGTTTGGGATTTGCCAGGTATGCACGAAGTGACAACGCCGTTTAGTAGAATACGTTTTTCTGCTATAGAATAATGAAATATTTATTCCTATTCTGTGGTACACACGTGTTCTTCGTCAATATAACCAAACAATTTCCGTTTGCGATTTGTCAGTAATATGACAGTATGACAGTCTGTGCTCTTCTTTTCCTATTCCTTGGTCGTTGTCTTCTACTCTACCAGATCGAAGTATAGCTATCTCTGTTTTCTTAAGCAAAGTATCACATTTGACGTTCTTTTCTTTCAGAGAAAGCTGAATTCGACATTGCCATATTGTGCACTCAAGACAAATCCCTTTAAATGTCAAATCCTCATTTTTATTTTTCAGTTTAGGGTGATCAAACATTTTTTTAAAAATATAATATTGAAATTGTATGTTTGAAATGTGATGTTCTAAAGGTTTTTCATGAAAATTACTGCATTTTCGTTAAAAGGAAAAACCCCCATTGAATTGGACCACGAATTCTTCCTGAGGGTGCTCAAACCAAGTCCATTTTCGGCTCTAAATGCGAAAACTACAGACATTGTGACGAAGCGATAACGCGCAGTTCCCCAGAACAAGCGCGTAAAAATAGAAGTAAATACACATTGTTTTCATCCCAAATTCAATCAGTGATGTTGAATGAATCTAATGGCTTCCTGATGATAATTTCCGTTGAAAATAAACCCAAACTAACCCCAATCCTCTACTTCTCCATATTGACAAAGCGAAATCAATACAGAATTAATTATTTTCCGCCCAAAAAATCGTCAAGATGCGCTGAAAATGTATTCCGTAGATGTATTTTATTGAATATTCGAAATTGTAATATTGGCACGTGATATACAAAACTCGAAATGTTTCGACGAACCTTTATTATTTCCGGTTTTCATTAAATTCTGATTGTGTAAACCACGGTTCATCACCAGTGATGGAACATTTTTTCCTCTTACATTCATTTCATGCGCTTATCGAGATTCGCTGTTTTTGTGCTGAAATTCAGAAACTCATTATGTTTCCATTGAATTCGAAGGGAATGACTGGCAAAAAACACTATTGAAATGGAATGCTTCGATGCGCTACCTCGAAGTTAGAATATTCGGTTGAAAATTCATGTTCCTAAGTCGTTTCTTCCGGGAGAAATTGTGTTTACGGTCTGGCTAATTCCGTTCGTAAACGCAATTACTTCCGAAAGAAACAACATAGAAAATTGATAATTGTAGAGTAGATTTGGATCTCAATTACGACGTCCGAATTCGTGAATGGGTCAAATATACCCTATGTTTCCGTAGATGTACCAATTCAAAATTTTATTATCCTAACATTTGAAGAAATACAGATAAATTCGAATTTGAATTCAGTACTTGACTGAGAAATGAATGCTTGAAAGTAACTACAGAATTACGTGAGGATTATATGATCAGAATATCACAGAATATTTAATATTTGAAAAGCAAAATTTTAGAATGTTTTTCTTCAAATCGTTCTAATGACACGATCATCACGGAATTTGGCACAAGGTTGTTCATCACCATTTTTAAATTAGCTGTCCAGATTCATCATTATGGAATCAGTAGTCTTGGAGTTATTCCGGAAAAAAATCAATGCCGAGAAACAAAAAACACGAAATTTTATATCATGAAAGTTGGACACAAAGTTGCCATTTTTCATCAGTAATATCTAAGTTTTTCTGGAACAAACAACGATAGCGAGGAAACCAACTAAAAAATTGGACATATTTTTCCCAATATCTCCGGAAATTATAATTCTATCGAACTGAAATTTGGCGCACTGCTGTGAAATATAGGGTACAGGGTACGAGCGAAATTTTTTCGAATTTGATGAATAGTTTCCAAAAAAATTTACCATCAGCAAAATCTCAACAAAATTCTGCACGAAGTTCGCCCAATTTTCTGCCAAATTTTGTTGAGATTGTACTGTTGGTGGGTAATGGTAATGGTTATGTTTCAACCAACTGCCAAGTTTCAATCCAATCGCTCAGGTAGTCCTTGAAATGTCAGGGAGATAAGCTAGAAATTTCAAATTACTATTAGGTACTCCAATAGCTTTCGGTCGATTTTGCCCATTAACGAATTCAACTATCGCGTTTTGCAAAGCAACCTTACCTGATGTTTTCTGATGCCTACGGCCGGCCGGACAGATTCGATTATTACACCGGATTCGTCATCCAACCAAACGTGAGTCCAACCTAGTCGTTTGAGACCATTTTTGGTTAAAAATTCGAAAAATGCAGAAATTTGGACTTAGCGAAGGCACGCTGTTCCCCAGAGAACATGAGCGCAAATATTATCGCACTTTATTGATCAAAAATCTGTAACGTTACAAATTACCATTTTGTTTCAAATGAAACATTATTTCTGTAACACCCGCGGTCAATTTTTCATGACAAATCGATGACCTGGAAATATCAAATCACACAAAATGTTTACATGAATAATAAACTTCAATTTGGGTGATTTTACCCAACAACGAACTCAACTGTCTCAATGATGTGCAAACCATCCTGAAAGTTTCAAGTCGCTAGCTCATTTCGCGGGCAACGGCTGGCCGGCTGGACGTTTGGGCTAAACGATAGCATGTTTTTCCCTAGAACATTTGCGTGAAAACACTTCTCTACGTCCACGATTGATTTTTCCATTGTGTTGAATAAGTATGCACTCACCTTCCACCAAGGTCCCATTGAAAACTCCTCCATGGTGTGGGGAGTAATATCCATTTCTACAGACACATTGGTATCGACCTCTGGACCATTTCGGGATGATGTGTGAAGCATAAATACACTGTAATGAATGTTTATTCTTCAGAAACGTATCGTTTTTCGAGTTGATGTCATTTTACGACATTTCCTGACGTGAAAATCTGATTTTTTTTGGAATTAAGTTAAAATTAGGGTTTTTGTTTAAACTTCAATATGAAATATTCTCAACTCAATTTCGATGAGAGAAGATGAATACGGATACAGCTTGAGCCTTTAAGTTATACATCAATTTAACCAAGAATTTCTCTAATGAAATAAAACACCTTTTCTGCCTTTTCCAGATTCGGCTCCGGTAAGAAGTCACAAGCATTGAAATATTTCCCAAAGTGCTAATACACTTCTGCACTTTGTTTGCAAATTCACCTCGGATATCTCTTACGGTGATCTGTTTTGCAGAATAACCTATCCATTGCTTGAAATTGAAAGAAACATAATTGAGAGAACTCATTTACTCACTTAATTCTTACGATTTGGTGCAATCTGACTTATTATTGACACTCAAACATTTCGTTAAGCTTGACCATTGAAACACTGATCTCTCACTTGATGTTATATTCACGATGAGATTATACACAATTCCAGCCCTGCCCGTTCTCATATTGGAAATTCCGTATTTAACTATTTTTTCATCAAATTTATGAATGATAATATCATAGACTTATGAACTATATGGGCAAGGCTTAGAGAGAGGAAGCTAGGTGACAAGTTCGGACAAAACCATAGAATGCGTCAAAAATATGACAGATCAGTATGAAGCCCTAGACATATTTAACTCTATGTTTGAACTACATATTTTTCGAATGTTCTAAAGTCATGTTTATGTTTCAGGAAGTATTTCAAAGCAGATTTTGTGCTATCCCGTTTTGAATTATAGTATAAAGACTGTATAGAAGATATAATTTTTGTGTTGTTTGCGTTTTTGATTTTTCCCAAGCTTTTTGAATAGTAGTTGAGTTTTACCATTAAAAATCGGACTAACAATTGAATGGATAATGGTAAATTCTTGTTGTGCCATTAATTGTAGGATGAATTTGAGGCCTTTGCTAGCTCAGGGGCGGATTCACCAAAAGGGGGAAATTTCTCGAATGTTATCAAATTTCATAACATTCAACTTCGAATATCTCTGAATAGGTGCGTTTCAGGATGAACTTTAAGGAAGTAAAAAGTATTTTTTAATGAATGATGATTTTTATGGCGACTCAAGATAAATTTTACCTTTATTCTTCATCGGTATCATCGGTAGCTCAGTGGTTAGAGCGCAAGCCCCATGATCGTAAGGTCTGGGGTTCAAGCCCTTGGCCGGGAAATAACTTTTCCGGTTTTTAGGGGACCGTCCAACCATTCGCTGTTGGGTAAACAATTAACAGTGCTGTTCCTAACGTGGCGCAAGGAATTAGTAACAAAGCCTACACAGAACACACCCGGTATCCTAACTCGCACAAGCTTAAAGCTTCTGAGGGGTTTCGTTGAAGCCTAGGATATTCGGAAAAAATACAAAATACAAAAATACAAAATGTTATTTTCTTAGTTTTTTGAATTGGTGAGCCTATAACTAGGAAACCATTTTGAGTATAATAAAAATGATTACTTATGAATATGTGTCACAGTGATAGAGAACTTCACACCAGAATTCGTTTTCTTAGAAATAACCATATCTCAGTTACAAACGAAAGACTCTTTTTTTTTTGGAAATTTGATTCTACTGTACAGGGTGGGCAAAATTCGTTGTCTACTGAAGGGATCTCGAGAACTATAGCAGCTAGAAGAAAACTGATAACACATTCTAGACCTCTTTTTTCCTGACTAATCCGAATCTGAAAACAGATCCAGCTTATCGCGCATAGAACTCGAGTTATGAGCGAAAACTGAGAAATTGTCATTTTCAATAATTCTGAATAACTCGTATTCGAAATCTGTTGATACATTCTACAGGCATTTTTTAAGGAGGCATTCAAATTTAATATGACTCAATTTTTTAATCCAGCCATTTCCGAGAAATGAGAAAGATTTTGAATTTTTAAATGTAAACTATAGTCGAAAGATCTCTTATCTTGCTACAAAATTTTTGCTGATTTCAAAAATGTATCATATGTCGCTATCTACATGAATATTACATGAGAAAACTGTCAATACTTTTTTCCTGCTTTTCTTTCCACTGTTGAATTATGAGTAGGCTGACGTTGCCATAGCGACGATTCAATATGCATTATCTTTGTGTGAACTTGCGCCTCTATGATTGGAATCAGCGATTGCAAAATAAATATTTCTATGGTTAATTTGTCATAGTTCTTAAGATTAGCAATAGAAAATCATTTTATTATCCCTAATGTCCCGAAATATTGCTAATCTTAAGAACTATGACAAATTAACCATAGATATATTTATTGAGCAATCGCTGATTCCAATCATAGAGGCGCAAGTTCACACAAAGTTAATGTATATTGAATTGTCGCTATGGTAACATCAGCCTACTCATAATTCAACAGTGAATAGAAAAGCAGGAAAAAAGTAATGAATATTTTCTCATGTAATATTCATGTGAATAGCGACATATGATAAATTTTTGAAATCAGCAAAAATTTTGTAGCAAGATAAGAGAACTTTCGACTATAGTTTACATTTGAAAAATTCAAAATCCTTCTCATTTCTCGAAAACGGCTGGATCAAAAAATTCAGTCATATTATATTTGAATTACTCATAAAAAAGTGCCTGTAGAATGTATCAACAGATTTCGAATACGCGTTCAAACAAGCGAGTTATTCAGAATTATTGAAAATGACAATTTCTCAGTTTTCGCTCATAACTCGAGTTCAATGCGCGATAAGCTGGATCTGTTCGCAGATTCGGATTAGTCAGGAAAAAAGAGCTTTAGAATGTGTTATCAGTTTCCTTCTAGCTGCTATAGTTCTCGAGATCCCTCCAGTAGACAACTAATTTTGCCCACCCTATATATTTGTACCGTAGACGAATCTGAAAAAATTGTAACAGATAAAAGTGCTTTATTCGATGAGAGTTATCTATGGTTGAAATTAATCTACAACTTGAACACTTCAAGAAATTTAAACTGTAACACCCTGTATCTCGGAAACGAAACGTCTGCGGTCCCATCTAATGTTTATTTCTTGAAATTATGCAAAGTAACTCCCCTCTTTTCGGAACCTTCAATTTGGGAACACCTTGTATAATTCTTCATTATTGAATCCAGCCTAGTCTTTTCAGAAAATTTTCGACAATTGGACACAATAATATAGCTCTTGTTGTGTTGAACAAGGTCATCAAAAATACCTTCAACTTGTATAATCCCTATATGAAAACATCTATAAATTCCAACCGAACTTACTCTGGAAGTTGAATTATGGCATTTGTGGGTTCCATGGAAAATAGATATTTCACTATGTTTTTCTGGCAATCTCTTTTCGCATTGGTTCACTTCCAGATGGGATATATCGATGTCCAGACTCAGGAAACCTTTCAATCTGAAAAAAAATGCTTACAATTTCGATCCGAAAATGATCTTGAACGCTTAATTTGGAGATTTTAGTGAGGATCGTATCAGTAGATGAATTAAAAGAAGTTTTCACCAAAATTTGTTATCAATTTTTCATTAATCAGATTTCGATGAAACTTGGCACAGACTTTGGAGTCAATATTTTATGACAGGGTTGCAAATTTCCGTTCGATCTTATATTTATTTTAGGATATAAGGGAGCAAAAATGAGTCAAGTCTGTAATTTTGAACTGAAAATGGTCTTCAACGATTAGGTTGAAGGAGAATCCGTGGTCAAATTCAGTTTTGTCCGTCCGGCCGTCTGTACGTGCTCTGACTGTCGAAAAGCAATAATCGATTTGTGATTTTCAGGTTTGGTTCAGAGCAGAATGGTTTCAGATTTATGCTCTTCCGAAATTTTGAGGTTAGTTCCTTTGTATCCAGAACAGTACTGATTTTATCAGATTGAAACTTAGTCGGAGAAAAACAACGAGCAACTCAATGCAAAATTTGGTGTGAATCTAATAGTAAAAATTTCAAATTCCGTTGATATTTGAAATTATAACGCCATATATCAAGAAGAAGGGATGCGATCAGAATGAAGATTTTTTAATGAGTTGAAGAATACCAACACGCAAAATTTCGTGTGGAAATAATGATCACGAAATAAAAAAAAATTGTATCTCAGCATAGGCTCCTGGTCTCACGTCAGTACTTCCCTAGAAAGTTTTTCAATCAAGTACTGGAATTCGATTCTTAAAAATATCAGAGAAATATAGTTTTAAATGTGTAAAAAAGTTGAAATTCATGAATTCCATCAATTTCAACCGTGATTGAAGTTCAAACCTGATTTACAGCTATCAATCCAATTGTTTTTTTTCGGAAGACATTTTGTTAATGATGGCCAATACTAAAGTTCGGGTGACCGGGTCGAATTGAAATCTAGTACTTGATTGGAAATTAATAGGTTTATGCAAAATTTCGTGAGGACCATATGAAAAAACACCAAATCTTTCCATCATGATAGAACCCTTTTAAAGTGCAATGCAAAAAATATATAGGTTGTCATTCCATTTCTTGACATTCTATATATTTCTGTTTCATTTGAAACAATAGTGAAGGTGATCTAATTTTCACTACTAATACCACTAGAGGTCAAATTATTTCCGGATTTTATTTGAACTCGTGTTGTATTCGGTAAGAAAATTCCACACCAAATGTGTTTATTTCCAAAAACATCAACTTTCGTCTTCATCAAGTAGTTGCAAAACATAGAAGGTTTTGTCGACTTGATTTAGTTACCATGGTAACTCAGTGAAACTCTAAGCTACAAATTATTTCTGTTTTGTATTTGTCAAAAACAGCACGACGTAAAAAAATGTCTCGCTTCGGTCAAGAAAGTAAAGAAAATATTCGCCAGAATATTAAGCAGTTGACACCCGCGAATTCTAGGAAATAGAAGGAAAGTGTATGGAAGCAGTTTATAAACTTTTGCGCAGAAAAAGCGTATGATTTCGACAGAGCGGATATAACTCTGGAAGAATTGGCGCTTATTCTTGAAGACTATGCCTTCAATTTGCGAAAAAAGAACTCCGAAGACTACAACGAGAGTGTTATCAAAGTTGTATGGAACTCTTCAGCTAAGCAGTTGCAGGAATATTTTCTCGAAAGGTATAATCGCAAATTTAATCTTAGAATTTGTCAACGCAAGATCTGCAAAAAATGCTAAGCGTCGAAAGCTTCAAAAAGATAACCAAGAGAAAGGCAAGTTCATCCGCACTATCAGCATACGAATTGAGAAAATATTCTGTCATTATAAACGTCGAAAAAATTTCCTGTATAATTCGCTGTTGGGTGCCCACGAGGAAAAAATGTCCACTGAAATTCATCCGTTGCGATGGTGATCTACCAGAAATACACGTTCTGATTGGTTAAAAATCACATGTGTGGAATTTTCAAGGAAATTAAACGCTTCTTTTCGGTTGCCTTGTACATTTAGCAATACAAACGAATTCAATCTAGAAAATTTACATGAAGTGACCAGCAGGTTACATATGTGCATTTATTGAATACTTTCCAATCATTGTTACTTGAAAGAACACGACGTTCTCTTTTCAACCGTACCAGTACAAGTCTGCGATATAGTTGTTATTCATCTGAACAACACAACAACTCCTGCTGCTCTCAAGAAACGAATGTTCAATGTTATTACTTGTAACGTCGAGGTCAATCAAGCATTAATATATTCTGTTATCATCGGGCAACTCCAAAACGGCAAGATAAAATATCAGAATTTCTCGCAATGATAATGCTGTGGAATCGATGTAAACAGAACAATTACTTGTCGTTTTAAGTAACTAAAACACTCGGTAAATCGTCCTTGTGCTGTGCCTGTGCATTCTGTGAAGTTCGGACGTTGTAGTGTGACAAGAAAACAAAATTGGCCGAGATGAAGTTGGTCCAGTTTATGTTGAAAGACCACAAATATAGGATAGGGGTCCTGAAGGATAATCAGATCATCGATCTGAAATCTAAATTCAATTTTGTACCTTCTCTTCTTGTTGAATTCTTCGCTTCGTCGTCTGCCCTTGCTGTTGTTAGGGAGTAAGTATACAAGTGAATTTTGACGAGGTTGATTTGGGTGTATTGTTGGGATTTCGGGAGTAGATATCGGAAATTCTGGATCGTCTGGAATCAGGGGTTTTTCTGATTGAGTTTTTTGACGTTTACGACAGGGGATATTCGTTGGAACAAGATTTTCGGAGTCTGATGTTCAGTTTGAAAATTGTTTCTTAGCTCTCAGAATCTTTCTTATTTTCTTCTTGATGTTTCTGGATGCTATTTGCATCTTGAAAGGTCGTGAATGGGCTTGAGAATATAATTACAAAATTAATTGCAGTTATGATATTATATTTCAACATAATTATTTTTGAAAACCTCAAGATTATCTTTGAAAATTCATTAGAGACTGATGAAAGATCATGGATTACAGCTTCTCAGTTGAACAAATGTAAGTTTATGAAGCTCGGATTTCAATTTGACCAGACCTGTACCTTCAGAATTATTGGAATATTAAATTTCGTATTGGATCACTTCCGCTACACCAGAATTGGAAAAGTGAAACTGGAGGTACATTGTATTACATACATGGAAACATCAAGAAACCTAATGACCCTCTTGCAGAACTTTAGCTGCTGTATCGATTTCGATAATTATTGAACTCACGTATTCTATTTCGTAAGTTCGGATTCGGTTGAATTGGATATCATTTGTAATAGTTGTACAGCAAACACGATATACAAGACGAAATTGCATTTTACCTAGTACGGAGTTCTTTCTGTTGAATCTCAGATTCAATATATAAAAGCAATTCTAGAAGAGGTCTGAAGTGAGGTCAGGAGCTTTTACGTTCGAATTCTAAGCTCGAATTTGGCATATTGTTGTCCTGATATTTCGGAAAATAAATATTGGATTGAGCTTAAATTTGGTGCACTGCTGTTAAATCTTCACTGCCGAATGTCATCGAATAAAAAATGTAATAAAAATCTGATAGTTTTAGGTAAATTCGAAAACATTCAATTTTTGCGTGCATGTTCTAGGGGAACAGCATGCTATCGTTTTGTCCAAATATCTGTACCTCACTGATGACGAATCCGGTGTCAAAATCGATTCTGTACGGCCTGCCGTAGACACAATAACTGTCGACAGAAGCAACCTAGCAACTTGAAACTTTCAGGATACGTTGCGCATCAGAATGCCGCGGTTGAGTTCGTTAATGGGCCAAATCGGACGAATAGTTTCGGAGTTATAGGCACTTGAAGTTTTGAAGTTATTTATTTTTTATTTCAGAAACTACTTGAGCGATTGGATTCAAACTTGGCAGTTGGGTGGAGTATAACGACGCGCAAATTTGAGCCAAATTTTGTCAGGATCATATTGTCAGTAAATTCAAAAAAAAAATTTTTTCGAAATTTTTTTCCAAAATTTTTTTTTTCCGGAAATCATTCACCATGTCCAAAAAAAATTCCACTCACACTTTGAGCTTCATATTTCACAGCAGTGTACCAAATTTCAGTTCGATACAATCTTAAGTTTTGGAGATATCGTGAAAAAATATGTCAAATTTCGAGGTTTTCTTCTCGATATCGTTGATTTTTTCGGTATAGCTCGATAAATACTTATTCAGTCCTGATAAAACTTCACAGCTAGTTTTGAGATGCTGAAAGACAACTTAATGCGAAATTTCGTGATAATCGTGTCATTAGAACAATTTGAAAAAAAAATTTCTATGATTTTCCTATCATATCATTCTCATTAAATTCTGTATGAAACTTCGAATTGTTATTTTTCGATGAAGTACTGGATTTCAATTCGATCTGATCTGTATTTTTGGAAATATTGGAAAAATAAAATTTTGATTGGGTATATCTACGGAATCATTGGGTGGATTTTACCCATTCACGAATTCGGCCTTCGTAATTAAGGTCCAAACCTTTCCTACAAATATCGAGTTTCTAAGTTGTTTCTTTCGGAAGTTATTGTGTTTACGCAGTCGGCCGTTAGGGTGACCTAGACCATTTCGACTCAAAATTCGAGAATTACAGACATTTGGACAAATCAATATCATGCTGTTCCCCCAGAACATGAGTAGAAAAAGAAAGAAATGATGCAAAACTTTTCATCTAAGCGATTATTTACTCCTGGAAAGTCATCTTGATATTCATCAGAGAAATGGGAAAATGTCAAGTCATTATTCAATGAAGATTGAGGAATTTATATCATATTTTTCTACATGTGTATTATTTCCCATTTAATCGGGTTTCTAAGAATAATTGTTGATTTGCAAGTGAAGATAATGTAAATATGTTTACCGTTGGACGAACAATAATAAAAATTATATATTATATATTTTTGTTTACACGATTATTTAGAGGAATTCTAACAAAATAGGATAGTATGATTATTCCGTTTACAGGTGTTTATCAATTATATAGAATTACTTGAGATGGAGCGTTCGGTGATTTGAGAGCCATATGTTAACACTCCGAACTTGCCAGAAACCAATAAACTGATATTAATTTCCTGGAACTCTCGAATATATGTAGGAACCTACACGGAACCTATTGTGGGAATATTTATATCATATCATGATAGCAATGCATCATGCAATTCAAAACAATTTTAGTGTTATCATTACCAACACAAGAAACTGTTGCTTGCTTCAATTTTCCGGATTCCTTGACTTTCACAAAATTACAATTTTGAGAGTCCCAAGTTGAGTTTGGTTGAGATGAAACCTTCAGCATACCCAATCTTCAAATCCATATGAAAGGTTTGAATGGAAGCTGGCCTAAAATTGACAGTTTTCATCTGTGAATTGACATATTCATTCTGTCAATACTCAATACACATATCTAACAGTCACATATCAAATGCCAATTTTGTTCTTGAGAGGGACAGTTTTAACGTAAAACCACAACCTCTTATATTCGAATAGAAATGGTTGATTGTGCTATAAATGTTGTTGAGAAGGTCTATTCCTTCTGAATACAACAGTTAATTACTTTCACGAAATATTCTACTATGAAAATAAATTATCACTCGATTCACCTGGAGCATACAAAAATTCGCTGGTGTGATTTTCTCAGAGAGACTCATTTGTTTACATAAGTTTTCAATTATATCCCACAAGAGGAGATGGGTCCCCTCCGAGCAATCCGCTGGTTGGTAAAGTTCACATCTGAAAAATGCCTGTCAGCAGCGGTATGATTGGATATATGGCAATGAAGCTTCTCCTCATATAGAATGGCCAGCTAGAATTCCAGATCTGTCCCCACTAGAATTATATAATGTGCCTCTGAAGAATTGCGCCATCGAATTTTTGACGAGTGTAGCTTAATTACCCCCAAAACGCTCCAAAATGTGAGTCGGAAGTTTGAGCGAGATTTATAGTATTGTATGAAAGTTGGCGGGGTTCATTTTGAGCATTTGTTGGATTTTTAGTTTGAGGTTGGATCTAACTATTCAGGACATATATCGTTTTTTGAACAAATATATCCTTCCTACACTGTGTGTTCGAACATTATAGAGCATATTATGCTCTATACACATGTTTAGATTTGGTGATATTTCGTTTTCGAGTAGAATTTTTCGTGAAGGAATAATCGAATTTCAAAAAATTATTCATATTCAGAAGGAAAATTCCTGTTCGATAACATATTGAATGATTCACCTTCCCCATTCGACTGGTAGGGGTTTGAGTTGCTGCGCATAGAAATGAAATGATACGATTCTATGTAAAAAAACATCACCCTCAAAAACGAAATTGTCAAGTCCAAGAGATTTTCCAAAATCCTGTTTTTCCACTGGAAAAGACATTTGCTTCTTTGTCAACGGGGGTCCCTATACAGGATGTATCTAAATAACTCTGAATAAAACCGAAAAAACTTAGGGGATGATTTTGTGATGGAAAGTGAGGTGGGTATATGGTATAACATTTTTTGATAGACCTCTTTCCGGAAAAATTACACCCCTCCGAAGATTAACAAAAAAAAATGTTTCTCCTTTTTATTTTTCCCTGTATGTTAAGCTAAAGACACGAAATTTGGTAAATATTATTTGTCAATAAATCTACACATTTTGGAAGTTTTTCAACCCCGGAGTATGCTTAGAAGGGGTTGAAATAGTCCACTCCTAAGATATTTTTTCTTACAACTTTATTTTGGATACACATTTTCCTTTTAAAACCACATGCCTGAAAAGCCCATTTACTGAATTTTTTATCTCTACCGCATTGTAGCAGGGTGTGAAACGATAAGAAAATCATATCCATAAAGTTAGCAGAGCCACTTGCACCGAAGTCAATGAAAACCATCTCATTAATTGTCGTATATTTATCGAGAATTTGTCGTGAAAGAAAAAAATTTGTGGCGCTTCTAGTTTTTTTTTAGGGGTTACTCTGCTAACTTAATATTAAGTTAGCAGAGCCATTCTAAAATATGCATCGAATTCGATCAAATTTATGTTATGAGTAATTGTCGAGTATTTGTCGTAGACCATCTAACCTGAAAAAACCAGAAAAAATAATTTTTTTATAGCTTTTTTATAGGATTTAATGAAATGTTCTGGTTTCTCAGGAAATTTGTCAGATTCGGCAACACTGCATTGGTAAATTGATATTTCAGGTATGTTTTTCGTATCATTATTGACTGATATTGGATTGTATATGTTGAATCTTCTATTTCCCGAGAAGAATAATTTTCGTTTCAATGCTGAATAATGGAAATATTCCATTCTCACGGATATACATCGACGTACCTTTGTGATACAAGAAAGTTAATTAGATGACCGTTTTTCCTTCCGGAAATGAGCTGAACGATTGGAGGACGACCAAAACATATTTGTCGTGAAAGAAAAAAATTTTTCGCGCTCCTCGTCTTTTTTAAAAGGGGAGGCTCTGCTAACTTAATATTAAGTTAGCAGAGCCATTCTAAAATATGCATCGTATTCGATCGAAAATGTTATGAGTAATTGTCGAGTATTTGTCGTAGACCATCTAGCCCGAAAAAAAACAGAAAAAATAATTTTTTTATAGCTTTTCTTATAGATTTTAATGAAATGTTCTGGTTTCTCAGGAACTGCATTGCAGTGTTACCGAATATGACAAATTTCCTGAGATACCAGAACATTTCATTAAAACCTATAAAAAAGCTATAAAAAAATTATTTTTTCTGTTTTTTTCAGGCTAGATGGTCTACGACAAATACTCGACAATTATTCATAACATTTCTGATCGAATTCGATGCATATTTAAGAATGGCTCTGCTAACTTAATATTAAGTTAGCAGAGCCACCCCTTAAAAAAAACTAGAAGCGCGACAAATTTTTTTCTTTCACGACAAATTCTCTACAAATATACGACAATTAATGAGATGGTTTTCATTGACTTCCGTGCAAGTGGCTCTGCTAACTTTATGGACATAAGAAAATCAGCAGGAATATTTCATCGCATACGCATTTCAATGAGGAGAAGAGTAAATGCTTTTATTGAAGCTGAAAGCGGCCATTTTCAACATTTATTATTATTGTATAGTTGATATTTGACAGGTTTTCATTCATTGTTCGCTATTGTTTTAGTTGTAGAAGTCTCAGCCTAGTAGAATCATAATTTGGTTGGCTGTTGGTCAATAAAATGCTATTTCACATTGGTTATGTTTTTCTCATAAATACTTAAGTTTTTGAAAAAACTCAAAGAAATGAACAGTTAGTGAATGAATTGGGTTTCAAGCCATGTTTTTTCAAAAGGAAAATTTCAAATTCCAAAAAAAATTGTAGGAAAAAGTATCTTAGGGGTTGAATATTTCAACCCCTTCTAAACATACTTGAGCATACAGAGTTGAAAAAATTCCAAAATATGTAGTTTTATTGACAAATAATGTTCACCAAGTTTCGTGTCTTCAGCTTAATATACAGGGAAAATAAAAAACAAAAACAATTTTTTTTGTTAATCTTCGGAAGGCTGTAACTTTTCCGGGGAGAGATTTTTCAAAAAATTTTATAGCAAATACCTACCTTAATTTTCATCACAGAATCACCTTTTAATTTTTTCGGTGTGATTCACATACACCCTGTATACCCCATACACGTAAACCTGAAAAAATAATTTTCCTCAAATTATCAGGAGATTCCAAATTCCCCATAATGTCCGAATCATGTAGGCAGATATTCATAGATTCCAAATTAGTTGAACGGATTGCCAATAATACTAATTCCGTTCATTTCCTGATAGGCCAGCCAAAATTATCGTACAATTGATCCATTTGACGTATATGTTTTCAATTCGTGACGCTGCTGGTTAGCAAATGAATGATCTCACAGACACGATATCGATCTACCCGGCTGTGAAATTGGTCGGAATTGATTTTGAAAGGAAACAATGGAACAGCTATTCGGGCTCATCAGTTGGAATTCGTAATTGCTATGTGAACTAACACAATCGCATGTTGAAACTGGAATTCCATTTCTGGTGTAGGAGACTAGGCGAAACCGTTCATACATGGAAATGAAGCAGATAGTTTCGTGTTGGTCATGTCAAATGAAGTATAACGAAGTTAGAATTAACCATTCCAACATGCTCTCATTGGATTTACCGCGAGATATGTCCCAAGTAGAAATGCAATATGGCGCCTTCATGCTTTTACAGGGTGAGTATGTAAGTTGTACATTAATTTTAACCATAGATTCACCTCATCAAATGAAACGCTTTTTTCATTTGCCATTTTTCCAGGGGCGGCTCAGGTAAAAAGTTACAGGTATTTGAACATTTCTTAATATGCTAATACACTCCTGCACTTTGTTGTTAAGTTCAACACAGATATATGTTTCAAGGTGATTTTAATTGCAAAATTACCAATCCATTGCTACAAAATTCAAAGAAATATGATGGGAGAAACTCTTTTACTCACTTAATTCCTATGATTTGGTACAATTTCATTTTTGCCTATTCCTATCCTAATTTTCATCGAATTCATGAATAAATTACATGAAATCACTCAACTAACCTGAAAACATTAATTGAACTCTAGAATTCTATGGAAAGTCTGGTCCATAGACATAGACTATATATGTGGTCTGGTCACTGAGTAGTATAGACCTAATATTTGTTCTATGCAAAATAGATGAATACTTCTGTGTATTCTGTGTTCCTGGTATATATGGGTGGAGCTTAATTCACGGCATTACTAGTTCAGGGGCGTTTTCACGAAGATAGGGAAATATCTCGAATTTTATCAGATTTTATAACATTTAACGTTTTATATCTTGAAAACGGTTCATTTGAGGACTCTGGTCGATGGTCTTTTGAAAAATAAAGAACAATTATTATTATTTTATTAAGTATTCTAGAATGACTGAGGATTCTAATAATGACTTGGGATAAACTTTATCTGCATTCTTCATGCTGAATTCTTATAGTTTTATGAATCGGTGAGTCTATATCCAGGAAACCGTTTTAAGTAAAATGAAATTGATTACTGTAGAATATGTGTCATAGAAGGAACCATATCAGAGCAACAAAGAAAAGACTGATTTTTTTGGAAATTTCAACAGCTTGTATCCTTTACCGAGCCCGAATCAGGAAAAATGGTCAACAAAAAAGTACTCTATTGGATGAGAGGAATCTAGGGTTGAAATTAATGTACAACTTAAAGATAGGAATTGGTTCATGGACAAAATAGAGCTTCAGTAGTAATACTAACATAATCACAAGGACGAATATCTGTCGATGAATCATCGAATAATCCACCTTGATCAGAGCTGATCATCGAATCAACCAAAATATCTACATCGAAGAAGCGGAGAATGACTACAGCTGTTTCACAGTTATTACTGATCATCAGGTTAACACACCTTGCATAAAAGCGCAGAAAGAATCCCGATTCTTGTCACCTTTCAGATGGGTTGCTGCAGTATTACTGCGTACATGCGTATGGAAAAAATAACATGAGCGAAATTGCGAAGAAGAGGGAAATTTTACCTGCTCAAATTCATCTCGAGTGGCTGTCTGAGACACCTGCATCCCTAGTAGATTAGAAACTGTCAGAAATATTTGGGAGATTTGCTGTTCGAACACCTTATGGCAACACTATTAAGTCGAACTTCGAAGGCGTTCAATTGTCATAACCTTGTCGGTAAAACTTTACTTTAGGAACGGTGCTTGATTTTGATCCTGATTTTTTATAGATGCAGTTTTTCGTAGTAAATCGATTGATACCAGTCTCGACCCCGTCAAACTCTTAGTTTAGAAGATATTAATTATTGAAATCACATTTTTTGGTACTGAATTTGACGTATTTGTTACATAAAGACAATATTTTCTATGGTTGGCGTATATTTGTCTAGCAGGACCATGAAATATTCGGAGATAAATCATAGAAGAATATTCTCTACATATATAGTATTTAGTCTCATATCAATGTAATGAGATTATGAGAACTATAATGTATCAATCGCGGAAAACTCACAGTGACAAAAACTCAATTGCGCGGCCGCTCATATTTTCCACAGGTAAACTTGCAAAATTCCTAAACCATTATGGTTGCACTATTAGATAGTGCCGCTTAACTTCAACTTCTGATTTGGACTGTAACTGTCCCAAATCCAACTAACCTCACTCAACCAAAGACCTTGATTTCTTCTGAATTCAATTTCCTTTTCTGGGACTAAACTAACCTAACCTAGCAAAGAACCTTAACAACTTAAAGATGAGATTGAAGGGCACCGCCTTCTTCGGACTTGGCACTGTAAGAAATTAAACTAACCTAACCTAACCAAAAACCTCAACAACTCAGAGGACGAAATTCAAGGGAACTTTTCTATATTTAATTTACTCTTCAGATTTGTACTGGCACTGTCCTAAACTAAACTGACCTAACCAAGTACCTTAACAACTCAGAACACGAAATTCAATGCACAATCCTGAATTAAATTTCCGTTTCTGATTCAAACTGGCACTGTCCTAAATTAAACTAACCTAACCTAACCAGACAACGAAATTTAACTTAACCATAGTCTTTTTTATGGACGGTGTTCGATTTTTGATCGGTTTTCAAATATATTCAGTTTTTCTAGGCATATCGATCGGTATCAGTCTCGATTCCGGTAGATTCGTAGTTTAGGAGATATTTTTCGGAAATTGATTTTTTGTACTGAATTTTACATAAAACATCAAATTATTGAAAGGATTCATCGAAATCTCATCATGCTGCTATCGTATTCGAGCATAAACTTTGGTCAATATCATCATCTTTCAAAACGCCAATAAAGAGCATAACACTACCTACCTCCGTAAACAAATACTTTGAGGTGTAGTTGATTGAATATTTCATTATTTATATCAAACAATATCGGAATTCGAAGAGAAAAACGAATCAGAAGAGGTCTGTTGCATGTTTTTGTGCACTAATTGCACATAGCCTCACCACTAGTGCTTTCGTTATATTTTGTCATGTCTCTTCTAGTAAATCGGAACAAGCCCACAATCTCGTTTTGTTGCTACTGCCTTCCGAATCGAAAATTTGAAAGTTAAATAACCGTCAATCCAAAAATGCGAAAATTAAAAGACGACAGGATCTAAACGCAATCGAGTGTCGAGTAGGATTTAGATGCATAGAATTCTAAACATTTTGGGAGGATTCATGTTTGTATTCTGTCGTGGAACTCATACAAACCATAGAAAATATCCACTATCTATATTTCTGATAGTCATAACCAAGGAAAAATGCATATGTGTTGTCAAAATATGAGAGAAAATTGCAATTTTCAAAAATTAATAACTCCGAAACTACGAGTTTGCCGGAAATGAGACTGGTAGCAATCGATGTTTCATGAAAAACTGCATCTATAAAAAAATCAGGATCGAAATCGAGCACCGTCCCTAAAGTAAAGAGGAGCCTTTCAAGAGAAATCTAACAGTTTATTTCAGAGAAATAATAATTATAATTTAAAAAAAAAAATTTCGAACCAAAAATTCTGCATGTCATTCTTTACTGTATTAGGTAATTGAATGCAGTGGGAATCGTAACGAACCTGACATCGAAATAGAAAAACTACAACGACATGTGAGCTCTTCTGGACCAAAGTTGAAAGACAAAGCTTACAAGTGAATTAAACAACGCGATTTTCGATTTTACAAAAATATAAAAATTGACGCTGTGAGAGATCTCTCCTTGTTCCTGCGCCAATTTGCAACTCCAGAAAAAGTCACAGTTGTTGTTTTTTACAAGGTAAATGGATCTGTCTCTAGGACTTACTGATTGTTTTACTGGATTGATTACTTATTACCCAGTTTCAATCTGATCACTTGAGTATTTTTTGAGATATTGAGGACACTTCAAAATTTTGGATGGACATAAGTTGGGTTCAAACGTACTCTACATATGTCAAGACTCTAGGTTTTTCCTTCGGAAGTTAGAACACATACGGAGATAACTGAATTGTACCACGGATTCTTCTACAGTGGGTAAAACCTAATAGTTCACTCGAGACATAAGGGAGATCTGAAATATGCAAACGAAATAAGAGACAATACAAAATAACAGAGAATAATTTCGGAGGAAAAGCTAAAAATTTTGAATAATCCATCATTCTCGGATGCGACATAAAGTTTTATAAGGCATTGGATTTATTGTGATTCTTAGTTCTAGTTTATTCATAGGAAAGGGGGGGAGCTACAATCGCCACTTCAGCTTTTGAATCTTAAGAATGGCATAAAAGAGTAATTTTATGAATCGTATTTTATGAGCGCTGTTCATGATATTCACTTATTCGATGATAACCTTAGGGGATTTATTATGAACGCATATATCTGGATGAGATGAATAAAATACGAACCCTCTGACGTTCCCCGAATTAAGGTGATATATGTTTTTCAAGCTCAATCATTTTTGATGCCATAGAGGAAGTATGTTATTTGCGTCTCCCTTTTCGGTATATTTTTACCTCGGAGGTTATTTTCATTTGCTTTTTCGAGGAGCATCAAAGCAGTCGTTTCGTAAATTCCAACATTGTTGTACGCGCATGTTCTAGGGAACGGCGTGCTTTCGTTTGGTCCAAATGTCTGTAATTTTCGTTGAGCCGAAATGTATTTGGAACGACTAGGTTGGACCCACTGATGACGGATGTGCTAAATTGGCCAAATGGTTTCTGAGTTATAGTCATTTGAATTTTTGAGATTATTCCCTCTATATCTTAAGAACTATTTGAGTGATCGGATTGGAAATTGGTAGCTAGTTGCAGCATAGTGAAGCCTAGCCTAATGAGGAACTCAGTTGAAATCGAATGGTTATCAAATTTTGTATGAACCTTCAAACTGTTATTTTTCAGACAAGAACAAGAATTAAATTCGATCCTATCTGTATCTTGGAATTTTTTGAAAAATTAAATTCTGAGTTGGTATATCTGCAGAATCATTGGGTGAATTTTATCTATTCACGAATTTAACCAGCAAAATTGAGGTCAAATTCTACTCTACAAATATCGAGTTTTCAAGTTGTTCTTTTCGGAAGATATTGCGCAATAACACCCAAAAGGAACGACTTAGAAATTCGGATATGTTTACAATAGATTAACTCTATATTTGAAGAGTAGGTTGGGGACTTAATAACGATGGTTTAATCCGTAAATTGATAAATCCGCTGAATGGTCCCGTAGAAATACCAACTCAGCGTATTATTTTTCCAAGATTTCCAGAACTACAATTTGAATCGAATTGAAAAGTACTTGATTGAAAAATGATATCTGGCAGGGTCATGCAGAAACTTATCAGGTTCATATGAGAAAAGGATTGCCAAATCTAAGTGAAGATGCGTTTGGTGGGGTCGATACGTGAAACGATGACCGTTTCGGCAACGAATTTTCAACATATATCGATATATAGGAGAATTCTCCATTATTTCTCAGTTCTTTTTGTGTTTTCAAGCAAATATCTAACAAAGAACTATTCAAAATTAATTAATATGGCTATTCATATGGAAAAAGAATCGACACTATTTGTCAAGGGCATATATCGGAACAGCGTCCACGATCAACAGAGTCAATTGTGAGTAAAGTCTCAAAAAACAAACAATTGAAGAAAAATAATTCTGTGAATTTTTTTGTTTGTCTGATGAGGAAGTAAGATTTAGACTCTGAAAAGTTACAGTTGCCTTGGTTGATCATTTACATTGTTTCAATAGTGTTGGTTCGACAATTTTTTTTCTAGAAACTGCCAAAGACAAATAATTTCAACCCTGCAATCCGCAAGGGCGTATTCTATAAATAACAAATTTTAATTGTTCTTTTTCAGATATTGGAAAAATCTAGAAATCTCAGAGCCGGATCTAGGGCGTGGCGAGGGAGGCATTTGACACGGGCGCCAACCAACTAGGGGCGCAAAATTATGATTTTTTTTTCTTGAAATGATGTTTTTTCACTTCCAAGTCCATTCATATTTTAGAGCGGTGCAAAAGTGCATGCACCTGTTGTACAATATGCGGCGACAAGTAGTTACCAATAAATTAACAGATGATAAATTTACATTTGTCGGTCGCCTTACGATTCCCGATCGCGTCCAGATGTTTGTTATTCGAACACTGAAGACCTCAATTAGCGGCAAGTTCAGAGGGAGTTTAATGGTTCGAGCTAGCGGCGGTAGCGCTCCGTCTAGGGTCGGCTTCTTGACGGCATGACAAAGAGATTCAGACCGTCCACATTATTCGCCGAATCGTTCATCACACCGGCTTTGATAAGGGTAATGTATTTCGAAGACATTTACGACCGATAGGCTTGATGAAATCACCCCAATCATATAAATACTACTTTTTTTCTCTCGCATGTGGGGTACTTTCATGCAGCGGTGCAGTTGATAGCATCAATAAGAAGAATAAGAACCAGGAACTTATCATTATATTTTATATTATGTGCAATACCGCAAATGACGTGATCGTGCAAGCGGGCCGGGAAATTATTCGTGCTGGAAAAAGTTAAAAAATTTCAATCAGGTATTTTTGAATCATTCAATTCTGAGTTGAGGATTTTTGCGCGCTCGGTTGAACTATATTCTGTCCGTGCACACGAGAGTCACTCATTTTCAAAAGATATAACCTACAGACTGCAAAATTTATAAGGTAATGTTTGGGTTAGGAATATGTCGACGATATTATCGTTGGAATTTTATTTGCGAGATCCCAACTTATACCGATTCAATTAAAAATGCGTTGTACCATAATTACACCAGTTTTTATACGTATAAGAAGAAGTTAGAAAAAAAATCACTATTTTGAGAAGAATACGATAAATTAATCGTATCTCTAGTATTTTATTAATCAGCTTCTTAGCTATGGGTACTACAGAAAGAGGATCAAATGCCGATCAAATGAATATTATGATTCTTGAGTTTTACTGAAACATGAAACGTTTTTCTGTCCTCCTGACATTTGTCGAGCATCGAGACAATTCAGATACGAATATAAACGAGCGCGCAAAACATTCCGATTCGACGAATTTTCAGAATCTTATATAATTTTAGGTTGATATAACCAACGGAAATGGTTTTTCTGTTACAATTATTATCTTATGACCTTTGTTGGCATGTGTGTTCTCAAATGTATTTCAGTTTTTCATTCACACTTTCAGTTATTGTTTTTAAGCTTTGACTGCTTATATATTATTTTGAGAATAAATTATTCTATTCGCCTTTTTGTTTTCTTCAAACCCTCATTACCGTATATTAATACGTTAGTGAGTTCTCTTTACTACCTTATAAGATACATGGGAGATTATATTAATTTCTATACACATATTATTTGATATGCTCGTTCTCAAAAGAATATAATAATTGTAAAATATCTTAGGAATAGAATAAATACTATCATTCATGAAAAGCAGGTAGTTATTGAAAGAAAAATTGATAAGGGCTCATTTCGATAACTTGCCGCGGGCGCTGAAATCCTAGATCCGGCTCTGAGAAATCTGGACAAAAGCTGCAACAATGCTTTTCTTGATTTTATTCGAGGGACAGAATGCCGTTAGGTATCATTCTGCCCAAAGATCTATGATTCTAATGACTTCATGAAGATCGAATACCCATGTCGAATAGAAAAGGGGAAAATTATTTGAGCTTTTCAGAACTCCACGAATTTTCCATTTCAGTATCTTCAATAAATTCCAAAGAAAGTTATGATGACTCAGAGAACACAGCACCGCAATCCAATATCGTTCGGAAAATGGAAAATGTTTGTTTGACTTCGACTTATATTCATGCTCCAAGTTGACTTTGATAGAAAGGCATCGATAACTTATGCAATGTTTATTTTGATGAAGATTTTCACAAATATTTATCTGTGGAAGTCGGGGGGAGATCAAAGTAGACAGTGAATAATAGAGCTGGCTAAGAACTTCGTTTATCGATTCTGGTTCATTATTTCCGAACCATAGAAGAACGGCTGAAGAAAATCACTCTGCTCTCCCTCGAATATTTTCGATTGATATACAGGAAGTAGATTACTACTTCACCCAATACAGTGTCTCTTCCGTTTTTTTTGAGCCGGAATTGAGCTAATGGATTGATTGACTTCCAATTGTAAAAACTCTCCTTATACACTTTTATTTCCACGAAATGATGCCTGGTTTGAAATACTGAGAAAATCTGAGTGACTATTTCCCTCGTCGTAATTTCCACCATACAGAAACGCGGAATTTTGAATTACAAATGGTTTCTATGTGGAAAAACTGTTTGGCAGGAGCTGTCAGTAGTTTATTCGAGTTTACCCGCGGCAAAACTTGACAGTTGTTGTCACCAAAAATCACAATAAATAATTAAGTTTGTGCTATTTTTGATGGAATAAATTGGGTACCTTTTTTCAGTTTTCAAATTAATACCTATACATAATGCATGCAGAATAATCTGTTACTCATGAAATAGTCTTGTCAAATACCATTCGGGCATTTAATTTTTCCTGTGAAAAAAATCGAAAAAACACATTGCAGAGTAATATTTTTCAACAAAAAGCATTCGTGCAGGTGCAAAAATCCTCGTCTTCGACTCGGATTTTTTTTGCCACCAGCACCCATGCCTCTTGTTAAAATATTACTTAGCAACGTGTTTCTTCGATTTTTCTCGGAAAAATTAGATGCCCTTATGATATTATTCACGATAAAATTTTGAAATTTTTTAAATTCAAGATATTTTTAACTGTTGTTTTATTGGATTTCTCAAATGTGACCGTATTACTCTTCGACATATTTTTACGTGGTATAGTCATGTCGAATACAACCAGAATTAGAATTAAAGCAGGTAAAATTCCTTTCTCGTCATATTCAAGTTTGCTGCATTTCGACAATTTCACTCCTGAAATTTTTTTCCCACATCACCCGCCTGATGGCTTGTGATTCTGATACAAATGTCATTCGAGAAATTGCCAAGCAACAAACTTTCATACTGGAATCGAGAAACTTGCCGGCTTAATTTTATCCCAAGTGGTATACCAAATGATGAATTATTTTCTTACAGAATTGTAGAGCACCCAAAGGTCATTTACTCCCTAGATGAAGTTGTTCTCCTACCTCCCATCATGAGACCTGACAAAGTCATATGTGTGGGTTTGAACTATCCGAATTTCTGCGATGACATTCAAACGACATGTCCTAATGAACCAGTGGTGTTCTCCAAGTTTCCGTCTTGCATAACCGGACCCTACAGTGATATCAAGTTGCCAAAAATAAGCGACGTAAGTTAATATTTTATTATGATTGATCTTTAGGAATTTGAGAAATTCCTATATCTTGGTGTGATAATCTAATTCGTCTTTTTTTCGATAACTGATATATAGTCAAAGCTTCATCTTCTCATCCAGTTCCAAAATTCCATTGAACGCTTATAGCTGAAATTAGTTCGTGGAGGGATTCTGTTCATCTTCTATGATTCCGTGAGCCAAGCAAACATTTATCTGCTTCCTAACGCGAGGCAATCTTCAAATGGTTGGTTAGGAGTTTCTCCTTTGTCCATATGGAATCTATATTCACCTTTTTTTTGCTAAATAACTTTCAACTAAGTGCTTTCTGAGTAGACGAAGCACGTAGCAAACTTCATGAAGATGTTCATGCTGAGTTCAAGAAAAGTCTTTGATATCTCCGTTTAAATAATATTCTATGAAAACTTGAAATAGTCCACTAGACTCTCCAAGTCAGATCAATCCATCTTCCCGAATTCTCATTTCTTGGTATTTCTCAGACTGGCAGAAAGATTCTGGTGATACAAGTGAGAGCTCTTATTGTGGTATCGTCTAACCTATATCTAGCCGAGAAACCTAAGAAACCGAAGTGTGACGAACGCAAATAATCTCACTTTTTCAAACCAGCACTTGTGTATGGAAAAACGCAAACGGATCCATGTAAAACCTGTATTTTCTTCTTCTTTCATGCTAATATTAAAAGTCGCGTTCTTCTAAGAACAGCTTCAACCTAGCAAGTTATTACATGTACAGCAGATGCTTTGCATCGACCAACTGGTACTCTTCCAGCTGCTAGTGAACATAACATATAATAGTGATGTTCTTTCGTACTGAACGAAGTGATTTATATAACTTCAATCAGAGAGATCAGTTGAAGCGATCGTTCTTTCGTTTCAATCAGTTCTCCCTTCCACAACTCTAAAGTGATTGCAAATGATTTTTCTAATCGCGGAACAAGTTCCATCAGTTCAATCAGTACGGAAGAACACTACTAATGTATCTTTTTACTAACAGCAAAAAAAAACAATTAGTTTCTCGGTAAATTTAGCCTCTATTCACTTTCTGCTTGCTCTTCATCCAGTTAGCATTAGTATACACTAAAACCAATACCAGAACCGAAGCCTTATGCTGTGCCAGTGTAATAGCGGGACATGCTTAACGATTAATGGTCAACCACCTCCAGGTTCCCCACTGGCATTTGTATCTTAACACTTGCAATGCAAACCATATTCATGTATGGCTACCCTTCTCTTTTCATTACCTACACCAATTAAGATCATTTTTCTGAAGTAAAGCCGACCTCCTTAGGCCTTTTTGACAGTTAATTGACAAAGGACATATTGTAAGCGGAGAACCCTTTCCTCGATGAATGAAAAGCCTGTATATGATTCACCCTCATTCATGTTTTTGGTCATGTGTGTTTGTATGGTCTGTTCAGTATGCGCATTAAAAATTGAAAAATGGGCGCCAAAACTAGCTATGGCTTGAATTCGTTATAGCTTAAGCTGAATTGTACTCCATTGTTCAGGAGGGGTTAACGAGCCTTACATGATGAGCTGATTTTTGAGTTCCCAAATTTTATCAGTAGCTCTAAGTCTTAACTCACCTATCTCAACTATAAAACTGCGTTAGGTCTATCGCAGGTATCGACCAAATGCCAACCAGAACTGTGCGACAGCATTGATGTTGTAAGTGTGATTAGAAAAATGACATAAAACAGTTTCACAGGAGATTTCTGAGAGGAAGCAGTGCTGTGGATTTTGCTCTGACCAAGAAGGCGTAATAAACTGTTGATAACGATCACGCCTTGCATCTGGGGTGGAACGCAGCTTGTCGGCTGTGTGCGAGATGTGTGCAACTAATTCGCTTTTTTTCCACAGGAGATCGTAGATTTGTGGTCAGTTTGTGGTCTGAATGTGGTACTTGTGAGTTAAGCCTATGTCATGCAAGAGAGCACAGTGGGATTATTGATCACCCCTTGTCTATGTTCGAGCATTGTATCAATTAAATTTACCGAGTTATATCTTCCAGTTTCTGGAAGGAAATGGTTGAAGTGACTAAATAATATTACAAGAATGTTGGTGGTGGAATGAATTGAAACATACTTCATAATACAAAGACGAATATTTCTTTGCGTTAATAGAAACAGTAAAACAGATACCTATTCAATTGACGTTCGAGTCCACGTAGTAGTTAAATTTTTTCAATTACCTTCATGACAATCTTATTCATGATTTTTGCAGCAAGTGGACTGGGAGGTGGAATTAGCAGTGGTTATAGGCAAAGAAGCAAAGGATGTGCCTGCGAAAGATGCCTTTGACTACATCTTAGGTTATTCAATAGCACAAGACATAAGTGCTAGAGATTGGCAAGCGAGAAATGGGGGACAGTACCTGCTATCAAAGTCAATGGATACCTTCTGTCCTTTAGGGCCTTATATCGTAACCAAAGATGAAATTCCTGATCCCCATAATTTGAACCTGAAATGCTGGGTGAACGGTGTTTTAAAACAAGATGGCAACACGAGAGATTTAGTGCACAAGATCGATAAACTGATTGAACATTTATCGAGGTAAGTACTTCTCGTTCTAGGGAGAGAACTTTCGGATTCAGTTAAGAACTTAAGAAGCCATTAAGTTGGACACAAACACATCAAAAAAACTCAATATTTGAAAGTTAGAGATGCCAGTGGACATAGTTCTTATGTGATGAAGAGTATCATGAAATGAATAAGTAATCTCTTTTGAAGACAAGGTTAGAGGATTTCAGTTCTTAGGACAAAATATAATTTATTGAGAGTTTGGTGGTAGAATTTGGAAAATTAACAATATAAAAAAATCAACATAATTGTAAAGAAAAGTAATGTAATCGATAACAATACTTCACAATGTGAGGACCATAGATGTCATGAAATACTCCTTTGGATTGCTCCTTAACCAGTATTGATAATTATATGATATTTCGGTTTGTTTTGTTGTGTGCTAGTAATTCAGAAGTATATGCTAACACAAAATAATGAACTTAGTAAATTTGTTTTCAGTATAACTACTCTTTACCCTGGAGACTTGATCCTCACTGGTACCCCGTCAGGAGTTGGATTTTACAGAAATCCACCAGAGTTTCTCAAGCGTGGTGATATAGTTGAGAGTGAGATTGAAGGTATTGGAAAGATGTTGAACCATGTAGTCTGAAGCAATATCTGTTGGAAAGAACATTTTGATCCATTTTCAATAATTCTCTCGATTTGTGAATATAACTTGTTGTCAAAGTTTTTAAATTATTTTATTGTTTTGAAATAAATTTATTATATCCATTCGACTGCAACTTGATATATTATTTTCTGAACGAATGTATGATAGAAGATTTTATTTGATAGAGGAACACATATGAAAGTTCAGCAAACATTCTTTTTTTTCTGACGTGTAGTGAATCAAAAATTTGTTCAGAGAATAAGCTGACATATTCGTAAGAGAAGGCATGTTTTTTCTGGAACGAAACAATTTTTCTCTCTTTTGAATTTATATGTCCAAAATATATTGAACTACTATCTGCAACATAAATAGAGACATAAAACCAGCAGAAATTAGTATATTACACCACCTACGCTTGCTCCCTGACCTGGAGTGAGTAAACAGAGTGAGTCTTCAAGTTCTACGTTAATTCTTTTCGTAGATTCCTCTAAAATGAAACACTTTTTCTTTCCCATTCTTCCAGGTCCGACGCAGGTAAAAAGTATAGATCACTCAACCATTTCTCAAGGTGCTAATACACTCCTGCACCCTGTTGGCAGACTCAACACAGATATCCCTTACCGTGATCTGTCTTGAAGAATTACCAATCCATTACTTGAAATTCAAAGAAAAATTATTGAGAAAATACATTTACTCGCTTGACTCTTATGATTTGATGCTTTCCACGGTATTATTGTAAAGAAAAAATAACACTGTTCTTGAAACACTTATCTTCCACTTGATACTCATACAGTATGCTTTCATCATGAACATTCTAAATTTTCATTAAATTTATGAATGAATTATATGAAATCTCTTTATTAGCGTCAACACGATATCTTATCTATGGGACACAATAAAAGATATCTATGAATTCTATGGAAAGTCTGATCCATATACATGGAGACATACCTGACATGTTTGTGTTCTGGTCACGAAATGGACAAATATTTATATTTATGTATTCTGTGGTGAAAATTTCCTCAGATTTGATAATATTCAACATTGAATATATCGAAATCGGTGCATTTCAGAAGAAATTATAGGGACAAGTTAAGTATTCTAAGATGATTGAAGAATCTTTAAATAACTTAAAACAAATATCATCTGCATTCTTTATGCTATTTCTCATAGTAATATGAATAGATGAGTTTATAACTAGGAAACCGTTTGAAGTAGGATGAGAGTGATAACTGAAGAAGTAGTATCGTAGAAAACTTCACACAAGAATTGATTTCATTCGGAGTGAACATGTCGAAGCCATAAAAAAAAGACTGATATTTCAGGAAATTTCAACAGCCAGGATAATTTATCTACCGCAGCCGAATATGGAAAGATGGAAAACTAGAAAGGTGTTTTATTTCATGGAATTCGTGGCTGAAATTAGGGTGAAATATATCAAGAGCTCCATTATACCCAAATTCCAAAATTCCATAGTTCAACGCTCTTGGCATCCTCATCATTCTTCATAATCCTCTCTAAACCTAGTCGAACAGCTGCCAGTTTCACACGATGCTAGCCAAGTCTACGATCATATTATTTCTACGTATTTCATCCCACTGGTTGCTTCGCAAGAAATGGAATTATCCCAGCACTCTGAAGGCGTAAAAGGGAACTTATTAGAGCAACCTAGATGTGCGAAAGAATATAAAAGATTCTCCAACACTGGCTGGTAGATTCTGATTTTAATGGTAACCATGTTTTCTCAGCTGTCGTTATTTTCCTGCATTTTATTTTTCAGACACAAAAGGCGAACCACTGACGAATAATCGTACAACACAATAGCTTCCGAAAGCAACAACTTCGAAGATATATATTGGGTTCGATTCTGTTTGCTAATTGCTATAAACCTTGCTATTCCAGTTATTTTTTGCCATCTTTCTAATCTATAGCAATATGGCGTTAATATCACGTATCCTGTTCCGAATGTTATAGCAGTGTTTATTATGAATTTTGTCATAGCAAATTGGTCATCGCGGACTGACATAATCAGTGAGCTGACAACCCTGTATTTTATGATCTAAAAGCGACAAGAAAATGGAAAATTACCCTACTTTATAAGAGTTTTTTGTCCAATATTCTATTCTGCCTACGGTTTTAGTTATTTATGTGAAAGTTGATTAATATAACTGATTTAAAAATGTTACGAAACACAAAAACCAAATGAAATGGAATCAAACAATTTCCTGGATGCCAATACAATACTGACAACCAAAAATCAAATGTAGCCATTTCATTCAGGCGGCATAATTTGATGAACATTTCTGTTAGAAACTCAAAAGAATAACTGGAGTCTACTATGCCAGTATTTTACTCTATGAATCTATCTTGAAATTATATATACTAGAGAACCTTTAGTACATCTATATCAGCAAATAATTCCCTATTTCCAAGATTTTTGAAACCTTGGAAGGAATAATATTGAAATAAATGATTCTCTGCTATATTCTCATTTTACTTATCTTGTTATCAAGCATTGCAAGTACTATTTTGAGGTTGCTAAGATAGCAATATTTGATAGCAAATTCAAGGCGAAAAAAAACCCTTAAAAATTACTGTCATGAGATCAGAAGCTTTTGCTCGCTTGTTCATTTCCAAAGTAGTCTCGATATGAAATAAACCCCGGGGCCTCCGTCAATTTGCATCCCCGTAATCTGTCGATTTGAAGGTCTACAGTAGTCCAGATCTAATCAAAGCACAAAATTTTTTTAACATTCCTTCAAGCCAATGCAGAGGTCAAGTTCAATTCACTGGAATTCAATACGTGGTTGAAACTACTAGATAAATTAATTTATTATTCAAATATGATCGACCATATGTACCCTGCCTGTCCTTTATTGGGAATTAAATATTGAATCTGTCAATGACAGTGTCAACATTATTCACGTGAGCATGAAATCCAATTTAAAGATTCCTGATTGATGTTCGCGAGCATGTTCTGCACATAAACAGTGTGACACCTACCTAACTCCTAAACCTACTATATCGTAGTTCGAAATTCGAATTCGCTCCATGTAGGAAAGTCCCATATTCTATTTTAATTAACTTGTAGCTACACATTGCATCAACGTGAGGCTGCGAGATGCATTCCAAATTTCCATTAGATGTAGGAATGTGTATGTACAATTTTGTTTACGTTGTTGTATTCATTAGTATGGAGAAAGGTTTTTTTGAAACAATGAATACTTCGATAGTGAACTTTAGTGGAACTGGACGCTCTAGGTTTTTTATTAGTGAAATATCATTCTAATGAACTTTTTATGCTCCTGTTGCTTTTTTCGAGTTTGAATTTTAATAATTCACCATTTCACAGAGAGTTTGACGTTTGAGATTCATAAATGGATTGAATTCTGATTCGAAAAATTGAATATGTGTTTTCAAACATTATTCATTGTTAGGAATTAGTCCTATGTAGAATATAATCTGCAATATCGCAGGTACAGCGACCTGATGCGACTAAAGGATGAATGTTATGCACATCGATCAAAGTATTCTGCACTCGAAGGTGGGATTCGCAAGATGCTCCTAAAAGATGGCGCGATGTACGTTGTTAAACTGCAGCGGTCCATCTGAAAGGTGACAAGTATCGGGATTCCATCTGCGGTTTTATCCAAGGTAAGTTGACCTGACGATCAGTAACACTTGTGGAACAGCTGTAGTTATTCTCCTTGGATGCGCTTCTTCGATGTAGAAGTTTTGGTTGATTAGATGATTAGCTCTGATCAAGGGGGAATATTTGTTGATTTATCGACGGATATTCGTCCTTGTGATTATTCATTATTTATTGACAAACTTAACGGATATACTTTTTTGGAAAAGACCACTTGATTTATTGGAATATCGAATAATACAACATGTATGAATCAATCACAGTATAAGCAGAGTAAATGTAAACGAGATACCGTACATTTTCACGAGTGATACAAGAGCAGAGATACAAACTTCAGCGAAAAGTCTGTCATCCGTACAGGTTATGAGCAGGTTAATTGAGTTATTCCGGAAATATCAACGGTACCCACGGGAAACCATGAAATTAGACAGTTATCGCGTTCTCAGTCGGATGGCCGGCTGACCGCACAGAATCAGTGAATCCAACCTAGCATTTTCAGCCTCAAATCCAAAAAATTCAGACAATTGCAAAGAACAATAGCACACAGTTACCCAGAACATGGCATAAAAATATTCGACAGAAGTCCAACTGAATTTAATTTTCAATCGCTTCCTTGAGTGTATTCGCTCCGAGTATGAAGAACAGTAGTGCCAACTTGGTGACAAAGGAAGTTTCGACCATTTCTTCGAGCAGGCTTTCAGAATGATTATTTTCCGGTATTTTCTCACAGTCTGGATTACTCACGCTGCATCTGACATTATTATTTCGGTTGAATATACACGTTGAATAGTTGATGGGATCTCCAAGAGAATACCTGATGCTCTTACCCGAACAGCAATTATATCAGTTGATAAGGGAGAGATATGGGAAATTTCAGGTCGACGTAGATATGCGTGACAGAAACCGGAGTATAGAAGATAGAGCTGCCACTGGATTTGGAAGTAGGTCGTTCTATATCTGTGATTTCAACCAGAAGGATTATTACAAGAGGATTAGTGTTCAACGTTATCCTGTCCTTTGAAGGTCTATCTCTTGACATATTCTCAACTACATCCGAGTGTTTTTTTCAAGGTTAGGTGAGAAAAAAATGACCTTGGCGTCGAGATGGAAATCGAATTGCCTTCCGAGGTGAATATTGAAGGGGAAAATAGGGCCTCCAACGATTTTTGCACGTTTTTTTCTGCGACACCACTATGCCTGTTTTTGATGAAATGGTCTTCGAAAAATAAAACAGATGCTTGAAGTTGAAAGGAATGTTGTTTAGGTACGAAATTGCCGATTGCCTTTGGCCCTGTCTGTAAGTTGTCCTTTACAGTTAGTTTTAGTGATTCTGAGTTCCTGTGCTCTGTTATGACGTAATTTTTCCAGTTTGACATCTTCTAGATCTTCAAGGTGTTCATTCGACCTTTCAGGAAAAATGTTGGTGGTTCAAATCTTCTGACTGATTTATCGGAAATATCACAGAATCGAAGGGATGAAACAAGAAAATCCAGGTATGTTGTCTGGGATTTTAAGTGTTAAAGGTGAATTTCGGAATGGCAGAGGGCGTAACCTAGATTTACAACTTTATTCTACAGAACGCAGTCAACTATTTGTAGTCTTTGTTAAGTTAAGTTGACCTGACGATCAATAATAATTGTGAAACAGCTGTAGTCATTCTACTTGGATCCGCTTCTTCGGTGTAGGTGTTTTGGTTGATTGGATGATTAGCTCTGATCAAGGGGGAATATTTGTTGATTTATCGACGGATATTCGTCCTTGTGATTATGTTATTTATTATTACAGGAGCTCTTTCTTCTCCGTGAAACCAATTCCTATCTTTGTTAGATGTTGGACGTTTATCGTCTTGGGGGAATCCACATGAACCGAGTGTTTCCAATGCCGTGACGGTTTTTTGTAATGCTGCAATATCGCAGTTACAGCGACCTGATGCGACAAAAGGATGAACGTCATACACATCGATCAAAGTATTCTGCACTCGAAGGTGAGACTCGCAAGATGCTCCTGGCAGATGGCGCGCTGTAGTTGTTATACTGCAACGGTCCTTCTGAAAGGTAACAAGTATCGAGAGAACTCTCTGCGGTTTATCCAAGTTAAGTTGACCTGACGATCAATAATAATTGTGAAACAGCTGTAGTCATTCTACTTGGATCCGCTTCTTCGGTGTAGGTGTTTTGGTTGATTGGATGATTAGCTCTGATCAAGGGGGAATATTTGTTGATTTATCGACGGATATTCGTCCTTGTGATTATGTGATAAAAACTATGTTGCTTCCTTGGTCACATTGGAGAGTACGGTTTTGCAGTTGCATAGTACATGTTGATGTTGTTTCAGTACTCCGAAGTTCCTACACCAAAATGGAGGAAAAAGTTTATGGAGATAACATATTGCTTTAGATTCATTTAAGCCAACTCAAAAATAAATATGATATTCAACAATCACCCAAAGTATTTACGAACATTAAGGTGCTATTTGCGGTATGATTATGACCATTACTTATGAAAGCAATCTGCGGGTATTTTCACGAACGTCAAACCGCTGTGATTCAGGAGCCTCGAACGATGTGAACGACGTCTATGCAAAAATAAATTCACAAGTGGAGCGGATGGTGTACCACCCAGTGTGATAAAAAATTGTTTGAATGAGATCAAACATATTCTCTCTTATATAGTGAATAACTCCTTTCAGTATGGAATCTTTCCAAAACAGTTGAAATTGTCACTTATCAGGCCTATTTATAAAAAAGGGGAAGAAACATCTATGGAAAATTAGTTTGTTGTCTTCCTTCTCTAAAATTTTTGAACAAGCCATGTGTAAAAGACTGTTGAAATTCATTGAAGAATGTAACATCATAAGTAGCTCTCAACATGCCTATCTTAAAGGAAAATCTACACAGTCGGCTGTATACCAATTCACTGAAGAAATTATTAGGTTACTTGAGGGACGTGAACTAGCTCTAGGGTTGTTTTTGGATCAGTCGAGTGCTTATGATTGTCTAGTTAGGGAACTCCTATTAGCAAAATTAGATTGTTTGGGTATAAAGAAGACAGCAGGAAATTGGTTTCGTTCATATCTAACGGACCGGCAACAAAGAGTTAGTGTAGTAAAGGATGGAAAGGAAATTAAATCTGAAATATTGGAGTCAAACTTTGGCGTGCCACAGGGCAGCATTTTGGGGCCTATCCTCTTTTTGATTTTTATTAACGATTTGTACTCTGAGATTTCGGATTTCATAACTGGTTTTGCGGATGATGTAAACATTATTATAAAAGCTAGTCACCTGCAACATCTAGAAATAAATGCACATGATTGTTTCAGTAAAATTAAACTATGGTTCACTAATAACTAACTCATTTTAAATAAAGAAAAAACAGCTGCAGTATTATTCAGGACTAGTAGATCGGGCATTGAAAAAGGATTCATCGAGTTAGAAGGAAATAACATAAAACTAGAAAATTTTACCGAATTTTTGGGGATATACGTAGATGAAGTTTTGAAGAGGACTTCCCAGATAGAATATCTGTCAACGAAATTGAGTAGAGCAGGGTACGGAATAAGATCTCTCCGTGACTATTTAATATTTTTTTTCAAGAATAAGGATGCAATGTTACAGCACACGACAGCTCATAATTACCAGACAAGAACTCTGGAGGTACATTATCCAAAGCATAGATTGAGCTTAACTGAGAAACATCTCTCTTATAATTGTATAAGGATTTATAATCATTATTATAATCATTTACCTTATAGTCTCAAGGATATTAATAATTTCAGATCTTTCAAAGGCAAGATAAAGGAGATGTTAATTTATTTAGAACCGTACTCATTGTCAGAGTATTTTAATTTTGAGTTTAATATGCCATCGTAAATGTATATTCTTTTGACGCTATTTCACCCTATGTTGTACATATTTTGAAATAAAGACATTTATCTATCTATCTATCTATATCGTATGAAACGGCTGTTGTATCTGTTTATGGGGTTGATAGCCCCATAAACACTCGTGAACGCTTGATTTATGTTCTTCATCAATCTGAAGCTCTAGTATACTGAAGGTTCGAGGTGAAGGTTGTGTTATGGTGTTTTAGTGGTTATAGAGATTCTTTTGGAAATCTGATCATACTAGTTTCTTCACTGGTTTGGTTTCCTTTTGGAGCTCAGATAATATAATAAAATATCTATAACTCACCCCCGTCGACCTGGTGGCGGTATAGGGACGCTATATGACATCAACCAACGCCTTGCTGAGCAGGAATAATAGGGGTAGGTCCACCAGCCTTTGTAGGAAACATTCAGAGGTCCCTCCATGAACTTGGGTGACCGGAGACTAGGGCTCGAGTCAGGGTCTTCGTACCTAAAAGAGAGGTAAATTTAGTACCCTTATATGTGAGTATTTATGCACTAACACACCCCGGTATGATATTTAGAACCACAGATTATTGACGCAACCGAAATGAGCCTGAATGAGCGGTAGCCTAGGGGGTGTAGGTATGTCTTAAGTTTCAAGATTTAATCTACCCCTATTGTACTATTTATTCATTAATCATAACATAATAAATGAATTGAAATCAACAAAAATGTAAATAACTTAACAGGAGTATATCAGATGAAAAATTACTGAAAAATTAACAATAATCTGGCATGCCAAAAAACTAATCAATTAACCTTTTAAAGCGCTTTATCGTTTCGTCACAATGCCTATAATTTTCGTCCGTGTGTGCTCTAACTTTCGAAAGGAATGACCTAGAGTCAGGTTAGGTTTTGATCCTGAACTCTGGTAAGTTCGTTTATGGACCAAATCTGCCGAACGGTTTTTGTGTTGCAGCCATTTGAAATTTTAATTTTTCAATAACTCGAAAAATATTCATCTGATCGAAATGAAACTTGGTTATTGGAAGATGAACAATGTCAATAGGAAGAATTATCCATGGAAAAATTTGAAAAAAAATTTTTTTTCTCAAAAATTTTCATATTTCATTTAAATTCAACTGAAATTTGCAAGTCGCTATTTCGCAATGTGAACAAGCGCGTAAAAGCTGCTGACTTCACGTCAGTGCTTTACTAGGTTTTTTTTTCATTTTCATGTCTGCAGGTTCTTTCCTTGCAGCATCATTATCCAGACTCTATGTTATACAACTCCTAACGGCTGATCGTAAACACAATAACTCCCGAAAGAAACACCTGAGAAACTCGATATTTGAAGAGTTGGTATGTATCTTGATTACGAAGGCCAAATTCGTGAATGCGTAAAATCGTCCCATTGATTTTGCCAATATACCCAGTCAAAATTTAATTTTCCCAATATCTACAAAATTCAAGATCGGATTGAAATCTAAAACTTGATTGAAAAAGACAGCTCGAAGGCTCATATGGAATTTCGTGAGGAAAATATGATCAGAAAGTCGTTTTAAAAACAAGATCATCACGGAATATTGCATGAAGTTGTTCATCAGCATTTTTGAACTAGTTACCAAGTTTCATTATTATGGAATCAGCATCAGTGAGCAAACCGAGGCGTTTGAGACCATTATCGGGCAAAAATTTGAAGATAACAGACATTTTGACAAAATTATAGTTTGGAAGAAACCTTCTCAAAGCGTTCTAGAATTATTGTTTTCGAAATAACTGTAAGCATAAAGTTTTCTTAAATCTGATTCTGAATGCCAAACAAGTGCACTTTGCACCCCTCCCTCCACACAATATTGACGACAAAACATTACTGCACCCTTCCAGGAATTTATTCCAGGCAGATAGGAATTATTGGAGAACACATACGGAAGCGGGACCTTTTATTTTTTTTATTTATTTATTTATTTATTTATTCATCAATCTTAGATACAAACAGACCTAAGTCCAACAATATATCCACATGGTAGCATATACAGGGTGATTCCGGAGGAGACCGTCAGATTTTGGGATAAGTTTACACTACTCAAGACAGTCTCGAAACAATGTTTGGTTTATGGTTGGGGGTTTCTATTGAAAATATACAGGGTGATTTGTCCGATTCGACCGATTTTACATTTATTGATAACTTTGGTATGGCTAATTCGATTTCAATGAAATTTTCAGCGTAGTACAATAGTGTTGAACACGTTCATTGATTTCAAATTTTTTTTCAAAATAAGCGGTTGTTATTGTGATATTTCCAGGTTAATTGAGCAGGTTGAAAAAACACCCTGTACATCGCATTTCCAAAACTACGCTATCCGTTTACGATTCTATTATAAGAAGTCATTATTTTAGAGTTTCTAATTTTTTTGGCACACTTCTAGTTTTCTGAAAAAATTCCATCAAAAAAAGACAATGTCGAAATTTCGCTCCAATCGATTCTACTTTCATTGATAATTTTGGTATGGCTCATTCAAGTTTGATGAAATTTGCAGTATAGAACAATCTGAACGAGTACATCCAATAATCACAAAAGTCTCTCAAAATACAGTGTTGTAATTGTGATAATTTTAGAATTTCAGATTAATTCTGCAGTTGAAAAAAACACCCTGTACATTGCTTTTCGAAAACTTTCTTATTCGTTTCAGATTCTACAATAATATGTCATCATTCAGAGGTTTTTAATTTATTTGCAGTTTTCCTTAAAAACATTTTTGAAGGAGATCGAAATTTGGCTCACAAGCAGTGAGAGTATTCCGCACTAGGTAGGAAAGTTGTATTGTCTAAGGATGCAAAGCAGTTCTTAAGTTCTAAAATATTCTTTTCAAATTCCAAATTCATATTTAATTGCTAATATTTTGTATGAAATCATTCAATTCAGAATATATTTAGAATTTGAAAAGAATATTTTAGAAGTGACGAACAACTTTGCATCCTTGGAATATACAGCTTTCCTACCTAGTGCGGAATACTCTCACTGCTTGTGAGCCAAATTTCGATAATGCTCTTCTTCAAAAATGATTTCTAGGAACACCGGAGGTGTGCCGAAGATATCAAAAACCTCTGGGTGATCTGAAAGTCTGAAATTATCACAATTACAACACTGTATTTTGAGAGATTGTTGCGATTATTTAATGTACTTCAGATTGTTCTACACTGCAAATTTCATCAAAATTGGATGAGCCATACCAAAGTTATCAATAAAAGTAGAATCGATTGGAGCGAAATTTCAACATTATCATTTTTCGAAAAAATTTTCTCGGAAAACTAGAAGTGTGCCAAAAAAAATAGAAACTCTCAAATAATGACTTGTTATAGTACAATCGTAAACAGATAGCGTAGTTCAGGAAACGCTATGTACAGGGTGTCTTTTCAACCTGCACAATTAATCTGGATTTATCACAATAACAACCGCTTATTTTGAAAAAAAACCAAACAGTGTTCCGAGACTGTCTTGACTAGTGTAAACTTATCCCAAAATCTGACGGTCTCCTCCGGAATTACCCTGTATAACAAATGAGAGTAAAGTACAATTTCAAATCATTCCCACAATCAGACCAAAATTAGGGAAAAAAACAGCAAATCAACATATTATTCGAAAAGGTAACAAGACCTGAGCTGATCCCTCAAACCACTACAAGTTAAATGAAATATATCTGTGTGAAAGTTATTTGCCGCTATGATCATTCTTACTAATGGCGAGTTCTGTGAACAACGTGTGTTTCTGCAGGGTTGGAAAAATAATCGAGCACTTCTTACATTAATATTCGGAACATTGATAGAAAACATTTCCAGCAATTGAGGATGCCTGATTTCATCATGGAAAATTTTCTGTACAAAAAGAAGATCAGACATAATTATATAATACTGAAAATAATGTTGATTCGATCTGGGACCCCCGTGGACCTGAGGCCCTATGCTTGAGGGTACCAGTCAATCCGCCACTGCTATTCCTCTATTTATTCAGAGTTTGATCCATTTTGTTTTGAAATCTGAATAACTTTTAACAAGTGGATGGAATATTATGATTGATGAGATTCAATAACTTTATTTTCACGCGCTTGTTTAAAAAGGAACTTTAAGACGAGTAGTTTAGTTCCATTTTGTGAAGGTTAACTACATACCCAACCTATCTTCGGATACTTTATCAAAAAGTAACTAACTTAACTAGTATCTACAGTGTGTCCACGGATTGGGTGCCGGTAAGGTGTGAATGACGAAAAAATTTCGAGTTAGATTCTGATATTCTGGGAATCGCTCCTGCTTGGTCTCAAACTAAGATGTTGAGAAAATGAAGCGAATCAATCAATAAACTTGGTGGTTTAGAACTGTTTCAATGAAAATTCTTGAGAATAAAGTACTTTTGTTTTGAAAGATATCGAGAAAGTTCATTGAGAAAAGTTGTTTAGAATGACGAGCTGCAGGAACTCAGGAATTTTCAGATAAATCAGCCTACCTTGACTTCATGGGTTGGTCATGAACATTTTGTTAATCCGATAAGTGAGATATTTTGTCATGATCAAAATTTTGATGATTTCAAAATGAATAAATATCAATAATAATTTCTTATAACAATAAATATGTGTCTTTTGATTCTAAACACCTTTTCTCAATAAACTTTCTCGATATCTTTCAAAACCAAGGTACTTTATTCTTAACAATTTTCATTAAACCAGTTCTGAAGCACCCTGTATATTAATTGATTTGGCTCATTTTCACAAAATCTTAGTTTGAGACCAAGTAGGAGCGATTACCAGAATATCAGAGTCTAACTCGAAAATTTTGCGTCATTTACACCTTACCGGCACCCAGTTCGTGGACACACTGTATCTCTTTTTCAGAAAATTTTTGTCTTTCGATGAGTTCAACAAGATTATTGAGACCATTTTCGTCCGAATATACGTAAATTTCAGACACTGATAAAATGTGAAGCCCTGAAATCCTCAACAAACATGCAAAAAATAGGAGCAGAGTTCATAAAAACCACAAGGTTGAAGGAATATTCAACCGAAAATGAAATAATTTTACCCACGATGAGAGATGTACGAGCTCATAATTACAGGAGATCATATATTCAGAAAACGAATTAAATTAAATATCCGAAAAAACATCGGATTACAGTGTTCCTTTCATGTTGATGAAAGCGGAACAGGAAATGAAGCAATGAAAACATTGAAAACTGCAAGCCGGGAAATATTTTCTTCCCCGAGGGAGGTTTACTGAGGAAAAATACGAAGATTGTTTGCGGAAATTGGGGTTGAAATGAAATAGATACTTTTTGTGCCAGACATTTCGTACAGCTGCAACAACTCGAATCAGAATGGGGTCAATCTGATGCTTTATTTTTATTTCCGTCTCCACGTTAGAAAGGAATGTGGCCATTTCTGTAAACATGGGTTTTTAAGGTTATTATTTGACAGCTGTAATGTGAAAACGAACGATTCATTCTAGAGAATCAGTTGACCAATCAAAGTGGTTTATTCTGTGGAATATGAAATTTTAAAAGAGTACTGACGTGGGGTCACTTCATTGTAAAATATCGACCCCAAGGTTTCTGCTACATTTCAAAAGATCTGATGGATATAAAGTTGTCAGAAAATATGACTTCTCGAATTTTGAGCCGAAACAGGATTCAAACGATCAGGTTTGGCGGGACGTTGTCAAGTCCTACATATTTTTATCAAAGACTCTAAGGTTAGATTTAGTTACATACGTGAACTACCTTCATGTAGAGCGTAGTTATCTGGCAGGAAAACAAACCTAACTGATATTTTTCAATTACACACATTGGGATGTGTCGAAACTCCATGGCCAACCAAATGATTTCATAAAAGTGAATGTAGTATACCTACCTTGAGTTTGCCAGGAGAGATCTCAGAAAATATGAAAAGTAAAAAATGTAGAAAACATTATGTCTAAAATTACCAAGGGTATGTAGGGTGAATTCTACGTCCAGATTCCCTTATGTCGTTTACTTTTTTTGGACCTTCCAGTTCGACACCTTGACTCTGCCACCAGGCTGTGTTCACCAGATAACCTGAAGATGCATTAATGGCCAACACTCGAGCTGATAAAATGCTGTTATCCGATACAAGAAGATTTTTGGCAATGGCGTCCTGCAAACCTGAAAAAGAATTCTTGTTAAGGGATCATCTAAAAATAAAACGAAAGCTATGGCTAAATCGTGAGAATGGAATGTTACCCAATTAATCTGTAGTATAAGATGACAAACCAATTCAAAAGTGACAATGCAGGTAGAAAAAATTGTCCAGAAAAGCGAGATGAGTATCGTGAATGAATCTAACAAATGCTCAAGTTGAGAACTGCCAGCTTCTATCATAGAATGGTTTGAATTTTGCTCAAACTTCGGCCTCGCATTCTGGAACATTTAATCCGTTGAAATTTCTCTTTATTGATTCTTACAGAAAAGCGCATTATGTGGAATCAATTTTCTGTTAGAAATGAAAGTTGTTAATTTGCAGGATGTGGCTTGTTGAGTAACTAGAAGGATATCGTTCTGACTGTGCATTGAGACGAGCGCTCTTAGACTCCAGATCCCGTATCAGTTATCGTTTTGTCCAGTGTTTGTGATTTTCAAAGTTTTGAGCCAAAAATGGTTTTTATAAATTGAAAAAACCTAGAAAAGCACTGACGTGAGGTCAGGAGCTTTTACGAGCTTGTTCCGTTGCCAAAGCGGTCATCTATACAAGTAATGAACCTGCCAGATTTTTTTTTCATATGGTCCTCACGCAATTCTGCATAAACCTCAACCTTTAATTCTCGATCAAGTACTAGATTGCAATTCGATCCAAAATTTTGAATGGGTATAACTATCTGAAGAATAATTGGCGAATTCAACCCATTTAAGCATTCGACCTTCTTAATTAAACTGAAACCCTACTCTACAAATATATTGCATATGTCGATTATTCCTTAAATGTGTTTACGGCCGGCCTAACCACTAATAATGAACAAAATAACTTCCAGAATAATTTACCCAGTAGCTTGACAATTGTAGAGTAAGATTGGAGTTTAATTATGAATGCCGAATTGGCGAATTAGTAAAAACCATCGAAGGATTTCGCAGATGTTTCCAAAAACATAAATCGAATCGCCCTTCAATGAAAAATACCACCTTGAAGTATCAGCCAAATAGGGTCTACAGAACAATAAACAAAAAAAATTAAAGAATCCTCCTGCATTTTGTTGAATGGAAAAGTTATTTTGCTCATTTATCTGTTGGCCCATTTTGGCCAAAACTTCAAGGTGGCATTTCTCGTTGAAGTGCGATTCGATCCATGTTTTTGGAAATATCGGGTAACTCAAATTTTGAAGGGTTTACCTGCGGAATCATTCGACAGTATTTACTAATTCGCCAGTTCGACATCCGTAATTAAACTCCAAACTTACTCTTCAATAAGTAAGGTTCCAGGAAAAGTTAGATCCCAGGAAGTGAAATTCCAGGAAAAGTGCCCTAATACTTAATATTAGAGCACACAGGTAACAATTTCTCAAAATCAATGAGAATACTAAACTCAATTAATCGATATTGATCGTTAATATAAAATCGATATTTGCACTCTGCCAGTAAAGAAAGAAGCCGAACGCAGGCGCCACATTCGTCAGACGCGATTGCGCAACAGTATCGAAAACACAGAGTACGATATGTGTCAAGTAAAAATTGACCTACTGAAGTGTTTAACTACTACTTCGTTTATATTATTGTTAAAATGTACTTTTATACCGTTACAAAATGAATATAAACGAGAATTTTGCTAGAGTAGCAAAGTTCTGTCAGGCACTCCTGCAATTCACGTGAAAATGCATGCGACAGCTTCGAAGACCACGTTTAAAGGGATTGAAGATATTTTATGGATGATATTGAGTGTGCAAGACCAGGCTCTGTGTCTTTCAGGATGAAGACTGCTATCTTTGGGGATATATTGCATACCTAGATTCACTTCAGCGTTCTCATCTTGACAGACCAATAATTCCAAAAGCTCCGGTATTCTTGGAAAGGAACGATAAATGCGACAGTAAAGCTTCGTACGATATTTGCACATAAAGTTCCGTTTTATGAATTGCAACGAACTGAATTGCAAATAATTTCGACCGGAAATGCGGAATAAGGTTTCTCCATATTTCATGACGGATTTCTTGAATACAAGCGCCCGTTCTATGGAGAACGTATCTACCTGGTGTAACAGAATGGCGTGAAATATGGAGAGGAATGGAATGCAAGATATATGACGGATAATGAATAGCGGATTATGTTGTTTGTCCTGGCGATGTCGAAAATATGATATTTGGGTTGGATATCCAAAATAATTATGAAAATTGAAGCCAATTTTGTACTGTTGTTTTTATTCGCTTGTTCTAGGGAACAGCGCGTGATCATTTCGTCACGATATCTGTAATTTTCGAATTTTGAGCCGAAAATGGTCATAAACGATTAGGTTGAACTCCCTGAGAAAAAATCCATGGTAAAATAGACGACTTCGGCCCAAGTTACCAACCCACAATTGTCTTCACAAATTCACTATCACTGGGGAACGAGAATTTCAGGACAAATTCGACATGATAAGGTTCGCGTTATTTATAAATATCCGTAAAAGATTCCTCGGCTCCTCAAACAAGATAATTCCTTCCAAATATAGATTTCTGTTAGGCTGAAATTCAAGTTGAGATTCCTGATTTCATGTTGTTAGTGTCAAGTTTATAAAGGATATGTTCCGCAAATCAACTCGGTTATTTCGGTTGCCGGTTTTCCGTTATGTAAATATGAAATATTCGGTTTGTTCCTGAAAAAAAAGATTAATTACGGAATTTGATTGATGAAAAAGCAATCCTTCTGTCACCAGAACATAGACATATTAAATCTATGCACCAGAACGACAATCAATATTTCATGGTAACATATCCATAGCATAGAACAATCTTTATTTACTTTATGATCCATAGAACATACCTAGTAATTTTTCCATTGTTGATTGTTGTCTCTTCTATGTTCTATGGATCATAAAGTAAATAAAATTGTTCCATGCTATGGATATATTACCATAGAACATTGACTGTTGTTTTGACGACAGAAAGAACATTTTTTCATCATTCAAATTCCGTAATTAATTTTTTTTTCAGGAACCAACCGAATAATTAATAATTACGGAATGGAAAACCGGCAAGCGATATTACCAAGTTGATTTGCGGAACATATCCTACATGAATTTGACACTATTAAAATGAAATCAGGAATCCCAACTTAAATTTCAGCCAATCAGAGATGATCTTAACAAAACCCTATATTTGAAAGGAATTATCTTGTTTGGGGAGCCGAGGCAACTTTAACGGATATTTATAAATAACGCGAACCTTATCATGTCCAATTTGTCCAGAAATTCCCGTTTCCCAGTGATAGTAAATTTGTGAAGAAAATTGTGGGTTGGCTACTTGGGCCGAAGTCGTCTATTCTATTCTGTCCGTCCGTCCGTATGTGCTCCAACTTTCGAAGAAAAAGACTTAGCGACTTGTAATTTTCATTTTAGGTTTGGAGTTTGTTAATGAGTGAAATCGGTTGAATAGTTTCAGAGTTGAGCCCAATTGAAGTTTTGAGGTTAATTTATTGATATCTCATGAAGTAATCACTCGATCACATTGAAACTACGTGGACAGTTTTGAAATACTAACGCGCAAATTAGAGCGAAATTTTGTGTGGATCCAGTAGTTTCAAAATACTAAATAAATTTTCCTTCGGAAATTTTTCGAATTTTTATATGAAAATTTTTTTTGTCTCAAAATATTGATTCGATTTCAATGGAATTCGGCACAAAAAAATTGTGCCAAATTTCGTTGTTATTTGGAATTTTAACATTGTTTCCGCAATATCTCAAGAAGTACAAATACAATCAGGTTGAAACTTCGTTATCAGGTAAAGATTACCAACATGCAACTTGGTGCAAAATTTCGTGTTGATCTAATAGATATAATTTGAAGAAGCTCGTAAAAGCTCCTGACCTCACGTCAGTTCTTTTCTAGATTTTTTTAAGTTGGGTGTTGCCTTTTTCAATTGTGATCGCTTGCACACTTTGGCGTCATGCATCTTCGAATTTTGCTCCGGCTTATGTCATAATATTGTGTTCGTTAATGGGCCAAATCAACCTAACGGTTTCTGAGTTTTAGTCATTTGAGATTTCGAGGTTATTTTCCTGATTTTCTGGAGCAGTTTTATTGAAACTTGGTTAGTTAGAGCATAACGACGCGAAATTCCGTTGAGATCGTTCAGTCACTACAATCAAAACAACTGACTAGTTCAAAAATGCTGAACAACAACTTTGTACAAAATTTCATGATGATCCTGCCTTAAGGACAATTCGAAAAAAATTTCAATTTTGTTTGTTCAAATATTCGATATGCTGCGATATTGTGATCATAATAACCTCACTCGATTCTGTTTGAACTTTCGAGCTGACATTTTTTATAGAGTTCTAGATTTAAATGCGTTCTCGTTTGTATTTTTGGAAATATTTGTTGAATAAAATTTCGAATGGGTATATCTACGGAATAATTGGGTGGATTTTACCCATTCACGAATTCGGCCTTCGTAATTAAGGTTCAAACCTACTCGACAAATATTGAGTTTCTAAGTTGTTTCTTTCGGGATTTATTTTGTTCACGATCGGTCGTAAGGTACAGTGTAACAGCAGTGTATATCAAATTTTAGTTGGATACGATTCTCATTCTCAGAGATATCGAGAAAAAAATATGTCAAATTTTATTTTTTTTTCGTCAGTATCATTGGAATTTCCGAAATAACGCGAAAAATACTGATATGATCATGATTAAACTCAAGCCTATAGAATCCTCCGTACGCCCTTAATCGTGCATACAGACGGCCGGACAGGATCGATTTTGACACCGGATTTGTCATCAGACATTTGGATAAAACTATAGCACGCTGTTTTCCAGAATAGGCGCGCGAAATACAGATTTTTCTGTAATACCTTTACATAATACTTTTCGATATTCAATATCGAAAGATAATATGTAAACGTCTTACAAGAAAATCTGGCGTATATTCTTAAGTCGTATCATAAGGACGCCCAATTTTTCCGAAAAAAATCGAAAAAACACGTTGCTAAGCAATATGTTAACAAGAAGTATGCGTGCTGGTGGCAACAAAAATCCGAGTCGAAGAGGAGGATTTTTGCACCTGCACGAATGCTTCTTGTTAAAAAATATTACTTTGCAATGTTTTTTTTCGATTATTTTCACAGGAAAAATTAGATGCCCGAATGGTATTTCACAAGACTATTTCATGAGTAACAGATTATTCTGCATGCATTATGTATAGGTATCAATTTGAAAACTGAAAAACAGGTAACTGATTTATTTCATAAAAAATACTACAAACTTAATTATTCATGGTACAATTAAAATATAAATTGCAATTTTGGTACACGGTAGGGGTATTGTTATTTTTGGTGACAACAACTGTCAAGTTTTGCCGCGGGTAAACTCTAATAAACTGCTGACATCTCCTGCCAAACAGTTTTCCACCTAGAAACTATTTGTAATTCAAAATTGCGCGTTTCTGATTGGTGGAAATTACGACGAGAAAAACAGTCGTTTGAAAATAAAATGTTTTTCTCATGTATGAAGGAAACTATGTTTTTTTTCTTGATGGAAATGGTTAGATTTTTTGGCGATCTCGTCTGAAGGAATTGAAAAAGCTCTCTGAATCATTGATCTATCTGTACGCAGCAAGTTTATGAAAATCAGGGTGGATTGTTAAACTTGTGATGGTGGTATATGTCATGGATGGGTATTCTGAATATACGAGTGAATCAAGGGAACTTCCATTGCATTTTTGGATTGAATTTATGTCCGGACAATTTGCTCGGTTTTCCTTTCGTAACGCCTAGTGAATTTGACCTTATAGAGAGGCGGTTGAGCAACTTTAGTGTATTCAGAGATATACCTAACTGTCAGCGCGAAAACCCAATAAGCAACACGGAAACAGAAAAACTTTTCACCTAGATAATTGTATGCACTGAACGGACGCCAATGGAGAATATAATAATGACCCATTCAAATACTAGGTAATTACAGGAAAATTAAATAAATTATTCGCTACCTTGAATAGGTTAGTGCTGCGTACTCTAAAGTACACATACCAGTATAACGATAGATGAAAATTTATCGTTCATCCTAAACATATCGCGTTATCATTTTGTTTGGGAATATGGCGAAATGCCGATAAAAATGAGGAGTAATAATAATCGTGAGAGATAATCAACACTTTATTATCTGAAAAGTTTGATCAGCTCTATCTGTTATCGGAAAATGGCGGTTCAAGTCTGGGGTCTAGTAGAGTTTATGGAACAGGACAGGTGACTTGCTAATGTAGGACAATGATAAGGTGACATTTTCTACGTATAGGTGTTTTAAAGTGTTGTGGAAGTATAATTCAACGTATGTAAATTGGGTGAGTAATTTAAACATTTTCAGAAATATTTTTTGCTTCGGTAATTTCGACAATATCTCAAATTATCTTCGACAATGGAGATAAAATTTGGAGTACAAGTGCTAGCAATATTGCGAGAAATGATTTTAGGTAATCTGTTTTCTACTGCTCTGGAATTGTTCCCGTTTGCTAGTATTCATAACCTTTTAGTGAGAAAAACGTGTAGTTTCAAGGAAAATCTTCCCAGGTTCTCAATAGAATCAAGTCTTACGTACGAACAAGGGTCAAATTTGAAGGAAAAAACTAGAAAAGCACTGACGTGAAGTCAGCAGCTTTTGCGCGCATGTTCAAGGATATCACCAAAAGTGCGTTTGATAGGGTCAATACGTGAAAAGATGACCGCTTTGAAAAAGAATTCGAAACATGCGCGCAAAAGTTGCTGACCTCACGTCAGTGCTTCTCAAGGATTTCAATCAATTTCAATTCTATCTGTATTTTTGGAAATATTGTAGAATAAATTTTTGAATGGATATCCACGGAATCATTGAGCTAATTTTACCCATTCAAGAATTCGACCTTCGTAATCAAGGTCCAAACCTACTCCGAAAATACAGATGAGATCGAATTGAAATCTAGCACTTGATTGAAACATGACAACTTGGAGGTTCATACAGCAATTTGTGAGGAAAATATGATCAGGAGATTGAGGAATATTGAATATTCATAAGAGAAAAAACTTGATATGTTATTTCAAATTGTTCTAACAACACGATCATCAGGAAATTCTGCACAGAGTTGTTTCTCAGCATTTCCAAATAAGTTATTAAGTTTCATCATTGTTGGATGAGTGTGATTTGAGTTATTCCGGAGAAAACAAGTATACGACAATTAATGTTTTATGGTAACATATCCATAGCATAGAACAATCTTTATTTACCTTATGATCCATAGACCATACATAGTAATTTTTTCCATTGTTGATTGTTGTCTCTTCTATGTTCCATGGATCATAAGGTAAATACAGATTGTTTTATGCTATGGATATGTTACCATAAAATATTGATTGTCGTTCTGGTGCATAGACTTAATATATCTGTTCTGGTGACAGAAAGATTTAATTTTCATCAATCGAATTCCGTAATTAACCTTTTTTCCAGGAACCACATATTTCATATTTACAGAACGGAAAACCGGCAACCGAAATAACCAAGTTGATTTGCGAAACATATCCTTTATAAACTTGACACTATTAACATGAAATCCGGAATCCCAATTCATATTTCAGCTTAACAAAAAACCTATAACGCATCTATTACGGATATTTATAAATAACGCGAACCTTATCATGTCGAATTTGTCCTGAAATTCCCGTTTCCCTGTGATAGTAAATTTGCGAAGAAAATTGTGGGTTGGCAACTTGGGCCGAAGTCGTCTATTGCTGTGTCAGTCGGATTTTGCGGGACCCACCTTTTAAAATAACAATGGTTCCCTCAAGGATTTTTATCCCAAAAAGGAAAGTGTGAATCTTAGTCAGCACCGGACTCATTCTCCTTGAGTCCCCAGGATTTTCTTTGTATTGTATTCAGTTCTGATTATTTCTGCCTCACTAACAAGGTATTTATCTATAAAAGGATCTCCTGTGCCGGAAACTGGAATTCCCTCCCTATAACTTTCTCTAGAATAGGAAGTGTTGCCTGATTGAGGTTAGGAGCGAGACGTTGGGAACTGAAAGCTTTTGTCGAAATTAAAGCACGGTATTTTGCTGAATGTCGAAATCATAAGGACGTCTTCTTGTTGGCAAATAGAGGAGAAAGGGGGATTTATTTCTGAAATATCGCTTTGGAGTTGAGAGATTGGAGTGAAGTTGAAAAGCCGATTGTTACGTTAGTTGAATTGGTTTCTGGTCCTCCAATTGAGACATCACTATGGCGATGGTCAGTTTTGCAGTTTTTAAGGATCTACCATTGGCTTGAGTGATTTCCAATATATCGATGATACCGAGGTTTATTTTATAGGACTCTATCCTGGAAATGAATTAAATCCAGGGATTTTTATTTTTCAATGAAATCCCACATCAATGTTCACACCAGGCATCAGTGTAACGACCACTAGTAAAAATTTTCGGTGAAAAATGTCCGAGTAGACGCCATTGAAGTACGTGTGGGGATTCTTAGAATGACGTCAAATGTCATATCCACAATACATACTTGTTTAGAAGTCGGAATGACGACTCGAACATGATCAAACAGGATTTCGATAGACGACTTCGGTCCAAGATTTCTACCCAAAAATTTCATCAGAATTACTAGCAATGGGCAAGGGGAATTTCAGAACAAATTCGATATATCGATGTTCGCGTTATGTATAAATATCCGTTAACTGTACATCCGGCTCTTCAAACCAGATAATTGGATTAAACTATAGGTATTTTTTCAGGTCACCTCCGCTTGGCTGAAATTTAAGTTGGGTTTCCTGATTTCACGTCTATAGTGTCGAGTTTAAATAGGATATGTTCCGCAAATCAACCTGTTTATTTTGGTTGCTGATTTTCCTTTCCACAAATCGGAAATGTTCAGTTGGTTCATGAGAAGAAGGTTAATTAAGGAATTAAATTGATGAAAAAGCGATCGACTTTTTTTTCACCAGAACGAAAAGGGATTTTCAATACCATAGAACAATCTGTATTTACTATTTTATCCATAGACCATAGCAGAGAAAATAATCCCCAATGAAAAACGCTTCAAATTTCGCACAAAGGTTCATTATTTTTCCAGCTTAATCTGTGAATTCTTCAGCGATATTTATCACACATTCATCGTCACGAGTACCACAAGTGAGAAGATTGACAGTGTTAAAAAACAAAAAGATTGTCCGCCAATATCGGCTAGTAAATATTAAAGCGGAATTCAAAGTTTTTCTGAGGAAAATTCTGAAATGCGAGCAACCGTATCAATCCTCTTGCATTTCGAAATATTTATTCAGAAACTGTGATATTGGCGAGCAATCTTTTAAACTTTTTAATTTCATTTCATAATCCGATTCCTGACTGTCTGGAAGAATTGAAGCTTTCCGAAATTGAATCATAGAACTAAAACAGGTGGATCATCGGCTCCTACCTTAGTATTAGATTCTCGACAATTGATGAGTTTTCCGGTTTGTTATTGATTTTTTTTTGCATATATCCTTCAATTTCTTTTATCATGTACATGCTCTTTATCTTTTATATTTACCCACATTTCAAACTCTCAGTACGAAAAATATTGGATTTCGATTGAAACCAGTAACGGATATCCACATGTTGACGATAATTGTACTACGCAAACCAAAACTGATGGAAACCTCCGAACAACCGAATATTTTGGAAATTATTATCTTAAATTACTCTACTTAATTCGTGTTCTGCATGTAAAAATAGTATTCAGTTATACAAGAGTATTTATTGAGATTTCAATGTTTCAAATGAATTTTTTCATGGAATTGGGTTTTTTGTTTATTAAAGATATTTTTTCGTGTATTTGAGATATGAATGAGCTTCATGAAGAAATTTAATCTTAAATCTCGTAATCCGCAGGGTGATTTCTATAAATAATAATTTTTATGCGATTTTTAGTATTTATGTTTCAGATATTGGGAGAGAAAACCCAGATCTCTTCAATTCGAAGTACTTACACTTTTTTTTCAATTCACAATAAGGAAATTTTTCGAAATGTTTTCTGCTCATGATATTTGAACCCTTAATATTCAAGGTCTTTCTCAGGAACCGATTCTCACTTTATTTCCCTTCTAACACTTCGGGTTATACATTATACAGGGTGAGTCTTTGACCCTGCAGAATATTTGCATAGAAGATTCTTGAAGCTGAAATAAACACATTTGTCCTCTCCCATTTTTTTCGATTCGGCCAAGATAAAAAGATATAGGCATTATAAATTTTCATAATAGGCTAGCCGCCCCTGGAAACCAGAACACTGAAGTTTTTCCAAGCCTACGATATACCATTCAAATCTTCGAAATAAGCAACTCTGTTATGAAAACAAGCGTCAACTTACTTTTTACATTCCAGTTGGTGAAAAAAGTTGTATTTATAGTACAATAAACAAGTAAGGTATTCCAAATTTCGTGGGCGATAAGAGTTGAATATTCTTCTCTTGGTTTCATTTTCGATAATGAGGAATTCATCTAGCTATCACTCATATTAGGTTTGAGATTCATCTTCAATTTGTAATTATTAATTTTCTTTGTTTATTTCATTTTCTTCAAGAATTATCAGATACAGACATAACCCGTTCAAACTTTAATTTTCATAAATAAATAAAACAGATGTACCTTATTTACCTATGAACGTACAAACGTTGCCAAATTGACGAACAGAAAGAAAGAACTCTTCGAAGTCAAACAACAATATGCTAATTCTATGTATACACTTGTATAGTCTATGATTCTGAACTGAACTATAAATCTGTGGCTCCGTGGTTTTAAGTTTAAGGTTATGTCATGGTGGTTTTCTTCCACCATGGGTTGTTATGTTATGAAAGCTCATTTGAAGAATACCTCAAAATAAATACTATCAAAGTTCTGTACATAATTTCAAGAAATTTGGGTCAGCAGAAAGATTGCATTCAAACCAGTAAGAATCCCCATTACATTATCATGGAAAAGTGAGAAGTTAATCAAAATGTAAGAATTAAACAACAGAAATCATAAGGAATAAGAATAGAACTGCATTCGACTTATGGAAGTCAAAAGCAAAGTTGAACCTATTGTGAAGATTTTGTTACTTATGAATTTTGTAGTTTCCTCTTTGATTTTTACGCACGAGTTGCGGGATTCTTACGGTTACGTACATTGTGAATTGGCCAAAGTCGGCTACTCCGCTTACGAACCATTCCAAATAAAAAATGCTAGGATTCCATTCTCAACTTTCAGACGTGGCAACGCGGAAAAATTGAATTCTGTGAATTTATTGAACAGAGTTGCATTCAGCCAAAGTACCCAATTCTCGGAATTTCACAGATATTTTTTATTTTTGAATTTCAGATTACTCGAAAACGGCGCATCATACGAAAAAAAAATAAGGAATACTTTTACTTTCCAAAATGGTCAAAAATTCGATGAATAGCATTCAAATTATTTTTGAATGTTGAATTCTTTGAATTTCTGGTATTTTTATGAAATGTTATGGTCATATTGAAGAAACTGGAGGATGTGGATGAAATTTTGTAATCCAGAAACATTCATCGTATCAATAAAAGATTATACTCCAAAAATCATCTCATTCGATGAGATCGTTCGCGAGATATAATCGAAAATTAAATTTTTTATGGATTTTCAACAGTCTGTATCTTACGAACCAAGCCGAATCGGAAAAAATGGCAGGGGAAAAAAGTGTTTCTTTTGGTTTCAGGAATCTTCTGTTAAAATATTCTGCAAGGTCAAAGACTCACCCTGTATACAATCCTCAGAAGGTTAGTAACCAGGAGGTAACGTGTGAACCCAACAAAAAAATTGTTTAAGTTCTTTTGAACCAACAACTCTATTGATATTCCAGAGAATGGGCACTCGCATTCCCTTATCATTACTCAGAGATCTGAAGTGTAGACACTGCAAAAGTTTCCTATCCTGTGGACCTGTATATGTAACACCTGACTGTGGCCTTCTCTGCGGAAGATGCAGAGCCCTAGCTAAGCCAAACTTCCGAAACTACGTTTATGAGGAACTAGCCAACACTTTCATATTTCCCTGTATGAACTGGGAGAAATACTGTCCCGAAGAAGGTCCGTGGAACACTTTGAAGGATCATGAAATGGATTGTTCCTATGGGAGTTCTTGTGGAACGCTCTGTGTAGACCCAGCGGCGTTTTTTTCGTCGAAAAGAATTTTACCGAATGAAGAAAGTGAGTTGAAGATATTTTTATCTCATACTGTACTGTAAATGATACATTACATCACTAGGCCGGTAAAGTAACTATACCGGACTGGTTTATTTTAACTAACACATGAACGATTTTTATTGCAATTTTAGCATAAACAAATTTCAAAAAGCACTGCCGCGAAGGCAGCAGCTTTTGCGCGCATGTTCAATGTAGATGACCGCTTAAGCAACGAATATGAACATGTACGCAAAAGCTGCTGTCTTCACAGCAGTGCTCTTTGAATTTTTTTTTGATAAATTACTGGATTTCAATTCGATCCAATCTGTATTTTTGGAAATATTGAAAAAATAAAATTTCGAATGGGTATATATACGGAATCATTAGGCGGATTTTACCCATTCACGAATTCGACCTTCGTTATTAAGCCCCAAACCTACTCTACAAATATCGAGTTTCTAAGTCGTTTCTTCCGGAAGTTATTGTGTTTACGGTCAGCCTAACGGCCGACTGCGTAAACACAATAACTTCCAAAAGAAGCAACTTAGAAATTCGATATTTGTAGAGAAGGTTCGGACCTTAATTACGAAGGCCGAATTCGTGAATGGGTAAAAATCACCCAATGATTCCGCAGATATACCCATTCAAAATTTTATTTTTCCAATATTGCCAAAATACAGATCAGATCGAATTGAAATCCAGTACTTCATAGAAAAATTACAGTTCAACGGTTCATACAGAATTTAATGAGGATGATATGATAAGAAAATCACAGAAATTTTTTATTTCAAATTGTTCTAATGACACGATTATCACGAAATTTTGCATAAAGTTTTCTTTCAGCATCTTCAAACTAGCTGCAGGGTTTCATCAGGACTGAATCAGTATTTCTCGAGTTATACCGAAAAAAACAACGATATCGGGAAGAAAACCTCGAAATTTAACATATTTTTTCCCGATATCTACAAATCTTATGATCGTATCGAACTGAAACTTGGTACACTGTTGTGAAATATGAAGCTCGAAGTGTGAGTGGAATTTTTTTTAGATATGATGAATGGTTACCGAAAAAAAAGTTTTTTGAATATTACTGACAATATGATCCTGACGAAATTTGGCTCAGAGTTGCGCGTCGTTATACTCCACCTAACTGCCAAGTTTGAATCCAATTGCTCAAGTAGTTCCTGAAATGAAAAATAAATAAATTCAAAATTTCAAGTGCCTATAACTCCCAAACTATTCGACCGATTTGGCAAATTAACTAACTTAACCGCGGCATTCTGATGCGCGACCTACCCTGAAAGTTTCAAGTTGCTAGCTTGCTTCTGTCGACAGTAATCGTGTCGTCGGACGGCCGGCCGGCCGGACAGAATCGATTTTGACACCGGATTCGTCATCAGTGAGTCCAACCAAGTCGATTGAGACCATTTTCGGCTCAATCATCCAAAATTACAGACATTTGGACAGAACGATAGCACGCTGTTCCCCTAGAACATGCGCGCAAAAAAGAAATAAACTCTAACCGCATCCAAGAAGTATGACAACATTATGTTTTCATTTAGGATTTTATCCACATTGTTACTTTGGCGCCATCCACAGAATATCTCGTATTCCTTTTGATATCGTCCGGAAGACTTGCCGGGATAAGTTTCGCTGTCGCCTCAGACCTTTTTTGCAAAATCTCTGTATCCATCTTATTTGAAATTATTCAAAACCAAAAATTAAAAACGATGCTGAACTACGATACACGGCCGTGAAATGTTATTAAAATACTCGTCTAGATTTCCAGGTGTGGAACTATTGTTCTATGCTCAAGCATATGACAAACTCGTGTCTAAATCTTTATTGACTGGAAAAATATTGGCCCCAGTTCTACAAGTTCGTCTTTGATAAATGAAATGATGTAAAAAATCATCGAAGAAAAAAAGATATGGAACTAAGGGCAATATTGTTCTATGCACAAGCATATGGCAAGCTTGCCAATAGTTTCGAGTCAATCTTGTTCTTCCGAGTCATAGATGGACTGTACCATCATGTAAACAAAACATGGTGTGCTCATCTGAAAATGAGTGACGTGCTCTGAATAAACATGCAAATTCAAAGCACAGAATATATAACTCCTTGTATTTTCTGCTAGCTGACGTCACTCACTTTTCAGATGAGCACACCATGTTTTTCACATCATGGACTGTACCTTCCTTTCAAAGCTGTGAACAGAAGTTGGTAACCATGTGGGAGAGACGAAACGACTTCTCATCAAGTAGATAGTAGCATAGTATTAAGACTTATTATACTTTGATAGTAGGCAGTAGAAGATAGGAAAAGATCTATCGGGAAGATAGGTTTGTCTCTTTCAAGGGGAACCGATTCTGTAGTGTAGTTGCGCAGTCCATGTCTCTAGGTCTATGGTTGGACTCAAGTGCTATCGCAAGCAAGTGGGTACGATTTTGACATCATAGAATATATTGCAGATAATTCTTAATCGAAATATAGAAGACGTACGATTGTGTCTAGTAGTATGTGTTTGTACTGTATTTTCTTTGTTGCCTTTTCCTGAAATTTTTATATGCCAGTTGACATTAATTAAATTTGGCCATTCATGACGTGGTACTTTCGAGGACTATAAAGTATATTGTAGGATATCAAGATCGAAAGATAATTTGTAAATATAGTATGGAAAAATCTGTATCATCGTAGTAATAACTTCATTCAAATGGACTAGTTCGAATTTAAGAATCACTGATTCTCCATCAGTGGGTCCCACCCAGTCTTTCGATAACTTACATACATTTGGATAAAATGACAACGCTTCATTCCTCAAAACGAGCTCGTTAAAAAACCAACAAATATGCCCCTCCATCTGAGTATCATAGCTAGAGAAAATTTGCATTCAGTTCCACATCTCCACCCTTTGAGGAAGAGTGAGCAGATGTTTCTTCACTGGTGTTCGAGACAGCAGTGTCATGTCATTTATCATCTTCATTATTGCAAGGCAGGGGCCCTCGTCAGCCAGTTGATCATCAGGCTTAATGTATTCTAGTATAAGTCTGGATGCTACATCCCGCCTACAAATTGAATGCATTCGAAATAATGAACAGCATCCCACTCACACATGAGTGAATCTGTGTAAGGTCATGGATTGTGATTAGAGAGAGCTGGTAGTCGTGTTTCCATCTAATTAATAGATTTTCATGGACAAGGGCACTGCCGATGATTTCTATGTATTGTCATGAATTCATCTTCCGAAACAATTGATACGCATACGCCCGGATCGTGAAATTATGGGATTATCAAACGTTTCCTTCAGTAAATCAATTGTGGCACGAGCTGTGTGACATGTTGTGCCGTCTTGGTGAAACCACAGCTGCTTCACATCATGGTTGTTCAATTGAGAAACGAAAAAGTCAGTTATCATGGCTCTATAGCGGTCACCATCGACTGTAACTGATGACGTATAGGCTGATTCGAGTCTCTGTGGATGCGTATTATTAGTTAGAGTATACAGTGTGTCCACGGATTGGGTGCCGGTAAGGTGTAAATGACGAAAAATTTTCGAGTTAGACTCTGATATTTTGGGAATCGCTCCTGCTTGGTCTCAAATTAAGATGTTGGGAAAATGAGCCAAATCAATTGATATACAGGGTGGTTCAGAACTGATTTAAGGAAACTTGTTTAGAATGAAGCACCTTTGTTTTAAAAGATATCGAGAAAGTTTATTGAGAAAAGTTGTTCAGAATCAAAAGACACGGCTAAATCTCGAATTTCAGATAAATCGATCAACTTTGATTTTGTAGGTAGGTTATGAAAGTATTTGATAATATCCATGGTAACAAATGCCAGACGGACTTGAAACGTAAATTTTATTCGTCATAAACGTGAATTTTCCTGTTAAAAACATGCTGACCATAGAAAAACGAGTGTTTATTGTGCAGTGCTACGGCTTAGGTACCGACATTTCGTATCAGGGAGTAATAAGACAATTCCATGGACGCTGGCCAAATGATGCGGTATCACGTAACCCTGTTAAAAAAAATAGTTTCAAAATTTAAATTTTTGATCATGACAAAAATCTCACGTATACAAAATGTTCATGACCCACTTATTAAGTCAAGGTAGGCTGATTTATCTGAAACTTGAGTTCCTGCAGCAACTCGTCATTCCCAACAACTTTTCTCAATAAACTATCTCGATATCTTTTAAAACAAAGGTACTTTATTCTTAACAATTTTCATTGAATCAGTTCTAAACCACCCTGTATATAAATTTATTTGGCTCATTTTCTCAACATCTCAGTTTGAGACCAAGCAGGAGCGATTCCCAGAATATCAGAGTCTAACTCGAAAAGTTTTCGTCATTTACACCTTACCGGCACCCAATCCGTGGACACACTGTATAAACATGGTGCGAAAACGGTTCATATTTAGTCGAATTAATTGCTCTGATGGACGATTATGTTGACGGTAAAATGGACGTAGAGCGCGATACTTATTTCGAACAGAACCATTATTTTTAAAATGAATTTTCACAATTTTGAAGCGTTTTTCACGCGTCAGTCTATGCATGTTGAAATTCCGGACCAAACTAAACACAAATCACTTAACAGCTGAAAAAATGGCCGCCAGTTAAAACAGTGTTATCAACTTGAAGATTTATACCTCTAAAAAACATCCTCTACTAGGGGTTTATAGATAGCATGGTTGCGAAATGACATGAATTTTTTCTCCATAAAATTGTTGAACGGTTGTATTTTGGGGTAAATTCAATCAAGAATCAGTTGAAGTCGTTTGAGACCATTTTCAACTCAAAATTCGAAATCTACAGACATTGGGACAAAACGATAGCACGCTGTTCCCCAGAATATGGGCACAAAAATCTATATTTTGAATGATCTAACTAGTGTTGTTCACATCCTTCAATGACGTCACAACTAACGATGGCCTACTGTCTCCCTCGTTATGGTATAGAATACTGATTTTCTACTCCCCAGAAAAACATTCGAACGAACCCAATTGAGGAAATACCCTCGAAAACGAAATCCACCTTCGACAAACCTCACACGAATTCAATCGTCATTCCTGTATAAAATAACATTTTCCCCAATCGCTCCCATATATATTCTGTGGTTATATTTCAGGCACGATTTCCACTACCTGACCTGAATATAATCAAGGGATTCCTTGATTGGCGAAACGCTCTTCTGTAATAATTCAAGAAAAACGAACTGACTGATCCCAGAGTTTCGTGTAATGTTCGCAAGCCATCAGACAGGTGAAATCCTTATATTTTCATCGTGGGAACGGACTGAAATAGAAGCGAGGTCGCGGAAATCGTTCGGGTTCAAAGGTCAAGCTGATATATTAACGCTAGGTCACGCACCTCCTTTTTGGGACATGTATGGAATTCTAATTTTTGTTCGACTATTCAGAATGTTCGGAAAGTTGACTCCAGCATGAATACGTTTTTTTCACCTTCACGATTGTTTTGATTCATATTGGAACTTCACTTGTTTTATTTATTAGAATTTGTTGACGAAAAGAAATATTTGACAAATTTTTTCCCAACATCTCTGAAAATGAATCTCTGATGTTACTGAAATTTGGTACTATTTTGTTAATATATATTTTGAAAATGTTAGGTTATAGTCATTTTCCTACACAACGTTGTCCTCTCTACATAGAGGTCGTAGTAATGAAGTATTTTTCAAAATGTGAATTTAATTTAATTCAATTTTAATGAGTTTGAGAAAATATTAGGTGAATTCAATATTTCTAGAGACCTGGCGAATATTGAAGAAACTTTTTTTTCTGTTAACACTGGAAATATTTCACGTATATAAACATGGCTGGAATATTCAGTTATGATATTTTCTTGTTCGGAAATTAAGTATAGAGTGTTGAAATTTTACTGAAAAATAATTGATAGAATAGTCCGTTACTTTGTGATAGTTCATTTGAAAAAAAATAAGGTAAACCCGCAAGATTTCCCGTCGCCGAGATATTAAAAAGATATTCACATCATTGGATGCAGTGTGTTTTTTTGAATAAAAAATGTGAAATCGAACATAGGCGGTCTCCCTTAATTTGGAAGATATGGGCCCCCAAAGTTCCGAAATGCGTCGTTTTCATGTCCCTTTTTCCACCATAAAAACGATCTCTCACTTCATCTGTATAGTTCACAAACCACCTTTGAACCTTCAACCAACAAAAAGCAACACTTTTTTCAAGAATAATCAATATTTAATGAGAAAACAACGAAATTACTGGACAACCACTTAACCTCTATTCCTTCTGATTTCGATTCAGTCTAAAAGTGAAGTTTGGCAATGGCGCGAATTTCATCGGTCGTAATCGTGCCATCGTGCGTATTCGTGAATGACAGATTATTGCTGGCGAGAAAAATGAAAAATGTTCTTAGTTCTTACTATTTACTGCGATACTCAAAATCTTCCAATAGGAGAATTCGTTTCTAATGAAATCTACAAGGTTGAAACACATAGTAATGGAATGACAATACACCCTGTTATATATTTCATCGTACATTTTTTTCATATATGATAGGTCGCGCCCTTGCCAGATTTCCAATGAAATCGAGGTTATTATATAACCCATTTTATTGGAATACCCTGAATCTCATTCTAAACTGGGACCATCTCGAAGACAACAAAAAACGAAGTAGATAACAACCTCCCTATTTTGTAGGGGAATGAAAGAAAGTTCAAATGAAAATATTGAGAGTGAAACCTTGAACAAATATTCTCAATGATTTTGTTTTGATGTTAGAATAACCACCTCTTCTTCAGTGACAAAAGCATTCCCCTTACAATCATATCCTTCAACTGTCCATCATTTCATATTTCCCGCCAGCAACTACTCTTCGGTCATAATACGTTGACCAGCGATGAAAAGACGCTGTTGCCAAGCTCCGCTTCAACATTGAGAAGTATTTCGTAGAAATATAGGTTAAGTGGTTGTCTAATATTTTCACTTTTCTTCCTTTAAATAATGAATATTCTTGAAAGAAAGTGTCGCTATTCGTTGGTTGAAGGTTCAAAGATAATTTATGAACTAGATTTGAGAAGTGAGAGATCATTTTTATGGCGGAAAAAAGGATCTGAAAATGCAACAATTTGGAAATTTGGGGGCCCATATCTTCCAAACAAAGAGAGACCGCCTATGTTGGCCTTCATATTTTTTGTTCAGGAACTCACACTGCTTACAATGATGTGAATATCTTACTTATAGCTTCGCGACGGGAAATCTTGCGGGTTTACCAAAAATAAAAGTACTCGAATAACCCTGCAGTAAATTTTCTAAACGAACAGACAATACGTCTACAGAAGACATTCAAATACCTTGTTGCACAACTTGAAATACTCCAGTATGAAAATGAAGTAGTACTACACAACCTGTGTCACCTTCAGAGAACTAACTCAATTTACAAAATTCTTGGGAATCTATGTGAACGATACACTGGGTTTTCTCTCAAATACGTCAAAAATGTCGGATAGCTTGTGATGAATTATTGATTCCAAATTATCAGGGTTACTATCAGAAAAAGCAGATTTCAATTCTTCATAGCACTTCCTCATATTTTGTCTCTGCTTCTTCAAAACTACCTTCGGCATTTTTAGTTTCCAAGCGTGAATAATGATCACGCTTGAGGTTGAGGGTAGTAAATTTGCATTGGCATTTGGCAACGTCGCTGAGAATTACTTTGACATTGCTGATATTTCACGAGTGCCAACCTGTGTCAGTTTCAAGTGAAACACCTAAACCATGACCAACCGGGATAGTTTAAAATAGTGAATGGGGTATACGAGCAGCTTGGAACAGATAAAAAGTTCAGTCATTCTGAACCAAAACTCGATCACTCATATGGCTCTTTCCTTTTCAGATCTACTCTACCTTGAAGTACCTGAGAAATGCCTCAACCTAGTGTCTTGCAAAAACTGCGGGAAATACCTCTCCTGCGAACCAATCCACATCAACATAGTAGGCAGCAACATCTGTCACCGATGCTATCTATCCAACGGCGTACCACCTCATACTCTTCGAAATCTAGCTTACGAGAAACTAGCCAACATCTTCAGGTTTCCTTGCATCTTCAGAGCCAAGGGGTGTCCCATGAAACTCAGGTTTGGACGTGACAGCTGGGAGCACGAAGTGAGCTGTCACTACAGGGATGTACAGGTACTCTTATCTCCTTCGACGCCAGAGCTGAATCGGAGCAACCTTCACCAACATATAGATAACAGCGGATATAGGCCTTCTGTGGAAGGGGATTATTACATGGTGAGCAGGAGTAACAGCAGGGAAAACCCAAAGTTCGAGTTGCCGAGGGTTTCGTTTTTATTGGGGAACCAGAACTTTTCTAGGGATAACAGACTGATAGTTCCGAGAGGCATGGACGAAATAGATCCTATTATGAAATTTAAGAGAAATAATCAGGAAAATTATCACTATGTAAGTTTCAACTCCTGCATTATGATTTTGTGGTGGTCTTCAGAAACATAATTGAAAATGAGTATACGAGGTTTGTCCGGAAAATACGTATAAAAGTGGAATAATCACTTTATCTAACAATTATACAGGTAATTCAATATGGTCTCCTTCAGAGTACTCCCCCTTAGACAAGATGCACTTCTGCCAACGCCGTTTCCAATGCTGATACGATCGCTGAAAGTCTTCAGTAGTGAGGCTCTTCATTTGCCGTGTTTCAGCTTTGATGGCTTCCACATCCCCCAAGTGCCGCCCACGGAGCACCATTTTGCATTTGGGAACAGGAAGAAGTCGTAAGGAGCTAAATCGGGTGAATAAGGCGGGTGTTCTGTTACGGTGATTGAGCTTTGGGCCAAAAACTCACTCAAAACGATAGACGTATGAGCAGGCGCGTTGTTGTGATGAAGGATACACTTGCCCACTTGTGCCAAATCCGGTCGAACTCGGGACACACGATATCTGAGACGACGCAAAACTTCGGACACGAGGACGAATTCGTTCAACATTTTCCTCAGAATTGAATGTGGAATGGCGTCCTGAGTGTTGGTCATCTTTCACACCCTTTCGGCCATGCCGAAACCTTTTCAACCTCTTGTTTACGGTTGATTTCTTCAGAAATTTGTCTCCGTAAACTTGTTGCAAACACTCAAAAATCTTACGACCATTCTTTCCTCCGCAAGAAACATGATGTTGATGCGCTGTTCCTCAATCAGTGAGAGCTCTATTCCGACGGCAGGTAAAAAGGGGTTACTTTCAACAAGCACACGTAAATCCTTCCTACTCGCAGAGCGCTACGGCTCGAACTGGGCATTGAGGGGATTGCATAGAGAGGGGGGACCACCAGGCTGCCCCTTCACAACGCCTTGACAGGACGCCCCGAATTTTTATACGTATTTTCCGGACAAAACTTCGTTCGATTTTGGTTACTTTTTGTGTACATATTCAAGGATTCCGTTGAATTTTTCGTCGTTAAATATCGAATTCAGTGAGCATAACCATAATGAAGAATATACATAGCTGGAAAACTCTACAAACATTCTTCTGTGGTCCAAGCTAGCGTACCAGAAATAATAATATAAGTAAATGAAGTACGACCGTGCAACTATTTAATACAGTACCTTCTCGGCAACACTAACCAATCACCTAGTGGAAATTATGTCCTTCATCGCCATTTTTTCATTAAAAATTTCGGACGTTTGGATAGATTCATGTTTACGAGGCCGTGGGCAAATCCAACAAATCAAATTTCATAACAAAAAGTCCAGCATATATTGGGTTTATAACTAAAAAAATGGCGAATTTCTTTCATAGATTCAGAATATAGAATTGAAATCTGCTCGATTGGAAAGATCGGACTGTGAATGAGTTAATTCTATTGTACTGAAAAGTGAGAAATTAAGCAACTGCTGTATTTTCAATATTTTCCTTGTGATAGCATATTCTTCAAGTATGGCTCTGTAAGTTGTTGCGTCTAGCTGTACACATCCATTATCTATTCAGTTCGAGGTAATGCTTTCAATTTCAAACTACAGCATAGATTTTCATGGAGAATCAACTTAGAAATTTCAAGTCTTCTCTTCAAGGTTGTAACTACATATTCATTACACAATGGTTCTTCATGCAGGCACCCTGCCAAACGCTGTTTGTTTCGGAAAGTTTTATAATATTTTCGTTAATATTAGAATATCGAAGTTCTATAAATTGACATTGTTGCAATGAAAAAACGCTGCAAATTTTACACAAGGGTTTATTATTTTCTCAGTTTAATAACCCAATACCATTGATATCTCAAATCAATCGTATATATTATTTATAACTCATTGGTTTTTCACCAAACGAAAATCAATTCCATGAAGAAATTCATGTGAAATATTAAAATTCAATAGTAACTACAAAATTATCCACGTCGAAACCAAAAGTACCTACATAACTCCTAGAGTCGTTAGAAATCAATAGGTACAACACCCGCAAAATCCTATTGAATGAACAAACAGATGTGAATAACTCTCCACTACTGAATATTTTTCTGTAACCTAAAAACTCTGTGGCAAACCCCAATTTATACCTACTCTCACTTTTACGCTTTTGTATAATTATTTAGGCACGTTCCGGACCATATTTAAACCTTGTTGTACTACATACCATCAGTCAGTAAAATGTAGATACCTGAAGAAGATTTTTAGCAACTTTCTTCGTGTTTTTTGTGATTCCGTAGTATTACTATGAGTGTTGTGAATTCCCCGCCGAAGTCCTACACACCGTTAGGATCTGGCGTCTAGGAGGTTCGAAAGTTTTCAAAATCAAACTAAACGGTTAAAAAAAAACACACTTTAATTCGATTCCTAGTTGTAAAATGAATATACTAGACTAGTGCCGATACGAAATAATCGATCGTGTGAAAATATGAACAAAAACGTAAAAAACCTATTTTAAATATTTGAGCCGAGCCTCGGCGTTTTCGACCTCAAGCTTATCGCTTCCAATTCCGATCCCGACTGACTTATGTCTGGAATTTTCAAATATCCCCAAGGATAAATCTTACATGCCTAAATATGTCTATGTTTATAATAACGCACAAAACCACTTGAAGGGCGAACCGCCTTAGCTCGCTCGAAAAGTGAGACCAATGCAGGTGGCCGCACAGGGCCGTATTCCCTAATTATCTAGGGACAAATCTGTCGAGTTACGACAATGAGATGGAGTTTTTATGTCCGACTGATCATCAGAATAATCACTCCTGTCACCGATATAATCAATTACTGTAACCATGTTGTCTGTCACATCTAAATATATTCCCGAAATATGGTAGATAAACCTATTCACTAAGGTATCAACATATAACGAAAATTTTGCCGGAAAGAATTGAAAGAATCACTTTATAATTAAGCCTAGAGGATGTTATTCATAAAAATCTTAAATATTTTTCATTCCAAATCACATTTCCTATGAAATATTGGAGTTGAAGAGAAAATTATCTTGGTGTTGAGTTTCTTAAAAAACTACTTTACAAAGGTCAAGTCACTATGTTGTTTCTTTCGTTAAAGTTAAGTTGAATTTCCGAAAAATATTTTTTACTAATATTTTGCCAGTACGATCTTCACGATATCACTTATTAAATTGCGTGTCGGTATTACACAAATAGAAATGAGATTCAAATCAGAAAGCGTTTGCGCCTTTTGACATATAAGGGAAATAACCTCAAAATTTAAAATGGCCACAAAATTTTCCGCCAATATCTCTGCAAATAAAAATGGTTTCAAAATGTTGACTAAGACATGTACCAAATTATATTGAACTTAAATGAATAGCTACCGAAAAAAAGTTTAGAAAAAATTCAATTTTTTTCCAATACAATTCTCACGAAATCATGCATTAAATTCAGCGTCGATATTTCACAACTAGTTATGATGTTTCAATTTGATTGCGTTAGTATTTCTTGAGAAACTTTCGGGAAAATTAACTTAAACTCTCAAATTAACAACAAATACGTAAAACAAAATTCTAGATTTTCCGCTAATATTAAATGTGTGGATGTGATTCCTACTAGGATTCCACTTTGTTCTGAAAAATATCAATGAAATGAAAAAAAACTCACCCGTCCTGTGCAACTTATCTGAAAAAAATTTTTCCACAGTGCATATATCCGATAAGAGTTCACTTGATTCACAAAATATCCAATACACAAACTGAAGACCTAAAGTTATTTTCAATAACTTTTCTGTAAAAATCAAATATATCGTGAACCTCTCAAGGTTGAATTCGACTGAATAATTCTAAAAGAGAAATTTCGTTCCGTATAGTTGTCAGATACACTCAACTAAGAGGGTGTCAAATCCCAACGTCTGTTTGATGTAGAAACCTTCAATTCAAACAATTCTCGGCAATTGATGAGATTTCCGGTTTGTTAATTGATTTGTTTGCATATATCCTCCAATTTGTTTTATCATACATGCTCATTATCTTTTATATTCACCCCTATTTCAAAGTCTCCGGACTCAAAATATTGGATTTCGATTGAAACCAGTAGCCGATATCCACATGTTGACGATAATTGTACTAAGCAATCCAAAATTGATGGAAACCTCCGATCGACCGAATATTTTGGAAATATTCATTATTTTAAATAACGCTTCTTAATTCGCGTTCTGCATGTGAATGGGTTATTCAGTTACACAAGAGTATTTATTGAGATTTCAATGTTTCAAATGAATTTTTTCATGGAATCAGTTTTCGGGTTGTGAAAATCCAATGATTTATGAATAATATATAAGTTTTATTTAAGATATAATTGAGCTCCATGAAGAAATTTAATGTTTCATCCCGTAATTCGCAGGGTGATATCTATAAATAATAATTGTTATCCGAGTTTTTGTAGTTATGTTTCAGATATTAGGAGAGAAACCCCAAAAATATTTAATTTGAACTACTAACGATTATGAAATTGTCGAGAACATCGATAGGGCATTTGCACATTGTGTTTATAAAATAATTAACGAATCCGTTCGAAATTTCTCAATATATGTTGAAAATTTGGTAACAATCTTTTCATCTACATTCAGATATATGATTCTGGATGAAAAGTTAACCGATTATTTCACTGAATTCCAATCTTAGAACCGAATGCGATGATTCATTCTCGCAATTATTGGAAAATTGCAGCATTTTTCTTTATAACTCAGAGACTACTGGTCGGATATCATCCGGGTAAAATTTTTTAGGTTGAGTTATGCAACAGTAATCAACGTTGAGAATTTCACAAAAATTCGGTGGTAAGTTTCTGAGAAATAATTTTTTTTTCCCTCCAACCCCCAATTTTAAGCCCTTAGGGTACACCAATCCTGCTGAAAAGCTTGGAGGATCAATCCCGAGCGACACATGATTTTTCTACCAAGTTTCACGGATTTCGGTTCAGTACTTTCCGAGAAAAGCCCTGGACAACGGACGGCGGACGGACGGATTTTTTTTTATTCGTTCATTCAAATCTACATACTCCAAAACGTGAACTGTGAAATTTTCAGGGGGGGTTACATTTTTTTTTTGTTGGTCGATCACTAAGGTTTATTATTTGATTTCATCAAATAATAAACCAACAGGAGAATGCGACTAGTTTTAAAGTCACCACCTCTTTGGGACTTCTGAAAAACGTTGGGATGAAAACCGTCAAAGCACTTACTTTCGTGCAATTTTCTTCTCGAAACAATAATTTTCATGAATAAACTCTCATCTGAAAAAACATAAAGTTGTACATTCGGGCGCCACGAAGCGATTGTTCGACTCAAATAAATTCGAAACTTCCGTCTTCATTATTCAACGCAAAGTTAGGCCCCTCTAAGTGCTCCTATTGCTGTTACTTGAAGTTAAAAAAACAAAACAGTCTTTGCATCGATGTAAAATCTCGATATTTTTCAGCACTCGGGGTACAAGGAGGAATCCCCACACTACGTCGATTTCGTCAAGAGAGAAAATAACAATTCAGAGTTAGATAGGCATCGGAACCCAGACAAAGAAAGAGGCATTGTTCCCACTCACACCGGCCACGTCTACGCAACCCTTACAAAAAATTCTGCCCTGTTCGCCCCTCCCCAGCCAAATAAGGACCCCAGTAATGGTCGGAAAGTAACAAAAGAGTTCCAGGACAAAATTATGCGTAGCGCCTCGAACGCGTCCCAGACGAACAGTCCTGTCCAGGACAAAATCAGGAATTCCCTTGTTTCCAGTTCCAAGAAAACGACGCTGCCTAACGCAACTGAGGAAATTTCGAGTTTCAATACTCTCGGGATACCATCGCCATCTAGTGGTACTAACGCCAACTCTGGTGGTTTTCCGGTATTGAATAAGAGTTACATGAGGGATCTGGAGGATTTTAATGAAGATTACGCCCCTGTAGTGAAGCAGTATGTTCAATTCAACCCCCAGAATAACGTGCAGAGAAACGAAAGTTTGACTATCGGTAATCCCGATATTATAGCGGAATTGAAGATGAGGAACCAACAGAGGAGGAAGAACCAACAAGAAGAAGAGGACTATGACAGCTTAGGCGTATTGTGAAACTGAAGTTGCACGTTCTGTTGGAAACATGATTGAATCGAAGAACTGTAAACTGTAGAATGAGTCTGGGACTGAACAAATGAACTCTAGGTTTCTAAACACAGAGGGCGTGAGCGCGAACAATACTCATTACTTCTCAACGTGCCCATGAATTTATACTGGCACTGAATGAGGTGAAAATAAATTTTCATTCGGTTTTTTGAACTTGAACGAATTTGCAATCAGCTACGTAAAAGAAAATATTTGTCAGTATTCGAGGGAATTATTGAGTAACTTTAATATTTTATGTGCAATGAGATATCTTAGTTGGTAGTAAAAATATCAAATTATAAAATTATCCAATTTTCATCACGAATCTGGAAAGAGACTTATGATGAACAAGTCTTCCTATTATTATTGTATGTATTGTTTGTATTCATTATAGAGCTGTTCTTCGCCTTTTCGTTTTATTTATCGCAATATATAATAGATAATTTCATTATGAATTGACTGTATTATGACTGTAACAACATGAAGTGAAGAATGACTAAAGTCAAAGTGTGAAATACCATACATCCCAGATTGCTGAAGAATAACGTTACTTCATAGACGACTGCGGCCCAAGTTGCCAACCCAAAATTTTCTTCATAAATTTACTATCACTGGGGAACGAGAATTTCAGGACAAATTCGACATGATAAGGTCCGCGTTATTTATAAATATCCGTGAAAGATGCCTCGGCTCTTCAAACAAGATAATTCCTTCCAAATATAGGATTTTGTTAGCCTGAAATTTGAGTTGGGATTCCTGATTTCATGTTAATATAGTTTCAAGTTTAAAAAGGGTATGTTCCGCAAATCAACTTGGTTAATTCGGTTGCCGGTTTTCTGTTCTGTGAATATGAAATATTCGGTTGGTTCCTGAAAAAAAGGTTACATATCCTGTATAATTTGACACTATTAAAATGAAATCAGGAATCCCAACTTAAATTTCAGCCAATCAGAGATGATCACAACAAAACCCTATATTTGGAAGGAATTATCTTGTTTGAGGAGCCGAGGCATCTTTAATGGATATTTATAAATAACGCGAACCTTATCATGTCGAATTTGTCTTGAAATTCTCGTTCTCCAGTGATAGAAAATTCGTGAAGAAAATTGTGGGTTGGCAACTTGGGCCGAAGTCGGCTATAAAGCTACCTTTTGTGCTAGGGAGATTCGGGTATTTGGGTAATCGGAGATTCTTTCCTATTGGCCGACGACGATCACGTGATCGTCGTCAGCCAATAGGGTGAATCTCTCGACCAATAGAATGAATCCCTGATTACCCAAATACCCGACTCTCCCTAGCTCTAACGGTGCCTTTAAAGGATATTTAGGGAGAATAATGCATTACTTTTAGGGGAAGTCACAGAAATTGTCTCCGATATCTGAAAATGAGATACCTAAGTTGAATAAAAAGTATTATTCATAGAAATCACCCTTGCGTATTGCCGAATTTACACAATTTGTCAAGGACAGTTCCTTGACAAATTGTTGCTCAATGTAACATTTGGCAATCCTGGGACTTCATGGTCTTAACTAGAGATTGATAGAGATCAATCTCAATGTCCTAATATTCTGGAAGGCTCATTCCATTTTCCATATTAATTTTCTTAGACGGAGAAGCTGATGAAGCATTGATTAGATGAGGTAATTAGATGGCAAATTATTTTAGGACTGGATAAGGGGATATGCTTTGGAATAAACGAAGGGTACTGTGCATTGATCCTAGTCAGAATTTGATTGAATTCTGTGGAGAGGAAAGGATTGAGATCAGGAAAACAATCTACAAACGCCCCAACCTCTCTCTACAAACATCGAGTTTCAAGTCGTTTCATGGCCGATCGTACACACAATAACTTAGAAACTCGATATTCCTGAAGCAGGTTTGGACGTTGATTATGAAGGCCGATTTGTGATTGGGTGAAATTCACCCCATGAATCCTCAGATAAACCCATCCAAAACTATATTGTCACAATATTTTGTAAAATACAGATTGAATCAAAATAAATCTAGTACTTGACAAAAAACTTATAGCCTGAAGATACATCCCAAGTATTATGTGGACCATATAAAAAGAAAAAGCTCTAATGACACAATCATCACGAAACTTTGCACAAAGTGCATCAGAATTTCTAACTAGTTGCCAAATTATTTTACGATTCTGTTAGTATTTTCGAATTTATTTCCGAAATAACAACGATACCGCGGAAAAAACCACAGAATCTGTCAAATTTTTCGTGGATATATCCGGATTGGATTGTGATTCGGTACACTGTTGAGAAATAATAGTAATAATAAAATAATAATAATAATGATAATAATAATGTTGATAATAATAATAACAATAATAATAAAAATGATAATAATAACAATATTAATGATAATAATGAAAATGAAATGAAAAAATGTCACAAAGGACTACAAAATGCCCACAATTGAGAAGGTTGTACAATACAATCTTTAGAACTGTAAGGTTCTAAATTGACGAGATATTCGTATAATTGTTCTTTGAAAGCTTTTGTATCTTGTGGTATGGTAATAGATTTAGGTACTGAGTTATGAATTTTCAAGCATCTATACTCAGCTTGCTTTTGGCTTAGTATTACTTGGGGTAAAGGGAGTTATTATTTCTTGTAGCATAGTATGTTTTCTTGATCTGATATTTTTCAAATAGTTTATCATTTTACTGAACGGAAATAGCACATTCTTGTATATAAACCGCATATATGGTCAACAATCCCTCTGCAGGATTCATTATATATCATATTCCTTATCAAATCCTTATTGCTTTTTTTTGTAACACAAATAGAGGTTGTATATTCCCAGATCCATAAAATATTTTACCCAATCAATATAGCATGAGGTACGTGCAAAATACTGTCGTAATTGATGAATACTTCCGAAAAAATAATTTTTTTCGAAAAAATCTAGAAAGAATCATTTCTTAAAAATCACTTATCATACGATGCAATGAACTTCGGCTATTACTTGCAGGTCAGTACATTACAACTAACTTACAAGTTTCTGAGAGATTTCAATAATTCCAGAACCATTTTGCAGATTCAGTCAGCTCTAATAGGTTCAAAGCGCTAGCTTGCTCCTTTCGAAAGTTATCGTGTCTTTGGCCGGTCGAGCAGAATTGCTTTTGACACCAGATTCGTCATCATGAGTCCAACCAAATCGTTTGAGACCATTTTCACTTCGAAATTCGAAAATTACATTCATTTGTACAATAGCATCCCGTTCCCCAGAATTTACGAGCGAAACTAAGGGTGGATAGTTCCCGTTTCGAGCTGAACCAACTGCCTTCTGAATAACAAAATTTAATTTCATCATCGAATTATAAAATTAGCTCATCACAAAGGAGCCGCCGCCCTTGTTAACAAGCCCCTCAAACACCTGCATTTCATAGACGACAAAATTGATCACCCTCCTATCTTCGAATTAACACTGTCTTGAAATCTGACACCCCTGCCTTTTGAAACTGCAGATGAATCTCACTGAAAATCTCTCACATCTCGTGAATAGCAAGCCAGCCGAAACCAGGATTAATGAAAATGCTTTGCAGCAGTAACAAACTTGGGAAATACAATGAAAAGTATTGTTGCGTATTATGAAGTTGGCAAGAAGTTGCCAACTATTTTGATTGCCTCGTATGACTGAACGTTTTCATCTAAGCGATGGAATGGAAACGTCGGGAAGGAGCCTTAAGATGTGTCTGTCTTTTGTTTTCTCAAGCACTTTTCACACAGGAAGTTTCAAAACTAATCTGTTTTTTAGCTGCATGAGAAGTTTCGATGGTTGTTGTCTATGGTTCGATGATAGATGCATAGAAAACACAAGGTGTGGACACCCTTTGACATATTTTGGGTCCGAAATGAGGTCAAAATACGTATATGTTGTCCTACTTCAGCCGACAGATGTCGGCATAGGAAAAACTGCCATATAGAATCTGAAATTTTTACGGAAGTTACCGACCTGTGATATCGAAACTAGTCAAATCAGAACTTCTTTCTGATTTTCCTAGTTGGACCGTACATCATTTACAAGAATTTCCGAAAATAAATTCATTTTGACAAATTAAAATTTCATTCAGTCAGAATGGCGATAATATATATGAAGGTTTCCTTCGTCTCTGAATACACAATTCTGAAACTTGATATTTTCGAATACCTGCATCTATTGAAAAACCCACCGAAAAAATATATCTGACAGACTTTATAGCTTCCATAGAAATATTGCATGTAACTTTCCAGACTTGATCATTATCATTAAGACTAGGGATCTCTTACTACAGACCTGTGCTCTTACTTCTGTCAGGCTTTAAACATTATTCAAATTTATAGTTATATACTCAAGTAAACTTATATTTTGTAATATCATAAGATTTGAGCTTCTGCATGGAATTACAATCCTGACGTTTGTAAAATGAATAAATAAATAGTATTGATTTATCCGAAACAACTTTCGGATAAGGAACGTCTTACCTAAGGATAGACTTTCTATTGAGTCATTTTGTTTGTAATAGGTATATGAATTGAGTTAATTTTGGGTCGAATATAATGAAAACGCTGATGTGAGATCCGCAGAATAAAAAGTATTCTATATAAATATTGAAGTATCTTATATGGATGGATTGACAAAGGTGTACGTTTGAAGATCAACTAACACGAGGATGCAATTTCTTTTACATTAATTCGTTTGTAGTTATATTTTGGGTGCAGTTAATATATAATCGAGGAGAATGATAGCACAGAGACAGCACGTGCATAATGAAAAAGTAGTATATGATAGCTTTCCACGTAATACATCACTAAATAGTACTGAAGAATCTTCATGAAACTAAGGTTTTTCATTCCAAATATGTCTTCGATTTCATTCTGCTATTCGCTCTTGGAAATAAATAAGGATATCATTGTAACTTTATCATTTCAATTAGTTGAAGGCTTCTAGGAAATACCATTGAGTTTACGAACTCAATGGAAATACTGATGTTAATTCTTCATGCTTTAAAAGATACGAATCAATGCCTACTGATGTCATTATCTCTCTATATCATTTTTCATGAATATCATCTGAAATTCAATAACTTTTAATCAAAATTTGATTATCAAATCCATTAACTCGTACGAGTTCTTCATGAATGTCCAATGTAAACAAACTGGAGGTTACGTCCAGAAAAATGTCAAAGTTGTGCGAAATCGCTCGAAAGTAGGGTTAGATTTCGAAGCTTACCATTAATCCTTCTTTTAAACCCCCAAATTCCAGGGCTTAAATTTAACAGTCAGTTAAGGCCATTAAACGAGGATTTCGTGACGGTGCAAGATAATTTTTTACCTAAACCTTAGTTATGGTCTTAATCTATGGTTTTGTAATATGGTGCAAGTGGCCCTAAGACATCAACTACCGATAACTCAATTTCAATGCATAAAACGTACAAGAATATGTCTGTTTGTCTGGTAAATCCTATATGTAGCGACGCTCAGGCATTGATTTCTCATTACTATAATTCAAGATTGCATCTTTCCACCTCTATTACCGAAGTTATTACAGGGTAAATTCAGAAGCACCTATTGAATCTGGTTATCGAGGGGGCTACATATCGACCTGTATTCCGGAAATGGGATTATATAGAACGTCGACAAGGTAGGGAATATATAACATAAATGAGCTCATAAGAGGCTGTGTCTCAATTTCCTCAATCGAGATGGCTCTTTGAAAGGTTTACGAATGCATATATTGAGCTTTGTGTATGGTAGGTACTCGCATATTATGTATACAAATTGATACATAGGCTCCAGAGTATCGTTATCAGAGGTTATCATTTGGTGTATTCATTCCGATATTAGATATGATTGCTTCGGGACAGAGCTGCCAAAAAAAAAATATCTTAGTTACTTTAGAGTAACTTAGATACTTTAAAGTATCTAAGTTACTGCATCTTAGTTTCTTTTTTTGGTGGCGAAAAGTAACTAGTATCTTAGATACATTTCAAAATGAACTGTATCTTGTAAATAAAAAAAAATTCAAAAAGCACTGCCGTGAAGGCAGCAACTTTTGCGCGCATGTTCAATGTAGATGACCGCTTCAGCAACGAATTTGAACATGCACGCAAAAGCTGCTGCCTTCACAGCAGTGCTTTTTGAAATTTTCTACTGATAAATTACTGGATTTCAATTCGATCAAATCTGTATTTTTGGAAATTTTGGAAAAATAAAATTTTGAATAGGTATTTCTACGGAATCATTGGGCGGATTTCACCCATTCACGAATTCGACTTTCGTAATTAAGCCCCAAACCTACTCTACAAATATCGAGTTTCTAAGTCGTTTCTTCCGGAAGTTATTGTGTTTACGGTCAGCCTAACGGCCGACTGCGTAAACACAATAACTTCCGAAAGAAACAACTTAGAAACTCGATAATTGTAGAGAAGGTTTGCACCTTAATTACGAAGGCCGAATTCGTGAATGGGTAAAATCCACCCAATGATTCCGTAGATATACCAAATCAAAATTTTATTTTTCCAATATTTCCAAAAATTCAGATTTGATCGAATTCAAATCCAGTACTTCATCGAAAAATAACAGTTCGAAGTTTCATACAGAATTTAATGAGGATGATATGATAAGAATATCATAGAAATTTTTTTTTTCAAATTGTTCTAATGAAACGATTATCACGAAATTTCGCGTAAAGTTGTCTTTCAGAATCTCAAAACTAGCTGTGAAGTTTTTTCAGGACTGAATCAGTATTTCTCGAGTTATACCGAAAAAATCAACGAAATCGAGAAGAAAACCTCGAAATTTGACATATTTTTTCCCGATATCTCCATGACTTATGATCGTATCGAACTGAAATTTGGTACACTGCTGTGAAATATGAAGCTCAAAGTGTGAATGGAATTTTTTTTTGAATATGATGAATGGTTTCCGAAAAAAAAATTTTTTGGAAAAAATTTCGAAAAAATTTTTTTTTTAAATTTACTGACTATATGATCCTGACGAAATTCGGACCAAAGTTGCGCGTGAAGTTATACTTCATCTAACTGCCAAGTTTGAATCCAATCACTCAAGCAGTTTCTGAAATAAAAAATAAATATCTTCAAAATTTCAAGTGCCTATAACTCCGAAACTAGTCGACCGATTTGGCCCATTCACGAACTTAACCGCGGCATTCTGATGCGCAACCTATCCTGAAAGTTTCAAGTTGCTAGCTTGCTTCTGTCGACAGTTATCGTGTCTACGGCCGGCCGGACAGAATCGATTTTGACACCGATCAGTGAGTCCAACCTAGTCGATTGAGACCATTTTCGGCTCAATCATCCAAAATTACAGACATTTGGACAAAACGATAGCACGCTGTTCCCCTAGAATATGCACGCAAAAAACAACAATATCGAGAAGAAAACCTCGAAATTTGACATAATTTTTCCCGATATCTCCAAAACTTATAATCGAATCGAATTGAAATTTGGTACACTGCTGTGAAATATGAAGCTCAAAGTGTGAGTGGAATTCTTTTTTGAATATGATGAATGATTTCCGAAAAAAAAAATTTGTTGGAAAAAATTTTTTTTTTAATTTACTGACAATATGATCCTGACGGAATTTGGCTCAAAGTTGCGCGTCGTTATACTCCACCTAACTGCCAAGTTTGAATCCAATCGCTCAAGTAGTTTCTGAAATAAAAAATAAATAACTTCAAAACTTCAAGTGCCTCTCCGAAGTGCAACTCCGGAACTATTCGACCGATTTGGCCCATTAACGAACTTAGCCGCGGCATTCTGATGCGCAACCTATCCTGAAAGTTATCGACAGTTATCGTGTCGTCGGACGGCCGGTCGGACAGAATCGATTTTGACAGCGGATTCGTCATCAGTGAGTTCAACCTAGTCGTTTGAGACCAGTTTCGGCTCAAAATTCTAAAATAACAGACATTTGGACAAAACGATAGCACGCTGTTCCGCTAGAACATGCGCGCAAAAAAGTTACTTTAGACGAATGTGTGTGAAGTTGGCCCACCGATTTTCGGTTTTCGAAAGCATTTTTTTTTGTTGAATTGTTCTTGGTTTGTGCTGGTTTGTGCCGTTGAATTTTGTTCCGGTTTGCAAGATATTTCACAAAATGTCTAACATAGGACAGCCCAGATTTTTTTGAAAAACTAGGTTTCAATTGCTGAAATAGATTGTGCTACACATATACTGAGTTGTGCCATTCGAATTCTTCTGAAAGTCCCACTAATTTCCTGAGAAATCATAAATCAAGAACTGTCTTCTCAAAATAGAGTGGAAAATTCCGTGCTACATTTGTACTGTAATATTTTCACGAAATTTCGTCGGGTTTTCAAAAAAATCGCGAAAGTGAAACAAAAGTTAGCCAGCGCTTACATTTTTTCGGAATGAAAATATATATGCAGAAACTTGTGATATACGTGAGATAATTTGTGCCCTTCAATTGTCCACGAAAATCCTGCTAATTTTTCAAAAGAAAAGATTTTGGAAAAAAGTTAGCTCATCACCTTCGTTTTTATATGTCTAAAATTGTTTAATATAGTTGTGCTGCATTTAAACGGACTTGTGCTAGTCCGATATCCAGAAAAAATTTTCCATTTTTCCTTCGAACTATACAGGGTAATTCCGGAAGAGACCGTCAGATTTTAGGATAAGTTTACACTTGTCGAAACAGTCTCGAAACAATGTTTGGTTTATGGTTGGAGTTCTCTTTTGAGAATATACAGGATGATTTGTCCGATTCGACCGATTTTCATTTTATTGATAACTTTGGTATGGCTCATTCGATTTCAATGAAACTCTCAGCGAAGTACAATATTGACAAGCACATTTATTAATTCTAAAATTTTTTACGAAATAAGCGATTGTTATTGTGATAATTCCAGAGTAATTGTGCAAGTTGAAAAAACACCCTGTACATCACGTTTCCAAAACTACGCCATCTGTTTACGATTCTACTATAATAAGTCATCATTTGAGAGTTTCTAATTTTTTTGGCTTACTTCGAGTTTTCCGAGAAAATTTCATCAAAAATTTCAAAAAGCACTGCCGTGAAGGCAGCAACTTTTGCGCGCATGTTCAATGTAGATGACCGCTTCAGCAACGAATTTGAACGTGCGCGCGTACCAAATTTCAGTTCGATACGATCATAAGTTCTGGAGATATCGGGAAAAAATATGTCAAATTTCGAGGTTTTCTTCTCGATATCGTTGAGTTTTTCGGTATTACTCGAGAAATACTGATTCAGTCCTGATTAAACTTCACAGCTAGTTTTAAGATGCTAAAAGACAACTTTATGCAAAATTTCGTGAAAATCGTGTTATTAGAACAATTTGAAAAAAAAAATTTATATGATTTTCTCATCATATCATCCTCATTAAATTCTGTATGAAACTTCGAACTGTTATTTTCGATGAAGTACTGAATTTCAATTCGATCTGATCTGTATTTTTGGAAACATTGGAAAAATAAAATTTTGATTGGGTATATCTACGGAATCATTGGGCGGATTTTACCCATTCACGAATTCGACCTTCGTAATTAAGCCCCAAACCTACTCTACAAATATCGAGTTTCTAAGTCGTTTCTTCCGGAAGTTATTGTGTTTACGGTCAGCCTAACGGCCGACTGCGTAAACACAATAACTTCCGAAAGAAACAACTTAGAAACTCGATATTTGTAGAGAAGGTTTGGACCTTAATTACGAAGGCCGAATTCGTGAATGGGTAAAATCCACCCAATGATTCCGTAGATATACCCAATCAAAATTTTATTTTTCCAATATTTCCAAAAATACAGACCAGATCGAATTGAAATCCAGTACTTCATCGAAAATAACAGTTCGAACTTTCATACAGAATTTAATGAGGATGATATGATGAAAAAATCATATAAATTTTTTTTTTCAAATTGTTGTAATAACCCGATTATCACGAAATTTTGCACAAAGTTGTCTTTCAGCATCTTAAAACTAGCTGTGAAGTTTAATCAGGACTGAATCAGTATTTCTCGAGTAATACCAAAAAAATCAACGATATCGAGAAGAAAACCTCGAAATTTGACATATTTTTTCCCGATATCTCCAAAACTTATGATCGTATCGAGCTGAAATTTAGTACACTGCTGTGAAATTAGAAGGTCAAAGTGTGAGTATAATTTTTTTTGGATATGATGAATGGTTTCCGAAAAAAAAATTTTTTTGTAAAAAAATTTCGAAAAAAATTTTTTTTTAAATTTATTGACAATATGATCTTGACGAAATTTGGCTCAAAGTTGCGCGTCGTTATACTCCACCAAACTGCCAAGTTTGAATCAAATCGCACAAGTAGTTTCTGAAATAAAAAATAAATAACTTCAAAATTTCAAATGCCTATAACTCCGAAACTATTCGATCGATTTGGCCCATTAACGAACTTAACCGCGGCATTCCAATGCGCGACCTACCCTGAAAGTTTCAAGTTGCTAGCTCAGTTCGTTCGACAGTTATCGTGTCTACGGCCGGCCAGACAGAATCGATTTTGACACCGGATTCGTCATCAGTGAGTCCAACCTAGTCGATTGAGACCATTTTCGGCTCAATCATACAAAATTACAGACATCTGGACAAAACGATAGCACGCTGTTCCCCTAGAACATGCGCGCAAAAAGAGACAATGTCGAAATTTCGCTCCAATCGAATATTCTTTCATTAGTAACTTGGGTATGGCTCATCCAATTTTGATGAAATTCGCAGTGTAGAACCATCTGAATTAGTACACTCAATAACAACATTCTCTCAAAATACAGAGTGGTAATTGTGATAATTTCAGAATTTCAGATTAATTGTGCAGTTGAAAAAAAACACCCTGTACATTGATTTTCCAAAACTTTCTTATTCGTTTCAGGTTCTACAATAACATGTTATTATTCAGAGGTTTTCAATTTCTTCGGCACACCACATGTTTTCCTAGAAAAAATGTTTGAAGTAGAGCATAATCGAAATTTTGCGCAAAAGCTGTATATTTCAAGGATGCAAAGCAGTTCTTAGGTTATAAAATAGGAAATCATTCAATTCAGAATATATATCAAATTTGAAAAGAATATTTTAGAAGTGACGAACAACTTTGTATCCTTGGACAACACAGTTTTCCTACCTAGTGCGGAATACTCTCACTGCTTGTGAGCCAAATCTCAATTATGCTTTTCCTCAAAAATGTTTTCTAGGAAAACCGGAGGTGTGCCAAAGAAGTTGAGAACCTCTGAATAATGACATACTATTGTAGGATCTGAAACGAATATGAAACTTTTGGAAAAGCAATGTACAAGGTGTTTTTTTTTCAACTGCACAATTAATCTGAAATTTTGAAATTATCACGATTACAACACTGTATTTTGAGAGATTGTTGCAGTTATTGAATGTACTCATTCAGATTGTTACACACTGCAAATTTCATTAAAATTGAGTGAGGCATACCAAAGTTATCAATAAAAGTATATTCGATTGGAGCGAAATTTCGACATTGTTTTTTTTTGAAAGAAATTTCTCGGAAAACTAGAAATTTCCAGAAAAAAACCAAAACTCTCAGATAATGGCTCATTATAGTAGAATCGTAGAAAGATTGCATAGTTAGGAATCCCGATGTACAGGGTGTTTTTCAACCGTCACAATTAATCTGGAATTATCACAATAACAACCGCTTATTTCGAAGAAAATTTTGAAATTAATGAATGTGCTCTTTAAAGTACCTCTAAAATCGAATAAGCCATACCAAAGTTATAAATAAAAGTAAAATCGGTCGAATCGTACAAATCACCCTGTCTATTTGCAATAGAGACCCCCAACCATAAACCAGACAGTGTTTCGAGACTGTCTTGTCTAGTGTAAACTTATCCCAAAATCTGACGGCCTCCTCCGGAATCACCCTGTATATGAGCATTAGAAAAAACAGTTTTGTTTCGAATGAGTGAATAAACTATTATCTACTACTCCATGAATCATTCATTGTTTGTTTGAAATTGTTGTAGGTATTTCAAGGAGGCTTTCAGGGTATCTTACGTGAAAATTCCAATGTCCAATTCTGGCGTCGTGAAATTTGAGCATACAAATTCTCCTATTCTCTAAACTGATTAAGTACAATAAAACGAGCTTTTCCAAAAATTCCATGAATTCCTTTAATTTTCACCACAGAATCAGCCCTTCAGATACACTCTGTATATCTACAGTAAAAATCAGTTTTAATAATTGTATTGAACGGAAAATGTTAGCGCACATCATCAACAACTAATATTTGAGTACTTGTTGATTCAATTCAGCCAAAGGGGAATCCTTCAACAGTTGGTCTATATCAAATAGTGTTGTTCAAATCACTCGAGTATGCCACCCACCAATGACGTCACCATATGGAGGTCAAAATTCATGACATTCCGCAACTCTTCTATCTATAATATGAATACTGCCATAATTAAGATTTTTCAATTATACAGTATGGAATGTGTCTAATTTCCATGGTCAGATGGCTTTTTTTATGAAAGTGGATAGATTATATCTGAAATTATTAAATATTTCAAAAGTAATAATTATTTTGAAGGGCCGATAATCAATGTGTGAGATAATGATTGTTACAGAATGGGAGTTTTTCCTGAGTTTGTGGTTTTACTGCAAATTTGAACATAATTATTATGGGTTTGATTCATCATTTTCCCAAATAACCTTCAGAAAGTATTCAAAATCAGATTTCAAAATTGAGGTTTGGGATTTGCCAGGCATGTGACAACAGTGTTTAGTAGAATAGCTTTTTCTGCTATGGAATAATGAAATTTTCATTCGTATTCTGTGGTACACACGTGTTCTTTGTAAATATAACCAAACAATTTCCGTTTGCGATTTGTCAGTATTATGACAGTCTGTGCTCTTCTTTTTCTATTCCTTGGTCGTTGTCTTCTACTCTAACCAGATCGAGTATAGCCATCTCTGGTTTCCTAAGCAAAGGACACATTTGTCGTCCTTTTCGTTCCGAGAAAGCTGAATTCGACGTTGCCATATCGTGCACTCAAGACAAATCACTTTAAATCCCCATTTTCATTTTTCAGTTTAAGGTGTTGAACGTTTTTTTAAAAATATCATATTGGAATTATATGTTTGAAATGTGGTTTTTTAAAGGTTTTTCATGAAAATTACTGCATTTTCGTTTAAAGGAAAAACCCCCATTGTTAGACCAACTCACCATTATGATGGGCAACTCCTAAATCCTGTAGCAGAGTGGCTGCAAGGTCGGCTTTCTGCCTTGCAGAGTCAAATCTCACGGTATTTATGGGTACAGAAAGAGCCTTATACTCTTCTGTGATGCACAAGAGTCCGAGACTTCTTATGGCTACGTCGTGGATAATTTGAAGGCTTCTTTCGATTTTCTCCTGAAATCGAACTGGAGATTAGACTTCAATGGTTATTTTAATTTTGCTATCCATGAGGAATTTTTCTGGGACAAAATAGTTTGATTCCGATATTTCAACATTATGTAGGTTCCTCACATCAAATTCTGTATGAGGCAGTTTCGAATATTTTTTTGATGTGCTGTTTAGTTCTCAGTTTTTACGCGCTTGTTCTAGAGAAAAAAAAATTTTTTTCTGAAAATTTTGATTAGATTTCAATTAAACATTATTCTGAGACAATAACGTGACAGTCATTGGGGAAAGATATTGTACTAATACTTATTTATCTGTCGCTATTTCAACAAACATTCCACCTTTATTAAAACTAATCATACAATCAACCAAAACATCTACACCGAAGAAACGTCGTCCAAGGGGAATGGTTACAGCTGTTTAACAGTCTATACTGATCGGCAGACCATCTTACCCTGATAAACCGCAGATAAGGAATCTAAATACTCATCACCTGTCAGATGGAACACTGCAGTATAACTACATACAGCGCGCCATCTCTCAGGAGCCTCTCGCAAATCCTGACCTTCGAGTGCAGAATACTTTGATCGATGTGCATGAAGTTCATCCTCTTGTCGTATCAGGTCGCTGCATCAGCGATATTGCAGATATTATGTGGAGGTTGAAAAAAAGCCGATTTCGAATCTATAGATCTCAAATTCACTGTCGTCCTCAAGGCTGATTGTAAGCACAACAGCTTCCGAAAGAAACTCGATATTCAGGGAATAATTTGGAGCTCACTAATTACGAAGGCGAAATTCATGAATGAAAAATGACAGTTTGAAGGTCCATACATAATTTCGTGAGGATGTTATAATCAGAATATATAATATCAAAATACTCAGGTATAACATACATTTGTACTTCCCACATTCTTTTTCTGGTTTTCAAAATTTAAAACATTCTCTGAATCACTCATCTTATATTGTGAATAACGACAATTGTGTTTTTGGCAAGAATTTCAAAAGAAGACTTTGCCTTACCTTTCTCCCTTGCACGTTTTCTCCTGTTGAAATAACGTAGATGGCGATCAGAATGATTTTGCAACAAAATAATTTCTCCATTATTGGTCTTCATTTGTACTGAAACAAAAAATAAATATATGAACAAAATTGAAAGGGCCTGATTCAAGAATAGAATATACAGGGTGTCTCAAAAAGAGATATAATAAAATGGATATTTTTACTTGGCAAGCACAATACTGGGAAAATTAGGAATATCACGTTTTTTTCACGAAATATTGGTGGTGAACTATACAGGTGTCCCAAAAAATTTATTCTCACAATTCTCTTGTAAGCGAACCTATTTCAACAATTTTTTCATGTGGGTTGGGAATTGCTTCACGGTGGTTTACCAATTGATATTAATTCACATATTATACATATTAATTCTCATAATTCTCTGATTGCTTGAACCTTATTTAATGATTTGCCTATCGATTTTAACATCTTTCGATTGAATAGATCACAAATTACAAGATGTCTCAATTTTGCTTGTTCTAAAGTCATTAATGAACCTCTTCCGAAGATATTCTACAGTTCCGGTTAACTATCTTGTTCATGTCAATGAAAAATGTGAAATAAAACATTCCGAAAAAGACGGAAACAGACTTCGAAAATTCAACTGATAATCAAGAAATAAAATTTTCTACAAATGATAATATTTGAGATACTATTGTTGTACTGTTCATCAGTTGTCTGTTTTAAGGGAAAATCAAATTCATCGTTGGTATTGCGATAAAGTTAACATCTGAAATGACTCAGACCGTGGAATAATAGATCCAAAGGTCACTTGGCACTGACTTCAAATTTTTATTGAAAAAACAATAAAATTAACGAACAATAATTCCTCAAATCCATTGGACAGCGTAACGAAAATGTATCCAACACTTTTGGAAAATGTTGGCTGCTTTTTAGTTGGAAGCCAGAAGCAGAGCTTTCGTTTTTTGTGAACTAGACATTTGTTTATTTTGACATAGATGCATAGAATATATCAGGTGTCGACACTTTCCTTCTACACCCACTAAAATTTTGGGTGCAAAACGCGGTCCTAGAATTGTCAAATCTTGGGCTACTTGGCTCTGTAACCGATGATGGCGCTTTCGTCGCTTTGGCAAGTGCATACATTTAATTCCGCTCAATAAAAATGAATTGACCTCAAATCTGATGAAACTATTTCCCAAAAAATTAATCATATATTTGAAATTATGGATTCTCACTGATACATAAGAGGAGTTTAACAAATGTAGAACATCTACTGATTGATAATGTGGAATATGTGTAAGGGAATAAGGAGCAATATGAGGTTTATTGTGAGAACGCTTTCATGGATGGCTCCAAGAAGTTATTTCGAAGCCAAAACAACGGTGAAAACGAAACGGGAGATTGATATATTACTAATGGATTCTTTTGGATAGTTTGGATCGCCTTTGAATTTTGTATGTACCTATTAATACATATTCAACTTAAAAGTTATGAATTATGTTGAATACCTACTTATGCAAAGATTTGGCGGAAATGTTTATGTTTATTATTATTGAAATTGATATATGAATTTTCACTTTGCTGTTCATGTTCATACGAATTTATCTGACGAATTTCAAACCAGACAAATTAATTGTAGTATCTATCGTTCCAAATGATTACTTTGGTATTTTTGAAAACACAACTCTGGAATACTTTCTTTCCATGAACTGAATATTGAGATTATAAAAACCTCTCGTTATAAGCAGGTATTCAAAAATATCAAGTTTCAGACTTGTGCATTCAGAGAAGTTGGATATTACCGTCATTCTGACTGAATGAAATGAATAATCGTAATTTAAATTCGTCAAAATAAATTTATTATCGGAAATTATTGAAAATTATGTATGGTCGAACTCAGAAAATCAGAAAGAAGTTCTGATTTTACTATCTTCGATAAGACAGGTCGGTAACTTCCGTAAATATTTCAGATTTTATGTGGCAGATTTTCCTATGCCGGCATCTATCGGCGAAAACTGAAGTAGTCCAACAAAGCCGTATTTTGACAACTTTTGGACCTCATTTCGGACCCAAAATATGTCAAAGAGTGTCCGAACTTTATGTATTCTATGCATCTATATTTTGACAAAGCGAAGGAAACAATGACAAGCGATCTGATCGCGTATATATTTGCCAGACGGAAGGTGATCGCCATCGCGAACGCTATCGTGATCGTGTGTATGTGGCCTTCACTTTATAAGCACTTCATTCCCCTGCCCCCCCCCCCCTTCACTGACTACCTGATTCGAATTTCGTGTGGTCATCAGACCAACCACCACGCAAGTCGTCAAAATAATATCATAGATAAATAAGATACAAAAAATGACAAATATTATCGTCACAATGCTCCGAGGCGACACTGCGCAAGGTATCTGTTACTGCTAACAATATTTCTGAAATCACTTGTATCCTATATCATCCCTATTGTGCGAACATAAACAAAGCATCCAAACAATCCCCTCTTAATAGTCCATAATAACAGTAATTATCCCCCGTACAATAATCCTTTCATCGAATTGGACGCTTCAACTATAAACCTCTGCCGCTACGTGTTTCAATACATCCGATAATTCCTGAGCCAGAACTAAACTGTCTACCACCAACGCATCAAAGCTTTAGTTTGGCGAGTTTCAAACTCCAGAACTGTGGTCCCCGTAATTAATAATATACACCCCCTGAAGCTGTGATTTACAGATTGAAAATTATCGAGTTTCGAGATCAATTTTGCGGTTACGGAGAAACCAACAAACAGTGGACACTGATGATATCAAGAATCTACAGGTAAACTGTATTCACTTTTATTGAGTCGGTCGGTAGGCCTTGGAATCGATCTATCAATTTTTTGCTGCATGTCTGTTCTTTCGAATTTTGGGACGAAAATGTTCTCATACGACTAGATTGGACCTATTGATGACCAATCCGGTGTCAAAATCGATTCTATCCAGCCGGCCGGCCTTCCGTATGCACGATTGCGGGCGTAAGGAGGATTCTATCCACTCATTTTGAAATGCGCCGGTTAAATTTGTGAATGCGTAAAATCGGCCAGATGGTTCCGAAGTTATAGCCATTTGAAATTTTAAGTATTGGATTGAAATTTTGCATTAAGTTGGAGCATACGGACGCGCAATCTTCTGCAAAATATTTTTGGTTGAATCTATCTATCATATTTGAAAAAAATTCTGCTCATATCTTGAGTAGGTACCATATTTCACAGTATAGTTCGAAATTTCAATTCGATGCGGTCATTATTCTCGAAGTTATTTTTAAAAACTATTTCAAATTTCGTGTATTCTGTTCGGTATCTTAGTTTTTCCGGAAAAACTCAAAACCTACAGATCCAATAATGATAAAACTTGATAAATAGTTTGATAAGGCTGATGAATATATTTGTGCGAAATTTCGTGATGATCGTGTCATTAGAGCAATTTGAGAAAATTGTTTTCTCTTTCAAATATTATATATTCTGATCATTTTTTCCTCATATTTTTGTACGAACCTTCACGACGTCATTTTTCAATCAAGATGACCGCTTTAGCAACGAATCAGTCAAGTTGGCACTCCTGAAAAGTCTTCAAGGTCAAAGTTATTCGGCAAGACGTTGTCAAGTCCTACATATCTTTATCAAGAACTCTATGGTTTGATTGAGTTAGATATGTTATACAATTGTATGATGGTTATGCCACTGCCTTCATTTGGAATGTTATACAACCATTTTATAAAGACTGTCTTTATAAAATGGTACAACGTAGTGATCTGACAGGAAAATAAACATAACCTAACATATTTCAATTATACAGAGGGGAAGGTGTCAAACTTCCATGGCCAAAGGGCTGACTTTACAGATGTGAAATGGAGTATACAGGGTGATTCCGGAGGAGACCGTCAGATTTTGGGATAAATTTACACTAGTCAAGACTATCTATAAAAATGTTTGGTTTATGATTGGGGGTCTCTATTGAGAATATACAGGGTGATTCGTCCGATTCGACCTATTTTACTTTTATTGATGACTTTGGTATGGCTTATTCCATTTTAATGAAATTTTCAGCGAAGTACAATATTGATGAGCACATTCATTAACTTCAAAAATTATTTCAAAATAAGCGGTTGTTATTGTGATAATTCCACGTCAATTGGGCAGGTTGAAAAAACACCCTGTACATCGCGTTTCCTAAACTACGCTATCTGTTTACGGTTCCACTGTAATGAGTCATTATTTGAGGTTTTCTAATTTTTCTGGCACACATCTAGTTTTCCGAGAAATTATTTTCAAAAAAAGATAATGTCGAAATTTCGCTCCAATCGATTCTACTTTTATTAATAACTTTGATATGGCTCATCCAATTTTGATGAAATTTGCAGTGTAGAACAATCTGAATGAGTACAGTCGATAATTGCAACAATATCTAAAAATACAGAGTTGTATTCGCGATAATTTCAGATTGATTGTGCAGTTGAAAAAAAACACCCTGTACATTGCTTTTCCAAAAGTTTTTATTTGTTTCAGATTCTACCATAATGTGTCATTATTGAGGGATTTTATATTTCTTCAGTACACCTCCGGTTTTCCTGGAAAACATTTTTGAAGAAGATAATAATCGAATTTTCGCTCACAAGCAGTGAGAGTAGTCTGCACCAGGTAGGAAAGCTGTATTTTCCAAGGCTGCAAAGTTGTTCGTCACTTCTAAAATATTCTATTCAAAGTCAGAATTTATTTTCAATTGCTCATTTTCTGTATAGAATCATTCCATTCAGAAGATAACTTAATTGAATTTTTTTTTTTGCAAACCTCCGCTTTTCAATAAAAGCGTTATTTCTATGAAGCAGTGACGTTATGTGATTTCGTTCAATAAATTCGAATGGAAATTTTAAAAAAGTGCATCTATGTTTTCGAAAAAGAGGAAACCATTCCGAAAATTCAATGTGAATTCCCTGTTGATCCACTTGTCATTCGTTTCGTATGTATGTTCAAAATTGGATTTCATGTATGTAGATTTGTTTGGTTTATGTGCATATAAAGTGATATTCTGAATTTAATGATTTTATACAGAATATGAGCAATTAAATATGAATTTGGAATTTGAAAAGAATATTCTAGAACTTAAGAATTGCTGTGCATCCTTAGAATATACAGCTTTACCATACGTAGTGCAGAATATTCTCACTGCTTTTGCGCCAAATTTCGAGTATGCTCTCCTTCAAACATTTTTTCTCGCAAAACCGAAGGTGTGCCAAAGAAAAAAAAACCTCTGAATGGAAAAATATTACTATAGAATCTGAAACGAATCAGAAAGTTTTGAAAAAGCAATGTAACGGTGTTTTTTTCTACTGCACAATTGATCTGAAATTCTGAAATTATCAAAATAACGATCCTGTATTTTGAGAGATTGTTACAATTATTGAATGTACTCATTCAGGTTGTTCTACACTGCAAATATCTTCGAAATTGGATGAGCCATACCAAAGTTATTAATAAAAGTAGAATCGATTGGAGCGAAATTTCGACATTGTCTTTTTTTGATGGAATTTTCTCAGAAAACTAGAAGTGTGCCAAAAAAATTAGAAGATCTCAAATAATAACTTATTATAGTAGAATCGTAAACAGATAGCGTAGTTTAGGAAACGCGATGTACAGGGTGATTCATTAAGGGTGGCCACCGGCCGTATCTCGGAAACCGTTTATCCTATGACTTCCGGAAAAAAAATCTAATGACAAATTCGGCTCCTAGAAAATGATTAAAAATATTTTCAAGTTCGTAGTTCCCCACTAGAGGGCGCAATCTATTACTTGTAAAATGTAATCTCGTTTTATACGAAATATTCTCCAGCTAATAGTGGTAAAGAATAATAAAATAAGAATCTACTCTCTCTATTCAACAACTTTTGTTTCAGTAATTTTTCTATATTTCCTATTTTTTAGTAATGGGATGGATGAACTTTTTTTCACAAAAAAAACCATTCTTACTCCTGTATGGGTGAAGCGATTTTCACGAAATAAGATTTCATTCGAAGGCCATCAAAAGCAGATCACAGAAACTTATGACAACAATATACCGGGTGATCCAATTGAAAACTACAGACTGTTTTATGTCACTTCGCCCTATTTGTGCGTTTTACTGGAAAATTTCAAATGCAACGCTATGATTCTAACCGAGTGAGAATAAGCCAAGCATTATCACCTACTGACTTTTTAAAATCGCAGACAGATATCATCGGTCGTTTCGGAGTTATTGACATTTTTGTAAATTTTGATCAATGTTGATCCTTTCTGTGAGCTTGAATAAACAGGGAAGCGACTTTATGCGTTTTAACAACGCAGCAAAATACTCAACACACATGAAATAACAATGATGCGATAAAATTAAACAAAAATTAGCAACAACGAAAATATTTAAACAGAAAAACAACACTTACACCTAATCAATTCAAATATTTAAAATGTCTACCATTATTTTCTACACATAAATTCAGTCTTTCTTTCGTTGAGTTGACACTGGCCACAATTTCAGTATGAGAAGAAGCTGCCTGTCGAAATCTATTTTGAATATCCTCACTTGTAGTGGGGGGTGTTCGGAAAACTAAGTCTTTATTCTCCCCCAAAAATAAAAATCTAATACTGTGAGGTCGGGTGATCTTTCTGGCCATGGAAAAATACTCCCTCATTCAATATACCTCTTTGAGAAGACGTTATATGAATATTTCCTAACATTAGCAGCATAATGCGCCGTGCAACCATCTTGTTGATACCACATATCTAACCTGCATCGAATAGCAATATTTTCTGAAAGAATTGGAAGATCTTCCATTAAAATTTCAAGCACCTTTGCCTTGTTAACAAGCCAAAACTTTTATGATATTATCCTCATTACGGCTTCTACGTATTTCTATTTTTTCTTCCAAGAATTGAACCTTACCAGTTTCTCGCACTCTACGTGTCAATCTTTTGAATACCTTTTTGGAATGACGACGTCTTTGAGTATATCGTATCGGGTATTCCCTTTCAGCTACTGCATTTTCTAAACATTCAATATGAACATTAAGCATATCATATGCTCCTTCGTTTGAATAATGGGGCATCATAAAATAGTGGTTTGCAATCGTCCTAAAAAACTTTTACAGCTATAGATACCGAAAATGAACAGTATCGCCAAAGCTTACTGGATCTAAATCAGCTTGTTTCGTTGTTTTGATGAGTTTTTTCCTTTCATCTAATTGTTTAGAGATGAAATAACTCAATTCCTCCTGCATTTCACAGGGTTGATCAATACTTGTCAAAATTTACAAAAATGTCATTAACTCCGAAACGACCAATGATATCTGTCTGCGATTTTAAAAAGTCAGTAGGTGATAATGCTTGGCTTATTCTCACTTGGTTATAATCATAGCATTGCATTTGAAATTTTCCAGTAAAACGCACAATTAGGGCGAAGTGACATAAAACAGTGTGTAGTTTTTAATTGGATCACCCGGTATATTGTTGTCATATGTTTCTGTGATCTGCATTCGATGGCCTTCGAATGAAATCTAATTTCGTGAAAATCGGTTCACCCATACAGGAGTAAGAATGTTTTTTTCGTGAAGAAAAGTTTATCCATTCCATCACTAAAAAAAAGGAAATATAGAAAAATTACTAGACAAAAGTTGTTGAATAGAAAGAGTAGTTTCTTATTTTATTATTCTTTATCACTGTTAGCAGGAGAATATTTCGTAAAAAATGAGATTATATTTTACAAGTGATAGATTGCGCCCTCTAGTGGGGAACTACGAACTTGAAAATATTTTTAATCATTTTCTAGGGTCCGAGTTTGTCATTAGATTTTTTTTCCGGAAGTCATAGGATAAACGGTTTCCTAGATACCGCCGGTGGCCAACCTTAATGAATCACCCTGTACAGGGTGTTTTTTCAACCTGCCCAATTGATCTGGAATTATCACAATAACAACCACTTATTTTGAAAAAAATTTAGGAATTAATGAATGTGCTCATCAATATTGTACTTTCATTAAAATCGAATGAGGTATAACAAAGTTATCTATAAAAGTAAAATGGGTCGAATCGGACAAATCACCCTATATATTCTCAATAGAGACCCCCAACCATAAATCAAACATTGTTTCGAGACTGTCTTGACTAGTGTAAACATATCCTAAAATCTGACGATCTCCTCCGGAATCATCCTGTATATGTATGTACGAAGTGGCAGCATAAAGAAATATTGAAACATCCTGACGTGAGGTCAGGAAATTTCCACTTGTTTTTCAAATTCGTTGCCAAAGCTGTCATCCATTCTCTTATTGGCCCCGTCGAACACAGCTTTACTTCCTGATGAAAAGATTTGGCGATCTTTTCTGCATATGGTCCTCACGAAACCCTGAATGAACGTCAACTCCAAGCTTCCATTTTTCACTGAAACAGTTAAACGACTCTTTCAGTGGATTTGACAATTCTTTAAAAATACTCGGAATCCTCGAGGGATTCCGTCCTCGAGTTTACTTGTTAGTTCTATTTCGCAATTACCTCCCAAAGAAGTTGAAATGTCGTCTGAATCTTTCTATTTTGAGTTTAACCTCGCCACAATTCAAGCCTCACTCATTTGGTATAGTTCAGACCTAATGAAGGTCATCAATCAGTCTTAGTGATATTAAACACTTTAAGACCGACCAATTGAGAAGTTAGAGCAACAAACCTAGTGAAAGTCATCGTCACCAGACGTATTTTCTGGAGTTGCAAAATGGCGCAAGAGTGGGGCCGATCGCTCACTGTGTATATATTTAAATTTAATTTTTTTTATAGTCAGGATAGTCAAAAAATCACCGTTGCTTTTACAATTCATTCATAACAAATCTGATCCTGATATAGAAGGACCATTTGATCTATTTAAAACCTGAATTTTCAACCGTAATAATTCATTTAAATGTTCTGGGTAAATATTTTATAGCATTCCTGCAATAATTTATGGAATCGTACTTACTGTAGAGATATTTTTATGATATCTATTCTATGTTATAACCTTTATTTAGGGCCGTTTGAGGACATCAATTTAATAGATTTATTCGAGTTCGTGAAACGTTTTATGTAATGGGAGTAATTAAAATGCAGAAGACAATTTCGCTCTAGCGTTTCATCGCAGATTAATTATATTAAAATAGTTTTTAATAATCCAGTGGTTCAGGATTTGAGAACATTTAATTTATGAAGAATATTATTGTAAATAGAAAGAATTCAGTTGAATAAATATGCATTTTTGCATTTTTTAGAAACTAGAGCTCCAATAACTGCACTTTTCGAATTGGACTAGCAAATGGTCTGGATTTTTGAGGTTAGATCTCAGTTGAGGTGAATCAATAATTGTTGCTATTTATTTGAGGGTTGGACTCAAATTATCCGTAATTGATCCCCAAATATCGGAAGTTATTGTCTTTATGATCGGCAATTAGGCGGACCGTAAACACAAGAACTTCCGAAGGAAACTACTTGGAAAGTCGATATATGTAGTAGTTTGGGACTCTATTACAAGCCCAATTTGTGAATAGGCAAAACCGCCCAATGATACAGTAAATATACCCAGTCGAATAATACAGATTGGGTCGAATTGAAATCTAGTACTAATAGAGAAATGATAGCTTGAAGTGTCATTCGTAATTTTATGGGGGGGGATATGGAAAGAAGATCGACCTTTCTTACACGACGTACAAAAACGTTTGCCGAGGTCAATATACGTGAGAAGATGAACGCTTTGGCAACGAATTTGAAAGTCATGGCTTTCGTAGAATTTTATTTTTAACAAAGATAGGAATTGGTTTCACGGAGAAGAAAGAGCTCCAGTAATAATAAATAATAATCACAAGGACGAATATCGGTCCAAAGAGAATGACTACAGCTGTTTCACAATTGTTATTGATCGTCAGGTCAACTTACCTTGGATAAACCGTAGTGGGATCTCTCGATACTTGTCACCCTTCAGATGGACCTCTGCAGTATAGCAACGTACAGTGCGCCATCTGCCAGGAGCATCTTGCGAGTGCCACCTTCGAGTGCAGAATATTTTGATCGTTTTGGTTGATTGGATGATTAGCTCTGATCAAGGGGGAATATTTGTTGATTTATCGACGGATATTCGTCCTTGTGATTATGTAAATTATATTTAACGTCCCCAAATGCACTTCTCTTTCTCGCTCCCTTGTCTCCCCCATCAAATAATACTTAGTTGAAACTTCAGTCTGTTGCTACGGGCCTTCTCACTGAATGATATGTAATGAATTTTGTGTTCTGTTTGAATCCTTCGAATGCACTCTCAAGGATATAACTGAAATTTTATTTCAAAATTCAACGTTTTGAAATGACCTCAGGAATGTTTGAACTCTGAAAATATGAACATGTACGTATTTTATTTTGAACGCCTCGATATGAACTACCTTCTCTGTCTCGTCATCCCTCATAATGTAACACTTAATAGTTGAATCTGTTGCTATGGGCCGATGCAGGCACGTACGTATTCTATAACCTTTCATATTTTAGATTTAGAATATAACAGAGTTGAGATAAATTTGAATTTGTCCAATGCAAAACTATGTTCTCAACAACCCAAGGCAGCGAATCAAATCTTAGTAGTCGAGTCTAGTTTTCTCTTTCATTTTGTTCTCCAAATTTGATAAGTCGAAGGAAAAACACGCGTCTCTGCTTATATCGACTTTGGTGATATCCCTTTGAATTTCGTGTTATATCTTGTTATCTTATTCTAGTGCCACTTATAGAAGTGGTACAAGCCGTGGGGCACTTCGAGTTTGCTGACATCGAAAAACCTAAAATCCACAAAGTAAAAGAGATCTAAGCCGATCATGCCTGGACTTTCGGCATCCATTAACCTTTGGACATCCATTCACACTTACTGCCGCAGCCTGCCAAAATTCCGATCTATATTATAAACCCAAAGAGGTTAAGTGGATACATTATCGGGACTGACCCTTTTCCTCGTAGAACGCAAGTAAAAGGATAGGAGGTTTAAATCCCAGATTCGAGACTCGCAGGAGATACGTCCTGGGCATGAATTTCATCTAGGGGTATCCTTGGCATGTCTTCAGATTATCTTCAAGTAGACACTTTGATTAAAGAGCGTATATCAGAGTGACGGAGCAGGCAATATTCCGAGGAATAACGTTTAGATTAACGTCTAGAACTTATCTATCATCGATTGTTAACACTTTTTGCGCGCATGTTAGGGAAAACATCGAGTTATCCTTCTGCCCAAATGACTGTATTTATCGAATTTTTAGCCGAAATTTGTGGAGAACGATTGAGTTGGAAGAATCTGTGGTCAAATTTGATTCTGTCCGTCGACTTATCTCAAGAAGTACTGAGGATGTCAAAAATTAACTATATTGCTCCCAATTTCGGTTAGATCCGATATTCATTTTCAGAGATAATAGAAGAAAATATGTCGAATTTCGTGGCTGTTTGATATTTTGAGATTATTCATTCAATATCTCTAGAAGAACAGAGGCTTTCAGAATTGAACTTCATTGTAAGTTATAATATACCGATGCAAATCTTCATAAAAATATTTGTGTGGATCCTTTATGTAGAAAATTCGGAAAAAATTGTTTATCTAGAATTTTCAGATCTTTTTTGAAACAAATTGTTCCTTTGAAACAATCCATCAGCATGAAACAAATTTTGGCACAGACAGTGAGGTCACTATTTCGCAACAGTTTTTTGAAATTTCGGTATATTTACTTTGTCGAATTTTGTGTTTATGAATAACCCAAAAATGATGATTAGATCATGATGAAACTTGGTTACTAATTGGCAAATCTTGTGCAGGATTTTGAATGATCGGGCCATAAACTATCATTATTACATGGACCCCACGAAATTTAAAGAAATATTATGGAAGGAAAGAATCTGTAGGCGGCATAGTTTAACTTAGTTGCCAGACGATGGCGCCACTGACCGACGCACGCTGGCTACTTCATTCCGACACAGCATAGGCGCGTCGATCATGGTCGCTCACTACGTCGCTTCTGCGGTTGTCATAGACAGGTGCAAGAGGACTAATCCTATCTAATGAGTCCACCTCAGGCACCCGGACGGAGCAACTTCCCTAAGAGCGCGTCGTCCTTCAGATGGTGCGAACTCATTAGGACCACCAAAAATCAAAATAATAAGTAGTGGACAGGCCTAAAGTCCAAAATATTTGGAAACACATTTTTCATTCCTGAAATGTATTATTATTTATAACTCTGTACTGTACAGAGAATTAATTAATATTCATGTAATAAAAGAAAAAATAAAAGAAAATATGGATAACAATCGAGAAATTATAACATCAAGTCAATATCACAATGAAACCGATTAGTTGGATTGGTATTATGGGTGAGATTTCGTTACGAATGAACGTATTTACAACTTTGAATGAATGTGAAGACAAAACTTAACTGACAAACAATAATTCGAGGTCCTGTTCAACGCCATAACGATGAATGATGATAGTGAAACTTCAACGTTTTTTCCACGTGTCTTGTTCTATTGTGTTACAACAGAAAAACTCGAACGACACTTCCTAAATGACAAACCAGTGTGTAATTCTCAAACAGTTAGCGCAGAACATCTCGACTGTGCAAAGCCATCTGCTGGAAATGATCGACGAGAAAACTCATCAACAACGAACAAAAGAAGCACGACGTCAACAACAATTCCACCAATTTTCTCCACATATCTCCCAAATTCCCTTCCACGTTCCGGAGACTTGAAGCTTGGACGGAACTTTCGGACCACCTGTTTGTCCTCCGGAACGGCGCTAATAAAATTTGAACTGTTCAGGATTTTGATCATTTCCTGTTCATTGAGTTTCGTAGTTCAACGATGTGTAAGCACCAATAGAGCATACACGATTTCGGTGAATGATGAAAGGGTTGTCGCAACATATATAAATAGCCAGATAGAAGGATCTCTTCGATGCGAGTCGTGCGTTTTTGATCACATTGGATTCAAGGATGTGCGGTATGTGGTTATTTGCTACGGAGGATCCGGGGGGCTAGGAGCGGTTGTATATTATGAGGGATATGTCTGCGGGGAGGATATGTCTATGTTAGAGTATAATTAGAGATGGAACGATTTATTCGGTGGATACTCAGGGGGGATGTAGACATCTGACAATTGAATTTGAATAGTATTTAAGATGTCTGTGATATGGTATGAATATTTGAAAAATCTAGAGAATCACTGACGTGAAGTTCAAATTCGTTGCCGAAGCTGTCACCTTTTCCTGTATTGATCCCGCCAGGAGCATCTTCACTACCAGATGGAAAGATTTGGTGACATTCTTATCAGATTATTGTCACGAAATTCTGCATGAACTGAATATTTCGTTCGAATACTGGAGTTCAATTCGATCCAATCTCTATTCAAATACGGATGAGATCGAATTGAAATCCTGCAATCGATTGAAAAATACCAGCTTGAAGGTTTATACAGAAGCTGAGCATAATATATTTTCACATTATACATAGAATATTGAATATTTGAAAACAATTTTTCAAATCGTTCCAATGACACGATCATCACGAAATTCTGCACCATGTTATTCATTAACATTTTCGAACTAGTTTCCAGGATTCATCATGATTGAATCAGCATTTTTTTGAGTTATTTTGGGAAAACATTCTTCGAAATATCTTCGAAAATTATAATCGTTTCAAACTGAACTTTGGTACAGTGCTGTGAAATATGGATCTCAGGATATGGATGAGAATTCTTAAGAATTTTATTGATAGTTTCCGAAAAATAAAAATGGCATGCGCGCTGAAATAGGTAAATAAGTTTCGGAATATTGAAAGAAAAATATTTTCGAAACCAACCATTATATTCCTATATGGGCACAGACACGGAAGTCAATATTGAACAACAGTGAATTCAATATTTGTAAAATTAATTTTCTTATTCAGTTATGAAGCAGTCGAATGTTAAATTCGAATATTCGGACATTTAGTTTCAAATTATAAGTATGGAATATTAATTATTGTCGAATACAAAGCCCCAAATCAAAATTTGAAATCACATTCCAGAAAAGTTATCATGTGATGACAACATAGCCAGCTAGTTTCATCAGGCGAAAAAGCTGCATTGGGTGGGACAGACACCTGGATGGCTGGTCACCAAGGATACGAAGTTGAATTTTAATTTCTCAAGAATTCCATGAAATGGAATGTTTCAACCTTCAACAAAAAAATTTCAGAATAGTTGACACGCTTTTCATTCTCGAAAAGAAAAAAATTAATTTGCACAAAAAAGGTACCTTAATTTGATTTTTTTGCCAATATAGCTCCAAGTCGATGTGAATGATTCGAACCCAACCATCAATCCTCAACCAATTTCCAAGTGGAGAAACCTCCTGGAAAAAAAAAAGAATTCAATTCATATTTCGTCAGAGCTACAATATATGAAGTAACATTCCGAAAAATATTGATGGAACGGCAGCCAATAGCTGGAAAAAAAGTTCATAACAGAAAATCATGCAGGGAAACGTGTTATCGAGTTTCCTCGGAAAATGGTACCTATTCATAAAATCCAACTGAAAGGTCTGATGAAAATGAGCCCTCAAACACCGACATCATTTTAAGTCTATCTGATACAGAAAAAGGACCTTTCAAAAGTGCCCACTCTGTATACAGTGCGCGTAAAAATTATGGAACAAATTCATTTTCTCAGAAGAAAAATATTATATTTGGCAACAAAATCCTGAAACAGGTCAATTTTTGTTTCACTTTTACCAAATTTATATGCATTTTTGAAGGATTTTTGTTGCACCCTGTGCCATCCCTATCAACCCTCTAAATTTTTTGAATAGGGAAAGTAGTTAGTTCAATGAGTTTTTCAGTATGTGCACTTTGTCATGGCTCATTTACTTTGAGACGATGGTACCTGATGAAATTTGTCACCGAATGAAAGTCGACCATTACAGTTTCGTTCATGCACAACTATCAACCCCTTTCAACCCCATCACGTGAAAAATTTCACGTGAGTAAAGAAGATACAAAGACCTTGCCAAAAAAGCACCACATGACCTACTTTCCCTATTCAAAAAATTTAGAGGGTTGATGGGGTCGGCACAGAGTGCAACAAAAATCCTTCAAAAATGCATATAAATTTGGTAAAAGTGAAACAAAAATTGACCTGTGTCAGGATTTTGTTGCCAAATATTTTTCTTCTGAGAAAATGAATTCGTTCCATAATTTCGACGCGCACTGAATAAATTTCTCAAATTTATTATTTCCGCATTCTCAGTGAACTCCTCAAGCTACTTGAATCCTACATCTGACATCTTTCAACTGAAGCTACAAATATCTCTAGGGATCCACCGTCATATTGCGAGTAGATGTCGAGGAAGAATATATCATTCAGGAATCCAAACTTCATAATTTAATATCTACCATTTGAGGAGTTTCAGCAACAGATTTTCCGAGCGCAAAACTTCCTGAAAATGGGGAAAACTCGTTAACGAATGGAAGTTCTTCATCCGGTACAACGAGGTGTACTCGAGTTGCCGATAGCTCAGGAAAATGGAGAAGTATTTGTCAGAAAGTTTTCCGATTTCTGAAATGAGTTACTTCGGAATGAAAGATGATTCTCTTGCGAATCATATTCACGCGTATATTCGGTTTTAATGAAACTTATAAGTTATGAATTTCTAGACGGATTCTACGCGCTTGTTATTGGGAATAAGACAACGTGGAGGATCAAACTGGTGCAAGCTAACCAAGGGCGCAAAATTATATATATTTATTTTAAATAATGACTTTTACCTTAAGTTTTGTTTATACTACAGAGCGGCGTTGTGTTATATGAACCTTGTAGTTACGAAACTAAATCTCAGATAATATATATATATTCTTTTGAGAACGAGCATTACAATTCTAAGATATATCACAGTGTTAGCAGAGGAAATGTAAACGGGGTACCATACATATTTGCGTATGATACAAGAGCACAGATAAAAACCTCAGGAAAAATTCTGTCTCCCCGCATAAGTGTAGTAATTTGTTTATAGAAGATGGATGGCATCTTTTTCATTTGAAAATAATTTTTTCGTCATCTTGAATTCATTTCGACAAAATATCTTGACATAATATCTGAAACAGAAAGAGGGACAGAAAACCAGAAGGAAGCAGTAAATAATATCACCTACATTTGCTCATGACCGAGAGGGTCTTTCGACCAGGTTCAGTCCTCCAAGCGATGATTTTCAGATCCTCAGATAAACGAAGAACGCTACAGGCCCCTTTATTGGGGAATCATCTCCCATAGATCCATAATTGTTCATTTCGAACTAGAAATCTAATAAAATATCGGGAAAAAAGTGAAAAACTTGTGACATGTATTATGTCAGGATGACATAAAAAAAAAAAAAAAAAAAAAAAAAAATAATAAGTCTGTTCCTACACACTTCGGAACTAGTTCTGAATCGGGCGGAGTTTGCGCATATCGATATTAGCGTTCCAACAAATTTCGAACTGGTTAGGAATTGCAAACCAAGTGTTCCAACGTAAAAAGAATTTGCGTCAGACCAGTTCTAGAACGGTGATTTCAGTTCTTGGGTTTAGGCAAGAACTGAGACGGAGGAATTGAATCGGTCATCTGTTACATGCCATTCAAATGCAGCAAGGGGCAATAAAACCACATCTGGCAGAGACGGGCTGCATTTTTCGAGTGACAAACAGCCCTTAGGCTATGACAAGGGAATTTCTAAAAATGATTCGTTTCCAACACTTTCGAACTATCTATTCAGAATTAGTCCCGAACTAGAATGAGATAAGAAGTGTGAATTGATTCAGTTCTGAATGAGTTCAAGACAGTAACAGAACTTGGTGTTGGAACAAACCTAAAAAGATAACTACTGGAGCTCTTTCTTCTCCATGAAACCATTTCCTATCCAAACCTAATAAGTTTACACTATCTACTATCTGGAATCCGTACGGAGATTATGAATCACGAAGACCTTCATGACCGAGGCTGAGGGGCTAGATGACCCTAGTTTGAATACTTGTCGCATCTGGGGTAATTCAATGCAGTGGGAAGTGCATCACAGTTTCTATCGCATCAATGTTAAATTAATTATTAAACTTATTAATTATGTGGAATATGGTTATCCCAGCTGACCTGGAAATCTTTTTGGCTGGAAAAAAGTTTTCAAATTTCAATCATGTATATTCAACTTAAGTCTGAGCATTATAGAAATAATTCGCCAAAAACACTGGAACCATACTGAAATCTAGAAATAATCGAAAATTTGTACGATTATTTGCAGCCCTGAATCTAGGACTGTAGCGCTTGTGGCAAATTGTCGAAATGCTCTCTTGTTCTCAGCTTAAATGATGTAAAACCACCCAGGATGAGCGTCCAATTGGAAAGAATTTTCATGAATATTATGATTAGGCGAAATATCATGCCCCTTGTAATAATATTCATGAGAATTTCCGCGCGTTTTACGTTCATCCAGAGCGTTATAACATCATGTAGGCTCATTTTGACATTTTATCACCGATTAAGCTACCGACACATTCAATTAGTATCCGTAACGTAAAAGACTAAGAAAGACATGAGGGGCAATTTCTTATTGTTACAAAATGGCGCATGGACAGCGTGAGCTCTATCCAGGCATTTCTTTCCAAAGAAGTAGAAATTCATTCGAATTTTTCTATTTTGTTAAGAGCTCATTGAATTAGTTAAGTAAGGATTGATCCATAGAGTAAAATCTGGCACACCTCAAACCAATTGCATCTTGAAATTCTTCGCCTTCGTGTAATGAAAACCCAACATCATACATCATTCTGGAACATAATCGGTGATCTAATCTTCCGATTGTCAACCCAACGCTTGAACAGACTGAAGAAGAAAACGCAGAAGCTAAAAACATGCAAGCTATACAACGTCAACACATATTTAACCTTGACTAGATGATGATATCTTTATTAGCATTGCATCCCTTTCCAGATACCTCATACTCTGTAAGAATGATGAGTTTTCCCCTAGAAAATGTGAGTTTAGATGGCATTTACCCGCACAATGAATAGACGCCACATAAAGATTCGAGGTATGTCCCTGGAGGAATTGCCGTTAGTGTCAACTTTATACTCGTATATCTACCTATCGATTCTTTTTAAACATGTGTTGGTATAGAACTAAGTAGGTCAGGTAGAACGAAGCGATTTAGAATTTCCCATGAAGACATTAGCTAGAAAACGATTTCATGTTCATATGAACCTATATATGTTCCCCATGAAAAACAAAATGATATGTTTTAATTGTACCAAGAATTTAAAAAAAATTAGTTATTTTTCTATTTCGTAAGCAGAATTTGAAGAACATTCAGTTACTATTTATCGAGCTATTTATATTGGAATAAGCGTTTTTGTGTTCTCTTCAATGGTATGAGTAATTGAAACATTAATTTTTTGGTATTTTCCAATGCGAATCTCTTGGTGTTTTTGAACTTTTTTTAAATTTTTGGATGCTATGTTATTCTCAGACAAATTTGACTTGATACCCATCATGACGGAATAGTAATTTACGTTACAATGCCAGAAAATGGCTCATTAAAGTACGATGTTCACGGACCAGGCGACGAAGGAGCCGATTCTGGAATTTCTAGACGAGTATTTTAATGACATTTTACGGCCGTGTATCGTACAACCCTTCATTCCATACTGCTCAAAAAATTTTTTCAAATTTTTGGTAAAAAAATTGAACTGTCTATTCAGGTAGTTTGAAGGTGTCAGTAATGTGTCAGTACATGATGTAAACCATCCATTAATATGAGGTGATAATGTAGTATGCTATGCGAATCGGTTGCTAACAATAACAAAGATTTTTTTATTGATTGTCTTGCCAGTCAGTTCAGCATCGTTTTGAATTTTTGGTTTTAAATAATTTCAAATAAAATGGATGCAGGTATTTTAAAAAAATGTTCTGAAGCGACGGCGAAACTTATCCCAGCCAAGTCTTCCGGACGATATCAAAAGGAATACGAGATGTTAGAGATGTGACGGTATTCAAATACCGCGATTTTGGAGCGGTATTTCTCTGGAACCGTCTGTCGCGCTCCAAAACATAGAAGTAACGCGTTCCAAAGTAACCGTGTAACTCTTCACTCGTTCCTAGCTCCAGTCGCGACGATACATATCTCGCTCCACGTTCCTCGGTTCCAGAATACCGCGAACAGAACACTCATCGCGACGCGATTACGTCTGTTACAGGAGTTACAGCTCTAGTGCGCAGTGCGCCTCATTAGAAACTGTGGATGTTTCTACTTCGTTATGAGCTGTTACATTTCCGATACGGTGTTACATGGTTTACTTTCAGAAGGTGATATTGTGACAAGTAGTTCACAACACACAATCTGATGGAATATAATATTCCATCGGATTGTGTGTTATGCAAGTTATGCTCTCTTTTCGATAATTGCCATATTCATCAATACTTTATGCATATCCGTAGATATTATTTTAATCTGCTGGTGGAAGTTATTGAAGGATAATATGAATTGAAAATTTATTATGCAAAACCTGTGTTCATGTGAAACAAGATATTCAAATAATATTGATACAGTTTGCGTCCTTTATAATGATAATGTTTATTGTAAATATGTAATTTCCAATAATAATCTTCTCAATTGAGAAAATATTAATCCTCAAGGCATTCTTCTCTTTCAATTGAAATGATATATCTCGAATGTGAAGAAAATATGAAAAAGCACTGGGAAAAAATCAATTATAGTTTGAAGATACGTCAGGTTTTAACCCAAAATATTTCAGTGGAAGAGGTTCTTAGAAGGTCTAAATCTGAAAACAATAGCTATAAGTAGAATAGAAAGAGAATTTATATCATTTGAGAAACAGATTGCCGTACTAATTCATTTTGTTTCAGCGTTGGAACGACGGTTCCAAAATCACGGTATTTTGTCGCGGTATTTTTCTGAAACCGTCGCGAAAATACCGCGACACGGGTGGAACCGGTATTCCCATCTCTACGAGATATTCTGTGAATGCCGCGAAACTTACAACGTGGAGAAAATCCCAAATGAAAACATAATGTTTGCTTACTTCTTGGATGCGGTAAGAGTTTATCTCTTTTTATGCTAAAATTATAATAAAAATCGTTCATGTGTTAGGTAAAATAAACCAGTCCGGTAAAGTTACTTTACCGGCCTAGTGACGTAATGTATCATTTCCCGGACTCAAATGAATCCGGGAAACGGCACATTACAGTACAGTATGAAATAAAATACATTAACGTATCAGTCTACCTAAATAAATAATCCCCAAGTCAGCGATTTATGAAAATTAAATGTCTTTTTCTAATCAGAATAGTGTTTGCTCCAGTCATGATATGTTTTTGATTGAGTTGGACTTCTGATAGATAGGTGTTTATTTTTGTTTTTCAGATGAAATTCAATATCGAATTGATTTTTGGACATTTTAAATATTCATGATTGGACAAACTGATTGGAATTAATTATACACATAAGCATTGGTGATTTGTTGACCAAAATGCTTAAAGTGTATCTAATGATTTTTTTTCAGTTCTGGCAAGAAATTTTCATTACATACAACCCGGGAAATTCCCTCTATTTGAATTAAATTGTGTCCGAAAGAGTTAATCTCTGATTTTATCTAAACAAATAATTGTCAGCATTTTAAAATCATTCATCAACTGCATAATAACCTCTGTTGAATAAAGCAAGCCCAATATACAAGAAGAAGCAGAAGACGAACGTTAGTAGATTTCATCGATTTGATGTCTATAGCTCATTCCAATAATTAACTTAAGTGTGGACTTTTCGAACTCGCTGATAGTGAAGCAATTATCCGCTATCTATTAGTTAACAACGGGTCCTGCTGCAAACTTCATCTGCGGTACCGCTAGTTAAATAACATACTATTAATGTCTAGGTGTTCTATGTGTAGAAAAATTTTCAACAGAGCGAAATTTTTTCTCTTTCCGATTTCTAGCATTTGTGTTGGGAATACTGAACCAGAAGCGAGCTGAGATCTGGAATTCAGCACTTCTACATTAACAGGAGAGTCGTAGGGAAGTCTAGCATAGCTGGAAACCAGGGCACCTTAACTTCTTGCCGGAAATTTTGCAGGCTGGGGTATCGTGCGAAAACATCGATTGGCCTAAATTTCCAGGGACACTCAACAAGTGGAATTTGAGCCTGTTGCCATTTCTGTAGAAATCCTTCGTTTTATGCTTTTATGATGGCTATTTCAAATATATTGGCAATTCACTTAGGGATGAAAGATTCAACACAAGAGTTCATCATTTTCTCCGAGGTCCAATTAAATTATGTTGAATTATTTGTGTAGGTTTGAGTTAGTTAGTCAGTTTTTTTAAGTTTTCTTGAAAAAATTGGGAAACGAAATTCTCACACATCTTGTCCATACAGAAAAATAGTATTTTCAATTTCAATTCGATACTTTATTTATTTTTGGCGTTCGGGGGATTAAATTCATCAATATGATATTGAAACTCAAGTTGTTGCGTACTGAATTTATTGGTGAAAAATGTGGAAATAAAAATTTTCAGAAAATTCCCCAGATTCTTCTTGAAATAAAACTGTTTTTTCCAAAACTATTCATCATAGTTCAATGAAATGTGCACAAACCTTTAGGTCAATATTTATTAGGGCTGCTTCGAAACGAATCAAATTCGATCATTGTTGTAGAATACATGCCGGAATTTCGTGGGGATCGTACCCGTAGAAAATCAATTTAATTTCAAAAATCCCAATTAATATTTGAAATTAGTGATTTAAATTTCAATTTTATCGGACTCATATTGATCATCGAAAATATTAGAAAAAAAATATATCAAATTCCTTCGTTGTTTCCTAGGTATCTTTGTTATTTTCGAAATACCCCAAAATACTCTCATTCCTTGAGAATTCATGATAAAATTACAAAATAAAATACTGGACCAGAGTCGATAATTTTTCACACGGGAAAAAATAATAGTAGAATGGAACCCATTAGAAAAGAAAGAGAATATAACAAAAGTTAAAGGAAAAATTAATTTAGGGGCGATCTGAGGTCGGGAAAGTAGGAGGGGGTCACGGTTTATCTCGATTTCCACCAAAACTACAAGTCCTATGGGAAAATGTTACATGACTAAGTTGTAGGTTGTGAAATGATCTACACCTCATGTTTTCACGCTTTTTTCACATAACCTCTAAATTCATGTGAAAAATTGGAATAACCAATTCACCTCATTTTGACTAAAGATCGGGAAAGTACCCCAAATTTTCAATCGAGAAGTCTCACGTCAAAATATCCACTTTTTCGAAAAAGTTGATGAGCTTTGTGTTCGTAAAAAATCTCTTCTGCTTGATGGAGTCAAAAAATATATACATAACTATGGTAAATTTTCTAGAAAAATATCATGTAGTAAGGCCCAGATCTTCCTAGCGTTTTCCACACTTCTCTATGAAATACCTTTTGATGGGCTAAAATGTTCTGTATGTCACTTCATTTTGGAATACAATGTAGAGGCATCGACGTATATAATTTGAAGAATATTTCACTTACTTTCCCAAAATATTGAAGATGTCTCATTAAATATTTTTGCACTTTCTAGGGAAATTTACCATAGTATTGGTTTTTTTTTACACCATAAGAAAAAAAAAAATTTCAATGAACCAGAGGCCAAAAACTTTTTTTGGTAAAATAAAAATTTTCACGTTAAACTTCTTGATTGAAAATTAGGGTGCTTTTTCGATATTTAGTCTAAGTAGGGCGATGAACAAATGAATATTTCAAATCAGAAATATTACAGTGTATTAGGAACAAAAAAGATAACTCTTCACGAAATTTCGTAAAAATTTTTTCTTTTGTGCAAGATAGAATAAAAACTGAGATCTTGATTATTTGAATGTTTCACATAGATTTTGAGGTTATGTAAACAAAGTGTGAATACGAAAGTTGTAGACCTTTTTATTACCTATAACTTTGAAGTTCAACTCCTTTCCATAGGACATAGGTTTTTTCTTTAATTTTTTTTATATTCTCTTCCTTTTCTGGTGAGTTTCATCCTGATATAACATTCACTTTTCACATTTTTTGTTCCGTAAATTTCTACCTTACCATTTCTGTATGTTTGTAAATATTGGAATGAAGGAATTCAACTGCGTCTATCTAGAGGACAAGTACCTCCGGCCAATAGAAAATACGCTCACTTTGCAAATGAATTACTGAGAGACTCAACATTTTCAGTATTAAAGCTGATTTAGGAAGGCCAAGTTCAAAGTACACAAGATCTGTCCAACGGTTAAGAAGAAGATAAACACATTTGAAATTTCGTTATAACAATACAAAAATGCAGGCACGATCGGCTTAAAATTTAGCACGACATACGAAGTGAAAAACTACCTACGTGGAACATATATGTACGTATTGGCGTCTCAATTTAAGATTGCAGCGCCACGGTGGCCAGTTTCACAACCTTACATACAGACATAGATTTTGTTTTGATAGTCGATTTTATACTGTTTTTTAGTGTTTGGTTTGATAATTTTTGATTTCACGATTCATTCAAATACTTTTTAGACTTTTATAGTTGACGAGAGTATTACTTGGAGTACATATTCCATTCTTATAAAGTAGGTATGTATTCATTCTTCAATCTTATTGAGTGTAGCAACTCTAAAATTACGGGGATATCTCCAAGGTTAGACAGTATTTTAATATTATTTATTTTCAGATCCAAATGGCAAGATTGACTTTGGTGGATTTCTTAGGATGTCTTGAAAGTTGAAAAACAGATAGTATTGTAAAACATACCCTTTGGAATAATAGACAAATACTCATAACTTTACTATTTTCATAGGGAAGGACTAAATACTCAATATATTGTGAATAAAATGAATACATTCACATTAAATTAATGCTTCTTCTACCGTAAGCCTTATTCATTATGGATTGACAAATAAATTTTCCAACACTCATATGATTGGTCTTAAATAAGCCTTGTTCAACTTTGCTTTCATCGGCAGAAGCACTTTGAGCGAAGAGTATTCATCACCAGATATTTCCTTGTTGAGATTCTTTTTTTCAAAAGTCTGTTCTATCACTAGAACATTTACGTTGTTCCTTGATGATCAGTTCAACAGGCAGTTTTCTGGAAGGCATAGCATTCCTCTTAAGTGAATTTCTCTTCTTGGATTATGGGCCTGGAAAAAAATTGTCTTCATGAATGTGATCTAATATTTCATGAGCAATTCGTGCTTACCTCTATAAAAATTATCATCATCGGTAAAATACAGGTAACAGACTCTCATAAATCTTGTTTGTTGGTTTTTATCGATTCTTCAACACTTTCAGGCCCGACTTGTTAGAGGAAGTTTCTTTCACCCTAACTCCAAATTTTTTACCGGGATGTAGTAATTTATGTGGACATTTGAGTTTGCTTTTCCTCAGTAGAAGCACTTGTAAAATCACACAAACGCCAAGAAAAATGCATAAACTTTCTCATTTTCTCAACATTTCTTTCAACTTGTCAATGATAATGTCTGTACCTCGGGTTACTCAGATGGCCACCAGAGGGAGTAGCGCTTATCTTCATTCGCCAATAGCGAGAATCAAATTTTAATCTGTCCATAATGAGTTGGATACCCACATGCTGGAGCATAATTTTCAACTCCACCCTAAAAGTTATTACACTTCCTCTGAGCCAACTGAGATAACTGAACACCATCCTCGAAATGAATTTAACAGCAAGAATTTCTTACTCCCAGCATTACATCAAGGCATGAGGACGTTTATCCCTAACGACCTAATCCTAGTGAGGGGTCTCTTGTTTATCTTCCCTTTCGCAAGGAACTTGGGGGAGGCGGATGTGTAATGCAAAATCTGCAATCAGATGAAGAATGGTGTAGGGGTAACTGGATCAAAATATATCGCGCACAACTCTTTGAGATTAACAACAAAACCCGTGGGAGCATTAGTGTTGTTGGCTCATTGAAGCTTCTGACGAAGAGAGATTTTCATGTTATCTACCCAGCTAGGAGAACAAGGAATTAAAACAAAACTAGTTGAGATGTGGATCTACCTTGCGCCCAGATCTACCTTTCGCGCAGATTCGCCTTTTATGTGGTTGAATTTAAAATAATGATATGACGTCATCGAAAAAATTTTCTAGGCATTCACTTAAAAACGCCCGTGACACTCGCAAAAAATGCTCTGTGACCTCTAAAGAAATTTCAAGGTTACTTCAGAATTATTTATTTTTCAGATACATTTTCTAGAGAAACGGAAAATAATATCGTTCGAAGGGCATCGGAGATGAATAAAAAGATCTTTAATCTTCGAAAATTTACCAGAAAAAGTAACCTACCTCGTACACAACGGTAGGATTCCAGTAAGAAAGATCGTTCTGAACCGGCACAAATTATGCTGAAATTTTGGAAAAAACTCAAAGTTGATGGTATGAAGGAATCAGTACCAACCTCTAATCGATCCATTTCAATATAATATATCCCATAGTTCCCTCGATTCTGTTGAATTTCATGTTGAAATTCCGTATAAGGAGCTCTCGGTCATCGGATAGATTCATGGAATTTCCTTCGGAAAATCACCAACTTTTTCATTCTTCTGCTCGATATCAATGACCCGTGCTTAGTTCTTGCCATTTCATACAATTTTTGCCAGTATTTCGTCGTTTTTCAGTCAATTTTATTCTATTTCTACCTGACAGCACTGACCCAGGCTGTCAGACCCGTGTAAACACAGATCGAACTCGATGGTCTGTCAGAATTTTTCGGAGAATAAAGAAACGTCAAAAAATTACTAACTTTCTTTCGTATTTTTCGTACATTTCCGTTCGTTTGCGAGGAATTTGAAACCCCATTGTGAGGAACTCGTTCTTTGAAGGTTCATTCCCCACCCTCAGTCTCGGCCGAAAAGCTTCGCCTTCGAAAGAGATGTCCCTGCAAAACAGGTGTACCCGAGGAAATCTCGCAAAATTCGTCAAGTTTGAGAATTTTTTTCAGTATCTTGGAAATTTATGAGCGGAACTAACAGAGTATCGACGAAAAGAGCGTTCTTTCTTCTTTCAGATCGGGAAATCGCCTTCGGCATAACTCTTTGACATTAACAACAAAACTTGTTGGAGCATTGCTGTGTTGTTGGCTCATTGAAGCTTCTGACGAAAGGAGATTTTTTGTTATCTACCTTGCTATGAAAACAAGGAATTAGAACACAAAAAAATTATATTTTACAACGTTTAGGTGGTTCTCCAGAATTCAACCCCACAAGTCGTCATTCAATGAAAAACGAAAAATTCTCAAGTGTTTGGGAGTTTATGAAAGATGTAACAGTCAGAGGGGGTAAGGTTGTTGTAATTTCATAAAGCTGCTTTCATTGATTCTGTCTGAACAACTCGTTTATCCTGCAGTTGTCGTAAAGATTGTTTTGAGCATATTTTCCCTTGATTATCTTCCCTTCCTCAAGGATGTCCATAAAGTTAGCAGAGCCACTTGCACGGAAGTCAATGAAAACCATCTCATTAATTGTCGTATATTTGTCGAGAATTTGTCGTGAAAGAAAAAAATTTGTCGCGCTTCTATTTTTTTTTTTTAGGGGTGTGCTCTGCTAACTTAATATTAAGTTAGCAGAGCCATTCCTAAATATACATCGAATTCGATCAAAAATGTTATGAGTAATTGTCGAGTATTTGTCGTACACCATCGAACCTGAAAAAACCAGAAAAAATAATTTTTTTATAGCTTTTTTAAAGGTTTTAATGAAATGTTCTGGTTTCTCAGGAAATTTGTCAGATATATGTTAAATCTTCAATTTACCGAGATGAACAATTTTCGTTTCAATGCGGAATAATGGAAATATTCCATTCTCACGGATATACATTGACGTAACTTTGTGATACAAGAAAGTTAATTAGATGACCGTTTTTTCTTCCGGAAATGAGCGGAAGGATTGGAGAACGACCAAAACATATTTGTCGTGAAGGAAAAAAATTTGTCGCGCTCTTTGTTTTTTTTAAGGGATGGCTCTGCTAACTTAATATTAAGTTAGCAGAGCCATTCTAAAATATGCATCGAATTCGATCAAAAATATTATGAGTAATTGTCGAGTATTTCTCGTAGACCATCTAGCCTGAAAAAAACAGAAAAAATAATTTTTTCATAGCTTTTTTATAGGTTTTAATGAAATGTTCTGGTTTCTCAGGAAATTTGTCAGATTCGGCAACACTGCATTGGTAAATTGATATTTCAGGTATGTTTTTTGTATCATTACTGACTGATATTGGGTTGTTTATGTTAAATCTTCTATTTCCCGAGATGAACAATTTCCTTTTCAATGCTGAATAAAGGAAATATTCCATTCTAACGGATGTACATCGGCGTAACTTCGTTATACAAGAAAGTTAATTAGATGACAGTTTCTTCTTCCGGAAATGAGCTGAACGATTGAAGAACGACCAAAACATATTTTCCGTGAAAGAAAAAAATTTGTCGCGCACTTCGTTTTTTTTTAAAAGGGGGTGGCTTTGCTAACTTAATATTGAGTTAGCAGAGCCATTCTAAAATATGCATCGAATTCGATCAAAAATGTTATGAGTAATTGTCGAGTATTTGTCGTAGACCATCTTGCCTGAAAAAACCAGAAAAAATAATAGTTTTAATGAAATGTTCTGGTTTCTTAGGATATTTGTCATATTCGGCAACATTGCATCGGTAAATTGATATTTCAGGTATGTTTTCCGTATCATTATTGACTGATATTGGGTTGTTGATGTTAAATTTTCTTTTTCCCAAGATGAACAATTTTCGTTTCAATGCTGAATGGAAATATTCCATTTTCACGGACAGGGCCGGCGTTAGGGGTGAGGCAGCGGGGCAGTAGTTTCAGGCGCCACTCTGCTAAGGGCGGCATTTCGGGCAATATCGGAGGGCCACATTTTCATATTTTATTTAAATCCCAGATTATTGAACATATAGCCGGTCTCGGGTCTGCTAATGCTGCAGCTTGAAAGTGTGTAAACATTCACCCTAACCGTAATAAAAGTCTATCTTATCATCCTTATAATTAGATTCGATGAAATATGCGGAAGCCACACGTGTCACTGATAGTTTTATTACCGCACTTTATTACGCCGACAAAGGCGTACTGTCTTTGTCGGTAGGTTGCCCCACACCCCTCGACGGAACCGACTCACTACTGGTATTCTCCAAGATTTCAGTGTTTTTTTGTGCGCGCGTGTTCTATCTAGGGGGACAGCCTGCTATCGTTTTGTCCGAATGTCTGTAATTTTCTATGATTGAGCCGAAAATATTCTTAAATGACTAGGTTGTACTAGGTTGATGACGAATCCGATAACACTGCAACACTGCAATGCAGTGTTGCCGAATATGACATATTTCCTAAGAAACCAGAATATTTCATTTAAACCTATAAAAAAGCTATAAAAAAATTATTTTTTCTGTTTTTTTCAGGCTGGATGGTCTACGACAAATACTCGACAATTACTCATAACATTTTTGATCGAATAAGATGCATATTTTAGAATGGCTTTGCTAACTTAATATTAGGTTAGCAGAGCCACTCCTTTTAAAAAAAACGAAAAGCGCGACAAATTTTTTTCTTTCACGACAAATATGTTTTGGTCGTCCTTCAATCGTTCCGCTCATTTCCGGAAGAGAAAATGTTCATCTAATTAACTTTCTTGTATCACAAAGTTACTTCGATGTATATCCGTTAGAATGGAATATTTCCATTATTCAGCATCGAAACGAAAATTGTTCATCCCGGGAAATGGAAGATTTAACATATACAACCCAATATCAGTCAATAATGATACGAAAAACATACCTGAAATATCAATTTACCAATGCAGTGTTGCCGAATCTGACAAATTTCCTGAGAAAACAGAACATTTCATTAAAACCTATAAAAAAGCTATAAAAAATTTTTTTTTCTGGTTTTTTCAGGCTAGATGGTCTACGACAAATACTCGACAATTACATATAACATTTTTGATCGAATTCGATGCATATTTTAGACTGGCTCTGCTAACACAATATTAAGTTAGCAGAGCCACCCCTGTTAAAAAAAAACGAAGAGCGCGACAAATTTTTTTCTTTCACGACAAATATGTTTTGGTCGTCCTTCAATCGTTCCGCTCATTTCCGGAAGAGAAAATGTTCATCTAATTAACTTTCTTGTATCACAAAATTACGTCGATATATATCCGTGAGAATGGAATATTTCCATTATTCAGCATCGAAACGAAAATTGTTCATCTCGGGAAATAGAAGAGTTAACATGTACAACCCAATATCAGTCAATAATGATACGAAAAACATACCTGAAATATCAATTTACCAATTCAGTGTTGCCGAATCGAAAAATTTCCTGAGAAAACAGAACATTTCATTAAAACCTATAAAAAAGCTATAAAAAAATTATTTTTTTCTGGTTTTTTCAGGCTAGATGGTCTACGACAAATACTCGACAATTACTTATAATATTTTTGATTGAATTCGATGCATATTTTAGACTAGCTCTGCTAACTTAATATTAAGTTAGCAGAGCCACCCCTGTTAAAAAAAACGAAGAGCGCGACAAATTTTTTTCTTTCACGACAAATATGTTTTGGTCGTCCTTCAATCGTTCCGCTCATTTCCGGAAGAGAAAATGGTCATCTAATGAACTTTCTTGTTTCACAAAGTTACGTCGATGTATATTCGTGGGAATGGAATATTTCCATTATTCAGCATCGAAACGAAAATTGTTCATCTCGGGAAATAGAAGATTTAACATGTACAACCCAATATCAGTCAATTATGATACGAAAAACATACCTGAAATATCAATTATCAATGCAGTGTTGCCGAATCTGACAGATTTCCTGAGAAACCAGAACATTTCATTGAAACCTATAAAAAAATTATTTTTTCTGGTTTTTTCAGGTTAGATGGTCTACGACAAATACTCGACAATTATTCATTACATTTCTGATCGAATTCGATGCATATTTTAGAATGGCTCTGCTTACTTAATATTAAGTTAGCAGAGCCACCCCTAAAAAAAAAACTAGAAGCGCGACAAATTTTTTTCTTTCACGACAAATTCTCGACAAATATACGACAATTAATGAGATGGTTTTCATTGACTTCCGTTTAAGTGGCTCTGCTAACGTTATGGACATTCCTCATGTAATACTTGCAGAAGACGGGTGGGTCATGTAAAATCAGCAATCAGATAAAGAATGGTGTAGGGGTAACTGGATCAGGCTATATTGCTCAAAACTCTGCATTAACATCAGAACTCGTGGGATCATAGCTGTGTTGTTAGCTCATTGAAGCTTCTGACGAAGAAAGATTTTTGTTATCTACCTTGCCATCTTCCTCTACTCTTATTGTAATTATAATAATCTCCTCCAAATCAATTCCGTAAAGCAGCTTCCATTGATACTTCCTGAAGAAGTGGTGTACCCTGCAATTGTAGTGCAGATTGTTTTGAGCATATTGTCTTTGATTTATCTTTCCTTTCGCAAGGAACTTGAAAGAGTCGGATGGGTAATGTAAAATCCGTAATCAGAAGAATAAGGTAGGAGTGACTGATTCAAAATATATGGCGCCCAACGTTCTGAGGTTAACGTCAAAACTGGTAGCAGTATGGCTATATTGTTGAAGCTTCTGACGAAAAGAGATTTTATGTTATCTACCATGCTATGAAAACAAGGAATTGAAATACAATCAAAATTCTATTTCACAATGTTTGGGTTAATTATAGAATTTGATTGATGAAACACCGATCATTCTGTCACCAGAATGACAGTCAATGTTCTATGGTAACATGTCCATAGCATAGGACAATCTTCATTTACTCTATGATCTATTGAACATAGCAACTCGAAATCACTCTATTAAAAACTGTATCTCGGTATTCGGGTTTCACTATCTCAACTAAATAATAGTTTTGATATCAATTTCTCAGAAATTAGTACCTACAATTCTAATCGTTATAGACAGAAATCTACCCAAAGTTAATTGCCAACAAATCAACCGAATGAGGAGGGTTATAATTGATTCTTATCCAATCAAGGCTATAGATTGAACGTCGGTTCTCATTTCATTCCAATTCAAAGGGGTCTCAATATGAGGATATCGATTTCGTTGGACTGATTGAGGTATAATGTATGTGATGGATATCAACAGAAATCACTCATTTATCCAACATTGCGCCATTCTTGATGTGCAATGGGTTCGATTGAATTGAATGTATATCTAGTTCAGGCTAGTAGATTAGTATCACGAAAATCCATTGTCAGTTTCCTACGAATGTTCAATATGTTTTCCTTGGAAAATGCTGCAGATTTAACAGAGATATCATCTTATTCATTTTTCAATAAAGCTCTAGATTTCATTTTGATCCGATTTGTACTTCAGAAATATTGGCAAAATAAAAATTTTAATGGGTATACGAAATTATTGAGTGAATATTAAACATTTCACGAATAAGACTATCGTTATTAAGCCGTAAATCTACTGTACAAATATTGAGTCTCTAAGTCGTTTCTTTCGGAAATTATTGTGTTTATAGGCGACCGAACCGTCGATCGTGAGTACAATCAGGGCTGGGCAAAATACATGCTTGGCTTAATTGAAATACAAATTACAAAATACTTTCTCGCAGGTATTTGAAATACAAAATACTTTCAAGTCGGGTATTTGAAATATAAAATACGAAATACACTATTTTAACTATTTGTATTTGAAATACAAATTACAAAATACATTCAGGTGTTACGTAAAATGTGGAAAAAGTACAACTAATTCAGCTCAGCTATTTTATCGCTAAATAAAGAATTTCCTTTCAGAAACACGAGATTTTTAAATGTAGTATCAGACAAACAGCCTCTTGTTGGAGAATGAATAAAACCTGCTAAGGAAACCAATTTTTCTACAGGTCCTGTTGGCAAAAACTTGTGTTATATTGTATGAACACATTTTTTATGTTAGGATAGTGTTCAAGAATGGTAAGCTCTTTGCTCTTATCATTTTTAGAAGTTGACTAACTCTAACTCCATGATGAAATGACCATTGCGCAGGACCTTTTCTTCCTTTCCATTTGCCGAAAATATGATTGCTAGCAAAAGAACTAGATGAAGCAGATGAACGTCGCCATCTGAAGGGAGATTCAGGGACTATTTTCTGTAGAGCGCTCAGCGCTGAATGTATTTGTTCGAAAGTATTTCGATGACAAAAGTATCGAAATACAAAATACTTCAACGTCAGGTATTTGAAATACCAATTACAAAATACATTTTCAAGAAGTAATTGAAATACAAATACAAAATTCGTATTTGTATTTCAAATACGTATTTCAATTACAATTAATTGAAATACTGCCCAGCCCTGAGTACAATACCTTCCAAAAGATGTATCTATATATTTAAGAGGTATTTCGGAATTTACAGTTAAAATTTGAGACCTTTTTTTCCAATATCTCCTAAGAGAATTATATATTCGAACTAAAATTTGAAACACCATTGCTGAATAAAACTTGGAAGAATATGGGAAAGAAATTAATTTTTTCAATTGTCGGCATGTCTGATCCTCACGAAATTTTGCGTACAGTTGGGCATTGGTATTTTACAACTAACTACCAACTTCAAATCTAACTGCCAATCTTTTACGTTCATGCAAACAATAAATAACTTCCGAAGGAATCGAAATCGAAGCTCGGTATTTGTAGAGTAGGTTCGGGCCTTAATTAAGGAGGCCGAATTCGTGAATGGGTGTAGTTCACCCAATGATTGTACAGATATACCAATTCAACATTTTATTTTGCATATTTCCTATCATACAGATTGGATAATTCATGGGAAATTCCATAAAGATAATATGAGAATAATATCGCTGAATCTTTTCATTACGAAATAAATATGTGTTTGGCAGGATCGATACATGCATAGGTGACTGCTCAGGCTACAAAAAACAACAGGTAGAAGCTACTGACTTGACATCAATGTTTTTCTAAAATCATTCAGACATATTGAGTGAAATGAGTCAAACTTCCATGGCCTACTGAGTGACTTAAGGAATGGAGTTAATTTTTTCATTTTGATATGTTTCATCTCCTTTTCGGAGAAAAACTTAGGGAGAACTGCGATATTATGATCTGAAATAACGAAAGTATATATGTGAGAAACTTGCAGCATTTTAATCAAAAATATCCAATAATAGACAAGTTCGAACTACTTAAGAAGATCCTGAAAACGTGAAAACAAATTGAATCAATCTTTTCATAACCCTTCGAGTGGAAAAAGTTGGAAGCAATTATCTGAATTTTGCTGCTTTGGAAAGTTGTGTTGAAAGATGGGAGGATAATTGCTATTCATAATTTTTCCCCCGAATTTTCTTTTCGCTCTAGCAGTTTCGGTATAATACTCCTGATGGAAATGACCTCTATTGAAACCTCTATTCGCTTCATGAATATTCGCTTTTTTTGGGTAGAATTAAGGTTAGATAGATCGCTCCCAGAACTATGTCTGAAATTTGAATTGCTGCGAATTTTGAACAAAGGTTCATTATATCTTCGTCAAACAAATCCAATTATTTTCATTTTTACACGCTTGTTCTGGGAAACAGCGCGTTTTCATTTCGTCACGATGTCTGTAATTTTCGTATTTTGCCCTGAAATGACTAGGTTGGACTCACAGATGAAGAATCCGTGGTCAAATTTGATTCTGTCCGTCCGTATGTGCTCTAACTTTCAGAGAAAAGGACTTAGAGACTTGAAATTGTCAGATTAGGTTTGGAGTCCAAATAACTCGGTTGAGTTCGTTAATGGGTGGAATCGGTTGCATAGTTTCGGAGTTGGGCCCATTTGAAATTTTGAGGTTAATTCCTCGATATCTCATGAAGTATTGACTCGATCAGATTGAAAATTCGACAGTTTTGGAATAGTAACGCGCAACTAAGAGCAAATTTCGTGTGGTTTCAGTTGTTCGAAAATTAAAAAAAAAAATTAATTTGAAAATTTTCGAAATTTTTGATGAAAAACTTTTTCTCTGGAAATATTTATTAGATTTCAATGGAATTTGGCACAACTTTAGAGTCAGTATTTAACAAAAATGCTTCGAATTTCGATTCGATCTGATATTTACTTTCAGAGATATAAGGAAAAAAATTTGCCAAATTTCGTTGTTATTTGTTATTTAAAAGCTCCTGACCTCACGTCAGTGCTTTTTTAGATTTTTTCTTCCATATCTTCGCGAAAATCTTAGTCAATATTTTCATTTATTCTAATCCATATTCCTTCAAATCCTTATTTTTTTCATCTCAGATAATTCCAGAACTAAAAGTGATCGACATCTGTCGAAATAACCACACATTTCATTCTCACGAAAAGTTTCCCACCCAGCCAATCAAAATCTATGAAAACAATAGAATTCTGACTCAAAAAACTTACAAAAAATCTATCAACGAAATGTCAGATCGCCATCAATTTCACCAAGAGTCAAGACATTTCTGTGGGTGCTTCTTCCAGTTTGATTTCAATGAAGCACGAAGTTTTTGACGCGCCAACCGGATTCACCCTCAAGGGGTCGATCGCACAGGTCGCGGTTCTTCCAACTGAAATTTCGTACGTTTTCCAGGGCTGGCAAGGTTGAGGGTTGTCAGGGAGCATTCTTGTGCGCAGTCGCCGGCTCCTTGTAAACAGAAATTTCAGACACCCACGCGAGACATGACAGGGATGTTTCGATTGTTAGGACGGTAACATTTTCGGTGTGATTAACATAATATTGAGGTTTTTATTCGATTGCTTTCTTTTTCAGGAGAAAAATTTAGAATCTTGCTTATTTGAGCTCTGATTTTCTGTCTGAACCTTCAAGATGTCATTTTCATATCAAGTATCAATTTGGATGGAGTATATCTGCGGAATCATTGGGCGGATTTTCCCATTCATGAATTTTACCTTCTCAATTAACCGTCAAACTTCTTTACGAATATCGAGTTTCTGAGTTTTTTCTTTCGGATGTTTTTACGGTAATCCTCACGGCTAATCGTAAACATAATAACTCTCGATGATTAAGAAGTAAGATAATTTATTTCCGCTTTATATATTTATTTTCACAACAATTGTTTCGTCATGATAACATGGTAACAGTTACCATGCTCACCTGATGAAGTCATGTTATCATGAGGAAACAATTGTTGTGAAAATAAATATATAAAGCGGAAATAAGTTATTTTACTTCTTAATCATCAAGATGAATTTCCGACAAGTAAAGACTGAGACAATCAAGTATAATAACTCTCGAAAGAACAACCTAGAAACTCGATATTTGTAAAGTAGGTTTGGACCTTGATAACGAAGGCCAAGTTTGTGAATGGGTAAAATCCACCCAATTATTCCGCAGATATGCCCATTCATTATTCCAAGTAAAATCCAGTATTTTTTGGGTTAAAGTCATATCAAACTGAATTTGGGTATTCACTGCTATGAAATATAAAGTTCAAATTCTGAGCAAAAATTTCTTTAAATCTGATGAATAGTTTCCAAGACAGAGGTTTTCGAAGAAACCGCACTAGATCAAAAAGCTCAGCAATAAGTTGCGCGTTGTTATGCTTCAACTAACTGACAAGTTTCAATCCATTCGCTCGAGTGGTTCCTGAAGTATCGGGCATGTAACTTCAAAATTTTAAGTTAGTTGAACTATGAAAACGTCGAGCCAATTTTGCCTATTAATTAACTCAATCGTCACATGCTTTCTAGACCCTTTTACATACACTCAAAACCCAACCATAGCCAATACGCTGTGATCGTCTAGTGAAGTGAATAGGATTCTACGTTGTGTTCGCAACCCAAAATACTTTTATATTCAGGGAATGAGAGAAAAGATTGAGTGGAAGGTCAGGTTAAAATAAATAAAACAACAATTTGGCTATTCTGTGCTGTTCTCTTGAAGGAGGGAAAATTCCAGAACCGATTTATTGAAATATAACATCAGGAACAATTTGCAGTTAATGGTGAAATCAACTATGCTCTGGCATACAATCTCCAATAAATGAAACAGAGGTCCATGAAGGTTGTGCAACAGATAAGTTTCTTTAATAAACCTCATTTATGTAAATAGTAGCAGAATAAATAATATATAACAGTTGGAAATTAGTTCGTGGAGAAAATAGAGCTCCAGTAATATTATTATTATTGATTGGATGATTAGCTCTGATTGAGGTGGAATATTTGTTGATTTATCGATAGATATTCGTCCTTGTTATGATATTTCAATATTACTCGAGCTCTCTTTTCTCCACAAACCATTTTCTATCTTTGTCAGATGTTGGACGTTATCGTCTTGTGGGAAAACCACATGAACCGAGTGTTTCTAAAGTCGTGACGTACGTTGTAAAACTGCAAAATAGTAGATGTAGCGACCTGATACGACAGAAGGATTGACGTCATGCACATCGATCAAAGTATTCTGCACTCGAAGGTGGGATTCGCGAGATGCTCCTGGAAGATGTACGTAGTTTTACTGCAGTATTCCATCTGAAAGGTGACAAGTATCTAGATTCTCTGCGCAGAATTTTTAGCCAAAGTAAGATGGCCTGACGATCAGTAATAACTGTGAAACAGCTGTAGTCATTCTCCTTGGGTCCGCTTCTTCTGTGTAGATGTTCTGGTAGAGTGGATGATTAGCTCTGATCAAGGTGGAATATTTGATGATTTATCGACAGATATTCTTCCTTGTGATTATGTTATTTTTATATACACTGTGTCCGTAAAGTATGGAACAAATTCATTTTTTGCTAAACAGGTCATTTTAAGAAATAATCCTGAAACACGTCGATTTTTGATTTTAATTAACCGTATTTTAAAATAATAATCTAATATACAGGGTGAATTACGTTTGAGTAATGACGTCACCGTAATTTTTTTTTAATGGAACACCCCCATTTTGTCTCAATATTCGGATTACTCTAGCTGAGCTGATTCCAAAAATGTATCACATGTTGATTCCAATTGGTACAGGGCGGACAAAAATACAATGGTAAATTAACAATATTATCAAAAATACCTATTGCCTAGCGGCAATTGGTTTAAATGTAACATCCCGTAGTTTGCTACCCCAGCAAACACTAAAACGCAGCAAGAGTACAAAAACTGTACAGCGTTGCTGCACTTGAAGTGCAGCGATGGTGGTACGGTAACTGTATCGAAACGGACCGTATATGTCCCGCGGAATTGCATCGAAACTGTACAGCTCAAACTGCATTCGAAGTACAGCCACTATACAGAAGCTCTGCAGGAGCTATGCCAATTTGTAATGCAGTTTGCACATAGTAATAATGCAGCAGCAATAATGCAGCAGAAGCTCGGCTGTATAACGAGACTCACTACCGAAAAAATAATTATTTTTTGAGAGATTGAATTGAAACTTTGACCATTGATACTGAATTATTTACCTTCGACAGATGTGAAAATAAATTTTGATTTTCTTATATGATGTGATGTATATATTTTTGCATATTCGACTTCTATGCTTTTACGGTAAAAAAAAATTCTCTAATTTTTTCTGTATCTGGATATTGATTAATTTACAAAAAAAATATTTAAATTATTTAATTTTCACGACATTTCACCAAAAATTCAGCATGGAATTCGAATATATAAAAGTATACACAATATTATTTCAAAAAATTGTTCGATCATTTCCGGTTGGACCAGAAGACACAGAATTTCCTATTTCCTCTACGTCGATAAAAAACAGTCTGTAGTATGCATGTCCAGAATTTCAATGCGAATACTTGAAAAATATAGGTTTTTCGGAGGTGAGCCTGATTCCTGAAACATACTGGCTATTTTCGGAATCGGGTTAGCCTACTTAATGTTGAGCATATAACGTAAAGTAATTCATAGCAAACTCATTTGAATAAATAAAAAATTTGCACTAGGAACATGACTTTAATGGAAAAAACTTGAATTTACACAAATACCGGCCATATCAAATATTATACATGATATAATATATTATTGGGTGACTCTTTCTGGTTCCTTTCTAAGTCCTCTAAAATAAGTAGATACATATTTCTCAATCATACCATGATGGTTGTTTCAATATCGGTTGGTGAATCATGTTTGCTCTCTTTGTTCTTTCGTACAGCAACTTGAAGTGGAGAAAAATGAGTTAATACACAAAAAAAGGTTTACCTTGTGTGAATATAATACCTGAAATTCCTTCATTGATGTTTATGTACTTCGAAATTCTGTTTTCTGTTGACCCTGTCCAGTTCAGGTAGAGACTCAGATGTTTTGTTCTATTGTCCATTTATTCCATTTCCAAAAGAATCGGCATCATCTTAATATTTATCTTAGCCACTCAGATCAGTCTAATTTGCCTTATTTCGTTTTTTCGGGAATTGATCATGTCAAAACATCAGTTTTTCACACTTGCATCCAATCAACTCGAAACAAACAGTCATTTCAAATAGCGCGATTCACTTAGAACCAAAAACGAATTCACTACACAACAAACAAATTCCCGTTACTAAACAGCATTGCCGACGACGACGATCGACAACGTTCTCTAAAGTACCGGCTATCGGAACAGACAAGGATGGCTGACTATCAGAACGACATATATTAGTGATGTTCTTTCGTACTGAACGAAGTGATTTATATAACTTCAATCAGAAAGATCAGTTGAAGCGATCGTTCTTTCGTTTTCAATCAGTTCCCCTTCCACAACTCTAAAGTGATTGCAAATGATTATTCTAATCGCGGAACAAGTTCCATCAGTTCAATCAGTACGAAAGAACACTACTATTATAGCATCAAAGACAGAGACAGCGTTGTCTCATACAGCATTTCGGAGTGATTTCGATTTTGTTGCACAAAAGCTGTACAGCAGCTGTATTTAAAAGACTGCTTTTTAGGACAGCAGTATCACCAATATATAATACAACATTTTATGTACTGCATTCCGGTGGCACTTGTGATGCAGAAACTGTACAATTGCTGTATGTTGTGTTTGTTGGGACATGTTTAGAGTAATGAAAAATGAGCTGTTTCCAAACATGTTTGGTACTTGTGGTCTAGCAGACAGAATATGAAAGAAATTATTTCTTATCTATTTATAAAAAACATAGTCGTCTAGTTTTTTGTGAAATGTCATTATTTGTTTAGTAATTTATTGATGTTCAGTGACAGTTTAGTACTACAATATTTTTGGAATTCGTGAATATTCGAATGATTGCTTAGATTTAATTGGAAGTAGAAATTCAGTTAAGTGTAACACAAAGAATTGAAATACTTATGATGATTGGGTATGGAGACAGATCGCGAACTCAGATGGAAGTGTGCAATTTGTTTACTAATAAATATCCAGAAAGACCTATAACGCGTTCAACAGTCAGTAAGATTGAAACGAAATTTCGAGAAACTGGTACGGTTGAAAATGTACGCAAATCAGGTTGTCCCCCTGCAAATGCTGTAAGAGCATAAGATGTTTTACTGAGTTTTGAAGAAGATGCGCACACTTCTGTTTGTGAAGTTAGTCGCGATATCGGTGTTAGCAAAACAACGGTACACTAACTATTGTAGCCTGAAAAATGGCATCCTTATACGATCAAACTTGTGCAAGAATTAAACTAAGATGATCCCGATAGAAGACTCCAATTTTGCGAAGAAATGATGGATAAATGTCACCGAGACCCTCTCTTGATACAAAACATTATTTTTTCTGATGAGTCCACTTTCACGTTAAATGGTGAGGTTAACCGTCGGAATTGTAGATACTGGGCAAAAGAAAACCCCCACTGGATGCGTGAGCATACACAATACCCTCAAAAGGTAAATGTATGGGCTGGAATTGTACGAAATCGAATCATTGGACCCTACTTTATCGAAGGTAATTTAAACGGGGCAAAGTACCTTGAGTTTTCAAGGGGGTATCTCGTACCTAATTTACGTAATTTGTTTCCCAGCAGACGTAATCCTGGAGGTTTTGATGAAAGTTTGTGGTTTCAACAGGATGATGCACCTCCACATTATGCTGTGGATGTTAGAAGGTACCTAGATGAAATTTTTCCGAACAGGTGGATTGGTAGACGTGGAACCACTGAATAGCCAGCGAGGTCACCAGATTTAAATCCTTTGGATTATTTTCTGTGGGGCCATCTGAAGAATGTTATTCATAAAACGAAACCAGCAAATATTGAAGATGTACAAGAGAAAATTCGAACAGAAATAAACAATATTACGCAAGTAACCATACACAAGGTTCAACAAGAATTTGTACACCGTTTGGGTTACTGTCAAATACAGCAAGGGCGCTGCAGTTCGAACATTTCTTAAGTCATGTATTCCAGCATATTCTGTCCGCTAGACAATAAGTATTTTTGATAATATTGTTAATTTACCTAATAAAGAATGTTACGCGTTACTTTATGAGCACACACAAAACTATTGTATTTTTGTCCACCCTGTACCAATTGGAATCAACATGTGATACATTTTTGGAATCAGCGCAGCTAGAGTAATCCGAATATTGAGACAAATTGGGGGTGTTCCATTTAAAAAAAATGACGGTGACGTCATTACTCGAACGTAGTTCACCCTGTATATTAGATTATTATTTTGAAATACGGTATATTAAAATCAAAAATCGACGTGTTTCAGGATTATTTCTTAAAATGACCTGTTCAGCTAAAAATGAATTTGTTCCATACTTTACGGACACAGTGTATAACAGTGTGGCTATGTCAAACGTACAGGGCTATTGGACCTTTCATGCATAACGTTGACATCTAGGTCCCAATAAATAGTAAATGCAGAGTACGACTCACAATCTTGACCTTCCGCTTGATTATTTATTTATTAATCAGAGAATTGGGGATACAAACAGGTGTGAAACCCAGGAACAATATCAATAATAGAGAAGTGTTTTTGACGGAATGGTTCTTACGGGTTGTAACTTGCATCATTACATTACATCTTAACTCATAACGAACAAAAAAAAAATAATGTTGTATTTAAATCATTGAAATTATCAGAGATAAACTGATGACCTATCAATATTGGACACTTGTTTACTTCTTCACGTACTTGACCTACTAGTCAATATCTTCTCTTTCAATGAGGTAATCAATAATGTATCTGTAGATTTTTCAGACATCGCTTGGATGATATCTCTGGATCCTTACATGAAATTCGAATAGGATAAATACAAGAATGCAAGTTCTTGTATTCATGTTAGGAGGAGTAGTGGAGAAATATGATTGGGTACTTCGTAGGATTGTTTCACCACACTGTGGCTTCTTTGGGAATTTGTTTTTCGCTTTATGATTCTGATTGAAAATAGTGAAGCAGCATAATTCCACAAATTTGAAGAATGTGAATGAATGAGATTCACTTTACCATTCCATTCAAGCGTTCAAAACAATCAAATCCATCAAGAGTGAGGAACAAACCAAACTAAACAACTTACTACTAATATTACTAGGACAGCACTCATGAGCTTTATGAGGATAATGTCTACCTAATACCAGCAGTTTCAGTATAATAATGTCTTCGATCATATCATAGGAGCACCTCCACCATTTCGATAGGGTTAAAATTCAGAGATTCCTCCACCAAAAATGTATCAAACATTTCGGAGTAAATTTTAATCAAATATTATCAGGTGAATAGAAATATTGAATGAACATATTCTAACGAAATATATTTATATCAAATCGTTCATAAGAATACGATGCTTTTGTTTGAGGCAAGATCTTCTGGTCCGAAACTAAGATACCCACAAAATCTTGAGACTATATGTAGAGGCAAGATATACTATAGATCCACAAATTTTGTGTGATGCACCTTTTTCATATTTTTCAAGTTAGGAATAAACTACAAGAGATATCACAATTTTCTGAAAAAGATTAATATGCTTCTAATGATACGGTTCTGATGAAAGTCAGTATGAAGCTTCCTATTCTTATTTCGCCATGCTCTACTGATGAGCTTGAATTCGATTGGTTGAATTTTTTGAATAATTGAGAAGAAATAGGCATATGAAGTCATAAGGCGGATACTGTAGGTACATCTGTTACAAACTCACCAGCATATTCGAATTTGAACCTCACAGAAAATTTCGAACCTCTTCTTCTTTTCCTTTGTAAGATATTAAGAACTTCTCGTGTGAACAGTCATAAACTTATTATATTCAAACTCTTCAGTGTTACATGTGGATGGAGATTTAATTTGACTTCATAAGTATGTCTGCCTCAATTCCTGTGATTCGTGTGACTAAAAAGGCCTATACAAAACACCACTCATTCATATTATAAGAACAGCACTATTTCTGTCTTGCAATTTCACTACAACCATCGTTTACTGTTTTTTGTTTGCTACAACCATATCATAATAGTGACATTGAACCTTGAATATCATCCGCAACTGATATTAATATGAAAATTAATAGATCCTTTTCATCATTCCGATATTATACCAGAGTATGAAGAAATAATATAACTTATAATGATATAACTAATTATCGCTATGATAATACCATTGTATAAAGATTTGTACTATGATGATACAAAACAAAAATGCTCATCCACCAAAAACGTATCTGATATTTCAAAGTTGACCCGTTCTGCATCGAAATTCAGTCTGATTAATTCGAATACTTGAAATGGAAGATAAGTTTTTATTCGGTTGGAGTTTAAGTCTGAACTCAGCTTTCAATCAAATATCAAAGTATGAATTTTTTCATTACATACCTACTGTATTTCGTGCAAATCGTTATTTTCTGATTTTTGCAGTAGATCCGAAATGCATTATATAACTAAACTCCTCGATCAAATCTTTCATTTTGAAATTATTATTTTGGAACACACAAGGTTCCTACTCATGGACGCGTGAAAAAATGCCCAATGTCGCCCAATGTCAGTAATTTGTAGCCGACATTTATCATTATGAAAACGCACGATAGTTCATGAAACAGATGATATAAAGGTGTATTCTCTATTTCAATACAAAATTGGATTAACCATAAAATATCAAAAAACACCAAGAAATGGCAATCTTAAATTGAGCACTTTACGTTCAACCAAGTTGAAAAAAAATCCTCAAAAACGTATAAAACCCCCACGATTATTCATAACCTATCTTCATCGTCTGGGCATGATCAAAATCAAATCGTCAATATCATGTTGAGGTGTTTCATTCCAAGACTCTTGTAGACATGAAAAAGATTTTCTCTGTTGTCTCTCAACAATTCTCTACGAAGAGATCTTCGCTGAACCATATCCCACACATATCCTATATGGGATTGAGGTCGGGAGATAGCGGTGGCCACGTCAACACATCGATATTACTGTAAAACATAAGTTTATACTTTTTATGGCTAATAACAATAAAAAAATGCAATCGGTTTCGGTACCACACATCTAGAAATAAAATGGGAGTGAGAATCTGCACGAATAATGAACAATATTAGCAAATAATGTTAATTCGAAAATTATAAGATGAAGCCCTTACACCATTTCAATATGACATTGATTGATTGTTTTGGTCTTAGTAAGTAAAGATCTCCAAATCATTTTCTGTTTTGGAAACTGTTCTTAAATTGAATCTAGAACCAATAATGTTTCTGATTTTACCTGAAAAGCCATATGCACCTAAGGAATAACACTCAAAATTGGGGTGTTCATGATCGCTTCTTTTTTATTGTTCTCGATTATTTGTTTGAATTCACAGGGCTCCGACAACGAAACTATTGAGTGGATTTCACCCAAGAGGTCCTCGAAACTCTGATAAATTCAGGTCTATATGTAGTTCAATAATTACTTAAGGCAATTAGTTTTTGATCCATTAACGTTGCTTACATATCCTAAATTCATTATTCGACTAAAGAGAGAGATAGTTGAATCAGAGCACAAATTTTAATCACTGATTTTGATCACATTTTTTAACCTGATCGCACATTAGTTCAAAATGATGGCGTCCGAGTTTATAAATAGAACGTGAGCTCAGAAACACTAACTCATTTACTACCCTTTCACCTCAGATTTTCGATTGAGCTGATTTGACCTATTAGAGAATGTAATCTCGCAATTAGTCCAACCTTTAATGGACCTAACTTGGAGTTTTTTCTGATTGGAATTCAGATTGGACAAATGTATCCAAGTTTGTATCTTTTGTCTTTTTTACAAGGGCTTCACTACACTAAAATTATCAGCAAAATTCAATATAAAAAGAATAGTTCCATAAGGCATCCTGAAAATTTCATGGGAAAGATTACCATACCCATGACAAAACACGTGGATATCTGGATAGAATAGAGAACAATTAATTTACAAATCTATTAAACCCTATTTAATAACATAAATAAATCAACTGAAAAATTATTCGAGAAATTATTGTAAATTTTGGACAGCGTCTCAAAATATATTATTATTGACAACACTTAGAATTTGCTTAAATATAATTCAACAAAATCATTTATTCAATATAATCTTGTCGCCAAGAAAGGAAGCACAATGCTTGCAATAGCAAGAGTGCTTAAAGTGATGGATCCGGCTGAGTTACACAAATCAGTTGAACAGACTTCACAAGATGACGTTTTTTCGCCTGGAGCACTGACACATTCATATTTTTTGCCTTCGTTTTGAATGGCGCATTTGCGCACTACTCTGGTGGGGCTATCTGCAAGAGAAAAGGAGAAATCAAAATTCAATTCGAAATAACCATCAATCGGTTTGAAATGATGAAAGTTCAATGGAAGACATGTCTTCGAATTGAAAAAAAAACAACTTAGATATTTAGCGCATCGATCAAAGTATTCTGCACTTGAAGGTAGGATTCACAAGAGGCTCCTAAGAGATGGCGCGCTTTTCGTAGTTATACTGCAGTATTCCATCTGATAGGTGATAAGTATCTAGATTCCTATTCTGCGGTTTACTCAAGGTAAGATGGTCTGCCGGCCAGTGAACACTGTGAAATTGCTGTAACCATTCATTCTCCTTGGCGCCGCTTCTCCGGTGTAGATGTTTTAGTTGATTTGATATTTGATCTGATCAAAGTGCAATGTTTGATGATTGCTCGACAGATATTCGCCCTTGTGATTATGTTAATTTAACCATGTTATGGCAAGTTATGTAATTTTTGTCATGTTGACAATCAATAAGCTTTCATCACCAGGACAACGGCTTCCCTTATATTCATACGCAGCGTTGACCAATGAATATCCTAATTTTTTGGATAATTATTTTCGGTAAATCCGCAAGATTTCCCGCCGCGAAGCTATAAGTAAGATATTCACATCATTGTAAGCAGTGTGAGTTCCTGAACAAAAAATATGAAGACCAACATAGGCGGTCTCTCTTCGTTTGGGAGATATGGGCCCCCAAAGTTCCAAATTGTTGCATTTTCAGATCCTTTTTTCCGCCATAAAAATGATCTCTCACTTCTCAAATCTAGTTCATAAATCATCTTTGAACCTTCAACCAACGAATAGAGACACTTTCTTTCAAGAATATTCATTATTTAAAGGAAGAAAAGTGGAAATATTAGACAACAACTTGACCTATATTTCTTCAAAATACTTCTCAATGTTAAAGCGGAGCTTGGCAACAGCGACTTTTCATCGCTGGCCAACGTATTATGACCGAAGGGTAGTTGCTGGCGGGAAATATGAAATGATGGACTGTTGAAGGATATGATTGTAAGGAACATGCTTCTGTCACTGAAGAAGAGGTGGTTATTCTAACATCAAAACAAAATCATCGAGAATATTTGTTTAAGGTTTCACTCTCAATATTTTCGTTTGAACTTTCTTTCTATCCCCTTCAAAATAGGGAGGTTGTTATCTACTTCGTTTTTTTTGTGTCTTCGAGATAGTCCCAGTTTAGAACGAGATTCAGGGTATTCCAATAAAATGGATTATATAATAAACTCGATTTCATTGGAAATCTGGTAAGGGCGCGACCTATCACATATGAAAAAAAATTACGTTGAAATATATGTCAGGGTGTATTCTCATTCCATTACTATGTATGTCAACCTTGTAGATTTCATTAGAAACGAATTCTCCTATTGGAAGATTTAGAGTTTCGAAGTAAACAGTAAGAACTAAGAACATATTTCATTTTTCTCGCCAGCAATAACCTGTCATTCACGAATACGCACGATGGCACGATTCCGACCGATGAAATTTGCGCAATTGCCAAACTTCACTTTTAGTCTGAGTCGAAATCAGAAGGAATAGAGGTTAAGTGGCTGTCCAGTAATATCATTATTTTTTCATTATATATTGATTATTCTTGAAAAAAAAGTATTGCTTATTGTTGGCTGAAGGTTCAAAGGTGGTGTGTGAATCATACAGATGAAGTGAGAGATCGTTTTTATGGTGGAAAAAGGGACCTGAAAACGACTCATTTTGGAACTTTGGGGGCTCATATCTTCCAAATTAAGGGAGACCGCCTATGTTCGATTTCACATTTTTTATTCAGAAAATCACACTGCGTACAATGATGTAAATATCTTTTCAATATCTCGGCGACGGGAAATCTTGCGGGTTTACCTTATTTTCTAGTTTGAGTAAAAAGTGTGTCTAACATGCAAAAAAACGCTATAAGTATCTCGAACGCTAAGGACTACCGATCTCAGACAATAACTATTGTCTTCGATCGGAAAATGTGGTACTATCACATCAATTATGGAACGATAACATCTTTAGAAAATTTTGCAATAAAATTTTTTTTTGAAGTTGAACAATACATATGCCAATTCGTGAATAAATCACAGTTTTATCAGAGGAAATGTTATCATATATCCTTAACTCATGATTATTTCGACTTAGGTACATATGAGAAGTTGGTTCAGAAAAGGATTATAAGGGACCAAATCCTAGTGCAAACGCTAGTTACAAAAAATACAGAGAAAATTGAAAAGTCGATAGCTTCTTCATCGGACGGTAAATTTACCTCAAGTTCTATTTATGATGGTGAAATCAATAGGTGACTCAATGAGAGTTCAACGAACTATTGAGGTTACGAAATCGGATGGAGAAAGCTGAATAGGATAAATGCCAGTGCAGTTATACAGGATGTACCTAATAGTTTTTATCGAGCAAACACCAAATCTTGATTACGTAAGATAGTTCTTACATTTCCAACAGAAAGACATTTTCAGCAGAAACTTCCTTAGGAAAACTGGGACTCTAGCAAATATATGCAGCCTGTCACGTCTATATTAAGGAAACTGGGGGCACCAGTGGCGTACCAAGAAGAACACTTATTAATATATAATTCTTGCAAACTGAGAAATGGGAATATTAATTATCTTGTCCAATTTGAAGCGAAATTCGTTTCAACAGAGCGAAATGTGTTTCAATTTAAGATTGGTATCTCGAAAAACGTGCTAATTTGAAATTGACTAAATTCGTTACTGAATGCAGAAGGTGCTATCGTTCAGAAATTTTCCTTGCACGGCCATCCAGATTCTCAAACAGCCCCTGCATGGCATTCAGTAAAAGTCACACTATCAAAATGATTAAATATTAATTTATAACCATCAAAAGTATAATGGCTGTCTAACATTCAGTTTGAATTATTTTCGGGAATAAATCATTCAATTCTGGTTTATTATCCGATAAAATCGAATAAAAACCTTAGTGATCGACAAAAAATAATTACCCCCCCTGAAAATTTCAGTTTACATTTCGGAGTATGTAGATTCGAATGAAATAAAAATCCGTCCGTTGTCCGGGGGTTTCCTGTGAAAGTACCGAACCGAAATCTGTGAAACTTGGTAGAAAAATCGTGTCTGTCGATTTTGATCCTCCAAGCTTTTCAGCAGGATCGGTGTACCCTAAAGGCTCAAAACTGGGGGTAGGAAATAAGAAAATTGATGAAAATCTCAAGGTTTGTTACTGTTGCATAACTAAACCTAAAAATTTCCACCCAGATGATTTCAGACCATTGGACCCTGAGTTATAAGGAAAAACGCTGCAAATTGTGTTGTGAAAAAACAATGAGTTTTCAATAATATACTAGTTTGATTTGAGATATCAATTTTGTGTTATTCAACTGAGAAAATAATGAACCCTTGTGTAAAATTTGCAGCATTTTCGTTCTGTACCAACAGCAAGAAAGGAGAGCAAGCAAATTTTCGTTTCAATTGAAGTTTTTTGCTGAGAATAATTGCAATTTTTAAATGGATTTCAACATTCTGTACTTCTCCCTAATATCGATTGGTGTCTGTACAGAAATGTATCGATTATGGTAATAATCAAGAGATACTCAGGTCGATTCTGTTTGCGTATTGCTATGATCCTTGCTATTCTAGTCATATTGCTATCTTTCTAATTTATAGCAATATGGCCATGATGTTACGTATTCTGTTTCGAGTGTTATAGCAATGTTTGTTATGAATTTTGTCATAACAATATTGCTATCATAAACTTCCATAATTGGTGATTTTAGAGCTGACAACACTATATTTTGTGACTTCAGAACTACAAGGAAGAGGAAAATAACCCTAATTCGTGAGTTTTCTTTATGGTTTCGCATACATAACCTGTATCTACGGCTTTCTTTATTCATGTAAACATCGACATAAAAAATGTTAGGAAACGAAACAAGTCAAATTGACTAATAACCAATTTCCTGGATACCAATAAAATATTGGTTATCAGAAATCGAATGCAGCAATTTTATTCAGGAGTTAATAATTTGAAATTCGATAAACTTTTTCGTTGCCACTTCAAAGGGATTGCTGTTGTTGAAATCATTAGAATAATCATCTCAGCTGTTGGCTATGCCTGTATCTTAGTCTAAGAATTTTCCTTGAAATTAAATAATATTCTAGAGAACCTTGAACACATTTCCATTAGCATATACTTTTTTTTATTCATGTAAACATCGACTTATTCGAAAATGTTATGAAACAGAAAAACCAATTAAAGTCAAATTGAACTATTTCCTGGATACCGACAGAATTCTGGTTTCCAGAAATCAAATGCAGCAATTTTATGCAGGCGATAATAATTCGAAAATCGATGAACTTTTCTATTGAGAATTCAAAGGGATGGCTGTTGTTGAGATCATTAGAATAATCAGGTCAGCTGTTGCTTACTATGCCGGTGTTTTAGTCTAAGAATCCTTAAAATTAAATATTCTAGAGAACCTTGAACACATTTCTATTAGCACATTCTTCCCTATCTTCAATATTTTCGAATTCTTGGAAGAAATAATACTGAAACAAATGGATCTCTGAGAGATTCCTTTTCTTAACTTTCTTGTTATGAAGCATAGCAAGTACTATTTTGAGGTTGCTAAGATAGCAATGTTGATAGCAAGATTCTTGTTAAAGTGACAGACCATATTGCTCAAAATCGTTGATCAGAATACCAATAATTCCAATCTTGTTATGATAGCAATATCTTTTTCCTAGCAATATTGCTATTTGCAAACAGAATCGACCTGATTGTACAGCTGAGATCATTAGACATATTTATGTTTGAAAATTTGATAGTGTACCTCTCTGGGTAAACTCTACTCAATTGAAATGTTTAATTACCTTTAATTTCAATTTCTTGTCTCAGACAAACTTTTGCTGCTCCTGCGGGGTTAGCTCCACAATCTTGCATATTCCATTTGCTTTTATCATCACCCTGGCATCCCAATGGGCATTCGTAGCATTTCAAGGCGTTGGCTGAAATTGAATTTAATTATCAATAATTATTGCAATAATTATGCTCCACATGGTTTAGAAAAAGTTGACCAGATATTTCTGTTTTCTTTCAGACATCGAGTAAACTCAAAATGTATTCGAAATTTCATAGATATACCCTGTAACGAACACTGTCGATGTGTTCTACAAGTTCAAGCATCTTTCTAAAAATACGTAGCTGTACCAACATAAGAACAAAGAATATTTCCAACATTTTCTATGAATATTTCCGATCTTTCATAAGTCATTTCGAAGCAAAGATCAGCATGCTGCGGGCATTTAAGCGGTTGTTTTTTTGTGTCGATTATGTGAACAAAAAAGGCCAACGTGAAGAATGAACAATGTACATGAAGAATAAAAAGTACCGAAATATATATTTGAAAATAACTGTCGGTATGGTTTTTGCATCCTTTTACATTAAAATATAACTGAAATGTATAATTAGCGATAGCAGGATTTTTAACTAGAAATAATTTAATGTAATGAATCATATGAAACTGTCAAAGTCAACAAGGAAACAGTTCTAATTTTAATCACTACTTGTTTTTGGAATTTATGAGTCGATAGGGAAATTAATTCTTTCCTTCAAACTCATGAATACCCGTTTTCCTCAATTTCATTACAAGGTTCGTCATGGAATTATTCAACCGATTTTCCGTTTTCATAGGCTTCATTGCTATTTCATGGAGTCTTGATGGCAACAAAGAAATTGGGTCTAAATTTAAACTAGTCTATAATTAAACCAGGATAATTTTATAGATCAATTTCTGAACTCTGCCCAGTAAGAATTCAATTATTTATATATGAATATACACTTTGTATTTCCTCTGTTCCCTTTATAAAGTAAATTATTTCAAATATTTACATTAGATTTACACTAAAAATAATTGCGAAATAACGGATGCTGTGGGTAACGAAATTTTTTCACTAATGAAGTTGATGCGAAGATTGTATAAAATACGAGAATGGAAAAATGTTTATTTCACACAAATGTCTGTAGGTTCCGAATGTTTCACCCGAAAATAGTCTTACATTGTACATTGTGAAAATAACCGAAATATTCAAGGTGGCTGATTTGAGCTGAAATATTGATTTTTGGTGAAAAAATTTCCTATCGTTTCACACCCGGCTACAATGAGGTTTCGCAGATCGATATTTTTTACGCGTAAATGCTCAAGTTTTCGAAAAAACTTTAGGACATAAAAAAGTTAGTAAATGAATTGGGCTTTTCAGGCATGTGGTTTCAAAAGGGAAATATGTATCCAAAATAAAGTTGTGAAAAGAAATATTTTAGAGGTTGACTATTTCAACCCCTTTTAGGCATTTTTCAGGGTTTCAATTCCAAATTGAGTAGTTTTATTGACAAATAATATTCACCAAGTTTCGTGTCTTTATCTCAATATACAGGGAAAAAAGTAAAGAAAAATATTTTTTTTTTGTTTATCTTCAGAGGGGTACAACTTTTCAGAGAAATTCAATTCAAAGAATTTCTTACCAAATACATACTACCTTAATCTTCAATTTTTTCTCCTGTATAACGATACCTCGGTCGAAAGACTTAACATTTCATTTATCTCCGTCACTTCAGACAGATCAAATGTTGTGGTTTCCAGATGGCTAGAAAAAACCTATAGCCAATTCTTCATTTGAAATAATCCGTTTTACCTTCTCTATCGTTGAACATTATACCAAGGATACGATCGCGCCATGAATTTGTCCAGAACATTATGGGAATGAAGCACTGTATTCAGTTGAATACAAAGTAGTGTAAACCTTAACGGTCAACAAGGAAAATATTTATGGTTACGACTATACAGCAGAATAAGCGGAAGTGCACATGCTGAATGATTATAATTATCATTCAGAAAAATAACAGTCACTGATGTTGTGTGTTGTGTCAAATCAAGATACCGGTTCCTTTCGTGATAAAATGATTTTACGATCTACTAATCAAGCGATCTACTCGAAATTTTGCATGATCCTTGAAGCCTTTTTTGCTTCATATCCCGCATATTTTGGCGAAAAGCGTTCACAACAGTACGGGACGGTTCGAGTATGCGCAATTCATATTTTGTGTCTGAAAATCGTTCTGAATTCGGAACCAAAACAAAGCTAATATACCGATAACAAGTTTTGTAAATGATGCAATATAAACTGTGTTGTAATGAGGGTTTTTCCTGAATTTGGGTTATTACTGCAAATGAAAATTTGAACATAATTATTATGGGTTAGATTCATCATTTTCCCAAATAACCTTCAGAAAGTATTCAAAATCAGATTTCAAAATTTGGGCGACAACGGTGTTTAGTAGAATAGCTTTTTCTGCTATAGAATAATGAAATATTCATTCCTATTCTGTGGTTCACACGTGTTCTTTGTCAATATAACGAAACAATTTCCGTTTGCGATTTGTCAGTAATATGACAGTTTGTGCTCTTCTTTTTCTATTCCTTGGTCGTTGTCTTCTACTCTTACCAGATCGAAGTATAGCTATCTCTGTTTTCCTAAGCAAAGTAACACATTTGACGTCCTTTTCTTTCCGAGAAAGCTGAATTCGACGTTGTCATATCGTGCACTCAAGACAAATCCCTTTAAATGCAAATCCCCATTTTTATTTTTCAGTTTTAGGTGATCAAACATTTTTTAAAAAATATAATATTGAAATTATATGTTTGAAATGTGATGTTCTAAAGGTTTTTCATGAAAATTACTGCATTTTCGTTTAAAGGAAAAACCCACATTCCCGCTACATAGAAATATTCCAGATGCGAGAAAAGAGAAGTATTCAGAGTACGGTGGGTTCATCTAGTCCCTCGGTCTCGGTGGTTAACGTTTTCCTGATTCAAGATCGTAGGTCGGCCGACGAATTTAAAAATTGAATTTTGTTTAGTACCCACTTATCGCCCCACATTGTGCATCAGATTCATGCACCACAGCAAAGCTCTGAAATATGAAAGCTTAAAGAAAATAAAAAAACGTCATAATTCTCAATAGAAAATTCATATCCAATCGACCAAAAGGTTTTGGCCTTATGCGCATTTGAATTTCTGAAAGTTTCCCAATATTTCAGGTCTAAATGAAAGTCTCCAAGTTATGTCGATACTGTTTTACTGAATAGTGGCAACAATTTCGTTATCCCGTATGAAACACCCTATATCATATTACTTGATGGTATATAAAGACTATCATGAAAATATGCATTAACTTCGGAAACCTGATCATTTATGTACAGGAACGTGAAACATGCAAGGAAATCAGCTCTGACTGTCCGTCAAGATATCTGATAATATACAGGATGCTCTATTTGGAAACGACTAACTTTCACTATTTTCTACATATCGGTGAAATCACGCATTTTGAACGATCCAGTATGATGAAAAACGAATCATCTCAGCTTAATTATTCATAAGTGATAGACAGGACATTGATGTACACCACGAATTTCAGCTTTCTACAAGTTCAAATATCGCAGTAGTGAATCAATTAAAGATGTCCCAAAAATGGGGAAATCAATTAATTTCCCGAAAAAGATAGAGATAACTATAGGGAACTACTGTACAAAAACTAAACAGAACCAATCAATGAAGCAAAATTTACAATAAAGCATAAGGAATTCCATTTGCTGACAACCAGGAACAAGAATATTCCATTTTCATCGGTTTTTTTTTTCATAATTTTCATGAATCTATTCTTAGACAGTAAACTGGATTGAGTATTCTCAATTTTAATAATAGTTCCACTACTCAATAAATCATTACAGAGGAATTCTTAACACATCAAATATAAATCTTTTTCATTGCCAAAGGTTAACCCAATAGAAGTCAGGCCCAGCGAAATCAATTTATCCTACTTCTGATGATAGGATTATCCCGAAATCTTTCAGAACATTCCAAAAAGTACCTACCTAGACTACAATTGAGAACGCTATGTGAAAAGAGCAATAATTTCGAGATAAATGGAAAAAATTCGAATTAATGTATTTTCAAAAAAAAGATATTAATGAAATTACTGATTTTCTTCAACAACATTCTTCGGACTTATAAATACCATGTGGCTCGCAGTTTTAATCGGCCATTTCCTACGTCAATGAAAATTGTATAGATTAAAGGAAGAATTGAATTTGATGACAGATATTTATATTCGATTCGATTTACGAGCTACATTTATTTTGCTGCATAAACATTAATTGGACGTTTTGATTGTAAGTAAATATAGATGAATGGAATTGAGTAACATGTCATTCATTCACTCTTTATTTTTCAATTTTTTTCTCAATTGACGACTTCTGTCCAAGTTGCCAAATTTCGTCAAACTTACTAGCGTACAGGAAAAGGAGATTTTCATAGGAAATTCGACATGATGAGGTTAGAGTTATTTATAAATATCCGTAGATATGTTACGCAAATCAACTGGGATATTTCTGTGGCTGGTTTTCCATTCCGTAAATACGAAATGTTCGGTTGGTTTATAAAAAAGGTTAATTACGGAATTTGAATGATGGAAAAACGATCTTTTTGACACCAGAACGACAGTCGATTTTCTATGGTAATATATCGATGGCATAGAACAATCTATTTTCACTCTAGGATCCATAGACCATAGTTAGTAGTTTCTTCATTATTGATTGTTGTCTCTTCTATGGTCTATGGATCATAAAGTAAATATAGATTGTTCGATGCTATGAAAAATCCACTGTCTTTCTGGCAAAGAAAATCGTTGTTTTTTTCTCGAATCAAATTCTGTAATTCACATTTATTCAGGAACCAACAGGAAACATTTTATATTCACGGAACGGAAAACCAGCAACAGAAATAATAATGAGTTGATTTGAGGAACAAATCCTATATAAACTTGACATTATAGTGACCTGAAATCCAGGAACCCCAACTTAAATTTCATTTCAGCCAATCGAAGTGGATCTTAACAAATATCTATATTTGGATCCAATTATCTGGTTTGAGGAGCTGATGCACAATTTGCGGATATTCATAAATAAGGCGAAATTATCATATGAAATTCCCCTTCCCCAGTACTAGTAAATTTGACGAAACTTTTAGGCAATTTGGACCGAACCGAAGTCGTCTATTGGATTGTAGTCATGTTATGATCAACCTTCTTCATGTAGGTATATAGAAAGTGGATAATTTCGAATTTCCAAATTATTCACGAAGTTTTGCATGAACCTTCGCTCCGTCATTTCAATCGGATCTATTTTCTGGAAATATTGGATAGATAAAATTTCGAATGAATATACTTGGGAAATTATTCGTAGGATACGATTGAAACCGAACTTAGTGGATTTCAAACAACCGAAAAAAATCTAACAGCTAATTTCGTGAGGATCTTTACACTAGAAATAAGATAAATCGCAAAATTCATATGGAAGCATATATGTTTTTTTTCCATTTGACTCAATAATGTCGCGCCTTGAGTATTGACTTTTGAACTGAGGGAAAATGAATTGTAACGTTTTTTTTATTTGACAACTAATTTCTGTAATGACCACCTTTAACACTCTCCTATAAACCTTTGGACTCGGACAGAGTACGTGAAATTTTAAATCCACCTGGAATTTTCCACTTTAAATCGTACCTTCAATGCGTACAAAACATTTCATTTAGCATAACACAACTAATTTAAATGTATAGTTACATTTCGATGTGTCATCATTTTCCAGGAATATGAAAAACTTCAATTCCACAGTTAACATCTTTTATTAGATGAGGAAAATAGAGTTGAAATCCGAGTTCTTAGTCTAAAAATGACGGCTTGAAGGTTAATACAAAAGTTGTGACAATGAGGGTTTTTCCTGAATTTGGGTTATTACTGCAAATGCAAATTTAAACATAAATATTATGGATTTGATTCATCGTTTTCCAAAGTTACCTTCAGAAAGTATTCAAAATCAGATTTCAAAATTAGGGTTTGGGATTTGTCATGCATGCATGAAGTGACAACGTTGTTTAGTAGAATTGCTTTTTCTGCTATAGAATAACGAAATATTTATTCCTATTCTGTGGTACACACGTGTTCTTTGTCAATATAACCAGGGGGATGAAACTTCTATGCGAATCTTGGAAACAAGAAACGTCAAACGACACCAACAATTCACGGTATGCAAATCATGGTATACTTTTTCGATCTGCATTATCAAGCCAATCAGCGTTCTTATCCTGAAAGTTGTTATGATGGCGGTTTTTGTGGTTATTTTAGCACATAATAATTAATTAATAATATCACAGACTTGATCTGTGATAATATATTGATTTTAGGTAACAGTTGATGGAAATAATTCGTCTGGTAGTTTCCTGCATTTATTTTTAAATTTATTTGTATATCAGGAATTACAAAGGTTGCTTCTGTTTACGATTGGATCAAATTCATATCCCATAATCTACCCAATGAACATTACCGAATCAGATTCTTCCGAAAGAACGATCCCAATTATCGACTTAGAAGAAACTCTGCTCTTTTAGTCCAAGTAAAAACTGATAAGATTATTACGTCTAAATGTTATTTCCTGTCTGTCAAAGCATGAAACTCAAGAGGACCATGAATTTGGATGCTTCCAAAATAGCACCTAAGGTTGACAATCATGGGAACATTATTGATGGTTTAAACAACAATCATCAACATGATGCAGAACTTGTGTCACTGTATCCTTCAACATCAAAACAGACTTTTTCTGAAAGGGAGTTTTAGGTGCTATCTGATATGGGGGTATCAGATAGCACTGAGGAGATCTTGTTTTGAAACAGGTTTAACTAGTATTTTTGAATCTTATTCATTTCAGCAGCGAAGAAATCAGGATTCTATGTAAAAAATTCAAAAGAAAATATTTTCAAAATTATTTGAACTAAAATCAGTGTTGAGGATTGAACGTATTCAATTATTTGCTAAATTTATTTCCAGATGGCAGATTTGAGTTTATTGAAGCAAAATTAGGAGAAGTACTAAGTTGTGGGTTTACCTCAGATTATTTTTCCATCACGTAGGGATTTACAAACAGTTAAGGAATCAATACCACTTCTATATCGACCTCTTTAACCTGTTTCACAACATTTTAAACTTCAAGTTGATTGAATAGACGATTTATATTGTTATTTCTGAGAGTTCTGTAGAGAAAAAACTCAGACTGTATTGATAAGACTAATATATTTTTCTTGTTTCATACTCCAACTCACCACATGGAATGCTGAAAACCAGGTACCTGAGGAATTATTTTTAAAAGAACCTATATTTTATTAGGATCATTATGTATTTTATTAATAGTTTATTGAAGAGATGATTCGTTTTGATATTTCGAGTCGATCTTTATATTATATAGGTATTTCCCAAGTGATTTACATGACCTAAAGTGGTATACTTTTGGTGAATCTGTCGGAGTTTTGAATACCATGGACCTTTAAATGATGAGAAATTTCATGTTATATCTTTGCTTGTTGAAAGAATTCCATAAATATGAAGGTGAAAATCTCTTCAGGTCCATAAATAATTTGTCGAATTTGACTAATAACTGTTTTTTCTGAAATTCTGTGGGAAAAGGTTCATAGCTGTTTTTCGTTTCGAAATGCTTTGTGCAATAATCCCTTGAAGATAGAATACACTACGGAAACACCTGCATATATGTATTATTTGAAGCACTGAAACCATCCTACACTGTTGTAATTAGGTTTCATAACTTCATGATTATGTGTTCAATCAAGCTAAAACTATTGTTTTTTTATCAATGCCCAGAAAGCCAAAATCAATTTCACACATTTTTTAAGTGGGACAAATAAAATCTCTTGTATTGATAGGGAATCAATTATTACATATGAAATTTTATGTCATAAATCTATAATTTGTGAATGGATTTATTTGTAATCATCATTTTATATCAAATATGTAAGATACGATGACTTCAATACATTTTTGGAATAAAACTTTTCGTTTAATTTTAAAATATGACTACTGTTAAATAATCCAAATAAATTAGTTTCCCGCCGTAATTCGAAATTATTCCCGCCATGACACCAACAAATGGCGGACACTTTGTTTCTCTGGTTTAGTAGGGAGTTAGCACTTCTTATATATTTGTATTCTGTGAATATAACCAAACAATTTCCGTTTGTGATTTTTCAGTAATATGACAGTATGACAGTCTGTGCTCTTTTTTTTCTATTCCTTGGTCGTTGTCTTCTACTCTAACCAGATCGAAGTATAGCTATCTCTGTTTTCCTAAGCAAAGTAACACATTTGGCGTCCTTTTCTTTCCGAGAAAGCTGAATTCGACGTTGCCATATCGTGCAGTCATGACAAATCCCTTTAAATGCAAATGCTCATTTTTATTTTTCAGTTTTAGGTGATCGAACATTTTTTGGAAAATATAATATTGAAATTATATGTTTGAAATGTGATGTTCTGAAGGTTTTTTATGAAAATAACTGCATTTTCGTTTAAAGGAAAAACCCCCAATGGGGAACCACGGATAGATCGGAATCGCTCATGAATTCCACTTTCGTAAAAAAGCTCCAAGCTTGTCTTCGAATATCCAAATTCTTTGTGCACACAATCACTACCGAAAACAACAACTAATAGATTCGAATTCAGTAGAGGAGTTCGTGTTCATGAATGGGCAAAAAGCACCAAAAAATTCAGCGATCCGAATTAAAATGTTTACAACATTTCTGAAAATAAATATCCTGAAATATGGTGCGCTATTGATTTGAACTCGAAGGTTTGTACCAAATATTTTTCGAAATCTGGCGAATACTTTCCCAGAAAAAAATTATCAACAAAACTCTCAAAAATTTTTCAAATAACTTCGTTAAACTTTTTTCAACCATCGATGCTCCCAAATTTTTGCACAGCTTTGACCTAGAGGCAGTCTTTAACTGATTTAACTTGCATGAATTTTTTTATCATTGGAATAAATTTGGCTCTATATATTATTGGCTGTTTAATGGTAGAAACTTCGAACGTTCTGTGATGTATCAGGTTATATCCACTCTCTCTCTTCTTGTGAATCTTTCTCTATAACAAGCCAATGGACAGTGTCAGCACTGACGTGAAGTCAGCAGCTTTTGCTCATATGTTCAAATTCGTTGACAAAATAGTTTTATTTTCAACGAAATCTCGAAAAATGAAATATTTTTTTCCCAATATCTCCGAAAATAATAACTATATAGAACCGAAATGAAAAGCTCAAGGAGCGAGCAATTTTCATTTGGAATATGATCAATAGTTTCGAGAAAAAAAAAATTTCCAAAAAATTCGGTGAAATACTTTTTTTGAAAATTTACTGACAGCACAATCTTTATAAAATTTGGGCGTCGTTATGCTCCAATTAACTACCAGGTTTCAATATAATCACTGCGATATTTCCCGAAATATCAGGAAATAACCTCGGATTTTCAAATTTCCATAACTCCCAAACCATTCGGCAAGTTTTCCCGGGATTTCAACCCTTTCTACCCTTAAAGTATCAAATCGAAAGGATTCTCTGTAAGCCCGTTATTGTGCATACGGACGAATTCCGAATTCGTCATCTGCGAGTCCAACCTAGTCGTTCGAGACCATTTTCGGCTCAAAATTCGAGAATTGCAGACATTTGGACAAAACTATAGTTTGCATGAAGGAGAGAAAGGAAAAAGACTAGACCTTCTAGAAATTTTAGAAATATCATCGGCACATAAACAAAAACTACCAATTGTTAATGATCAATTGGAGTTCCGCTTATCTCCGGTGTTAACATCTGTAATGTGATGTATATTTGTGTAGTCCCATGTATTTTCGTTTCAGTTTTGATAATGGGGTAAAACCCGAAACATGCATGTCAACAAAATATTTTAAATTAAAAATTGTGAACGTAGTCAAGTGTTTTATTTGTTTTAATGTTGAAACTATAGCATACTCTTTCCCTAGAACATGCGCACAAAAACGAAAGAGAAATACTGGAAGTTTAATCAGTTTACATTCCATGACCATGTGGAATGATTCATTGCTGAACGAAAACTTTCGAAATTATTTCGCGAAGTGGGAAGTTCTATCATCGAAATGAACCAGATGTTGAAGTAAAAATATTTGGTTCAATAACCACAAAGGATAGGATTCACGGTACACTGACGCTCAGCACTCCCTTCAAATTGCATATAAAACACGATAATATGATTCTATCAAGAATTTATACAGGGGGAACAACTACTGGTCACGCATTTTTCCCAGCTCCTAATATGAGCAATCATATGATGATAGATTGGATATTTATCGATCGATAGCATTATGGCAAACCTCAATAAACGGTACTTCCTGTTTTTGTTGGATATAAATGAGATACGACAATTTTGTTTATTAACAAAGCCACCAAGTTGAAAATGTGCCTCATCGCAAAACATGATTTTTTGAGAAATATCAGCTGGTTGTTCTTTGATGAAATTGACAAATGAACGACGTTTCAAATGATCCAATGGCTTTAGCTCCTGCGTTATTTGAACATTCAGAGCTAAATCCTTGTGTAGAATACGCCATGTTGTGGACCCACTAAGTCTAACTTGTTGTGAACGTCGAATGGACATTCCAGGGTCTTCAGCAACACTTTCACCAACCAAATCAATATTTTCTTGTGAACGACCACTACGACTGTATTTTTCACTTTTATGATCTTCCACCGAACCGGTCTCTTGAAACTTTTCAATAATTCGACCAATAGTGCTTTGAGATGGACGACTATGTAAACCATACAATTCACGTAATTTTCTGAAAACACGCTGATTTTCATGAAATAAATCAACAATTTGGACGCGATGTTGTATCGTGTACGAAGCCATTTTTATAAATGTCATACATCACACTTCTTAAATGTCAAAATACCCAGAAGAATGCAGTGCGCCATCTATATTTTATTTATTCTTAAGAAAAAACCGCACAATTTGATTTACATATACATATCAAACATCTGATTCCCTGATTCAAACTTCGTAGAACCATACAGACAAAACAGAAAAACGCTGCCGATCTTACACAAAGGTTTATCATTTTCCGTATATTCTAATAAAACTATTTTTTTGCTTGCATGTTCTGAAGAACGGCGTGCTATCGTTTTGTCCAAGAGTCTGCAATTTCACAATTCCTTCCCGAAAATGGTCTCAAACGACTAGGTTGGATCACTGATGACGAATCCGGTTTTTAAATCGATTCTGTCCGGCCGGCCGGATGACACAATAACTGTCGAACGGAGTCGGTGAATGACTTGAAACTTTCAGGGTAGGTCGCGCGTCATAATGAGGCGGTTAATGTCGTTAATGGGCTAAATCGGCCGAATGGTTTCGGAGTTATAGTTCATTTGAACTTTTGGGATTATTTCCTCGATATCTCAGGAACAACTGGAGCAATCGAAACGTAGCTTGGTACTCAACTGAAGCCTACTGACGCGCAACTTAAAGCGTAATTTTGTTGAGAATATAAAGTTAGTGAATCGAAAAAAAACTGTCGAAAATAAAAAAAAAAGTCCGGAAACGAGTAATACGATCTCAGAGAAAATTTGCAGTGAAATTGAACCTAATATTTCTTAACAATGTAACAAATTTCAGTTCGACCCGATTCCACTTCAAGGAGATATATATGTCAGATTTCATAGTTTTTCCTTGGTATCCTTGTTGTTTCCAGAATAACTCAAAAATTCCCGATCTAATGAATATCGAGCTTGGCGACTAATTGAAAAATGCTGATGCACAATATTGTGTTCGTTTAGTGAGACTTTTGTCAAATTGACATTTTTTCCTCATGAAAGAATCAGATTTGTACTCAGAAACGTCACTTCGCTTTGTTAATGGCTTGTATTATTCCGGTATTGTTCATTAGGCAAATTGTTCTCCATGAAACTGCCCTTGACAATAGTTCAATCCTGCAAACCGCAAGGGCGTTTGTCATAAAAAACAATTCTCTTTAATTTTTAATAGTTCTGTTTTAGATAATTAGAATAAAACTACAAAATGATGCAAAATCCTGCCAATATAAGCTTTAATCGAAAATTACAATGGCGTGCCGAACTTCAGCTTGATCCGATATTTACTGCGAGAGTATTGGGAAAATATGACGAATTTTGTTGTTTATTTCTTCATTAACGATATGTTTCCTGAATTACTCCAAAAATACCGCCTTGGAAACCAATCTCAATAGACGATTTCGGCCCAAGTTGCCAACCCACAATTTTCCTCACAAATTTACCATCACTGGGGAAAGGGAGTTTCAGAACAAATTCTACAATAAGGTTCACGTTATTTATAAATATCCGTAAAAGATGCCTGGGCTCCTCGAACAAGGTAATATAGGTTTTTGTTAAGATCATCTCTGATTGGCTGATATTTAAGTTGGGATTCCCGATTTCATGTTAATATAATAGTGTCATGTTTATATTGGATATGTTCCGCAAATCAACTTGGTTAATTCGATTGCCATTTTTCCGTTCCGTAAATATGAAATGGTTGCTGCAAAGAGGGTAATTATTACGGAATTTGATTGATGAAAAAACTTTCTTTCTGTCACCCTAACGACAGCCAATGTTCTATGACAACATATTCATAGCATAGAACCATGTTGTGCTTACATCATGCATAGAACATTGACTATCCTTCTGGTGACAGAAATATTACGTTTTTATCAATCAAATTCCGTAATTAAGCTTTTTTTTCAGGAACTAACCGAATATTTCATATTTACAGAACTGAAAACGGGCAACCGAAATAACCAAGTTGATTTGCGGAACATATCCTTCATAAACTTGACACTATAAACATGAAATCAGGAATCCCAACTTAAATTTCAGCCTAACAAAAACTTATATTTGGAAGGAATTATCTTGTTTGAAGAGCCGAGGCATCTTTAACGGATATTTATAAATAATGCAAACCTTGTCATGTTGAATTTGTCCTGAAATTCCCGTTCCCCAGTTATAGTAAATTTGTGAAGAAAATTGTGGGTTGGCAACTTGGGCCGAAGTCGTCTATTGTAGCTAAACCTGCCCAAGACGATTCAATGAATGCTTCAATAATATTCATTATGACTTCAATTAAATTTCCAAAAATAAACAATGCAATGTAAAATATCAACGCTAACTTCTTGAATATCGTAAACATAGAAAAGAAAACTGTCAAGTGAATTGAATAAGAGTCATTCAGAAAAACCGAAACTTTCCCTCGAAACTCTCTGATTTTTTTCCCTAAACCTTTTACTGACAACAACAAACACAACAAAAAAGAAGTAGCAAAATTGGTCGATCGCTCAGGCGTGATGCCGTGACCAAGAAAAAAGAGATTAATTTTTTAATAAAAAAATTTGCAAACCTTTCGTTCCGTAAAATAATCGTTGTTGGATGTTTACATATTCCGACTGATATGAATCAAATGATAGATTATCGGAAATAAAAAAGGTGATTTTAAATGTGAATTAGTGTGAAAGCTTCTACCTAATGCATTACGAATATATCTCATTTTCGCACCAGACTTGAGAATTTTTGAAAATGGAACAGCTGTCAAATACAGTTTCATTTAGATCTGTGGTTGAATTCTGGATTACATGAACGCAACTACCGTTTCCTTGAAAAAATAGACGGATAACTTCATTAAATCAACAATTGAAAGATGTGAGATGTAATTTACACACACCCAGTTGTATTTTTAACTGACCGCGTCATCTCCGAGAATGTTGGTTATATAGAATATCCCATTTCCAATTCGTAAAACACAGTTTATCGACCGAAGAAAAGGTATTCAATTATGTATACAACAACGGAATTTCCAGATATACTACGTTGTTTATTACTGAAAAATATGTTGAATTATGCGTATATATCATCAGGTGAACTTTTTATAGGTCATTGGAAGATTATTTGCGGAGAAAAACTAAAAACACTTACCACTAACTGCCAACACAGCTAATACAGCAAAAGCACACAAAAATTTGGCCATTTTTAAATTATGTTTGAACTTTCAAGTTGTAACTCCTTTTGTTTCACAGTATCTACTCGCAGTCCTGCTTGAAATGCCTTGTGGAGGTCCAAAAGTTTTGGTGGGAGGAGCGGAGGGGACGACGCCACATAAAGCAGTGGTGTATCTAGCCCATATGCCATAGCTATGAATTTAAAACGCGGTTAAGCTTTACTTTGAGAACGGTGCTTGATTTTGATTCTGATTTTTTAATATATTCAATTTATCATAATGAATCGATTGTTAACAGTCTTGACCCCGTGAAATCCTTAGTGTGGAAGATATAAGTTATTGAAAATCACATATTTTGTACTGAATCTATTGACATATTTTTCACATATGGACTACGGTTGGCATGTATTTTTTTTTCTATCTTATAATTGTGCTTGACCACTAGGACCTTCGACACATTGACCATTTCATTGTCATAAGACTCTTTCTAAATACTACCTCCTAGAAACTTTACAACATCCATGACCTAGCCGGGATTCGAACTCGGTACCTTAAGCACAGGGATGTCAGATTTCAAATATGAAATTATGGAGCAGCGATGCCGGAATTATGGGATTTCAGGCAAAATTATGGTACAAATTTTATAACGTTATATTTTAAACAAATAAAACATTAATTCGAATTCACTATGTCAAAATGATGCATTTAAAATGTGAAGCACAGACAAAATGAGGAATTTATAAAAATTAAAAATAATAGATAATACTACGTTCAGAAAATCATATATTAGGTACTTTATGAAATGGAATTTATTTATATCACCATTTGAAATTAACGCGAACCTCCCCTAAAACAATTCATATCAATATAATATTTATGTATCAGAATACACTTCCACGTCTTCCTCGTCATCGGATTTCTTTTAATTTTTCGCCTCGATTTCCAGTATCAAAGAAATTGATACTTCAAAATTTTAGCATTCTTTATTTTTATTTTGAGACGCTGAAACCAATCCATATCAATCGAATTCTTCACAAATCCGATTTTATCAAATTCACTTTGGAAAAAACCGTTTTCATCCCAAAAGGTTGTCGATAATGGAGAAAATCCAACTATTTTAAATCGTGAGTGCCTTACAGATATTTCAGGTAGGTATATCAAATCTGCCCAGGCGATAGAACATCGAGCTAGGTATATTATTATATTATTGTTGAGTCTGTACAACACTCATTGTAAGAGTAAACCGATGTCTTCAAGAAAGGAGGTCATGAAAAGAACCTGAATAATAATCATTTTAAAAAAAGAGAAGAACCAGAAGATGCGTGAATAAAGAGATATTGACATGTCATATTATGAAAATCATAGAGTGTTATGTCTTCGAGAAACTTCAGCTGCATATTTCAAGAAACACAGATGTAATGAGGAAAAATTGTGAAAATTGAGGTCTATTTGAATCTTCATTCAATACTCCCCTGTTCAGGTCAGATAATAACAATATTCCTGCTTAATTTAAGGTCTATCTATATTTTGATAGTTCAAATTATGATGCAGAACTGATTTTCAAGAGATAGTATAATTGAGTTCACATTACCTACTTCTATCTTTTTTATCAATATCTGCCCATGTGAAATCATAATCAACCTTGTTCCTCCTAATATAGATGCCACAACATACTGATCTCCTTTCTATGCGTTTAATTAGTGAAATTTGAATGCAGAATAGTTCAGTTCAAAATACAATCCACTTTATGACTTCTCTCAGTGAATTATGAATGCATAATTTAAATTCGGAGTGAACATTATTGTTAATATTTTCCGAGCAAAGTACAAAGTATTATCTCCGTTCCAGATTTTTGTTTGTTCACTCAATCAAAGCTGAAACTGACCCACATTATAACGAAACCTGACTTGAAGTGGGCATTCAACTACCTGCACACTTTGAAGTATGTAAGCGTGATATTCAAGCGGTAAAGCTGTAAAGCATATAATGATACTGTAGAACCGCAGTAACGTTGGCTTGGGGACTTCTGCACATTTCAAAAAAAAATTCATTAAATTTTTCTCTGTTCTCACAAGAAATAAGATATGTATTAGGGATTTTTCAGGAATAAGTCAGCAGCTCCTCATTCTCCCAAGACTCCCAGACTCGTCAAAGCGATTGCGTGGTCATGTAATAATATGTCATCCTGACATAATACATGTCACAAGTTTTTCAGTTTTTTCCAGCTATTTTATTAGATTCCTAGTTTAAAATAACCAATTATGTATCTATGGGAGATGATTCGCCAACATAAGGGGCCTGTAGCGTTCTTCGTAAACCTATAGATCTGAAATATCATCGCTTGGAGGACCGAACCTGGACGAGAGACCCTCCCGGTCAAAGAGCAAAGTTAGGTATTATTAGATACTGCTTCCTGCTGGTTTTCTATCCCTCTGTCTGTTCCAGTTATTATGTCAAGATATTTTGTCGAAATAAATTCAGGATGACGTAAAAAATTATTTTCCAATGAAAAAGATGCCATCCATGTTGTTCAAACAAATTATACGGGCAGGCAGAGCTTTTGCTGAGGTTTTTACGCGCTTGTTCTGGGGAACAGCGCGTTATCATTTCGTCACGATGTCCGTAATTTTCGAATTTCGAACCGAAATTGGCCTCAAACGACTAAGTTTGCCGTTTGAACAGTGTCAATAAGAAGAATTATTCATGGAAAATTCGAAAAAAAAAATTTTTTTCTTGAAAATTTATATATTTCATTAAAATTTCACCATTTCGCAATGTGAACAAGCGCGTAAAAGCTGCTTACTTCTCGCCAGTGCTTTTCTAGATTTTATCTGTGCTCTTGTATCGTACGTAAAAATGTATGATACCCCGATCACATTTCCTTTGCTAACACTGTGATATATGGTTACCACGCAATATTTCATGAACCTTCTAAACGAAGTTTTTTCTCAGCCATGTAAACCAGTTCAGCACGGTTGTAGTTCAGTTCAGTTATTGAGCAGATTTCGCGCATTCATGGATTCAGTTATCCCCATTGAGCGTTATTCGAAAATCGAATAACTGAGGAATTTCATAAGAGCGTTAAGAAATGTTGGATTGAAAATTTCAGCAAAAACTGACGGATAGCTCCTGAGATATGAAATTCAAATTTTTTTATATGCTCTCTAGTGATACGAGCCTCTTGAGATGTTGCTCAAGTGTATAGCATAAGTCCTAGCCAAATTTGGCTTATGTCTAATTTACACAAAAAAATGAGAATATGAAATATCATGAATAGTATGGAGATTTGAAGAAAATTTTCATACTTCTTGCGTGTCATTGGAACAAATTGGAAAAAAAACTGTTTTTCAAATATTCAATATCCTGCAATCTGATCATATTATCCTCACGAAATTCTGCATGAACCTTCAAGAAGTCCTACTCCTACTCTACAAATATCGAGCTCGTAAGTTGTTGCTATCGGAAGTTCTTTTGTTAATCATCCGCCGTGAGGATAAATCATTTTAAATTTTAAATTTCAAATGAAACAAGGCAGCACATACCTGAAATCTGCAAGTACAGTATTTCTGATGGTATTACATCAAATTCCAATGATAAATAAAATAGAAAAACTTCAGAAAAACTTTTTTCACTGTGCAAAAATGAGTTGATAGTTGGTTGATTCTCATCTTGAAAACTTAATCCTGAAATTGAACTTCATTTTCGTACGTTTCATTATATCATCTCTGTATAGTAATTCTGATGAAATAAAAACAATAGAAACAAAGGCAACGGAAAATTTCTGTGAATAATAAATATATGATAAAGCGTATGAGATGGTTCCAGAGTTTAATTTCATTAATTGATACATCTTCAGAATAATCTTATTTGATCCTGAATCGTATACACATAATGCAGAAATATTCCCACAATGCCTATCGTGTATTCATATCCAGTGAGATGTCACTATATTACTGGAACCCCAATAAATCATTTATCTATGAAAAGGAAACATATGTGATCAAATTAATTCGGTCCCTGCATTCGAAACAACTGAGTCATATAACCTTTAAGTCATGTAAAGGCATCAGAATCACATGGTGAGGTAAGAAGTAACCGAAAAGGTTAAAGTGTAGGCATCTGCAGATGTTTGCATTACTAATCACAATACAGACATTCCTCAAACAGTGGTACAGATATTCCAATAACTCACTCGAACCAGTATCATTTCAGAATGATAAACCTTAATAACCGAACTATACATATACAAAAACGAATAGGTTAACATTGTTGAAACAAATTTTAATCACTATGTTTTACTAACAACAATAATGAGTTGTTTAACAATATGTAGGGCTATTTTGTAGGTTTTTTCTGGGTTTTCAAACCCGATATCCGAAACCGAACTATCAAAAATTAAATAAATATTCTTTTCTTATGGAAAACGCCCTTTCAGATTGCACGAACTATTTGTCAAAGACAATTTCTTGAAAGACAGATTGCCTAATGAACAATCCGGAAAAATACAAACAATAAATGCAAAACGAGCTGTAACGTGTCAGAGTACAAATCTGACTCTTTCACCGGACATATGAGAAAATTTTCCAAATTATTTTCTTTCGATTTTTCGTTTTGTGAGACTTGTCAAATTGTATTTTATTTTTAATAGTTCTGTTTCAGATACTGAGAGTGAGAACCCAGAAAAAATATAAAAATGATAAAAAATCCTACCAAAATGAGCTTTTATCGATACTTGAGTAATTTTCCGAATTATGTGATTTCATTAGAAATTTGACCAATTAAAAATGAAGGTCGAATTCGAAAATACCGCTCTAGAATACAGATACAGTTTTGAAACCTAGTTCGGAATTGAATCACTGCTTTCAAGCTGAATTTCGACTTAGTTTTTTTTTCAAAGAGCTTTCTCCGAAAAACACAGGTCAATAAATCTGAAATGATCACAGCGATTTTTAGTTTTGTGCGAAAAATTGAAGGAAAATAATTCTGAAAACTTTCTCGTTTTTCAGATGAAAGAGTCAGATTTGGACTCTGAAACGTCACAGTTCGCGTTGTTCATCCTTTGTATCGTTCCGGTATTGTTCATAAGGCAATCTATTTTTGCGAGCTTGTTCCAGAGGAACAGCGTGCTATTGTTTTGTCCTAAAATTTTCGAAATTTAGGCCGAAAATGGTCTGAAACGACTACCTTGGAGTCACTGATGACGTATCCGGTGTCAAAATCGATTCTGTCCGTCCGGCCGGCCGTGGACACGATAACTGTCGAACAGAGCAAGCTAGCAACTTGAAACTGTCGCTGTAATAGTTTCCCTCTCCAAATGCAATTCGGTCGGAAGTCCAAGGTGCGAGTGCGGAGAAGAAAAGGAAACAATAGAACACCTAGTTAATAGTTGTCCAATATATAAATAAATTTGACGATGGTTTCGAGGAATTTCATTCGGAGTTCGATTATTTTTTGGGATGGATCGTGAACTTCTGAATACTACTTCCTATTGGTTTTTTTTCGTCTTCTGTATTGTTTTCAGGTGTGATTTAGAGTTATCAACTTGCATCCAAAGAAAAGAAGATGTTTTTGTTGATGAAAAAGAAGCCTTACAATAACAAACAACAATTTCACTACATTCATACAGGAAGGCAGAGTTTTTCCTGAGGATTTTCTTCTGTGCTCTTTTATCATACATAAAAATGCATGGTACCTTTTTACATTTCATCTTCTAATACTATGATAACACATATTGTTTGATATAAAAAAAATGTACTGCTCATTCTCAAAAGAATATATATATATTTATCGAATAGAGTAATTCTACATTGAAGAGAACTCTCCTTGTACCTATGAAAAATTCATTTGAAAGAGAGTGAGAAAGTATAACAGCCTTGTTACTAACCGGTTAGAATTCGATATATTTCCCAGTTTCTTTGAACCATTTATGATACTTCGATGAATTTTCAGTTATTTTCCAAAAAAGTTGGACAGTTATTTTCATCTCATTTTTCTGTGCTTAATAATTATTCCAACGTTCACTTATTATAACAGAATGTTGGCTGTGTACGAATATGTGAATAGCGAATGCTTATCAGTCTATTTCATTTGAATGTTGGGAAATATTCCAGAAATAATTAGTACTATGTCATGATAATACCACTTAACAGGTGACCGCAAGTTTCGAGGTAATATAGGTTTGTCTGGAAAATACGTATAAAAGTGGAATAATCACTTCATTTCACAATTATTCACTTGCAGATGCACTTCTGCCAACGCCAACGTTTCCACTGCTGATTACGATCGTTTGAAAGTCATTAGTTGTGAGGCTCTTCATTTGCCATGTCGTTTCACATCCCCAAGTGCCGCCCCCGGGACACCAGCATTTCAGGAACAGGAAGAACTCGCAAGGATCTAAATCGGGTGAATAAGGCGGATGTTCTCTTACGGTGGTTGAGCTTCGGGCCAAAAACCCACGACAACGAGAGACGTGTGCGCAGGCACCTCTCGGACCTCGGACCACACGAGCTCAGCTATCATTTTAACTGTCAATCGGTCTTCAAGAACAAAACCACGAATTCGTTCAACATTTTCCTCAGAACTCGACAGGAGGGGCGTCCTGGGCGTTGGTCATCTTTCAAATCTTCTCGGCCTTTCCGAAACGTTTTCAACCACTTGTTGACGGTTTGCTTCTTCAGAGAATTGTCTCCGTAAACTTGTTGCAAACACTCAAAAACCTCGCGACCATTCTTACCTAGCTTTGCAAGAAACTTGTTGTTGATGCGCTGTTACTCAATCAGAGAGAGCTCCATACCGAAGACAGGTAAAAAAGGGGATACTTTCAACAAGCAAACGTAGATCCTACTTACTCGAACAGAGCGTGAGCATTGAGGGGATTGCATAGAGAGGGGGGACCACCAGGCCGCCCCTGCACAACGCCTTAACTTGACGTATTTTCCGGACAAACCTCGTATTTACATTGGTCCTGCGTAATAATTGAGTGTTTTGAAATATACCAGTAAAATTTTTAAGCAAGCTCCTAGGCCTGCTTCTTTAGGTTATCGATCTTATTTTGATCAATTGATTACCACTGTCCCGCCCCCGCCCAGAAAAAATGGAACACCCTGTGTGACCGAAATCTTGTTCAATTCGTCGAGTTCGAGCAATAATTAAACACCATTGAAAAGGAGATTCTTATCATTCCTCCATAGACAACTCTGAACATATTTTTTTCATTGTGTGAATATTTCATATAGTTCTCGTTTATCTGATGAGAGAGTAAGGTTTGTACTCTGAAGGATCAAAGTTCGCTTCTGTTCGAATCTGTTTTCCAAGAAACTGTCCTTAACAAATAGTTCAATCATGCATTCCGCAAGGGCTTATTCCATAGAAAACAATTTTTATTTAATTTTCAATAGTTCTGTTTCAGATATTGTGAGTAAAAACCTAAAAAAAAACTGAAGAAAAAATTATTAGTATTAACGATTGCGGAACAATTCAATTCGTAAATTATCGTTCAAGTGCATGGTGTGAACGTAATAATCTAAATTTAAATATAGTGATGATGAAATGCTACTTTGCTAGATTCGGGGTTCACAGTCTGAAAGTGAGAAGGAAGAATAGCTTTGCACACAATTCACAAATTGATGAATTACATTAATAATTGCCCAGTATTGTTTGGGAAATATCCATTTCTTGTCCCGCCATTAGAGATTGGAAATGGAGTTTTCAGTTTGATTTATGTGAAGGCAGAAATTCAAGCCAGGAAAATACTTTCACGTGTTGTCGGAATAATAAGATAGCAGAAATGTATGAGCCTATATTCAGAGTTATGTTTGGTGGATGAGATTATGAATGAAGACAACATATTTTAAATGATTCCTCTCCTGTCCGGTGAAATTTTTCTCACATTTTGTTATTCACACTGAAATAAATGTATAAGTATATATTTCTTTATAATATGCTGTCGTTTTATTTTGTCAATATCAATTGATTACTTGTTCAATTAATGCTTCTAACAACTCCCATTTCAACCTGTTAGAAATAGGAGCATGCTAAACATACGTTTTGCCTCTGAAAATACATCAAAAATGTGATAATATCAATGATGTTTGAGAACAAGATATTCCTTACCAATTTACTATTTGAAGAAAGTTAATAACTTTGTTTAAGTTCGATATCAAGGTTCATTGTCAATCATTCAGATCCTATTCAATATCCAAATTCGATCATTCTGTTGATACACGTCATTTCATTGAATCTAGTCACTCCAAACGCTCTTGACTCAAAAACAACATTGCCCCTTAATTTCAACTCTCCACTTTGAGCTATACTTTTCAGATGTCAACACTTTCATGGTTGAATAAACAAATTGAATATAACTTGACCACTTATTCTCATAATGATTATATATTGACAACACTGATGAAGAAAGTCTTTCAATATCGTTTTTCCTCATTAAATTGATCCTTTGCCTTAGAGTAAATTAGAATTGATTAACAAAGGAGTGTGTACGTAATAAAATTGTCATTATAGTTTCGACCTTGTGTGCAACTCATCAAGAATAACATATTAAATGATCATCAGCCTTGCAAAAATTCTTGCATCATTCATACCATCTTTTCAATATCGAATGACACGATTGAAATTTAGAAAAAAGATAAATGCTGAATGAATGTAGTTGGATTCCCTGGTATTCTCATACAGTTGTTCGAAATAAAAAAAAATCGAAGGGGTCACTGGAATTCTTATTCATATTTGAATTATCTTTTTGCGCGCATGTTCTAGGGGAACAGCGTGCCATCGTTTTGTCCAAATGTCTGTAATTTTTCCCGAAAATGGTCTCAGACAACTAGGTTGTATTCATTAATGACGAATCCGGTGTCAAAATCGATTCTGTCCGACCGGCCGTCCGTATGCACGATAACGGGCGTACGGAGAATACCGACCTGAAACCTTTAGAGTAGGTTACACTTTTAAATGCGACGATTAAGGTTTCGCAGTTGGAGCCCTCTGAAATTTTGAGGTTTTTTCCGTGATAGCTCAGGACCTACTGGAACGATTAGATTGAAACTTGGCATTTAGTTGTAGTATAACGACGCGCAACATTTTGCGGAATTTTATTGAGATCGTACTGGCAATGAATTGAAAAAACCATTCTTTTAGTTTCTTTCGAAAAATTTTTTTTTCAGAACTCTCTTCGTTGTTTTGTTCGAAATATCTCAAAAAATACTGATTAAACCATGATGAAACAAGGCAGCTAGTTTGAAAATGCTGATGGACAACTTTGCGCAGAATTTCGTGATGATCGTGTTATCAATTTCAAATTGCTTTTTTCAAAAATTCAATATTCTGTGATCCGCTGATCATATTATCCTCATTAAATTCTGTATGAACCTTTGGACTCTCATTTTTCGATAAAATACGTGATTTCAATTCGATCTAATCAGCATTTTTGGAAATATTGGGGAAATAAAATTTTGAATGGGTATATTTGCGGAATTATTGGGTGGACCATTCACGAATTCGGCCTTCGTTTCTAAGTTGTTTCTTCCGGAACTCAGGAACTCGACAGTTGTAGGGTAGTTAATTACGAAGGTCGAATTCGTAAATGGTTAAAATCCACTAGATGATTCCGTAGATTTTCCCAATGTTGCCAAAATTACAGGTAAGATCGACCCCTCCCCCTCTTCACTTCCCTTCTTGGACCCGTCTCTGGTAACATTGATGAATTGTTTTGAAGATATTAAACCCTATTTCGTTTATATATTTATATTTCAGATTTCGAATAATTTTTCTTTCTCTCTTGAAACTTAACAAGACCATCAGATCCACATTCAAACGGGTAGCATTTTTCAAATATGAATAAAACTGTCCTGATATATCTTCCGGACCATCGAAAGAAACTGGTTCAATTAAAAAACGGTCATTTGCACATTCACGTGCTAATTCGAGTAGATAGTCCTTCTCTTTCGGAAGTAAGTTTGTGAAACCATGATTTGAGACGAACTATTCTCTGGAGCAAGCATGCAAAAATCAAAAATTTCTTCATGAGGTCATCAAATGCCTATCGTCGACTTTCCGGCATTATACAAACTTATTAAATAGGGAATGCAAATGAATTGTGCTGTTCGACAAGACTGGTCCTTGGCTAATAATAGATTTCAATGGAATTTTCCACCTCAATAACTTTATCAGTGAATAAACCTGTTTTAAATTTCCCAGAGTGGAGAAAACAAAGAAATAGTCCATTTCATGAAATTGATATATTATTTTCTATGTTGTTCTAGAATAGACAGACGCAAACAATGACGTCATCTTATTAAAATCTCCTCATTCGAAGCAATATAGATGAAGAATGAAAATCGTAGCTTCGAGAAGTTAGAAGGTCAGAACAGTGGCAGTACAAAAGTTTTAAGTCAGTATGATATCACTGGCCAATGGCCATTTACCCATGCGGACTTTACTCTTGTTTGAGTACAGGGAAGGCCACGCAGCTCACAGTTAACTTGCACAATTCATAGAGCTGTAGGAAAAAAGTCTAGAAGAGCACTGACGTGAGGTCAGAACGGAAGCATTTTCCTATTTTTATGACGCGTAAAAGATCCTGACCTCACGTCAGGGCTTTTCTAGATTTTTTTCAATCGAATACTGGATATTTCTGAAAATACAGATTGTATCGAATGGAAATCAAGTAATTCATCCTCACGAAATTCCGCATTGTATTGCGCGTCAGTTCTCTACAACTACCTACAAAGTTTTCATCTGATCGCTTCAGTATTTCTCGAGATATTGATAAAATGACCACAAAATTTCCAATTAAATTGAATTTTAACATTTTTATTCAAATATTTCCGAAAATAAATCTCAAATCGAATTGATATTCGGAGAACTGTTGCTTGATATTAACTTCGAGGTTAGTGCCAAATTTCATCGTAACCTGAGGAATACTTTTCAAAAAAACGAACTTCAGTAAAAATCAGGAAAATTTTGAAAAAAAATTCCATAATTTCCTAATGAGTGGATCCCCACAAAATAATACATACAGTTGTATGTTGCATGTTGGTCTTCTTCAACTTATTTCGAAGTTTCAAACTCAACGTTCTATTTAGATCTAGTGATACCAACTGAAGAACTAACCTCAAAATTTTAAACCGTTTTTCTTTATCTACCTATATTCAGTTCATGAGCTAAACATCATATTAATTCTTGTAGTGCCAGTCCAACCCCGTGCGTAAATTCATTGGATTAGCGATAACATCTAGAAAATGAACAAAAGCTTCAAAATTTATTAGAATGAAAGAGGCAAACCAATTTTAATAATAATAAAAATGCGTATTAATAATGAAATACTAATTGAAATCTTGGCCTTCTAGTAGGCCTTGGATCCTTTGCACTGCAGGCCTCTTTGATCTGTTGAAAAAGAAGAATCTATCTCTAAGAATATTTTATGGCATACCTACAGTATTTTTAGGCCAAGTCTACAATACCTACAGCTATTCATGTTGCATGCTAGGAAAGAGAAAAATATACACAAATGAACGAATCAATTTCCATGATTTCATCCCTATTACTTTTCATTCAAAATCATAGCATAGACACCACTCACTTAATGGGGGTTATTCCTGACTTTGGGTTATTACTGCAAATGCAAATTTGGACATAATTATTATGGGTTCGATTCATCATTTTCTCAAATTACCTCCAGAAAGTATTCAAAATCAGATTTCAAAATTGGGGTTTGGGATTTGCCAGGCATGCACGAAGTGACAACGGTGTTTAGTAGAATAGCTTTTTCTGCTATAGAATAATGAAATATTTATTCCTATTCTGTGGTACACACGTGTTCTTTGTCAATATAACCAAACAATTTCCGTTTGTGATTTGTCAGTAATATGACAGTATGACAGTCGGTGCTTTCCTTTTTCTATTCCTTGGTCGTTGTCTTCTAGTCTAACCAGATCGAAGTATAGCTATATCTCTGTTTTCCTAAGCAAAGTAACACATTTGACGTCCTTTTCTTTCCGAGAAAGCTGAATTCGACATTGCCATATCGTGCACTCAAGACAAATCCCTTTAAATGCAAATTCCCATTTCTATTTTTCAGTTTTAGGTGATCAAACATTTTTTTAAAATAATATTGAAATTATATGTTTGAAATGTAATGTTCTAGAGGTTTTCATGAAAATTACTGCATTTTCTTTTTAATAAAAAACCCCCAAATTGCCTGTATTTAACAGCTAGATACAGATGTTTCTATATACTTTATTTTTCTGACATTACTGTGGTAATCCTTGCAAATTCATAAATTTATATACTCAGGAATGGCAGAGGTAATATAGGTAGGTACTGGTTTTTCGACCTCCAGCTAAACATTTGGCACGTTCGCTCATTCAATCGTGTTTCGGATGGGTTTGTTGTTAAGGCTACGTAACAGTCTTCTTTGGCATTGAATGAATTTGCTATACCCACATGATGTTAATCGACAAGGATTATGCAAATACTGGTTCTGTAGTGCTCCCAGTCGAGGCTTCAAGGTTTCATCTATAAAGGTAGCAACCTGTGGAGATGATTATACAAGAACATTGAAGGGGAGACATACGTATTTTAAGTGGAAAAATCAATATTTTTGAAAATCGGGGGACATTTTCTTACATAAAAATCAATCATCATATCATTGCACGATTACCCCAACATCTCAAATTTATATATGAAATGTGTCGTTCTCTTCTGAATATGATTTTTTTGAGGTTTGAGCCTCATTTAGGAAACCGTGTTTAACCTATAACTACCGGAAAAAATTCTAGCGGAGAACTAGACTCGGAAACATTTATAATGATTTTTAGGGGACAATTTAGTCATAAGATTTTTTCTGGAAGTTAAAGGATAACGTTCATCCTTAATGAATCACCTAGAGTAATGTTCCTCCTCTGGAATTTTCAAAATTCAAGGTTATTAGTATCTAAGACTAATTTTGTATTTTGTCATATTGTCATATTTTCTTCCATATCATCCGATCTATTGATCAATAGATATGAGGGACTTGATGGAGATCTTTCGATTCAACATCCAAAAAGTGGTACCTGCTTGAGAAATTCTCGGCAATCTTGATGCAATTAACAATTCCCCATAGCACAAGCATCGGTGGTTCAGTGGTAGAATGCTCGCCTGCCACGCGGGCGGCCCGGGTTCGATTCCCGGCCGATGCACACTTTTTTTGATCTATTCCAAAATATATTGCTGTGGTTTTTCGAAAGTGTAAATTTGATAAGCCTCTTGAAATCAGAAATTGTCGGAAGCGTGCAAGCTTTCCACGTGCTTAGATCATCGCTACACCGCATTCTGCACAAAGATCTAAAGCTGCACCCCTATAAAATTGCAAGAACTAAAACCCCAGGATGCCATTCAGAGGCTAGAATTCGTAAAGCAAGCAATTCGGCGCTTCCAATCAACTGAAGCTCATTATCATCTTAATAGGCACGTAAACAAGCAGAACTGTCGCTATTGGAGTGCAACCAATTCCAAATGTAAGCATCAGAAACCCCTTCATTCGCCAAAAATGACAGTATGGGCTGCAATGTCATCGCGAAGAATTATCGGTCCATGCTTTTTACGCGCTTGTTCTAGGGAACAGCGCGTTTTCATTTCGTCACGATGTCTGTAATTTTCGAATTTTGAGCCGAAATTGATCTCAAACGCCTAGGTTGGACCCACTGATGAAGAATCCGTGGTCAAAATTGATTCTCTCCGTCCGGCGGGCCGTCCGGCCGTGTGCGCTGTAACTTTCGGAAGGAAGGACCTAAAGTCTTGAAATTTTCAGGTTAGGTTGAGATCCTGAAAATCTCGGTCCAGTTCGTTAATGGGCCAAATCTGCCGAATGGTTTTTGTGCTTCAGCCATTTGAAATTTTGATTTTTCAATTGCTCGAAAAATATTTGTTTGATCGAAATGAAACTTGGTTGGAAGATGAACAGTGTCAATAAGAAGAATTATCCATGAAAAAATTCGAAAAAAAAATTTTTTCTTCGAAAATTTTTATATTTCATTAAATTTTCACTGAAATTTCCAAGTCACCATTTCGCAATTGTAAACAAGCGTGTAAAAGCTGCTGACTTCCCGTCAGTGCTTTTCTAGATTTTTTTTAAGATGAAAGGAGACGCGCGTAAATTCAGAGCGTAAGGTTAAGATGATAGATGAGTTTTTGTTGCCTGAGCTGCAAAATTTTCCCGGCTATAATCGAAGAACATGGTTCCAGTAGGGTGGAGCAACGTCACACAGGTCCAATTGGTCTCTGCCACGAGTTCGTGAAATTATTCAAGGCAAATTAATATCGAGAAGAGGTGACATAAATTGGCCGCCACGCAGTCCTGATTTGACTCCTACGGACTTTTTCCTGTGGGGTTTTCTCAAATTTAAAGTCTACATTAATAAACCAACTTCCTTGAACCAGTTAAAACAAAATATTCGCCACGAATTGGAAGCCATCACGGAGCCTACTTGCCAATCCGTCATCAGAAATTTTAATGTCACATTGAATGAATTTCGCGAACACGAAGGAAAACATTAAGACGACATTTTTTTTAAAGAAATATATTCCCAAACAGGGTATTTTAATAATTAATATAAATTTTTTCGATAAACGGCTTATTTCATTTTTATCGATTTCTGAAATATAAAATTTCTTTTGAGACTCTTTGTATTTCTTAGTCAAGTGCTCTGATTCAACTTCGAGAAAGTATAGAACTGAATAACATGTATTCGAATATTAATTTACACGCTCAGTAAATGACAACAGACGTCACATCTCTACACCGGCCTAGTAAATTACTCCTGACATCATAACTTTTATAATATTCTACCCAAATTCAATTCAACACGTAAAACTTATTATTCACCCCTCATATTTCCTCGATGGGAGACGGTTTCAGGATCTCTTCCAGGAAATCAAATGAATGTATATTGGCTCGTGTCTGGAAAAGTTTTTACACCCCTAGAACTTTCCCAATAGCTATGATATCACTGGCGCCATAGTGGCGCCGAGAAACCCACCCTTGCAACGTTCAATATACATTCTGTTGACCTCAATCTTGAATTACCACGATTTTTCCTCAACAGGCGGTTTTGCGTTGTTGGTTCATTTCCGAATATTGTAAATTGTTGAGTTTGAGTAGCGATAATAATCATACCAGTGGATAAACATGATGAAAGTGAGAAAAAAACATCGAATAAACTCTACGTATCTAATTTTTCTTCCGTATATATCCTAGTGTTTCCATTAAATTTTTTTTTTCTCGGAAACTATTCGTTTCATTTGGAAAAACCTTGAACTCTATATTTCACAACAGTGTACCAAATTTCAATCTGATACGGTTATTATTTTTGGTGATATCGGGAAAAAATATGTAAACTTTCGTGGTTTCTTATCGATATCGTTGTTTTTTCGAAATAACTCAAAATATACTGATTCAATCATTATGAAACTTGGTGATGATCGTGTCATTCGAACGATTTGAAAAAAAGTTTCATTTTTTTTTCAAATATTCAATATTCTGTGATCTTCTGATCATATTATCCCCATCAAATTCTGTATGAACCTTCGAACTTCAAATTTTAATAAATCACTAGAATTGAATTTGATCTAATCTGTATTTTGGAAATATTGGAAAAGTAAAATTTTGAATGGGTAAGTATATTTTTGCGGAATAATTGGGTGGATTTAACCCATTCACGAATTCGACTTTCGTAATTAAAGTCCAAACATACTCTACAAATATCGAGTTTCTAAGTTGTTTCTTTCGGAAGTTACTGTGGCTACGGTCAGCCGTTAGGCATTTTCCCACCAAAAAACCATAATCATATAATTTCTTATCGACTAAAGCTTATTTTGGGGAGGACTTATCATCATTATTTAGGTTTTCTTCTGGGTTTTAAATTCCAATATCTGAAACAGAACTATTAAAATTAAATAAAAATTGTTTTCTTACGGAAAAACACCCTTGCGTTTTCCAGGATAGAACTATTTGTCAAGGGCAGTTTCAAAAAGCTCTGTTTCAGATATATTGGGATTGAAAACACAGAAAAACCGAAAAAAATCAATTAATTTCTTCCTTCTAAGTGGTAAACCCTACGCCTGAAATCTGGGTAGGGATGATGAGTCGGGCAATATGTTGTTAAAATATTTTACCTCTGAATATAACAGTTGACATTTTTTCAGATTTGATCATTCGTGAAGGAAAAATAAATTGGTTCAGAAGAACAAGACAAGTGACCTGAATATTTCAATCTTACTAATCGTCAAATTGAGCCCCGTCAAATTCCATACAATGGTGTGAAATTTGCTCAAACTTATACGCCACACACTCTGCAGCATTTTGAGAGTAATTCGGCAACATTTTTCGTAATTCTCCCACAGAGGGTCATTTAATGTGGCTCGAATTTAAGATTTCAAGTGGCCCCAAATGGCGTCTATATAGAGGGATACATCTGGCTGGCCAATTCATGCGAGACCCCTCCGTAGATACGGACCCCTCCGAGCCATCCAATGTTTCGGGAAGTTCATATCTAGAAATTGTATGACAGCAACGCATATTGGTGGGGAGCTCCATCTTGCTGAAAAAACAGACGTTGATCCTAAAAGCGATTTCCATTCTCAACGATGTCACTAAGTAGAGGATATAATTATTCAATATGAACAAATTTTAACGTGTCATATAGACCAGAAAACATATCGCACAACGCACGACCCATATTCCGTATTTAAATTTGCGTTGAAGATATATGGTGGATTTTAAGTAAGAAAATGCCCCCCTCTAGAAAAAAAATTGACGTGTCTGAGAGGTTTTCCAAAATATTCATATTTCTACTATAAAAGATCGTTGACTTCTTTCCAATGTGACACCTTGTATATATTCGATTATTTTTTTTTTTTGGAGTGTTATCATCTTCGTTGGTATCATTGCATGTTTTCATTTTTTTAAGGACCTTGGTAAATTTTTTCGACCTGAAGAGGAAAATATGAATCTCAAACCGATGCTGTTAAATTGATTGTTGGTAAATTTATGAGTTAAATAGTTCAAACAGTCCAAAATCTCCTTATGGAATGAGCACCGTATTTATTTTATTTTGTTGTCTTCTCTTTCTTGTTGCGGCCCCCCAATGGCCATCCTCAGAAAAGAGGTATGTCACAATAAAGAACCAAAATACTTTTTGCGGCAAACCAAAATTCGCTAAATCATCGTGAAAATTGATCCTAGATGAACCAGGATAAAAAAAAATAATTATCGATCATTTTTCTGGGTTCAACCTTGAACCATGGGTGTTACGATCAGCAGTGGTTAATACAAAACAACAACATACCTAATCGGAATAGGAGAAAAACCAAGTCTATGGATTATAGTTTATTGCAGACAGTTTATATATTCATACAAAAATAAATACGAAAATAGTTCAAAATTTCATATCGACATTGGGTGTAGTTCAAATTTGAAAAAAATCGAGAAATTAAGCACTGACGTGAGTCAGGGACTTTTGGGCGCTTGGTCAAATTATTAGCCGGAGTATTGTATATATTGATCCCGCCAAAACTGCTTGACTTCGGTAGACCATAACCACAGTAACTCCCGAAAGAAATCACTCAGAGACTCGATGTTTTAGTGCAGGTTTGGAGTTAATTGCGAAGGTCGCATTCATGAATTGGTAAAATCTACCCAATAATATGATTATACCTCATTTGAAACGATATTTTTCCAATACTTCAAAAATATAGATTCGATCGAGTTGACATCTCATAATTGGTCAATAATTAGCGCCTTGAAGTTGCGTGCAAAATTTAAGTTAAATCTGATTGATAGTTCCCGAGTTTTTTGGATCTAACGAAATTGTCCACCAGAATTCTTTAAGATACTATTTAACTACCCACCTAGATTGAATTCGATCAGATTATTATTTTCACAATTTATCGAGGGAACCAGCGTATTTCCAATCAATCAAAACATTTTAAGTCTCTGGTCTTCTCCATCGGAAGTCTATAGTGTTTGCAGACGGCCGAAGAGAATTTGATTTAACCACTTCAAGCTGGATTCAAATGCAAGCTTTCTCCGTATCCATTCATTGCATATTGTCGTCAAAAAAGTAACACTTCTCGCAGTTATTTATTCAGAAGAGGAACACTTTCAACTTTTGTTTATGAAATTGGGGAAATTGTCAACAACCCACTTCTTTTTACCTTACACGGACAATTGGCTCTAATCACCTTATCGAATCATAAACATAACCTTATAAATTTATAGATGAATGGAATGTGATAAAATGTTATTAGGTATGAAACCTTTTCTATTGAAATCTATGTGAAGAGTCACTTATGACAGGGAGTGTTGGATATTCGAGCTTTACATATAAAGTGAAAACTTGCCTATGAAATCCGCCTCTTTCCTCTGTTTCTGATCGTTTCAGACCAATAGGATAACGCTCTTTTACATAACAAGAGCGCAAAAACATCGAGTGTGGTTGGATATGGTATATTACAAGGAAGGCATGTATTTCAGTGTTGCTAAGGCTGACAAGAAGTTACTGTAGACAATTATTGTCAAGAAAAATATTTAATTTTGAGTCTTTGGGATCAAGGTCTATATTCTCAATTTCAGGAAAATCAAGCGAAAAATACTCCAAATAAATCCAGATACCTGGTTAATGAAAGTATACCGATTGGTGTGGATTCAAATACAAATCAAAATTTCCTTTACGAAATTATAGAAAATAATATGTTTCAATTCATTTCATCATACAATTTTTAGGACCTTCATCAAATCTCACATTTTCTTGAATCCTACGCATGGTAGGACTTTGAATTCAATTGAACAAAATCTTTATGTCGTTTCGATATTATCATATAACTGAGGTAGCTACTAGCACCAATTTTAGATTATAACATGATGTTTAGTTTCGACTTGTGTTTTGAGCTTATTCTTTTGTCTCTAGAGTCAATTCAAAAAAAATATTCAGGTCCCCTGATCCCAAATTTCTGGAATGATCTGAGAAATAGAAAATATATGTAAGTAGTATAAAACACTATCAAATGGCTCGATAATAAATATTTCAAAAGCTTAAAAATAGCTCTAAAGCTCTAACATCAATACATCGTTTCATACAGATATATAAATTATTCATTTCTCTTGAGTTATCAAATTATTTTCACATCCATTTCTTTTACAAGGAAATGAACACCAAACAAAGTCTAGGAACCAATACTGAAATTATAATTAATTCGGAAAAAGGATATAAAATTTTAACTTAGCGAGCATTATGGAAAATTATTCAAAAAAAAGCTGAAATATCTACAAAAACTTAATTTTTTTTATAAATACATTTCTTACAAACTTAATTCGAAGATACAAAACTACTTAAAGCTATACAAAAACAGTTTCAAGTATGAGCATTTGGTAACTCAATTCGTTCAATGAAAATTTGAGTTCCTTTCATTTACAGCTTGAAAAACAAGAAAAGCATACTGAGTATGAGGGTTGCAGCTACACTTGGTTGAACAGTGAAGGAAGAGTTACATTTGTCACTGCTGCAAGGGTAGCAGTGAACATCTCTGGCTCCTCCAGAAACCCCGCTGAAGAAGCCTAAGGTGCTTAAGACGGCATCACAAGCTGCTCCGGAATATGGAATACATCCTCTGGCTACGAATTCATTTCCCTCTTGGTCTATAAAGTACAAAATGAGATTAGTGAATTGATGCATTCTTCATAAAAACTATCAACTTTGGGTTGTCAAAAGTTCTTCATTAATCGCTTCCTATATCCAAATTTGAATGGAGTGTGCGAGATATAATCGAAAATTTTTATTCCTTTCTGATGCCTATCGATGCATTCAAAGGTGATTTTGGCTTTTACTGCAGAACCAGCAATTATTCTCTAAGAATCATTCAAAAATTCAACCAAGTCAATAGTGTTACAATATTTTCGAAATCGCGTGTAAATTCCTTCTGTCCGTGGACAGCCATAGACGCATATTGATTCCATAATTACTAATTACCAATAGATGTCGCGCGACGCGTGGAGGCTTAGAAAGCTTAAGAGCAAACAATACCTCGAATAAAACGGGGGACATTTGGAGACCAGAGTTCGTTTTTTTCAACAAATTTTTTGGGTGCGAATGGTTGAAAAAAATGTAAGAATGCGCAATTCAATGAAACTTGCATGTGGCTGTGTTGCCGAGCAGTAATTTACCAACACGTGGTAATGTTTGCTTTTAAATGTCGCCAAATACACGAGATACCATGGACTCTGGAAATACATTTACCAATCTCCACCATATTTTTCGCCTTAAGCTTTACAGGGTGAGTGATTCTCTTATAATATAATACCCTTAGTTCATCACTCTTCCAGATTCGTGAAAAGGTACAGGCTGTTGAAATTACCAAGAAAAGTCTATCTTTCTTTTGAAGCTTTGTATGGTTAATCCGGAGGAAATGAATTACGTATGGTGTGAAGTTTTCTACAACTACGACGCATATTCTTCAGTCATCACTTTTATCCTACTTAAAATGGTTTCCTAGTTATAGACTCGCCAATTCATAAAACTATATGAAATGAGCATAAAGCATGCAGAAAAGTTTCATCTTAAGTCACCGTAAGAATCTTCATTCTCCTAAGAATATTTCATTATGAAGTATAATTTTCCATTGAATGCGCAATTTAAGAGATATTCGACGTTGAATTTACAAAATCTGGGAAAAATTTCACTACATGAATATTTATCCATTTTGTGGCCAGAACACAAACATGGAAGCTTTGTATCCATGTCTATGGACCAGACATTCCATGGAATTCTTATAGTCATAAAATCTGATAAAAATTTCCCCATTTTGTGGTTTTTTTTGAATGCTTATAACTTTACCCGAACCGAAATTGAAAAATTGGCCAATGAAAACTGGATAAGAGGAATTAATGTTCAATTTCGGTGTACAACTTGAAGACTCATCCTGGATATCCTATATGGGTTGCTTCTTTAAGTTTTAGGTCGGGTAAAATCTGCCCAATGATTCCGTGAATATACATATTCAAAGTTTTATGTTCCCAATATTTCCAAAAATATAGATAGGATCGAATTGGATGGAATTCAGTACCTGACTGAAAAATGACACTTGAAGGTTCATACAGAATTTCGTGAGAATAATATGATTAGAAGATAACCAAATCTTTTCATCAGGTACTAAGGGTGCATTTGAGGGGGTGAATACGTGAAAATAAATGGTGTTCCAAATTGTGTGGTTTTTTCAAGAATAAATGAAATTTAGATGGCGCACTGAATTCGTCTGGCTATTTTGACATTTAAGAAGTGTGATGTATGACATTTATAAAAATGGCTTTGTACACGATACAACAACGCGTTCAAATTGTTGAATTATTTTATGAAAATCAGCGTTCTGTGAAAAGTGTTTTAAGAAAATTACGTGAATTTAATGGTTTTCATAATCGTCGATCTCAAAGCACTATTGGTAGAATTATTTAAAAATTTGAGGAGACCGGTTCGGTGGAAGATCAAAAAAGTGAAAAATACAGTGGTAGCGGTCGTTCACAAGAAAATATTGATTTGGTTCGTGAAAGTGTTGCTGAAGACCCTGAAATGTCCATCAGACGACGTTCACAACAAGTTGGACTTAGTGGGTCCACAACATGGCGTATTTTACACAATGATTTAGCTCCGAAGGCATATAAGGGTCAAATAACACAGCAACTGAAGCCATTAGATCATTTAAAACGTCGTTCATTTGTCAATTTCATCAATCAACAACCAGCTGATTTTTCTCGAAAAATCATGTTTTCCGATAAGACACATTTTCAACTTTGGCTTTGTTAATAAACAAAATTTTCGTATCTGGGGTGAGGAAAATCCACGAAATATTCATGAGAAACCTAAACGAGTCACTGTTTGGTGTGTATAATGGTCAGATGGTGTAATTGGACCTTACTTCTTTGAAAATGCTGCTGGTGAAGCTGTAACTGTCAATGGTGATCGATACCGTTAGATGATAATCGAATGTTTCTGGCCTGAGTTAATGAATATTGATCTAGAGGACATTTGGTATCAACAGTATGGCGCTACGCCTCACTTGGCAAATGACAATTGATTTATGGGGACAAAATTTCCTGGACGAATAATCTCCAGAAATGGTGATGTCAATTGGCCACCAAGATCATGTGATTTGACGCCGATGGACTATTTTCTTTGGGGTTATGTGAAAAGCAAGGTCTATAAGAATAATTCACAATAGATTCCTGAACTAAAGGATGAAATTATTCGTGCCATTAGTGAGATAGAGCCTCAATTATGTCAAAATGTCATTGAAAATTTTAACAAAAGAGTGGACGTCTGTAGAGCTGCAAGAGGAGACCATTTGACAGATTTTATTTTTCGTGAAGACAACTGATTTTTCAATTACCAATAAAAATTTTTCGAAAATGAATGCAAATTATGTGTTTTATTTATTCCTAAAACAATCGCGCAATTTGAAACCCCCTTTCTATGACCGAATTTGAAAATACGCGCAAAAGCTGCTGACTCCACCTCAGTGCTTTTCTGGATTGTTTCATTTATCCAATTTCGATAACGAAAAAGCAGCTCTCAGCTTTTCCGACACACACAGGCCTGAGTATGCAATTTCGTACAAAATAATATACGAGTCGTTATCAAAAACGATGAATGTACGAAACAGTGCTATGCTCCGTCCTCTAAATATAATTGTTCCTAGGTTCTTAATCATATCCTGTCCATACATTTCCAACCACACCAATGTCAAGCGTTCAAGAGATCGATTTATTGTTGAGTGAATGACTTCTTTTCATGGATAACGATTCGTTAAAGTTGTGTACAGATATCTATACCATAATTGAGGTGATTCACTTCGGGACGATAATGAAAAACATTCAACACTAGAGTATTAAAAATAAAATATTTATATACTAATGATATGATTAAAATAAGTAGGAAGTCACATTTAATCATGTGCCCAAGTTGCGAATGAAACAGTTGTTAAACATACACGGTGTCCTTAATTCCTTAGCATGTAAATATTTCTGGAGTACTGCACATGATTATTTCGAAAATTTAAGCATGTTCTAGGGAAACACCGTGCCATCGTTTTGTTCAAATGTCTGTAATTTTCAATGATTCAACCGAAAATTGTCTCAAACGACTAGGTTGGACTCCCTGATGACGAATCCAGTGTCGAAATCGATTCTTTCCGTCCGACCGTGGACACGATAACTGTCGAACGGAGTGAGCTAGCGACTCGAAACTTTCAGGTTAGGTCGCTCATTGGAATGCTGCGGTTAAGTTCGTTAATTGGCCAAATGGGTTGAACAGTTTCGGAGCTACAGCCATTTGAAGTTATTTATTTTTTATTTCAGAAACTACCAGAGCGATTGGATTGAAACTTTGCAGTTAGGTGGAGTATAATGACGCGCAACTCCGAGCAAAATTTTGTCAAGATCGTACTGTCAGTAAATAAATAAAAAAAAATTTTCGAAAAAAATTTTTTTTTTGAAAACTGTTTATCATATTCGAAGAAAAATTCAACTCAGACATTGAGCATCATATTTAACTGCAGTGTACCAAATTTCAGTTCAATACGATCATAAGTTTTGGAGATATTGGGAAGAAATATGTCAAATTTCGTGGTTTTCTTCTCGATATCGTTGTTTTTTCGGTGTAACTCAAGAAATACTGATTCAATTATGATAAAACTTCGCAGCTAGATTGAAGTTGCTGAAAGAAAACTTTGTTCAAAACTTCGTGATGATAGTGTCATTAGAACAATTTGAAGCAGTCTCATACAGAATATCTTGATGTTTTCTCAGTCTATTTCGATTCTAATTCATAATGTATGCTATCACAGACTTGAAATTCTCAAATTATGAAAATTCACCCAATGATTCCGCAGATATACCCATTCAAAATTTTATTTTTCCAATATTTCCGAAAATACAGATCAGATCGAATTGAAATCCAGTACTTCATCGAAAAATTACAGTTCGAAGGTTCATACAGAATCTAATGAGGATGATATGATAAGAAAATCACAGAAATTTTTTTTCAAATTGTTCTAATGACACGATTATCACGAAATTTTGCATAAAGTTGTCTTTCATCATCTTCAAACTAGCTGCGAAGTTTTATCAGGTTTGAATTAGTATTTCCCGAGTTATACCGAAAAAAACAACGATATCGAGAAGAAAACCTCGACATTTGACATATTTTTTCCCGATATCTCCGAAACTTATGATCTTATCGAACTGAAATTTCGTACACTGCTGTGAAGTATGAAGCTCAAAGTGCGAGTGGATTTTTTTTCGGATTTGATTAATGGTTTCCGAAAAAAATTTTTGGAAAAAAATTTCGAAAATCTTTTTTTTTTATTTACTAACAGAATGATCCTGACGAAATTTGGATCAAACTTGCGCGTCGTTATACTCCACCTAAATGTAAAGTTTGAATCCAATCGCTCAAGTAGTTTCTGAAATAAAAAAAATAAATAACTTCAAAACTTCAAGTGCCTATAACTCCGAAACTATTCGACCGATTTGGCCCATTAACGAACTTAACCGCGGCATTCTGATGCGCAACCTACCCTGAAAGTTTCAAGTTGCTAGCTTGCTTCTGTCGACAGTTATCGTGTCCACGGCCGACCGGCCGGACAGAATCGATTTTGACACCGGATTCGTCATCAGTGAGTCCAACCTAGTCGATTGAGACCATTTTCGGCTCAATCATCCAAAATCACAGACATTTGTCAAAACGATAGCTCGCTGTTCCCTAGAACATGCGCGCAAAAAGTATAAGCTACTGGAAATGTGTTCTCTAGAATATTTAATTTCAAGGAAAATTCTTAGACTGAAATACAGGCATAGTAGACAACAGCTGGGATGATTATTCTAATCATCTCAACAATATTATTTATTATTATATTCGATATTATTATCGAATTTCGAATTTTTAACACCGGAATAAAATTGCTGAATCGGATTTCTGGTAACCAATATTTTATTGGTATACAGGAAATTTATCAATTTGACTCTTTTTTGCTTCCTAACATTTTTATGTCGATGTTTACATAAATAATGAAAGCCGTAGATAGAGGTTATGTATTCGAAATCATAAAAACTCATGAAGTAGGGTTATTTTCTTCTTCCTTGTAGCTCAAAAGTCACAAAATACAGTGTTGCCAGCTCTAAAATCACCGATTATGGAAGTCCATTATAGCAATATTGCTATGACAAAATTCATAACAAACAATGCTATAACACTCGGGACAGAATACGTAACATCATGGGCATATTGCTATAAATTAGAAAGATAGCAATATGACTAGAATAGCAAGGTCCTTAGAAATACGCAAACAGAATCGACCTGATTGTGTAGATTGTGGAATTTTTCCAGTGTTGTCATGGATAGAATATTCAATTCGATTCATTCAAAATGTTTCCTTACCTTTGGCAGTTATCTTGGCACATTGTTTGGGTAACAACGATTGAATAATACCGCCTTCACTCTTGTCACAATCCACAGTGGGCATAACAAAGGAAGCTACCCCAAAGTTGCAGAGACCCGATTGACTAGAATCGCAAGCGTAACATTGCAGGCAATTCCCTAGGGAAAAAATAAAATTATACATCAGAAATATTTCAACATTGAATAGGAGTTGATGTTTTTCAGAAGTTCTAACTCATCGTTAAGTTTGGGTTCATTATTCACAACTCACAAAATTTTCGTATTTTTATGTATTGCTTTTTGGTTACACAGGGTGGGACCTTCATATTTTAGAATGAGTTCACACTAGTCAAGACAGTGTTGATGGTTGAAGGTCTCTATTGGGACTCAACAGGGTGATTTGTCTTATTCGACCGATTTTGCTTTTATTATTGACTTGGGTATGGCTTTTCCAATTTCAATGAAATTGTAGTACAATATGACAGAGTTTATTCAATAATTCAAACACTTTTCTTTGAAATACAGGGTTGATACTGTTATCATTTCAGATTTATTGTGCGGATTGAAAGAAACACCCTTTACTTTGCGTTTCCAAAACTTTCTGTTTCAGATTCTGCCATAATAAGTCATTATTCAGATGTTTTAAATTGTTAAGGCCGACAATTGATTTTCGGAGAAAGTTTTTTGAAAAAAAAAAACGAAATCAAAATTTCGTTTCAAAGCAGTGGTACAATTCCGAACTGGTATTCAAAACTGTTCCTGTACTCGAAACCGGTATTTCAAACCCGACCTTCATTTTTGATTCCTTATATTTCGAATGAAATAACATAATTCGGAAAATTAGTTCATAAGTATCGATTTTGCATCATTTTCAGTTTTCTCTGAGTTCTCACTTGCATTATCTGAAAAAGGACTATTAAAAATCAAATGAAATCCTCCAGAATTCTCACAAAACGAAAAATCAAAAGGAAATAATTCTGAAAACTCTCACGTCTGATGAAAGAGTCAGATTAGTACACTGAAACGTCTTAGTTTGTTTTCTTCATCGTTTGTATAGTTCCTGTATTGTTCATTAGGCAATTTGTTTTTCAAGAAACTGCCCTTGACAACTAGTTCAATCCTGCAATCCGCAAGGGACTTTTCCATGAAAAACACAATTTTATTTAATTTTTAATAGTTCCTTTTCAGATGTTGGCACTGTGAACCCAGAAAAACCCTAAGAATTACTTCATAGGCACATAAACCGAAAAAAACTTGCACAAATGAAAACAAGACTAAAGTAAAATTATCAAAAAGTTTGATGATCTTCTTCGAAATCACCCTGTAAATGTATCCATAAGTATGTTGAATTATAGAAAATAACAGTGAAAAACACAATTTTTCTTCAATATTTAATGAAAAGACGATCGATTCGGCCAGCTAAAATACGCGAAAAAAATCCTATCTATATTTAAGATTTCAATGCCCTTCGACCTCCTACGGTAGGTTGCTTGCTTCTATCTCATTCTATCATAACCTTTCAAAATGAATAATTAACATCAATTTTAAGAACCTCAATATAAATTGTTATGAATCGAACTGTTGTTTAATAATTGAATAATTTTGAACCTAACCTTATTTTTAATTATACAGAGTGGAATGTGTCAAATTTCCATGGCCTACCGGCTGAATTTTTAGGAGTGAATGGAGTATACATATAGGGATGGCTCTGGTTCATTTGAGGACGCTTCGTCGTTTTTTTTCTGTTGGACACTTTTTTTTTTGGGACACACTGTATTTATACATACAGTCATTTCAAAGTTTCTCACTAGAAATGGAAACTTTTTCGATTCCATTTCATTCTTGATAATTATTGGATCATTGTAAAAATATTGCATTTTATTTGTCCGAATTGATGAGAAATTCCGAAATGATCTAACATGTCATGAATTCGAAGGTGAAAACAGACAAAAATTGATCCAATTTCACCATAAAGGATGAAATGAATATTCATATTATGAAAGTGAAGAAATGATGCAACAAATTAGGATTTGAAGCTTGGCTAGGTACTATTATAATATGTTTCTTAATAAAAATTACTGTGCAAATAAAGTATTATCATTTAGATCATGTTCTAGTATAAATATTTATCAAGACGTATAGTGCGGACAACCTGATTCATACGAAGATCTCGAAAATTAGTCATCTAAATACAAGAAGATAAGGTGCAGTTATAAAGAAAATAAAATAAAAATTAGGAGCAGCCAATCAAAGAGCCTCTTTTTCGGAATCCTTCGATTGGTGCATTCTCAGTTCTTATTTAATTTGCTGTATAACCGCACTTGAACATATTTCTTCAGAAATTAAGTGAAAGCATTAAAATTATTGATATTTATTTATATGTACTGACGAATATTTACTCAGAATGACCACACTGATAAATCAACCGTTCGTAAGGAAAATTCATATTTCAACCTGAATTCATGGGATTCAAGATTAATCAAAATGAATGATATTTTAGGTTTACATAACACAGTACATCGCTAATTTTGAAATTTGAGTAATGAAAATGTTCGAATTCTGAAGAATTTTACCAAATTGTGATATCGTCAAGAAGTTGAAACTTTACTCTTCTATACAAGGGCAGTATGTGATGTAAGATAACCATGAAATTCTCATGCTTAACCCTGAAAAGATTTTGGGAAACACGGAAAAGCATTGACGTGAGGTCATTCTATCTCTTCTTTTGCATTAGATCAACACGAAATTTTGCATCTAGTTGCGTGCTGGTAATATCCACCTGATTACAAAGTTTCAATCTGATTGCATTTGTACTTCTTGAGATATTGCGGAAATAACGTTAAAATTCCAAATAACAACAAACAATTTTTCTCTTATATATCCGAAAGTAAATAACAGATCGAATTAAAATTTGAAACATTGTTGTTAAATAGTGACTCTGAAAATCTGAAAATTTAAAAAATATTCGAATGAAATTTTTTTTTGATTCTTAAACAACTGGATCCACACGAAATTTTGATCTAAGTTGAGTTTTAGTATTCAAAAACTGTCCACGAAGTTCCAATTCGATCGAGCCAATACTTCATGAGATATAAAGGAAAATAACCTCAAAATTTCAATTGGAACTAACTCCGAAACTATCCAACCGATTCCACCCTTTAACGAACTTAGCCGAGATATTTGGACTCCAAACCTAATCTGACAATTTCAAGTCGCCAAGTCTCTTCTTTCGAAAGTTAGAGCACATACGGACGGACTGACAGAATCGAATATGACCATTGATTCTTCTTCAGGGAGTTCAACCAATCGTTTAGGACCATTTTCGGCTCAAAACTCGGAAATTACAGACATCGTGACGGAATGATAACTTGCTGTTTCCTAGAACAAGCGCGTAAAAATACATATTTCTCTGTAATACCTTTTCGTAATATCTTTCGATATACTTTTATTTTTTTCACCGTACTACGTCTCCAATGAAAAATTATTATATCAATTGGCTTACAATGATCAAAGTAAAAAACTCGAAAAGACGGTAACATAATGAAATACAATCCAAGAATAACACTAGACACAGTTTTTCATTTTCCCATTTTATGAATATTACACCGAATTAATACGAAACTCAGAATACTCAAGCTTTACAGTGTATTTTTCAGAAATATCCAATATAGGACATTTGGTTAAAGTACGAAAAGACTTAGATCATACAGGTGTTCCTAAACTGGAGGTTAAAACGAAAAGGGTAGATTTCTCGCATAATTTCAAGACAAAATAGTCCCATAAACGTTGTACCCCCAACGTTTCGTTTCCGAAATAAGAGTGTTAAAGCTCAAATTTTTTTCAAGGCTTTTTTCATATTATCAGTACTTAAAGAGATGACTATAGAAGTTCATCGAATCAACTTGGTTTATTTTGAGGATGTCCAGAGAATCTTGAAAATTTTTTCCTTAAAATTAAGTAAATACGATAGAACCACAAGGGTTCATAAAGTTCATTATTACAACAGAGCTTCTTCTCACAATTTTTCAAACTAACACTGGCTCACCAAAAAAATGTACTGGAGGATAACTGGGGAGTGGGGACAGCGTTCCATAAGGAATATCACCCTGTAGATTTCTATCGAAATTAGTATGACTCTTAGTAAACTCTGAATTATAATATTAATGCGAAATTGCAGTAAATATCTTGTGAGATACAGATACCATGGATAAAAACTCGAAAAAAATCAAACTTTAATCCCATGTATCTCGAAATCGAAACGTTTGCGGTCCCATTGTTTATGGCACTTTTTCGTTTTGAAATTATGCAAGGAATCTTCCTTCTTCGTTTGAACCTACACAATTTATGGAAACCCTGTATGTATCACCTTCGATAACGAAAACAATATAGGTATAAGTTTTAGGAAACGTTAAACCAATAATGAGACATTACAAAGGCACGTTTCATCGTTTTAACATTAAAATCTTTGTGTTATCCGATTACCGATCACGTGATGGCCTTTGTTATGGAAGTATCCAATAAAATAAAGTATAATTCATCACAAATAATAGGTGTATGAGATCAGAATTCTTCGCGAACGTGAGAAAGCTTTCAATTCTAAGTTTTCGAATACAATCATGAAATACAGATTGAAATTCGAATTCGTACTCAGCGAAAATGATGTGAATTCAGGTAGAAACGTATTTAGTTCGCAAATTCAACGAGAATATTTCGCGGTACGTATTGATTTTAAAAGTGACCTATCCCAAAAGACATGAACACGCGATGAGGTTGAACAACATCCTTGTTGCTTACCTTGAATGAATATAAAAGAAATTATGTTCAGTATAAATGGACAACCGCATATTAACATTAAATAATTACTTAAATTGAATATGGTCCATCTGATATCCTAAATGGTTGAAACATAGATTCCTATTAATACTATAATAAAACCACTCTTTGATATTTTCGATGAGTAAGTGAATCACGTCTAAAAAAATCGTTTACATCATCGATTCTTACCACTTTCCAATTAATAACCTGTAAGTTTTCAATAGATAAATTTAAGATGTTAACACACGATCGAAGAAATCATGACATAACTCACCGTAAGAGATTGCAGAAGCAACGAAAATAACACCAATTAATACTGTATTCATTTTTGGAATTGTATTTTTACTTGAATTTAACCAACCAAATATGTTCACGACCGTTCCTTCGATATAAAATGCTTCGAGCAAGCAAAGCAATGAATTATCTGCAAACGGAGACCGAGAACGGGATCCCTTCCCCTTCAACAACTTACAATCTCCATCTCTCTTTTACACATGTGTAGTTACCCTTGTCTGTTTCATGCTTCCTTCCACTTTATTTTTTATCCTTCTGCACCGCGCCATTCACGATTTCACGAACTCCGTTGTAGAAAAATAGCAATAGCAATCCACACCACAAACATTCGCAATTTTTTAACGAAAGGGGAAGTACAGAGACTTTTCATAAACAGGATGTCCAATCACGTCCATTTATTTACTAGATTCGTATACTTCTAAACTAACATGTAACATGATTTAGCTTCGATCAACACCAGATCAGAATAACAAATAAACCTAAAAATATAAAAATCTAGAAAAGCACTGACCTGAGGTCAGGAGCTTTTACGAGCTTGTTCAAATTTTAACAATTAGATGATCACGAAATTTTGCGCCTAGTTACGTGTTGCTAATCTCCACCTGATCGCGGAGTTTCAATCTTGTACTTGTTGTTCTTGGGATATTGCAAAAATAACTTTGAAATTTCAAATAACAACGAAATTTGGCACAATTTTTTTCCTTATTTGGAACATTGTTGTTACATACTGACTCTAAGGTTGGTGCCAAATTCCATTGAAATCTAATCAATATTTTTAGAGAAAGAACATTTTTCATCATAAATGTTGAAAATTTTCGAATAAATAATTTATCAAATTTTCGAACAACTGGATCCACACGAAATTTTGCTCTGAGTTGCGCATTAGTATTCCAAAACTGTCCACGAAGTTTCGATTTGATCGAGTCGATACTTCATGAGATATCGAGGAGTTAACCTCAAAATTTCAAATGGGCCCAACTCAGAAACTATCCAACCGATTTCTCCCATTAACGAACTTAACCGAGATATTTGGACTCCAAACCTAATCTGACAATTTCAAGTCGCGAAGTCTTCTCCTTCCTTCTCCTTCGAAAGCGCTGTTCCCCAGAACAAGCGCGTTCAAACGACCTTTTAGAAGTAGGTATACTGATAGTATTTTTCACGATTTTGTATGAATTCATTAAATAAATCGAATCATCCCATCAAGATCCATGTATCCCCTCGTGTGAGACGTTGTTTATGGCCTAAAAAGAAATCTAAAGATAAGATATAAACTATTTTTATGTTTCTCACTCCAAGGCATCATTTTAGTATGAGAAGTTTAGTTATAAAATATGTACGGAATCATTTGGCGGATTTTACCCATTCACGAATTAGACCTTCGTAATCAAGCTCAAAACTCATTCTTCAAATATCGAGTCTCTATAAGTAGTTGCCTTGGGAAGATATTTTGTGCTTACAGTCGCCCTAACAGCTGATTGTGAGCACAATGACTAGGGATGTTTTGAGAGAAAATGCCGAAACAGGTCAATTCAAAATTCTTAAATTACAGTCATTTGGGTAGGTCGGTATATTCCCCATGCACTCAAAAATTTATCAATTATCGACGTTCTTCAGACCAGCGCCGCTTTACTTAAGGAAAGAAAGTATTTGCAGTATTCTGATCACATCAACCTCACATAATTCTGCATGAACCTTCAAGCCGTGATTTCTCATCTGATTGCTTAATCTCAAACCAATCATTTTTGGAAATATTGAGTGTTGGGATAGTCTTAATTCGGAATCATTGTGTTGAAATCGCTCTAAATAATCTCCTTTACAAAATGTTGGATATCCAAGTTGTTTCTTCCGGAAGTCATAATGTTTATGAGAAGGCGTTATATAGTTATATCCATTTTATCAATCTTTCCAAATATACAGGGTGTCACAATAAAATTTATCAGTTACCGCTGAAATTTTGCAGGGATTTATTTTTTTTTAAATATAGAATTCAGCTTCATCAGATATGTAATAGTGAAGAGCTTCAATTATTAAACGTAGTGACCGCTCTATTGAGATAGACATCAGTTATTTTCTAGCGTGTAAAATGGCGCAGGAGCCGACAAAACACTTCCAAAAAACACGTTTTTCAGTTCACTTGTTAGGCGATACCGCTATTTTCTCCCAAAGAGATCAAAATATCCTCCAAGTTTTTCAATTTCGCATTCAAACTCGCTTCCATCTTTACCTTATTCGATAAAAATAGCAAAGAATTATTCAGTTGTATTTAAACTAAATTTTCGAAAATATTATACCTGGAAATCTTTCCGTCAGATTCCGCTTAAATTTTGCCTAGAACTGGATTTGAATTCGAACTATACAGGGTTTCATATTTATTGAAAGAGAAACAGAGACAATTTCCAGTAGAAAAATAAAGATTATGGAATATCGCTAAAACCAGCTTATTTTGTTTCAAGGTAGACAGTTTCTGTTATAAAATCCACCATCATGGCTACAATACCAGAAATGAGGGAACACTATATAATCTCATAGTGTCCGACCTCTTAATTTGCGTATATTTAAGAAATCTGTCAAGGAATTGTTGAATAGAGGTTATTATACTGTATGTGATTACCTGTCAGATGATTTAGTATATAGGTAGTTGATTTGATATCGATCTTTTTTCGTTTTGTCTATTTTCTGACTTGTCCTATACATGTATTTGTCTGAAGGGATTAATAAACTATGATTATTATTATATGCCATCACATCAATTTGAGCGGTAGCTCCAACCTCTCAAATTCACCTAGACGAAGATCGAGCGGAATTATGAAAAGGTCTTCTCCATTTTGAATATGATACTTATTCTTATTCATTTGAATTTTGGTCACCCATTAACATTATGTTTGGCCATAAAAAAGAAAAACCACTCAATTTGCCTGGAGCATAAAATGATTAAAATTCCAAAAAGACAATCCATAACGAACAAATCTACTCTGATACTGAACTATTGACGAGGAATCAAGATTTAAGATGGCTCTATATATGTGACATCGAAACCATTCAGCTGATTCTGCCAATCAATCAAAATATTCAAGTCCACCTACTCTGGAAATAATCTGTCTATAAAATGATTCCATCCGGCTGTCCGAGGACGCGATTGCTGTCGAACGAAGCAAGCTAGCTACTTTGAACTCTCAGGCATCAGAATGCGGAGGTTAAGCTCGTTAATAGGCCAAATCGTCCAAACGAATTCGGAATTACAGCTGTTTGGAATGTTGAGGTTATTTCCTTTATATTTCAAGAACTGCTGGAACAATTGGATTGAAACTTAGCAGTTAGTTGGAACATAACGACACGCAACCTCTCCCAAAATTTCGTTGGGATCGTGATGTCAGTAAATTTAAAAAAATCATTAGACCAATTAAAAAAAAAATTGTTCAAATATTCAATATTCTGTGATCTTCTGATTATATGTAGTGGTAAAATCACGATTCGACTGTCCATGCAAAACCTCTCGGTGATTTCTCAGCGGATTAATTAAGAAGCCAAATTCAGTTATCTCATACGAGCAGCCAACCATTGTTGCCACAATAACATTCAATAAAAAAATAGGTGAAGCACTGATATATCACTAGTATTTCAGATATTGATTTCTAATATTTTTTAAAAACGTGAATTCCATTTAAGGTTTATGTTAACTATATACTGGTTTCTTATTGAATTTGTTTTTTTTTGGCTAAGCACTGATGAAAAATCAGCACATGTTCATAACCGTAGCCACAGCAGTCACCTGCTTGATATATTGAAAAATTTTGATCACGATCATAATATATGATGCCGAATGATATAATTCATGATGAAAGGTGAAAAAATTACATCTAAGTGATATATTCTATAATATAAGATGTATTTACATATATACAAACTAACTAGATAAACAATTATGATAAAAGGTGATTAAATTAACAAATCATCTTGAATTTATCACCCATAATGAAATTAGTAGTAGTGAAAATCACTATATTGATGAAATACATTTTTTTTTCTTGCAACAATAGATAATGTTCTGAACCATCTCAAACTGCTGTGCCCCTTTCCAGATTCTGTTTGATTTCTGCAGTATGCTCTCCATAAAATCTTTCTAATTTCTTATTGAACTTGGCATTCTTTTCATTGATATAATCAATATCAGCATCATCATTATGTGCCCTCTTCCTAGAGTATTTATTTCTTTTGCTGATTTGCTGTTCCAGATCTTTCACCATATAATCTATCGCATCAGATCTATCTTCATGTAATCCATGGATCATAGTATTGGGACCAGCATAAAAGGCATCTCCATATTTTTGCTTTTGTTCTTCGTAACGTTCCATATCTTTAGGTGGTAAATTTTTCACTAATCGTTGATATTGCCTCACTGTTGCTGCTTCGAAATCGGAAAAGCCTTGGTCGGGATTTTTTTTCTTTTTCTTCCTTTCAATCCTTTCAGCATCCAATGCTGTTACTTGTAGAAGTTTAGTGCGATCATAATCCTCACCACGTTGTTTTGCTTCCTCTCTAGCCTTTTCATCATTTAATATCCATTCAGCACGCTTTTTACTGCTCTCCCAATTGTTTGGTAACTTGTTTCTAGCATCCTCTGCGACGACTTCTTGATGATTATGTGTGCGTGCTTCCTGTCGAAGTTTATGCAAACATTTAAGGCGTTTCAATCTTTCAGCTTGTTTTTCTTTGAATGTCTTTTCAGAGGTAGTTCCAGATTCCATCTTCCCCTAAGTATATTCTCGGATATTGTAGAAACTATATTTAAAATAAAAATGAACAATTTGTTGAAAGTTGAACCACTAAACAACTCGTACTTGTCACTTGTCACGTCAGAACAGATACATCAATCAGGTTATGTCACAGAATTCTTCTCCATTCTGTGTTATTGTGTCCATCACAGAACTTTCATAATATTCTTTTTTCTAGTTTCTCTACACTTTGGATCAACCAACTGTTGGATGTATAGTTCAAATGTACAGTAAATTAGGTCTGGATCAACTGATTAAACCATAGACATTAATATAGGTCTATGATCAAACTGATCGGGATTTCGATTTGATGTAAACAAACAATCCAAGTCAAACCTTCACAACTTTGAATGATTTCTGAATTAAAGAGGCGAAGGTGTTGATTCCTAAGGTCAGCAACACCTTGTGTAATCGATAGCACCATGGAGGTTAAATCTTCGAATTTCTGGTGGTTGAAGAATAAATCAGTACAAGGCGACGGAGAACCTGATAAATCAGTATACGTTGGGGAAGAATACAATGTATCTACCAATTCATTAATGAATATTCTGGAGAAAGAAGGTGAAAGCAATAGGGAAAAAAGTGAGGCTGATGAAGATGTTGATGTAGGTAGTATAATTGAAGAGATAAACAGGGTCGCTGCACAAAGTCCTTTAGGACCATATGATGCCAAGCTAGGTGAAAGAAGTGTTGATGAATTAATGAGGGAAGCTGAGAGGATATATATGGAAAGTTCGAAGAGTTTTGAACAACTCAGTCAAAGATCTAAGACTTCCCAGAATATTTCTGAGATCTCTTCAGCTTCCCAAAATTCTACACCAACACCAAAAAGTGTTAGTCCTTTACCCTTAGATTCACAACCTGATGAAATCGATCCATTTAAACCAGGTTCTAAAGATGAAAGAGAAATATTTTATAGTGAAGATTTCTCAGATGGTAGCAAGATTGATTCTTCTGAATCCACACCTTCAGTCGAACAGAAGTTACCCTTGTCTGCTGAAAATCATATAGACCTAAAGCAGAGCTTTTCTGAGAGAAATGTTAATGAAAATGTGAACTTCAGTCATAGTTCACACAATATTATAGGAAATGATAATGTTATCAGTTCTGAGCTAGCATCTAACAGAATAATACAAAGCAAAAGTGAAACAAATTTTCTATTGAATAAAAATAAAGAGGTTGAGGAGAAATTAGAATTTGAATATAGAAGAAGGGAGCTTGAAAATAGACAGATGGATCTTAAAAATAGCCTCATCAAAGCATTAGAAGAAGATAATGGTAGACTGAAAAAAGATGTGGATGATATGAAGGTAGGACAGCTAGTTCTTTCTGGTCATATCCTTATTTTCTATTGCACCTTTGGTGATATTAGAATAACCATTATCAGTTACAACAATCATTTTTCTGCACTCTTTAAAACCTAGCTTGAATTTAAACAAAATATATGGAATTTAACTTCAAGTACTAGATTTATGAAATCAAATTAGTTGATTGCTTCAATCCGAGTTGTTAATCCAATGAATAATCATGGAATTTACTGATTATTCAAACACCACTGTTAAGTTTTTATATGCAGATATGACATGATTTTCCTGAGACTCTAAAACCATTGAACTACTCTATGAAGACTGTTGTGAACCTAATGGCCAGTTTCCGCAGCTAATTCTTCAAAGATACCCGAACCAGGACACTCAGCGGCATGCCCCCAGTAACATAGACAAGTCGCTTGTTGGGTTGTAATAAGTCTGTAATAACTTCGACTTGCTTCAAACTAGCCTAAAGTTGTCCCCATTGTTTTGTGTACATTAGAATTAAATATAATTATTATCGAAATATATTCAGGAATATGCAAGGGAATGAGCATGTCTGACTATTCTATAGCATCGCACTAAATTTTTATTAATACCCTCACGATTTCTGTAGATATTGGGAAACAATCTGTCAAGTTTCGAGTATTTTTCTTTTTATCGTTGTTTTTTCAAGAACTATGTATTTGTCAAAGGCAATAATGTTACCCATCGTTACAATGCAAACGATCAACAGAGTGATCTGATAATTGATGAAAAATTTGCAAGAATTTCTTGATTCAAGTCTTTTGTCTAATGATGGAGTCAGATATATACTCTGAAACGTTACCGTTATCAGGTGACATTTTCTCAAGAAACTGCACATGACATATAGTTTGAATATGCAATCAGAAGAGTTATTTTCTATAAATAATTATATCTTTAAATTTTCATAGTTCATTCCCAGATTTCGTAAGTGAAACCCTAGAATGAATCTAGAAAATAAAATGTAAAAAAATAACGTATTTCGAAAAACTGCAGTAATTGCTGAACAAATAGATACCAGAACATTGAACTCCCATTCACTTTCAAAGTCAGATTATGGAGAGAGTGGAATATCGAAATTGTCGAAATGAATCCTACTTGCCAACTGATCGAAGAGATAGTTCATGATGGTACAAGTTTTACTACTTGGAAATCAATATCAGTGGCTTTCTCTTTCTATTCGCCTAAACGAAATTTACAGCGATTGTAGCGTTTCCCTTAGAAGCGATGATTTGTGGGTATCCCCCAAATATAAGGTCAGCATTAAACGCGCTCTACTCGTTTACATTCTGAAACATCTTTCACTGGTGCCTTCGCTCAGGGATGCCAGATCTAACGATTTATCGTGAGATATCACGATCTCACGATGCTTGCTGTATATCTCACGATTTCGTGCCAGGATCAATTTTTCATGAGATAGCGGCTCTGGTTGCTAAAACAGGATAGAACACAGCCGGCTACCTTAACGGAACATCCATTTATGTAATGGTTATGTAATTTCTGAATTCAAATATGGATTTCCTATATTCGCTGCTATTCCTTGGAAAAATGGGGAATATTTTTCTTGATTCATGGGTTTTGTTGAGAAAAGATCCTTCTATGCAGTCCCATACTTGTATCCCTATAAGGTAATTTTTATCGGCCACTGAAAGTGAGACATCTAGTTTTTAAAATTTTCCTATATGGGGACAAATTGTGAGACCTCATTTTACTGATGTAAGAGCCTTTTTTTAAAAATCTGCTGCAATAGAAATGCCAATTTTTCCAGAAATGAGAGCAATTAAACCATATCAACATTATTGGTTCAAACACTAAACATCCCACTTTCAACAGCTGATAAAAAGTTTCCTTATAGGAAGACAATATGAGACCCTATTTTTCTGATTGATGGCGCACTCCACTGAGTGCCCTCGCTCAGGTGTCTTCGAAGAATTGGGTGCGGAATCCGGGCTTTAAGTTCACACCGATTCCACGACAACCTTTAGAGCTACTTGAGTTAGGACACTCCTTGTGTCCTTGTTATGGTTTTGTACTATAGTATATGGTACAGCACTTTCGATTCTTTCACTAAACATTGGAATGCAATCAACACATCTATTTATCATAGATTTATCTTTGAAGTTCTGAATTGATGGGATGTTCATCAAGAAGAAAGGTAGAATTACCTCTTATCAGATTTGATGACAGTTTTTGAAAAATATAAAAAAAAAATTAAAATATACGTATATCTGGTATCATTTTCAAAAATTATATCTGAAAAATATCGGATGAAACACGGGACATAAACCTTTATGAAACGGGTTTGAGGCATTTATGCCCGTACGCATAGTCGATACTCTGTACTTGAGAACGTCCTAAAGGCGCAAACTGATGGACGCGTTTGTCGCTCAAGCGATGACAGTTGAGTTGTCAGATGCTGTCCCGCCAAAATTGCGCGATAATTTTTTTGTAGTTGAATAATTTCAACTTTGAGAAAATGGCGGGATATTCAAAACACTAAAGAGATGGTTCATATTCGTCTGTCACGATTATAGGCACTTGTAAAAAAAATAAGTAATTAGTCATTAGAGGTTAAGTACAATGAATGAGGAATTAAAAGTATGGACTATTTTTTCCACTATTGTCTTGGAAGAATTATTATTATTATTATTTATGTACTGCAATCATATAGTGACGATATGTAGCAATTGGAAGGTTGCATGTAATATAATGTCTTTTAACACTAAGGCGAAAATAAAATGTCTTTTTTCACTTATGATAAATCATTATATTGATTTAGCTATCTACCTCTAATAATTATTCCCGCAGAACAAACTGATTCCAGCAAAAACGTTTTTATTGATAGCTATGCATATCCGAGGAATCAAAAGAGTCTATTAATGCAATCCTTAGGAAAATATCGGTATAAAACTAATAACCATACTTGTTGAAGAACCAGATCCACGTTGAATAAATTTATACATGTGACATTTCATGAACAATCGCGCGATTTCGTAATGACAGATGTCAGCCACAAATTACTGACATTGGGCAAAAAAATCGCGCGATTTTTATTTTTCGACGCGTCCATGAGTACGAGCCTTAAGTCGACGCGTCCATCACATATTGGTTACTTGACAGCCGAGCACTACTTTGCCAGTGCTTGGTGGCATGCTTGTTCAAGTCTACGAACGACCTACCTTGAGGCGTCCTCAAACAAGACATAGTCACAAAATAGCGAAGATTATTCGTTTTCTGTGACTTTTCACAACCCAGCGTTGCTGTTTGTATTATAATCTTGGTGTTCTGTACTATGTACGATACCGCATGTACGATAATATCGTTTCGTGCTATATTTTCAGAGAACCTACCATTTTAAAATTCAATTAATCTAAAGTGTCGGATGATACGAAAGCGTTTAATGAAACTGCTCAACTGATTTTCGCCAAACAGATTGTTCTCAGTAAATGCAAATGATTTTCTACGCATTCGTCATAGTAATTGCAGAACTTAATACATAGTGGCCCTGTTCTTAATGACTATCATGCTAGTAGGCACTCCCCTTTTTCGGAAGCATCACAGATGCCATAAATCATACACTCTGTTGGCATTTTATATAACAGAATTACGGTTCGTTTTATGGGGCGGCTTCTTTGACACCTTGAAGAGATACTGTCATATAATATCAAAATTCAGTGCGACGAACATGAAAACGTGAAAACATTCTAGATTTTACCGATATCCATGAACTTCGCCGAGAATTGCTGAAGGTTTCTTCAATAGATAGAACCCTTAGTAAGCATGAGTCAATACTTGAGCTTATCTCAGCGGAGAATTTCTGAGGTAGGAGTTCTGGATCGTACTATGGGTATGGGCATTAATAATAATATTTATTTTCATAATCAAACCATACATTGAGAAGAAAAAAAGTCAATATAAACAAAAATAGAACGCTCAGATTTGAAAACTGGAACATAAGTAATCATTTATACTGTATGGCTCCAGGTCTATCAATAACTTTCTGATAAGAGTCTTGAACTTGCTACCATCTTTTAGGATTTGATAACTCTTCGGAAGTTTATCAAAAAGTTTCATGCACGTATATTCCACATTCCTTTGCGTCAGTGTGAGTGAACACTTGGGAAAGTGAAACGGGTGGATGCGCCTAGTTCTATTAGAGTTCTCGTACTCTCTGAACAGCTCATAGTTGTTCCTTAAAAAAATCAAACATCTGAAAATATATATTCCAGCAGTAGTGAGAATGCCTTGACTTTTAAAATGTCCAGAACATGATGTTCTCGCAGTCCAGCATTGTTCTGAGTGCTTTCTTTTGGACCAAGAAAATCCTCCAAACGTTTGAGCCGTTCCCCCACGCGATGATTCCGTAGGACATAACAGATTGAAAATTGGAGAAACACACAGTCCTCAACAATTCGGAATCCGATTGCAGCGCCAAAACACGGAGCGTATAGAGAACAGAGTTTAATTTACTCTGTAAGGAGTTTATATGTTCAAACCAACTCAGCTGATGATCGACAATCACACACAATCACATTAGTTTGATAGAGCTGATACTAATTTAATTTGAGTATAGAGTGTTCATTGAACGACATTTTCCGTGCATCAACTTGACATTCTTTGGCAGCAAAACATTTTCATCGGATACGATATTCAAGAAAAAATCATTGATCAGAATAATTTATTACATGAATACCTCATATTTCATTATGATATGTCTTAACTCGATACATGAATAAATATCAATAAATATCTTAACACGATAAAATATCACTGATTAAAAATAATCTCATAAAAATTGATAAAAGAAAATATCTCCTCTCGCTCAAGCCTCGGAAGCTATAGCTCTAACTGCCGCATAGGCTTCCTTGGCTGTTGGTTGAATATAGCCTGCTGGCAAAACAAAACCATATCTACCATTATCCCTGAGTTCCAAGGTGTAGGAATATTTGATGCCCATCTTGCCTTTAGCCCAATCATCTGATCCTCCTGATGCGGGATATAGAAGTCTTCCCGATGACCCTAAGGAGTATCTTGGTCCGCCGGCTTGTTGGATGGCCTGAAACATTCAGGATAAATCATTCCTGAAAAAAAAAGGAAACTCTCTACTTACTGCTACTGCTTTTCTGCCCACACGGTCCAAATCTTGATAGTCTGTAGGTAGAGATCTGTCCAATCCCCATGGGTACAGGATGTACTGTCCGTAAGAATGGAACGAAATGTAGGCTTTCCATGGCACCCTATTTTGGGTTATGAAATTTTGTATGGCCTTTGTTTCCGGTTCTGAGAAGGCTGTGGCTCCTCTGTAGGTCTCTGTGCAAGGGTTGCCAGAAGCTCCCTGTCCTCCCCACCCATGCCTGAGAAATTTAATTATCTGTATTAAGCCTATTATCCTATTGAATGTCTAGCTCGCTCCGTTCGACAATTATCGTGTCGTTGACCGGACGGCAGGCCGGCCGGACCGAATCGATTTTGACACCGGATTCGTCATTAGCGAGTCCAACCTAGCCTTTGAGACTAATTTCGGCTCAAAATTTGAAAATTACAGATATGTGGACACAACGATAGCATGCTGTTCCCCTAGATTCCTAGAACATGCGTGCAAAAAGGTTTAGGTATGTAGCATTTTTGATAAGGCAATCAAATCAGCTTTGAAACAAAGTATTACTCAACTCCCTTCACATTCAAGATTTTTAGGGTTGCTGGCATCACTCTCACAGATTTGATACAAATTGACTGAGACCAACCATATATATTGTCCCCCCATGAATCGAAGTACATATGTTTCTATTTCTTTGATTTTGTACAGGGGTGAGATATTAAGGTTTGTACCTGTCCAAATTGACACACTATAAATAACGCGCACCCCAAAATGTATGAATTAGGTTATCCCCTGGAAATTTATATCAATTTTTGGTCTTCTATTCATGCTCACCCAAAGTTCCTGTTCAAATCTGTACCGGCACAATACCCAGATCCTCTTCTGTTCTTCCTCCACAGTCTGTCCACATTGTGAGAGTACTCGTAACCATCTGGATTGACCACAGGTGTGATATACCAGTCCACAGATTCTAGTAGTGGATCATTATCGTAACTGAGAACGATCTGGTTGATGATGTAGGTAACTGTGGCCGGGGATATCCATTCTCTGGCGTGTACACCGCCATCTATCCAAACTGCTTTGTTTCCTTGGTTTCCGTTGGAGATCTTCAGGAGTTTGATTGGTCTGCCTTGTACGGATGAACCGATCGTTTTAACCGTGCAAAGTTGGGGGTAGGTTTCAGCCAGATAATCTAGGTAGCCGTGGATATCGTTGAGTCGGTGGTAGGCCTGCCATGTCATTCTGTGACCTGTGGGGAGGAAATTCTATTGAAATATGTTTCTGTGTTGATTTCCTAGAACATAATAGAGGGGAAATATGACATGATTGCGGATTTATGACTAGAAGTTGGACATTAATTATTCTCTAGTGCAATTGGATCTACTGACTTATTCGGTGTCCTCAAGAATAGGTATTTTTGCATCAAATCTTTGAGTTGTTTCTACCCAAGTTTATAACAGGGTGACCGTAATCGATAATACCCTGGATTTAGACTGACAGCGGACGTGCGATTCTATTGAAACTATCTAGTTTTCTGGGTAGTAACCACTGCTTTGTATATCTAGAATATTTTCAGCGCTGCGATGTTGCCGCTTATATCAAAAAGTACTAACAACTGTGATATTTCGAATGAAGAACTTTTTTCGATTCGCCAAAATTTGTGCGAAACATTGCTTCATTTGAACATTTCTTACTTCGAAACTTGGAGTCCTAGAAAGCTGAAATTTCCAATATGGATTATCCAATATCATTAACTTATAATGAAATACGCCCAAAATCATACAGGGGTGGTCAGAATCCGAGGCTGTTCCGAGATGTACTGCAACGATAAACAGTGTTTTTTTTTTAAAGTCTCTTGTATTGTATTTTTTTTTGTATTATTGCCGATTCTCCTAGGTTGAGCTTGAACCCCAGACCTCACGATCATTAGGCATATGTCCTAACCACTGAACTACCGCTATATCATGAGATGTGTTTAAATAGAATTAAATTTCCTTTCGAACGATGTAACATGTTCTTTTACCTGAAAAGTAGGTTTTCGAATCAAAAACAAGTTTTCATACCAATGAGAATTATTTTTTTTGGGCAGGAAAATGACTCCAACCTCACTTTTCCCTAATATACATAGTTTTCCGAAATTTGAGTTGGAAAAAGCATTAACATGTAAAAAAATACATTCCATATCAACTGAAATTCAATTATGAAATGAAACAGTTGATATAAGTTTTCTCCCAGCAGGGAATCTAACCGAGAACTGCTGCGAAGACTCTACTAACTAGAAAATTTGATTTCCCAACGTTGAAATGTCCTAGCTATGAAAATTTCGATTTAAAAAAAACAGTGTTCCTCACGAAATTGCGCAAATGTCTCATATTTTTATATTGGCTGATTATCCTAGGTTCAGAGGAGCTTATAGCGCAACTGTGTTCTGCATATGTTGTAACTGTATCCCAACGTCACCGTAGGCGTTTTGGACCAAACAGTGAATGTTGGTCGGTACCGTCTGTCCAGAATATTTCTTTCCTTGTTCGGAATCGAACCTGATACCTTGCGATAACCAACAAACCACCCATTGAGTTACCTGTTGACATACATGAAAACTTCATTGAAAATTTAATTTTTTTTTTTACTCTATTCATGAATGCTGAGTTCAAATGTAGTACCAAAATTAAAACAGAACGTTCGGAAATCGATTTCTCCACCGAAGATAATTTTTTTACAATAGCTAGTTTCATAAAGCCTCGAAACTTTTTGCTAGCACAATTAATCGTATAGAACAATTTCATGTCTAAATATTTACGATATTTTAAATTAATTTAAATTTAAAATAAACAAACTGTATAGTCCACTAAGTATTTCTTCGATAATCACAGTAAAACTGATGTAAACATTCAGAGAGCGCAGATAAGTTGTATCGTACTTGAAAGCTGTGTACTTGGTTTCCATTTTAATGTTATCTATCCCTGATAGGATATTTTATACTCTGGTATTCTGTGGGCACTTTGTGTATTCTGTTCTAATCTTTTATAAAGTGGACGTTTCTTGAATAGAGATTATCTATTACAGGAGACAAAGTTGTTATCGCAATAAGAACCCTGAACAGAATGGAAAAGACAATAGGAAATGATAGTTTTTCGGTACAATTATAACTATGTTGCAGACAATGTTTTTCGAAACCTTCCAGAAATTTTTTGATTATTTTATTATTATTTTTCCATATTATTTTTGGATTTAATGAAATTATTAGGTATTTGTTTTCTTTATTGATTATTTTCGTTTTTTTAAAATGTACGTAACAAAGAGATTTTTTCACCAGTTTTGATGAAAATATTTGGATAATTTAGGAAGGTTTCACTGTCCAGAACAACCATAAGCTTTTAACAATGAACTCTATACTACTTTCCGAAGTATAAAGTTCTATGGATGATTATGTCCTGCCACCTTTATCTGGTATTCTAATTGAGCAAAATGGTTATAAATTGTCGGATTTTGAAAATAATGTGATGAAATAGTTGACACTTGTGATTTATGGAATTTAAGTGTTTATGGTGTGCATCAGTGTAGGCCAGTGCTTGCTGCTGAAAAAGCCATGATTTTTTTTACATACGATGTACAAACCGCTGCTGACTAAACGACTCAACTTCAGATTTCCTAATCTCCTCTTGTTTTTCACTGAAAACCCTGAAAGTATATTTTAAAAAAATGACCAAATTTAATTCGAGTGAAAGTATTAAACGATAGTTTATAAGCTATTCACAATTTCAGTAAATATTGAACGTTTTATGTGCTTGTTCTAGGGAACAGCGCGTTATCATTTCGTCACGATGTCTTTAATTTTCGAATTTTGAGCCGAAAATGGTCTAAACGATTGGGTTCATTTGCCTGAAGAAGAATCTGTAGTCAAATTCAATTATGTCCGTCCGTATGTGCTCTAACTTCCGATGGTAAAGACTTAGCTACTTGAAGTTGTAGGATAAGGTTTGGAGTCCAAATATCTCGGTTGAGTTCTTAATGTGTGAAATCGGTCGAATAGTTTTGGACTAGATCAAATTGAACCTTCGTGGACTGTTTTGGAATAGCGACGCGCAACTTAGAGCAGAATTTCGTGTGGATCCAGTTGTTGGAAAATCAAAAGAAATTTATTCGAAAATTTGTAAAATTTTTGATGAACCATTTTTTTCTGAAAATATTCATTAGATTCTAATGGAATTTGATACAAACCTCCTCATGTTTTTCGATGAAAACCCTGAAAATATATTTAAAAAAAAATGACCAAATTTCATTTGTGTGAAAGTATTAAACGATAGTTTAGAAGCTATTTACAGTTTCAGTAGATATTGAACGTTGAATATCTCAAGCCTCAGTGAAAATTTCGCTTTATAGGAATGTTTTGTGATAGAGAACTTACCTTGTCTGTTGTCCAATTCTAGAGTCTCAAGTGGTGGATTTTCATCGTCTATGGCTTTTTGTAAATCTTCAATAAGAACCCTATAGTCCACATTATATTTCGCAAAGAATTCGCTTACTTCTTCAATGTGTTCTGCTCTGACCATGATATCCAAACATGTGAGATTGCCGCCCCACATTGCAATCACTAGGAAAAAAAAATGATTCGAGATAATCAAAACCAGTTTATAAATTTTTTTTTGGTTGTGATAGTCAAATGAAGTTCTGGGCATCTGGAATGCCATAACGATTAATGATTATTTCCTTCAAATATGGATGGAATGGACCTATATAATGGCCTGCCAGATTACCGGATTTGACTCCAGTGTACAGTCATGTCTGGGGAATATTGAAGAAACTAGTCTAGAATGGGAGAATGGAGGTTTATCCTGGATTTGGGTTATTACTGCAAATGCAAATTTGAACATTATTATTATTGGTTTGATTCATCATTTTCCCAAATTACCTTCAGAAAGTATTCAGAATTAGATTTCAAAATTGGGCTTTGGGATTTGTCATGCATGCACTAAGTGACAACGTTGTTTAGTAGAATTTTTTTTTTTGCTATAGAATAACGAAATATTTATTCCTATTCTGTGGTACACACGTGTTCTTTGTCAATATAACCAAACAATTTCCGTTTGCGATTTGTCAGTAATATGACAGTATGACAGTCTGTGCTCCACTTTTTCTATTCCTTGGTCGTTGTCTTCTCTAACCAGATCGAATTTTCATGAAAAACCTTCAGAACATCACATTTCAAACATATAATTTCAATATTATATTTTTAAAAAAATATGTGATCACCTAAAACTGAAGAATAAAAATGGGGATGTAAATTTAAATGGATTTGTCATGAGTGCACGATATGGCAACGTCGAATTCAGCTTTCTCGGGAAGAAAAGGACGTCAAATGGGTTACTCTGCTTAGGAAAACAGAGATAGCTATACTTCGATCTGGTTAGAGTAGAAGAGAACGACCAAAGAACCGAAAAAGAAGAGCATAGACTGTCATACTGTCATATTACTGACAAATCGCAAACGGGAATTGTTTTGTTATATTGACAAAAAACACGTGTGTACCACAGAATAGGAATAAATATTTCATTATATATTTTGAAATTTGAATACTTTCTGAAGGGAATTTGGGAAAATGATGAATCAAACCCATAATAATTATGTTCAAATTTGCATTTGCAGTAATAATCCAAATTCAGGAAAAACCCCCATTCATTTTCTACGTCTGACAGTAAACACAATAACTTCGGAAAGGAACAACTCAGAAACTCGATATTTGTAGAGTAGGTTTGGGGTTTGATTACGAAGGTCTAGTTCGTGAATGGTAAAACCCGCCCGGTGATTCGTAGATAAACCCATTCAAAAATTTTTTTTTCCAATATTTCCAAACATATAGATTAGATCGAATTGAAATCCAGTAGTTCATCGAAGAAAACCTAGGAAAGCACTGACGTGAAGTCAGCAGTTCGCGCATGCTCAAAGGATATCACCAAAAGTGAACTTGCACGCAAAAGCTGTTTTTTCTTTCAAAGTAATCACTTGACTGGAAGTAAAAATGTTTGTACTAGGTAAGTAGCAAGCTACAAAAAAGGTACAAATAATGAATAGCGTCCTCCTGAGAGAAAATAAGTAGTTACTCATGAATTTTAGCATCTTTGTAATTGCAAATCAAATTTATATTCTATTTGGGATAATTATTTTGGGTGAGTTAATCAGTCATGGCGAAAATAATAATATTTTCAATAATGATTTCTTATTCGCGAATAATGTAACCGTTTAAATAATCAAACGCATCACCTCTGAGATATTTTTATTCGTTAAATATGACCTTTTCAGCTTCACCGATCTCGTATATGAGTTATTATTATTTTCTCATTGATAATAATTAAAAGCGCATTGAAAACACGGGGAAGTTTATATTGAGAGCTGTGATATAAGATGACGATTAATTCAGTGATCAGAACAAATTGTCTGTAATTTTAGAGGTAACTCGTGGCTCTATTATTATTAATGCTTCTTTATTGTTTGATAATCGAAACCGAATCATTTTCATTAGCTTGTTTAAAATCAGTTTCAATTTTGGCTGAGTTTGAATGTTTTGAAGTATGAGGGTGTTTCTTATGAACTTGGATTTGTTCAAATGTGATGTTTTTCCTTCAGATCATATTTTGAATTAATCATCAATAAACTTCCTCAATTGGAGGTTTAAACGAAGAGGGAAGATTGCTTGCTCAATTTTAAGAAAAAGGTTTTCGTTTTTGAGATGAAGTTTAAATTCTTGTCAAGTTTTTTTTCTCATAGTATCTGCATGTCAAAAGAAAGTCATCGTGAAAACTCAATTTTTTCAAATCAGAACCTCATTTTTTATGGCCATAATGGAATCTACGTTGAAAAATAATGTAGGTGTGGAAATAATACCAATGCCCTAGAATTAACATTCTCTGAGATATTCTTAAAAAACAATGTAAGCGGTCTTATTTCAAATTTTATTCTTCTCAGAGAGAAATTATTGTCTCGAAGGGAATGGATATATTGAACATATTGAACTTTTTTTTCAAGATCTTATTGATAGAAATTCTGAATTTTCAGTTTTGCTTGTATTTTTGGGGTGATTGATATTAGAAATGTAATCGCAAGTGCAAATCTCAGAAAATATGAATTTAAGGCATTGGTTTTATTTTCACACCTACATTAATTCTCAACGTAGATTCCATTATACTCTTAAAAAAAATGAGGGTTCTAATTGGAAAAAATTGAGTTTTCAGGATTTCGAAATTGCCAACTTAGGCAACGATTTTGTGACCTCCTGTATTATGAGTTCCAATTTCTATTATTACGAGAGAATTATTATTCTCACTTCCCGCGAAAGCCCAAAAACGAAATTTTTCCAAAGAAAAACCTGTAAAATATTAATGTTTCAGCAGAGCCCCATTTTCAATTTTTTATCGAAATTTCACGTTAAAAAAGAATTTCCTGACGGATTTTCAAAACTTTTACACCAAGACAACTCAGAATTCCATAAGGAATCTATTTTTATGAAACATTGATTGTCGTTCTGGTGCATAGACTTAATATGTCTATGTTCTGGTGACAGAAAGATTGCCATTTCATCAATTAAATTCTGTAATTAAACTTTTTTCCAGGAACCCACCGAATATTTCATATTTACAGAACGGAAAATCGGCATCCGAAATAACCAAGTTATTTGCGGTACATATCCTTTATAAACTTGACATTATTAACATGAAATCAAGAATCCCAACTTAAATTTCAGCCTAACAAAAACCTATATTTGGAAGGAATCATCTTGTTTGAGGAGCCGAGGCATCTTTTACGGATATTTATAAACAACGCGAACCATATCATGTCTTATTTGTCCTGAAATTCCTGTTCCCCAGTGAGAGTAAATTTGTGAAGAAAATTGTGGGTTGGCAACTTGGGCCGAAGTCGTCTATTACAAATGGTTTCTAGGTGGAAAAGCTGTTTGGCAGGAGCTGTCAGCAGTTTATTCGAGTTTACCCGCGGCAAAACTTGACAGTTGTTGTCACCAAAAATTACAATACCTTTGAAAACAAACGTAATGAATGAGGAATTTGGTACGAACCTTAGAGTCAGTATTTAACAAAAATGTTCTAAATTTGTTATTTGGAATTTTCGGACGGCGGACAGACGGATTTTTTGTCTTAGTTCATTCAAATCTACATACTTCAAAATGTAAACTGAAATTTTCAGGGGGGGCAATTTTTTTTTTGTTAGATCACTAAGGATTATTATTCGATTTTACCAAATAATAAACCAATAAACTACAAAATAATACTAAGCATATACCGAATCAAAACTTCAATTACTCACTATTCTCCCTCCTCAACCCGTTCAACTCCAGCAGGAACCTATCGTCGTCGTTACAAGCCTTCCAGACCTGACTGTTGTTGTACAGAACCCTCTCGAACGGCCCATCATCCATCGTTTGGTTCAGGTTCTTGGGGGTCGGCCTGGCGGCGAAGTCCATCATGAGGTCCACGTCTGGGTACTGCTGAGAACCGGGGTTGGCCAAGTTCCTCGGGTAGGCGCAGGCACCGGCCGCCAACAGCGCCAGAACTGACAACGGTAGATCGAGCCGCCACATCGTACGGCGTTCGTGGGATTTTTGGTCCGAGATCGACGACGCCGCGTTTTATAGTGGGACGGCCGCGATTTTGACCTGAAATCGGAAAAGCAACGGAACCTGGTCGATTTTTTTCGAACGCGGAAGATATCTGGTACTAGTGGGTGTTGACGGGCGGTCTGTTATGATTTCGGTCGAGATGGTATCGGAGCAGATTGTTTATGGGTTGGTATCGATGGTGAGTTTTGGTCCGTACTGGTTCATTATTTTTCGTGTAACGGGTATCGTGACATAAGAATATCGTATCGATTAAAGTTTATTTTGGGTTGATTTCGCATCATTTTTACGCGTTTGTTTTAGGGAACAGCGCGTTATCATTTCGTCACGATCTTTGTCATTTTCGGATTTTGAGCCGAAAATGGTCTGCAACGATTGGGTTGAACACCCTGAAGAAGAATCCGTGGTCAAATTTGATTCTGTCCGTCCGTCCGTATGTGCTCTAACTTTCGAAGGAAAAGACTTAGGTACTTGAAATTGTCAGATTAGGTTTGGAGTCCAAATACCTCGGTTGAGTTAGTTAATGGATGGAATAGTTCCGGAGTTTAGTCCATTTGAAGTTTTGAGGTTACTTCCTCGATATCACATGAAGTATTGACTCGATCAAATTGAAACTTCGTGGACAGTTTCGAAATACCAACGTGCAACTTAAACAAAACATCGTGTGGATCCAGTTGTTGAAAATAAAAAAAAATTGTATTCGAAAATTTTTAAAATATTTGATGGAAATTTTTTTTCTCCGAAAATATATATTAGATTTCGATGGAATTTGGCACATATCTCATAGTCAGTATTTAGCAACAATGTTCCAAATTTCGATACGATCCGATATTTACTATTGGAGATATAAAGAAAAAAATGTGCCAAATTTCGTTGTTATTTGGAATTTTAACTTCATTTCCGCAATATCTCAAGAAGTACAAATGCAATCAGATTGAAACTTCGTAATCAGGTGGAGATTACCAACACGCAACTAGATGCAAAATTTCGTGTTGATCTAATAGTTAGAATTTGAAGAAGCTCCTGACCTCACGTCAGTGATTTTCTGAATTTTTCAGGTTTTTTTGGGTTTTCACTCCCAATTTCTGAAACAAAACTATTAAATTCAAATAAATTTTTTTTCCACGACATTCGGTGAAAACACTTTTTGTCCCAAAGACAATGTAATTTTGTTTTATCATTTGATAAAATCAAATAATAAACCTTAGTGATCGACCAACAAAAAAAATATAACCCCCCCTGAAAATTTCACAGTTTACGTTTTGGGGTATGTAGAGTTGAATGAACGAATAAAAAAATCCGTCCGTCCGCCGTCCGTTGTCCGAGGTTTTTCTCTGGAAGTTCTGGAAGGAAATCCTTGAAACTTGGTGGAAAAATCGTGTGTCCCCCCGGGGTTGATCCTTCAAGCTTTTCAGCAGGATCGGTGTACCATAAGGGCTCTAAATGAAGGGTTAGGGGAAAAAAAATTATTTCTCGAAAACTCACCACCGAATTTTCATGAAACTCTGAACGTTGATTACTGTTGCATAACTAGACCTAAAAAATTTTACCCGGATGACTTCCGACCAGTGGTTCCTGAAATATAAAGAACAACGCTGCAAATTTCCAATTACATCGAAAATGAATCATCGCATTCGGTTCTAAGTTGTTCAAGATATCAATGGTATATTGGGTTATTTAACTAAGAAAATAATAAACCCTTGTGTAAAATTTGCAGTGTTTTTGGTTTATTATTTGATAAAATCAAATAATAAACCTTAGTGATCGACCAACCAAAAAAAAAGTTTTAACCCCTCCTGAAAATTTCACAGTTCACGTTTGGGAGTATGTAGATTTGAATAAACGAATAAGAAAAAAATCCGTCCGTCCGACGTCCGTTGTCCGGGGCTTTTCTCTGGAAGTACTGAACGGATATCCTTGAAACTTGGTGGAAAAATCGTATGTCACTCGGGGTTGATCCTCCAAGCTTTTCAGCAGGATCGGTGTACCCTAAAGGCTCTAAATGGGGGATTGGGGGGAAAAAAATTATTTCTCAAAAAATTATCACCTAATTTTCATGAAATTTTAAATGTTGATTACTGTGGCATAACTTAACCTAAAAAATTTTACCCGGATGATTTCTGACAAGTGGTTCCTGAGTTATAAAGAAAAAAGCTCCAAATTTCCAAGAATGTCGAAAATGAATCATAGCATTCGGTTTTAAGTTGTTTGAGTTATCAATGGTATATTGGGTTATTCTAACTAAAAGAATAATAAACCTTTGTGTAAAATTTGTTTTTTATTAAGAATATACATTTGTTCGCCTCATTTTGACTTGATATCGAAAAAGCACCCTAACTTTCATACGAACAGTCTCAAGCCAAAATATCTACTGTTTTAAAAAATATGTTAGGTGTTTTGTTCGCTTAAATCTCTACTTCATGGGGGAAGAAAAAAAAACATTACTGTGGTGAATTTTTAAAAAAAAGCAAAAAAAAACAGTACTATAATTAACAACCAAATAAACCAATAAACTTAATATTTAATAAGACATCCGCAATATTTTGAGAAAGTTTTAACATCTTCTTTAAATTATGCTTAGATGCCTCTGCTTATTTTAAGATAATTTATATACTGTAGTGACGGACGGAAAATTTAAGCCCATCAAAAGGTATTTCATAGTTAAGTGGCAAAGCGACTAGGAGGATCTTGACCCTACTACATGATATTTTTCTGAGAAAATTCAACATTATAATGCCCACCAAAATTTCCGAAAAATTAGATACTTTCACGTGAGACTTTCCTATTGAAAAAAAATTTTGCGGGTTAATTAGGAAGGTCGAATTCATTCATTCCAAAAATACCATTTGGATCGAATTGAAGTCCAGTACTTAATTGGAAAATGACAGCGTGAAGGTTCACGTAGAATCTCGTGAGGATAATATGATTAAAATGTCACCAAATCTTTTTATCATGAAATAACGCTGGGTTTGGCGTGGTCAATACGTGGAAAGAATACCGTTTCGACAACAAATTTAACTTCACGTCAGTGATTTTGTAGATTTTTTCGCCCTATTCGATGATTCCTTTATTGCAACCATTTATATTCAACAATATTTCTAGGATTGTTATTTTAATTGGTTCTTTTAAGCTACAAGTAACTACCCATGTTGCATTTTGATTAATTCCTTATCTGCATCATACTTCGTGATCTAGATCGAGACAATAAAACCTCAAACCACTAAAAAAATTACACCAGTCCTTATATCTTCTCTTTGTCCTCACGATGACCCAATTCCAGTCATGAACAACCATAAAGATGTCACGAATTTGTGACTTCTGTATTAAAATGGAAACGAATAGAGTAAGATGCAAATTTTCGAACTGGAACGAAAAATTAATTGGCAAATATTGAATGGATTAATTCTAACTGATAAGATGTTTGCTTTAGACCTTTTTTTCTTTGCGAAGACATGATTAACATAATTGATAGGTCGGTTGTAGAATTGGATTGGTTTGTTCAACATACCAGTTTGTCCTTCTCGTGTGATTGAGTCCTGTTGTTGACGGAAGGATTGTATTCTGATCGTGATGATTTTTTTCTAATGATTTATGGAATAGAATAGAAACGACAAAGTTTATATGATGCTGATTGAGATCTTAGAAATTTAGATTTGAACTGTTAATTGTTCGCAATAATTTTTTCTCTTCGATCTCTAGGAACTAAATTTGACTTGAAAACTTCATCTTACTTTCCTTTCGAATTATCTATTGCACTTATCTACGGAAAATTTTAGTGATTTTTGTAGAGATTTTAATGTATTCATACAGGGTGGTCCAGGTAGTGACGACAATAATTTTTTTTTAGATTCCTCACACCTAGGGGTATCCAAAAATACCCGATGTAATACGATTTTTCGTAGTTTTCGAGTTATAGTTTTTTTTTGTGTTTTTCCGATTTATTGTGCCAGCGAAGTTTCAAAAATTCATATCTTTTTATGAAGTGGGTATTTTGCAGAATTTTTTTTTGTACCATGATCTTCCCGAATGTTCTCTTCATTGAAAAAAATATCTCAGCTTCGTGAAATTACTCAAAGCCTTTCAAAACGAGCTTGAAAGTTAGAACTTCAGTTTTCAGTAGGATTCACTGAAACATTCAAGATCAATTTAAAAATACAAAAAGGAGTTTTCATAGTTTCTGTTTGAGTTTAAAAACTTCGCACGGTCCTGAACTACCAAAATCATAAGAAAAAAAAATAGTACTTTATGGGTCTTTTCTTGCTGTAATCGGTCTTTGAAGGCGGATAGGCTAAAAATCATTGAAACACGATTAAAGTTATTTTTTACTTGTAATCATTCTTATGGTAAATTATACACAAAAATGTGTTTCTAAACTAATTTTAATTGAAATTCCTATAAACTAACTGTAGCTTGTGTAATTTTCACTATAATGTTGGACTCACCACGGACTGAAAATTTTGGCATATTTCAAAATGGTACTTGTGAAATTACTTGCTTTTGGATGATAAATAATAGCACAACTTACTGGCAAATTACCATTTACTACAATAAATCTTCAAAATCCCTTCCTCCATCTTGAATATTTAATTGTCAACTTTTTTTGTTTTATTTTTCTTTCCGCTTCCAAAAGTTTTGTCTTAATTCTGCTCTGTTGTTGCTTCTCGTAGCTAACACCAGCTCTTTGTTAAATCCCCAAATAAAAAAATCGATGGGGTTCAGGTCTGGCGGACGTGCAGGCCATTCGATCGGCCCTGCACGCCCAATACATCTTAATGTAAAAATAACACGAGCCACAATTATTTTACAGGAATTTGAATTAAAATTACTCTAAAGTCACATTTTCAAGCTTAATTTGCCATAAAAGTGGTAAAAAGTAGAAAAATAACTGTACTCTTGTTTCAATGATTTTGACTCTATCCGTTTTCGATGGCCGATTGCAGCAAAAAATGGCCGATAAAGTACCATTTTTTTGTTATGATTTTGGTAGTTTACGACCGTGTGAAGTTTTCAAACTCAGTCAGAAACGATGAAAACTCCTTTTTGTATTTTTAAATTGATCTTGAATGTTTGAGTGAATCCTACTGAAAACTGAAGTTCTAACTTTCAAGCTCGTTTTGAAAAGCTTTGAGTACTTCCAGGAAGCTGAGTTATTTTTTTAATTAAAAGAACATTCGGGAAGATCACATTACAGAAAAAAATACTGCAAAATACCCACTACATAAAAAGATATGAATTTTTGAAACTTCGCTGGCACAATAAATCGGAAAAACACAAAAAAATATAACTCGAAAACTACGAAAAATCGCGTAACATACATGGGGTATTTTTGATACCCCCAGGTGTGAGGAATCTAAAAAAAAATTATTGACGTCACTACTTGGACCACCCTGTATAGTGGACAGCTTGAATTTGAAAGAAATATTCATAAAGCTATAAAATATAACTCGGAGAATTACAATAAGTCACATGCCATAATCTTACCATACAAGTTTAAATGCGGTTTTCTATTTATTTACTGAAAAAATTAATATGGTTTTCTACTAAGAGGTGATTTGAATATCGGAATAATCGATCATAATTCAGAATATAAAGTCGGAGAAAAGGTTAATTCCTACTTCGAATTCGGAATCACGTACGAGTTGAAATTAGGAATGAGTATAATTCCGAGTTTAAAATCGGAGTTAATTGTTATTCCGAGTTTGATGTCTGAATTAGCCTAATTCCCAGTTTAATCTCGCACATAATACCGACTTTGAAGTCGGAATCACCCTTGCTTCCGACTTTCGAGTTTGAATTCGTTTTAAAGTACGAGTCCTTACAAGGAATTAGGCTAATTCCGACATCAAACTCAGAATTAGCCTAATTCCTAGTTTGAACTCGTACGATATTATGTATCAATAATTCCGAGTTCAATAAAGTCAGGATTACTAGGCGACTATAGGTTTGTTCCAACACCCAGTTCTGTTACTGTCTTGAACTCGTTCAGAACTGAATCAATTCACACGTCTTCGCTCATTCTAGTTCGGGACTAATTCTGAATAGATAGTTCGAAAGTGTTGGAAACGCATCATTCTTAGAAATTCCCTTGTCATAGCCTAAGGGCTGTTTGTCACCCGAAAAATGCAGCCCGTCTCTGCCAGATGTGCTTTTATTGCCCCTTGCTGCATTCGAATGGCACGAAACAGATGACCGATTCGATTCCTCCTTCTCAGTTCTTGCCTAAACCCAAGAACTGAATTAACCGTTCTAGAACTGGTCTGACACAAATTCTTTTCACGTTGGAACACATGGTTTGCAATTCCTAACCAGTTCGAAATTTGTTGGAACGCTAATATCGATATGCGCAAACTCCGCCCGATTCAGAACTAGTCCCAGAGTGTGTAGGAACAGACTTTATGAATTAGACTAATTCCGACTTCAAACTCAGAATTAAGGATGACTCTCTTTGAAATCGGAATTTAATTTTAATTCCTAGTTTGGACTCGTACATAATTCAGCAGTCGGAATTATCCCTAATTGGAAAAAATTTTGGTTATAATTTATAACTACGTTTTAATTACAAACTTGAAATCAGAAGAGAAGGTTTGAGTTTGTGACGGAATTGAGAAGTTCGAATTCAAGTCTTAATTATACAGAAAAACATTTTTCTTCGAAATATAGCCTTTCTGCCTGCGCCTTCGGTTCATCTGTATACCTTCAGAGATGTTGAACAAACTCCAGATTCAATGGTGCTATTCTGAACATTATTCAATCTTTGGTAATACTGCTCTGAAACAATAGTGTGTATTTTTCAGAAACAATTCATGAACGCAACCTCTTCAATAAACTGATGAACTAAGGGCCGGTATTATAAAATTCATTCGGACCACAGAGAGTTAACTCTCATTTTCGAACCAGATTTAAGGAGTTAACTTTCAGTTATCTGTCAAAATAGTTTTATAATACCCGCCCTAAAACGGTTATTCCTTTTGATTCGTGCAATTTTCCCGTTCACAGTTTCTGCTACATATGTTTTTTATTTCATTCCACTAAAGTTTACGATCAAGTGGCATCGTCCCAATGAAGCTGTGAACTGGACCTACCAGAGCAGGTCCGTAGTTACTCAGAATTATTCAAATTATCTAAAGCTACTTCATCATCCTCAGAAGAATTTGGAGCTCACAGAAATTTTTAATGTAATCCACAAAATAACAGATTCAAAAAAAAATTATTTTGACGCAATGCGCGTCATCATTTTGTTCAAATTTCGGATAATTCAAGGTCTAATTTGATGTTCTCATTAATCACACTTATTTTCGAAGTGCTTCGACACCTTTGAGGTAGTTCTGGAGTCAAAAGGCGAAATCTGGTCAACGTTTTCGGAGTAATAGCCATCTGAAATTTTGTTCTTTCAATAACTCAAACGCGATCCAATTTAAAGTGGATGATTGTTGAGACTTTTGAAGCATTTTCTGGGGATCGTAAAACTAGAAAAAAAATGAAAATTCTGAGGATTTCATATGTCAAGAACTATCCACCAGAAAATAGTTAAATTTTTCTGGAACCTCCAATTTCCCAAATATCAGCTCGTGGCATCTTTAGTTTTGAAATCATTGTGAAAAAAAACTTCCACCTTGAAAAATAATTTTTTGGAAGAAAACTGAAAATTTATTTTTATTAAATGCTTCATTCAATTATTCCATAACAACCTAATTCCAACTCTGAATTTAAATTCACAGCCCGCATAGAGAAATCCGGTTCGAAATTTAAAAAAATATATATAAATTTTGAATTTTACGATATATTGTCAATAAATTAATTTCAAATTAATTAAAAATGTTTCATGATTATTCAAGAACAATCTCATTTCGAATCTTCCAAATGAAGAGATCTTTTTCTCGAAAATATAGAAAAAAATATCACAAAAAAATCACTAATTTTTTTCGAAATCAAACATAATTTTTCTGTGAAATTCTTTCAATAATATGATGAAATAGACAGCCTCAAACAATTGGATCAGACTGACCTGTCTAGGACATGGTTTGAGAGTTACACAGGAGTAGTAGAGGATGGGCCAAAAATCAGTTAACATTAATGGAGAAGTGAACTAGTGCTTTTACGATAATCCAATGTAACTTGTGTATAACTTCGTAGAGCCTTCGTTCTGCTCTCTTGTTTATTTACGAATTCTACCTAAGTCCATTTCTGAAACTAGGTTAAGTCGTGCAAAGGTGGGAGTATTCGAGAGGGATCCTTAAGAAAGATATTGTAGCTTCCTAATTGGTCTTTCAAATTATTTATGGTCTACAAAACGCGATACTGTAATACAGGAAAGAGAAAATGGGCATGTTGTTTTGGAATTATACTTTGATTTATTTGTATGTTCAAAACCGGTTCTGGCGGATAATCATTCGATTGCCATTTTGATTAAGTAGCCAATTTTTTCATGTTATTGTTGATTCGTCTAATCGATCCATGTGTTGAATTCGGAATACTTGATGGTGATTGAATTTTACCTGATATATTCGTTTCAACGCTGATTGGAAGTGAAAAACCATGTTACCCGATGACCTTTATAATTATCATAGCTCATTTAGGAAGTCTTGTAGATTGGTCGATAGTCTCGAAAAACTCATTAAGGACGTCATTTCATGAAACCAATTGTCTATCAGTTGAGACAACCAAACACACTTAGACCAAAACATTCTTTCAATACATAACGAAAGAAAAGAATTTTCCCTCCATTTGGGTTGTGATGGATGAACTACCTTATTCAGCAGCAATCACAAAAATTTTACAAATCCAGATTAAGTGAAAAATTTACTTAAATCTTTTTAACCAAACGAAATTGTGTACGTACGCATGTATGACATGCTGAAAATTCGGGGTGCAAATTTCAAAAGTCAAAAGTTTGAGAACCTCATATAGTCAGATAGAAGTTGGTTTCGTAGTGTTTGCTTGTATGTTTGATTGATTAAAATTCGATAATACAATTCATTCAAAGACCTTTTCAGTTAGAAGAAGCGGTTCTGTGTATAAATATTTCATTTTTGCGAAGAGCTATGTATCATATATTTTAATTCAGTGTGGCAATGCTACAATTACTGTTAGAAGTATTTCAATATCAACTTATTACTTTTCGAATTTACACACTGTACAGGGTGGACAAAATTCGTTGTCTACTGAAGGGATCTCGAGAACTATAGCAGCTGGAAGAAAACTGATAACATATTCACGAGATCTTTTTTCCTGACTAATCCGAATCTGAAAACAGATCCAGCTTATCGCGCATAGAACTTGAGTTATGAGCGAAAACTGAGAAATTGTCATTTTCAATAATGCTGAATAACTCGCTTGTTTGAACTCGTATTCGAAATCTGTTGATACATTCTACAGGCACTCTTTTAAGAGTAATTCAAATATAATATGACTGAATTTTTTAATCCAGCCATTTTTTAGAAATGAGAAAGATTTTGAATTTTTCAAATGTAAACTATAGTCGAAAGTTCTCTCATCTTGCTGCAAAATTTTTGCTGATTTCAAAAATGTATCATATGTCGCTATTTACATGAATATAACATGAGAAAAAGTTACTTTTTTCCCGCTTTTCTATTCACTGTTGAATTATTATTAGTGGGCTGGCGTTTCCATAGCGACCATTGAATAAGCATTGTATGTATTATTATATATTTTGTTCTGATATATAGACTTTCCTTGCAACTCGGCTATTTTCATTCGCTTGAATATAGCATACTAACATATCGAATTTTTCGTAATTGGGAATATTTCGGGCCATTAGGGATAATAAACAGATTTTCTATTGCTAATCTTAAGAACTATGACAAATTCACCATAGAAATATTTATTCAGCAATCGCTGATTCCAATCATAGAGGCGCAAGTTCACACAAAGATAATGCATATTCAATCGTCGCTATGGCAACGTCAGTCTACTCATAATTCAACAGTGAATAGAAAAGCAAGAAAAAAATATTGAATTTTTTCTCATGTAATATTCATGTAAATAGCGACATATGATACATTTTTGAAATCAGCAAAAAATTTGTAGCAAGATAAGAGAACTTTCGACCATAGTTTACATTTGAAAAATTCAAAATCTTTCTCATTTCTAGAAAACGGCTGGATTAGAAAATTCAGTCATATTATATTTGAATTACTCCTAAAAAAGTGCCTGTTGAATGTATCTATAGATTTCGAATACCAGTTCAAACAAGCGAGTTATTCAGCATTATTGAAAATGACAATTTCTCAGTTTTCGCTCATAACTCAAGTTCTATGCGCGATAAGCTGGATCTGTTTTCAGATTCGGATTAGTCAGAAAAAAAGAGTTCGAGAATGTGTTATCAGTTTTCTTCTAGCTGCTATAGTTCTCGAGATCCCTTCAGTAGACAACGAATTTTGCCCACCCTGTATAATGAAATAGGTACGGTGTGATGGGAATTAAACATGCGATCTTTCATACATTTTGCTTTTGTTGGAGACACCCAGGATTCTCATCAGACGTCATTTTACAGTTGGAGAATTCGAGGAAATGTTTTCCTTGTAAATGTATTTAGTTCTTCACTTAACTGAAAGATTTATAGTGTCAAACCATATATGAACTTCCTATAAGCTATAAGATTTCGACATTGAATCAAACTATTATTTACAGACTGAACTAGAAAGGACGCAGTTGGCGCTCAAAGAAGTAAAATTATCCGCTAAAGCCAAAACTCCAGATGTTAGTCTAGAGCTTGAGAAAGCTCTAGATGATCTTAAAGACACGAAAGAAATAAACACAGCTCTGCAACTACAGCTAGATACCCTAACACAGACACATGTCCTTCTCAAGAATTCTCAAGAAGATCTCCTCAACCAGAATCGAAACCTAGAAAGACGACTTGGAGAAATAGACACCACTCTGGCGAAGTACAAACATGAATTACTTAATGTTCAAAGACATAGAGATAGGCTGTTAGAGACTGAACTCAGTTTAAACAAATTACTAGACATAGAAAAGATACAAACCAGAAGTATGAGAGCACAAAACGAAACCGACGCCAAATGCATACAAGATCTAAATCGACAAATCAAGGAAATGGAGAGGATTATAGCGCGAAAACATCCGGATTCCGTATCTGCACTGATAATGGCAGCTAAAGGCGATGCAACTGATTCAAATTTAACAGCAAGAAAGCTGCTGGAAGATCGGATAAAAACGTTGGAACAAGAATTGCAAACCAAAGAAAAACAATCTTCACAGGTCTTCACGGATATTCAAGAAAAGTTCAACCAGATGAAGGCGAAGTACGAACACCACATTGAAGATTTAGAGCTGCACGTCAACGACCTCAAAGACCAGTTGAAGAAGAAGAGTAACTGCTTCGATATGTACACACAGACGCCACCTTTGCCCGTTACCGTACAAGAAATTCCTCAGAAGGAAACTACGACTGTTGCTACTCAGACAGATAATATGCCTGTTAAACCACCGAAAGTCATAGCTGTGAAGAGCAGTGCCAAAGTCACAGATGGAAAAAGCGAGTCGCATTTACTAGCCACCATCAGAGGTCTTCAGGCTGATCTGTCCGGCAAAGAAAAGGCTATTTTGAAGATGCAGAGAGAAATGGAGGAGATAAGGAAAACCAACAAGAGATTGCAGAAGGAGAGGGAGGGCAGTTTGAAGAATTTAAACGATAGGAGGGATTTTCGGAGTGTTCCGGAGAAGCTGACGGTAGCTCGGATGAAATCTCCGACTGATTCCAACATTGATGTTAGTTCGAAAGAAGATTTAGATATCAACAAATCGGATTTTGAGAAGGTCAAGCAGCAGTTGTACAGGATAGAAATGGACTATCAGAATCTGAAGAAGAAGAGAATCCATGATGTGAGTAGAAAATTATTTTTGCGCGCATGTTCTGGGGTTCAGCGTGCTAGCGTTAGTTCGTTCGATATTTTTGAATTTTTAGCCGAAAATTGTATCGGGAGTCTAATCGGATTAAAACTTGGTGGTTAGTTGTAGAACACTGTCACGCTTCTGGTTGCAAGATTTGTTGGGTCATTATCTTTTCGCGGTGAAAAAAAACGAAAATTTCCATATTTTGTTAGAAAATATTTTTTTCGGAAAACATCCATCGTCTTTCAATTAAATTTTGAAATAACAACAGTATACCAAATTTCAGTTCGATCCGATTTTGAATTTCGGAGATATGTTGAACTAGGTGGAAGATGCACAATTTTGTTCGAAATTTCTTGATCAATCAATCATCAGGACAATTTTAAAAAAAATCCAATATTTTGTTTGGAAGTTATACTTGAAAATTGCCATTTTGGATCCAGCACAAAATTAATTTAACAATAATCGATAAATTTCAGCTCGATCGAATTTGTTCCTGAAAAACATTAAAGCCGGGTCCAGATGAGTGTAATCTGAACAGGAAATGCAATAAAATTTGATAAACGTTTCGGCGAAAAGTGTGGACGGTACTCGAGCTTAGCCTCGAATAATAATATCAAATGCAGCGTTCCAGTTGAAAAAGAGTCACAACGGAGCAGAAAGGGCGCTGCCTCGAACCATAAAACTCGCTGTGATTTATTGCATTCGCTGTTCGCATTACACTTATCTGGAACCGGCTTAATGTCCGCTTATAACGAACTTCAAGAACCCGTCAAACAGTTCGCTATTACGGAAGTTCGTAATAACGAATGATATTATGTAGGTTCATTATTTTAATTGAAGCTTACATGTATGTAGACAAATGTTATGTGTATAAATATTTTCCTACAAGAGCATATTATTATTATTATTATTATTAAATATTGATCAGAGTGGATGTACATGTTACCTATGCACCCAAATAATACAATTTAAAACAATCGTCAATTCAATTCTACCAAATTGTTCCAACCAGAAATTAAAATGTCGAATAATAATTTGAAGTCATACTTCATTGTGCTATCTTATTTGGTACACATGTTTCCTTAGCGTACTTAATTGCAGTCAATTTACTCAATCTCATTTGCAAACAAACTTCAGTTAGCTTCAAAATTTATTGCAGTTTTTTGATTTCGTATTTACTTCCCAAGTAAGATCTTAGAACTTTACATTTTTTCAATTACGTCAGCCATATTTGTAGTGTCTTCAATAAACATCAGCGAATAACGAAGATATTGAAAATTGAAGTAATTTCTGTCCGAAACTTCGTTTTAAACGGGTTCGTGAATTGCGGAAAAACCAACACATGTTTAATAATACGAGTAGGTACTCTATTTCGTTCCCTAAAAACTGGTTCGTTATGAATGAAAGTTCGCTAAAACCGGAGCCCTTATAAGCGGACGTTATTGTATCTGATATTTTGGAGATGTTTTGTGATGATGAAAATTGGAAATACGTTAAATCAGTACACAGGCTGGTTGTTGAATTGTATGGCAGGTGGTATCTGAATAATCACTTCCAGACATTATTTATTGCAGCTGTTGCTATACTGGAATCGTAAACACCAAATTTTTCAAGAAAATAATTTTTACGATACACAGGTTAAAATATGAATTTTTAGCGATTCTATAAATATTAAGTATTATGGTTTTGTTAGTGGTCTTGGTACATTAAATTGGAGTTACTGATATTTTTACGGAGTACTTAGTGGTTTCTTATGAGCCATGGATTTGATGTAGTATATCCACGTGCTGAAACGATCTCAAACGACTAGGTTAGACTAAACTTCAAAATGAAATTTCCTGAAAAACATTTTTTTTCAGAAACTTTTCACCATATGCTCATACCTTGAGCTTTATATTTTGTATCAGTGTAATATTTTAGTTTGATACAACTATGATTTCTGGAGATATTGGGAGAAAAATATGTAAAATCCCGTGGATTTCACTCGTTATCGTTGTTTTTTTGCGGAATAACTCGAAAAATACTGATTCAAGCACGATGAAACTTGGCAGCTAATGCTGATGGACAACGTTGTGCCAAATTCGATGATAATCGTGTGTCATCAAAAAAACTTGAAAAAATAATTAAATTTTTTTTTTAGGTTCCATATTCTGCGATCTTCTGATCATATTAACGTCATGATATTCTATATGAACCTTCGAGCTTTCATTTTTTATGAATCATTAATTTCAATCCGATCCAATCTGTATTTTTGGAAATATTGGGAAAATTCTAAATGGGTTTGAATTTTCAAAAACGAAGGTACTACGGCGATAAACTCTCATCCAAACATCAAATCTATGGCTCAAATGAAAACACTAAGTAGTTCTTCAAAATATCACTACCTAAAATAGAAAATTTTCCATCTCATATTGAAATGTATCATCTATCAAATGATCCTATAATAACCATTATAGTTCTAATTATATTCTCAAATTTCTATTGATTTTCACTTCTATTCCAAACTTCATAAATCTATACAGGAAATCAGTTGGCATTTTCTTCTAATTTCGTCTATTTCAAACAGTTGAACGCCCTCCAAGAAGCCCACGAACGAGAAATAGCCCAATACATCCAGAATCTACAACCCCTAAGAGAGCAACTGGAGCTTCAACAGCTATCCATCAATACACTACAGACTCAACTCGCGTGTACCAAAGAAGAACTAGCTATAGTGACAGTGGAACGCGACCATCTCAACGACCAAATGACGGTGGTCGATAAAAAGGTGTTTTGTACAAGAAACGTCATCTCGGACACAGATGTTGGATCACTACAGAAGAAAGTATGTCCAATGTCATACTTGTGGCGTTGCCTAACATATATGTTTTTCAGCTTGCTGCTATGGAGAAGAAGTACGAAGAAAGAGAGCATAGATTGAGAGCGATAGTGAACAGTTTGGCGCAAAAAAGTATCATGAACAGGAATTGTGAACAGTGTGCGGAGAGACAGCAACAGTTGATTGCGTATAAAGTCGAATTAGATCAGATTTTAGCATCTTTAAGAGCCTTGAAGTGAATAATTGAAAGCAAAGTGCACTTTTCTAGTCATATTATCGAATAAAATTTTCAAGTCTGATTTATGCATTTATTGTAGATGAGAATGAGTTGACAAATGTTGCAGCCAAAAATTGTATTGTTAAGTATTATTGATCTCTTCCACTTAGGTGATGTTTATTAATGTTAGTCTTTGGAGATTAGTCAAATTTCATTTTGAATTATTATCTTGAATTGAATTTATGATTCAGGAAGAATAAGTATAATGTATTTTGAAATTATTTATACTTCATATAATTATAGATGATTGTTTTTATACTGGAAATAAAGTTTTCTATACATTCAGTATTTTGCATATGTTTTTCGTGGCTCGTTCCATCAACTACTACAAAATATAGAGGGCGTTGTCTCATGGGAGAAACAAAGAAAGAGGGCAGTCTATATGGAAGATATCAAAGATGAATGTCAAGAGATTTTTAGCAGAGTGTCTTGCATTTCTCGAGATATTTAATCAACCGAAATCTGGCAAATACAACATATCGATTTCGCTGGTGGTAATCTACAGTGTAATATCTGTTCTGAAGCAATGTCCCCTTTTCTGTACAGTACTTGTCGCGGTGCACCGCTGATGATTAGAGAAATTTGAAAAAATTTCCGTTTCATTCAAAACCTCTTTGATCCTCTGCAATTTTTTTTTGTCAGCTTTCGAGATAAAAAATTGACTTCTTCATGAAATAATTTTGCGATCTTCCGATGATATAATGTCCACAAAATTTTGCATGCACCTCGAATTTTCAACCAATAAGCTATTCTTCAACCCGATCAGATATGTATTTTTAAAAAAATGAAGAAATTTCAGATGGGTATATCTTCGGAATTCTTGGACGGATTTTACCCATTCTCGAATATTTCCGGAGCAATTAAGTGCATTTTGTCCACTAACGTTTTCAACCAACGCATTTCGACTTCACACTGTATATACCTTTCAATTATCTCTGTTACTTTGCTCTTCATATTCAAAATTCATAGTGTTTTGAAACCATTAATAATTCAATTTACAACAGATTCTTGATCAGTGAGTTCAACCTAATTGTTTAAATCCATTTTCGGTTCAGATGTAGAAAATAATAGATATTTGAGCAGAATTATAACAAACCCCAAAAAACAAGTACGCAAAAATTTAAAATTACTTCCAAATTGAAGATAAAGATTTGAATTGTTGAACAATTCCTGCATCGATTTTCTTCTTGTTCTGACGTCAGAGGTTTTATAAATGACGGTTGAGATAGTTGAAGTGCGAAACGAGGTTATTCTATTCTGTAGTGGAAACTCAATGAAACCTGGCTATAAATTGAATAATGGTCACTCCTTATCAGCTGCGACACTCTTTACAGTTACATGAAATGATGGGATATACTGCTCAAACAAGTTTCGATGCTCGAGCATGGATTCTGCACGAAACGAGGCACGAAGATATCTCAGCATTTCGCAACTACTGCTAAGCGATACGCCCTCTGGCGATAGAAATTCGAACACTTCCAAGCTAGTAGTTTTTCGACGTGCCTGTTATTCTAACGTAATTTGCTTACTTTTGGAGTTCATTTTCGAGCTTTTGTGTTGTTCTCCGAGTTGAAATTTTGGTATACCGAACGTGTTTGTAATATTCATCAATGGATTCCGTTCTTTCCGATTAAAATTTTCCATTGTATTAATTCGAAATGGCATCCTCCCGAAATGACTATTGTTGTGTGCCTCAACTCAGTGTTATTCATGATCAAAGAAGAGAGGATCATCTAGTGCCCCTAGTTTTCATTTTTTCCAAAGCCAAATGAAAGTAAAGTTTTGGAAACAGCATTTGGCAGGGAACTCAATGATAGAAGGAAGGCCTAGCTTTAGAATTTGAAGATTGGAAAACAGGTCACGAAATACATGAAAGTATGTTCACTGCATATCTCTGAAGATGTTTATTTTCATAAAGGTAAATTAGCTACAATGTAATCATTTCGAAACAACTTCATGTCATGATATTTTCAGGTGTAAATGAAAAATAAGAGAATTTTGAAGAAAAATACTACAGAGAAACAATCGAGCACTTCTGCAGTTACCTAATTCACATACTACACAAAATCATATTATAAGAGAGTGATCTGGTTGAAAACCTGACAAAAACTAGATATACTGTTAGAGTTGATAATAGCTGAAGTTATTCATTTAAAAGAGAGAATTAATAGACATAAAAGCGATTGTAAGCTTGGAAAAAGAAGCTGTGCTCTCTCCGAACATTTTAATGATACCCTTCACAATATAGATTTTTCCAATGTCAAAATTCTTGATACTGAAATTAACAACACTAAACGTAATTTCTCAGAAATGGTTGAAATTTTTCTCAATAGTAATTATATGAATAAAAGAAAAGATATTGAAGATTTAAGCATAATTTATTCCCAAATTCTATTCAATATGAAACTACATTAATCCAAAATTCATATTTAGATTCATAGAGTATTTTACCTCGATTTTCTGAAATATACATTAACAAGATAGCCAAATTTCACATTGACTTTTCAAGTAATCAAAATGACAATAATCAATAATTTCAAACAAAATTTCTTCAATTTCTCAGTGTTTTTGTATTGAATATCATTTGCGGGTAAGTTTTCTATTATATTAACCATTTTTATATAGTTTCATAATGTTTTTGTATTGTATTTTAGCCTTGAGAAAGAATCCAATAAAGATTCGAAAGCTTGGCAGTAAAAACGATATTTTCTTATAATCTTTTGACCGCTTTACCCAATAGTTCCTTCAATGTTATTCATATAAATACATTAATACTATAGGTAGGTTGAACCAGCTGTGACATTTTTCATTTTGTATGTGTATCTTGAGCTGCTGTGATATGAAAATGAAATCAATTATATGTCTATGTGTTTCCTTTTCGTTAGAAATACGATGCAAAAGAACTAAAGCAGAAAATCTGTTTTCATTTTATTGGTTCACTCGTTTGTAAACAAAGAACAAGTCATATCATTTGGACTGATTCTATATTTACCACATAATATAGCCTGCATTCAGCACTTCTTCACATAAATAAGAGTCCTTAAATTACTTATTGAGGTGCTTATTTTTCCAGAAATTCAAGTAAACTTAGATATTGGTTCCTTTTGATCCACCAAGCTACATACACTAAAATAACACCAAAATTATCCTCCAGGAACGATTTAAAGTACGATTTTATATCGTGATCCAAACGAAAAGTTCCTTCTCTAGAAATCTTATACAAAATTATAATAATTTCTGTAAATATTCAAGCTCTGCTTAATAAATATTCGTTCTCCACCACATTTCTAAGGTTCGTTTACATAAAACTACTAGCTTGGACAGGTTCCAAATTTATCCGTTAGGGCGCTGGCATCTTCGCAGAAGTTCCCATTTATTATCCACGTGAACTCGAAATTAGAAGTCAGATATACAGGTGTCCCAATGGAAAGGAACCACCCCTTATATTTCTCATATATAACATATGTTACCCCTACAAACACCAGTGACTTTATAACCTCTGTAATTTTCGAATTTTTCCTGAAAATGGTCTCAAAGTTCTAGTTTGAACTCACTGATGACGGATCCGGTGTCAAAATCGATCCTATCCGGCCGGCTATAAGCAAGATTAAGCAAAAACGGGGAACTATATCGAAACATTCAGGTAAGGTTGCATTTCAAAATGCGATGGGTGGGTTCGTTAATGGGCAAAATCAGCCGAATGGATTCCCTGATTTTACAGGAACTACCTACTTGAACGATTGGATTGAAACTTGACAATAAGAATTTTGTTGAGAACGTAATTCGTAAATTTTTTTCCGAAAAAATTCAGAAGCGATTCATCATATTCTAAAAAAAATGCTCGGACCTGGAATGCCATATTTCACATCACTGTACGAGATTTCAGTTCGATGCGATTATTTTTGCATTATTTTCGGAGATATTGGAAAAAGAAATATGTCAAATTTTGTGGTTTTTTCATCGGTATCTTTGGTTTTTTCCGGAATATCTTGAAAAAAACTGATTCAATCATAATGAAACTCTGTAACTTGTTTGAGAATGCCGATGAACAATTATGTGCGAAATTTCTTGACGTATAATATCATAAGAACAATTGATCAAAAGATCGCAAAATATAGTATATTCGAAAAAAAAATTTTTGGAATATCATATATTCTGCGATTTTCTGATCGTACTTATCCTGACGAAATTCCATATGAAGCTTCCAGCTGTCATTTTTCAATCATGTTCTGGATTTCAATTCGACCTAATCTATACTTTTGAAAATATTCGAAAATATATTTTGAATGGTTATGTCTTCGGAATCATTGGGCGGATTTTACCCATTCACGAATTCGGCCTTTGTTGGTGTGTAAGGTAAACTCTAACAATCAATGTTGATCGCCCCGTATCAAACCAAGCCCTTTAGACATACGTTTTTGTATGATTTTTTCCCTGTATAATATTACCTCTACATATCTATTATTTTGATTAAAAAAGGAAATGCAGAAAATAATATTCTCCTTCAAACCAATTATCGTAAGAAAGAAATTCTGACCCTACCCCTAGTTACTTTAATTTCAAAAGGAAGCAATTTTTCGAAATAGAATATCCCGAAAATATCCATGCAAAGACAACAAAACATATATAATCCAACTATTTTTGACACTCTCGTTCTCAGTGGACTCACCCAACAATTTTTAAGGGCAGTATAAAATGGCAACGTAAAACACATCCCACCATTCATGGATACTTCCCTAGGAGGACCCCAAATTGAATTATGTGTAACATACTGCCATCTCAAAATCGAATTGCAATCATTTCCATTCGGGTGTGAAATTGTCTGGCTGAATAAGGATATATAAGGCAAACAGGCCAATACCAGCATCAGACGGCTTCTCCGTCCACAGTGAAAACGTTCTTACACCGACGAACCATACAAGGCATATCGAAAACGTCAACATATTTATTTTTCCTCCATCATGTATCCGACAGTGAAAGTGAAAGGTCCAACTGGATTGTTAGTGGTCATATTGGTTTTTTCTGAAGTTCATAGCTTTATTTTCGAAGACGAAGGAGGTACCGAATTTTGCTCGAGAACTGACAACGTCCACCAGAATGAAAGTACTAAGAAATGGCTGGAAAGCTCTTGCGATGTTGAACGAAAAATTGAGCTCTGTGATCGTATGATATCTCTCCGATACAATGGGATTCCTAGAGAAGATTTACTTCGAACACCACTGTTGATCAGAGAACAAAGAGTTCCTGATGAAAATACTAGAAAATCCAAAATAACAAGAGGTAGTGTCGAAAGATACAGAACTACTCCGAGTCGAACGAGCCATGAATCTTCTGAAAATAGGAGAATACTAGAAGCTGCAAGATTGATCGACAATCGTGGAACCAGATCGGAGAGCTTTAGGTCTGCAAGGTCACTCAATACTCGAAAAAATAAATCAGTCGAAATTCGTTCAGCAAGATCAGAGAGGAGAATAATTGAAGCTACAAGATTGGATGAAAATCGTGCAACCAGATTGGAGAATATAAGATCTGCCAGGTCACTCAATACTGGAGCAGAGAGATCAGTCGAGATTCGTTCAGCAAGATCCGATTCTTTTCGATCAAGATCAATTGATAATTCAGCTTCAAGATCTAACGAAAACAGGTTTACAAGATCAACGTCTTCTCGATACTCACGATCTGGTGACAGAAGAGAGTTCCCTATTGAAAATCGCACCACACGGTCTGTTGATAACCGTGCTTCAAGAATAAATGAAAATCGTCCCATGTCAGATAGTACAAGAATTTCAAGATCACCGGAAAATCAAGAATCAAGATCGTTTAAAGCTTCAAGATCAAATGACAACCGATTATCTGAATCCTTCGATACCAGGTACACAAGATCTGATATTAATGAAGCTAATACATCATTTGGTAAAGGAAGATCTGAATTCAATGGAAATCGTGTCACCAGATCTGCTGAAACTCGTATTCGTCCTAGTGAGAATCGCTCATCAAGATTTGGTAATAATGAAAATACTAGAGAGAGATTAAAAGAAGTATACTCAATAAGAACAAATCATATTCGCTCAAGATCAGTGGCTTCAAGATTGGACGAGAACAGGGCTGAACATCGTGGTGATAAATCGATCGAAAATCGAGTTGAAAGAACACTTCTTATGCCAGCTATCAAAATGGATGAAAATTATCCGACAAGATCACATCATATCAGAATAGTAAGATCACAAGGAACTCAAGCAATAAGATCAAATGAAATTCGTTCTGTTAGCTGGAATAATATTCGAGATTCAAGGTCGAATGAAAAGCTTTCCACTAGATCTGCAGATATTTTGTACATTAGACCCGAAAGGAGAGGATTCGTAAGAACTTCTGGCAATATCGCTGATCGATTTGATGAGGGGCGTTCTACAAGATCAGTTCTAAATCGAGTAGAGGGATTCAGAGGAAACAATCCAGTAGTATTTGATGATTCAAGAGCTTCAAGATCAATAAGAGCAGATGAAATACGTGCTACAATAGCAAGAAATACTCGAGTCTCAAGATCGATGGATTATCCATCAACTTCTAGATCAGAAAGGAGTAGGTTGACAAGGTCTATTGGTAACCTATTCAGAGGATCTAATATCGATGGAGCTGTGAGAGCAACGAATGATCGCGTTACTAAAGAAGATAGAAGGCATGGTACCAGATCTACTGAAATCAACAGAGGTACAAGATCAATTGAAAATCGTTTAACAAGGAATTATGAAATGCATACAACACCATCGATTGATATAAGATCTGATAGTAGGGTTGCTAAAAGATCACTAGTCCTCTCTAATACACCCGATGAAAAGAGAAATATGTACAGAAGAAATGAGGGTGCTCTAACGGAATGGCTCGGCGACAATTCACTTAGAACTGAGAGCCTATTTTCTATTGGATCTAGAAGAAGATCACTGAATAATAGATACCAAATTCTATTGAGCCGACAACCTGGAGATCATAAAACTGAAAGATATTCGACAGAAAACAACCGCAGTGGACAAAACTTGATAGTTGTAATTGATTCTCGTTCTCGAAGAAATAATCTCAGCAATGAAAGACCTGGAAGGAGTTCATCATCAATTCGAAGATCTAGAGGAACGAATGATATGAGAGTTCCCAGGAATTATAGAGAGTTCCAACGCACTGAAGATGAAGGAAGGAGAAGATTCTCTTCTATTTCGTTGAAAGAAGAGGAAACTCTAAGGGTGCTCCAAGAAACAAAAAGGAATCAATTTAGAATAATAGGACATTTACAGAAACACGATAAAGATAGTCGTGGATTTGTACGGGAAGCGAGAAGGAACTCCGTGGTTATTCGATCTGAAGGAAGTCGTTTTGAGAGGATACGAGAGTTTGGTAATGACAAAAGACAACGACAGAACTACAGGATGAGATTGTGGGGAAATACTGCTGAAAATAAGGCAACTGAAGCCAAAGAAATGGTTCGTGTGATAGAAAACGTCAGAACTTCTCCAGAAACAAGACGATCAAGTATTTCACCATTCGAGCGTACTGTAGAAATGCATCGATATAATGAGAACAGGAGACAACATGAGTTTGCCAGGAAGATCAGGGTAGATACCAGGAGAATCAATGAAAATGCTGCACTATCTGGGCTCAATATGTCTGTTAGAAGAATTGTACAGGGTGGAAGAATGACCTCTTCACGGGTATATACTGTTGCAATATTGAAAACCCGAGAAAATATGAGAGAGGTACACGCCGAAAGAAATCTTGTAGAAATTATGAAAAATGCTGAAGCAATAGACTCTATAAAATCACGTAGAGTAGTTCTTGAACCTCGTAGGGCCGTTTCTGCAGTATCAAGAAAGTCATATTATGAAATAAGGGAGATAAACTTCATGCCAGGATTGAGGAATAGTCAGCCAGTAAAGAACACTATGAAGAGGAGTGTGAGGACTATAAGTAAGTTTCACAATAACTTTTCAACTTGAAGGAATGTCTCTTTTAGAGAACCCTATATATCTATTTCTTATATATAATATTTCTATATATCTTCAAATATCAAGTTATAGATGTTTTTGATTACAGGGAACTTCAGTGAAGATCGTGAACTTGAAGAAGCAAGGAAGTTGGAACGAATCTCCCCTGTGAGTAGAAGAAGTATATCACAACGAATTGACATTGACGTTCATCGAAATGTTGGAAGGGAAACTATTATCAGAAAAGCCAAGATTGCAAATTTGGACAATCGGTTCTTTACTGGAAGAGGTAGGCTTGGTTTCAAAAAGTTCGAAGCGAATGTGATGAGTAATCTTCACATTTCAGAGTCACTACCGAGTTTGAGGAAACAGACTGGACACTTCAGATTTGGAGGAGCTCGAGCTAGATTCGGAAAATCTGTGGATGAAGACCATATTGTTCCTGAAAAGGCAATATTTGGACTTTCGTCGAATGGAGGTCTGCAGCTCACATTGGCTGCCATTCTTGTGGGACAATTAATATTCTCAAAACTGGAAAATTCTAAGATAAAGTATGCATCATTTTATACATTCAGTTGATCACATATTTCGGGAGGATTTTTCCATTTAGATATCCAACTCCAACTTGCTAATTAATATTTGCGAATCCTGAATACCTGCATGGTTCATTTAAAAAAAATCAAACTTTTTACATGTCAGCGTTCAATGCGGCAAATACGATATGGAAATTCATTTGTTTAATTTAACTAGTGAAGACCATGAATCGATCTCAGCGATAGATATCTCTTTTCTGGCCGATCAATTGAGTTATTGCCAAAATATTAGTGAAAGATATCGGAGCAAGAGCAGTAGCATTATATTTAGAGTTGCAAAATGGCGAAGGATTTAGGGTCGATCAATTTCTTCCCTGATTTCGAGATTTTTTTGAAAAAACTCAGAATCGTCGGAAGATCACTTGTTAGTTCTTTCTTCCAATTATTTCCCAAAAAAGTCAAAATGTCGTCCGATATGTTCTCTCTTGAGTTGAAACTGGCCGCGATCTACAACTTAGGTATTCAATTAAGATAGTATATAACGACTTGATTTTTCGCAAATCGCTAGGAAATTTTGACATTTCAGACAGAATTTCTCAAGAAAAAAGTTAAGATTCCCCAACTGCAGGGAAATGAAATTTCCTGTTATTAATGTTCTAAAATACGTTGTTTATAAGGAATTAATCTATATTATAATTCTAATAGAGCAGTATTCACTGCCTCAACCAGCTCTGGGGGAGTCTCAGAAATTGAAAATTCATCATCACCTATTATTTAACACCAGCAATCAAATTTATATGCTTCAAGTTTGACAACTTAACATTAATACTTTTCCATAGAAACGTAACCAATTTTATTACGAATTTGAAAGCACCATTCATTTATGAATAAAATAATTCGGTTTTTTCGAAATTAATCAATATCTGTCGAATTTTAAACAATTTGCGGACAAAAGTATGTTCAACTGGCAGAAAAAGCCAGATTTCCTGACACTATGCAATCGTCCAGGAATGTTATGCTTCTCCTACCCAGTAAACAATGTACTATACTTTTTACTCAAATACTTACTACTTGTACTCAATTTGAGATGAAATGTTGACTTTTGCATCATTACTGCCTTTATTGTTTTTATTGCTCGAATCTTTGACAAAGATTGTTCTAACCTATTTTTCAACTTTTATTTCTCTTTAATGAATTAATTCTATTATTTACAGTTATTCCATTGTGAATTGGGCTAGAGAGATAAGAATTTAAGCAATCCTTGAATTTTCGACATGGAACTGACTCGGCTATTCTCTAGGATTTCTCTCTATGAATTTGAATATAATATATCATTGTAGATACCTAAAGATTTGAAGATCTGATATATTAATTCATTAAAATTGTGAAATAAATACTATCCATAATTTAATTTGCATTATTAAAACGTCGAGAAAAAAACATGAGTGACAGAGCATGGTACGAATCTTAGCTCAAAATCCCCTTTGAATCTCTGACACTTTCGCCACCAGTAAATCAGTATTTTTCATTCTTACATCTTTCTTTCCAAATCCAGTATCGATCCCCACGACGCTCTCATAAGTTGTGGGCTACCTTTAAAGATGAGATTGAAAACTTTTCTATTCATATAATCATCTATTTATAAAATTTCTCCAATATATCACATGATATTATATTTCCTAAAGAAATATAAGGAATCAGTTATATCAGTCCTCAAGTAATAAACAGAGAAAACATAATTTCCTATATAATTTTACAAATTTAAACAGCTTCACTTATGTCCAAGGTACTAACAAAAAAGTTCACAACAGTAACACCACTTTCTTTATTACCCTCCTCTTTTTTTACAACACTTCTTCACGACTTTCTCTTCTGTAACCTCCACCTTCTCAAGTTTATCCCTTCCATTTTCCTTCTTTTCATCCTTATCCCTTCCATTCCCGACTTTTTTATCTTTATCCATTCCATTCTCGTTCTTTTTATCTTTAGTTATTCCATTAGTGATATTTTCATCTTTATCCTTTCCGTTGGTGATTTTTTTATCTTTATCACTTCCATTGATGCTCTTTTTTACTTCATTCGCTTCGTTATTGATTTTGTTATCTTTATTGTTTTCTCCATTAACCGTCGACTCGTCTTCGTCCTTTTCATTATGGGTCATTTCATCAACCACTGCATAATTACTCCTTTCATCATCAGATCTCTTCTGTAAACCAAACCAGAATCCATACTGGCTAGCTAGATTGAAGGTATGCTTAACTGGAACAAAGGGTACTCTGCTTTGAGGGATAGTGACTATCCTGAATCTTTGCATGAGTTCAAAGAAGAATATTTTGATCTGCATAATCGCAAATCTACTGCCAATGCAGCTCCTACCTCCCAAACCGAAAGGAATGTATTTACCGTCCTTAGTTGAGGGCCTGTTTGAGGGTGAAAATCTTTCTGGATTGAACTTATCAGGCTCTGGATAGTGTTTCGGATCATGGTGAATGCACCAAATAGGCATCCAGATCAGGCTGCCCTTTTCGATGGTCAACTTGCGCTCGGATGGGAGTTCGGCTTCTATGACGTAATCATGAGTACAGATTCTGTCGAGGTTAAGTATTGGAGGCCACTTCCTGAAGACTTCTGCGAGATAAGAAAGATTGATTGAAATTAAATCATGCAGGATCTTTCGAACCAATTGTTTGAAACACGAAATAATTTTCATACTTCTAAGTTTAATCTGAAAGATTTATTTCGGATTGATTTCAAGAATAATATCCTACAAATGTTTGCCTTTGCTAGTTAGGCAAGGTTTGAGGCTTTTTCACGTGCTTGTTCTAGGGAACAGCGCGTTATAATTTTGTCACGATGTCTGTAATTTGGCAAATTTTGTGTCGAAAATGGTCTTGCACGATTGGGTTGAACTCCCTGAAGAAGAATCCGTGGTCAAATTTAATTCTGTCTGTCCATCCCTCCGTCCGCCCGTATGTGCTCTCACTTTCGAAAGGAAGGACCTAGAGTCTTAACATTTTCAGGGTAGGTTTGGATCCTGAATACCTCGGTTGAGTTCGTTAATGGGCCAAATCTGGCAAATGGTTTTGGTGTTACAGTCAGTTGAAATTTTGATTTTTCAATAAATCGATATATATTTATCTGATCGAAATGTGACTTGGTTGGTAGATGTACAGAAGCAATATGAAGAATTATCAATAGAAAAATTCGACAAAAAATTATTATATTTCATTTAAATTTCAATGAAATCTCCAAACCGCACTTCATAACCGAGTACTTTATTTCAGCCCAACCAGATTTTCTGATTTTCCTGAGGAACAAATCAATAGAAAAATTCAGGGAATTTATTTTAGAAATTCATATATGTATTTCAGAAAGCATATCTCCGATTCCGTTGAAATTTTACTCTTATCGACAGCGAAAACTCGAAGACTCGGTTTCTTTGAATTTTCCGAAACATAAAATGTATAGAATATTCCTTTACGTCCACCGTTCCCGGCATCTACTAGTGAATAGTCGAAGCATTTATTAGATCCTACATTCACATCATCCGGGATAGCGGCGTCTGTTCACGTTCTACTTGCTTTATGAGGCGAAGTTTTATCGGTACTTCCCCGTAGTTATAGTTGGTAAGGGGTTACATTTCACTGCGACCTTAACGAACTTGACCGAGATATTCAGGATCTTAAACTAACCTGAGAATTTCAAGACTCTAGGTCTTCGGATTCTTAATCAGTGAGTCAGTCGTTTGAGATTAATTTCGGCACAAAATTCGAAAATTACAGACATCGTGACAAAATGATAACGCGCTGTTCACTAGAACAAGCGCGTAAAAATCAATGCCATGAAATTATCAACCAAGTTATAATGATATAAATTAATTCTGATTCAATTTATGTCTTGTATTATCATTTACAGTTTTCATGTTCCTAAAAAATCCTCTTTACCTGCTAAAATCATATCGAGATATAACATATGGCAGATATGCTCATACTTGGGTTCTGCATGCTTCTGCCTATATCCATCTATTTCTTCGATCAATCTCTTCTGGATATCCGGATTGATGGCCAATTCGTAGGCCATAAAAGATATAGAGCTAGAGACTGTTTCAAAGCCACCTAAAAAGAATATGAGGGCCTGGGCAGTGATATCATCATGGTCAAGGGGGATTTCTCGCCTAATACCGTCGTCCCTTTCGGGGTCTTCTTGATGTGCTTCCATTAGGAGCTGGAGCATGTCGTTTCGACGCTCATTCTTCTCTCTGCGATAATCTACTGTTTTCTTGATGACGCTTCTGAAGAAATCGCTTATATCTTTATCGAAAACGTTTGTTTTCAGAACCTGAAGAATGAAAACTCTAGTTATTATCAAAGAACCAAAACAGGGAACGGTTGATGGAGAAATAAAGATCTCCAGTTTAATGATATAAGCTGAAACGAAACAAGGCCGAATATCTATCGATAAATATTCCAAATTAATACGAGCCAATCATTCAAACATCTGAAACCCCTACACTGAAGAAACGTTATCCAAGGCATTCAGTTACTTACTGCAGTTTCAGGGTTTTACCGATAATCAGACTGACCATGCACCTTGGAAATCCAGATATGATTCTAGATACTTATTACCTGTTGGTTCACTTTTCTGCAGTATGAAAATAATGCAGCGCCATCTCGGAGCATCTTCTGTACTCTTACCTGAGAGTGTAGAAATTTTTGAGCGATGTGCATGGCATTGATCCCATGGGGTTTTTTCTTTGAACGAAAATGCAGTTTTTTTCATGAAAAACCTTCAGAACATCACATTTCAAACATATAATTTCAATATTATATTTTTAAAAAAATGTTCGATCACCTAAAACTGAAAAATAAAAATGGGGATTTGCATTTAAAGGGATTTGTCATGAGTGCACGATATGGCAACGTCGAATTCAGCTTTCTCGGAAGGAAAAGGACGCCAAATGTGTTACTTTGCTCAGGAAAACAGAGATAGCTATACTTCGATCTGGTTAGAGTAGAAGACAACGACCAAGGAATAGAAAAAGAAGAACACAGACTGTCATACTGTCATATTACTGACAAATCGCAAACGGAAATTGTTTGGTTATAACAATGAACTCGATATTATATACCTGGAAGGGACCCGTTTTGAGCGACAAGTAAAGCCAATTCGTTGCTTATGCAACCCGCGAAGTGGACGGGTATCTATCTCTTTCTTTCTCATTGCAGTATAGGGAACTCTGTCGCATTTATTCTGAGCATTTTTAATTTTTCGTTTCAAATTAGGAGAATCTGAATTTTTTCTGACTAATTCGTGAAGAAGGCACGATTGAAGAAGATCGCACATGTTCAAGTGAAATTTCAACTTAGTGAGCGGTTTTTCTGGGGAACAGCGCGTTATCATCCTCCGTAAATTTGCGTTTTTTTGCCGAAAATGGTTCCAAGCGACCAGGTTGGACTCATGATGAAGAGTTCAATGTCAAATTGAATTGTATTCAGCCGCCCGTTGCCACGATAACTTACTACCGAGAAAAGTTATAGCGACTTAAAAAATTCAAAATAAGTTCGTTAATGGGCAAAATTTACCTTACAATTTCGAAGTTATATCCATTTCAAATTTATTATTTTATTTCCTCTATATCTCAAGAAGTACTGATGCGATCAGATTGAAAGTTGCTAACTGATTGCATGAAGAATCGTTAAAAAAATATTTTTTTCGGAAACTATCAATGAGAATTGAATGAAATTTGGCGCAGACCTTGAAGTCCAATCTGAGCAGCAATGTTCGAAATTTCAGCTCGATTCGACACACATTTTCAAAAATATCGGAAAAAAGTATGTCATATTTCGCATTGGCAATGAATTTTAACCAGCGCTTAAATTTTCCTGACTTCAAGTCAGTGCTTTTCGAGAAGTATTTTCCTATGTTCCTATTATTTAAAATTATTGTAATAATGATAAAACTATCGTCAATCGTCAATGCACAACTCACACCAACATAATTCTCCCCTTTTGGAACCATACGCGGCGAAGGCAGAGAAAGTAATGGCATATCAGAGAAAAATAGATATTCATTTCCCAGATTATTGCACTTTCTAAACGATGTAATACCCAAACTACCTGAATTTCCAAGTAAAACCAAATTTGAGCCGTTCAACACCATTTACTTCAATGGGTGTGACAGGGAGAGGTTACCGTAATTAGCGCTATCTTTGTTTCGTTGCCCCTTGTTACGCTTTAAGCTTAGTTGAAGAAGGGTCGGAGTAACATAGAGTTCTATGGGTTATATTGACAAAGAACACGTGTGTACCACAGAATAGGAATAAATATTTCGTTATTCTATAGCAGAAAAAGCAATTCTACTAAACAACGTTGTCACTTCGTGCATGTATGACAAATCCCAAACCCCAATTTTGAAACCTGATTTTGAATACTTTCTGAAGGTAATTTGGAAAATGATGAATCAAACCCATAATAATTATGTTCAAATTTGCATTTGCAGTAATAATCGAAATTCAGGAAAAAACCCACATTGCTGATTCAGGTCTTGTGGTAAACCACATGAACTGAGTGTTTCTTCGTCGTGATGTTGCTGTTAAACGGCAAAACCGTATAGGCAGCGACCTGAAGCTGCAATTGGATGGATGTTTCTCAAAGTTTTCTGCACTCAAAGAATAACAATGTGTTTAGAAGTCCCACCTTTTTTACACGAGGATCCCTGGATTCAATCGAAATTACTCACCCTACCGAGGCTTGGCCATATCAATGTCAATTTCATTTTCATCAGTTTCCAGTAGTCGTAGCAATCTGTAGTGGCTCTACCTTTAACGAAAAACTCATTTTCTGGATCACTCAACGAATCCACTTCAAGACCGAAGGCAGTTAAGGCTATGACGTCGTTGGTGAACCTTGATGAAAGATCTTTGAATTCGACCTCTAACATCTGTCCCTCACGATCTTTCAGAGTATTTGTGAATTCTTGAGCTTTATCGACGATGGTGATGAACATTTGTTTCATTTTGCTACTAGTAAATGATGGGGTGAGAGTGTTACGCATTTCCCTCCATTTTTCGCCTGAAAAATAAGCAAAATCATTGCCCTGCGGTTAATAGTGAAACAGTAGATTTTCTTTTCACGCGTTTTCTCTAGGGAACAGCGCGTTAAAGTTTCGTCACAATGTCTGTAATTTGCGAATTTCGAGCCGAACATCTTGAAAGATTGGGTTGAACACCCTGATCCGTGGTCAAATTCAATTCTGTCCGTCCGTTCGTATGTGCTTTAATTTTCGAAGAAAATAACCTAGCGACTTAAAACTGTCAGTTTAGGCTTGTAGTCCAAATATCTCGGATAAGTTCGATAATGGGTGAAATCGGTAGAATAGTTTTAGAGTTAGGCCCATTTGAATCTTTGAGGTTATTTCCTATATATCTCATGAAATACTGAATTCATCAGATTGAAATTCTGTAAACAGTTTTGGAATATCAACGTGCAACTGAGTGCCAAATTTCATGTAGATGTGGAAATGTGAAAATATGGGATTTAGTAGCATCGAAATTAGACATATTTTCTCTTAACATTCGCTAATTAAAGACAGAAGGTAAACGCATTTATTTCTCGAACCAAGAGCGCAAATTTAATCTACAGCTCACCTTGCAGGGCAAATAAATTTTTGTTCCATAATACATCACTGGTTTCTGACAGGAAGGGCGTACGATCGAGGAAATATTCTTTGTCTCCAGTGGATATTTTTTTGATGAGTTCTGGATCTCTGATTATTAGTCCTGGTTGTAGGTACTGGTAAAATCCCGAATATCTAAAAATTGAAAATTCATTGAATGGTTAATGAAGAATTATATGAAACATGACGTCACAGGATACAATACCCAAAAAGTTTGAATCTACATACCATACAATATCAATTAAAATACATTACAATATATAATAGTCGTTGATACTTTTCAAACAAGATTTTAAAGCCTTAAAACAAAATGATAATGTGTACTGATGTCACGGAGAAGTTTGAAGAGTGTCTGTGAATAAATGCGATGGACTTTGGTACTTGATTTAAGGATGAAACTTAGAAGCTGTACATCGGAAATTTTTTTTTTCGAAATCGAAAATTTTTTTGCGGATTCTGGCAATCACATTATGATATTTTGCTGAATTAACTCAATATAGATAAATAATTGAGAGATGCCCATATCAAATAAATCTGCGTTGATCTGATTCTTTAAAAATATCAATTTGAAAAGGTCTTGAAATAAGAAATAATTGAAAGAGAGTAATTCTGCATATTTTCTCGTTAGACGTTTCAGTTCACCTCGTTGATCTTTTGCATTATTTCGAAATTTTTCAATAAGCAATATTTTTTTGGGACTGCCCCTGACAAATAGTTTCCGTAAATAATAATTTGATTAAATTTTCAATAGTTTTGCAGATATTGGGAATGAAAACCGAAAAAAACTGAAATATAACGCAAATATCCCAAAATATCCTTCAATCGTGAACTAAATGATATAACTTCTTGATTGTGAATGAAGTATTAAGTAGATATCTTCGTATAGTTTTTTCAATCCCTTAACTTCATTATTATCGGAACATTTTTCAAATATTTTTCTTTCAAAGAAATATTGCAGAGAAGATTGTTTTATTTCAACCCAAATGATGAAGTTAATGGGTTAAAAAAATGATGCAAAGAACATCTAGTGCTTCACAGTATGTAGAGTTTCATGCAGTGTTTTACAGAATCCGTGAAAAAAATACAAACTTATAAACACCGTCTAGGGTATCATGAAAGGGTGGGTTATTTCGAAAACTATGAAGCATTATCACTGAATTTCATTAAGGAATCAAGTCACAGAATTCTTCGCATTTATGTACAGACACCCTGTATTTATTTATTTGAAGTAATCTCTGGGACTCCCGGACAAAATGAAGTAATTATTCCATAAAAACAGAAAAAAAGTACAATGTCAATATAGACGTTATATTCATGGAAAGTGGATTTATTTTATACAGCTGAAATATAATTTTTAGTTCAGTATATCAACATTAAAATATTGTAGGTAAATGGCGAATGCGCTCCTGATTTTTATGAAAATAATTTTAGCATATTAAAGCTGGAAGGAAACAAGAAAAGGGAAAGACATCGTCTATACTATGTCCATGTGAGTTCAACATACTCGTTCAAAATTATAACGAGAAAGCTCTTTAAGAGACGGTGAATATGGATAAAGAGTTCTCTTCCGATTTATTCACACTAGAAAATTTCTAATATTCTCTTGGAGAGCATGTTCTTCTTTCAACTACTCCTAGTAAGTCAGTAGCTTCAGCGAAAACGGTCACCTCCTCGCGTATTGACCTCGTCAAAAGCAGATAGTTTTATTTCCAAATAGAAAAAAAAAATTTTTTAATTTTTTCGATTTTCACATAACACGATTATCACGAAATTCCGCTGAAGATTTCACATCAGCCTTTGCCAATTAGTTACTGAGTTTTATCATGACCGTGTAACTTGTTTTTAGGATATTTTGAAAACCACATGGGTACCGAGGAAAAAACAAATTTGACATACTATCATTTAATATCTCCGAAAATATAGATGAAATCGAAGAAAATTCGAATGAGGATTAATCCGAAACCGTTTGGTCGATTTGAAACCATTTCGAGGAAAAAAAATCGAAAATTATAGACATTTGGGTGAACCAATAGTTCGATGTTTCTAAGACATGCGTGCAAAATCAGGTTGATCAGTTGATTCGCTGCATACAATATGGAGGTAAAATGACATAAAATAAGGAGAGAAGTTATTGAATATTATGAAAAAATCATGTGTGTGCACAGAAAGAACATTACCTTGCATCTGGGAACTTATAATAAATCGACTGCAGTATATTCTGAAATGCAGTAAATCCAAAGAAATGCCGGAGATTGTCACCAAACAAAGGAACCTGGTATCCTTGCCTTATTTTCCTCCTTGTCCAGTGGGTATAATTCCATATGTAAATAGCAACAACCGAAAACAACAACGAAACAGTCGCAATGCCGGCATGCATGACTCTTGTCATTGGAATCCAATTATAAAATAACTGAAAAAAGTAAATTCATTCGAGAAATAAATTTCATTGTATAAATTCATTTTTAAAACTTCACAATAGAAAATTCTGAAAATTATGGAACCCAAAAAAAAGTTTTGTGTTCCAAGTGGTATAAAAAACACAGAAATATTACATTTGAATACAATTTCGTGAAATAGAAACATCTACAGAAAAACTCACCAAATCAACTGATAAAATATATGGAGATTCAAATCGAAACTTTATGCGTTCATTGAAATAAGAGAAAAGAAATTTTTAAATCGGGTATAATAAATATTAACATCTAAACAGTTCAACAAAACAATGAATACTGTATTTCTTGGAGCTGAGGGACAAAAATTTATAGTTTTTTGTTACCTAGGCGAACATATGAATGCATCGCCAGATGCATCGTAGATATTTTATCTAATTTTGTTTACAATCATAGATTCAAGGTTGAAATTGTTAGAACTGTGGAAATAGATGCAACTGTCCTGGCCAAGGATATTAGAGTTCACTGAATCCTAGGAATTTACTAGGATCAGTTGGGAGTGAATGAACTTTTAGAATCACTTTTCAGGCATTTTTGAGGTTTTTTGCTCCTAATATCTGAAAAGAAAGTATTGAAAATTGAATAAAATAAAAATTCAAATAAACCTCTCCTGCGGATTGCGGGATTCAAATAAAGTATTTGCCGGAAAATTAAAGTAATATTTTAGTATCTATCGTATCATTATCCTTATATTTTTTCATTCCAATTGTCGGATAACCTTTTGCATGGAGGTTCATTCAATTCAAAATGTTGTCTTTGAAATATTGGGAAAATATAAATTTTGAATGCGATTACGGAATCTTTCGTCATAATACCTCAATCAGAAAGGAATGACTACGAACCTCAATATGAATGGGTTGAAACCACCCAATGGTTCCGAAGATATCCTCATTCAAAATTTCAGTTTCCCAAAATGTCTTGAAATACAGATTGGAACGAACAGACATCCAGTACTTGAATGAGAAATGATAACTTGAAGATTCATATAGGATAATATGATGATCAGAATCTAGAATATTCGAGAAGAAAAATTTTGAAGTCATCACGAAATTCTGCACAAATTGTGTATCAGCCATTTTCAACAATTTACAGGAATCTCATTGCAAAAAAATTGGTTTTTGCATATAAACCGAAATCTTCAATTTACTGTATTTCGATAGTATTTCATAAAAATCAGCCATAACCAAACAACATACATCAATTCCTTTCTATACACAAGAACAGAGCCGGATCTAGGATTTCAGCGCCCGTGGCAAGTTATCGAAATGCGCCCTTTTCAATTTTTTTTCAATGACTACACACTTTTCATGAATGATAGTATTTATTCTCTTCCTAAGATATTTTACTATTATTATATTCTTTTGAGGAAAAGCATCAGATTCTTAGGTATAACAAACAATATGTGTAGAGAAATTACTATAATCTCCAATGTATCTTATAAGGTAGTGAAGAGAACTCACGAACGTATTAATATACGATAATGAGGGTATGAAGAAAACAAAAACGAAGCGAATAGAATAATTTATTTTCAAAATAATATATAAGCCTTCAAAGCTTCAAAAAAAACAATAAATGAAAGTGTAAATGAAAAACTGAAATACATTAGAGAACACACATTCCAACAAAGGTCATAACGAACATTTTAATATTACTTTTTGTAATTCGCCATGATGTAGGGTCATTAAAATCAACTGGTTCAGGTTTAACCTCGGGAAGTCCTGATTCCTCGTCAAAAGAATTTTCCTTGTCCGAATTATCCGAAATGGAATACTTTATTACGATAGGCTCGGTACTTGAAGAAGTAGAAGGAAATTCCGCTACATGATGGGCTTCGCTAGTGGAACCACTTTTTGTCGACACAATACCCGGATCGTTCTTAAAGTAACTTGAGATATTACTAGTATTTTTTTTAGGTCTAATAATTTTTATCCCTGATCTTTTGAGATTGCGATCCTGATAGTTTCTTGGGCGGCATTTCAGTTGGTTATATCAACCTAAAATTATATAAATGTAATGTTTTGCGCACTCGTTTATATTCATATATGAATTGTCTCAATGCTCGACAAATGTCAGGAGGACAGAAAAACGGTTCATATTTCAGTGAAACTCAAGAATCATACTATTCATTTGATCGATATTTGATCCTCTTTCTGTAGTACCCATAGCTAAGAAGCTGATTAATAAAATACTAGAGATACGATAAATTTATCGTATTCTTCTCAACATTTTGAACTTCTTTTTATACATATGAAAACTCGTGTAATTATGGTACAACGCAATTTTAATTGAATCGGTATAATTTGGGATCTCGCAAATAAAATTCGAACGATAATATCGCCGACATATTCCCAACCCAAACGTAACCTTATAAATTTTGCAGTCTCTAAGTTATATCTTTCGAAAATGATTGACTCTCGTGTGCACGGACAGAATATAATTTGACCAAGCGCGCAAAAATCCTCAACTCAAAATTGAATCATTCAAACATTCCTGATTGAAATGTTTGAACTTTTTCCAGCACGAATAATTTCCCGGCCCGCTGCACGATCACGTTATTTGCGGTATTGCATATAATATAAAATATAATGATAAGTTCCTGGTTCCTATTCTTCTTACTGATGCCATGAACTGCGCCGCTGCATGGAAGTACCCCACATGCGAGAAAAAAAGTAGTATTAATAACACTGGGGTGATTTCATCAAGCCTATCGGTCGTAAACGTCTTCGAAATACATTACCCTTATCAAAGCCGGTGTGATGAACGACTCGGCGAATAATGTGGACGGTCTGAATCTCTTTGTCATGCCGCTAGCTCGAACATTAAACTCCCTCTGAACTTGACGCTAATTGAGGTCTTCAGTGTTCGAATAACAAACATCTGGACGCGATCGGGATTCGTAGGGCGACCGACAAGTGTAAATTTATTATTATTATTATTATTATTATTATTATAATTACAATAAGAGTAGAGGTATTAAACCTATAAACTCAAACTAAAATAACATTCAAACGAAAAATGTGCTTCAGCTATGAGAAGATTATGAAAAAAAAAATATATATAAAGTAAAATGTGGAGATGTGTCGTTCGATCACCGTCGAGTAAGCCAGGAGTCGTAACCATTCTTGAAGGCGTTAGTGGAAGAAACATTGACCAGGTCTCCAGGCAGACTGTTCCAAAGATGAAAAGTTCTATTTGTTATAAATTGCTGCCTCTGGTTTGTTCGGAAATCCTCTCTTCGGAGTTTTAATGCATGGCCTCTGAGATTATTCACATTTAAGGAGTAGAGATGTCGTATATCTTCGCCAAAATGGTCACGAAGGGCGTGGAATGTAAATATCATGTACCCTCTTGTTCTTCTCTTCTCAAAGGAAGGTAAATTAAAGATCTCTCCTCGTACGAAGGACGGATGAAACCATACGGAAGGCGAGTAACCCATCTTTGAACTGACTCCAGAAGAACCTCGTCAGCTCGAGACGAGGGCCACCATACAGGCCCCGCGTACTCCAGGATCGGACGCACATAGCACCTGTAAAGTAAACTGAATGTCCTCGTGTCGCAGCCTTGGAAAGACTTATGTATGCGAAAAGCCATTTGCTTTGCTCTGTTGGTTATACTCGATATATGTTTGGACCAAGATAGGTCCCCTGTGACAGTTACGCCAAGATCACAATGATGGGAAACGGATGACAGAGTTATACCATTATCATCTGTTAATTTATTGGTAACTACTTGTCGCCGCATATTGTACAACAGGTACATTCACCATAATAAAATATGAATGGAATTTGAAGTGAGAAAACATAATTTGAAGAAAAAAAATCATAATTTTGCGCCCCTAGTTGGTTGGCGCCCGTGGCAAATGCCTCCCTCGCCACGCCCTAGATCCGGCTCTGCACAAGAATAGGTGATCTAAAGAAGTTATCCTGGAACAAACTCTTCTAACCCTCCTTCCTGTTCGTTGAGTTCTACATTTGAAGATGACCAAAAAAAATGGAATTTGAACTTTGTCCTCAATGTGTTGTTCTTCCTTCAAAAATATGTTGGTTGCTGAACTTTTTGAAAGAAATGCTTATAGAATACATTCCAAATTACCTAGAATTGGGATAGAACTGTCCATTGTCCATGAAATAATCCGTTAGTACGTACTTTTTCTAAGAATTTGAGAGATGAATCCTGATGCATTATCCTTTCTAATGTCACTGTCTAAAACAGTGCAAAATGAAAGTGGGTTCATGGTCATTTCTGATTACATATATAAAATGTTCTCGCATATTGTGATTGAATTATACCTTTGACCTCTAATCGATCGATTTGATCGATGGACTAACGTTCAATAAGTAGGAATACAAAATTTTCTATTTCAATGCTCTCAGAACATTAGTGCAGAAGTTATCTTTGGAAATGTGTTAATGGAAGAGTTCGAAATGAAGAAAATATATACAGAGCGCGTCAAAATTATGGAACAAATTCATTTTCTCTAAAGAAAAATATTTGGCAACAAAATCCTGAAACAGGTCAATTTTTGTTGTTTACATGCATTTTTGAAGGATTTTTGTTGCATCCTGTGCCATCCCCAGCAACCCTCTAAATTTTTTGAACAGTGAGGTAGGTCATGTGGTACTTTTTTTGGAAAGGTCTTTTTATCTTCTTTACAGGCGTGCAGAAATTTTCAAGAAAAATATAGTTTTTTTCGTAAAATTAGTTACTACCCCCTCTCACATGAAAAATTTCACGGTTGAAAAGGGTTGAAAGTTGTGCAGGAACAAAACTGTAATGGTCGACATTCATTCGGTAACAAATTTCATCAGGTACCATCGCCTCAAAGTAAATGAGCCATGACAAAGTGCACATACTGAAAACCTCTTTGAAGTAACTAATTTTTCAAAGAAAAAAATTTTTTCTTGAAAATTTTTGCTCGCCTGTAAAGAAGATACAATGACCCTGCCAAAAAAGTACCACATGACCTACTTTCTCTGTTCAAAAATTTAGGGGGTTGATGGGGATGGCACAGGGTGCAACAAAAATCCTTCAAAAATGCATATAAATTTGGTAGAAGTGAAACAAAAATTGACCTGTTTCAGGATTTTGTTGCCAAATATTTTTCTTCTGAGAAAATGAATTTTTTTCATAATTTTGAAGCGCACTGTATACAAATGAAATATCCTAATTTGTCTGGTGTATAACATTATTATCAATTTCAAAGAAACAATGCAGAAGAGAAAAATTTGTTTGAAAGCTTATTAACGAATTTAAACTGGGATATCAATCTCAAATTATAAAAAACAACTGCGAACATTTCAGCTCTGATGTCTATTTCTAGGAAAGTTGAAACGTACGGCTAGAAACCAACCTAGTCGATCAAGACTCAAATTTAAAATTTTACAGTTACCGATAAAATTCTTCTTCATCGCAATTCTAAATCTGAACTTCTGAACCTGAAGTATATATTGAATGAATCTCTCGCAATACTATGAAACATATAATTATCAATGAAGACTATAATATCGATAATCAAATATTCTTAGCTGAATTCCAGTCAAGTAAATACAATCATAAAAAATAATTCTTTCAACTTCAAATAATGAAATCAATAATTATTAGGGAATTTCGAAAGCAGGAGAGCTTCAATAAATAAATTAATTCACATAAATCTCTTTTTCAGTCCTAACCAGACTCCATTTTTCGCAGACAAATGAAAAGTTCTGTGATCCAAGACCAGCGGCGGAGCAGGTTTCTTCGTTGGAACGATCTCAAAAATAGTCAAAATTTCACTGATCATGATCTTGATCTGCATTATGGCGAATTTGGATGCGACACAACCTCTAGGACCCAAACCAAACGGTAAATAGGTGCAGGAAACCAATCTCTGCCTGTTTTCTGGGGTGAACCGTTCGGGATCGAACGTCTCTGGATTCCACCAGTACTTTGGATCACGGTGTATTGCCCAGATTGGAATCAAAACAGTGTCGCCAACAGAGAGTTTTACGTTTTTTTCGGTTGGGAACTGTTTTGTTATGAGGTAAGGTTTGTTGCAGCGCCTCTCTGTGAAAGGACAGGGTGGCCATTTTCTTAATGTTTCTGTAAAAGATAAAATTGGAAAAAATCTATTTGAATCATTCTCATTTCATAAGTGAGTATGGATTTTCTCGAGTGTGCAAATGATATTCCACCATTTTGACATTGCATTGCATTTTGCAATATTCCTGGTACCTTATTTCAACTCTACTATCTCTTGTAAACCAAAACCTCCTCACTGGAGGAGAACAACTCAACTTGGAAACGCAGAGAGGATTCTAGATACTTGATACCTGTTGAATGACTATCAAGTATCTAAAATCCTCGCTGCGTTTCCAAGGTGAGTCACCGTGATGATTGGTAAGCACCTTGAAACTGCAGTAGCCGAATTACTTGGTCAGTGATTCTTCAGTGAAAGAGCTTTGGTTGATTGTATAATTATCTCAGATCAAGCTGGACTATTTATATTTTGGCCGACTTTCCTTTCACGTTGAAGAGAGAAAAACTTGTTCCGAGACTTCTTTGTCTGAAGAAACTAACTAACATGAGTCATACTTGGAGGTTCAATATGGGCGCCTATGTCCCACTTATATACGAAGTAGAAAAGCGTTATGCTCCTCCCTGTTGTTCTTTATTCAAAGCCTTCTAAGATGCAACAAACCTCGGTTTATGTGCATGTCTTTCATTCATTTGTTATTTCTGGGAGCTAAGTCTGTGGTTTGGCAGATTCTTTTAGCTCCATCACGACTCGGAAACGCTCGGTTCATATGTTTTTTTTACCACTGGACGATAACGTCACACACCGAAATAAAAGAAAGAATTCGCTGTGCTAGTGGCCTGTTGGATAGCAGCTTACAAACTATAACCAAACAGAATTATTTCTGAATATATTATAATATCGAGAACTATTTTCATTATATACCTTATTCTTTCTTTCATCTTAAACATGTAACTGTTTGATGGGTTAGTGTTCCTCCTTGATCTGAGCTATTCATCTGATAAACCAAAGTTTGTATATCCAATATAAGCGATGATGCATGAAGATGAAAGAGCTCCATTTTAAGAATAAATTAATATAAACACGAGGACAAATATTTGTCGATATCCATTTTGATCTCAGCTAATCATACATTTAACCAAAGCCTGTAAATTGAAGAAGTATTTTGTAAGAAATTCCTTTACTGTACTTTAATGGCTATACCGATCATCGGAACGACTCATCTTTTGGAATGCCTAAAGGGTTTCAGATACCTGTTGGATTATGCTTCTATGAACAGAATTTCACAAATGGTTCTTCTCGAACCATTCCTTTTCTTATTATTAATGAAAAGATATGAATTGGTCTATCTTTGTTAGATGTTGGTCGTTTTCGTCTTGTGGGAATCCACATGAACCGAGCGTTTCCATGTCGTGATGTTGTTTGTAAATCTGCAATATCGTAGATATAGCGAACTGATGCGACTAAGGACCGGTATTATAAAACAACTGGAAGTTATCTTTAACTTTAACTGACAGTTTGGACAGTTATGTTAGGTCATAACTGTCAAAACTGTCAGTTAAAGTTAAAGATAACTCCCAGTTAAGTTTTATAATACTGGCCCTAAAGGATAAACGTCATGCACATTGATCAAAGTATTCTGCACTCGAAGGTGGGATTCGCAAGATGCCCCCGGAAGATGGCGTGCTGTACGAGTCCCTCTGCAGTTTTACCCAAGGTTAGTTGACCTGACGATCAGTAACAACTGTGAAACAGCTGTAGTCATTCTCCTTGGATCTTCTTCTTCGATGTAGATATTTTGGTTGATTCCATGATTAGCTCTGATCAAGGGGGAATATTTGTTGATTTATCGATAAATATTCTTCCTTGTGATTATGTTAATTAATGAAGAGACTTAATTCTCACCTGTTAAAACCATGCTGAGGTATGGCAATTCAAACAAATCATTAAAAGGAACAATCTTGTGTTGTTTCTTCAAGTTATCCAATTCTGCGATGAGTCTATTCTGGATGGTTGAATTATGCGCAAGCTCATAGCACATAAAACACAATACCGTAGAAACGATATCATATGCGGCAAAAAAGAATGTCATGGCCTGTGCAGTAATTGTTTCGTCAGTGGAATCAACGCCAGCTTCCTCCATCTCTATGTCGATGGTTTCGCTGGAGATACCAGTTGATGGTCCATATTTATCTAAAATTTTCATCAGTTGCCGGCTCGTTTCCCTATGTCTAGTGCTCATGAGTAGAGAGATCAAATCTTGTTTCTCTATTCCGAAGGATTCTCTATGATTTACCAGTCTAGTGGTGATGTTGGTGAAGTATTCGCTTAGTTTTTTACTGAATATGCGCGCTTGGATGATCTGCAATAGTGAATTAAACAGTCAGAAAAAGTAGAATAGTCTGTGTTATTTTATTGAAGATTTGTTAGTTTTATTTCGAATGATGACGAGTTCAATGTCAAAATCGATTCTGTCCACCCAGACGTGGACACGATAACTGTCGAACAGACCAAGCTAGCGACTTGAGGCTTTCGGAGTATGTCGCGCATCAGAATGTCGCGGTTCGATAATGGGCCAAATCGGTCGAACGGTTTCGGAGTTATAGCTATTTGAAATTTTGAAGTTATTTCCCTAATATTTCAGATAAAACTAGAGCGATTGGGTTGAAACTTGGCAGTTTGTTGAATCCTAATAACTTGCAAGTTTTGGCGAAATTTAGCTGAGATCGTATTGTTACTAAATTCAGAGAAAAACATTTTTCAACATTTTTCCGAAAAATCTGTTTCCTTCAGAAACTATCATTGATATCAGAAAAATTCTTCGCCCATACCTTGAACTCTATATTTCACAGCAGTGTATCAAATTTCAGTTCGAAACGGTAATAATTTCAGCAGGTATGGAAAAAAATCTGTCTAATTTCATACATCTTTTCTCGGTGTCGTTGTTTTTTCGAAAAACGCTGATTGAATCAAGATTAAACTTGGTAATTACTTCGAAAATGCCAATGAACAACATTATGCAAGATATCGTGATAATCGTGTGATTAGAATAATTCGAAAAAAAATATTTACATTATTTTTTTTGAATATTCTGCGATCTTTCGATCATATTATCCTCACGAAATTCTGCATGAACCTTCGAGCTGTCATTCTAATCAAGTACCGGATTTCAATTCAATCTTTTCTATATACATATTTGGAAATCTAAGGAAAATAAAATTTTTGATGGTTGTATCGGTGGAATCATTGGGACTAAGGTTTGGGGCTAAACTACAAAGGCCGAATTTTTTTAATGGAAAAATCCGCCCAATGATTCCCTAGATTCCCATTCAAAATTTAATTTTTCCAGAATTTCCATAAATATAGTTTGGATCGAATCAAAATCCAGTTCGTGATAGAAATATGACAGCTGAACGTTCTTGCAGAATTTCGTGTGGATAATATAATTTGAAGATCACCAAATCATTCAATCAGGCGCGCAAAAGCAATTAAATTCTCGTCTGTACTTTTTTGGAATATTGTATCTGAACCATTAGGTGGATTTCACGAATTCGGCCTTCGTAATTAATTTAGAGACCTACTCTACAAATATCGAGTTTCTAAGTTGTTTCTTTCGGAAGTTATTGTGTAAAAGATCGGTCGAAAATACAGATAAGATCCAATTAAAATCAAGTGTTTCATTAAAAAATTTCAAAAAGCACTGCCGTGAAGGCAGCAACTTTTGCGCGCATGTTCAATGTAGATGACCGCTTCAGCAACGAATTTAAACGTGCGCGCGTACCAAATTTCAGTTCGATACGATCATAAGTTCTGGAGATATCGGGAAAAAATATGTCAAATTTCGAGGTTTTCTTCTCGATATCGTTGATTTTTTCGGTATTACTCGAGAAATACTGATTCAGTCCTGATTAAACTTCACAGCTAGTTTTAAGATGCTAAAAGACAACTTTATGCAAAATTTCGTGATAATCGTGTTATTAGAACAATTTGAAAAAAAAAATTTATATGATTTTCTCATCATATCATCCTCATTAAATTCTGTATGAAACTTCGAACTGTTATTTTCGATGAAGTACTGAATTTCAATTCGATCTGATCTGTATTTTTGGAAACATTGGAAAAATAAAATTTTGATTGGGTATATCTACGGAATCATTGGGCGGATTTTACCCATTCACGAATTCGACCTTCGTAATTAAGCCCCAAACCTACTCTACAAATATCGAGTTTCTAAGTCGTTTCTTCCGGAAGTTATTGTGTTTACGGTCAGCCTAACGGCCGACTGCGTAAACACAATAACTTCCGAAAGAAACAACTTAGAAACTGGATATTTGTAGAGAAGGTTTGGACCTTAATTACGAAGGCCGAATTCGTGAATGGGTAAAATCCACCCAATGATTCCGTAGATATACCCAATCAAAATTTTATTTTTCCAATATTTCCAAAAATACAGACCAGATCGAATTGAAATCCAGTACTTCATCGAAAATAACAGTTCGAAGTTTCATACAGAATTTAATGAGGATGATATGATGAAAAAATCATATAAATTTTTTTTTTCAAATTGTTCTAATAACCCGATTATCACGAAATTTTGCACAAAGTTGTCTTTCAGCATCTTAAAACTAGCTGTGAAGTTTAACTGAATCAGTATTTCTCGAGTAATACCAAAAAAATCAACGATATCGAGAAGAAAACCTCGAAATTTGACATATTTTTTCCCGATATCTCCAAAACTTATGATCGTATCGAGCTGAAATTTAGTACACTGCTGTGAAATTAGAAGGTCAAAGTGTGAGTATAATTTTTTTTGGATATGATGAATGGTTTCCGAAAAAAAAATTTTTTTGTAAAAAAATTTCGAAAAAAATTTTTTTTTAAATTTATTGACGATATGATCTTGACGAAATTTGGCTCAAAGTTGCGCGTCGTTATACTCCACCAAACTACCAAGTTTGAATCCAATCGCTCAAGTAGTTTCTGAAATAAAAAATAAATAACTTCAAAACTTCAAATGCCTATAACTCCGAAACTATTTGATCGATTTGGCTCATTAACGAACTTAACCGCGGCATTCCAATGCGCTACCTACCCTGAAAGTTTCAAGTCGCTAGCTCACTTCGTTCGACAGTTATCGTGTCTACGGCCGGCCGGCCGGCCGGACAGAATCGATTTTGACACCGGATTCGTCATCAGTGAGTCCAACCTAGTCGATTGAGACCATTTTCGGCTCAATCATCCAAAATTACAGACATTTGATCAAAACGATAGCACGCTGTTCCCCTAGAACATGCGCGCAAAAATGACAGCTTGAAAGTTCATGCAGAAATAAGTGAGGATAATATGATAGGAAGATCACCAAAGATGACAGCTTTGGCAATGAATTTGAACATGCTCGTAAAAGCTGCTGACTTCACGTCAGTGCTTTCCCATAATTTTTCCTGTCATTACCTTTGCAAGGAATGGAAATAGTTGTGCAATCATGATCTTGAATAGTTTTCGTGTCCCAAAAACCTCATTGGAGTCGGACAACTTTGTATAAAAGATGCTGTTGACATTACTGAAAGCCTTGTTCTGTAGATCGAAGACGGCTCTTGCAGTAACTTCAGTGGAAAATTTGGTAAAAAGATCTTTGAATTCGGTTTCTAAAATGTTGACTCGAATGGGTACTAGGGAGTTTGTAAAATCGAAGGCATGACTTTGAGCTAGAGCGAACATATGCCTCATACGTCTTGAACAGAACAGGGGATCTAAGCTTGATCGAGCACTTTTCCATTTTTGTCCTGAAAAAAATATTTTAGTGTAGGAAAATACATGATACCTCCATAAATGAAAAAATCATTCAAAAGGTACAGGTTGACTGATGACGTAATGGACAACGGCTCAATGGAGATAAAGGACTCCAAACTGAATGAGGATTAGGGATTCAAATGTCCCATAAGGATATTGGTTTTAGAGATACAGGGTGATTAATGAAAAAATGCTAAAACTATGAACACCCATATCTTCGTTAATATGGCAAATTTTTCACTGGATTTTCTCAGGCATGTTACTATGCTTATTTTCATCGGCTCAAGAAAAAAATCCGAAAAAAATGCAGGCCCGAATCAATAAATTTAAATTTACGTGTCTGAAAAAAAATACCACTGGGTATGTGAGAAGACTCTAATAGAACTTTGAAAACAGCGAAGGAAACTAAGTAAAGATCTGTTTTTTGTTTGAATGGGACCAATTTTGTATGGATTTCATGATATGTTGAAAACGGAATATCACAAAATTTTCATATCCACTTGATGAAATAATTTTCTTGTCTTTTTCGCTCTTTTCAAATTTCTATGAGATTTTTCATCTCACATGCCGAGTGATTTTTTTCACTTGATACGTAAATTGAAATTTTTCGATACAGGACAGAATTTTTTTATTTTGAGCTATTGAACAATACACGTAGTAATAAGCCTGTTAGAGATCAGCGAAAAATTTTGCCATATTAAAGATGATATGGGAGTTAATGATTTTAGCATTTCTATAAATCACCCAGTATCTGAGGTCCTCTATTCCCCCTGAGCCGTTGCCCCTTACGTCACCAGTCACCCTATATATGGATTAATATTGATATACAGGGTGCGACATCTAAAACGAGAAAGTAAATTATCTCAAAACCTATGTACTTCAGGAAAAACTTTTCAAATAAAAATTGTCAGGTATCAAGGGGGGCAGAAAATGAAAATATTTTTTTCGATATTGACCTTGACTGCTGGGTTATTTCAACCAAATCTTCAAATAGAAAGGTGTATTTTTTATCGCAGATTTCTATTTATCATGTTAAAAGTAGTAATTGCTGTTTTGAATTTTTTTATCGGAATCCAAAACAGGGCAGTTTCTCAGAAAACAGATAATGAACAATACAGGAACAATACAAACGATAAACAAAGTGAACTGTGATGTTTATATTATCACTGTAATTTCTTGGAAAATAAATTGCCTAATGAACAATAAAGGAATAATATAAACGATAAACAAAGCGAACCGTGACGTTCATATTATTCCTGTATAGTGTTCTGTTGAATTTTATAGTTCTGTTTCAGATATTGGGAGAGAAAACCCAGTAAAAAACAGAAAAATGATGCAAATTCTCCCAAGATAAGCTTCAAAAGATATCCAAAATATTTAACTAAATTTTATTCAAATGATGGGGAAAGAATAAAATTTAGAACGGAAGAGAAAGCCCCTTAAAAAACAAAAAAATTATGCGAATTAATTCTAAATAAACTTCAATCGATATCCAAAATATTTTACTAAATTTTATCCTAACGGTTGGGAAAGAATAAAAATTTAGAACGAAAGGAAGCTGCATACTTTACCTTTAAGAACGAATATAGTCTTGTTCCATAAGGGATCGCTCGATGGTGGTACTAAATCTGTATGATCTTGGAAGTATAGGTGATTTCTGACACATATATTTTTTATCAATACAGGATCTCTTATCATGAGTATTGGGTTATGGAACTCATAAAATCCTACGTATCTGTAATTGTGATAGATCAAAGTTGAGGAAATTTATATTTTAATAAAGAAATGGTTCATTAAAATTAAAACGCTCAAATTATTATACATTAATGATTTATAATTTAAATCGAGTTCCTTCGTCGACCTATGATTTATTGTTTAGTGACTTCCAAAATAAGGATTCATATTTTGTTAGGTATTTTCAGCTCAGGTAAATTTTCACAAATGTTTGTTTTCTTTTTTAATCAACTCTACCTTGCTACTCTCATTGAATGATGATAGTGATGATAAGTTTATAATTGACTGATCAATAATTATAAAGCATTCAATACCATACATAATGAAAATGAATCTTGTAGTAAATAGAATGGAAAAACCTCCAGATAATATGAGTAAAACGTTGTTTTTCATTTTTAGTTCTAAGCTTATATTGGTTTTGTCTCTTTTACCTAGTACCTGGAAACCTATGATATATATCCATCAACATATCACTGAATGGTTTCTTTTCCCTTAGTTTCCTTGTCATATCATCCCTGAATGGAATTGTATATTTCTGCTTGACTCCTCTTCTTGTCCAATAGTGAAAGTTATAGTGAATTAAAATAACAAAGAGTATTATAGAAATGAAAGACAATATCAGGGTCATATGGGGTACCACATTCTCCATGCTGAAAATTGAAAAATAGTTTTATATATTCTCAGTGAAAAATACCATGAATTATATAAGACTAAAGACAAAATATAATTGTTTTTTAACTTGAACTAATGAAGAAGGATATTTTCGATTGAAGAGATAACGCATACTTACATCATATAAACAAGATAGAGATATTGCATTGTGAGAAAAGCTAGAACATCGAAAAGCACTGCCATTTTACGACTCAACAAATATCAACAGAATAGATGAAATGTTTCCTTTGAATTTGTTGTGTTTCAGAATTCACTGAAGTATGTATTTGTAATTGATGAAGGCAACGAGAATTGATATTTTCATATGTGACAGTCAATATGAACAGATGCTCAGTTTCGAGGAATTCAAAATAATCGATAAAAACGATGAAAATTTTCAGAAATGATAATAATTCTACTTTCAATTTGCCCCCTTATAGATTTTGAAATAAGTAGATGGGATTCTGCGACGGATTCATGGAAAAATGACTGAATCGAGAGATGTCATAAAATACTATATCAACGGTAGGTAAGATTAGCAGGTAGAGGATATTTTATGATAATATTTTTCTAAGTATCTGAAGTTAAGACCATACTAGGTTTCTAAGCACAATATCCAATTTTGAAAAGAATTTTGCAAAAGAAATTTTCAAGAAGTTCCTGAATAATGTAACAGTAGGTACTACTAATTCAACTTCTGGGAATTATTCTGGGAATATTGACACATGTTGGAAAAGGAATATTCTTATTTTTTTTCCAATGATGGTGGGCCAGTAATAAAATTCCAAATTCGACTTTTTCGAAGCGGATCTATAACGTTTAGCCTAATAGAATAAAAGAATATTGATTCATGTATTGTTATATTTTATTCGAAAATATCTATCCATAAATTTAGGAGGTTCTATGCTAATTGAATGAGGATATCTTTCATCATTTTCCAACACTAGAACATCTCACTATTGGATCTCTGGCTCAACTGATCTATTATAAGAAATAAACGATATCGAAAATTCGGCTTTCAATTTTCTGTTATCTTTCCATCGAAAAGAGTGTACGATGACATTCATTAGGGAATTTCAAGTTGCATGTACATTCAGCATACCCGAAAGATCGAGAAAATTCCAATTCAACTAATGAGAATTATAGAATAGTCATCTATATATATTCATCCTTAAACAGAGTTTTCGGCAACTCAAAATATTAATTTTCTGTTATATGTGCAGCAGGCTTAAATATTGATATAAACTCCACAGAATTGAGAAGTAGTATATTCTCTATTCTGTATACATTCCTGTAGGGCGAAATTTGCTTTAGAATTATAATCATTGGTGAAATTTGAATATTATTCTTCAATGAAAGTATTTGAAAAAATTTGATTATAATGAGGGATTTGAATAATATACAGTCAAATCAAACCCTCAATAAATTTATGGTTTTTGTAAAAAAGCCTATGGAAGTTAACTAGAAAGGTTAGCACTTGCATGATTTCTGAAACATATAAATTGAATGAAAATCATAAATCAGAAGATTTCGGTTATCATTATGGGTAGTATTGATAAGTTATCATATATTCGAGTATTTGAACATACAATATATCAGTTTTGGAACGTACTTTTAGCTTCTGTACGAAGGGGCAACAGTTAATAATTTTTAAGATGAAAAGTATAAAATAATACCGAAAAACTTTATAAAGAGATTATTATACAGAATTTTATACAATGATATGTTTTATTCGTAGAGCGCTTACACCAAATATTATTCCCTTCAATCTTTTGTTTGCACGTAACAATGCCTTTTAATATTTGGAGAAGAACTTTTCTCAGATAAAATATGGATCTTATTTTTTTTACTTGGTTCAGCTTGAAGATTCATGCAAAATTTCATGGGGACCATATGAAGAGAAGAAAGCGGAATCTCTCCATCAGGAAGTAAAGTTGCGTTGGTCAGGGACAATACCTGAAAAGACGACCGCTTCGACGATTTTGAACATGCGTGCAAAAGCTGCTGACTTCACATCAGTGATTTTCTAGGATTCTTACACAGTCGTTAGAGATCTCCATTTCATCGGATTTGTCAAACATATTCTCAGAGGTCAGTTTAGAAAGAAAAGGCAAAAGGGTAAACCTGCCACTAAAGCTCTTCAGGTCAAAGTTTTCTCAAATTTTTCCAACTCAAATTTTATTTTTGTTTCATTCAGTTAATTCGTACTGATATCGGGTTTCAACTCCATTGATAATAATGTGATAATTACTGGGTGTTTAGTCCCGGAAAATAACATCTGTTCCTTTTCAATAAGATGAAATTTTTCCGAAAAATATTTTTATTAATTTTTCTTGAAACATAAACAAACCTTTCAATTCGTGTAATGACTCGTGTGACTACCAAATAGTTAAATTTGTCTATTATATTTCTTAATTTCAGGTTAATATTCAGATTACCAAATAGGAAAGGGCTAATTACTGGTATCCAGTTCTTGTCGATGATGTACCTACCTGGATCATTAATTCAAGGTTTTCCTGTTTCATTAGCCGCCTTCAGTGGCGGTACACACTATATTATTTTTGTATGCACAGGATTATAAGGTTTCGAAACTTGATGAACATTGTCTTTAACGGTCAGGTTGGACTTATTGATAAAGATCATTGGCCAAATTTTATCTGTCCGTCCGGCCTAACGTGAATTCCTCTCAGTTTTAAAAGAGAAATCCTAGAGAGTTTTCGCTCGATATCCTCGAAGAACCTGATCCGATCATAATGGGGGTTTTTCCTGAATTTGGGTTATTACTGCAAATGCAAATTTTAACATAATTATTATGGGTTTGATTCATCAATTTCCAAATTACCTTCAAAAAGTATTCAATATCAGGTTTCAAAATTGGGGTTTGGGATTTGTCATGCATGCACAAAGTGACAATGTTGTTTGGTAGAATTGCTTTTTCTGCTATAGAATAACGAAATATTTATTCCTTTTCTGTGGTACACACGTGTACTTTGTCAATATAACCAAACAATTTCCGTTTGCGATTTGTCAGTAATATGACACTATGACAGTCTGTGCTGTTCTTTTTCTATTCCTTGGTCGTTGTCTCCTACTCTAACCAGATCGAAGTAAAGCTATATCTGTTTTCCTAAGCAAAGTAACACATTTGACGTCCTTTTCTTTCCGAGAAAGCTGAATTCGACGTTGCCATATCGTGCACTCATGACAAATCCCTTTAAATGCAAATCCCCATTTTTATTTTTCAGTTTTAGGTGATCAAACATTTTTTTAAAAATATAATATTGAAATCATATGTTTGAAATGTGATGTTTTTCATGAAAATAACTGCATTTTCGGTTAAAGGAAAAACCCACATTGGTGGTGCAGAATTCCAACGTGCAAATTCAATATCAACATGAATCTAAGGAAAGGTCAGCAGCTTTTGCGTGCATGTTCAAATTGGTTGCTGAGGCCACAGAATCTAGAAGTTCTCTATTCTATGCCGAGGCGGTATTCTTACTATTATTTTAGTTTTTGGGAAATACTTACGGTAATGAGGAAATATCAACGAATTTGAAACATTTTTTTCCCAATATTTTTGTGAAAAAATATCGGATCCAGCTCAAATTTGGCGCACTATTGTTACATGTCAACCTCAGAGTTTCAGTCCGTTTTCATTCAAATCTGATGGATAGTTTTTTCAATTCTTTCAAGAGATTTCTAACAGTAAGATCCTCTAGAACATTCACGGAAAGTTGCGCGTCGTTATTCGACAACTAACTACCAAATTTCAATTCGATCCCATCAATAGTTATTCTCGAGATATTGAGAAAATTACCTTGAAATTTCAAATGAGTATAGCTCTGAAACCATGTGGCTTATTTGACACATCATCGAACTAATACATTACATTTTGGTACATAACCACCCTGAAAGTTTCAACTCACTAGCTCTTTCTTTCTAGTGAGCGTACTTGAGGCCGGCCTGCTGTTAGGGCAGAGTCGTATTTGGCATCGTATCAAACCCAGTGGTTTGAGATCATTTATTATTGGTATATCTGAGGAATCATTGGGTGGATTTTACCCATTCACGAATTCGGCCCTCGTAGTTGAGGTACAAACCCACCCTACAAATATCGAGTTTCTAGGTTGTTTTTTACGATCGGACGTTCGGTCTTATTCGTGAATGGGTTAAATCCGTACAATGATTCTGTAGATAAACCCGTCCAAAATTTAATTTTTCCAACATTTCCAAAAATACAGATTGGATCGAATTGAAATCCGATGCTTGACTGGAAAATGACAGCTTGCTGGTTCAGGCAGTATTTCGTGAGGATATATGATTAGAAGGTCACCAAATCTCTCCATCAGGAAGTAAAGGTGCGTTTGGCGGGGTCAATAGGCGAAAAGGGGACCACTTTTGGCAATGAATTTGAAATTGCGCTGAAAAGCTGCTGACTTCACATCAGTGCTTTTCTAAATTTTTTTCGTAATATTGCAGTTTGAATATCATGCCCATGAATCACAAGTCTTTTTTTGGTCAGAACCTTCACTCTCTGTTTTCTACGCCTCTGGCACAACCTACGAACGACTGCATTTAGAAATGTTAATACCCCGATAACATTCACATGCTCGATACATTTACGTATATTTCGAGCACAGGTATCAATTTGTTCTTGTTCTGGGGAAATCCTTTCAGTTTCTACTCTTGCTCAATTGTTATATCAATTTCACGTACCGTAGCCAAACTTTCATCAAATCGCAATTCAATAATTCCTTATTGAGTTGAGTCACTTAAAATTATCAGAAGGGCCATGAGAATGAGGAATTAATCTTGACTTTTATGCGATAAGATTGTCAAGTTTAATTTGTTTCGGATAATTTTCCAGAATTGACTGTATTCATTTGAATATTGAGTCTACAAGTGATTCAGAATGATGGTTTCAGGAAAGCAATGTTCTGTAGTGATTTTAGTTGTGGTATTAATAGGATGCACTAGCTGCCAATCTGTAAGTAGAATTTATTTTTATTATTTTTCTTTTCGTATATTTTTCGTGAACTCTCGTAGTTCGATATACATGACTTGTGATAAATCGTATTTATAATTTAATTTACCTACTTACTTCATACATTCTACGGTTAAACCCATAATAATAATATACCTACCTATAATAATATCAATAATAATATTAATAGAGGTAAAATTTAATTGATGAAATATTCGTTTTGACTTCATCTGACTAAGAACAATGAAATATTCAATGGGGGTTTTTCCTTTAAACGAAAATGCAGTTATTCTTATGAAAAACCTTTAGAACATCACATTTCAAACATATAATTTCAATATTATATTTTTAAAAAAATGTTTGATCACCTAAAACTTGAAAATAAAAATGGGGATTTGCATTTAAAGGGATTTGTCATGAATGCACGATATGGGAACGTCGAATTCAGCTTTCTCGGAAGGAAAAGGACGTCAAATGTGTTACTTGCTTAGGAAAACAGAGATAGCTAAACTTCGATCTGGTTAGAGTAGAAAGTAGAAGACAACGACCAAGGAATAGAAAAAGAAAAGCACAGACTGTCAGACTGACAATTCGCAAACGGAAATTGTTTGGTTATATTGACAAAGAACACGTATGTACCACAGAATAGGAATAACTATTTCGTTATTCTATAGCAGAAAAGGCAATTCTACTGAACAACGTTGTCACTTCGTGCATGCATGACAAATCCCAAACCCCAATTTTGAAACCTGATTTTGAATACTTTCTGAAGGTAATATGGGAAAATGATGAATCAAACCCATAATAATTATGTTCAAATTTGCATTTGCAGTAATAACCCAAATTCAGGTAAAACCCCATTCACAGCACCGTCAAATTTGAATATCATAAATCCAGAAGAGTAATCACTGCTGACTTTTTGAATATTTTCTTCATTGTTCCTCAAATCTCTCTCCAAACTTCTTTCATATGTTATAGCTTGTAGTCTGCTTCATAGATCTGATATTTAAAATTAATTCACCTCCTTTCTCGAAATTGAAAACGATAATGAATATGATTCTAATATCCCGCCAAAAGTTTGTCTTCGTCGTATGAGAAGGAGATGGTATGTTGATTTCTGTTCAAAAGTTCAAAAGAGGGTAACAATTTAGATTATTGAAAAATGAATCATTTCACCTCAAGAAGGTTGAAAATTCTGCAATTTTGCATAAACACGTTTTTCAAGATCTTCCCTGATGATACTCATCGAAAATATTCCGAAAATGTAAGGATGACATATGAAAATTATACGGCATTATTTCAATAATAAAAAATAAAAAACTTCTGTGTGAAATTTGTAGCGTTTTCAAGCTGAAGGGTACCGCAACCATGTGGAATATTCAGGTTGAAAAATTCAAGTGTTTCCATAAAAATATTTAATGTTTGTCTCCCACGGTACTTTTTTTGAGTTGTTGGTGGATATTTCATTTTTCCAATAAATTTTTTCGTTGAAATATTGTCCTATACTTCATTTTGAACGTGGCATAGATATGAAGAAGCCATAAGATAAAAAGAATTTTTTTTTATAACCTCAATAGGTATATGAATTTCACTTTTTTATCCCAGAAATATAGGTAGGTACCATTATTTTCTGATTCCACCTTCGGATGCATTATGAACAATACCATGACGTCCACGACATAGACGTAGGGCGGTTAGACAATAATTTGATTATCGGATATCAATAAAATCCGAGAAAATAATGAACAAGAAACAAATAGTGAATCATGTATGATAAGAGAATAAATGAGCAATGCATAAATTGTTCTGTGATTAAAGAACCTGATGGTGAATTGATGAATAAAAGAATTATGTTTTTCAGTCTAAGACGAAAGTATCAGTCTACTACGAGAGCCTCTGTCCAGATAGTATAAACTTCATATCCAATCAACTGTACCCAGACTATGAGAACTTCAAGGACCGAATCCTTATGGATCTTGTGCCATACGGTAAAGCATCGGTAAGTTGAGCTCCTTTCACAATGAAAAAAGAAATATTTGTAGTTATCAGGAATTCAATGTTGTTATCACTTTTGCTGTTTTGCTTTATCCTTCAGTTCCATCAGGTGCCCTTTGAGAAGAGAGAAATTGTAGAAAATTGTACGTACATTTATTTGAATACCTATATCGAAGGAGGATATACGAAATTGGCGAAATTCAAGTATATTTATGTCTTTTTGAAGCGGAGAAACGTTAGAAAATATAGTTCATGCAGTGATTTCCGTGGTCGCGTCAGAAGTATCTAGCGATAAATTTAAAACTCTTCAAAAGGAAAACATAGTTTCCTTCCAAGTTTCGTCTGCAATAGTGAGAATATATCTTGACAAATTGAGCCAACCAAAGGAAAAAAATCTCTAATTATTTCATCTGTACCGACTCATCGAATTCACAGATGAAGTTGCATTTATCGTGCAACCATTCTATGAAGTTGCATACAGACAAAAACGTTATTTTTTGTGTCGCATGAAAAAATGTAGTGAAGCAAGGCATATACCTTATTTCTGTTGCTCTACTATTGTCAAAATAAACAACATACACTTACTGCGTATGCTTCGATGCATCGCAGCTTTGAATAAAGAACAACCAACATAAGTACAAGGACGAATATTGATCAATAAATCGACAAATTCTACATCTTCATCTGTATTCATTGAACTAGCATGCTGAGGTCTCCGGGCAACCTTTCTTACATGAAGAAATACTGCTGCACTGCAGTTAAAACATCTTATCTGTTACTGTTATTCTTCATATCTCGATCAATCGATTTTCATTATGTAGGTGTCGAGCTATTCAACAAACTCTTTCATTGTATTGTGGGTTGCAGCAAAAGCGTCATGGAGATACCTCCATGATCAATGAACTCTATATTATATGGTAATATAGAGTTCTATGTCCATGATAAAATGATACGTCATATGAAAACATTGCATTGCATACGTATTTAATATAGAGTTCTATGTACAAAAATTCAAGACTTCTCCACATACTCCACCATCCATTGTATCGTGGGTTGCAGCAGAAAAATGATACAGTGAGCAACATTGATGTTTGAAACTTTATATAATGAGTATCCTGTGTCATGGTATAAATCTTTATACAATGCCTGTGTACAACTATTCCTCACTCCTATATCATTTTGGGTGTATCAAATTCACATTTTCACTTTTTGTAGGTTATAAAATATTCTCCCAAGCCAATAAAAACCTGTTGAGTTGTGACAAAGCTCGTACAATCCTGAATTTTATGTATTTGCAAATTCATTCAATTAAAATCCATCACTATTTCCTATAATTATGAATTAGTATCAGAGTGTAATCAATCATCACCCATATATTTTTCTCAGCAAACCAAACTCGCATCAGGAGATTGGAGCTTTCGTTGCCAACATGGTTCTGATGAGTGCAGGGGCAACAAATATCAAGCATGTGCTTTAAATCAGCAAAAAGGACAGGACAATGATGCGAAATTTATCAATTGCGTGATGACACTTTCTGATCCTTCCGACCCTGAAGGAATACAAAACGTGAGTATCTACACCATGTTAAACATGTCAGCCAAACTTATTTTTTCTGGCCTGAGAACTATAGAAAGAATAATCGAACAATTCGAAAGTAGCGGTTGGTTTGATATAATCAACCAGTTTTTTATGTCTCAATTCGAAGATATTGTTCTCCACGAGAATTAATTTCAGCAGGACGGTGCCACTTTCCATAACACACGCGAAGCTATTGAGATATTTCTTGTTTGTGTTATCTCCCAGTTTGGAACCAAGAATTGGCCTCTTTACTATCTTATTGGACACCTTTGGACTTTTGGATGTGCGGATATTCAAAATAACAATATCTTAGTCGTATAACACATCAACTACTCAAGGGATCTTCTTGGAGATTTGATAATTGATGAGTATTTAGTTGAATCAACCCAATAATTCCGCAGATACTCATTCAAAAATCAATTTTTCAATATTTACAGGAATACAAATCTCTTCGGATTGAAATCCAATACTTGATTGAATAATGACAGGTTGAGGTTCACGTAGAATTTCGTGAGAACCGAATGATTCATGAGACCACCAGATGTTAAATATTTGAAAATGAAATCGAGATTTTTTTTCTTATTGATCTAATGAAACGATCATCTCGAAATTCTGCAAACATTTTCGTTTCAGTAGGTGCAAACTACTTATTCAGTTTCATCATGATCGATTCAGAAATTTGAAATTTGACTGATTTAATATCTCCTGAAATAAATATCGAATCAACTGAAATCTGGAACACTGTTGTAAAATATTGCCTTCAAAGGTCTGTACTTAATTCAATTGAAATATATTTCCGAGGAGAAACAAATACATTTTCCAGCGATTTTATACTAAATCCACACGGAATCTGACCGCTTGGAGGATTTTAGAAGATATGGACTAACAAAATATTATTTTTGGTTTCAGTGTGCTGTAGAAAATGGATATGACTGGAACGCAATAACAAAATGCTACAAGAATGGACAAGGAAGCGATCTCTTGGCAGCTTATGGAGACAGAACACATAATTTAAGTCCAAAATTGAGATTTGTACCGACCATAATCCTCAATGATCAGTTCGATCAAGCAATTCAGAACCAGTGTTTGCGAGATTTCGCTGGAGCTGTATGTTCTACGTTATCCGAACCTAAACCAAACGTTTGCAAGAGTTAGTTATAAGAAAAGATTTATACCAAGTACGAAAATCCTGTTGTATTTTTAGGTATTTTCGAAACTTTGGTAGGAAGAATATCGTTTACGTCTTCTTCAAGAATGAATTTTCATTCAAGACTAAACCTCCTTGTTCCATTATGTTTGTTCATGTACAGTAAGTATGTGTAGGTGATAAGTAAGGAGTCGACCCTTTAGAGAATTGTTAAGTTCAAATGATCACCCAATGATGTACTAGAAAGAATAAACAAAAACCATTGTTCATGCCTTCTGTATATTTTTGCCACATGCCTTGAGACCAACTGTGAACACAACATGTTCCAGAAATACTCCTGAATTTTCTGCCTTGAATGTCGGATCACCCTGTATAATTACCGAAAAAATGAAAATAAGGGTGTGGAATAGACAAAATAATACCATTTCCAGAATATTATTCTTGCACAAAAAGATGTAAGTATCTCGAATTTACGAAATAAAATTGGGAAAAAAAGTGAGAAAAGTGAACGAGATGTTCATGTTCACTATCACTGGGGAACGAGAATTTTAGGACAAATTGCACATAATAAGGTTCGCGTTATTTATAAATATCCGTAAAAGATGCCTCGGCTCTTCAAACAAGATAATTCCTTCCAAATATAGGTTTTTGTTAGGCTGTAATTTAAGTTGGGATTCCTAATTTCATGTTAATATAGTGTCAAGTTTAAAAAGGATATGTTCCGCAAATCAACTTGGTTACTTCGGTTGCTGGTTTTCCGTTCTGTAAATATGAAATATTCGGTTGGTTCCTGAAAAAAAAAGTTAATTCAGAATTTGATTGATGAAAAAGCAATCTTTCTGTCACCAGAACATAGACATATTAAGTCTATGCACCAGAACGACAATCAATGTTTTATGGTAACATATCCATAGCATAGAACAATCTTTCTAAACCTTATTATCCATAGACCATACCTAGTAATTTTCTCATTGTTGATTGTTGTCTCTTCTATGTTCTATGGATCATAAAGTAAATATAGATTGTTCTATGCTATGGATATAGTACCATAGAACATTGACTATCGTTCTGGTGACAGAAAGAACGTTTTTTCATCAATCAAATTCCGTAATTAACCTTTTTTTCAGGAACCAACTGAATATTTCATATTTACGGAATGGAAAACCGGCAACCGAAATAACTAAGTTGATTTGCGGAACATATCCTATATAAATTTGACACTATCAACATGAAATCAGGAATCTCAAATTAAATTTCAGCCAATCAGAGATGATCTCAATAAAACCCTATATTTGGAAGGAATTATCTTGTTTGAGGGGCCGAGGCATCTTTTACGGATATTTATAAATAACGCGAACCTTATTATGTCGAATTTGTCCTGATATTATTGTTCCCCAGTGATAGTAAATTTGTGAAGAAAATTGTGGGTTGGCAACTTGGGCAGAAGTCGTCTAATGGCCAACAGTTTTCACTGACACCTTCGCCATTTTGTATCAAAAGCAAAACTATTTTATCAACTTTATGATTCTGGTCAAAACATTAAAAGAATTACAGATTTTTTCATACATGTCAATCCAATTCATGGTCAGTGTGTCAATTAAATAAATAAAAAGCACTGCCGTGAAGGCAGCAGTTTTTACGCGTCTGTTCAATGGAGATGACCGCTTTGGCATAGAATTTGAACATGCGCGCGAAAACTGCTGCCTTCACGGCAGTGCCTTTTCAGGTTTTTGTTGAGTTATTCTGCAAAAACCTGGATAGCGAGGATAAAACTACGAAATTTCTCCGAAACTTGTTATCTTATCGAACTGGAATTTGATACACTGCAGTGAAATATAAAGCTCAAAGAATAACCAGAAGTTCTCGAAAAAAAATTTCTCGGAAAAAAAAATATTTTAAAAGTTAGTTCTCTAACTAATATTGCCAAGTTTCAATCCAATCCATTCAGTAGTTCTCGAACTATTAGGGAAATAACCTCAAAACTTCAAATGGCTTTAACTTCGAAAAGTTTGGCCGATTCTGCTCATCAACGATTTCAACATTTGCATTTTGAAATGCAACCAACCCAGAAATTTTCAAGTCAATAGAATCCTCCGTACGCCCGTAATCGTGCTTACGTTTGGCAGGACAGAATCGACTTTGACACCAGATTCGTCATCAGTGAGTCCAACCTAGTCGTTTGAGACCATTTTCGGCTCAAAATTAGAAAATTACAGACATTTGGACAAAACGATAGCACGCTGTTCATCTAGAACATGCACGAAAAAAAGAAATGAAACACAAATTCAGTAATATTGTGGAAAAAATGCTCATCCTGGCGTCTGAAAGTTTTTTGTGTTTCTTCGAGTTTTTTCTGGTATTCCAAGAAATACTGTTATTTTACTTATTAATGAAAAATTTTCATCATATTTAAGTTTCATTGGAACTCTTGCTATCGTAACTTGTTTACTCATGTTTATTTTTAGGAAGTACTAAGAAAAAAGGTAGATTTTATAAAATGTCGCTCCCAAAGTTTACCTCATTTAGCATTTATATTCATTTTGTCCATTGATAATTTCAGATATCAATTTTTTTGAAGAGAATTCTTTTATGATATCCATTTTATTTTATGTATTTCATGTGTAAGAAGTTTGCTTTTTTCGAAGTCGATACAATAAATTTTGATGAATAATAATCTCTTTGTTTCTCATTTACCGATTCCAGGTATTTCTTCGACACAGTAAATCGAACAAATATAACGGACCTTAACCAATATATGCTCAAATTGTATGAGTCGTTAGGAAAAACGACTTGAAAAAATTAATTGCAAACGAGACTTCTAATTAATACCACGTACGAGCCGAGATCTTCGTTTGTTTTCCCCGTTCTTCCGGCCCGTTTAAGAATAAGAAGCGTGCGATTCTGTTGGAGATGAGAACGAAGATGAGCATATCAGGAGGATAAAGACAGGATCACGTTAGACAGAGTCGAACGAAGAAAGATTGCATGCAGTAAATATCGACATGAGATGGACAGGGGTGGCTTATGAGGGTTTGTGTACAGTCACAGAATAGAGAAGTGTTACAAAGCTGCACTCCTTGACATTTCCATTGTTTTCGATGTAGCCGTATTTCGTGACCTTGAAAACCATGAGAAAATTGGTAATAGAATAGAATAGAAAGTATTCTATATTAAAGACTTCTCTATTCTATGTTGATATTGTATAAATATTATGTTGAAACGAATCAAACAACAAAATCAAAGCAGTCACTGTATAAAGAACCAGAAGTTCTATAAAACCAACGCACATTGACATTGACCACAGAATAGTTAAGCTCTAATTCTAGTCTTTGACTGTGTGTCGACAAGAGAGCCAATAACAAAATGGTGGATTGAAGCATGCGCATGTAAATTTGGGACATTGGGAAAGGTAATTTTTTTGGAGAAAATATCGAATTCTTGAATCGTATAATCCTAAAAAAAATTGCATGTACCTTCAAGCTGTCATTATAAATAAGAGTGCCGGATATTACCTCGATAGGATACTCATTTCAGGAACTGTTGTGAATAAAATTTTTCGAATAGCGAAAATTATTGACTTATTCGACATTCGTAATTAAACCCCGAAGCTTCTCAAAAAAAGTCTCTTGGTTGTTTCAGTCAGAAGTCGGCTGATTCTATTTTTCAAAATTTAAGTTTAGTTTCAACACTACATATCATGTTGAGTTGAAATACACGGGATGATCCTGCGAAATTGTTGAGAACTTAACTGGCACTTTGGACCTTAAACATATGAATGACCACTTGGACAGAAAATTGTGAAACAATATTATCATTGATAACATCAGTATGACAGTCTGAAAAGTTTATCCAGAAAGAAATATCAATGTACTTAAGAATAAAATAATGATCAAGTAGTGTAAATTGAAAGAATAAATCTGTCAATTGACAAATCAAATATGTCAATTTACATATGTAATCTATCAAGTTTTGAATCTAATCTGTCAATTGACAAACAAAATGTGTACATTGACAGAATGAATATGTGAATTGACAAATTAAATCTGTCAATTGGCAGATAAAATACAAAATTGACTAAATCGGTCAATTGACAGTTTTTTTATTCATTGAATTCGAACGAGTCTACCTACAAGGCTATCAATTTAGTCGTTAAAAATACAGATTTCTCAGTAATACTTTCAATTAATATCTTTCGACATTGATGTCTTTGGATATACTTTCATTGTCCCCAACATACATCCTCAATGAAGACGTCTCTGTAATACCTTCACATAATATATTTCGATATTGGTATCTGAAGACAATAAAAGAATATCGAAAGATATTATGTGCGGTATTACAGAGAAATCTGTATTTTTGATGATTAGATTTTTATTTCTCACAGTGTCAGTAATAAGCTTTTGGCCTCACATAAGAGCTTTTTCCATAGTTCTTCCTCTTCTTCCGAAGGAATTCCATCGGCTACGGCCCTGAGAGTATGTCAGTGTGTGTGGAGCGTATTCTCAGAGCTGCATTAGGGACCCAGTGGAACTTTGCCAGTGAATTTAGACATTCACGTTTCGAACATCGTGTAGTGAACATTGCCAGGTCAGTTGGACAGACTGGCGCGAAAATTACGATCGCGGTTTTGAACTTGTAGAATTGTGCGAGTGCAGTTTTTTTTTAAATTTGAGGTTTGCATTTTTTTCTTGCTGTTGGACAGATATTTCAGGAGATCTGGTGGCGAAATATATAATGACGAGGTAAGGAATAAGTTGAAAAATTTTCTATTGAAGAATAAGATGAAAAATTACGTGAATTTTACAACGAAATATCGAATAGAACATGGTGAATATATGAAAATTATACCAACAGAATATTTAGGAGAAATTTTAACGGAAACTCAGTTCTATTCACGTTTTATATAAATTTCGATTTTAATTAACATTTAATTTTGTGTTCCCATTAGTACAAACAACTGAATTCCTTATAGATAAGGTGATTAATGCGGTGATTTTACCAAAGAGTTAGTTGTCATTTTTGCAATTTTTTGGGACGAAACAAAAATCCTTCGTTGTATTTTCTTTCAGATGTTTGTAAAATTGTTTATTGTACGAGGCAACGTTTTTCTCCGAAGTTTCGTTTTAAGAAATTCATCGATATGATCGGTAGATTACAGTTGAAATTTTCAATCCGGTAATAAATCTACTTTTCTCCTCTAACATCGACTGATTTTTGGGTGTTAGTTAGAGTGTAGATTTTCTTCTCAAAATTTGTCGAAGATATTATTGCCTCTGAAAAGAGGATTCATGTGAAGGTTACTTCGTTGCAACTGGAAATAGTCTATTTAGATTCCAGATGATAAAAATTATTATTTTTTAAATGGGACCCTTGTATATTATCGAATTTTTCAGGGGTTTAAAATATAATGCGTGGCAATTTAATTAAATTTTATCATTCAAACTGAAAATATTTGAATTTTATTTTTAAAATCTCGAAAAACATAAAAAGTATTTTCTATACGTATTTTGATGTTGCACTCGTTGGCAGTGAACGTTGGAAGGATCAAGTAAAATTGAAATTCGATCTAGCTGAGATCTGTGACTTCCTTTTGGAATACTTGTCAACAGTCAGTGCAACTGACACCTAATTCCTATGGGTATGGTCCGAAACCCCCCATGCATTATTGACCAGAAAGTACATTCACTTCTGACATCTTTTATATTTTATGAGAATAAGATTGCTTCAGATGAATCCAAATTCAATTACACCTATTTGAATGGTCTCTTCTGATGAGAATGGAACAAAATTACCACATACACTTCAAAAGGCAGATGCTTTTCTCATAAAAATATGAAGAGCCTTTAAATTCAATTATTCGGTTAAAGGATTATGATTACGATAACTCGTAAACAATTGCAAACAAATCGACATAATCAATCTTGAATTTGATGGTTGTAAACGTGCCTTTTCAAGGATATTACGCTATAAATGTCGATATATATAAGCGATCAAAATAAAAGTTATACGATGTCGATTAAAGAGGATAAAAAAGCAATCGCCATAAAAGTGTGAGGGCAATAACCTATATGTCATAAAATAGTGTGTCTGGGTGATGGAAATATTATGAAAGTTGCAGTAATGGTAGCAGAAATATCTTTGAAAGCTGAAGAGAGTGTAGATTTTATTCATTGTGAGAATATACAGTGATTTTCAATTTAATTGAGAACAATTCATTATTTCAATCATAAAAACTTCAGATTTTTCTGTAATACCTTTACGTAATATATTTCGATTTTGCTATCTCATGAAATACTTTTATTGTCTTCAACGTACTATATAGGTATGAATCACAAATTTAATTATTATATACACTGACAGGAAACGATTGAAGAAAAATACCTGAGAAAAGGGTAAAATAATAAAATATAGTACAAAAATAATACTAGACACGGTGTTTCATAGTGTATCTTTCGATTTAGAATCTTCGGTAGCATCTATTCTATATTATATGTCAAAATCTCACCACGTGTATTCTTAACACCTGATTAAAAACTATTTGTTTTATATCTTACCTTGAATTAAGACGAGTCCACTTGATAATAATAATAATCATTAAAAAATACAGCTGTTTCTGTAATACCTTCACGTAATATCGTTTATAACGTAAAGGTATTCCAACGAAACTTGGCACAAACCTGAGGGTGAGGATTTAACAACAATGTTTGAAATTGAAGTCGATCCTATATTTTCTTTCGGAGATATAAGGAAAAAAAATATGCCAATTTTCTTTGATATTTGGAATTTTAACGTTATTCCCGCAAAATCTCGAGGAGTCCGAATGCAACCAGATTGAAACTTCGTAATCAGGTGGAGATTTCCAACACGCCACTATGTGCAAAATTTCGTGTTGATCTAATCGTTAGAATTTGAACAAGCGCGTGAATGCTCCTCACCTCACGGCAGTGCTTTTCTTTTTAAATTTACTATGATCCCAAAGAAAGTAAGTCAATATGCTACAAAAAACTACCAAGTTTCAATTGGGAACTTTTGCGAAGATGCCAGCACCATAACGGTTACATTTGGAACCTGTCCAAGCTAGTAGTTTTATGTAAACAAACCGAAGAAATGTGGTGGAGAACAAATATTTATCAAGCAGAGTTAGATTATTTAAAGAAATTATTATAATTTTGTGTAAGATTTCTTGTTAGTACCAGTTTTTCTGCTTTAGTTTTTTGCATCGTATTTCGAAAGAAAAGGAAGCAGATAGACATATAATTGATTTTATTTCATATCACAGCAGGTCAAGATATATGTACATACAAAATGAAAAATCTCACAGCTGGTTCAACCTAGCTATATAGAAATGAAAAATATTAATTTATTTATATGAATAACCTCAGCTTTTACAACTATAACAGTATATCCAGTTTTTGTCAGGTTTTCAACCAGATCACTCTCTTTGAATATGATTAGGTGTAGTATGTGAAGTAGGTAGCTGCAGAAGTGCTCGGTATTTTCTCTGTAGGAACAGCATTTTCCATCAAACTTCTCTTAGTCTCATTTAAAATTATCTGGACATGAGGTTGTTTCGAAATGAATACATTGTAATTTACCTTCATGAAAATACACATCTTCGGAGAAATGCTAGAAACATACTTTCATGTATTTCGTGACCTGTTGTCCAATCTTCAATTTCAAAATCCAGGCATTTCTTCTATCATTGAGTTCCCTGCCAAATGCTGTTTCAAAATTAACTTTGGTCTCACTTGGCTTCGGAAAAAATGAAAACTTGGGGACACAACAATAGTCATTTCGGGAAGATGCCATTTCGAATGAATTCAAAAGAAAATTTTAATCGCAAAGAAAGGAATCGATTGATGAATATTACAAACACTTTCGGTATACCAAAATTTCAACTCGGAGAACCACACAAAAGCTCAAAAATGAACTCCAAAAGTAAGTAAAAAATACGTCGAAAAACTACTAGCTTGGAAGTGGTCGAATGTCTGTCTCAGAGGGCGTATCGCTTTGCAGTAGTTGCGAATAGAGTTGGTCGAATAGTTTCTGAGATATTGAGTAGATTATTCCAAGAGTTCGAAAGACTCTAAGCCTGAAACCATTCGACCGATTTTTCCCATTAACGAACTTATCCGCTGCTTAATGATGAGCTACTAACTCTGAAAGCTGAGTTGCTCTCTATTTTTCATGTTAGTAATTTCATTTCCAATTTTTGCGCGCATGTTCTAGGGGAACAGCGTGCTATCGTTTTGTCCAAATGTCTGTATTTTGGATGATTGAGCCGAAAATGGTCTCAATCGACTAGGTTGGACTCACTGATGACGAATCCGGTGTCAAAATCGATTCTGTCCGGCCGGCCGTCCGTCCGGCCGTAGACACGGTAACTGTCGACAGAAGCAAGCTAGCAACCTTAAACTTTCAGGATATGTTGCGCATCAGAATACCGCGGTTGAGTTCGTTAATGGGCCAAATCGGTCGAATAGTTTCGGAGTTATAGGCACTTGAAGTTTTGAAGTTATTTATTTTTTATTTCAGAAACTATTCGAGCGATTGGATTCAAACTTGGCAGTTAGGTGGAGTATAACGACGCGCAACATTTCGTCAGGATCATGTTGTAGTAAATTAAAAAAAAAATTTTTTTCGAAATTTTTGTCCAAAAATTTTTTCAAAATTTTTTCCCAAAAAAATTTTTTTTCCGGAAACCATTCCTCATATCCAAAAAAATCCACTCACACTTTGAGCTTTATATTACACAGCAGTGTTCCAAATTTCAGTTCGATACGATCATAAGTTTTGGAGATATCGGGAAAAAATATGTCAAATTTCGAGGTTTTCTTCTCGATATCGTTGATTTTTTCGGTATAACTCGAGAAATACTGATTCAGTCCCGATAAAACTTCACAGCTAGTTTTGAGATGCTGAATGATAACTTTGTGCGAAATTTCGTGATAATCGTGTCATTCGAACAGTTTGAAAAAAAATTTCTTATCATATTATCCTCATTAAATTCTGTAAGAAACTTCGAACTGTTATTTTTCGATGAAGTACTGGATTTCATTTCGATCTGATCTGTATTTTTGGAAATATTGGAAAAATAAAATTTTGATCGGGTATATCTACGGAATCATTGGGTGGATTTTACCCATTCACGAATTCGGCCTTCGTAATTAAGGTCCAAACCTTCTCTACAAATATCGAGTTTCTAAGTTGTTTCTTTCGGTAGTTATTGTGTTTACGCAGTCGGCCGTTATGCTAACCGTAAACACAATAACTTCCGGAAGAAACGATTTAGAAACTCGATATTTGTAGAGTAGGTTTGGGCCTTAATTACGAAGGTCGAATTCGTGAATGGGTAAAATCCGCCCAATGATTCCGTAGATATACCCATTCAAAATTTTATTTTTCCAATATTTCCAAAAATACAGATTTGATCGAATTGAAATCCAGTAATTTATCAGTGCTTTTTGAATTTTTTTTTTAATTCAATCACATTTCGCCACCTACCATAAATCTATTCGAGGAGCTATACAAAATTTTATCACCTGATCCAGAACGTAAAATTGTGAAATATTACGTCATCCTTAATCGGTTCTTCACCTTTATTGCCGAAGATAAAAACCGAAATTGGTGAGAGAACAGCAGTCCTTTCGAGAATTCTGAAGTGGATACACCTAAAACGTTCCAAGCAGACGACTAGATTCCCATTTTGCTCACGATGCAGATCAATAAATATCGAGATACAGTTAATGAATAAATTATGTGAAATGTTTCGAAAACGACAAGTTCCCTGGCAAGACCGGTATGAAGCTGAATTATTTGACAGGTATCTGTGAAAAATAGATTGCGGAGAATGGGCAAGAATTGGTGCGATCCCAAACGACTGTTGTGAAACTTTTCAGAAGCTGTCGATACGGTTGAAGTCTTGAAAGAGGTAGCTCGTTCTCATGGGAATTCATTTCAATATATTATTTAAATTCCGTATTAACTCTTTCGAATATAACAATTGTTTCGCTATCATTCTTTTTTTTGCTCGCAGGTTCTAGGGGAACACCGTGCTATCGGACTACACGATAACTGTCGAAAGAATCGAGCTAGCGCCTTGAAACTTTCAGATTAGGTCGCACATTGGAATGCGCCTGTTAAGTTCGTTAATGGGACAAATCGGTCAAATGGTTTCGGAGTTAAAGCCATTTGAAATTTTGAGGTTGTTTCCCTCATATTTTAGGAACTACTGGAGAGATTATATTGAAACTCTGGAGTTAGTTGAAACATAACGACGCGCCAATTTGAGCGAAATTTCTTCGAGATCGTATGGTCACTCAATTTTGAAAAAAATGTTTTCAAATTTTTTTTCGAAAAACATGTTTTTTCCGAAACTATTGACAATAGTCGGAAACAGTTCTGCTCATACCTTGAGCCTTACATTACGTAGCAGTGTATCAAATTTCAATTCGATAGGGATATTAGTTTCGGAGATATTGGGAAAAAATATGTAAAATTTCGTGGTTTTTTTCTCGATATCGTGTTTTTTTTAACTCAAGAAACACTGATTCAATCATGATGAAACTTCGCAGCTAGTTTGAAGATGCTGAAAGACAACCTCGTGCAAAATTTCTTGATGATCGTGTCATTAGAACAATTTGAAAAAAAATTTCAAATTATTTTTTTCAAATATTCAATATTCTGTGATCTTCTTATCATATTATCCTCCTTAAATTCTGTATGAACCTTCAAACTATCATTTTTCGATAGAGTAATGGATTTCAATTCGATCTAATCTGTATTTTTAGAAATTCTGGGACAATAAAATTTTGAATGGGCATATCTGCGGAGTCGTTGGGTGGATTTTACCCATTCACGAATTCGGCCTCCGTAATTAAGGTTCAAACTTTCTCTACAAATATCGAGTTCCTAAGTCGATTCTTTCGGGAGTTATTGTGATTACGGTCGGCCTAACGGCCGGATTCCCACTATATCTGTGAACCATTGTGTGGATTTCATCACGAACTCGGCCTTTTTATACTTACCGAGCCTTATCTATAAATTTTCGAATTTCCAAAATAATTCTTTCGGAAGTTACTGTGTTCACGATAGGCTGCTAGACCGAGAAATTTCACGAGGTTAGCATCTCCAAAATTATCTGCCTGATTCTCTCGAAATTTTACATGGACCTTCCCTAGAAAGTTAGTGTGTTTGAGTTGGGTCCTTTGGTCGAATTTATGAAGGGGTATTTTCAAGATGAACCGATTCGAGATTCAATTCAACATTACTCAAAAGGATCCACATCAAATCAAAATTTTCACTTCATTCTCAATTTGTTAATTGATGAGTAGTGGGCACTCCTAAGGATTTCACTGGAATAAATAAATAAACCCAGTATATACAGAGTGTAACAGCCAAATGGAATAAATTCGATAACGAATAAATGAGGGCGTGTTGGGAAAAACGCTCGGACACGTCGATTTGTAATTTTAAATGCGCATATTTTTCAAGAAAATAATATTATATAGGGTGTTCTATGTGACCGTGGCCAATACCAACTTTCTTATTTCAAATGCAACCCCTGTATATTATTTATTTTTTGGATTCTTCAGAGAATTCTAGACACAATTCATGCTAAATGTCCTATACCTATCTTTATTTATTGCGAAATTTTAAGTGTTTTCAGATTTAGTGCAAAAATCAACGTTTTAAATGAAAATTATTTTATTTCTCAAATTCGGTACATCACACTTGAAACCTAATAAGTAATACTGATTATCTCTTAATAATTAAAAAAAAAACATTAATGTCAATGTAGGAAATGTTCAAAATGCTCGCCGCGAACGTCTTGGCAACATGCTAATCTGGTGTAGAATTGTCTTCTAACGTTACTCAACATTTCTGAAAACACTTAATATTTCCGAAAAAGTTGAAGATAGGTATAGGACATTGTACATGAATTATGTCTAGAATTTTCTAAAGAATCCAAAAAATAAATAATATACAGGGGGGTTACATTTGAAATAAGAAAGTTGGTATTGGCCACGGTCGCATGGAACACCCTATATAATTTTGTTTTCTTGAAAACTATGCGCATTTAAAAATACAAATCGACGTGTCCGAGCGGTTTTCCTAACACCCCCTCATTTATTCGTTATCGAATTTATTCCATTTGGCTGTCACACTCTGTATACTCTTAAATCTTAATACAAAAGACATGCTATAGCTACGAGCAATATAGACTGTGAATTTTCTCCAATTATCTAGTTGACATCGACCAACAAATGTAAACTTTTTATTCTATCAGTTCCACTAGATAATTATCTTTGAATGAACTGAAAAAACTTGCCTCATTGTACCAGATGACTAGAGATGAAATTGTGTGAGCGTGCTAGATGTAGGACAAAAAAAGTCTACCTAGCATGAAATGACCAAATAAACTTCTAAAATTGAGCCGGTTCAGTCAATAACAAAGCGTCAGATGTATCGTACCTAAATCTACTGATACAATAGCCTCTTTTTCGATCGAGAGGCTGTGGCCCACAAAATTGATGGACAATTTCATGGTTTATCAAAAACAGGTGTTATGTCAAAGACTGATTTATATTTTGACATTCATTCATGCAAAGACAATCAATTCACTCATTCGTGCATCTCAAGAACTCTCAATAATTTTGTGGAAGCATATCTGTTCACATAATTGTTATTTCTCGCTCCGAATTAAACGCTAGCAGTTGATTTGAACATTTATTCATCGAGACGTCACAGCATCTTCATCAGACTTTATCTGCGAAGTACTGAGTCCCCAATAAATTGTTTTTGATTGTTGATACCAGATAATAAGTCAAATGTATCTATCACTTTTTCTTCTCCATATATCATTGAAGGAACATGCTATACACAGCTACAATTCTGTCAACATTTTTGTTGCAGTCTTGAAACATTGTGTAAATTCAATGTGCACATTGTATTGACTTACACATTGACTTCCTGTTGTCAGAAATGGTAACGAATAGGAATCAATCAAGTCTTCTAGTTCGAAACTGATGATGTCCATTTCAACTGACCATAGCGCAGGCACTCTTGGAATTGAAGGCGGTTACCAGGAATTATTTTACTCTTGGCAACACCGATCATGTCAACGGCCAACTTTTGTTTACGTTTTGATTGCAGAGTGTGATTAAGACCAAAGATTAAGCTGTGGTTAAGGAAGTTCGTGTGTGTTTTCGACAATTCTCGTGGTTTTTCTTCTTCTGAAACAAATGAACGTTTATGTGGGATATGTCTCACAGTATTGGAGTGCTCAATTCAGACACAATATCACAAAACAAGCGATATTGGACAAATATTTCATAGATAAAATTCAGCGGCGTCCAATGTTGAAGGTCTAGTGAAATAACATTCAGAAATGGTCTTGATCCCTCGAAAACTCAAGGTACTGTGCTAAGATTGTTCCGATTCAACTTTCAAAAACATCAACTTAACCTTAGTGTTCTTCAGTTATCTTTCCATCAAAACTCGTATATTCTCCGTTCAGTTTTTTATTGACTGGGAGGAACTATGATTGTCTTCAAGTGACAAATTCAATATACAGTGTGAACCATCTTACTACAATGTGACATTTCCTTGGATAAATGGAAATTTAAAAGAGATTTGAGAGAATTTCGTATCCTCCGTCAAGCGAATGAATTTTGTTACCAGTTGTTGTGTGGTAGCTTGCGTCAGGAAGATAGATTTCAATCCAAGAAGGCAAAAACCTTGACGGGTGTTTGATGATTGGAAGCAAGTCGTCAGATTAATGAAGGCGTAAGGAGATCTCCTTTCGATTCCATGACGGGATAATCAATGATTGCTCTGGATGTAGAAAAAAATCCGTTCTGAAACGATGGGAAAAAAGCTATAGAAGCTTTGAATAGGAATAAATGTTTTTCATTATCACTCGATTACAGCAAAATCATACATTATTGATCGTAAACTTACTAACGAACGCGTTGAGATAGAAGTAATGAAGACGGTTTTCAGTCTTGGTATCCAAGAATCAGTAAACTCATCCATATGAGACAGAACTGAATGTTGACCATTCTAAGAAGATACCAACACACTAAAATATAATATGAACTTCAAACTGGTCTTGAGAAAAAAACATGAATCCTTCCTTTGAATTCGAATGAGAAAAATTAAAATTCGAAGCAGAAAAACTCGTGAAAAGCACTAAAGCAAATCGGGAGATTTTTCGAGTTAATTAGAGCGGTCACCCATCCGGGTATTGACCCGTCAAAGACTCAAGTTGAGCAATGATATTCTCTTCTATTCAGGCTACGAAAATCTACAACAGAAAATTAAATACAAGTCTTAAAGGACTAGGATTAAGTGGTGAAGAATCTATTCTGTTTGGAATCTTGTGAAAAGGGTATCGATTGTTTGCAGAAGTCAACGGGGGCGATTTTGAACACTTCATTTACATGTTTGATGATGAATGAAAGCAAAAAAATATCTGTTGTTTTATTATCCACGGCTACTTTGATATAAAAAATTGCAACATTGTCATGTAGCATATACAGCTGCTTTAGATTCAGACGAAAAATATATAGATTTTTCGAAAACTGACATAGATAACCTCAATGAAGTATGTATATTCGAAATCAGAAGAAACGGCTCTACCGATTAGGAAAATAAAATACTGGATTGAGAAAAATATCAACTGAGATAGCGATTGATTAGAACTTAAACAATTACCCTGAATAATATTTTAGCTAGACCCGATATTCATTCTCGAAAATATCTGGAAAAAAACTCCTGACCTCAAACGAGTACATAATTATTTTAAATTTTAATCTTCAGATCTGATGAAAATACGAAACCGGCAAGATGATGAAATGTCAGAAAATAAAAATTGATAATTCTGAACTACTTTTTACTTGTTTTAATATAAACACGTAGGCGTAAGGCTCGTGTGCAGTGAAATCAAGGATCAACCAGCAATTTTCCATTAAACTCTGTCTCTATTAATATTGAAATCATACAGGTAGGATAGTAATTATTGGCAATTTGATAAAGACACAAATTCAATTCACTATTGATGTTAGCTTTGATTGATGGTTTCAGTGAAGAAACGTTTAGGTAAATTGTTGTTGCTTTGGGGTAGCAGTATTCATAATCATTATATTAAATTGATTGATGTGCAAGCTTGGTTCACGAGTCGGTGGCTACAAGATATAATCAAGATGAAGAAAGATAAAAAATTCATTCGGAGTATGTATAATGTCTCTCTGGATAATGAGATACTGTTGAAAATTACTTCGGACTGGGGAATATCTCGAATGAACTGGCAACACTCTGCATGCCTAGTTCAAGCTTGAACTTCTTGAGTTATGTAAACATTTTTGTTGTTCAGTTCAATCAATGAAATAATTACAAATACATGATATACAATAGATAATGTCAATGTCAGGAATTGATCATTGAAACTGACGTGATTTTCCACGATTGTTCCAACTCAAAGCCATATTCTAACGAAATTATGCATAAACCAACTGTCTCCGGCCGACTTCAAACACAACTTCGCAAGGAAATAACTGAGGTACCTACTCTAAATTTCAAGTTTATATGCTCAAAATCTGCATAACGGTTCAGTAGCTGATTAATTATATTTAAAATCCGGTCAACCAAACATTTACAAAAATATCACAACCTGAAATCGAAACTTCAATTTTATGTTTTTGCAATTTCGCAAAATCAGGAGAATTTAGCAAAACAATAGCTCCAAAATATCAGATATTACCGGGACTGTTGGGCCATTAATAAATCTTACTGTGTCGCATTCTAATAAATATGAGTTTATTCAACATATACAAATTGAGGTAAACCCTGTGAGTTATTTTCATAACTGTTTACAGTGGTGAGAAATTAAACTCAATTCGACAGATGAATTCACAAAAAAAATATAAAATAAAAAAAAACAAATATTCTGTAGGTTCTTCGTCACAATTGGTTTCTCTTCGCCCCTCGGGCCTCCAGTCTCATTCGGAAATTTTTGTCGCCATTCGGTTATTTGTTTTGTCTCGTTTGGGAATTTTTGTCACAATTAGTAATTTATCATTTCAACCTTTCATGAAGAGTTGATCATTCTATGAATCATTGATCGATCTCGAGCAATCAACCAATTTTAATTTCTCTTTTAAATTTTTTAATACTTCTCATTGCTTTTGCGTGATCTATACTCGCTAGCTTTGAAAGCCTTTGAAAATATTGAGAAGTTTAAATTATTTCTTGGCGATACAATTAATTGTAATAGGTTTGTTCGTTATACCTACATGAACTACACTAACGACACTAACTCTACTGATATAGTTCGGTGCGTTTTGTTGTAAACTTGCACTCTATTTGTTGCGGGAATTTTGGGAGTTAGTGTAGTCATAGATTACTTGTGCAGTGCATAGTGAGGTTATCTTCTATGATGGTTATGCCTGCATATAATTCATAATCAGAGTTGTTTTCTCTGGTTCCTGGTTGGATGTGTTTTGTTCTGTGTGGTTATTTTTGGACGGAATTAGTTTTCGTCATATTGTTATTCGAAATGGAATTTTTTTCCTCGATGAATTTACAAAAACTGTACGACAAATCATCATCTCCTCGAAATGGTAGCGAAAACGAAAGAAGCATAGAATTCTGTCATATTGGATTTGCGTAAAATCATTTATCATATATTTGTATTCTGTGAGAATAATAGAACACTTCGAACTACACTTACTATACTCATTCTGTTATCTGTGACTACACTCAACTACACTCAGCTGTCAGCGGAGTTAGTGTAGTTCATGGAGGTACCACTAGAAACCTGATGAGTAATATACACTTATGCTATTTCATTGAAAGATTCTCGGTACATTTTGTCACAGCAGTATATAATTCTCTTGAAATCTTTCATAACAGCAAGATCGAAGTACCTACCGTTGAAATATGCCATATCTGTGGGCACACCCCGTATAATCCGTAAAATTAGTCTGGTTTTAATCCACTACGTACTATCATATCCCAATCAACTAGAATATCGTTGAGAAAAAGATGATAGACGTACTCGATACCTCTTATTAAACGCGTGCTTAGTTGAAAAAAATCCGAGATATTACACTCGTTTAAGAACTCGATTAACTAGTTGAATTCAGCTTAAAGGTGGGGTACAAAACTGTGCAGGAGATGATGTGGAATAATTTGTTCAATACTTTGAGGTTTGAAATGAATGGATTTGGTTTTTCATCCTGATGGTTCAAGTGAAAGATTATTTTAATAAGATCCAGGAAAGTCATATTTCTTCAAGTATTCTTTATTCATCTTCAAGTATTCTTTATTCTGGAATAACGTTTTCAGTTACTTTAGGATTTTTTGTCATCCTGACATAATATATGTAACAAGTTTTTCAATTTATTCCCGATATTTTATTAGATTTCTAGTGTAAAATATCGAATTATGGGTCTATGGGAGATGATTCCCCAATATAAGGAGCCTATTGCGTTCTTCGTTTATCTGAGGATCTGAAATATCATCAATTGGAGAACCGCACCTGATCGAAAGTTTCTTCCGGTTAGAGAGCAAATGTAGGTAATTTTATTTACTGCTTCCTTCTGGTTTTCTGTCCCTCTTTCTGTTTCAGTTATTATGTCAAGTTATTTTGTCAAAATAAATTCAAGATGACGAAAACATTATTTTCCAATGAAAAAGATGCTATCCATGTTCTTCAAACAAACTACAACACTTATACGGGGAGACAGAGTTTTTGCTGAGGTTTTTATCTGTGCTCTTGTACTTGTATTATACGGAAAAATGTATGGTACCCCGTTTACATTTCCTCTGCTAACACTGTAATATACCAAATAATGTAATGCTCATTCTCATAATTTAGAAAGTTTATTTGTTCGGCCGGTCCTAACTATTTTCAAGAGCATGTTCTGGGGAACAGCGCGTTATCGTTTCGTCACAATGTCTGTAATTTTCGAATTTCAAGCTGAAAATGGTCTTAAACAAGCCATGAAGAGAATCTGTGGTCAAATTCAATACTTTCCGTTTTGATTGTATGTAAATCTTCGGAGATATATGAAAAAAGAATAGTCAAATTTCTTGGCTACTTCCTAGAAATCGATGTTATTTCTGAAATACTTCAAATACTTATATAAATAAAAATTCAAATATACTATATTTATTTGGCGGTCTACTAATGATACTAGTAATATTGTCCTCACGATATTCTGCATGAATATTCAAGCTGTTACTTTTTTTTTTACTTTATTTTGATTCGATAAGATCGTTGTTATCGTAAAACAGTTGAGAAAATTTTCAGAATTTTTTTTCTGAGACAAGCCAACAGATCAGTGTACTAAATGTCAATTTGATCGGATCCAAGTTCATGAAGATAGTGGAAAAAAATGTAAATCACATGATTTTATCCTCGGTACCGGTGTTGTTTCCATAATAAAATAGATTTATCTAATCATGATGAAACAAAATGAAAAATTTCTGATGTCAAAGTGGTCATTTTATCATGTATCGACCCCACCAATCGCTCCTTTACCCTCTGATGGAAAGATAATGCGATTTTTCTCGTATGGTCCTCATGAAATTCGTAATGAACCTTCAAGCTTCAATTTTTCTATGCAATAGTGGGTTTCAATTCGATCCAATCTGTATTCTCGGAAATATTGGGAAAATAAAATTTTTAATGGGTATATCTGCGGAATTATTAGGTGGATTTTACCCATTCACGAATTCAACCCTCGTAATTGAGGACCGAACCTACTCTACAAATATCGAGTTTCTAAGTTGTTTCTTTCGGATATTATTGTGTTAACGATCAGCGGTTGGTAATTATAGAATAAGATCGTTGAAATTTGGTTTGAAAAATTTAGTTGAGGAAGGGAAAATTGTAATCCACTTCGTGCAATTTGCAACGATTTTTCCCCTATAAAATCTAATCCTATATCCACCGAACGTTCATTTGTATCAGAAATGTTCGAAAAATATCAACTAGCCCCAATTTTCGTGCCGATTGTATTATGTTTCCAATTATCGGAATTATTATTCTGCATATTAGTGTTTACATCATGAAACCGATTCTACATGACTGAATAACATTTTGAGTGACATTTCGCTTAACAGCCTTGTCCCATGTTGAATTGCAGTTGTATCTGAAACTGAATACTGAGAGTGAGAGGTAATATGAGCTGGAAAAGGATAGAATTACATTAATTTATAGTCTATTGATTTCTGACTTATGTGGCAGTCCAGTTCTATTCATTTGATTTCGATGTTATTAAACAATGACGTCGATGCCAGTTCTACAATAGTGAAAATCGGTTACCCTGGTGATTTTTCATCTGTTATCCTGTAGATTTGATCTGGAATATATTTGTTACAAAATTGGATATATTCTCACATCGGGCGTGAACAGTCATATGTTTTTTTTGAGATGAAAATATACCATAATTCTAATAGAAAACACCAACGTGAAGTAATTTTTTTAAACATGTAATATATTTCAATTAAATCGGAAAACAAATGGACATGGAAATATCTACGGAATCATTTGTCGGATTTCACTCGCTAACAGATTCAGTCTTCGATGATTTCACTAGATTTTCTGTGGAATATGATCGAACTCAAAATGTGGAACAACTTTGGAAAGTCATTTGTCATATATGAAATCAAAAAATACTACGAAATATTAGATTTTTCTAGAGAATGTTAATTTCTTGTAATTTCGGAACTATATTTATGAAGAAACGGAAAATGATTTGTAAATAATAAATGCATGAATGAAGGATTCGAATTGATGAGGGTTTTTGACAATAAACTTTCTCCTTAAAATATTTTCAGACCTCTGCAACTTGCAACTATATTCAAAAGAGCCTACTATTTTCTTATTTCTAAGGCTCACTCAGTATATTATTTTATCATTTTATAGCATTTTATAGCTTCTTTGGTGACATTCACAACAAACCATACCTTGGATGAACACTGAACGGTTTCTGAGTTACTTCAATTCTCATGTAAAAAGTGGTTTCGTCGGGGACCTGCACTTTTTCGAATATTTCGAAGGAGAAGTGTTTTTCGAAAAACTTTTTTTTGTTTTCGATTTTGGCAATATGTAGTATTTCAACAATGTTTGCTATTTGGACTAAAAATTGTACGGGGTGCTCATTAAAAGAGATTGCGGGTGGCTACTCAAGCAAACCCTTTACCTACAATAGAAAGTTTCATACTTATCAAGAAAAAACTCATTCATGATTTTCAACAATCCAAACTCTTTAAATGATATAATTATTTATCAGAACATCCATTTAATTTTTTTTCCTGTGGTTTTCGATGCAAATTGGAAAATCTTGAATTTTGATGAATTTGATTTATTCATGATGATGATCATCTCATGAATACATTTTCGGTCTATATGATAAGCATTATTATGTTCATTATTGTCACAATATTACGAAAATGGCAGACATGAAAATGAAAATAATTTCTCTAAACACACTGTCTATTTTTCATAAAAGTTTAAATAACACAAAAATGTTGGCATACATTGTTGTGGACGTCATCAAAAGAAATATTTAAAGATGCAAAAATATACTGGGTATGCTATTTGAAATAAAAATGTAGTAGGCTGGTCCCGGTATAATCTGAGGTTGCAGAGATCTGAAAATATTTTAGTGAAAAATTATTTTAGCTTTTCTAGAACGTCTAATAAGCCATCGCGATGAATCACCCTATATAGTGAAAGTTTCCACCGATATCCACATTTTCCGATGAATTTACGGATTTTTGAAAAATATATACATCACAAATTTATAAATAACAATTACTCGAAAACCAACCGAAATTACTCAAAAATTATATTATGAATGGATTTATTTTCATCTCTTCAAAGAACTGAAATAAATAATTATTAAAAAATTCGATGTTGATTACAATTGATATGTGAAAAAAAAACAATTTCTTGCTCCTTCCAATATTATTAATATATTATTAACATTTAAATCAACTCGATTTAATGAAATTCATTACATCATCACTTACAAAATTAATATTCGAAAAAATTCAAAATAGAATTAACAACATTAGATGCAGTTGTCCAGAATTAATTAAACCATAGCGCATCAACATATAACAGTCTAGGTGGTCTGTTAGAACAATTCCCAAATTATACACTTTTTAATGATTCTCACGAACTGGGTAGTAATTTAGTCTTTCGGAAAGTATGTTCATCTCGATTATAAAATTAAATACTTACCCACGTGATCAGAATGCAGCTCGTCGGTGTATTTCACGTGAACTTCAGAGCTTTTCAGACCGCAAGAATATAATTTGTCCCGTGGATGATTTCTAGAAAGTAGATCATTGATGTGTCATTGTCTCGACTCAAAAGGAATGTGGATTTTTCTACAACTTATAACTGGTAAGATGATTTTTTTGGAGTTGATCCTCACTCATTTTACAGTTGTTAGAATTTGATCAGTAGCCAGTGGCGTGGTTAGGAAATAATATTTTTGGCTTAGGTTTTGACTGTTAAGGAAGGTGATCTTAAAATTTGGGTATGGATAATCTACAGGGTGTCCCACGGTGGATGGCCTCTTGAACGTTCACGTAGAAGGAATCATAATTTTGTGTCCAAAATTTTTGCATTTGGGGGTTTTCTCAAAAATACTTTTAGACCTTTTCAACCACAGAAATAAACTTAAAATTCGGTGTTCCGGTAATAATTATATCATTTAGTGAATTGTTACGAATTATTGTTAGTTGGATTCTTTGAAATCATGAATGAGTTTTCCTTGATAACTCGAAAAGTTTTCATTTCAGGTGTAGGGTTTGCTTTAGTATCCAGGAAACAATATTTCATAATATCCATAAACAATAGGTTGATTCTGCCCATCAACAATTATATATTTGTATTGCAAATTTTCTTATCTAATTTCCACCTTTATTCATCTTAAGCTCTTATATATTATTATATCGAGTCTTCAAGTTGCTTCTTACGAAAGTTAGTGAGTTTATTGTCGAACGTTGACAATTTCTTCCCGTTAAATTGACCCGATGGTTTTGCAGCTTTCCTATTAGAAATATTTTTCTATCAGTTCACACGAATCTGGTCAAATAGAAACCTGATGGCTAGAAAGTTGATTTCTAAATTTTGGTGAAATCTGACAAACAGAAATACAAAATTAAAAAAAGTCATTTATTTTTTTGAATGATGGTGGCATACAAGAACGACATCACATAAAACTCTGGAATCTGTCAGTTGACTGTTCGAGGATTTATTAAACTTTGAAACTCCTCTCAATATCCGAAACTCACCCTGTAAATATATAAATATTATCCAAAAACCAAAGCTATCATACGATTAAAATATTTTCAATATGAGTTCACTTAGATGTCCACAGTAAATTTTTTCGATTCGTCAATTTTTTTCGGGTCACCTTATACAGAGAGGCACACACATATGAATTATAGGAGATATCGCCAAGAAATGACATTACCATTTTTCCACTAACGGTTCTATGTAAGAACATGTAATATTTCTTCTTCATACGAAAGTTTAAATCATCATTGTGCTTACTAATTGCAATTTACCGCGAAGAAAACATATGGAATTAAAAATTCTAATACGATTCTTTAGCGGATAGATGATTTCAAACAGTCTGCTTGGTAATTTTCCAGTAGCTTCTACTCTAATTACATTTTATACTTATCCGGTAATGGACAGCAACACCTCCTCTCGATGTTGCTACTTCTAGAGGATTTTAGAACAGGATACGTCTACATAATTGATGAAATATGCCATGAAAATATAGAAACGGAAATGATGTAGTAGAATGGGCATAAATTTCTCTGTTAAAGCCACTTCATTCGAAACAAATTGATTCTAGATTTTTTGGTATCAGATCTATTTATTTCCTGTTGAGTTGCGTTATGTTGTTCTTCCTACTTCGTTATTAACATAATGAACCTGGAGTCTCGTGAATGATGTTATTGATGTAAATAAAATTCATACATATGCAAAGAATTCCTGAATAAGGTGATGAAATTCCAGAAAATCATTGAGTGTTGTTGGGAGCTTTTCGCGCTGCCTCAATTTTGAAGACATTTCTTCACCCGATTTTGCTTGAACTTTCAAGCATAATTTTCCAAGTACTAGATTCCAGTTCGATCGAATTTTAATTTGGTAAATATTGAGTAAATAAAAGTTAGAATAGATATATCTGCGGAATCATCGTGTGGATTTAACCCATTCTAGAGTTTGACAATTGAAATCAAGCTTCAAGCCTTAACATTTTTCCTTTGGAACTTATTACCCAAGGGCGATCGTTAACACAATAACTGCCGAGCAACTCGAACTTCGCGAATTGGATAGTGAAATCTGGGGAGCCATCGTACATACCTAGACAGGATCGTGATAAGTTTCTGAATACGACATAATGCCATTCTGCCTTCCACTTCTGCCATTCTCTACCAGTTCATACGTTGAAGATAGTAGTTCGCAGTTGCAGACTGTAACGGTATATACGTACACTTCAACCATAAAATAAACGGGGTGGTTGTTAACAATTTCAGTAGATCAATTTTCACTTGACACTTCAGGCCAGAATTTCTCAAAATTCAAGAGTTTTTGAGAAAATAAAACCCAAATGGTGTGAAAAATAAAGAAATAAGTACTATTGTGCATTTTCACAAAAAATTAACTGCATCCGAAGAAAAAAAAATCAAAAACTTATCACTGAAGCCTAGAGAATGACAATCCCCTTTTCTCCTATTCACGCCGTAATTTCAGGCATTCTAATATTTCTCGCGACTATTGGAAACTTTGATGCATGCATGCAGTCCGTGGGCAGGTGCTTGACCTTGAGATACTAATGAGGTTTCTTGAAACTTGAATGTAGCTCTGGAAACCACGAAGCCGTAATTTATCAGAGATTTCAAGCATTCTAACATTTCTCGCTGCTTTTGGCATCGTTGCAGTTTGCGAACTGTGGGAGGATGTCTGAACTTGAGCTGTTCACGGGGTTTTACGAAACTTGAATATGGTCTTGTTTCCTGGAACAAACGCGTAGAAAAGATCAGGACATTGTTCAGGCTGAAAAAACCTCATCTCATAGCAGATAGATACCTACACACAAATTTTCACAGTTATTTTTTAAAAGCCCGAAGTGCTTACTAACAACGAAATAATTCATGTCTAACCCACGTTGAAAAACGGCTCAATCACTTCAATTTGCACCCTTCATATATGACACATTATCCATCACATATTATGAAAACATGTGGGTTTGACAACTTCCTTCCTGTGTAAATTTATATGCAAAATAAATCTTACTTGTTAAGCTCGGCCGTTTTCACACACAATAATTGCTTCAAGATTTATCGTTATATTTATCTATATTGTCTTCGAATAAGGAAGTGGTATTATTTAAATCTAAGAGCACGGATCAGTCAGAATGTCAGATGGTTCGAATGTCGCTACGACATAACAGTGTTTTTGCTATGGCTAGGAACATTTGGGTTTTTGGAAACAATTTGACGATGTAAAAAGTAAATTGAAACTGTATTGGTCTGTAATCTTCTTATTCCGTTCACAAGCCGAATAATGGCAGTTATATTGAATTGGGGAGTCGTTGAGGAAGCGACAGTAGCGTCACATATATTTGGGTGGTGAGAGTAAAGGCTCGTACTCATGGACGTGTCGAAAAATAAAAATCGCGCGATTTTTTTGCCCAATGTCAGTAATTTGTGGCTGACATCTGTCATTATGAAAACGCGCGATTATTCATGAAATGTCACATTTCAAATTGTATGAATTTATTTCCACGTGGATCTGGTTCTTCGACAAGCATAGTAGTTGGTTTTATACCTATATTTTTCGAAGGATTGAATTAATAGACGCTTTTGATTCTTTGGACATGCACATAGCTATCGAACAAATTGTTTTCGCTAGGATCAGTTTGTATTGCAGAAATAATTTTTTGAGGTAGATAGCAAAATCAATATAATGATTTATCACGAGTAGAAAGAGACATTTTATTTTCGCCTTTGTGTAAAAAGACATCAAATTACATGCATATTTCAAACTGCCACATATCGTCATTATATATGTATATAGTGCAATCATATGATTGCAATTGAGTAGGTAAATAAATAAAAGTATTAATTCTTCTAACACAATAGTTTAAAAACTACTTTTCAATATACTCATAAATTCTCATCCATTCTCATCTAATGACTAAGAGCTTATTTTGTAAACAAGTGCCTATAACCATGACAGACGAGTATGAACCACCTCTTGAATGTTTTGAATATCCCGCCATTTTCTTGAAGTTGAAATTATTCAACTACAAAAAAAGAATCGCGCGATTTTGGCGGGAGAGCATCTGACAACTCAAATGTCACCGCTTAAGCGACAAACGCGTCCATCAGTTTGCGCCTTAATATCTCCCAAGTGTGCTTCCATTTTGATAAGTTATTTTTTTTCGCGAACTCGTGACTTCAATTCCGATTCATCGAGATTAGTGGCCAAAATTAAGGTGTATTGAAATGATCTCGAATGACAGTAAACAGTACAACATGGCGTCAAGGTTTCTGACGCCCTTGTTCCAGGGAACAGCGCGTTATCATTTCATTACGATGTTTGTAATTTTCGAATTTCGAGCCGAATATGGTCTCAAACGATTGGGTTGAACTCCCTGAAGAAGAATCCGTGGTCATATTCAATTCTGTCCGTCCGTCTGTCCGGCCATATGTGCTCTAACTTTCGAAAGGAAGGACCTAGAGTCTTGAAATTTTCAGGTTAGGTTTTGATCCTGAATATCTCGGTTGAGTTCGTTAACGGGCCAAATCTGCCCAATGGTTTTTGTGTTAGAGCGATTTGAAGTTTTGATTTTTCGATAACTCGAAAAATATTTATCTGATCAGAATGAAACTTGGTTGGAAGATGAACAGTGTCAATGAGAAGAATTATTCAGGGAAAATTTTAAAGAAAAATTTTTTTCATTTGGAAATTTTCATATTTCATTTAAATTCCACTGAAATTTGTTCGGAATTTACAGTCTGCCTTAAAATAAGGTGCTGATTTTCAAGAGCGTAAATCCCATGGTCGTCCTAGAAAGACAACTTCGGAAAATAATTTCTATACTTAAGATCATAACATTTCAGATGTAGAGCGGAAAGGATTCACAGAAAAAATCGTTGTTTTATTATGTCTTTAATATCTTTTTATATATTTTTTCAAACTAAGGACAAAGTCTTTGATCGTCGGTTTTGTGATATGGAAGATCCATCAGTTAGGCGTAGTTGAGGGGTATTAACCTAATATTTTTGAAAAAATATTATATACTCCTCAGTTTTTTCCTGAAATAAAACTCATTTTTTGAATCCTTATTTATTTCAGAATGAATTTTATTTATCGATTTTTTCGTCCGACACGCCATTTATCATTTGAAAATATAGGTTTTTAATGCTTCATTAAATTAAAATCAAATACATTTCTTTTATTTTGACTATGCATGCAGTAAAACTGTTTTTAGTTTTTTACACGATATTTGCCTGTCGAACAGATGAATGTCATTGTCGAACTAGTCCTTAAATAAATAAGAAACTAAAAATAAAAAAAATGGATATCCATGGTGAGTCTTTAACTTGCACATTGATTTTAATCATCAAATAAAACACTTTTTTCATTTAACATTTTATGCATTTCTAAGCATTTAAATATTTCTCAATGTGCTGATATACTTCTGCACTTCGTTTGCACGTTCAACACATCACTTACTGTGATTTGTATTGCAGAATGAGCAATCCATTGTTTGAAATTCAAAAAAATATGATTGGAAAAACTCATTTAATTCTAATGATCTGGTAATTATTGGAATATTATTGTGGAAAAAATATTTCACTACACTTATATTCCACTTGAAATTCGTGCAGTATCTCGTTGTTTCTATCATGAAATTCTACACAATTTCAATCTTGCCCATTCTTATATTGAAAGTTCCATAATTATTCTAATTTTCATCAAATTTATATATAGACATGGATTATATCTGTGATCTGGTCACCTAATATTTGGTCTATGCGAAATAGATAATTTCTGTGTATCCCATGTTCCGGGTAAACGTGAGCGAAGCTTAATTCACAGTCTTCACTAGCTCAGGGGCGGATCCAGGAAAATAATGACATTTCTCGAATTTTATAACATCCAATGTTGAATATTTCGAAAACGTTTCGTTTGAGGAGAAATAATAAAAAATAATTAAGTATTCTTAAATGATTGAGGATTCTCGCAATGACTCAAGGTAAACTTAATCTGCATTATTCATGGTAATTTCTTATGGTTGAATGAATCGGGGAGTCTATGATCCGAAAACCGATTGAAGTTAAATGATATCGATTAATGTAGAATACGAGTCATAGTCGTAGAGAACTGCACATCCAAATTCATTCCATTCGGAGGAACCATGTCAAAGCTACAAAAAATAGAATGATTGTTTTTGGAAATTTCAACAACCTGTATCTTTTCACTGGGGGCAAATAAGAAAAAATGGTGAATAAAAAAATGATTAATTCGATGAGAGGAATCTAGGGTTAAAATTATGTACAACTTGAAGACTCAAGACTCACCCTGTATATACTCAAAGGGATTGTGCCCAATTTTTAAAATATTATTGAAGTTTCGATGAAACAATGGTTTCTTTCTCGAAACGTAACCTATACTCCATTCACTTTTATAAAGTATCCCGGTTTGCCATGACATCCTGACAGATTTCACCGTGTATATTTTACACAACGTTGTCCTCTCTACAAAGAGGTCGTAGTAATTACTTATTTTTCAAAATGTCAATCTATATTTGGAAAGTAATGAATTTGAGAAAATATTATGTGAATTCAATAATTCCAAAGACCTGGCGAATGTTGAAGAAACTTTTTTCTCTGTTAATATTGGAAATATTTCACGTATGTAAACATGGTTGGAAGATTCAGTAATGCTTTTTCTTTGTACGGAAATCAAGAATCGAGTTTTTTGGAATTTTGCTGAAAAATGATGGATTAGTCCGTTACTTCGAATTTCCTACTTTTCTTAAGTCTCAAGAAATAAGCCTAGAGAAGTCATTTAAATATCTTATTGCACAACTTGAAATATTCCAGTATGAAATTGTAGTAGTACTTCGAAACCTGTGATAAGTTAACCTCAAAAGAACTAACTCCATTTACAGAGGTCTTGGGAATCTACGTGAATGATACATACACTGGATTGGGATCAACATATTTCTAAACTGGGATGCAGCTTAGCATCAGTCTGTTATCTTTGGGTGTAATGACAAGATATCTGGATAAATTCTCCATGAAAACCACCTATCATGCAGTACTCGAGTCAAAAGCAAGATATGGAATTATGTTTTTATGGACATACTTTGAAGTCAACTCAAATATTCAATTCCCAGAAAAAAGCAATTCCTAAAATATTAGAAAAAATAGCATTGAATGGGATATTGTATAATTCATGTAATTTTCGTGCATAAAAATTCAATGTTCTGCCAACATAGGATATACCAAGTTCATTTTCCATTCTTCCTATCGAAACAATTTCACGAAATATATAACTTTTGAAATTATTCGTTAAGGAATTTGTTCAATTCAAACATGACTACCTACTTAAGGCTCAATACAATACAATCAAAGCGAAATGTTAATTTATTAGTTTATTGTGGCTGAAGCTTAATTGTTATTCATTATTGAAAGAGAGTAGAAATTGGCAACCTCGCGTCGAATTATTTTGACATTGTCGATATTTCAGGAGCGCCAACCTGCCTTGCTTTTAGTTACAAAAACATGATAGACCTAAATCATGGCCAACCGGGATACTTTATAAAAGTGAATGGAGTATACCTCTAGAGGTTCAGGTCGTACGTTTATTTGAAGTTTCCTTCTTGAAATAATCTTAGCTTTCGAGGATGGAGATCTTATTCTGTAACACTAACGATACTTTTTCATTTCATGTAGGTCATTCATGAACAAGGATCTAGCTAATTGCATGAGATAAATGTTAATATCTAGAATGGATAACAATAAAAGAAGCCATCAAACTGCGTGGAGAAAAACAAAAAACTTATAATTATGGCATCATACAGTCCACCCAACCTGAAAATACCAACAAATTCTAGATTGTAATCAAAATCTACCACTAAACTCCCACAGAAAAAGACCCATTTGTGTCAGGTGAAATCCCAACTGACCCACTGCTCTCCATCAATAATATAATCACATACCATTCAAAAAACCAATCCAAATATTGACATAAAACTTTTTTTCAATACACCAACTCCAAAACTGATAATCACGGTATTCCTCTAGTAACATTTCTCCATCTGGATAAAGCCATAAATCAACTATTCAACTGTATTTCGTAGCGAACGCATTATTATGCCTTTTGAGAGGTAGAAATTTATTTAATCAGGATCTACAGGCCACTTTGGTAAATTATAGTTCTTGAATATTGGTCGGACACCGACAATTAGTGGATTACTTCAAGGTTTACCCTGAGGTTCTTAGATGCTTGAGCTTCTCGGATGGAACCGTTAGAAGGGGACAGATCGCAAAGCAGTCTGTCTGTCCAGATCTTATCAAATAATGAATTTATGTAGTTTTAAATGAGTAGCAATAACTTTGAACAATAAAAAGAGTTAATAAGACGCCGCATTGCTATGGGAGATCATGTTTTAGTTCCTACGGTTGTTGTTTGAAAGCATATGGCAAGTAGAAAATCAAAGCTTTGGGTTTACTTTTCTTGGACGAACCACGTACACTATTTTACAGTTTACGTAAAATTAGTATAATCTCAAATTGGGGAAAGAAGATTGTAAATAAATTGTTGATTGAGATTCTTTGAAGTTAAGAGTTTCACTTAATTTGAAGTACAAAGGAAGAAGAGTGATAACTTCTATCAGGAATGAAAGTAATTATTTTCTAGGTTTCTATGGGTTTTCACTTCCAATATCTGAAACAGAACTATTAAAAATTAAATAAAAATTGTTTTTTTCATGAAAACCCTTGCTGATTGCAGTATCAAACTATTTGTCAAGGGCAGTTGCTTGCAGAAAAGATTGCCTTATGAACGATACAGGAATAATACAAACGATGAAGAAAACGAACTGTGACGTTTCAGAGTACAAATCTGACTCTTCCATCAGACAAAGCAGAAAATTTCAAGAATTATTTTCTTTCGATTTTTGTTTCGATTCGAGACTTTTGTCACAATGGCAGTTTTGAGAAAACATGTTTTCTCATATACAGCTTCTGGGAAATATATGGAGAAAATTTTTTTGGCCATTCAATTATTACTGAACCACTAGAAATTCACATTCGTTCGTTTGGAATTTTATTGAACCCAAAGTAATAGACAAAATAAAGCAAATGGAGCTAAAATATAGTTAATCATACAGTTGAAGAATCGAGTGTTTCGCGGAATATTCTGAAAAGGAAACTTATAATGAACTCTATGAGGAATTCCCAGCAGAATCTTGATAGCTTGGTTACAGTTACTTAATAGCCAGATATCCTTACAAGAAGTGTCATCATTTTTTTTCGAAGTATCGGCAATGTTTTATAGTTTCTTCCGATTGAGGATGACATTTTGATGCATTCCCCGGGGTTTTCTCCTTGAGATCTTACTCTTTCTTTGAAAAATCAGTCGGTCGGCTGTGGAAAGTTGACCAATTCCACTCTGTATAATAGCAAAAACTAAGGTTGGAGTCATTCACATGTCATATAACATTACTACGTGACGTTTCCTTTGTAATTAATAAACCATAGAGTTATTTTGACCTTGACTACTTTTCTTACTGCAAATCTGGCTTATTTCTAGTTACAAAACTTGATGATACTCTTCCAAAGCCTATAACAAGTAGATAGGTTATATGTATTCGCTATATAACACAATAGGACACGAGAAGTTTTGACAGTTTAGAAGGACTGGAGAACCAGCAATAACCTAAATTGTATTGTTTTCTATGGAAAAAAAACGATTTGGCTTGTGATTTTGTATTAATTACGATATTTTTGACTGAAATAATTACTATTGCATAAGCTAGGGACTATATCCAAAGTATTCAATATCTTATAACGGTAACAGCTTTAATAAATAAATGGAGTTTTTTGAATAAATGCAATTTTTGCTAGTTGATGCCGTTTTTGCATGTTGCTGGGTTTTTTAGGCAGGAAATACAATTGAAACTTGAGTTTTTGAAGTGAATTTCGATACTCAAACTCGAATAATCAAAAACAAATCGATGAAAACTACCAATTAGTTGTTTAAGTATTTTTATGTGAATGGTACTATCCGGATGTGGTGAGGAACTCAACTTATTCATTTCAAAAGAGAGAAATAAGAAAATTCTATTGGTTCTGAAAGGGAAAATTATATTTACTAAATTCGTTCGATCTATTACTGCCTTTGAAAGCTGGAAAATTAACAGAATTAATGTTACATTCCAACTTGTCAGTAACCTCGGTAAAGAACATAGGATAGAGATTAGATTCCACAACCAAAAAAACATGAATTAGGTAGGATTGATTCATAACATTGACATTCCTGTGTGCAATGAAATTGAATTTGGAGCTGATTTTCATGTGACTAATTTCATATCAAGTACACTAAATTTATACGACCCTTATCGAAAAAAAAGTGAATATTTGAGTCCAATATTTCCAAATGATTAAGAAATCACTAGAGAAATCGCTTTTCACCGTAGTAAACAATTCATTTTAGGTAATTGTTGGTCCTCCAGTCTCTCTCAACTGTCAAAGCTGCTCGTGAATCAAGCAATATATAATATCCTTGTCTGTTCTTCAGAAGTTCAATTCACGTAGTGCTATAAATCAGAAATATACTGGCGAAGCATGATAATGTTTCAGAAACCCACTTCTAACCAAACGCGCATTTTCGCAACAGCGAAGATAAAACTAGCTTCGGAACAGAAACGTCACAAATAAACTTCGACATTGATCTAAAAAGTTCAAATTTCGCTTCGTGTATTGAAAAGGCAATGGTGGACCCAAACGACGTGGAAAATCCCAAGTTGCTGGAAATGCGGAAATTGCCAAAGATTTCCTATGAACCATAGAAAATAATTGAATTACATATTTTGCCGAAGGGGAAGAGAAAATACTGACCCTTCTTTTATAGGATAACGACTGACATTTCTGTCTGGAGAGCAAACATTATTATAAGTGGTCTGTAACCTTGAAGGGGAGAAGAATACCATAAGGTCTTCAATTCTTGCCGACATAAATCGTTGAGCTCTGACATATTTTTTCATTGAGTTATCCTTTCTATAAGCCGGCGCAAACTTTTCCATATACACATGCACGTGCGTGTGCTATTTATAGGAGGTGAAGTCACTGAAGGGTGTGATTTGATTAGAATTTGATAGAAAAGCTGTCAATTGCAAAGAAAAATTTATTAGTTGTTGATCGAAGTAAACTTTTTTCGGGTACATGAAATCATTTAACTTCAAGCTCAGTTCAAAGACTTCAAAACTTTCGCATCTCACATTGATGGCAGATGGTTTACTGAGCAAATAGCTTGCTGGTCTTGACGATCTTATTCGTCAATTTTAATGGGACGTCTAAAATTGTACAGATAAGATTGAAGTCTATGGTCTTGAATGGATAACTGTGAAGGCAATTGCTAGTGAGTGGATAAATCGATTTATCGATCTCAGATGCACAGTTTCTGTTGCCAGTTGATTAGAATCAATATAAACCTATCGTGGAACATACCCTCAAGGTAAAATATACTGTTTGATATTAAAAGTGCTACACCCAGAAAGAATAAGTTAATTAATTCCAAGATGCATAGAATAAATCAGGTGGCGACACTTTCCTACTATTACCCACTGAAATTTTGGGTCCAAAACGCTGTCCTAGAATTGTCAAATGTTGTCCTACTTGGCTCTGTAAACGATGATGGCGCTAACGTCGCTTTGTCAAGTCCATACAATTAATTCCGCTGAATAAAATGAATGGAGCTACAATCTGATGAAACTGTTTTCCAAAAAATGAATCGAATATTTGAAATGATGGATTCTCACCAATACATAAGAGGAGTTTAACAAAAGTGGAACAGCCACTCATTAATAATATGAAATATGTGTAAGGGAATAAGGAGCAATATGAGGTTCATTGTGAGAACACTTTCATGGATGGATACAAGAAGATATTTCGAAGCCAAAACAACGGTGATAACGAAACTGGAGATTCATATTACTAATGGATTCTATTGAATAGTTTAGATCTCCTTTACATTTTGTATGTACCTATTAATACATATTCAATTCAAAAGTTATGAATTCTGTTACATACGTATGAAAATATTTGTAGGAAATGTTCATGTTTATTATTATTGAAATCGATATATGAATTTCCACTTTGCTCTTCATGTTCGTATAAATTCATCAAAAGAATTTCAAACCAGACAAATTAATTGTAGTATTTATCGTTCTAAATGATTTCTTGTGGTATTTTTGAAAACGCAACTCTACGTTCTCTCCGTGAACTAAATATTGAAATAATGAATACATCTTGTAATAAACAAGAATTCAAAAATATCAAGTTTCAGACTTGTGTATTGAGAGACGAAGGATATTATCGTCATTCTTTCATAATGAAATGAATAATAACATAACATAATCACAAGGACGAATACCCTTCGATAAATCAACAAATAGGTATTCCCCTTCATCAGAGCTAATCATCCAATCAACCAAGACTCCTACACCGAAATGAAAAATCATAATTTAAATTCGTCAAAATGAATTTATTATCGGAAATTCTTGAAAATAATGTATGGTCCAACTCAGAAAATCAGAAAGAAGTTCTGGTTTGACTAGTTTTGATATGACAGGTCGGTAACCTCCGTGAATATTTCAGATTTTATATGGCAGATTTTCCTATGCCGGCATCTAACGGCGAAAACTGAAGTAGGACAACAAAGCCGTATTTTGACAACATTTGGACCTCATTTCGTACCCAAAATATGTCAAAGAGTGTCCGCACCATATATATTCCATGCATCTATCTTAATTCCGTTTTTTGACACGTTGGTACTTTGACATCGAAAATGAAACCACAATATTTCCAGAAAATTTCATTTCATTCGAGCAAAATAGATAATATTTCAAAAATCGATAAGGTTATTTCCATTGAAAAATATTTGTATTTTATCTGTCCCATAACGATAGCGAGGTCTTCATACCTCAATATCACATTGAATATCAAAAGAAACTGTCAATATCACAACAAATCCTCGAAAACTACCACAAACTTTCCCATAACCCCAACAACTAACGGACCACCGAGACACACCCCAATACAAGCTTCTTAATGGTAGACAACCATAACGCTCCATCCCTAGGACACTAATCATCCTAATTTGCCTGTATAAATCAAACATCATGTCTAAAAATTAGGCCAATTCTTCATCTGCCAAGCTTCTCACATCACAGACGCGTCACCGCAGACCAACCTGACACAGAATCCGTAGACTTCAACCCCTAAATCATCTTAACATGTGTGAATCACCCCTAGTCGGCCTTCGAACACCGTATTATAACCTGTGTATTCCCCAACAAATGTGTATTCGCATTCATTTCCACCGTTGGCATTGAACTGCATCGAAGCGAAAATGGAACGCAGCCCTATAAGATTACACAGGGGGATAGGATGTGGAAGATGATTTGAAGGGCATAGAAATTAATCAGAAGAACAATCCTGACACGTCATAGGGCGATTCTTTTCGGTGTAGAGGGAAAAATGCGACCATACTTTGGATGAGATGGATGTTGGAATTATTGGACACAGGAGATTCTTTACCGGCTGAGGTTGTTTGCAATGTTTGTCCGCATGAACGTTGATTCTCAATATACATTCCCTAACCTTCCAGTATGCTTTCCGTAATATATTATAAGGTGTAAATGAATTGATGTATGCACACTATACGTCCCGTTTACGTTCCGTCAACATGACATTTTTGCTTACTAGATTTTCACTAGTAATACCACTAGAGGTCAAATTATTTCCGATTTAAGTTGACCTCGTGAGATATTCGGTAAGAAAATTCCACAACAAATGTGCTCATTTCCAACAACATAAATCAAGTACTTGCAAAACATAGAAGGTTTTGTCGACTTGATTATTTAACTCAGTGAAACTCTAAGCTAGAAACTATTTCTGTTTTAAATTTGTGGAAATCAGTACGACGTAGAAAAATGTCTCGCTTCGGTCAAGAAAGTAAATATTCGCCAGAATATTAAGCAGTTGACACCCGCGATACTTGGAAATCGAAGACAAGTGTATGGAAGCAGTTTATAAACTTTTGCGCAGAAAAAGCGTTTGATTTGGACAGAGCGGATATACCTGTGGAAGAACTGGAGCTTATTCTTGAAGACTTAGCCTTCAACATGCGAAAAAAGAACTCCGAAGACTACAAGGAGAGTGTTATCAAACTTCTATGGAACTCTACAGCTAAGCAGTTGCAGGAATATTTTTTCGAAAGGTATAATCGCAAATTTAATCCATTCTCTGATAATAATTTGTCAAAGCAAGAGCTGCAAAAAATGCTAATCGTCGGAAGATACAAATAGATCCAACAAAGAGAAAGGCAAGTCAATCCGCACTATCAGAAGACGAATTGAGAAAATATTCTGTCATTATGAACGTCAAAAAAATTTCCACTATAATTCGCTGTTGGGGTACACGAGGAAAAAATTTCCACTAAAATTTATCCGTTGCGATGGGGATCTGTCAGAAATACACGTTCTGATTGGTTAAAAATCACTTGTGTGGAATTTTCGTCGTAATTAATTGCTCAAAATCTCTATGAGTGATTAAAGCAAAATAAAACTTAATTATTAGTTGTAGAATACCGACGCATTACTTCATGAAGAATTTCGTGAGAATCTTAGAAGTTGAAAATTTGAAGTGAATAATTTTTCGAGAATATCCAAATTTTTGTTGGAAATGAACGTTTTTTCGAAAACTATTTATCGGCTTGCAATGAAGTTTGGCACAGTACTTCAGGTGATCATTCGAAAATGAGATTTTAAATTTCAGTTCGATTTGATGAACACATATCTTGATATTTGAAACAAAATATGTCAAATTTCGTGGTTATTTGATCGGTATTATTGATATTTCCGAAAAAACTCAAATATACTGAACAGATCATGATAGTAGCTTATTGGAAAATACTGATGCGCAAACTTGTGCAGACTTTATTGATCACCTAATGAGCATTCTATTATAACGAAAAACCTAGAAAAGCACTTAATTGTAGTCTGAACCTTTTGTGCTCACGTTCACTTCTGGTGATATCCTCTGAACATCCGCGCAAAAGCTGCTGACTTCACGTCAGTGCATTTCTAGGGTTTTTTCAAGGGCCGTATTTATAGTTGCTCCTTGAGGCTTCCTTACTGAAGGAGCAACTATAAATACGGCCTTCAATAAACTACTGGATTTCATTTTCGATATATTCTTTGTTTTTGGAAATATTGGAAGAATAAATTTGGAATGCGTATATGTACTGAATCATTTTTCCGATTTTATCATTTCGCGAATTAAATCAGGACAATTTGATTGAAAAAATTTTGTTTTCAAATCATTTTAATTTTAAGATCTACTCACCATATGGTCCTCAAAAGTTTATTGCCAAGGCAACTAATTCGAACAAGCGAGAAGAAGCTCCAGACCTCAAGTCAGTGCTTTTTTAGAATTTTTAACTCAATCTCCTCCAAAAAGCTCCAATCTCCAACTCAGCCCGCTCGACAGCCATCGGCCGGCCAGGAAAAAGGCCTCCAATTCTTTATCAATGAATTGAACATGTACCAGAAAATAGCTCCTCAGGGGTTTCCTATAAAATCCTATATCACAAACCTAAGAATTCGAGGCCACTATCGGCTCAAAATTGCAGACATATCACAAGAATCTTCTTTGGAATGATTTCCCCATCATTGAGATTATAATTAAGATCAGAGTCTTCCTTCATGGATGTCTTCTCGTGAAAACTGTACGTATCTCTTTGTTCTATTCAAGAATGACAGCATAAGAACTGATCCAATAAATTATGGAAATCAACACTCTTTTCCTTTTTACCATTCTCTAACTGAATTCTTCCTCAATCAAAACGAAACTTTCAAACACAAATTATTCGCACATAACTCCCTCTGGATCGAATCAAATATATCCCTTTGACATTCAAATAATCCCAAGGGGATACGCATTCCATTGCCGGGAAGATGTATTCATTATCCTTGCTGTAAATCCGATTTGAATCAGTTAAGTTGCCGGAAATTCGTATTATGTGCTGGCACCTCAACATTCTAGAAGATTATATCGAATGTGCAGCATGGCGAATCTTAAAAATGACCTAGGAAATGTTTCAGCGCCTCCCTGCAGTTTCACGTTGAGATGATTCATGGATTCCATTCATCTTAGTGTTCAGTTTGGTTTAAAATGGCTTTAGAAGAAGTCGTGAATGAACTCTGTATATTAGGTGTCACTCTGATCTATCTTCTTGCAAATTTAATAAACTCTGATTTGAACCAAACATAATTCCATACACGTGTTGGTTATATTAGAGTAGAGGGGGATTATACAGGGTGTTCTACCGGGAAATTCATATCTAGAAGAAAAATCTAGAAAAGCACTGATGTGTGATTAGAAGTTTTGACTCGATTGTTCGAATAGATCTCTTGTGTGTTTTTTAACGCGCTTGTTCTAGGGAAAGGTGCGTTGTCATTTCGTCACGACGTCTGAAGAACTCCCTGAAGAAGAATACGTGGTCAAATTCTATTCTATCCGTCCGTTTTTATGTGCTCTAACTTTCGAAGGAAAAGACTTAGCGACTTGAAATTGTCAGATTAGGTTGGGAGTCCAAATATCTCGGTTGAGTTCATTTATGGGAGGAATCGGTTCGATACTTTCGGAGTTACGCCCATTTGAAATTTTGAGGTTAATTCCTCGATATCTCATGAAGTATTAACTCGATCGAATTGAAACTTCCTGAACAATTTTGAAACACCACCGCGCAAGTTAGAGCAAAATTTTGTGTGGATCCAGTTGTGAGAAACTTTTGAAAAAATTTTATTCGAAAATTTACAAATTTTTCGATTAAAAATTTTTTTCTCTGAAAATATTCATTAGATTTCAATGGAATTCGGCACAAACCTAAGAGTCAGTATTTAACAACAACGTTTCAAATTTTAATCCGATCTGATATTTGCTTTAAGAGATATAAGGAAAAAAAATGTGCCAAATTTCGTTATTATTTGGAATTTTGACGTTATTTCCGCAATATCTCAAGAAGTACAAATGCAATCAGATTGAAACTCCGTAATCAGGTGGAGATTACCAACACGCAACTAGGTGCAAAATTTCGTGTTGATCTAATTTTATTATAGTTAGAATTCGAATAAGCGCGTAAAAGCTCCTGACCTCACGTCAGTGCTCTTCGAGATTTTCATAAATAAAATAAGTAAGTAGGTATGTGTTTCCGTTATAACCTAAAGTACCACTTTATTTGCAAAATTTCATAGAGCATATCTGACAATCATTGACATACAAAGTCCTATTTCTGATTTTCAAGGAATCTATCGAAGGAATTTCTTGTGGGATATCCTGTATTCTAATTGTTTAGATTGATAGGTATCTTGACAGATGACATTTGCTTATGATTCGATTACATCTTTTGTCAACTCCTCTATTTCAGGTAATAATCAAGTAGTCACAGCAAGGAAGAAACCATGTTCATTATTACAAGTAATAATCAAGTAGTCTCGGCAATTAACATGAATCCAACAACCATTAAACTTCTCTGATATGACTCATGATTTTCTCCGCCACAGCAATGAAGGTTTTGTCAACCATAGAATCTCATATTACATAGAATTAAAATAGGCAATTTGAATTCTTGCGCGCATGTTCTGGGGAGCAGCGTACTATCAGTTCGTCCAAATGTATGTTACTTTCGAATTTGGAGCCGAAAATGGTCCTAAACGACCAGGTTGGATTCACTATTGACGAATTCGGTGTCAAGATCTATTCTGTCCGGCCGGCCGTAGGTTGGATAACGGTCCTACGGAGTATCTTATCGACTCGAAACTTTCACAGTAAGTTGCATTTCAAAATGAGACGGACAACTTCAATAATGGGCGAAATCGGCCAAAGAGCTTCGGGGCTAGAGCTATTTGAGGTTTCAAGATCACTTTCCTGATAATTCAGGAACTGCTAGAGCGATTGCATTGAAAATTTGGCAGTTAGTTGGAGCATATCACTGCGCAATGTTTTGCATAATTTCGTGTAGATCATAATGTCAATGAATAAAAAACTATTTTGTTACACCTTGAGTTTCACATTTCACAGCAGTGTACCAAATTTCAGTTCCATATAAATATAATTCTTGGAGATATTGGGAAAAAATTTATCAAATTTGTTTTTTTCATCACTATCGTTGTTTTTCCGGAATAAGTCAAAAACTAGCGGATCAATCATGATGAAACTTCGTAGCTAGTTTGCTGATGCTGATGGACAACTTAGTGCATAATTTCGTGATGATCATGTTATCAAAACAATTTGAAAAAAATTTCAATTTTTTTTTTCAAATATTCGATATTCTGTGACCTTCTGATCATAATATCATCATGAATTTCTGTATGAACCTTCGAACTGTCATTTTTTGATGAAGAATTGGATTTCAATTCGATCTTATTTGTATTATTGGAAATATGGGGAAAATAATATTTTGAATGGGCATAATAGTGGTTTCATCGGGTGGATTCTACCCATTCACGAATTCAGCCTTGGTAATTAAGGTCCAAACCTACTCTACAAATACCGCGATGCTTAGTTGTTTTTTTGGTAAGTTATTGTGTTTACGATTTACCATTTCTACGGAATGGTCAACTCATAACATTTTTAGCAGTTTGACGATGAAGTAAAAAGATTTTCACATACGTCAGACGAATTAAAATCGGGGGATCAATTTTTTTTATAAAATGAATGAGAAATTCAAAAATAAGTTTCAATTTGAGAAGAAGCAATGTAGTACCATTTTTTACGCGCTTGTTCTGGGAAACAGCGCGTTATCGTTTCGTCACAATGTCTGTTATCTCCGAATCTCGAGCTGAAATCGGTCTCAAACAACTAGGTTGGACTGATGAAGAATCCGTGGTCAAATTTGATTCTGTCCGGCAGGCCGTCAAGCCGTGTGTGCTCTAACTCTCGAAAGGAAGAAGCTGGAGGCTTGAAATTTTTAGGTTAGGTTTTGATCCTGGATATTTCTGTAAGGTTCGTTAATGGGCCAAATCTGCAAAAGGTTTTTGTGTTAGAGCCATTTGAAATTTTGATTTTTCAATAACTAGAAAAATATTTATCTGATCGATGTGAAACTCGGATGGAAGATAAACAGTGTCAATAAGAAGAATTAGCCATGGAAAAATTTTCAAAAAAATTTTTTTTTTCGAAAATTTTTATATTTCATAAATTTCACTGAAATTTCCAAAACACCATGTCGTAATGTGAACAAGCGCGTAAAAGCTGCTGACTTCACGTCATTGCTTTTCTAAGTTTTTTCCAAGAATATTCAATGCGAAACCTTTACCTACACCATGTTTCATTCGAGCAATGAAGAAATCTATACTCCATTCACTTTTATAAAGTATCCCGGTTTGCCATGACATCCTGACAGATTTCACCGTGTTTATTTTGAAAATGTTAGGTTATACTCATTTTCCTGTCAGATAACTAAACAACGTTGTCCTCTCTACAAAGAGGTCGTAGTAATTACTTATTTTTCAAAATGTCAATTTATATTTGGAAAGTAATGAATTTGAGAAAATATTATGTGAATTCAATAATTCCAAAGACCTGGCGAATGTTGAAGAAACTTTTTTCTCTGTTAATATTGGAAATATTTCACGTATATAAACATGGTTGGAAGATTCAGTAATGCTTTTTTCTTGTACGGAAATCAAAAATCGAGTATTTTGGAATTTTACTGAAAAATGATGGATAGAGTAGTCCGTTACTTCGAATTCCCTACTTTTCTAAATTCTCAAGAAATAAGCCTACAGAAGTCATTTAAATAATTGAAATATTTTAGTATGAAAATGTAGTAGTACTTCGAAACCTGTGTCACGGTTAACCTCAAAAGAACTAACTCCATTTACAAAGGTCTTGGGAATCTACGTGAATGATACATACACTGGATTGGGATCAACATATTTCTAAACTGGGAAGCAGCTTAGCTTCAGTCTGTTATCTTTGGGTGTAATGACGAGATATCTGGATATTCTCCATGAAAACTATCTATAATGCAGTACTAGAGTCAAAAGCAAGATATGGAATTATGTTTTATGAACATACTTTGAAGTCAACTAAAATATTCAATTCCCAGAAAAAAGCAATTCCTAAAATATTATAAAAAATAGCATTGAATGAGATATTGTATAATTCATGTTATTTTCGTGCATAAAAATTCAATGTTCTGCCAACATAGGATATAGCAAGTTCATTTTCAATGTACTACTTCCTATCGAAACAATTCCACGAAATATATAACTTTTGAAATTATTCGTTAAGGAATTTGTTCAATTCAAACATGACTACCTACTTAAGGTTCAATACAATCAAAGCGAAATGTTAATTTATTAGTTTATTATGGCTGAAGCTGAATTGTTATTTGTTATAGAAAGAGAGTAGAAATTGGCAACCTCGCGTCGAATTATTTTGACATTGTCGATATTTCAGGAGCACCAACCTGCCTTGGTTTTAGTTACAAAAACATGATAGACCTAAATCATGGCCAACCGGGCTACTTTATAAAAGTGAATGAAGTATAGAATGCTATAACTCAACAATCTTCAGGCGGATTCACCTTTCGGAAACGTTGCTAGCTCTCATACTGTGTACCACAGATCACCACATAAGATACGAGTACATGGTCTTCGCAATATCCAATATTGCGTTTTCGCAAACATCCTCTGATGTCTTTCCGATAACACGGTTCTTCTTGTATTATTGACAATGATTGATACAATGGCCACTTCGACTCCCACTACTTTTTGTTCGAAGGCATCGCAGGATGTCCCATAGGGTTTTCCAAGTCGGTAGAGTCTCTGTGAAGGAGGCCTAACACGGTTCGAGTATTTGTTTTATCTCAACATTCTTGTATTCTTCATTCGCAGAATAACGGGGAACCTGTTTCCCAAATGGCATTCACAACGTTGATTTCATCTTGTCGCTGGCTCACGAAAAATACGGATATGGCGATATGGTTTTTTGCACAACGCGAAAAAAGAGTCGGAGAAGGCCGTTCTGTACGAGATACAGGGTGTTTAATCTCAGATACGTGTGTTGACATTGCGGAGAATCTATGATGTCTGAGAATGTCGAAAATTTGAAAACGGAAAATCGTTTTTCTGAATTTTCTTCAGTAATTCAATTTTATTTCGAAATGAAAAAAATTATTGATAGATATAATAATGAATTTAATGATGAACGTATTTCAGATATGTGATTTCCAGAAAAGAATTCATTCGAAACATTATTTTTCAATAAAGAAAGAGGACTCTTGCATTCATAGATTTATTTAGAGAGTATTTATACCAGGTGTGAATTGAAAATAAAATCCATAAGAGTATCCTGGGAGGTCGTAGAGAAGTAACTATGGTCAACAACAAAAGTTTGAATTTGACAGTTAACCATTTTCCCAACAAATACAACAATCAAAAACCAAATCAACACGACGTCAAAAAAGTCAGGTTAACCATTTAAATCGTTGACGGCCACTCTACGCTTGTGCGAACTACCCAATTCTGAAGCAGTTCGGAATCTTACGTCCGAACTCCATCCACAGTTCTGGAACAGTTCGAAACCGATTCTGAAACTAACCAAAACAGGATTACTCAAATCCTGAACAGGTTCTGAAATGAATCAAAACGCAAAATCGCAATCGCGCATGCGGAACCGTGCCAGAACAGTTCTGAACTCGGAACCAAAACAAACCTACTATATTACTAGATTTTTTGGCATATATTACAAATCTTGTACAGCAGATTGAACAGAATATCTACAAGTTTCTTTTGTGGATACAGTAACTTTAACATATAGATTATTTAGTAGATACTCTTTTCTAACGTATTTCAGCTTGGTTTTCATATTTCACCTTACGGCTTTTAGGCTATATCTCGCAAACAAATAATCACGAAACGATACAGCCTGTATATCAGAGGTTCCTATCAGAATGATGAGACATTCCGTAGGTAATGAACAAACGTTAACTTGAACATGTTTCTACTGAAAAATGGATAAAAACCCATCGAAGTAATTTAATTGGCATATTTCACAGAACAAATCAGAATGTTCATTTCTTTGGCTTCGCGTGCCATACTTAATGACTTCACTGGGGTCGATGTTATGGACTTTTACGTCAATTTCCGATGTTGTTGAAGGAAATGCCGTAGGACCTAATTTTTAAAATATCCGAAGGGAGCGGAAACGTTTACAAGAATATTCGACTTGATTAGGTTCGATGGAAAGTATTTCATAGAATACGAGCACTGTAGATAAAGAAAAAATTAATTTCTTTATTCCTGAAAATATGAATTTTGAATTGTGCTGGTTTTTATGGCTGAAATGTTCGATATAAGCAGAGGAGAGGGACAGAAACTTTAGCTGCCTCTTCAATATTCGTATTGCGTTCAAGATTCTGTTATTTTGAACAAATTTTTTTTATGGAAAGAAAACAATTCTGTTTAGTTTTCCGTAGTTCTTTTTCAGATATTGCGAGTAAAAACCGACAAAATATTCTCATCATCTTTTGCCAACTAGTATCCAAGTTGCATTATGAACATTATTTTTTGAGTTATTTAGGAAATTCAAATGATACCGGAGAAATAGGCATATGCAGTTTCACATATTGTCTCTCGTATCTCAGCATTATGTACTAACTGACAAACAAACTGCAACGCCCAGAAGGAGCTGTTAAAAGTTAAAATTTTTTTTTTTTTGGTAAAACAAAGATAGTACAGACAGGAGTGAACGATTTAAATTTGGAGAAAAAAAGAAGGATTTTCAATTTTTTTTTCATTAAATTTGATTGAAATGTGTTTGTCCACACTAGGTATACACTCCCCAACACGTCTAGGCATTGATGTAAGAAGATAGTCTATTTCTTCTTTAGGGTTACTATCCCAAGCTACCTGTACTTCATGTCTCAGAGCCGCCAAAGTTCGTGGGGGCTGGGGTAAATTTCCAAGCCTTCTACCCATGATGTCCCTAACATGCTCTATGGGCGAAAGTTCGGGAGATCTGGGCGGCCATGCCAAAAGATTCACATGGGTCGCTTCAAAAAAGTTTAAACTAACTCTGGCAACATGAGGTCGAGCATTATCTTGCTGAAATATTGGATTCTTGAGCCGGTTAACGTAAGGGAGAACATATGGCTCCACTATTTCTTGTAGGTAACGCAGCGCTGTCATGTTACCTCCAATAAAGACCAAAGGTGACCTACTTGCATGTGCAATAGCACCCCATACCATAACGCCTACTGTCAGGTGTACATGACATCAAAATGAGTGTCACGTCTTTCTCCCCGACGTCGTCTAACCCTTCATCGACCATCATATGCACCCAAGGATAATCGAGATTATTAAGAAAAGACGACCCGATGCCATTCTACATTCCAATGTTGTCGTTCTCTATGCAACATTTTAATCGTTGCCGGCGATGCTCAACCGTAAGAGGTAACACAAGATGGGGTCGATAATGCTGCAGTCCAAAAGACTTTATATGGCGGTAAACCGTTCGGATAGTCACAGAATGGCCTTGTTCTCCTAACCGCTCATCAGCCAAAGATCGAGTTGTCGCAAATCGGTCTCTAATGGCCATAAGTTTTAGACGTCGATCTTGAACTTCATTTGTGCCCCTTTGACGTCCGATGCTTATTCTTCTTCGATTTTGGGCATTATAAAACCACGCTTGACAACATCTCATAACAGCAGTTGGATTTCTGTTCGTACGGTTAGCGATTTCTCGAAATGACAACCCCGCCTCCCGTAGACCAATAATTCGACCTGTTTCAAATTCACTTAGCTGGCGATGAATTCTACGTACAAGTGCTCTAGGCATTTTAACAACAACTAAAGATCGACTTTGGATCTCCTCGAACAGCTGGTTTGTTGTAAAATTCATAAAATCTGCAAGAAACGACTACAATATATGAGTGACAAAGAATTTTTACATGAAAAAACCTTCACGATTTTTTTCTCCAAATTTTAGTCGTTTACCCTTTGCTATCTATCTATTTTTTACCAAAAAATATTCAAATTTAAACAGCTTCTTCTGGGTGTTGCCGTTTCCTCTTCAGTAAGTATATCAAAATGAAGATAATGAATTAAATCAGTAATGAAAATAGTTACAATTTCACTTCGAAATACGGAAGCAATGTATGTATCTGCATCTACATATTACTATTACATTTTTCTTTCCTTGCGTTTCTCTGCATTTCCGGTCTCAAAACGGGATATTCAAGCTAACACACATGTGTACCACAAGATTATTTTCATCAAACGTATCAATTAATGTCAGTAACGATTGTTTTAACCGTAACGAGACTATTTATTTTCAAAAAGTTATTTTTATTCGAAAAATTCTTCGTGCTCAGTTCATCTAGGATATTAAGAAATTTTTATGGATTATCAGATCTTCTTTCTGTATGTTCCAGGACTTAATTGACTAGAAATTCCCAAACGCCGACCAAGATAAGATCTAGGCGTCTCATTTGATCCTACATTATTCAATAAGCGTGAACAGAAACGTTATGATTACTTAGAACAAAAAACCCATTGATTGATTACGAAACCCATAGAACGTAGCATGTAACAGAACCTCGTGAATGAATAGGCGATTCTTATCGTACAAATTATACCCAGTGGCCAAAATTCCTCTTCCGAAAGGAACCTATCGATTCATCATCCGGTGAAATGGAATTTTAAATGAAACTAAACCGACTCAAGAGCTCGAAGAGGTTGAGGATTATTTGGGTTTGACAATGCAGTCCACATGGATTCAATGTATGGATATGAGAAATTGATGTATAGGATTTTAAGTGAGTTCAAGATTGAATTTTATTGCCTCCTCATCATACCAATGAAAGCGCATTCTCATTTTGACTAAATGTCTGGAAATTTTGAATTTTCATTGGTTGAATTCTTTTATGGGAAAAATTGGTCGAATGGTATCGAAGTTAAACCATTTGAAATGTTGAGGTTTTTCCTCTATCACAAGAAGAGCTGATGAGATCTGGTTGAAAAGTCGTAATTGAAGATACCGGCGTTGAAGTTTGTGCAAAATTTTATTTGGATAGTATTATTGAAATGAAAAATTTTTAATATTTTTTCCAAATTTTTTTCCGTAAACTATCCATCAGATTCCTGTGAAAATTGAAGCAGATCTTGAAGCCAACATTGAATAACAATGTATCTATAATTTATTCAGTGTAACACCATCAGGAGAAATGCAAACATAATTAAATTGAAAAATTAGGTTCATAAGGGGACATTTTATATGGATGATTCTAATTAATTTTTATCAACCCTGTGAGAATGAAGACAGCAACACCTAAAATCTGGAATGCGGAGGGAGATTGAGTGACATCTTTTTTTTCCAAGTTAATTCGGTGGTATTTTCAAGAATGCTGTATAATTTATGGGCAAAATACTCCCAATGATTCCGAACATAGGTTTCCCTATTCTGAATTTCATTTCCTTAATATTTATCTGTTGATTGTTATCTGTGCTTTCCTCTTATTTTTGATAGTACTTGCCTAGATTATGGAAAAAAAAACTAGAAAAGCATTGACGTCAGGTCAGGAGCTTTTAAGCGCTTCTTCAGATTTCATCTATAAGATCAACACGAAATTTTGCACCTCTTTGCGTGTTGTTAATCTCCAACTGATTACAAAGTTTCAATATGATTGCACATTTAGCACATTTTTTTCCTTATATCTCCGAAAGTAAATATCGGATCGAATTGAAATTTGGAACATTGTTGTTAAATAATGATTTCAAGATTTGTGTCAAATTTCATTGCGATCTAATCAATTTTTTCGAAGAAAAAAAAAATTATCATCGAAAAAGTTTCGTTTTTTTTTTCAATTTTTTCCATATATATACATATTCTTTTGAGAACGAGCATTACATTCTAAGATATATCACAGTGTTAGCAGAGGAAATGTAAACGGGGTACCATACTTATTTGCGTATGATACAAGAGCACAGATAAAAACCTCAGAAAAAATTCTGTCTCCCCGTATAAGTGTAGTAATCTGTTTATAGAAGATGGATGGCATCGTTTTCATTGGAAAATAATTTTTTCGTCATCTTGAATTCATTTCGACAAAATATCTTGACATTATATCTGAAACAGAAAGAGGGACAGAAAACCAGAAGGAAGCAGTAAAAAATATCACCTACATTTGCTCATGACCGAGAGGGTCTTTCGACCAGGTTCAGTCCTCCAAGCGATGATTTTCAGATCCTCAGATAAACGAAGAACGCTACAGGCCCCTTTATTGGGGAATCATCTCCCATAGATCCATAATTGTTCATTTAGAACTAGAAATCTAATAAAATATCGGGAATAAAGTGAAAAACTTGTGACATGAATTATGTCAGGATGACATAATAATAATTTTTCCATGATGTATTCACACGAAATTTTGCTTTGAGTTGCGCGTTTGTATTCCGAGGCTATCCAGTTTCAATTTGATCGAGTCAATACTTTATGAGATATCGAGGAATTAACCTCAAAATTTTAAATGGGCCCAACTCCGAAACTATCCTACCGATTCCACCCATTACCGAACTTAAGCGATATATTTGGACTCCAAGCCTAATCTGACAATTTCAAGTCGCTAAGTCCTTTCCCTCGAAAGTTAGAGCACATACGGACGGAAGGACGGAATTGGACCACGGATTCTTCCTCAGTGAGTTCAACCCAATTGTTTAAGACCATTTTCGGCTCGAAATTAACAAATTACAGACATCGTGACGAAATGATAACGTGCTGTTCCCTAGAACAAGCGCGTAAAACAGGAGTATATCGGCCGGTTTCACAAAACTTTGATTGCTCGATCAAGGGCTTGATTGTCAATACACAGTAAATTCTGTGCTCGATTTCAGTTCATTTTCGACCCCGACCATCGAATGGGGACCTTAATCAACGATTTGATCGGACATCAAAAAGATTGTGAAACCGACGGATAATCTCCGAAATCCTTTAATAGATTGTATACCCGAAACTACGCAGATTCCTAGCTCCTAGATCTTATCTTTCATCAGATGGAAGGATATATTTTAACCACGAATTCTTCATCAGTGAATACTATTTCAGGCCCAAACTCAAAGTGAAACTATTCATATTTATACCAAAATTCACCCCGCAGAAAAATAAATTTACACCTCAAATCTAGTCTCTAAGTCTTAGTCCCTAAGTTTTCCCTTCGCCTCACGAAATATACATATATTTTTTTTTTTTTAAACCCAGAGAGGGCACCCATCCTGATGCCAATTATACAAAGCTCTGCTTGACTCTCAAATGATCCTTTTGAAAATATGCTAATTTTTCCGCCTTGGAAACCTCACTGAATTTTGCATGAATATTCATTCTAGTCTTCGTTTCATAACTTACTAGCAACAGTTCAGGATTCAGGCATCGATGTAGCCGTGAAGTCGCATAACTGCATTCTCAGTAACATATAGCCAGAAAATCAGAGCGATACAGGTTCGAAATTGTGTTATTTGCGCTAGTGATTGACATTCCTCTATGTTTGTTCAGACCCTGGTGGTGTTTGGACAGGAAAAACAAACAAAAACTAACACGGCTCAGCTCAAACTTTCCACTTTTATTCCACCGACGCCAAAGAACACATTTCCTGTCGTGTCATGTGAAACGAGATGGAGAGAAATAGGAATTGGAGGGAAAGCCATCTTGAAACTTCTCGTTGGTTTTTCTTCCGGGTTGCAAGTTTCGAAAGAAATATTCCCAAACTTGTTAAGAAAAAACTGGAAGGATATATTCGGAAAGTATGTCAGTCGGAAAAGCCACAAGAAGGGTAAGACATGTATACACTCCATTCACTTTCATGAAGTAAAAAATTGATTTATCAAGTTTTTGTAACGTCAAGGTCAAAATGATTCATCAATTCTTACATATTTTTGTCAACGAATCTGGTCTTGTTCATTTAAATACTGATGACCGCGACAGACAACATCGCGTATTTATCTAACAGAAAAAAAGCTAACCTTAGATTTCTAAATTATACAGAGTGGGATGTGTCAAACTTTCAAGCCCTACCAACTAACTCTACATGTCATCATTCTTATGGCAAATTAGCCTTGAAAATGTGATTTTAGAGTAATTTTGATTGAAATTCCTGTGAAATGATTTTAGCTCGTGTTATTTTTACATTAAGATGGATTGGGCATGCAGGGCCGATCGAATGGCCTGCGCGTCCGCCAGACCTGAACCCCATCGATTTTTTTTAGTTGGGGATTTTACGAAGAGCTGGTGTGAGCGACGAAAAGCAACAACAAAGCAGAATTGAGACAAAAACTTTTAGAAGCGGAAAGAAAAATAGAACAAAAAATTTCGAAAAGCACTGCCGTGAAGGCAGCAACTTTTGCGCGCATGTTCAATGTAGATGACCGCTTCAGCATCGAATTTGAACGTGCGCGCAAAAGCTGCTGCCTTCACGGCAGTGCTTTTTGAAATTTTTTTCTGATAAATTACTGGATTTCAATTCGATCATATCTGTATTTTTGGACATATTGTAAAAATAAAATTTTGAATGGGTATATCTACGGAATCATTGGGCGGATTTTACCCATTCACGAATTCGACCTTCGTAATTAAGCCCCAAACCTACTCTACAAATATAGAGTTTCTAAGTCGTTTCTTCCGGAAGTTATTGTGTTTACGGTCAGCCTAACGGCCGACTGCGTAAACACAATAACTTCCGAAAGAAACAACTTAGAAACTCGATATTTGTAGAGAAGGTTTGGACCTTAATTACGAAGGCCGAATTCGTGAATGGGTAAAATCCACCCAATGATTCCGTAGATATACCCAATCAAAATTTTATTTTTCCAATATTTCCAAAAATACAGATCAGATCGGATTGAAATCCAGTACTTCATCGAAAATAACAGTTCGAAGTTTCATACAGAATTTAATGAGGATGATATGATGAGAAAATCATAGAAATTTTTTTTTCAAATTGTTCTAATAACACGATTATCACGAAATTTTGCATAAAGTTGTCTTTCAGCATCTTGAAACTAGCTGTGAAGTTTAATCAGGACTGAATCAGTATTTCTCGAGTAATACCGAAAAAATCAACGATATCGAGAAGAAAACCTCGAAATTTGACATATTTTTTCCCGATATCTTCAAAACTTATGATCGTATCGAACTGAAATTAAGTACACTGCTGTGAAATTAGAAGGTCAGAGTGTGAGTATAATTTTTTTTTTGATATGATGAATGGTTTCCGAAAAAAAAATTTTTTTGTAAGAAAATTTCGAAAAAAATTTTTTTTTAAATTGACTGACAATATGATCTTGACGAAATTTGGCTCAAAGTTGCGCGTCGTTATACTCCACCAAACTGCCAAGTTTGAATCCAATCGCTTGAGTAGTTTCTGAAATAAAAAATAAATAACTTCAAAACTTCAAGTGCCTATAACTCCGAAACTATTCGACAGATTTGGCCCATTAACGAACTTAACCGCGGCATTCTGATGCGCAACCTATTCTGAAAGTTTCAAGTAGCTAGCTTGCTTCTGTCGACAGTTATCGTGTCTACGGCCGGCCAACCGGCCGTCCGGCCGGCCGGCCGGACAGAATCAATTTTGACACCGGATTCGTCATCAGTGAGTCCAACCTAGTCGATTGAGACCATTTTCGGCTCAATCATCCAAAATTACAGACATATGGACAAAACGATAGCACGCTGTTCCCCTAGAACATGCGCGCAAAAACGTTGACGATTATGTATTCAAAGTGGAGAAAGGGATTTTGAAGATTTATTGCAGTACATGGTAATTTTTCAGTAATTTGTGAATTATATCTCTTCCAAAAGCAAGTAATTTCACAACTACCAATTTTGAAATATGCTCACATTCTCAGACGAAATTATTGTAAAAATTACACGAGCTACAGTTACTTTACAGGAATTCAAATGGAAATTACTTTAGAAATACATTTTTGAGTTTAATTTGCCCTAAGAATGATAAAAAGTAGACAAATAACTTAAATCGTGTTCCAATGATTTTTAGCCTATCCACTTTCAAAGGCCAATTACGGCAAAAAAAGGCCTATAAGGTACTATTTTTTTCTTATAATTTTGGTAGTTCAGGACCATGCAAAGTTTTTAAACTCAGCCAGAAGCTATGAAAACTCCTTTTGTTTTTTTAATTGATGTTGAATGTTTGAATAAATCCTACTGAAAACTAAAGTTCTAACTTTCAAGCCTTTGTTGAGCAACTTTGAATGATTTCAGGAATGGGTCTAAAATAATGACTAGATCATTCACTAAAACCTTGTCCGTCCAATTATTAGACATCCTGTATAATATTTCAGTTGCCTTATAAGACTTATACAATAAAAGTGTCGAAGTAATTTCATTGTTGTTCACCTGAGTTGAATGATGGCATATCTTTCATGTATTCAATGAAGCAGAGCTAATACTCGATGATTCTGGGTAGTAATAATTTTATAACGGATGGATAATACAAGCGGTTGGCCATAAATTATTTATAATTTGTACTGGGATGTCATATTTTGATTGATGTTATGACTATTTAAGGATAAAACATTCAGAAAATGATATATACATTGGAGAGAAGTTAATTTTGTGTTATTTTTAGATGAATTCTGTTCGCTCTGGACATTGATCAAATAATTACTTTCAGAAATTTTGTTTTCCAGCTGTTAGGAATTTATGTGGTACAAAAAAAGTTAAAATGAATCTGGGCAACTTCTTTGTTTGTATACTGGGGATATACTGTTCGTGGAAGAATATGCGTTAGTATTGAAATATAAATAGAATCGTTTTATTGATACGTTACATCATCGGGAAAAATTAAGATAGTACAGGATTTCAGGAATAAAATAATAAAACAGAAAGGAATGAATATTATCGAATGAGTTCATTCTGAAACTTGAAAAACATTAACAAATGTTGAAAAACAGTAACACACAACGGTAGAGTAAAATCAATACTGCAATCTATCCTCAAAACTGTGCTTGTTTTTTGACACAAAACCATTTTTTTTGACACAAAACCATTTTTTTTGCAGTAATGTGCCATACATTATTCTATGATTTCATACTTCTTAGAATGAATATTTACACAAAGGTATGAATTGTTCAATGAAATTCTTTCATGGTCCCTAAAAGCTTACTTAACTGACCATATATTTCCGCTGTTATTTTCCGATGAATGCGTTTTTTTATGTGCAATTTTATACACTGGGAAAATATTCTGTATAACAATATTTCCGAACAAGTTTTTCACTCGTATTAGTGATTGAAGCTATCGTCAAATTCCTGAATGAGTTGCGTTAATGTCTCGAGAGCACGCACCTTTTTATAGCTTGAGCAATATAAATATTCCATAAGAAAATAGATTTGTTGAGGGTGAATATTCATGTTTTCATATGAGATAGTTTCGTAGAAAAATTATTGAGTTCAACAGTAAATGCGTGAGTTGAACACTGTTATTATTATTGTAGGTTTTCGTTTCAATAGCCATTTTAAGGAGCTTGTTCTGGGGAACAGCGTGTATTCATATCGCCCAAATGTCTGTCATTTTAGAATTAAACGACTATGTTGGGAACAGTGATAAGTATTTCGAAATCAGACTCAATAGACGACTTCGGCCCAAGTTGCCAACCCACAATTTACTTAGCAAGTTTACTTTCACTGGGGAACGGGAATTTCAGGACAAATTCGACATGATAAGGTTCGCATTATTTATAAATAACCGTAAAACATGCCTCGGCTCTTCAAACCAGATAATTCCTTCCAAATATAGGTTTTTGTTAAGATCGTCCCCGATTGGCTGAAATTTAAGTTGGGATTCCTGATTTCATGCAAACAGTGTCAATTTTCATAGGATACGTTCCGAAAATCAACTCTGTTGTTTCGGTTGCCGATTTTCCGCTCCGTAAATATGAAATATTCGGTTGGTTTCCGGAACGAGCGCGTGAAAAAGGTTATTTACGGAATCTGGCTGATGAAAATGCGGTCGATTTACTGTCACCAGAATGATTCTCTATGGTAAAAATGAATAGCATAGAACAATCTATGTTTACTTTAGGTTGGTTTTGGTTCCGAGTTCAGATCTGTTCGGGACGGTTCTAGCATAGACCATAGATCTGTGCTAGAACCGTCCCGTACAGTTCTGAACTCGGAACCTAAAGTAAACATAGATTGTTCTATGCTATGGATTTTTACCATAGAAAATCGTTCTGGTGACAGTAAATCGACCGCATTTTCATCAACCAGATTCCGTTAATAACCTTTTTCACGCGCTTGTTCCAGGAACCATCCGAATATTTCATATTTACGGATCAGAAAATCGGCAAATGAAACAACAGAGTTGATTTTCGGAACGTATCATATGAAAATTGACACTGTTTACATGAAATCAGGAATCCCAACTTAAATTTCAGCAAATCGGGGACGATCTTAACAAAAACCTATATTTGGAAGGAATTATCTGATTTGAAGAGCCGAGGCATGTTTTACGGGTATTTATAAATAATGCGAACCTTATCATGTCGAATTTGTCCTGAAATTTCCGTTCCCCAGTGAAAGTAAACTTGCTAAGTAAATGGTGGGTTGGCAACTTGGGCCGAAGTCGTCTATTACGTTCGTTCATACGATATATTTCTCAAGGAACCAGAGAATGTTTTGAATTTTCAGGGGAGGTTCCAGAATTATACTCAGTTCCATTTTTGAGGTTATTTCCTCAATATGTCAAGAATAACTCATGCAATCGGTTTGATTTTTCAGAAATTTTATTTTTTTGCAAAATCTTTTTTCGCTGAACTTATCTATCAGATTTTCATATAAAGTTTGGCAAAAACTTCATATTATTATATATTTCAGAACAGTGCACCAATTTCAGGTAAATCCTATTATATATTTATTTTGGTGAAAAAATGTGTCAAATTTCGTCGGTGCTTCTATAAAATTTTACCATGAATTTGTTGTGCTTCATAGCAGCTGCTCAAAACTTTTGACCACAATTCAGTGTTTCTGCCTCTCAATTTTACTTGAATGATATATTTTGATGGAGTCTACATCTGAACTGACGTCAATCCAATTGAAATTGTCGAAAAAGTTAGCGAATGATTCAAATTTATTTTTGATGATTGATTGGAAAAATAAAGATAATAATTATTATTTCCGAATGTTCCTAATGAACAATCCGTTACCCAAACATCAATTAATGTATTTTGGTTTCATTAATGAAACTATCTTAAAAATCTATTAGTGAACTTCCTGTGCGTTCCCGGTATAATAGTTTTTTTAAATCGAGGTGTCATGGCATCGGCTAATGGACCAATTAATTTCAAAAACTCATCAATTATTCCGATGTACATTTGCTTCAAGCGCACTTCGCTATTATTAAAATTAATAGGCGTGCTTTTTCTGGTATCCGATGATTTAGCTGTCTGTCTCGTGCGTATAAACCGATTTTTAATGGATAGAGATTATTTAGTTACTTCCTTAACGAATTAATGTGTTAACAAGATCTTTTTTGTGAAGGCATTGAAGTGTTGAAATGATTGACTTGGTTTGACTTGGTCTCTTCAACAAAAGTTCTAGAAACGCTCTGATGTGAGGTCAAGATCTTTTCGATGCCTGTTAAAATTCTTTCCGAAGCCTTTTTCGTAAGTTATTGAGGAAAAAACAACGATACTAAGAAAACATAATCGAAATTTCTTGTGATTTTTTTCCGGATATACAGGGTGATTCCGGAAGAGACCGTCAGATTTTAGGATATGCTCACACTAGTCAAGACAGTCTCGAAACAATGTTTGGTTTATGGTTGGGGGTCTCTATTGAGAATATACAGGGTGGTTTGTCCGATTCGACCAATTTTACTTTTATCGATAACTTTGGTATGAAATTTATGAAATTTAATTAAATTTTCAGCGGAGTACAATATTGATGAGCACATTCATTAATTCCAAAAATTTTTCCAAAATAAGGGATTGTCATTCTGATAATTCCAGATTAATTGTGCAATACTCTACTATAGTACTATAATGAGTCATTATTTGAGAGTTTCTAATTTTTTTGGCACACTTCTGGTTTTCCGACATAATTTTATCAAAAAAGACAATGTTGAAATCTCGCTCCAATAAATTCTACTTTCATCGATAACTTTGGTATGGCTCATCTAATTTTGATGAAATTTGCAGTGTAGAACAATCTGAATGAGTACATTCAATAATTGCAACGGTCTCTCAAAATATAGGGTTGAAATTGTGATTATTTCGGAATTTTAGATTAAATGTACAGTTGAAAAAAAACACCCTGTACATTGCTTTTTCAAAACTTTTTATTCGTTTCAGATTCTACAATAATATGTTATCATTCAGAGGTTTTCAATTTCTTTGTCACACCTCCGGTTTTCCGGGAAAAATGTTTAGAGAAGAGCATAATCGAAATTTGGTGCAAAAGCAGTGAGAATATTCTGCACTAGGTAGTAAAACTGTGAGTTCCAAAAATGCAAAGCAGTTCTTAAGTTCTAAGATATTCTTTTCAAATTCCAAATTCATATTTCATTACTCATTTTCTGTATGAAATCATTCAATTCAGAATATGTTTCGAATTTGAAAAGAATATTTTAGAAGTGCCGAACAACTTTGCATCCTTGGACAATAGAGCTTTCCTACCTAGTGAGGAATACTCTCACTGCCAAATTTTGATTATGCTCTTCTTCAATCATTTTTTTCTAGGAAAACCGGAGGTGTGCTACAGAAATCAAAAACCTCTGAATAATGATATATTATTGTAGAATCTGAACAACTGCACAATTAATCTGAAATTCTGAAATTATCACTATTACAACCCTGCATTTTGGAAGACTGTTGCAATTGTTGAATGTACTCATTCAGATTCTTCCACACTGCAAATTTCATCAAAATTGGATGAGCCATACCAAAGTTATCAATAAATGTAGAATCGATTGGAGCGAAATTTCGACATTGTCTTTTTTTGATGGAATTTTTTCAGAAAACTAGAAGTGTGCCAAAAAAATTAGAAACTCTAAAATAATAACTTATTATAGTAGAATCGTACACAGATAGCGTAGTTTTGGAAACGCGATGTACAGGGTGTTCTTTCAACCTACAAAATTAATCTGGAATTATCAGAATAACAACCACTTATTTTGAAAAAAATTTTGGAATTGATGAATGTGCTCACCGATATTGTACTTCGCCGAAAATTTCATTGAAATCGAATGAGCCATACCAAAATTATCAATAAAAGTAAAATCGGTCGAATCGGACAAATCACCCTGTATATTCCCAATAGAGACCTCCAACCATAAACCAAACATTGTTCCAAGACTGTCTTGACTAGTGTAAACTTATCCCAAAATCTGACGGTCTCCTCCGGAATCACCCTGTATAAGCAAGTTATAATCAGATCTAGCGGAAATTTTGGTTCACTATTGTTATAAATATTGACTCAAACGTACCTATGTGTCCTTATTACACAAACCTGTTGAAATATTATTTTTTTTCAAATTTCTAACTCCTTAAGTATCTTATCTTTTTTTAAAAGGAACTTGAACGTACGTATCTAAGTTCCTTTTTCCGAAGAGTACCTAAGGGCCGTATTTATAGTTGCTCTTCGAGGCTTCCCTACTGAAGGCCACCTTGAATTTGCTTTTCCATGTAATGAAATTCAAGGCGGCCTTCAGTAATGAAGCCTCAAGGAGCAACTATAAATACGGCCCTAGATACCCTAAGTAACTTCAGATATTCTATCAAAAAGTAACTTATCTGGTATCTCCATCCTCATCTGGACTTCCTTTCTCGTGATATTATTTTGCTGACACTCTGCAAAGTAAAAAAAAATTCTTTGTAGATTTCCTACTTCATATACGCCGTACAACAGAAGAAGAGAGTCGGAAACGTAAATTACAAGTTGTATCATTTCCGTTCAAAAACAGTTGTATCTTCATGAATACTTCATGATTGTTTCGCGGGTCTTCCACGGAATATCACAATTATTAAATTAAACATAACCTCTTCATATGTACAGTACCTAGAAGAAGGAGTGGCGTGCTTTACTCTCCAGTATCAGAAACAACGGTACCCATGTAGGTATAGCTGATGATTCGAAAAGCTTTATGAATAAGGAATGAAATAATGACTGTCCATGGGAGAAGTACCGTTGCTAGATTTATCCTGCAATGAGATGGTTTATAAATCATTCATCAGCATTGGTTCCGGGTGAGTGGTAAAGGGGGTGATAGTCTAAGCATACACTAGTTTAGAGTCTTTTGATTAAACTTAAACCGTGTTATTCCCCCCGATACTCATATGGTTTTGCTGTATACTCCATTCACTTTTATAAAATCAATCGGTAGTCCTTGGAATAAATTTAACCAGAACTGAGTTAGGTTGGCACTCGTGAAATATCGTCAAGGTCAAAATATTTGTCGAGATGGGATAATTCTTACATACTCTATGGTCCGGTTCAGTTACTTGCGCACTTATAGTTAAGCTACGCTCACCTTCACCCGGAACATAGACCAAATATTAGGTCAATGTAGGATGCACAGAAGATATGGTGCTCTCATTTTCATTTGTCTTCCTACTAAATCTTTAGACCAAACTGGGGAAACCGGATATATTTCATACTCTTGCCACAGACAGAAACGCCACCAATCGACCAATCAGAGCGCACAACACTAGTGAATTCAGCAATTGACATTTTGAATTTATTTATGTTTTCTGAGATTATTATTTAGTTATTGATAAGTGCGTGAAATCTCTTTGTGTTTGCTTCGAAGAATTGTGTAGATCCTCAGATACTTTTAAATGGGTCCCTTTTGTATTTTGTTTGGACAGTGCAGATGTAAATGGAAATAAATGTTCAAATGAAGAGAAAATCATATTTATAGAAGGTATAAACTTCATGAAACTCAGCTGCTTATCATTCTTTTCACAGTTGTCTTTCAATCATTTTCACTAAACGAGGATCAGTTATCAACCCCCAATTAAGCATATTATTTTCACAATGTGTTGTATTTTTCTTGGTTCTTTATTGAATATACATGAATTGTTTAACAATTTTCATTTACTTGAAACTGAAATTCACTAATATATGCTACTATCAAGTGCTACGTACTAGAAAACCTCAAGTTTTCAACTCTGATGAAATGAAATTAACCATTGAATAAAACACTTTGTTTTCTAATTGGAAATCTTATGAATTTAAATGGAAAAGAACACAAATTGAACTGGTTTGATATTATGGCCTATTCGATGAGTTTTTAATCTTTCTGAAACTTCAACTCTTGATAGGATGATGCTTGTTCTGTAATAAACTTCCCGCCGCTTTACCAGATTCCTTTGTATATGTGCTCAATCTGGAAAATATTAATATATTTGAATAAACTATCAAATGATATAGATGTATCAGTAGATTATGTAGAATAATTTCACATTGCTTACCTAATACTTTCATTCCTCACTCGCTATAATATAGGAAAACATCGAATGATAGTGTATATTAGCCAAAAATTACAATGCATATTGAATTCTTAGAATATATCCCACTGAAAGTTATGCAAAACATACATCGATTTCAAGCGATGGACCAAAAGCTCCGGTCATAGTTTCGGTTATCCAAACTGACATATAGACAAGGGATAATCTGTCAGTTTGGATAACCGTAACTATAACCGCAGCTTTTGGTCCATCGCTTGAAATTGATTATAATATGGTAGACATCCACATATTTTTTTACCTTTTATCTTGTCTGATATAAATTCAGTTCTGACAGACAGTTGCCGTGACGATCGTTCGTAATTTCCAAATAGCGCCACCTTCAGTGGAAAAAACGATTTCTGCCGAATTCCCCAACATTGGCGAAACAAAAGCGCATCTTTGAATACACAGAGATGGATGTATTTCGAAGATCACTGGGTATATCAAGAAGGGATAGATTAAGAAACGAAGAGGTGAGACAACGAATGGGAATAGATGGCTCGATAATGACCGATATAGAGCGAAAACAGTTAATGTGGTACGGACATGTTCAGAGGATGGAAGAAACACGATTACCCAAAATGGCTATGAAGTGGATACCAACAAATCGCAGAAAGCGCGGGAGACCGAAGAAAACTTGGAAGGAGGAAGTAACGAAAGCCATGAGTGCCAGAGATTTGAGGGAAGATCAATGGAAAAACCGGAAAGAATGGAAGTTAGGCATCGGACAACGAAGAAAAACGTTTTAAAACCGATATATATATATATATATGAATACACCTTATCTTCTGTGCATCCTACGTCAATGCTATTTCGTGACCAGACCACAGACATAGTCCATGTCTATGGACCAGGGTTTTCATAGAATTCTGGAGTTCAATTCAATGTTTTTAAGTTATTTGAGCGATTTCTGAATTCATTTATGAATTTAATGAAAACTAGAATAATTATGGAATTTTCAATGAAGAATGGGCGAGATTGAAATTGTGTAGAATCTCATGATGGAAACTACTGGATATTGCACGAATTTCAAGTGGAAGATTGGTGTTTCATTGGTCGAGTGTAGTGAAATATTTTTTCCACAATAAAACCGCAGAAAGTACCAAATTATAGGAATTAGGTGGGTAAATGAGTTTTCCCAATCATATTCCTTTGAATTTCAAACAATGGATTGATTATTCTGCAATAAAAATCAACATCAGTGATATCTGAGATGAACTTGCAAACCAAGTGCAGGAGTGTAGTAGCACATTCAGAATTATTTAAATGCTTATTTATAACATTCTACCAGAGCCGATTCTGGAAAAATGGTAAATGAAAAAAGTGTTTTATCTGATGATCTGATCTGATCTATGGTTAAAATTAATTTACAACCTAAAGACTCACTCTGTATAATTGAATGGAGTATAATTGTCAATCCTTTTCAACAATGTAATAACACATTCAATTTTATCCGACTCCAATTTTCTTAGATGTTTGGAAAAATATGTCAAATTCGGGATGAAATAAAAAAAAAAGTTTAGGTTGGAACTGTTGTGTTATAGTTTCTTGGAATCCGAGAAGTCGATGGAGAGGAAACAGAAAGAGTCAATTAGTCTCGACTATTTGGTCAACAGTTATAAGTTGTAATAATTAATACAGTAATCACATCAATTATAATTACTAAGCATAAACTAACGTGTTCGTTGCGCTTAGCTGTCAGATGCTTGAATAAATGTGATATTCAGAGGGCTCATTATATTTTTGAAATCGCATTATTCAAAGATTGTACAATTGATTATATAATATTATTCGCCTCATAAATCTGGATTCGAATTTTTTGGTGCAAGCTCAAGGTTGCTAGCATTTGGTATGTATTGTCCATTAATACAGAAGAAATCAAGATGAAGAATATTATTTGCAACTTAAGTCTGTTGGTACAATAGAACAGGCCCACTCGCACAAGCACGATAACTTCAATGAATTTTCTACTTATAGTACCTACCACTACCTTCACGAAATTCCGAATAAAATTCTAGAATACCAAATAAGAAGGCACTTCCCAGTGAAATTTGACATGAACTGTCACGCCGTTATTTTGAGTGGCATAATTTTGTATTATTATTGAAATCGATTATTCTATCCGTGAGATTACTGAAAAGAGGTTAGGTTTTTGTTGAGTTATTCTCAAAAATCTTCTATAACGAGGAAAAAATCATGAAATTTAACATGTTTTTTCGAAAATGATAACCGTATCGAAATGAAGTTCGGTACACTGATGTGAAATATGAGGCTCAAGGTGTGAGTAATTTTTTTTCAAATAAAATTTCTCTAAATTATACTGACAGCATGATCTCAACAAATTTCTGCCAAAAGTTGCGAGTCCTCATGCTCTATCTAATTGCCAAGTTTCAATTCAATCGTTTAAGTAGTTCGCACTGTTCGCAGAATATCAGAATTGATCGATTTTGCCCATTAACCAACTTAACCTCCGCATTTCAAAATGCAACCAACCCTCGGCTCAAAATTCGAAATTTACAGATATTTGGACAAAACGATAGCACGCTGTTTCCCTAGAACAATCGCCATCAAAAATTTCAATTCTAAAATCGATCTTTTGAATTTGATCTCACATATTGGTTTAAACGATCGAAACGGTCTTCGGTATCTTCCACTCTTCCTAGCCAATGAACAGCGTCGGCTGTATCGATCGTACTGTGACTTTTGACATAGGAGGCAACCTACAGCGTTTCATCTAATTTGAACTTTCGTCTCGATTTTACTATTTTCATTAAATTCTTGAGTGAATGGTCGTCTACACTAGAGGAAACTTTATCAAGAAACCATAAACTGAAAACTGAATACATTTGTTATTATCTGGCGAATCTCGTCTTTCCAGAAACCTCCCTGGTGTTAAATCATGTAGTACTGATTTTTTGGAAACTGTTTTCCGACATACTGCCTCATTTTGGTCACAAAAAAGCCGTACTACCCTCTTCAATGGAAAGTATTTGAAAGTTTTGTAGGACATACCTACCACTATCATAAAGTTGATTACAATTCACTGATTTCATTCTATTTCGAGCGAAAACTGATATTGTGTGAAGATATCAGGTACTACTACCGATTTTGTTCCATTGACTGATCAACTTCCATATACTAATTGTCCAAATTCCAACTACCAACCGCAGTTGTGTATACATTCAAGTTGAAGAAACGAGCCCAGGTTATTCACATATGTTCTCAAGCGAACTCTGAACGTTGGTTCTATAGAACCATAAAGAATTTCACCATTTCCATAAGACCTCACATCGGACTGGAATGGCCCAATTGGACCATTGCGCAAGAAGATATCAGGGCGTACCAAGAAGTTTCAAACCTAAATATTCTTGCGAGAAGCAGCTTTACATTCTATTGAATATCAAAACAATAAAGCATAGACAATATAGCAGAGGAAATTTTAACCGGGCACCATACATTTTTACATACAAGAGTACGGATAAAAACCTCAGCAAAAACTCTGTCTTCCCGTATGAGTGTAGTCAAATCGGAGTTTGTTTGAAGAATAAGCTCAAATACGGGCTTCTGTACTTACCCAACAAAATTTCTTCTGTATGCAGGTTCATATCTCAAAAACGAAAACCGAAAACGAATGATTTATTATTCATTAAATTAATTTGAAGTTCACGATTCAGCCCGAAAAAGAATCAGACACCTAGTGCATTGCCTCAAAACCAAATGTTTCTTCGGAAGGGAACATATTATTGAGAAAAGGAATTGAAGAATTGCATTTTTATAGAATGAAAGAAATGATGGTTGAAAGGTATAAATGTTAGTCAAATTTTCGCCACATATTCTGAAACATTTCGGTAGCGATTCGGCTTTCATATTCTTTCAGAGAGCCATTCTACAATGCGCGTCAACATTATGGAACAAATTCATTTTCTCACAAGAAAAATATTTGGCAACAAAATCCTGAAACAGGTCAATTTTTGTTTCACTTTTACCAAATTTTCATGTATTTTTGAAGGATTTTTGTTGCACCCTGTGCCATCCCCTTCAACCCTCAAATTTTTTGAACAGGTAAAGTAGGTCATGTGTTACTTTTTTGGCAAGGTCTTTGTATCTTCTTTACAGGCGTGAAGAAATTTTCAAGAAAAAAATTTTTTTTTTTTAAATTAGTCAGTTAAAAGAGGTTTTCAGTATGTGCACCTTGTCATGGCTCATTTACTTTGAGACGATGGTACCTGATGAAATTCGTCATCGAATTAAAGTCGACCATTACAGTTTTGATCATTCACAACTTACAACGCCTACGAACCCTTTAATGGAGAAAAAATGGAGGGGGTTGAAAGGGGTTGAAAGTTGTGCATGAACAAAACTGTAATGGTCGACTTTCATTTGGTGACAAATTTGATCAGATACCATCGCCTGAAAGTAAATGAGCCATGACAAAGTGCACATACTGAAAACCTTTTTGAACTAACTAATTTTCCAAAAAAAAATGTATTTTCTTGAAAATTTCTGCACTCCTGTAAAGAAAATACAAAGACCTTACCAAAAAAGTACCACATGACCTACTTTATCTGTTCAAAAATTTAGAGGGTTGATAGGGATGGCACAGGGTGCAACAAAACTCCTTCAAAAATGCATATAAATTTGATGAAAGGGAAACAAAAATTGACCTGTTTCGGGATATTTTTGCCAAATATTTTTCTTGTGAGAAAAAGAATTTGTTCCATAATTTTGACCCGCACTCTATATGAGCCGTCCGATCAATCAACTAATTGAATCTAAAAATTCTTACATCACCGGTATAATGCCGTTGTTATCAGACACATTGGTTGAAAAAATATTAATTTCATTCCAGACTATCACCCAACTATGTATAATGACATACCCGAAGAATATCAGTAAGCGACAAAATATATCAGTTATAATTTCTGCTCTCCTCTCTTGCTGAGTTGATGTTGCACCGTAGCTCGTGTCTCTGGTATACCTCCAAAGTTTCAACGCTCTTTCAAACCAATGTGAGGAACAATGCTTGTCTCTCCTCCGACTGGTACAGTTATCTGAACTGTTTGAGGTTAATTTAAGGTTAATCTTTGGCCAACAATTAAACAGAAGCTCAATTCGATTGTGTTTCTATAATTGCGCTGTATTTCATAACTGGAAAGAAGATTGCATTGTCTTGATGCCCAATGTGCGGATGATATACAAGAGTAATTGCTTGTATTAGTGCACGTATGTATCTGGGATTTTTAATTTCATATTTTAATGTGTCTTGTGGTTTTAATAGTTTGACTTACTTTGCGATTCAATTCAAGATATGGATTGAAGCCCGATATGTTTCTTAGTAGCTTTTTTGCGCGCGTGTTCTACGGAACAGCGTGCTATCGTTTTGATCAAATATCTGCATTTTCATGCACAATTCCTTGTAAATTTTCGTGATGATGGAATTTTCTTCCACTATACAGGGTGATTCCGGAGGAGACCGTCAGATTTTGGGATAACTTTACACTAGTCAAGACAGTCTCGAAACAATGTTTGGTTTATGGTTGGGGGTCTCTGTTGAGAATATACAGGGTGATTTGTCCGATTCGACCGATTTTACTTTTATTGATAACTTTGGTATGGCTTTTTCGGTTCTGATGAAATTTTCAGCGTAGTACAATAGTGTTGAAGACATTCATTGATTTCAATTTTTTTTCAAAATAAGCGGTTGTTATTGTGATAAATCCAGATCAATTGTGCAGGTTGAAAAAACATCCTGTACATAGCGTTTCCTAAACTACGCTATCTGTTCACGATTGTACTATAAAAGTCATTATTTGAGAGTTTCTAGTTTTTTTGGAACACTTCTAGTTTTTCGGGAAAATCTTTTCAAATAATGATAATCTCGAAATTTCGCTCCAATCGATTCTACTTTCATTGATAACTTTGCTATGGCTCATCCAATTTTGTGGAAATTTGCAGTGTAGAACAATCTGAATGAGTTCATTAAATAATCGCAACAATCTCTCAAAATACAGTGTTGTAATTGTGATAATTTCAGAGTTTCAGATTAAATGTGCAGTTGAAAAAAAAACACCCTGTACATTGCTTTTCCGAAACTTTCTTATTCGTTGCAGATTCTACAATAATATGTCATCACCCAGAGGTTTTCGATTTCTTCGGCACACCTCCGGTTTTCCTAGAAAACATTTTTGAAGAAGAGCCTTATCGAATTTGGCTCACAAGCAGTGAAAGTATTCCGCACTAGGTAGGAAAGCTGTATATTCCAAGGATACAAAGTTGTTCGTCACTTCTAAAATATTCTTTTCAAATTCTAAATATATTCTGAATTGAATGATTCAATACAAAATATTAGCAATTAAATATGAATTTGGAATTGGAAGAGAATATTTCAGAACTTAAGAACTGCTTTGCATCTTTGGACAATACAGCTTTCCTACCTAGTGCGGAATACTCTCACTGCTTGTGAGCCAAATTTCAATCATGCTCTTCTTCAAAAATGTTTTCTAGGAAAACCGAAGGTGTGCCAAAGAAATTAAAAACCTCTAAATGAGGGCATATTATTGTAGAATCTGAAACGAATAAGAAACTTTTGGAAAAGCAATTTACAGGGTGTTTTTTCTTCAACTGCACAAATAATCTGAAATTCTAAAATAATCACAATTTCAACACTGTATTTTGAGAGACTTTTGCGATTATTAAATATACTCGTTCAGATTGTTCTATACTGCAAATTTCATCAAAATTGAATGAGCCATACCAAAGTTATCAATGAAAGTAGAATCGATTGGAGCGAAATTTCGACATTGTCTTTTTTTGATGGAATTTTCTCAGAAAACTAGAAGTGTGCCAAAAAAATTAGAAACTCTCAAATAATGACTTATTATAGTAGAATCGTAAACAGATAGCGTAGTTCTGGAAATGCGATGTACAGGGTGTTTTTTCAACCCGCTCAATTAACCTGGAATTATAACAATAACAACCACTTATTTTGAAAAAACTTTGAAATTAATGAATGACCTCATCAATATTGTACTTCGCTGAAAATTTCTCTAAAATCGAATAAGCCATACCAAAGTTATCAATAAAAGTAAAATCGGTCGAATCGGACAAATCACCCTGTATATTCTCAACAGAGACACCCAACCATAAACCAAACATTGTTTCGAGACTGTCTTGACTAGTGAAAACTTATCCCAAAATCTGACGGTCTCCTCCGGAATCCCCCTGTATATATTCTTTTCAGAACGAGATTCTTTGGTATATCATAGTGTTAGTAGGGGAAATGTAAACGGGGTACCATACATTTTTATGTATGATACAAAAGCACAGATAAAAACCTCAGCAAAAACTCTGTCTCCCCGTATAAGATTAAAGAACATGGATGGCATATTTTTCATTGGAAGTTGATTTTTTCGTCATCTTGAAATCATTTCGACGAAACATCTTGAGATAATATCTGAAACAGATCGAGGGACAGAAAACCAGTAGGAAGCTGTGAAAAGATCACCTACATTTTCTCTTTGACCGGGAGGGTCTTTCGACCAGGTTCGGTCCTCCAAGCGATGATATTTCAGATCTTAAGGTTTACAAAGAAAGCTACAGGCCCCTTATATTGGTGAATCATCTCCCATAAATTCATAATTGGATATTTTGAACTAGAAATCTTTTGAAACATCGGGTAGAAATTATTCAGTGTTCCCGAAATCGACTGAAAAGAAAACAAAATCATTTTCCAAGAACAATCCTATACAAACAATTTTATTCCACGCTCCATGGCGAAAAACAATGACACACTCGTGCAGCACCAAACATTTGGCATTAAAACGTCTGTAAATTTCAAAATACTCATTGTTGAGGACAATTAAACCTTGGACAATTTCCTGCTTGGTTCTCAACTTCTCAGCGCAGCACTAATGAAGGGGTACCTAGGTATGCACGACTCCTCGCTAAACATAATAGCTCAGACGTAGAAGAGTGAGGAATTGCGAGATGAAAAGAAAATTTTACGCGGCTCACTTTGATGCGTTTAGCATATTCGCGTACCTGGGGGCCTTTTTCGGATGGATTGTGTTTAATTTGCAGCGTTAATGGCTCAAGAAACATGCCTTAATGTGAGAATGACATTCATTGTAGAGTTCCCTTTCTGTGGATAGAGTTAAATACGAGTTTGTACGAAGGACATTCAATAGACCAGGCCACAAGATATAAAACGTGTTAGTAATTGTTGAGTTTTCATTGGATTTGTGATGGTAGGTGCATAAAAAATGTGCGATACATTCAAATCTGCGCATGACCGATTATGAAAGTTATCCAAACCTGTGAATATAACAGAAAACCGCGTTAGTATAAATTCGAATAAAATTTAAAAAAAAATCTCAATGACTTCCGGAAGAAACAAAGTGGATGAGACCATAGGGCGCAATCAATCCATATATATTAATCTTACTAAGTACTTAGTTTTCATTCATAAGACATAAGGTTACAAAACGTCAACGACTTTAGATTGTATGTCCACACCAGACTTGAAACTATCACCGGAACACAGAGATCAACCACCGACCACAACAGTCTCTTGACATATCACTCTTCTCCGAACCATAGAATTGTACCAGACGAATGGCCTCAGGTGTTCATATCAATAAATTATACTACAGAAGGAATCTGAAGAGTAGGTTTGGACTTAAATTGAGAAAGTTGTCATTGTAATAAACCCACCAAATAATTTCGCAAATATACTCATTCAAACTTATTTTCTATTTTCAAACGATATGTTCCTCACGAAATTCTGCAAAAGATAGTACAACTAAATCTGAAGTTTCAACTTCAAATCCCTAACATTTTAAACGAGTATCTACACTGTAGCAATTAGGTCGTTAGGCTATTCCACTGTATATAATTAAAACATTTGAGGTGAGAGTCAGTTTCTCGTCAGATGACTGTGTGTGGTGTTGCCGATTCTACATAATGATCTTAGCTATTATGTAAGTAACCAAACCGAATCATGGAGTAATTGATAAAAATACGTAGGAATTTCTTACATTTCTGCAAAATCAATTCAACCTTGCCGCATGTCACGTGTGCGAATCACATTGAAATAGAGGTCTTTTCCAGAAGAAAACGCGAGATATCAGAAAACTGCTCTGACCTGTCTATTATGTTCTTGATTTTTATAAAATCTATCATCACATAATTTCATCCCTCGGCGCGGAAACCTCAAAACGTTAGATTTGGGTCGTTCGATATGTTTTCGAACAGGTTTTTTCCTTCCGAATATTACAGTTGAAATATTTTATACACATGACAGTTATGACTGTCATTATTAATGCCATTTTAGACAAGTCAACTATCAAAAATTACACTAGTGTGATAAAATCCATTACTCACTAGTGAGTTGTGGATGATTATACGATGTTATCGGATATTTATGAATCATTTCTCCAGGTCAGTAATATATTCATAAGAACTCATTATGAATTTATTGATCGCAGGCAGCTTACTGACTAGTTGTGGTTCATTATTTGATAAAGTCAAATATTAAACCTTAGTGATCGACCAAAAAAAATAATTACTCCCCCTGAAAATTTCACACTTTACACTTTGAAGTATATAGATTTGAATGCACTATTGAAAAAAAATGCGTCCGTCCACCGTCCCTGGCTTTTTTTTAAAGTACTGAACCAAAATCCATGAAACTTAGTAGAAAAATCGTGTGTCGCTCTAGATTGATTCTTCAAGCTTTTCAGCAGGATCGGTGTACCCCGAGGGCTCGAAACTATAGGGGTAGGAAGGAAAAAATTATTTCTCGAAAACTTACTACCGAATTTTCATGAAACTCTCAACATTGATTACTATTGCATAACTTAACCTAAAAATTTTCACCCGGATGATTTCCGACCAGAGGTCACTGAGTTATAAAGAAAAACGCTGCAGATTTTGGTGTGAAAAACCAATGAGTTATGAATAATACATAGGTTTTATTTAGGATATCAATAGGTTTGTTCGTTGTACCTACATGAACTACACTAATTACACTTACTCCACTGATCTGTTCGGTGTGTTTTGTTGTAAACTTGCACTCTGTTCGTTGCGAAACTTTTGGCAGTTGGTGTAGTCACAGATTACGTGTGCAGTGCATAGAGTAAGGTTATTTCTCTGATGGTTATGCGTAAATATAATTCATAATCATAGACATAAGATATAGACATATGTGGTTGTCTCTGGTTACTGGTTGGACGTGTTTTGTTCTCTGTGTGGTTATTTTTAGACGAAATTAATTTTCATCATATCGTTATTTGAAATGGAATTCTTACCGTGATTACTTAAGAAAAACTTTACGAAGAATCTACATCACCTCGAAGTGATAGCGAAAATAAAAGAAGCATAGAATTCTGTCATCTTGGGTTTGCGTAAAATCATCTATCATATATTTGTATTCTGTGAGAATCATTGAACAGATTGAACTGCACTAAGTTCACTCATTCAGTTATCTGTGACTACACTCAGCTGCACTGAGAATTGGAAGTCAGTGGAGTTGGTGTAGTTAGTGTAGTTAATGCAGATACAACGAACAAACCTAATGGTATTGGGTTATGTGAAAAATTTGCAGCGTTTTATGACAGTTCGGAATTTTTTGAGGATTTCCAGAGAATTGATCGAATTTCTCTTTCGAAATCGTTAGCAGATACGACAAATCACCAAAGACCATTAAGTTCAGTGTAACAAAAAGCTCCTTTTCACAATTTTCCCAACCAACAGTGGCTCTATAGATTTTCTGTCGAAATTGGTATGTCGCATCGTGTGAACTCTAAATCGTTATTCCTATGCCAAATTCAGTTGAATCTCTTGTGAAATGTAGATACTATAAAAAAACTCGAAAAAATTTAACACCTTTGAAAACAAAACGTTTGCTGTTTCATGTTCATTGGAAGTTTTTCCTTTGAAATAACACTCTGTATGACAATAAAATATCTTGATATGGTGATTGCGAACCTTTGAAATCTTTCTTCGAAACAAGGGATACCAAAGGTAAACGAAGTCTTTGAACAATGCCAAGTTTTCCGAAATCTTAATTCTTCTACTAGAAATGACCTTTTCCTACTTTTCCTAGTGACACTCTGTATAATAGATTGAAGTATATTATGAGTAATTTGCAAGGATGGCATTAATTGCTATATCTCATTCATTAAAATAACTCGCTTTCGAGCACATCCAATATTCCGTGAATGTGTCGGAAATTCTAATAGACCGATCAACTAGTTAAGTTGTCTGACATCTGCGTTAATGACCGTCATCGAAAAAAGAAGAAATTGCAAGCTTACACCACGCTTGTTAATAATGGATTAATCTTGGTAAGAACATAGGGAGAACTAGTTGCTGTTCTTAATTGGTAACGCGGCGTTTCCTGTTCAATTTTAACGCTTTAGTTCAAAAAGGAGAATGTTTTTTTTTTCATTTGATACTCGAGTTAATGTTTTCTAGAGTTCACTTTTTATAAGTGATCAATATTAACATAACCTCTTGTCCATTTGCGCCAGGTTATCAATCAAAAGCATATGGCATGATATAAGTAAAACACAAAGCGATTTCAAGCGATGGACCAAAAGCTCCGGTTATAGTTACGGTTATCCAAATTGACAGATTATCCTTTGCCTTAATGTCAATTTGGATAACCGTAACTATGATGACGTATTAAAACTATATGAAAATTCAAAGCACAGAATATATATTTTCTTGGATCTTATTCAACTTGCCGATGTCACTTTTTCGCACATGACATTAGCATACAAAGACGAAACAGAATTCCGTCTATTCTAATTTAATTATTGTATTCGGTTCTTTTCAGCATCATGATGAATTTGAAAAGACAACTTCGGTCCAGCTTGCCAACCCACAAATTTCGTCAAATTTACTAGCACTAGGGAATTTCAGAACAAATTAGACATGATGAGGTTCGCGTTGTTTATAAATATCTGTGAACGGTGCCTCGGCTCCTCAAACCAGATAATTCTTTCCCAGTATAGGTTTCTACGCCGCGCTTGTTCTAGGGAACAGCGCGTTATGATTTCGTCACGATGACTGTAATTTTCGAATTTTGAACCAAAAATTTTCTTAAACGTTTGGGTTGAACTCCCTGAAGAGAATCCGTGGTCGAATTCGATTCTGTCCGTCCGTCCGTGCTCTAACTTCCGAAGGAAAACGTGAAATTTTCAGATTAGGTTTGGAGTCCAAATATTTCGGTTTAATTCGTTAATTGGTGGAATCGGTTTGATAGTTTTGGAGTTAGGCCCATTTGAAATTTTCAGGTTAATTCCTCGATATCTCATGAAGTATTAACTCGATAAAATTGAAACTTCGTGGACAGTTTTGCGATACCCACGCGCAACTCAGGGTAAAAATTTGTGTGGATCCAATTGCTAGAAAATTAAAAAAAAAATTATTCGAAAATTGATTAAATTTTTCAAGAAAAATTCTTTGTCTCTGAAAATATTCATTAGATTTCAATGAAATTTGGCACAATACTCAGAGTCAATATTCAACAACAATGTTTGAAATTTCAATTCGATCCGATGTTAACTTTCGGAGATATAAGGAGGAAAAATGTGCCAAATTTCGTTGTTATTTGGAATTTTAACGTTATTTCCGCAATATCCCAAGAAGTACGAATGCAATCAGAATGAAACTTCGTAACCAGGTGGAGATTATCAATATGCAACTAGGTGCAAAATTTCGTGTTGATCTAATTGTTAGAATTTGAACAGGCGCGTAAAAGCTCCTGACCCCTCGTCAGTGCTTTTCTAAATTTGTTTGCTAAGATTATTTTTGATTGGCACCAAATTAAGTTGGGACTCCTGATTACATGTCAATAGTGTCAAGTTTATTCAGGATACGTTCCGCAAATCAACTTGGCTATTTCGGTTACCGATCTTCCGTTCCGTAGATATTTTCCAAAATAACAAAATTTGAACGAAATTATTGCACCATGACAGGATCGCATAAAACCTCTGTATTTTATGTTACTTACTTCCTTCTGCGATGACCTACCTCATAAAAATTCGATTCAACGAACCAGAAGGAAAAATCTCCAATATTTACTTTTTCATTTCAAATATGGATCTTTTTTCACCTTGTTGCGCAATACTGTAATAAACTTCAGATCTCCTGGAAACCGGAAAAGGGAAAAATGATTGAAACTACTTGATCTCAAAGAACGACACCCTTTATGTGGAGGGGAGGAAATGAACCCTATATTTGGGGTCCGTTTACTAGCTGATGTACGGTCCTATGAAGGAAACGGATTGAAACATGAAATGGTAAGAGATATGGCAGATATTTCCGAGGATTTTATTGACACGTTCTGGAGTTATGTATAACGCAGCAAGATATATTCAGAAAAGGGATAATCTGGGAATTCTGGGATTGGAAAAATGATTGAATCGGTTACGCGATTGAATTCATCGTTATTAACTATGTTTCAATGCTAAATCCAAATCATATACTGGGTGTCCCACGAATACCGTTTGTTGGAATATTTTTGGAAAGGAATTTAAATTCATGCACGTTTGCAATTTCGGAATCAAGCATTGACTAGAGAGATGACTCCCAGTAAATTTTTTGGGATTCGTGAGACTTCAGGTTTCACCGGAAGTAACACCAACTTTCGTTTTTCAAATGGGAAGCCCCAAATCCCAACGCTTCTGTGACTTCCTGTTTCATTATTTTCAATTCTCACTATTGTGACAGAAGCATTTTTGTTACTTCTCGCGGAATCCTAAAAACGGCATTTTTTCAGTGAAAAACCTTGAAGATATCCATGTTTCAGCAGAGCGCCATTTTCAATTTTTCTCCGCAATTTCACGTTAAAAAAAATTTCTATCGGAAATTCTAAAATTTGACATTAAATTGAGTCAGAATTTTATAAGGAATCTATTTTCATCATGAAATTTGGAGCTTTCCATTTGAAAAACGAAAGTTGGCGTCAATTCCGGTGAAACCGGAAGTTTCACGAATCCCAGAAAATTTACAGGGAGTCATCTCTCTAGTCAAAGCTTAAGTCCGAAATTGCAAACGTGAATTTCAATTCCTTCCCAAAAATAGTCTAACGAACTGTATTCGTGGGACACTCAGTACATCTCTGTAACTAGTAAATCGATTAGGTATGTCTTATTTTTCAAGCGACTATAATAATGATATTTTGCTGGCTGCAGATGACTTAATTTCATTTCAATGAAGAATACATATAAATGATAATTTGGAGAGGGATAATCTAGAGATGAATTTCCAAATGAAAAACAAGCCTGGTTTTACGTCATTTACGCCCGGAATTTTCGAAAATTGATTCGAATAACATGCATTATGCATCAAACACTTATGAATTGGAAGTCCATGTTGCTGGTAACTGTTATAATATGTCAAACAATGATATCTTGTCTCAATTCAACTACAAATACGAGCAGAATATTCAACGATGAAAGACTAATTGGACCACTGGATCAAATACCTGCTAGTCAGGAATTTTCAAGAATTGCTCGAAGAGCTACCAACAAGCTATTTGAAAAACAAATTTCTTTGATATAGGCCAACTTTCAATAACTGTCAATTTTATATTCCATATATTTTACATCAATAAGTCCCTGTTTGATTTTTACTCCATACTTATCTGTTGCAATGTAATTATCCTCAACTTACATTCTATTTATTTTCAGGTACTATAAATCACACTGTGCTATCCTATCCTGTATGGTAAGCATTTTCTTGAATGTGTAGAACACTTTTTTTTACCTTTTTCTGGTGCATGAGTCAAATCAAGCAAAAATCAATTCTTCAATGAAAAATTTTGCATACCACAAACGTTTTTATGACTTTTTGATCAATCCATGCAGGTATAGTAGTAAATCTCACTTGAATGTCAGTTACGTTGGGGGAGTAACAAGCTTTGATATAGTTTTACCATTGTTGTATATTATGGAAAAAAATATTATGTGAATGAATTTCATATGGATTGAAAGGCTTCAATTGGTAAAACTAGAGTATATTAGATATAATATCAATAATACGTTTCTCTGTATGCAAACCCATATGGAAATCTCCTTATGAGCCACTTCCTGCACTCATCGTATCCAAAAATTAGCAAAACAAAAGGTATAGTCAGGATATACGGCCAATAATCCACTGGTTCAAATTGGAAAAAATTCCTGACCCCCGGACAATATACAGCAAAAACCATGACAATCATGGCGAAGCAGATGGAGTAATTCAGAGGTCTGTTCGACATCCCCTGCTGAAAAAGCGAGAGCCTCCTGGTCTTGCAAATCAACAAATCGGTTGTTTGAGTCATCACTATGGAAACGAAGAAGCCTGCAACGCATTTTCGTTGAAGATACATGCGTTCGGGGTATGTCCATTCTTCACCATATGAGTCGGCGAGATCGTTAATTGTTGGGGAGTCCCAAATGACTCGTATACCTATACGAATACAAATAAATCAGCATATTTTTTCAGGAATGTATATCTGCAATCGAAGTACTCAATATAAATAATATCCATGTATATCCATGAGGAAAACCATGAACAGGGATTAATCGTATTGTTTTGTTCGTGTTCAAATACTAATTAGATTTGAAGACAGCTATTCACTCACCTACAAGTCTATCAAAGAAGAATCCGTGTTGGGCCATAATGAAGAAATATACTATGAAAGCTCCTACAGATTGAATGAAACCTATTTGCCCGTACGCCAAATAGATCAGTCTGGTATTGATCAACCTATCTTTTACCGGATCTCTTGGATTTCTCTTCATGATATCTGCTTCTGGTTTTTCGTAGGCTAAACTGATCGCAGGCCACAGGTCCGTACCTGTTGATAAAAAATAACATGAACAGATTGAAGAATGGAGAAGAGTTAAGCTTATTTGAGATCAAGATGAACTACACCATTCGTCGTTGGGTCTGAAATCAAGAGTGCTGTCATGGAAAACCTGATAATATTATTGGTTTTTCGAAATGAATCCTTCGAAGTTGGTACATTTGTTACTTCTAATTCTTACCATGCTTATGGAGTTTGACACATTCCACTCTGTATAATCAAAAAATGTTAGGTTGTAGCATTGAGTATTCAACTAGTTGATAACTCAAAAACTTTATGAGATAGAGGAAACATATATTAAATTTTTGAAATGAGGAAAAAACTATTATTCCAAGAGTCAGATTCAAACAAAGTATACCACTTCAGAATCAAAAGCGTCCTTTGTAATTCTTGATATGTGTACTCCACTGTTCTCTACTGATACCATTGTATCAGTAACAACTGTTGTCAAATCGGAATTAGTGGAAATTGAAGATGGTTGAATGCTTCTTTAGCAAAAATGGGAACAAGAGGCAACAGTCCAAGATTAAAATTAAAATTAATTTGCTCTTCATTTGAACTCTGAGGAACAGCAGAACAGAAGGAGTGATGGTGCAAGGCGTTGACTATTGTGATTCATGATATCAGAGGTTCAACACAAACAATAGAGGAAATTTTCACACTCTTTATCGAGAATGAATCTCTGTAGCTGATTTATTACTGAGCATTCAATTTCCTGTGAAAATTACCTTTGATTAATTACAAAAGGGAACCTACAGGTAGATCATAATGGAGGTCGGAACAGTATTTGGTCTCAACCCGCGCCCTGGGGAACCCCTAATTAGACCAAGGCGGTGCTAGGGCGTTGAACTCGTGATATATGATATGAAAGGTCCAACAGAATCAATTGAGGGATGCCCTCGTAAATACGCCCATCTAAAATTGAATTCTCATAGCCGATTTATTAATTTTATTTTTTTATTTCTTTTCGAAAAAACCGAACATATACAATTAACAGGAGTGAAAGGAATGCCTCTTCAGATTTTTTCACGGTGAAATATTCAACATTGGCCTCAAATGAGAAAAAGGGACTGGACTCCTCCCTCGCAAGAGAAATTAATTAGTAGCATGTCAAAACCGGTAAATTATTATAGAAATTCGCCGAACAAATCGCGGAGCACGTCGTCTATTCTTCAACTCGTAAATTCAGACTGTAATTATTCATAAATATGTCTGAGGGAAAATTCAGATACCTGGTGCGCCATAAATAGAGTTCTGACATGATGTTTAATGCCGCATTAAGCGGGAGTTCCGTAATTATCTGAACAGGAAGGTCCTGAGCTAGATGCTGGGGTCGCGAGTATTTTTGATGTTTTAATTGTTGGCTCGTGTTCTTCCGGAAACAGAAATTTTATTTATTTGCTACTGTTCCTGGAGTGAAGTTGACCTTTTGAACTGCCAAAAATTTAAACTGAGTAAAAAATAATCCTATCTACGCTGCGCTGTTCACGCTGTTCGAATGCGTTGCCGAAGCAAAATTTTATAGATATTTTCCTGATATTCCCAGGAATTCATATTGGTTCGATTTGAACTTCGGTACACTTTTGGAGAATTTTAACTTCAAGGTCTATACATAATTTCATAGTAGAGTTCGAGAAAATACAAATTTTGACAATTTTGACGATCCGATCCAAACGAAATTTTATACACAGTTGCACATCAATGCTTCAATCTGATCTAAGCAGTTTTTCTTGAGAGATTGAGGGAATAACACGAAATTCAAATGCGTATGAGTTCAAAATCATTTGGACAGTTTTAACTGATAACGAACTCAAGAGCAAAAAGTAATGCTTCATTGAGTTAGGTCGAGTTTGGGTATTTCTCTAGAAATGGAAGGATAAATTGCGGTTTCATGTATTTCGGTCACACAGCCACATTCAGAGTTCTTAAAACCTCATAAATATCTCAAGGTCAGGAACCTGCATGCTGCAATGATGCCAAAAGCAGCGGTAAATATAAGAATGCGTGAAATTCTGTTTATCTCGACCGTAAGAAAAAACAGGGTACCGATGACGATCTACAGGCTTCAGTGACTATTTGCTTATTCTTCCATTTTTCACTCAATCGCAGTTTTTTCCCTTATAATTTTTTAAAATTAAAAGGTGGCAACAACGTGCATTCATACTATTTCTTCTTACCGTATGCAGCCTAAAATTTAAAAAAAAAATTAACTGTGTCCTACAAATGTTTCCCTGTTATATTCGAGGCACTGTCTGCTCTTAAACGTTGCATTTCGATATGAAACCTAACCTGAAAGTCGCTATCCTATTTTTTTCGGAAGTTTTTGTAACAACGGACGGCCGGCTGTACAGAATTGAATTTTATATTGGCTCCTTGATCAGTTTAACCAAGATCATTTTCGGCTCAAACTTCGAAAGCAGACATTTGAGGGAAAGATAACTCGCCGTTCCTCAGAACGAGCACCTAAAAAGAGCTTTTTAAGAATCAGACATCATTAAGAATATCGATAATTGGATCCAATTAGTTGCTTCGAAGAGCCCAGGCGCCGTTTACGGATATTTATGAATAACACGAACGTCAACATGAAGAATTCGTTCTGAAATTGCCCAACTCCTTCGGACTTCTCTTATGCAGTTTCTTGAGAATTAAACTCAATTAGAAGGATTTGAAACTGGTCAACACACCGAAGACAACATCATCTAGCACATACAACTAATTGGTTATTGAACCACAGTTTGGCTACACAACTGTCGTTCGAAAATAAAAAGTTTTGTGAAATTTGATTTTATTCACTACTCATAACTTATTGAGTCGCTGTCGAAAGAGGCTTCGTAATGTTTGTTCAAGATTAACAGTCCCTCGCGTTACCTGAATATATTTTTAAACAAGGTATATTTTACTTATTCATAAAAAGTCTAGCAGACTTGAACACCCTTTATGAAAAACGTTGCAAATTTTACACAAGTGTTTATTATTTTTCCAGTCTCATAAAACTTATATATTATTTATAACTCATTGGTTTTTCACAACACACAATTTGCAGCGCTTTTCTTTACAACTGAGGGACCACTGGTCGGAAATCATCCGGGTGAACATTTTAGGTTGAGTTCTGCAACAGTAATCAACGTTGATAGTTTCATGGAAATTCGGTAAGAAGTTTTCGATAAATGTTTTTTTCTTCCTACCCCAGTTTTGGGCCCTTAGGGTACACCGATCCTGCTGAAAAGCTTGGAGGATCAATCTCGAGTGACCCACGTTTTTTCGGTTTAGTGCTTTCAGAGGAAAGCTCTGGACAATGGACGGCAGACGGACGGTTCAAATCTACATACTTCAAAATATAAACTGTGAAATTTTCAGGGGGGTAATTTTTTTGTTTGGTCGATCACTAAACCAAAAGGGTAAAAACTCACCAATGTCAATGAGAACGATCGCCATAACTGTCAAAGCCTGCGGCAAATTGAAGCCGACAAGAACTATGAACGGTACAATTTCTGGTACGTTTGAAGTCAGCACGTAGGCTATACTCTTCTTCAGGTTGTCGAAAATCAAACGGCCCTCTTCGATTCCTGTGACGATGGACGAAAAATTGTCATCCAAAAGTATCATATCTGCTGCGTTCTTGGCCACATCCGAACCAGCTATGCCCATTGCAATACCTCAAAGAGAAATAAAGGCTGTTTTTTTAGAGGTTCAGAACTTTGAAATGGAATGAATTTTCAAAATTGACATGAATTTGGCTTTATTCAAAAGATTATCTTTTCGCATTATAATTTAAATATAATTTCTGGCATATGACCGCCACGTCTGGCTCGGATGTAATCTAATCTGGAGGTCCAATTTTCAATAACTTTTTCCAACATTTGTGGCTGTATATCGGCAATAACGCGGCGAATGTTGTCCTCCAAGTGGTCGATCGTTCCGGGATTATCTGCGTAGACTGGTGACTTCACATATCCCCACAGAAAATAAACTAACGGCCTTGAATCGCACGATCTTGGAGGCCAATTCACTGGCCTGGAACGTGAAATTATGCGGTTATCAAACGTTTCCTTCAGTTAATCAATTGTGCCACTAGCTGTTTGACATGTTGCGCCGTCTTGCTGAAACCACAGCTGCTGTACATCATGGTTGTTCAATTGAAGAACGAAAAAGTCAGTAATCATGGCTTTATAGCAGTCACCATTAACTGTAACGTTCTGGCTAGCATCGTCTTCAAAGAAGTATGGACCAATGATTACACCAGCTCATAAGTACACCAAACAGTCAGTTAGAGTAAACGTGATGCGAAAACGGTACATAGTTAGTCGAATTAATTGCTCTGATGGACTAGGGGAATATTTCTTTTTATTGCCAAAAATATATTCAATTCAAAATCAATTCACGTGTTCCAGCTTTCCACCGATTCGAAAGATATTATTTCGCGCAACCCTGTATTATATCAGCTATGAAGAATCATAGTGAATTGTAAATTGATACTTGCCGATTTTTTGACAATTTCAAATGTTAAAAAACTATTGTTCCACTTTCTTTGAAGTACTGTGTAGAAAAGAAGTTTTGAGAAAATAAGAAATTCCAAACTGTTTCTTTTGTATTTGTAGGAATGTCCTCACAAGCTATAACACTATATTAAGTATATAAGTATAAGTATTTTCAAGCACGATGGGAAATGTGAAATCCTCTAAATGAAGCCTTCGAAACAAAGATGTCATCCACAATAATAGGAGAAGTGAAAATCTTTAGGATCCACTAAGTGAACATTCAACAGAGATATTACTGTTCACATCAGTCGGAGTACCGAAGAAGAAAACTGAAATATAAATAAGTCTAGGAGAAAATCGGCAGAATAAAATACAACATTGTACTCTCCACAATTCTTGCTAATGATACTTACATAAACGCTCAGATGTAATCCCTACATTTGTCATCCATATAAAAACTATATCAATCATCGATAACCTTTGGAACACCCTCTATTCTAACTGATACCAATCATCAAACTAATCATTCGCGAAAATTCCCCTAGGTACATAACGACACCTAACTAATATCTCTGTCAACGAAGTAATCATTAGCTATTGTCCCATGAATGGATACATTCAAGACTTACAATTCCAACACCGACATCCAGCATTAAAATAGCGCACCGAAACAAAGAGCTATAGATGCTTTCTCTGATCCGACATGGCCGTTATTTTTTTTCAATATTCCTAATAGCTAGACATTACTCATATCGCCGATATGGCCATAGATAAAACTGGATTTTCGCAGTCTCATTCATGAAGATTACGGTTCTAGCTCACAATCACACGGGTTTTAACCGGCAATAAGATTTTGCGGTAAGCGTTAAACCGAAGAGAAACTTTATTCATCGAGTGAATTTGCATTCGTTTCGTATTAAATGGGGAATAATTCATATTAATCTGGACCACACATGGAAACAAATGTGTCGGATGCGGTTGCGGTGAAGACTGGTTGCGGGGTATTAATTTTTTTTCGATAAACTCTTATGCTTATCGACAAATGGCCAATAATGGTTATATAATCCATTCACTTTCATGAAATCGATCGGTAGGTCTTGTTATTGGTCTGTCAAGTTTTTGTAACTAGAACTGGGCAAGGTTCTATGTGTTTTTATCAGTGTCTCTATGATTCAGTTTGGTAACATACTTAATTACTACGAGTACGTGTAGAACGTACAACGCCGCGTAGTTATCTGACAGCAACATCACTATGATACAAAATTTTATGCAGAGTGGAATATGTTAAACTTTCATGGCCTACTGATTGACTTTATAAAAGTGAATGGTATACTTCTGTGAGACCCGAATTCGTTTAATTCTTTCATGATCCGCTGAAAGGGTGTCCACTCACGTCGGTATGAAATGGCTTAGTTTGGCGAATGCCCTTACGAGTTTACCAAAAGTCAGAAAGAAATGTGATAAACCCCGAAGAGGTTGAAGTTACCTCGGAAACCATAGATAAAAGAGCTTCGTTTCGAAGAAAATTTTCAGAAACGACTCGATACTATATGAAGATCAACATAATCAGAAGGACGAATATCTGTCGATAAATCAACAAATATTCCCCCCTGATCAGAGCTAATCATCCAATCGACCATAACATCTACAACGAAGAAACGGATCCAAGTAGAATGACTACATCTATTTCACAGTTGTTACTGATCGTCAGGTCAACTTACCTTGAATAAAACCGCAGAGAGAATCCCGATACTTGTCACCTTTCAGATGGACCGCTGCAGCTTAAAAACGTACAGCGCGCCACCTTCTGGGAGCATCTTGAGAAAGCCACCCTCGAGTGCAGAATACTTTGATCGATATGCATGACGTTCATCCTTTACTCGCATCATGTTGGACGTTTTCGTCTTGTGGGAATGCACATGAACCGAGCGTAGCCATGTCTTGATGGTGTTTGTGAATCTGCAATATCGCAGATACAGCGACCTGATGCGACTTAAGGATGAACGTCATTCGCATCGATCAAAGTATTCTGCACTCGAGGGTGGGATTCGCAAGATGCTCCCAGAAGATGGCGTGCTGTACGTTGTTGAACTGCAGTGGTCCATCTGAAAGGTGACAAGCATCGGGATTCCCTCTGCGGTTTTATCCTGGGTAAGTTGACCTGACGATCAGTAACAACTGTGAAACAGCTGTAGCCATTCTCCTTGGATCCGCTTCTTCGGTGTTGATGTTTTGGTTGATTGGATGATTAGCTCTGATCAAGGAAGAATATTAGTTGATTTATCGACAGATATTTGTCCTTGTGTTTATTTATGTTCATTCATTATTACTGGAGCTCTTTCTTCTCCGTTAGATCGATTCCTAACTATATGAAGATTTCGTAATTGTGATAAGCTATTCTTTCCTTCGAAAATTCTTCAAAAACTTCATCCTTGATAGTTTCTAACTTTATATAATCAACTGTACGTTATTCCAGTTGGACCTGTGAATATTCCGGAATTACAAAATTCACTAGTTGTTAAATTTTCAGGAAAGTTCTGAAGAATTTTCTGGCTGCACGATTACTTGTTGGTTCTCTGGGCCTAATGGGCGCTTGGAGAGTTTCTTACCTATGTCAGCTTTCTTCAATGCAGGGGAATCATTCACACCGTCCCCTGTTACAGCTACAATGAGTTTTTGGTGCTGAAGTGCCTCCACAATCTTGAGTTTCTGTTGGGGACTTGTCCGAGCAAAGATCATCTCTTTGTATCTAAGAAAAAGCGTATTGGAATGAGTCCCTTAGATGATATTTTACTTCCCAAGAAATGGAAACGACCTTATCGATTCGATATGATTTGCCAACTGTCAGTGCCACCTATTGAGACCGAAGACATCGAAGATAACCCTCAATTGAATCACTGTAGAACTATATAATATACTCATGAGATGATCGACAAAGAAATGGATAGTTCTACATCAATATCAACTCTTTTTTGAGTATCATCGTATCAAGGAAAATTCAGATGATTTTGTATTGGCCTTGAGATATCGATCTCAGAGCAAAAAAATTGAGAACTATTGGATACTGGTATACCAAGTGGCATCTTGGATCTCTTCGGATGTGTTTTTGAAGTATGCCTTAGAGATTAAGTCTCCTTCAGGTTCCTGAGTTCTCACGAAACCAAGTAGCTGCAATGAACTTGGTGATGCATGAGTTCATACATAATAAAAAATAATAATTTCTTTTAGTTGATCAATATATATTTGTGTGAACGAGCAAACATTAAACTAGGTTTCTGAGTTATACTGCTGAACAATTTGAAAAGGTGAGAAATTAGGAGTGGTACCTCAAAAACTGACACAATGTATTACTCAGAAACCTTGTCTTATGTTTGCTTTTGCACACAAAGATGAGAACTCATCTGAATCATAAACCTACTTCATAACAGTCATCTCCAACTCAACGTCTGACATTTCCCTAAGGTCATTTCCGGTAACCACACCCGCTATAACCTGCTGCTTGGGTCTGGTGCGACCATCTAAAATACTGTCTTCCCGGTTCAAGATGTCGCTGTGTACTATGCTGTCCTCTGAAATTATCCCGACCTTTTTAGCAATAGCTTCTGCCGTTACTGGGTGATCACCAGTGACCATGATAACGCGTATGCCTGCTTCTTTACACATTCTGACCGCCTCTGGTACCGTTGGTCGAGGTGGATCCATCATTGCTAGGAAGCCGACGAATCTGTAACCTAGAATTTGAAGATTAGTTTGAGATTTCGAGGAATTTGCCATCGGAAAATAGAATTGCTCATGCCTCATGATCGTAAGGTCTGGGGTTCAAGCCCTTGGCCGGGAAAGAATTTTTCCGGTTTTCAGGGGAACGTCAAACTATTCGCTGGTGGGTAAACAATTAACAGAATCTAATATCTAACTATCACGAATTAAATATAGACTTCTTGAGTAGCTCATACGAATAACCATCAAAAGGCTCCCATCCAATCTATTTAAACAAGATAACTACACCCTGGAGCATCTCAATCCGCTTATTCAAATCAACAAAGCATGCCGATTACGATCGACAATGTAATTCTTGCTGTCCCCTCTCGTCTTATCCTGCCGTCGAATTTTGTTAATTTTTCTGATCGTCCAGGACGTTTCAACGGGCAACATGCACCATAATAAGCCATAAATTTTCAATGCAGCCGCGCTTCGAAGTCCGCTATCAGATAATGCGCAATCGTTTCTACGAGTTAATTAATTTTCCTTTGTCAAACATGGCCTGAGGGCCGTAGATAATCCAGGGGCCGTTTAAACATAATGAAGGTCCCGTATCTTGTCAGACTCCGGAGTAGTCGAGGAAGACGACTTTTAGTCGAACAATGGCACGCTTTTGGAGCGACAGTGTGCAAGACGGGCGAGTTTTCTTTGGTACATACGAGGGTTGGTTCGATATTTATGCAGGGTTCACATTTCCGTATAGGAGATAGTTGTCATAAAGGCAGGTTGACGGTAAATAATAATTAATATTCTTTATTTGAGTGATTAAATTTTATTTATGGGTTATCAAAACGTTATCAAATTTTATACTTTATCATGGCTTTCGGTTTTACAATCTATCCGATCTTTTACCTCGAACTTCAAAATTTGACATTTCATCTCTCAATCTATGTCGTCAGAGGAAATCGAGTGGACGGACATTTAATAAACGACTTCGCTCCACAAATTACATCCAAATTTACTAGGGAAGGTACATTTCAGAACAAATTCGACACGATAAGATTCGCGTTATTTATAAATATCCATTAAAGATACCTCGGCTCCTCAAAAAAGATAATTCCTCTCAAATATAGGTTTTTGTTGAGATCATCTCTGATTGGCTGAAATTTAAGTTGGGATTCCTGATTTCATTTTAATGGTGTCAAGTTTATATAGGATATTATTATTATTATTATTTTATTTGGATAAGAGTTGAGGTATACACCTATAAACTCACATCATAAACTAAATTAAAAGTGAACTCCTAGAAATGAACTCAGTACATATGGTTGAAAAATCATAAAGAGGAAAAAAAAAGAAATTGTATAGAACACCATCATCACTACAAGGTCACCCATCGGTCGAAGCTGTTCTTGAATCCATCCACCGAAGATGATTCTACGACGATTTCAGGCAAGGAGTTCCAAACATTGAAAACTCGGTTTGACAAAAACATTTGCCTCTGGGTAGTCCTGAATTTTTCCTTCGCGAGCTTGAATCCATGGCCCCGTAAATTGTTCGTATTTATACGGTACATGTTCATGATATCCGGACCAAAATGACCATGGACGGCCCTGTAGGAGAATATTAAATCGCCTCTCGCACGCCGTTGTTCAAATGTGGGTATATCGAGCACTTTCAACCTTGTTGCGTAATCAGGTCTTTTAACGCCGTAAGGAATTCTGGTGCTCCATCTCTGAACAGACTCCAACCCATCCACCTCGCCCCGCAAAGAAGTCCACCAAGCCGGACCTGCGTACTCCATTATCGGCCGAATATAGGTTTTATAAATCATTCCCCAAGTGATAACATCAGTGTTTGGGAATGTTTTGCTGAAGAGGTAGATCATCTGTCTCGCTTTCGTTGTTACTGACGCAATATGGTCCGACCAGCTTAAGTCATCCGCTACAGTCACACCGAGATCCAAGTGGCGAGTCACTGTGCCAAGTCTCACCCCATCGATGTAATAGGGAGCCCGAGATATGTTCCGCAAATCAACTTGCTTATTTCGGTTGCCGGTTTTCCGTTCTGTAAATATGAAATATTTGGTTGGTCCCTGCAGAAAAAGGTTAATTACGTTATTTGGTTGATGAAAATGCAATCTTTCTGTCACCATACCATAGACATATTAAGTCTATGCACCAGAACGACAATCAATGTTTTATGGTAACATATCCATAGCATAGAAAAATCTTTATTTACCTTATGATCCATAGACCATACCTAGTAGTACCATTGTTGATTGTTGTCTCTTCTATGTTCTACAGATCATAAAGTAAATAACCCATATGCTATGGGTATGTTACCATAGAACATTGACTGTCGTTCTGGTGATAGAAAGAACGTTTTTTCATCAATCAAATTCCGTGATTGAAATTATTTTCAGGAACCAACCGAATATTTCATATTTACGGAATGGAAAACCGGCAACCGAAATTACCAAGTTGATTTGCGGAACATATCCTATATAAATTTGACACTTTTAACATAAAATCAGGAATCCCGAACTAAATTTCAGCCAATCATAGATGATTCGCACAAAACCCCATATATTTGGAAGGAATCATCTTGTTTGAGGAGCCGAGGCATCTTTTATGGATATTCATAGATAACGCAACTTGGGCCGAAGTCTTCTATTGTCAAATATTGTCCTACTTGGCTCTGTAAACGATAAGGGCGCTGTGGTCGCTTTTCCGAGTTCATACGATTAATTCCGCTGAATACAAATGAATTAAGCTATAATCTGATGAAACTATTTGCCAAAAAAGGAGTTCAACAAATGTGGAACATCTTCTCATTAGGGTATTTTCGAAAAGAACTAACAGTGGGACTATCCTAGAATAATACAACCAATTCCTGTAATAAAAATCAGTTTTTCATTATTATTCCGGATACATAAAAAACCAACCATCGTACGATATCAGGGTAAGTTGAAGTTGTTGGGTTTGTTCAGGAAGGAAAGCGTGAGGGAATGCCGGCTAAACTGCTATTTCCAGGTTCTTCGACGAATGATTTACGCGCACCGACAGCCGCGTTGACGTCGGCTGATTTAAAGGGGAGAATCGTTTTGAATAATTTCTTCCTTTGTCACGAGGGGTTAAGACGACTGGGCTGCTATTTTGGGATTTTCTACATGATAGAATGAATTACTTCGTAAAACACCTTGAATTTGATTCTATGAGAACATGATCGTGCTGAGAGGGTAGAATTTATCAAGTCCTGTCAGGAATTTCAGTGTGCTCTTACCTTACCTTGTATTGTAATTTAAGAGTGGGAGGGATTCAACCGTTCTGTACTCGTAATATACAGGGTGTATGAAGAATGTGATATACGTATTTCATTCTTAAAAGCATTCACGAAACTAATCATAACATTATTCGAATGAATACATTTCATTCATTTCATTTACATCATGTAATAATACAATTTATGATGTAACTTCCGGAATACAGGACCCTTATTTCACGCGAATACTACAAACTCTCTGTGTAACTGCATGATAAGTTTCGATTGGCGAATGAAGATAAGCGCTTCTCCATCTGGTGGCTATCCGAGTTACCAGAGGTACAGACATTATCATTGACAAGTTAGAAGAAATGTTAAGAAAATGAGAAAGTTTAAGCATTTTTCGTGGCGTTTGTGTGATTTTACAAGTGTTTCTACTGAGAAAAAGCAAACCCAAATGTCCCTTCCCATAGATTTCTACAGCCCGGTAAAAAATTTGGATTTAGGGTGAAAGAAACTTCCTTTAACAAGTCGGCCCTGAAAGTGTTGAAGAATCGATAAAAACCAACAAACAAGATTCATTAGAGTCTGTTATCTGCATTTTACCGATGATGGTCATTTTTATAGAGGTAAGCACGAATTGCTCATGAAATAAAGGGTCTTTCAATAAGGACGGGTCGATGTTGGCAGCCTGTGGCGGCCATGTTGTTTTAACGTCGTCTTTCTAACCTATATTTTTTTATTCAGTTAGTAATGCCAAATCACCATGGCAATCACCTAACCGCCAAGTTTGAATCCAATCGCTCAGGTAGTTTCTGAAATAAAAAATAAATAACTTCAAAACTTCAAATGCCTATAACTCCGAAACTATTTGATCGATTTGGCCCATTAACGAACTTAACCGCGGCATTCCAATGCGCGACCTACCCTGAAAGTTTCAAGTTGCTAGCTCACTTCGTTCGACAGTTATCGTGTCTACGGCCGGCCGGACAGAATCGATTTTGACACCGGATTCGTCATCAGTGAGTCCAACCTAGTCGATTGAGACCATTTTCGGCTCAATCATCCAAAATTATAGACATTTGATTTATTTCATGTCAAAATCGACCCGTCCTTATTGAAAGACCCTTTAGTATATCACATTCATGAAGACAAAATTTTTCCAGGCCCATAATCCAAGCAGAGAAATTTACTTAAGATGAATGTTATGCCTTTCAGGAATCTGCCTGTTGAACTGATCATCCAGGAACAGCATGAATGTTCTAGTGATAGAACTGACTATTGAAAAAAAAGAGTCTCAACAAGGAAATATCTGGTGATGAAAACTCTTCACTCAAAGTGCTTCCGCCGATGAAAGCAAAGTTGTACAAGGCTTATTCATTCCAGCTTTTTCAAGACCAATCATATGAGTGTTGGAATATTTATTTGTCAATTCATAATGAATAAGGCTCACGGTACAAGTAGCATTAGTTTCATGTGAATGTATTCATTTTATTCACTATATATTGAGTATTCAGTCATTCCCTATAAAAATAGTAAAGTTATATGAGTATTTGTTTATCATTCCAAAAAGTATGTTTAACAATACTATCTGTTTTTCAACTTTCAAGACAGCCTAAGGAATCCACCAAAGTCAATCCTGCCATTTGGATCTGCAAATAAAAAATATTGAAATATTGTCTAACCTTTAAGGTATCCCCGTAATTTTAGAGTTGCTACACTCAATTAGATTGAAGGATGATACATACCTACTTTATAAGAATGGAATATGTACTCCCAGTAATACTCTCGTCAACTATAAAAGTCTGAAAAGTCTTTGAATAAATCGTGAAATCAAAAATTATCAAACCAAACACTAACAAACAGTACAAAATCGACTATCAAAACAAAATCTATGTCTGTATGTAAGGTTCTAAAACTGGTCACGGTGGCGCTGCAATCTTAAATTCAAACGCCAATAGCTGATGCTTATGTTTTGTCAGTTGAGAACAAGATGCATAGATTTTTTCAGATGTCCTACGAGAACCCATTAAAATTTTTGGTCCAAAACGCGGTACTAGAAATGTCAAATATTGTACTACTTGGCTCTGTAAACGATGATAGCACTGAAGTCGCTTTGTCAAGTCCATAAAATTTTATTAATACAATATATTGACAACATTTGGACGTCATTTGGGACCCAAAATATGTCAAAGAGCGTTCGCACCGAAATATTTGAACTCCAAACCTAATCTGACAATTTCAAGCAGCTAGGTCCTTTCCTTCTGAAGTTAGGGTACATACGGAAGGACGGACGGACCGACAGAATTGAATTTGACCACAGATCCTTCTCCAGGGTGTTCAACCAAATCAATCTTTTGAGACTATTCTCGCCTCAAAATTCGAAAATTACAGACATTGTAACGAAACGATAACGCGCTGTTCTCCAGAAAGAGGGCGTAAAAATCAAAGGAGTTTGATTAAGCTATACTTTCAGTTGATAGTTTCTGCATTTTCTAAATTTTCAGAGTAAATGTGGATAATTAAGTTGAACAATTTGAAGTCTATTTAAAAAATTTCTACAAATATCGAGTTTCTAAGTTGTTTCTTTCGGAAGTTATTGTGTTTACGCAGTCGGCCGTTAGGCTGACCGTTAACACAAAAACTTCCGGAAGAAACGACTTAGAAACTAGATATTTGTAGAGTAGGTTTGGGGCTTAATTACGAAGGTCGAATTCGTGAATGGGTAAAATCCGCCCAATGATTCCGTAGCGTAGATATACCCAATCAAAGTTTTATTTTTCCAATATTTCCAAAATCACAGATTTCATCAGAATTGAAATCCAGTAATTTATCAGTAAAAATTTCGAAAAGCACTGCTGTGAAGGCAGCAGCTTTTGCGTGCTGTTCAAATTCGTTGCTGAAGCGGTCATCTACATTGAACATGCGCGCAAAAGTTGCTGCCTTCACGGCAGTGCTTTTTTCACCTTGTTTTCATTTTAAATCAGTTCGAAACCAGTACCTATCTCAGTACCGATTATGGGGTCCGAAAAATTCTTATCATTAATATTATCATCAGCATATGTGTAATCGATAAATGAAGATTTTACACCGATATTGAATGTAAGAATTCCTCACCTTCAACAGGAAAATTCTGTTTTTCAGCGTTGAAAACATAATCAGCACCGTAAGATTCTGGCAAATAATAATCCGCGAAGGCCAACACTCTCTCTCCTCTCCGTCCCAGATTCAAGATGGCTTCCAGAAGCTCATCAGCAAGGTCATCATCAAGGTCAACAGTTCGATCGTTACTGAGATATTTCTTGCACCTCACAATGATCCTTTCGGGAGCGCCTTTGATCACTAGGAGGTGTCTTCCACCCTTTAGCTTATGTATTGAAATCTGGAACTTGTTGTTAGAGTTGAAAGGAATTTCGCATATCTGAAAAGAAGGATATATTCAAAATAAAAAAGACCTAACAAGTGTCCACAATAAAACACTATTTGAAGCATGAGAACTAATAGAATAATATCGGAAGAAAATTCAAAGGATTCAGATGAATAAGGTGAAGGATCAATTAATGAGGTATACAGGGTGATTCCGGAGGAGACCGTCAGATTTTGGGATAAGTTTACACTAGTCAAGACAATCTCGGAACAATGTTTGGTTTATGGTTGGGGGGTCTCTGTTGAGAATAGACAGGGTGATTTGTTCGATTCGACCGATTTTACTTTTATTGATAACTTTGGTATGGCTTATTCGATTTCAAAGAAATTTTCAGCGAAGTACAATATTGATAAGAGCATTCATTAATTCCAAAATTTTTTCAAAATGAGCGGTTTTTATTTTGATAATTCAAGATTAATTGTGCAGGTTGAAAAAACACCCTGTACATCACGTTTCCTTAACTACGCTCTCTGTTTACGATTCTACTATAAAGAGTCATTAATTGAGAGTTCCTAATTTTTTGGCACACTTCTAGTTTTTCGAGAAATTCTTGTCAAAAAAAGAAAATGTCGAAATTTCGCTCCAATCGATTCTACTTTTATTAATGACTTTGGTATGGCTCATTCAATTTTGATGAAATTTGCAGTGTTAAACAATCTGATCGAGTACATTCAATAATTGCAACAACCCCTCAAAATACAGGGTTGTATTTGCGATAATTTCAGATTAATTTCGCAGTTGGAAAAAAAAAACAACCTGTACATTGCTTTTCCCAATTTTTTTCATTCGTTTCAGATTCTACCATATTATGTCATTATTGAGAGGTTTTCAATTTCTTCGGCACGCCTCCGGTTTTCCTAGAAAACATTTTTGAAGAAGAGCATAATCGAAATTTGGCTCATTAGCAGTGATAGTATCCTGCACTAGGTAGGAAAGCTGTATTATCCAGGGATGCAAAGTTGTTCGTCACATCTAAATATTCTATTCAAATTCGAAATTTATTTTCAATTGCTCGTTTTCTGTATAAAATCATTCCATTCAGAAAATTACTTAATTTAATTTTTTTGCAAACCTCCGCTTTTCAATAAAAAGGTTATTTCTATGAAGCAGTGACGTTATGTGATTTCGTTCAATAATGTCGATTGGAAATTTAAAAAAAATTGTATTTGAAAAAGAGGAAACCATTTCGAATATTCAATGTGTATTTTCTGTTGATCCTAAAGTCCACTTGTCATTATTTGTTTCGTATGTTTGTTCGAAATTTGTTTTCATGTGTGTAGATTTGTTTGGTTTATGCACATAAACATATGCGCATATGAAGTTATATTATGGATTGAATGATTTCATACAGAATATGAGCAATTAGATATGACTTTGGAATTTGAAAAGAATAGTTTAGAACTTAAGAACTTCTTTGAATCCTTGGAATATACAGTTCTACGACCAAGTGTAGAATATTCTCACTGCTTTTGTGCCAAACTTCGATTATGCTCTTCTTCAAACATTGTTTCTCGGAAGACCGGAGGTGTGCCAAAGAAATTAAAAACCTCTGAATAACGACACATTATCGTAGAATCTGAAACGAATCAGAAAGTTTTGGAAAAGCAATGTACAGGGTGATTTCTTTCAACTGCGAAATTAATCTGAAATTCTGAAATTATCGCAAATACAACCCTGTATTTTGAGAGGTTGTTGCAATTATTGAATGTACTCGATCAGATTGTTTTACACTGCAAATCTCATCAAAATTGAATGAGCTATACCAAAGTCATTAATAAAAGCAGAATCGATTGGAGCGAAATTTCGACATTTTCTTTTTTTGACAAGAATTTCTCGAAAAACTAGAAGTGTGCCAAAAAATTAGGAACTCTCAATTAATGACTCTTTATAGTAGAATCGTAAACAGAGAGCGTAGTTTAGGAAACGTGATGTACAGGGTGTTTTTTCAACCTGCACAATTAATCTGGAATTATCAAAATAAAAACCGTTCATTTTGAAAAAAATTTTGGAATTAATGAATGTTCTTATCAATATTGTACTTCGCTGAAAATATCATTGAAATCGAATAAGCCATACCAAAGTTATCAATAAAAGTAAAATCGGTCGAATCGGACAAATCACCCTGTATATTCTCAATGGAAACCCCCAACCATAAACCAAACATTGTTTCGAGACTGTCTTGACTAGTGTGACCTTATCCTAAAATCTGACGGTCTCCTCCGGAATCACCCTGTATAGATTTAAATACATCCACTTGAGATGAAAATGTGAAGACAGTTAAAAATATTATAAATGAAAAATGAATAGATGATACTGTCTTCTCTTTTCATTCATGATGGTGTTGATGAAGTCGATTTGATCATGTATTGAAATCCTCTAGCTCATCTAGATCGCGTTTGAATGCACCTTAAAAATGGGGGGGGTTTTCCTTTAAACGAAAACGCAGTAATTTTCATGAAAAACCTTCAGAACATCACATTTCAAACATATAATTTCAATATTACATTTTTAAAAAAATGTTTGATCACCAAACACTGAAAAATAAAAATGGGGATTTGCATTTGAAGGGATTTGTCTAGAGTGCACGATATGGCAACGTCGAATTCAGCTTTCTCGGAAAGAAAAGGACGTCAAATGTGTTACTTATCTGCTTAGGAAAACAGAGAAAGCTATACTTCGATCTGGTTAGAGTAGAAGACAACGACCAAGGAGTAGAAAAAGAAGAGCATAAACTGTCATACTGTCATATTAATGACAAATCGCAAACGAAAATTGTTTAGTTATATTGACAAAGAACACGTGTGTACCACAAAATAGGAAAAATATTTCATTAGTCTATAGCAGAAAGAGCTATTCTACTAAACACCGTTGTCACTTCGTGCATGCCTGGCAAATCCCAAACTCCAATTTTGAAATCTGATTTTGAATACTTTCTGAAGGTAATTGGGGAAAATGATGAATCAAACCCATAATAGTTATGTTCAAATTTGCATTTGCAGTAATAACCCGAATTCAGGGAAAAACCCCATTATAACGCGAATATTTTTGTTGAAATCGCTTCACAATGAGTCTCATGTACCACTTTTGGAGCTCACTTACACGGAAGACGAATTACCATGAGAAATCTAAAACAGATTAATCCTCTATAGAATTTAGAAAGACATACTCGAGCGGAACACTGAATGGCGACTTATGCTTTGAATTGTTAAAACTTCGTGTTTCTTACGGTGGAAAGTGTGAGCACTATGTCAACTCCAATTATCCACATGAAGTTCTTCTTATCTGTTGCTATCCACCATGAAAGAAGGTGGTTGATGTTTTATTGAAGTTCACGCAAACAAATAAGAACTCCAAATACCTTAAATTCGATGCTTTCGACTACGTGAAATCCAGATGGCTTTCCTGAGGACAACGTGATTATGCACTCAAAAGATTTAGATAACAGATGCTTTCAACAAGCATATCTTCATCGAACTAAAGTAAGATGTCAAGAGAGGACTTGACAGAGCAATTATTATGTCATGTCTGTTGGTCTACCTTCGGCTTCAATTCCCTCTTCTCTGCGACGTCTCCAATTAGGGCCTCGAGGAATTTCAAGATGGCGGATTCACTAGCGTCACCTGCCACCGTCCTTTTGATGATGGGTATAGTTTTATCTTTATCGATAAAAGTCGCCCTGCTGCACAACATTGCGACCTCTACCAGAGCTTTGAAAGCTTCACTATTCCTGTTCACGTTGTCAAGGGTCTGTGAAGAAAATATAATATAATGTGAATATAATGAAAGTGTGCAAGGTATCTACAGAGGTTCTAACTCTGTAATTAAGAAAAGAAAACAACACAAAATAGAAAATGTAGTAGTAAACAAGCACGCAGAATTCAGCAAACGAAGGTACCAGTAAATGAGAAATCCGAAATATTTCAATCTGCTTGTGTCAACCTACATAAAGATGAACCCCATTCAAGTTAGTAAGGAGTGTAATCCTACATGCATGTGAGATCTAAAAAAAAGAATGATCGAATATATATAAAGAGAATCTAAAAAATCCGAGCATATAAGTGAATGAGAAGATCTACATCAGATAAAGTCAATTAAATGAATCTCATGAACAAGAAGGTCAAAAAGAACTTTGCACCCTGCTTCAATCACCTGTAAAACATCCCACTCTTCTCCATCGAAAAACATATGCGAAACGGTCATTCTGTTTTGCGTTAATGTACCAGTTTTGTCCGAACAGATCACGTTGCAAGCACCCAGGGTTTCTATAGCCTCCAACTTCTTCACCAGGCAGTTTTTCGACGCCATCCTCTTGGCGGTGAGCGTCATACATGCAGTCAATGTGACTGGAAGACCCTCTGGTACATTCGCTAAAGGAAGGTTTATTTTTAGAAATCATACTACGCTTGCGATGTTCGTTTGTAGGGGCACGACAAAATGGGGGTTGGAGTTGGAAAGGATCACCCTAGGTGGCGCTGGTAAGATTATCTCTCCAAAACATCGCTACCATAGCGCTTAAGAACCCAAAAACTTAGTCGAGTCGTTTAGGGCTGAATTGAGATGACGAGGGCTTATAACCAGGAAACTGACACTCAGCTTCGAAGATGCGTTTGGTGATGACATGTAGGATATTTGTTTATTTATAGCATTCGTCCTCGTATTTATGTTGGTTGTTATCAATCTGCAGCTCTATTATCCTCATGATAATGAACCTAGTTTCTTTCATTATTTGTTACGTCGAAACATGGTTTTATCTCCTTCCAACTATGAGATATTTCATAATACGGTCCTCGCCTATTCTGGTGAAGATCTACATCTGTTCTTGTGTTCAAGGACTTGAATAGGTGAGTTGAAAGGAGCATTCTCGACTATAGAATGTAACTACGTAGTAGCAGCGTAGGAACTAGAGTACTGACACCAAAATATTTTAAACTTTCTGATATCTCTGCCAGGGCGTGATACGAATTTATTCCGATTCTATGCTTTCGTGATCGCGTCTTCATTCTCTACTACTACTGCTAGTAAGTAACTTCATACCAACATAGAAACTCGAGAACTAATATCAAAATATTTGAGACTAAGGATTTAGGTTCTCGAAAGATCATTCGATTTTTTAATGTTCTCTTATTAGATTGAACATAGACGCCTATCAAAAACTTTCTGATATATCTACCAGAACTAGGATGCACAGAACAATGGTGCTGTTATTTTCATTTGTTTTCCTACTAAATCTTTAGACCAAACTGGGGAAACCGGCTGTATTTCATACCCTCGCCACCGACACAAACGCCACCAATCGACAAATCAGAGCGCATGACACTATTAATGGGAATTCGGCAATTGTCATTTTATTGAATTTATTTATGTTTTCTCAAATTATTATTCAGTTATTGATAAGTGCGTGCAATTTTTTTGAGTTTGCCTTGAAGAAATGTGTAGATCCTCAGATACTTTTAAATGGGTACCCTTTGTATGTTGGTTGGACAGTGCATGTATATGGAAATAAGTGTTCGAATGAATAAAGAATCCTATTTAATGAAGGTATAAACTTCATGATACTCAGCAGCATATCATTGTTTTCATGAATGTCTTTCAATCATTTCCACTGATCGAGGATCGAGTTATCAACCCCCAATAATAATGCATATAGTTTTCACCATTTCTAAGTTCTTCATTGAATATATCTACATGAATTGTTTACCAATTTTCATTAACTTGAAATTGAAATTTACTACTATCAGGTGCAACTAGAAAAGCTCAGTCATTGAATAAAACTCCTGATGCTTTCTAGTTGTGAACCTTAGGAATTTAAATTACACTGGATTCTGCAAAATAATTTCACATTGCTTACCTAATAACTTCACTCCTCGCTTACCATATTATAGTAAAACATTGTGAGCCAAAAATTAACTTGAATTCTTAGAATATATTGCACTGAAAGTTATGCAAAACATATTATGGTAGGAATTCATTCATCTAGATATGTTTTACCTTATATTTTGTCTGATGTCAATAGACGACTTCCGCCCAAGTTGCCAACCCACAATTTTCTTCACTCATTTACTATCACTGGGGAACGGGAATTTCAGGACAAATTCGACATGATAAGGTTCGTGTTATTTATTAATATCCGTAAAAGATGCCTCGGCTTCTCAAACAAGATAATTCCTTCCAAATATTGGGTATTGTTAAGATCATCTCTGATTGGCTGTAATTTAAGTTGGGATTCCTGATTTCATGTTACTAGCGTCAAATTTATACAGGTCATGTTCCGCAAATCAACTTGGTTATTTCGGTTGCCAGTTTTCCATTCCGTAAATATGAAATATTCGGTTAGTTCCGGAAAAATGGTTTATTACGGAATTTAATTGATGAAAAAAACGTTCTTTCTGTCACCAGAACGGCAGTCAATGTTCTATGATAATATATACATAGTATAGAACAATCTTTTTATTTACTTTATGATCCATAGCACATAGAAGAGACAACAATCAACACTGGAAGGTAAATAAAGATTGTTCTATGCTATGGATATGTTACCATGAAATATTGATTGACGTTCTGGTGCATAGACTATGTATGTCTATGTTCTGGTGACAGAAAGATTGATTTTTCATCAATCAAATTCCTTAATTACCTTTTTCTTTCAGGAACCAACCGAATATTTCATATTTACAGAACGGAAAACCAGCAACCGAAATTACCAAGTTGATTTTCGGAACATATCCTTTATGAATGTGACACTATTAATATGAAATCAGGAATGCCAACTCAAATTTCAGCCTAACAAAAAACCTATATTTGGAAGGAATTATCTTGTTTGAGGAGCCGAGGCATGTTTTACGGATATTTATAAATATCGCGAACCTTATGATGTCCAATTTTTCCAGAAATTCCCGTTACCCAGTGATAGTAAATTAGTGAAGAAAATTGTGGGTTGGCAACTTGGGCCGAAGTTCTCTATTCAGTTCTGACAGACAGTTGCCTTGACGAGCGATCGTAATTTCCAAATAGCGCCACCTTCAGTGGAAAAAACAAATTCTACCGAATTCCCCAACATTGGCGAAACAAAAGCGCATCTTTGAATTCACCTTCTGTACAGCCTAGATTTAGGTTCCCAAAAGATCATTCGATTTTTAAATGTTCTCTGATTAGAATGAACATAGACGACTATCAAAAACTTTCTGATATATCTGCAAGCACATACCTATTATCAACGCGATGAAGAACGAAAAGCTCACGAAGAAATTATAGCCGAATTGAAGGCATAAAATGAAGAAGGTAAGTCCTATCACTATCGCAAGAATCGTGATTATCTTGATGAATCTGCGAATCTCCTTGTGTATAGGCGTTTCTTCCTTCTTCAGAGCCGTTGTGAGACCAGCTATGTGACCTGTGAAATGGAAAACAACATAATTAGTTCGTTAGTGAGAAGTTGGCGAAAGTCTCACGCCCTATCCAACAATGCCAGCAATTACTCAGATTATTTCCTTTGTTTCCCTATTAGTTTAATTTCTTTTTTGCAATTTTACTTTATTTGCAGGAAATTGTCTAATTGAGATTGGCACCAAAGGAAATAACTGTTTTTTTCTTTATTATTGTATCAATTGAATTGTTTCACTTTGAACTCGACTAACTAGAGTTGTACGTTTTGAAATTACCGATGAGAGTATCATCACCACAGGAAACCACAATTCCTCTACCTCTACCTTCCACAATATTCGTGCTGTAGAAGGCTAAGTTGGCAGTTTCAAGAGGGTTATCACTAGTGCATTTGGGATACTTAGATTGAGGTTCAGACTCTCCAGTTATGGGGCTATTATCAACCTAAAACATCAAAATGTTTTTACTATGGGGTTCAGAACAAGGTTGAAAAATATCAGTTCTAGTGCAAAGTCCTTAAAAAGTCCATCGAAAAACTCAAAAGTTCAGAAGTGTGGTGAAAATCGACTCTCCAGTTATGGGGCTAATATCAACCTAAAACATCAAAATGTTTTTACTATGGAGTTCAGAACAAGGTTGAAAAATATCAGTTCTAGTGCAAAGTCCTCAGAAAGTCCATCGAAAAACTCAAAAGTTCAGAAGTGTGGTGAAAATCGACTTTATTCACCTTCAGGGATGAGGAATCGATCACTCTTATGTCAGCTGGAATTGTACCTCCAGCCTGAATCTCTACCAAATCACCAACAACAAGTTCTTCGCTAGGTACGGTGAACTCTGTGCTATCTCTTATGACAACAGCGTAGCTTGGAATCATTTTCTTAAAACTGTCCATGATCTTCTCGCTGCTCGACTCTTGGTAAAACCCAAAAATACCACTAAATGTCACCACCACCACCAAGACACAACCTGGAAAGGATCAAAATTATACTCCAGAGTCGCATTTGGTTGATGATGGAACTACTAAACCATTCTTTTACCTAGATATAAATGGTCGTAGCTTTCTTCGCTCTTGGGATCGTTTAGATAAGACAAAGTGAATCCCACGAGAGACAACGCTGCACCGATCCAAAGAAGAGCTGCGAAGCCACCAAACATGAAGCCAAGAAAGACCCACCATCTTGATTTGGTTTCTGACGCGACAAGACAGTTGGGGCCATTTATTTTCAATAGAGTATCTGCCTTCGATCGGGTTAAACCGGTTTCAACATTCGTGCCAAGCCTAAAATAGTATCACAAGAGCATCAGAAAAATTCATAAAATAACCATCAAGAAAAAATTTTGTAGCATAAGTTGCAAATAAAACCGATGAAAATTTCGTATACCAATAAATATCACAAATGAAACCAACGGTATCGGCTCTGAAACTATATTCGTATCGGTGCATCTTTTCCTTCCACGTGTGATGTGAAAAGAAATCTAGTTGACAGAAATTCTTCTGTCTCTGCATAGATCCTTTTCTGTTCCAAAAAACGGCACTCAATGTAATAGAACTTTCACTGCAGGTAAAAACAAGCATCATCTGCAAGTAACAAGCACAAAAAACGAACACAGATTCTTCTCGGAATCTTCTCGGACGCATCGCATGACGCCAAGTGAAGAAATCTAGAGCACAAATTAATTGTCATTTTCTGCCATGTGAGCAATAGCCGTAACGAGCCTTTAATGACATAAATATGGACCTCGATAATATGGCATCAAAATACGTATGACCAAAGTGAGAACCCGGACAGGTTTTTCACGCAAAACGATCCTGTAATTTATATTTTTTTCGGTCGATTTAATTGTATGAATTTGTGGGATTCCTCGAATTATTATCATCGATGGCGCTGAGATGTTTAGGGTCAATAGATTGGAAGCCATCAGGAAGTGAAGGTGCCTATTGACATGGGGAGATTGAGGTGGAACGTCATGTTGTCATTGAAGTCGTTTTCAGATTGAAACAGGATGTTGGTCTATAATTTTGGAACGTGGGACTTGATAAGTTATAGTTATGGCAGAAGTTAACACTCTTCTTAACCCACATATGGAAATTCACCTCCAGCTCATAGATTCAGTGGATATATAGAGGATGTTTCGAAAAAGGTTAGCTCGTTGCTTGAATAGGTGGGGTATAAGTTAGTTTCGTTCAGTATAAATAGAGGTAATGACATTAGCACTAAAGATACAGAGTTATAAATATTATTTTCTAGTCCGATTTTTATATGAACTTGAAGATTATTGAATATCTCACCAAAAAAGACTAGATGCTGTACACCTTCTTCAAAATTCTTTGGTTTGAAAATGATGGTATAAGAACTGATGCTGGTAAAAGTTGTCATTATTGATATCGGAACTATACAACATTGGATACCAAAAACCATAACAGTATTCGAATGCTCAATTTATCAATTAAACGAAGAATCACGACAACAAAATTGGAATAAACTGGACTAAATACTCAAATTAGATATTCAGTTTCATATAATACAAACAATTTTGTAAAATTAGTCGGTAGGCCTTGGAATAGGATAATCAACTTGGCACTAGTGAAAAGTAGTCAAGGTCAAAAAAAATCGGCAGATTGTCAATTCTTACATATCTTTGTCAATGACTCTATGCTTCGGTTTAATTGCATAAGTACTACGATATTCGTGTAAAAAGGGCAACGTCGCATAGTTATCTGACAGGAAAGGTACTATAACCTAACATTTTTTAATGATACAGACTGGAATGTGTCAAAGTTTCCATGAAGATTTGACCCATTCTAGTCTGCAATTGTGCCAATTACTTAAGATATTTTATCCCACATTCTCAAGCATTTGAAAAGTTATTCTCTCACATTCAAAATTAAGTCTCTGTATGAGTCTTAGAACTAGGAATGAAATTTCGATTTAAGATGATTCCAGAAGTTCAAAAGGGACGTCGGATTTCGTGATAATATTTGGGAATGTAAATTTCAGAAGTTATGTAAACCTTCTGAAAAGTTTTATACCTGCGCGATATTCATGAATATGAACCCCGAAACGATCGTGACAGTTGGTCGAACTCAATTTCTTAGATTGTGAGATTCAGTTGGCACTTTATAGATTTATTTCTTTTTGCTGAATTCGAAATATTGATTATATATGGTTCTGAGATGTAGCAAATTATATTTACTTGTACAGGATACTAGAAATACGAACTCGATATAGACCTATTTGAATGTAATATACTTGATATATTAGAATATGCATTAAAAATCCTTCAATATCCGGAATATTTTAATTCTGGTTAGACAGGACCCCATTGTGCAATCACATTTGGAAAGTGAGTCGGAAGACTATGGAACTGTTTCATAGTCTAGTACTTTCATGTATTTTGTGACCTGTTGTAAAATCTTCAATTTCTAAATCCAGGCCTTCCTTCTGTCAACGAATTCCCTGCCAAATGATGTTCCCAAATTAACTTCACTTTCATCATTGAGTTTTCAAATTTGAAAACTCAATGCTTTCATTTGGCTTTGGAAAAAATGAAAACTTAAGACAGCAGATGATTCTTTCTTCTTTGACCATGAATCACATTGAGTTTTGGCACACAAAAATAATCATTTCGGGAGGCTTCCAGTTCGAATTGATACAATCGAAAATTCTAATCGGAGAGAAACGAACGATTAATGAATATTGCAAACACTTTCGGTACACCAAAATTTCAACTCGGAAAACAACACAAAAGCTCGAAAATAAACTCTAAAAGTGAGCAAAACACGTTAGAATAACGGGCACATCTGAAAACTGACTTTATAAAAATGAATGGAGCAGAGATCTGATGTGCCTCAATCGGTAGAGATAGAAGTAGCTCATAATGTAAGGTTTGCCAGAATAGAAAGCATTCGAAGCACTTCCTTTAAAAATTAAATTCAAAATTGATCGTCCGTAACACAATAATAATTTTTTCTCACTGAGAGTGGAAATCACTGTATCATTCTTGAATGAAAACTCCTGTAGGATGATGCTACGAAAAATACATCATCCATTGACCGCAGTGAGATTCGAACCCGGCAACATCGGCACCACAGGGTTACTATGCAGTCTCTGGGCTACCAAGGACGATGTCAATGATGATTATTCCATTTTATCGTAAAAAAACATGCGCCTACATTTAATTCAGCCAGCCTGAACGCAATATCAACATAAATTTATAAAAAATGAGATCATCTAATGATATTCATTCGGCACCAATATTTCCTTAGAGTTCCGAACCCCCCAAATGATTATCTGCACCCCATTCTCCTCACTAATGATTCTCGTGAACCTGTTTGTAATTCACTGTGTATTTTATAAATTTTTAAATGGCTAAAACTCAGTCCTGCAGTCTGTAGGGCATGAATTATGCTTATAAACCATCCGCACATACAACATACGTGGCAAATTTCATAATAACCAACTATCATAGCGCATCATAAATAAATTCATGAGGGTAGGTATGACCGTGAAGGAGGTACACATCATTTCCTACACATGGAGTGGTCGGTCACGCGAAAAACTCTGTATTTTATTGAACGAAACGGTCGTTAGTTAAATACCACGGCTTGGGGCAGGAGAATAATCCATTTCGAACGACAAAAACATCCCTTCACTTACTTCTATGGTCTATTAAGAATGTCTCGTCAGATTTTTCTTTAGAATACTATAAACGCTTCGAATGGGTCTCTAGCATGTATCTTTTCGTGTATGTTCTGGGGACAGCGTGCTATCGTTTGGTACAAATGTCTGTAATTTTCAAATATTGAGCCGAAACTGGTCCCAAACGACTAGGTTGGACTCACTGATGACGAATACAGAGGATCCTATCGTCTTAAAACTTTCAAAATGCGACGGTCAAGTTCGTTAATGGGCAAAATCGGCCCAAAAATTTCGTAATTATAGTCATTCAAAATTTTTTTGTTCTGATATTTCAGGAACTACCAGAACGTTTGTATTGAAACTTGGCTGTTAGTTGAAGCATAACGACTTCAAAGATTTTCCGAAATTTCGTTGATATCGTACTGTTAGTGAAATTTTTTTTCGGAAACTATTCATCAGATTTGAAAATAATCCTACACGGACCTAGAAGCCTATATTGTACGAGAGTGTACCAAATTTCACTTTGATATGATTATGACTTCTGGATGACAAAATATGTCATATTCGTAGTTTGACATATTGATGAACAACTCCAAGAAAAATTTCGTGATGATCTGTCATTTTCAATCAAGTACGGGAATTCAGTTCGATCTGATCTGTATTTTGAATTGAAATGTTTAAATACAACCCTGCCAACTTCCATCCAATGGTATGCATTTTGCTCAAACTTCCGCCTCGCATTCTGGAGCGTGTCGGGGCCGGGGGTAATTCTGGCTACATTCGCCGACAAAACGCTGGGGCAATTCCTCATTTTATAGAACCCCTCCGATCAATCCACTGGTTGTTAAAGTTTCTATCTAAAAATGCTCCCGAATATTGGGCGGAATCTTGAGTGAAATTCATACCATTTTACCCTCAAAAACAAAGTTGACGGGAGCTAACTATTATCCAAAATCTTGATTCTTCCTATAGCAATAACCTCTGCTTCCCTTTCAATGTGACACCATGTGAATCCCTGAATCTGGGTAATAGATTGTTGAAATTCGGAAGACAATAAATATTTTTTCTCATTATTCCCAAACAGACTTTCGCATGGCTAAGCTTCACTCTAAGGATAAGTTTATGAAGATGTTTTCGGTTTTCAGTGCAATACTGACACTCCCGAATAGACGACTTCGGCCCAAGTTGACAACCCACAATTTTCTACACAAATTTAATATCACTGGGAAAGGGGAATTTCAGAACAAATTCGACATTATGAGGTAGGTACGCGTTATTTATGAATATCCGTTGAAGATGCCTCGGCTCCTCAAACAAGATGATGATGCCTTCCAAATATAGGTTTTTGTTGGGTTGAAATTTAAGTTGGAATTCCTGATTTCATGTTAATAGTGTCAAGTTTATAAAGGATATGTTCCGCAAATCAACTTGGTTATTTCGGTTGCCGGTTTTCCGTTCTGTAAATATGAAATATTCGGATGGTTCCTGAAAAAAAAGGTTAATTACGGAATTTGATTAATGAAAAAGCAATATTTCTGTCACCAGAATATAGACATATTAAGTCTATGCACCAGAACGACAATCAATGTTTTATGATAAAATATCCATAGCATAGAACAATCTTTATTTACCTTATGATCCCTAGACCATACTTAGGGCCGTATTTATAGTTGTTCCTTGAGGCTTCCTTACTGAAGGCCGCCTTGAATTTGCCTTTCTATGCAAACAAATACAAGTTTGTTTGCATAGAAACATAGAAAAGCAAATTCAAGGCGGCCTTCTGTAAGGAAGCCTCAAAGAACAACTATTAATACGGCCCCTAGTAATTTTTCCTTTGTTGATTGTTGCCTCTTCTATGTTCTATGGATCATAAAGTGAATAAAGATTGTTCTATGCTATGGATATGTTACCATAGAACATCGACTGTCGTTCTGGTGACAGAAAGAACATTTTTTCATCAATCAAATTCCGTAATTAACCTTTTTTTCAGGAACCAACCGAATGTTTCATATTCACGGCATGGAAAACCGACAACCGAAATAGCCGAGTTGATTTGCGGAACATATCCTATATAAATTTGACACTATTAACATGAAATCAGGAATCCCAACTCAAATTTCAGCCAATCAGAGATGATCTTAACAAAACCCTATATTTGGAAGGAATTATCTTCTTTGAGGAGCCGAGGCATCTTTTACGGATATTTATAAATAACGCGAACCTTATCACGTCGAATTCGTCTTGGAATTCACGTTCCCCAGTGATAGTACATTTCTGAAGAAAATTGTGGGTTGGCAACTTGGGCCGAAGTCTTCTATTGAGAGAGACATCGGATAAATCAAATTGTGACTACAATAGAGAAAAGTTTATTATATTTACCTCTGTAACAAATCCTGGAGTGGTATAACGTGAACATCAGTAGATATTTCTTTTCTGAAGTCGTCCAAGTCCTGTTCTGTCCTATGGACCACGAGAGGTTTCACATAGCTCACGCCTGTGGTACTAATAGAAGTTGCTGACACAAGACTCTGTCTAGATCTCATCTTCTGAATCAATTCGTGTGTGAAACAAAAACTTGATACTGTCTGTAAAAATTTTCAGCCAAGGATCGTATGTCAGTTGGTGGGAGATGTCGAAAATAATGTCAAACTTATTTTTATTCTCCTCTGTGGTCAAAACAAATTGAAATTTTTCTGAAATATATCTGATACATGCCGATAAAACCATCATGCGAATAAAATGCAATCTCGACAATGATGTGAAACTCATTGGATTAAAATTCTGCTGCCTCTCTGGTACCAACAATTGCATAAGCATAAGCATAAGTGGGAGGAAGTGCCTTAGTCTTTGACCATAACCCAGGAATGACCACCTTAGGCACCATGGTATCCAATTACCATAGGTCAATGAGGGACTTGTACACATATGTCGAGGCCATTTTATGAATAGTTAATGGTTCGGCTTCAACAATAACAACGGTGTCTTATAACTTCATATAAAGCCTGAAATTAGTCTCATATCTCCATAGTTTGTTTGATCCAAAGGCTATATAATAATGAAGAACATAATCCGTACCAGGAGATGTGAGCGAGTGATATGTTTGTTGAGGTAAATTGAAAGATGCAGTGCTTCTTTACGATCTGAAATGGACATGAAAAATTGGATGATCTGTCCATACAAAGAAGGATAATCTGATAAGGTATTGCTGCACATTCTAGTCCACGAGATACGAGATACATTTAAACATACTTCGAGATATATCAGCAGTTATTTATTAATGTTGAAGATGAGATGAGTAATCGAATGAATAATTATAGTTCATTTCAGTCTGTTACTGTTTCAATATACAGAGTGAATCCTGTCGAGAGTCATGTGGTATAAAATATTGTTTTCATGAGAAAAAACAAAACTCTATGGTATTATATATAAGCAATGGGTCCCCTAGAAAAATCAGAGTTCACAATTCGCAATATATGATATATTACATATTTTTGAAACAAAAAACCTAGAAAAGCACTGACGTGAATTCAGCAGCTTTTACGAGCATGTTCACGTTTGGTGATATCCTTTGAACCTGCGCGCAAAAGCTGCTGACTTCACGCCTAACGGCCGACCGTAAACACAATAACTTCCGAAAAAAACACCTTAGAAACTCGATAGTTGTATAGTAGGTTTGGATCTTAATTACGAAGGCCGAATTCGTGAATGGGTAAAATCCACCGAATGATTCCGCAGATATACCCATTCAAAATTTTATTTTTCCAATATCCCTTAAAATACAGATTATATCGAATTTAAATTCAGTATTTCATTGAAAAATGACAGTTCGAAGGTTCATACAGAATATCATGATGATAATATGGTCAGGAGATCACAGAATTAAGAACATTTGGAAAAAAAAATTGAATTTTTTTTTCAAATTGTTCTAATGACACGATCATGAAGAAACTTTGCACAAACTTGCCCATCAGCTTTACCAAACTAGCTGCCAAGTTTCATTTCGATTGAATTGGTATTTTTTGAGTTATTCCGGAAAAAACAACGACATCGAGAAGATAAGCACGAAATTTTATATATTTTTTTCCCGATATCTCCAGAAATTATAGTCGTATCAAAATGAAATTTAATACACTGCTTGAAAATATGATCTTTAAGGTATGTACAGAAGTTTTTTCCGGGTTTAACGAACAGTTTGCGAAAAAAATTCCGAAAGAAATTTTTTTCAAAAATCACTGACGATGTGATCGCAATGAAATTTTGTGAGAAGTTGTGCGTTGTTATGCTCCAACTAACTGTCAAGTTTCAATTCAATCGCATGAGTATTTCTTGAAACGTCAGGAAATTAATCGCAAAATTTCAAGTGACCATGACTCCGGAACCATTCATCCGATTTGTCCCATTAACGAACTCAACTGGCGCATTACAATGCGCGACCTTATCTGGAAGTTTCAAGTATCTAGCTTGCTTCTTCCGAAAGTTATCGTGTCGTGGGCTGGCCGGACAGAATAGATTTTCACACCTAATTCATCATCAGTGAGTCCAACCTAGTCGTTTGAGACTATTTTCGGGAAAAATTTGGAAAATTAGAGACATTTGGACAAAACGATGGCACGCTGTTCCTCAGAACATGCGCGCAAAAATGGCGATTCTTCCTAAGTTATTTACTCGTAACTCATTGTTCCTATAAGAAAAAGCAACTAGTATTTTTCGAAAGACATCCTATCCTCAGCCGGACAGAATCGATTTTGACATCGGTTTCCGTCATCAGTGGCGCAATAGCACTCTGTTGCGCGTATAAACACAATTACACACAATTACAAATTTTTCCTCTTTAAATAATAATATAGTTGAGTGAAGATACAGATAACCCTCGTACAGCATAACTGCTAAATCCTAAGACTAATAACAATTTCACGAAGTCTTCCTACGATGACACGCTAATGATCATGTCAAATTATACTTCACGTTCATTACTTATTCATTTTCAACAATTTGAAGAATAATTTAGAACAAATTTCCCACGTCAAAGAATGTACTGAATAAATAGGCACTAAAATAAAGAATCTCGTTGCGCATTATATCGATCCTAACATGATTCTCACAAATGCAAGTTTGTACCGCTATGACCCGAGGTGTGTCAATGGATTTTCTTGTCTATATTACCGGCTTATGGGCAATAAAACCTATACCATAAATGGTCACAAACTATTTTCAAATTACTATTGAGTACCTTGTATTATGAATTGCCAATGTTTCCAACGAAATATGAAAAGGGTTATGTATCTGGAAGATTCAGAAGAATAAACCACGTCTGCTGATTGTCTACATTTATTGACGATACACTCACGTCCTTCCGAAGGTATCTTATTGTCATATATTATGATTGGTTCCACTATTTTATTGAGTTGAATACCATATAAAGACCATTTCGTGGAATGAAGATCAACTGATAGCTGATAGCTGATTTGGTATTGATGCAACACGAAACATAAAGAAAATGTCTTATGAACCTATCAGAAGATAGTCATAATATAGATGCATAGAATACATAATATAGATGCATAGAATATATATATATATATATATATATTCTATGCATCTTGGTCAACAGTGACGTCACCCTGGCATTACCTGACTTGAATAAATTTACCTGGTTAGTTGAAAAGCTTTCTTGATCCTTATGAACAGCGGACACATTTATTATTTTCCACCTGAATCCTTTGTACGCGCTTGTTCTAGGGAACAGGATTGTAATAATTTTTCACAAATATTTGTAATTTTCGTGCTTTGATCCGAAAATAGTCTATAAAGATAAGGTTGTAGGTACTGAATGATGAGGAATCCTTGGTCAGACTCAATTCTGTCCATCCATCCCTAGGTTTATGCTGCAACTTTCGGAGTAACAGTCATGACATTTCCAGGGTACTTTTTCCAATTTTGTGAATCTCGGTTATGTTCATTAAAGTACCCAACACTTTTGCAGTTGAATTTCGCTTTTTTCCATTCGTTTCTCAAGAAATACAAACTTGACAATTAATAAATAATTCTAGAGAAGCGACGCGTCAACCTATGCAAAATTTCGTCGGGATTTTATCGTTGGAATAGTTCAACAGATAATATTTTTTTCTCGAAAATATTTTGTCGGATTTGTATGAAATTTTGCACAATTCTTGGAGTCGATATTCAACCAAAGTTCACCAATTTTCATCTTGATCGTATGCATATTCTCGGAAATATTTGAAAAATACTATTTTAAAAGGCAGGAATTTCGAAAAATGATGTATAAGTTGAGTTTTAATATGATGAGTGTATATTTCATGTTATCATTAAAAATTTCAATTTGAGGCCTTGGTGCCAGTTTCCTGGAAGTGTTTTAAAGTCTGTAATGAATGAATGTTGAAGAAAAAATGTTAATTCTCAACTTGACTTTGTTACGTTCCATTGAAACAGGTCAATATTTGTTTCACTTTTACCAAATTTTTAAGCATTTTTGAAGGATTTTTGTTGCACCCTGTGCCATCCCCATCAACCCTCTAAATTTTTTGAATAGGGAAAGTGGGTCATGTACTTTTTTGGCAAGGTCTTTGCATCTTCTTCACAGGCGTGCAGAAATTTTCAAGAAAAAAAATTTTTTTTTTTGAAAAATTAGTTCGTTCAAAGAGATTTTCAGTATGTGTAGTTTGTCATGGCTCATTTACTTTGAGGCGATGGTACCTGATGAAATTTGTCACCGAATGAGAGTCGATCATTACAGTTTTTTTCATGCACAACTTTCAACCCCTACGAACCCTTTAGTGGAGAAAAAAAAACGGAGGGGGTTGAAAGGGGTTCAAAGTTGTGCATGAACAAAACTGTAATGGTCGACTTTCATTCAGTGACAAATTTCATCAGGTACCATCGTCTCAAAGTAAATGAGCCATGACAAAGTGCACATACTGAAAACCTCTTCGAACTAATGTTTAAAAAAAAAAAATTTTTTTCTTGAAAATTTCTGCACGCCTGTGAAGATGATACAAAGACCTTGCCAAAAAAGTACCACATGACCTACTTTTCCTATTCAAGAAATTTAGAGGGTTGATGGGGATGGCACAGGGTGCAACAAAAATCCTTCAAAAATGCATATAAATTTGGTAAAAGTGAAACAAAAATTGACCTGTTTCAGGATTTTGTTGCCAAATAATTTTTTCTGAGAAAATGAATTCGTTTCATAATTTTGACGCGCACTGTATAATCAACCCTCCAATCTTACTTTGATTTTACATTTCTTACATATTTGAGAATCCATTTCCTCTCTTCCATAAGACCCTAAGACCCCGCATATTCAAATGAAGAATCTTTTTCTTTGTGCAACACCTCAAATATTTGTCTTACTAAGAACGACTTCTTGGAACAGAGACCCAGCGTAAATATTGTCTTTTGTCGTATTCGAAGAACAAAAACTACTCTCATTCAAGCTTTCAGTAACTGAGAAGACGTGGAATAAAATAAAAAGAATATGTTTGCACAACATTCAAGGGCCATTTTTATTCTCACTTGCCGCAAACTGGTTTTGTGTTTCGAGTTGAACACGTACTTGAGTATTGTCAGTGTGTCTTCATATGATTAAGATTAAGCAGTTCCTATTTTCGGAACTATACCAAAGATAAAACTATAAAGTATGAAAATCCAACGAAGGGAAAAAATTCTACAAAAGCACTGACGTGAAATCATGAGCTTTTTTTGCCAAGTGATTCTTTATCTATATTGAGTATTGTGTCTTTGTTGGTGGTTTTGATACAATAAATTGGAGTTCCGATTTTAGTTAGTGATATTTTCACGCAGTAAATTTTCACAAATGGATTTAATGTTCGAATGAGAGCTTGTGCTGAATTTCGATCATGTATTTCTGCATTTCTATACATATCGGGATGACGAAATTTCAAATGCGTTCATCTTCTGAACCATTAAGGGGATCTTGTCATTTGTTAACTAGACTTTCAAGCTTTTAACCTACCCCGAAAATTTCGAGTCTCTAAGTCATCCTTTTGCAAAATAGAGACGCTATGTATACATATGCGATGACCATAAGTTTTCATCCATGGCTCATATGACACTAAGTGCTTAGTGACAATATCACTACCTTAAATAGCGGGAATTCATCGGGTTGAAATTTACCGATTCATATAAAATGAATCTGAACTGCGAATGGAAATATTCAATATTCTGAAAAATATTTGGGTACTTTTTTTTGCGCGCATGTTCTAGGGGAAGAGCGTGCTATCGTTCTGTTTGTAATTGTCGAATTTAGAGCCAAAAAATTTCAAAAAGCACTGCCGTGAAGGCAGCAACTTTTGCGCGCATGTTCAATGTAGATGACCGCTTCAGCAACGAATTTGAACGTGCGCGCAAAAGCTGCTGCCTTCACGGCAGTGCTTTTTGAAATTTTTTTCTGATAAATTACTGGATTCCAATTCGATCTGATCTGTATTTTGGGAAATATTGGAAAAATAAAATTTTGATTGGGTATATCTACGGAATCATTGGATGGATGTTACCCATTCACGAATTCGACCTTCGTAATTAAGCCCCAAACCTACTCTACAAATATCGAGTTTCTGAATCGTTTCTTCCGGAAGTTATTGTGTTTACGGTCAGCCTAACGGCCGACTGCGTAAACACAATAACTTCCGAAAGAAACAACTTAGAAACTCGATATTTGTAGAGAAGGTTTGGACCTTAATTACGAAGGCCGAATTCGTGAATGGGTAAAATCCACTCAATGATTCCGTAGATATACCCAATCAAAATTTTAAATTTTTCCAATATTTCCAAAAATACAGATCAGATCCAATTGAAATCCAGTACTTCATCGAAAATAACAGTTCGAAGTTTCATACAGAATTTAATGAGGATGATATGATGAGAAAATCATAGAAATTTTTTTTTTCAAATTGTTCTATTAACACGATTATCACGAAATTTTGCATAATATTGTCTTTCAGCATATTAAAACTAGCTGTGAAGTTTAATCAGGACTGAATCAGTATTTCTCGAGTTATACCGAAAAAATCAACGATATCGAGAAGAAAACCTCGAAATTTGACATATTTTTTCCTGATATCTCCAAAACTTATGATCGTATCGAACTGAAATTTGGTACACTGCTGTGAAATTAGAAGGTCAAAGTGTGAGTATAATTTTTTTTGGATATGATGAATGGTTTCCGAAAAAAAAAATTTTTTTTAAAATTACTGACAATACGATCCTGACGAAATTTGGCTCAAAGTTGCACGTCGTTGTACTCCACCTAACTGCCAAGTTTGAATCCAATCGCTCAGGTAGTTTCTGAAATAAAAAATAAATAACTTCAAAACTTCAAATGCCTATAACTCCGAAACTATTCGATCGATTTGGCCCATTAACGAACTTAACCGCGGCATTCCGATGCGCAACCTATGCTGAAAGTTTCAAGTTGCTAGCTTGCTTCTGTCGACAGTTATCGTGTCTACGGCCGGCCGGACAGAATCAATTTTGACACCGGATTCGTCATCAGTGAGTCCAACCTAGTTGATTGAGACCATTTTTGGCTCAATCATCCAAAATTACAGACATTTGGACAAAACGATAGCACGCTGTTCCCCTAGAACATGCGCGCAAAAACGTATCAAACGACTAGGATGGGCTCACTGATGACGGGCCTACGGGGAATCCAATCGACCTGAAACTTTCAGGTTAGGTTGCATTTGAAAATGCGACGGCTAAGTTCATTAATGGGCGAAATCGGCCAAATAATTTTTGAGTTAGAGCCTTTTGAAATTTTGAGGTTATTTCCATGATAATTCGGGAACTACCGGAACGATTTGATTGAAACTTGGCAGTTAGTTGTAGTTCAACCACGAGCACCTTTTTGCGGAATTCTGTTGAGATCGACTGTATAGTGTTCACGTCCATGTTCAACAAATAAACAATATATCGTAGGAATTTGGACATAAAATGCAGACAATAAACTATGATTTTGCCAACGTTTCGGAACGGCTTGTTCCTTTTTCAAGGCTAGAAAATTGTTTTTATTAACTATAGACAAAACATATAACATTTAACATTATTACCTCATCATACAATCAATAAAACATACAAAATTAAAATGGTTAGAAAGAGTAAATGTATCAGTTCGGATGCCTGACAGTCGACGGAATAACAATAACAAACAAGATGACATTAGATACATTGCGATTACACATATGTTCATATATGGTCTTAGTCTACTTATTATATCGTGACCAGCAAATATAGAATATGAACATATTGTACGGGTGGAATATCAATCCGGTCACAATCACAAAACTAACATGTAAACAAATCCGGAGTAGCTATCCGTTTGGAATATTCATTTTGGAAATGATATAATCGTAAACAATACTTAAGTTGTTTGTATCCTCTCTGTAATTCACTGTATCATTCTTTCTTATATATATCATTTCACCCAGCAGACGTCTGAAATAATTCTGTTCTTTTTCTAGGATTGTTACATGTTCGAAATCAAATCTATGTCCCTCCGTGTGTGTATGTTGGGTGAGGGCAGTTTTGTTCTCAGCTGTTAATTGTTTGGTGTCGTTTTTATGTTGTCGTACCCTATCTTTCAAATATTGTTTTGTCTGACCCACATACACCTTGTTGCAATCCTGGCAAGGAATCCTGTATACAAGGCTGGACTGCATAGTCGGAAGTGTTTTGTCTTTTATGTTGGTAAAAAATTTTTTGTTGTTGTCAAGGACGTTGTAAAATGATGTCGTGCAACCATATTCTTTGAATATGTTGTGTATTTTGTAGGACAACTCCGGGAAAAACACGAGTTTGAAATGCTTCGACATGGTAGTCACCTCAGGTTGTGGGTTGATGTTTATGTTGTTGGCTGTATCAGTTGTATTGACATTCCTACCAATGCTCACAGGACAAACCTGATCCCGTTTGAGTCTGTAAGCATTTATTGCCCTTCTGATGTAGTAAGGACGACTACCATGTCGAAGCATTTCAAACTCGTGTTTTTCCCGGAGTTGTCCTACAAAATACACAACATATTCAAAGAATATGGTTGCACGACATCATTTTACAACGTCCTTGACAACAACAAAAAATTTTTTACCAACATAAAAGACAAAACACTTCCGACTATGCAGTCCAGCCTTGTATACAGGATTCCTTGCCAGGATTGCAACAAGGTGTATGTGGGTCAGACAAAACAATATTTGAAAGATAGGGTACGACAACATAAAAACGACACCAAACAATTAACAGCTGAGAACAAAACTGCCCTCACCCAACATACACACACGGAGGGACATAGATTTGATTTCGAACATGTAACAATCCTAGAAAAAGAACAGAATTATTTCAGACGTCTGCTGGGTGAAATGATATATATAAGAAAGAATGATACAGTGAATTACAGAGAGGATACAAACAACTTAAGTATTGTTTACGATTATATCATTTCCAAAATGAATATTCCAAACGGATAGCTACTCCGGATTTGTTTACATGTTAGTTTTGTGATTGTGACCGGATTGATATTCCACCCGTACAATATGTTCATATTCTATATTTGCTGGTCACGATATAATAAGTAGACTAAGACCATATATGAACATATGTGTAATCGCAATGTATCTAATGTCATCTTGTTTGTTATTGTTATTCCGTCGACTGTCAGGCATCCGAACTGATACATTTACTCTTTCTAACCATTTTAATTTTGTATGTTTTATTGATTGTATGATGAGGTAATAATGTTAAATGTTATATGTTTTGTCTATAGTTAATAAAAACAATTTTCTAGCCTTGAAAAAGGAACAAGCCGTTCCGAAACGTTGGCAAAATCATAGTTTATTGTCTGCATTTTATGTCCAAATTCCTACGATATATTGTTTATCTGTTGAGATCGTTTGTTGAGATCGTACTGTCAGTAAATCTAAAAAAATTTTTTTCGAAATTTTCGCAAACTGTTCATCATATGTGAAAAAAAGTTTTGCTCAAACTTTGAGCTTCATATTTCACAGCACTGTACCGAAATTAAGTTCGATACGATCATAATTTCTGGAAATTTTGGGAAAACAATGTAAAATATCTTGTTTTTTCCCGATACCGTTGTTTTCTCCGAAATAACTGAAGAAAACCTAAAATAGCACTGACGTGAAGTAGCAGCTTTTTCACGCATGTTCAAATTCGTTCCCAAAGCGATCATCTCCTTTGAACATGCACGCAAAAGCTGCTGACTTCACGTCAGTGCTTTTATAGGTTTTCTTATTGTTATAATGACACGATAACCACTAAATTTCGAATAAATGTTCCAAGTCCAACGAACATGTTTTTTTGAATTCTTGCTGAATATATAAGAATAATCATATGGAATAACTTTACTCATTTTAAATTTTTTATTTCAGAATATCACAAGCCATAGTTATTGTGGCGGTTTTGATCGGTGCCTCCCTGGCTAGTCTACAATCCACATCAAAAAATCATGACTTACTCTCCAAAATTGGTCTGACTAGGGTAAGAACACCTCAGAGTCACCATCGAAAGAGATTAGCAGTGCAATCCAGACACCATAGCAGATCTGACGACTCACATATGTTCATCATCAAACTACCACCTAGTCCACATTATTACGGTTTCAACAACCCCAACAGTATAGAAGAGCCCTCCAAGAAGAAGCGCTTACCTATAGGTAATATTCAAAATATAATTCTAGGAAAGCACTGATGACGTGAAGGTCATCAATTCAATATGCTTGTTCAAATTCGAAACCATTTCCACACGAAATTTGGTATGAACCTTCATGTCGTCAATTCTCTACTAAGAATCTACTGGGTTTCAATTCGAACATTCCTTTATTCTCGGAAATATTGGGGGAATAAAATTTGCAATGAATATATCCAGGGAATCATTAGGAAGATTTTACCCTTTCAAGAATGCGGTAGCTCCAGTACATAGACATATTAAACTCCGTGGACATGGCCTACAGGTTTATTCATGAAGAGTCGAATGCGGATAAGATATGGAGCGAGAGGTCCGAGAAAGAGATGGAACTAGTTCGCGAGACCATAGACGACATACTCGATACTAATACCTGGGACCCTATTCTTGAATGTGATGGTATGAACGTTCTCTATCGTTCCATCAAAAATGCACCGCGTTTCCTTGACAACAGCGTCGACACGCCTACTTTCTGCCTTGCGCGATTCAAGAATAGGGACCCTGGTATGCGTATGGTTATAGTCATTTGAATTTTTGAGGTTATTTACTGAATATTTCAGAAACTACTGAAGCGATCGGATTGAAACTTGGTAGCTAGTTGTAGCATGATAACCCACTTCCTCTCGTGAGGAGAATAACTTCCGCAAAAAACGACTCATATATTCAGAGTAGGCATCGGAATTGATAACGAAGTTCTGGGACTACTTTACTGTTGTTCTTCAGAACACAAAACTACAGTATATTGATAATTTTTTCTTTACAGGTTTCAAGAGCAATGGAAAACCCGCAAAAGTATACCACTGGAATCTTCCAGTCCTCAAGACCTTGGCGGCGCACAAACTCAAATCCAGAAAAAACGACATCCACGATATAACGATAAACGATTTTCCCAATCCTGAAAGTTGGAACGAAGTACTCGACAAACCAGAGAACGAGCATTACAAACCTAAAAAACCGTCCTATTACGTTCCTGCAAAACCCAAGAAAGGATCATTCACTAAATACTTCCCTGGAAACGGAAAGCCACACTCATTTTACGTGATTGAAAAGAGCAAAAAAGCACACTACCATAGATTACTGCCATAAAAAGTACTTATAAGATTATTTTGACATGGGCGTAATCTCATCAAGTCTGAAAAAAGCTTTATCCATCAAAATTTCGTCCTTCTATCTCTTAAAGTTTTCAATTAGGAATATTTTCTTCGCGATGAAACCTGTCGAAATTTTTCCACTTGAAGCCCATGTATTGTGCAATAATGCTCTTAAGTGGATTGTCCCAGACTGATACAAGCTTTTGTATGATTTTATAGTGTTAAATGTTTATTATCAATAATAAATTATATAAGTGTAATTTTATTTATTTTTATCTTAAAATCATTTGAATAAAAGTAAGAATGAGTGAGTATGCTATGATTTCGAACCCATTTCCAGCCATTACCTGAATGAACACGAATAACTTGCGAATTACACTGAAATTTGTGAAAAGATTCTGTAATATACATGGTGTTCCTTGATGATGATGAAAAATATTTAAGGGGGCTCTTCTTGGAGCCAATGTCAGAAAAAAAATTATATGAAGGTATGTCGAAAACCAGCTAATTTTTGACATACATGTTGGTGAATTTTTTGAACCACAATCGTGGTATTGCTGATATTATTTGTCAGTACATTAGGGTACATCTTCTGATGTACAAAAAAAGTAATTATTTTCACCAGTGGCGAGTATGGGTTTCGCATTGAATTATCTGAGAGAAACGCTTTTTCGCAAGGGTTTATTATTTTCTCAGTCAAATAAACCAATACCATTGTTTTTTTTTATCGATCCCTAAGGTTTATTACTTTATCAAATAATAAACCAAACTGTTAAAACACTGCTAGTTTCAAATTAAAAATTATTTCAGAAATTCTCATTTATTCCTGAACAAATTTGATCTTTTGATTTCACTTTGCTGTCGCATGATTTTCGCTCAAAAAATAAAATAAAATCCATTTTACTGCTGAGTCGATTTCAGCACAATTTTATATGAAGAATTTTCTATGGAAATTTTGAAAGAGCCATCTATAGATTGGTGAAATTTGTTGAAGATATTTGATCAGTCATGAATTTGAACTTTGTTATAAGCTCGAAAAAAATGATGGTCAGTTTCAGTTCTAGTAGTACAAAATTTCGAGGGGAAATTCGTCGAATTCGGGGGAGGCAGATTTAGAGTTTGAAACAACTCGGTTCGCTCTGTTGATCGTTTGCATTGTTCCAATATTGTTCATTAGGCCACTCGTAGCCTACGTAAACTGATAATAGTTAACGTAGGCTACGGGCCACTTTTTCCTAGAGGCCCTTAACAAATAGTTGAATCCGACAATCTGCAAGGGCGCTTTTTGTGAATAACAATTTTCATTTCATTTCTAATAGTTCTCTTTCAGGCTTTGGGAGTAAAACCCAGAAAATACCTGAAAAATAAGGTTAGCTCAAATTTTGTTGCGGAATTCGGTACATAGTGTGATTTCAAGTTTCATTAATCTGATGGTGATCATTGAGAAGACAGTGTGAAAAAGTCTTTCTTGGATTATATCATAAAATAACTTCAACCAAACATACCAAATTTTTCGGAATTTATATGAACAGATTTCTAAGCTGGCTAAGTCCATTGAAATTCGAGTTGAGTCCGACGAATATAATTTAAGACATCCGAAGGCTTTCGTTTCTTTCAATTTTTTCTAGTGGTACGAAATTTTTCATAACCCATTGTCATGAATGCTTAACTCCAATTTGTTCGAATTGGTTTTCTTGGAATGATCGAGGAAATAAATTTTTTTATATTAGTAATAATTGCGTGGATTTTGTCTATAAACGAACTCAACCGACTCAGGCCTACTCTGGGTATTTTAAGTTTTTCATTTGAGAAGTGTTAACGAATGGACAGCAATTGAATTCAGAGTTCGAGAATTATACTGTACTTGTTCCTTAGAACAAGCGCGCAATAATTGACGGCATTTTCTTAATAATAGCAAAGCTCCGAAAATTCTCTATAACTTAAGGATTACAATAAAAACGGTATTTTTCCTCGAGCCACAAACCTTTCATATACATATAAAACATTTATAAGATGAAAGAAAGGGGTTTGATAGAATGTTTTGAAAAACGCAATTGGCGAGTGAAGATAAGCGCTACTCCCTCTGGTGGCTATCCGAGTAACCCGAGGTACAGACATTATCATTGACAAGTTAAAAGAAATGTTAAGAAAATGAGAAAGTTTATGCATTTTTCTTGGCGTTTGTGTGATTTTACAAGTGCTTCTACTGAGGAAAAGCAAACTCAAATGTCCCTCCCCATAGATTTCTACAGCCCGGTAAAAAATTTGGAGTTAGTTCGAAAGAAATTGCCTTTAACAAGTCGGGCTTGAAAGTGTTGAAGAATCGATGAAAACCAACAAACAAGATTTATATCAGTCTGTTACCTGCATTTTACCGATGATGATCATTTTTATAGAGGGATGCACGAATTGCTCATGAAATATTAGATCACATTCATGAAGACAATTTTTTTCCAGACCCCTAATCCAAGCAGAGAAATTTACTTGAGAGGAATGCTATGCCTTCCAGAGATCTGTCTGTTGAACTAACTGATCATTAAGGAACAACGTAAATCTTTTAGTGATAGAACTGACTATTGAAAAAAAAGAGTCTCAACAAGGAAATATCTGGTGATGAATACTGTTCGCTCAAAATGCTTCTGTCGATGAAAGCAAAGTTGTACAAGGCTTATTTATTACAGCTTTTTCAAGACCAATCATATGAGAGTTGGAAAATTTATTTGTCAATCCATAATGAATAAGGCTCACAGTACTAGTAGCATTAGTTTTATGTGAATGCATTCATTTTATTCACAATATATTGAGTATTTAGTTCTTCGCTATAAAAATAGTAAAGTTATGAGTATTTGTCTATTATTCCAAAAAGTATGTTTTACAATACTATCTGTTTTTCAACTTTCAAGGCAGCCTAAGCAATTCACCAATGTCAATCTTGCCATATATCGATCTGAAAATAAATAATATTAAAAACTGTCTAACCTTGGAGATATCCTCGTAATTTAAGAGTTGCTACTCTAAATAAGATTGAAGAATGATACATACCTACTTTATAAGAATGGAATATGTACTCCCAGTAATACTCTCGTCAACTATAAAAGTCTAAAAAGTCCTTGAATAAATCGTGAAATCAAAAATTATCAAACCAAACACTAACAAACAGTAAAAAATCAACTATCAAAACAAAATCTATGTCTGTATCAAAGGTTCTAAAACTGGCCACCGTGGCGCTGCAATCTTAAATTCAGACGCCAATACTTCTGAAATATCAATCCAATGGCCATAGAAGCGGCCATATAAATACAAATGTCCAAACATCTATAGAACAGAAGGGACACCAGTTTCTAGGAACCATGGAAACTCCTTTGATATCGATCAAATATAAGACAATGTCACCTTTGGTTGACACATAACTAGGTACATAAAATTATCGAAAACATACCTACTTTGTAAATATGGCACAGTCTCTGCCTATAATACAACCTAGACTACTCCTAGGTTTACAGACTAATTTACAAGGTAATGCACAATTCATTTCCGACGAAGAAATCCTCTATCCAGTTGGTTCAGTGCTGGCACTGCACAATATTAACCAGAAAAGACAGAAATACATCAGATTACCAGAAAAAGGAAAAAATGTGACTTCAATAGTAGTAAGCCCAAATAAGTAAGTGACAGCAACAGTCCCATATACATATTAACATCATAGTTTTATATTAACATTATAGTCTTATGAGACTATGAACATTACACAAAGTACTATTCTAAATATCTCGACACTAATGCAAAATAATAAAAATGCAAAAATAGGTAAACTTTGGTTCGTAAAGGGATATTTTATGAGGTGGGTTTCAATCAATTTTCTATCAACCCTGTGAGGGTGATTACAGAAACCCCTAAAATCTTAAATGGAAGAGGGTTAATTGAATGACACTTTGTTTTAAAGCCAATTCGATGCCTTGTCAACAATATTGTACATATTACCTTTTTTATTCATACTTCTACATTCTGAAAAAATTAAGAAAATAAATGAATAATAAACTAACATAATCACAAAGACGAATATCTGTCTATAAATCAACAAATATTCCACCTTGATCAGAGCTAATCATCCAATCAACCAAAACATCTATACCGAAGAAGCGAACCCAAGGAGAAGCTGTTTCATAGTTATTACTGATCGTCAGGCCATCTTACCTTGGATAAAACCGCTGAGAAGGGAATCTAGATACTTGTCACCTTTCAGATGGAATACTGCAGTATAATTACGTACAGCGTGCGAATCCTACCTTCTTGTGCAGAATACTTTAATCGATTTACAAATTGAACGGAACCAACCGTATAAGATTTCCCCCTACGAACCAAATTTTACGCCTTTTTACATGCATTTTGTATGGGGGCCGAGATATCAAGGGTAGTTTTCAAATCGACACACTGGTATGTACATTTATGTTTTAATTTGATTTATTATATCTAGAAAACTAATTGGAGTGGTAGAATCGGGAGATAAGCCTCAAGTCACCCTTTACGATTCCAAAACGTACAAAAGAAAAAAGCAGATCAGCGTTCCAACTGATAAAGGGGAAACTTGCTATGCATCAAGATTTGCTGCAGTTACTTTCACCCATGATTCCAAGGTTATAATATGTGTCTCGGGTGAACCAGACTGGCAACTATATTCCTACAAATGTGACAAAGGGAAACTAGAAAGCTCTGCCAGAGCTAACAACGCCAATGGAACTGGCATTGTTCTTGAGGTAAAGATTATTCCCAATAAATCTACAATCAGCATTGAGACCACTTCAATTTTTTTCTTTCCTCCCTTTTAACAACAGATTGCATGTAATCCTGTGGACGCAAACCAGCTGGTTCTCGTTGGTGAGGGTCTTCTGAGGATGCTGCAATGTTCAGATTATCAATGGAGACAATTCGGTTACAGCAAAAGTGATCAGATGGTTTTGAACACTGCTTGCTGGTTGTCTCAAGACAGAATACTGATAGGGACTAAAGATGGAAAATTCCTATTCCTTGAAAGCGGGGAGTTGAAATCGATCTTTCTAGCAAACGACCTACCAGTCATCAACTTGAGGATCAAAGATGAGTAAGTATATCAATTGTAAACTCCAACTATTTTCATTCATAAAGTTTTTCACCCCTTGCTATTTCTGAGGATGTCCAAGCGGTACGTAAATCTTCATCGAAAATTGTTGCAAGATTTCTAGTCATAATACTAATAATTTCCTTTCATTTAGTGTCCAGGCACAAACAGGCTCTCAGACCAGCATTCCCTTAGAAGCTTTCACAATTCCACAGGAGGAAGGTCAGAACTACTGCATCAAATCACTGATAAACTTCTCTAGAGGTTTTGCATTTGGTTATATGAATGGTACTGTCCACCTCTATGAAAAAGAAACTCCACACAAGTACAGAAAGAGAAATGTCTTTCGAATACCGGACCATACTATCGTCAGAGAGTACGAAAAGGCTCCAGATGAAGTGAGAGAATATATCATGATCCACTATTGAAAAGTCAATTCGCTTCATTTCAAGGTTATGACGGAGATCAATTGCATCAGCATAAACCCTGCCCAAGATAGACTCATGGTTAGCTGCAGAGAGAGTCAGTTGTATTCCGTAAGGTTATGGTTGCAGGATATAAATTCTAGTGCCGAAGTTGCTTTTTCGGAGTTTGGTTATGTACTACATAACGGTCCTGTTGGTTCTATGGCTGTATGTGCTTGGAAGCCGATATTACTTACAGCTGGTGAGATATGTGCTAATTTAATTAACAGTTAAATACAGGAATATTTTTCAGGACAAAAAGACAGAACTTTGAAAATTTGGAACTACGAGACTGCGGAACTTGAACTAGGCCAGAAGTACCAGGATGACCTCTACGGGGTTGCTTTACATCCGACCGGACTTTACTGCATAGTTGGATTTTCCGACAAGCTTAGATATCTGACTATAATGATAGACGAGTTCACCATCAACAGGGAGTTTCCTATCAGGGTTTGCAAGCAGTGTTCCTTCAGTCAGATGGGTCACTACTTCGCTGCAGCAAATGGTAACTTGATTCAAGTAGGTTATAGGATCTGTTGATGCGTCTATTAGCTCCTTTGTTGGTTTAATTAAGTGATGAAGTAATTCACACATTATTTGTGACAAAATCAAATCTTTCAGGTGTATTCTAGCATTACCTTCGAAATGTTCTATACTCTGAAGGGTCACAACGGCAAAATCTCGGGGATGAGCTGGACTGCAGACGATTCCAAACTCTCCACCTGCGGCTCAGAAGGTGCTGTCTACGAATGGAAGGTAACGGAGTCCAAGAGAACTGCCGAGACAATTATAAAAACATGTCCTTTCAACGATTGCGTCGTTTCTTCGGATGGAAAGTCGACTTTGGCTGTCGGTAAGGACGGACACATTAGGGAACTCAACAACTCCGCCATCTATCGTGACGTGACGCTATTGAACACGCCTCTAGACTGTATAGTGCTGAGTAGACTGGACACGATGCTTTTCGTGACAGGGAACAGTGGAGTCATATACAGCATAAAACTGCCTCTGATGGAGAAATTGGAGTTTTTAGAGTTCAACATGCATAGTGCTACTGTAACGAATATGCTTATGTCTTCTAATGATAAGTAAGTGTGGATTATTTGGTTTCTACATTCTTTCTGTGAAACTTTCTTACCCGTTACAAGCCAGTCTTGGGGAAATTCATAAGCTCTACATTAGCTGTGATTTTGGTGAGGATAAGAGAGGATATTCCGTAAAACTTAATTCGATTATATACTCCATATCATTCAAGAATAATATTGTAATTTTTAAGAGATACTTATGACCTCATGTTTTTTCTTCAGATACGTCCTGACTGGAGCCCAAGACGGTAGCATATGCTTCTGGCGGATTCTCAACACTGACGGAAAAGCAATTAAGGTTGACAAGGAATTTGCAGTGGCAAGAGAAATTCTTATTTCTCGTGAAGTCCTGGAAGACAAACTGAATCAGATACGCGACCTTCACTTGCGTATGCACGAACTGGAGACTGAGTTCGCATATCAGATGCGCCAGAACGATGTCGTTCACAACCTTAGGATGAAGGACGTCCATCAAGGATACTGTAGCGCCATCGAAGAACTCAAGGAGAAGAATGAACAACTGGAATCTGATCACCAGCAAGAGCTTCATAATATCAACATGGAGATCAACAAGATGAAGCAGACCCACGAGCAGTTTGTTCATAAACTGGAGGCTAACTACAACGAAAAACTGATATACGAGTACGATAAATATATGAACCTGGAAGAGAAGATGGACAAGATGCGACTGGAGTACGAACAGCAGCTTGAGGACTTGAGACAGGCTAAGACCGACACTGAAGAAACTATAACTAATACCTTTTTGGAGAAGCTACAGGAGAAAGATGCTCAACATGATGAGGTAAAGATTCATTATGATCATTATTTAAAGGAGTTGATCCACTTATATTTACATCTTTTCAGCTTATCGAACAAGCGAGACAACGAAAGGAACAGCACGAACTCATAAAGCGGCAGATAGAGGATGACGCTGATCGAGAAATTTACGAACTCAAGGCAGCCCACGAAAAAGAGCTCAAAGAGGAACAGGACCTCAACGTGAGGATCAGAGGCGAGACAGCAATGGTCAAAAAGAAGCTGATCACTTCCCAAAAAGAAATCGACGACCTCAAACATACCGTGTACCTGTTGGAAAGCGACCATACTAAATTCAAGGGGGTTATAGTGGACAGGGAAAAGGACATAGCGGATCTTAAGAAGGAAATAGCCGAGAGAGACCAAACGATACAAGATAAGGAAAAGAGAATTCACGATTTGAAAAGAAAGAACCAGGAACTGGAGAAGTTCAAGTTCATACTGGACTTCAAGATCAAAGAACTTAAATCGCAGATTGAACCTAAGGAGAGGACAATACGAGAGCAAGTGGAGCAGATTAACGAGATGGTTCGAGAGCTGGAAAACTTGCAAAAGATCATCCTCAGTCTGGACCTTCAGCTGGATGAACTGAGGGAAAAACTGGCGGCTTCGGACAACGAAGTGAAGATAGAAGTTGCAAAGAACAGAAGAATGAAGGAAGCTCTCAAGTCTCTCAGGAATGATATTCACAAAGCCAGTGGCTACATCCAAGATGTACCAATGCTGATAAAAACTGTTAGGGTGAGTAGATGAATATTCGTATGAAGATTTTATTCAAGCTCTTGGAAAAAGCAGAGGCACTTTTGTGCGGATTTTTGAATCTTTATCTGGACAAACCTTTCACTTTTGGCCAATTATTGTTTTTGAAACCACCCATTATTAATCAATAGATAATGATTATTGACAACCATTATGTCCAGAAATCGAATGAAATCATGTCCAAGATTGATGTCAGAACAAGGGTGTCTTTGGAAATAAATAGAGGTGTTCAAAATAAATAGCGCCTGCTGAAGAGCTGGGGTGTTGTTTACCATAGGAGAGGGTTCACGACCCTCGTAGTTTTTTATTGTTGTGGATGACTTGCCAGAGAAAGTTCGATCAATTGAGGTATGAAGTTGAGATGTCATTGACATGTTTGTGGACAATACAAATGTTTTGATGGTTGTATCTGACCTTCTGAAGAATATAGAAGTGTATCGAAAAAGTTTTTTGGGTGCATGTGTGATGTAAGGGGTATCTGTTATCACTTTATGTGCTAATACTTCGATTTATGAGTGATATGTTGGGTAACTCAGATCATATGGACGTTTTGTAGAATATCTATCATAAGTACAACGCAGACAAGGACTTCGCTATGGCCCAGGAAGAAGACAAGGAGGCTAAAAGTGAGTTTCTACGTCAACGTGAATTCTTAGAAAGGACTGTAAGCACGCTGAAAGAAAGGGTATGATATTCTTGAGCGGTTCATTACTATCTCTAAGCATATGCTTTAACAGGTAATCAGAAACCAGTCCAGCGTAGGTGTCGATAAATTCCGATTGGTAGAAGAAAATGCACTTTTATTAGTGGAAACTAACAATCTGAGGTACAACCTGAAAAACGAACAGAAGCAGAACAAGAAGTTACAATCTGTGTTGGGATTCTCCAAGAAATACGTTCTTCCCAGGGTTGCTCAGCAAAAACTGCATAACGCGATAGCGACAAGAGAGGAGATCAGAGATGAATACCAGTCTAAGCTAGAAGTAAGTATCAATTCGTTTGTCCTTTCCAGATGTCATTTGTTCGAGGTCCATTTTTTGCGCGCATGTTCTAGGGGAACAGCGTGCTATCGTTTTGTCCAAATGTCTGTAATTTTGGATGATTGAGCCGAAAATGGTCTCAATCGACTAGGTTGGACTCACTGATGATGAATCCGGTGTCAAAATTGATTCTGTCCGGCCGGCCGGCCGGTTGGCCGGCCGTAGACACGATAACTGTCGGCAGAAGCAAGCTAGCTACTTGAAACTTTCAGGATAGGTTGCGCATCAGAATGCCGCGGTTAAGTTCGTTAATGGGCCAAATCGGTCGAATAGTTTCGGAGTTGAACGCACTTGAAGTTTTGAAGTTATTTATTTTTTATTTCAGAAACTACTCGAGCGATTGGATTCAAACTTGGCAGTTTGGTGGAGTATAACGCCGTCCAACTTTGAGCCAAATTTCGTCTAGATCATATTGTCAGTAAATTTTTAAAAAAAAATTTTGTTTTTTTCGGAAACCATTCATCATAACCAAAAAAAATCATACTCACACTTTGACCTTCTAATTTCACAGCAGTGTACCAAATTTCAGTTCGATACGATCATAAGATTTGGAGATATCGGGAAAAAATATGTGAAATTTCGAGGTTTTCTTCTCGATATCGTTGATTTTTTTCCGTATTACTCGAGAAATACTGATTCAGTCCTGATTGAACTTCACACCTAGTTTTAAGATGCTGAAAGACAACTTTATGCAAAATTTCGTGATAATAGTGTTATTAGAACAATTTGAAAAAAAAAATTTCTATGATTTTCTCATAATATCATTCTCATTAAATTCTGTATGAAACATCGAACTGTTATTTTCGATGAAGTACTGGATTTCAATTCGATCTGATCTGTATTTTTGGAAATATTGGAAAAATAAAATTTTGATTGGGTATATCTACGGAATCATTGGGTGGATTTTACCCATTCACGAATTCGGCCTTCGTAATTACAAGGTCCAAACCTTCTCTACAAATATCGAGTTTCTAAGTTGTTTCTTTCGGAAGTTATTGTGTTTACGCAGTCGGCCGTTAGGCTGACCGTAAACACAATAACTTCCGGAAGAAACGACTTAGAAACTCGATATTTGTAGAGAAGGTTTGGGACTTAATTACGAAGGTCGAATTCGTGAATGGATAAAATCCGCCCAATGATTCCGTAGATATACCCATTCAAAATTTTATTTTTACAATATGTCCAAAAATACAGATATGATCGAATTGAAATCCAGTAATTTATCAGAAAAAAATTTCAAAAAGCACTGCCGTGAAGGCAGCAGCTTTTGCGCGCACGTTCAAATTCGTTGCTGAAGCGGTCATCTACATTGAACATGCGCGCAAAAGTTGCTGCCTTCACGGCAGTGCTTTTTGAAATTTTTTATCCATAAGGTTGTATCTGGATGTCCATGATTGTCCATTAAAATCCAAAGTTGTGCCTGTAGCCCTATACAATGGGCATGCCAATTTGCTTGTCCAATATATTGATGTGCTTAAAACAAATCCCTATTGTATGGTTGCTTCAAATGCTTTACCACATGCCTCTTTCATGACGACAGTCAAGGTCTCTGGACGAAGTAGTTCACGAAGGATTAGAGAGATGGCGCTAGAGATAATATATATTATGTTTCCTGATGTTTTTCTGGAGAATCGGCTAGAATATAATATAATGAATAATAACTTTCTTCCTTCAGGCCGAAGAAAAAGCACTTGCTGTGATGGCTGGTGAAAACCAACGTCTCCTAAAAATGGTTACTGGAGATGACTTTGACGAAGATGATGAAGTTAACGAGGAACAAGAAGCGGCCACTGGAACTCATCAATTTGACACCATAGAAGGAGCTTTGGCTCTGAGGAAAAAAGCTGGTAGTAAAAGAGACTCTGATGAACTCGACTGAAATCCTTGACGTTTTTTAAAATTGTATATGTTTTAAAGATGATCTTTTCTTGTATTTGTATATTCGTTATTATAATGAACAATTATTTCAGTTTCATATTTACCAGTCAACCACTTCTTCAGTTCCGTGTAGTAGAAAAATGAAGGGATCCGATCGAGGTGCTTTCTGAGGAGAATTGACTCAATAGCACTAACTTTTGTCCTCGCTATAACTCAAGACATTTTCTCCTGGAGTTTATTGTTTTTCGTTCCAGAGTAAAATTCAAAAACGAGATAAAGCCGTTTAATGTGGAGGCCAAGACAAGAAAGTACCAATGGCTCATATGAATAATTTTATATGTCGAGCCAGGGGGGTGAAACTCCTAGTGGAATATGGGAAGCAATTTTCTGTGACTGGCCACTCGAGATTAAGGGAGATAGAAGATATGAAAGTATAGCTTTCTCCGTCGGGACTGGATGATTCGAAACGACATTTGACATTGACTAGTATTTTTGCCGGTAAAATAAGAATGGAGTTGTTTTCTAAGGGTACTGTCTAGATAAGCTAATAGTTTCTATATATTCTATACAGTTTTTTGTATTCTTTTCTCATTTAACTCCTGTAATAATATCTGATACATCAATGAAACCTTCCTTGATCAAACTCAAGTTCACGTGAAAATTTTCTTTAGATGAAAATCCATACGAGTAATATCAAAGGTTTGTGATAATATCACAGGTTCTCAAGAAAAACCTGCATTTTGTCGATTTTGCTAAGAATCCTTCTAGACTATTAACCTGGTAATAAGGCTTCAATATTGATGCAATTCCCGAATATGTTCTGAATGATCATGTAGATATGAATCTTATGATTTGAGTTCCGATGACAGCTATAATAGTTCCAGTAATGACTCTGAGAAAATCATTGATGCCTTCAACATCTGATCAACCTTCAGTAGAAAGGTCTGATACAACAAGCTTTCCTTCTAGTGCTGAAGTTGCCAAAATTATATAGGTAAATGAAAATTCCTTTTTAGTTGAAAATAAACCTGTATTTTTACGAAAATTAGGATTCTCAATCACATTTGTCCCCTGAGCAGCAGTCCTTATAACAAATTCATAGAGAACTGTATCTTTCAAATTATTCAAACTCAAAATGAAGAGTAGGCAAAAAAAATTTAAAACTGTTATCACCTCTGCGTTAACAGAGTCATACATACTTTTCAAAGTTTGTAACGCTGTATTGATGCAGTAATGCAGGAGCAATTTGTTTCCATTACCAATAGTTTTCATTATTTTCAGTTGAATTTCTAATGTAGGAATGTCTACCAATATTTCCAAACAACATTTTTCACTTGAAAAAAAGGATGATTTCCTAAAGTTTTCAATTTTTAATTAATTTAAATATTCTATTTCTAGGTTTTCACCACTAGTTCCAGGATCCATGGATTAAATAAAGTGAATTCAGCAACCCTTTGATGGAAGACTCTTTTGGACATATCCTTTAATGATAATATTGTTATTATTCTTTAAAACTTTGAACATATCATTTCGTTAATGTTAATAGTTAATGAATTGCAAATGATTCTGTATATTTAAACGGAAGAAATAAATGAAGAAACGCGCGTGAAAACACCGATGGATTCCCAGCGATGGCTCCGCCGACGGGCGACGTATGGCAACATTGCGTTCTAGCTCCGCGAGGCGTTAGCAGTGGCTAGGGACGTTCCGTAACGGATCTGTACTCTTCGAACGACTACATTTACGCAGGCAATTTAAGGTAGAATGCCATATCTATCGTTTTATGATTCCATATAGGGTGGGACATGGCTAATAAAGGTTTGATAATTACTGAATATGGATTATTCTTGATTACAGTTCAATATTTTCGTTTGGAAGTGGTAAAAATATATCTGAAATACGTTTTCTGACTGATAGCCCTGATCGAGATCTGACATTTATGCTTGGTTATCATCCTCTTCATCATTTTTGACATACCAAACTGATTGTACGTCGTTCCGAGAACGATGGCGGCGGACTTGATATCGAAGAAAATGGGAAAAATTCAAATACACGTGAAACACTTTCTGGGTGTTGGCCCAGGTGGACACCTGATTCTTATGCTTTGTTATCATTCACTTTATCATTTTCGATACACGAAACTGATTGTAGGTCGTTCTGAGAGCGAGGGCGGCGGACAACATATGGATGAGTGGAAAAAATTCAAATACACGTGAAATACTTTCTGTGTGTTGGCCCAGGTGGACACCTGAGTCTTATGCTTTGTTATCATTCACTTTATCATTTTCGATACACAAAACTGATTGTACGTCGTTCTGAGAAAGAGGGCGGCGGACTACATATTGATGAGAGTGGAAAAAATTCAAATACACGTGAAATACTTTCTGGGTGTTGGCCCAGGTTGGCATATGATATTTATGCTTTGCTATCATTTACTTTATCATTTCCGATACACGAAACTGATTGTACGTCGTTCTGAGAGCGAGGGCGGCGGACAACAAATGGATGAGTGGGAAAAATTCAAATACGCGAGAAATAAGTCCTTGGTGTTGGCCCAGGTGGACACCTGATTCTTAGGCTTTGTTATCATTCACTTTATCATTTCCGATACACGAAACTGATTGTACGTCGTTCTGAGAGCGAGGGCGGCGGACAACATATTGATGAGAGTGGAAAAAATTCAAATTCATGTGAAATACTTTCTGGGTGTTGGCCCAGGTCGGCATATGATATTTATGCTTTGTTATCATTCACTTTATCATTTCCGATACACGAAACTGATTGTACGTCGTTCTGAGAGCGAGGGCGGCGGACAACATATTGATGAGAGTGGAAAAAATTCGAATACACGAGAAATACTTTCTGGGTGTTGGCCCGGGTGGCCACCCGATATTTTTGCTTTGTTATCATTCACTTTATCATTTCCGATACACGAAACTGATTGTACGTCGTTCTGAGAGCGAGGGCGGCGGACAATATATTGATGAGAGTGGAAAAAATTCAAATACATGTGAAAAACTTTCTGGGTGTTGGCCCAGGTCGGCATATGATATTTATGCTTTGTTATCATACACTTTATCATCTCCGATACACGAAACCGATTGTACGTCGTTCTGAGAGCGCGGGCGGCGGACAACATATTGATGAGAGTGGAAAAAATTCAAATTCATGTGAAATACTTTCTGGGTGTTGGCCCAGGTCGGCATATGATATTTATGCTCTGTTATCATTCAGTTTATCATTTCCGATACACGAAACTGATTGTACGTTGTTCCGAGAGCGAGGGCGGCGGACTACATATTGATGAGTAGAAAAAATTCAAATACACGTGAAATACTTTCTTGGTGTTGGCCCAGGTGGAAACCCGATATTTATGCTTTGTTATCATTCACGTTATCATTTCCGATTCACGAAACTGATTGTACGTTGTTCCGAGAGCGAGGGCGGCGGACCACATATTGATGAGAGTGGAAAAAATTCAAATTCATGTGAAATACTTTCTGGGTGTTGGCCCAGGTCGGCATATGATATTTATGCTTTGTTATCATTCAGTTTATCATTTCCGATACACGAAACCGATTGTACGTCGTTCTGAGAGCAAGGGCGGCGGACAACATATTGATGAGAGTGGAAAAAATTCAAGTTCATGTGAAATACTTTCTGGGTATTGGCCCAGGTCGGCATATGATATTTATGCTCTGTTATCATTCACTTCATCATATCCGATACACGAAACTGATTGTACGTTGTTCCGAGAGCGAGGGCGGCGGACTACATATTGATGAGTGGAAAAAATTCAAATACACGTGAAATACTTTCTGGGTGTTGGCCCAGGTGGAAACCCGATATTTATGCTTTGTTATCATTCACTTCATCATTTCCGATACACGAAACTGATTGTACGTTGTTCCGAGAGCGAGGGCGGCGGACTACATATTGATGAGTGGAAAAAATTCAAATACACGTGAAATACTTTCTGGTTGTTGGCCCTGGTGGCCACCCGATATTTATGCTTTGTTATCATTCACTTTATTATTTCCGATACACGAAACTGATTGTACGTTGTTCCGAGAGCGAGGGCGGCGGACTACATATTGATGAGAGTGGAAAAAATTCGAATACACGAGAAATACTTTCTGGGTGTTGGCCCAGGTTGGCATATGATATTTATGCTTTGCTATCATTCACTTTATCATTTCCGATTCACGAAACTGATTGTACGTTGTTCCGAGAGCGAGGGCGGCGGACCACATATTGATGAGTGGAAAAAATTCAAATACACGTGAAATACTTTCTGGTTGTTGGCCCGGGTGGCCACCCGATATTTATGCTTCGCTATCATTCACTTTATCATTTCCGATACACGAAACTGATTGTAAGTTGTTCCGAGAGCTATAGCGGCGGACTACATATTGATGAGAGTGGAAAAAATTCAAATATTTTCACCCCGACCGTTCTTATTCTTTATCCAATTCAATGTCCAAATTATTGACTGTACCATAATGGTAATTCTATAAAGTTGACATACATATCGTGACATTCACTCAAGATTCTATATCACTTATATGCATTTTATCTCAATTTTAATCAGGAAAGCTAGAAATTTCTTGAATTCATAATTTTTCATGATAGTTGTACTCATTTTCATTCATTTGTCAGCTATCTCAAAGAAAAATCTTTCATAGTTTCAGATCAACAACAGCAGCTGTTAAATATTTATCAAATTTCATGTAGAATGAATATTGTCAAAATATATATTCTTCAATATCAGAACATTCGCTGGCTCAGCAATAATCGATAAATAATAATGTGTTTTCACTTTTATAGGAGTGTGCTTTCAGTAAACAATTCATTCAATTTCTTAAATATTGTTCCGAAGCATGACATTTTAACCTCTACTATCTCGTTATATTTACAACTGGATATGGATCCGTTTTCGATTATTTCTCCTCAAATTCTTCAATGGTCAGGTAATATTCACTGTTATATGGCATCATTAGTTTTATGTTACGCTTACAAAGAAAATGAATACCCAAAAGATGTGGAATTCTATCAACTAATGAGATATGCAATTATCCCTATGAAGATTAGGGCTGCTAAATGTAATTGTTCAGAAACTGATAGATATCTCTAGGTGGGACCTCAGGCTATTGATTTCCATCTTGGGGGGAGAATGAATTTCATAAGGTTTAATGAATAATGAACACTCAGATTCTCATAGCCTAATTGTTAGGAATCGTACTAGGTACAAAACTATAAAAACTGTTTTTTGCGCATGTGAAAGAGCATTACTGATATGTTCACAAATTTCTTTTTTCGTGCAAGTTCTGGGAAACGGCGCACTATCATTTTGTCCAAATATCTGTAATTTTCGATTTATTTCGCGAATATGGGCCTCATCGATGAAGAATCCGGTGTCAACATCCATATATAAGTTAATTTTGAAAAAAAAAATTAAAATTTTCGTTCAAATTTTGTTTTCAGAAAGTATCCATCAAATTTCGCAGGAATTTGACACAGACCTTGAGGTCAATAATAGCTTTAATGTACCAAATGTCAGTTCGATCCAATTTTCATTTTCGGAGGAATTGGGGAAAAATGTGAAATCTTGTGATTCTCCTGGGTGTCCTTATTCCTGGACTTACTCGAAGGATACTAATTCGATCGTGATGAATAACACAATAACATATTATTTGCGATCTTCACTCATTTATAATCACGAAATTAATCCCCCAACCCACTCCACAAATATTATGTTCCTAAGTCGTCTCTTTGAATTTCATGAGGACCATATGAAAAAAGATAGAAAATTTCATCAGGATGTGCAGGTGCGTAGTAAATACGTGAATTGTTGACTGCTTAAGGAAATATTCAACGTGCGCGTAAAACCTACTGATGATAATACACTGATCTAGAAATCCCACCTCTTAATGAAGAAATCATCGAAGAAATAAAATTGGATCAATCGAACAATCTATTAACACAAAAAAACGCTGAAAGGGTTTTCATTTGTTAGTATATTCTTGGAAATTTCAATACGTCATTTCCACTGTCAGTTGGTAATTTGAAAACCCACAAAAAATACATCACACTCGTTTCGACTAGCCTTCAAGGCTAATTGATGGTGCAACGAAGGTTTCCTTATGCTTTTTTGAAATTTCCAAATCGTTTACAAATTCCCGCCGTGCAGTAATGGTTTTGCCGCATTCGTTTTAACATGAACCAACCTTTAACATTTCACATCCAAATATTTGACCATATCATAGGGCAAGTTGGAGATGAATGAGAAAAGCGCAAAATTGGTAAATCAAGAACTCATACTTACTGAACACTTACATTTTCCAAACTGTAATCAGATGACAAGAAACCAGGTAACTGAATTTGAGGCAAGTCGATGATCCCGTCAACAAAAAATAAGGGTGACATAAGATTACGACAAAATTCCGCACAGCAACTACCTTCTTTAAATTTGAGCTCGAAACCGCTTCATTTGAATGATTTTTTTGCATAAAAATGTGCCACAGATGGGCATATTGCAAAGCGATGTCTTTCTTCCTACCTTTTATGTGAGAAAATTGTTTTCATTCACAGTATTTCTCAGGTAAGATAAAAGAAGCGATACTTCGCATTTTGAAAGACGCCGCCGTTTCGTGTATCGGAAATGATGAAATGAATGATAACAAAGCATAAATATCGGGTGGCCACCCGGGCCAACACCCAGAAAGTATTTCACGTGTACTTGAATTTTTCCCACTCATCCATATGTTGTCCGCCGCCCTCGGACTCAGAACGACGTACAATCAGTTTAGTGTATCGGAAATGATAAAGTGGATGATAACGAAGCATAAATATCATATGCCACCCTGGGCCAACACCCAGAAAGTATTTCACGTGTATTTGAATTTTTTCCACTCTCATCAATATGTAGTCCGCCGCCCTCGCTCTCAGAACGACGTACAATCAGTTTCGTGTATCGAAAATGATAAAGTGAATGATAACAAAGCAAAAATATCGGGTGGCCACCCGGGCCAACACCCAGAAAGTATTTCTCGTGTATTCGAATTTTTTCCACTCTCATCAATATGTTGTCCGCCGCCCTCGCTCTCAGAACGACGTACAATCAGTTTCGTGTATCGGAAATGATGAAATGAATGATAACAAAGCATAAATATCGGGTGGCCACCCAGGCCAACAACCAGAAAGTATTTCACGTGTATTTGAATTTTTTCCACTCATCAATATGTAGTCCACCGCCATCGCTCTCGGAACAACGTACAATCAGTTTCGTGTATCGGAAATAATGAAGTGAATGATAACAAAGCATAAATATCGGGTGGCCACCAGGGCCAACAACCAGAAAGTATTTCACGTGTATTTGAATTTTTTCCACTCATCAATATGTAGTCCGCCGCCCTCGCTCTCGGAACAACGTACAATCAGTTTCGTGTATCGGAAATGATAAAGTGAATGATAACAAAGCATAAATATCGGGTTTCCACCTGGGCCAACACCCAGAAAGTATTTCACGTGTGTTTGAATTTTTTCCACTCATCAATATGTAGTCCGCCGCCATCGCTCTCGGAACAACGTACAATCAGTTTCGTGTATCGGAAATAATGAAGTGAATGATAACAAAGCATAAATATCGGGTGGCCACCAGGGCCAACAACCAGAAAGTATTTCACGTGTATTTGAATTTTTTCCACTCATCAATATGTAGACCGCCGCCCTCGCTCTCGGAACAACGTACAATCAGTTTCGTGTATCGGAAATGATAAAGTGAATGATAACAGAGCATAAATATTATATGCCGACCTGGGCCAACACCCAGAAAGTATTTCACGTGAATTTGAATTTTTTCCACTCTCATCAATATGTTGTCCGCCGCCCTTGCTCTCAGAACGACGTACAATCGGTTTCGTGTATCGGAAATGATAAAGTGAATGATAAAAAAGCCTTAAAATCAGGTGTCCACCTGGGCCAACACGAAGAACGTATTTCTCGCGTATTTGAATTTTTCCCACTCATCCATATGTTGTCCGCCGCCCTCGGACTCAGAACGACGTACAATCAGTTTAGTGTATCGGAAATGATAAAGTGGATGATAACGAAGCATAAATATCATATGCCAACCTGGGCCAACACCCAGAAAGTATTTCACGTGTATTTGAATTTTTTCCACTCTCATCAATATGTAGTCCGCCGCCCTCGCTCTCAGAACGACGTACAATCAGTTTCGTGTATCGGAAATGATAAAGTGAATGATAACAAAGCAAAAATATCGGGTGGCCACCCGGGCCAACACCTAGAAAGTATTTCTCGTGTATTCGAATTTTTTCCACTCTCATCAATATGTTGTCCGCCGCCCTCGCTCTCAGAACGACGTACAATCAGTTTCGTGTATCGGAAATGATGAATTGAATGATAACAAAGCATAAATATCGGGTGGCCAACCAGGCCAACAACCAGAAAGTATTTCACGTGTATTTGAATTTTTTCCACTCTCATCAATATGTTGTCCGCCGCCCTCGCTCTCAGAACGACGTACAATCAGTTTCGTGTATCGGAAATGATAAAGTGAATGATAACAAAGCAAAAATATCGGGTGGCCACCCGGGCCAACACCCAGAAAGTATTTCTCGTGTATTCGAATTTTTTCCACTCTCATCAATATGTTGTCCGCCGCCCTCGCTCTCAGAACGACGTACAATCAGTTTCGTGTATCGGAAATGATGAAATGAATGATAACAAAGCATAAATATCGGGTGGCCACCCAGGCCAACAACCAGAAAGTATTTCACGTGTATTTGAATTTTTTCCACTCATCAATATGTAGTCCGCCGCCCTCGCTCTCGGAACAACGTACAATCAGTTTCGTGTATCGGAAATAATAAAGTGAATGATAACAAAGCATAAATATCGGGTGGCCACCAGGGCCAACAACCAGAAAGTATTTCACGTGTATTTGAATTTTTTCCACTCATCAATATGTAGTCCGCCGCCCTCGCTCTCGGAACAACGTACAATCAGTTTCGTGTATCGGAAATGATGAAGTGAATGATAACAAAGCATAAATATCGGGTTTCCACCTGGGCCAACACCCAGAAAGTATTTCACGTGTGTTTGAATTTTTTCCACTCATCAATATGTAGTCCGCCGCCATCGCTCTCGGAACAACGTACAATCAGTTTCGTGTATCGGAAATAATGAAGTGAATGATAACAAAGCATAAATATCGGGTGGCCACCAGGGCCAACAACCAGAAAGTATTTCACGTGTATTTGAATTTTTTCCACTCATCAATATGTAGTCCGCCGCCCTCGCGCTCTCAGAACGACGTACAATCAGTTTCGTGTATCGGAAATGATAAAGTGAATGATAAAAAAGTCTTAAAATCAGGTGTCCACCTGGGCCAACACGAAGAAAGTATTTCACGTGTATTTGAATTTTTTTCACTCTCATCCATATGTTGTCCGCCGCCCTCGCTCTCAGAACGACGTACAATCAGTTTCGTGTATCGGAAATGATAAAGTGAATGATAACAAAGCATAAATATCGGGTGGCCACCTGGGCCAACACCCAGAAAGTATTTCACGTGTATTTGAATTTTTTCCACTCATCAATATGTAGTCCGCCGCCCTCGCTCTCGGAACAACTTACAATCAGTTTCGTGTATCGGAAATGATGAAGTGAATGATAACAGAGCATAAATATCATATGCCGACCTGGGCCAACACCCAGAAAGTATTTCACATGAATTTGAATTTTTTCCACTCTCATCAATATGTTGTCCGCCGCCCTTGCTCTCAGAACGACGTACAATCGGTTTCGTGTATCGGAAATGATAAACTGAATGATAACAAAGCATAAATATCATATGCCGACCTGGGCCAACACCCAGAAAGTATTTCACATGAATTTGAATTTTTTCCACTCTCATCAATATGTAGTCCGCCGCCCTCGCTCTCAGAACGACGTACAATCAGTTTCGTGTATCGGAAATGATGAAATGAATGATAACAAAGCATAAATATCGGGTGGCCACCCGGGCCAACAACCAGAAAGTATTTCACGTGTATTTGAATTTTTTCCACTCATCAATATGTAGTCCGCCGCCCTTGCTCTCGGAACAACGTACAATCAGTTTCGTGTATCGGAAATGATAAACTGATTGATAACAAAGCATAAATATCATATGCCGACCTGGGCCAACACCCAGAAAGTATTTCACATGAATTTGAATTTTTTCCACTCTCATCAATGTGTGGTCCGCTGCCCTCGCTCTCGGAACAACGTACAATCAGTTTCGTGAATCGAAAATGATAAAGTGAATGATAACAAAGCATAAATATCGGGTTTCCACCTGGGCCAACACTCAGAAAGTATTTCACGTGTATTTGAATTTTTTCCACTCATCAATATGTAGTCCGCCGCCCTCGCTCTCGGAACAACGTACAATCAGTTTCGTGTATCGGAAATGATAAAGTGAATGATAACAGAGCATAAATATCATATGCCGACCTGGGCCAACACCCAGAAAGTATTTCACATGAATTTGAATTTTTTCCACTCTCATCAATATGTTGTCCGCCGCCCTCGCTCTCAGAACGACGTACAATCGGTTTCGTGTATCGGAGATGATAAAGTGTATGATAACAAAGCATAAATATCATATGCCGACCTGGGCCAACACCCAGAAAGTTTTTCACATGTATTTGAATTTTTTCCACTCTCATCAATATATTGTCCGCCGCCCTCGCGCTCTCAGAACGACGTACAATCAGTTTCGTGTATCGGAAATGATAAAGTGAATGATAACAAAGCAAAAATATCGGGTGGCCACCGGGGCCAACACCCAGAAAGTATTTCTCGTGTATTCGAATTTTTTCCACTCTCATCAATATGTTGTCCGCCGCCCTCGCTCTCAGAACGACGTACAATCAGTTTCGTGTATCGGAAATGATAAAGTGAATGATAACAAAGCATAAATATCATATGCCGACCTGGGCCAACACCCAGAAAGTATTTCACATGAATTTGAATTTTTTCCACTCTCATCAATATGTTGTCCGCCGCCCTCGCTCTCAGAACGACGTACAATCAGTTTCGTGTATCGGAAATGATAAAGTGAATGATAACAAAGCCTAAGAATCAGGTGTCCACCTGGGCCAACACCAAGAACTTATTTCTCGCGTATTTGAATTTTTCCCACTCATCCATTTGTTGTCCGCCGCCCTCGCTCTCAGAACGACGTACAATCAGTTTCGTGTATCGGAAATGATCAAGTATATGATAGCAAAGCATAAATATCATATGCCAACCTGGGCCAACACCCAGAAAGTATTTCACGTGTATTTGAATTTTTTCCACTCTCATCAATATGTAGTCCGCCGCCCTCTTTCTCAGAACGACGTACAATCAGTTTTGTGTATCGAAAATGATAAAGTGAATGATAACAAAGCATAAGACTCAGGTGTCCACCTGGGCCAACACACAGAAAGTATTTCACGTGTATTTGAATTTTTTCCACTCATCCATATGTTGTCCGCCGCCCTCGCTCTCAGAACGACGTACAATCAGTTTCGTGTATCGAAAATGATAAAGTGAATGATAACAAAGCATAAGAATCAGGTGTCCACCTGGGCCAACACCCAGAAAGTGTTTCACGTGTATTTGAATTTTTCCCATTTTCTTGGATATCAAGTCCGCCGCCATCGTTCTCGGAACGACGTACAATCAGTTTGGTATGTCAAAAATGATGAAGAGGATGATAACAAAGCATAAATGTCAGATCTCGATCAGGGCTATCAGTCAGAAAACGTATTTCAGATATATTTTTACCACTTCCAAACGAAAATATTGAACTGTAATCAAGAATAATCCATATTCAGTAATTATCAAACCTTTATTAGCCATGTCCCACCCTATGTGGAATCATAAAATGATAGATATTGCATTCTACCTTAAATTGCCTGCGTAAATGTAGTCGTTCGAAGAGTACAGATCCGTTACGGAACGTCCCTAGCCACTGCTAACGCCTCGCGGAGCTAGAACGCAATGTTGCCATACGTCGCCCGTCGGCGGAGCCATCGCTGGGAATCCATCGGTGTTTTCACGCGCGTAATGAAGAAATGTAATATAATTAACACATATTACATAGGTATATAATTGATTTCACTTCATGTCGTTTTGGTTTTCATGACTGAAAAAGAGTAAAATTCCATTTGAAAACATACAATGTAGTATGAAGTTAATTTCTATTACCTTCTATCTTATACCCAGCTCTATTAGTTAATTCAAATATTCCCGCCACAAAGAAAATACTTTCAACTCTGCCTGTTAGGGTTGCTAGTGAGCTTTCCATCCAAAATTAGTTCCACGTGTGGCCGTTGGTGTCGCTAGTGAATGGCCATCTAAGATGGCCGCCACTTTGTTTCCACAGATTAGTAGGAAGTTTACACTTCTTATATATTTGTATTCTGTGATGTTGAGCATAGGACCTTGAGCCTGTGTTATGGACAAGTGATATTTTGACTTGTAAAGCAAACTAATTCGTAAAAATAAATCACAGTATATTGAAAACACAACTGTTAATGTACAACTTAACAGGAAGATATAACAAGAACTAATTTTTCTTAGAAATAAAGTTCCCAAAGAATGCCTGTAAAGTGGGCTGATTATTTTTAGATTTTGGTGGCAAACCGACAGATCTGCATCTTGAAAATTTGGCTCTCTTCGCTGCACTTGCCACAGGCTAAAAATTAAACTTCAGAAATTTCAAAAAATACGAAAGTATGTCGAACCCACCTGGCTGAGGGATATTTTAGACTGTTCGATACTATTTGTCACATCCTTAACAGGAGACTCATCAACAATAACTGATGTGTCTTCATCAGACCCTATTTTCCTTTTCTTGCATTTTTCAGCATCATTTTCATTCTCTATTTTCACATTTTCATTCTCTATTTCATCATCATTCAATTTTTCTATTTCTCCAGAATCTACAGATTTGGAATGGAAATATTTACTCCTAACCACTAAGTCTGTTTTTATTTCAGTAGAACCAAATTTGCTCAGCTTTTTTTTTAAGAATGGATTAACAAACTTTTTAGGTAAAGTAGGAGATTCTTGTTTTATCACAGCATGTTCAGAATTTGAGGTAGACTCGTCATACTTGTCAGATATATTTTCGCAAATAATGCTATCCTCTTTCATTACTATCTTTTCATCGTTTGGGTCATCTCTATAAATGCTTGTATTACGTGTAAGTTTTTTAGTTTCTTTATTTCGATAATAAATACTTAGTTCAGATTCTAACTCTGAGGAATGTGCAGTCTCTTGTCGTTCTATTTCTTTATTTGTTTTTATGATTTCCTTAATCTTTGTTTCTTGTATTTTAGCATTTTCAGATCTATTAGATTGTTTTTGTTCAGATCGGGAAATTTTTTTAACATACGTATTAGACCAAATACTGTGAAACTATAAACAATAGTTATTTAATTGAGATTGCATTAAATTTTTAATTGAAAAAATTATCTTACACTATTATTGCAGCTCTTGGATGGTGACCAATCATCATATTTCTCATGTGAAAAGGGATTCAAATTTCCTATTGCAACCTGATATGCAATTTCATCATCGAAAAACTTTCCTGCATTTCTACAATGCTCAGGTCTTGTTCCACATAGTGCAGGATCTGTTAGGTGTGTCAGTTTTTTTAGTAATGGATCAAAAACAACCTGGTGTTTAAAAGTTGCTTCGGCTGTTAAAAAATTATTTTTATATTCCTCAGTAACCAGTAAGTGCCTCATATTAAGATATCGTGGTAGCTTATCTAAAAACTACAATTTATTATTTGAATATATGGGTATCTACAGCTCAAATTTCACCTTAATTGGATCTGTTTCTGCCGTTAATGATATAAATTTCAGAGCTTTTTTCAAGCCAATACCTGGTAAGGAATCAAGATAATCACAGCCTGATAAAATACACATATATCTGAACTTATCAAAGGTGAATGCATCAGGTTTCATATCCATGCAGAGAGGTAATTTCTGTTTTTCAACTAAGCGCCCATTTCCATTAACATCCATTTTGTAAACTATCTGAAAATGTACCATAAGATTTTCTGCTTTAAGATTGATTCTCACTATACATTCTGTAACCTTCCAGTATCTTTTCGTCCCGTTCACGTTTCGTCAACAGAACTTTTTGCCTACTAATTTTGATATTTTCATACAGAAGGGATACTGGAAGATTACGGAACGTATAGTGAGAATCAACCTTAAATGGTTCACAATATTCACCTTATTACAACCAAAAAGTACCAAATCTGAATCTTCAGTGATCACGATATCTGCTATTCCTTTCAAACTCAGGTAAGCTAATTGAGAATCTGACTCGTAAGGAGCCACAATGCAATCTATATTATTCCTTCTACATTCCTTAATAAGATTAAATGCCATAGCGGGTGAAATGTCAATACTTTGTCGGAAATAATTCCATGCTTCATCCTTTCTTCCCAAACGTAATAGTTCTGCAGCCCGTACTTTGGCATTCTTTCTAGTTTCTCGTCTCCTCTCTTCTGTCACTGCTTTGGCTGGTAAATGATTGCCATCAAAAACCATAATAGGTTTGATATCATACTTCTTCAACATACTCAAATACTTCATACAATAATTCACATAACTGAAATAAATTATTTAGTTTTATAACTGGAAAAAAAGATTAGAACGTACACATCAGTGTCTTCTCCTCTAGCTAATACATCTGCACAAGCTGTTGCTCCTTTGTGGAGCCAACAGTAAGTATCTATCGCTACTGTGGACCCTCTAAATTCGGAAATGTTACAGTTTCTTGTTGCTTTTTCTAAGAAAGGGAGTAGTCCTGTAATACCCATAGCTTTTTTTCACAGGAAGAATACTAAAATACCATTCAAGACATTTACAAAACAACTGAGACAGTTTTCATTCAAACGTGCATGGTAATTGAAATGTATGTTTAATTCACCGATTTCTTAAAAATAAGAGATTTTCTATCGCGGGAAATGAATAATTGTTGGCAAAAATTAGGTTATGCGCACAAAAACTGGCTAATTCGGAAGGAGAGTCATGACCGAAAAGCTTAAAATCAAAATGACTGAATCGTTTGTTATGTTCCTTTAATTCTAATATTCTATGAAACTGTTGTCAGTGTTGTCTCTGACTCTGACATGTTAACCTAACTTTCTTCCTTTTAATTTGTGTTGTGCACGTTTCAGTTTTGTGATTAGTGCAGAAAAAACGTTATTATCTAAAAAGTGAGCATTCTTGGTAGAAGTATCCAAAATGGTTGTCGTGAAAGCTAAAGCTCCAACTAAAAAAAGGAAATTGAATGGAAAATCGCAAAGTGTCTTGGAATTGAAAAAGGCTAAACTAGTGGAAAACCCAGAAGAGAAAACTATGGCACCAAAAGCTCTCAAAGCCAAGCCTAGAAAGAATCTAATATCATTGAAAACGTATGATTCAAAAATTGAAAAAATATCACAAAAATACAAAATACCTATTGAATTAGTAGAAACAAACCTATCAAACATAGTTAAATTGGTGGAAGAAAATCCAAAAGTACAGACTTCTCTCTTTGGTGACAAATTTCCAATCTTCCTCCAACTAAATGTGATCAAAATACCCAAATGCCAGCCCAAATTAGTTAGGGTAGAATTGGAACATTCGTTATTAGATATAGAAGACGATGTCTGTTTTATAGTTCCCGATTTGAAGGAGTTCAAAAATAAGGAATATGAAAAGCATATTGAACATTATGAAGAACTTTTCAAACAAAAAGGAATTCAAAAGATCAAAAAAATTATGACAATGCATGAATTGAAATCTGATTATGAAAACTTTGAACTGAAAAGGGGTTTGGTTGAATTATATGATATGTTTTTGGTTGATGGCAGAATAAGTGGACGTGTTGTACATCAGTTGGGTAAAATTTTCTATAAAAAACGTAAAATACCAACACCTATTAAAATGGACTCAATGAAATTGAAAGAGAAAGTTGAAGCCGCATTAAAGAAGAGCACATTCCAAATACATGGTAAAGGTGATAGTTTCATGTTGCAAATTGGACACAATAACATGTGCGAGAGAGAATTGGTAGAGAATGTTTATACAGCCATCGAAAGCTTGGACAAAGTATTCCCAGGGGGTATGAACAATATGCGCTCCATAAATATTTTTGCCAGACGAGGATCTTCTTTACCAATTTATGTATCACTAGGTAAGCTGTCATATTATTCCTTCATATATGAACTAATTTACAGTGACAGTTGTGAGTTCTCTCATCATTGTGGTCAATTTTCACCTTGAGTCATAGTGAAAACTTTTAGAATCAAGAGTTTTTCAAGCTGCAGACACAACATTTCTCTCATCTTGTTTTTATTAATATAAATTCTGAATGATGTCAGTAGTTCTAATAGGTATAAGTTCATTCGTATTTTGATAGCAAGTGCTTTCTAAGGATACTAAAACTAGTTTTGATTGAAGCAGATTTTACCCTCCACCATTAAGTATATTATTTCCTGATTATGGTTGATTTTCAGCAAATCCAAATATGGTGAAAGTGCCAAAAGTGCAGACAAAGAAACCAAAACTTGCAGAGGACGTAGAAGGAGAACTCACAACAAAATTAAACACGAGAGTACGGGTGAAACCTTCAGGAGAAGTTATTGTAAAAACAGAATAAATTTTTATTTAAGGATGGTTAGTTTTTTTACTCATACCTAATCGTTTTTACTATAAATTATCATTCAATTTTTATTATCAGTGAAATGATGTTACTTGATAAAGTATATTTAGTAAATAGGAAAACAAAGACCATAATAATAATAATATTTATTTACCAGAAATTTAACTAATATATGCAATATAACAAATGGTGAATAAATAAAGTGAGACCCACAAAAGTAAAACTTGTGCGTGGGCAGAATAGCAACAATGATGATGAACACAAGTAACACTCTCAAGTTGGACAATACAACATTAACAACAATATTAACTGTTGTGAATACAAGTTCCGTACCCCTCCATAAAGCAGTTTCATAGGTGATTTCAATGAATAAACAGGGAGACTCACAGAAACCTAGGTTGTGCGTGGACTTTTCCCTGCCTATAATACATTTTGCTGTCTGATGATATGATGAGATTGCAGGGGCACTTTATCAAACATTCAACATTTTACTCGACAGGGGGGTAATAACCCAGTCTATTTTAAATAAATTTTTCTGTACTCATAATATCATGAATTACTTTTCTGTCCAGATTCAGTGTGTACGATTTTAGTTTTTTTCTTATTAAAGTGACAGAGTTTGTGTTAATGATGAGATCCTTCATACTTCTATGCAAGAAGTTGAAAAGCCGAGGTGCAAGGTAAGTATAGCATCTTTGTCCCACTGCTCTTCTTGAGAACTTCGTACGAATATCAAAATTGCTTTTTTGTCTTGTTGCGTACTTATGTTCTATTGCTTTCAGTTCGTGTTTATTTCCGTACAGGTTTACTAAGATGGCATAAAAAAATGATTGTTTCAAATCGAAGCATTTCGATTCCTTATATAGTTCGTCTGTAGGATATCTATATGGTCTCTTCAATATTATTTTTAGGAATCTTTTTTGCAAAATTTCAATCTTCTTCAGGTGGATATCAGCTACGCCTCCCCACCCTTGTATCCCATATTGTAGTCTTGATTCTATCAATGCGTGGTACAGAACCCTCATATGGTGAGTATTCAAAATTTCCACCAAATACTTGAATTTCGGGAGCATGTACCTCAGAGTATTAACGACATTTTGAGCGTGTACATCCCATCTCATATGTCGATCCAACGTTATTCCCAGATATTTAATACTAACTGTGGAATGGATAAGTTTAATTGTATCATTTCTTTGAAATGAAATCGTTTCATACTGGGGCAAATTGTTTTTGTAGATGGCAAATGGCATAAACTTGGTCTTATCGTAGTTCACTGTAAGGTATTTCTGGTCGAACCAATCCAAAACAACTCCAAAACCCACCTCGATCCTATTTTTCAGGTCACCCCATGAATCACCTCTGTATAACACGACTGTATCGTCAGCAAAACTGAAGATTTCTCCTCCACACTCCAGGTCAAGTAGTTTATTCATATATATAGTGAAAAGAACGGGTCCCAAGACAGTACCCTGTGGTACACCACAGGTGATTGTTTGTTGAGTGCTCACTTTGTCCCCAATTTGTACTGACTGTTTCCTATTTGACAAGTAATCCCTGAACAACTCCAGCACGACACCTCTGAATCCCAATTCCTCCAAGGCCCCCAGAAGCAGCTCATGATTCACCGTATCGAATGCCTTGGAGAGATCGAGAAATATGCCAACTGTCATCAATCCGGCTTCCATACCCTCATATATTTTTGATGTGATATTCACGATCGCATCCTGGGTCGATTTTCCCTGTCTGAACCCATATTGTCTATCTGAGATCATTCTATATTTATCTAGATATTGTGTCATCCGACCTTTGATTATTTTTTCAAAAATTTTTGTTATATTCGTTATGAGTGATACTGGTCTGTAGCTTTCCGGTTTTGTCTTTTCTCCTTTTTTAAAGAGAGGTTTTACAATGCTCATTTTGAAGTGTGAAGGGCAAATTCCAGCAGAAAATATCCTATTGATCAGATATGCCAAGGGCATTGAAATTTCATCTGATATTTCTTTGAGCATTTCGGCGGTGATCGAATCGTATCCAGGAGCTTTTCCACTTTTCAGTGAATCAATCGTTGTCCTGATTTCCTGTTCCGTAGTGGGTGCCAGAAAGAATGAACTGGAAACTGGTTTTTTTTCCATAAAAGATGACCCAGAAAAAAGCATTTAAAAGAGACATTCAAAATGCTTCAAGTTGTGCTTAATACAGATGTGACAATTTTATAATAACTCCAACTAAATGCTTTCAAGATATGAGGAATGATTTCATTGCTATTCTATTCCAGGATTGATAGCATGTGAGGCAACATACTTGTTGGTTTGTTGCTCTTCATAAATTTCGGTAGGCTCTCCTTGTGATTATATGATAATTTTGAAACTTTGGTTTGAACAGTTTTTGCTTATCTTATTCCTAGGAGTTCAGTTAATAAAAAAAGGTTTGGAAAATATTTTTGAAAACTAATAATCATTTTTTACCAGCTGTAAATGAATTAAGTAAGTCTATCTTCTGAACTTCACGAAAACATACAATGAAGATACCGCCGTTAAGATTTCCTGATTGTTAGGCATTCACATTACACCTTTTAACATCACTTCTGCTATCACTATATTTTAATTGAAATAACTAAATTGAAACAATGATTTTAAATAAATAACGTAACATGTTTCTCTTGAATATCATTTTTTGAGCATTTATATAACTAGATATACAGTTCTTTCATCATAGCTCAAGCATACAAATCTCTAAAAAACAAGAAAAATACTCATCCTACCTGATGAAAGCCTTAATATTTATGCAATAATAATAACTATACCTTAAATTCATATGAATTAAATTTTTTGAGATCGTAGAAAATACAATGTGTGTATAAATATTTTCAAAAATCAATGGTGTGGATACCATATAAAGGTTATTCTAATGTAGGAAACTGATGGTAATTTTGATATGGAGAATTCTCGAGAAATATAATTCTGAGAGTAATAAAGGAATGTAAATAACATCCAATGAGATATCACAATTATCGAACACTAGCGTTCTAATGTTCCACGAATGGCCACATCTAATTCACAAGTACTACTGGGAGGTTTTTCCACTGCTAAGCAAATTAAATAATTCTGATTAAGTACTGAATTTTTCCGTATGTCTTCTTCTTGCCAAATACCTCTGATATCATACTGACGTAGCCCACTAGTATGCAAGAAGTTTATTTGAGATCTATCGGGAAGAAATCGAAGGGCTCATTTCAGATTGTTCCGCTGCAGCGAAGTGCTAACGATTTCATTATGTAACATTAGAAATGAAGATTGTATGAAGTATTCGGGCTTAAAATTGAACTACCTCACCAGCCGAAACGATTTTGCAACCTACTCAGAAAAACTAAAATTGAAAAATGCTATTTTTCAGGAGTTTATTAGGTTTTGTGAAAAAGAACCATGGAAAATCAAATAAAATTGTTATTTATAGAAAACGCCTTTGTGGATTGCAGGATTCAAACTATTTGTGAAGGGCAGAATAATGAAAACCATCGATGAAATGAACTGTAACGATTCAGTGTCCATAACTGACTCCTTCATCAGACAATAAAGAGAAAATGATTCTCCAAATTTTCTCATTATTATGATGCTTTAACGACCTAAGTAACACTATTGTATGAATAATGAGAGGGTACTTTTTGGTCTGGATTAGAGAAAAACTCAATTTGACGGAATGCCGTCGTTTCGATATATTTAATATCTTCTTCAGGGCTCTACAATAAATGACACAATAATTAGGGTGTGAACATGATAGAAAACAACATTATGATATTCTCGAGTGAAAAAAAACTGTTAGGAACTCGGAAAAGCAACGAGTTAAACAGAGAACTGATCACAAACCTTGTAGGTATTAGCAAGGTCACAAAAATAACGGACAATGTATAAATAAAAATCGTCAATACAAAAACAATTAAAATAATTTTGAAAAATCGATTTCCATCGAAAAAAAAACAATAAGTTGTTACTCACACTGTCAGTTGGTCTCTCTTGTCACCTTATTAATAATATAAAATTCGGGTGAAACAATACCGATCATAATGAAGCGAAAACAGTGTAGTGTAATATGTCAACAACAGAGACTGGTGGATGCTACATATAGAATGCATTATTTTATCTATCAGACATCGGGAAAGAGAACTGAAAAAGGTGTGTGCCGAGGTGACGAACTGTTAAGATTATTATTTAGATGTTATTTTTTTTATTCTCTGGATAAGGTCGAAATAGGCCGTATTAAGATTATCAATATCACTTCTTTTATTGAGTGAGTTAGGTTCTATTTTTATTTCTAGCATTTCACAAAATAATCTTTTCCTTAAGTTTTTTTTCTCATTATTGTCTCATGAAGGAGTCAGATGTAGGCTTTGAAATGTAAAGGTTCACTTTGTTGATCATAGCATTTTTTTGATAGTCATTAAGTAACATTTTTTCTAAAAACTGCCCTTGAGAAATAGTTTGAATTTCACAATGGGCGAGGCAGTTCTATATGATTAACAATTTTTATTCGTTTTTTTCAGATATTCAAACACCTGAATAATATAATGCAAAATCATTCAATCGCTATTAGGAAGATGTTAGAAAGTAAGGAAAAAATAGTAGCGGGCAATGTACCATTTTCAGTGACATTTTTTCAGAGTTGATTTCAACAAAAAATAGCAAGACCTCACTCAGGTTTATAAAAAATCATGTAAAATCCCCAAATTGATCAGAATTAGAGAAGCTTTAGAAGAATGATTTTTTTGAAAGGAGTATTCCCAACAGACTTGATTTTTTTGACATATTTTTCAATATAATATAGTCTGATCTTTGCAAGTTGATATGCTCTGATAGCAATTGGTTGGTTTTTCGCTTCCTGGTAGACCTCTCATCACTAATTCAAGCTCTTGAAAATTCTTGAGCCGAGCAACGTCATTATCGTTTCTCAATCGAGTGTTGGGCAGCTTACGAATTCTTTCAACTTGATCTTCTGAACATTGTAGCTCTTCACAGCACAATTTCAAGAGATTCTTGTATGTCAGTTTCCATTTAGGAAGCTCCACTTCGATGAAGTCAGGATCGCAGCTTCCTGATATGCGAATTTTCAATACAATGTCTGAAAAATAGTGCTATGATTATGCCTTAAAGCACAGTTAATATTATTAATCGATTACAAATGAATATTCTAATATGTATAGCTAGTCATTTACCACAACATTTTAAAGCTTTGGCCAGAGCTGTATAAGTTAGGAAAACTAATTGCGTTCTGAATAGGATTTAATACTGTGACCTTACGCCACCCCCGACGCAGCAATATGCATTTTTCAACCAAGCAGGGATTGGTAACCAATACTAGAGTTCATTATGGTCTGACATTGAAATACTCTTCAATTACTATTACTGATTGCCTTTTTAGACAGTTTCTTTCAGTGAAATTAGAAAAAATAGGTCTGAGGGGTTGTGTAAAAGACTGGATTGATTCATATCTTTCAGGTCGCCATCAAAGTGTTTGTATCACTAACAACGGGAAAGATTATAAATCTGAGTTTGCAGAATCGAATTTTGGTATACCACAGGGAAGTGTACTAGGCCCTGTTTTGTTCATTATTTTCATTAATGATCTGTGTAAATTGGAGAGGGATTATTTCGATGCAATAACATGTTTTGCAGATGATACTAATGTCATTCTAGGGGATACAGAGTTTAAATACCTGGAAGGTAGGGCGGAATTAGCTTTCAAGCAGTTAAAAGCTTGGTTCACAGCTAACAAGTTGAAGATTAATGATGAAAAAACTAAAGTAATTTTATTCAGCACCCAGCGATCTGTTAAAAGTAAAAAAGAAAATGTTCAAATCGATGGATTAAATATTAAACTTGAAGAGTCAACAAAATTTTTGGGAGTTTACATAGATCAATACTTAAAGTGGTCTTGTCATATTGATTATTCATCAGGAAAGCTCTGTAAAATAGGATATGGCTTTAGTTTATTGTCAAATTATTTAGATTATAAGACTTTGAAAATAGTATATTACGCAAACTTTGAGTCAGTGTTAAGATATGGTATTATATGCTGGGGTTCTAGTTCAGAGGTGCAAAAATTATTTGTCATACAAAAAAGAATTTTGAGATTATTGTCAAAATTAGGAGTTCTAGATTCATGTAGAGGCGTGTTTAAAAAAAATGGTATCTTGACAGTTTATGGTATTTATTTGTATGAATGCCTAATTTATTTCTTCAGAAACAAGGCCAGTTTTTCAATACATATATCAGACCATAAATATGAGACGGGAACTCTAGATTTCAATTACCCTAAGCATAGGTTGACACTAACCGAAAAACATCCATCATATATGTGTATTAAAGTATATAATAAGTTACCTAATGAATTCAAGAGAATTAATAATTTTAATTTATTTAAAAAGAAGGTGAAAGAAATGCTCATTAAATTAGAACCCTACTCTCTACTAGAGTATTTTGATGTTCAGTAGGGGTGGGAAGTATTTTTAGTTATAGTTTTTGTTGACACTATTTAGTTGTGTGTGTAGCATAAGTGTAGTTGTGCTGTACATTGGAATAAAGATTGTTATCTATCTATCTATCTAAACATTCCTTTTTTGAGTTTCATTCTATCCTTGACAGAGATTTGGAAGGGTTTCATGAAAACTAAGATCTCTATTAATATTTTATTCATTTTGAAGTTTCACTATGAAGCAAACTAACAACCAAACACTGACGAAACCCAAGGGATTAGAAACATTCCTAGAAGTACCAAATCTCACAAACAGATGGCAGTTTTCCGCTGAAAGGATTTATAGATTATCATATTGTTAGTTGTGGTCATTTAGCTACATCGACAGACTTTCTTCATAAACATATTACTAGATAATATCAAGTGATTAGCTACATGTCAGAAATTTTCTATTTCCAATGTATTGAGAAAAATGCTCTGAATGGAGAACCAACTTCTTCTGAAGGTTTATTTCATTTACTAAGACCATACTTGAATTATTTCTCCTCTGGATGGAGAATGAATTTATATTTTCAATCCAATTATCAGAATCTGGAAGCGCAGACGAGAATATTTCTTGAATTCCCAAACACCCTAATATTCCAGCAAAACAATTTATCTCAATCTTTCGCTTGAGAAAATAATCAACCAATAGACAAAAATTGTTAACAGCTGAAAATTATTCTATATTTGAAGGATATTTCGGAAAAACCTTGACAGTTCGCCCTACATATACTTCATTCAGTTATATAAAGTGTGTTAGTAGGCTTATCAAGTTTTTGTCACTAGAACTGACCCGTATTAGCAGTAGTGAAATTTCGGCAATGTCACAATAATTTGTTGGGACATTGTCAATTCTTACGTAAGTTTATGAATGATTCTTTACTCCATGGTTTAGTTTAGTTACATATGTAATTACTATGACCTTTTGTAGACGGTACAACACTGCGTAGTTATTTGACAGAAAAATTATCATAACCTACACATTTTTTATTACAGAGTAGAAAATATGTCAAACTTCACGGCCTACCAACTGACTTCATAAAAGTGCATGGAATATGATCAAAAGTGCCATTAGATTGAGTACTTCTGGAACATGACTTAGAATAAAAAATAAATTCAATCAGATATATTGAACAAGAACAACAAGAAATAAAAAATAGCACACAAAATATTCAAAGTTCAACACTATTTCTGAATATTCATTCTAAATAAATTCAACAATAACTATTTCGACTAGGAAATAATATAAAATTATGTCTATATAAAATGAAATAAAAATAATATATCCAAAAATAAAAACTATATCACTGAAGAGACTTGACTTTTGAGATTTTCATTGAAAATTTCCTTCAAAATAATGAAAGTGTCTAAACCAAATAAAGTACTTTCAAGCACACTATCAATATTTTGTTTGATCTCCGAATTGTTGAGAATTTTAGGAAGCGCCAACTCAATTTCAGAAATGACTCCATTGTCCACAGTAAAAATAGCAGCAGCACATTCCTCACTAGAAGTACTCATAAAGTTCTCAGGAAATGGTATATTATATTTGATAACAAATTTAGGAGTTTTCCCATAAACCCACTTCCAACTTGAAAAAAGCTCTCGAATTTGATTTATACCAGGAAATTCTTTTTCAGAAGGATCTATATATTTAAATCCTTGAGGACTGTTGGGATAAATAGCCTTATTTTTTCCTTGAAACGCAGGTGTTCTCATATATTCAATACCAATCGTTTTAATTAGATTTTCGATAGAAATATTTGGTTTCTTCTCACTCAAATTCATAATCTTTGAAGTAACGGATTTTGTTGCATTTGTTTCAATATGAAAATTACTCTTCTTTAAACATCTTGACAAATCCTCCTTATTTGCGTCAACTAATAGTGTACAGTGGTGGTATGCATTGGGTCGCCCCAATTTAGAAGCTGTACCTGACACTTTGTAATCTCCTATTACAAGATCTTCTCTTTTATTTATTTCTAAATTTATTCCACATTCAATGGAAACTGCTTGTGCAATAATTTCTAAGTTGTGTTTTCTATTATAGCACTCTTTTGTTGTCAAGAACGATAAATTAAGATTTCCATTATCATGAAATACGGTTCCACCTCCACTATTTCTTCTAGCTAAAATAACCCCACTCCTGGTTATATTTTTCAATTCAGCTATGTTAGCTTCTAGAAAAGGATTCTGATGTCTTCCAATGACGACACAAGGGTCACTTTGCCACAACAATAACACATGTTGATTTTCAAATTTAAAATTCCTATACATCCAATCTTCCAATGCAAGATTAGTGAAAATATCTTTAGATCTCGAAATATACACTGTCTTTTTAATATTCACAGGCACTGAATACCTTCTAATATTGAAAACATCTAAATATTTTATATTTTGTAAACTGAAACGCTTAAACAAAATCATTTTTCATATCTAATCCAAGAATTAAAATGTAAAGTACTCATAAATATAACATACCCTCATCTGGTACAACTGATGGCAACATTGTTGATGGCATATAAGTTATATCTGAATGTTTGATTCTTGGTAACGTGGGATCACTATGATTAGTGTTCTTCAAGGTATTTTTTCTTAGTTTAAAATCGTACGAATGGTTATTAGCTGTAAAGTTTCCATTCATTAATGAATTGAATATTGATGGACTCGAACAAATATCTGCCGGCGTTTCATTTCTATTATTCACTAAAGTTGGATCAGCCCCCCGAGCCAACAAAAGTCTAATTATTTCTTCTTTGCCCTTCTTGCATGCCCAATGCAGAGCAGTCCTATAATGCAACCAGTTTATAATTATGTAACTATTTCGCTATGCTTATCTCGTACCATCCATTAGCTTTCTGGCCAGCATTTATATTTATATCCCGTTGTGTTAACTTGTCAACGGTTTCTAAATCCCCCAGACATGCAGCTTCTCTTAGCTTTTCTTCTAGAATATCCATACTTTGGAATGGGATTTTGATATTAGCAAAAGCATGTTTTCTGAAATCGAATACTATATCAGAAAATTTTGGTTTCCTGTCTTATCTTAAATGATTGGGTTATCAAGGTTAGCATGTCAATGAAAAGTTGGGTTATCTGACTCGTCGGAAGACGGAAGATTCGAAACCGGAATAAACGATTTGCATTCGTGGTGTTTGCAAATCATCATCGGTGAATTGTTGGCTTGGCTTTATTTAAACATTCTTCATTATATTTTGAAATGTTCTTACCAATTATCTTAGACGCAGTACTATACTAAAATTGTTTATAAATATTGCAAACACCGCATTCAGCATAATTAGATTCATGTCAAAGTCAGCTGAACGATTAAAACGAAGGGTTAATCTTTGATTGAAACGATCAAGCTTAATCTAAGAACATAGACCATAATCAAAAATTTACTAAGGGTCTAGACCCCCCAAAAACGCAATATTTGGCTTATTTTCAAGAATTCAGTGAAGCCAACGAGTAGTTTTTTTGCTGTGAAGTTCTTGAGCTCGTTGGTGTGAATGATAAAAAGCAATAATAGAATCGCACACTCATAAGTTCTTCCTTGTAGATGAGCCCTTCAAACAAAACTCGGAAATGAAAAACGCGAAAGTTTCAAATAATTGAAATCATATCGAAAATACCATAGAGTTATACTGGGCAAGTTTGGTATGCAAACCTAGGTTTTCGAGGTCGCTGAATATGACTTAGGGCCGGTATTATAAAACTTAATGGGAAGTTAACTTTAACTTTAACCGACAGTTAAAGTTATGCTCAAAAATGTCGGAATTATAAAAGTCTCATTTCTATCATAGACAAGAAATACTGTGATGATTTCTATGAAAAAGAGAATGAAATAGTTTGAGATTCTGTAATAAATCTAACCACCAATTTCTGGGTTGGAAAAGCTGGACTTTGGAAAAATACTCCCTTTCAAAATATGATAGGAATAAACAAATCCTTTATTGACAAATATTCGCACTATGTATCAGGGAGCTTAATGGATTGTGGTTTCCATAAAAATAGAATTACTGATTTGAGGGAGAGTTGCACTGATCAATTTTGAATTCTTATACTTTTTACAATATGGAAGGGGTGTTTGGGTATTTATTCGGTCACCTAACTAAAAAAACTACTTCCACTAATGAATATATTGGAAATGAAAGCTTAAAAGGAAAAACTTTGACAGTAATGAGATACATTCAATTCAGGAATTATATAACAATTACAATAAAATTTGTCCAAATCCAATTAGGTACAGAATTTTTTACAAATACTTCACTCTTCACCAACGGGCAAGCACTTTCAACTGACACTGGGAGTGGTAATAATCTCTACACTAAATTTGCAAAAATTGTCATTCAATTAAAAAATATGGTAATGTTTTGTGTGGCTCAGAGTTATCGAGCCCTGATATCTAGAATTTGTACAGCTACCAGCTTGACCATTACTATAAGAAAAGTATCCATTGCAATTGTGATGATTTCCTTTTATCTTGAAAGTTAAATAATGTGTATAAATTATTATGCTTCATTACGCATTTATAACTTTTATCTGTTATATTAGACACCGGAAAGAATAAATGCCAATGATTTTTTTTTCATTTACATCTTATAATAGTTGAACAGAAAGAGTAACTGATATTTTCATTACAATAATATGCCATGAGGAACTCTCGATATTGGATTATTACTTGAGTTAGGTTCATAGCAGGCATTTTGATGTAAATAGATAATAAGTATGCAATTTTCCATGAGACATTTCTGATAATACAGCCAGTATAGTTGATTTGTGAAAACCCCTAAAATCTCCAGCAACTATCAAGAAAGAACAAGCTGCATAAACTCTGCGTGTAATCAACACATTTGCATCACTAGCGTCACAGCACGATTTCTAAGAATATGTATTCCATTACAGGCGTGCAGAGTGTCCAGATAAGCGAAATCGGTTTTTGAATTCTGTTTCTTCCCATAAGTTCAAATGGTTCAGCCGATTTCTAAATATCCTTTCTCAACAAGGATATTCAACAATTTTCATGGCATCATCGTCATAGTCAGTTAAAAGTTCTTCAAAAATGAAGTGAATATCTCTCAACGAGGATGTTCAACAATATTCATGTCATCTTCGTCATCGTGAATTAAAAGTCCTTAAAAAATGAAGTGAATATCTCTCAACGAGGATGTTCAACAATATCATCTTCGTCATCGTGAATTAAAAGTTCTTTAAAAATGAAGTGAATTATATCTTGCTAACATGTTTCCGAAAATATCGTAACAACAAACAAATCGAGGTTATATTCCCCTTATGTCAGCCGAAAAGACAGAGAATCTGTGGAAAATAACGATTTAACTTTAATTTTAACTATAATTGATACCCAAACCACCTAATAAGATAACCCTGCAAATCTAACTTTAACTGGAAATTTCTGCTTAATTTTCAGTTAAAATTAAAGTTAACTTCCCATTAAGTTTTATAATACCGGCCCTAAGACATCTTCTCATCGATATCTACTACCATTAAGATTTTCACCTGTCAAATGGGAAATTTCCAAAATTTGAAATTTCAAAATCATTTATTTCCCCTCTCAACTGACGAAATCAATTGAGAATTGCAGATTTCAATTCAGCATTGAACTTCGACTATACCAATTTTGAAAGAAATATATTTTTTCAAATTTTCATCGAAATTTTGCTAAGGGTCTAGACCCCCCAAAAACGCTATATTTAGCTTATTTTCAAGAATTTAGTGGAACCCACGTGTAGTTTTTTGCTGTGAACTTCTTGAGCTCGTTGGTGTGAATGATAAAAAGCAATAGTAGAATCGCACCCTCATCAATTCTTCCTTGTAGAGCCCTTCAAACAAAACTCGGAGAGTTACCAGGCAAGTTTGGTATGCAAACCTAGGTTTTCGAGGTCGCTGATTATGACTAAGACATTATTTCATCGATATTCACTACCGTTAAGATTTTCACCTGTCAAATGAGAAATTTCCAAAATTTGAAATTTCAAAATCATTTATTTTCCCTATCAACTGACGGAATCCCATATAGGTAAGTGGACACTCAAACCGACAGAAAGAATTTTCATTTGAAATGCAGGGCGTTTCATCATAAACTGGTCAAACATATAAAGCCGTATAGATAACATTGGGAAAATATAATTTTTGCCTTATGACATTTACCCCGTTTTCGAAGCATAAGCATTGTATAAATGGCATAAGCGAGTTACAGGGTGTTTAATGTTAACTTTGAGCAATATTCTGATAACTCTGTGGTGAGTGACCTTTGAAATAACAGTTTTTGGTCACATCTTAGTATTTTTTGGTGGTCAATTCAATTGTTGTGTAGAATTCTGAAAAAAATACTTCAAAATGGCGGAAAACCCACAAATAAGTTGAAATTTTTTGTTTTCGATTGCAAAATTGGATAGCATTATTTCAATGTGATCAATTTTCTGAGATTTCCGTGAAAAAATTTTTCCAAAATTCGAACTCAACTTTTTTTTTACATGTCTGCAGTAAAAAAAAAATCACCCGAAATTGTTGAAATCTTTCGAGGTTGAACTAACCTTCATTCTGAATACCGGTGTGAAAACAGAGTGAAAAATATTCATTGGTCAATTTTCTAAAAAACTTCGATGGGAATCGAACCCTCTCCGCATTCGGAAAATAGGATCAAATTCAACTTCAAAAGGAACTTTATTCACATTTGGGGAAAGTAGGATCAACTGCGACGTACTACCGTTACTTGTTAACGGACATCATTCTAATCAGAATATATCCAATCTATACTCGGACTATTGTCCGTAAGTGGAGCGAGTTCGATTCCCATCAAAGTTTTTTTGAACAATTTTTTTTTATAATTTCATATTTCTATCCAGGTCATTCTGAGGGCCCAGTAGCACAATTTTGGCCTTCGTAGGGCCACCCAGTTTCTCAAATAAAAATTATTTTAGTACTCCGAGCGGAATCTTTGGTAGGCTATGAAATGAAAACCAATGGATATTTTTTCATTCTGTTTTCACACCAGTGTTCAGAATGAAGGTTGGTTCAACCTCGAAAGATTTCGACAATTTTGGGTGAATTTTTTTTTCACTGTAGACATGTAAAAAAAAAGTTGAGTTTGAATTTTTGGAAAATTTTTTCACGAAAAACATTATAGAAAACTGAGTACATTGAAATTAAACTTTCCAATTTGCCAATCGAAAACAAAAAATTTCAACTCAAAACTCAAAGTTTACCGCCATTTTGAAATATTTTTTCCAGAATTCTAGACCACAACTGAAGAGACCACCAAAAAATACTGAGATGTGAACAAAAACCGTTATTTCGAAGGTCAAGCATAACTCAACACAGTTATCAGAATATTGCCCAAAGTTGACATTGAACATTGTTTCTCGATTATGCTTCGATAACGGGGTATATGCACAGCCGTCTCTAGAAATTGTATTAAAGACGTCTGTGGTATATGTCATAAGGCAAAAATGACTTTCGCAATGACATCTATACGGCTATATATGTTTGACCATTTTATGATGAAACACCCTGTATTAGCATTAATCATTATCGTGAAGTAAATGTCCTAAAATGAGAAAATATGGTAATATTAAAAATGAACCACTTAAAATTTCATTTCAAAAACCGAAGTTGCAGTCATAAGTCGAGGCCATTGATATTTGTAGGCCTTATGCACCTTTCATTTTAATTTCAAAAGGGACGAAAATAGAACTTGCAAATTTCTGCGTCTAATTTAACCTCCAAATTTGCGGCATTACTTTTGCTTATAATCATTAGTGTGTATATGAAAATTATTGGAACCAGAAACTCGAAAAATGTACAGTACTGACGAATCGGTCGAAACAAAAAATTATTGCAAGGAATACAAACGTTTGACGATCTTACACCCTAATGATCAATTAAAGGAATTACAAACCATACTTAGAGATAAAAATACCACTAGAAGTGATTTTAAATTTTATGCTGATAGACTAATACGTTTAGTGATCGAGGAAAGCCTGAATCAACTTCCATTCACAGACTGCCAAGTAGTAACACCTACAGGAGCTACCTATAATGGCTTGAAATATAAATCAGGTAACTGTGGTGTATCAATTATACGTTCGGGAGAAGCTATGGAACAAGGTCTAAGGGACTGTTGTCGTAGTATCAGAATAGGAAAAATTTTAGTTGAATCAGATGCAGAAACCCATGATGCAAGGGTCGTGTATGCAAGATTTCCAGAAGATATTGGACAGAGACATGTTCTTCTCATGTACCCGATTATGTCCACTGGAAACACTGTTACTCAGGCAGTTAATGTACTAAAGGAACATGGAGTTCAAGAAGAATGTATTATATTAAGTAATTTGTTTTGCACTCCCCGAGCTGTTGATGCCGTTCTACAATCATACCCTAAGTTAAAAATATTGACATCAGAAGTACACCCTGTAGCTCCGAACCATTTTGGCCAAAAGTACTTTGGCACAGATTAAGTGGTATCTATTGATGTAACCATGGATTATTTTTTTAGATCTTTATGCATCGCTGCATTTTTAAGTAATTTTTTTACCTAGTCATATTGAATTGATTTGACATACAATTTTTACTTCTTTTATATCGATAAATAAAAATGACAATTGACTCAATTATCTGAAAATTTACGGCCAAACAACCCTGAGTGAAACAATTAATGTACTGGATTTATTTGAAATAAACAATAAGAATAGAAACAATTTATTATAAGATTAAAAAAAAAGATATATATTAAGCAAATGACATACAAACTGTTGCTGCAAGAGAACACAATTGAATATATTCACTGCCACCGTCTTGAACATAAAAATTGACACTCTGTAAGGAATAAATACTTTTATATTTACTGCTGTATTTAGAAGAAAATACTCACCCCTAGTTTTTCTCCTATGGCAGCTTTTTGATCTTCAGTTAATGCTTTGGATTTCACTATAAACTCATTGAATTGTTCCAAGAACTAGAGAAAGAGATTGTTGAAAATATATCAGTTCATAGATATATTACAAAACGTGACCTTACCTGAGATGCAGAATATGCTTCATAACCAAATTTTTTTATGAAATCTACTGCCTCCATATAATTTTTTCTTTTGCACACTTCAATGAACTCTGTCAACCAGCTCTGTGGGACAACCTAAAAGTAGTAAGTACAAGTACAAGGTTATTCACATTCTATATAAATTCGCATACTCCTGTTACTTCCAACACAGTTTCAATGCTTATAGGCGAACCAGTTCCCTGCAATTTTGAACAACTTTGAAGGCAAGTAATTGCTCTTCTCATATCTCCTCCACTGGTTTCAACTAAGGTATTAAGAGTACTATCATCACAATTTATTCCTTCTTGATCACATATTAATCTGAGCCTGAAAAAATATTAAAGGAACCATAAACATACATCTGAAATAAATTTATCAATAATAGTCTATACCTTTCATTTATTTTATTCTTATTTAACGGTTTGAATCGGAATTTACTGCAGCGTGAAGTCAATGGCTCGATGATTCGTGAGACATAATTGCAAATCAAACAGAACCTTGTTGTTTTAGTTTCTTTTTCCATCGTTCTTCTCAATGCTGCTTGAGCTGCATGTGTCATAGAATCCGCTTCATCTAGTATAACAATTTTGAAGGGTGGGCAAGATTTACCACTGAAAAATACTGCCTTATTGTATATCTTCAGTTAAGAAAAAATTAACATACTCTGGCCTAGTTGCACTAGCAGTCAATTGCGAAAAAGATTTCACTTTATCCCTAATTACTTGTATTCCTCGTTCATCAGAGGCATTCAATTCCAAGATTCTTTCCCTATAAATGTCTCCAAAAAGTTGCCTTGCAGCTGCTAATATTGTGCTTGTTTTACCAGTACCAGGCGGTCCATAAAATAGCAGATTTGGTAAATCTGCCCCACTGATACATTGTTCCAGAACTGCCACTACTTCGTTTTGTTCTACAACATCATTGACAGTTTCTGGACGACTAAAATTGAATGGATGAGTTACAACTATACTGGGTAAATTTCAAACTATCTAACTACTTACTATTTTTCCACCCATGGTACTAGTTTCGATTTTTTTGATGATTTTGAGGAGGAGGCACCTTTATCTAGATTAGAACCACCTAACTTTCCGGATTTCAAGAAGGACTGCATTTTCAATAGAATTATTAGTATTGATACTATTGATGACAACCGAATCGAATTTTTCTTTAGGCGCCAATTTTTGAAAACTACTAACCTCAAATATACAGATTCGGAGTTCAACCACAGAATAGGCAAATAATAGTTGCGAATTTCGCAACTACTGCTAAGCGATACGCCCTCTGGCGATAGAAATTCGAACACTTCCAAGCTAGTAGTTTTTCGACGTGCCTGTTATTCTAATGTAATTTGCTTACTTTTGGAGTTCATTTTCGAGCTTTTTTGTTGTTCTCCGAGTTGAAATTTTGGTATACCGAAAGAGTTTGTAATATTCATCAATCGATTCCTTTCTTTCCGATTAAAATTTTCGATTATATTAATTCGAAATGGCATCATCCCGAAATGACTATTGTTGTGTGCCTCAACTCAATGTTATTTATTCATGGTCAAAGAAGAAAGGATCATCTAGTGCCTCTAGTTTTCATTTTTTCCAAAGCCAAATGAAAGAAAAGTTAATTTGGAAACAGCATTTGGCAGATAACTCAATGATGATAGAAGAAAGACCTAGCTTTAGAAATTGAAGATTGGAAAACAGGTCACGAAATACATGAAAGTATGTTCACTGCATTTCTCTGAAGATGTTTATTTTCATAAAGGTAAATTACCTACAATCTATTCATTTCGAAACAACTTCATGTCATGATGTTTTCAGGTGTAAATGAAAACAAGAGAATTTTGAAGAAAAATGCTGCAGAGAAACTACTGAGCAGTTCTGCAGCTACCTAATTCACATACTACACAAAATCATATTCTAAAAGAGTGATCTGGTTGAAAACCTGACAAAAACTAGATATACTTTTAGAGTTGATAATAGCTGAAGTTATTCATATAAATACATTAATACTTTTCATTTCTGTATATAGGTAGGTTGAACCAGCTGTGACGTTTTTCATTTTGTACGTGTATCTTGAGCTGCTGTAATATGAAAATGAAATCAATTATATGTCTATCTGATTCCTTTTCTTTAGAAATACGATGCGAAAGAACTAAAGCAGAATATCTGTTTTCATTTTATTGATTCACTTGTTCGTAAACAAAGAACAAGTCGTATCATATAGACTGATTCTAGATTTACCACATAACTTAGCCTGCATTCAGCACTTCTTCACATAAATAAGAGTCCTCAAATTACTTATTGGGGTGCCTATTTTTCCAGAAATTCAAGTAAACTCAGATATTGGTTCATTTTGATCCACCAAGCAACATACACTAAAATAACACCTAAATTATCATATCGTGATATTGTTTCTCCTTAAACAATGATAATAATAATAACGCATAACGCATCTCATATTTGTATTCTGTGGCATCTCCGGGCACATGTCATGTAAAGGAAGTAGAAGAGAAGAACATAAATATAAATATCTATACTTGTTCTATGGAGAAGAAGACATAACTCATCGGATGTAAACAACTCAATAAGTGATAAAATGATCTATAAATAAAGCCCTCAACCAATGAAACATGTATTATGCTCATGGAACTTCATAAAATTTTCGTAAATTATGCTGGTTTAGTGCCTCATAATTCCATAGGATGGATCTCTCAAAGGAATATTTCATGAAAATACTACCTCTACATAGAAATTCAACGAATGCCTTTGAAGAATAGTGATGGAAGTTATTGTGTCTAAAAAAATTATTTTGGCCCTTTTTCTGCTAACTTTAATATCTTTCTACATCACATTTACCTTCAACAGCTGCTTGGTTAAAAGTATCAGCAAGTCAATTCCAAGGGTATTTATCTGTAAATCTAACCAATTCTCATATTAAATTTTATGTTTTCAGTGGAACCCTATCGTTATACATCAAAATTCTTTGGATCATTATACAACAAATGTTCGCCTTGTTCCACTTCTAGAAAGCAATGAAACAGACATATCCTCAAAATACAAATATTTCCAAGATCAAGGTATGAGACAATTACCTAGTGCTCTTATCATTGGGGTTAAGAAAGGAGGAACAAGAGCATTATTGGAGTTTATACGAATACATCCAGATGTTCGAGCAGCTGGGAGCGAGATACATTTTTTTGATAAAAACTATGCGAAGGGTATGTTACTTGAAACTTTTTGAATAAATATGTTCAAAATTCAATCTTTTAGGCTTTCAATGGTATAGATCACATATGCCTCCAACTTTAGAGGGTCAACAAACTATTGAAAAAACTCCATCCTATTTTATAACTAAAGAAGCTCCGAAGCGTGTGAATCATATGAATCCATCCACTAAATTACTTGTAGTTGTAAGAAATCCTGTAACAAGAGCAATATCCGATTATACTCAGGCAGTATCTAAAAGACCAGATATGGATAGGTTTGAATCATTAGTATTTATAAATGGATCAATAGGCAATCTGATTGATACCTCCTGGGGGCCCATCAAGCTTGGAATGTATGCTAGGTATCTAACTCGTTGGTTGAAGTACTTTCCGCTTTCTCAGTTTTTATTTGTAAGTGGCGAAAGATTGATATATGATCCTGCTGCTGAACTACACCGTGTTCAAAACTTCTTAGGCTTGAAACAGGTTATTAATGAAAAGCATTTCTATTTCAATGCAACTAAAGGTTTCCCTTGCCTTTTTAAGAGTGAGGGACACAGTGCCCCACACTGCCTAGGTAAAACCAAAGGTAGAAATCATCCAAAAGTTGATAGAAATGTACTGCAACGACTGAAAGATTTCTACAGACCTTTTAACAATAGGTTTTATCAAATGACTGGTATTAATTTTGGATGGTCATAACTTTAGTATGTGAGAGTTATTTGGAAAAATTGATTTCATTTCCTTCTGTGCAATTGTCTACAATCTTGTCAAAAAACTTCAGAATCTTGATTTAATACGTTTGACAGACAGACCAATAATGGAAAATTTTTATAAAAAATGAAAATGAACCAATTACATCACTCTCGAATAATTTCCTGATTTTTGATAATTGATTTCCCAAATACATCAGTAACATTCTTAGATAATTAAAACTTTTTAATGATACTTAATGTGCTATTCTCAACCAAAACCTAGTAACAGTATTAATTTATTTTGTTGTTTCTTGTTATTTGTTTCAATTGTTATTTACTCAGTTATATTTTATTGACGATATTTGTTGACTTTTAGTGAAGTTTAGGTAAAATGTAGTTCATTTATTATAGGAATATTTACATTTGGATACCTACAGAATGTTATATTATCATTTGTACTGATTGCAAATATATTTGGTACATGCTCATAGTTATCGAAATCATTAAAATCTATTTCCTCCCTGAAAAAAAAAACATTTCCAATAGTTAAAATTTTCTAATCAGTAGATTTTTGAATACAGACAGGAATCATTTTCTGCAGTATCAAAAATCCTTCTTTATTGTATGCATACCTTATGTATAAATTGAATTCGTGGCTGTGTTTGCATCCTGAGGAGGGTAAAAATCCAAAATAGTCAGGGTGCCTTGAAGATTCACATGGGAGAATCATTTTGGGTCCATTTTTTCTCAAGTGCTCAAATAGTTCTGTGAAATTTTCTTCTTCATTCAGTCTTGGTACCAAGTTGGAGGCAAGGTCAGGTTTATCTGAATTCTTTTTAATTCTTTTAATTTTTCTGTCCAATTCATTGCAACTCAAATCTTTTTCCCTTTTATTGCTTTTTGACTTAGAGCTTTCGTTAGTTTTTTTTTGTGCCATATAAAATTTCCTAATAGCTTCTTTATTCAAAAGCTTGAAGCCCTGCTCAACCAAATATTTATACACTCTATACTTTCTCAAAGTAATATTGCTGCTGATTAAGGTGTACGCTTCATAAATACTAACCTGCCTACTGTTATTGGTTAACTCCAATTTATTCTGGAATGAAACAAAAATATGATTTATTTATACTACTATTGAATTGATCATAAATATACCTGCTCTAACAAGAATAAAGTTTCTTCAGGTAACAAATAAATACCAGATTTATCTTGAAGGCCAAAGTTCTTCAATATATTTCCTACTACTTTAATTATCTTGAATAAACATTTATCTTCCAACCAAATTCCCTTGCTTCTAGCACACCTGTAAATTTTGTTAATAAATATTGATAACCTTGGAACTTTGTTTGCATTTTCATACCTCCTTTCAACTCTCACATATTCCAGGGATTTAGTTACAACATCCTGATAATGTTCTATTTTATCTTTGTGTTCATTCGGAGACTCCAGGAAGAACTTACTTGGAGGAAGTTCTACTTTGAGTAGAGGTTCATTATGAAATTTGAAATATTTCACAGCTCTGAAAAAAATGTGAATAATAGATTATATATGAATGTAGTAAAATTTAGCTTACAATTCCTTGAAATCCATATTCCCTGAAAAATCTATTACAAAATATTTTGTAGTTTTAACTCATTCGAAAAACTTTCTGAAATCGTATCATGGTAAACAAAAATAATTTTTTTCGATTTCGAAATTTCTAGGTTATTTCTTAACATTTGCTCTACGAATTCGAAGGTTGACTATTAATCAAAAGCTGAGTCCAAAAATGGTTAGTGAATGAGCTACGGAGGAATAGAACTATGCACTTGTCACAGAATAAAATTGTGTTTACAAATTACGATTATGCATAGACAAGATATACCCAGTTCGAGTTCTAGTGATAAATAATTTTATTAAAATGACTGCTTCTGAACAAATAGGTTTGAATAAAACATGGGAATTATCCCTGTACGAATTACATCGTACCCCACAAGAAGCCATTACTGACAATAATGTAGAAATCGCTGTATCGCCCAGAAGTCTTCATAGCGAGCTGATGTGCCCCATTTGCTTGGATATGTTGAAGAAAACTATGACTACGAAAGAATGCTTACATAGGTTTTGTTCAGATTGTATAATCACAGCTCTGAGATCGGGAAACAAAGAATGTCCAACATGCAGAAAGAAACTAGTTTCCAAAAGATCACTTAGGCCAGATCCAAACTTTGACTTACTAATTGCCAAGATTTATCCAAGCAGGGATGAGTATGAAGCTCATCAGGAAAGAGTTCTTGCTAAATTAAACAAGAGTCATTCCTCTGCTGCTTTGGTGAATTCTATCAATGAAGGTATTAAAATGCAGTCACAAAACAGACCCAATCGCTCTCGAAAGAATAATGAGAATGATAGGAATGAGACTAATGAAGCTAGTTCTGCACCAAATCAAGAAAACACTGCTGTATGTTTCTTCATCATGTCTATCCAAGCAGCATTGATCAGAATTTCTCTTTCTTTTAGCCAAACCCAAATCCACCTCCGGTAGCTGCCACAAATCAGAATTCCAATCCACCGAGTTCAGCACCTCCTGGAAGCCCTGTACCATCAGGTAGAAGTTCACCACCCTCCCAACCACCAAGTCCTGTGTCAAGTAACGTGAGTTCAATAAGTAAATCGATAGGAAAACGACCAAAAAGTGTCATGACCTCAGAGAGAAGTGAGGAGAGTGAATCAAGCGAAAGAACAGAACAAACTGATACTGAGGGTGAAGGTCCATCGGAGCCTATGACTTTAAATGAAATTGAGTTGGTGTTCAAGCCCCATCCCACAGAGATGGCTGGAGATAATGCTCTTGTCAAAGCACTCAAGGAGAATTCTATACGCTATATCAAAACAACAGCAAATGCCACCGTTGATCATCTCCACAAATATCTGGCCATGCGTTTGACCTTGGATCTGGAGTCCCAGCTATCTGCATCACAGCATAACTCAGTAAATTTCTGCATATATATTTCGCCCTCTACTGGGCAGTACGTGCAGCTAAACGGAAATCAAACGTTAGGCCAAGTTAATGATAAGTATTGGAAGGTTAATAAACCTTTGGAGATGTATTACTCTTGGAAAAAGACATAAGAAGAATTAGAATGACTTGAAATATGGATGAAATACCTGCGCCAGGTAAATTTCATTATTCACTTGAATTGCATAGAAGAGCTTATTTAAAATAATTTGTTTTATATTTATTTTTTCATTATATACAGCACATTTTTGATGAAATCGAAGAAGTACATCAGTAAGTATGTCAACCCTTATTCGACTGGATGTTTCATTTGGTATGTTATTATTGCACAACATTCTTGCTATGTTGTCTTTGGTGTTCTCTTATGGATATTTTTACATTATTTAGATGACATTGTTAGTTGTACATTACTCACCTATTCATTGGTTGCCTAGCCTCATATATTTTTGCATTTCTTTACTATTTTCATTCAATAAAAATATTAAACATTCAGTCCAGATTATATTTTCTTCCGATTGAAAATTTTGGCTGCAATCTGTCCTATTTATTTTCCGTAGGGCAGAACTGACCATGATTGTGGGTGGGTGTTTAAACTAGAAATATTCTGCAAGATTTATATGAGCAATGCTGTTGATAAAATCTTACCTCCGAAAAAATTTTGTGTTCATGAAGAAATAGTATTTGTAAAAAAATAAGTCAAACTTCTCAACAATTTATAAAATGTATTGCATATATGAGTAATATAAATAAATGATTATTGATTTTGGAAATTAGCAGGTCTCTTATTTATAAAAGCATTCATTCCTTCTTTGCGGTCTTCAGTAGCAAAAGTGCCGTGGAAAGTTCTCTTCTCAAAATGCAAGCCTTCGTTCAAAGTTGTTTCAAATGCTGTATTTACTGCTTCCTTGCATAGTCCGTTGATGAGTTGCGAGTTTGAGGCGATTTTTTCTCCCAGTTTTACCGTTTCTTCTAGGAGTTTTTCAGGTGGGAAAACCTTGCTCACTAGTCCCATTTTCTCTGCTTCCTGGGCGGTTATTTGGTTTCCTGAAAAAAGCTCAGGTTGTTTTAATTTCAGTTAGCATCAGATGGACTAAACTGAGTTTGAAAAATTGATAGAAACGTACCGGTTAAAACCATTTCCATAGCTTTTGATTTTCCAACAGCTCTTGGAAGTCTCTGTGTACCACCAGCACCAGGAATGGTTCCTAGAAGTATCTCAGGTTGTCCAAATTTTGCTTTGTCTCCAGCGTAAATGATATCGCACATCATTGCCAATTCGCAACCACCGCCTAGCTATAAAAGTTCAGAAGCTTATTCAAAATCTAGCACATCTCAGCAGAATACTTTATCGAAGGCAAATTCTGTTAGTTCTTTTATTTTCGAATACAGCAAATATATTTTCAATATCCCAGGAGTATGTTATATTCCGAAGTATTAAATAACATAATCACAAGGACGAATATCCGTCGATAAATCAACAAACATTCCCCCTTGATCAGAGCTAATCACCCAATCAACCAAAACACCTACACCGAAGAAGCGGATCCAAGTAGAATGACTACAGCTGTTTCACAATTGTTATTGATCGTCAGGTCAACTTAACTTGGATAAACCGCAGAGGGATTCCCCGATACTTGTTACCTTTCAGAGGGATCGCTGCAGTATACAACTTACAGCGCGCCATCTGCCAGGAGCATCTTGCGAATCTCACCTTCGAGTGCAGAATACTTTGATCGATGTGTATGACGTTCATCCTTTTGTCGCATCAGGTCGCTGTAACTGCGATATTGCAGCTTTATAAACAACCGATCAACATTGGAAACACTCGGTTCATGTGGATTCCCACAAGACGAAAACGTCCAACATCTAACAAAGATAGGAAATGGTTTCATGGAGAAGAAAGAGCTCCAGTAGTAATAAATAACATAATCACAAGGACGAATATCCGTCGATAAATCAACAAACATTCCCCCTTGATCAGAGCTAATCACCCAATCAACCAAAACACCTACACCGAAGAAGCGGATCCAAGTAGAATTCCGAAGTATATAGAATTAAAAAAAATCATGTTTAATTGCTGTAAATGCAGAGCTTTTTCTATGTGCCATAGAGGTTGAGCTTCAACAAATTGCTCAATATTTTTTTGCGCACGTTCTAGGGAACAGCAAGTTATCGTTTTGCCTAAATATCTGTAATTTTCGACTTTTTTCCTGTTAATGACTAGGTTAGACTCACCGTTAAAGAATCGGATGTCAAAAATGAATCCCGTCGACTGAGAACAGAAAGGGCTAGCGATTTCAAACTTTCAGGATAGGTTGCGTTTGAAAATGCGTCGGCCAAGTTTGTTAATGGGCCAAAAGGTTTTTGAGTAATACCCATTAGAAGGTTTCAGGTTTTTTCTATATATCTCAGAAATCAGATTGAAACTTGGTAATTGCAATATTTTATTGACATCATAACGTTAGTAGATTGTGAGAAACACATTTTTGAGTTTAGTTCAAATAACTTTTTTCTGTAAACATTAATCAGATTCAAATGAAATTTTGCACATGTACAATAGTGTACCAAGTTTCAGTTTGATTAGATTTCAATTATCGGAGATATTGTGAAAAAATATGTCAAATGTCATGTTTTTTCCTCGGTATTGTTACTTCTGGAATAACTGAAAAACTATTGATCCGATTGAACTAGCTGGAAAGGCTGATGCATAATTTTGTGTGGAATTTCAATCCATCTTCCATTCCTGTACCTATTGTTTTGACAATTCAGTTTAGCCCTGATATCTGAAGAAATAGTTGCTAATAATGTTCAATTGAATAAATATACTGCCGGATTCCCCGTCATTTTGACAATACACAGAAGCAATTCCCACCAGCTACAAAATTTTGCATTTGAAAATACTGAACATATTTCAAGAAAAAAATATGCATTTTTGCAAACATTCTCTCCAGTTTTAATTTTTATTGGTGCTGCTTGGGGCATTTATTTGTGGTTCAGTATAGTTTAGAGAGACCCAAAGTTCCAGTATAAGTAAGAAATCTTCCTTTATGAGCGCATCTCTTCTGACTTCATGTCAGTGCTTATAGTCTTGCATCTATGAATTTTCATTTATTCGATACGATTAAATGTTAATATAACTTACAGCATAACCATTCACTGCAGCAATGACAGGCTTCACAGTTTTAGCCACTCTATTCCATTGTTCCAAGAAGTTGCCACTAACGCATTTTGAGTATGTATAGGACTCCATTTCTTTGATATCTGCTCCTGCCGCAAATGCTTTTTCGCTTCCTGTTATTACAATGGCACCAACATCTTTATCTGCTTCTAAGTTGTCTAAGGCTTGAGCGACCTCTCCCATCAATTTGTCGCAAAGGGCATTCAGAGCTTTTGGTCTATTTAGAGTGATGAGTCCGACATTGTTCTTGGCTCCAGTTTTTTCCACTTTGATATGTTCGTAGTTTGCTGGAGATTGAAGATATGAATGAAAATATGCCTTGATAACTTTAATGCAATTGCTCCTGGTGATTCAGAACATAAACACTTTATTGAATAAATGAATAGTACCATCTAGGGAAAACAGCAAAAATAAACTATTTTCTCGACCAAAGTATTAACAGTTAAGGATGTTTCTTTCCGCTGAACCTTGAAAAGTAAATTTTTTTTAACTGTTTCGAAGTATTCTCCGACAGTCAATGTATTTTTGCATTCTTCGCTTCTTCTAATGTTGTGAAGCGTAAACTCCATGATATCAGAGACACAATCTGTGGTAATTTATCTTTTACCCTTGATATAAGAAAGCCATAATGAGATCCTACGTTTTGGCCTGTATGGCCATTGTTCAAACAATAGTATGGCGAATGGTATCTATGTTTTGGATGTGCATAGTCCTTCTAAGCTCCAGGGCCCCGGTGCACTGCACAAGTTTGCACCTATGTTCAAATATTTTTTTTAACCAGCAGTGTGAGCGCGGAAGTTGTATTATATTTTATGAGGAAATAGTTATTTTCGTGGTGTAGCTATATCGAAATGAAAATGAGTACTTATATTTGAAAATTTCAATGATTTAAAAACATCAGGTAAGTATCAGAAAATTTTTTAATGAATCCTAAAAAAATTGACAATTATGGTTAGAGTGATTTAATATCTCATGAATAGCATCAATCTGCCACTCTTTTCGATAACCTCTGGTCTCTGGCGCTGAATACGGTTCTGTGCGGTTCAATAGTTCAATTTGAGTACAACCACAAACTTCAATAAAATGATTCAAACTCAAACATCATGTTGTGCTGGTTAGCAACAGAAAGAGTATTCAAATCAACAATTCCCTGAAGAATTTGATTCGAACCAGAAATTCACAAATCCCAACGAAGTTGAATTTGTTGAGGTTAGGAAGAATTTCTTCATGCAATATTTTTGAATATGCACTGAGAATAGCTTCTTACCTGCAATCGAAGAATATAACTTGAATGAGTTGCATGTATTTTTATTGATGATCAATTTATTCGATGAAGAAATTAGTTTTAGAATTGATTTAGATGCCATCGTAGCGGTTGAACTAACCAAAGATTTCTACCCAAAAACTGGTAAAATACGTAATTGAAACTATTTTGACTGAGGAATAGCTGGGCGCAGTATTTCGAACTAATTCACTTTTTGAGAGCTCTGCTGTCTCTCAGCTCAGTAAACTGATAAGAAAATATATACAGAATTTCAAATTAAAGAACCGGTTTTGCGCAACTTATTTGTTACTTTGGTTGAAAACAAGAGAAGACAGGGCTGGATTGATATTCATTTGATCATTCATTTCTGGCCCTCTAAGAATATGAAGGAGTTTTAGCCCCTATCTCGAATTTATTGCGATTTTTACAACAAATTAATTTTCATATTATTTTAGCTTATAAATTATACTATCCCCAACGAAAACTGATCTGAATGAGGTAATTGGAAGATATTGATGAATTGTAATATATTTTTCGTTTTACAAAATTAAAAAATTACAGACATATTTGCAAGTTCAAAACGCTCTGATTCTCCTTTTACAACCATCAAAAAGGCATAACCACATATTTAATCTTTAGCAATACTCCATTTCCCAACTTAAAAGAGTAAAAAAATTCGAATGATGAAAATATCCCAGGAAACAATGATTCTGTCTCATTCTCAAACTTGAAAAAATGTGGTATATTATACTGGGCCTGATCAATTACTGCAATATATAATATGATCCTTAAATTTAAATAAATAAAAATGAATCTTTAAAAACCTTGAAATGGAACATTCATCTTCATTTACGGAAATTATTATGTAATATCATTATTGTTTAGGGAGGTAATATGGTAATATCGTAGATTCAACGTGTGTATACTAAATATCTCACAGTTTGGAACACTTCAAAAATGTCATTGGTTTGCGAACATCCTGTATTATTATTCAATGGGGTACTTGACAATTTTTGGGAAACTACTTTTTATGGTTCATTAAGGGATATTTTACCCAAAATGTTGATATTTCTGTTAAAAGCGAACGACTCCATACAATTTCTTTAATTTTTATAACCATTTTGACACTTCTTGCCAAAAACGGTCCCTACGTCATGGATTGCGTATTATTATTGGAAGTATGAATGTGTTTGTTTACGCATTGCACTTCGTGACGTCGCGAGCTCTGATTCGCGTTCAATGTCACGTGATTAGTGGATATATTTTTAACGATTGTTTTTGTTAAAGTATGAAAGATTTTGAATTTCTCAATTAATTCAATTGATTTTTCGAAACCTTATGTATTTAACTAGCGAAAAAATATCAAACCTGCCAACTTTTTCGTTACTATACCCTATTGGTAGAGTTGCCACAGAATACAAATATATAGCACAATAGACAAATATTTCCCTAGTTACATAAGTGCATCTATCAGTACATATAGTAGTATTATTTTATGTTGAATTTCGATCAATCGGAGAATTATATTTTTTTCCAAAGTGTTGATGTATACATCATTCTTTAGAGTGAGATGGAAACTCTCTTGAATCAAAATGCAGAATGAAAACAACGAATTTCAGTTGAGGAATATATATATTTACTAAATTTTGAATCTTGAGTTTTTTATTATATTCTATTAGATAATTATTTTGTTATATCATGTCCTTTATTTCAATCCAATGTCCTTCATTTTGAAGTTTGCCACCCTAATGTTCGTGGAAATAACAGAACATCTGAACACTGAATAAAGGATTGAGATAACAATCTTTTACTGGAGAAGCTGAAGAATTGGATACGATTCAGTTTCACTATAGAAAAAAATGATAGAATTCGAATATGTGTTCTGCAGAACTACAATTTTGAAAGTATTGAACTATCGCATCCACCATTTGGTAATATGAGTAAAAATCATTTCATAAATACTCGGGAGCCACTCAAAGCTGTATTTTAGTATTTTATCGACCACAAAGTCTTCCTATCTGTCCAAAGATTCAGACCAAGTTGTTCTAGAAATTCCAAATACCGTCATTTGGCGCCCTGGCACGAATTGAGATTTCTATGAAAGGATTTTCTGTGGTGATAGCTTCGTTCCTACAATATTACTTAAGCTGAAGAATAATATGCGTTATAAATTATTTTACTGTCAAGCGTGTCTAAGTTGTACCGTTCTGGAACGGTTCCGCCTTGTGTAGGAACAAACCTTTTGTTTCCTTATTATTTAATTACCTCATTCAAACTGGTATTGCTCATGATGTGATGATATATCGCCCAACTAAATTTTTCGTCATATTCAAACTTTGGGGTTTAGTAAGTAAACAAAGCTCATAATAAAATTTATTAACAATTATGAGAATAATTACATAATAAACATAAAACGGAATGACCGCCAACATATAAAACTAGGAAGTGGAGAAGTAAATTAAATTTCTCCATTAGAAATAATAGACCAGGGTCGATAATTTAAACCGAAAAAAATAATGGTAGAATGAAACCCATTAGAAAAGGAAGAGAAATATATCAAGAATTGAACGAAAAATAATTTAGGAGCGATCTGGGGTCGGGAAATGGAAGGGGGTGAGTGTTTAAGGGTAAACACGGTTTATCTCGATTTCCGGAAAAACTACAATAAGTCCTATGGAAAAAAGTTGAACGGCAAAGTTATTGTAGGTAATAAAAAGATCTATACCAACTCTATTAACACTTTTTTCACATTATCTCAAAATTCATGTGAAAATTTCAAATAACCAAGTTTCTGGTTTTTATTTTCATCACCGACAATAGTGAATTTGAACACCCTTCCACTTTCCGTCCTCATATGTCGCCCCTAAATTATTTTTCCTTTAATTTTTGTTGTATTCATTAGGGAATTCTGGTCGGGCAGGAAATTAAGGGTAAAAATAGGAAACTACACATCTCAAACCTCTTGGTCAATAAATTGCATTTATTATTTTCATTATTAAATACTCAACTACTTACCTGTTAAAACCAAATGAATGAGTGGTAAATCGTAAGCATCTTTCCATAGCAAACCTCATCCAGAGCATCTCTAGAGTTAATTCAGAATAATCTGATAACAAAACAAGCTTGAAAACAATGATCATGATTGCAAACGAAAAGAAATCAGTACATAAAGATCAATGTAATTTACTATGAATGAATGAGACTGTAGAATAATTTCACTCAGTTGATTCTATAATATAGGCAAGATATATTTGATTAATGCAGAAACTCACATGTGAGAAGATTCTGCTTTTGATAAGGACGGTACAGTAGCTGATTAAAGAATAATTTTGAATTTAAGAAGGAGGCTGAGAAGTGGATTATTATAAGATCTATGTTTAGATAATCCACTTCGATGTTCCAGCAAATAGGAGTTACGTGAGTATAGTAATTAAACCAACAGAAATTTTCGATTAGAATCTAAATCGAAAGGTGCTACTTGTGTAGGTGTGAACAGTGACACAGAAATCACATCAGCCTTGAAATTTCGAAAAACGCACTGACGATGACGTTCACAGGAGATTCCTCATGATACCGTAAATAAATCAAGAAATATAATAAAGAGACTATAGGTTTGTGGAAGGAAATCTCGCGAATTCTGCACCATCTTACAAGCCTAACTATCTTATTACCCTTATTTGGCATAAGTGGAAGACAAACAAGATAATAGGCGGAGAGTACTGAATCAGATTCCTAGAAACGAGTTAAAAAGAAACTTAAAGATCGTATTATTTATTGGCGTGAGTGTTTACTCAGCGATATTAGAAGAGAAAAAGAGGAACTTCTTGAACTTTATTTTTAGCTATGTTAGCTCACATCAAGAGTTACACTGTAACAGTTTCAGAACATTTTATCAACTTTTAAGCAGAAAATATTATTGTGTGCGACAACCCACTTGCTGATTACACCCTTGTACCAGTCTAGTAATTGTTGGAGTTAGCATTGTTTGTTGTCCTTAAACAATGGAGTTAGACATGCCTCTAACAGCAGACTCAATATAACGTCGCTCTCTATGGCGGCGGCTTATGTTTCTACGACATACCTAGGCAGAATCGCGATTAGTCGCTGGATACGACATTTGGCCTTTTGGCCTTACACTGCTGCCGTTCTCTGCGCCAGTTCAAACGTTGAAGCAGTTAAAAGCAGTACTAATCGTGGAAGATATGAGATGAGTCCAAATGCTTGAATATCCTCTTCCCCGAACCATTGACCAACGACTTGACGCGTAGAAGCAAGTTGCCAAAAGCACTTATCTAGACTTTCTGTGTTCTGTGGTACTCTTCGTTTGACCAGTTGGTCTGCTTCGTGTGCCTTTATATACCTTCAGTTGTCCATATAAGGGGTGTTTTTTTGAGGTACATTAAGTTTGCAACCCTGTTTTAACTGGCTACCATTTTGTCAGTTGTCAAGTGATTTGTGTTTAGTTTGGTCTAGAATTTCAACATGAATAGGCTTACGCCTGAACAACGCTTCCAAATTGTGCAAATTAATTTTTGAAAATAAAGGTTCTGTTCGAAATACTTATCTCGCTCTACGTCCATTTCACGGTCAACATAATCGTCCATAAGAGCAATTAATTCGACTAACTATGGATCGTCTTCGAACCACGTTTACTCTCAATGATAAAACGCATCCACAGAGACGTCGCTTGGGGTGCTTTCTGGGCTGGTAGAATTATTGGTCCGTACTTCTTTATCTAATTATTTATTTAAACAATAAAAAGTGTTGAGGTTAAACCTATAAACCCATAAAAGTGTACAGCAGAAGTGTGAATAACGAAACAGAAACCTTAGACACACAAAAGCAAATAATTGTATTATTACAAGAAAAAGAATTCAAAAAACAAAAAAAAAACTAACGATCTTTGGCACTCATCCATGCATCATATCTATTCTTGAAAGTGTTGACGGTAGGGGCCTCTATAACTGTGGATGGTAACTTATTCCATTGGTTGAAAACCCTGTTGGACAGAAACTTCTGGCGCGGTGTTGCCTTGTAAGGTTCCTTGGACAGCTTTAAGTGATGCCCTCTCAGGTTGTTGGAATTCAACTGGAACATGTTCCTGAAGTTCTCACCAAAGTGACCAGCTAGGGCTCTATGCGTGAAGATAAGGTCTCCACGCTCTCGACGTTCGGCAAAGCTTCGAAGTCCAAATATGCTCAATCGTTGCTCGTAAGATGGTCAGGGGTAAGTGTAAGCTAAACGAGTTGCTTGACGTTGAACTGATTCAAGGGAATTTTCATCAAATCTGGTCGATGGCCACCAGACCTGCCCGGCGTATTCGATTTAAAGACGATGCTGGCCAGAACGTTATAACCAGTTCCTCAATTGAACAACCATGACGTGCAGCAGCTGTGGTTTCAACAAAACGGCGCAACATGTCAAACAGCTCGTGCTACAATTGATTTACTGAAGGAAACGTTTGATAACCGCATAATTTCACGTTCCGGGCCCGTGAATTGGCCTCCAAGATGGTGCCATTTAACGCCGGTAGACTATTTTCTGTGGGGATATGTAAAGTCGCTGGTCTACACCGATGAGCCCGAAGCGATGGGCCACTTGGAGGACAACATTCGCCGCCTTATGGCCGATATACGGCCGGAAAAAGTGATTGAAAATTGGACTCCAGATTAGATTACGCCCGAGCCAGCCGTGGCGGCATTATGCCAGAAATTATATTCAAATTATAATACCAAAAGATTATCTTTTGAATAAAGGTAATTTCATGTCAATTTTGAAAATTTTACTTGTTTTATTCCGTTTCAAAGTTCTATACCTCTGAAAAAGAAAAACACCCTTCACAGCACATACGCATTACTGTCATTGCAATACAATTATACGACAGATAATTTCGTGAAATTAGACAACATTTGTTAGGTATATATTACTATGTCTAGAAAAATGTCTTGACAAAAGCGACTGCTGGACAACAACTGGAAATAACTGTACTATTCAGGTTCATGAACTGCTTCATTCACGAAGAAAAAAACAAAAAACTTTGTTTATGCGAAATGAATCTTATATTATTATTATTATTGTCATCATAGCATGCTTTATATAAGGTCATTCAGTCGACAAAAAAAATGAAGTTCACATAAAGCTATTCCTTGTGGATGTTATGCTCCTAATATAATTTTAGAAAGAGCATTCCTTTAAGGCGACTCAACAAATATGAATAAGCAATCGACTGATTTTCTCGTTGTATTGGAGAATGAAGATAAGCGCTACTCCCTCTGGTGGCTATTCGAGTAAGCCGAGGTACAGACATTACCATTGACAAGTTTAACGAAATGTTATGAAATGAGAAAGTTTATGCATTTTTCTTGGCGTTTGTGTGATTTTACAAGTGCTTCTACTGAAGAAAAGCAAACTCAAATGTCCCTTCCCATAGATTTCTACAGCCCGGTAAAAAATTTGGAGTTAGGGCGAGAGAAACTTCCTTTAACAAGTCGGGTCTGAAAGTGTTGAAGAATCGATAAAAACCAACAAACAAGATTTATGAAAGTCTGCTACCTGCATTTTACCGATGATGATCATTTTTATAGAGGTAAGCACGAATTGCTCATGAAATATTAGATCACATTCATGAAGACAATTTTTTTCCAGTCCCATAATCCAAGCAGAGAAATTTACCTAAGAGGAATGCTATGCCTTCCAGAAATCTGCCTGTTGAACTGATCAACGTAACAACGTAAATGTTCTAGTGATAGAATTGACTATTGCAAAAAAAAAATTTCAACAAGGAAATATCTGGTGATGAATACTCTTCGCTCAAAGTGCTTCTGCCGATGAAAGCAAAGTTGTACAAGGCTTTTTTATTTTACAGCTTTTTCAAGACCAATCATATGTGTGTTGGAAAATTTATTTATCAATCCATAATGAATAAGGCTTATGGTACAAGTAGCATTAGTTTCATGTGAATGTATTCATTTTATTCACAATATATTGAGTATTTAGTCCTTCCCTATAAAAATAGTAAAGTTATGAGTATTTGTCTATTATTCCAAAAAGTATGTTTCACAATACAATCTGTTTTTCAACTTTCAAGACAGTCTAAGAAATCTACCAAAGTCAATCTTGGCATTTGGATCTGAAAATAAATAATATCAAAATACTGTCTAACCTTGGAGATATCCCCGTAATTTTAGAGTTGCTACACCCAATAAGATTGAAGAATGATATATACATACTTTATGAGAATGGAATATGTACTCCCAGTAATACTCTCGTCAACTATAAAAGTCTGAAAGGCCTTTGAATAAATCGTGAAATCAAAAATTATCAAACCAATCATTAACAAACAGTACAAAATCGACTATCAAAACAAAATCTATGTCTGTATGTAAGGTTCTAAAACTGGCCACCGTGGCGCTACAATCTTAAATTCAGATGCCAGGAAATGTGAGTAGTCTCAAATTAATGCCCTGGGGTATTCCCATTGTAACATAAGCATTGGACGCATACAGTCTTCTTTTATTAGTTTAAAATATATTCGTTTGATTCGAAAGCTGATTTTAGTTGAAAAAGATCGAGCCGAAAAATATATTTCTTGCAACAACGAAATCTATGAACATAGCAACAATGGTCCCTTGAAAAACATGCTTAACACTTTTTCCTAAGGAAAAAGCGAATTGGACAACCAGTTTTCTCGTGAAATAAAAAAAATGTCGATCTAACAAAGAACAGACGCAGAGATGATATCAGTTACAATTTGACCCACATTTGATCGATTTTTGGTGCAATCAATTAAAATTTTACACGCTATATTTCGATATAATCTTCTGAGCGATTGAACGAACCACCTTGGAATGTCTACGATTGACCAGGTATGAAATAGACTACGTTTCTTGCCTGTATTTTAGATTTACTGTGTAATTGAACAGTTTATAGAAATAATGATGAGGATTTGGTTTTGAAGTCCTAGTTTCATCGGTTTGTATTTGTTGGAATACGTATAGGTCAGAAAAATTCGAAAGAAACATCGATATGGAGCGGCTTCGGGAGATTCTACACATTTGTTGAGTGATGAATGATTGTAGATCCAAATCCGCCGAGTGGTTTCTGAGTGAAAGCCATTTTAGACTTTCAAGGATCACAAAATGACGTATCGAAAGGAATCAAAAGTTCTGAAAGGAATCATTTAAAGAATCGATATTTGTGAAGATGGTTTGAAGCTGACTTATGAACAATGAACAATGATGGCTTGAAGGTTCCTTCGAAGCAGAGCCGGATCTAGGGCGTGGCGAGGGAGGCATTTGCCACGGGCGCCAACCAACTAGGGGCGCAAAATTATGATTTTTTTCTTGAAATGATGTTTTTTCACTTCAAAGTCCATTCATATTTTAGAGCGGTGCTATAGTGCATGCACCTGTTGTACAATATGCGGCGACAAGTAGTTACCAATAAATTAACAGATGATAAATTTACACTTGTCGATCGCATTACGATTCCCGATCGCGTCCAGATGTTTGTTATTCGAACACTGAAGACCTCAATTAGCGGCAAGTTCAGAGGGAGTTTAATCTTTCGAGCTAGCTGCATGACGAAGAGATTCAGACCGTCCACATTATTCGCCGAATCGTTCATCACACCGGCTTTGATAAGGGTTATGTATTTCGAAGACGTTAACGACCGATAGGCTTGATGAAATTGCCCCAGTCTTATTAATACTACTTTTTTTTTCTCGCATGTGGGGTGCTTCCATGCAGCGGCGCAGTTGATGGCATCAATAAGAAAAATAGGAACCAGGAACTTATCATTATATTTTATATTATGTGCACTACCGCAAATAACGTGATCGTGCAAGCGGGCCGGGAAATAATTCGTGCTGGAAAAAGTTTAAAAATTTCAATCAGGTATGTTTGAAAAATTCAATTTTGAGTTGAGTATTTTGCGCGTTCGGTCAAATTATTTTGTTCTTAGCTATGGGTACTACAGAAAGAGGATCAAATATCGAACAAATGAATTGAATGACTCTTGAGTTTCACTGAAACATGAAACCTTTTTCTGTCCTCCTTACATTTGTCGAGCATTGAGACGATTCAGATATGAATATAACCGAGCGCGCAAAATATTCCGATTCGACGTCCATGCATTTTCAGAATCTCATATAATTTTAGGTTGATATATCCAACTAAAATGCCACCCAAGAAACTATCAGGATCGCAATTTCGGAAGATCAGGGATAAAGAATTATAAGACCTAAAAAAAAATACTAGTAATATCTCAAGCTACTTTAAGAACGATGCGGGTATTGTGTCGATAAAAAGTGGTTCCACTAGCGAAGCCCATCATGTAGCGCAATTTCCTTCTACTTCTTCAAGTACCGAATCTTTCGTCAGAAAGAATTCCATTTCGGATAATTCGGACAAAAAGAAATTCTTTTGACGAGGAATCAGGACTTACTGGGGTTAAACCTGAACCAGTTGATTTTAATGACCCTACATCATAGCGAATTACAAAAAGTAATATTAAAATGTTCGTTATGACCTTCGTTGGCATGTGTGTTCTCTAATGTATTTCAGTTTTTCATTTTCACTTTCATTTATTGTTTTTTTGAAAGTTGGCATGCTTATATATTATTTTGAGAATAAATTATTCTATTCGCTTCCTTTTTGTTTTCTTCATACCCTCATTATCGTATATTAATACGTTTGTGAGTTCTCTTCACTACCTTATAAGATACATGGGAGATTATAGTAATTTCTATACACATATTGTTGGATATACCTAAGAATCTAATGCTCGTTCTCAAAAGAATATAATAATAGTAAAATATCTTAGGAATAGAATAAATACTATCATTTATGAACAGTATGTAGTCATTGAAAAAAAAATTGAAAAGGGCTCATTTCGATAACTTGCCAGGGGCGCTGAAATCCTAGATCCGGCTCTGCTTCGAAGTTTCGAAAGAATCTGTTGTTAAAAACAATTCAATTCAATAAATTTTCGATAAAATTTCGTACATACCCCAGAGCTAATATTTCATGACATTGAATCAAATTTCAGTTCAATCCTCTTTCAATACTTTGGGATATTGGGAAAAAATATGTAAAATTTCATGTTGTTCTTTCTGTAACTACTCATAAAATACTAATTGGATCATGATGAAACTTAGATACGAGTTTAAAAATGCTGATTTTCAACTAGGTGCACAATTTCGTGATGATCGTTTCATTGGAAAAAATGTGAAAAAAATTCAAAATATCTTTTCAGATATTTTTTATTCTTCCATCAAGAAGTAGAGCTGCGTTTGGCGGAGTCAGTTATTGATGAGAAGGTGCCACTTTAGCACCTAATTTGAAAGAGCGAGTGAAAACTCCTGGCATCATAGCAGTGCTTACTAGAATGACTATTTCTTAATGTTATATCAAGTTACATCTGCATACCAAATATCAAATTTTATTTGATTCAAGAAGGTAAAAATTTTATCTATACCAATGAACTGAATATGGAGCACCTTCGCCAATTTGCAACACTAGTTACCCTTTATATTGGGGGGCTTGAAGGAAGCTTAAAATATTCGATGGCTTGCTATATATAATCCACTGATATATCCCAACTAAAATTCAATAAATGTTTAAAATATTGATCACTAACAACCGAAAATATCCTTAATATTGACTGAACTTAATGTGTAATTCGAAATAGCCCATAAAAATAGTCATAAAAAGGGGGATTTCCATTTAAAAATTTTTTAAAATTACTGTTTTGAGGTGAGGAGCTTTTACGCGCTTGTTCAAATTCTTACTACTAAAGATCAACACGAAATGTTGTACCTAGTTGCGCGTTGGTATTCTTCAACTGATCAGAAAGTTTCAATCTGATTGCATTCGTACTTCTTGAGATATTGCAGAAATAAAGTTAAAATTCCGAATAACAACGAAATTTGGCATATTTTTTCTTTATATTTCCAAAGTAAATATCGGGTCGAATTGAAATTTGGTACATTGTTGTTGAACTCTGACTCGAAGGTTCTTCCAGATTTCGTTGAAATCCATTCCATGTTTCCGGAGGAAAAAAAATTCCAACAAAAATTGGCAAAACTTTCCAATAAATATTTCTTTAAAAATTTTCTAGCATTAGGATCCACACGAAATGCAACCAAGTTGGGCGTTGGTATTTCAAAACTATATGCAAAGTTTCAATCTGATCGAACCACTACTTCATGAGATATCGAGGAATTAACCTCAAAATTTCAAATGGGCCTAACTCCGAAAGTATTCGACCGATTTCACCCATAAACGCACTCAACCGATATATTTGGACTCCCGACATAATCTGTCAATTTTCAAATCGCTAGGCACTTTCATTCGAAAGTTAGAACACATACTGACGGCCGGTCGGATGGACGGACAGAATTGAATCCGATTACGAATTCTTCTGTAGGGTGTTCAACCCAATCTTTTGAGACTATTTTCTGAAAATACACACATTTAGACGTTACGATGACGGGCTGTTCCCCAGAACAAGCGCTTAAGCGTGCAGCAACGAAAATGGAAGGAGAAAATGGTTGTAGGCATTTTTCATGTACACCACCTTAAATTACAAGCGGCGCTAAAGTCGCGACCATAGACTTATCAAATATAGGATAATAGGTCTATGGACGCGACATTGAAGATATTGCCAGAAAAGTCGCAGGGGAAGTAGGAAAAGCATGGCGATGGTGTAATTCAAGGGAAGTTGGAATGTACAGTGTGAATTAAAGAAATACGTGACATGCTCGATTGTAGAAAAAAATCTTGTGTGTAATTCGAGCGCAAATTCATTGTCGATTTCGAGATATTGTCTCTTTCAACCGACTGTTAATATATCATTTTGCGCTCGCAATGCACGAATAGCTATTGTAGACCATGTTGTGAGTTAAATTTCAGAAGTAGAATTCGTGAACAGGTGAATTTTTTAATCCATTGTTCAGATTGTGTAGATTTTAAAATCTTATTCCACTTAAATTTTGAAGAATACAGATCCAAGCATATTACTTGAAATGACTCATTCCATTAGATTATTGCGAATGAGGCTGCCTTGGGTGATGTCAATATCTAGATGGGTAATGGCTTCGGCGCCAAATTTGAGAAATTTGAGAATATTGTTCTTTTTACGTGCTTGTTCCTTCTTAAACGATTAGGTTGGACTGAAGGAGAATCCGTGGCCAAATTTAATTCTGAAACTGTGTAAAAAGTTTTAGAATACCAACTAACAACTTGATGCAAAATTTCGTGTGGAACCAGTAGTTGAAAAATTCAAAAACATATTTATCAGAAATGTTTTCTAATTTTTAATGAAACAGTTATTTTTCTCTGAAAATATAGATTATATTTCAATGAAATTTGGCAAATCCTTAGAATCAGTATTCAACAGCAATTTTAATTCGATTCGATCTTTACTTGTACTTCGGAGATATAAGGAAAAAATCTAGAAAAGCACTGCCGTGAAGGCAGCAGCTTTTGCTCGCATGTTCAATGTAGATGACCACTTCAGCAACGAATTTGAACATGCACGCAAAAGCTGCCGCCTTCACGGCAGTGCTCTTTAATTTTTTTTTGATAAATTACTGGATTTCAATTCGATCTAATCTGTATTTTTGGAAATATTGGAAAAATAAAATTTTAAATGGGTATATCTAAGGAATCATTGGACGGATTTTACCCATTCACGAATTCGACCTTCGTAATTAAGCCCCAAACCTACTCTACAAATATCGAGTTTCTAAGTCGTTTCTTCCGGAAGTATTTGTGTTTACCGGCGGACTAACGGCCGACTGCGTAAACACAATAATTTCGGAAAGAAACAACTTAGAATCTCGGTATTTGTAGAGAAGGTTTGGACCTTAATTACGAAGGCCGAATTCTTCAATGGGTAAAATCCACAATGATTCCGCAGATATACCCATTCAAAATTTTATTTTTCCAATATTTCCAAAAATACAGATCAGATCGAATTGAAATCCAGTTCTTCATCGAAAAATCACAGTTCGATATGATAAGAAAATCACAGAAATTTTTTTTTTTCAAATTGTTCTAATGACACGATTATCACGAAATTTTGCATAAAGTTGTCTTTCAGCATCTTCAAACTAGCTGCGAAGTTTTATCAGGACTGAATCAGTATTTCTCGAGTTATACCGAAAAAAACAACGATATCGAGAAGAAAACCTCGAAATTTGACATATTTTTTCCCGATATCTCCAAAACTTATGATCGTATCGAACTGAAATTTGGTACACTGCTGTGAAATATGGAGCTCAAAATGTGAGTGGAATTCTTTTCTAGATATGATGAATGGTTTCCGGAAAAAAATTTTTTTTAATTTACTGACTGTATGATCCTGACGAAATTTGGCTCAAAGTTGCGCGTCGCTATATTCCACCTAACTGCCAAGTTTGAATCCAATTGCTGGAGTAGTTTCTGGAATAAAAAATAAATAACTTCAAAATTTCAAGTGCCTATAACTCAGAAACTATTCGACCGATTTGGCCCATTAACGAACTCAACCGCGGCATTCCGATGCGCAACCTATCCTGGAAGTTTCAAGTTGCTAGCTTGCTTCTGTCGACAGTTATCGTGTCTACGGCCGGACAGAATCGATTTTGACACCGGATTCGTCATCAGTGAGTCCAACCTAGTCGGCTCAATCATCCAAAATTACAGACATTTGGACAAAACGATAGCACGCTGTTCCCCTTGAACATGCGCGCAAAAACTATGCCAAATTTCGTTGACATTTGGGATTTAAACGTTATTTCCATAATACATCAAAAAGTACAAAGCAATCAGATTGAAACTCCACAATCAAACGAAAAATACAAAGTCGCAATTAGGTGCAAAATTTCGTGTTGATCTAGTAGTTAAAATTCGAACAAGCACGTAAACGCTCCTGACCTCACGTCAATGCTTCTCTAGAAATTTTTTAAGCTGAATTATCTACACCAGTTCTCAACTTCCCACAATGGAATCTTCTTCATATCTCATTCAATTACTTGCAATAGTTCTCTGAATTTCTTGATCGATTCGCAGGAAAAGAATCAGAACAAAATTTCTAATATTCCAACATAATTTCAGAGTTAATTCACGTTTTATGTGGGGCTAACTGTTCACAAGGAGATTGATCAAATTGAAAGTGGTTTTGAAGACGAAGATGTGGAACTATTCCGATACAAATTGATAGTTAAGTGATATTAGATATTAAATTGGAGAATTTCATTGGTTAAAGCTGCATTTACCTGTTAATATAGCTATTTATTCTTACCGTTCTACGCCTATCAATATAAATTGAAAATTATGGGGAAGGGTGTATTCTTAATTAGGAAGACAAATGAAAATGTTTACAACACCAGATGTGGATTATTGTTGGAGCCTCAAGATAATAAGGAATATTTTGCGTTCAGATCTGAATGATATTCAATTCATGTCTATGAATTTGAAACAAAGAATTTATGACATGCCATTAATTTGTCCAAATGTCTGCAATTTTAGAATTTCATGCCGATATTGGACTCACCGAATCGATTCTGTCAGCTGAAAATGGGCTCAAACTACTAGGATGGACACACCATAGAACTCTATATTACTACCTGGAAAGGACCCGACCCTCCTTCAACTGAGCTTAAAGCGTAACAAGGGGCAACGAAACAAAGATAGCGCTAATTACGGTAACCTCTCCCTGTCACACCCATTGAAGTAAATGGTGTTGAACGGCTCAAATTTGGTTTTACTTGGAAATTCAGGTAGTTTGGGTATTACATCGTTTAGAAAGTGCATTATTTTTGAAAATGATAATCTATTTTTCTCTGATATGCCATTACTTTCTCTGCCTTCACCGCGTATGGTTCAAAAAGTGAAAAATTATGTTGGTGTGAGCTGTGCGTTGACGATTGACGATAGTTTTATCATTATTACAATAAATTCAAATAATAGGAACATAGGAAAATACTTCTCGAAAAGCACTGACTTGAAGTCAGGAAAATTTAAGCGCTGGTTAAAATTCATTGCCAATGCTATATTTGACATACTTTTTTCCGATATTTTTGGAAATGTGTGTCGAATTGAGCTGAAATTTCGAACATTGGTGTTCAGATTCGACTTCAAGGTCTGCGCCAAGTTTCATTGAAATCTCATTGATAGTTTTCGAAATAAATATTTTTTTAACGGATCTTCATGCAATCAGTTAGCAAGTTTCAATCTGATCGCATCAGTACTTCTTGGGATATAGAGGAAATAAAATAATATATTTGAAATGGATATAACTTCGAAATTGTAAGGTTAATTTGGCTCATTAACGAACTTATTTTAAATTTTGTAAGTCGCTATAGCTTTTCTCGGTAGTAAGTTATCGTGGCAACGGGCGGCTGAATAGAATTCAATTTGACATTGAACTCTTCATCATGAGTCCAACCTGGTCGCTTGGAACCATTTTCGGCAAAAAAACGCAAATTTACGGAGGATGATAACGCGCTGTTCCCCAGAAAAACCGTTCACTAAGTTGAAATTTCACTTGAACATGTGCGATCTTCTTCAATCCTGCCTTATTCACGAATTAGTCAGAACAAAATTCATTTTCTCCTAATTTGAAACGAAAAATTAAAAATATTTAGAAAAAATGCGACAGAGTTCCCTTTACTGCAATGAGAAAGAAAGAGATAGAAATCCGTCCACTTCGCGGGTTGCATAAGCAACGAATTGGCTTCACTTGTCGCTCAAAACGAGTCCCTCCCAGGTACATAATATAGAGTTCATTGGGACAGACTGATGACGAATCCGGTGTCAAAATTGATTCTGTCCCTATGCACGATTAAGGGCGTACGAAGAATCCTATGGACCTGAAACTTTGAATTTTTAAATGTGACGGTTGAGTTCGTTAATGGAAAAAATCGACAAAACGGTTTCAGAGTTAGGGCCTTTTTGAAATTTTGAGGTTACTTTCGTGATAATTCCGGAACTACTGAAACGATTGAATTAAAACTCAGCAGTTAGTTGGAGTATAACAACGCGAAACTTTTTGCGGAATTTTGTCATTAAATTGAAAAATTCGTCATTATCCTTTCTTCAAATAAAAATTTTTCTGGCCTTCCAATTTGGACCCACGTTCGAAAACTGATGGTTTCACTGACGTGCATTTCTAGAATTTTCAACCTGAGTTTTCACCGTTCACAAGGAGGTCCTGATAAGAAGAACCAATAGGTGTGTAACGTTTAAAGATTCAACAAAATTTTGATAGGAAAATAACAGAACAAACTATGGTGCTTATAACGCGTTACTTATATTCAGATTCCTTCCCATAACCGTTTCATTTTATTCAACGAGCTCTGATGATGAATCTTTCAAGTTTTTTCTTTCCATGTATAATTCATAAAAATAAAAGATCATTTCATAATTTCACTTTCGGCATCGCATTATCCATCATTTTGATATTTTCGCGAGTTAAATTGGCATGAACCTTTTTAATACCTTGTTTATTTTAATTCGACAAGAGTCATCTGCTCAACATCCTCTCAAAATATTGAGCTTTCTCCGCAAGAATCACTCATCACATAATCAACGAAAAATGTAAAAATTTCAACCCAAAATCCTCGCCTTACCAAATTGGATATCACCATCTAGAACAAGGCAGAGGATGGCGTCTAGTATAACTTACTTCTCTTCTCTTGGTTGAACATGGAGGTTAATAATAACATACATTCAACCGAATTAACTTTATTGCTTGCCGACTCCGTCTTTAGTGGGTTAATATTATTGCGGAAATTTACTGTTAAATTCAAAATGCATTTTAATAGCGCGCAGCGTAAGTTGTGCACTTTTTAAAGCGTGACTTTATGTACCGGAAATTGCACTTTACGCGCCTTTTGTCGTGTTTACGGCGCTATATTTTAGGATGATATCGATCTTTCCGTGAGATTTAATATGCATGATGCGGTGATAAGAAAATTGAACATTAAATTTTCAATCTAAGCAAGGATTTGCATTGAAATGATTGAATTGAGCGAGCTTGGATTTTTACTCGCTCTTTCTAGTGAACAGGGGCGTTATCGTTTTGCTCAAATATCTGTCGAATTTCGAGCCAAAATCCTCTCAAACGATTAAGTTTGACTCCCAGTAAAAATTAATTCTGGCCGGCCGGCCTTAGAAGGAATGAACCCAGAGACCCCCATTGGGGGTTTTTCCTTTAAACGAAAATGCAGTTATTTTCATGAAAAACCTTTAGAACATAACATTTCAAACATATAATTTCAATATTATATTATTAAAAAATGTTTGATCACCTAAAACTGAAAAATAAAAATGGGGATTTGCATTTGAAGGGATTTGTCTTGAGTGCACGATATGGCATCGTCGAATTCAGCTTTCTCGGAAAGAAAAGGACGTCAAATGTGTTACTTAGCTTAGGAAAACAGAGATAGCCTACTTCGATCTGGTTAGAGTAGAAGACAACGACCAAGGAATAGAAAAAGAAGAGCACAGACTGTCATATTACTGACAAATCGCAAACGGAAATTGATTGGTTATATTGACAAAGAACACGTGTGTACCATAGAATAGGAATAAATATTTCATTATTCTATAGCAGAAAAAGCTATTCTACTAAACAGCGTTGTCACTTCGTGCATGCCTGGCATATCCCAAACCCCAATTTTGAAATCTGATTTTGAATACTTTCTGAAGGTAATTTGGGAAAATGATTAATCAAACCCATAATAATTATGTTCAAATTTGCATTTTCAGTAATAACCCAAATCCAGGAAAAACCCTGTTCATGTTCTGGGGAACAGCATGATATCGTTTTTACGCGCTTGTTCTAGGAAACAGCGCGTTATTGTTTCATCACGATGTCTGTAATTTTCGAATTTTGAGCCGAAAATGGTCTTAAACGATCGATTGGGTGGAACTCCCTGAAGAAGAATCCATGGTCAAATTCAATTCTGTCCGTCTGTCCGTCCGTCCGTCCGTATGTGCTCTAACTTTCGAAGGAAAAGACTTAGCGACTTGAAATTGTCTTATTAGGTTTGAATTCCAAATATCTCAACTAAGTTCGTTAATGGATGGAATCGTTCCGATAGTTTCGGAGTTAGGTCTAATTGAAATTTTGAGGTTAATTTCTTGATATCTCATAAAGTATTAACTTGATCGAATTGACACTTCGTGGACAGTTTTAAAATACTAACGCGCAACTTAGAACAAACTTTCGTGTGGATCTAGTAGTTAGAAAATGTTGTAAAAATTTTCATTCGAAAATTTAAAAAAAAATTTATGAAAATTTTTTTCTCTGAAATTATTGATTATATTTCAATGGAATTTGGTACAAACCTGAAAAGTCAGTATTGTACAACAATGTTCCAAATTTCAATTCTATCCGATATTCACTTTTGGAGATATAAGAAAAAAATTGTGCCAAATTTCGTTATTATTTGGAATTTCAACGTTATTTCCGCAATATCCCAAGAAGTACAAATGCGATCAGATTGAAACTTCTTAATCAGGTGGAGATTACCAACACGCAACTAGGTGCAAAATTTCGTGTTGATCTAATAGATAGAATTTGAACAAGCGCACAAAAATCTCCTGACCTCAGGTCAGTGCCTTTCTCGATTTTTTCCGAATGGTCTCAAACTACTAGGTTGGACTTGCTGACGGTCTGAAAATCGATTCTGTCCGGCAGTCCGTATGGACGATCACAGGCATACTTCAGAGTATTCAATCGACTTGAAACTTTCAGGGTAGGTTGGTTGCATTCTGAAATGCGCCGGTGGAGTTTTTTTATGGGCAAAATTTTTAGGGTTGTTTCCTTGATATGTCAGGAACTACTGAAGTGATTGGATTGAAATTTGCAAGTTAGTTGAATTTGCCTCTTGAAATATTTTGAGTACTGTCAGTTGATTAAAAAAATATTTTTCGAAATTTGTTTGAAAAATTTCGTTTTTCTGAAACTATTTCTTTCATTTAAGGAAAATTTTGCACAGCAGAGCCCAGAATTTCAATTCGACACGGTCATTATTGCCCGAAATATTCGGAAAAAAAAATATTTTTTTTGACATATTATGTCAAATTCAGTGGTGATTGCTCGGAATCGTTGTTTTTTAAAGCGTGTATGTAGAAGCAGCAGAAAAATTGCGCAAACGCTTCTGCATTAACGTCAAAAATTTCCCAAATTTTAAGTTTGGATGTTAACTCAACTTTATTAATAATTATTTCATTACTTAGTTTTTTCGCCAGTTTCTGCTTTCACTTTGTTTTTTACACACTAATTCACAATTCTGCGTTTTCTCTGGGAATTGGATATATATGAAAGTAAGAGTATTGGTTTCGACTTTTTATGAATTAGTTTTCTGTCTAATTGGTGCCATCAGATGGAATATATACGATAAAAAGGAAACTTATCGAAGACATCTATAATTATATCTATCCTCAATGCGCCATTAAGATATGTTGAAAGTACCTTTAGGTAATTAAGTAAGTATCTCTTATTGTAAGAACTAGTCCGCTATAAATATTGACATAATTTCACAGATTCATATTTAGTAATTAGTTTTCTGATGAATGCACAGATAATCCATTTTCTTGATCGTTAACCACTGATATTTCGGATACAAAATTTTAATAATCCAAATGTTCATATTCTGATAACTATAATTTTCGCATTAAATTTGGTTACACATTCTCCGATTTAAATGAATAATGTAGGTACCTTTTTCAATTTCGTATATCGACGGAACGAAAGGCAGTAAGATCTTGCAAGCAGTATCTCATGGTTTAAATTATTGATTTATTTCAAGGATGAATTTCGACAGTGGCGTACCTTTTCACCTCGTTTGAAACGATGAAACTTCACTGGTTTATTTGTTCTCCTGATCGTTCTGATTCAGAAAAATTTGTATTGTTTATGTCCACTTGATTCCTAAAAAAGGTAAAATTAATGAATTTCAGAAGAAAACATATTTTTTGCGAGAACTATCATAAAAAGCTCAAAATATATTTCAGAATACACCTTAACCACGATTTGCTGCCAAAATATGGCGGTACTTTTGCAAAAGGAAAAAGTATATAATTCTTAATGGATAGTATCTGCAGGAAAATTATCGACAAGGTACAAAGGCTTGCCTGTGTTTGCATCACTGGGGGATGTTTTGATTAAGACTGTAAGCATAGAGAAGAATTTCTACTCAATGCTATGTAAAAAGGAAGAATGGGAAATGGCATACACTGCCGAAATTTTCAAAGTAAATACCGCAAAATGGTGTACAGATGGTTCTAAAACCACGATGCGGGCTCCTACTAGAGTGTTTTTCAGGCCGGAATATTTGCAATATAAAGTTGCATAGACATACACCTGGAAAGAAACTACAAAGGATGTGACACGTGTATAGCCAAGCTGCTATAAAAGCACTGAACTCCTATGTTATCGACTCAGTGGTCGAATGCGTGAATGGGTAAAATTCGTCCATCTAATGGAGTCTGAATTTAAGATTACAGCGCCATGGTGGACAGTTTTAGAACCTTAGATACATACATAGATTCTGTTTTGATAGTCGATTTTGTACAGTTTGTTAGTGTTGGGTTTGATTATTTTTGATTTCACGCTTTATTCAAAGACTTTTTAGACTTTTATAGTTGATGAGAGTATTACTAGGAGTACATATCCCATTCTTATAAAGTAGGTATGTATCATCCTTCAATCTAATTCAGTGTAGCAACTCTAAAATTAAGGGGATATTTCTGAGGTTGGATAGTATTTTAATATTATTTATTTTCAGATCCAAATAGCAAGATTAATTTCAAATTATTTGGAGTATTTTAAAGGCTCAAAAGCTAGAACTGTTCAGTAAGATGCATGTAATATTATATTGCATGTTATTTTCAAAACTAATAAACTTCATACCTTTTTACCTACCCAACATTAATGATCAAATGCCCCCTCAGATCTACTGCCCAAGAAGTTCAAAAACGGAGAGTATTGTAAAACATACTTTTAGGAATAATAGACAAATACTCATAACTTAACTATTTTATAGGGAAGGACTAAATTCACACAATATATTGTGAATAAAATGAATACTTTCACATAAAATTAATGCTACTTGTACTGTAAGCCTTATTCATTATGGATTGACAAATAAATTCTTCAAACACTCATATGATTGGTCTCGAAAAAGCTGTAATAAATCAGGCTTGTACAACTTTGATTTCATCGGCAGAAGCACTTTGAGCGAAGAGTATTCCTCACCAGATATTTCCTTGTCGAGACTCTTTTGTTTCAATCGTTCAGTTCTATCACTAGAACATTTACGTTGTTCCTTAATGATCAGTTCAGCAGGCAGATTTCTGGAAGGCATAACGTTTGTCTTAAGTAAATTTCTCTGCTACAATTATGGAAAAAAAATTGTCTTCATGAATGTGATCTAATATTTCATGAGCAATTCGTGCTTACCTCTATAAAAATGATCATCATCGGCAAAATTCAGGTAACAGACTCTCATAAATCTTGTTTGTTGGTTTTTATCGATTCTTCAACACTTTCAGGCCCGACTTGTTGAAGGAAGTTTCTTTCACCCTAACTCCAAATTTTTTACCGGGCTGTAGAAATATATGGAAAGGGACATTTGAGTATGCTTTTCCTCAGTAGAAGCACTTATAAAATCACACAAACGTCAAGAAAAATGCATAAACATTCTTATTTTCTTAACATTTCTTTTAAGTTGTCAATGATAATGTCTGTACCTCGGGTTACTCGGATAGCCACCAGGAGGAGTAGCGCTTATCTTCATTCGCCAATAACGTAGATTCACCTTTCGGAATGTTATTCCTCCAATATTTTCCGAAAAAAAAGATGAGTTGAAATTTAGTCCTCGAAAAATTACCTCATGAAGATTTTTGGTTAATGGAGAAAATAAGTTCGAATTAGAACTTTTCTAGGATTTTTTTGTTGCGTGAGAGGCTTATCGCCAAGTCAATCATTTGAGACCATTTTTTGCTCAAAATTCTGCAACATCAGACATTCATGCAACACCTGTCTAAGTCTGTTTGAAATTCTGCCAGTAACAGTAAATCACTAAAATATTCCAACAAACTAGAAAGCCACTGGAAACTGCCATGCAGAAATTATTTTTTTGACATATGGCGAGTAGCAAAAATTTCTCGTGAAACATTTCTCTTGTTTGAAAGGCAGAAAAGAATTCTCTTTTAATTATTTAATTATCGCAGAGTTTTCTTCGCATCACTTTCCATTTCTGCATGTAGTCTCAATAGAAACTATATGTTTATTTCTTGCATGACTGTGTATGAATACATACATCAATGTATGAGCCATTATCAATGCTACAAATAATCCACAACTGTTCACGTAAAAAATCCACATTGTGCTCCTAGCGAATTGAAAGTTCTCTCTACAACTGTGTGTTCAATAAAAGAACCCAATTCAGGTCAAATTCGGACCTCCCCTACACACCACAATGACCAAACCGAGAAATTTAAATGATACAGATAATTCTGAATGCAATAATCTAGCGACCCTCCCCTCCCCTAAAACAATCGAAGAACAATCACGAATCGTAATGGAGGTGTGGATCGATTTACTTTCTAGTGGTTCCGCTGAAAGAAACCGTTCTCGGGAAAAAATCGGCTGGTACCACTTCTTTAGTACCACTATTTCATAAGCGACAAAAGTACCATCTTGTTCAGTAGCCGCGTACACACGGTTCAAACACCATAAACATACGCCAAAGTAGTACCTAGTGGGGTATCGTCAGGTGGTTCCTTTGAATCGGAAGGTAGTACCCCGGTAATCTGAGTGCAAGGCCGATCAAGGTCGTACGGAGATTCGGTATAAGTTGAGGCTTTCAGGATTCGATAGAGTCGAGATTTTCGAGTGCGATTTTTTTTGTGAATTTGTTAAAAATGAAGGTAGGTTTGAGGATTGGGAATTTGTTGATTGAACGTACTTAGATTGTTCATTTAATTGATTTGAAGGTTAAATTCATAGTTGGTTGATAAATAGTATGTTTCATGGCACATTTTTGAAAAATGTGGTTCTCAAAAAAATCTCGAAAATATCACAAAATTTACAAACAGGTAGCAGAACGATTTTTTTCCGTACAAACTTGAGATTTTTTCGAAAATTATTCGAGAATGTCATAAACGAAGAGAAAAATGAATTGATCTAAAATGCTTTGAATTGGGCGAAACAGCGTCTCACTTCCGCGTTGGACTGATAGCATTTCTCTATTTTACTTCTACTCTATTGACATTGCTACTAATAAAAAAAATGAGGAATCAGAGAAATTTTATGAGCTGATCAGTGAGTTTCGGAAAATGGTAGTATCCAGAAGCCAAAATATTTTAAATTAAGATCTCCTAGTACAGAAGTTTTAAGAAATAGGGTTTTCATGGAATGCTAAGAATTGGCGCGCAAAAAAATGTATACAAATTAGTTTTAGCTTATTGCTTGAGATTTATTTTCAAAGTATTACAAAGAGTAAAAAGCTTGGTTGAATATTCAGCTTCAATATTGGTTTGTACACCTCGATTCAAAAACGCTGCAAATTTCACAATACTTTTGATAACCCAATACCATTGATATCTTAAATAAAACTCATATACTGTTTATATATATAGCGTTTTTCTTTATAACTCAGGGACTACTGGTCGGAAATCATTCGAGTGAGTCATTCAGGTTGAGTTATGCAATAGTAATCAACGTTGAGAGTTCCATAAAAATTCTCTGTTAAGTTTTCGAGAAATAATTTTTTCCCTTCAACCCCCGATTTTGAGCCCTTAGGGTACACCGGTCCTGCTTAAAAGCTTGGAGGATCAATCTTGAACGACACACAATTTTTCTACCAAGTTTCACGGATTTCGGTTCAGCACTTTCAGAAAAACGCTCCGGAAAATGGACGGCGGATGGACAAATATTTTTTTATTAGTTCATTCAAATCTACATACTTCGAAATGTTAACTGTTAAATTTTCAGGGAGGGTAATCACTAGGTAAGGTTTATTATTTGATTTTATCAAATAATAAACCAAAATAATTAATGTTTGTCCCGCAGAAAATTGAGGGGCAGTTCAGGAGTCTAGAATGAAATTCTCAGAAGAAATATTGAAAAAGTATATTTATTTTTACTCCGATACGATCATTTTTCGTTGAATACAGCATTTCAAATGTCTCCAAAAATTTGATGATTTTTTGACCACTTAATTTCTTTCATTGATTTATGGTTCAAAGAATTTTCAGCTGAAAACTTGTGATTTCATGAAATGAAATTCCAATTAAATATCTCTGTACAAGTTCCATAAATTCTTCTCCGGAACTAAAGAGTTAATAGTGGGCAGCAGGATGTTGATTTATTATTTTTTGAATAATAATTCAATAAGGAATTGCTTGGAAAAAGGCATTTGGAAGATTACACACATGTCGCACTAGAAACTGCATTCAATAGATATTTCCGGATGCCGGTATATTTCCTATGTTGAATAAAGAACATCTTAGAATTCATTTTGTTGAACAAAATTAAAATACACTTGATAATGAATTCATATGAAGAACTGATGCAAATGGTTTAATGAACAAGAGAGTGGTAACAAAAATCAGTAAGGGATAATCATTCCATTAACAACATATCACTTTAATTCTATTGATACATTCTCACTACCTTAGGATAATTTTTTTTCGATGGTTTATTGACTTATGGAGTATCAGATTTGGTATAGTCCATCATAACTCATCTTATAATCAGATATTATCACTTTTTTGATCGAATTATCAACATGGTGATAATTCTAATCGACTCATAATATATTTATATTCATTCCTGTTTGATTAGACTGTCATCTACAATATATTATTAATTAAATTATGTTTTATATCGTCATCATACCAGTATGAGAAGTAGAGAGATTCTCAAGTAAAAACCGTAATTGCATCCAATACTATAATATTTATTACACCTTGAGATCATAAATACAAGATTTTTTCAATTGAATATGCAAATAATTGTTACCAGAGCTGTTTTCCAGAATAATTCATATGGAATTATAACGAATATATCTTCTCATCGGAGTATTACAGAAGCTTTACATTTTCGAACATTCCAAGGGTATGTTTATTGAGGTGGATAATAAGAAACGAACCCTATTTCGTATTATTTCCTTAATTAAGTGCTGGATTTCACATCATTCCATTTAACTAGGAGCTCATTATTTCATTGATTGAATGGGTTCAAATAAGAGGATCGCCAATAAAATCGATTTTTAGATATATCACTGTCGATAATTTGAACCGATGATTACATAGGGGATTTTGAAAGAATCTTTTAATTACAGATAATCTCATTTATTATTTCCTTTCATCTAGCTCCATTTAGTATGTATTATGTGCATAAATAGAATTCTGCTAGTATATACAGGGTGGGCAAAATTCGTTGTCTACTGAAGGGGTCTCGAGAATTATATCAGCTAGAAGAAAACTGATAACACGTTCTCGAGCTCTTTTTTCCTGAATAATCCGAATCTGAAAATAGATCCAGCTTATCGTTCATAGAACTTAAGTTATAAGCGAAAATTGAGAAAATGTCATTTTCAATAATGCTGAATAACTCACTTGTTTGAACTCGTATTCGAAATCTGTTGATACATTCTACAGGCACTTTTTTGGGAGTAATTCAAATATAATATGACTGAATTTTTTAATCCAGCCATTTTCGAGAAATGAGAAGCACTTTGGATTTTTCAAGTATAAACTATAGTCGAAAATTCTCTTTTCTTGCTTCAAAATTTTTGGGAATTTCAAAAATGTATCATATGTCGCTATTTACATGAATATAACATTAGAAAAAGTCCAATACTTTTTTCTTGCTTTTCTATTCACTGTTTAATTATTATAAGTAGGCTGGCGTTACCATAGCGACCATTGAATATGCATTATAAATATTATTATATATGTCGTTCTGGATATTTCTCGAAATTGACTTCCCTTGCAACTCGGCTATTTCCCATTCGCTTACCAACATATCGAATTTTTCGTAATTTGGAATATTTCGGGCCATTAGGGATAATAAACAGATTTGCTATTGCTAATCTTAAGAACTATGACAAATTAACGATAGAAATATTTATTCAGCAATCGCTGATTCCAATCATAGAGGCGCAAGTTCACACAAAGATAATGCATATTCAATCGTCGCTATGGTAACGTCAGCCTGCTCATAATTCAACAGTGAATAGGAAAGTAAGAAAAAAGTATTGAATTTTTCCTCATGCGATATTCATGTAAATAGCGACATATGATACATTTTTGAAATCAGCAAAAAATTTGTAGCAAGACAAGAGAACTTTCGACTATAGTTTACATTTGAAAAATCCAAAATCCTTCTCATTTCTCGAAAATGGCTGGATTAAAAAATTCAGTCATATTATATTTGAATTACTCCTAAAAAAGAGCCTGCAGAATGTATCAACAGATTTCGAATACGAGTTAAAACAAGCGAGTTATTCAGCGTTTTTGAAAGTTACCATTTCTCAATTTTAGCTCATAACTCAAGTTCTTTGAACGATAAGCTAGATCTGTTTTTAGATTCGGATTAGTCAGGAAAAAAGAGCTTGAGAATGTGTTATCAGTTTTCTTCTAGCTGCTATAGTTCTCGAGATCCCTTCAGTAGACGACGAATTTTGCCCACCCTGTACATCATATCAAAGATATTTCAAATAGAATAAAGAATTCCTAATTTGCATCTACATACGTGGAAGTGGTAGTGATAAAATATTCAATTAATATTAAAAGTTCATTATGCCTTCTTTTATATTCAATACGTCTAGTTATGGTTCCAAAGAAATAATTCTTTTCGGATAAAATAGAATATCCTTATTTGATTCTTAAAGTTCCACCTAAATCAAAATCGTCAATGAAGCCATGTGTTCTTGTTACACGAAAATCAATCACAATTATTCGAATCAAACAAGTTTACTGAGAAAGTTTACCAACATGACATGAACCCATTCTAACGTTCAAGTTTACTTATTGGTATTTATTAACTCAAAACTATTCAATTCGCAATTTTGGTATCAAATTGAATGTATTTTCCTCGGAAGTTAAGAAATATACGGCAGGTCGGACGGGCAGAATTGAAATTGATCAGTATTGGTCCCACCTATTCGCATAAGGCTAGTATTATAAACACGCAAAAAAGTTAAGTTTAAACTTTATTAGTCAGTTTTGAACTGAATCGGTGCTCAATACACCAGTTAGTTGCTCGTTATCTTTCAGAACTATAACCCTAAGATCGCGCCTTTCAGTTGTAAGGTGAACAAGCAATCAAATTATAGACATTTGGGCAAAATTAAAGTTATCTTGATCTCTAGACCAAGCGATTGGAAAAATAGTCTTTCTTTGGAATTTCTATCTGAACATGGAATTTTTGAGTTTAGGAAAAATGGAGAAACAAACATAACTCAGCAAAAGTATCGATTAAGGCTTATTTTAGCAGGATTTTGATAATTTTGAGGTTTTTTTTTGGGGTTTCACTCCCAAAATCTGAAACATAACTAAAATCAAATCAAATTTGATTTCAATGGAGAAAGCCCTTACGGATTGCAGGATTGAACTATTTATCAGGGACAGTTTTTTGGAAAACAGATTGCCTAATGAACAAAACAGGAATGAAATAAACGATAAACAAAGCCACTGTGACGTTTCAGAGTACAAATCTGACTTTTTCATCAGACAAACGAGAAAAATTTCAGAATTATTTATCGTTTAAATTATTCCTGTATTATTCATTAGGTAATCTGTCCTCCAAGAAACTGCCCTTGACAAATAGTTCAATCCGCAAGGGCGTTTTCCATAAAAAAAATTTATTTGATTTTATAGTTCTGTTTCAGATATTGGGAGTGAAAACCAAAAAAAACCTAAAAATAACTTCACATAATATTAGCATTTTTGTGTTGAATCAAACATGGATCTCCTCATTAATAAATTATCAATTACGGTAATTAAGAAGATTAAATAACGAAAAATTCGAACTACTTAAAAGGTATCAAACTAGGACACTAGATATTGTGGAACTCAACATTAGTTCAAAGTATTTCTCAAATGAAACTTCGAATCGCGTAAACAAATTGTTTGAAACATTCCACGAACTTAGGAATGCTTGTCGAACACTCAAGAATTCGATCCAAATTTGGTCAGTACTCGAAGAATTCCGTAAAATCGGAAATGTACCTTGTTTAAAATAATTCAGTCAGAATATACTTAATTCATCAACGGATCTCTATATAGACCAATTAACATCTCATTGAAATTGTTCCATTTGGAATTGAAAGAATCGATTAAATCACCAAAGAACGGCATTTATCCAATAAGTAGGCGGTTTTTTTTCCTTGATTCATTTTAATGTATAGAAAGTTAGCGCAATTTTAAGGTTCAAAATGGGGCCCAAGACTGGTGGTATAGATTTAGGTGGCATATAAACGTTATACCTCCATTTTTTGCCTGATGAAATGAATCAGCATTAATTTGTCTTAAAATTGATCGTTTTTAAACAGTGTGATACTGGTCTACTTTATGCTTTTCATTACAAATTCGTTTTGGCTGGGAAAAAAGGTTGGATATTTTGTACTCAGTTTAAATTTAAGATATCTTGTGTGTATCAAGTATACATGGAGACCAAAATCTGCGAACCAAAATTGAAATAGCTTTTTTTGTAACTTTTCAACCGTGAAAACATTAATTTTGTCTATTTTGTTTTTTGGAGAGTATTTTATGCCAACTTGATATCAAGCAAGTAAAACAACTATTCCAGAACTAATACAACGAAAAATGTTCTCGCTGTTTTTATTAACTCTTACTGCATTTGTACCACCCAAAATAATCATGTATTTGAAATGGATTCATTGGATTTTTTCGGAACAAACTAGTTACCCTTAAAGAATCCTTGTTTGCAGTTGAAAATCTATGAAACAATTTTGAATTTCTTCAAATATAATCGAATTATAAATAGTTAACAAGAATCAAATGCTCTACTATGCTTTTTTCTGAGCTTATTGACGGCAGGGAAAAATTCCGAAATAATGAAAGCGAAAAAATAATCAATGATTGATCAGGGGAAATACCGCATAATATGGACTCTTGTATTTTTGGAATTTTTTAGATAGTTGATCTATTTACCCAACGTGAAGTCAAAATAATATAAAATTTGTTCCTAGAAAGAAGAACACTTCAAAAGGTGGATTAACGGGCTCACTTGTTTGGTTAATTAGTATTAACTGAACGAATATTTTCCACTTTCAATTAAAAAAATATTCAGTTACAAATATGATACAAAAGATTCATTGCCCAGCAAAATTCATGATTTTAGCATAAAGAACATAGTCATACAAGACATTTAGAATAAAATTGTTTTTCGCGGCGATTAAAAAAGTATAATTCGAAATTCCTCTCAACATATGTAGTGAAGTGTACCCTGTAATCTGAGTCGTCGTAAAACTAATTATCCAAAAAAATGACGTTAATTGAATTTTCAGATAACTGGTACGGTGCTCAACAGGTCGAAAAACTGTATAAACAAAGTGAAATGAATTTTACGAGCGTTTCAACTCAACTATTTTAGCTGAACACTTTATCGTTGTTATTATTGAAATGTCAGAAATATAAACCTAGATATTGTCAGGAAAGAATAAAGCAATTGTATACAGTGTCCGACGAACACTTAACCTCGATTTTCCGGCTTTAAAATGAAATTGTGGAAGATCTCTCGGACCGGTCAATTTCTAATTCGTGGGGGAACTTTTCTGCTCTTTGCATCCCCGTAACTGCAACCCCCTAACGGGGGTGGGCAGAACCCCCGCGCTTTTGAATAGGGATGAGGGATATTGCGATAACTCATTTTGATGATCGCCTCAAATCTCAACTATCTCCAAGCTTTCATTCATTTTCACAAATAAATAAATTTGACAAATATTCACAAACTTGTTGATATATCCATGGTTATCAAGCCTATATACCATTCTTAAACAATGTTCGTTTGATTTCGGAGACCAACGAAATTTGGTCTTCATATTTCATTTGTAAGAGTTAAAATCCAATATCTATCACTTGAGTGATTGAATGTTGACAACCTCAGGCAACTTACAATCCCTCGGGGCTGATGTCCCTCGGGATTGAAATCCGTTACCCTCGGTAACTCCCTTGATACATAAATAACTATTATGGAATCGAATGACGTATCATTCGACCCCAGTTCCGAATTCAAATTCTTGGGGCTCCCCCTCATCGGAGGTTGTGTTTTCAAGCATCCCCTGTACAGTAACATGTGATATCCTTCGAACATTCGTGAACGTACTCATGTACATTCAGCTATTTTTCATATTATGAGAAATATCAGGGGTGGCTCCTTTTCATTGGGACACCCTATATACATATGGTACATTGTTTTTCGCATTTCCACGATCCGGGTCAATTCTGAAAGCATGAATCACATGAAAATATAGAGGCTCGTCGTTCAAGTTCTGAATTCACCTAGTATTTACGGACAATTAAAATCTGGATTTATAATCTGCTATCCGAGAAGTAAAACTCGTATTTTTTGTGTTTTTGAGTCAAACGGTACTACTTACATGTCTTCATGGTGATTTTATGCTAATTTCCACTAATCACTGCTGAGAGGTGCACCTACTTTCACAAAACGAAAGGTTAATAATTGATAAGGAATCGGCATTATGGAACATTTTTTATTGTTCGCGTGTTTGTTTTAGAGCAACGATTCAAGAAATGTGGGAATATGTGAGAATTTCTAAAATTTATTAATGTTAATATATGAGTATAAAATACAATTGTATTAGTGAGGATTGTTTTCTTTTGTACCTAGTTAGCAGCATATCTGCTGTATAGTTGTACATGCTGCTTTTTACGCGCTTGTTCTAGGGAACAGCGCGTTATCATCTCGTCACGATGTCTGTTATTTTCGAATTTTGAGCCGAAAATGGTCTTGTACGATTGGGTTGAACTCCCCGAAGGAGAATCCATGGTCAAATTCAATTCTGTCAGTCCGTCCGTCCGTCCGGCTGTCCGGCCGTCTGACTGTCCGTCCGTATATGCTCTAACTTTCTAAGGAAAAAACTTAGCGATTAAAATATCAGGTTTGAGGTCCAACTATCTCGGTTGAGTTCGTTAACGGGTGGAATCCGTTGGATAGTTTCGGAGTTAGGCCCAGTTGAAATTTTGGGTTTAATTTCTTGATATCTCACGAAGTATTGACTCAATCGAATTGAAACTTCGTGGACAGTTTTGAAACACCAACGCTCAACTAAGAGCAAAATTTCGTGTGAATCCAGTTGTTAGGAAATTTCGAAAAAATTTCATTGGAAAATTTTTAAAATCTTTATATAAAATCTTTTTTCTCTGAAAATATTGGATAGATTTCAATGGAATTTGGTTCAAACCTCTGAGTCAGTATTTAACAACAATGTTCCAAATTTCAATTCGACCCGATATTCACTTTCGGAGATATAAGCTACCCCCACAAGGGGGCGAATCTGAATTTTTATGCTGGCTACGTTTATATCACAACTGGAAACCTCCTGACAGCAAAGTGTTAATAAACTACCCATAAAAGGAGACGGATCTGAATTTGAGCTTGAAGATTCATGCAGAATTTCGTGAGTATAATATGATTCGAAAATTGCCAAATCTGCTGCTTTTGGAAACGAATTCGAACATGTGAGTAAAATCTGCCGACTTCCTGTCATTGATCTCACTACTGGCACATTGGCAGTTAGTATTTGGAACTGTAAGCTCGAATTGACAGATTGACAGGTATAACCTTCAATAACTGTTACTGGTCCTGTAGCGATCACTACATATTCAATTCATATTATATGATGAAATCAAATGATAAACCAAATCAGCACATCTTTGATGATGACTTTGTTGCTTTTCAAGTTATTTCATGAAAATTCCTTACCAAAATGTCTCGAAAGCATTTTCCCATAACGCGTGAAATTCAAACATCGAATAAAAATATCTCATTCTTCCATCTCGCTCATAACTACTTCCAGATCTTAAATGTTATCATAAGAAATCAAGGAATCTAATTTGCAAGTTTGAAACGGAGTTCGTCTTCATAAAAACCAAGAAAGCGGAAAAATTTCCGCATCTAATAGTTCATAATTAATCGAACAGATAATCGTTGAAAATTCACGCAAGATCTGATTTCCAGTGCATTGTTGTGAACTAACTAACTAACGTGAAATCATTCCATCATTCTAAAGTGTGGTACTGGTACATTTACTGAGTTTATGAACACACAAACTATGTAAGTTGAAATCTTGTTGATCGAAGCCCTTGAACTTGAACAGAGAACATACAGGGAGAGTCTTTAAATTGTACATTAATTTCAACCCTAGAATCCTCTGATCAAATAAGACACTATTTTCATTAGCTGAAACATTTCTCCAGATTCGGCCCAAGTTAAAAGATACAGGCTGTTTAAATTGCTGGAACTTGTATATTGGAAACTGTCTACTTTCTGTTCACCCCCTTTTGACGTTTTGATAAGTATATTGGATCTTACATAACGTTGTTTTGGTAGATCAAATTAATGAATATATTGAATCTTACAATCTTATATATTTGCAACTCTCAACTGAATGCATTGTGTTTGGTAAATAATAAAAACATCGGGACACAGAACAATTGAATCTTCAAATATAATGGATATACTGCTTGAACTAATAAACATATTGACTCGAAATTAAATATATTCGCTAACCCATTTTACTTCCAAACTACAGCTCAAAGATAATCGCCTGCTATTTCTCACGAAGTGTCTGGATTTGGAAGGCTTTCGTTCAAACACTACGTTCAAACCCTTTTGATCAGCTCAAATAAACCGTTTGATCTGATTCAACTAGAGACGGGTTCTATACGCTCATCAAAGGTATTCGCGCAATCATACATCACACTGTTCTATGCGTACATCTGAACATATACTCCATTCACTTTTATAATGTAGCCCGGTTGGCCATGATTTAGGTTTATCAAGTTTTTTCCCTTAAAACTGACGCAGGTTGGCACTCATGAAATATCGGCAATGTCAAAAGACGTTGCCAAATTTCAATTTCTACTATTATCAATATCAATCGATTCTAGATTTCTAAATCTCAGCATAATAACGCTTGCAAACTAAAAATGACGAAGGTAGTTTTGAAGAAGCAGAGACATAATATCAGAAAGTGCTACGTAGAAGTGAAATCTGCTTTTTCTGATAGTAACCCTGATGATTTGGAATCAATAATTCATCACAAGCTATCCAACATTTTTGACGTATGTGAGTCAAAACCCAGTGTATCGTTCACATAGATTTACAGGAACTTTTTAAATTGAGTAAGTTCTTTCAAGGTGACAATAGTAGTACCACTACACTTTCATACTGGAGTGTTTCAAGTGGTGCAGCAAGGTATTTAAATGTCTCCTGTAGAGTTATTTCTTGAGAATTTCGAAAAGCAGGGAATTCCATAAGTTTGTCTGTTCATTTAGAAGTTTTACTGCAGGGTTGTTCGAGTACTTTTATTTTTTTTTCAAATGAACTATCACAAAGTAATGGACTACTCTATCCATTATTTTTCAGTAAAATATCAACACTCGATTCTTGGTTTCCGTACAAGAAAATAGCATAACTGAATCTTCCAACCATGTTTATATACGTGAAATATTTCCAGTGTTGACAGAGAAAAAGGTTTCTTCAACATTCGCCAGGTTTTCACAATTATTGAATTCTCATAATATTTTCTCAAATTCTTATTTTCCCAAAGTGAATTCACATTTTGAAAAATACGTAAATACTACGACCTCTATGTAGAGAGAACAACATTGCATAGTTATCTGACAGGAAAATGACTATAACCTAACATTTTCAAAATATACACGGTGAAATCTGTCACGATGTCATGGCCAACCGGGCTACATTATAAAAGTGAATGGAGTATACAGTGACTATATTACCACAGACAGTTGATCTGATTACCATTGGTAATATCACAGAATAGAGAAGTATTAATACTTCTCTATTCTGTGGTAATATAGTCACTGTATCTGAACGCGGTTTCAAGTGCTCATGATACATTCTGTGACGAGTACGGCACTGTCTATTCTAGAATGTGCCCGAACACTCCAGTCGCGTATGAGTTACCCGCTTTCCGGAATCATCCCGTAATCGCTAGAACTTGTAGTGTGTAAATAAGTATAAATAAATAGTTTAATTATTCTGAACGTTTTGATAAACGAATAAAACGTTACAATTCTTTAGTATTGGGAACTGCGAAGATGCCACCGCCCTAACGGATAAATTTGGAACCTGTCCAAGCTAGTAGTTTTTTGTAAACACACAGTAGAAATGTGGCGGAGAACGAATTTTATTAAGCAGAGCTAAAATATTTAAAGAAATTATTACAATTTTGTGTAAGATTTGTTGAGAAGGGACTTTTCTTTTGGATGACGTTATAAAATCGTGCTTCAAATCGTTCCTGGAGGATAATTTCGATGTTATTTTAGTGTCTGTTGCTTGGTGGGTCAGAATGAACCAATATCTAAGTTTACTTGAATTACTGGAAAGATAGGCACCTCAATAAATAATTCAAGGACTCTTATCAACGTGAAGAAGTTCTGAATGCAAGCCATATTATGTGGTAAATCTAGAATCAGTCTAAATGATATGACTCGTTCTCTTTGTTTACAAACGAGTGAATAAATAAAATGAAGAGACAGCTTTTCTGCTTAGGTTCTTTTGCATCGTATTTCGAAAGAAAAGAAAGGAAACAGATAAACATATAATTGTTTTTATTTTCATATCACAGCAGCTCAAGATACACATACCTATATAGAAATGAAAAATATCGATGTATTTATATGAATAACTTTAGCTATTATCGACTATAACATTATATTAAGTTTTTGTCAGGTTTTCAACCAGATCACTCTCTTTGAATATGATTTTGTGTAGAGTGTGAAGCAGGTAGCTGCCGAAGTGCTGGGTAGTTTCATTGCAGGATCAGCCTTTTTCATCAAAATTCCTTTATTTTCATTTATACCTAAAATATCTGGACATGGAGTTGTTTCGAAATGAATACATTGTAATTTACCTTTATGAAAATAAACATCTTCAGAGAAATGCAGTGAACATACTTTCATATATTTCGTGAACTGTTTTCCAATCTTCAATTTCAAAATCCAGGCCTTTCTTTTATCATTGAGTTCCCTGCCAAATGCTATTTTCAAACTAACTTTACTTTCATTTGGCTTTGGAAAAAATGAAATCTTGAGGCAGTAGATGATCCTTTCTTCTTTGACCAACAATAACATTGAGTTGAGGCACACAACATTAGTCATTTCGGAAGGATGCCATTTCGAATTAATACAATCGAAAATTTCAATCGGAAAGAAAGGAATCGATTGATGCATATTACGAACACTTTCGGTATACCAAAATTCCAACTCTGAGAACAACACAAAAGCTCGAAAATGAACTCTCAAAGTAAGCAAAATACGTTAGTGTAACGGGCACGTCAAAAATCTACTAGCTTGGAAGTGTTCGAATTTCTATCGCCAGAGGGCGTATGGCTTAGAAATAGTTGCGAATACCAATCATTTTATGATCAATGTTGAAATTGTACCAGGAACCGAAAATTTAATCATCTGCAAATTGATTCCGAAGTAGGTGAAAAATGACGTCAGTGGAGCAGTCAAATGAAACACAATAACTATCTTGTTCGTGAAAACCTAAATAACATTTCTCCAATTTGTAATTTATACACCAAGATACGAGATCTAACTGATTCCGCACCTTCCTGTTCTATATGAACCATAATTGACTGTTGTGAGAAAATTTAAAAACAATATACACCAATATTACCTTCCATAACTGTAAGTTACCTTAGCTACCTATGGGTGTCTAGATATCATTGGCGATCTGATGGATTTATTATTGCAGACACTAGATTAGTCGAGGGGCTAGGGTATCATCATCACACCGCAAACTTTTTTTTAATGTTTCAATCTCATCACGTAGCTCTGCAACTATTTCGGGTTCTTTATTACGGCCCCGATAGCGTATTGAATTGGCGTTTTCGGATAATTAAATTTCTATTTTTCTGTTATGTCTTGGTGAGAAGTTCACGGGAGATTTAACGGTGTTAAAGGTCGAATGATTGGCACAGAAATTCGAAGCAATTGGGACGTATTGATGGTACCCATTTTTTAACGTTATAATGAGGTCATAATGAATATTATTGAGGTCTTCACACGTAATTTCGAATATAGAAATTGTTTTTCGAAGACTGTTGCTTCTTTAAAGTAATTATATTCGGAACAACTAATATTTGAGCGCATGTTCTAGGGTAACAGCGGGCTATCGTTTCGTTCAAATGTCTGTAATTTTCAAATTTTGAGCCGAAAATGGTTGGACTCACTAAAGACGGTGTCAAAATCGATTCTGTCCGGCCGGCTGGCCATCCGTATGCACGATTACGGGCTTATGGAGAATAATTTCGACCTGAAACTAATAGGATAGGTTAAATCTTAAAATGCGACGGATGAGTTCGTTAATGGGCGAAATCAACCATAAGGTTTCGTAGTAAGAGCCCTTTTAAATCTTGATGTTATTTCCGTAATAATACAGAAACTACTCAAATGAATGGTTTGAAACTTGACAGTTAGTTGGAGTATCAAGAAGTACAACTTTCTGCAAGATTTTGTTGAGATCGTACTGTCGGTAAATAAAAAAAAATTGTTTACAAAATTTTTTCCGAAACAATTTTTTTTTCGAAAACTGTTTACCATATTTGAAATTGAAATTGCTTGGACTTTGAGCTTCATATTTTTATAGTAGTGTAACAAATTTCAGTTTTATACGATTATAATTTTTGGAGATATTGGGAAAAAATATGTCAAATTTCGTGGTTTTTTTCTCGGTATCGTTGTTTTTTCCGGAATAAGTCCAAAAAAATCTAAAATAGCAGTTTTTTGGTACTTTTTCTCGGAAGAGATGTTGGCAACCGAACAATCAGACAGGCATGAAAAAATATTACTATGTACTAATTTATAGGGTCATCTTATGAGACAAGCCAATGATGATCACACCAAATGGGGGTTTTTCCTGAATTTGGGTTATTACTGCAGATGCAAATTCGAACATAATTATTATGGGTTTGATTCATCATTTTACCAAATTACCTTCAGAAAGTATTCAAAATTAGATTTCCACATTGGGGTTAGGGATTTGCCAGGCATGCAGGAAGTGACAACGGTGTTTAGTAGAATAGCTTTTTCTGCTATAGAATAATGAAATATTTATTCCTATTCTGTGGTACACACGTGTTCTTTGTCAATATAATGAAACAATTCCCGATTGCGATTTGTCAGTAATATGACAGTATGACAGTTTGTTGGTCGTTGTCTTCTACTCTAACCAGATCGAAGTATAGCTATCTCTGTTTTCCTAAGCAAAGTAACACATTTGACGTCCTTTTCTTTCCGAGAAAGACGAATTCGACCATACCGTGCACTCAGGACAAATCCCTTTAAATGCAAATTCCCATTTTTATTTTTCAGTTTAAGGTGATGAAACATTTTTTTTAAAATATAATATGCAAATTTGAACATAATTATTATGGGTTTGATTCATCATTTTCCCAAATCACCGTCAGAAGGTATTCAAAATCAGATTTCAAAATTGGGGTTTGGGATTTGCCAGGCATGCACTAAATGACAACGGTGTTTAGTAGAATAGCTTTTTCTGCTAAAGAATAATTAATTATTTATTTCTATTCTTTAGTACACACGTGTTCTTTGTCAATATGACCGTATTTTATTTTATTCCTTGGTCGTTGTCTAACCAGATCGAAGTATAGCTATCTCTGCAAAGTAACACATTTCTCGTCCTTTTCTTTCCGAGAAAGCTGAATTCGACGTTGCCATATCGTGCACTCAAGACAAATCCCTTTAAATGCAAATCCCCATTTTATTTTTCAGTTTTAGGTGATCAAACATTTTTTTAAAAATATGATATTGAAATTATATGTTTGAAATATGATGTTCTAAAGGTTTTTCATGAAAATTACTGAATTTTCGTTTGATGGAAAAACCCCCATTGGAGAAGTAAAAACCTGCCATTTCAAGAGGAAATAGTAAACAATTGTTTTGAATTTGGAGCTATTTCAGTCAATAGCAGACCATTTATTCTATCCACTTAGCGTTCTAAAATTCAATGGAAAGTTCCCAAACAACTCATATTGAGACAATATAAATTAATTCTTTCTTTGTTCTAGACCTCGTTTTTGATGGCAAAATAAATAAACTGTTAAGTTCGAACTAACCGTATAATTCGAACAGTTTCTCGTCATAATATTTCTATTCATAAAGTCATTCAAATAGAAGTAGATTAATTTGATTCTCAGAAAGGAGAAGTGATTAACATGTCCGTTCTGAACAGAAATGGTGATGGAGACCTTTATAACGGCTTTGATTTCATACCATCAGCGCACTGAAGGATGCTTCAATTTTTAAGTATACTTTTCCGTATCAGAATTGAACGGATGGACTTGTTCGAATTCTATACGATATTTATTTCCGAAGATATTGGGAGGAAAATATGTATACTAACTGACAAAGAAACTGCAACACTCAGAAGGAGCTGTTCGAATTTTAAATTATTTTTGGTAAAACAAAGATAGTATAGCAAGGAGTAAATGATTAAAATTTGTAGAAGAAAAATGGAGGGTTTACAATTTTTTTATTGAATTTGTTAATAATGTGTTTGTCCACCGCGGTTATCTATACACTCCCCAACACGTCTTGGCATTGATGCAAGAAGATGGTCTATTTCTTCTTGAGGGATATATATTATCCAAAGCTACCTGTACTTCATGTCTCAGAGCAGCCAGAGTCCGTGGGGGCTGGGATAAATGTCCAAACCTTCTACCCATGATGTCCCACACATGCTCTATGAGCGAAAAATCCGGGAATCTGGGCGGCCAAGGTAAAAGATTCACATGGGTCGCTTCAAAAAAGTTTAAACTAACTCTGGCAACATGAGGTCTAGCATTTTCTTGTTGAAATATTGGATTCTCGAGTAGGTTAAGGTAAGGGAGAACATATGGCTCCACTATTTCTTGAAGGTAACGCAGCGCTGTCATGTTACCTCGAATAAAGACTAAAGGAGACCTACTTGCATGTGCAATAACACCCCATACCATAACGCCTACTGCCCGGGGTACATTACGCTCAACATCAAAATGAGTGTCAAGTCTTTCTCCTGGACGTCGGGTAACCTTTCTTCGCCCATCATGTGCACCCTAGCATAATCGAGATTCATCAGAAAAGATGACCTGATGCCATTCCACATTCTAATGTTGTCGTTCTCTGCACCACTGTAATCGTTGCCGGCGATGCTCAACCGTAAGAGGTAACACAAGATGGGGTCAATAATGCTGCAGTCCAAAAGACCTTATACGGTAGTAAACCGTTCGGACAGTTACAGGATGTCCTTGTTCTCCTCACCAAAGATCGAGTTGTCGCAAATCGGTCTCTAATGGCCATAAGTCTTAGACGTCGATCTTGAACTTCATTTGTGCCCCTTCGACGTTAGGTGCCTACTCTTCTTCAATTTTGGGCATTATCAAACCACGCAGTAGTTGGATTTCTGTTCGTACGGTTAGCGATTTCTCGAAATGACAACCCCGCCTTCCGTAGTTCAATAATTCGACCTCTTTCAAATTCACTTAGCTGGCAATAAATTCCGCGTACAAGTACTTTGAGCATTTTAATAACAACTGAACATCGACTTGGATCTCCTCGAATAGCTGGTTTGTTGTAAATTTAAAAATTTGCAAAAAACGACTGTAATATTTAAGTAACAAAAAATGTTTACATGAAAAAACCTTCACGATTTTTTTCTCCAAATTTTAATCATCTACCCCTTGCTATACCACCTATGTTTTACCAAAAAAAAAAATTTAAACAGCTCCTTCTGGGTGTTTTGAAATTTTGAGGTTATTCCCCTAATTTTTTGGGAACAACTGACACGATAAGATTCAAAACTTCATAGTTAGCATTCCGATAGGTAATTTTTCGTCAATTTTCCTCATAATTGAATTGTTGAAAGAATATTTTCATTGATAACAAGGAAAATATATTTCAGATGAGTGAAACCATTGGCTGTATTTTGCCCATTAATAAGCTCAACTGGCGCACCTATCCTGAAAATTTCAAGTCCTTAAGTGTTTGAAAGCCTATCATAATCGTTGGATATTCCAGAATCTGAAAGAAGATTTCAAAATTTGTATATTCTCTATTTTATCCAGAAATTAAATTTGGTATATTTCTACCCAATATAAGTTTTTGTTTTGCAGCTGAAATATATCAAAATTTCCCTATCAACAGGCCAACAGCAAATCAGATAATTCAGAGAAATTCTCAAAATTATGCTTTGAAGCACTTTAAATTTGAAATGAGAAAATGTTATTCCACTGTGAACTATTGACTATAAATGACACTTGAAGAATCTCAAATATCTTCCTTAATAATAATATTAATTTCACGTTGATAATTTTTCAAAAGGCTGTAAATTAATACGAAATATATAGGAATTAATCAAAATAAATCAATCCCACATTTCACCACTACACCAGCAGAAATTCTTATGGATTAAAATTCGAAACGAATAATCTATTCAAGAAAAAACCAATTGAAAAAATATAAGATTTTATCATGAGCTATTAGAGGTGCAGGCCATGTAATATAAACACTAGTTAGTTATTAGAGATGTTTCAGTATTGTTATTAAGGGGAACTAGCTTTTTTCTGCTGATAGTTTTACATCCATTTCGAATTTAAATTTTATGAGTTTTTAAAGACCCTCGGAAATAACTTGACTATCTTAATGAGTAGGTAGTGTTGTGTGGGAAAGAAAATTAGGTGTACCTTTTGCTTTTGAAGTACAAAAAATATAGCACCTCATACCTAACAAGCAATTTTCGATTAATTAAGTTTATGTATCTTTCATAGTTATTCAATAATACCCGAAGATTATATTAATTCAAACATTAGTATTTGTAGATGTATCGTGTTGGATTTTTATTGATTTTATTATTCGGGATGCTTTGTAGAGGTCACTAACCCAACCAGAAATTCTGATGTTTATTAATTGCAAAAAATAAGCCCAGCAATAAAAACCATAATCGGATTTCAACATTCTTACGCCCTTTTTGCGCGCATGTTCTAGGGGAACAACGTGCTATCGTTTTGTCCAAATGTGCGTAATTTTGGATGATTGAGCCGAAAATGGTCTCAATCGACTAGGGTGGACTCACTGATGACGAATCCGGTGTCAAAATCGATTCTGTCCGGCCGGCCGGCCGTCCGTCTGGCCGTAGACACAATAACTGTCGACAGAAGCAAGCTAGCAACTTGAAACTTTCAGCATAGCTTGCGCATCAAAATGACGCGGATAAGTTCGTTAATGGGCCAAATCGGTCGAATAGTTTCGGAGTTATGGGCACTTGAAATTTTGAAGTTATTCATTTTTTATTTCAAAAACTACTCAGGCGATTGGATTCAAACTTGGCAGTTATGTGGAGTATAACAACGCGCAACTTTGAGCCAAATTTCGTCAGGATCATATCGTAAGTAAATAAAAAAAAAATTTTTTCGACATTTTTTTCCAAAAAATTTTTTTTTCTGGAAACCATTCATCATATCCAAAAAAAATCTACTCACACTTTGAGCTTCATATTTCACAGCAGTGTACCAAATTTCAGTTCGATACGATCATAAGTTTTGGAGATATCGGGAAAAAATATGTCAAACTTCGAGGTTTTTTTCTCGATATCGTTGATTTTTTCGGTATAACTCGGGAAATACTGATTCAGTCCTGATAAAACTTCACAGCTAGTTTTGAGATGCTGAAAGACAACTTCATGCGAAATTTCGTGATAATATTGTCATTAGAACAATTCGAAAAAAAAAATTTTTATGATTTTCTTATCATATCATCCTCATCAAATTATGTATGAAACTTCGAACTGTTATTTTTCGATGAAGTACTGGATTTCAATTCGATCTAATCTGTAGTTTTGGAAATATTGGAAAAATAAAATTTTGATTGGGTATATCTACGGAATCATTGGGTGGATTTTACCCATTCACGAATTCGGCCTTCGTAATTAAGGTCCAAACCTTCTCTACAAATATCGAGTTTCTAAGTTGTTTCTTTCGGAAGTTATTGTGTTTACGCAGTCGGCCGTTAGGCTGACCGTAAACACAATATCTTCCGGAAGAAGCGACTTAGAAACTCGATATTTGTAGAGTAAGTTTGGGGCTCAATTACGAAGGTCGAATTCGTGAATGGGTAAATTCCGCCCAATGATTCCGTAGATATACCCATTCAAAATTTTATTTTCCCAAATATTTCCAAAAATACAGATCAGATCGAATTGAAATCCAGTACTTCATCAAAAAATAACAGTTCGAAGTTTCATACAGAATTTGATGAGGATGATATGATAAGAAAATCATAAAAAATGCCATGAATTCAGCAGCTTTTGCGTGCATGTTCAAATTCGTTGCTGAAACGGTCATCTACATTGAACATGCGCGCAAAAGTTGCTGCCTTCACGGCAGTGCTTTTTGAAATTTTTCTGGGGAACTTCGCGTTATCATTTTATATACATTCCTGAATTTTTTTTCCTGAAATGTTCTCAAACGACTAGTTTTATCAATACATCAATAGAATCATTGGACGAATTTTACCCATTCAAAAATTTGTAGTTAATCCCCAACCCCGCTTTGGAAATATCGAGTTACTTTGTGGTTTCTCCCAGAAGATATTTTATTGTGTTAACGAACGAACTACAATAACTGTCTTGTTCCCAAGAACAAGCCCACAAAAACTACAAAATAATCAACTGAAATAGCTTTCACACAAATATTAATAGCCATTGCCAGCCTAAGAGAAATATTTAAAGTAATATTTACCTACTTATCATTGGATTTAGTAAATAATATCTAAAAAATTTTTTTGAATCTAATTACACAATGAATACCATTCAAGTAAATGTTCATGATGCTTTCTCTTAATAAATAATTTTGGCTCCATAAATGTCTCTAATTCGATTTTAATACCAATGGTACAAAAGTTAATAGAGAATTTGATGCCAGGCGCTATGGATCAATTTGTAAGTTTCGTGAGTTATAATTGTGAATCCGGTCGTCTAATTGTTTTGAAATGAGAAGAAAGTATTTCGGAAGATTTGTTTTGATTTGGACACGCGATTAAAAAGAATAGTGTTGAGAAAAAAGTTCGTGAGGAATTAAACAATACTGTAATCACGTTTTCAAGTGATTTTAATCATTTCTCGGTGTGATTTTACTCTCTTGAATAATTATAGAAGAGCACTGACGTGGGGTCAGGAATTTTAACTTGCTTGTTTGAATTTCTTGCTAAAGCGGTCCCGTATTCGCTTTTTGAAACTGCCAAACTCAACTTTACTTCCTGATGGAAACATTTTGCGATCTTCTTATCATGTGGTCCTCACGAAAATCTGCATGAACCTTCAAGCTGTTATTTTCAATCAAGTACTAGATTTCGATTTGATCCGATCTGTTTTTTCTTGGAAATATTGGAGAATTAAAATTTGAATGTGTATATTTGCGAATAATTGGGCTGATTTCACCCATTCACGAATTCGAGCTTCTCAATTAGACCTTCAACCTATGGTGTAAATATCGTGTCTCTAAGTCGTTTCTTTCGGGAGTTATTGTGTTTACGGTTGGGCTTACCGCCTATCGTGAACACGATAACTTCCGAAATAATCGACTTAGAGATTGAATGATTGAAGAGCAGATTTGAAGTTTTATTAGCGAGGCCAAATTCGTTACTGGTTATATCCACCCAATGATTTCGCAGATATAACAATTCAAAATGTTGTTTTTCCAATATTTCCTAAAATACAAATTGGATCGAGTCCAGTCATTGATGAAAATGACAGCTTGAAGGTTCATGCAGAATTTCGTGAGGACCAAATGATTAGAAGATCGCGAAATATAAAATATTCGCAAACAGATATATTTTTTAATGTTCTAATGAAAAGATCACCAAGAAATTCCGATCAGTATTTTTTGGAATATTTTGGAAAAAAGCAATGATACCTCTGAAGTTGAATATCCAATCAAATTGGGATTTGAAAACTGACTGTTTTAGAGTGACCTCATAGTCGATGTCAATTTTCATTGCAAGCTGTGAGATGCTTTTTGAAGAAACCAATTTTTTCCAATAAAATCTGGAAAATTCACGAAAAACAATTCTTTCGAAATATTCCTACCTTTATGATCTTCACGAAATTTTGCATAAAGCTATGTTCGTATTCTACAACTAAGAATGAAGTTTAATATGCATTCATCATCATGGTATATTGAGGAAATATTCTAAAATTTCGAACAGCCACGAAATATGACATAATTATCTCCGAAAATAAATAAAGGATGAAACTTAAATTTGGGGTGGTGTTATTGTTGAATTCTAACGGTGATGTATGTGTCAAATTTCTTTTGAATCAGATTAACAGTTTTCCGAAAAAAGTTTGCGAGAAAAATTTGTAAAATGTTCCAAATGAAAATTTAGAAAAATGCTGGGGAAAAATTTTTGAAAATATTTATAACCAAACGACTATTATAAAATCTTGTTGTTTGTGCGCCAGAATTTCACAACTGAATATCGAGTTTCAATATGATCGCATCAGTATTCATCCAGTAATTTAGAAGAACCCACGAATTTTGAATTGGTAAAACTACGAAAACGGTCGGCGAATTATATTCATTGCCATTGTAGATCTTAGCATTCACATTACAATTTACATGCGCATGCTTCAATTCGCCATTTTGTTATTGTTTTTTTTTGTCAACGCATAGACAAAGAATGGATTTAAAAGTTCTCTATTCTGTGGTCAACGTCAACGTGTGTTGGTTCACTTACTTCCACGTGATCGATTTCATTGTACTTTTGGTTATTTATACAGCGATTGTTTCGATTGTTTTGTTTGATTCGTTTCAATATAATATTTATACAATACCAACTTAGAACTGGGAACTTCTGCCAAGATGCCAGCGCCCTAACAGATAAATTTGGAACCTGTCCAAGGTAGTAGTTTTATGCAAACAAACTCTTGATATGTGGTGTAGAACGAATATGTATTAAGCAGAGCTAGACTGTTTAACGAAATTATTATAATTTTGTGTAAGATTTTTTGAGAAGGGACTTTTCTTTTGGATGATGTTATGAAATCATGCGTCAATTCGTTCCTAGAGGATAATTTCCAAGTTATTTTAGTGTTTGTTGCTTGTAGGATCAAAATGAACCAATATCTGAGTTTACGTGAATTTCTTTAAAAATAGGCACCTCAATAAGTAATTTAAGGACTCTCATAAATGTGAAGAAGTGCTGAATGCAAGCCATAATATGTGGTAAATCTAGAATCAGTCCAAATGATATGACTTGATCTCTTTGTTTACAAACGAGTGAATCAATAAAATGAAAAGAGAGCTTTTCTGCTTTCGTTCTTTTGCATCGTACTTCGAAAGAAAGGAAAGGAAAAAGATAGACATTTACCTAATTGATTTTATTTTCATATCACAGCAGCTCAAGATACACAAACAAAATGAAAAATGCCACCTGGTTCAACCTACCTATATATAGAAATGAAAAATATCGATGAATTTGTATGAATAGCTTCAGCTATTATCAACTATAACAGTATATTCAGTTTTTGACAGGTTTTCAACCAGATCACTCCCTTTGAATATGATTTTGTGTAGCGTATGAAGCAGGTAGCTGCAGAAGTGCTAAGTAGTTTCTCTGCAGGATCAGTATTTTTCATCAAAATTCCTTTATTTTCATTTACACCTGAAAAATCTAGACATGAAGTTGTTTCTAAATGAATACATTGTAATTTAACTTTATGAAAATAAACATCTTCAGAGAAATGCAGTGAACATACTTTCATATATTTCGTGAACTGTTTTCCAATCTTCAATTTCAAAATCCAGGCCTTTCTTTTATTATTGAGTTCCCTTTCAATTGCTGTTTCAAAATTAACTTTACTTTCATTTGGCTTTGCAAAAAATGAATACTTGAGGCAGTAGATGATCCTTTCTTCTTTTTCCATGAATAACATTGAGTTGAGGCGCACAACAATAGTCATCTCGGGAGGATGCCATTTCGAATTAATACAATCGAAAACTTTAATCGGAACGAGAGGAATCGATTGATGAATATTACAAACACTTTCGGTATACCAAAATTTCAACTCGGAGAACACAAAAGCTCGAAAATGAACTCTCATAGTAAGCAAAATACGTTAGAATAACAGGCCCGTCGAAAAACTACTAGCTTGGAAGTGTTCGAATTTCCATCGCCAGAGGGCGTATCGCTTAGCAGTAGTTGCGAATAGGGAAGTAAATAATCCATATAGTACCTACTATTCTGTGATAATGATATGATTCCTGTGGCCAGGTTCCATTACCATATTTCTTATGGTTTTTCAAGGTCACGAAATCTGGCTACATCGATAACAATGTAAAATGAAAACGCTCTTGTTTCCTAGAGCAAGAGCGCAAAAACGAAATTAATTGCATTCATTCTGAAGATTTCTATACATTCCTACGTACTGTGCGAAATCAATTTTGCTTTCAAACTCAAATCTGCGAGAGTGACATCAAAGTCTGAAATCAATCTTCTTCAATAAAAAACCAAGAAATCACGTTCAATATCTCATTATCATTCTGGTAATGGTCGAATATTTACTGTTTGTGACTCTTCCTCCATAATCATGAGTAAGGAGTAACATAAATCCATGGTTTTCAAGAATACATGTCAAGGCATCAGAGGATGATATGCTACGACAAAAACCGTTCAATTTCATTACTATGGAAGGAAGCTAGAAGGAAAGTTGTAGAAATTCCGATTTGATATTGGCAATTCTTCTTGATGATATAATTATGTTAATAATCCTTATATTCCCACGTTGAATTTATGCATCGATGAGATGTTAAATCTCGTTCAATAAAGTTCATTATCTTCAGATAATTCATTTGATTTATTGGTGAATTTTGATTGGATTCAAATCAAAGAAATTTATAGATATCCATCTTCGTTGTGACTACGAATTACGCTTTTATCAGAAGATGATGTCTTCTTTTTCTTCTTCAGACAACAAAAGGCTGTCACGAAGTGGTAATTTGAGTTTTGAAAAGGTTTATTTGTTGAACGGTTCACATCAATGAAATATAGTAGTTATTCGAAGAAAAACTTCTAACCGAAAATCATTTCACAATTTTTAAACTGCGAGTTGTTGCGACGTTGCAAATATTTTAATCTTTTACCCCAAATTCTTCAACGAAATGAAAAAAAAAATTCAGAAGCACAGATATAATGAAATTTTACATCAACCTTCAGGCAGTCATACTTGAAGCAATCAATTTCAGTTCAATGGAATCTGTATTTTTGATTATGTAAAAAAATTGATTTTCGAATGGACTTAACCCATTCCACGAATTTGATATTCGTGAAGCCAAAGTTGCTCTACAAATAACGAGATTGGATTCATTACCTAGATGACTGAATTCTTCACTAGGTAGAATCAATTGAATGATTATTTTCACAAAATTCCCAAAAATACAGATACAGTCAAAATTTCGTTGAAATCGTATAATCACTCAAATGAAAAAAAAAAATTTTCAAAATTTTTTCGAAAAAATTTTTTTTTCTGAAACGATTGTTCAATTTCAAGAACAATTTCAGTTATAACTTCAGATTCATATTTCACAGCAGTGTACCAAATTTCAATTCGATACGGCTAGTATTTTTGGAGATATTGAGAAAAAAAAGTAGAATAATTGCTTCTCGATATCATTTTCTTTCGGCATAACTCGAGAAATACTGATTCAATCGTGATGAAACTTTGTAGCTAGTTCGAAGATGCTGAAGGTTAACATTGTGCGGAATTTCGTGATGATGGTGTCATTAGAACAATTTGAAAAAAAAAAATTTTTTTTTTCAAATATTCATTATTCTGTGATCTCCTCCTCTTGTTATCCTCATCAAATTCTGTATGAACCTTCAATCTGTCTTTTTCCGATAATGTACTGGATTTCAGTCCTTCTAATCTGTATTATTACTGAAAATATTGTAAAACTAAAATTTTGAATGGGTATATCTGCCGAATAATTGGGTGGATTTTACCCATTCACGAATTCGGCCTTCGTGATTACGGTCCAAACCTTCTCTACAAATATCGAGTTTCTAAGTTGTTTCTTTCGGAAGTTATTGTGTTTACGGTCGGTCGTTAGGTATCTCCCATCTCAACTGCTCCTTTCAATAAAACAGTTTTTTCATCAATCCTTTTTCTGTTTCAGATATACATCCTAATCCTTGTTTGCCTGGCTGGACTTCTTAAGTTATCCACATCTTCCCCGATAGACCAAAGAAAAGCCAAATCGCTCTTCTACAACTACATGCCAAACACCGATTACGAATACGACAACCTAGACCTTGAAGACAGCGGCAACTACGTCAACGAAGAACAAATTTCTCGTTCCATTCCCTCAAACAGAAGAAAAATCAACAAAGTCATTCCTGGGAACGCCTTCAACTCCCCTATTTATTACATAGCTCTTCCTCCTCAACCTTACATCTTCGTGCCAGGAATGGGATACATGTCACAACCTGCAAATCCAAGCAGCAACTTCCTGAACTTACCGATCAACTTCCTAGCAAACGGTAAACCCAGCAACATCTACCAATGGAGTGCAGGCAACAATTATCCTAACCATCAAAAACCCACAACAAAAAGACCAGTAGAAACACCAAAACCAACTGATTCTCCTATAATAAATCTTGATAACAAATTCGTTTTCAACGGCAAACCTTCTGATACAATCAGTATACTTAGGGATTCTTATAACGCTCTGTATAGCGATGCGTTACAGAACTTCTATCCTTAATTTATTGCAAATTACGTTTACCTGATTGAATATGATTTGAGAGGATGTAAAAACCAAGGTCTTTGTCTAGGAAATTCGACTGATTTTTGTATTTATTAAACTGGTTGTTGAGATCTCCTAATTCTTGGAGGTTACTGTTAATTGATTTCGTCTTCTTCAAATTAGTTCGGAATACTTGGATTTTTCGAAGGTCTCTATTGATTCAATAGATACGTAAATGATAATTATATATTAAGTAGTGGTAGTAATATATTTATTCTTATTTATAAAGCTACACTTGAGATTATATTGATTCATCGTTAAGTTATTTGAATTATTATGTATTTTGTGATCAATTAAGTAAATCATACAATAATGTTATTGATTATTAAAGTTGCTTTCATATTGAGAGGTTATTTTTAATGTGTTAATTGTACAAACAAACTTACAATACCCGAATATGATGGTCCCGAAAAAAGTAAATATTTATGCTTCAATGATGTCATGAAAAATTGACATTTCTAAGAATACCCGCCACATTGGGTTCTTTCAAGAGCATTTACCTTGGCTGTAAAATTTCAATTTTGAATGAGAGTTCACCTGGTTGAAGATCCCTTTTCATTAAGAAGAAGTGTTGAAAACGACCTTGCAAGGATGTTTAGATATTCAACTGCAAGAGCTTGAGTTTTGCATGTTGGATCACGATAAATAATCAGGTATTCTCTAAGCTCATTATTTATGATTCTACCAGATATTTATTTTCATCTTGAGGTTCCCAAGTAGTGTTCTAGTTTTATGGAATTATGAGGTTAGAACAGTGGCAGGTCGGATGGGGCATTCAAGAATATTATTCGTAAGATGATGATGTTAAATGAAACCTCTGGTCAGGGTCCTGCAAGTTATATAGGTACCTAATTAAATGCGAAAATATATTTTATATACAGAGTGTTTCCAGACATTTTATGTTGATTTGGCACTTAAAAAAATGATTGGGAAAAAAGAGGTAAAATTTTGTTGTTATATTTCGAAATTCTTCACTCAATATCTTAAGGAACACTTAAGAAATCAGATTTCAATGAGATTTGACACAGGCCTTGGGGTCAACTCAAACAGAAGTTCTTGAAATTTTAGTTGAATCCGATATTTATTTTTAGAGTTATTTGAAAAAAATACTATTTCGATTCAAGCTCATTTTAGGATGATTTTGCATAATTTTTTAAGGTTTAAGGGTTTTCCTGGGTTTCCACACCCATTATCTGAAACGGAACTATCAAAATCAAATAAAATTATTTTTTTTTATGGAAAATGCCCTTGGAGATTGCAGGATTGAACTATTTGTCAAGGGCAGTTTCTTGGAAAACAGATTGCCTAATGAACAATACAGAAATAATAAAAATGATTAACAAAGCAAATTGTGACGTTCCAGAATCAAAATCTGATTCCTTCATCAGACAAACGAGAACATTTGCAGAATTATTTTTTTTCGATTTTTTGTTTTGAGAGACATTCGTCAATTTGACAACATATTTAATTCGTTTGTTTGAGATATTGGGAGTGAAAGCCCAGAAAAAAACCTAAAAAATTTTAAAAAATATGTCAAAATTCGTGACTATTTGAAATTTCGGGATTATTACCTAAATATCTCTAGGTGAGCTAACGCTAGCATAACTTTATGCAGAATTTCGTGAGGATCATACAGGTGCAAAAAATGTTTTCTTAAAATTTTCCAGACCTTTATTAAACCGAATTTTTTTCAGAAACTAATTATCAACCTGCAATTAAGTTTGGCACGTACCTTATTGGAGTCACTACGAGAATTCGACAAAAGTTATAGTATAATCGGATTTCATCTTCGAAAAAATTGGGAAAATGCTTACCTGATCATGGTGAATGGGGATTTTTCCTGAATTTGGGTTATCACTAGAAATGCAAATTTGAACATAATAATTATGGGTTTGATTCATCATTTTCCCAAATTATTTTCAGAAAGTATTCAAAATCAGGTTTCAAAATTGGGGTTTGGCATTTGTCAGGCATGCACGAAGTGACAACATTGTTTAGTAGAATAGCTTTTTCTGCTATAGAATAATGAAATATTTATTTCTATTCTGTGGTACACACGTGTTCTTTGTCAATATAACCAAACATTTTCCGTTTGCGATTTGTCAGTAATCTGACAGTATGACAGTCTGTGCCCTTCTTTTTCTATTCCTTGGTCGTTGTCTTCTACTTTAACCAGATCGAAGTATAGCTATCTCTGTTTTTCTTAAGCAAATTAACACATTTGGCGTCCATTTCTTTCCGAGGAAGCTGAATTCGACGTTGCCACTCTTGACAAGGTTTTTCATGAAAATTAGTGCATTTTCGTTTAAAGGAAAACCCCCATTGTCGAAATTCATTGGCAAATGCCGATGCCAGAACTCATCATTATCGAAATTAACTGATGATGGTTCCATTGAAATTCACAAAAAAATTTTTTTTCAGATATTTAAATTTTGCGATTCTCTATGCATACGGTCCTCACTAAATTCCGCATGAACTTTCGAGCTGAAATTTTTTTTAAGAACATGAGAACATGAAATTTTGAATGGCTATTTCTAAGGCATCATTCTTTGAATGTTACCTTGGTGGAAAAAGACAAGTGAATAGTGAATTTTTAACTCCATATCAACGTCAGGCGTCACCAATATTGTCGGAACTCCCCGTTTGAATTTGTCAAGTTCTGCTTGACAAATAAGCCTAAATTAATTCTTTCACAGATATGTGTTCGGAAGGATATTTTCCCTTGGGTCTAAAAATTGACGGTGCTATGCCTCGGGTTACGTAAGGATACAATAAAAAAGCCTACGCTGTACATATCCAATTCTTACAAGCTCATAATAGCTTCTGATATAAATATTCACGACCAGAAACTCTAAACGTCTTATATTCTCGCATATATCATTTGCTTTCAAGTGTGCCTTGGCTTCGAGAGACCAGAAACTGCGATTGCACGCCACTGGCACTTCGACACCCCTGAAGAATATTGGAGGTACTTCTAGATTTACGGCAAGCAATATTATGAATCATGCAGAAGCTAATTTAATGGTTGTTCATTCAAGAAAATTTGGTTTTGTTTCAGATTTTATTTCTTCATCATGTACTCTGCCCATCATTTGTTACCGCCTCAAACGTGTATTTTAGCACTTCATGAGTCGTGATTAAGAAGTGTCTGGATTTAAAATCTTAATTAGACACACAGGAAGAGAAGTCTTTGACCGCATCTTGGATGTGAAAAAGTGAAACCATTAATTGAGTTTTCTCAAACTAATAGTCGTTTTTCGATGGATTTTATCGACCTTGAGAATAGATGCAAAACGTGATATCATAAATTTCAATTTATTAAACGGATGGCTATTTTTTGGAAGGAATTCTTAGACCTTGAGATTTGTTCACTTTGGTTTTTGGTTGTTGTTTTTCTTCTTGGAGCACGATTTCAGGAATCCTCTGGTCCATTATAATAAATCAACAACTCTCGAATCAATTCTTCTTGAAAAATTTCGATAAAAATATCGTAATTATCATTTCCTCTGAAAGCAGGTTTAGGTGAGGTCGTAGAGTTCAGTTTGATGTAAAGAATATGGCACTTTTGAATCCCTATAGATTATTTATGAACCGAGAATTGGAATTTTCATATCTTTATGGAAAAACCGTGCCTCTAATCAATCCATCAAGCTATTCGCCGAAAGTAAATGTAAACAAATGAAATAGGATACATTATCACGCGTTTCTTCTAGGGAACAGATGAAATATCAAGCGTTTATATGTCTGCGATTTTCGAATTTCAAGCCGAAAATCTTGAACGACTGGGTTGGACACCGAAACAGAATTCGTGATCCAATTCAATTCTGTCCGACCAGCAGTGCATATATGCTCTAACTTTCAAAGAATACCTCTTGTGTTTCAGGATTTCCCGTCGCCGAGATATTGAAAAGATATTAACATCATTGTACGCAGTGTGTCTTTCTGAATAAAAAATTTGAAATCGAACATAGGCGGTCTCCCTTAATTTGGAAGATATGGGCCCCCAAAGTTCCAAAATGAGTCGTTTTCAGGTCCCTTTTTCCACCATAAAAACGATCTCTCACTTCATCTGTATAGTTCACAAACCACCTTTGAACCTTCAACCAACAATAAGCAACACTTTCTTTCAAGATTAATCAATATTTAATGAAAAAAACAATGGAATTACTGGACAACCATTTAACCTCTATTCCTTCTGCTTTCGACTCAGTCTAAAAGTGAAGTTTGGCAATGGCGCGAATTTCATCGGTCGGAATCGTGCCATCGTGCGTATTCATGAATGACAGATTATTGGTGGCGAGAAAAATGAAATATGTTCTCAGTATTTCAGTTCTTACTGCTTACTCCGATATTCCAAGTCTTTCAATAGGAGATTTCGTTTCTAATGAAATCTCCAAGGTTGAAACAAATAGTAATGGAATGAGAATACACCCTGATATATATTTCAACGTACATTTTTCTATATGGGATAGGTCGCGCCCTTCCCAGATTTCGAATGAAATCGAGGTTATTATATAACCCATTTTATTGGAATACCCTGAATCTCATTCTAAACTGGGACCATCTCGAAGACACAACAAAAAACGAAGTAGGTAACAACCTCCATATTTTGAAGGGGATAGAAAGAAAGTTCAAACGAAAATATTGAGAGTGAAACCTTAAACAAATATTCTCAATGATTGTCCATCATTTCATATTTCCCGCCAGCAACTACCCTTCGGTCATAATACGTTGGCCAGCGATGAAAAGACGCTGTTGCCAAGCTCCGCTTTAACATTGAGAAGTATTTCATAGAAATATAGGTTAAGTTGTTGTCTGATATTTTCACTTTTCTTCCTTTAAATAATGAATATTCTTGAATTAAAGTGTCTCTATTCGTTGGTTGAAGGTTCAAATATGATTTATGAACTAGATTTGAGAAGTGAGAGATCATTTTTATGGCGGAAAAAATGATCTGAAAATTTGGAACTTTGGGAGCCCATATCTTCCAAACAAAAAGAGACCGCCTATGTTGGCCTTCATATTTTTTGTTCAGGAACTCACACTGCTTACAATGATGTGAATATCTTACTTATAGCTTCGCGACGGGAAATCTTGCGGGTTTACCCAAGTTTGTATCCAAAATATCTAGGTTAAGTTGGTTCATGGGCAAAATCCACCTAACATTTGCGAACTTTTAACCATTTTAAATTTCAAGGCTATTTTTCTACACGCAAGATATATCATAACCTGAAAATTGTTTTTTCATGAAAAACGCCTTTGAAGATTGCAGTATCAAACTATTTGTCAAGGACATCGAAACGAAAAATCTAAAGAAAATAATTCTTGAAATTTTCTGGTTTGTCTACTGAAAGAGTCAATAGATTTGAACTCTGAAACTTCAAAGTTCGCTTTCTTTATCTTTATGTACTGTTCCTGAATTGTTCATTAAGCAATTCTGTTCGGCGAGAAACTGTCCTTGACAAATAGTTTGATACTGCATCGCAAGGGCGTTTTTCATGAAAAAACAATTTTTATTTGATTTTTAAGAGTTCTGTTTCAGATATTGTGAGTAAAAAACCTAGAAGATAGAATATATTCCTTAGTTTCAAAAATTTCCCGATGATCCAGAGCGTTAATGTTTCGATAATTCTCCTTATTCGGGAATAAATTCATACATGTTAATATACAACTTACCATCAAGTTAATGAATTCTGAGCATTCCATTGAATTGAAAAAAAATATCACACTGAAACCATTTCAATTAATGTTTGCTTTGTGAGTTCATAAAGAGTTGAATTCCTTGCCCAGAAATACGACCTGAAGGAACCTGAATCGACTACAGAAGGTATTTTCGAAATAAATATTAATTATTTTCGCAAAGTATGTTTATCTCGTACCGAATCTTTTGATTTATATAGAAAGATTATAAGATTAAGGTCCTTGTCAGAACAGATTTATGTAGGGGTTGTAGCTCTGATGCAGATGAATCCTCTATAATTATAATCGGTATGTTATAGTCAATAAATAATTGTTAAATATACGAATTTGATTTTTCGCTTGTTGGATTCTCAGAATTCAGTCCTTTTGGCTACCCCGAAGATATTATAGGATTACGCATTATACGTTCACTACGCTCGATCAAGAAAATTAGTAAAGCTGGGTCTATAGATGAGTGAAGAGCCGGGTACAGATTAGTGTAAGCCGAACAGCGAATGCAATAAAATTTGATAAATGATTCGGCGAATAGTGTGGACGGCACTCGAGCTCAGCCTCGAATAATTCATATAATGCATCGTTCGAGTTGAAAACTGAGTCTTGACGGAGCAGAAGTAACGCTGCCTCGAACCATAAAACTCTCTGTGATTTATTGCATTCGTTGTTCGCATTACAGGGAGTCTTAAGGTTCGAGGCAGCGCCCTTTCTGCTCCGTCAAGACTCGGTTTTCGACTCGAACGATGCATTTGAATGTATTATTCGAGGCTGAGCGCGAGTGCCGTCCACACTTTTCGCCGAATAATTAATCAAATTTTATGTATGTAATTCATGATTAACACGTATGTTGAAATTGATAATTCTCATTTCTGAGTTGTTGAATTCCAATTCGAATCTGATTTGAAGATGAGAAGGTGTAATAACTTCCTAGGAGTTTCAGGAGGGAATGAGATACCTCCAGATTTAAATAATTTATTAAATGTTACCTACTTATATTTAAAAACTTATTCATAAACATACGAAGTGTCACCTGGTCTTCTTCTGTCATAAGAAGCCAAAATTTCACTTCTATTCGAGATTGAAGTCACAGCTGAAAATCCATCAGATTCCTTGAACACTATTTGATGTCCTATATCACTCATGAATTTCTGGAACTCCTCTGTCTGCAATGGATCAATTTTTTTTAATGAAAATCTGCTATTATCTCTGAAGTTTTATAGTTACCTTGTAGCATTCTTCGGCTTGTACTGACATCGGAAATAGCTGATGATGGAGACGACAACTATCGATGGCTTCTTTGATGCCCATGTCATACCAGAGATGATTTACGATACCCTGAAAAATGACACTGAATTTCAAACTACATAAAATGATATAGTGAGAGATGTGTACAATTGGATTCAAAAATATGCTCTCAGCTAGTGAGAATCTGTTTTATGTGTCCTGATGAAAATGAGACAATATTTCTACCAGCCAGCGTAATGATCGTGGGCTTCTGGGCCCTCTCTTGTGTTATCAACATAAACAATAAGCGAAGAAGCGATGTCCAAAGGGGTGAGGTTCTGAAGTTTCACGGTTCCTACCGATCTTCAGGCCGACATACCTTGGAAACCACAGATAGGACCCTAGATATTTATGACCTTTTCGGTAGAATGCTGCAGTATCAACAACATACAGCGCCATCTCCCAGAAGCATCTCACAAATCATGACCTTCCAGTGCAGAATACTTTGATCTATGTGCATGACGTTCATCCTATTGTCAGTTCAGAACGCTGTATCTGCAATATTGTAGTTCATACAGCGACCGTCACGACGTGGACGCACTCGGTTCATGATGATCGGTAAGAACCTTTAAACTACAGCATCCGTACTACACTTGACAGCGCTTCTTCGGTGTAGATCTTTTGGTTGATTGGATGATTTAACTCAGATAAAGGCTGAAATTTCGGTGACTTATTGACAGATATTCGTCCTTGTGCCATATTAGTTTATTACTGAAATGAAGCTTTATTTTCTCCATTAACCATTATTTCGATAATCCCTTGAATATGACGGTCTTTTTACGACTCCTTCGCTACCTGTAAAACGAGTCCAACATTAATCCCAAGGAAATTGTTTGATGTTGGACGTTGCCGTCATGTGGGATGACCACATGAACCAGGTGTTCCCTCGTTGTGCTGGTACTGTACAAACTCCAAAATCCCAGATACAGCTCCCTGTAACTACAATAGGATAAACGTCATGCACATCCACCGAAGTATTCTGCAGTCCAAGGTATGGTTTCGTAGGATGCTCTCATGAGATGGCGCTGTATGTTTTCAATACTGAAGGAAGTAGTCGAACAGGCCATAAGTATCTAAAATACTATCTCTTGTTTCTAAGGAAAGTAGGTGTGATGATTGGTAATGACCGTGAAACTGCAGTAACCCAATTCCTAGGACATCTCTTCTTCAGTGTAGACGATTTGGTTGGCTGGATCATTGGATGGTTAGCTCAGAACAACGTGGAATATTTGTTGACCTAACCAGAGATATTCGCCTCGTATTTATCTTAGTAAAATGAATAACTTAGGCTCAACATTATTCATCATTTATTTTCAATGAAATATTTCTGCACATAATTTGTTCCAACTTAATCAGGATCAGGAGGAGTTGAATTTTTTATTAATTTTTGAAGGTGCCTACTTACTGTTACTACTGACATTTTCATCAAAATAGGAATTGCTCTAATGGAGAAGAAAGAGCTCCAGTAATAATAAATTAACATAATCCCAAGGACAAATATCAACATTTGTTGATTTATCGATAGATATTTGTCCTGCTCCCAGAAGATGGCTCGCTGTACGTTGTTAAACTGCAGCGGTCCATCTGAAAAGTAACAAGTATCGAGATTCCCTCTGCGGTTTTATCCAAGATAAGTTGACCTGAAGATCAGTAACAACTGTGAAACAGCTGTAGTTATTCTCCTTGGATCCGCTTCTTCGGTGTAGATGTTTTGATTGATTGGATGATTAGCTCGGATCAAGGGGGAATATTTGTTGATTTATCAACAGATATTTTCCTTGTGATTATGTTAATTTCATGATAATATTCTGTTAAGGTTGAATGAATACAATGGCTTTTCTCATTCTACCCACAAGGAAAATGCAGTAGAAAGAATGGGTAACTTCAAAGTTGTTGCATTTTATACTCACCAAAGCAACACCTGTGGTAATCTTCGTGCCACCAGCAGAGCCAATAACTAGTTCGACGTTTCCATACTGGTCCAAAATGATAACTGGACACATGGATGAGAGCGGTCGTTTACCAGGAACTATATAATTGTTTTTGGACGGAGGTATATCGAAATCGTTTATAATGCCGGGTGAAGAGAAATCATCCATTTCGTCGTTGAGTATGAGATCAGAGTGTTCTGCTGACACTGCAGATCCAAAACTGTGAAAAAAGAAGATCATTTGTATTATCCAAATCAATTGGTCTCTTGAATGTTGCGGCGGTAGCTCAGTGGTTAGAGGTCATGCCTCATGATCGTAAGGTTTGGGGTTCGAGCCCTTGGCCGGGAAATAACTTTTCCGGTTTTCAAGAGACCGTCCAACCATTCGCTGTTGGGTAAACAATTAACAGTGCTGTTCCTAACGTGGCGCAAGGAATTAGTAACAAAGCCTACACAGAACACACCCGGTATCCTAACTCGCACAAGCTTTAAGCTTCTGAGGGGAAAATACAAATACAGAATGTTATATGGTTATATTTTTTCAGAATCTCTCGAAATTTGGAAAAAAATGTGGAAACTCAACTTCTATAAAACCTCAAGTTTGTTTAAATGAATTGTAGAACTCACTAATGATTTATAGTTGAAGTAACTGAAACTGCATCTCCATTTGGTGCAAGGACGGAAATATGTGCTGTCCCATAATTATCCATATTGGCAATCTGGGCGCCATAATATGTTGGATCTTGTGAGGTTTCATTATTCTTGATTTTCTTCACACTTTCCTTCGCTTTTTCCAAAGAAACCAGTTGCTTGATGAACTGAAAAAAATATCACATTTATAATGTAATAGAATCATCCACATATTTAGCCCTCATTTTTATTGAACGCAGAAGTCTTAGTTAGAAGTATCATCAGTATAAATTTATATAACATTAGTTAATAAAACACTCCTGCTGAGAAGTTATCAAATTTCAGAAATTCAGAAACAACCCCTTGAAATAACTTGAGCTAAATTTATTCTGCAACTGAACTCCGCTTTTCCACAAAAATTTTGCTCAAATAATCACCTACCTCTTCCATTTCCTTAGTCTTCGTGTCACCCAAAAGTGTTCGGCTTCCATAAGCGAATTTGAAGCTTTCTACTGTTCGTTGTAAGTTCAGTAAAGAATCCGGATCTGTGAGGTCAAGCTGTAGCTGCAACATGTTTAGGATGTAGGCCAGCAGAGCGCCAGAACCAGGTAGAGCAGATGTATATAAAGTTTGATTGAAGGGTAGACCTATTGTTATTGGTTCCTCCCAAAGCGGTCTGAAAATAGAAATGATACTTGCATAGATGCCAGTAGGTTAGATTTTGAAGTAGATGAGGTGCGATGGAGCCTTGTAAATCTCGCAAACAATTTGTTATGAAAATAATTATGCAACCCCGTGCCTTCTATCGGCCGAGCAACATAGAATCTTCATTGCAGTGGCAGTTGCTCAATAAGGCCACAAGGCCGCGCGCTCTCCCTAAAAAATATATTGTCGTACGATGTACGACACAATTAATTATTTTGGAAATAATTAATATTTCATTAGGAAGCAGCAACCGTTGGTTAATATTCCAACAAAAAACACAAACATCAATTTTTTCTAACGATCCGTCAATCCGCTCCCAACAGAATACTTCTTTATTTACCGTGGGAATATCGAAAATGTATCTCGGGCGCGAGAAAAACGCGGCCTCACGGCCAGGCTGGCCGGAACCCTCATATAGGAACAAACAACCACAGCGAATGCTGTCGAATGACCCTGATCAACTCCGAACTATGAGTACACCAGGGCCGCGATGCCTCAGTTCGAGTTCAGGTGCGGTCGGATTCATTATTGCTGTTCATTCGTCGACGAACGTCTTTTAGCGTGTTTATTATTTTGTCGGGTTGATATGGACTTTAATTTGTTGCTATTTTCTTTGTGTGTTAGGATTCATAATGAATTCAGTCAGCAACATTCTTGAAATAAGTTTTGATTGGCGGGATAAGCTGCAATTAGCCGAATAATTAAGAATTAAGGAACTGGCTCGGCCCTCGCCAGTTATAAAGGAATCACAAACTTGTAAACGAAAACAGATCTTCACGCGACGTTTTTCAATACACATTTACGAATTATAACTTTATATGTGAGTGTGAAATAAAAAATTTGTTATATTGTTTTCCGTGTTATTTTATAAAGTTTACTCAAGAATGGATCCCAACTGGGCAAGAAAAGGAATCAGTGAGTTACAGCATCTTCTAGAAAAAATGAGGAACAACCAAACAACCTAAAGTAAACATAGATTGTTCTATGCTATGGATATTTACCATAGAAATTCGTTCTGGTTACAGTAGATCGACCGCATTTTCATCAACCAGATTCAGTAAATAACCTTTTTCACGCGCTTGTTTCGGAACGTATCCTATGAAAATTGTCACTGTTTGCATGAAATCAGGAATCCCAACTTAAATTTCAGCCAATTGGGGACGATCTTAACAAAAACCTATATTTGGAAGGAATTATCTGGTTTGAAGAGCCGAGGCATGTTTTACGGTTATTTATAAATAATGCGAACCTTGTCATGTCGAATTTGTCCTGAAATTCCCGTTCCCCAGTGAAATTAAACTTGCTAAGTAAATTGTGGGTTGGCAACTTGGGCCGAAGTCGTCTATTGGTGAATAACTAGGCCTAGTTATTGTTTCGTTGTGACATACAACATAAATACACCGAGAGACGAAGGAATCCGATTTTTCAGATATATTGTAGTGTAGCCTTTATATTGGAATATTTGCATTTTTGACCCATTTCCCTAAGTGTTATCTGGTATTGGAAGAAATAGAATACTATGTGAACTATGCCAGAGAAGGCAAACATCCTATATTCACGCCATAAATTGAAAAAACTGTTCTGACAAAGTAACAAACTATGGTAGGGTTTGTTGGAGGCATTTCCACACTGGTTAAGGAATTATGTTAGACTATCTATTTAATTTGTTCTGTTTAATAAGTTGACTCATGATGAGATAAGTATAATAAGAATATTTCGTGTTTGTTATACACTTTTCAAGAATTATATCTTCTCGACACTACAATAGCTGGCGTTATGAATGACAAACCGATCCTGAATGGTTACCACTCGCATCTCCATATGATATATATAGGCAATTCGTTATGTGATAGATTTGTCAAAATATTGCATGCATTTTATAATAATAATGAACCAGATAACTCTCTCTGTTCTCAACCGAACACGTTCCGATGTGGCTCGACTACTCAAGGATGGAACTTCTACATTTTGTTGTTTGTAATATGTTTCGAATTGACCTTATTGTCAATTATTAAAGATTATGAAAGCCCTAATGCTGCATCTGCATAATAAAAAGCATTTTATATGGATAGTAAAGAATTTTTTGAGGATGAATCGAAATCGGTGTTCAAGGAAAAAATTTCATATGAATTATTTTATTTATAACATATATTTAGTATAATAAATATATAATTGAAGATTATGATAGCACTGACGTAGCAACTGTAGACCAATATTGTAGTAATTTGACAATTTGCAACATAGAGCGTTATTTGAAATAGTACTGAGAAGTTCTCTGGAACCCATGTTTTTCCATTCCATACATTTGTTGGATTTCATTCTGCTGTTTATTTTCAGGAATTAATGAGCTAAACATTTTACTGTTTCATTTTCAATAGTTATACCTATAATAAATGCTATCTCTGATGTGGATACTCTAGGCTTTAGAAGACAAGGATAAATACTGCAATTTTCATTTATATCGTTTTGAACGATTATCATCTGAGATTGACTATCAGTTAATCAGGTCCATTATCACGAAATTCCACTTGTAAAATTAATAAAATCACTAAAATCTCCAAATAATCGCTCTTCGCCAATGTAAACAAAGAGAATGTATTCCTTGGTCACTCGGTGTATTTATGTTGCATTTCACAACGACATAATAACTTGGCCTCACGGGTCTAGTAATTTACCAATTCTATGAATATAAATCATTTCAACTTGTAAATTTATCCTGAAATTGTTGAAAATGCTGTATTTCATAACATAAACAACGCGGGAAAGTGAGTTTGTTTTACCTCCAACGTATGACAAATGTCAAACGATGCACGAAAGCAATTAGTTTACTGAACCTGCTCTCTAACCTCTCAGCTTCGCGCGACATCTGTCAATTATGATATGAGTATACGGCTGAAACAGTCCAAGCGCGGGAAGAATTTACAAGTTATATTGAAACTATCTCAACAATGTTGTCTGTTTCCTAGAATAAAACTTAGCATTTCTGCAACTTTGCAGTTAGAAACCGCCTTTGTCTATTGAACTGAACATACCCATGTCACTCACCAAACTCTACCATAAGAGTTTTCCTATACTTACTCATAATTAACTAAATCCTCCTTCGTTATGATTCCCCCTAATTTTTTCATATCAGCCACTAACTGATCAGTTAGAGTTCCATCGTTCAGAGCATCCCCTCCTTCTTCGGCAATCACTTCTAAAGTTTTTGCGAATTTTAGCCTCTTCACATATTCACCTTCTTTGTATGTATCATTTGTGGTTGGATTAATGAAGCTTTCCCTGAAATTAAAAAAATTGTGGATCACAAGTTCAAATAAGTAGAGCTAACGTAGAAACTGGTGCATTAGCTGTATGTATATAGTTCGAATTTCCGAAAAATCTTATACATAATTATTATTCATAAGATATTGAAATGTTCCAAGCTTAACCATCTACTCTACAAGAACATATCACCTCAAGTTGGGGTCTGCCTTCAGCCACTTCTTAGATTTGGTGAATATACCTTCCAGAAATTTCGTGACAGGTATACCATTCTTACATAAGTCGATAGTTGGTTGAACGATATCCTTCCAAGGTACTCCACCTCCAAACTTCTGATAGGCCCTCCAGTAACCCCTTAGTTCTCCGGGGACAGCAACGGAGAGGATTCCTACAAAAAATTTCGTATAATTTCGTACTAAATCACAAAATGAAAAACATCCTGAAGCCCAATCTCTGTTGAAGATTTTCTGTCTAACAAAACTCAGAGAAATAATGAGTTTAGGAACTCGGTGAAATTAAATGGAAATGTTGGAGAGAAATTAATGAAAGCTTCATGTCCTTAACCTAAGGAACATATGGTTAAACTGACGTGAACGCCTTCAGAGTGAAATCTTCGATGAATTCAGGTAGGAAGGCATGAATCCACCTTAAAGTCAATTTTAGATGTTTTTGATAGGTATGCAAGGGGCAACTGAGTTCATCAGAGTTGAGCTTTCTATTTATTGTTCCAAAGCCGTAAATCTATGGGGGAAAATTCCTTGCACTGTCAACGCTAACCTTCGGTGTACATATCCTGTTTTCCTCGAATAGATAAAAGAGAAAAAGACTGGATCAATAAGGATATGATTTGGGAGGAGGTATTGAGTTTGTTCTCAAGATTATCGTGTGGTTTGTTATATTACTTTAACGAGTTCTACTACTTGCTATGGTCACACGCAAGCTTTGGCCAAAAAAAGAACAATGGAAATCGATATACGGAGTTAGGTCAAGAGTATAATGATTCATTGAATCTACTTACAATTTTCACAGTGGCCAGTATTCATTCAGTTTCGAACATTATATTATGGAACTAGAGGTGTTTTTCACAATTTAGAAATAAATATTTTTCTTCGTATTTTCCAGGATTATCAATCTGGGAAAAATAAGAATCAATATGTTTCGATTGAACTCAATCGAATCGTAAATATTTTTTACTTATTTGACAATATGGTGTCAATGTTTGTAAACCAACAAGGTAAAAATGAACGCAGTTGACTAGGCTCCAGTGAATAGGGTGTTTACATAGCATCAGGTTCATATCTATGGCTTCTTATTGATCAGAGTTGTACTGAAGAAACATCATTCTGAGGTCCATGTTCGTTGCTTTAAGTAACCGAAGGAATAGCAAGGTAAAATTCAAAATTCTAGCTGGCTGAATGATTGGAAAAGCTTTATTGAAAGACCAAGGAAGGATGAAAAGAAATATCTGATTTTCTAACTGGTCAACTCAATTTTCTCACCTTTCAACGATAAAGTGGAATTGCCATGAAACATGTCTTCAGTGGAGGCAGCTGGTGCTGTTTCTCTGGCATTCAAAGAGTGCACTTTTCCTGATTTCTTATCGTGAATTAACATCAGAAAACCTCCCCCTAAACCGCAACTTTGGGGCATGGAGACTCCCTCGCAGAACAAAGCAGCTATTGCTCCGTCAACTGCCCTTCCTCCCTTACTGATGATAGATCTAAAACCAAATAATTCATTGAAGAAATAGAACCTAAATCGAGGGATCGAAGACATTATAAAGATTACAATATAGTCTCTTAGAATCATTGAAATCACAGAAAGTTTTCTTGCTAACCTGTAACTTCAAAGTCAACTAGTTCTATCATTAACCGAACTCTCCACTGAAATGATAAAAGAATACTCATTATGGCAATAGATTGTATTCCAAATATTCACTTCTGAATATTTTATCTGAAAGATGGAAGAAACCCCCAATGTACCTATACCATCGGTTTAAACTTCATATTGAGGCGTTATAGAGGTTTTAAATTCAATCAATTGTAATCAAATGTTGATGAAAGCAAGTGGTAAGATTTCGACATGTTATGTAGAATAGATGGCACTGAGGATTCTAAATCGGAAGATAGAGGATGAAACACTGCGTCTAGTATTATTGCGCGCATGTTCTAGGGGAACAGCGTGCTATCGTTTTGTCCAAATGTCTGTAATTCTCGAATTTTCGATTCTGAAATATTGGGAATAAAATTAAAGGGCAATTGTTGGGTGAATTATCCCATTCTCGAATTCGGTCTGAGCCTTCTCCACATATATATCTAATTTCAGAGTTGTTTTTTCGGAAGTTATTGTGTTTATGATAGGCCTTGAGGTTTCAAAAATAAGCATAACAAGATACTGAATGATGAAACAATTTCATACTCACGTTCCAATATCTGCACAAAGTTTTCCATTTGTTACCACTGCCCCAACTTTCGTTTTATCACTTCGCAGAAAAATTATGAGAAACACTGTAATAATCACTGCAAGAACTGCTGCTACTATTCCAGATAAAAATATCACCTTTTTCGATCTGTAAAAATTGGAGATGTAAAAGCCTTTGTATTTCTATTACTTCAGAAGAAAATAAATCACCAAATTAAAAATACCTAGGAACTTCAGTATTCGCAAGCAGTAAAAGAATGTCATTTTTCAAGGAAATCATGCAAAATGAAATTATTTCCAACATTAATATGGAAAGAAAAATGTTTTGTATGAAATGATGTCGAAAGATATGTTCCTTAGATAGTTTCCAGATTAATTTTCGACATTGCAACATTGGAGGAAGTGTGTATCGTTGAGTTGTATCATTATTATTATCTAGAACCTAGGTGATAAAAAGAAATTCAGCATAGTTGAAACGAACCTATTTCGATTCAGTTCTGCAGAAAAAATCATTCACTACATATACCGGTTGAAATGAATGTAACGATTAACAAATATTAGCTAAGTAGTCTATGATATCAGTGTGAGTATATTCTATGATATTATTACATTCAGTCCACTGGTTATCATAAAAAAAGTTTAATTTGTCCAAGTGAACTTATACTGAATAAATTGTAGGAATGGTTGTAAAATGATTAAAAACATCACTCTATGGTCCCTTTTCTCGACTGCGATTTTCAATATTTCTGAAATTCTCCATATTGCCATGAATAGATAAAATATACTCCGCAATCGCAAAAATGTTTTTTATCAAACGACGGAAATTTTCAGGAATTTCCCGATGAAATCACTATGATTTCGTTGAAAAGTCTGTGTTCAAACATTATACTCAATTATTCCCATTTCATCAAATTGAATAAATAAATCCATGAGAAGCACTCACGTGACGTCAGGATCGATATATTACGCTCTTTCAAATTCGTTGCCATACGGTCACCTATTCACTTGTTCGCCCCGCCAAACGCAACTTCCTTATGAAAATATTTGGCGAACTTTCTTCATACGGTCCCCACGAAATTATACATGAACCTCCAAGCTATCATTTTTCGATCGAGTATTAAATTTGAACTCGATCCGATCTTTATTCTTGGAAATATTGGGAAAATAGAATCTAGAAAAGCACTAACAAGTCAGCAGCTTTTGCGCGCATGTTCAAGTTGCCAAAGCGGTCATCCTTTCACGTGTCAACTCTATATAATAATTTTTTCTTTGACATTTCAAACTACATATAGGATTATCGATTGAAGCTCATTTTGGGAACAAAATTAAATTGAATTTTTTTATGGAAAACTCCCTTGCGTATTGCAACATTCTGTGTGCGATAATTACTGATGTAAGTCTTTTCTTTTAAGTATCGATTAAAGCTTATTTTGGTATAATTATACATCATTTTTAGTTTTTTTTTCTGGAATTTCTACTCCCAATATCTGAAACAGAACTACTGATTAAAAATTAAATGGAAATTGTTTTTTATGGAAAACGCCCTAGCAGATTGCAGGATTCTGTGTGAACAAGTTTTTCATATAATAATGCAAATTCCTTCCAAAATGAGCTTTAATCGATACATATATCGATTGTTTCAGAAAATTGTTTGTGTATCACACACAGAATCCTGCAATCCACAGGGGCGTTTTCCATAAAAAAATTTCTATTTAATTTCTAATAGTTGTTTCAAATATTGGGAGCGAAAACCCAGAAAAAAAACTAAAAAATGATAGATATAGGATTCTCACGAAATTCTGGATATTATAGACGGGCATAATTAAATTTGACCAGAGATTCTTCTTCAGGGAATCCACCCGAATGGTTTGAAACCATTTTCGATTTGAAATTCGACAATTACTGACATTTGGGTATAACGATAGCTCGCGCATTTTCATGAAACAAACGCGTGAAAACTGAAAACCTTCAAATACGGAGAGAAGCAATGAATCTCGCGAATTTCAAAAATTCCGAACCAATGCGGAAAACAATGAATATCTAGATCTGTTATCAAATGCAAATCGTCATTGTGTATTCAGTGAATATAATATGTTTATTCTTATTGTTTGTGTGACAGTGGTATAGATAAATCTCGAAAATTTTGCGCATTTTTTTAAAATTTCAAGGTTATGACAGATATGGAATTCAAGAACAGATATCGATCTATGCAATTTTTAATTTGTGGATTTTTGAAAAGGATACAGATACCCTACAAACGGTAGATATGAAAGTACTTAAAATGAAAATTGAAATTTGGACAAGTTTCGTCAGAGCACGTCTCGAATTTTACACTGAATATATGTATATAGGTAATCAATTATTTTGTATTCAAAATAATGGAGATGATAGTAAGTGTTCACCTTACTGTATTTTTTCAATTTTTATCGTTACTTTCCGAACAAGGTTTGTCAGAAAGAATATAATTTATGTCATATTATACTCAAATATATGCACCAATCTCATGAACATCTAACAAGAACTTTGACTCTAATGACTTTAGATTTCAAGTTTGTGAACAATTTAAATAATAACTTCTTTGATTATCACATTCGGAATATGTGTAGGTATGGGCAAAGGTAGACTGCATATATAGGTGGACCTGATGTGGATCACCAAATTTTAATTTAATCCAAATATGGTTCAAAAAAACCATCAGTATTATTTTGAAACGGGCGAGAACTCAAATTAAACGAAACGATGATTTACCAATTGAACACCCTGTATCTATTTATCTTATCCACCTCGAGTAATCATTTCTGCAGAACAAACTCATTTCAGCTGAAACAATTGTGTCGATAGCCATGTGCATGTCAATCTCCTGGAAAATTTAATTATAAAAAATTTCAAAAAGCACTGCCGTGAAGGCAGCAGCTTTTGCGCGCATGTTCAATGTAGATGACCGCTTCAGCAACGAATTTGAACATGCACGCAGAAGCTGCTGCCTTCACGGCAGTGCTTTTTGAATTTTTTTTTGATAAATTACTGGATTTCAATTCGACCTAATCTGTATTTTTGGAAATATTGGAAAAATAAAATTTTGAATGGGTATATCTACGGAATCATTAGGCGGATTTTACCCATTCACAAATTCGACCTTCGTAATTAAGCCCCAAACCTACTCTACAAATATCGAGTTTCTAAGTCGTTTCTTTCGGAAGTCATTGTGTTTACGGTCAGCCTAACGGCCGACTGCGTGAACACAATAACTTCCGAAAGAAACTCGATATTTGTAGAGAAGGTTTGGACCTTAATTACGAAAGCCGAATTCGTGAATGGGTAAAAACCACCCAATGATTCCGCAGATAAACCCATTCAAAATTTTATTTTTCAATACGTCCAAAAATACAGATCAGATCGAATGGAAATCCAGTACTTCATCGAAAAATTGCAGTTCGAAGGTTCATACAGAATTTAATATGATAAGAAAATCACAGAAATTTTTTTTTTCAAATTGTTCTAATGTCACGATTATCACGAAATTGTGCTTAAAGTTGTCTTTCAGCATCTTCAAACTAGCTGCGAAGTTTTATCAGGACTGAGTCAGTATTTCTCCAGTTATACCGAAAAAAACAACGATATCGAGAAGAAAACCTCGAAATTTGACATATTTTTTCCCGATATCTCCAAAACTTATGATCGTATCGAACTGAAATTTGGTACACTGCTGTGAAATATGAAGCTCAAAGTGTGTAGTTTCTGAAATAAAAAATAAATAACTTTAAAATTTCAAGTGCATTCTGATGCCCGACCTACCCTGAAAGTTTCAAGTTGCTAGCTTGCTTCTGTCGACAATTATCGTGTCCTGGGCCGGCCGGACAGAATCGATTTTGACACCGGATTCGTCATCAGTGAGTCCAACCTAGTCGATTGAGACCATTTTCGGCTCAATCATCCAAAATAACAGACATTTGGACGAAACGATAGCACGCTGTTCCCTTAGAACATGCGCGCAAAAATTACTATACTTGTTGAAGAACCAGACCCACGTGAAAATAAATTAATACTTTTCGAAATGTGACAGTTCGTTACAACAATCGCGCGTTTTTATAATGGAAGATGTCGGCCACATTTGGCCAAAAAATCAGATGAATTTTTTTTTTCGACGCATCCATGGGTACGAGCCTCAAAAACTAACCCTCAACGGGTACTGCTGCATAAAACAGGGAATAGATCTAAGAACCGAACATTGAATGCGAATCATGCAGACGGATCAGATCGAGCCACCCAACTTGAACTATCTGTGTCGGTTTTCGAACTTCTTGGAGCCAGCTCAAAGAAAAGATCAAGCTTTAGTATCAGTGTAAAGGGTGAACTGAAGATTGAATCTTTAATATTTGGACTGAACAGTAACGAAAGCTGCCGATAATACGCTTAGCTAGGTATGTGAACGTGGTTTTAATCTTGAAGCTGATTGGAGAATTCATTGCTAGAATTAGATACATTTCAATGCGGCTCAATCTCTGAAAAAAATGCATTCTACGACTTACATTTATTTATACCTTATCTCCTCTTAAGTCTAAAACAATAAACAGCTAAATACGGAATTTGCAAATTAATGCATACGGTATTATATTCGATTTTTGAAACGTAATTATCAGGATGAATGAAAACAAATTAGCCAGTTGTACATAAAAATTGATCACATCGTTTTGTGTTTTGATAAGAGATCATATTACTGCTTATCTCCTTTTTAGCTTGTAGAATATATCAGATCATCTGAGTTGAATTGAGAGCAGATAAATTTGGAGGGACCAGTTCGTTTTTCCAAAAATTTTTGGGTGCGAATGATTGTAGAAAATGGTTACAATGAGCAATATTCCCACTTTTTTATTTTCAAGAATTTTTGGGCTAATCGACATCCCGTTTCTCGTACTAAATGAGAGATTCATAATATTTTACGCATTCGAGTGGGTGTCTGCCATTTGGATGTTAATGACGTTTCATGAAACTTGAATTTGGATGTGCTGTTAAAGCAGCAATTCACTTACCTACCTCTAAAGAAAACCCTAAACTCGACCTAACTTGCTCTTAAGTAGTGGGTTATAAGAATTGAGTTGTGTATTGCATCTATCCTATATGTTTCCACTCGACTGCACTGGTCAGCAAAAAACAGAAAAAAATCATTAGGGTTCTGATGAGTATCTTATACAGGGTGATTCTGGAGGAGACCGTCAGATTTTAAGGATAAGTTTACACTAGTCAAGACAGTCTCGAAACAATGTTTGGTTTATGGTTGGGGGGTCTCTATTGAGAATATACAGGGTGATTTGTCCGATTCGACCGATTTAACTTTTATTGATAACTTTGGTATGCCTCATTCTATTTTGATGACATTTTCACCGAAGTACAATATTGATGAGCACATTCATTATTTCCAATAATGTTTTCAAAATGGGCGGTTATTATTTTGATAATTCCAGATTAATTGTGCAGGTTGAAAAAACACCATGTACATCGCGTTTCCAAAACTTCGCTATCTGTTTACGATTCTACTATAATAAGTCATTATTTGAGAGTTTCTAATTTTTTTGGCACACTTCTAGTTTTCCGAGAAATTTTTATTAAAAAAAGACAATGTCGAAATTTGGCTACAATCGATTCTACTTTTATTGATAACTTCGGTATGGCTCATCCAATTGTGGTGAAATTTTCAGTATAGAACGATCTGAATGAGTACATTCAATAATTGCAACAATCTCTCAAAATAAAGTGTTGAATGTGTGATAATTTCAGAATTTCAGATTAATCATGCAGTTGAAAGAAAAACACCCTGTACAATGCTTTTCCAAAACTTTCTGATTCGTTTTAGATTCTACAATAATATCTCTTTATTCAGAGGTTTTTAATTTCTTTGGCACACCTCCGGTTTTCCGGGAAAAAATGTTTGAAGAATAGCATAATCGAAGTTTGGCGCGAAAGCATTGAGAATATTCTGCAATAGGTAGTAAAGCTGTATATTCCAAGGATGCAAAGCAGTTCTTAAGTTCTAAAATACTCTTCTCCAATTACAAATTCATATTTAATTGCTCATATTATGTATGAAATCATTCAATTCAGAATATTACTTCATATGTGCATATGTTTATGTGCATAAACCAAACAAATCTACACACATGAAAACAAATTGTGAACAAACATACGAAACAAATGACAAATGGACTTTAGGATCAACAGAAACTTCACATTAAATTTTCGAAATGGTTTCCTCTTTTTCGAATACATATTTTTTTTCATTTCCAATCGACATTATTGAACGAAATCACATAACGTCACTGCTTCATAGAAATAACCCTTTTATTGAAAAGCGAAGGTTTGCAAAAAATTAAATTAAGTAATTTTCTGAATGGAATGATTTTATACAGAAAATGAGCAATTGAAAATAAATTTGAATAGAATATTTGACGAACAACTTTGCATCTTTGGCTAATACAGCTTTCCTACCTAGTGCAGAATACCCTCACTGCTATTGAGCCAAATTTCGAGTATGCTCCTCTTCAAAAATGTTTTCTAGGAAAACCGTAGGTGTGTCAAAGGAACTAAATATCTCTCAATAATGACATATTATTGTAGAATCTGAAACGAATTTTGGAAAAGCAATGTATAGGGTGTTTTTTTCAACTGCAAAATTAATCTGAAATTATCGCAAATACAACCCTGTATTTCGAGAGATTGTGGCAATTATTGAATGTACTCATTTAGATTATTCTACACTACAAATTTCATCAAAATTGAATAAGTCAGACCAAAGTTATTAATAAAAGTAGAATCGATCGGAGCGAAATTTCGACATTGTCTTTTTCTGATGAAAATTTCTCGAAAAACTAGAAGTGTGCCAAAAAAATTAGAAACTCTCAAATAATGACTTATTATAGTAGAATCGTAAACAGATAGCGAAGTTTTGGAAACGCGATGTACAGGGTGTTTTTTCAACCTGCACAATTAATCTGGAATTATCAAAATAACAACCGCACATTTTGAAAAAATTTGGAAATAATGAATGTGCTCATCAATAGTGTGCTCCGGTGAAAATTTCATCAACATCGAATGAGGCATAACAAAGATATCAATAAAAGTAAAATAGGTCGAATTGGACAAATCACCCTGTATATTCTCAATAGAGACCCCAACTATAAGCCAAACATTGTTTCGAGACTGTCTTGACTAGTGTAAACTTATCCTTAAATCTGACGGTCTCCTCCGGAATCACCCTGTATAATCCCACTTGAAGCTGTTCAAAACAATATACCTACAGCTTGAAAGTCTTGAATTAATATTCAACAGATCTGGGTACCTTTTTTTGATAACTGTATCTTACCTGATGCATGCATTTTACCTTGCACATCTATTTCTCATAAGTTTAAGGAAAACCGGAGGTGTAAGGGTCATTTTTTCATCATTTCTGCCTTTAATCATCATTATTTCAACTTTCATACTCATGATTAAGTTTGACAAGAAATAGTCACGTCAAATTTGAATAAAATGTCTGGATTTGGACCAGATTACAAATTTTGCTTGTTTGTTGAGTATTGTACATTTGTTTATCAATTTTATAGCGTTTACTAATGTGGCTTGTTTGAAATCAAGCTTATGGCCAATATTCATATCGAAACCAAACACACCTGAACTACTATTGATAAGAATAATAGTGCAATTAAACTGATACTTGTGTTTTTTGCATTCTTGTTATAGCATAGTTTTGAAACATAAACTTCAAGTGAAAAATATCGGAATTTTTATAGCCTTCTTACGATTAGCGAGTAGTTGATTATTGAAATTGCTGTAAGGTTGACGATTCAAGAACGATGCAATAAATATTTTAAATAAAGGTTCTTTTTCCTTGTGCATTTCAGGCCTCCTTTGCTTTTTCTGTATTTTCGAATTTCAAAATTGATATGATCTATAAAACTATTACAATAAACTCATTACAGGTGTTTACATTTGTGATCAGAGTAAAAGTAAGGTTACATTCCAAAGGAATATTTTGGGAATTTTAAGACAGATTCTGAGCTCTAATTTGAAGGTTAATTTCATGAATCTGTCAATAGACGACTTCGATCCAAGTTGTCAACCCACAAATTTCGTCCGAACTTACTATCACCAGGAAAGGGGAAATTCAGAACAAATTCGCGTTATTTATAAATATCTGTAAATGGTGCCTCGGCTCCTGAAAACTGAAACAAGATAATTCTTTTCAAATATAGGTTTTTGTCAAGGTCGTCTCCGATTTGCTGAATTTTGAGTTGGGATTCCTGATCTCTTGTCAATACTGTCAAGTTTAAATATAAACTTGACACTATTGACAAGAGATCAGGAATACCAACCTAAATTCCAGTGAATTAGAAATCATCACAACGAAAACCCATATTTGGAAAGAATCATCTGGTTTAGGAGCCGAGGCACCGTTTACGGTTATTTGTGAATAACGCGAACCTAACCATGTTGAATTAGTTCTGAAATTCCCCTTCCCCAGTAATAATAAATTTGAAGAAATTTGTGGGTGGCGACTTCGGCCGAAATCGTTAATTCAGTACTAAAGTAGGCGCATTTGAAATGTTTTCCGTGAATATCCTAAAAATGAAGGCATATCAATAGTTATAGAACGTGGGTAGTTAAGTCTTGTGATTTTTCGGAATTCCTGCCTGATAGTTATTTCCAGTGAAGATATTTCACCGAAACAAAGCATTATGATTTCACGTCGCATACCCTTTGTGCCACCAAACAAAAACTTTAGGTCCGACTCCTTTAAAGGGTATAGTTTATCCTCGTCATTTCTCCAAATACTTTGCTGACCGAGAGTTTTCAGTGGAAATTTTTTATTGAAACGATGCATTATGACTGAACGTAGCATACTTTTGGCGCCATCATGGAAAAATCGGATCCACACCATTTTTAGGGTAGTTTATTATTCTTGTAATTTTTCAGAAATAAAATAAATATATTGATTCAAAAATAAAAATACAACAGTAGCAAACACACCTTTTCCCAAACGGCTCCTCATATACCTATTATACCAATATATACCTATAGGTAGTCTTGTGCGGATGAGACATTTTGAAATCTTTCTAGGGGCTGTCAATAATTATTAAATAGCTTTCACTTATTTGATTATTAGCGTTACTCTGTACCCGAGAACATAAACGATAGATATACGAAAACCGGAAACATTTTTCACATACCTCTCGAAAATACAATAGAATCTATATAAGTACGCTATAAGTACCTCTTTAGATTTTTATATCCACATAAACATTAAATATCACAAAATAATAAATTATATCTCCGAAATTATTGATCACGAAGGTCGAAAAGTATACAGCTTATACTCGAGGATTAGTAGAAACGTGTTTAGTTCTCTGAATGAAAAAATAAATGTAGTTCTTTTTAAATGACATGAGAAATCTAGAAAAGCATTGACCTGAGGTCAGGAGATTTTACGAGCTTGTTTCAAATTTTAACTATTAGATCAATACGGAATTTTGCACCTAGTTGTGTGTCGGTAATCTCCGTCTGATTACAAATTTTCAATTTGAATGTATTTATACTTCTTGATGAGAAACTGTGGAAATAGAGTTAAAATTTCAAATAACAACGAAATTTGGCACATTTTTTTTCTCATATCGCTGAAAGTAAATATCGGATCGAATTGAAAGTTGGAACATTGTTGTTAAATACTGACTCAAAGGTTTGTGCCAAATTCCATCGAAATCTAATCGATATTTTCAGAGGAAAAAAATTTTTCATCAAAAATTAAAAAAAAATCGAATAGATGTTTTTCAAATTTTCCAACCACTCGATCCACACGAAATTTTGCTCTAAGTTGCGCGTTGGTATTCCAAAACTGTCCACGAAGTTTCAATTTGATCGAATCCAAACTTGATGAGATATCGAGGAATTAACCTTAAATTTCAGATGGGCCTCCGAAACTATCCAGCTGATTCCACCCATTAACGAACCTAACCGAGATATTTGGACTCCAAACCTAATATGACAGTTTCAAGTCGCTAAGTCTTTTCATTCGAAAGTTAGAGCACATTCGGACGGACGGACGAACGGACGGATAGAATTGAATTTGACCACGGATTCTTCTTCAGGGAGTTCAACCCAATCGTTTAAGATCATTATATCGGCTCAAAATTCTAAAATTACCGACATCGTGACGAAATGATAACGCGCTTTAGCGTAGCGAGTAAAAACGCAAGGTGATTATACAGGAAGAGATATTGACATAAGTGGAATCCAAAACAGTGCAAATTGACCTCAAAGACTATCATTTCTGCATCAGAATTTTCTGAGTACGTCTGAACTCCAAAATCTTTCAAAATAAGTGATTCAACATATATTTTTCCTGGACATTGAAAATTTGAAAGATTTGAAATGTTCTGAATTTGTCCGATTTTGGGCTCATATTCTGAGGAATATAGCGTGCTATCGTTCTGTCCAAATATCTGTAATTCTCGAATTTGTTTTCCGAAAATGGTCTCAAATCAGATTGGAATCACTGATAACGAAATCCATGTCGATATCGATTCTGTTTGGCCGACCGGAAGCATGAATACATGAAAACGATATCGAGGTAGATTACAATCCAGAATGCCACTGATATGTTTAATTGTTAATGAGCGCAACGGTTTCGGAGTTAAAACTCATTTGAATTATTGAGGTTATTCCTGAATACCTCAGTATTCAGGTTGGTTGGTAGTTGGTTGTACTCTACCAATAGGCAACTGTACTTGCCAAATTTTGTTAGGATCGTATGGTTATGGAGTAAAAAAAAGAATTAATTTTCAATTTTTTTTGAAAAACAGTTGATATTTTGCGATCTGATAATCATATAGTCCTCCGGTAATTTTTCAATCAAGAACTGGATTCCAATTCGATATAATCTATATTTTTGTGAACATTAGGAAGATTTAGGCCATCCTTGAGAATAACTTCCGAAAGAAACGACTTAGTCTCAATTTTTATAGGGTAGGTTTGGAGAACAAAATTCCTGCCCATTGAAATTTCTCAATATTTTCAAAAACAAAAAGCGGTTCGAATTGAAATTGTGTATTCGATTGAGAAACTGCTATTTCTAGTTGATGTAGAATTTTTGGGGACCATATGAAAAGAAGATCTTATCAATATTTACCTCAGAAAATATCGCGAATTATATGACCGATCGCACAAAACTGCCAACTTTACGTCTGAGCCTTTCTCTTTCTTTCACACAATCTTCTAACGGTCACCTAAAAGTATTTTTCTACACTCCCATACATCGGCTCTTGAATTTTCAAGAAATATATTATATGTAATAACTTGCACTAAATGACAACATCAAACCTATATGCATTTATACCAAAATAAAAATTGAACATATAGAAATGAATTGAAAACTTAAAATATACTACTTACGTTAATTTGAATTTGAACATTGTCACTTCACAAAATTTAAAAACTTTCTAGATCAACCAATTTGATAGCACGCAGTAGTCCTCACAGTTCGAAAGCACTTAATAACAATGCTTTTGTAAATATCATTATTAAATAGGTATAATTCTACAGCCGCGAGATGAGATTGGTTCAGATATTTTTATCATTTCATATCCTAGTTATAAAATTAATTAACATCCCATTGATGCACATTATCTACGAGATCTTAAACTGATACTCTAATCCTCCAAATAACGTGCCGACAAAGTTATATATGGCCCACTTTTAATACAAAGTTTTACAGTTTATCGTTCATACAAACTGAACCTCCTTCAGTGTTGGACTGACTACATCTATCTATTTAGCAGTGAAAACAGCAACTGGTTGATTGCTATGCAGATTAACTGAACCAGGTACCGTACTTACACTCAAGATTGATATTACCTTATCTTACGTGGTAAAACGCGCTTTGAGATTATGGTAATAAATCGACCTCAAGAGGAATTGCTTTGTGACAAAATTATTGTCTTTTAATGAGGATAAGTATAAATAAAACTCATGAAGGTCATACCAGTACTTCCCTTTCATACAGAAATAATTCGCTATTGTCTCGTTTCCTCCGAGAAAGTTCGACAATAGTGGGTGTCCCGAAAGTCATTCAACAGCAACAAGGGATGATTCACTCTGACAGTGCGGTGTGTGCTGCACTAAAACTGAATAATGTTGGCTTAAAAGTCGAGTGTAGTCCGAACAGCGAATGCAATTAAATTTGATAAACAACTCCGCGAATAGTGTGGACAGCACTCCTGACGGAGCAGAGAGAGCGCTGCCTCGAACCATAAAACTCCCTGTGTTTTATTGCATTCGATGTTCGTCTTAAGCCGGTTCCAGATGTGTGTAATACGAACAGCGAATGCAATAAAATTTGTTGAACGATTCGGCAAATAGTGTGGACGGCACTCAAGCTCAGCCTTGAATAATACATTCAAATGCATCGTTCGAGTTCAAAATTGAGTCCTGACACAGCAGAAAGAACGCTGCCTCGAACCATAAAACTCCCTGTGATTTATGGCATTCGCTGTTCGCATTACACTCATCTGGACCCGGCTTTACACCTCAAGCCGGGTCCAGATAAGTGTAATGCTAATAGCGAATGCAAAAAATCACGGTCGGACGTCGTAAACACAATAACCGAAAGAAACAACTTAGAAACTCGATATTTGTAGAGAAGGTTTGGACCTCTATAACGAAGGCCGAATTCGTGAATAGGTGAAATCCACCTAATGATTCCGCAGATATACCCATTCAAAATTTTATTTTCCCAATATTTCCAAAAATACAGATTAGATCGAATTGAAATCCAGTATTTTATCGAAAAATGATAGTTTGAAAGATCATACAGAATTTAATGAGGATATTATGATGAGAAGATCACAGAATATTGAATTTTTTTTTCAAATTGTTCTGATGACATGATCATCACGAAATTTTGCACAATATGTTATCCATCAACATCTTCGAACTAGCTGCGAAGTTTCATCACGACTGAATCAGTATTACTTGAGTTATACCGAGAAAAACAACGATATCGAGAAAAAAACCACGAAATTCTACATATTTTTTCTCAATATCTCCGAAACTAATAGTCGTATCGAATTGAAATTTGGTATACTGCTGTATAATATGGGGTTCAATGTATTACTGAAATGGATCTCGAATATGAACGATAGTTTCAGAAAAAAAAAAATTTCGAAAAAAATTTTTTTTCGAATTGACTGACCATACCAATTCAACGAAATTTTGCTAAAGATTGCCCGTCGTTATGTTCCAACTAACTGCCAAGTTTCAATCCAATCGCTCTATTCCGAAATATGAGGGAAATAACCTCAAAATTTCAAATGGCCATAACCCCGAAACTATTTGGCCGATTTAGCCCATTAACGAACTCAACCGCGACATTCCGATGCGCGAACTACGTTGCAAGTTTCGGGTCTCTAGCTGGCTCCTTTCGACAGTTATCGTGTTCACGGCCGACCGGCCGGACAGAATCGATTTTGACACCGGATTCGTAATCAGTGAGTCCAACCTGGTCGTTTGAGACCATTTTCGGCTCAATCGTCGAAAATAACAGACATTTGGACAAAACGATAGCACGCTGTTCCCCTCTAGAACATGCGCGCAAAAACTACTCTTGGCAAAGAGCTCATATCAAATAATTTTTTTGAATTTCATTACTTCATTTTAAGATCCGAATCAGTGCTTTATTCAAACAAATATATTCAAAATAACAAGAAATATGTCCCAGATTATGGAATCCTAACTGAGATTGATATATTGATGTGAAACTCAAGATGCAAACAAATATCATTTAAACACAAATTTATCCTATCATTTGTGAAAATATCCCAAAAAATTAACTTTCTCAAGCAGAACTCAGGTTATGTGTGACAGAATAATCGCAAACATATGAAAGTCGAGCCAAAGTAGATATCTCACTCTCCGTTGCTTCTCTTATACTCTCTGCGGCGAGAATGTTGAAGCCTACCATGCGTCCAACACACCTTGAAAAAATAACAGTAGATGAATATTCGGAAGAGCAATCAAGAATATAGATAATGATTGATCAAGAATAAATTTTCACTTAAAATGAAGTTTTATTCACCTCAGACACTGCCCTATGTAAAAATCCTCAATATCAATATGAGTACTAGAATAATACTGTACTTGGAGAATAGGTCCTTTCTTGTCTCGAAGAAGCATAATTTTTTGGTTTTTTATTCTTCCCTCTTGAAGAGATACAATGGGAGCTACAAATTAAACGTATTGATTAGAATCTTAATGTTCAAGTTCTTATTAGGATGATGCAATGTCAATTGCTGGGTGTATAATTCAAGTGGCTTGAGCAATTACTAAACCTGATTTAGGTAAAGCTTATAATTTTGGAGGCTTGCAGATATTTTAGTTTACCCTGATGTATAATTTTCGTAGGAAATACTTGTCCTTGTATGTTTATAAAAATCGGTCTCGATCAACTTCATCAATAACTGGTTTACTGAAAACTGAGTACTTACTCACTTACTGCATATATTATTTGCTAGCCAATTTCGTTTTAAACAATTCAAAATAACAATTTCAAGCAGCTTCAGTAACAATTATGATGATATATTAGTATCCAATTTTTTTTTTCATTAGACTCACCGATTGTTTCATATATACAAAAAACATTATCAAGGCTTCTATTCCATTTCAAGAGCCGCTCTATTGTCCCGGTCAGAAAAACCGTCTTTATTTTATAATTCTGAAACATTTTATCCAATTTCAACTGAACATTTCCATCAGGAATCTTCTAAATCTCACCTGGCCTTTATTTTCTGCAGGTTTTGCATCTGTTTTTATATTTTGCTCATTAACCTTTGATATACATGACGATGAAGCACTCGATTGAAATGTGTTTGTGTTTAGGATTTCCTGTTTTGGAATGGGAAGTGGCATAAACATTGTAGAATTATTATTTTTTACCCTTGGTAACATACTCTGAGGTGTTTGCCTCACTGGGGTTGATTTCAATGAAAATTTCTCTTCAATTTGAGGCTGTAATAGAGTAATTGATGTCCCAAAATATTAATATATTAAAAAATTTAGAGAATCATACCTGTGTTCTAAAAGTGTCCATTGGAACTGGCACAAACTTATTCCCTGATAACATATAGTGGCAATTTTCAAATGATGGGCTAGGAAAATTTGTTGCCACTGGACCCTGTACATTATTTGACTGTGTGAATAGTTGAAAAAATTTAAAGCAAAATACTTCATCTCACCTGAACAACGTTGAATCTCTCATTCATCTTTCCATATGAATCTTTTACTATTTTCATTATGTGGGAATTGTTAACATGTGAATAAGGAACTTGTAATGGAGTTCTTGTAGCTGATTCCATATTGTTCATCAACAGAAAAGAAACTAACAAAAACTAGTAATGGAAATTTGTAGGTACTAAAAACTATGATCAACTCACCCCACTTGTTTCTATGACTGAGCACAGGTATCTAGATGAAGCAGGTATAATTTCAGTGAATCTGATATTGAGTAAAACACAATAAGAAATTAATTATTTTTAATCTATTAAATATAATATTAACCTAACAAGTGATGATACTCATTTCATACAAAGTAATTTCAATCCTTTTCTTCCGTTTTTTCAGCCTCGTTATGATCACCCTCTTCCTCTCCATCAGAATCTTTCTCCATCAATTCTTCCTGGAATAAATAAAAGAAATGAAACTAAGTTGTAACAAATATTGTTCATAATATGAAGGATATCAATTCTTCCTGGAATAAATAAAAGAAATGAAACTTAGTTGTAACAAATATTGTTCATAATATGAAGGATATTTTACTTTACTTTTAAGGTTGTTTCTGGGTTTTCGCAGCCAATATCTGGGAAAAAGAACCATTAAAGTTAAATAGAAAATACCCTTGTGGATTCATACTATTTACCAAGGGCATATTCTGGAAAAATTTTGCCTAATGAATAATGAACAAGATCAGCAAAGTGAACAGTAATGTGACAGCCTACAAAAGCGTTATCTATGAATGCTTATTTAAAAAAAAAGGAAAAACAGGTTGAAAAATTCTTACTTTCAAGATTTCCACCAATGTAGTGGTCTCTTCCAACATAGCTTTGCATATTTTATTTTCCTCCTGTAAGGATTCAATATTGGCCCTCAATTTCTCGTTTTCTTTGAAACTACTATCTAAATCTTCAGCTCGTTTCTCTGCAAGTTTTCTCCAATAATCTACACCAGGGTCATCAGAAGTCAAATCATTAGCAGTAACGACCGCATCAGTCTGGACTCCTTTTTCCGAGAACGTTTTATGTTTAATGATGTCTCTAAAAATTTAAGTTTAACTCATGAAAACAAAGAAATTGATATCAAGATTACAAAAAAATTAATATGATACTTACGAGGACAACTTGCTAATTTTTTCTGTTCGTGATCGTCCTACTAAATTTTCTTTATCAGTACCTGCGTGCTGCAAAACACTGAAGGTTCTTCGAGTGTTTTTTAAATTTTCCTAAAAATAGATTCACGAATAACCTCAATTGTTGTAAAATATGCCAATAAAATACTCACGTGTGTTTCTTGTCCAACTATTTTCGATGTAACCTTTTTAACGGCGTCAGTCTTCATTTTTCTCGGTAACAGTAAACCTGCATCAAAACAAACAAATCCTTAACCAGTCCGCCAAAAACAGAAAAACTCGTTAGATGCTTAATTTATCATTTGAAGATTTGAAAGATAAGGGAATGAGCACAGAACAGTATACTTGGAAACTATGATCTGTGAGTAACAGCGTAATAATTATAACTTTTGAAGAAGTTAATCGGAAAAAGTGAATCAATATACTTTAATAACAAAAACGAATAATCTCTTCAAAATCATTAACCAATTTTGTCGGTAAGGACAAAGTAAAAGATTGTTTTTGGGTCCAAAACTTCTAAGAACAACAATCAATCTCATACTTCTATTCTTCTATGATTCCAACTTAAATTTAAATTTTTGGATTGAAGAATTTGAAATTTTCATTATTAATTAGTGTATTCATGATGTAAAAAAATGTTTTTCACATCATGAGTGTATTTGTGTGAAGAATTGGAGATTTATTCAAGAATTCAAAAACTGGATTAATAATATGCAAAGATTAAAGAGATTTAATCTTTGATAATATGGATATACCATAATATGTTTGTTGTATAATGTACTTTGTATGATTTGTTTGTTACCAATATTCTGATAACATTAAGCAATAATGGATAAAGGCGACGGGTGAGTTATAATTTCTCAAATAAAATTAATTAACTCATGTTGAATTTTTTGGAAAAATATTTAGATTGAAATTGGTAGATATTAGGCAAATTCCAGAAATATACAGAAGTGTATTTGCTGCATATCCTTCCTTCAATCATGTCCAGTCTACAGTATTCCTAGATGTCTTTGACTCTGGTGAGATGAAACCAGCTAGAATTATAACTTACTTATGATTTTCTATTTTATTTTCAAGACCACTCAGTTGTATTGTCTGCACCTACTGGATCAGGTAAAACTGCCATTTTTGAATTGGCTATAGTGAGGCAATTGATAGCTGCAGAAAAATCGAAATACTCAAATATTTTTCGAATAGTGTACAGTAAGTTGAAAATTTGGATGGTTTGTTCCCTTTAATGTATGATAATTTGGTTTTGTTTGAATACAATGTTTATCTATTCAGTTTCACCAATGAAGGCGTTATGCGAAGAGAGACTTATAGATTGGCACAAAAAGTTTTCTCCGTTTGGTATAAACTCGATCTCTATTACTGGAGATAGTGATTACATGGATTACAATAGTTTATCTAATCATAATCTCATTATAACAACACCTGAGAAATGGGATTCTATAACAAGAAGATGGAAGGAAAATAAGAGATTAATACAAGTTATTAAGTTATTTATGATTGACGAAGTTCATCTTTTGAATGAAGAAAATAGAGGTGCTACTCTAGAAGCTATGGTAAAATGAAATAGTTGTTTTCATTCAGTGAAGTTATATCACTTTCCTTCAATATACTCTGATAAATGCTAGTAGGACATTTAAATAGCGATTATAAGAGTTGCTATTATCATGATTTTAGCCATTTCCTGGAAAAGAAAAATGGTTTTGATAGGCAGTTCTATATTTCAGTCTCAAATGTTTTCTCCCTATTGTACCTTTGTTAAGAATTGGATATTTTTGCTCTATTTCTCAAGTGAAAGTAATGTGATAAGTTTAAATCCAAAATGATTTCATTCTTTTTCAATGGTGTGGATCATTTTTACAGGTTTGCCGTATGAAAACCATTCAAAATCATTTGTTTGATGATATTGATGAAAACTCGTTATGCTCAAGACAAAATATCAGATTCTTAGCTGTATCAGCTACATTCCCGAATATGAAAGATGTAGGAGATTGGCTGGGAGCTAAATATTATAGGTGAGAAACAACATCATTAACAAATTGGGTGAAATTTTCCAACAATTTTTTTTTTCAGTTTCGAAAGTAATATGAGACCGGTGAAACTCAACACTATTGTACTGGGATTCAACCATAATAGATCATGTTCATTGTTCAAGTTTGATATATCCTTGAACTACAGACTGCCTGGACTGATATTGAAGCACTCAAATGGAAAACCAACATTAGTAAGTATTATTTATCAAGATAAACAGATAAAACCCTATTTTAATGTGCCTTATTGTTAGGGAGCTCTCAGATTTACTGCTTTCATTTCAATTCTTCTTTCATTTCTTGTGAGTACCAAAGAAATAAGTATTAACTCCTTTTTTGTTTTTATTGTAGATTTTTTGTAGCACACGTAAGAGTGTTGAAATGGCAGCTAAGCATCTAGTCCAAAATCTAACGATTCCCTTGAACGATAGTCAAAAAGAAATCCTGATCAGGGCTGCATCTGCAATAAGCGATACAAAACTAAGATCTGGAATAGTTCATGGTATCGGCTATCATCATGGGGGTCTACTTCCAGAGACAAGATCTATCATCGAACAACTGTTTCGTAGCGGTGGGCTGCCAGTTCTGGTTACCACTAGCACCTTGGCCACTGGAGTTAATCTTCCAGCACATTTGGTTATAATCAAGTCAACCAAGTTTTATGATAAAGGAGGGTTTCAGGATTATGCGGCAACTGCTTTGTTGCAAATGTTGGGCAGAGCTGGAAGACCTCAGTTCGATACAGAAGCCACTGCACTAATTTTGACATCCACTGCCGATATGGTTAGTTGTACATTTACCCCATTCACTTTTTGCGCGCATGTTCTAGAGGGGAACAGCGTGCTATCGTTTTGTTCAAATGTCTGTAGTTTTGGATGATTGAGCCGAAAATGGTCTCAATCGACTAGGTTGGACTCACTGATGATGAATCCGGTGTCAAAATTGATTCTGTCCGGCCGGCCGGCCGGCCGTCCGTAGACACGATAACTGTCGACAGAAGTAAGCTAGCTACTTGAAACTTTCAGGATAGGTTGCGCATCAGAATGCCGCGGTTAATTTCGTTAATGGGTCAAATCGGTCGAATAGTTTCGTAGTTATAGGCACTTGAATTTTGAAGTTATTTATTTTTTATTTCAGAAACTACTCAAGCGATTGGATTCAAACTTGGCAGTTTGGTGGAGTATAACGACGCGCAACTTTGAGCCAAATTTCGTCAGGATCATATTGTCTGTAAATTAAAAAAAAAATTTTTTTCCAAATTTTTTTACAAAAAATTTTTTTTTCCGGAAATCATTCATCATATCCAAAAAAAACTTCCACCCACTCTTTGAGCTTCATATTTCACAGCAGTGTACCAAATTTCAATTCGATACGATCATAAGTTCTGGAGATATCGGGAAAAAATATGTCAAATTTCGAGGTTTTCTTCTCGATATTGTTGCTTTTCTCCGAAATATTCTGACGGACCATCGAGTACGGTTTGTTCATAGACAAGATATATATGGGTTTGTTGTTGTCACGGCTGTCGGTTGAGAAATTCTCGAAGATGATGAAAATCTGTTAAAAATCGACGAATTACCGATGAAAATTGTTGGAAATGGCAAAATACAAGCAAATAACATTGTTTTCGAGTTGGAGATTCGAGAAATTAGCTATTTTTCTGAAAGAAGTTCTATCGATCTGTCAACCGACTGGAAGCATCTCTCTGAGAAAAGAAAATTTCAAAAAGCACTGCCGTGAAGGCAGCAACTTTTGCGCGCACGTTCAAATTCGTTGCTGAAGCGGTCATCTACATTGAGCATGCGCGCAAAAGTTGCTGCCTTCACGGCAGTGCTTCTTGAAGTTTTTTTAATGTCAGTCTGTAGGCCTTGAAATAGTTATATTGGGTTTATGTTGATAGAACTGAGTTGAGTTGACACTTGTGAAATGTCTTCAAGGTCAAAATAATTCGGCAAGATGTTGTATGAAATTCTGTATTTTTTATTCGTTGACTATGTTTCAGCAGATATGTTCAGAATATTTTTAGTAATTATTATTAAGTTGTGCCAAGCCCCAATGTAGTTGATGTGACGTCAAATACTGTAGATTGGAAACTCTTTCGAAAGATGTATCTGTAATCGATCTGTGATATTTAAGGTGTGATGAAAAGCTGGCAACATATTGTATATAAAACTTTGCAAAATCCTCCTGATTTTAAAGGAAAAGTGATAATTCAAATTGTAAAGAATACAAGACGAAATTCGTAAAGCCCGTACAGGCGCTTCTCGTGGGCCTATAAATACTGGTATTTCCATTTAACTCGAAAGATCTCCCAACTTTTTATTTACAATATGTGGCAAGCAGTTTTTATATCCATATATTTTTTTGGTAAACCCGCAAGATTTCCCGTCGCGAAGCTAAAAGTAAGATATTCACATCATTGTAAGCAATGTGAGTTCCTGAACATAAAATATGAAGACCAACATGTGCGGTCTCTCTTTGTTTGGAAGATATGGGCCCCCAAAGTTCCAAATTGTTGCATTTTCAGATCCTTTTTTCCGCCATAAAAATTATCTCTCACTTCTCAAATCTCGTTCATAAATCATCTTTGAACCTTCAACCAACGAAAAGCGACACTTTCTTTCAAGAATATTCATTATTTAAAGGAAGAAAAGTGAAAATATTAGACAACCACTTAACCTATATTTCTACGAAATACTTCTCAATGTTAAAGCGGAGCTTGGCAACAGCGTCTTTTCATCGCTGGCCAACGTATTATGACAGGCGAGTAGTTGCTGGCGGGAAATATGAAATGATGGACAGTTGAAGGATATGATTGTAAGGAAAATGCTTCTGTCACTGAAGAAGCAGCTAACATCAAAACAAAATCATTGAGAATATTTGTTTAAGGTTTCACTCTCAATATTTTCGTTTGAACTTTCTTTCTACCCCCTTCAAAATAGGGAGTTTGTTATCTACTTCGTTTTTTGTTGTGTCTTCGAGATGGTCCCAGTTTAGAATGAGATTCAGGGTATTCCAATAAAATGGGTCATATAATAACCTCGATTTCATTGGAAATCTGGGAAGGGCGCGACCTATCCCATATGAAAAAAATGTACGTTGAAATATATATCAGGGTGTATTCTCATTCCATTACTATGTGTTTCAACCTGGTGGATTTCATTAGAAACGACATCTCCTATTGGAAGATTTAGAGTATCGGAGTAAGCAGTAAGAACTGAGAACATTTTTCATTTTTCTCGCCAGCAATAATCTGTCATTCAGGAATACGCACGATGGCACGATTCCGACCGATTAAATTCGCGCCATTGCCAAACTTCACTTTTAGACTGAGTCGAAATCAGAAGGAATAGAGGTTAAGTGGTTGTCCAGTAATTTCATTTTTTTTTCATTTAATATTGATTATTCTTGAAAAAAAGTGTTGCTTATCGTTGGTTGAAGGTTCAAAGGTGGTTTGTGAACTATACAGATGACGTGAGAGATTGTTTTTATGGTGGAAAAAGGGACCTGAAAACGACTCATTTTGTAACTTTGGGGGCCCATATCTTCCAAATTAAGGGAGACCGCCGATGTCCGATTTCACATTTTCGATTCAGAAAAACACACTGCGTACAATGATGTAAATATCTATTTAATATCTCGGCGACGGGAAATCTTGCGGGTTTACCATTTTTTTTTGTTGAGCTTGAGCAACAAAGAATCATTGTAAAAAAATAGAACCCTATTTGATTCCTACATACAGATATAAAACACTGTTCCACTGTTGTGGGGCGCTGTATACATTTGTGTAATTAGTACCACAAAATTTTTAAAGCATGAGATATTTATCTGTTTTCAAACACATCCAATTCTGAATTTCTTTCCAGTTGCCTTACTAATTTTTTCTTTGATATGAGCTGAATAATAGAACAGCTCTTTGTTGAAAAATACAAGGTGTGCTTCTTGTGACTGTGGGGCTGCTGTTAGGCCACTGTGGGTACAAACATCTTTTTGTACCACTTTAAGAGTCATCAGATGATATATGTTTTGTGGATCGAGAACAGTAACAGCCGAACATACAGTATGCAAATGTCCAAACTTGGCCAGCCCATGAATTTTGCATTTGGGTGTTGAGCCAGTTCTAAATCCTCAAGAAATGATAGCTAAGGTTTTTTTTTATTGTAAGGACTTCGTCAGATTAGTTAACATTATCAGCTTTCTTCGTAAGACATAATGAGTAGGGTTATGGAACAAAATATCATATCGGTCAAATAATAATAAAAGACCCCACAATACCGAAAAAATTTCGATTTCTAGTTCTAAATTGTTTCTTCAGAAGTTATAATCAAACAGAATTGAATTTGACCATGAATTTTTCATCAGCCAGTCCATCCTAATCGTTTGAAATCAGTTTGGAATTAGAAGACTATGGATATTTAGTTCAGAAGATAATACATCACCTTAAAAAACAACCAATCATTGCAAGTAATTTTTTTCAGAGCAGAAAAATAATTCTCATGTACATATTGAGAATAGGCACCTGCTAAGGAAAGTCAGTCATCAAGCTTAAATTTATTGGAATGCGCTCATTTATTCGAACCAAATCGTAAACTTGATTATTTATAAGCGTTGAGACAGTTCATTCATGTTGTTCATTAGAAAGAAATTAGAGTCTACGGGGTCCTCCGATCAATTGGTTTCCTGGCTGGAAGGAAATCTTTGGAACATAGCCGGAATCACCATCGACAAAATATTCTACGTTCATGACTCTTCCATCGGGTAATTGGACGAAGTAGGAGCCAGTTACCCTGCCTGATGCGTCTCCATTCTCGTTGTGTCCGAAAAATGTACTGGTGGGCGGATTTTCAACTCTGTAGTTGAAGTTGTACTGAAAAGAATGAATTATTACAAGAATGAATCAAAGATTGTAGATCTTTCCATGCAGTCGGTCAGGTTATATGATGTTTAAAAAAAAATTCGGATGGGTAATTTTTTTATTTATACAGTGCGCGTCAAAATTAAGGAATAAATTCATTTTCTCAGGAGAAAAATATTTGGCAACAAAATCCCGAAACAGGTCAATTTTTGTTTCAGTTTTACCAAATTTATATGCATTTTTGAAGGATTTATGTTTCACCTTGTGCCATCCCCATAAACTTTCTAAATTTTTTGAATAGGGAAAGTAGGTCATATGGTACTTTTTTGGCAAGGTTTTTGTATCTTCTTTACAGGCGTGCAGAAAATTTTCAAGAAAAAAATTTTTTTTTTTGAAAAATTAGTTCAAAGAGGTTTTCAGTATGTGCACTTTGTCATGGCTCATTTATTTTGAGACGATGGTACCTAATGAAATTTGTCACCATTACAGTTTTGTTCATACACAACTTTCAACCCCTACGAACCCTTTAATGGAGACAAAAAAATGTTCACGTGAGGGATGAGAGTTGTGCATGAACAAAACTGTAATGGTCGACTTCCATTCGGTGACAAATTTCATCAGGTACCATCGTCTCAAAGCAAATGAGCCATGACAAAGTGCACACACTGAAAACCTTTTTAAAGTAACTAATTTTTCAAAAAAAAATTTTTTTCTTGAAAATTTCTGCACGCCTGTGAAGAAGATGCAAAGACCTTGCCAAAAGAGTACCACATGATCCACTATCCACATTCCCTATTCAAAAAATGAAGAGGATTGATGAGGATGGCTCAGGGTGCAACAAAAATCCTTCAAAAATGCATAAAAATTTGGTAGAAGTAAAACAAAAATCAACCTGTTTCAGGATTTTGTTGCCAAATATTTTTCTTCTGAGAAAATGAATTTATTCCATAAATTTGACGCGCACTGTATATTTATAAGAACGGTCAGTGGGATACGAGATGTAACCCATAATTGTTTTTTCAGAAAATAATCAAGGACAATAAAGCTATGATAATAATAATAATAATAAGAGAGTTTATTCAGATCTGTACAAACAAACTCTAAGATACTGTAGAGTTAAATATCCTAAAATATTAACTGTGCACAGTTCATAAAACAAAAAATGAATATAATCCAAATAAAACTCAACCTCTATTCAAGGACTCCTAAAAACATTCATAATACAGAAAAAAAAATTTCAACCATCAAGACCCCCAAAAACCTGTTTTTCAGAATGCGCATTGTAATTATCGGACTTTCCGCAAAAATATCTAAAATGTCGAAAAAATTGTTTGCCCGTCGCATGACTCGGGTCAGTAGAGAATGGAATGAGAAACTTGTTCGCCTAAACGGTAGATGAAACATTCGGATGATCGTAAACACAATAACTTCCGAAAGAAACAACTTAGAAACCCAATATTTGTAGAGTAGGTTTGGATCTTGATTACGAAGACCGAATTCGTGAATGGGTGAAATCCGCCATATGATTTCGCAGATATACCCATTCAAAATTTTATTTTCGTAATATTTTCAAAAATACAGATGAGATCGATTTGGAATCCTGTACTTGATTGAAAAATGACAGCTCTAAGGTTTATACAGAAATTCATGGGAGAATATGACCAGAAGATCGCAGAATATCGAATATTTGGAAGGGAAAAAATTCTTTTTTTTTTCAAATTGTTCTAATGCTTTGATCATCACGAATTTTTGCAAAAAGTTGGTCATCAGGATTTTCAAACTAGTTATCAGGTTTTATTATTATTGTATCTTTCGAGTTATTCCAGAAAAACAACGATAACGAAAAAAATGACATATACACCGTTTTCGAAGCATAAGCGAGATACAAGGTGTTTAATGTCAACTCTGAGCAATATTCCGATAACTGTGGTAAGGTATGCGTGACCTTTTAAATAACGTTTTTTGGTCACATCTTAGTAATTTTTGGTGTTCAATTCAACTGTTGTGTAGAATTCGGGAAAAAATATTTCAAAATGGCGGAAAACCTACAGAGTAGGAATTTTTTGTTTTCGAATGCCAAATTGGATAGCATCATTTCAATGTACTCAATTTTCTTAGATTTATCGTGAAAAAATTTTTTTTAAAATTCAAATTCAACATGTCTACAGCGAAAAAAAATTTTCACCCCAAATTGCTGAAATCTTTTAAGGTTGAACTTTTCTTCGTTCTGAACACTGGTGTGAAAACAGAATGAAAAATATCCATTGGTTTTCGTTTTATAGCCTTCCAAATATTCCACTCAGAATACTTAAGTAATTTTTATTCGAGAAACTGGTGGCCCTACGGGGGCAAAAATTGTGCTAATGGGTCCCCAGAATTACCCGGATAGAAATATGAATTTATCAAAACAAAAAATTAATAAAAAAACTTCGATGGGATTCGAACTCGCTTCACTTAGGGTCGCGTATAAATTGGATTTATTCTGATTATAATGACGTCCGTTACCAAGCAAAGGTAGTTCATCGAATTTGATTTCTACCAAAGTTTTTTTGAAAAAAAATTTTTTTTTGATGAATTCATATTTCTATGCGGGTCATTCTGGGGACCCGTTAGTACAATTTTTGCCTCCGTAGGGCCACCAGTTTCTGGAATAAAAATTATTCAAGTACTCCGAGCGGAATGTTCGGAAGGCTATAGAACGAAAACCAATGAATATTTTTTCATTCTATTTTCACACCAGTGTTCAGAATGAAGAAAAGTTCAACCTCAGAAGATTTCAACAATTTTGGGTGAGAATTTTTTTTCGCTGTAGACATGTAAAAAAAAGTTGAATTTGAATTAAAAAAAAATTTTTTTCACGATAAATCTAAGAAAATTGAGTACATTGAAATAATGTTTTCCGATTTGGCAATCGAACACAAAAAATTCCAACTTTGTAGGTTTTCCGCCATTTTGAATTTTTTTTGTTCTCGAATTCTTCACAACATTTGAATTGACCATCAAAAAATACTAAGATGTGATCAAAAACCGTTATTTAAAAGATCACGCATACCTCACCACAGTTATCGGAATATTGCTCAAAGTTGACATAAAACACCCTGTATCTAGCTTATGCTTCGAAAACGGGGTGTATGTCATAAGGCAAAAATGACTTTCCCAATGTCATCTATACGGCTATATATGTTTGACCAGTTTATGATGAAACACCCTGTATATGCAAGAGACCTATTGACTCAACTCACAGCACAATTACTAAATCACGAGCACTGCTAAAAACAATGTTAAACTCATCATACCGGTTCTGGGATCCCCTCAAAACTTGGAGTTGGTACACCTCTCAGTGGAAACCCTTGAGGTGCAGTTTGCGCCTCAAATAAAAAACACCAACCGAAAAATATTAAAAAAATATTTCGAGTCATTTCTAGAATATCACTTTCAAATAAATGAACATACGAGAACCAATTTTAATCGGGTTGCTAACTTCTACTAATGAAGATTCACCATTAGCGAACGATTTTATAGTTAATGTGGGAGCAGAATGAGAATATACAATACCATAAATAATAACGAAAAAATAGAAGGTCGCTTCCCTCAAGAAATATGTAGATAATGACGAAACTGTTTTGTAACTTTGAATCGGAATTATGCTAGTATATTAGTTTTATCGTAAGATATTCTGTATGGATTTGATTCAAGATGAATTTTCGTGAGAAATGCTCTGGAATCGATCAAATCGATGAGAAGTTTTTAAGAATAATCTTTGATTACCTAACTGAAATTTTTTTTTACGCTAGCTTCAGAATTAATTCCTAAGTTTTGTGCCGAAATGTAAAGATTTAAGAGCAAACAATACTTCAAATTTAACGGGGTGACTTTTGGTGCGAATGGTTGAAAAAATCGCAACAAAGGGCAATGTTGTCACATTTTATATTCAAGAATTTTCGGGAGAAACTGAAATGGAGTGAATAATTGGAAAATAAATAACATTACGCATTCTCACAAAAGAATTAGGTAGGTACACTCCAAGAAAAAAAATTTCAAAAATTACTCACTGAAGTCTGCAGACATTCCGTTTTCTCCTATAAACGTCGAAATTTCTCCTACTTCTAATATTCCACTCGGCTATTGGCAACGTTAAAGCATGTAGACGGCGTTCAGGTGCCTGACCTTGAGATATTAACGAGGTTTAATGAAATTTGAATGTGGCTGTGTTGCCTAGCCGTAATTTACTACCACGTGGTATTGGTTGCTCTTACCGATCAAGTTCCGATTGAGGATTGATAATTTTCGGAATGAATAACTTTCACTTTTTTCTATTTTAACACTCCTACTTTGAATGCGCCAGTAAAGTTTGCTAATGGGCGATATTGACCTGATGGTTTCGCTGTATTTACGACATCTGAATATTCGCTTATTGAATAGGAAAATATGGTAATATTGAGTCCCTCAGTTTTTTCTTTCGAAAGTTGTGTTAATTTGTATTTATTATGGTTCAGGCCTCTTGAAAAACAATTTGGAAACTGGATATTTGTAGAGCAGGTTTGGGTTTTGGGTAATTTTACCAAATGGATTAACACCTTGACGAAGAATCCGTGGTCAAATTCAATTATGTACGTCCGTCCGTCCGTATGTGCTCTAACTTTCGAAGGAACGGACTTTGTGACTTGAAATTGTCAGATTAGGTTAAGAGTCCAAATATCTCGGTAAGTTAATGGGTGGAATCGGTTGAATAGTTTCGGAGTTAGGCCCATTTGAAATTTTGAGGTTAATTCCTCGATATCTCATGAAGTACTGGCTCGATCGAATTGAAACTTCCGTGGACAGATTTGGCATACCAACGCACAACTTAGAGCAAAATTTCGTGTGGACTCAGTTGTTAGAAAATTCGAAAGAACATTTTTTTCCAAAATTTTTCAAATTTTTAAGAAATTTTTGTTTTAATCTGAAACTATCGATTAGATTTCAATGGAATTTGGCACAAACCTTTGAGTTAGTATTTAACAATAATTTTGAAAAATTCAATTCGATCCGATATTTACTTTCGGAGATATAAAGAGAAAAATGTTTCAAATTTCGTTGATATTTGGAATTCTAACGTTATCTCCGCAATATCTCAAGAAGTACGAATGCAATCAGATTGAAACTTCGTAATTAGGTGGAGATTACCAACACGCAACTAGGTGCAAAATTTCGTGTTGATCAAATTGTTACAATTTGAACAAGCTCGTAAAAGCTCCTGACCTGACGTCAGTGCTTTTCTAGATTTTTATTCATCCATTTCATCAGATTAAGCTCTTCCTAGATTATCATCCTCAAGAACTCCTTATAAAACTCGAGGATGTCGTACTAGATGTACCTAATAATAAAATCAGGAAGTATGAAAGACTAGAAGCGATTGTAATCCCAAACGAAAATTTTATCGTGGAATGGAATGATTTAATTAAATGAATCATTCACACGTTATCTAACCTCTGATTTATTAGGCTAATGAGTTGTCGGACATAACTATTGTTTTGATTTTTTTTTGTTTCTCTTGCGTTCGCATCTGATTCATAGATCAGACTCCAGACGTGAAGGTTACTGCTGTCTGATTATCCCCATTGAGTTGGGAATCAATCAATTCAAGGAGTTTATAATAAATTATTCACCATTCCCAAAGAAATCAATTCCATGAAAGTCTCGTTAGGGAAATAACAATTATCTGAAGACGGGTCCAGATGAGTGTAAACCGAACAGCGAATGCAAAATTTGACGAACGACTCGGCGAATAGTGTGGACGGCACTCCTGACGGAGCAGAAAGAGCGCTGCCTCGAACCATAAAACTCCTTGTGATTTATGGCATTCGCTGTTCGCATTACACTCATCTGGACCCGGCCAAAGATCACGCTGAAATGACAATTTCTTCACTGGAAAATAAAGTCTTCAAAAGAAAAGATTTGAGAGTTTTACATAAAAAAATCTAACTTTGACTGAACCGAACCGCACTGTTTGCGCGCGTGTTCTTGGGAACAGCGTGCTATCGTTTTGTCCAAATGTCTGTAATTTCCTAATTCTGAGCCATTTGAAATTTTGAGGTTATTTTCCTGATATTTGAAGAACAACTGAAGCGATTGGATTGGAACTTGGTATCTAATTGGAGCATAAATACTTGCAGCTTTTTGCAAAATTTTGTTGCGATCGTGCAGTCAGTAAATTGAAAACTTATTACATTTGGAAAAAAATTTTGTCATACTTTGAACTTCATATTTCACAGCCGTGTACCGAATTTCAGTTTGACACGATAATAATATCTGGAGGTATCGTGAAAAAATATGGCAGAATAACTCAATATGAACCTCGAAAAGCATTGACCTGAAGTCAGCAGCTTCTGCGCGCAAAAGCTGCTGACTTCACGTCAGTGCTTTTCTAGGTTTTTAAATAAATCAATTCGAACGGATCTGCAGTTATAGTGTTTACGGTCGTCCTAACGAATGATTTTAGTACCAATACAATTAAATAGGAAAAGATTTAAATTATGAAGGTTAAAAAACCCAACAACTGTAAGAATTATCAACTCAAAAACAATCTTCATAGAATTTTTTGTGAAATGTTGAATGCAACTTATAACAAACTTTTGCTAATAAGTAAAAATGAAGACTCATTTCACTACATATATTTCGTGATATGCGTTTGTCCCCACCTGCAATATTACAGAATATTGTACATCACATTATTATTAACAAGCATATTTCTTTAGAGCTTGTTTCTTTCTTTTCAGTTAAAAATTTTCACAGCAGTGTAGGCTTATAATTCTTTTATAGTTTTCCTTATTTTTACATTTTCCTTATCATCTTCCATCAGCTTCTCCATGTTATTCCTAAACACTGTGGAGTGGCTGCCGTATCTTTGATTTAATTCACTATTCCGTACATTTTACTCTGTTTCTGAATTATGGAGCAAATATAAACTGACCGAAAAGATTTTTCAAAAGCGTCCATATCGATTTATTCCGATGGAACTGCAAAAGAATTTTTCTGTGATAAGACTAACTATCTTCTCTAAAATTTCCTGGTTCTTTCATAAAAAGTAAGGATCTTGGGATCTTCTAAGTGGCCTAAATTCTTATTGAGATATTACCTTTGATTAACTGCATCTCGATCTAGGCTTTCTACAGAATTCGGTAATCTCGAAAACTTTATTTGAAAATGTAGTGGTGAATAAAGCAACCAAAGTTTTAAACAACTCATTGTAAATATGTAGAGAGAAATCGCTAGGATATTCCCTTTATTGATTAACTTTCCATCAACTGTTGACAGTTAAATGACCATCCTTGGTTCGGAATATAATATTACAAAATATAATACCTACACTAAACTATCTTCATTTACATGCGTTGAAAATTTTATTCCCTTGTTGTTAAATGCCAGTAAATAATTAGCCAGAAGGTATTGACTCATCGTAATTGCAATAAAAATATTGATTGTGCAACTTCACTGTTCAGCATGCATCACTATTTGAAAGGTATGTTATATTAAAGGAAAAAGAGTCCATCCTGCTATTTTCCTCACAAGAGAAGTAAAAATTTCCTTGATATTCGAATTCTTTGTTTCGGAAACTGCCTCCCAGTGTTTTTGCGCACATGTTCTAGGGAAACAGCGAGCTATCCAAATGCTTGTCCAAATGGTGTAATTCTCGAGTTTTTTCCTGAAATTGGTCTCAAACGACTAGATTCCACCTCTTGATGGCAAATTCAGTGTCAAATTCTATTCTATCCGTGCGACCGGCCGGCCGTGGACACGATAACTGCCGAAAGGAGCTGGCGACTTGAAACATTCAGGGTAGGTCGCGCATCAGAATGCCGCGGCTGCGTGCGTTATAGGGCCAAATCGTTCGAACAGTTTCGGAGTTATAGCCATTTGAAATTTTGAAGTTATTTATTTTTTATTTCCGAAACTACTGCAGAGATTGGATTGAAACTCGGCATTTAGGTGGAGTATAACGACGCGCAACTTCTAGCGAAATTTCGTCGAAATCATACTGTCATTAAATTTAGAAATTTTTTTTTCTTAATTTTTTTAGAAATTTTTTTTTTCGGAAACTGTTTATCATATTGAAAAAAAAGTTTCACTAAGACTTTGAGCTTCATATTTCACAGCAGTGTACCAAATTTCAGTTCGATACAATCATAAATTTTAATAATATTGGGAAAAAATGTCAAATTTTGTGGTTTTCTTCTCGATATCATTGTTTTTTCGGTATAACTCCAGAAATACTGATTCAATCGTGATAAAACTTCGCATCTAGTTTGAAGGTGCTGAAAGACAACCTTGGGCGAAATTTCGTGATGATCGCATCATTAGAACAATTAATAAAAAAAAATTCAAATTTTCTTTCAAATATTCAATATTCTGTGATCTCCTTATCATATTATCCTCATTGAATTCTGTATGAACCTTCCAACTGTAATTTTTCGATAAAATAATGGATTTCAATTCGATCTCATCTGTATTTTTGGAAATATTGGGAAAATGAAATTTTGAATGGGTATATCTGTGGAATCATTAGGTGCATTTTACCCATTCCCGAATTCGGCCTTCGTAACTAAGGTCCAAACCTGTTCTACAAATATAGAGTTTCTAAGTTTTTGAACTTTACCCATTCACGAATTCGGCCTTCGTAATTAAGGTCCAAATATCGAGTTTCTACGTTGTTCCTTCCAGAAGTTAATGTCTTTACGGTTGGCCGTATTTTTCGAGTTATTCTACAAATATCTACTTTACCGAAACAACAAGAAAATTTGACATATTTCCTTTCCCAATATCTCTGCTTACGAATTAAATTTGGTACATTACACTAGACTTGAAGTTCTATGCAAATCTTGAAATCAGATGATTAGTTTTCGAAAAATATTTTTCTACAAAAATTTGGAAAATTTTAAGTTTTTTTCGAATTGCTAATAATAAACATATGTGATCCCAGCAAGCATGTTAGTATTTTTCAGGCGTAAGTATTCTTCAAGAAATAATTAAGTTTCATTCCGAGCGGGTAGGTAGGTACAGAGATATTGAGAAAATAACCTCAAAAAAGAAACATTGGGTTCCGCACCTGTGAGTCCAACTTTGTCATTTGATACTATTTGAAAATAACAGACATTCCGGCAGAAAGATAGCAAGCTGTTTCCTGAAACATGTGCGCCAAAATTCCTCTATTCAAAATATTATTTTTCCAAGATTTCCGAAAGTGAATATCCGATCGAGCTGAAATCAAGTGCAACATTGTCGAATATCGTCTGAAAGCTTTATGTCATATTTTATTGAAATCTGACTAACAGAACCCAAGAAATGGCGGCGTAGAGGTTTATGCAGAATTTCATGAGGATCATATGCTTGGAAGATCGCAAAATCTTTTTATACGACTATTTCCCTCGTCGTAATTTCCACCAATCAGAAACGCGCAATTTTGAATTACAAATGGTTTCTAGATGGAAAAACTGTTTGGCAGGAGCTGTCAGCAGTTTATTCGAGTTTACCCGCTGCAAAACTTGACAGTTGTTGTCACCAAAAATCACAATACCTTTGAAAACAAACGTAATTATAATTAGGTACCTGTTTTTCAGTTTTCAAATTAATACCTATACATAATGCATGCAGAATAATCTGTTACTCATGAAATAGTCTTGTCAAAAACCATTCGGGCATCCAATTTTTCCTGTGAAAAAAATCGAAAAAACACATTGCAAAGTAATATTTTTAAACAAAAAACATTCGTGCAGGTGCAAAAATCCTCGTCTTCGACTCGGGCACTCATGCTTCTTGTTGAAATATTACTTAGCAATGCGTTTTTTCTATTTTTTTCGGAAAAATTAGATGCTCTTATGATATTACTTACGAAAATCTATTCCTGTGTGTCAGTGCTTAGTCTAGATTTTTTTTGACTACAGGCAAAGTTTGAGAAAATGGTCGAGGGAAAGGAAAACATTGAGTCCAACCTTCACAAACATCTTACAGAGCATCTAAATGCCGAAATTGTTCTGAGAACCATCACAGATTTAGATGTCGCTATGAGATGGCTATCATCAACTTTCCTTTACATCAGGGCCAGAAAGAATCCCAGGCATTATGGTATACCATTGGGTTTGACCACAGATAAGATAGACAAGAAACTGCTTGGTACATAGGGAAGTGCTCTTACTTGATCTCTTAATGTTGGGGTTTGATTTTTTTCACAGAAATTTGCCAAATAGATCTGAACAAACTGGTTAAAGGTGGAATGGCGTCGATGGACGAGGATGTTAACATAAGCCCGACATTCCTTGGTACTCTAATGGCGAAATATTATGTTTCTTTTGAATCAATGAAATTATTCAAAACGGTGAGTAGCAATTTCAGTTTTAATGCAGATAGTTGTACTCCAACTATCTGCCAAGTTTCAATCTAATCGTTTCAGTAGTTTCCGAGTTATCACGTAAATAACCACAAAATTTCAAAGGGCTCTAACTCCGAAACCTCTTGGCCGATTTCTCCCATTTAAGAACTTAACCGTCGCATTTTAAAATGCAACCCACCCTAAAAGTTTCAGGTCGATAGGATTCTCCGTACTCCCGTTATCGTGCATACGGATGGCCGGCCGGACATAATCGGTTTTGACAATTCGTCATCAGTGAGTCCAACCCAGACCATTTTCGGCTCAAAAATCGAAAATGACAGACATTTGGACAAAACGATAGCCCTAGAACCCCTAGAACATGCGCGAAAAATTCATCTAAAGGGTGTTTCGAATTGCGCGTTTTTTTAAGAATAAATAAAATACATAATTTGCATTCATTTTCGAAAACTTTTATTGGTGATTGAAGTATCATTTATCACATTTATATACAGATAATAATAGTTGAGTTCCGATATTTTCAATCAGTACTGGCCAGTATCAGTAATTTCGAAACGCTTCGTACTGATACGAACAATTACCAAAGCAGTGTCAGTAAAATCGATTGTCAAAATTTACTGACAAGTACTGGCCAGGAATATAGAAACTCAACTAATATCTGTCAAATGGCCTCCTATTGCAGCTCTACAGACGTCCAATCTTTTGTTAAAATTTCTATGACATTTTGAGATAATTGAGGCTCTATGTCACTAATGACACAAATAATTTCATTCTTTTGTTCAGGAATCGATTGTGGATTATTCATATAGACCTGGCTTTTCACATAACCCTATAGAAAATGGTCCAACGGTGTCAAATCACATGATTTTGGTGGCCAATTGACATCACCGTTTCTGGAAATTATACATCAAGGAAATTTTTGAAATGAACGACGTTTTAAATGATCTAATGGCTTTAGTTTCTGTGTTATTTGAACCTTACATGCTTTCAGAACTAAATCCTTTTGTAAAATACTCCATGTTGTGGGCCCACGAAGTCCAACTTGTTGTCAGCAACACTTTCACGAACCAAATCAATATTTTCTTGTGAACAACCGCTACGACTGTATTTTTCACTTTTTTGATCTTCCACCGAACCGGTCTCTTGAAATTTTTCAATAATTCGACCAATAGTGCTAGATGGACGATTATATAGACCATAAAATTCACGTAATCTTCTGAAAACACTTTTCACTGTAACCCAGACGAATTCAGTGCTCCATCTACATTTTATTTATTCTTAAAAAAACCGCTCAATTTGGAACATCCTTTACATCAAAAGATATTATTTTGAAGGTATTACAGCAACGTGATATTATTCAATTCTGGAAGTGAAACATATAATTGCCTATACTGATTTCGATTTCACCAACAATCATTGTTGTACCATAGTTGTATGATGGATAGGTCTATAATATTGTATACAGAAGAATTCATCTCGGGACAGCTATGAAATACAGCGACATCTATATCGACTTCGTCAGCACCATCTGGTATTGAGGTACGTCGTGTCCCAAATCTAAGAAAGTACCAGAACTAAGCTACGACATACTTCAACCTAAAGTAAGTCAAGACATGCCGAGGATACCAACTCCCTAACGACATCTATTGATGAAAACCACTGCGTCAAATTTTAATCCCGTATGGTTGGCTTACTATCCCTCTTTATACAATGTCTATAATCCAAAGATCTTTTCTGATATTAACGAAATCCACTCTCGTAGATGAACGGCAACGAAATGTTACAACAGATCTTATCACTTATTTCCAAAAGTAAAGAATTTTCGGACATGAGGTTGCGGGTCGACGAGAAAAAGTGCCTGAACCTATTGAACAAAACCAAAAATGAAACTTCCATTAGGTTCCCATTTAACGGAAAAATCAAGACTCTAGATATGAAAATCAATTGGTGAGTTCGCAATTATCTGTAGTATTCCATAATTATTGAAAATGCTTTTGAATGGTTCAGTATAATACAGGCTGTATTTGGTTGCCTGGAGATTGAGGATCATTCCATTCTGTCAGAGGCCTTCAGGATCATGAGATTGGGCGAAAGAATATGCAAATGTAAGTGGAAAGAGTATTTTTGAAGAACAGGTATCGCCTACAAGGGTAGAGTTCTCTTTGAACTTTACTCTTCTTTTGAATTTTGAAAAACGACCATTCTTATCTAGCTTTACAAGAAACTTGATGCTGATGCGCTGTTCCTCAATAAGAGAGAACTCCATGCCGACGGTAGGTAAAAAGGGGTTACATTCAACAAGCACACTCGAACTGAGCATTGAGGGGATTGCATAGGGAGAAGGGACCACCAGGCCGTCCCTCCACAACACCTTGACAGGACGCCCCGAATTTTTATACGTATTTTCCAGACAATTCTCTTGAACTTTCCTAACCAGTATATTGGTCGGAGGGGTCCAAAAAAATATACAAAGTTCGATAAACTGTAAAATGAAATCTTCCACCAAGAATGCTCTAGTGTGACATTCAACATTTTCTTGGTATCTTTCCTTTGGAACGAAAAATACAGAAATTTTATTGTCAGGTTCTATTTAAACATTTTATTCCTTATGAATTTTTCATTTTATTTGCTGATTATGTGTAGAATTGAATGTACTTATACATTTTGCTTGAAGGTCTAATTGAGTATTTGGAAAGCAGACGCAACTGTTATTCAGCTCTCTTAAGCTCAACAATACTGTGGAAATGCTTTCGAGCTCAACTCTGGGAAAATTCCAAACATTTAGCTAAACAATTTCCTGGTATTGGCCTTGTTACCTCCAAACAGCTTGTTGATGCTGGAAAAACCACGTTCGAGAAAATAATTCGAACGAATCCAAGAGATATTGAGATGGTAAGAAACAAACGATGATAAAAAATATCTCTCATCATTTTTACGCGCTTGTTCCAAGGATCAACAAGAAAGAGCGTTATCGTTTGGGGTTTTGCCCAAATGTTTAATTTTGAGCCAAAAATTAGGTTGAACTTGAAGAAGTATCCGTGGTCAATTTAATTCTGTCCGGCCGTCCGTTTGTGCTCTATTGGTTACTAATTCGATAAAATCAAATAATAAACCTGAGTGATCCACCAAAAAAAAATTTTTCGCCTTGGCAACGATTTCGAACAAGCGCGTAAAAGGTCCTGACTTCACTTTAGTTCGTTTTTAAAATAATTTAGTAATTTCTCTGTTTTGAATACATATTCACAAATTCATTCCTTAGATAACTAAGAAGAAACCACCATTCGGCAATAAAATAATTGAACTAGCCAAATCAATGCCGACATATGATATGAAGGTGGAAACAATTTTCTCTCAATCGAACTATAAATTGAAAATTTGTATTACTCTGCTGAACCCAGACGCTTTCGATGGCTCGACATTTGTGAACGCCGATTCTGTAATGTGTTTATTGATTGGCGACAATTTGAATCGAATATTATTCCACGAAAGATATATGTGAGTTTTTTGAATATCTTCTTTTTCTTTTTATGATTTCTTCATTGTTTTCTAGGCATTCTTATATGTTAGAAAATATCGAAGTTGTAAGGTTCGTAGATTTGGATTCGTGTTTGGATAATTCGACCGAAGTTTATCTCAATTTTGTGAGTGAAGATTTGGGTGAGTAAAAAAAACATTTCGTTAAATGGTCAAAAAACAGCAGATGCGATGAAAATAATGAGTGATATATGAATCGATCATAGTTAAAATTAGTATAACCGATAGTTGCTTTTGAGAGAATAATAAGGCTTGTCGTATTCTGATACAAAGCGGAACGAAATCGAAGATACATCGAAACATTTCCGATATTCTAAAGTGTGACTTCAAGATATTCTTTGTTTTCATATCAACTACCATAGCTCCATTTCAAAAATTCTTGGAGCAATTGAATCACCATAGTTATTGTATTTTCAAGATTTCTTTAGGAAACCTGTCAGAAGCTTTTTATGCATAGCTTCATTTCAAAAATTCTTGGAGCAATTGAATTACCATAGTTATTGTATTTCCAAGATTTCTTCAGGAAACCTGTCAGAAGCTTTTTATACAGGGTGTACCAATGTAATGGAACCACCTATGATATTTCTCATAATATAATAAATAGAAGAATCAACATGAATACGTACACTAATATTCGTACAGGGGGTGGGACGTTCTCATTGGGACACCCTGTATAATCTTATGCGGGCTAAGCAAGCAGGTGTCGTATGTGTAGGTTTTTACTGTTTCCCCGAATTCCAGTCAGAATAAATACCTTTAATTTTCATCCAGCAGCGAATTGATGGACTAACCCCTGAAATCCGAAAAATTTGTTTTCCGGCCTGCGGCTTGAACTCTCGACCTCAAGATTGTGGATCTTGGGCCCTAACCACTAGACCACTGTCTCTATGTCCTATTTACTTGTCTTAGCAAATTTTAAAGATAGAAAAATGAGAGTGATACTTTGCCAAATTGGGATCCTAAAAGCGTCATATTCACCTAATTTTAAATGATATTTCTTCGCAGTTGGTATTGATATAAGCGAAACTTTCATTATAAAAGAAAGTGGATCCTGTGAAAAGCCGAAAAGGTTTCAACAATCGAAAATCTTGAAGAATACCAAAGCCAATCTCAAAACGCCAACGAAAAAAAATGATCCCAAAATGTTTAACTTGATTCAAACTCCCATCGACAAATATATGAAATGTAAGAAGAATATATTCATTTCACCTCTGGTAAGATTTAATATGAAATTTACATCGTTTCACTATTACCGACTATATTATAGGTTCAACCTGCAATTTCTAAATCTGGAAAATCTGAATCGAAAAAATGCGAAGCTTTGTCGAAAAAAAGTCCAGTAATCGAAGGGAAAGAATACGTGAACCCAGAGAAGCAGACATTCGAAAAGTCGGATAACAAAAAAAATAACAGATACAGTTTATCTCAATTCGATCAGAGCATAATCCAAATTTCAGAAGACCCAAAGAAGCAGACATGCGAAAAATCGAATAACTCGAACGAAAAATATAACAGATACAATTTATCCCGCTTCGATCAAAGCATAATCGAAATTTCAGAAGACCGAGAGAAGCAGACATACGAAAAATCGAAGAACCTGAACGAAAAAAATAACAGATACAATTTATCTCGGTTCGATCAAAGCATAATCGAAATTTCAGAAGACCCAGTACAATGCCAAGCGCAGCCTTTGAGATCATTCACAGACGAAGAAATATTAGAATCTGTTGAATTGTTGTTGGATCAAAATCAGATAAGTGGAAAAAATGATATCGAACAATGTGATGATCAAATGGAAAGCAGAAGTATCGGAACCAGCATTACGACCGATTTTCTCGGAGCGGATTTAGATGCAGAATTTTCAAAAATATTTGATAAATATGAGAAAACTAAAAAATCCTCAGGAAATATTTGTGAAAGGAATGAAATTTTGCAGAAGAATGTTGAGAAGAAGAATACAGATCGGGCTACTGTGGAAACGTGTGTCCCAAAAATAACAGGAAACGCTTTAAAGAATGGAAAATTGCATTCAGCCGGATCTTTTGAAAATGCACTTTTTGTAAGTTTTCAAATCTGACCCATTCAACTTATTGCTTGATGTTCCTTATTGTTTTTGAACCATGGTATTTCTTTATTACTACTTCTCAACGAAATATATAATCTCCGTATAAGAATATCTGAAGCTGAAAGAGAGATTGAAAGAACTTAATGAAATGAAGACTAATCTGTGATCGTTTGATCGCGCCCTTCAATCGTTGGTCATAGATTCTGGGCATGTATCGATCATAAAATGTAGCGATCTGTTCTGTGATTATTTCCAACCTTCCATTCGATGACTTGAACATCGAAGAATGGATTTATTTAATGACATTTCAATGCTTGCAAATCGTAAACATTAATGATTATTTTGAAATCTAGTTTTCGTTTCAAAAAATGATACAATTTTCCGATAACAATTACTGATGTGACTGAACGATGTATTATAGAAAGGTGAGCACGAACAAAATTTTGTGTTCATATGAGTGAAAATGAGAAACTTCATCGATGTTATTTGTCAAAAATTTTCTGGGGGATTTATGAAATTCATATTTTTTCAAGTCATGATGATCGTTTGTAAAATGTAATAGTTTCTCCCATCATGTTGTACTTACACCATGGTTTCACCCTTTCAAATCCATACATATTCAGATATTCAACTTCGAATTATTCATTATTTGTACATTTCTACATTCTTCAATTGAAAATTGAATTTGCTTGATACGCCCCTTTTCTCGTAAACAGCCCGATATTGTTTTTCCAAAACGACTAGGTTCAACTCACTGACATAGAATCCAAGTCAAATTAAATTCTGTTCGGCTGGCCGTCTGTCCGACTAACTAACCAGAAACTTTTAGCGCGAGTTCCATATCAAAATGAGTTGGTTGAGGTCGTTGATGGGCAAAATCGACCTATCTGTTATGAGTTCATTTCCTCACTATCTAGAGAAGTATTGATGTGGCCCGATTGAAACATCGTAGTTGTTTGAAGATTGTCTCTTCGCAACTCTATGCGAAATTTCGTTAGGATCGCATGGTTGCAATGGAAAAAAATTCAAAAGTTTCCGAGGTTTTCGTCGTTTCAACAAAAATTTAAATCTGATCGCTTATCTCCTTTTTTGAGGCATTGAAAAAATATCCTAATGAATTCAAAAGCTATAACTCCTAAACCGTTAGGCGGATTTTGCTCATTAAAGAACTCAACCGAGATATTGCGTCTACAATTCTATTCTGAAAATTTGAAGACACTTGGTGGTTCAACTATATACGGAAGAATAGGTCTGATTTTTCATATTCATTAATTCGTTCGATGATGATACATATAACTCTTCTGATGTCACCGATATATAACACTGAACCCATCGATTTTAAAATACTGTTAACCCTTTTGTTCCTGATCCGATTTTCCAACTATTCCTTTCCAGAATCCAAAAAAAGATTCCTTGACTTTATTTCGGTATCAACCGAGTAAAAGATTTGCCCATGTACCTAGAGAAAATGATCCCCCTTCAGCCCCTGAAAGTAAACGAAAAAAGCTTGATACATCCAACGAAAAAGTAACGGAAGATATGATGAAAAATTTGGAAAATTTCATCGATCCACATGAAAAAGAAGCGTCGCAGTATTCGAAATCAATCAAGTGGAGGTCTCCTCTGATTTATTCTCCACCTGTGAAGTTTTCTCCCAAAATTCCATCCTCATTTTCATTTTCTGTACCAATGCCAAGGAATAACGATTCGGAAAATTCTCATGATTGGTAAGTTGACATCGTTGACATTCTCAGGAAAATGCGTGCAATTTTTAGGATTATCATATTATTCAACTGTTTTCAGGAGCATGAATACTGTCGAGACCAATAATTCATCTAAAACGGTGAGATCTTTTTCTGGTACAACTCCGGATGCATTTAAGAACCAATCCCTCAAAGGAACCCAAAATCAAGGCACCAAGTTCTTGCTTTCCGATAGAGAATACAAGAACAACGAGAAACCAATGAATTATAACAGACAAACAATTTCTGTGATGCAAACGCCGCAGAAATCACAACAGATTCAAGACTTCTTTTCCCCTTCCTTCTTGGAGAATATAGGTTATTCCGAAAAACAAAAAATTACGTCGAACACATCTGTACAAAGTGCAGGCTCCTACTATCATGATATGGTAGCCAAAAACACAGAAAACCAACGGAATTCCGAAGCTCCGACGCATATGTCACAGAAGCCATTTTTTCTTAACCAAAACCATTCATTTTTACCAGAAAACAAGACGGTTAACCATGCAAGTTATAACGTGATTCCAAACAATAATGCAATATCAGGTCAATCATTTAGTCAGATGAGGTTTGTCCCGCAAAATGTACCAATTAGATCGCCATCTATGAATATGACGGTCCCGCAAAGTATGGGTAACTATTGGTTGGCAAAGGGTCATAATGGCCAGCACAATGCATTGTCAGGTGATGTCACTAGACCTGATTGTCATTTAGTAGCAAGAAACTTCATATCCCAAGAAGGTGAGAACTCTTGGCAATATGACGCAAACTTGAACTTAGAAAACCAGCATGGCCAGTCTACAAGTTCTCAACCAATGATCAAATATCCTCTGAATGAAAATCTTGAGATGTTTCATAATTCAGGACCCACTTATCCTCAGTCCTTCACACATTCAATGGCCGCTAACAGTTTTTCGACGGAATATAACCCACAATTTGGACAAAATCGACCGTTTGAATTGAACCAAAAAATGCCAGATATGGTGAAGACATCAAACTTCAGTACAAGAAACTTCGAAGATCATAAATTACACAAGGTAAATGGTATTTCAAACACTTATCCACCCGAGTTGGAAAACAGTAATTATTTTGACCGACAAAACTTCAATTATCCAACTAACGTCTTTGGAGGAAATGTGTATTTCGGAAACCAAAGGACTCCACGGATCGATGAAACACGAGGTTTTTTCCTAAACCAATCATCTTGTCCACAGTTTGACCAGGGTCCCTTAACAACTTCTTTGCGGAATACCTTATGCTTAGCTCACAGAATATTTAATTGCAATTTCTGCCTTGATCGAAATTATTCTGTGCAACCAAACATACATTCACTGAATGGACGAGATTCCTTCACCAGACAAAAGTCTTTCAACGCAGCCAGTTCTTGTGCTACAGCACCTGGGAATCGGGTGCCTGAACAATCTATTGAATACTCGAATAACCCTTCATTTGCCCAATTAAGTAAGCAATATGTGAATGAAGTTCATCAAGAGAATTCGTTTAAAGAACAGGCTGGTATGCCTGGTTCTTATTTCTATGGTATGCAGAATTATGATCAAGTTAATAGGCCTTCAATATATGGCTCTGACAATTTAAACACGTTTGAACGACAAAATGTCAATAAACCGAGTGAAATGGCCTGTCTAAATTTGCAAATGGACAATGATTGCAAAGAAGATCTGAGGAGTATGCCGGAAAATAATTCGAACAAAACTTTTCTGCTCTCAAGGTTCCTGAACTCTTTCGGCGATTCTTCGAAGAATTAGAAATAACTTAAGTACCTATCCAATTTATTTGTTTCATGTGTTTCTGTGTTAGTCCTGTTTCTTGTCTGTTCATGTTTCCTGTTCCATTGTGTTCATAATAAAAGTACGATATCAAATTGCAATCAACTTTAATAACTTCATGTAAAAACTGAACAAAATATTTTACAAAAACATCATAATTATCAACAGATCATATTTCGAACGTAGGTTTTCATCCGATGTTCTTCTTCAATTTATCGTATGATGAAAGAGGAAACAGTTTTTCCCATTCGCTATAACGTTTTTCGAATAATTTTTCTGCCACTGTTAGTTTGTTTCCAATCTCTAAGTATTTCTGGGTTTTGATGTTGAAAGGCTCCCATTTCGCGTTGTCTAGTTTCTCGTTGGTTTCAGGTATGGGTTTTCTGAAATAAATTATACGTTTAACAAGCCAATTTATAGATTAGATAAAAGGAGCGGCGATGAGGCCCTGAAAAACTGGCAAACACTTTGAACTGAAATAAAAGTAAAGTCTCAATAAACTTCATTATCATTCTTGCTGCTACACCCATTACTTTTTCCAAGTTTAGGAACCAAGGTGTCATAGCCTTTTCCTATGGATAGCTTCACGATCTAAATGCAGATGTTTAGCACTTCTTGACAGAAGCGTCAGGTATCATTCCTATAAGTTGATAATCCACAGAATACTATTACGTGATTGCACCTGCCAATTTACCAGTTACAAATTGCTGAGGGAGAAAACCTTTTAGACAAGCTTGTGTGAGAGAGAAATAACTTAGCATTCCTTTATCTTCTGACCATTCGCCAGAACGACATACTTTCTGTATATAAATAATAGATTTGAAGAAAGCTGGCTGAATTTTGAGTTGTCACTATTTTTCGCCTGATCATTTCCTTTCTAACGGCACTTGTAATCGTTGATTTCGATCAACAATTGCATTTGATGAATTTTCTGACAATGCAGAAAGTGATTTGTCGTTCGAAAAATAGAAGAAAAGAGGCTGAAGAGTAGGTCAGCTGAAAAGCTCGATTCACTGTTTCAAGAACATCCTTTCCCTCGCTTTTGTCTTCTTGACCATTAAGCCCACATAATTGAGTCCAAGGAGGCTATTTTGGTTGAAATGGCTAGGTTTTGCTGGATAAATCCCTATCCACTCTTTGAAAATTCCTTTTTCTTCAGTTAACGAACCTAAGTATCTTCTGACTTCACGATATGTTTTCTTAGACTTTCAACACAACTTCTTGAACCTGATAGCTTGGAACTCATAATACATAATATTATTCAATCCATTTATAGATAAAATACTCAATAGGTAATCCATATGATGCAATCAAGAAAAATATCTTTAAATTCGCTTATTTGGCATTATTTTCGATCAACTATTAATAATATTGCTATAATATTGCTAAAAACTGAAATCTTCAGCAATATCTCAGAAATCATCCAATCATCAAAGTCCAAGAGGGGGGCATTTATGGCGAATCACCCTGTAATCCATAATAGTAAGGCAATCACTTTGAGATGAACCTTACCCTGTTCTAGCAAAATTGGCCCACATGGTGGTCATCTTTTCGACTGTTGGAGTCTCAGTATCACTTTCTCCGAACTTGGGAAAATTGGCAGAAATATAAAATAAGTAGATCAAATCATCATGATGAACTACACCATATGGAACAGTTCCATTGCTGTCGGGCAAGTAGTAGTGGCTGTATCTTCCCTTGTAGTTGAACCGGTAGTAAAAAACAGGTTGGGTATTTTTATCTGCTAACATCTCAGCTCCCCTATTAACTGCAAATCCTGATAATGCGTCAGCGTAAATCTGAAAATACCGGAATTGAATAATTATAATCAGGAGAGAAATTAAAAAATTACTTGAGTCATTTGGGGAAGAGTGGCATTATCAAACTTCTTATCTCCAAAGTAGAATGATCTCAGGGCTTTGCTTGTGGTCTTGGAATGGTCAGTTTCTCTTTCGTACATGAAGACTATTGGAGCATTCTTTTCCCAGTGTTCGTCCATCTGCTTCAGGAGATCTTCATGTTTGAACATATCTGAAATGATATCGTATAGAGCAACAGAAAATATCACGCCAATAACACTTACTGACTGCTCTTCCAGCAAATTCATCGGATGTTATTCCTGTTAGTATTGGAACTTTTTCGAACCTTCCTTCACGAACCAAATTTACCGGATGCTCTAAAAGGAATCTTTCCTGTCCGAAATCATCTTCTATGACAGGTTTCCACGTAAAGAGGGGTTCATTACCAAATTCCTGGTGGAAAATAGGGAAATGTATCTCAGAAGTTTTCAAATACAAAAAATATTTCATTTATAAGAATTCAAAGCATTAACATTCACAATGGCACTAACTCGAATCTTCAATTCTATAAATTGGTGCTCTAGATACATTTCAAGACAATGCATTTTAATTTTTCGTTCGTGGCTCAGTTCGAATGTTTATGAAAATTCTTCTTATTTATTTTTATTCCCTTCACAAAATGGTTTTTAAGTTTGGAAAAAACTCCTTTTATCAAGTATTTACAAGGTTCATTCCATATCCAGTTTGAAATATTAATTTTTTACTACTTACAGCCAACTTTGATTGAGCTTCTCCCAGTTCATTAGCTGGCTTTCCTTTCAAACATTTGATTATATTTGCCGATGAATCATCTGGGCATCCTATTGCTTTGGCCATTCTCTTCGCCAAAAGCCCTTGGTGATGTTCAATGGGCCACTGACCCAACGGCGAACCACTGCTTATTATGACCTTGTGGAATAATCCCTTGGACATGGGTGACATCAAGTGTAAAGTAGCACTAACAGCACCCGAGTTGTAACCATAAAGAGTTACAGAACCGGTATCTCCTCCAAAGGCTTCAATGTTTTCTTTAATCCAACGCAAAGCAAGAACTTGATCTTTGAGTCCGTTATTTCCTGGAGCTTCTTTGTCCCCAGTGCTTAAGAAACCTATAGGAGAATATATGATAATACATCGAAATATTGTTGAGTGATTCAACTCATTTACATACCTAAGGCGCCCAAACGGTAGTTGAAGGTTACCAAAATGATTTCTTGGTCCAGAAGATACTCAGGACCAGCTCTGTTACTCCTTCCGGATAGACTACTGAATTCTCCTGCATGGATAAACACTATGACAGGTAGTTTCGGATGCTCTGTCCCTTTAGGAAGCTAGAAATTTGATTGAATATATTCAGATGTATAGCAATTTTTTTTTCAAACTCAATTATTGAAGTAGAAACGTGGACTTTGTTTGATATACAATTAAAGAAATACAGGGTGTTCTACAAGCTCTATGACAAACTTTGACAGATGATAGCTGTGCTTATTCTGAACATTTTTTTTTCCTATGAACATAGGTCTGATTCGTTCTCGTTTCGAAGTTACAAGCATTTGAAAAAATTCATATCTATGTTTTGATCAAGCAGACCGACATAAAATATCGGTGGATATGGTAATTGACGATATTTGAATTATTCATTTGACACTTGGTGTAAGTTTTGAATAACAATGCATTCTTTCACGACTCAGGAATATGCAGATATTGTATTTGAATATGGGTATTCTAATGGTAACTCCAGAAGAGCAGCTCGAGAATACCGAAGAAAATATCCTAATAGGCACCAACCTGCTCACACAGTATTTTATGCATCATTCCGAAGACTTCGAGAAACAGGCAATCCTGCTCCAAATAGATGCTTTCCGTGACAACCCTTCGATTAGTGTTCGACGTATAGCTCATAATCTTCATTTATCACCAAATTTCGTATGGCGTATTTGGAAAGGAGAAATGTTGCATCTATTTCATAGACAAAATGTACAAGCTTTACATGCTGACGATGGGTTACGAAGGTTAGAATTTGTAGATGGTTGCTTCAACAACATGCCCAAGATAATAGATTTATGTCGCTTGTCATGTGGTCTGAAGAGGCTTGTTTCACTAAGGACGGTATCAACAATAACCACAATGAACATGTATGGGACTGCAGAATCCATATGCCACTAGACAAAGACGATTTCGGCAACGTTTCAGTGTAAACGTTTGGGGTGGGATTTTCAACAATGATTTGATGCCAGTACATGTTATAAATGACCGTTTAAATATTTTATATAAAAATTTTTGGAGCACAACCTTTTTGACTTCATTGATGACATAGAGCTAAATATTGTAGGAAATATGTGGTATCAGCACGATGGTGCACCACCACATAGAAGGAGACAAGTAGTTAGTTGGCTGAATGAACATTTCCCTAATAAATGGATAGGTCAAGGAGGACCAATACAATGGCCACCTCGTTCGCCTGATCTGAATCCCTTAGATTTTTATTTATGGAGACATGTGAAGCAGCTTGTTTATCATGTTGAAAACGAATCTCATCACCAATTACTTGATAGAATTCAAGATGCAGCTAACCAAATTCGAAACGACCCAAATCTGATCCGCCGAGTAACGGCATCTTTAGTTCGTCGATGTGAAGTTTGCATTCAAGCCGAAGGTGGACATTTTGAATAATTTTTATAGCATCAAAATTTCCATTTATAATTATGATTTGATCATGATAATATAATTTTTCAAATGCGTGTATCTTCTTAACAAAAAAGAATCGGATATATGTTCATAGGAAAAAATAAGTTCAGAATAAGCACAGCTACCATCTGTCAAAGTTTGTCATAGAGCTTGTAGAACACCCTGTATAGTATCTTCATAAAACGCAACCAAATTGGACAAAGGAAGGAATAATAGAGAAAAATATGAAAACTGAAAACCGAATACATAATGAAGATAACAATTATATATAGGATGGTGCAATAATACTTACTTTAGTAGTATATACATTAAGTAGGAGGCAATTCTCTGAAATTGGATCCACAGTGTTTTGTGGGCACACTTCGCCATCATCAGATGCGTTGAAAACCCCCTCGTGTTTTGCTACAGGTACTGGGGGCTGTAAGGTGAAAAATAAAAATTGAAGTATAGATGTGCTCAGGTATATTGTTCGTTTGAAAAGGCAGACCAGTAAAAAATGCTAGAAAATATTCTTTTGTATGCCATCTATAGTTGAAATTCTTCAGTCTCACACCATGAGGTAAGTCAAGAACCGAAGAGGTAAGCAGGGGCAATTTCAATAAATGATCGCCAGTCTCATCTCAATGAAATAAATGATATTCTTACCTTGAATCTCAATTCATTTACTGGTGGTTGAGCATAGGGGATGCCCCTAAATGCGAAAATTTGTTTTCCTAATCTAGAACTGATAATAGATCCTTGGTATTGCCCTAGTGTCGATGTAACAATTGGAGTTTTACCCAGATTGAGGACTGTCTTGACATCCGGCCTGGCGAGACCCAGTCCGATGCAAACAAGTAAAAAAACTTGTCTAATCATTCTGAAACAAAAAATTTTCCAAATGAAATGGTAGGTACCTGGTACGTGAAATGCTACTGGTCGAAAAAAATGTAATCACATCGTCAACGTTTTCGTGGAACAATTTTTCATTAACCAAAAGCAGTAGGCCGATTAATTCGCTTCGACTTTTTATGTAGCACCCTGTCGAGTCGTCTTCTTTCTCTAGTTTTCTTAAGAGCAAACACCATGTGCTCGTAAATAACTGCTCCGAGCATTTTGGCAGCACAGCCACATTCAAGTTTCATTAAACCTTGTTAATATCTCAAGGTCAGGCATCTGCCCACGATCTGCATGCGTTAACGTTGCCAATAGCCGCGAAGATTATTAGAATTTGGAGAAATTTCTACCATCTGAGTGTCGTTCTGAAGGCTTCAGTGTTCTTTGATTTTTTTATGGGATGTACTTAATTCTTTCATGAGAATACACGATGTTAGTTATTTTTCCATTTTCTCTTCATTTCAGTTTTATTAAACTCAGACCTCGGATGATATTTGTGAATCATACCTACCTCATTATGTTCAGAAATAATTTGAATATTCGCTGATGAAATAAACTTGTTAAGCGAATGAAAATATCATACCGATTGGAAAATAAAAAAATCAAAATATAAATATCAAAGGTACTCACTTGAAGGATAATTCTAGTTCACATATCAGTAGCAGAGTCTTACCAACTACTGAAGTAATAAATTACACTGCCCTTTATATAAGGTAATATGCAATTAGCTAAAGTGGCCCACAGAAGATGCGATTATCAATTTGCATAATCAGAATAAACAATAACAAAACGACTTTTTCGAGTATGATCAAACAACAGAAAAGAAAGGGTTTCATTCTACAAACAAAGAGTTACATTTACTGTGGAATAATGTAGATTCTATAGGTTTTTACTTCTTGAAAATTGGGTATTTTTGGAATGGAAACTTTAGTAATTTAATTCAATGGAATTATTTAAATTGAAAAATTACCTCAGGTCGTTACCAGAGTTACTCTCTGAATTAGATTATTGAGTGTGGTCTGGTATGGAGTTTTCCGTTCATGCGAGAAGAGTTAATAAGAAAAATAACATTTCTTTACGACGTTGATTTATTTAAAATTCTTTCCTACTTTCATGACAATCACTCAAATAATATTTCTGCTCATCGTATGATATTCAATTTAACCTGATTTATTTTTTGTGATTCGTGTAATGAAAACCACGGTACTCAGTGTCTTGTGAATATTGGATTGTTCAATTGATCAAGAGCCATCCAGTGTTACAATTCACAAAATATAATTCGCATATAGAGTGTTCGGAACAAATCGTAAAAATGTCGATCTTATATTTTGAGAGATTATTTAAATCTTGTGTGAATTGATTCACTCAATCAGATCAATATGCCTATAGCTCAATTTTTATGCAGCTGAATTGACAGTATGGACTCGAGAGAGTGAGCTAAGGGCCATTATCATTTACAGAAGGACATAGAACAATATTTGACAATTCTGGGACCTCCTTTAAGACCCAAAATTTCAGTGGGTAGGAAAGTGTTAACACCTAATATATTCTATTCAGATTGATGCCAGGGTAAAAAGCTTTTGGCGTACTTCCATTTTCATTTGAAGTGAGAGAAGCTGTATATTTTGAAATAATTTGAAACATATTTTTGAACTCAAATATATATTTAAGGATATTCTTGGAGGGTTTTGCCTTATTTTTTAGTGTTTTCTAAGTTTTCACTCCCAGTATCTGAAGAAGAACTATTATTGATTAATTAAAAATTGTCATTCATAGGAATAAGAATTGCAATCCGCAAAGGCTTGTTCCATAACTGAATATTGTTATTTAATTTTCACGCGCTTGTTCTGGGGACGCGTTATCATTTTGTCACGATGTCTGTAATTCTCGAATTTTTAGCCGAAAATTCGTCTCAAACGACTAGATTGGGCTCACTGATGAAGAGTCCGTGGTCAAAATTGATTCTGTCCGTCCGGCCGGCCCTGTGCGCTGTAATTCTCTAAAGAAAGTACCAAGAGTCTTGAATTTTTCAGGTTCGGTTAAGGTCTTGAATATCTCGGTTCGGTAAGTTCGTTAATGGGCCAAATCTGCTGAATGGTTTTTGTGCTACAGCCATTTTAAATTTTGATTTTTTAATAACTCGAAAAATATTTATCTGATCGAAATGAAACTTGGTTGGAAATTGAACAGTATCAATAGGAAGAATTATCCATAGAAAAATTCGAAAAAAATTTTTAAATTTCATTAAAATTCCACTGAAATTTCCAAGTCAACATTTCGCAATGTGAACAAGCGCACAAAAGCTGCTGACTTCACGTCAGTGCATACTAGAAGTAAAATCTGGAAAAAACTTGGGGAATCAACAAAATAAAACCATATATCATTTATTGGCCAAATTGTTAAACTTCGAGATAAGGTGGTTTTCATGGACGAAATCGTAATTTTTCTCTCCATTCAATTTTCATTGGAATAACATATTTCACAATTCAAAATGAATACCCAAAATCAAAATTTTTATCAGGGTGAACAATATTCGTTATAATCTACCTGCACGAAATATGAACCTAGCGGAATTTCATCTTAATAGGAAATATCCAGAACTTGAGATTGGGAGGCTGGAAATAGTTTATCCCATTCAGCATAACGATCTTCGTAGAGATTTTCTCTAAGCGTGAGTGTTTCTCCTATATCCAAATATTTCTTGGACTTCACGTCGTAAGGTGGCCACTCAGCGAAATCCAGCCTTCCGCATGTCTCTACGATGGGTTTTCTGAAAAAAAAAAGAAATTGAGAATTTACATGAACTAGATTACACAACCCAACAAAAAAAAAATTATTTTGCTGCCGAAAAAAAATTAACTGATTTTGGTTAATTCATGTGTGCTGATTCCAAAAATACAAACCTTTTCTTTGTATCAGTTCTAGGTTTTGAGATATAACATACTTATCAAATACTTAAATATTCTTACATTTCTGTATATTCCACCACTATAATTGCAATATGTTTAGGAAGAAACTTAACAAATTCTAAGAAAAGTGCATACTAATGACTTCTGATTAAAGTGTACCTACTCATTGTAAATGGCCTTGACTTGAAATTACCGCTAATTGCTTCTTAACTATTGTCCGATAAATAAACAGTATTTTCTTTGAAATTCCTATAAAGTCGACTGCATTCCATTGTAGAATTTAGTCTGAACTTGAGTTTCGTTGCAAGAGTTTGTTTTTGACAACTGAAAACCATGGCTTCTACAAGCAGGCGTTGTTGTGTGAATAACCCGGACGTTTTTTGCTACATATATGGCGAGTATATTGTGAAGTAAAGTAGAAAACCAGTTTGTGATTTTATAAAAAGGGCATATCAAGCCTATTTTGGTGTTCATTTAGGAGATCAAGATAAATCCTGGGCTCACATGTCGTGTGCTAAACTTGCCTTGAAAACTTGCGAAAGTGGACGAAAGGACAACGAAAATGTTTAAAGTTTGGTGTTCCAATGGTATGGAGAAAAATAAAAAATCATTTTGACGATTGATATTTCTGTCTTGTGAAAATAAAGGGCTTTAATCGTAAAAATCGACATACGTGGACATATCCTAACCTGGATTCAGCAATAAGACCAATTCCACATCAGCTTGACCAGATACCCATTCCAATATTTAGCAGCCTACCTACGTTACCAGAGGATAATGTCGAAACGTTATCTGACGAACTTCAGACAAATAGAGTTGAGGAAGACGACAGTGACTTTGAAGGGGATTCAACACGTCCTGAGCTCTTTACTCAGGAAGAGCTAAGCGATCTCATTAGAGATTTGAACCTTCCAAAGGATTCTTCCGAGTTGCTTGCCTCCCGACTAAAGGAAAAGAATCTTCTTCACCTAGACATCAAAATTACATACTACCGTAATAGTTAAGTTTTTTTGGCAGACATGTGTGATGATTTTTGTAAGTATATTGTTGTACAATGAATATCTTACTTTTTATTCGTGTTTCGTTTATTTGATGGGTAGCAGCACTACATATATGTAGGTAGTGCTGTGTTAAATTACCCTATATGTTAGAAATGTGATCTGTTGTCGTATTTACTTAAAACGATCTGATGGAGCAAATCGGGTGGCATTTTTGGATTCAGGAGACCCAAATTACCTAGAAACAGAATAAAAATGTCCGGCAGCAAACTGTGTGTTTACCAGTGTTATAGAAGCTTCAGAAGTTGGGAGCTGCTAAGCGGTCGTGAAAAAATCAAACCCGTTCTCTACGAAATTCAACAAGAACCTAAAGGCTAGAGATTTTCGGCCAGGTATATCTTTATTAGATCGGATATGTACTTTTGGAAATATTGCGAAATCCCGAATGGGTTCATCTATGGAATCTATCTTCAAGTTGTATACTTCGAAACTTATTGTATTCACGATCGGTCGATCGAAATCTTGAATGAATTTCTCTCCAAAATTTCGAAAATTATTGAAGACTGTCATTTGACAAGTTGGAATATGCTGAACAGCCTACAAGCATCCACGTCGCTTCTCAGTGAAGGCCACCATGCTGGACCAGCGAATTCAAACATAGTGTCATGTCTGTATGCTTCAACTTTTAAAAGATCTGTAAATAATTCAGCTGCGTCGCCTTACTGCATATAGAAGCCACATGACTGGACAAGGTTAAGTTGGAGTTGGCTGTTATACCCAGATCACAATGTTCATTAACTGATCTCGAAAGTGTCTCTTCTTTCACACCAGGGTTCCTCTACCGATATGGAGCATGCAACACTTTTCCATGTTGAGGGACAACAGCCAATGTACGCACCACCTGCTCATCCTGTTCAGGTCGTCTTGAAGATCATCAGCGCTGATCAGTGGATAGTTATATAATCATCCGCAAGTAGAGCACAAATAAAACATTGTAAGCCAGGCAAATCTTATGTGAACAAAATGGATAATATAGGTCCAATCACCGTGCCCTGTGGGACGCCGCTGGCTACATAAGAAGATGTGCTTTCGCCAATCCTGACACGAAGTTTCCGTAGAAAATATTTTATCCTTTACAACAAATCATCTGTTCTTCATTCATCCGAATAAAAATATGCTAATTCATCCTATATAAGTTTTGGACATTTTCTCTGGGCTTCTTTACTGTATTTTGGATTTCCAAATCAATGTATGGCTTGAATAGACAAATGAACTGACTTCAGTGCATCACAAACTTTTCACTGAAATTTTCCGATTTGGGGCCAAACCTTTTATCAGTTGAAGATGTTAAATTTATGATTTCTTTTATGTTATTCACAAAAAGCAAAACGAAAGTGGATTTTTCATGATACACACTACAATAAATAGTTAACTAAGCAAAAAATTTATTGTGGGGAGATTCAATAGAGATCTATTTATATTTGTATTAACTATTAAACATTATACTCACCCATGTGTTGCGAAATTGCTCCACAAAGTCGTCATTTTTTGCACTGTCCTGAATTCAATATCAGTTTTTCCGAACAGTGGAGAAATATGCGGATCAGGCAACAAATAAATAAGATCGTCCTGATGAACAGTTCCTGAAAATAATATAAGATGTTAATGTCGAGTGAGTTCTTCAACAACCACTTTACCATATGTTTCTGTTCCATTACTTTCGGGAAAGTAAAAGTTATAGTAACTATATTTTCCTTTATAACTGAATCTGTAGTAATAAACTGGCTCTTTACTGTATTGTGCCATTAAATTGACAGCTCTGTTCACAGCAAATCCAGTCTGAGCTTCATTGAATAACTGAAAGAAATGGCTTGGTGAACCATTTTAAGCCACGTAATGAAAAACTAACTTGGCTTAAGTTTGAAGGACATTTTACTTTAAGAAGTTAACAGAAGATTGTACTCACGGATGATATTCTCATCTTTCAAAGGTTTTCATAAATAAATTTATCAGATGTAAGTAATAGGGATGAATGTAATTTCGAGTGTTGGTTTGTTTTGGACTAATGTTTTTGTATTTATTCCATGAATGTAAAATTTTAGTTTGCAGAAGTGGGAATTCCATCACCTTTCACCCAGTTGTTTTTTCATTCGATATTCGATATGTTTTCATTACCTGAGCTAATCGAACCTCAGAAGAGTTATCAATTTTTTTGTCATTGAAGTAGAAAGTCCTCAAACCCTTACTGATAGCTTTGGAACGATTCGTATCCCTTTCATAAAAGAAAAATATCGGTGCATATTTTTCCCATTCCTTGTTGAATGATTGGACCAGATTTTCATTTCTGAGAAGAACTGGAAAGAGACTCATATCAATGAATATTTCAGTGAACACCAACACTCCGAAATTATCTTGATAGAAAAATGGCAAAGCTTTTGCATTCTTAAAATCTTAAAAACACAGACCAACTGTGTTGAAACTCTCAATATCTAGGCATATCAATTGCCGCTCTCATCAACAATCACTATAATTTCCCTTATTATCTTCGAACATATTTACAAAAGGAGCTTTTTTGCCTGACCTAACTCTGATAGTTGCATACGATATATAGGGAGAAATATCTACTTACGTGGCGATACATAACCAAATTCATCTTTGGTAATTCCAGCTAGTATTGGAACATTCTGAAATTTTCCCTCACGAATCAACTTGACGGGATGATCAGTCAAGAATCTTTCCTGACCAAAATCTTCCTCGACAACTGGTTTCCAGAGCAGCACTGGTTGAGGTCCAATTTCCTGAAACCAGCAGGTAGTGTAAAATGTGATGCAACAATGCATGCCATAATGCTTACAAACACTTTGGACAAAGAATTTCCCAATTCTTCTGCTGATTTACCCTTTAAACACTTCACGATATTTGCAGTTGTATCATCCGGGCAGCCCACAGCTTTAGCTTGTCTTTTGGCAACATCGAGTTGATTTCTTCCGATTGGAAAATTTCCTAGATCTGAAGAACTACTTATTATACCCTTATGGAAGAGTCCTTTGGACATTGGTGATACCAAGTGCAGAGTAACGCTCATAGCACCTGCGCTACAGCCGTAGATAGTAACAGAATTTGGATCTCCACCAAAAGCTTCAATATTTGATTTCACCCATTTCAGGGCAGCAACCTGATCCTTCAGACCATTGTTACCAATTGCTTCTTTGTCTCCAGTACTGAGAAAGCCTAGACAAATTGAAAATACAAGAATATTTTTCAACTCAACATGAACCCAAATGAAACATTCATCTATAAATCAACAAATATTTCACCTTGACCTAAGGTAATCATTCCATATACCGAGGCTTATATACAGAGGAAGCATCTTTCAAAGAATTCGTGTACTGCATTTTCACAGTTTCACTGATCATTATCACGACTCCCTTCGTACACGACCGAAAGAGTTCTAGGCGCCCTTTTGATGCTAGCTTTGTGAAAAATATTTCACAAACCTCTCTAACGTTCTGAGATTCCAGAAACTTTCAGTGATGAGTATGGCACGTTTAAAATAAAATAAAAGACTCACCGAGAGCTCCTAATCTATAATTCAAAGTCACTAAAACAACATCTTGGTTCATGAAATACTGTGGACCAACTGAAGTGATCCTGCCAGTTGAAGCATAGAATCCACCATAGTGCAGATAGACTATAACAGGTCTTTTAGGATTGTTCTTGCCTTCTGGTAACTAGAATTGAGATATTTTGAGTATCGAAAACTGTAAACTGTTTTCATAATTCAAGTGGATGGGGAGATATTGTAATTGAGCTCACCTTAGTTGTATAAACATTGAGCATGAGACAGTCTTCAGAAACTGGAACGTCTGTGGGTTGTGGACAGACAGAGCCATCTTCTTTGGCGTTGTACACTCCTTTGTGCTTTTTAACTGGTACAGGAGGCTGTTGAAATAAAAGAAAATATCTACCAAAACAACAACATGACTGATTGCAGGATGTTTCTATTGATAACTGGAATAACATATAGGTACATAAAATGCAATGGTTCTCACAGACTTATGAATAGCTCCGAGTTCTGAGTACTTACCTTGAATCTCAATTCATTTATAGGGGCCTCTGCATATCTGATACCTCTGAATGAAAAGATCGGTTTTCCAAAAGAATTATTCAACAACGATCCTTCGTATCTACCCAGTGGTGCTGATACCAAGGGATTTGCATTTTGTGAGCATACTACTTGATAAAATCCTAGGAAGACTAGTGGAAAAACTGAAAGATTCATGCTGAAAAAAATCAAATAAAAATTATCAAATTTTGATCTTGATACTAAATTTCTCATTTCTCGATGTTTTTCGAGCATATATTCCTTGCAATATATATATTGATTGATATTAATGTTTGATCAGTGTTACTTACAAAATCTCGTCACATACATTTCTATGCACAATGAAAATAGAATTGAGAATAAAAATACGATCAATGAAAATATTGATTTCTAATTGAACATAAAAAATATAATCCGTTTCATCTTGAATTCCGTTTCTAATTTCTATGGTATTGTGTAATCTTTATCTTCAGGAGTGTTGTGTGAATTTTCTTTTGTGATAAGAATTAAACAAATGACTTGATTCAGAATCATGGAATTTTGACCTGACATTAAATTCAGGGCACATTGTAGTAATCCAAAAGTAACAGATTTCTCAACATTGGTATACTATTATAGTTCAAGAATAGATTTTCGGTTTTATCGATACGAAATGAGCACACAATAGAAAATACTAAACTCAAAGTTTAACTTTATTTTTCCCTCTTCGAAATGCGTAACTTTCGGGTGACTTCATATTTATATTACATATTTCTGAATAATATGTTCTAATTTGATCGATTGCTCCAGGGCGGTAAGTAAACCATTTTACTATTACTGTTTCTATTCGAAACCTCTCGTACACAACGTTTGAATATTTCTTTCTTCAATATTCTCTATAATGAGATCAAACATGTGACTTTTTTGGTACCAGGTAGGCACTCGATTGTACCACCTTTGATTTTGTTTGTACCTTGAATGCTTTTTCTATATAGCAATTTAATTTTTCTCTTACAAGTCTCGGTAACTTGACGCGCGAGTTCATTCAATTAAACTGATCCAGATTTGTACTGGGTTGTACTACCTTTGTTTTTGCGCGCATGTTCTAGGGGAACAGCGTGCTATCGTTTTACCCAAATGTCTGTAATTTTGGATGATTGAGCCGAAAATGGTCCCAATCGACTAGGTTGGACTTACTGATGACGAATCCGGTGTCAAAATCCATTCTGTCCGTCCGGCCGAGGACACGATAACTGTCGACAGAAGCAAGCCAGCAATTTGAAACTTTCAGGGTAGGTCGCGCATCAGAATGCAGCGGCTAAGTTCGTTAATGGGCCAAATCGGTCGAATAAATTCGGAGTTATGGGCACTTGAAATTTTGAAGTTATTTATTTTTTATTTTGGAAACTACTGGGGTGATCGGATTCAAACTTGGCAGTAAGGTGGGGTATAACGACGCGTAACTTTGAGCCAAATTTCGTCCGGATCGTATTGTCAGTAAATAAAAAAAAAATGTTTTCGAAATTTTTTTCAAAAATTTTTTTTTTTCGGAAACCATTCATCATATCCAAAAAAAAATCTCACTCACACTTTGAGCTTCATATTGCACAGCAGTGTACCAAATTTCAGTTCGATACGATTATAAGTTTTGGAGATATCGGGAAAAAATATGTCGAATTTCGAGGTTTTCTTCTCGATATTGTTGTTTTCTTCGGTATAACTCGAGAAATACTGATTCAGTCCTGATAAAACTTCGCAGGTAGTTTGAAGATGCTGAAAGACAACTTTATGCAAAATTTCGTGATAATCGTGTCATTAGAACAATTTGAAAAAAAAATTTCTGTAATTTTCTTATCATACCATCCTCATTAAATTCTGTATGAACCTTCGAACTGTAATTTTTCGATGAAGTACTGGATTTCAATTCGATCTGATCTGTATTTTCGGAAATATTGGAAAAATAAAATTTTGAATGGGTATATCTGCGGAATCATTGGGTGGATTTTACCCATTCATGAATTCGGCCTTCATAATTAAGGTCCAAACCTTCTCTACAAATATCGAGTTTCTAAGTTGTTTCTTTCGGAAGCTATTGTGTTTACGCAGTCGGCCGTTAGGCTGAACGTTAATACAATAACTTCCGGAAGAAACGACTTAAAAACTCGATATTTGTAAAGTAGGTTTGGGGCTTAATTACGAAGATGGAATTCGTGTATGGGTAAAATCCGCCCAATGATTCCGAAGATATACCCATTCAAAATTTTATTTTTCCAATATTTTCAAAAATACAGATTAGATCGAATTGAAATCCAGTAATTTATCAAAAAAAAAAAATTAAAAAGCACTGCCGTGATGGCAGCAGCTTTTGCGTGCATTTTCGAATTCGTTGCTGAAGCGGTCATCTACATTGAACATGCGCGCAAAACTGCTGCCTTCACGGCAGTGCTTTTTGAAATTTTTATTTGAAAACTCGACGTTTTTTTTAACACAATAATTTAATTTTTCTTTTTTTCCATATCATAAAGAGATTAAAAATGGGACTTTTCTGGCATCATACCAAGTAGGTTTTTCGTTGAACCAACTTTGTTTTCGTTTGAATCTTCGAGGCTTTTTCTACATAGCTAGCGATATAATTGTTCTTTCAATATCCCTCACAAGACTTTGAAAATCGATTATTTGATTCCGTCAAAATTCTGTAATCAAATGAATTAGGTAGGTACTCGATTGTCATACCGTTGTTTCTACTTGGAACTTCTTTTTTCTACACAAATTAATTTTTTCTTCTTCTTTATCTCTCATAAATTATAAATTGGGTTTTTTTGGTCCAATTCTATTCCACCAGATAGGTACTGGATTGCACCCTTTTTTGTTTCCGAATATTCAAAACAGCAGTTTGAATTTATGGCGATATTCGGTTTTCAGCTCAAATTATGAATGAAAAGTGTGGAATAGTAAAGAAAATCAGAAGATATGGAATAGAAACAAACTTAAGATTTCAATGAACAAGTATTGAGGATTTATGTAAATAAGCATTTCACAGATATTTATAGAGCTACTACTCCACTAAAATTTACGCAGTAAAGTTACTCACATGGGAAACGATCGCTTCACACGACGGTTTCCATAAACAAACTACTAGTTCTCGATCTTGCTACTTTGTTTAAATAATATTTATCAACAGTGAATATAAATTCTGGGTACTGCATGGAATATCGATAAATTATTTCCAAGAACACGACACTGGGAATTCCAAAAGATAAAGTTGTTTGTGGTCTCTATGCTAAAATGGATATTTCCACCTTAATATACTCGTTTACCCCTATAAAGAACTATGAAAACGATATGTTTTATGGTTTCATGTTGTGGCCGATAAGGAGGTGTTAAAATGATAACACTTGCATGATCATAATTGGGAATTTATTATGTCTGCAGAATAAAGGTGGAATATCACTTCGGTATAATGGGTGTAGATAAACCTAAGTTTCAAAAGATGAAAAATATTTTGACAAAAGTATATTTCTTTGCTCAGGATGAAAAATCAGTATCACGCTCTACATGTTCCTTTCGAAAGTCAATATTAATAGGAAATATCCAGCACTTGTGCTTGGGAGACTGGAAAAAGTTTATTCCATTCAGAAAATCGATCTTCGTAAAGTTTTTCTCCAGGTGTAAGAGTTTCCCCAATATCCAAATATTTCTGATTTCTCAAATCATAGGCTGGCCAATAAGCTGAATTTAATCTTTCGCTGGTCCTTAATATTGGTTTCCTGAAATCACAGAAATTCGGAAAAATGTTCATCTTATTATGACCTTGAATATTGACCAGTTATGAGGAAACCTCTGCGTAATAATAAATATTTCGGAATGATTGATCATTTCTGTCCTGAGATAAAACATTGCACTCACCCATATGTGGCGAAATTAGTCCATAAAGTCGTCATTTTTTCCACAATTCTGAATTCATTATCATTTTTTCTGAATTGTGGAGAAACATGCGGAAGATAGACTAAATAAATGAGGTCGTCCTGATGAACAGTTCCTGAAAATGAGTACTGGTAAAGGTGTTTAGTGAAGATTTCAACTACAACTCACCATAAGGAACTGTTCCATTACTCTCAGGCAGATAGAAGAAACTATATTTCCCTTTATAACTGAATCTATAGAAATAAACAGATTCACTACTGTATTGAGCCATCAAGTTGATTGCCCTGTTTACAGCAAATCCAGTTCGAGCATCACTGAATAACTAGAAGAAATAATATATTGTATGGGCTATGATCCAATTTGGGGTTTTTTCTTACCTGAGCTAATTGAACTTCTGACGAGTTATCAATTTTTTTGCCATTGAAGTAAAAAGATCTTAAAGCTTTGCTGATAGCTCTAGAACGGTTAGTATATCTTTCGTACAAGAAAAATATTGGTGCATATTTTTCCCATTCATTGTTGAAAAGTTGGACCAAAGTTTCATTTCTGAGCAAAACTGAAAGAAGAATACTTCAGTTGAGGTTTCAAGTCGAAATGACCTTGAACTTTGATGCCGTAAAAGCCTTAGGTGCAGTGAAGCCTTTTTGAAGGTTGGAATTAGCCACAACCCCTTTATGAGTGTCACGTTTCGTCCTAGCTTATTGTGAGGGAACTTGTAAGGGTATTCGTCAAATTAAGTTATTTCATGCCTACGTTAGTGGACACCCTCCATGCAGATCACAGAGGAGTGTGCCAGAACGTTGGGGATGACAACGGTAAATAGATCAACACTGTACAGCGTGAACGCTAGTGCCCCTTGACATTTACCGATGCGTCCAAACATTTGTGCAGGTAACGCTGGACACTTAAGAAGCAAAGGGATGAAATAGTGCAGCACTACATGAAGTCATATATCAGTATTTATTTCAGGTGGGATTTCATTTTGTTGAAGTTCTGAGCTTTAAAGAAGTTTTTGAAACGAGGCACCATACAAACCAAAGGGGACTACGTACGTGGTGAAGCGTAACCGAATTCTTTCTCGGTAATACCAGCTAATAAAGGAACATTATTGAATTTGCCTTCGCGGATTAATTTGACGGGATGATCAGTCAAGAATCTTTCTTGCCCAAAATCTTGTTCAACAACTGGTCTCCAGAGCAGAATAGGCTCTTTTCCAATCTCCTAAAAAAACCCTATCGATGAAAAACCCAACATCTATCTCTGATGAAATGCTCACATATAGTTTAGGCAATGAATTACCCAGTTCTTCTGCTGGTTTACCCTTCAAACACTTAACTAAATTAATTGTTGTATCATCTGCCGGGCATCCAACAACTTTAGCTTGTCTTCTGGTAACATCCAGTTGATATCTTCCGATCGGAAAATTTCCCAGATCTGTTGGACCACTTATAATTGCTTTATGGAATAGTCCTTTGGACATTGGTGATACCAAATGAAGAGATACGCTTACAGCACCAGAGCTACTACCAAATAAAGTTACAGAATTTGGATCTCCACCAAACGCTTCGATGTTTGATTTCACCCATTTCAAGGCAGCAACTTGATCCTTTAAACCATTGTTTCCAATTGCTTCCTTATCTCCAGTGCTTAGAAATCCTGAAAATTTTGAGAATACTAGTAGCTCTTTCCTTAATGTTGATTTGGAGACCCACCGAGAGCTCCTAATCTGTAATTCAGCGTCACTAAAACAACATCGTGATTCATGAAGTACTGTGGACCAGCTGTAGTACTTCTACCAGTTGAAGAAAGAAATCCACCATAATGCAGATATACTATGACGGGTCTTTTAGGATTGGCTGTTTCATCTGGCAACTGTAACAATTCTCAATGAACAATACCTGTGTTAATTTTTCACATTCCTATATTTATTGGATACTATACCAATTCGATGAAGAGAAATGCAGTTTATTTGAGCTCACCTTAGTTGTGTATACGTTAAGTAGAAGGCAATCTTCAGAAACTGGATCTTTTGTAGGTTGGGGACAGACAGGACCATCTTCTTTGGCGTTGTATACTTCTTCGTGCTTTCTTACTGGAACAGGAGGCTGCAGGAAGATATTTCAATCAAAAAATAGAATAATGTTCCACTTGAAACTGATAAAAACCTCTCAATATTGAAGTAAGGGCCTAAGAAAGCAATTTTAAATCTATGTAATTTATTATCGTTCAACTTGGGACACTTTGTATATGATGTCAATAGATCAAGCGTCCTCCAATAATGTGTATTCCATTTCCGACGGAAATTATGAAAGTAATATTTTAGCGTATTGTGGGGTTCACACAATATTCTGTAATTTACTCTTTTTCTTCTATTGAAGTTTTGGTTGATACTAAATAGCACTCACGTAGAGTTCTAAATTTCTTTCAGTTCATCTGGAGTACCTACCTTGAATCTCAATTCATTGATTGGGGCTTCTGCATATCTGATTGCCCTGAACGAAAAAATTGGCTTGCCAAAAGAATTATATAATAATGATCCTTGAAATCTTCCTAGTGGTGCTGTGACTAGAGGACGTACGTTTTGATTGACTACAAATCGAAATACTCCTAGCAGAAATAATGGTATGACGAGATTCATGCTGAAATTAATAAAAAGATTGAACCTTAGATCCAAAATTTTCAAATTTAACTTCGATAAAGCTGAAGACCCCTTATTCCCAGTTCGAAATATTGTTGAGCATAAAGCATAAACATCTTTTGATAATGAATTTCGGTTCGATAAATTTGTCTTTATGCTGAAGAACAAAACAATATTCACTCACATGAAAAATGATCGCTTTTCACAATAATTTCCATACAAGAATTGTCAGTTTGAAATCCAGATAGGTATTTGGTTTGAATAATACTTATCAGGGAAGAATATATTCTGGAATTTCACAAGGTAGAGGTCACTGGATATTTAAATCGATAAATTTGTATGCAGGAACTTACTATGTAAAGTTGGTTTTTATCAAGGTATTTGTTTACGAATCCATATACATAATTATATGACTGAATAATGGTTATGGCAAATATGAATAAATGTGGAAAATAACGGAATATACGGAATTCATGGATTCCCTGTTGTCATTGATAATTTTTAATTACACTTATTAAATATAGAGTCAGTGCGATATCAAACTCAAAATTGAAGAATTCTGATGACATATCGCCTTTTTTGGGAAAGAGTAGAGAATTATAGCTAACCAATAATTCGAAAAACTCAATTTCCTGACGATTCCGAGTATTTCCAAAAATTCTCACGGTGCCATTTTGAAATATGGCAAATAATCCTCCAAGCGAAGATTTTCAGATCCTCAGGTGTACGAAGAAGCTACAGTCCACTTATAATAACGAATCAACTTCCATAGATTAAATATTGCTAATTTTATATTAAAAGGCTGATAAAATATCGGGAGTATAGAGAACTTCTTACATTGAAATGGTTGGAGAATGCAAATGAATGTAACGTTTTTGAGCAAACATCATATTGTCATATGCTCCTTCAACATACGATGAGTGACCCTATTCTTGAATGTGATGGTATGAACGTTCTCCATCGTTCCATAAAAAATATACCGCGTTTTCTTGACAATAGCGTCGACACGCCTATTTTCTGCCATCCTCGATTCAAGAATAGGGACCCAGATGAAAATTTTCAGAATTGTTTTCGAAGTGACGCATGAACGCAGGTTCCCTTTAGATTGAAATTTCTGAATTGTGCTTTTGAGATAAGCAGAGAAACCTATTCGATAAAATAATGGTCGACTTCTCATGTTTTTTTTCGAATTATCTGGCGCCGTCTTCGAGATCTTTGTATGATCCAATCTACCATGTGATTTACATTGGTTGAACATGCAGGGTCTGCTCTTTGAGATCTACGAGTATGTATGTCTGTTTTCATTCTTCTGTTGATGTTATGTTCACGTTTCCTTACTTCACATGGCTGATATGATGTTTCTTCTGTATAGGCTTTTCCTCACTCACAGAAAATTTCAATATACATATTTTTGATTTTCCTCGATCGGTTTGGTTATAGTTAGTTGGCATTTCATGTAATTTCGTGTTTTGGATACTGTTCTTGACTTGAACTAAGAACCAATTTATCTAGTTTTATTATCATCCAATCAACCGAAACCTCAACCGAAACCTCTAGACCCACAGAATTAGTTCATTGCCAGTTTCACGATCATAACTGTAAGAGCGATTAACAGTTCGACTCACCTTGCAAAATGCCGAAAGGTTTATAGCCTCTTAAAACCTTTTCAATGGTCGGGTTGTGTACAAAACCTCAATCCAGGTATTTGTTATGAAATTGGCATAAAAATAACAGAGATTGGCTCTACAGTTTTTATTATTATTGTGGAAAATATTCAGTACAATTAGTATAGAATATGAACTCGATAGGTTTTCATCTTGGAATTTGTTGCTCGACTAATAGGAAATATCCAGAACCTGTGCTTGGGAGGCTGGGAATAACTTATCCCATTCAGCATAGCGATCTCCGTTCAGTTTTTCTCTGAGAGTGAGAATTTCTCCAAATTCTAAATATTTCTGAGTTTTGGAATCATATGGTGGCCATTCTGCAAAATCCAGCCTTCCACAGGTCTTCGAAATTGGTTTCCTGAAATCACATTAACTCGAAAAATATAGTACCTACCATATCGTAAGTAGTGAGGTTATGTGAAATTGGTGCCTCTACCACTAACAGCTCTGACACTCAACCTCTATCCAGGCTTATTTTTAATGTTGTCTAGTTTCTTAATTATTTTATGGCCTTAAAATTTGAGCACCCAGAGTAAAATTCTTGATACTTTCGGAAAATACTGATCAGTAGTAGAGGTCAGTCTGGTGGTTTTTGGCCTCAGATAAAAATAGCACACTAACCCGTTCGTGGCAAAATTGCTCCATAGAGTAGTAATTTTTTCTACTGTCCTGAATTCATTATCATGTTTTCCAAATTGTGGAGAAACAGAAGGAACATAGAACAGATAAATAAGATCATCTAGGTGTACAGTTCCTGGAAATAACTGGTGTAGAATTTGTCGAATAGAGACTTCGAGGACAACTCACCATAAGGAACTGTTCCATTACTTTCGGGCAAGTAAAAGAAACTGTACTTTCCTTTATAACTGAATCTGTAATAATAAACAGGTTCCTTATTGTATTGAGCCATTAAGTTAACAGCTCTGTTGACAGCAAATCCAGTGTTGGCCTCGTTGAAAAACTGAAAGAAAATACATTTTATCTTCATATTCCCTCATACGATTGTTTTTTAATACCTCGGCTAACGGAATCTGGGAAGACTTGTCGATTTTTTTGTTATCGAAATAGAATGATCTTAGTGCTTTACTGATAGATTTAGAACGATTCGTATATCTTTCGTAGAAGAATACTATCGGTGCATATTTTTCCCATTCATTGTTCAATTTGTGGAGCAAATTTTCATTTTTCAGCACAACTGGAAGAAAAATCATTTTACCTATCTCATATTTCAGGTAAGGTTCGAAATATATTGAATCGTTGGAAGAAAAAGTCTGTTTATGTTTCCAAAGGCATTGAATTTCTTCTCTGGGTAGTCAGCTTTAAGACTGCGTGATACACAATCAGAATAATGGATCTCAACATGGCCAGAATAATTCTAAGGTCTTTCATGTAGAAGGTCCTACTTGGGAATACAACGTACAAACGTGTGTTTAATTTCTATAAGAAACGCCGACAAACAGGTTTTCGTAAGACCTCAAAAACAAGGCCAAACTAGATGAAAGCAGAATAAATGTACTACAGAATCCAGAATATACTAAAGAGAAATGTTTTCATGAAAGCTCACTGGTTGATTGTTTAGAAAGATGGTATTCTTCAGGAATTATTCGCACATCTGTGAAGCTAATAATATCCATTTGATATAAACTGCCATGAGAGATTAAGAGCTCCAGATATAACTTCTTTATTCAACCCTGGTGAAGAAGCAGGGAAATTACCATAACTGTAGTGATCAATGGACATTGCCTACATACTTGTTGAGACAAAAGCAAATTCATCTGAGGTGACACCGGCTAATATTGGTACATTGTGAAATTTGCCCTCACGAATCAGTTTGACTGGATGATCAGTCAAAAATCTTTCTTGGCCGAAATCTTGCTCGACAACTGGTCTCCAAGGCAGCGCCGGAAAATCTGCAACTTCCTGAAACAATCTTTAAAAATGTGGGGCCCATATCGGATGAAATGCTTACATATATTTTAGGCAACGAACTTCCAAAGTCTTCTGCTGATTTTCCTTTAAGACACTTCACTATATTTGCTGTTGTATCAACTGGGCAACCAAAGGCTCTAGCTTGTCTCTTGGCAACGTCCAGTTGGTTTCTTCCGATTGGGAAATTTCCAAGATCTGAGGAGCTACTTATTATTGCCCTATGAAAGAGTCCTTTGGACATTGGTGAAACCAAATGAAGAGTTGCGCTTATGGCACCTGAGCTATATCCAAAAAGAGTTATAGAATTTGGATCTCCGCCAAAGCCTTCAATATTTGCTTTCACCCATTTCAAAGCAGCAACCTGATCCTTCAGACCATTATTACCGATTGCTTCTTTGTCTCCAGTACTGAGAAATCCTGCACAAATTGAGGGTACAATAAGATTTATTCTGTAATTATAATATTTGACATACCAAGAGACCCCAATCTATAATTCAAAGTCACTAAAACAATATCTTGATTCAAGAAATACTGTGGACCAACTTCGGTACTTCTACCACTGGAAGAATAGAAACCACCATAGTGTAGATATACTATAACAGGTCTTTTAGGGTTGTCGTTTCCATCTGGTAACTGGAAAAAACATCAAAATGTGTATTTGAAGAACGGTGTTTCGGATTTTTTTTACTTGTCTGTATCGACATTGCACGCAGGTTTTGAATAGAAAACATAACTGATAGAATTGGAAGTTGGAACTCACCTTAGTTGTGTAGACGTTAAGGAAGAGACAATCTTCAGAAATTGGGTCTTTTGTGGATTGGGGACAGACAGGACCATCTTCTTTGGCATTGTATACTCCTTCGTGCTTTTTTACTGATACAGGAGGCTGATGAAGTAACAGAAAATATCTTTATTGCTGACTGAAGGGATGAATCTCAATAAGTCACATTTCGAGAGAGCAGCTACTAACTTGGACTTCACTTCAATAAGTTTACATAATAAACGAAGGCATTGATTTCAAGAAACAGTTATAGACCAGAGGGCTCATAGATGACGAATATGAAAGTGGATATAATTTTTGGCCTTGAGGTTTTTTCACTTATATTATTTTCTTAGGATGTTAAATAAGACAATGATCTATATTATATATTATAATAATATGGAAAGCCTAATCATTGTATTGGGTATTCTATTGTATAAGGTGGCTGCACGTGTTCACTCTTGGTTTCTTGTGCTTACATTCTAGGATTTTTTTTTAACCTACAGTTGTCAGAGGACATTTCTTCATCCGGACATAACACGTCTCCCCAAACAGAGGTTGTGATCTGTCTAATGCTCTATGCTTATGACAGATTCTCACTTGCAAATGCACTCATATTCCTATCAAACTAGAGGGTTTTCTAGAGTAGAGTCAGCAAGCCAAGCATGAAATATTGAAGGACAACTCGCGACCAGTATGAGAAGTTTTCAGTCAAAAGATTGAGATTAATTCGATGATGTTTGTCTTATGGACATTTTGGAGAAATTGGAATTAAATATGCATTGATAATTGAGTTATAAATTTTTAATCTTCTGCTGATGCAGCTAGCTTTTTGAATCTATAATTGATAAAATCTGTCCTTCGATATCAGTTCATTCATTGTGCAAGAAAATAACTACTTTGTCCAATGACTTCTTCTGATAGAAACTCTACTTGTTCAAGTTTAAAATATCCTTCAATATAGTGGGAATACCTACCTTGAATCTCAATTCATTGATTGGAGCCTCAGCATATCTGATACCTCTGAATGAAAAGATAGGTTTTCCAAAAGAATTATTCAACAACGATCCTTGAAATCTGCCAAGTCGTGCCGAAACTTGTGCGTTTTGCGTGAGAACTTCACGATATAATCCAAGGAAAACTAACGGAAATATCAAAAGGTTCATGCTGAAAGGAATAATGAGATCACGAATTAGTTGAACATGAAATATTTTAATGTGTCATGAATAGTTGAATATTTTAATGAATGATTTTCCGTCTATTCAGTGGAAAATCTTCAGCATTTGTCAATTTTCAATGGAAGATTTATGTTTGATCTACAAAGAGTAATCAGGAAAGATTCTTATTGCATTGATTCTATTCGACGTGACAAACCAGCTACATTTCAGTGAAACAGTTCATATTTTTGGTTGCCTTTGTTTCTTGTTTTTGTTGATTGATGTACTTTTTAATTCGACAACTTTGTGTTTGCATACAGTTTTTTGTTTATTGGTAGATATTGGTTATTATTACTCTGGAAGTGTTTCTTCTCGTAATGAAGTCATTCAAACACCCATGAAAGCAGCGAGATTCGAACCCGCCAACATAGGCAACATAGAAGGTTTTGCCCCTTTCAGGCCCCTGGAGTGGTCTACAGTCTTATTTATTGCCGAAGTTATTAAGCTGACAGTTACGAACTGGAGAGTCTATTTGAACAAGAAATTATTGCCTTTGGTTCCAATGCTGTTTTTCAAGAAAAAATAATACGGATTGATCTCTCATTGTATTGTTGTGTGCTGCAGTTTTCGAAAACCTACTAGGTATATGTTGGGTTATATCACTAGGATGATTTTGATATGATTTCTTAATTCTATTACCTCAAAACTATGTGCCAGTTCATGACGGCTAAAACATTTCAAAATCGTTTTAAAGAAAACTACTACATATCCCTCTTTTCGGTCGTACGTTATGGATTGCAGACTTCTGGAGGAAGTTCATGAAACTCTGTGAGGAAATAATATATACTACCATTGTATGAGGGATGATAATGAGCTGATTTGAAGATACCGAGACCTACCTCATTCAATAATTTTTTCCACAGTTGGTTTCCGATGGTGAAATATTAGGGATGTTAAAAAAAGTGTTCAAATATATATTTTCGGGAACGTATAATCAATATTTGTGTTCTTCAATTACTTTTCAGTTTTTTTTGTGAGGCTCTATATTCGCATATTCTCTGAAGTGCTCAATGAATATTTACTTACATAAAAAATTTTTGCATTTCACGGAATTCTCATACATAAACTAGCATTTTCCGATTTTAAAACTTGTTTTAAATAATACTTCCAACAAAGAATACATTCTTGCTAATGCTTCAATATATCAAAGGAGCTGAAGGAATTTCTGATGATAAAATTTCAATGGAGTTGTTATGCAAATATGGATATTTTACATCGAGGTATTTGCTTTCCCTTATAGTTGGTGAACGTATTAGAATATACAATATGGGATATTTATTGGTTTCCTATCGTTGCTGATACGCGTCTTGAAACGATGAAGATTAGCAACAAAGCTAAAACCTTCAATTCTGCACAGTAATGATTAATAATTTGTTATTTTTAGGGCGAAGTACTTTACATAGTGGTAAGATCAGGTTAGACCAATATGTACTGGCCTTATGTTCACTAGCAAGACACTACTTCAATGTACTAGTGCGGAAATTCATTCACTACTTCTTCATTCCAGATTCTTTAAGTTTAGGAGAGTATGGAGGCAGGGCCCGTATTCTGAACAAGTGAACTTTCGATGCGCATTCAAATTCCTATGTAAGAAGACCTAGGTTGTTAGCCCTTTGAAAAATTGTTTCAATGAAGTTCTACTACTACTACAAATTCCTGAACGAATTTCTACCGAAATGCGAATGCGCATCGAATGTTCACTTGCGGAAAATAGCAGCCCTGCTGGGTTTTCATGATGAATAAGTGTATTATTTGACTACCTTGGTAGTCAAATTGATTGAGAGATTGATTATTAGGATGCTGAAGGTACTGAGTTCGAATCCCTGTGGAGGTCATGGATGTTGTGTATGTTTAGGGTGTAGGTTTACGTTTATCTGTCTCAATAATGAAAATCTAGAAATGCACTGACGAGAGTTCATGAGCTTTTGCGCGCTTTTTTAAATTCTAACTATTAGATCAACACCAAAATTTGCACCTAATTGGGTGTTGGTAATCTCCACTTGATTACGAAGTTTCGATCTGATTGCATTCGTACTTCTGGAAATATTGCGGAAATAACGTTAAAATTCCGAATTCCAAATTTGGCACATTTTTTTCCTCTTATATCTCCGAAAGTAAAGATCGGATCGAATTGATATTTGGAACATTGTTGTTGAATACTGACTCTAAGGCTTCGACCGAATTCCTTCGGAATCTAGTCAATGTTTTCAGAGAAATAATTTTCGAATACATTTTTTTTGTAATTTTCCAACAACTGGATCCTAACGGAAGTTGCGAGTTAGTATACCGAATATGTTCACGATGTTTTCCTTCGAAGGTAAGAGCACATACGGTCGGACAGATAGACAGCATTGAATTGGACCATGGATTCTTCTTCAGGGACTGCAACTCAATCGCATAAGACTATTTTCGGCTCAAAATTCGAAAATTACATACATCGTGACGAAATGATAACGCGCTGTTTCCTAGATCAAGCGCGTAAAAACGAAAGTTGGTATCAGTCGAACGAATCAATTTATTGGTATTTTATCCAAGAATTCATTTCTTCCAACAGAGTTCAACTAGAAAATTTCAAGAGATTCTCTTGAGTTCATCTTCGAAATATTCTTACCAACGGTCTTTGTGAATCATACTGTATATGGTCAATCACGAATTCTCCATCATCAGAAAATCTGATATGCAATCTTATACTAAATAGGAACGAATTGCCATCAGGAGTATACAACCCTTCAATAATGTTCTGAAGGTAATAAAATAAAAGAGTTAACGCTTAAGAAATTTAATAGGATAAAAACATCGGAATCTTTCAATAAGATATATCTTCTATCTTCTCGTATTGAGAAAGAGGAAATAGTTTGTCCCATTCAGCATAACGTTTCTCATACAGCTTCTCCTGTTGTTTCAGAACTTCTCCAATATCCAAATATTTCTGTGTTTTAGAATTGTAAGGTTCCCATTCTGCGTAGTCTACTCTTCCGCAAGTCTCAGGTATGGGTTTTCTGAAAGTGACAGAATGTATCAAATAAACAAAAAATCTGGAATAGTACTGACGAGAAGTCAGCAGCTTTTGCGCCCATGTTTGAATTCGTTGTCGAAGCGGTCATCTTTTAGCGTGCTATTAAATGAGAAGTTCGGGGCGTTAATCTTTTTCAAAGCTGATTGATAGTTCCCGAAAAAATACGTTTTTCCGACAAAAATTTCGATTTTTTTTCTCAAATTTACCAACAGTACGAACAACATTCTGCCAAAATGTACGCGTAGCTATGCTTCAACGAACTGCCAATTTTCCATGTAATCTCCAAATTAGTTCCTGAAATATCAGAAAAATCACCTCAAAATTTCAACTCCGAAATCGTTTGACGATTTTGCCCAGTAAACAACTTAACCGTCGCATCTTGCAATACAACCCTCCCTTAAACATTCAAGTCAATTATAGTTTTCTCCTTTCTTCCGTGATGGTGCCTATGGCTGCCCGGAAAAAATCGATTTTCACGCCGGATTCATCATCAGTGAGTACAACCTAGAAGACCAATGTGGGCTCAAAATTCGAAAATTACAGATATTTTGTCAAAACGATAGCATGCCATTCCCCAGAACATGAACGCAAAAACAGTCCATTTAACTAACCCAGTCCTTGCAAAGTTGCTCCATAGTGTAGTCATTTGCATCATCTTCTTATAATCTGGTTCCCCCTTGTAAAATCTAGGGAACAAAAGTGAAATGCGGAACATATAAATCAGGTCATCATGGTGGACAGCTCCTGAAAAATTAATTGTTAAACTAGGTGAATTGAAAGTATCACGTCAACTTACCATAAGTAAGGGAGTTATTAGTTCCAGGCAAGTAAAAGTGACTATATTTTCCTTTGTAACTGAATTTGTAATAATACACAGGCTGTGAGTTCTTCTCAGCGAGCAATTTAACAGCTCTATTGACTGCATAACCACTCTGAGCTTCATTGTACAACTAAAATAACGAATTCAGTGAAACTTACATAGTGATTAGAATTTATTTTTTTCACCTCAGATAACTTAACTTGAGAGGAATTATCTATGTTCTTGCCACCAAAGTAGAATGATTTGAGACCTTTACTGATTGCTTTCGAACGATCTGTGTTCCTTTCGTACAAGAAAAATATTGGTGCATATTTTTCCCAATCATTGTTTAACATTTGCAATTGAGCCTGATTTTGCAGCAGACCTAAAAATAAGGCGATCAATTGTAGTTATGTCTATGCTCCATCGGCTCCCATAGAGTCAGTCGGAAAGCATTGGGATAGGTCTATCAAGTTCTTGTAACTAAAACTGAACCCAGTTGGCATCACTGAAATTCAGCGAGACTTCAGTCCATATATTACTTTATGGTCTGGTTTTGTTACATACAAGATGCAAAGATGCATAGAAATAAGGTGAATTCAAATATGTGCTTTTGTTTCACCAGTATTAAGGATATCGGTAGAATTCAATTTTTCCACTGAAGGTGGCGCTATTTGGAAATTACGAACGATCATCAGGGCAACAGCCTGTCTGAATTGACATTTCATGTTCCACATTTATAAGTGGACATGACATTTGCAGAATTAAAATTTAAGTCGAAGAATAACTTCAGGAACATTTTCGTACAAAGCAGTTACTCGTCGTTGAAAGCATTCTCGAGATAAAGGTGATTTTATGATGATATACATTATAACCGAGCCGCTGAGAAGTCAATACAAGGTTATGGCTGACAAATGTCGAAGTGACAGACGCTTAGCTAAGCAGGCCATGGCTCAGTTAGAATGAATATTTTCACCAAATCACTGCTTTCTCTGAAATGATGCTTCGTACCGCTCTCAAGGAGGGATACCTTTACAGTTCGAAAATGTTCGAGGAGTTAATTTCTTCGATTGAATTTCTAATGAGATCATCACTAAAAAATTTAATTTCATGGAAGCCCTCTAATATTCCTACCACTAATTACATTCAGCCAATTTCTTTCATCACCAAAAACCTCCGTGTACTAAATTTCATTTGAATCCGCTCAATTTCGATACAGCTATCGCAAATCAAAAGGATTTGGATGTCATTTTGAAGAGAATTCAGCGCCCTGTGAGTGATTTGAAATTTTTTTCATATATTCATCTCTAGAATCACCCCTCAAATATATGAACTTTGAATCCAAATATTCTGTATATGAAGCTCCTTCAATACAACAGTTTAATACCCCAAATATCCACCAGAAATTGCAATCAAAATGTTACTGAAGAGGTCCTACCTAATGATTTATATCCAAATTCTTCAGCAGTTATACCAGATAATATCGGAACGTTATGGAATTTTCCTTCTTGAATAAGTTTCACAGGATGGTCCGTCAAAAATCTTTCTTGTCCAAAGTCCTCTTCGATTACAGGTTTCCACAAAAGAACAGGTTCATATCCAACTTCCTGAAAATACCCATAACAAAACCAACACACCGCAATATCTATAAACTTACAAAGATTGACAACAATGTATCTCCCAATTCTTTAGAAGATTTTTTCTTCAAACATTCCACCATAAGAGATGTTGGATGATCTGGACATGAAGTTACTCTAGCTACTCTTTTAGCCACATCTAGTTGATGTCGTCCGAGAGGGAAATTTCCGAGTGCTGAAGAACTGCTAATTACTGCTTTATGGAATAAGCCCTTGGACATCGGTGAAACCAGATGAAGACTGACGCTCATACCACCAGCACTGTATCCAAAGATTGTAACGGAGTTTGGATCTCCCCCGAAAGCTTCAATATTTTCTTTTACCCATCGCATTGCTACTACTTGATCCTTCAAACCATTGTTACCTATGGCTTCTTTGTCACCTGTACTTAGGAATCCTGAGGGATGAGATAAACAATATAAATCTCAATAAGTCCAAACGCTACAATTTGTCGAACTACGGCTTCTTAGCTGCTATTGAGTACTTGGTATGATGGATGATTGAATATGGGAATTATTAAACAATCGATAAAGCTTTTTTCACTACAAAGCTATGCAAGCAAACAATTGCAGAGAAAAATCAACAGTGTCAACACCCCTTATTTTGGAGTGATGAGCAAATACATCAAAATCAGATTTGTTGATCACTTCGCAACTTCGCAAGTTCAGTCGTTTATTCGGTGAGTTCAAAGAATTTTCTCTACATTTTCATCACGAGAGGAGAAATTTCATAACCACAAGAGGATATTTATGTTTTCTTACCAAGAGGACCTAATCTGTAGTTGAGAGTAACCAAAACTATTTCTTGGTTCATGAAGTATTCTGGACCAGCCCAGTTACTTCTACCAGTAACACTATAGAAGGCTCCTGCGTGGAAATGGATGATCACAGGTCTCTTAGGATTCTCGTTTCCATTGGGCAACTGAAATTGATTAATTAATTTCAACTAAATTGAAGAAGGTCCATATTATGACGTTCACCTTAGTTGTGTAGACGTTCAAGAAGAGACAATCTTCAGAAGTTGGATCCTGGATATTCGGCTGTGGACAAGCAGGGCCATCTGCTTTGGCATCGTATACTCCTTCGTACTTCTTGACTGGTACAGGAGGCTGTGGAAACAATGGTAAGTAAGTAAGTAAGATAATGGGATTTAGTTATCGATGCATGGGAGGATTTTGCATAATTTTTCAAGTGATTCCTAGTATCTGGAGAAGAATCATTAAAAATTAGCATGAAACAATCTATACCACATTAATGTCTATGGATATTCAACCATAGAAAATCGATTGTCGTTCTGGTGACAATCAATCGCTTTTTCATCAATCAAATTACATGAATAACCTTTGTCCACGGCCATTGAATAATATATGTATATATTTCGATGGCTTGTTGAAGTAAAATGACAGTCAATAATCAAGTTGTGGATAATAGGTGTGTATAATGAATATTATACACTCCATTCATGGATCAAGTGAAACTTTGACGTTTCTCGTAAGCTTGACAGTTTTCAGCAATAACCGAGAATGAAGTTTAGCATTCTTACAACTCCATTTTTGGTTGTTGGAAATGCAGGATAATTCCAATTATACCAATGAAGTCGTGGACGAACTACAGTTTTTAACTCGCATAAAATTGTGACTATATGCCCGTTGAACAATATAGGTACTATTGTTTCAAGAACTAAACAAACATCTTTGGAGCAACGTAAAGTCTGAATAAAGAAAAACAGGAAGGAGCATAAGGCCTCACATCGGGGGGCCCGGGATGGATGTTGCATATGGCCGACTCTCCTTTCACTTTGAAGAGGGAAAAACATTTTTCCGAGACTTCTTTGTTCGACGAATCTAACCAACATGAGTCATTCTTGGAGGTTCAATATGGGCGCTATGTCGCAGTCATATACGAAGTAGAAAAGCGTTATGCTGCTTCCTGTTGTTCTTCATTCAAAGCATTCCTGGGCATAAGTTCTACCTACATATACACTTCAGCGTCGTTAATCGTCTGACACTCTGCATAAATATCGGCATTGCGTTATTCCAAAGAGGAAACCTCACCTTGAATCGTAAATCGTTAATTGGGGGCTCAGCATATCTTATTCCTCTGAATGAGTAAATTGGTTTATCGAAGGAATTCTCCATGATTGACCCTTGAAATTTTCCAAAAGCAGCTGATACTTCTGGGGTATGAACCTTCGAGCCTTGGGCTGGCGAAGACTGGCAAATGCCTAAGAAGGCGAGTAACACTAAAGGTGCAAGCATCCTGAAAATCGATATGAAAAGTATAATTATTGTACTCCCTAACATATACAAATATTCTGCATGTCTTTATTTTGCTTATACGAATATTCTCGTTTAACAGTAGTTTTGATTATTCAACAACCATTGTGAGATCAGTAAAACAGCAGATAATGAAGTTAAGGAATATTCTGTTCTGGGTATAGGTTGACGCACTTACTGGCGAGTCGTTCCATTATCATTGGTTACCATGGACTTATTCGAGGAATGTGAATAATTGTTCCATAAGTCATGTATTTTTGGAATTTGAATAATGCTGATATTCAGTATGAAATTATATAAACTGCTTATTCCCAGTAAGAAAAATGGGAATATTGTCCACTACTACATACCAGGTTCTTCTGAAATTTTGCATGAACATCAAATCATCATTTGACAATCAAATACCTATCATATTTCAACTTGGAATCGCTTATGTAGTTTTTACGTTCTTGTTCGAGGGGACGAAAGCGGAATCGATTTGGCCAAATATTTGTAATTTTCGAATTTGGAGCCGAAAATGGTCTTAAAAGATTAGATGGAACTCCCTGGAGAAGAATCCATGGTCGAAATCAATTCTGTCCTATGTGCTGTTATATCAGAAAGAACATACATAAGTCTCGAAAATTCAGGGAAGGTTTGCAGCCTAAATATCCCGTTTGGGTCCATTAATGGGCAAAACTGGCCAAACGGTTCCGGAGCTGAAATGTTGAGGAATTAACCTAACGTTGTAGAATACCAACGCGCAACTTTATGCAAAATTTCGTGAAGATCGTATTATTATAAATTCGAGTATCCCGAGAATTTGTTGGAAAATTGTTATAAAAGAGGCCTCCTATTCACACATTGACCCGGCCAACGTAGGGCACCAAAGTGTTGGCACATATTCGCTTGCCTGTTCACAATACTGTGGCCGCTCTATTATTTTCTCATTTCCTCACTAACCACCAGATACTCAAAGAAAATAGCACTCATTAGATCTGATTTGGAATATTTTCCTCGCTGCTGATGACAGAGATCGATAAAATAATGCAAAACCTGTAGAATGCTCTTTGGATATATGTTCATACCAGCAATAAAATATTCAATCATGAATAAAGCTGGGTACCAAATTACTGGTATGAGGTCTAAAATTTTCTTCACTTTTGATTGTACACGCACATAGAAACAAAGCATTTACTGCCATCAAAGTATGGTGCTCACTCTAATCGGAATGAGTTTTAATTTCAAGTTGCTATTGCTGACGTCGAATCTTTAAAATTGCTCGAAAATTGGCGTTCAATTCGTACTACTGAGATGATCCGTGAGCATTTTCAGAGGCTTAAATTTGCGTAGACTTCTTCCTCTGCATGAGTTTGGTTCTCTGAGGAATCTGAATACGCTCCCGTGAGGAAATATATATACATACATGGCGAAAGAGGAGCATTACAGCGAATTGAATTTTCTCTACATGGAGAGCAGCACATTTCAGAGTCAGTCTACCTGGTATCATCACCATTATTAGCGACTTTTTGGAACACACGAAGTATTTTGAAACTCAGAGTAGGTCCATTTAACATAGGGACAAACACAAGATTGATCCATTCAGTGAAGCAATGAACTCAAATGAAATGTTAGAAGGGCTAAAACCCTTGAGCAATTTTCCTGAATTCTTCATTTGTTCTGTGTACTGCGCATGTAGTTGTATGCTGAATTAAGAAGGCTTTAGAGATAACAATTCGATCTCTAAGATACGTGCTCAACCAACCCACAATATAGTAATGACCAAATACCCACTCTGTATGTACATTCCCAAACCGACGACTCTTTTAAATGTACTTACATAGAATATCAACACTAACACCAACAGTTCCCATGAAGGTACTAGCAGACCAAGCTCTTGTACCCCCTTTAAATACTTTATTTATCAATAGAGGACAAAAGTGCGGTGTTTTGAATAATGGATCTGCTAATAATAAATTACTACTTTTCCGAGAAAAATAATCCATGGGGAATTCTCAGCGATAACTCGCATAAAAGTTTTTTTTATGCAAATTCAACAACTATTTTTTGGTATGAGCTTATTTGTGCATCCCCACTCCGAAGCACCGCTTCAGACAATAAATGTTCACCTAAGATCATAACACTCCATGATAGGAATAACAAATGATACTGGTTTCTTGGAATTCAGAGAACCTCATGTGCAGTTGATAAAATATGTAGGTGTGCAAGATGATTTTGATACTCATAAAGAACTGGTATCGGATAATCCAGTTTCTCACTTGATCATGACATTGGCGTGCTGAGTAATTTTATTATTAGAAATGTCCTTATAATTCAATAACTGTTCAGAACCTCGAGGAAATTTCAGTAAAAATTGAGGAAATCACGACACACCTTGTCACATTCATGAACAGATTGGTCACCCATTCATTCAGATACTACGCTGAACGCTACTCGGATTCAAAATCAAAACTTTCATTTTCAAATTCGAAGATCCTTTATGAAATCTGTACAAACCTCCAAGAAGTTATTTCGAAATCAAGTACTGGATTTCAAATCGATTAGATCTGTTGGAATTCGAATATCTACGTTTTATTTCATCTATCATTAAAAAAATCTCATGCTGATACTTTTTGAAGGAAACGAATATTTGGAGAGTCAAATCTGTTAAGTTGTTCAGAAATTCATTATCCTAGTAAATCTTAAGATGCCATTTGGTTGAAATTAAGTTCTTGGATATGAAATACCTCCCTGCAGTTTTCCATAAAACTGTCAGTGAAATCTGCTGATAAATAGTTTCAAGAAAGATATCAAACTAAAACGAGAATTTGAAAAATTTTCGATAATTTTTGTTAAGGGCTGACAAAATTTTGTTTGAAGTAGCGCGTTCGCATTTTGCAACTAACAATAAGGTTTCAATAGAGACGACTTCGGCCCAAGTTGCCAACCCACAATTTTCCTCACAAATTTACTATCACTGGGGAACGAGAATTTCAGGACAAATTCGACATGATAAGGTTCGCGTTATTTATAAATATCCGTAAAAGATGCCTCGGCTCCTCAAACAAGATAATTCCTTCCAAATATAGGTTTTTTTAATGATCATCTCTGATTGGTTGAAATTTAAGTTGGGATTCCTGATTTCATGTTGGTAGTGTCAAATTTACGAACGATATGTTCCGCAAATCAATTTGATTATTTCGGTTGCCGGTTTTCGATTCCGTAAATATGAAATATTCGGTTGGTTCCTGAAAAAAGGTTAATTACGGAATTTGATTGATGAACAAACGTTATTTCTGTCAACAGAACGACAGTCAATGTTCTATGGTAACATATCCATAGCATAGAACAATCTTTATTTACTTTATGATCCATAGAACATAAAAGAGACAACAATCAACAATGGACAAATTACTAGGTATGGTCAATGGGTCATAAGGTAAATAAAGACTGTTCTATGCAATGGAAATGTTACCGTTAAACATTGATTGTCGTTCTGGCGCATAGACTTAATATGTCTATATTCTGGTGACAGAAAGATTGGTTTTTCATCAATCAAAATCCGTAATTAACCTTTTTTTCAGGAACCAACCGAATATTTCATATTTACAGAACGGAAAACCTTCAACCGAAAAAACCAAGTTGATTTGCGGAACATATCCTTCATAAATTTGACACTACTATCATGAAATCAGGAATCCCAACTTAAATTTCAGCCTAACAACACCTTTATTTGGAAGGAATTATCCTGTTTGAGGAGCCGAGGCATCTTTTGCGGATATTTATAAATAACGCGAACCTTATTATGTCCTGAAATTCTCGTTCCCCAGTGATAGTAAGTTTGTGAAATTGTGGGTTGGCAACTCGGGCCGAAGTCGTCTATTCGATCCCATTTGTATTTTCTGTGATATTGAGGATTTTACCTTAAAAATTCAAATGATTGAAACTCCGAAAGCATTTGGTGTACTTGTCCCACAAACGACCTAAATCCTAGCATTTTGATGCGCAAACCTACACATGAAGCTTCAAGTCGCTAGCTTGTTCCGTTCGAGAGTGATCGTGGCAACTACTGGCCTGCGGACATAATTGAATATGTTACCGCATTCTTTGTCAGAGAGTCCATTAATACCATCTCTCGAAGATTTACAGAAGATTCGAAAGATTCCATATGCTGATTAGGATATTTTTACCGTGTATGTGATGCTGAATATGAATATATTTCTGCACCCGAAACGCTAACAGAAATTTTCAGGGAGGTTCTTTTATTTTTCTATTTATGTTTCCTGAGGTTTATTACAAGGAAATGAACCAAAATTTATCCTTTTGGGAATCTGTTTCAAAAAACAAGAAGTATACGTATTAATCTCAAATATCATGATACGCTACTGTATAACCTTATCAAGAAGTTGATGGATAAATCAATGAATATACGAAAGGAATAACAACATCTATTAATGGCTATTGTTTTTGTCAGGTCAATAATATCCAAATCAACACTGCAGCAGATGGAAAATCCAATCTGCGGCAGGTTAACTTTGATAACGGTTTTGTGGAAATTATGTTTTCACATACATTACTTAACAGATTGTTTTTTACATACCGTTTATGAAAACGCTATTAATGGATCGTATCTGAAAACATTATCTCTGATCATGGTTTTTCCCTGATAAACAAAATCCAAAAGTGTGGAGAACACCTGCATCATGTTAATTTGGCTATGCTGCAAGGTAGACATTCTAGAAAAGAACTGAAGAGATATTAGGAGCTTCTAAGCGTTTTTTGAACCGAAATGAAATGGTTTCAGATATGGGTTTCAAAAATAACAACCTGGAATTAATTTTCGAAACGAGTAGGTATGTATTTTCGAAGGTACATTTGTTACACTCTGTGAACGTCCGAAGAATCCTCTATAACGTCATATTTGGTTAAGGGAAAGAGTTTTTCCCATTCAGCTAATCGTTCGGCATGTAATCTTTCTTTCAGTATGTGCTCTTTGCCAAAATACATGTATTTCTGAGTTGAAAGGTTGTAGGGCTCCCATTTTGAATCAGCATTATTTTCCTTACTGTCTGGAGATCTGAGAAAAATAGAAGAAAATGTATATGAATGAGGTAATCATCTCAAATATCTGAAAACTCTATACCACTAAGCGATTCTTCAAGTTATAGCTGAATTTTTCCTATTCGTCAAATATAAATCATTTTTCATCGTCTACTCTACGAGATTTAGCTCATCAATAATATTTCAGAAAATCGATGATTCAGCCATTCAGAGAACATTTTGAAATATTCGGATGAGCACGATCAAACTAGTTATACCACCTATTTGTACGGCAGATTACTCACCCTTTTTTAGCGAATTCAAATATAACACTAGTTAGTCTCATGACCTTCTGAAACTCAGGATCCTCTTTCTCGATTTTAGGGAAAAGCGTAGAGACATAAAATGCATAAATGACGTCGTCATCAAGAACTGGACCTGGAACAAACATACTGTTAAAAAATTCTAGAAAATCACTGACATGAAGTCATCAGCTTTCGCGCGCATGTTCAAATTCGTTGCCAAAGCAGCCATCTTTTCAAGCATTGACCCCACCGAACGCACATATACCTTCTGATGGAAAGATTTGCCGATCTTCTAATGAATAGCAAATTTTCATTCATAAATAACAATTCTAATCTCATCATAGTTTTACCACAAACAACAAAGGGACCTCTTACCATTTTTTAGCACGACTCATCTCGTCCGATACCGAAAGAGTACTTCTGCCCTGTTGGATGGTTCATGTGGTTTTATCAGAATATTTATGGGTATGTGATATGCCTTCATGTATGTTTTAGCCTTAGCTCAATGACTGATGTGTGTCATTAAATACTGGGGCCAAAATGTGGTCTGAAAAGGAGCGATTCCCCACCAAGGGGAGGAATCTCTCGGTGAGAAGCTAGCACCAACAAGGCAGTTTAAGTACGAGTACCAACACAGCAGTTCAACTACGAACTCAAGTGCGAGAACAAGTGCCTACACAGGCACGAGGCACAAGTACTTCGATCAAGTAGGACCCATAATATAAACCCGCGCGCAGCACACTACAGGTGAGTCAAAATATAGCTTGAATCATACATCTCGTTATTGTATCCTCCTGAGAATTATCTTTGCCCTCAAGAGCCTGTGCCAACCTCAAAAACTTCAGTCCACTTGTCAGGGAATAAATACTATGTGCATCCGAAACATGCCTTTATGTCACAACTAAAGATTTTTCCAATAAGAGGTGTTATTTTGAATATTTCGGTAGATGTCACTTTTGTAGCTGTCATTTTTTGACATTTGACAAGTAGAAACTACGCCATTAATAAAAATGGAACGATACACGCTTCAACAACGCATTGAAATTATTAAAATTCACTCTAAAAATGGTGAAAATTTGGCATAGACGGTTCGTAAAACTCGAATATTTTTGGGTCGTCGTGAAGCACCTTGTCGGACCGCAATAAAGAAATTGGTGGAAAAATTCGAGCTGTTGGGACAAGTTAGTGATGTGAAGAATAAAACCCGTCGCTCAAGAACAGCCGAGAATATTGCTGCTGTAGCGGAGTGTTGAAGAAAACGCAGGTTTGTCCATTCCTCGTCGTTACGGTGAATGGATTGCGCTATCGAGAGATGATTAATGATTTTTTATGGCCGGAATTGGATGGTATTGATCTTGACAACGTTTACTTTCAACAAGACGTAGCTACGTGCCACACAAGCAAAAAGTTTCCGGACCGTGTTATCTCTCCAAGAGGTGATCACAATTGGCCACCGAGAGCTTGTGATCTAACACATTGCAACTTCTTCCTTTGGGGCCACGTGAAAGAGAAGGTCTACGTCAATAGCCCAGCGTTGTTTCGAGACCTAAAAGATGGAATTCGTGAGGCCATCGAGGACATAGGGCAGCCACTTTGCGATTTGGTTATGGAAAATTTCATTAAAAGGATATGGTCCTGTAAGCGTGGTCGTGGTGGTCATTTGCCTGATGTTATTTTCCACTATTAACGGCATGGTTTCTTCTCTATAGTGAAATAAACATCCTATCAATTATATTGAAAAATGGCATTTTTCTTTGAATATCAAAATAACACCTCTTATTGGAAAACCCTTTATTTGAAAGTTTACCTTCTGGTATGGGCCCCTCCTTAGGATTGAACTGACTATATTTCCCTCTTAGGGCGAGATAGTAGAAGAATATAGAATTCTTGCCCTTCTGTGCAAACAATTTAGCCGCTCTGTTCATCTCATAACCTGCTAAACCATCATTGTATAGCTAAAATTAATTATCAGAGTAATAAAATAAAATAAAACCCTCTGGAAAGAACTTACATCCATCAATTGAGGAAGTGTTGAATTATCGATCTTTTTGTCACCGAAATAGAATGATCTCAAGTTCTTGCTTTTATGATTCGCTTGTAATTTATCGTGATCATAAGAGAAGAGTTTTGAAACTTCCTTATCAAAATTACTATTGAACTTCTGTAGCTTCCCACTATCTTTTACCAAATCTTCAACATAATGTGTTAGCATGGAACGATTATTCGAAATTGTACTCACTTATAGCTGCGTCAGAATATTCATCTGAAAGATATCCAATAAGTATTGGAACTTGATGAAATTTTCCTTCAAGCATAAGTTTAACTGGGTGATCAGCCAGAAATCTTTCTTGTCCAAAATCTTTCTCAATCACAGGCTTCCATATAATTTTTCCTCTTTTAGGCTTCTGTGGAATAAAGTTTCATCTGAACAAGTCTTGGAAATCATCGATGTGTACTCAGAAACTATCCACGAATTTGTTCTTCTGATCATATAGTTCACACAAAATTCTGCATTTCTCATTCAGCAGTAATTTTTAATCCAAGTACTAGATTTCGTTTCGATTCGATCTGTATTTTGGAAACATTTCGAAAATGAAGTTTTTAATACAGGTCCAGCAGAGGACTTGGACGTTTTTGAAAAAATCAGTCAGGTGGCGTCCTTGTTTCGCGAAACACTCCTGCAACCTTTCTTGGAAGTTTCCGACAATTGTTTCCAACTTTGCTCCCTCAATTGCGGCGAACTCCACGCGAATTGCTCCCTTCAATTCCTCCAATATTCGAGGCTTGTGTTGGTGAACTCGTGCTTTGAGATGTCCCCATAGGAAAAAAGTCGTATCAGATGGCCAAATCTGAGGAGCAGATCGACTCGGACTGTTGCTTGTCGCACTCTTTCAACGTTCTCGGGTGTTCGAATTGTTCGTTGAGCTCCTGGTGATCTTTTCCTCATCAATTCACCCCGTGTGCGAAGTGCTCCAACCCAACGAAGAATGGTGTTTCGAGAGGGAACAGCTCGATTTCAGTGGATTTTGAAATGGCGACGAAACTCACGCTCAGCAGCCGTGACATACTCGTTAATACGGAAGTAGCTGACGTATGCAAAAACGCGGTGCTCTATAGTCCACAGGTCCATGATTTGAACTGATAAAAATGCTAAGACCTATCGATTCCAACGGCAATTTCCCCGCATCTGTCAACCCAATAGAGGGGGAGTACGAACCGTTTCAAAAACGTCCGAGTCCTCTGCCAGACCCTGTAGGTAGGTATATATGCCGTTTCATTGGGTGGATTCTAGCAATTCACGAATTGAGCCTTCGTGATTGACGCCAACGCAGACTTATCGGCAACAGCCTAGACCACGGCAAAACGGAAACTTATTTTCCTACTAATTCGCCCGGTTCCGGTCAAGTGTACGCAGTCCCATTCAATTATATGGAAAGAATAAAATTCCGGTGGGCCGTGGCCTTGGGCTATTGCCAATGAGTGAGCGTTAGCCTTGAACCTGCTCTTGATTCTTCCGAAAGTTATTGTACTTACGGTCGACCTGACTTCTGGTCAATAATTTCCTAGAATTTTTTCACAGCATTGACTGAAAGGCTAATGCCGAATTTCGTAGGAACTGAGGTATAATTACCGAAAGAAAAAATTTCGAATATTGTCTAAATTGTCCTAAAGTCCTAAAAATGAAAAATCCTGAAACGAACCAGTTTGTCAAGAGATTTTCCTAGCTCTTCTGCAGGTGTTTTCTTCAAACATTCCATCATACTTGACGTTGAGTCATCTGGACATCCAACATTTCTAGCTTGCTTCTTGGTCAATTCCAAGAGACTTCTGCCAATCGGATATTGTCCAGTAAAAGTTCCACTACCTATGATTGCTTTTTGAAAAAGTCCTTTACTGAGGGGCGATACTAAATGCAGGTTTATTGTTGCACCACCAGAACTCGAGGCATAAATTGTAACGGAGTTTGGATCGCCTCCAAAACCTTCAATATTTTTTTTCACCCATTTTAGTGCTTCAACCTGATCTTTGAGACCTAAGTTACCAGGTGCTTTCTCATCGCCTGTACTTATGTATCCTGACAACAAAAAATGTGTTTTTGAAAAAAACCTAGAGAAGCACTGCCGTGAAGGCAGCAGCTTTTACGCGCATGTTCAATGACCGCTTTGGCAACGAATTTGAACATGCGCGCAAAAGCTGTGCCTTTTCTAGATTTTTTACGATGAAGTACTGGATGTCAATTCTATCTGATCTGTATTTTTTTTTCAAACTGTTTTGATGACACGAAATTTTGCACAAAGTTGTCCTTCACCATCTTCAAAGTAGCTTCGAAGTTTCATTATGATCGAATCAGTATTTCTGGAGTTATTACGAAAAAAACAACGATATCGGGAAGAAAACCACGAAATATTTTTTCGCAATACCTCCAAAACTAATAACCGTATAGAATTGAAATTTTGTACACTGATGTGAACTATGAAGCTCAAGGTATGAGCAAAATTGTTTTTGGATATGGTCACTTGATTCTGAAAAAAAAAATTTTCTTTCATAAAATTTTTTTTTAAATTAAGTGACCATACGATCCCAACAAAATTTTGCATAAAGTTGCGCGTCGTTATGCGTCAACTAACTGTTAAGTTTCAATACAATCGCTCCAGTAGTTACGTAGTTGGACGTAGTTAGATTTCCAATGTCACTGAGTGTATTTCCAGATTCGTATGAGAAAATGGTTTGTTTCCTCCTGAATACTAAAATCAGAAAAGACATTGTGTAAAATCTGACCTATTATTACCTAATGCACCCAATCTAGAGTTCATGGTCACCAGAACAAGTGGGTGATTCATCAAATACTCAGGTCCATTCCAGTTGCTTCCTGAAGTGTACGATTGGAAATCCCCTGTCACGATGAAGACCAAAACAGGTCGCTTAGGCGTATCACTGTTTGATGGTAACTGTAATTTTCGAAATCATTATATTTACATACATTTTAAAATATATGGATTAACCTTTGTAGAGTAGACATTGAGGAACAAGCAGTCTTCGGACATCGGGTCATCCCCTAATGATGGTTGAGGACATGCTGGTGGATTTTTCGTGGCATCATAAACCCCTTCGTGTTCCGCCACTGGTACTGGGGGCTAAAATTTGACTGATGAATCCTTGCGGAGCACTATCTATACCCCATTGACTTTATGAAGTCAGTCAGTAGGCCTTAAGATAGGTTTATCATGTTGTTGTAACCGGAACTGAGCCAGGTTGGTACAAGTGAAATTTTGTCAAGGTCTGAGGTCAATTCTTACAGTTTTTTTCAATGACTCTAGGGTTTGGTTTAGAAATATGCGTTAATAACTATAACAACGTCGTGTAGTTATCTGACAGGAAAATGACTATAACCTAACATTTTTGAAATATACACGGTGAAATGTAAAACTTTCATGGACAACCGAGTGATAGGGTTCATGCAAAATATTCAGTATTCACCATCAATATAACCACAAGGACGAATCTGTTGATAAATCGACAAATATTCTACCTCGATCAGAGCTAATCATCCAATCAACCAAAACATCTACACCGAAGAAGCGGCGTACCAGGGAGAATGGTTACAGCTGTTGCACAGTTTTTACTGATCTTCAGACCAACTTACCCTGGTATAACCGCAAAATAAGGCTCTAGATACTTATGTAACGGCTGGAACACCGCAGTGTAACTATATACCGCGCGCCATCTTCCAGGAGAATTCAGCTATTAGGATCTCCTTTCGGTAGTCATTCCTCCATAGATCGTTGATTAGGCTAGTCGTTAACACAAAAACTTCCGAAAGAAACAACTTGAAGATTCTATAATTATAGAGTAGGTTTTAGGCCTAATACTGAAGAACGAATTCTTGAATGGGTAACATTCGCGCAATGATGCCGTAGATATACCCATTCACAATATTATTTCCCCAATATGTTCGAAAACATCTAACCGTTTCGGCTAAAAATTCAAAAATTACAGACATCTTGGTGACTCTTTCTTTGAAAAGGCATCGGATGAAAATGAATAAGAAGATATTGGATTAGGGCTGTCTCGTTTACCTTGAATCTGAGGTCTTTCACTGGTGGTTTTGCATATCTTATTCCTCTGAATGCAAAAATTGGCTCGTCGAACGAATTTTTCATGATTGAACCTTGGTATTTTCCCAACGATGAGCTCACCATGAGATCTGATCCAGATGTCTGTGGTTTTAAAGTTTCCTTGAGGCAGTGGCTGCATCCCACTAAAACTACGACCATAAGTCGTGAAATCATCCTGTGGCAAAATGAGTAAATGTGGTTTATCAAATCTGCATTGAATGCAATCTTCTGCTCATATAATCCTCTTGAAATTCTGCATGAACACCTTCAAGCCTTCGCAAATTCGTAAAATCCACCGAAAACGGTAGGCATACCCATTCAAAATTATATTTTCCCAATATTTCCAGATATATTAGATCGGATAGAGTTCAAATCTAGTACATGATTGAAAAATGGCATCAGGAGAGTTCATGAAGAGTTGGGTGGGGACCAGATGACAGAATACAAAATAGTTGAAGAAAAAAAATTTGAAATCATCACGATATTCTGAACAAATTTGTGCACCAACATTTCCCAACTGGTAAACAAGGTTTAGTATGATTGGATCGGTATTTTTTGAGTAAAACCTGAAAAACCAGTACTTAAATATCCAAGAAATTTGATATATTATTTTTCGAATATTTCCGTAGATAAATATCGGATCGAACCGAAAGTTGAAACTGTGTTGAAAATTAGTGACTTTTAGGCCTGAAATCTGAGGAATAGTTTCGGAAAAAGTAATTTCTTTAACAAGAATCCGGAAAATTTAGGATAAGTTTTTTTTTGAATATGGTACCTACTTGTACGATTCTCACGAAATTTTGTACAAACTTGTGCGTTGGCAGGATTCAACTTACTATATGACCTTCAAATAAGATCGCATCTATTGTTCAAGAGATGGAGTAGAAATAACCTCCAATTTTCGAATTACTAAGAAATTTGCCATAATTCGCTAGAAATGAATATCGAATATGATGGCATTAGTACTTCTCGAAATATGAAGAAAATATTCTAGAAATTTGAAATACTTACACAAGAATAAATAACGAATTGAAATCTGGACCACTGTTGGATATTCACTTCAAGATCTATGCTGAATTTTATGGAAATCTGATAATAAGCCTCAAAAAAAAATTTTTTTCAACAGAAATTTCCGAAAAACAATCTTTTTTGTATTTTTTAACGATTAGATCCTTACGGAAAGTTTGCACTTTGTTATGCGATAGAATTTGTCCACTTATCACTAAATTTATCCCCATTATTGCATCAGTTCTTCTCGAGAATTTCCATTCAAAATTGGTATTACTCTAAAACCGTTTGCCAGATTCTACTCTTTAACGAACCTGACCGAGATATGAAGGCTGTCAGAACACATAAGGATGGCCAGAAAGAATCAAGGTTGATCACGGTTTCTTCATCAATGAGTACAACCTAGTAGTTTCCGGTTCAAAACTCCAAAATTACAGACATTTGGGCGAAAAATAATAAATCGTTCGGCCAGTAGACTATTCGAAAGTTTATTCGGGATTTTCTTAAAAAAAAACAACAGATATTTCCAGTTTTCAGCATGTAAATCCTAATGAAAGAGTTAAAATGAAAGAGCTTGAATTCTTTTTCAGAAACTTACTTCATAATATAATACTATAAGCTTGTCTCAACGTTCGAAAGAGCATGAAACAAAATCGTTATATTTGGATATGTTTCTATCGAGTTGTACTCATTTGTGCTGTCGTGAAAAAAACTTATCAGGATTCTAAAATTTACATTACATAGCGATAGGGACTCATTACTCTGCTTGTTAGTGTTAGAACTTGACCTTTATCAGTTCATACGGAATTTGTTCTAAAAACCTGAGCATCAATTACAATGCCATACTTTAGTACAATTCCAATTATTTTTGCGTACTTGTTTTTAGAAATTTCGATTCCGAAAATGAGGAATGCATCTACTAGGAGATGAATGATATCTTGAAGGTTCATGCTAATTTCGTGAGGATCTTATAAGTATTACCTTGAAATGTGGTTGCTCTGTCTATGACGTGTATGTATGCGAATAAGCTTTCAAAATGTCCTGACTTCACTTATTCACTAAACGGGGATTTTATATTATATAAATTCATGTGTCATCAAAAAATTTTAATTGAATATCACGTAAGCATTCCAATAAATTATTTGTTGATTTAAATTTAATGTTACTTGAATATGTGTTGAATTCTCTCGATGCTATGTTATGAAATGTGTATTCTTACACATTTCCCAAAGACAAAATATTATCCTGGTATTAAGATGAACCTGATGGAGTAAAAGCAATGGTGTTTTTCACCTTGACCTTTCAATGATTTCGAAAATCTTCCTCGAAGATTTAACTAGTTTTCTCTTCACTTTGGAGTTATAGAACCGATACGATTTTGCAATTTTAGCTTTGAGTGGAATAAATTGTGGCGAGCACACGATAGATTAACTTGGAGCATAGCATGAAGGGTTCCCACAGACTTAACCAGGGCGAGACGTGATAACCCTGAAGAAGTTGAAGCTGACTTGCAAGCTATCGTTATAAGCGTCAAAATACATTATTATCCCCACCATACTAATATCTTGATTAAAAAGCAAGTAAAATGGAATATTGGCCACTGAATGAACTACTCGAAAAGCTCAACTTCAATTGACAGTCTCCAAACCTTGTCTGTTTTCTAACTGATAACTCTGTATGTTGTTGATTTCACTCACATGTAGAATGAACTGAGGTACTGGTTGATAATTTGGGTAAAATCAGACATCTCGTTATGAAATATTGAATTGTCATCATTTTGAGTTATTTTCATTCTTTATAGGAGGTTCTGAATAAGCCGAATGAGATTACGAAATTAACCTTTTGAGTTAAATCCTTTCATATTGTTACAGAAGGGTCACGAAATAAGAATACTCATTCTCTGGAAAAAAATCTAGCAAAACACTGCCGTGAAGGCAGCAGCTTCTGCGCGCATGTTCAATTTAGATGACCGCTTCGGCAACGAATTTAAACTTGCGCACGAAAGCTGCTGCCTTCATGGCAGTGCTTTTCTAAATTTTTTTTCGATAAATTACTGGATTTCAATTCGATCTAATCTGTATTTTTGTAAATATTGGAAAAATAAAATTTCGGATGGGTATATCTACGGAATCATTGGGCGGATTTTACCCACTCAGAAGTAGATGAGGGAAATATGAGAATATGATAAAACTATTTCGTCATATCATGGTTCCTTCAGGTGAGTATTTATAACTACTACTACCACTCGTAGATCGAGATGCTTACCTCAAGAAGTCATGGTATGACGAAACAGCTGTTTTGAAATCTTATAAATCAAATTAGCGGAAATTGAAAATTGTTTCATTTTTCAATTTCAAGATGAATTTTCGTTAAATAAAGACCAAACAAATCAGATATATTCAGTTTATATTTTCATACAACCATGTCTTTATATCTGTTATATCTCAATTGCACATTTCAACATGGGGTGAAAAATTCTGAACAACGTAATATTTTGTTAGGGGAAACAGTTTTTCCCATTCGGCGAACCTCTTCTCATGCAATTTTTTCTTCATGGCAGCATCCTTAGAACTCTCCAAGTACTTTTCGGATGAAAGATTATATAGCTCCCATTGTACTTTATCCTCCGGACTATTAGGATTCCTAATATAGGAATATAACATGAACAATATACCCGACTTAGGAATAAATATGAAAATCTAGAAAAGCACTGACGTGAAGTAAGTAGCTTTTACGCGCTTGGTCACATTGCGAAATGGCGACTCGGAATTTTCAATGAAATATGAAAATTCTCAAAAAAATGTTTCTTTTTTCAAATTTTTTCATCGATAATTCTCCTTATTGATATTGTCCATCTTCCAACCAAGTTTCATTTCGAGCAGATAAATATTTTTCGAGTTATTGGAAAATCAAAAATTAAAATGGCTGTAACACAAAAACCATTCGGCAGATTTGGCACATTAACGAACTCAACCGAGATATTCAGGATCTTAACCTAACCTGAGAATTTGAAGACTCTAGGATCTTTCTTTCGAAAGTTATAGCGCACACGCCCGGTATGACGGACAGAATCAATTTTGACCACGGATTTGGACCAAACGATAGCACGCTGTTCCCCTAGAACATGCGCGCAAAAAGGAATAGGATGGCAATTGGCAAAATCATCATGCGAAATATTGAATGTATTTTGAGTAGGTATTTCTACACACTTCATATAAGGAATTTTAGTCCAATTTCAACTAAACTAGTGGGAATTGAAAAAGAGGTTATCTTTCAGTTTACAATAAATTTCCATAAAATGGAAAAATCCTCAGTTTTTCTCCATAAAAGGCTGACCAGTATGTATATCGGTTCATTTAGTAATTAAAATTATCTTTCAACGTCATTTTACTGAATTTAAGACGTCTGATTAATAAGAAATTTTGCAGAAGTAATTAATTAATTAAAATTAATTAAGGCCGCCATGCCATTGGCACAGTAACATGAGTAGGAGGAATCTCATCAACTTAATAGTGAGTTGTAGCACAGTAACAGGCAACTTTCTGCAAAATTTTGTTGGGATCCGTATATTCATTGAATTCAAACAAAATTATTTCCGGAATTATTCTTGAAATAAATTTTTTCTTCGGAAACTATTCATTAGATTGAGAAAAAAAATTTCTACACTACTGAGAATCCATCCAAACAGTGAACCAAATTAATTTCAATACGATTTCAATTTTCAAAGATATTAAGGAAAAAAATCCACATGAACCTTAGAGCTGTCATTTTTTATCAAATACTGGATTTCAATTCAATCTACTCTATATTTCATGAAACATTGACCAAATGAAATTTTGAAGCTGTTGAATGAATGGGTGGATTCTAATTAAATTCCAAACCGTCTTGAGTTTCAAACTTGTTTATACTCGGAAGTCATTGTGTTCAATGTCGCCGTGAGGACATAAGGAATTGCTAGGAACATAGATTCTGACATGAGGAAAAGAAAACGAGATAATTTGAACCAATTTAACTAGTTGATCAATTGATATATTTTTTTTAAAAGAGTGGATTGAAAAATTCCAAATATATTTTTATACAATGTCTTTCAATCTCTTACAACTTGATTTAATATTGTTACATCGCGTGAAGAATCCTGAGCAACGTAATATTTTGTGATAGGAAAAAGTTTCTCCCATTCAGCGAACCTTTTTTCGAGTAATCTCTCTTTCAGTACAGGTTTCTTTTTGTTTTCTAAATACTTCTGGGTCGACAGGTCATATGGCTCCCATGTTACATCACCATCAGGGCAATTAGGATTCCTGGAGATGAATAATTTAAACCATACAAAACAACTTGAGGATTATGAACAAAATTTCTGCTTAGTTAAATCTAGTCTGAATATTAGTCGTGGAAGTGGTAAAAATACTCACCCTGTGGAAATTAACTGTTGTATGTTACAGGTGATGCCTTTTTCGATCATATGGAACTCAGGATCATTCTTCTGAATCTTGGGGAAACGTGTCGAGATATAAAATATATAAATCAAATCATCATAAAGAACTGGACCTGAAAAATACCACCTTCAGATTTCGAGATTGTCTAGAATACTCTGTGCAAATCTGTAAACTGCGTAGGATCTCACAGTCGCACAGATGGTACAACTGCCTAAGCAGGTTTGCAGAACATATTTTAGATATAACTCTTCGTAACAAACCTTTTAGATAGGGACCTTTCCAAGGACGAAAGTGACTATACCTTCCTAGATAGGAGTAATAATAAAAATATATAGGTTCCTCGGTTTTTTGTGCAATTAGTTTCACCGCTTTGTTTATTTCATTTCCAATCAAACCATCGTTGAATAGCTAAAAATAATAATGGCAAGAGTAATATTATATTATTCCTTGATATGAGTACTTACATTCATCAACTGAGAGAGAGTGGAATTATCAATTTTGTCATCTCCGAAATAAAATTTTCTCAATTGCTTGCTTATCGACTCTGCTCGTAATTTATCATGGTCGTAAGAAAACAGTTTCGAAGCCTCCTCATCAAAATCTCTGTCGAATTTTTTCAACGCTTCATCATCTTTCACCAGTTCTAAAAACTGATTAGTTAGTTTCAGATGGCACTAGCAAAACATACCTACTTATAGCTAGATCTGAGAATTGATCGGAATTGAATCCAATGATCATTGGAACCTTATGGAACTTTCCTTCAAGCATCAACTTAACAGGATGATCAGTAAGGAATCTTTCCTGGCCAAAATCTTCTTCGATTACAGGTTTCCATAAAGGAAACCCATCTAAGAGAGGGCTCTATTGAATAAAAGTTTAGTCACATTATATCATCTTTGAAAACGATTTATTATTAAAAAAAGAGAGTTAACTAAAAACTCACTCGTTGGGTGACTGATTGCGCTAGTTCCGACGCTGATTTTTTCTTCAAACATTGGATCATGCTTGACGCTGAGTTATCTGGGCATCCAACAACCTTTGCTTGCCGTTTAGTTAATTTAAGGAGACTTTTACCGACAGGGTAAACCCCAGTTGAAGTACCACTACTGAGAATGGCTCCATGGAAGAGGCCCTTAGTCAGTGGTGATACCAAATGTAGATTAACACATGAACCACCTGAACCAACTCCATAAATTGTTACATGAGTTGGATCACCTCCAAAACCTTCGATATTATGCTTAACCCATTTGAGAGCTTCAACTTGGTCTTTCAAACACAAATTGCCAGGTGCTTCTTCATCACCAGTGCTTATGAATCCTAAAATGTGGCTTATTCAATACTCCGTAGGTAGGTATATTGTTTGATTCAGTATCAATCGAAGGATGTTTTAGGAGATATTTCATTATTTTTCATGTTTTTTTGGGTTTGGGGCTGTTAAAATCAAATTTGAACTATTTTTTACAGGAATCACTCTTGCGTAGTGCGAAAAAAAAGGGTGGCCTGTTGAAAAAACGATACCTAATGAACAATATTGGAATGACGTGAACCTTCAACGGAGTTAACTATAAAACCATGGCGAAATTACCTTCTCTATTCTGCGAAATACAGTAGCCCTCTTTAATTTCCATTTTTAGGTTATCTAGTTTCGTCATAAGTACCTTTGTTCCAACCAAATCAGTATTATGTGATTGCCAATAGTCGAACATATACCGCCGATAGTGAACAAAATTTCTTCCGGAAGAATCTACTTAAAGACTTGATACTTGCATTGTAGGTTTGGAGTTCAATTACGAATGCCGAATTCGCCAACAAGTAAAATCCACCCATTGATTTCGCAGATATGGGTAACCATTTTGCCCAGTAAATTTTCTGTTAAGCTGAACAATTTACCAAGTTTCCTCAACATCGGACTAGAATGAGGTACTTATTTCGGATATAACAACGATATCTTGTAAAAACACAAGAAATTAAAGTTTTTTTTTTCCTCCGAAGATAATTTAGGATCAAACTGAAATTTTAAAAACTGTTGCTGAATAGTGAAGTGCAAAATTGTGGCAAATTTCATTGCAGTCTGATTAATGGTTTCCGAAAAAAATTTTTTTTTAAGGAAAATGTGAAAAATTTCTTCACATTTTCCACCTTTTAAATCATCAAGACATTTTTCGTAGTGTTGTGCGGCAGTATTTCACGACTAGTTAAAAAATTCTAATCTGATCACGATGTAGGACTTCTTCAGATATTGAAGAGATAATCTCAACATTTCGAATAACAACGGAATCTTACATATTTTTTCCCTATATCTCCTTGAATGGACATCGAAAAAATTTAAATTTAAAACATTGTAAATCGATTCCCAATATATATATATATATATATTGATGAATTTTAGGTTCGAGA